>JARTUT010001311.1:0-2729973 GCA_030674115.1 Micraspis discolor | reverse complement strand
TATTGAATGCGTACCTGTACATCTATTCCCTGTTGTATTTCCCCTTTAACTTCCAGGTTCTCAACCGTTGTGCACTAATAAGTATGTTTGGTTGCAGCCATTTAAGATCATCCATACAATCGATTGCACCCGGAGATCAATTTCAGTAGCAAAACAATTCTACGGAGATATTCTAAAATTATTTGAAGGAGCCTATTGCTATAAATTCGTATGAAATGTGTGCATTAAAATCCAGATATTCAGATAATCTAATTCCTCTGAGGTTAATATTAGTTAAGAATGAATTGCGAGATATTTAATCAGAATAATATTCGCATGCAGTTACAGTAATTTTTTTTCATAAATTTCAGAGTTTGGTGCACTTCTCCAAAATTCATGAACATATGGAAAACAAACTTTTAAGGACAGAAATTTAATGAAGCAAATATTCAAAATACAAATAAATAATATGCTTGATACTTTCGCAGATTTCTATTGGTTTTCCCAACAAGCCACAGTGTTTAGCGAAACAGTGGAGCAGCTCTAGTCAATTATTTTTCAATATATTTCAGTGATTTACCCACGACATCATCTCAGACATTTGTTTATGCTGATGATATTGCTATTGCTTACTTCTATTCGGATTTCCATACTATAGAGAATAAACTATCATCTGATTTGGAAATTTTGAAGAATTATTTTGCTGAGTAGCGATTATGTCCCCACAAAACAGAGGCATATTGTTTCCATCTGAATATTCATGAGAAATTAGCTGTTACTTTCAATGATTTATCTATCGAATTTAATTTCCATCTTGAGTACTAAGGACTTAAATAAGATTCATTCCTCAATGACAAGTCTCATTTAGATGATCTTAGCCTGAAACTGAGAACAAGGAATAATATTCTTCAGAAATTAGCTGGATCATCTTAGGATGCTGATGCTTCCACTCTTCGCACAGAATCTCTAGCCTTAGTCTTTTCTGCAGCTGAGTATTGTTGCTCTGTTTGTTTTAATAGTGCACATACACAAAAAATCGATGCACAATTGAATACATCCATGAGAATAATTACTGGCACC
The DNA here is from genome assembly GCA_030674115.1 of Micraspis discolor. Lineage (NCBI taxonomy): Eukaryota > Metazoa > Arthropoda > Insecta > Coleoptera > Coccinellidae > Micraspis > Micraspis discolor. Next base: position 2,728,914 of record JARTUT010001311.1, on the reverse strand, counting down.
ATAAGATCTACACCGATTCATTGATTACCAGTTTTGTTTGACATTGTACCTCCTCATATTCGCAGACCGACTGCAGCTCTGAATTCTTGGAGCAAATATCATTCTTTTTCTGATTTATTTCCAATTGTTTCATACTATCCATAAAAAAGAATGGCCACATTGAAGTCTCGTAAACCATTATATAATAATTATATAACACGTTCTTCAATATGGACATTAGCCATAAAGAATTATGGAAGATTGTGTGGAACTCTAATGCATTGTTCAATTGGGATCTGATTCCTGACCCATCTGAAAAAATTCCTGCTCTTCATCTTGGACAACTCTTAATCGTTCAATAAAACAGGTCATGGTCGAACCAATAGCATGCTATCCAGATGGAACTCAGTTCCAAGCGCAAGTTGTGAATGTGGATATGCAAATGAAACAATACCTTATCTCATCATTAATTGTCACATTGTGAACATTAGATTTGGACCTACATTTGAATTATATAAAATCTAAGACTGGTTGGATCAAGGAGAGAATCATCGAGTCAGTTTTCAAGTTAACACTTCAGTAATCAGTCTTTCGTCTACACATTTGTGAATCTACTCTAAGCTGTACTTGTAAGTTACCCTTCACAATAAACCATTTATCCAACTTGATATCTTTTGCTGCTGTTTCACAACATATATAAATTGCAAGATTGTTGATACGTATTTTTTCAATTCAGATCTTTTTTCTACTTTTGTCTTTTTATTCTCAGATTCGATGAGGGCAACATGAAGAGTGTTTATTAATAGAAGACTACTCTTAAAGAAAGAAGTCCCTCAAATATATTCAGCTTATTTTGTATACACAACAACAATTATGCGAGGAGCCAGGGTTTTTTATTTTACTGGGTTTTATCACTAGGCTTTCATGTTATACGCTGAATTATATGGCACTCCGCTAACACTATATGCTCTATTGTTTGCTAACCAAAAACTTGTCAGCCAAAGGTTCAAAGTAATATATATAACTCAATGGTACACTTATGGGATTAAAAGCGTATTTCTTAAATGCCACCTCCTCAATTTTTTTTATTGGTTTCTCTTCTTTGGATATGATTCATGGATCGTTCCATTTTATCTGATGGATAGGCAATTCTTCGTTCTTTGATTTTCATTATCAAGTTCAACTTTTGTTAGATCCGAATTGTATGACACCCCGTCACTAACCCCTGATCTATATGCTTTATTGTTTGCTAACTAAATATTGTAAGCCAAAAGTTCAAAAGAATAAGTATATAGTGTAATGTAATTCACAGTCGTAATAATAGAGAAGGAATAAGTTAAGAAATGGCACATTGCCCTACATACGGGGTTTAACAGAGGAATTGATTAAGTTGTTTAAAGACTTTAGTACAGTTAAGATCGCAAGATATAATTTGGTTACAAAAAAGTTTTCTTCAAGAATAAAAAGGACTAGATACCCAAATTCAAATAAAAAGTTTTAATTTACAAGATAAAATGCAAAGGATGTTCCATGTCCTATTTGGACAGACCTCTTAATAGTCAGTCTCTTAAGAGAAGAATAACCTTACATCAGAGTGACTCTAGATTGCGTCCTGACAGATGTGCCTTGGCCAAGCATGTTTGGAATTGTGACCACCAGATGGATTTTGAGGCTGTGGATATTTTAGAAAGAGAGAGCATTTATCAAAAGACATTGTTCCTAGAGATGTGCCATATATATCTTGAACCTTTAATAGTCAATCAAAAATCCGACACTTACGGCCAGTTTCTGAAAGGATGATCAAATCTCATGTCAACTAACACAACGATCATCTTGACAGAGATGTCAAATCAATTTGAGTTTCCGAAAGGATGTTCAGTGCATATTTAACTAATCTATGATCATTTTCAGTTGACATGAGGCGACCCTGTTGCCAGACTGTCCAACCACAGATTCTCCGATAAAAACTAATATTCTGTGATTAAAGAGGTTAAGATATCAGTGTTTTGTGGTTAAGATTTTAAAATTATCCGATAACTGATGTTTAAATTTTAACACCCTTATAATTTTCCTCAAGTGACCATAAAAAAATACCTGGTTGAACTTGCTTACAACTGTTTCTTACGATAGATTGCATTTATGAATCGTTTAGCGGCTTAACTGTACCTGTGTATTAAGTCGTATCTGGTGTATTAAAATACAGATGCTGTTTTTCAACTGAAAAATTTATCATCAATAGGTCAATAAAATGAAAAATATCGTTTTAATTTGAAGTATTCAAAATAATTGAGCAAACAACCTTGTTCATACATCATCCAATTTTATTATTTTATCACAGTACACAGAAGTAAAAACAATGAAATGAAATTTGGTGTAATTGGATTTATAGAATGTTTTCAGTCTATAAATAAGAGTAGATTAGAATATAAATTTATTTGAGCTATTGTAACAACTGTTCCTCAACGCACTACTTTTACTTCATAGGATTTTTGTGACGGATTGTATGACCTTTGATCCGAGTCTTCTTCCACAATTATTATTGAACATTGAAATGTGTTGATACTAACAAAGATCTGACTGATATATTTTCATCATTTGTAGAAGTATTTGGGGATCATCTGGGAAGTTCTCTCCGATATCAAAGTCTGCTACGTCTTCATTATGAACTAATGCCAAATTGTGCAGAACACAACATGCCACTATGATATTCATAGTTGTCTCCATTTTCAGCCTAATTCCCATAGACAAACAAGGAAAACGTCTCTTCAAGACACCAAATGTTCTTTCAACAGTATTCCTCGTTTTGATCTGTGCTCTGTTTTACGCTTGCTCACCGGGAGTTGATGGCCTCAGAAATGGAGTCAATAAATATGAGCAACAAGGGTAGCCACTGTCCTCCAATAAATAATCCCTGCGGGATCACAAATCACCTGAACATTAAGAGAAAAGTATCCCTTTCTATTTCTGAAAAGCTCACCTTGTGGACCTCCAGGTGACTGTATTTTTATATGTGCGCAGTCTACACATCCAATCACGTTCGGAAATGAACTTATAGAATAAAATTCTGATTTGGTTCTATTCCGTTCATCCTCTGTTCTTGGCATAGATATGAACTGGGGTGGAAGTTCAGCAATGACTCTAGATACTTTTTTAATTATTCTACATGCTGTAGTTTTATGGACCCTTATATGGTCAGCTACTGTTATTTGGAATGCTCCTGTACAATAAAAAATAGATTCACCAATTGTTGCAAAATGCTTGTTTTTTCAGAGAATACTAAATTATTAACGAAAACATATTACATCGCAAAATTGGAAAAAATAAATGCCTTTTCATAAAAAAATTATATATTAAAGACTATTAAATTATTTTCATACATACCGATAAAATTAAGATTTCCTTGGGAAATACATAGATTTCATTCATAAACAAGATTTCTTTCAAGTTAATTCGCCAAACAACACCGATTAGTTGACAAGTTCTTTGACACTAGTTTGACCACTGATTTAGCCTTAATTTGCGTTTCGGAAACTCAAAATGACGATTGACATACAATTTACCTGAAATATTTGACCACTGTGTCAACTGACAGCGTGGTCAAATTAACCTAGTTGACTATCCTTTCAGCAACTCAAATGGCAGTTGACCATAGATTTAACAGCTGATTAGTTGATTTCTATGATGATCATCGTTTCAGAAACCGGCCGTGAACATTTAAGTAACATCTATAAATTTTTACTCACATTGGATAAAAGAGGATAGGATAAAGATCCGGCAAAGATAACGATTCTGTTTGGTGTTTGACATTTTGTTTTGTTCAACCTGCTGTTTCCGTTAATTGAAGAAGTAAAGAAGAAGAGGATAATCTGTATATCGTGTAATTTGTGTTTACGGTTAGGATCTTTTTCAATCTGTGGCTCAAATTTTATAACCTATAACTGTTTGATTGTTGACATTTCATTGTTGAAATTTGATTTTATATTGCTACTCATTTTGAAAATTTGGATAGCACAATTACATGATAGATAGTTCTGGGCATGTGGCCTACCTTGTAAAATTCCATAGTGTTGTAAGTAATTTTGAGAGAAGTGAGAGATGACAAAATTAATCTTACTGTTCCATTTATTTTTAGTATGCTCCTGAAGAAGTCTCAAATAGGAGACGAAATATAGAGCCTTTGACACCTTAACCCAATTAAGAATTGCCATATAATGAAAGTATCATCTTCATATCTCTTCTATGATTTTAATATTTGTACCTATTGGTCAGAAGATTTTTCTAGAAATTCTCCGTAGATAAGATGTCTTTCGAAAGTTTGGTGGCTGGAACAATAAGCGATGGTGATTTTTGCCCAAATAATCCTTCCACACGATTTCAGGCTCAACATTTCTCATTAAATCTAACCAGCTCGTTATTATTTCATTTTATTTTTTATTGAACTTCAATCTTGTCTTTGTAACGGAATGTTACGGCAGAGAGACTTTTAAATTCAAAATGGTATCACTTCTCGGATAAACAACTGCATAATCCTGCCGTCCACAACCATCCCGGTTCCTCAAATTCCGGAATTTATACGAACGAACATGGCATATCAATTCAAAACAAACGAGAGGATCCATTTTAAATTAAAATACATAAATTGTATGATGCAATACATTATTTCACTCTGAAAATCATTAATTCCCCCTTCCGCACCTCCTGTTCTCCCCTCCGACCCCCAGCAAAATTGCATTTTTGCTGGAAAAAACCAATCATATAGTGGCGTTGCGAGTTTGGATATAGTAAATCAATATGAGGTCCACCGACAATGCAGCGGCCCTCGTATTGTGAAAATGCAACGGGTACCAGGGAAGAGAGAGCGGAGCATCGGTGGAAATATGGAGGAATCGCCGAAACGTGGCCGCCTCGACTGTCATGACGGTTCGCTTTTTGGCGGATAACTTTCATGTGAAAACTAGTGAAGACCCGAGGGTGGAAACCACTGAAAATGAGTAGATTTAAAGGTGTCTCAGTAAAGCTGAGCGATAGAAATTGTTGTCGACGTCGAAACAGAAAAGGTTTTACGAAATTTTTACAGCTTGTAGAACAGCCAATTACCATTTCGAATATACAGGGTGACCATGGGCGTATTCACGGGAGGGGGGTTTACTGGGGTAATTACCCCTCCAGAAAAGAGTTTCCAACACTAACGGCCAGTTTCTGAAAGAATGATCAAATCTCATGTCAACTAACACAACGATCATCTTGACAGAGATGTCCAATCAATTTGAGTTTCCGAAAGGATGTTCAGTGCATATTTAACTAATCTATGATCATTTTCAGTTGACATGAGGCGACCATGTTGCCAGACTGTCCAACCACATCATCAACAATATCTCGTCATCAACCACAGATTCTCCGATAAAAACTAATATTCTGTGATTAAAGAGGTTAAGATATCAGTGTTTTGTGGTTAAGATTTTAAAATTATCCGATAACTGATGTTTAAATTTTAACACCCTTATAATTTTCCTCAAGTGACCATAAAAAAATACCTGGTTGAACTTGCTTACAACTGTTTCTTTTGGGGTCGAAGTTCAGCAATGACTCTAGATACTTTTTTAATTATTCTACATGCTGTAGTTTTATGGACCCTTATATGGTCAGCTACTGTTATTTGGAATGCTCCTGTTGCAAAATAGCTTATTGTTAGAAGTATTTGTTCCAAGGCAGTAACTGATTTGTTCCTTGATGTTAAGGGCTTTATTTTATCCTCTATCATATTCAGAAGTAATGTTATAATATCCTTGGACAGTCTATACCTATTTGTGAATTCCACATCATTGTAGAAATCAAAAGAGTTCATTCTTCTCCTAAGAGTTCGTGGTCTTGGGTTCTCATCTTCGCTAGAATTACTAGACATGCTTATATCCAAGCTGATATCCATAATTATTATCTACAATAAAAAAATAGATTCACCAATTGTTGCAAAGATGCTTGTTTTTCAGAGAAAACTAAATTATTAACGAAAACATATTACATCGCAAAATTGGAAAAAAATAAATGCCTTTTCATAAAAAATTATATATTAAAGACTATTAAATTATTTTCATACATACCGATAAAATTAAGATTTCCTTGGAAAATACATAGATTTCATTCATAAACAAGATTTCTTTCAAGTTAATTCGCCAAACAACACCGATTAGTTGACAAGTTCTTTGACACTAGTTTGACCACTGATTTAGCCTTAATTTGCGTTTCGGAAACTCAAAATGACGATTGATATACAATTTACCTGAAATATTTGACCACTGTGTCAACTGACAGCGTGGTCAAATTAACCTAGTTGACTATCCTTTCAGCAACTCAAATGGCAGTTGACCATAGATTTAACAGCTGATTAGTTGATTTCTATGATGATCATCGTTTCAGAAACCGGCCGTAAATCCTCGAATGAAAATGGAAATTTAAAATATATCAAACATTGTACGAAAACTAATGAAAAAAGTTTATTTCATTTTATTCGATATTCCACGTAGCTGATATAGCATAAAGAAAAAAGAAATAAACAAATGAAATTAATTAAAATGATTTCCTAGAATCTAGATAGATCATACCTAGATAAGCGAATAGCATGCGAAAGTTTGTGTGGTTGAATAAGTAAACTGGTGTCTACGCGTGACACGACTTCTTCACTCTTACAAAAGCAGGGGTGCGGGTTGCCGGATAGTTTGGTTAATTTTTCCAACAGTACAAATATGAAAATTATACAAATTCAGAGCTTTTGATATAAATCCACACAATTATGGAAAAAAATTCTATCGAAGATGATTTCTTTTCTGCAGAAAGAAAATCCCCTGAATTATGGTTATCATCCCTCGAGTTCTGTGTTCTATGTGAATTACTTCAATCGGGTAAAACCTGAAGTGACGTACGCTACAGCTGATGCGCTTTTCTGCCAGTTCATAGTTGAAACTTGAGATTGCTGAATGCTGAGAGATTAAGTGTAGAAAAACTTTTGTATTTGATATTTTGAAACCGATTTTATAAATTATATATTAGATATTGCAAGCCAAGTCAGTTGATAAACAGTATGCAAATATGCTAATAATTAATGTTATCACAGTTTTAAAAGAAAGACGTCAAAACTCCGAAACTCATTTTAGTAATGTATTCGCTTTGATAGCCGATATTCATAAAAAATTAAATATAGAAATTACTAAACCAAGAATAACACAGAGACAATCACATCGCTCAAATATACCTACTGAAAATGATGAATGTTTTTTCAGAATCAATGTTTATATTCCTATGTTTGATTATATCTTACAAGATCTACAATATCGATTTAACGAAGAATCTCTGAAAGCTTACGAGTTTAATATATTTTTTTTCTTCAATTTTCAATACGAAAACGGACACAGAAATCAATCTTTCACTTGGAATAGTCGCGGAGTATATAAATAACCTTGAGAATGTCAAAAATAAAGACTTGATGCTTTTGAAATTGAAAGCAGAATTCAGTATTTGGAAAATCATGACAGAATACATAACAGATGGTATGGCGTTATATTCGTCCTGCGATGAAAGTATCTTTCCACTTAAAAAAAAATTGCTTAAAGTTTTGGTCACTCTGCCCGTTAGTGTAGCCTCCGCTGAGAGGAGTTTCTTCTCACTGCGGCGTCTTAAAACCTGGCTTCGTTCAACAATGGGTCAGGATAGATTAGTTGGGCTATCATCATTGCTATTTATACATAGAGATATTTCAATAAAGGTGGACAATATTATAAGTAGATTTGCTAATAATAAAAAGAGGCGGATTGATTTCGTTTTGTAATTTTTGAATCATGTTTGATGCTAAAAGGAGCGGGGGTATGTTTTAATTAATATAACATTCACTAATATTTCTGATATTTTTCCCTTTCGAATGATTTATTTCTTGAGTTTTTTATATATTTTTTTTACCTATATATATTTTATTTCTTGACTTTTATATACCTATATTTTATTTCTTCAAATTTTATGATGATTATTGTATGCACTGTTCTCGCAATTGTTTGTTTTATATGTTCTCAATGTAGAATAAAAACTGTCAAATTATAGATGAGCTACAATAAATCCCCCCTAGCTAGCGCTTACGCTCAAGCTCATTATTATTGATAGTTCAGGTCAACTCCCAAAAACTTGCCACTACCCCCCCCCAAACTCAATCTCTGGATACGCCACTGAGGGTGACCCAAGTTCAAGTGCTTATTAGACATTCTTGGAAAACAGGATATATTTGAAATCTAAAAATTGGGATCACGATACTGTTCAAAATTATCTACCGACCTAAATTTTTTGAGCCTGAGCTCTTTCGTTATTCAAGGAGTTGAAATAGATTCGTAAAAGAAACAATTTTTTAGTTTTCTTTTGATGTGATTGCGTATTCAATACTGAATTCATTTCTATTAAAATCATTGTACTAACTCGACTTGTTTTCAAAAAAGAAAACAGAAAACAGAAAAAATTTATAGTCACTATTATTTTCATTTTTCTTATTCTCAACTTCCTGAGCGAAAACTGTTCTCATAATGCCAAAGAAGAGGGATGTGTAAATGCAGCATTTGAATTTCGTAAATATCAGCATAGAGTGCACCAAATTTTAGTTGGAGACTTATTTGTAGTCCCTACATATTTTTCAAATTAGAACCAATTTTTTGGCGCTCTTGTTCACCCGAACAGAGTGCCTATCATTTTGCCCGAATGCCTGTAATTTTGGAATATCGAGCCGAAAATGGTCTCAATCGATTGGGTTCGACTCCCTGATGAAGAATTCGTGGCGAAAGTTGAGTCTGTCCGGCCGGACGTATCCTCTCTAGCATCCAAAAGGAATCAGCTAGAGTTTTCAAATTTTCAGAATAGGTTAATTGTCCAAATATCTCGGTCAAGTTCGTTATTGGGTCAAATCCGTCGGATGGTTCAGTAGTTATGAGCATCTGAAATTTTGTTTCCTCAATAACTACTAGAATATCCATCCGATCAAGTTGATACTTGGAATGTTATTGAGGGAGGCTGAAACGAAATGGCTTGCAAAATTTCTCAGAAATCGTCACGCTAGAAAATTTTAAAAAAATTCCCAAAAAAAAAAATTTTCAATACTTAATATCTCCTAAGACTTCATTGAGATTCAAATAAAAATCCGTATATATATTGAGGTTACCGATATCTTACTCATCCTCAAATTTCATTGTCGTAGCTTTTCCCCTTCTGAAGATATGATCATTTTTTCATTTACTCAAGAGAAAAATAGAAATGTCATGAAGTCCGAGCTTTGTCATTGAAAGATTTGCCATCACAGATCGATATTCGTTTGACAACTTGCGGACCTAGATATCAGTGTCAGTTGGCGTAATATCAATCAAAATTTTCATAGAATTCATAGAGGTAGAATTCGATGTCGATGACGTTGTCAAAATTCAGAAAAGCACAGACGTAATATTAATCAAAAATTTTTTATCATAGAGAAAGAATTTGATGGCGTTGTCAAAACTCAGAAAAGCAATGACGTAAGTTTTTAGGAGAAGCATAGAACAAAATTTAGTGAAAATTATGAGTAGTTATTTTCAAATTGAGATAAAGGTTTGTTTATTCATCAGGCTTTCATATTTACATCACATTGTCCCATAGTACGGAAAAATACTATTGTTCACCCGATCAGAGAGCTTATAGATTTGTTAAGGTTCGAATATTTACTCGCAAGTAGCTCAACAAGAGCGCCAAAGCACCCTGACCTCACGTCAGTGCTTTCTAAATTTTTATGAAAGATAAGAATGGTAGGCTAAGATGATCTTGCTCCTAAATACACCAATTTCCTAGTTTCCGAAAGAGTTTCCGGAATTATTTTGAACATTTATTTTCTCTTTTTGTATAACCAAAAATGCTCAGCCTCCAGAAATATTTTAGTTCCGTAGAGAATTTCAAACAATATCTTAATCCCAATTTTCAGATGAAAAATATGTCCAATTTTCAAAAAAATAGACACTCAAACTTGGCATTCCCTTATTCTAAAAATAGAGCCGAACAGTTTCGTCTATCTGATGAGGAATCTGTGGGTTGAGTTAAGTGTGTCAGTCTGCCATCCAGACATTCCGTATATGCAATATGATCCAATGAAAGTATAATATTAATAATTAGAGTCTTCAGAAACAGACTTTCACTAAAGATTTTGGTGTTCTATCTAATAAGCAACTGATGCATAAGTTATATATAAAAACTATTTTTGATCTAAGTCCCAGTATTTCTATGGTTTCAACTGTTGATGAGCACAAAAAAATAAAGCATCCTACAGAAATAGTAATAATCTTCCATTAATCTCATTATTTCTATGCTTTCAACTAATTTCTACGAAATTAGAACATGGATATTTAATCACCTTTTCTATTTCGTACCATAGTCTTGTCGACAAGTTCAAAAACGTGTTAAAGAAGAATAAAACTCCTAAAAATACGTGCGATAGCTCATTCTATTCGAGATGACGTATAGACAAAATGTTTCTAAGGGTTTATCAGCACGTAAAAAATTGATATTTTCATTAGCAAAATAAGATAAAAGAATTTGAAAGCATGTACGTGAGGTCAGAATGCTTTGAAGCTACTTTAAAGTTAATATTCAAACTATAACAAATATGAAAGCATTTTGTTCAGATGGAGAAGTGTCTTTTCTTGTACCTTAAAACCATGGGATCGAATACAAATATATCTCATATCAAAAATATTTTTCCATAGTTTTCCCTAAGTTTTGTTCGAAGATTAAATACCCTTCTCCTAAAAACCTACGTCAGTGCTTTTCTAAATTTTGACAACTCATATTATATCATCGTTATGAAAAATTTCGATTACTTTTCCGCCAACTGATACTGATTAATAAGCCCGACCCATGTCAATCGAATACGTACCTATCTGTGATAGCATAAAACAAAGATACGATACGTACATACTTCTGACTGAATTTTTGTCATTCCTCATTTATCTTAAGTAAATGAAAAAATAATCAGATCTTTAGGTAAAGAGAAACTATGACAATGAAATTTGAAAATATGTGAGATATAACGTCCATACAGGAGCAGTTTTTGTTTGAGTACGTCTGATATCTTATGAGCTTTAAAGAATAGAAAAATATATTTTTTTATTTTTTAGAATTTTTCTAGTGTGTGGATTGCTGTCAAATTTTGTAAGCCTATTTGGTTCAACCTATTTTGAATATCTCCTCAGTTACAAACTGATCCAATGAATATTCTAGGAGTTATAAAGGAAATAAATTTTAGACGCAAATAACTCCGCAACTGTTCTACGGATTTAGCTCAATAACGAACTCGTCCGATATATTTATTCCTCGACTTACCCTTGAAATTCAAGCTCTCTTACTCAGTCCGTCCGGACGGATTCGTGCCCACGGACGGACGGACAGTATCAGTTCGGACCATGTATTTTTGATGGGTGAGTTCACACAAATCGAGTGATACCACTTTTACCCAACAGAGCGACCAACAGGTATTTTAGGCGCTCTTGTTCACCCGAACAGAGTGCCTATCATTTTGCCCAAATGTCTGTAATTTTCGAATATCGAGACGAAAATGGTCGCAATCGATTGGGTTCGACTCCCCGATGAAGAATCCGTGGCGAAAGTTCAGTTTGTCCGGCCGGCCGGCTGGCCGTATCCTCTCTAGCATCCAAATGAGATGAGCTAGAGTTTTCATATTTTCAGAATAGGTTAATTATTATTATTATTATTTGACAGATATTGTCCAAATATCTCGGTCAAGTTCGTTATTGGGCCAAATCCGTCGGATCGTAGTTATGAGCATCTGAAATTTTGTTTCCTCAATAACTACTAGAATATCCATTCGACCAAGTTGATACTTGAAATGTCGTTGAGGAGGTTGAAATAAAACGGTTCGCAAAATTTCGCAGAAATCGTCGTGCTAGAAAATTTTTGAAAAATTCCCAAAAAAATTTTTTGTAATACCTACTATCTCATAAGACATTTTTAGGATATCAAAAAAATTCGCGAATATATTGAGATGATCGATATCTTACTCATCCTCAAATTTCATTGTCGTAGCTCTTTTCCACCTAAAGATATGATCATTTTTTTCATTTGCTCAAGAGAAAAGTCCCGGTGATTTCTTTGAACGATAGCCATCACAAATCGAAATTCGATTGACAAATGCTGGTCTTATTAATCAGTGTCAGTTGGCGTAAAATTAATCAAAATTTTTCATAACGGAAAATCATTCAATCTCGATGGCTGAAATAATATACGTTCTCAAAATTCAGAAAAACGTCGACGTAAGTTTTTAGGGGAAGGAAATTATAGCTTGGAACACAACTTGGGGAAAATTGTGAGTAGTTATTTTTCGTTCATTCATTAGGCGTTCATATTTGCATCACATTGTCCCATAGTAAGTACGAGAAAAGACTATTGTTCACCTCATCAGAGTGCTTATAGATTTGTTATGGTTTGAATATTTACTCGCAAGTAGCTCAACAAGAACGCCAAAGCAATCTGACTTCACGTCAGTGCTTTCTAAATTTTTGTTAGTAACTTTTGAAATAATAACATTTGAAGAATTTTGAATAAAGATTCTGAAAGAACAGGAAATTACCAATGAAGAATCCTTATCCCTAGATCTCATTCTTTATTGTTTATGAATTTGATTTAACACTGAAAATATTACTCCACTGAAAATATTACGGTCATTACGGCATAGACATAGGTCGAAAAAACCGATGTATCACCTAAATTAATGATTTCATAGTATTATATCAATTTGAAAATTTCAATAAATTATGGTGTAATCTTGGCATTTGTTCGAGAAAAACGAAAGTTTTCATCAATTTTTCAGAAAGTTATATTATAATTAATTAAAAATATTTTTTCAATCTCTCACATTGTTAAGTACGGCATAAAAGTTCAAATAATTAGTCTATAAATTTTCCGGTTCGTGGAGCTCTTATAATATAGGTACTTAATAAATTAATGGAAAAAAATTCAAGTTTATTATTTTGGTGATTATGATTTTTCTCGACCAAAAAAGAAAAACAAAAACATTTTTGGAATACCTTATTATTACTGGATTTTAATCTGATATAGGTCATTGATAGAAATATATTAACGTCATTCATTAAGACTTTACTTATAAATAAATAAAGTAATTTAAGATTTTTAAAAATTTTTTTTACCATCTTATTGTTTAGGTGAAATAATGATTAAAAAAAATCCTTGATTAGATTTTCAATTGTTTCTAATCGTTTCTTTTTATTTCAATTGGTCAAAAAACGAATTAAGGAATTGTTTTATTCTTAAAAATCATCAGCAGTGTTCTTGTCATTCAATCATTTTTAATTTATATAAATCAAGAGACGAACAATCAGAAGAATTTTTTTGCTTTATTATTTACATATATTTTATTCATTTGAAATTTAATAAACTCTCGATTCATGAAAATATTATAAATGTCCAAGATTTCAATTATTAATATTTTTCAAATAATTCCGATATTCTCTTGAAAATAGCTCAATCCAATTCGTAGTAATAAGGGATTTGGACTTCAAAAACGAAAGGTTTTCTCTGAGAAGGCGAAGCCCACGCAGCAGATGGATTCTTTTATCAAAGGTCAATAGATTCAAGAGAAAATCCGACGTTAGAAATTAAAGATAGGTTTCCCTGCCCATTGTTATTTTTATATCGCCGGTTGTCTCACGAACAAAAGCTTAATTTCAAATCGATTTTCGATTCACTCTTTTGTCTCCGCGATCTTTTATGGGAGACAATTAATGACAGCCAGTGAACTTTGAAGCTGCATTTTTTTCCTGCAGTAATTAATAATGAGAACTGCAGTTCTTCCTAAAGAAAACTTTTTATGAAGGAATATACGTAAGATCGTGGGAAAATTCAATTTGCATCATATTTGGGTTTGGATGAAGAATTCGTACTACTAACTCGATGTTTGAACTTTAATTTTTTTCACTAGCTGACCTCTTGACTCCTGAACCTTACAGTTGATTATTTAATTCTTTAGTTTTTTTAATATTTTTTCTCGCTTGTTCTGGTAGAGCAGCGAGCTATCATTTTGCCCAAACGACTGTAACTTTCAAATATCGTTTCGATAATGGTCTCAATCAACAATCTTCCGAAAGTGATGAGATTGAGTTTTCATATTTTCCGAATAGATTAACTGACTAAATATCTCGGTCAAGTTCGCTATCAAGCCAAATTCGTTCTAGGGTTATGAGCATATGAAATTTGGTTTCCTCTATAACTCCTAGGACATTAATCGGATAAAGTAAGTAGAGAAATATTGAAACTAATAGGCTTGCAGGATTCCGCAAAAATCGAAATTCTTCAAAAAATTCACAAAAGTAATATCATCAATAATTTACACTTAATTATATATTCGTCGTATTCAAACAGAAATTTGTGCATATATGGACTTATTCATATTCTACCTATTCTCAAAATACCTTGTCATAAATATCTTCCACCAGAAGCTATAATTATTTTTTCATTTACAAGCAATAACAGAAGTAGAAGTAAATAAAATATGAAGTATAGTATAGTATAGTATAGTATAGTATAGTATAGTATAGTATAGTATAGTATAGTATAGTATAGTATAGTATAGTATAGTATAGTATAGTATAGTATAGTATAGTATAGTATAGTATAGTATAGTATAGTATAGTATAGTATAGTATAGTATAGTATAGTATAGTATAGTATAGTATAGTATATTTCAGCATTATGTGATACATAAATACAGAATTTAATTCGTACAATAAATATTGTAGAATCCGTCAAACTCAATTTGAACAACACAAAGCATACAATAAAACAGTTACAAGATTTAAGTTAAAATCCATCCCGTAGGTATCATACACGATTAAAATCAACGGCCTCTATGCTCATGGCGAGATATAATTATGTAACCTTCGAATCTTGGCTCAATGAAACATTTGGGGGCGTTCGAAAAAGAACGATTTCTGATCTCCTGGCACCCAGACTAGCCACAAACTTATAGACAAAGCCACGAATTATTCTTCTGGAAATAAGAGTTTCTCGTAAAATCAGAAAGTGAAATGTCAAAAATCGTCAGAAATTTCAATGCTCCATGGTTTCGCAGATATGTATTCTATTCATATAGATTTAACTGTTTGGGTTGGTGGAAAATTGAATTAAATGGTTTATTCACAGTGGAAAAATGTGAGTAGAAAAGCACTGACGTGAGGTCATAATTTTCTTTATTAGCGATGGAGTTGATATCTTTTTAGTTCTCGATTAATTATAAATAATGTTCAAAAAAACAAACATATACTGAGAGACCATCGTTCAATTTACTTATACATTTCCATTCTCCTTGATCGACCTTCATCACAACAGATGCGACATCTACCTTCGAGCAATTTCGATGAACACATTTTATAATACGAAGTGATTCTTCTACCCCGATATTCGATAACTCACCTCCAATAAATTTGAAGCCATTAAACCAGAGTAGGTACATATGAAAATTCCGAATAATCAAAACGTCCCATACACTACGTAGTTTTGTATTTAAATATTTATTGTTTCCATTATAATGGATATCAAAATATTGTACATGTAATATTTTCCCTTCCTCTGAAAAAACATCCTCATTGTAGAATTGACAAATTCTGAAATATTGAGAGCCACCCCACATCAAGTCAGCCTCCGAGCTTCCAAATAAAACATATATCTGGCGATGTTTGGACTCGTTGTCGAAAAGCTTGACGGTTTATGAAAAAACACTTGAGAATAGGGCAGGCAGTACTAGGAGTGGAATGGAATTACTGGAACCATTCAATGTTTTTATGGATTCAATTTAGTAATATTTCTCGGAATAATAATTATATCTTCACTTTTAAGGTTTTATTTATTATATTAGGTTGAGGAAAAAGAAATCCATTATTTCTACTTTAATTTTGGCGGCTGTATGTAACATACTTACAATGGAATTACTGGAACCATTCAATGTTTTTATAAATTCAATTTAGTAATATTTCTCCGGAATAATAATTATATCTTCACTTTTTAGGTTTTATTTATCATATTAGGTTGGGGAAAAAGAAATCCATTATTTCTATTTTAATATTGGGGCTGTATGTAACATACTTACAATGGAATTACTGGAACCATTCAATGTTTTTATGGATTCAATTTAGTAATATTTCTCCGGAATAATAATTATATCTTCACTTTTTAGGTTTTATTTATCATATTAGGTTGGGGAAAAAGAAATCCATTATTTCTACTTTAATTTTGGGGCTGTATGTAACATACTTACAATGGAATTACTGGAACCATTCAATGTTTTTATGGACACAATTTAGTAATATTTCTCGGAATAATAATCATATCTTCACTTTTTAGGTTTTATTTATTATATTAGGTTGAGGAAAAAGAAATCCATTATTTCTACTCTAATTTCGGGGCTGTATGTAACATACTTACAATGGAATTACTGGAACCATTCAATGTTCTTATGGATACAATTTAGTAATATTTCTCCGGAATAATAATTATATCTTCACTTTTTAGGTTTTATTTATCATATTAGGTTGGGGAAAACGAAATCCATTATTTCTACTTTAATTTTGGGTCTGTATGTAACATACTTACAATGGAATTACTGGAACCATTCAATGTTTTTATGGATTCAATTTAGTAATATTTCTCCGGAATAATAATTATATCTTCACTTTTTAGGTTTTATTTATCATATTAGGTTGGGGAAAAAGAAATCCATTATTTCTACTTTAATTTTGGGGCTGTATGTAACATACTTACAATGGAATTACTGGAACCATTCAATGTTTTTATGGATACAATTTAGTAATATTTCTCGGAATAATAATCATATCTTCACTTTTTAGGTTTTATTTATTATATTAGGTTGAGGAAAAAGAAATCCATTATTTCTACTCTAATTTCGGGGCTGTATGTAACATACTTACAATGGAATTACTGGAACCATTCAATGTTTGTATGGATACAATTTAGTAATATTTCTCCGGAATAATAATTATATCTTCACTTTTTAGGTTTTATTTATCATATTAGGTTGGGGAAAAAGAAATCCATTATTTCTACTTTAATTTTGGGGCTGTATGTAACATACTTACAATGGAATTACTGGAACCATTCAATGTTTTTATGGATACAATTTAGTAATATTTCTCGGAATAATAATCATATCTTCACTTTTTAGGTTTTATTTATTATATTAGGTTGAGGAAAAAGAAATCCATTATTTCTACTCTAATTTCGGGGCTGTATGTAACATACTTACAATGGAATTACTGGAACCATTCAATGTTTTTATGGATACAATTTAGTAATATTTCTCCGGAATAATAATTATATCTTCACTTTTTAGGTTTTATTTATCATATTAGGTTGGGGAAAAAGAAATCCATTATTTCTACTTTAATTTTGGGGCTGTATGTAACATACTTACAATGGAATTACTGGAACCATTCAATGTTTTTATTCATTCAATTTAGTAATATTTCTCCGGAATAGTAATTATATCTTCACTTTTAGGTCTTATTTATCATATTAGGTTGGGGAAAAAGAAATCCATTATTTCTACTTTAATTTTGGGTCTGCATGTAACATACTTACAATGGAATTACTGGAACCATTCAATGTTTTTATGGATTCAATTTCGTAATATTTCTCCGGAATAATAATTATATCTTCACTTTTAAGGTTTTATTTATCATATTAGGCTGGGGAAAAAGAAATCCATTATTTCTACGTCAATTTTGGGGTTGTATGTAACATAGTTACAATCATTCGTTAATACTCATATATGCACAAATTTTTTCAGGTACTTTGTTGCCATTCAGAATGTTGTTTCTAAATGCCTCGCTCACAAAATGCCTTGCCCCTATTAGCAAAAAGATTAGATAACCATTTTTCACAATCTTCTCCGGAGGATAATTTTACTCTCTAAGAGCATTAGAAATGGACAGGATGGTCAGGAATATTGGGATGCCATTTACAGCTTTTCGATTGGCTTTAGGGCCATTAATTCGAGCAAACATTTTGTTATAATTGCTCTCTAGTCAATCAAAAATTTTCGTGCTTTATCTGAAAAGATTCAATAACGGCTTTATCATCCCGAAGAATATATCAATAGTAATCGCTTTGAGGCGAGTATTTCGTAATTTGAACTTTAATATACAGGGTGTTCAGATTTGTTTCCGACAAACTGAAATTGGTGATAGATCACATCATTTCAAGCAAAAAGTTTCCTATTAACACGGGTCCGGAAATGCTTCATTTCCGAGATACAGGGTGTTAAAGTTGAAAAAATTTATTTAATATTTATATTTATATATTTATCATCTACAAAGGAATAGGATTTCACAGACCTTCGAAGAAAATGAAAAACCCAGTATTTGTAAAGCCTCCCAACATATCAATATTTCAGAAAACAGACTATTCAGAACTCTTAGAAACAACAATTAGATAGCATACCACCTCATTTTCGTCTTCGAAAATTTCAAAATGACTTTAAATTAAATATTTGAATGGGAATAATTTTCGGAGATGTTTTGGGACCCACTGGTTCATTTAAATGTATATATGCTAAACATTTATATGAATACGGACATAATTTTACTGTAATTTTGAAATCCTCCACACGAAAAGTAAAAGTTCAAGATTAACACATTTAGAAGCACACGAAATAAGCAGATATGTACAACTCACAAAATATTATTTTGAATGAACAAACAAATGTTCACCGGTCCCCGTTGTTGAACATCTTCCTGAAAAAAATCCTAACATACCCCAATATTTATTAACCTATTAGAGACGACATTCCGAAAAAGTTTTACTGCCATAAATACAAAATTACTTCAGTGAAACTATCATTCAAAATGTAAAACCTGATGAAGCCACAGTGTTGGCGAAACAATTGTTGTAAAAACAAACAAAAAATTTATGGAAATCTGAATTTTATTATCCAAAGAAGTTTAACATAGCTGAGAGAAGTTTTTGGTCTAGAAAAAATTACAATAGTTGTGTTTTCACTAACTGATTCAAGAAATTCGTATTCACAACAAGGTCTTTACCGATCAGAATATTTAATTTTTAGTTGCTCTTTATCATTTTATTGATAGGAAAAGTCAGTCCGAATAAAACGAAAGAAATGATAATACATCGTATAAGTTAATTCTATATATAAAAAAAATTCTTCCATCTAATTTTTGTATCTTTTGAAACGAGCTAAAGTTTGAAAAGTAGTATGGAGAAAAATTGAATGGGTGAAATTATTGAACTATATCGTCTATATTTACGTGATATATGTACTTTCTACTAGAGGACTGCAGATGCTTTCTTTACTTTAGTACTTTGAAGGCACTGCTCACTTCAAGTTATTCTCTGAGGGTTATTACCCTCTTTTGGAACCTTACAGTAACCAATTCACTGCTGGCGTGGTGCTTATGTACAAACCAGCGCATCCGCCATTTAGAAATCATGTGTTTTCTAAATACATTATTTTCTACGAAACAAGTGCATCTCATACCGAATCACCAATATCGATTTATTTTTATGAAGCATTGCTGTATGAACTAAACTGGCAATATGTTTCAAGAAAACATATCAGTCCTATTGATATCCGGCAACCATTTTTCATCAAAAAAGACAGTAAAAGAACAGAGAATCATTCGAATTAAAAATACCGGGTATATCAAGGGCATCAAATCACCGGGTTCCATCCAAACGGAAGAAATACAGTGGAAAACCCGTCGGAAAATTGAAAAAGAATGATCTAATTATTTTTTCTCGCCTTCTGATAAAGTGTCTGTCCGGAAAGACACCCCAAGTTGACATAATCTGTACCGTCATTTTTTCGAGCGGCACCAATAATGCTTCTTCCTCGAGTCCCACTAGGAAAACTGAAAATTTTTATACTTAGTTTTGTCACAGACAGTCTGTAGATATAATATTTCAAGAACTGCAGTATAGAAGTTTATTAATCGAGAGTTGATGAATATCACAAAGATTAATGAAAAGTAAAGAAAAGCACTGTCGTGAGGTAAGGAGCTTTCGCACTTTTTCTGTATCATGGAATAGTGCGATATTTATAAAACCATTTCAATGAATCAACAAAACTATACAGAGTGAGTCTTTGACCACTGCGTTAATTTTAACCATAGGTTCTTGAGATCAAAAGAAACACTTTTTCCTTTAAGGTTTTTCTATATTCAGCTGCGTTGAAAAGTTATAAGCATTTTAAGTTTTCACATTGGGCAAATAACCCTCTGTAGTCCAGTTTAGTTTGACTAAAAAATACCTTCCACAGCACCCACTATTGAATCTGAATTGTTTAAAAACTTTATTTTCCCTCTAGAAATGATTCACTCACTCATGTTTCATCCGATGAGGTCCATATCCAGAAGGAAGATACAAAATACTAATTTTCTGGTAAAACAATTCAACACCATAAACATAGATTTTTGTTGTTCTACTATATTCTCTTTCTACTTCAAGATTATAAACCATGCCTTTCTAGTGAGAAATTCCAAAAAAACCTCAGAATTATTGGATGTTATCATCATCCGTTTGTAATTTTCTTCTTAAAATTTCCAAAACATGAAAACCATCATTTCTATGTAAACTTCCAAGGCAAGAGGTTGTCACTGTGCTTTTTTTTTCACTCAAAGCCAGAAAAAGTCATCTATGATTTTCCAAACACTGATATTTCTGAAGTTTCTTCTCCTTGACAGAGACCAGTGAACAGGTCTATAAGGTCTCTTGATACTGTTAAAAATATGAAAATCTTTTTCGAAATCTTCAACAACAATGAATGATGTCACTACGAATAATCATTTTAAAGTGATGTTACTTTGCTTGATGATTATTTTCTGTACTGAATCCCAATAACAATTTACCTGGATAGATTACAAGTATTTCCAGATTTAGGTGTGCAATTATACTTTCTTGAAGAAATACCTAAATTTAATTTTGAAAAATCAACTAGGTGTTCTTTAATAAAAAATTTTTTGTTAAATCATTAATATGAATCTATTCTGTATAGACTATAATTACTGATTTTTATAATCAGAGTATCTGTTTTGATTACGTAAACAAGAACATAAATATTGAATAATGGTTATTCATAGATTACGTCAAATTTTAATATCTTACCATAGAATATTAATTTTATAATTAATTTATAATAATATAATTAATTAATTTATAACCGAACCCCAGGAGAGAAAAACCTAATATTTGCAATGTATTTTTTAAATGAAAGGTAATATCTGTAACTATTATTGATCTTTAGTTATAATTTTCCTCAGAATAATTAGAGTGAATTATTATCACATTAAAATATTATAACGTCTCTGTGGTGGGTAGTTCCAAATAAAAAAGTGTTCTGTGGTTCAATGTTGTTTTGATTCTGTTTGGAACTGTCAACAGTTATTTGTAGCTTTCTTTCAAAAAAATGTGGAAAATATTGGAAGGATAATATCGATAGTTTCAAATTATTCAATTCAGTATGAAATGATTATGGTCAGAAAATGCATTCTATTCTAATCATTCTTGCTTATGATCTTATAGCTTCCAGTTTCAATACTGATTGAATTTTAATTAACCATGCATCATAACAAACATTCAGAAATATCAAAACTAAGTCAAATTCTATTATCTCCTAAGTTTGTGAACAAGGTTGAATCGGTGTATGAAATAAAGATAATAAAGGTATAAAACAAATATAGGAGACTGGGTTCGAAGTTTTTAAAACTAATATGAGCTCAATTTGCAGCATTCCTATGTTAAAATAGATATAATTTGATGAACTTTGAAAGCCTAAAGCTATAAAAATTCAGCTTTTCATAAAGACTAGTCAATTTAACAGGTCCTGACAGAAAATACTTTACCTATTTCAACGGTCAAAATATACCGAAGAGTGATGGAAAACTTTTTCTCTATTTATTATGGAATATTATTCTGGATTAAATATTAAACAAGGTGCTAGACATCATTAACACAATTTACAAATTACAGCAAATGGCAATTTAGATTTTGTGGTGAATGTAAGACAAAAATTGTTCAGTGATTAATTTCATCTATAGTGTTTAGTGGTGGAACCATAGACTGGAGAGATTTCCCCAACCTTTTGTAGAAATATTAAATAAAGACATAAAATATGGCAACATTGAACAAATTTGATTATCGTATCATTTCAGCACAGAGTTGGATTTGGGAAAATCAGAAAATTTGGACAAAATTATATCGATTCAATTCCTTTTAACTTCAAATATCTCAAGAATGGTGCAATTTAGGAGAAAAGATGAGGAATGATTTTATATGCAAAAAAGAGTTATGATTCCAGGAAGTACGAGATACGGACCTTTAGTTCAAGCGATATTTGTTTTTCATGCAATTTAACCAATCTGTAGAGTAGTAGTGAGAAACCCTCAAGAAGTGGAATAAATCTATTGATGCCAAAATATGCATGACTGTTATTAAAAACCTTCTACAAGAGATCATTACAATTCATATTGTCGTTTGAATATTACAGGTGAAAATGCAATTTTTTTATAAAATTTCAACAACCTATATCTTTTGAACGGGGCCAAATTTGGAAAAATGTTATAAGAAGAAAATGTTTCTTTTGACGTCAAAAATCTATGGTTAAAATTAACGCAGTGGTTAAAGACTCACCCTGTATATCAAATTAAAAATAACCCATCACAGTTTCCCTTCAGTTTTACTCTAAGCTGAAATTCCCATATCTAAAAAACCAACCAAAATTAGGTTAACCTACTGCATCGATAACCATTAAGGATTTTTGAATACCTTTTATCCAGTAAACTCTTGTATCTGAATTACCTCACATATTCAAGTGCAAATGATACAAAAGCGATGATTCTTTAGAATCAAATCTTTTAAAAGCTATGCAACATTCTAAGACTGTTGAATCATTTCCTATGTACAAAACAAAACATTGAACTTTCTCAGAGCACGATATTTGGACGCCATTTTGTCATCCGCAATTAAACTGTACAAGCGAGCAGAATTATCCATCAATTCTTCTATCACTACATGTCCTGAAATAATCGAAGAAACTTCTATATCGTCTCGTATATCGTATCGATAGAATAATTGAATTTTATATGTAAGATATCATTACCGTCCATGCATGCACAAATTTTTGTTGAAATTTGACGGATATATTATGAGATATGAAGTATACAAAACAATTTCATTGTTAATTCTTCACAGGTACAAAAGCTTCGAGACGATCGTTGTTAGGCTCTTATGCATCAGCCTTATAGTCCAGTTCTGGTATCAAGCGATTATCATTAATTTTTTTCGATGTCTAACACTCTTGGTGGTCTAAAATTGTCCTCAAGAATTGTGAAAAATGGTTCTTTCATTTTTTGGCTTATAGTGACAACATGTTTTAGGAACGCATAATGAAATTACCTTCTAAATGAGCTAACAGAAGAAATGGGTTTATATTTGAGCATTAACGAATGATTGTAACTATCTTAAATAAATCCATAAAATTAAATTTAAAAGCCTCTTTTCCAATTGCATCAGCAAGAATATTTTCTTATCAATAAATTACAATATTATAATAATGTATAAGAAAAGAGAAAAATTTTTCATGGCTTAGACGTCGCAAACCTTGTTTTTCCTGAATTTACAGAATGTATGGCGAAAATCGCTGACACTTTCTCGATTTTTTTTTATTGCTAATATTTATTTATTTTTCGAACGTCATATATTTAAACTCTGCTCAAACATCTTTGTGACCCTTTCTATCAAATCCTTACGAAAATGTTTTCTTTAATGTTTTCTTTCATTTCCAGATCATTTCGAGTCATTTTATTTTCACGTTAGGAACGAATTTTTCACGCTAGAGAACAAGTAGAACAGCGTGCTATCGTTTAGCCTAAATGGCCGCAATTTTCAAATATCGGGCCTAAAGTGCTCTCCATCAATTGGATTTTACTTCCTAAATCACTTTTGTATGATTTGAATATATAAGGCATTTAAAATGATGAATTATTACTGGAAGAAAGATATCCTGAATGGCTTTCTAAGGATTAGATATGCCAACTTTTAATTGAATTTCAAGTCCTCACTTCAGTGCTTTTCTACTCTTTTGTACAACAATTTGTCGAAGTGAATAATAAAACGAATTCTATTTCAGATTTATGTGATGACTAAGAAATCTTATGTACAGGGTATCCAATTTTTTGAAAATAATTGAAGCGCATCTTCAACTTAGATGAACTGAAAAACGGTCCTAAAGGGATAAGCTCTTTCTGAAGTACTATTATATTGTTAAATTCCGAAAAATTAAAAGTTATTTATGATAAAAGTGACATTTTATTCTGTGAGTAAAATGAGAGGAGCGAATTGAATAACTTCACGAACAAAATGAAATCACTTTTATCACGAATACAATGTTTTTTGTATTACTACCCTATTTTGATAGTAAAATTGTTAAAATTGGAATGACACTCATCTTCAAAACGCATTTTTAATCTTAATGAATGATCAGAAGGTTGTTGTGAATGGCGTTGCCGACTAACAAATGCTTCTTTACTAATAAAAAAGAATCTGTCATTCAAATTGCATACTCGTCCAATTTTTCTGGTTGTCTGGTTAGTAACTGCTCAATATGTTTGTTCATACTGAAATAATTAATAACAGTATTGATTTGGTTTTTCCTGTAGAAATTGAAGAGTCACCAAGGAGAGCAACTCCTACCTGAAAAATCAACTCAATCGCCTTTGTTGTAAAAGGTGTTGATGTTATTATATACACTGCTCAACAATTGATAAGGGATCACTTACTTTTTCTGAATTTATTTCTGAAGTATTTGCTCCAAGATTATAAATTTAGTCAGAAACCAGAGTATTTTCAGTTGATAATTTGATTCACTTGAGAAAAGAATGAAAAGATGGAAAGTTGGAGGGAAAAAAGACTTTATTAGGAACATTCAAAATTATGTGTTTGAATATCATAAAAATTTTATGATGAAACCACAAGAAGGCTGAAGTTTCGGTTAATCTAGTACCTAGTTGGTCCCCCACAGGCTCGTCTCAAGCATTCTTCCCTACGAGGCATACTTTCAATCAAACGATTTATAAAATTTTGGGGCAAATTCCCAAATATCCCGTAAAGCGTTAGAAAGGTCCTCCAGGTTATTGATCGGTTGTTCTAAGGTTGACAATTGTCTAGACATCTCAGACCAGATATGTTCGATGCAATTCATGTCTGGAGAGCGAGCTGGCCAGTCCATCCTATCAATAGCATGAGTTTCTAGCGTTTCATAAACCAGACGACTACGGTGTGGACGGGCATTATCTCCAATTAAAATGAAATTCTCGCCCAAGGCAGCCGCAAACGGAACAATTATGGATTCAATAATCATATCTTGATATCTCTGGCTGGTCATTGTGGTGTTCTGCAGAACAACCAACTCTGTGCGTTGGTTCAAACAAATGCCTCCCCATACACATATAGAACCTCCGCCAAAAGCTGTTGTGGGTACCATAAACTGTTCTGGATAACTTCGACCTCTTTCCCTCCAAGCAGGAATACGTCCATCGGAGTGGACCAAACGAAATCTAGACTCATAAAATAAACATCGGCTACAGTCTTCAATTGTCCAATTGCGGTGCTCCTCAGCCCATTGCCGTCGATGAACCCGGTGTTCCCTATTCAAACGGTGATGTTGTACCTTCCTACGTGCTCTCAAACCACGAACATGTAGTCGTCGTCTTACAGTCTGGTTCGAAATTAGAACTTCTGTTGCAACTCTCAGTGATCTATTGAGCCGCGATTCCGGGTAAGTGGGATTTCTCCTAGCATTGAGGATCAAAGACGAACTTGGGCAGCTGTTGTACTGCGCTGCCGACCTCCCCATGAATATAAGCTACTGAGTCGTTTTGGATGAACCTATTCCAAGCCCGACTCACGACACTTTGCGAAACATTCAACCGCCGGGACACTTCTCGCTGGGACAAACCTTCCTGTATCCACCGTATGATTTGGTCCAGTTGCACAGGAGCCAAACGTCTTCTCGGCATGACTGATAAGCTGATATTGTTCTCATTTCTTCAATTATTGTCACCTCATGTGTTTGAACGAGAGAAAAAACAGATTTAATAACAAATACCACATTGCTTTTCACTCCATACCTGTAACAGTGTAACAGCCTACAGATTATAATCGATTTTATGAACAAGAGCCGATGAAGTGAGGATAAATTTGATATAATCAACTCAAAACATCTTAATTTTTCCTTAGAGAACATATAATGTACAGATATTCACGAGATAACTTGAAAAAAATACAAATGAAGAGAAGTTCATTAGTGATCCCTAGCAATTGTTGATCAGTGTATTTCAGGGTAAAGGTATATCTAAAATGGAAAAGTGGAGGATATCGCTTCCAAAAATTCCGAGATTCTTATACATGAACAAGTGGACAAATTTATAGACGAGGCACCAGTTTAGAAATACTTGATGGTTAAGGTTGTTACAATTTTTGGTTTATTCAGAGCCTGTCGGCCTGATGAATTGTTCAATTTATAAGTAGTAAATATTGAAACAACAGAAAATGAATCAATGATCATACAGCTCTCAAATAGAAAAACGAAAGTGAGTCGTTCTTTCTGTATCATTGAAAAATATGTGGACTAATTTGAGCCATTAGTCCATATATTTCTCAATAATACAGACGCGTTTCTTTTATCAAAACTCGTCCTTTTTTCATGAAATACATGAATAATAAATGGACTGCCAATGCAGTTGATATAAATCCATTTGAGTAAATGTCCTCTATTGTTGCCGAATTTCCCAAACTGCCAGAACTAAAGCGATATAGGTACAGGTCACTGTTTTGCGAGATCTTCCACGTCATTGCTAGCAGAATTAGAAGTAAATATTATGGTCGCTCTACTCAACCGGGGCAATACGTTTCGTTGAGTATGTTTATGAAAGTCTGGATGACGGCTTT
Organism: Micraspis discolor; assembly: GCA_030674115.1. Lineage (NCBI taxonomy): Eukaryota > Metazoa > Arthropoda > Insecta > Coleoptera > Coccinellidae > Micraspis > Micraspis discolor. The sequence continues at coordinate 2,701,887 of JARTUT010001311.1, read as the reverse complement.
TTTGTTGCTGGACTATTTTTTGATCTATCGCGTGCATTTGACAGTCTTTCATTCAAGTTCATTATAGATAAATGTTACAATTTGGGTTTCAGGGGAGTGTTTCTGGATTGGATTTTGAGTTATCTCGAAGATAGGACGATCTCCGTCGGAATACAGAATTCTTTCTCTGCAGAGCACAATGTCAGATTAGGTGTGCCTCAGGGTTCTGTCCTCGGTCCACTTTTGTTTTTAATTTTTATCAATGATCTTCCCCACTATTTTTCTGTTGTAGTAAAGAAGTGTATGATAACCCTATTTGCTGAAGATACCTCAGTACCAGTAAGAGCTAAAAGCTTTGAGGAGCTTCAAGAGTTGCTGCTTGTTTTGGTTCAGAGCTTTGTTCAATGGTGCAGAGAGAATGCACTAATAATCAACATAAGCAAAACAGAGTGTATTCATTTTTCAATCGGTAATGTTGATGGTAGTGGGCTGAACATTCACTACCTGGATAAGATCAATGCAGCTAAGGAAAGTACTAAATTTCTGGGGGTACATATTGACCGAAATTTGAAATGGATTTTCCATATCGATGCGGTTTGTAAACAACTAAACAGGTCATATTACGCCATTAGTAGGGTCAAAAAATATCTTCCTCTGGAATCGTTGCTGAACGTATATTATAGCTTGGTATTCAGCCACTTATCCTATAATATTCTGCTGTGGGGTAATTCTTCGGACGCCGGAAGAGTTTTCATCCTGCAAAAGAGGATCTTGCGAATGATTTTTAACATTGCTCCCCGATCTTCATGTAGGCCTTTGTTTCTTGAACATAGAATCTTGACACTTGCCTCAATTTTCATATACAGAGGCTTGGTTTATGCGAAGGAACATGAAAACAGTTTGCTGAAATTGTCTAGTTTTCATCACTATAGCACTAGAAATAGACAAATGTTGGCATTTCCAAAACATAAAACCGCTAAATTTGAACTATCTCCAATTTACCAGTCCATTAAATTATATAATCACCTTCCTGGTCAATTTCAATCGGCTAATTTGAGTAGATTCAAGAAATTAGTTAAGGAATTGTTATTGTTTAAGTCTTATTATAGCGTTCAAGAGTATTTCCTTGATAAGCTGTAAATTGTTAATTTTCTTTTTCTCGACTTGTCCTATACATGCTTTGTAATGTCTAAGACGATCAATAAATTATTATTATTATTATGGAGATAAAGAAGCATGGTGGATGGAAGTCTATGACGATAGCCGAGTGTTATGTTCATCATTCCAGCTTATAAAAATATCTTTGTGGAAAAAATTTTCCCAACTTCTAACAACTCAGCAGATTTTGGAACGAATTGCGAACCTCCCTAACGTCGCAAGGCATCAGTGTTTGAAATTGTTCTAGTTGTACGATTAATATTAAAACGAAAGGAGGAAGCATATAGCTCCAAAATTATATTAATGTTTATAAGTAATGACTATTAGTGATGCTTTTAACACTGTGTTAAAAATACTTTGACGTAACACGCTTCCCCGTAAACAATCACATTCAACACTGTTGATTGTCAGTAAAAGTGTCATTTTTATTGGCAGTTGTACAAATTTATTTCATTGTTACGAATTCGATAAAATGAAAACATAAAATGCTGGAAGAGTTTTTCGAATCGAAAATATGAAGGATCGAAAATTCGTCCAGAAAAGTGTGACGTCTTTCATCATATTTTTAATCGAATTTCCTTTAATTTATTTCATTATTTGATATATGTAATGAATATCAATCTATCATTTCCATAGAACTCGATCAACATATTTTCCTGACAAGCAAAAAAATTCTGAAAATCATTGAAATCCTGCACCACTAATCATTCCGTAGTGCCGCTCACCTCGAATGACGAGCAATTCTCAAGTGGTTTGAATGGAAGGGTAGGTATTTCTTTAAAAGGCTTTTTCCCTCTGCTCCGCTCCATTTTCTTCCACCCCAAACGGCACTTCGACGCTCTCCGCCAAGGACCGTTTTTCATTTAGTTGAATTAATTCTGTATTTTGAAATTTGCATTTTCTTGATTAGTTATCGATTCATTTCTGATAATGTCCGCTCTGGATGTGATGGCAACTGCGAAGATATCGAGAAAGTCGAACCAGACTCACGTTTCGGACTTCATTTGAATAATTTAGAACGTTCCGATACTGAAGAAACCTTGAATCGAAATTTGCACGATGTTTTTCTTATGTAGCCATTTGATTTGAAAAATAAAGGCATTTCATGCTTTCTTCATAATTGAATGAATCTTTGCTAACGTAATAGAGTAAACTATTCAGGCGGTCTCGATAAAAACTGCATAATCTGAGTATAACTTGTCCATACTCACTAAATGAATTCAAAGCGTCCATTTCGAATAATTTCAGTGCAAACGTCTGTAATGCGAAAATGAAAATGGACTGCACTGCAACCATTTGGTTTAACTCACTGAATCAAAGATCAAACTTCAGTATGTCCAACCTTATGGCCAATATGCTATATAATTCAATGAAGACAACCCAAGTTCATCATACGAATACGTTTATTACCTAAATATATAAGTTAAGCTACTTGTTAGTTTAGATATATCTAATTGTTTGAGCGCTTTGAATAACTAAATTACGATTCACCCAATTGAAAACACTCATAGAGCATTAAAAGGTAAATATTCAATGTGAGTATTTTCTCATGAAAACTTGAATTTAGAAAGAAATTAAATATTTTCAAAATTTCACCAATACTCTATACAATATGCTGGAAAATCACTAAACATGGAATTCAGTATGATTTTCAGTTAGACTGATGGATGGGATGTTATGTGACATTTTTCGAAGAGCATTAAGAATGTGTTTTTATCATAAATATTACATTCTTGAGCCTTAAACACGAACAAAGAGTATAATCAAGTATCTGACTATGTTAAAAATTGCAAGAATTTTTAACCCTATAACACAACCTACTCTACGCTCATGGATTGTCTACCTCATGTATCATCGCTAACTTCATGATATGTGTGACAGTTGATCGATGAAAAAATCAGCTCAAAAAAAAATAACAAATCATGTGTGATTCTCTCAATTTTGATTGCTCGAGTTTCTTTTTCAATTATTATTCTCTTCGAACTCCTCGTTACAAGTGAACCTGGTAGTGACTAGTGCTCTATATTGCTTTTTCACAGTCTTTTTCAAGACTTCTCTACTTTTATTTTACAATCAAAGACATTTTTTTCTCTGCTCAAGACACCTATAATCCTCTCTAAAAGGTACAGTACAGTTTTCTCAAATACATGAATTATTTTCTGCACGTGCACTTGTGAAACTGCATGACTTTATATGTCCTTTAAACATCTCGTTCATCTCATTACTTTTTCACTCAAATTACACTCAATATTTCATTCTCGACGCCTCTAATTCATGTTTTGAGTCATATTTTTCATATTCTAAAATATTCTACGTCCAACCACGTGCCAATTTCAGCTATCTTTTTCATATCTGTTCTTTCGCAAATCACCCTCCTACGTTAACACTGAATTCCTCAATTTACTGCCAGATTCACTTGTAATTTACTCATTTTCACTCACATATATTTCACTACACTTTTAGACATGTTTATCTCTTTATGATTAGATTTCTCAGGCCTTATAAGTTTCAGATATCTGTACTTGCCATGCTGGGATCATCATGGGATTCTGCAACAAGGATGTTCTCAATATTCATTCAAGACTTCTCGATAAGAAATATACTTACCAGAACCTTCGTTAGACCTGGTTGGAGAGATCACCTGATGATTCTACATTGAAATTGCACCTCGAATGCTTAAGTATACACTCTAACGATTCCTTTTTCAACTTATGATAGAGATGCTTTCTTAAAAACTAATCACTTCTTCAACTGCTCTATATTTTATATAACTTTATCTCTCAAGCCTCATTTCACACAGTTCAACTCTTCACAGATAATTGTGTATTTCTACTTCTGTTTTTCTGATAGATTCGACAGGCTATCACTGTAAACGTTGTGAATCGTAATTATTCTTTCTCTTTAATCGCTCTGAAAGTCTGTCTAGTTACATTATAAACCTCAACATCTCACTTTATCAATAAAACCTTTGGTTTTTCTGATAGTAGACAGTTTGAAATAAATTCAAACTCTCAAATACGTTTTGTTTGTTCGATATCTTGATTGAAGATTTCTATGTCAGTGGATTGGAGGAAGGAAGCCACAGTCATGGTTGTTTTGAAGCTCAAAATGTCGATTTTTCACAAAAAAACACTACAAGTGCCATGAAAACACCACTTCATTTTCAAATACTTAGTTAAGAATATTTCGAGAACTAATGCATAAACTGAAAAACAATTACTGTGCTGAAATCAGTATAAAAATACCTTTCAAATGAGGTATCACTCATCCCATCTTCCCTATTCAAAATTTGGGGGTGAGGGTTTTAGTAGCAAGGGTTGAAGCGCTATGCGTCCGTAACCTACATCTTAAGTTGTCCCCCTCGAAACAGAAATCGACCTGTCCGAGCATTTCTATCGAAAAAATTTATTTTGTCTGTAATCTCGTCTGTTTCGTTTTCAAATGGCCACCTGTATTTCACCAAATAACATTATACATATTATACTGTAGATCCGACAAGGCACGATTCTACAAGATTGAACGCCTTCTCTACGTGGCATGAGTAAAAGAGCATTTGAACAAGCTTGTAGGACTTATTTCACTTTCAACCTTTTTTTGAGTGCCTTTAAGTAATTTCAGAAAGCTGAACTATTCTAACTACAATAAGAAAAATCGTGGAATATACATTGGGTACTTTCGGATAACGAAGAACCTTAAAAAAATGTTGACTCCACTAATTAAACCATCCTGCATAAGTTTCATAAGAAGCGTAATTATCATGACAAATATGCAAAATTTCATAGCAATAGGATGAGGCAATTCCATTGAAACAAATTTCTTTACGATATACAGAGAACGAATTCAAAGTTAGAACTCAAAAGTTTCAAAATTTTTTTATAGGTACAACGATATTAAAGTATCCTAAATGCTATATCAAACTGGTTAGGAAAAATTGAGAATAAAGATTTTCTGTTCAATATTTCTAAGTTTATCGTTCGAAAACTTCTGAAATGTTATATATTTCCCAGTCTTCACTAGACAATTTGCAGGATCTGTTTTTACTTCTCAAGTAATTAGAGCCAAAAACTTGCCAAGTTTCCACGCAAACTGATATTTATTTCCTTAAAACAACTTCAGGCGCGACAAAAACTTATATTTATGAAGTAATTTTACAAATTGTTATAGGGCTGGTTGTGTGTTACATGAAATTATTACTCGTTGTTTGTATCTTTGACAGTGTCCAGATCTTGAGTTGAATAACTCGAGCGGCGTTTTGTGTTCCATAATTCGCTTTGGGATCCAGAATGTTGGATTTCCGAGTGCTTCCCTGTGGAGTTTTTCATTTTATGGTTTCCTAACAGTTTTAGCGTTTGATTTTTGCGCGCTGGTTTCTATTAGAACGTATTTTCGTCCTGACAAATATCTCTTATTTTCAAATATCGAACCGAAAATGGTTTCAATCGAGTACGTTCCTGATGAAGAATGATTGGTAAAAGTTAATTATGGGCCGGCTTTATACACTCTATCTTCCGAAGGAGATGAGCAAAAGTTTCCACATTCAAGCCTAGATTACCAAAGTTCACCACTAAGTTGGTGAACGTAACTATTCTTGAACTAAAAAATATTTTTTTCTACAAGCGTGCACTTTCATTCTCTTTCTCGCACGTATTTCAATTCGTAAAGAGTCACATTGCCAAACAGTGTGGAAAAAACCCCTGCTATTCCATTACCGCACGCAAATGCGTGCGATTAGCAAGGGATTTTCTCGCACGCTTTTTCTAAAGAATGAACTGAATAATGATATATCTCTATGCCACCAACGACGTTAATATGGAATCGGCATGTGAATAAGAATTAATACATTGTCATTATATTATGAAATTGTGTTAATATATCAATAATATCAAGTCGAATTCAATCAGTACGCTCCGGTAAAATGGATACTTTGGGATCTGATGATGGCCTGCCCGAAGAAATATTAGCAGCTTCTTAGGAAGCGAATTTAAATATGTTACCGGCCAAGTCGAAGATAAAATATGAGAAGAAATATTCAGAATTCATTGATTGGTGTAATTCCAAAAAGGTTCAATCGAGGAAGGAGGAAGTGTTTTCGGCGTATTTTTTGGAAATGTCCAAAATTTGGAGACCAAACACATTATGGTCCCGATATTCAATTATAAAGAGTATTTGTAAACTGAAACAGGATTTGGATATTGGAAAATTCCATAAATTAACTACCTTCATTAAACGACAGAATATAGGATTTAATCCAAAAAGGCCAAAACTTTTAATGAAGAGGAAATAACAAAATTCATGAGTGAGGCATCTGATGAAATTTACTTGATGATGAAGTTGGTAACAATTTTTGGATTAGCTGGTGCCTGCAGACGAGAGGAACTCACAAAACTCACCATTGACGATATAGATGATAAAGGAGACTTAATCATCGTCAATATTAAGGACTCCAAAAATCATTCACCAAGATCGTTTGTTATATCCCAAGACACCAATAATGGATATTTTCAACATATATATACAAAATATATGAATTTACGTCCAAAGGAAATACCTCATCGCCGAATTTTTATAAAGTATAATCGGGGAAAATGTAAGATTCAACCTGTTGGAATCAATACAATAGGAAAAATACCGTCCGAAATTGCAGCTTACTTACGCCTACAAAATCCGGAATTATACACAGCACACAGTTTTAGGCGCTCCTCGGCTACTTTCCTAGCCAATTGTCGAGAAGGTATCACAAATATTAAACGTTTAGGAGGATGGAAGTCAACTGCTGTTGCTGAGGGATACTTGGAAGAATCTATTAACCAGAAAAAAAAATGTCCACTAAAATTCTTAATTTTAATGGTTCTTCCTCTTCAAACTGTAATACAGAATCATTACCTTCCAAAGAGCCTTCGAACAATATGATGGCAAATATTCAACGTTTTGCTTCTTCCTCTTTAATCTGTAACAGAGAATCATTATCTTCCAAGGAGCAGCTGACTTCGACCAATATGATGGCTTTTGCTATAAATTTGCATAACGCGACCAACTGCACGTTTACAATAAATATAACTAATAACTGAATATTTCTAATGAATATATTGATAATAATGGGAAGAAACAGAATGTACATAGATTCCTTATCAAAATTTATTTTTATGTGCTGTTAGTATAGTTTTCTTTTGAATTAATAAAGAATTTATGAATATTATTACAGTTTAAATTTATTTCATAGGCTTGTAGTCTCTATGGACCGAACGTCAACGATGAGAGTACAATGGTAACGACTTGTCAGAGACTTAGTCATTCATGTGTATTTATAATGATCAATTCACATTTGATCTGTGTGTTGAAATCGATCTCGTATAAGCGCTTGTAGAAAAAATATTCTTCCTAACTTGTGATGAAAGTGCACTCAACTGCAGTTTCGTGCGGGAAAATAACACTTTCCGCACTTGTTAGGAAAATAATTATTAGGAGGGGAAAATTTATTTGAGGACCGATATCTCGGCAAGAAATAAACAAATTGAGGTTTAAAAAATAGCAAATGAACCTGAATAATAAAGGTTTCCGATCCTTATAATGGTTGAGAAAATAAAGTTCTTCTACGCTCGTAGTCCGAAAGAAAAACCTGCTAAATGTCGAAGTTTTTTATGTCGCTTGTATTTCTAAGATAAATTAAAAACCACCGAGGGTATAAAATTTTAAAGTCCTAATTCAAAAATTAAATAATTTTAGCTATAACTCTTTTTTTTTTGTACGACAATTTCTCTCAAAGTTTTGGTCTGTTGAAAACAAGCTGATTTGTTTACTGAATAATGATAGATGTTTTTGGCATTGTTAGAAAGGTTTGACCTTTGTCAACCATATTCAGTCAACGAAGCTTCGAGTCTTATACAACAACATTGGTTTTCTGAGCATACAATATGTCGAGTTTTGTGCTAAATAAACAACATTCGCGGGAAGTTTTGATTTTCTTTTTTAATTGGAAGAAAAGTGCCGCTGAAGCGCATCGATCATTGTGGAAGTTTATGGTGAATCTGCGCCATCTGATAAATCATGTAGAGAGTGGTTTCGACGCTTCAAAAATGGAAATTTTAGTGTCGAAGACAAGGAGCGCCCGGGCCAGCCGAAAAAGTTCGAAGACGCCGAATTGGAGGAATTGCTCGATCAAGATCCGTGCCAAACGCAACAAGAGCTTGCAGGATCGTTGGGAGTCACTCAACAAGCCATTTCCGTGCGCTTAAAGAACATGGGAATGGTTCAAAAGCAAGGAAATTGGGTCCCATACGAGTTGAAACCGCGCGACGTTGAAAAGCTATATGATAATGCTCGCCCCCATGTGGCAATTGTCGTTAAAAATTACTTGAAAACGTTGAAATGGGAGGTCCTACCCCACCCGCCATATTCGCCAGACATTGCTCCTTCTGATTATTGGTTGTTCCGACGGATGCATCACGATTTGGCTGGACACCGCTTCACTTCTTTCCAAGAAATTCAAGAATGGCTCGATTCATGGTTTGCATCCAGAGAGGACTCATTTTTCAGAGATGGAATCCGAAAATTGCCAGAAAGGTGGACAAAAGTTGTGGCTACCGATGGACAATACTTTGAATATCATGTTTTTTCATTTTGATAATAAATAAAATGTTTTTTAACGAAAAAAAACGGACCGAATTAATTTGTACTCAATATTATTATTATATTTTTTTTTTCGAACAGTAGTATTTGCTAACCAGAGTCTAATTTTAATAATGATTTGATGTATTTTGACACCGTTTCAGGTAGTGCCGTTTTTCAAGCCTGTAGAAAACATCATAGACAATATTTCAACAATTAAACAATCTATAAACTGTAAAATATTCTTTTGAGTAGAGATCTAATTCTTATATAATCTTCGAAAATAATTTATTTCTTGTCATTTCCCTACTTATTTTGTCGGATGTTATTGGGGTTATGATTGTTGTGATTCATTTTCTAATGTTGGTGGTTTTAGTTTGCTACATTTAATTTGAATATGTGGTTTTTGAGCTATTTTGACGCTGTTGGTGTCTCAAGATGTTTTCTATTTTTTCAGATAGAGAAGGTACGTTTGGTATTGGTATGAATCTATTCGATTCTTTTTTTTTATTAAGTGAATTTTCTGTCTCGTATGATTTGTGGGTACGCTGATTTATTGCCTTATTCATTGTTGATAGGAGTTGCTTTTCATTGAGAGTGAGGTAATGTCCTGTATAACGGTTGGTCCGTATACAGATGATGACAGTTTTAGGGCACTATCAATGTACCCGTTCAAAGTACCTTTTTTCTGTTCATTGATATGTGCTGAATTGAAATCTATTATTCTATCAGTGGTTGTATCTTTTCTGTAAAGTTTCGCTTGAACTTCGTTAGCATGAAAATTAGGGGTTTAATAGAACCGTTTACGTTGATTCCTGAAAACAAATTCATTGAGGCAGTCTAACTAACGTGCGGAACATGCTCCTTCAAATTTGGTGAAGATTTTTGTCAACAATTAGATGGAGTTGAGATTTAAAGGAAAAAGTTTTGCCCGGAAAGAATTACGACCTAACAAAAATAAACTTAATAGTAACTTCTCAAAAAGAAAACTGAAGAATAATTAAAGATTCGAAAAGATGCCATAATAAAATTCAATTTACGCTAGAAAGGAAATAAATAACTCGATGAATTTTATAAACATAACACTTATGACAGTGAATAACTCAGTTAAAACGAAACTTTACAGAAAAGATACAAACACTGAGAGAATGATAGATCTCAATTCAGCAGATATCTATAAACAGAAAAGAGCTATTATGATTACATTAACAGAGCCTTAAAACTATTAATTAAATAATATTAAATATTGTTTCTTGATCCTTACAACCTCTTTGCGTGTGATATCTGGATCACATTGTTTTTAAGCACGTTAAAGGTTTTGTAACAAACACGCAGACGCTGTTTGCTTTACGCCAGTTATTTTCTACATTTCATTATATAACATATTTTATATTTCATTCCTTAAATCACTATAGAAAAAGTTGTTATAATTCAATACATCGAAATTTTACTCGGTCATTTATGTTCAATTTCATGCAAAAAATCCCAAAACAAATAACTCCTTTGGGCTCTCCATCACAAACACAAACTGCAACATGTCATTTCGTATGAAACAAATGAGTTCGAAAACTCTAGCGCCATCTATATTTTCCACGAGAGGACATATATTAAAAAGGACATCATTCCCATGGCACTGCAGACCAGATAATTAAGTATCATTAATCTTTATGCGGAACCGAAAATATGGCGGAAAATACGACAGGAAATGATGATTTGTGCGGTCCTCATCAGTTCCGATATGGCCGGGTTTTTGGGCGACAGCCTTTTGACGTGCGACATTTTATTTGACGTCCCTTGTTTTCCGTATTTTGATTTTCGTTCGACGGACTATGTTTTAGATGAATCTCGAATTCGCTCAATGATTTTTCATCAATTATAACGGAGTATTTCGAAAACTATAGGTCCCAAAAAATGGTTAATGGAAAATGAGTTGTGAATTCAAAGTTTGATTGACTTCACACCTAGTCGTAGATACACCGATGATGCAGAAGGCAGTGGACGTCCAAATCAAGCGGTAAAACCAGAAAACAAAAGGAAATTCACAATTCGTTTTGAAGGATCGAAAAATGAAGTTGCCTGAGTTGGTTAATATCGTAAAGTTATCAAAAAGAGCACAACAATCGGTTGGAAACCGTTATTTTAGGATGTGTGCGGTGTAATATTCATCGACTCTCTAGAGAAAGGAAATACCATTGACAGAGAATATTATATAGCGTTACTGAAGTGTTTGAAGGTCAAAACTGCAAAGAAACAACCGCTTATTGGAAATTTAAAAAATTCTTTTATCACAGTTGTGTCACAGGTCGAACAAAACAATGGCAAAACTACATGAACTGAACTTCGAATACCGTATTCGCCAGATTTGGCTCCCAGTTACGACTGGTTGATCGCAAACGAGAAAAAATGCTCGCCCATAAGAAATTTCACATGAATGAAGAGGTTATCGCTCTAACAGAAGCCTGTTTTGAGGCGTTGCTATTGATTGAGAATACGTTGATGAATAAAGCTAATTTTGAACCAAAGCAATTGTACTTTGTTCGTTATGCCCGGGACTTTCACCAAATGTGTTACATATCCTCAAATCTCATCGTTTTTAGAAAATATAAATATTTTTTCATTTAAACTAGGGCAAGTATTCGCAGGAGTTGAAGATGATGTTAATTAATTACGTTCCATTTAAGTTTAGGCTCATTGAAACCTTGGGGTGGCGGTCTAAAATGGAACTATAGGAAATGAAATTTCCGATCTCCTGGCGCTCGCAATTTACCCCAAACCTGTCGAAGAAGCCTCCAACAAAAATTATTCGTGAAATTGTGAGTCATACGTCAAAGAATCCGTCAGAAATCTCAATTCTCGATTCTTCCTCACATTCCTCTGGTGGACTTACAATTCATTTTGAGTTGTTGGAAAATTAATGGAAATGGTTCATTTACGATGAAATAAATTATATAGAAAAACACTGACATGATGTTAAAGTTCACTATATTAAGGATGGAGATAATATACTATATATGCCTACTTATGATTGGCTTTTTGGAATAAGGCATTTGAAATTCGAACAAATCTGAAGGAAACCTGTAAGTAGTTATTTCTATCTTAAGATATAAGAGTCTGAATTCATCGCGGGAGTTGTATTGGTATGACACTCTTCCAGAGTACGAAAAAAGACTCTAAAACAAGCACAACATATCTCCATGCTTTACGTCAGTGCTCTTCTAGATTATTCATATTCATCAGGGCCATGGGAAATATTTTCGATTGCTTTATGCAGATGATCTCAAACTTTTCAGAACGGTCGAATCTTTGAAACTGCCCTTTTATTCAGGCGTATATTTATATATTTGGGTAATTTTTCATGAAAAACCCTTCACAATTGGAGTATGTGCGAAAAATAACTTCAAGTAGAGATGTCCATCTCATCAACGATCAATTTAATGCAGCTGAAACTTGATAGTGAATTCATAAAATAATATTTATGAAATAATTATTTGATCAGTGCACGAAAAAGAACATAATTTATGCAAATAAAACGGCAGAAGTTTTGGAATCTGATTGTTCGATATAACTTGAAGAACTCGTCAAACCACACAGAACTGCTAATTATTTATCCAGATTTCGAAGTCTGTCTATTTGAAATTTATGAAAGTTGAAATTTATTCTAAAATCACGGCTTTGGTAAAAGCTAATTTTACCTTGAAACCGGCAGAAGATATCCGTTGAAACGTTGGTTACAAGAACAATAATAGATGATGGTTATTGCCCACCTAATAATTCTATACGAGTTCCATCATCAATAATATCTCGTCAGCAACTTGTGGACGAGGGTTCCATATTATTTATTATTTAAATAAATGGTTCAAAGATTTTTTTGACAATTCTTCAAACTACTCTCACGAATATTTTTCCGCTCCTATAATAGTATATTATATACCGCGGGACTGAAGTAGTACATTTAATCCCGAAGGTAAAGTTTATGGCCCGAATATATAATTTACCTGAAGGATTAAATGTACTTCAGTCGCAAGGTATATACGATACTTTTCGTATTTCCAGTAGGATTTTATTAATTATTTCAATAATTTCAATCAGTTTTTTCTCTCTTCAACTTATTTAATAAACTGTCTTTAAAATAAGTTACCATAGTAACATTGCGTTGTGACAATTATATTTTAGAAACATTGTCATTACTAGTGTCATTGTGAAGAAACATTGTTATTGATAATTATTGGTATCATGAGTGAAGAAGGTGTATCTGATATTGATAAAAGAGCAGCCGAAGTAGGTGAAGAATTGTTACCACCGAAACCTAGAAAACTATACGAGCAGCAGTACGATGCTTTTGAAAAGTGGTGCTGCTTAAAAATGTGAGACAACCTACTGAAAATGCGCTGTTAGTCTACTTCAATGATAAATCAAAAGCGGTTTGTGCCTCAACTCTCTGGGCACATTACTCAATGCTGAAATCGGTTATTAACATTAGAGAAGATATTGATATAAGTAAATTTCCAAAATTGTTAGCTTTTTTGAAGAGAAGAAATGAGGATTTAAGCCAAAGAAGTCAAGAATTCTCACGTCTGAGCAGGTAGATTAGTTCTTACGGGAGGCTCCGGATGATAAATATTTAATGCTTAAGGTAAATTTGGAAATGTGTTTATATTCAGAAATTTTAAGAAATCAATTTTTTTGTAGGTTGCACTTATTTTGGGCGTTGCGGGAGTTTGTCGTGGAAAAGAGTTGGTTGATTTAGAAATCGACGATGTGAGAGATTTGGGCGATTCCTTCCTAATTGCGATTAGAAACACCAAAAATAAAATTGACCGAAATTTTGTGATCAAAAATTCAGAAAACAGTGCCATCAGTTTTGTGGCGATATTTCGAAAATATGTGGCATTGCGAAAGACAGGGACACCTCATTCAAAATTTTTTGTTCAATACATCAACAAAGAATGTACTATGCGAGTAGTAGGAAAAAACATGTTTGGTACATTTCCACGGCAAATAGCAGCTTTCTTGAAATTAGAAAATGCGACGTCTTATACGGGATATTGTTTTAGACGCACATCTGCGTCTTTGTTAGCTGAAGAGACATGTAGGATGGAAATCCTCCAACGTGGCCGAGGGATATATTGAATCGTCTATTAAAAATAAACAAAAAATTTCAGATAAAATATTTGGTCAAGTCGCCGATTCGTCCACTATAGTTATGCCACAGTCCTCATTCTCGCTCCCTGTTTCCGGAGGATCTTCGAAACAAACACCAGTTCAATATGATAAGGACCTATCTGTTACTCGTCAGTTACCTGCTGCATTAACCCAGGAAAGACTGGTCAATATGACGAACTGTCACAATATTAATTTGAATATTAACGTTAATTACCATTCTAATTAATTGTATTTTTAATAAAATATCCCTTAAATTTGTTTGTTTGTGATTTAATCGTTCCGGGAGTTTCGTCAATATTTAATCCCGGAGGGATTAAATGTGACACTTTAGTACCTGTCACAAGGGAGTGAAGTTGTCACTTTAGGCTCGAAAGTACGAAAATATATTTTAGTACAAAAATGGTTACGTTCACAATATTACTGAAGTGCTCATCGCGGTAGACCTTCTATGCAATTTGCAAATTTTCACTGTAACCACAGCTGGTAGTAAGATGTTCACCTTAACTCACACGCAACTGCAGAGATATTACAAAGATGAATAGTTTTTGCAGAAAAAAATCATCAGCAGTTGAAATACGCTCGGTGTATAATCCCAATATTTCAATGTTCTTATTCATGCTATTCGCTTACTTTAATGAGGCGTGTAAAAGCTGCCCCAACTAACCCTCTACACATTCTACCATCGATTTTCTCCCCATAAAGAAAGTTTCCATTTTTGATATCCCCACACGTATCTACGTGGACTCGATATTCACCCTGCCTTCTATCGAAATAATTGCACTTTTTCAACCCCTTTTTACTAACCCTTTTCAATTCTTTATATCCTCCACCCCCTCCGGCCCTTTGGGATAGCGAAAGTAGCAGATTAGAAAAGTGCGGCCATTTTTAACATTAAATCTGACTGGAGGAGCTTGTCTAAGCCCTGATTTCGGAGATGAAATAAAGATTTGGACATCTGGGGTTGCTTGATTACAAGAGCGCCCAAGGGATACAGTGTAAAAAAGGGTAGAAAATATAGAAATGACCAAAACTTTTCAATAAACTTGATGAAATAAAATGTAAAACATAGTTTAATAAGTTTCAATAAATATTATTTCAGCATTCAATATCCAGAACATTCGAATTCGCTGGAACGCCATATGTATAAGTCAATATATATCCATTGAGAAAACATCAGGTCGATAGTTTGCACTTTCGAAGCAAATAGAATTTTCAACGAATAAAAAGAGTGCAGATTAACAGCGCTAAAAATGGTTTATATCTTTTTTGAGAGTAACCCAAAGGCTCACAAACATTCAAGTTATTTTTGATATATATAATATATTAATTAGTTGAGGGGTGGAGCACAAATTATGTAACGGGATAACATAAAATTTAGAGTATTATAAATTTGAAGGCTTAGAATAAACCTCAATATAAAACTCTTACCTCCTATATAAGTTCCGTGATAAGTAAATATGGATATCTGTGCAGATAAGAACACAAGATTTATATTAAATATATTGAATTATAATCGTAATTGATTCCTCGCTTATCCCATAGCATGAAACATAGTTCGATATTAATTAACAAAAATTGAATAAAAACCCTTGAGTGTACGTTTCACAAATTTTATTTAAAGCATCGTTGACATGCATGTTCGGGTTTCATCCCATTTTCAAAACTGAATATAAAACAATATCGGTTAATATAGTACACATCTACATAACATATCAAGTAACACATGTTAAAATTGGTGATAGACGGAAATCTAATTGATCATTTACAATGGGAAGATTTACTTTAAAAGCTGATGTTATTTCTAAATAATATAAAAGGTCCATGCGTTTACCTTTATGGCATTTGTGCAATATTTTGGTTTTTTCAAAATCAATAAAATGGTTTGAGGTGATACAGTGACTAGAGAAACCAGTAGTGGGTTTGTTTTGGAGGATTGATTTTTTGTGTTCATCAATTCTTTTTGCCAGTGAACGACCAGTTTGACCTATGTAAAATGCAGGGCATATACACCGCTTAATTGTGTGTTGTTCGCTCGATCCTTACCATTAAAGAACATTGATCTTAGATTTTTCTTATCAGTACAACTAATGTCAATATTATAATGTCTAAGTCTTTTGCAAATTTTATCACTCAGAGATGGGATGTAGTCGATATATGCATATTTTTTGGTTTCAGTTTCATTATTGGGTGGATAAATTGAATGTAACAACTTCTTCTGCCGCTTTCTGAAAGGGAGTTGATCTATTATATCCCGAGAGTAGCCATTATTCCCAGCTAAAAATCTCAGTGTGCGAACCTCTCATAGTTAATTTTTGACATTGGAATCGAGACTAATCTATGAATTAGTGCGTGAAATGCTGACATTTTGATTTTATCCTTATATCCTTATGTGAACTACTATTTGGTATTAAAATATCAGAGAAGGTGGGTTTTCTGTGCATATCAAATTCAAGGTGTTCATTTATTCTTTTAATCTGTATATCTAGGAAGTTCAGATCTATTATCATCCTCTATCTCTAGTGATTCGACTACTGTGGTTGGAATGGATGGAAATAAATTTACTACATCGAAGGAAACTATTAATGCGTTGGTTGGAACTTTGAGTGTCTTCAATTCATTAGTTAATTGAATAGTATTTTTGATAAAGTATATAGCATTATGTTGAATCAATTCCTGTTGTATGGAGTTCAGATATTTACACAATTTTGAAACTGGTGCATTGGTGTAGGAGACAATAGGTCTCATTGGACAATTTTCCTTATGTATTTTTGGGAGAGAGTATAAAGAAGGTATTGCGGGATTCATCACGGTCAAAGAGATATTTATCTGAGATAATAGGTTAGGGCAGATCTTTATTGTTTTTTTGACTTCACCTTGAAATTTTGATGTAGGGTCGGTTTTAAATTTTTTGAAATCGTTGGAGTTCAGAAGAATTTCCGTTTTTGTTATTAAATAATCATTTTTATATAAAATGGTTACAGTATTGCCTTTGTCAGCTTTCGTTATTATCAAGTCATTATCTGCGGCTTTTTATTTATTTGATTCACTAATTTCATTTCCTTGTTATTATTATCAAAAGTCGAATTGGAGATAATTTCTGCACATAATGCTTTCTCCATATTTCGTTTAAAGCCAATTCTACGTTCACGGCTAGGTGTTTACGGTCAGATAAATTAAAATTATTCGGGCTATACTTCAAACCTTTACATAATAAGTTCAATTCTTGTTCTTGAAATTGTACATTTGTAGAATTTTTTACCTTTTTTATATTGAATTATTCAACTAACCTTACTTATCAAAGAATTGATAGAAGGGCCTGCATCAGCTTTTTTGTTTATGTTTAGAAAAAATATGTCATCGAGTTAAATTTTATAATAGTGTACGTGAATATTGGAGTAAGAGTCCAACAGATCCCCAGGGCACTATTCTGGAACCGTTGTCATTTGTATCATATGTTAGTGATATGCGACTGGTGATGATGAGTTTGAAAGAAATTGAAATTAATATGAGTAAATATATAAAATAAAATGATTGGTTATTTTCCAACAAGCTATCACTGAACATCAACGAAACGGTTTATATAACATTTGAAAACAATGTAATAGTGTTTGAACGTTAAAATAAGTAGTAAATCAATAACAGAAGTAGAATCAGTCAAATACTTGGGGATAGTTCTCGAATGTAATATGAGGTGAGAAAAACATATCCAATATCTACTGAAGAAAACAAAATACATTGCTTTAATTTAATTTAATTAATTTTTCAAAAACTCGCTAAGATAATGCCTACTCAAATCCTTCACATGATTTATTACTATCTTTTTCATGGTGTTATAAGTTATGGAATTGCTGCATAGGATGAAGTTTATTCTTACTGTCTGAATCGATTGGAAAACCATCAAAAAAGAATTCTTGAAATATCAATGAAGGTGTAATCGTTCACAGTAACTCTCTGACAATGGAACTGCTTTTTTCATTAGAGTCATGGAAATTCCAAAGTCTAATTTGAGAATTCAAAAGGCATCAGTAGAAATAAAAGCATTCCATTGCCTAAATGGTTCAAAACAGTCAGTGGTAAGAGTAGCTTTGTGAAAGTAGTCGATGTTTTTAACTGACTTCCTAACGAACTGAAAATTGCGAATAGTCGTCATTGTAAGAAGATGAAATTAAAAAATTCGTTGAATTTGTAATCAAGATAAAAATTGAAAATATTAATGCAAATGTATTTAAATTGAAAAGGTCGATATTCTTTCATATAACTCACCTGATTATAGATTAAGTATTAGCCTTGATAAGTTCATACTCTGTTGTTTTATACTTATTCACTTCTTTTAATTCATTATTTTAGAATGTAGTATATTTAACGACATTGTGCTCCGAGCTCACGAACAGGTAATTTCTTTACTTCTGTGAGCTACACAATGGTATAACATTCTCGTAACTATATGTATTTTGGTGATAAATAAACAAATGTATATAATAATTAATAATAATACAATTCGTAAGTCATAGAATCCTTCTTCTATTATTCTCAGTTTGAACTCGTTTTTTTCGTAATTTATTTGTACATTTCAGTGTGCAGTGTTCAAAATTAGTCCTCCTTCCAGGGAAAAACCGATCGACTACGAAAAGAACCTTCCATGAATCCAACAGCCAATCCTTCAGGATTCCCAGATCCTTTCGTATCCCGAATAAGAGAAGCCCGATGAAAAAGCATATCTAAAAATTCAATTATGAAATTGAATTAATTTCGCAGCCTTTTAATTACAGACGTCGAAATGGCCGAATGGAGTGCTAGAAAAAGATTGAAAGGCGAGAAAAGAGGAGCGCACAGAAAAAGGACGATCCAGAAAGAGACGGAGATGCCCTGAGGAGGACAAATTAAGGAATGACTCCAATTAATTCTCGATTGTACAAGTCGCGGAAAAATATTAAAATTCGCGAGTTTAATGGGGGACAGAGCCGGGGGACGAGGGAGTTCAGTAGATAAATTGGATTTTAAGGGACGCGGCGATATTGGGTCTCTGAAGGGATTTTGAATACTTCCGGTAATTGATGTCGAGGAAATTCGTATGTTGTCTGATCTCTCCACAAAACATAAGCTCATTTGAATCTGTTCGAGATTTTTATCCTGAGAGATTATATCTGTAAGTAGACTCCGATATAATATTACGTTAGATGATTCTATTGGATTTTTCACCATCTTTTATTTATGTCCTCATAAACTCTCTGTAGAATCCTTCACAGATTTCAAGGTGAATTAATTTGAAAAGCTCTGACTTGAGGTCGGATGACTTCGGCGCTTTCGTTGAGCTACTTGCGACTAAATTTTCATACCATATCAAATCTATAAGCACCCTGTTCCGATGAACAAGAGTCTTTTCCCGTACTCTGGAAAAATGTGATACAAATACAAACGCCACGATGAATAAACGATCCTATATCTCAAATCAAAAATAACTACTCATAGTTTTATCCAAGCTTTGTTCGAAGCTCCAATTACCGTCTCCTGAAAACCTACGTCAGTGCTTTTTTAAAATTTGACAATGTACATTATTTCTCCAAAATGAACCATTTCGATTAATTTTTCCCCAACTGATTAATAAGTCGGATGGTCAATCGAATACGTATCTGTAATAGTATCAAGCATTGATTCTTCTGACAGATAATTTGTCTTTTCTGTGAGATTAATCATATCTTTCGGCGTGAAAAAGCTACTACAATGAAATTTGAGAATATGCGAGATATCAACAACGTCCATTCATGCACAAATTTTTGTTTGAATACATAAGATATCTTATGACGTATATAAAGTTTTGAAACATTTTTCTTCTGGATTTTTTTGAAAATTTTCTAGCGTGTCGATTATCACGAAATTTCGCTAGCCTATTTGTTTTAATCTAATTCAGATATCATCCTAGTGAGAACACGATCTGGTGGATATTCAAGGAGTTATAAAAAAACAATTTTCAGATGCTCATAACTCCTGAATCATTCGACGGATTTACCTCAGTAACGAACTCTTTTGGTATAATCATTCCTCCGTTCGCACGTAATCGTGTCTAAGGACGGACGGACAGAATAGATTTTGACCTCGGATACTTCATTAGCGAGTACTGACGAAACGATTGATACCACTTTCACCCAAATATTTGAAAAATATAGACATTTGGGCAAATCTACAAGCACTCTGCTTTAAAAAAGTTTTAAATAATCTTCCGAAAATTGAATAAGAGAACATGATTTCAACACTTATCTGTGATTAAATCTCCAAGTTAGATTTAACAATTATTTTCATCACTTTATAAAAGTCTGTACAGGACAATAACAGAATTAAGGTCATAACTACTAATCCAAAAGTAAATTAGACGTAGCCAAATATTGTATTTATATTTTATATGACAAGTAAATGATCAGGATGACATAAATGTAAAAAAGAGTTGCCGTGTGGTCAGCAGTTTTTGTTTGCTTGTTTTTAAATCTTTTGTCATGCTCTTAAAGAGCCGCTACAAATAATGTGAAAGAATCAACAAACCGATATCTGCTGACTATAAACTGTTGATGATGGAATTCGTAAAGAATTATTATTTGGGCAATATAACTATTATGTATTATTGTTCTTTTTATCAACGTTTCAACATACATATTCTCTCGTTTTCAAAATGAAGATTAGCATTTATAAAAACTGGTGAGGAGAGAGATATATGAGATACCATGCAAGCGTGGAAGAACCTATATCGGATAAACAATGCGCCCCTTGAAGGTGAGAATAAAGGAACATCACAAACAAGTGTTAGACACCGATAGATCCAAGTTGGTCCAATATGATGTGGATGAAATTCATCTGATAAAATGAAACGGAACATCTATAATATCCAAGGAAGAGAAACCTACAAAAAAATCAAGGAGGCATCAATCATGAATAACTCTCAACCTCATAAATGAACCATCCATTAAGTTGCCGGAGGTTTGGAGGCCGATATATCGTTGTAACTTGAAGAAGTCTTCAAACCATAGATAAGTGCTAATATTGTATCTAGTTTTCGTAGTCTGTCCATTTAACATTGATGAAAGTTGAAGAATTTTCTGGAATTACCAGCTTGTGAACCAGCTAATTTTACCTTGAAAACGACAAAAGTTGTCTGTTGATTGTTGGGAAGAAGAACAGTAATAGATGACTCTTATTGCGCAAATAATGATTCTATAAACCGATGTCTTAAATAAAAAACGTGAAACCTTGCCGTGAGGTCAGGAGATTTTGTGTGCATGTTCTGGAACAGTGTTATAGGGATAGAACCACCACAATGAATAAAAAATCCTCTAGAATGAAATCATTCTGATCAAATCACAAAGGATGAGTTAATGGTGTACGTGAATCTACCCGCAAGTATTTTTTCCAAGCTCCGTCGATCTCAAAGAATTATGAAACATAAATTGTAATCTGTTTCTTCAATTATGGTTGAAATTCTTCACAGAATTATCCACTTCTTTGTATAGTAAATCTTCGTTAGTAGATTCCACATGTTCTCACATATCACATTCGATACCATAAGATGTCTTCATTTGGGATAAAAAAATATCTTGCAATTCATTCTTTGGATGCTGGGCCACCTCAAGTTTTGCTGATTTCTCCTTTTAAGTCAGCAGCGATTTTTTTGCACCTCTTCGGTTTTCATAAAAATCTCTTGGGATCGGAATAAATGTTATTTTCCTTTCACAATCAAACAATAATAACACAAACACGCAAAGAGACAATAGAAAAATTCTAATTGGCATATTCGTTGCAGTAACTCTGAATACACTGCTCCACAATTGATAGGGATTACTTCCTTTTCTAAATTTATTTCTGAAATATTCGCTCCAAGATTATAAATTTAGTCAGATATCTGAGTATTTTCCGTTGATAATATGGTTCACTTGAGAAAAGAATAAAAAAATGGAAAGTTGGAGAGAAAAAAAGACTTTTTCAGAAACACTCAAAATTCTGTGTTTGAATAACATAAAAATTTTATGATGAAACCACAAGAAGGCTGAAGTTTCGGTTAAGCTAGTACTTAGGTGGTCCCCACGTGCTCGTCTCAAGCATTCTACCCTACGAGGCATACTCAATCAAACGATTCATAAAATTTTGGGACAAATTCCCAAATATCCCGTAAAGCGTTAGAAAGATCCTCCAGGTTATTGATCGGTTGTTCTAAGGTTGACAATTGTCTAGACATCTCAGACCAGACATGTTCGATGCAATTCATGTCTGGAGAGCGAGCTGGACAGTCCATCCTATCAATAGCATGAGTTTCTAGCGCTTCATTAAATTAAATGAATTAAAATGAAATTCTCGCCCAAGGCAGCCGCAAACGGAACAATTATGGGTTCAATAATCATATCGTGATATCTCTGGCTGGTTATTGTGGTGTTCTGCAGAACAACCAACTCTGTGCGTTGGTTCAAACAAAGGCCTCCCCATTCACATATAGAACCTCCGCCAAAAGCTGTTGTGAGTACCATAAACTGTTCTGCACACCTTCGACCTCTTTCCCTCGAAGCAAGAATACGTCCATCGGAGTTGACCAAACGAAATCTAGACTCATCCGTAAATAAACATCGGCTAAAACTTCAACTGTCCAATTGCGGTGCTCCTCAGTCCCATTCCGTCGATGAACCCGGTGTTCTCTATTCAATCGGGGATGTTGTACCCTCCCACGTGCTCTCAAACCACGAACATGTAGTCGTCATTTTACAGTCTGGTTCGAAATTAGAACTCCTGTTGCAACTCTCAGTGATCTATTGAGCCGCGACACCGGGTAAGTGGGATTTCTCCTAGCATAGAGGATCAAAAGACGTTCTTGGGCAGCTGTTGTACTGCGCTGCCGACCTCCCCATGGACATAAGCTACTGAGTCGTTTTGGACGAACCTATTCCAAGCCCGACTCACGACACTTTGCGAAACATTCAACCGCCGGGACACTTCTCACTGGGACAAACCTTCCTGTGTCCACCGTATGATTTGGTCCAGTTGCACAGGAGCCAAACGTCTTCTCGGCACTACTGATAAGCTGATATTGTTCTCATTTCTTCAATTAGTGTCATCTTATGTGTTTTAACGAGAGAAAAAACAGATTTAATAACAAATTCCACATTGCTTTTCACTCCACCTGTAACAGCCTACAGATAATAATCGATTTTGTGAACAAGAGCCGAAGAAGTGAGGAAAAATTTGATATAATCAACTCAAAATATCTTAATTTTTCCTTAGAAAACATATAATGTGCGGATATTCACGAGATAACTTGAAAAAAATACAAATGAAGAGAAGTTCATAAGTGATCCCTAGCAATTGTTCAGTGTATTTCAATCATCGATGTCTAACAAGACACAACCGTGGCTTCTCTGTCGAATCAAAATATTTATTCATCAAACTTCTTCATATAAAGAGGAATGATTAGATCTTTATGAACACTTATTCGAATTTTGAGCTGAAAATTAGTATTGTGGCTGGTTTTATTTTGTCTTACCACAATTTTTGTTGTGCTAGGTTTGGGCTCATTTTTCCTCCGCTTCATGACTTTTTTTCCGAAAATGAATAGAATAGGCCCATCTTTCAAGAAGTTAGGAATCAACGACTAAAATTTTAATTTCCCGGAAAATGGAATACAAAACGAGTTGGCCAAGCACATTTGATTCTTCTGAGCCTAAATGAGTGTAAAAATTTGTGCTATGAATATTTTCATGAAAATACTTCACATTTTCCGGAAAAACCCCGAAATATAAAATAAAGCCTGCTCAGAACTCTCGGTTTTCTCAAAAATATCATCAAAAATAACCATTGCATCATGCATCCCCTTTTTTTAAAAACACATAGACCAGCATCCGATAACGGAAAAGCGAGATGGGTCAACTGTATTTCCGTTACGTTAAAATATTTGTAGACCATCAGCTTATCCATTAATCTAGAACACAAAGGTTCGAAAGGGGTAGGTCTAAGTGACGAACCGCATAAAAAACGCGGATAGGAACATCTGCTTGGCCACTGTCCCCGACAGAATTTGACCCTATTGTTTTGTCGCGCTGACCTTTTGTCAACATTTTTGGCCACGTTCCGCTTCCGCATTCAAATCTGTCTACCTGGACCTGGCTATTTGAATTTCTTTTGTTTACACGCGGACCCTAGAAAAAGGGTGAAATAGATTCCGTAGAAAGTGAATGTAGGGGATTGTCCGAGGGGTGGTATGTAGTAGAAATTTTATAACCGATTCAATACTCAATTTTATACTAGCTTGATAAATTGTTGTTAGTTCGGGATCGCCTTCTAATTGACCAGAGTAGAGATATAACTTTTATATCATTCTGATATTTCTTCTTCCATATAAACAACTAAAACTTTTATTGCAATCAGTCCTCTGGACAGTACTTTCTTAATATCTGATAATAAATTGAGGATTTCATTGATCAATTATTATTGATTTGAAATTTGTTGAGCTTTAGATGTGTTAAAATTATCCTGCAACTTTTATGAGATCGACATTGTTGAGACGACCTATAATTTCCTCTTCTCCATATCTACAGCCAGGGCTCATGATGTGTGGTCCATTAATCCCCTCACATCCTGAACCACATAATACTAAAACAAGGTCAAATTTTTACAATATTTCAATTAATTCCCAACCCCATTTGAAGAACTCTTTTTCTGTCTCGTCTGATAAAAACCGCCAGGTATACGGAAGGAAACGGCAAAAAAATTCATCGAACGTGTAATACCAGAAGGGGGTAACCCTACTCGACATACAGGAAATAAGGATTTGGCCGGTGTTGAATGTAACGAATCTTCGAAAGCATCTTTTGTTATTCTTGAAGAGCGGACGTAAGTGGAGCAGAAAATTAAAGAGAAAATTTTTATTTTTAAGACAATAGAACGTTGCGGATGGGAATTAAACGTTGCGTGAGAAATGGATCAAATGGTAGGGTTGGAGGGTATGTGGTTTCATGTTTTTCGAATTTTTTTCGTTTCGGGTTGAAGTATGGGAAAGTTTTCATCTTTCAATTCATCTAACGGGTCTTCTGATGAGAAATTAATTTAAATTTTCGGAGCTGTCATTTTTAAAGTGGACATTTTTGTCATTTTCTGAGTTGAAACCAGTGGAGTGCGAGGGTTTCATGATAGTTAACAGTATCAGAAGTATCACATACACATACATGGGACGCGGTCAGTAAGTATAGTCGGTTCAAAATTTCTTGTCACCAATTCAAGCCTTGAATATGTAGTCGGTGCATTATTTCTGCTCAAAAAAACTTACTGAAAGGTTCTGCGCTTGGTCCATGGAAATAAAATATAAGTTCGTCTTTCCTGAATCTTTCCAACAAATAATTAATTAAGGGCTAGAAGATTAGAGCAGTTGTGTTTTGGAAATAATATAAATAATATATAAATCAGAAGATTGGTTGATGAACTGTGTTAATGTGTTGCGTAGGTAGCCCAAAAGCTTTTGAAAATTTGAGTGCCAAATACAGGGTGATAAAAATATTTTGAGCACAGAATATTTCTGGCTTTTATAAAGAACAGTTTTCAAAACATTGCACTCATTTGTTGAAGTTCATTGAAACTGTCCAATGAGTTCATATTACCAAATGTTTTCAACTTCAATAACCTAATTTTGTTAAGTGGCATGCTAATATTTATTTTTGTACAGAAATCAACACGTGGAACTATTGGGAATATTGTTTTAAATCAAATTCTTGGTCAATTTCCATAAGAAAAGTATGTTGCTCCATTTGATTGAATAAAATTATTGCAATTTGATATATCTCAAGAGTATAAATATAATTTATCCATTCCAAGGAGCTGGATCATTGGATAACCATTGCAATAAAAAGCAAATTATAAGATTCTTTCGATATATCTCATCGTACAGTAGCCATTTTCACACATTGCATCATGCATCCCCTTTTTTTATAAACACATAGACCAGCATCCGATAACGGAAAAGCGAGATGGGTCAACTGTATTTCCGTTACGTTAAAATATTTGTAGACCATCAGCTTATCCATTAATCTAGAACACAAAGGTTCGAAAGGGGTAGGTCTAAGTGACGAACCGCATAAAAAACGCGGATAGGAACATCTGCTTGGCCACTGTCCCCGACAGAATTTGACCCTATTGTTTTGTCGCGCTGACCTTTTGTCAACATTTTTGGCCACGTTCCGCTTCCGCATTCAAATCTGTCTACCTGGACCTGGCTATTTGAATTTCTTTTGTTTACACGCGGACCCTAGAAAAAGGGTGAAATAGATTCCGTAGGAAGTGAATGTAGGGGATTGTCCGAGGGTGGTATGTAGTAGAAATTTTATAACCGATTCAATACTCAATTTTATACTAGCTTGATAAATTGTTGTTAGTTCGGGATCGCCTTCTAATTGACCAGAGTAGAGATATAGCTTTTATATCATTCTGATGTTTCTTCTTCCATATAAACAACTAAAACTTTTATTGCAATCAGTCCTCTGGACAGTACTTTCTTAATATCTGGTAATAAATTGAGGATTTCATTGATCAATTATTATTGATTTGAAATTTGTTGAGCTTTAGATGTGTTAAAATTATCCTGCAACTTTTATGAGATCGATATTGTTGAGACGACCTATAATTTCCTCTTCTCCATATCTACAGCCAGGGCTCATGATGTGTGGTCCATTAATCCCCTCACATCCTGAACCACATAATACTAAAACAAGGTCAAATTTTTACAATATTTCAATTAATTCCCAACCCCATTTGAAGAACTCTTTTTCTGTCTCGTCTGATAAAAACCGCCAGGTATACGGAAGGAAACGGCAAAAAAATTCATCGAACGTGTAATACCAGAAGGGGGTAACCCTAGTCGACATACAGGAAATAAGGATTTGGCCGGTGTTGAATGTAACGAATCTTCGAAAGCATCTTTTGTTATTCTTGAAGAGCGGACGTAAGTGGAGCAGAAAATTAAAGAGAAAATTTTTATTTTTAAGACAATAGAACGTTGCGGATGGGAATTAAACGTTGCGTGAGAAATGGATTAAATGGTAGGGTTGGAGGGTATGTGGTTTCATGTTTTTCGAATTTTTTTCGTTTCGGGTTGAAGTATGGGAAAGTTTTCATCTTTCAGTTCATCTAACGGGTCTTCTGATGAGAAATTAATTTAAATTTTCGGAGCTGTCATTTTTAAAGTGGACATTTTTGTCATTTTCTGAGTTGAAACCAGTGGAGTGCGAGGGTTTCATGATAGTTAACAGTATCAGAAGTATCACATACACATACATGGGACGCGGTCAGTAAGTATAGTCGGTTCAAAATTTCTTGTCACCAATTCAAGCCTTGAATATGTAGTCAGTGCATTATTTCTGCTCAAAAAAACTTACTGAAAGGTTCTGCGCTTGGTCCATGGAAATAAAATATAAGTTCGTCTTTCCCGAATCTTTCCAACAAATAATTAATTAAGGGCTAGAAGATTAGAGCAGTTGTGTTTTGGAAATAATATAAATAATATAAATAATAATAATATTATTATATAATAATAAGTCACGAAGATGATTGCAACCAAAGTTTTTGGAGAGTTCAATTAGTGAAACTAACCTAAAAATATTATTGTTGATATCCTGAAGTCAATTGGCAAATTAGATAAAATCATTAAAATATTTAAAGAAAAACAAAACAACTAGGTATTCTTCTCCGTGATGATGAGAAACTTTTGGAAATCAAATGCTCATCAATGAATTTCTAATGAGCTATTTTATTTAATATCAAAGTTCCCAGTAAGTGCATAAATCTGATTCCAACATCACCCGAAACTAGACATATTTTGATTCAGTAAATTTCAGGGTTTTTCGACCAGTCTTCAAAGGACAAAAGTGTTCAAAAGGTTTACAATTCCTGAAAAGGAACAGAGTAGGGATTTGTCTTCCAAACATACAATAAATTCACATTTATATTCTTAGAATTTATTGGACAATTTCTTTTCAAATAAATTATAAGCAATGGTAGTAGCATTTAATCAGATCAATTAGTGGGAGTAAATGAATACTTCAGCATTATTTTGCTAATCATAGTGCATATGTTTATCTGTGATTTTTATAGTGATTCTTTCTTATTCTTGAATTGTATATATTGAAAACACAATCAATTAAGACATTTTTCCAAAATTAAATTTGCTTAGTTCAAAGAGCTACATGTGAATAAAGTGCCTCGTTCCTTTCTATTTAGAAATCATCGAGCAGTCCTCGATGAAATCTGAAATATTATGGCCAATTTAATCATTAAAACCCCTCCAAGCTAGTAAATATAGGTTCACCTGGGCCACAAGGGCAACACGATTAATGCTGGCTGTAAAATCTGGCTAATCTCTGCACCATTGACAGTAGCAACTATAAACTGTTTCCAGTTCTTTTTGATATGATCCTCTATACCCATAGAATAAGATGCTATAAAAATTCAAATTTATTTTCCAGTAGCTCTAACTATACTTAATTTAACAATAGAAGAAAATTCACCATGAAGATGTTTCCTTCATTTGTCACTTACCCTTTTTAAGTTAACAAAAGATATTCATAAACAATTCCATTCATTTCCATAGTTTTGAAATTTTTTCTACAAATACTGGAGAAGTTATTAATGATCAAAAAAAAACTTTCCTCATGATAATTTTCAATCGATTGTAAATGTTTTTTCATATTTTCATGTTCGAATATTTAGTGAAGAATAATTTTACTATAATTGACATATTATAAAACAAAGTTTTTTTTTCATCAAAGATTCCATTATTCACGAAATCAACAATTTGTTATAAATATTATTCAATTTTCTCTATTTTCATTCTGATGGTTGTAGAAATTACTAGAACGTCTTTGTGCAACAAAATACCGAAAAAAAATTATTTATTTTATTTATTATAATGGAAAAGAATATTCTGGCTGGGACGTTTTTGTAATTTCCGATACAATAAAAAAATTGAAATCTTTTTTTTTTATGAAAATCTGTCAGCGTTATAAACAATGAAATTATTTATGAAAAAAAAATTTTTTTTCGTTGATTTGTGGAGAACGGTTAATTATAATGAATGAATGAAGCCCTAACGGATTATTCAAACGATAGAACTACGAAAAGACCTGTTGAAACAATTGAAATTTTTATTAGTTAGTTGTATCAATCATATGTAAGAATTCTTTGAGAATTTATAGAAACTAATCGAGAATATTGAAAAGGTCCATTCGTTTATGAGTAATTTATAAACAATTAGAGAAAAAAATTATTGCCTTTCGGAGACATAGAAACGGTTATGGCAAATCAAAAAAATTTCACACTTTGGATAATAATTTTTTTATATTATAAAAAATTGAATATTGTAATTATTCAAATATTCAATTTATTTATTTGCAATGATTAAGAATGTCTTGGAATAAGATGTTTATTAACGGAGGCCGTTTTGATTCGAAATTTAACTTCAATGAAAATTTTCAACGGGGAATTAGTCTTTCAACTGTTAAAGTAATATTATAACTTTACCTTTACCTCAGATTTTCCAATATTCTATATATATCCTAAATAATTTTAATATTTTATAAATACATATATAATATAATATAATATAATATAATATAATATAATATAATATAATATAATATAATATAATATAATATAATATAATATAATATAATATAATATAAATATATATAATAAATTATTTTAATATTGTAACTTATCACTTGCAACCTCAGCCTCAATTTGGTGCACGGACAACATTTTTAAACTGATATTATCAATAATGGAGGTACAGTTGCAGTGATCGGATTTTTCAGTAAATTTCCTTTAAGTTCAGAATATTTTTTCCCAATTCCATGAAAATTATCACTTTACTAATTATAAATAAAAATTACCATTTTGCCATCTTCAATTGTTCAAAACTCTTGAAATTTTTGATATATTAATACAATTTATTCACACAATGACCTAGATATATCACTCAATTTTAGTAATAGTGTGTTTTATTAAAGCTATTTCAAACTTACTAACTAGAAAATCTCCTTCGAATGTTAAGCGTCTAAGGATGGGAGGTCATATTTATTTTTGACCTAAACGTTCGACACCGTGTGCGGTTCGATACTTGGAAATGTCAAACACTGTTGGAAAACGGCAAACTTGGGAAAAAATTTGCATGATTTTTTTTCCTAGCGTACTCTATCTTTTCTGGATGATAAACAAATCGAACACAGGAAAATTCCGTTGGAAAATTACGTGCTGAGACCTTCAACCCTCAGACCCCCTTGAAAATGGGCGCCTTCCTTTAAAAAGCACGACGGTAATTAAAAATGATCTAAAAATAACAAACTGATGCCAAACTTAATTGGTGAAGAAAAACAGTCCGTTTTAAATGCTTTATTCGTTGTTGAAGAAGCGAGCTCCTCGATCAGAGGCTGGAAACAGGGGTGTAAGAAAAGGAATGTTCGGGAGAAAACAAGTTTGGTTATGTTGAAAAATCGAAATCAAAGAGTTAATTTAAGTTTTATCTTATCTTCATTTTTGTGCACTTGTAATAGTAGCACACCGTGCTATCATTTTGTCCAACTATTTGTAATATTTCTTCTTCTTTCGAATATCGGGCCAAATATGGTCACAATCTATTCTTTCATATTGTCAGAATTTGTTAATTATCCAAATACAGGGTGTCCTGTAAGTCAACGTCACTTGGTTATGGGTATATTTTTGTAGTCACAAATTTTCCAATTTTACTGTGATTTTTTTCTTAAACGTTATCCTAAATAACCATGCTATTGATTACAATCACAAATTCATTGTTAGGTACAATTGTTTTATTCTTATTTTTTTAAATAACTACGCTATTGATTACAGTCCTTAATCCATTGTTAGGTACAATTGTTTTTTTTTTAATTTTTATTTCTTTTTTATTATTCCTCATTTTTTTCAATATTTTTCAATTTTTGCTAGAACTTGTATAACCCAGCATATCATACAGTAACCGCTTGACGTTGAGTTACGGGATACTCTGTATATCAGTCAAGTTCGTAATTATGCCAAATTAATCAAAGGTAATTATAAGCATCTCGAATTGGTTTTCCACAATTACTTCTAGAATATCAATCCGATCAAATTGCCATTTAAAAAATCTTTGAATGAGGTTGAACAAATAGGTTTGGCAATTTCTAAGATATCGTCATGCAGGAAAATTTAAAAAAAAATCACAAAAAACTTTTTTCAATATTCAAATCCCAAAATCTGTCTGATTTCAACGAAAATTAGTGCACGTTATCCATCGATATCTTTCATAAAAATTCTGCACTTGGTGTTTAGAAATTTCTCCAGTTACTGGGTGTAGGTATATATACGAATATATTGAATATATAACTTGATTTGCCTTTATTTTATTGATGAAATTTATTTGGGTATTTGGCAATGTTGGGATGATCAATAATCAAAGTTGTAAAACATCTATATTTCGAACTTTCTTGTAGTTTTTCTTCAGGATGTTATAGAGGAAACAATGAATATAGGAAACTGAGCACAATATAACAAAATAGCTTACTTACATACAAAAGATTATTCGAAAAACTGACAAGAAATTGAAATATTAAATTTGACAATTTATTATCATAGATGAACTAAATTAAGTGACGTCTAAAGAAAGTAGGTATTCATATATAATATATAAATTTTTAATATCTGTTTTTTTTGTTTATGTTGTTCTTATTTTCATTTATATAACACATTTCTCGAAATATTCTTTTATTATAGTCATCTTTGTTAAATAAAATTTTTATACCGTCATATCGAAAGAATGGTCGAGGGTTGATGAATGGTTTGCTAATGCACACCTTTCAGGTCTCAATCTGGTGTCACTTTTGTCTAAGGCAATGCGTTTTTTTTTAAATTTGTGACGTTTGTCCAATATATACTGCATTGCAATCTTTACATGAAATTTGATAAATTAGGTCTGATTTGGAGAGTTTAATTATATTATCTTTCATTTTATTAAATATGTTTTCTACCATCAATGGATTGTATTTGGCAATTTTTATGTTGTTGATGTCTTTGAAAATATTTCTTTATTTTGGAGTCAGGTCTGGAAGGAAGGGTAAGTTAACATATTTCTTTGCTTTATGGGTTCAGTTGGAACGATATTATTTGAGGCAATGGTATTTAAACCAAGTTCTTCACTATTGAGATCTTTTATAAAAGAATGGAAACATTTTGAACAAAAGATTTGGGATAATCATTATTTTATATATATATATATATATATAATGAATATATTGAATAATTTTCTTTAGCATTATTTAAAAATTCGGGATGACAAATATTTCTGATTCTTCGAAACATTCCTTTTATAAGATTTATTTTTATATTCCAAGAATGATTGGATTTGTAGTTAATAAATATAACGACCTGATGAAGTTAGTTTTTGATAACATTCCAATTTATTTGATTATCTACAGATCTGACTACTTTTGTGTCAAGGAATGGGATACTATTGTCAGTTTCTTCTTCAACTGTAAATTGGATATGTGGGTCAAAACTGTTGAAAATTCTTAAAGTCTCAAGAATTATGTGTTCAGGAATCGGAAAAAGAAGATCATCTACATATTGGTAAGCGATTGGAACTAAGAAGGGAAGTATTGGGATGCAGTGTTTTAGTAGTGTTGACATGACAATCTGGGGAGGATGAGTTTGCTACCCATTGAACAACCGAAAATTTGGGAATAGAAGTCTAAACACAAAATAGCTGGAACTAAACAAAAATTTAATGATGAACATGAATAAAGTTTTTTCAATGGATGTGACTTGTCAGTTTTTCGAATAATCTTTTGTATGTAAGTACGCTATTTTGTGATATTGTGCTCAGTTTCTTATATTCATTGTTTCCTCTATAGCATCCTGAAGAAGAACTACAAAAAAGTTCGAAATATAGAAGTTTCACAACTTTGATTATTGATCATTTCCAACATTGCCGAATACCCAAATAAATTTCTTATATTCGAGTATATATATATATTCTTTTGAACTTTTGGCTTACAATGTTTAGTTGACAAACAATAAAGCATATAGTTCAGGGGTTAGTGACGGGGTGTCATACAATTCGGCGTATGACATAAAAGCCTAGGGAAAAAACTACAGTAAAAAAAAACCCTGGCTCCTCGCCTAAGTGTTTAAGTACAAAAATAAGCTGAAATATATTTGAGGGACTGGGTGTAGGTTCAACTTTCATTTCACACAACAACGTTCCAGCTACAGTTTTGGTCATTTGTAAGCCTAAAAAAACATTAAGCACTTAAACAATCATTTTAGTGAAACGAACAGTTTAAAGTAAATAATTTCCAAAACAAACATCTTACAAAATACACACAAAATAAAACGAGTGTCTGTCTTTACCGAACATTGAAAACACTACAAGTTTTTTTAACAATAAAAAAATTTACAGTCACTCAGGGTTTTTGAAAATTAATTTCTTTTAAATTTATAAACAATTTTCCCCCAAAAACCGTCTTGTTAATTCTTAACCTTACACTTAATGCAAAGCCAGCACAGAGTATTTTCTTTATAAAC
Organism: Micraspis discolor; assembly: GCA_030674115.1. Lineage (NCBI taxonomy): Eukaryota > Metazoa > Arthropoda > Insecta > Coleoptera > Coccinellidae > Micraspis > Micraspis discolor. Next base: position 2,668,401 of record JARTUT010001311.1, on the reverse strand, counting down.
GGTACTTATTGGTTTTCTTCTTTATCATCATTATCAATTCAGCCTGCATCAGCTTTCCTATGAATCCAAACTTCCGACAACTCAATTGATTATGGGATTGGGACTGATGTTCATGAATGCTGCCTTCTTGATATTTTTTGTAGGTTATGCTTCTTTGGTGAATTTCATAAATCAAAATCACCTGATAAAAGGAAAGAAACATCTATAATATCCAAAGAAGAGAAACTTACAAAAATAAACATCAAAGAGGCCGCATTCATGAACATCGCTCTCGATCAATTATTCGATATAATTTGAAGAAGTCTTCGAACCACAGATAAGTGCTAATTTTTCATCTAGTTTCGTAGTCTAATTATTTGACATTTATGGAAGTTGAATAATTTTCAGTAATTATCAGCTTATATTAAAGCTTATTTTACCTTAGAAACTACAGATGATGTCTGTTGAAACTGTGAGAAGAAGGATCATAATAGATGATGGTTATATCCCAAATAATAATTCTTTGTGTATTTTGATGTGATCATAACTTCAACTTCATTGAACCAAATAAAAATTTCGTTAATTTTAACCACAGATTCTTGAGGTCATAAGAAACATTTTCTTCCTATGACATTTTTTGGCATTTGGCCCCGTTCTAAGGATATAGGGAGTTGAAATTTCATATAAAAATTGCATTTTCTCCTGTAATATTCAAACGACAATATCTATTGAAATGATCTCTTAAGGAAGGTTTCTGCTAACAGTGCATATTTTGGCATCAACAGATTTATTCCATTTCTTGTGGGTTTCTCACTACTACTGTACAGATTGGCTCCATTGCATGAAAAACAAATATCACTTAAACTAAAGGTATCTTGTACTTCCTACAATCATTATTCTTTTTGCCGATAAAATCATTCATTATCTTTTGTCCTAAACTGCATCATTTTTGAGATATTCGAAGTTATTTTATAGAGGGAAAATAATATTTTGAAACAATTCAGATTCAATAATGGATGGATCAGATTAAACTGGACTACAGAGGGATATTTGCCTAATGTGAAAACTCGAAATGCTTATAACTTAAAAAAACGGTATGGGAAAACAGTGTTTCTTTTGACCTCAAGAACATCTGGTTAAAATTTACGCAGTGGTCAAAGACTCACCCTGTATATAGTTCTATAGAATAACTGGAACTGAGAAGATTTCATGCTTAAATACCTAGATCCTAAATGGGACTAAATTCTTCGACAGCCCCCGTACAACGGGAAACCGAAACTTATTCGCCTGTCAACTTTTTGTATACCGAGAGCTCCATCTTCCAACCGCCCTTTTGAACCGCGAAAACGGGTAATAAATTTCCACAACTTTTTAAAACTTTGTCCCTAGATTAAAAACAGGCCGCTGGCTTGTAGGAAACAAATGAATGTCAAGAGAAAGAAGAAGAATAAGAGTAATAAGGTTAAAATAGATAAATCTTCCGTTCAAGCAGACTGAGCTAAAAGTATTTAACTTCAAAACTTCTTTACTTGAAGGAGGTTGTAGCCAGCATTCAGTCGCGAAAGAAAGACCGAAAGACGTTTTGAATATGAGGTGGAGAAGCAAGAAAAATTCGTAACTTCCGGTTGGTCGAAAGGGCGTATCACACGATCACGCGTATCGTGCTCCTGGATGTTGGATAGTACAAAGCTATAATAACTTCCAAATAAAAAATCAGAAATAGCAGAAAACGCTATATTAAGGTCAGAATATTTTCTACACTAATTCTTCAACTGATACGGTCCTATCACGAAATTCGAAATGCGTGAGAAGTTGCTACGACTGTTTTTCGATAAAAATTTAGATGTGTTATTTTACGCCGTTTTGTAGATATTTCACTGAATGTATAAATAGGCCAATAATTTCTGAAAAGTGAAATTTCGAGTACTGAAGAGAATTCTGCTACAAATACATTGCGTTGCATGGTAGAAATGTTTGAAATAATGCTTTAAATTTTCTGGAATATGGAATGTCAAAAAAGTAGAAAAACAATGACGTAATACTGCAGCGCGCTCGTTCTAGAGTTTTTTCTTGTACCTACTTTGGAAAAGTATGATACTAATGGGGATGAATCCTCTCTACAGGAAAATATCTGCAAATTCAATGAAGAGAATAAGAAAAACGTAAGTGGCCTCCTGAAAACAGAACCTAGCATAAGATAAATCGTTCGGAATACACATAAAATCTCTCGAGAAAATCTATTTTTCAACTACTCACAAGTTATTGTGGAAACCCGAAGTTCACGTTGATTTGTCCTGTCAGACTTAGATAAATCGAATGTAATAAAAAAGTGGAGGGTAAGACAAGATGGTAGATAAATCTTTAATACAATATAATGACACTCAGCCTGTATATTTCTTTTTGAAGAACTACTGTTCCTCAATTGCACTTCCACTCAGGATATTGTTCAACAGATCCTTATCAACTGGTGTTTTTCCTACTAAGTGGAAGCGTAGTATGGTTAGGCCATTGTTCAAGTCTGGGAGTCGGTATAATATTGCTGATTACAGGCCTATAAGCATTATAAGCGCCATTCCTAAAATTCTTGAGGCATTGATGCTGGATCGTATACAGAAGGATATATCGTCCAGATTGGTCGAGCAACAGCATGGCTTTACTAAGGGTAGGGGTGTTGAGTCCAATCTATTGGTTTTCGCCCAGTATGTCTTCGATGTCTTGGAAAGTGGAGGTAAGGTTGATGTTGTATATACTGACTTTTCTAAGGCCTTCGATAAGGTAGATCATTGCATTTTGAGTGAGAAACTGTCGTCTTTTGGAATAACTGGCATCTTGAGGAAGTGGTTTGTATCATATTTCACCCGCCGTACTCAATCACTTAATGGTCGTGATTCCTTCTCCCCGACATACATTGTTGATTCAGGTGTACCTCAGGGTAGTCATTTGGGCCCTCTGTTGTTTCTAATTTATATAAACGACATTATCACTTGCTTTAGGTTTGCACGTTTCCTTTTGTTCGCCGACGACCTCAAGGTTTATTTAATAGTTAACACTCTAATCGATATGCTAGATCTTCAATCTGATCTCAATCGATTGGAACAATGGTGTAAAGATAATAAAGTCATCATTAACCTTGGAAAGTGCAAACATATGAGTATAGTTAGGCGTGCGCAGCACTTTGTATCGTACTACTATCTGAGTGAGCAATCAATACTTTCTGCGGACATCGTTAAAGACTTAGGTGTTTTTACGACAATAGGATGTGTTTCAGGGCGCATATTGACCATATAGTTAGTGCGGGGTTTCGTATGCTGGGGTTCATTTTGCGGCACTCGTTTGAGTTCAGGGATGTCAATACTTTGAAACACCTTTATGTCAGTCTTGTTAGGCCGCATCTTGAGTATGCCTCCTGTGTATGGTCTCCATATACTTATGAGGATTGTGACAGAATAGAACGAGTCCAAAATAGGTTTCCTCTCTCTATGTCGTGCAGGATGGGAATATCGCGAGTAAATTTTTCCGCAACTCATATGAGATCACTTCTTCACCTTTCTGCTTTACGTACTCGTAGGATAAGGGCGGATGTATTGTTGTTTGCTAGATTGGTCGGGGGCCTTCTGTCCTCTTCCGGCCTTCTATCTCTGTTTAGTTTTCACGTTCCATCTAGAAATGTTAGAGGTACCGCGCTGCTAGCTTTCAGGACTTATAGGTACAATTATACTAGAGCTTCGCCAATTCCAAGAATCTCGCAACATGTAAACACTGCCAGTAGAACAGGCATAGACTTCTTTAATCTCAGCTATCCCTGGATTGTGCGTTATGTCAATCAAAGTTTGTGTTGATCCATTAGTTGATTTCTGGAATTTTTGTATTGTTTTATTTTTTCTATCAATCTGTATTAAGTTGTATTATATATTGCAATTATAATTATGTATTAATTTGGATTTGTGAAATTGGGTTTATCCCGTTAATAAATAAATAAATATTTATTTTAATCCGATCACGAAATCAAATACTCCCAAAACAAACACTGATCTGGCAACCGGAAGGACGAAGGAAACGGGGCAGGCCAAGAAAGACTTGGTGTGAAGACATAGACAAAGAGATTAGAGAAAGAGAGCTTGTGGAAGACCTATGGAAGGACCGAGAAGGGTGGAAAATGGAAGTCGGAAAACGTCGAAGACCGTTATAAACTCATATATATTTATATATATATATATATCTACATGTGTATATAGATGGGTTCTTGGTAAATTGTAAATTAGAATTACAATTATAATACAATTATAATTACAGAATTATAAACATTACACAGTCAAAATACCGCCAAAACTCACTCTCCTGCCTTGAACGTATTATAATCAATAATGGATACCCAAATTCAATGGTAAAAAATATCCTATGGAGCACCACTTTCATTATATCAAACCCACTCACTCCTACCAATCTTGTTACACAAAGAATTTCACCGTTAAACTCTTCTACGCCACTAATAAAATATAGATCTCTACCCTATCTTTCCTCTCTAACCACTAAACTTTCACATATATTCTCCGAAATAGAAAATTTAAAATTAACAAAATACAACCTTATTACAGGTAAAGATCTCTTTACCAAAATTAAAGATAAAATTCCTCCATCCCTAATCTCAGACTGTATTTATAGCACACCCTGATTGGACTGTAATGGAATATACATTGGTCAAACCTGCCAAACCATAAAAAAGAATAGAATAACTCTCTACAAAAGTGATGTGAGAATTCATCCTGAAAGGTGTTCTTTAGCCCTTCATTCTTCAAGATTAGGACATCTATTTAATTTTGAAAATTTCAAAATTCTTTATTAAACATCTTATTACCAAAAAAGAACTTTCTTGGAAATGTGTCACATCAAAAATAATCCGAATAGAATCAACAAAAAACCAGATGTTGCTAAACTCAGCTCCATATCTAACTATCCTCTATCTCTAGATCAAAAGTTGTGACTTCTCTTGATATTGACCACTTTGCTACTCTATGTATTTTTGACATTTATAAAAAACTCCTTTAAAAAAAATCACTCAACATCATTCTTCAATACATTTCAAATTCGGACAATTATATAAACCTTGAAAACTTTAAGTAGTTGATTCTTTATTGTAAAAATACTAAGCTATATAATATAATTTGTAGAGTCCTGATGAAGGACATAAATACGTCCGAAATAAAGTTTGAAAATTGGTTTAAAGAAACCTTGATTTTGGGCAAAAAAATTCCCAAGAGCCCATCTATATACACATACTCCTTTTAGTCAATAAATATCTATATATATACGAAATTAATAAGTTAAATTCTTCCTAATGCACAAACCAACATTGGAGAAGACTCATTAATAATGATCATGAAACTATCTCGACCTCGCAATGATACAAACATCCCCTTGACATTAGTTTCCAATACGCAAGACTCGAAGATACACTTATATCCAGGTATATATTCTATCTTTCGATAAATATTCTGGCAGAAGGGAAATGAAAAGAAACAATAACGGAATAATGCAAAGCTACAGCTGACAGTGGCGGCGACGCGCTGCTAATGAATATGGGAGCACTTCATAGTGGATGATTCCCTTCCAATCTCGCCAAACACACAGTAAAACCTTCCTGGCCGTCAATCCCGGCTTTGCCACTGTTTGGGACGATTCACCTGCCTTCGACCACGACCGTTTTCCCTTGATATTGTCGAATGTGATCCATTTTTCACCATCCGATTCAAGAATGGGTCGAGTTCTTTCTGTTTCAGCAGCATATCGCAGGATTTGATTCGATCCAGAAGATTTTTTTGCGTCAAATCATGCGGCACCTAAACATCAAGCCTTTTCTCGTATCCAGCTTTCTGCAGATGGTTTAAAATGGTTTGGTGACTAACTCCCATCTCCTGGGCGATGTCGCGAGATGCCACATGGCGATCTAAATCGATGTATTCCATGATTTGATCGGTATTTGTCCTCACAGGTCTTCCGCCGGTTGGCTTATCCATGGTGTCATTTTCACCGGCTCTGAATCGTCGAAACCATTCCTCCGCGGTTCGAACTGATAGAGTACCATCCCCCAAAACACAATTAATCTCACGGAACGTTTCTCTAGCGGATATGCCTTTAACCAAGTAAAACTTTGAAATTGCGTGAATTTCGGCGTTAGTGAACTCCATGTTTACACGTCTATAACTGTTGAACGCAATATCCATACTAATCATGCATAGCGTCATGTTGTAGGTGTCAAGACCTTTCAAATTATGTGTAGTATTGCCAGTTACGAGTTCTGTAGCGCTTTGTACATAGCCGCGAAATTCAAGAGACAAAAAGGCGGAAGGGAGATATTTGACAACCTATTAACTGGATTGGCAATGCACAATATCCATGTATTTCAGAAAAAAATCGACGATGTTTGATAACAGAAGGGGGCAGTGCAATGTTATTGAGGCAATGGTCCACATCTTCACAATAATGCAGAAAGAACGACTTAACTTCAATTCTTAATTTGGTAGTTGTATGATCAATGATTTATTTTTTGTTGTTTCAATATCTTCTACTAAGTTGTGAATGAGGAGAAGCAGAAGAAACAATACCTCATCTCATCAATAGCTGTCCCTTATATAAATTTCAAGATGGTTTTAGGGCTAATAATAATAATAATAATAACATTTATTGATTTCAAAAGATTACACCAAAGAATAAAATTTGAAACAAGTCATCTACTTTAAGTTGAACAAAAGAAAAGAAAAATTAAACAATGCATACATTAAACCTTGCAATATTCTCTAAATTCACTTAAACTATATGGTTCACAATCTAGAATAAATCCATACAGAGATCTCTTGAATTTGAAATGATCAGATATATTCCTCAAATCTTTTGGTAGGATATTGAATAAATTTACTGCCATACACTCAACCAATCTACCTCTCAGAAGTGAACTATGCTGTGGTTATATGTAAGAGAAAATCCTCCTGGTATTATTTGAATTTTTGAAATCTCCAAAATAATAGCTATTCTTACTGAAAAAGATCAGCAGTTTGTAAACATAAGCCCCATACATGGTTAAAATGTTATTTTTCTTAAATACACCTCTACAACTCTCTCTATATCCCATACGTAGCATGGTTCGTAATGCTTTTTTCTGAGCTACAAAAATACTTTCAACGTGAGAGGAACTACCCCAAAATATGATTCCATAACAAAGAATTGAATGAAAGTTGGCATAATATACTAGTTTGAGTACATCAAAGTCAACTTGACTCCTCAGCATAAACAGGATATAACAGGTAGAGTTGAGTCTACTCTTTAATTGTTCAATATGTGGACCCCACTTAAGGTGCTTATCTAGAACTAGTCCCAAAAACTTTAAATTATCTTCAACGTTAACACAATTATCCTGAACCTGTAACATAGAAGGATATTCCGCATTAGACCTCTCTCCATAAAAAAATATGCATTTCGATTTTTCAATATTCAAAACTAGATTATGACTAGACAACCACTTTACCGTTATGTTCATCATAAGGATCAAATCATTTATGGCAGAATTAACACAAGAAGATCGAATTAAGAAATTTGGGTCATCGGCAAATAATCTCAATGATACTCTCTTACAAAAACTTGAACATATGCTAGATAAATGTTTAATATAAATGATAAACAGAAGGGGGCCCGTAATGCTGCCCTGAGGAACACCTATGCTAACATTTACATCATCCGACATGTATTTTTCTCCGATAATTTCCAGTACAACTCTCTGTTTCCTAGATGTTAAGTAGCTCCTCAAGAGGTCCAACTGCGTATCCCTTATTCCACTCTTTTCGAGAATTTCTAGGTGTCTTTTATGGTCGACACAATCAAAGACCTTTGTTAAATCCAGAAACATAGCCAATGGATATTCTCCCACTTCATCACTATTCATGATGTTTCCGATTCTTTCTTGGAATGGGTTATAAATTTCAAACGAATATGATACGTATTTTTGTTAAATATTTACTAACATCAACACCATTTCCAAAAAAGGCGCTTGACGTGATCATTGAAAATCAACTCCTCAAAGATGAAATTTTGATTTTTCTTGAAAGTATGCTAGAAAATAAGGTTCACGGCAGTTCCGTTCGTCATTTTTCAAATTACACCAGGCCAGGAAATTGGTATATGTAATATCATACTGCTGAGTTGATTTTTTAGGTATGGGTTCTTAAGTTGCTCTTCTTGCAGACTCAATTTCCACAGAAAATATCGAATCAACACTCTTATGCGTATTACTTATTCCACTATCGACAAACATATTGACCAGATAAAAATTGGACGAGAATACAATTTGAATCACAGCGTCTTTTTGGCGCTCTTATTCACCCGAACAGAGTGCCTATCATTTTGCCCAAATGTCTGTAATTTTCGAATATCTAGCCGAAAATGGTCTCAATCGATTGGGTTCGACTCCCCGAGGAAGAATCCGTGGAAAAGTTGAGTCTGTCTGGCCGGCCGTATCCTCTCTAGCATCCAAAAGAGATCAGCTAGAGTTTTCATATTTTCAGAATAGGTTAATTGTCCAAATATCTCGGTCAAGTAGTCAAGTAGTATACAGTCTTGTTCGCACTAATTCAGGGAATATAAAATATTAGCAATATTCAGTTTATATGTATATGAATTATGTGTTTATGTACATAGCAATCTGCATTTGTTCATCAAAGTTGATGAATATCATGAAGTCAATACAAGAAGAAGAAATAAAAAAATGCTTCACATACCGTTGGCTAAACAAGTATTAACATATAAAGCACCTAATTTCACGGGTACTCAGGTTTATAATATGCTACCAGAAGCAATCAAAATTCTTCCTTTGCGAAGTTTCAAGGTATGTCTGAAAGAACATCTCCTGAAGAAATGTTTACATAGTATGAACGAATTTTTGTGATTACGTTTGGATTTTGATATCTCATTTGTTTTTCTCTGTTAGACTATTCCTTATACAATTAAGTAAGATTGTCGCTAAGGAAAATGAAGAAATACCTACCACCTCCGTGTGTCGACGTATGTCACAAAGTTACCATTTTGTTTATTTTCATTGCGGTCTGATAATTTCTTTCATGAAAAATACATACTTGAGATTTGTAAATTGTATTATTTATATAGAGGATAATGGGAGGATTGTTTAGTCTAGCCCTGAAGAAGGAAAAATATATTTCCGAAACGTTGGTGAACTGATATAGTTTTCATTTTCCCGTTTCTTTGATCCTGCTACCACCAATTAAGCCTTTAAAAATATAATTTTGGATCACTAATTTGAATTTATGAATACTGAAGTTCGTTATTGGGCCAAATCCGTCGGATGGTTTAATAGTTTTGAGCATCTGAAATTTTCTTTCCTCAATAACTACTAGAATATCCATCCGATCAAGTTGATACTTGAAATCGTTGAGGAGTCTGAAACAAAACGGCTCGCAAAATTTCGCAGAAATTATCACGATACAAAATTTTTGAAAAATTCTCAAAAAAAAATTTTAATACTCACTATCTCATAAGATATTATTCGGATTTCAATAAAATTTCGTGAATATATTGAGGTGATTGATATCTTACTTATCCTCAAATTTCATTGTCGTAGCTCTTTTCCCCTAAAGATATGATCATTTTTTTCATTTACTCAAGAGAAAAGAGAAATGACATGAAGTCCGGTGATTTTCTCTGAACGATGGCCATCACAGATCGATATTCGATTGACAAATGCCGGGCTCATTAATCAGTGTCAGTTGGCGTAATATTAATCAAAATTTCTCATAACGGGAAATCATAGAGATAGAATTCAATCTCGGTGGCTGAAATAATATACGTTGTCAAAATTCAGAAAAGCACTGACATAAGTTTTTAGGAAAAGGGAATTATAGCTTCGAACAAAACTTGGGGAAAATTATGAGTAGTTATTTTTAATTTGAGATATAGGTTAGTTCATTCATTAGGCGTCCATATTTGCATCACATTTTTCCATAGTACAAGAAAAGACTATTGTTCACCTGATCAGAGTTCTTATAGATTTGTTATGGTTTGAATATTCACCTGCAAGTAGGTCAACAAGAGCGCCAAAGCAATCTGACCTCACGTCAGTGCTTTCTAATTTTTTTTATAATAAAGAAGCATTTGTTAGTCGGTAACCATGGCGTTGGCAACGCCATTCACATCAACCTCGTGATTATTGGAATATTAAAATCTTAGAACATAGATTAAGATTTAAATGCATTTGTCGTTCCGAATTTCCCTATATCATTTTATTTTATTCGTGAAATTGTTCAATTCACTCCGTTCATTCCACAAACCATTTCATTGACAAAATAAAATGTTACATTTAACACTAATATCATTAATAATTTTTTTCGTATTTTGGGTAAGCCCCTACCGACACACCCAAGGAACTTTGTTCGGTCGAAAACGTTCAATCGAAGGTAATTTTATGATAATCATCTCCAATTCTCCGTTGTTTCATAACATTCTAGCACTCACAAAATGTCAGGCGACCTATTTAAGATATACCCTGAGTAATCCAGTCTTTAATTCGATTCATTGCTACATTCAATTTCTCAATTTTTTTACATTTCACCATGTACCTCACTAACTGAAAAACTGAAGTTCATGAGCCTTATATCAGAATAAGAAATCTTTGAAGTAGAATAGGTGATATAGCGTTACACAAAGACGACTTCTCATAGAACAATTTGCTTACTCGTTTAGATCGTCTCTATCAATCTAAGGAATAATATCCGATTTTCCTAATCAAACAATGTTGGCCAGTGAAAAATTTTCAATCCCTGCTAATTTCTAGTAAATCTTTTCTAATTACTACATAAATCCAGAAAATCTCAAATAACTCAGAACGAATTTAGGAGCATATTCATGTAAGAAAACTATCATTATTTTTGACCGCAAAATCCAACACAATTAGAAAAACATAGGGTTCTAAGTTGAAAAACAGAAGTTATGGCCAATTTTAGATCACAATTTTCAACACAAACTTTGAAACACCCTGTGATGATATATTTCTGAAATCCAAAAGATGCATGACCTTTTCACATCCTTCCTCTTCGATGTGATCCACGCTCAGGATATTTAAAATAAAAATAATGAACATATTACTGACTGAACATATTTGACTTTTTTCCAGTTTTTTTTTGGATATTTGGAAGACTATTCGATTTAATACAATGGTTTTAACAGAAATGTATTCACTATTGAATACTCGATCATACGAGGAATGGAAAACTTGAAAAAAAAAATTTTCGTCGAATTTATTTTCACTCCTGTATAACCGGAAGTTTTTGGGGTTCGAAAATATTTTACCTCTGTAGAGAACTTCGAACAATATCATAATCCCAATTTTCAGATTTCAAATATGTCTAGTTCTCCAGAAACGTCTAATAGGCACTCGAACTTGAGACACCCTGTATTCAATTACCTAAGTTGATTTCTTTGGTTACTCACCTTTACCTCTTCATCTCCGGTACAAACTCAACAAAAACAAGGTTCATAAACAAACATAACATCAGAATAACAAACATTTAAACAGAAATAGCCCATGTTGCACATAATGCCCTGAGATGGTTTCGAATAGAACGATTTGCCCGCTCATTCTATCCTTTTCCTTAAATCTAAAAATTAATATGCCCGATTTTTGATAAATATAACTCTTTAATAGAATTTTTACGTAACAGCCCTAACTGACACACCCGAAGAACTTTGACCGGTCAGAAAACGCTTAATCGACGGTAATTTTGATATGAACATTTCCGAAAAGTTTTGTGTGACCGTTTTTGGTATGGACAGAGTGTGTACTGAGGTTTCAGAAGTATCCTGTTGGGTTTGAGAGGGTCAGTACGTCTGTAAAAATGCCATTTCGAAAAAAAATGCTATTGTCGAATTGAATGGGAACAGGTAATGTGATGTGGGGATGGAGATGGAACCCCTTTGGTAGATCCGAGATCGTATGAAAGGGTAGCAGTGGTAAAAAACCACTTGGTACAGTGTTACGAGGATCTCACGAGCAATGCTGTTGAGGAAGTACGGAAAATAATCTGTTGAAGGATTTAATGGGATTTGTACCGTCTTTTCAACCGCAGTTAACACAAGGAATTTATATCTTGTCCACAATAGAGCCGGTCTACTAATTATTAACTTTTGGGATTTGGAAATTTCAAAGCTTTTCATCCGATTTGACGAAAAAATAGGAAATTGAACAGTTTGAATCATGTTTTTATGAAAATTCTATAATTTCCTTGCTTATAACTTCTTTTATATTCAATTTGGGGTAAAAAGCTATATGAATTCACTTGTAGGCAAAACATTTTTTGGGGGAAGCATAGTTTCCGAGATATCGCGAAACATGTTCATCACTTTTTTCAAAATGGCGGCCGAAGGACAAGGGTAGCGATCCCATAAACTTACTTGAGTTTAAGATTCTATACACCCCCCAAATATATCCCAAAAATAAAATCGCGTTCTCTAAAAAATACAATATTCGGTTTTTAAATTGTAACTTTTCAGTGGACTCAGAATCACATGCAACGTTCGAGTCACAGAAATGAAATTTTTTATATTGCTGTAGTCGTTGGAAAATCTTTGGTGGGTGTACAGCATAGAGGATATCTTATCTATGCTGTGGTAGATGATTGGTTTTATTCATTTGATATAAGCCTGAAAATTTTCATTCTACGAATTTTTGTTTTATACTTATTATTACTTTTATGGTCATTCCATCACTTATAAAATAATTATCATGTTAAATGATGTATGAGCTTGAATAGTCTTCCTAATAATATTCAATTATCAAAATTATCCAATTTCCTATCATATTTGATAATTTTGATAATAGTCTTCCTGATAATAATTAATTATCAAAATTATCCTATTATAGTTATTAATATTAAAATATTATATATCAACCATCGTTTCAAGACAGTTTTCGTTTTTTGCACTTACTAACCCCCAATTTCTGATAAGAAATTAAATCCCTCCTGACATTTTGAATATTGGACCTACCATTTCAGGACATATTTATTCCCTTCAATGTTTTCCTTCCATTATCTTTTTTCAATTTTTGACATATCGGCCAAATCAAATCAAATTCATTCAATATCTCATAACCTGAGCTCAATGATTCTAACAGCATTTCGTTATTTTTCTCTGAACATTACTAGAGAATTATCAAGAGAATCACTCCCTCAAAGAACAATTGTACCTATCTATTTTTTTCTGCATTGATTTCGAACCAATTCAGTGATCCAATTAAAGATTTTCCGGGTTTCCAGGTGGAACATATTCAGAAAGCTATGAAAATTACGTTTTTGACATCAATAGGGAGTAAAAAAAATGTAGTATAAATAGTAATGGCAAAATTCAAAATGAAACAAAATTAATTGACTTCTGCAAAGAAAAATTGATTTTATCTTTCGAAGATTATGGAACACTACAATAGGAAATTCAACAAATTATAAATTAGTTGCTGTACTTAAGTAAATATCAGAATACTTTTTCACGATACTCACAATACGGAAAAATATCAGCACTACTGTTTTTCTAAAAAACAATATGCCCATAGGCAGTTGTGTAGTTTTAAATAAGGCCATTCGTAACTTTTATCTACCTCATTTATTCAGACACTTTCGTAAAATTATTTTGTTCGATTTCTTCAAAAAACTTATATTGACTGGTCAATTTTAAATTGATAAACACAAAATCATAAGTTCGCAGTCTTACAAGGGAATAATAATTGTAATTTTATTTATAAGGTAGGTAATGCTAAGGCGGTAACTATGTTTGTATGGAAATTGGCGCCATCTTGTAGAAAGCATTCTAACCGCACCTGAAATTCACAGTAACGTTCAATAGTGGGGTTGATCGTCCATCGAAATGTTTGTCATTTACAATATAATTCTAGAATAATCTCAATTTATTTATCAGTCAAAATAAGTTTTGTTCATTTTTTGTAGATTAGCGTTTCGGCGATTTCAGGCGGTATAATTGAATAATTACTAATAATTAAACAACGAAGAAACTTTATTGAATTACTTTTGCAACTAATAGTTTTTCTTATGGCCAAAAAGATTAATAAATATTGTTGTTAGATTATAGCTATATGCCGGTTTTTCGCATATTAAAATAATTCTGATTAATCAATAGTGTAGAAAACTGCAGACATATTCACCGCACCATCTGTGGATAATTTCTTGAACTATCTTTCAACCCCTCTGTTGGCGAACATCCAAACCACCAATTCATCCTTGCTGGTCTTCTTTATCCACCCCTTGACGATCTATCCCAATTACCAGGTAAAAAATACTTCGGGGTCAATTAGAAAAAACCACCAAACCTACCCCTCTAATTGTTTTTTAATAGAGCTGGGGTGAAGTATGTTTTTAGGCCTTTTTATGCCTCGTTCGTATCCCCGGGGTTATAACATGTTATTAAGTTGTCGACGGTTGTTTTTCGATACCGATTTTTTTGATGCGGGTTTGGTTGACCGGAGTTTTTTGTCCCGTTTAAGGATAGGGGATGGATCACAGTCGCTTTTGTGTCTTTTTATGTCTGGTGTTACAATAAGGTTTTATATTTTATTGATTCATTATTTTTACACATTTTTATAGAGAATTTGACTAACAATTATATTGTGAACATCTGGGTGTAAGTAAATTATTGCAGATATCAACAATCAAGGGTCAATTACATTTATATTTTGAACATTTTGTAGTTCTTCAGGATTTTAAAATATACATAGTTTACAATTTGAGGAATAAACAACCAAATAACTCACGTCTGAAAAGATTTTAACCTAAATTCACAACGAAACCATCAGAAAATTAACTCAGATAGAAATTCAATCTAAAATCTTGAATATTATGCAATTAAAAATTTTATGAAGTGAAAATTATTATTTATGATTCGATAATAATGGAAACCAACAGAAATTAACAAATCAAGTAATTATACTGTATTAATAATCATATAATTAATATCCAAATGAGTTCTCAGCTTTTTTTGGCCCAAAAATGAAAGATTTTCAACCAATTCTTCAACTTTGTACGTATTTAGGAAGTAATTACGTCTTTCATCCGGACTCTACAAAGTGGATAAATAATGATATAATTAAGTATTGAGAAAAAACTAGCCACTTTCATTTAACTGGGTTAATGTAATTGACCAAACTTTGAATGCATTAGAAGGATAATTGTTAGTTTTTTCGAAAAGAGTTGAACATTAGAGAGAAGCTCTTATGCTAAATTCCTATAAGATGAGAATATGTCTAATTTCCTCTTCCATTATTTCTATGTATTGCCGTGAGATAAGAAATTTGTGAGCGCTTTCTTCAGATTCTTGCTAGGCGCTGAAACAGTGTGATACTAAAACAACAGCTACAATGAATGAAAAAGAATCAATGAAATCTATATCTTAAACTAAAAATAACCCTTTACAATCCTCCTTCATTTTTATTCAATGCTTCAATTCTTATATCACTAGAAGGTCTTCCCTTTCGAAAATCATTCAGAAATCGGTATCTTTCTTCCAGTGAGCTACTTATCTTTCAAATATTCTAATTATTAATATCCAACTTACGGAAATACAGGGTATCTACTATAATAGGTGCCAAACTTCAGTAGGTGATAGTACAAATCATTTGCAACAAAAAATGTCCTGAACACTTTTTCGAAAAGTTGATAGTTATCGAGTTGTTTAACACTTCTTGGTTTTTCGAAATTTTTTGCTTTCCCCTTTAAAAACAAGAATATCTCTGCTATTCTTACAGCTACATCAAATCTGATCATATCATTAGAAAGGGTAGTAAACACGTTATAAACATAGTGGTATTTTCTTGTAAGCTGTAGCATTGAAAATTGGTGAATAAGTAGTGGGTTTTTTTCTAGGAAAAACTAGTACATGTAATAGACTTTTAAATGGTATATCAACTTTTCACTTAACTTTTTGTTTTTCCAATAATATCACTGTTTTAAGTCAGAAAAACATAAAATTCAGAAACGCAAATTTTATAACAATTCATTTCAAAGCATTGTAGGTTCAAAACAGTCATAAATATTATTAATAGTAACATAAAAACATTAAATAAACTTTGAATGAAAGTAAAAATCAATGTTATTGCAAAACCGAATTAAAAACTATAAAAACTGTTTAAATCGCCTACCCCTTTGCTCAATGCATTTTATACATCTTTTTCGTACAGAATCCACAACCTTTCGAAGTTCACTACGTTTTCGACGCATTATATCACAACATTCCTGAATTCTGTTGATTAGTTCTTCTCGATCATTAATGCGATTTTTATACACATTTTCTTTCAAAGTGCCCCAAACATAAAAGTCTTATGTGGTAAGAGCGGGGCTTCTAGGTGGCCATCTCAAGGGACCATATCTTCCAATCAATTTCTCCCCAAAGCATTGATTCATCCAGTCCCTCACAATTCGACTATTATGGGTAGGACATCCGTCCAGTTGAAAATAAATATTTATCCGCTATGGATATATCTTCAAGAATGTCAACTACGTTATTATTTAGTAAATTTGTGAATTCATTGGATTTAAGGCGATCGGGAAGTATTACCGGCCCGAATAACCGCCCTCTCATGAATCCCAACCAAACATTGACTCTTAATTCATGCTGATAATGAGATATAACAGTCGTATGTGGATTTTCCGTTTCCCATATATGGGAATTTCGTAAATTTATTATTCCACTTTTAGTGAATATTGCCTCATCTGTCCATAATATTTGATCACATCCCCACTCTTCCAACTTATTTAGGTACCACCTATAGAATTCTAATCTGACCTCACCATCCACAGGTAACAAATTCTGGACTTTATTTGAATGATACGGGTGTAAATTATTTTTTTGAAACCTCTGTGTACTGTGGAATGGTGAAGCCCTAATGTGGCACCAACACTCCGAGTGGGATCTTTTCTAATATATTAGAATCTATTTCATTGCAATGTTCCACTTAAAAGTGTACCTTTTCAAAATAAAGAATCAATTGAATCACTTGAATGCTTATGGCAATATAATAAGGAAAATTCATCTATTGATAAACAAGATTTTCTTTCATTATCATACCGAAATTGGGGACGGGCAGAAAACGTACCTCTGGAATACACACTATATTCAAATCCAAATTACTCAAAAGCGATGATTCCCCTGAATCATATCTGGCCTTGTGAATTTAGACAACATACATTATGGAACCGTAAATGAACCATTTCGATTAATTTTCCATCAATTGAAACTAAATAAATAAGTAAGACCGATGTCAATCGAATAGGTTTTCAGAAAGTACTTAATGCCATTCAGACATAAGTATCTGCGAGAGCATCGAGGATTGAAATTTCTGACAAATTTTTTGACATTTTTTTTCTTGATTTTACAGAAAATTCGTATTTTAGGACGAATTATTTGGGGCTTCTGTATGTGAGCTTGACACGAATGGGGAGTGCCAGGAGGTGAGAAATTTCTTATAGATTTGCTTTCTACCACCACCAAAAAGTTTCTATGAGCCAAGAATCGATACAGAACATAAATGTAAAGTATCAGTTATTGATATTTTCGAAAAGACATTTTCAGAAATTAAAAAAATTTTTCTAGAGTGATGATTTCCACAAAATTTGCAGGATTACTCCCTTTCAACTATATTCAAGCGATTTTCAAGTTATAAATTGATAAAAAAAAACAAATTTAAGGTGTTCACTTGGAACAAGCAGCCAATAATTCTTGACGAATATGAACCAACAGTCAATTTAAAATTCATATCCAATAGTTAGCAATAGTCATTGAGAATAATATAGGAGAAATCAGTCAATTATGAGCCCGACTCAACCTCGGCCATATTATATTCAATTAATATTAGAAATTCATAATGGAAATTGAGTAAAATTGTATGGAATAAATAGAATACCGTCCATGACGAAATCCCCAATAGCTTGATCCTCCCCTCTATAATACAATTTATATGTTTCTTCCATTTCGACTGTTCAGATCTTATAAATCATACAACATGCAGTCAGTGGGTTGGAAATTCCTGAATAATTCAGTCTGGAAAATAGAGAAAATTACATAATTGCAAAGAAAAACAGGACGAGATTGAACATTCGGAACTCCATCCCTTCATTTGTTCAATTTCTTCCCTTGATCCGACGAAATGGAGTTTTGGGACGATAACCAGCAATAATAAAGGATATGTTAGTATTCAATATACAGGATGGGTCACGATCGACGTTTAAGGAGAACGGAAAGCAGATTATCATCAACAATTTTGCTTCTTTGATAGCAATAACTGACTATTCGATCTAAATGATATTTAAGCGATAGAAAAAAATTAGAAAGCACTGACGTGAGATCAGATTGCTTTGGCGCTCTTGTTGAGCTTTTTGCGAGTAAATATTCAAACCATAATAAATCAATAAGCACTCTGATCAGGTGAACAATAGTCTTTTCCCGTATTATGGGATAATGTGATGCAAATATGAACGCCTAATGAATGAACAAAACTATATCTCAAATTAAAAATAACTAATCATAATCTTCCCGAAGTTTTGTTCGAAGCTAAATTCCCTTCATTCAGTGTTTTTCTGAATTTTGACAACGTATATTATTTCTCTCATCGAGATAAAATTCTACCTCTATGATTTCACCGTAATTAAATATTTTTCCGCAAATCGCCAGGAAATTTTGACATTCCTGTCAAAATTTCTTGAAGAAAAAGTCAGGACTTCCTTACTGTAAGGAAATGTCATTTCCTTACTGTAAGGAAATGATATTTCCGTACAGTTGTTAGTGTTCTACATAAATGATAGAAAACACATTGCTTATAAGGAATTAATGAATACATTTTTAAGATCAATTTGTTATATTTACAGTAATTTGACAGTTAGTACAATTATTGAACATTGGAGGAACACTCTTAGAACTATGAGAAACATTTTGGACAACATGCAGGGTGGAAGGGTCATTTTGTTGAATATTTTGTACTGTGAAAATTTTATTTGCCACCTCAACCTTATTGTTAAGCGATTCTTCGATATATCCTTCAGCAACGTTTGATGACTTCCATCCGCCATGCCTCTTTAAACTAGTTATGTCGGCACCAGAGTCAACCAATATTGTTGCAGAAGACCGACTAAAGCAGTGACCAGTATATTCTGTCGGATTTACCAAGTTCAAATAAGTAGCAACTATTTTGGGCATTTTTCTAAATTGATGAATTCCTACCACTTGTCTACAACCCTTTCCGCTTTGATATTTAAAGAAAAATCGGTCACTGTTCATATTTTCTGGTCTTAACGAAACATACTTTCGATAAACATTCAAGTAGATCTGATTAATTACAAATGATCTTGGTTTGTTGGTTTTCGAATCAGGTATGCTGATTAAAAGCTTAGATTCTAAGTCTTCTATATCGTGTACAGTCATTCGGACTAACTCATCCATTCTACAGGCCCCAGAAATACCAAGTATTACAGCCACCTGAAAAATAAATAAAGCTATAATCTAAATAGAAATTAAAAACTTGTAAATTACCTTAATCATTAAATTTTCTTTATCTGGAGCTTCCTGGATAAATTTTTCAATTTCTTCCTTCGTTAAAATCTTAGATTTCTCTGCCCTATAACCTTGAGCTTGCCGTTTCAATAAAGAACGAAGTTTTGAGTATGTAGATATATCTACATTGTGTTTAAGTGCAAGGGTTGACTTCAGCATTGAATAATTGGCCCATAATGTTGAAGATTTCATCTTTAAACAAAGGTCTAGGAAGTATGCCAATACAACATTTTCTGAGAAAGAACTCGTATTTTTACTCATGCGATAATCCATAAAACGTCTGTATGCATTTTCGTACTTTTCTCTTGATTTCTTTGGCATAATTCTAATGAAGCAGTATTCACTGCCTCGACCAGCTCTGGAGGAGTCCCAGGAATGGAAATTTCATCATTACTTATCATTTTACTTTTGAGAACACCAGCAATTAAATTTATAAGCATCAAGTTTGACAATTCAACCTCAATACGTTTCCATAGTAACCCAAGAAATTTTATTAGGAATTTCAAAGCACCATTTATTTGGGAATAAAATTATCGCGTTTTTTTTTAAATCAATCAATATCTGTCGAATTTTAAACGATTTGCGGAAAAAGTATGTTTACCTCGTAGGAAAAGGCACATTCTCTGTGTTGCTAAGTCTCGGCTTGCGCCTCGACTTACCAATCTTCACAGTCGTCCAGGAATGTTAAGCTTTTCCTACCCGGTAAACAATGTACTATTGATTAATTTTACGCAAACTGACACTGAATCTTGAGCCCGGTATTTGTCAATCGAATATCGATCTGTGATGGCCATCGGTCAAAGAAAATCATCGGTACTTCATGTCATTTCTCTTTTCTCTTGAGTAAATGAAAAAAAAATGATCATATCTCCAGATGGAAAACAGTTACGACGATGAAATTTGAGGATGAGTAAGATATCAATCGTCTCAATATATTCACCAATTTTCATTGAAATCCGAAAAATGTCTTATGAGATATTGAGTATTTAAAATTTTTTTTTGGGAATTTTTCAAAAATTTTCTACCGTGACGATTTCTGCGAAATTTTGCGAGCCGTTTTGTTTCAGCCTCCCTCAACAATATTTCAAGTATAAACTTGATCGGATGGATATTCTAGTAGTTATTGAGGAAACACAATTTCAGATGCTCATTACTACTGAACCATCCAACGGATTTAGCCCAATAACGAATTTGACCGAGATATTTGGACAATTAACCTATTCTGAAAATATAAAAACTCTACTCATCTCGATTGGATGCTATAGAGGATACGACCTGCCGGCCGGCTGGACAGACTCTACTTTCTCCACGGATTCTTCATCAGGGAGTCAAACCCAATCGATTGAGACCATTTTCGGCTCGATATTCGAAAATTACAGACAATTGGGCAAAATGATGTTGTTCGGGTGATCAAGAGCGTAAAAAACGATTCAAAATTAGTATTAAGGAAAATTTTATTAATCGTAAATAAGTGTTCTTCAAAAAGTTGTGAACATTTTCTTTTAAATATATTCAAATAGTCAATTTGTTTAAAGAAAATGAAAAAAAAATTGAGATAAAATCGGTAAATGACAAATGAATAAAAAAAATTGTACATTATTACAGCGAATTGTTTTTTGTTACCTTAAGAAAAATTTTATTACAACTTACTAACTTCGACGCCATGTGCTTCACCTCAATTTGGGGATCGGATGGCAATTTTCATGGTTTAATTGAAATTATCAGTAATGAAGGTACAGTTTCGCAATCAGAAGTTTTTTCAGTTAATATCCTCCTCTTTCAAGGTGTCATTTCCGAAATCCAAAACTATTATTAGCTCATTAATTATAAGCAGTCAACTAAACACCACATTTTCCGACTTGAATCCAAAAGTATTAGTTACTCTGTTTATTCAAATGGTATCTATAATCTTCATCTTTTGCATTTTTTAAATATTATATTTTTAGTTACTTTTACAGTATCATGGTTTTGTAAATAAGTTTTCCACAATATTAATCCAGCGATAATGTTGAAGTAGTAAATAGAGCTCAAAGATTGCTTTGAAATAATATATCTCATATGGTCCAGTGCAAATTACAAATATTTTGATTAAAAACTAACCAAATAACAGTCATCCTTCAGTTTCATTTTATGCACAATTTTATTGCACATAAAACCGTACAATTTTTCAATATAATCACTTGAATCCCTTGAATGCATATGGCAGCATAATCAGGAAAATTAAATTATTGGTAAACAAGGTATTTTTTCATCGACATACCACAATTTCCGACGACAAACACTTGACCTTTGAAATACTTTTCATATTCAAATCCAAATTACAGGAAAACGATGATTCTTCCAAATGGGACCTCCTGAAACTTCAAAATGACTTTTACGAGCATTAATTTCCTCAGAACATGAATTTGGTTGAAATTGTATTAATAAGTCCTACCGAAGTCAATCGAATACGTATCCGTGAAAGCAGGGAAAATTTTTAACGGGTTTCTCCACATTTCTCTTTTTCGATTCAACGATGAATTCGTATATTTAGACGAATGATTTGGGGCTTTTTCTATAAGTACGGGAAAAATGAGAAAACCAGAAGATGATATATTATCTGTTGTTTCGTTTGCGACGGATACCCCAAAGTATCGATGAGCCAAGAGTCGAACCGGAACATTAAAATCTACGTAATTAGTTAACATTAACTTTAACTTCTGTGATTCCTTGCCAATAATTCAAGAATATATAAGGCATCAATGATGTCCATACATGTACAAATTTTTGTTTTGATACGTTGGATATCTCTCCTTATTGGTATAAAAAATGGATGAAAGTAATCCATCAAATCTATTTCAGCTTATTTTTGTACACACATCACTTAAGCACTGAGCCATGATTTTTTACTGCGGTTTCATCCCTTGGCTTTCATGTCATACACATATACACCGAATCTAGGATGCTTGGCGTGAGATAATAATATTAAAACAAGATGATATTGCTGAATAATAATTCTACATAAAGCTATGCTCGCTATATCGTACAAAATGCCGTTACTACACGGTTGTTAATGACGAATAAAACTATTTCGATTTTTTCTCTCTATGTATTTTCAATCATTATTTCGCAATCACAATCTCATTATAAAAATGTTGGTAGAAAAACATAGTAAGAAAACTCCAAAATAGTTTTTATCAGAAAAGAAAGCGTTGAGAGTTTCAGCTTTTCATCAGATGATCTTCGCATTGCAAGATATTCCACCAATTCCAACTATTGTTTTTCTGGAAAATAGTGGTCAACATTTCAGGCAACAAACTGAAAACGAGTCAAACTATCAAGATATTGGATCCACAATGAAGAAATTAAAAGAATCCTTCAAAATAATTCTGCCCGGTCAAGTTTCTGTTAGAAGTAAAAATCTTCCTCAGACATATCATATTCAAATCTGTCGGCGCTTGGTTCAAATCGGGACACCCCTAAAATCCTCCCCATATGGCGATGACCTCGAAACAGAGAGCTATACAGAAACAAGGAAAAATAATAATATCCAGAGTCAGAAAGCGTGAAAGCATTCCCCCCACCCCCGTTCCAATTCGTGAAACGCCTAGGAACAAAATTATAAAATAAAACCCTTCTTCCTTCGAATTTCATCCCCAAAAATTTTTCATCCCTCTCACCGTCTCTCTCTTTGATAAAAAGGACCACAGATGCCTCCCCGCCCGCCAGCATATTTCTCTTTCTTTTTAGGCGCTCTCTGAGGTGAACAAGTCCGCCACTCTTCTGGCCGTCTGAAGTCTGTGAACGTCTCACCCCTTCTTTCCCCCGGATCGATAGAAACATCTGAACGTAGCCGCGCTTCCATTGGTCGACCAAGAAGTTTTTCCCCCTCCTTCTTTCGCGGAAATGTCCGTCAGAAAGCTTTCTTTTGTTGCCACGTTTTATATTAGATTCTGATGATGCCTGAGGGTTGGTAAAGAGGGTAGCGGGGGGATGGTTCGTGTTGCAGAGGGAGGCGGAAGGAAAGCGAACACCGTGGAATATTGAAGGTGGCGCTGGAGGAAAGAGGGTGAAGGAATTGAATGGTTTTAGGGGTTGTTGGATGTTATATTTAGAAGATAATGTCAAATTTATCATTTAAGTTGAAGAATATCTATTTGAAAAATGATGGACGAGTTGACTGAATTAATAAGATGTTTAAGTAGGCATAAGTATTATAAGTACTTTGTTAGTTAATTATTTTGAATCTTTACTGTTTTGAATTAAATCGTTTTAGACTGAACGCATTCAATAGTATGTTTTTAAAGGGGATCATGTCTTTTAAAAACACTGGCGCATTTCAAGAGTCGAATTCTTAATATTTATTCATTTATTACCAAAATATACAGTTGTTGTTGGAATATGAGCAGTTCATAGAGGTAAACAAATTACCTGGTCGTCAGCGACATTGTCTTTAAAACATACTACATTCTGAAATAGGTACTGAAATCAAAGAAGGTAAAAAAAAATAAATTAACAGAGTATGAACTAATCAAGACTAATTCTCAATCTATAACCAAGTAAACTATATTAATATAATTATGACCTTTTCGATTCAAATAATATGCAATAATATCATACATTTTTGATCTCGCTCATAAAGTTAGCGAAATCCATTTTTTCGATCTTGAATACGTTTGTTTATAGTGATGTTTTTGGAATTCTCAAATTCACCATCAATTTGTCATTATGGAATTTCATTGACTGATGGAAAAATCTGTTCTATTGTCAGAGGGTTACTGTGCCCGATTTCACCTTTATTAATTATTTCAAGAATTCTTTTTTCAGTGGGTTTTTGATTGATTCAGACAATTTCAGTAAGCTCCACCACATGCAGCTATTCCATAACTTAAAACACCATGAAATAGGGAATAATAAAGCATGTGAAGGATTTCAATAGACATTATCTTAGCGAGTTTGTGAAAGAAGAGAGCCATGTATCAGAGAAAATCATCGGGACGTTTGTCATTTCTCTTTTCTCTTGAGTAAATGAAAGAAATGATCATATCTTTAGATGGGAAAGAGCTACTATCTATGAAATTTGAGGATTAGTAAGATATCGATAACCTCAATATATTCACGAATTTTTATTGAAATCCGAATGATATCTTATGAGATAGTGAGTATTGAAAAATTTTTTTTTGGGAATTTTTTGAATATTTTCAGCGTGACGATTTCTGCGGAATTTTGCGAGCCGTTTTGTTGCAGCTTCCCTGAACAATATTTCAAGTATCGACTTCATCGGATTGATATTCAAGTAGTTATTGAGGAAACAAAATTTCAGATGCTCATAACTACTGAACCATCCGACGGATTTGGCCCAATAACGAACTTGATCGAGATATTTTGACAATTAACATATTCTGAAAATATAAAAACTCAAGCCGGCTGGCCGGACAGACTCAACTTTCGCCAAGGATTCTTCATCAGTCAGTCGAACCCAATCGGTTAAGACCATTTTCGGCTCGATATTCCAAAATTATAGACGTTTGGGCAAAATGATAGGCACTCTGTTCGGGTGAACAGAGCGCCAAGAAATCTGTTCGGATTTCGCAAAGGCATTTCAACAGAAAACACAATAAAAAATTTAGAAAGCACTGACGTGAGGTCAGATTGCTTTGGCGCTCTTGTTGAGCTACTTGCGAGTAAATATTCAAACCATAACAAATCTATGAGCACTCTGATCAGGTGAACAATAGTCTTTTCTCGTACTATGGGACAATGTGATGCAAATATAAACGTCTAATGAAAGAACAAACCTATATCTCAAATTAAAAATAACTACTCATAATTTTCCCTAAGTTTTGCTCGAAGCTATAATTTCCTTTTCCTAAAAACTTACGTCAGTGCTTTTCTGAATTTTGACAACGTATATTATTTCAGCCACCGATATTGAATTCTATCTCTATGATTTCCCGTTATGAAAAATTTTGATTAATATTACGCCATCGGACACTGATTAATGAGCCCCCGGCATTTGTCATTCGAATATCGATCTGTGATGGCCATCGTTCAAAGAAAATCATGGGGACGTCATTTCTCTTTTCTCTTGAGTAAATGAAAAAAAGGATCATGTCTTTAGATGGAAAAGAGCTACGACAATGAAATTTGAGATTAAGTAAGATATCGATCACCTCAATATATTCACGAATTTTTATTGAAATCCGAAAATTATCTTATGAGATAGTGAGGATTAAAAATTTTTTTGGGAATTTTTTAAAAATTTTCTAGCTTGACGATTTCTGCGAAATTTTGCGACTTGTTTTGTTGCAGCCTTCCTCAACAATATTTCAAGTATCAACTTGATCGGATGGATATTCTAGTAGTTATTGAGGAAACAAAATTTCAGATGCTCATAACTACTAAACCATCCGACGGATTTGGCCCAATAACGAACTTGACCGAGATATTTGGACAATTAACCTATTCTGAAAATATGAAAACTCTAGCTGATTCCTTTTGTTCCTGAAAATTTCATCTTTTTGGCGTGAAGGGAAAAGAAATAGTTGAAAATTCAAGACCAAAAACAGTTTTTTGTGAATAACTCAGAAAATATCCACTTTAGGGCAAGGGTGTGATGCATACACTCATATTATTTTTTAACGTAGATTCAATATCTGCCATGAAAAAATGGGGTTCTAATTTGAAAAAATTGATTTTTCACGATTTTGTCATCCCTAACTTTGTAAGCGATTTTTTCACCCCATCTATCATGAATCGCGATTTCGATTTTTAAAGTGGATACATCAATCTTACATCTTGAAAAATCCCTAAAATGAAAATTTTCCATCCAAAAACCTCGAAGTTATTCTTGTTTCAGGGGAGCTCTATTTTCGATTATTTTTTTCGAATTTTCCCGCTCAGAGAGAATTTTCCAACCAAAAATGAAAAATGTTACATCAAAATAACTTGAAATTTTCTAAGGAATCTATTTCTGCAATAAAAAAATGGTGTTGTAATTTGAAAAACGGAAGATGACGTCATTTCCGGAAAAACCGGAGGTGCTCATGCCTTGAAAATATTTTAGATTTCATCAGCATCGTGAAATACTTATAAGTGCTGAATTTCATGAAAATACGTTAAGTAGTTTCCCGTATAAATATGGGTGAGGTTCCTCGTGAAAAACCCTGTATAGTATCAACATCTTAGTGAAGTTTACATATTTGTTACGATTCTTTATTATATTAGGTAATTCATTAAAGTATATCAAATCTCCAGTCAATGTAGAATCCATTATCAATTCGGTAATTAAAGTATCAACAAAACTGTGTTGAAACTAGTTTTGACTCGATATTCGAAAATGACAGTCATTTCCGCAAAATGATAGAACACTGTTCCCCCTGGTTTTCAATCTAAAACAAGCAAGTAAAAAGCGAAAAAATGCATTTCTAATTTTGTTGATGATTTCAGTGAGTTCAAATACGGTTTTCTTGATTTTTCGGACTCGAGCCTTGAAAATATTTTAGATTTCATCAGCATCGTGAAATAGTGCTGAATTTCATGAAAATACGTTCAGTAGTTTCCCGTATAAATATGGGTGAGGTTCCTCGTGAAAGACCCTGTATAACGATTTATACTAGTCTTGGGCAAATTCGATCCATTGAGTGTTTTCGGATACTTCGAACTTGGAAAGAGTTCTTTGAACGAAGAATAGCTTTCCAGTATGCGGACTTGACTTTTTCACATTTCACCTCCAAAAATTCACCTTTCGAGAAGTGATAAAGATCTTCAGCTGTGGTTTCTTGTTTTATATTAGAAACATGGACAGCTTTGAATTTTCGATCCCTCAAAATAAGTATTGCCGGAGCTACTACCCACGTTGACAACACGATTTCGTTTTGTTTTATTTCTACGTGAAACGAGGGTCCAGTCATCTTCCTTGTGTTTCCTGCTGGTTTGATACATTATTATTTTTAATTCTCCCAGAATAGGTATTTTACTGATAACCCTAACTCTTGCAACAGATGAGTTAGAAGGAACATTTATACTGGTAGTCGAAATTGCGGTTATATTTGTGGATCGATTTTTGTTGGAATCGCGAATTTCAATTTGATCTCCCGTACTCACCGGCGAACTATGGGCCGGTAATTCATTATCTCCAGTGTTGACCGATAGAATCATGTTGATTTGCTTTTTCAGGTCTGTGATTTCATTGTCTTTATCGAAAATTCTTTACTCAAGTGAAGAGATTTTGTATTTTAGTAGAGAATTATTCTTAATCAACTTAACAAATTCTTCCCTTCTAATTCAGAAATTATTGTTAGACGAAGTTCTTGATGTGTTGGATCGTTTGAAACACACTTTTCGGCAGTAGTATTGGGGATATTTCACAGGTGTTAGATTCACTTTGACTTAAGATGACTTCATCGCAACATTTTTTATATCTGTTTGCACAACCAGAATGAATAATTTTAGTGCAGATTTTGCACTAAACAATATTTTTCATCACAGTTCGTTTACAGACAACGTATTCGGTGATCGGTATCTGCAGAGACTCGCTTATTTCGACTTTCTTGCTCGACGACATTATCTCGAATTCAATATCCATTGAATATACTGGTGGAGTATTTGAGCACTGCGCTAATTTTAACTACCGGTTCGTGAAGCGAATAGAAACACTTCGTTCCCATATAAATTTTTCCAATTCTGCCCCGTTTCAATGTTAAAAGCGATTTAAAGTTTCAAGTTGTGCTAAGCCACCAACACTGAATCCCTTTCGAGAAAACAAAAAATTCAGCTTTTGCCTTCCATCAAATTTCAAACACATACTTGTTTATGCACCCTGATCCTGTTTAGGGCTCCACAGTATGGTATTCATCATAAAAACACATTCTTATTGCTCTTCGGAAAATATCACATAACTTCCCATTTTCCAGCATTGGTGGTTTCAATGGTGGAAATATTGAAAGTTTTTTATTTTCTTTTCAATTCAGTTGAACATTTAATGGGCAAATACTCATATCTTATATTTACTCTCCTACTTCTGTGAGCCTTTCCAATTCTTCAGATCATCAAATCAACACTATTGCCATGCTTTTTATTTAACTATTAAAGATTTCTATCTGTGCAATCTTCTATGTCCTATTTTGAACCTGAAAATTCCAGTGTTTTAATAATTCATATAATACAAATGTTGAATGTTATGATGTTCTCGAAATTTCTCATGTGTTGAAGTCTTAATACATAGTAATAGTAATAGTAATAGTAATAGTAATAGTAATAGTAATAGTAATAGTAATAGTAATAGTAATAGTAATAGTAATAGTAATAGTAATAGTAATAGTAATAGTAATAGTAATAGTAATAGCAATAGTAATAGTAATAGTAATAGTATCTTTATTCATTTCATCATAATTATTGATTACAATAAAAGAGAAAATCGTCAAAAATGCAGAAAGGAAAAAAAAATCAGATCAATGTGACATCTTGAGGGAGCGGCAGTAGTTGAAAAATTCCTGAGAATTGTATGGTTCCCAACCCAAGATCAAATTACAATTCTATTCTTGAGAACACTGTCTTTTTCGATTTTATGATATGATGTTGGCAGACTATTGTAGAGCTTCAGGGACATAAATTTCACCTGATGCTGCGATAATGTGAGATGACACTTGGGCAATAAATATCGTTCTATTCTTGTCGTATTGTTGCGATTTACATAATTAATGAAGTATTCTCCATGTTGTCGGACAAACATTAAGGATCTATATAAATATATAAGCCAGTAAGAGTCATCACACTATGCTTCTTGAAAACACCTCGACAAGTATCTGTTTTCTTCATTCCATAGATGGTTCGAATGGCCCACTTCTGATCCAAAAATATCGTATTCGACGAAGAGCTGCCTCCCCAGAAAATAAGGCCATATGACATTTGAGACTCGAAGTTTGCCAAATATATCACTTTGAGAACAGGAACCTTCAAACGATATTTCAAAACATTCAGTGAATATATCACTGAATGCAGACCTTTACTTAGCGAAATACAGTGAGTTTCCCATTTCAAGTTATCATCGATAAAAAGACCCAGAAACTTTGTTGACGGGTGTACTACTATCTCCTTGCCATCCATTTTTATTTCACCGGGAGGTGTGAAATTTGCCTTTTTTGTTCGGTAAAATACTGCTTCGGTTTTGTCCAGATTCGATCTTATATTATTTGCTTCACACCATTCATTCCCTTTCTTTAATTGTACTTGAGTAGAGGAAATAACTTCATCGATGGTATCACCTATAGCTGATACATTTGAATCGTCTGCATACAAAAGGACCTCCAGAATTCCAAGAAAATCCGGCAGATCATTTATATACAGGAGGAATAGAAGAGGTCCCAAAATACTACCCTGTGGTACCCCAGTCCGAGACTGAGCACCTTCACAAACATAGGTAGCACCATCCCTCTCGATTACTGTTCTTTGAATTCTGTTCTCCAAATATGACTTTATTAGGTTAAGTTGATTGTCTCTTACTCCGCACGCCTCTAGTTTTCCCAACAATATTGCGTGGTCAATAGAATCGAAGGCTCTAGAAAAGTCCATGAATACTGTCAGTGGTATTCTGCCTTCTTTCAAGGCACCCATCACGTTTTTCACCAAGTTGAAGATAGCTGTCTCCGTACTTCTGTTCTTCATAAACCCATGTTGGTGAGTGGAAAAAATCCCAAACTTTCTGAAAAACTTCAATAATCTATTGGACAGTATTTTCTCGAATATTTTGGAGAAACCAGTCATGATACTTATTGGACGGTAATTTGATAAGTCTTCTTTATCACCCTTTTTGTATAGAGGTTTGACTATTGCTATCTTCAGAGAGTCGGGAAAAACACCCCCCACATATGCTCGATTCAATAACTGACAAAGCGGCTTTGCTATTGAACAGATAGAAAGCTTGAGTACCTTAATCGGTATACTGTCGTGAAAGAAAGATTTTTTTGTCTTGATGGATTTAACTGTATTGATGAGTTCTTCCTCTGTGACAGTAAACAGGTAAAATGATTTTTCCAACCGACGGGTATGGAGAAGTTTATTGTTTGTCTTAGTGTTATCATGATTCATAATTGAATTTGCAAAGTATTCACTGAGATCTTCGACTACTTTCTTTGGGTCTCCAGAGGGAATGTGAGGTTGCATATTTCTGTCCCTACCAGTAAGAGATTTTACAATTTGCCAAACTTTTTTTGTTTTGTTCTGTGCCTCGTTTATTTGATCAGCATAATACTTTTGCTTATATTCTTTTATAGTATAATCATATTTCCTTTTCAGAGCTTTATATTCATTCAAATATTCAGGATTAACAGTAGAAATCGTGAATAATTTATCAAGCTGTGTTTTGAGATGTTTTATTGTAGGGTCACTTCTATACTTTGATGAATGTCTTACCTTGATCTCACGATATTGAAAATTTTCCTCGAAAATTTCTATATACTTCGAACTGAAAGCATTCCATCTAGAGTTCATATCTGTTGGAGCATCGTCAAGAACAATATCCCAATTAACATTGGCTAATTTAGCTTGGAAATTTTCTAACGTTTTTTCGTCCATAGGTCTCACTTTAATTACCTGAGTTTTCAAGGTTTCTTGAATCCTACAAGGAAATGTGAACTTTTGAGCAAAGTGATCAGAGATATGTGAATTTAAAACAGATGCTGTGCCATGTTCTATATTTGTCAATACATTATCCAAACAACTTTTAGAGTGAGCTGTTACACGTGTAGGTTCATTGATCAATATTTTAACTCCAAAATTCTCCAGTAATGACTTGAATTCTTGGGTTTTCTTGTCCTTTACGTCTAAAAAATTCACGTTGAAATCACCACTAATTATGAACTTTGCATTTTCTCTACATAAGATTGCTAAAATTACATAAAATCTTGAAAGAGATCGAAGTCTGCATGAGGTTGAGTGTCTAGTCGGTAAACTGTTATAATAATTACCTTCATCTGTCCAAAGTTGCATTTACACGCTGCACACTCAAAAGCCCTTGGTACTGATAGTCGAGTTAAGTCAATTCTAGGTTTAGCTGGAATATGAGTGTCACAATAAATAGCACAACCCCCATGTTTCTTCAGCTCTCTGCAAAAAGTGGAAACAAGTTTAAAACCTTTCACTTGATATGCTAATATCTGATCTGAGTCCATCCAATGCTCTGTAATAGTTATTATATTAGCATTATGAATATTACTGAATAATTCAATTATATTAATTGCATTTCCGATCGATTGAACATTTTGATGAATAAGCTTGATTGTTCTTAAATATTCTCCATTAGGACGATGTTGTTTTCCTAAGAAAAAAGTTTCTAAATAAGAAATTTCTAACCACTATTCCCTCTGGCCAGAATTCGGGTTTACACAATTCATTATACAGATCTTCTGAGACAACTCCAAGGCTGAATGCCGAGTTCTTTCCTTTTGTGTTGAGCTTTTTAACCTCCACTGGTTCATTCCTGAATTCTTTCACGTATTTTTCAATCAGTGTTTCTGAAACATCGGTACCAGCTACCCTGCCTACATACACCCATCTTTTCTTTGATGCACCAGTTATTTCTGATGTTTGGAGTTTCTTTGTACCAGTACAAATAACATTATCGGCAAATCTTCTTTTGGTTTTGGATTTTCCTTCAACTATTTTCCATTCTTCCATGCCCATGGTTTTGTTTTCATTCGAAATTGTACGTGTGTTTACATTTTGAGCTTTGACATTTCGTGAAGTTGGCGCAATGACAATGTCATTGTCAGTTGGTACGTTAGGACTATTTTGTTGAGCAACAAATTTAGTAGGTTGAACGTATGATACATCGGCTGGAATTTCTGTATCGATAGTTCTTGAATTTGTTTTTCTGTTGTCTTCTGTATTCTGTATTCGTGTTTTGTAATAAAAGGATGTTCGATGAAAAACTGTATTGTTAAAACCTATTGGGAAAACATTTTGGATCAACTGCAAAACCACTGAGGATTATGAAATTCACAATTTTGAAATACCCTTAAATACTCCAAGAAACTTCAATATGTATGCTGTTTATTCATTTTACATCCATGATAATAAATACTGGCACCATAAGATCTCCACCGGTTCATTGGTTACCAGTTTTGTCTAACATTGTCCCTCTCCATATTCGCAGACAGACTGCAGCTCTGAATTCTTGGAGCAACATCATTCTTCTCCTAATTCATTTCCAATTATTTCATACATTCCACAAAATGCAATTCCAAGATTGAAGTCACGTAAACCATTCTGGTATAATACATTCTTCATTATGAACACAAGCGATAAAGAATTATGGAAGATTGAGTGGAACTCTTATGAAATGTTCAATAAAAATCTCATTTCTGATCCTTCCGAAAAAATTTCTGGATTTGATCTCCAAAGAAAAATTTGGACAGTTATTAATCATTTGAGACCAGGTCATGGTCGTACCAGTAGCATGCTATTCAAATGAAACTCAGTTCAAAACGCAAGTTGTGAAAGTGGAAATGCAAAAGAAACAATACCTCATCTCATCAATAATTGTCCCATATACAGGGTGAGTCTTTGACCACTGCGTTAATTTTAACCATAGGTTCTTGAGATCAAATGAAACACTTTTTCCTTTACGGTTTTTCCAAATTCAGCTGCGTTCAAAAGTTATAAGCATTTTTAGTTTTCACATTGGGCAAATACCCTCTGTAGTCCAGTTTAGTTTGAATGAAAAAATACCTTCCACAGCATCCACTAATGAATCTGAATTGTTTAAAAACATTATTTTCCCTCTAAGTAATGATTCACTCACTCATGTTTCATCCGATGAGGTCCATATCCAGAAGGAAGATACAAAATATTTATTTTCTGGTAAAAAAATTCAACACCATGAACATAGATTTTTGTTGTTCTACTATATTTTCTTTCTACTTCAAGATTATAAACCATGCCTTTCTAGTGAGAAATTCCAAAAAACCTCAGAATTATTGGGTGTTATCATCATACATTTGAAATTTTCTTCTTAAAATTTCCAAATCATGATAACCATCATTTCTATGAAACTTCCAATGCAAGAGGTTGTCACTGTGCTTTCTTTTCACTCAAAACCAGAAAAAATCATCTATGATTTTCCAAACACTGATATTTCTGAAGTTTCTTCTCCTCGACAGAGACCAGTGAACAGGTATTTTCTGTACTGAATCCCAATAACAATTTACCTGGATAGATTACAAGTATTTCCAGATTTAGGTGTGCAATTATACTTTCTTGAAGAAATACCTAAATTTGATTTTGAAAAATCAACTAGGTGTTCTTTGATAAAAAATTTTTGTTAAATCATTAATATGAATCTATTCTGTTTAGAATATAATTACTGATTTTAATAATCAGAGTAAATAACGTAAACAAGAACATAAATATTGAATAATGGTTATTCATAGATTATGTCAAATTTTAATACCTTACCATAGAATATTAATTTATCACCGAACCCCAGGAGAGAAAAAAATTAATATTTGCAATGTTTTTTAAATGAAAAATAATATCTGTAACTATTATTGATCTTCAGTTATAATTTTCCTCAGAATAATTAGAGTAAATTATTATCACATTAAAATATTATAACGTCTCTGTGGTGGGTAGTTCCAAATAAAAAGTATTCTGTGGTTCCTTGTTGTTTTGATTCTGTTTGAAACTGTCAAAAGTTATTTGTATCTTCAAAAAAAAAAAAAGTGGAAAGATTTTTAGGGATAATATCGATAGTTTTAAATTATTCAATTCAGTATGAAATGATTATGGTCAGAAATTGCATTCTATTCTAATCTTTCTTGTTTATGAGCTTATATCTTCCAGTTTCAATATTGATTGAATTTTAATTAACCATGCATCATAACAAACATTCAAAAATATTAAAACTAAGTCAAATTATATTATCTCTTAAGTTTGTGAACAAGGTTGAATCGGTGTATGAAATAAAGATAATAAAGGTATAAAACAAATCTAGGAGACTGGGTTCAAAGTTTTTTGAAACTCATATGAGCTCAATTTGCAGCATTCCTATGTTAGAATAGATGATATAATTTGATGAACCCTGAAAGTCTGAAGCTATAAAAAGCCAGCTCTTCATAAAGACAAGTCTTCAATTTAACAGGTCCTGACAGAAAATACTTCACCTATTTCAAAGGTCCAAATATACCGAAGAGCGATGGAAAACTTTTTCTTTATTTATTATGGAATATTATTCTGGATTAAATATTAAACAAGGTGCTAGACATCACTAACAATGAATACAGCAAATGGCAATTTAGATTTTGTGGTGAATGTAAGACAAAAATTGTTCAGTGGTTAATTTCATCTATTAGTTTTTAGTGGTGGAACCATAGAGGGAAAGAGATTTCCCCATCCTTTTGAAGAAATATTTAATATAGACATAAAATATGGCAACATTGAACAAATCTTGTTATTGAATAACTTCAGCACAGAGTTGGATTTGGGAAAATCAGAAAATTTGGACAAAATTATATCGATTTAATTCCTTTCAACTTCAAATATCTCAAGAATGGTGCAATTTAGGAGGAAAGATGAAGAATGATTTTATATGCAAAAAGACTAATGATTCCAGGAAGTACGAGATACGGACCTTTAGTTCAAGCGATATTTGTTTTTCATGCAATTTAACCAATCTGTAGAGTAGTAGTGAGAAACCCACAAGAAATGGAATAAATCTATTGATGCCAAAATATGCATGACTGCTATCAAAAACCTTCTACAAGAGATCATTTCAATTGATATTGTCGTTTGAATATTACAGGTGAAAATGCAATTTTTTTATGAAATTTCAACACCCTATATCTTTTGAACGGGGCCAAATTTGGAAAAATGTTATAGGAAGAAAATGTTTCTTTTGACGTCAAGAATCTATGGTTAAAATTAACGCAGTGGTCAAAGACTCACCCTGTATAAATTTCTACATGGTTTCAGGGCTATTCAGATGTTTGAGATTCTTTCTTGAATTGGTTATAAATTTTAAACAAATTTAATATGTATATTTTGTATTCAGTTCTTTTCTCTGCAATGCCTTTTCATTTCCAGATTCGATATGTACAATTTAAAGAAGCATCTATGATTATTACTTGAAGACCACTCTTGAAGAAAGCAGTTCCTCAAATATATTTAAGCTTATTTCTGTACACACAACAATACTTATGCGGGGAGCCAGGGTTTTTTACAGGGTTTTTTTCCCTAGGCTTTTACGTCATACACCGAATTGTATGACACCCCGTCACCAAACCCAGCTATCATTTGTTTGTAAACCAATAGTTCGAAAGAATATATATACCTCTTCATAGATCAGGATGTTAATGCTGGCTATAATTTCTCTATGATGATGAATTTCGTACACATCTCTATTTCAGTGTCGTAATGAGTTCATTACAGTACTAAAAACAGTGCTGTAATGAACTCATTACAGCATTGTTTTTAGTTATATTTTTCGTTTATTGGTTGCTAACACTGACATTCTATCCTTTCAAATGTCAACACGCGTCGATTGCATGTCAATTGTCAATATTAAGCCATGTAGAGATTTGAACGCACTATTCAAATTCTATAATCTGTCAATTTTCGTATCAACCACGCCAACTGCGAAAATAAAATACTAGAAGCACTAGGAGGTACAATCTAAATGTTTCATTGAATTCCAATAAATTTCTCACAATTCTTGACTGAGATAGAGAAAATATCGTTCAACACTCGTTGTAGAAGGTAATTCCAACACTCATGCGTTCAAAAACTCGCTCCTTCGTCGCTCGTTTATGAATTTCGCATTAGTGTTGAAATAGGTGGCCATTCTGCAACTTGTTTTAGAATAAACTATTTTTGGTGAAAATAGCGCTTCCAACCACTATGGTTGTCTTCATCAATTTCCTCCAAGATTATCGTATACTCATTTCATGCAATTTATTTGTACTCTTTAAATTTAAGGACAAGCTGCTGAGAAAATCGAATATGCTATTCAATTTTTCTATTCATTTAAAAAAACAACTCCACAAGTTAAAAGTGATTAAATATCCAGTATTGCAGATCGAAGAATTATAACTGATCAAATAATATAACATTTTTTTTTGTTCTTTGTTCTATTATGAAACCGTTACCTTCCCTAACCTAACCCACGCATCGATTTATTTGAATTCAAAAAAATTAAAGTTATTGATAACATGTTCAAATACACAAGGTAAGTGCTATGCCATCGAATCAAAACGGAAGAAATGTTAAAGTTTGATTTTACATTAATAGGAAACTTTATAAAGATGCCTTGATCATTTCGATGGATTCGCAGAAAAGGAGAAATTTTCATATAATTCAACAGCAAAATTTTCAATCCTGATAATGATATTAAAAGAGAAAAACTGTGGCAACGTGGAATTATTTCGGCTCACTTTTCTGGTAGTCATAGTGGGATCCAGAAAAAATGGCAATTTCCCCATTTTTTTTCCAAATTTCAGATCATTCTACTTCGA
Source organism: Micraspis discolor (assembly GCA_030674115.1). NCBI lineage: Eukaryota > Metazoa > Arthropoda > Insecta > Coleoptera > Coccinellidae > Micraspis > Micraspis discolor. The sequence continues at coordinate 2,631,337 of JARTUT010001311.1, read as the reverse complement.
ATATCTTGAGAGCGGTGCATTTCAGGAAGATGAATGTAGAATGATAAATTCTTCATAAACGTTCAAGCGTACACAAAGTGGGTTATGAGCACGAGGGATAATTCCCTTTCAAGATTCATATTAGAACGTTAAGAATATTGGTTTCCCCTTTCTGGAACGAATTACCACCAAACATAATTATTGGATTATCTGTGCACGTTCACAATGCTATAAGTCCCACCCTGGAGACCCCAGTATTCATCTCAACTACTGTTATTGTTCTCTTTTCCTATTTTGCTATTTGATTAATTAGTTTCGTTTGTATCCTGAGTTATTCGCAATTTATATATGCCTTATGATGGATGGAAGTTTTGTTTTTACTTGTATCGGTATTATAAATGGTTCACGATATGATTGTGGGTTCTTGAGATGACGGTTTAAGATGAATGGGTAGTTTTTCGTATTCGGATAGAGTAGCACAGCCACTATCCATTTCAATGAATGAACAGATTAATCTCATCAAACATATTTACAATGACTTTTTTGTAGTATTCGAATGTCCTCTATATTGATATCGATTTAATAGGTTGATTTGTAAACTTCGTGAAAGAAACGGTGGAAATTGATGTGTTTAGTTTTCATACGTTTGTTCTCTAGGCAATGCGACATGAGATGAGTTCTTACTATTTAATTAATAGTATTTTGTGTTCCTGTTCTTTTTTGGAGAACTAGCAAAACAACTTGTTTTTTTTTTCGAACAATTTCATTTCTTGTAGATCGAGCTCAAAAATGGTCTCAATCGATTGATATCGACTTCCTGATGAAGAAACGGGAGCCAAACTTGGTTATATCCTAAAGATAGATAGATAGATAGATACTTTTACTGCAATAATTGGAAACAAATTCATGTAAGAAAAAATGAAACAAGTCAAACTTATTTTGATTAACCACAGAATCTAAGAAATTCCCCAATATCATACGGTTCACAATTCATTAATTGTTTTTAATTTATTTCCAGATTCAATGTGAACACCTTAAAGAAGTCTCTGTCTCCACCAATAGAAGATCACTCTTGAAGAAAGAAGTCCCTGAAATATATTTCAGCTTATTTTTGTATTTTCACACTTAGACGGGGAGCCAGGGTTTTTTTTTCACAGGGTTTTTTCCCTAGGCTTTTATGTCATACGCCGAATTGTATGACACCCCGTCACTAACCCCTGATCTATATGCTTTATTGTTTGCTAATTAAATATTGTCAGCCAAAAGTTCAAAAGAATATATATAATTCATTAATAGTTTATGTATCTCCTTTTGAATAAACTATAATCCTGGATTTTCTGCAATCTTCTTGGTAGCCCATTAAAAATCTTTATTGGCATAGGTACCTATATAATGGATGCTTCTCAAAACAAGATAGAGTGTGCACCGGAAAGAACCACTGATACATACGTCTCGTATTGTTCTTATTTTTGTACCTTGAGTAATATTCACTATGCTTGTGAAAGAACAGCATTAATCGATATATATATATATATATATACAGGGTGTCTCAAGTTCGAGTGCCTATTAGACGTTTCTGGAGAACTAGACATATTTGAAATCTGAAAATTGGGATTATGATATTGTTCGAAGTTCTCTACAAAGCTAAAATATTTTCGAAGCCCAAAAACATCCGGTTATACAGGGAGTGAAAATAAATTGGACGAAAATTTTTTTTTCAAGTTTTCCATTCCTGGTATGATCGAGTATTCAATAAGGAATACATTTCTGTTAAAACCATTGTATTGAATCGAATTGTTTTCAAAATATTAAAAAAAAGAAAAAAAAGTCAAATAAGTTCAGTCAGTAGTATGTTCATTATTCTTATTTTAAATATCCTAAGCGTAAACCGTTTTTACAACATCGAAGAGGAAGGATGTGAAAAGGTCATGCATCTTTTGGATTTCAAAAATATCATCACAGGGTGTTTCAAATTTTGTGATGAAAATTGTGATCTTAAATTGGCCATAACTTCTATTTTTCAAATTAGAACCCTATTTTTTGGCGCTCTTGTTCACCAGAACAGAGTGCCTATCATTTTGCGTGGCGAAAGTTGAGTCTGTCCGGCCGGCCGTATCCTCTCTAGCATCCAAAAGGAATCGGCTAGAATTTTCATATTTTCAGAAAAGGTTAATTGTCCAAATATCTCGGTCAAGTTCGTTATTGGGCCAAATCTGTCGGATGGTTCAGTAGTTATAAGCATCTGAAATTTTGTTTCCTCAATAACAACTAGAATATCCATCCGATCAAATTGATACTTGAAATATTGTTGAGAAAGGCTGCAACAAAACAGTTCGCAAAATTTCGCAGAAATCCCAAGATTCCCAAGAAAAATTTTTTAATCCTGACCATCTCATAAGCAATTTTTCGGATTTCAATAAAAATTCGTGAATATATTGAGGTGATCGATATCTTACTTATCCTCAAATTTCATTGTCGTAGCTCTCTTCCATCTAAAGATATGATAATTTTTTTAATTTACTCAAGAGAAAACAGAAATGACATACGTCCCGATGATTTTCTTTGAACGATGGCCATCACAGATCGATATTCGATTGACATATGCCGGACTCGTTAATCAGTGTCAGTTGGAGTAATATTAATCAAAATTTTTCATAACGGGAAATCATAGAGATAGAATTCAATCTCGATGGCTGGAATAATATACGATGTCAAAATTCAGAAAAGCACTGACGTAAGTTTTTAGGAAAAGGGTTCGAAGCTATAATTCCCTTTTCCTAAAAACTTACGTCAGTGCTTTTCTGAATTTTGACAACGTATATTATTTCAGCCACCGAGATTGAATTCTATCTCTATGATTTCCCGTTATGAAAAATTTTGATTAATATTACGTCAATTGACACTGATTAATGAGCCCGGTATATGTCAATCGGATATCGATCTGTGATGGCTATCGTTCAAAGAAAATCATCGGGACGTATGTCATTTCTGTTTTCTCTTGAGTAAATAAAAAAATTATCATATCTTTAGATGGAAAAGAGCTACGGCAAAGATATTTGAGGATAAGTAAGATATCGATCACCTCAATATATTCACGAATTGATGATTCTACGTTGATTTTGTGACTATTTCATTTACCTATCTTGTGCAGTTTTCGAGTATTTCGCAAAATTCAGACACCATTGACAAACTTTATATATCATTCTGTAAGCCAGATTTCAAGAATGTTTATAGGTCCACTAAGGGAAAATAGGACTGTCTTCTGTCCACAGAGAAAAATTAACATTTAAACAAGATTATAGAATATTCTGAAGATAAATCAACGGCTTCATGAAAGATTATTAATTTTCTGACGATGAATAAAGTTCAAAGAAAAATGTCTTTCGATCAAGAGGAAAACTTTGCTGTGGCTGATAAGTTCAATAAATTTTTTGCAGATATTCCAGTTAAGATAACTAAAGGTTATCTTTACTGGAGAAGAGTAACTCCGTTAATTTAAGAACTTACAATATTTTTATTAATGCAGGGGTTCATTAAGGTCTGCTATCACCAGGTCTGTTCTTATTTATCGGTGGGGGGTATAAAACCAAAGCAACAATAATAGTAAGAATGAATTCGAAGCTTTATTGAATATATTATCAAATGAATTGACTATATATTTCTACGATTTCCACATAAATGTTCCATGGTTTGATTCAATTTTCGACTTTCTCTAAATATATCGGAAATTGATCCAGGTATGTAGGTATAAGGGAAAGTAGGTACTTAAGAAGTCATTAAGGTAGGTACATGGGTAGGTATGTCTGAAAATATATATAAAGGGATGATAACCAGTTATTTCAATTAAACAGTCTTCGAGAATTGTATGCGAGAGACGCAGTCTATTTCAGAACTTACTTTGAAAATTTCACCTCCGTATTCAAAGTGATGGACAGATTTGAAGATATTTTGGAACTACTTGCTCAGGGAGTGGATTCAGGTGCCGTAGCTGATGTAGAAGATCCAATCATTCAGACCGATAAAGTAGGAACAGAAGATAAAATTCGGGAAAGCGATATACTGTCTCCTAGTCATAGTGATATTTGTGTAGTTGATATAGTGAATCAGGAGGCTTCGGCAAAGGAGATCACCGACGACTCAACGATAGGAAATGTGATACCTTTACCGGATATAGGTGGTTTTATCCGTGTTTTGGACACAAAAAATCTACTTGGAGGACCTGATCAAACAGATAATATCAACATATCTGAAAAACGGAAAAGGAAAAAACCGTTTGAGTTACACTCGCAAAAGCGCTTTACCTGCCACCAGTGTGACTACCAGACGTTATTCCAAGAGAGCTTAGTTGAGCACATAAAACTAGAGCACCCGAAAAACGATACAGAAGAAACTTCAGAAAGACGACAGCAACTTTACAAGTGGCTCAGGATAGGAATAACCAATTCTTTCATAAAGAAAGAAGAACAATCTCGTGTACAAAAACAACGGGAGCAACCACCACGTGTGCCGAAAAGAAAAAGAGTAGGAAAAGATGACCACAAATTTGAAACAAAAAAAATTATTGATATGGATGGAAAAATAAAGATAGTCATGACACCTCGGACCAATTTTTCTAAGCGGAGCAAGCATGAGTAGTAGGTGGATAAGCGTCATGGAGTAGGCCTAATGGGGAAACCATGTAAAAATAAAACGCATCGGGCAATCTACCTCAGAGGTGGTGCGGAAACGATTGCAATACTTCTCAGTCAACTATCTTACTAAATCGATTTTCTGAGGCTGACGCTTGAAGCGCGATATATTTAGATATTTGGGGTATTCAGGTATTTTAAGAATTATAATAACCGCCTTCCAGTTTTTGTTCTTATGCACCATATATAATCCTCATATCTCGACCAGCAGTAAATATGCTTTAGCAATTGGTTATATTTTTAGTTCATAAATAAAGGAACTTTTTGAACAGCATTTTTTCAAATAAATAAAACAATAACCACTTGCATGATTGGTAAAAGCTAGCTACAGTTCTCATAATCATCATAAGGGTGAAATAATCAATAAAATAATTACAAAAAATGTATTTGAGACGCCTTAAAATTTTGAATTATTATTATTCTTAGCTTAAGTGAAACAATCCCTAGAAGGCATATCATTTCTAACTAAGGATTAGAGCAATTCATTTTTTACTCCAAAACAAGTCAAGTCTTTTCACGAACGCCATGCGAAAAATTACTAGGCAATATTTTTATTAATGCAGGGGTTCATTGAGGTCTGCTATCACCTGGTGTGTAATTATTTATCGGGGTATAAAACCAAACCAACAACAATAGTAAGAATGAATTCGAAGCTTTATTGAATACATTATCAAATGAGTAGACTATATATTTCAACGAATTCCACATAAAAGTTCCATGGTTTGATTCAATTTTCGACTTTCTCTATATATACCGGAAGTTGATCCAGGTATAAGGGAAAGTAGGTACTTAAGAAATCATTAAGGTAGGTACAGGGGAAGGTATGTCTGAAATTATATATAAAGGGACGATGGGATAATAACCAGTTATTTCAATAGAACAGTCTTCGAGATTTGTATACAAGAGACGCAGTCTATTTCAGAACTTACTATGAAATTTTCACCTCCGTATTCAAAGTGATGGACAGATTTGAAGATATTTTGGAACTACTTGCTCAGGGAGCGGAATCAGGTGCCGTAGCTGATGTAGAAGATCCAATTATTCAAACCTATCAAGAAGAAACAGAAAATAAAATTCGGAAAAGCGATATACTGTCTCCTAGTAGCAGTGATAATTGTGTAGTTGATCTAGTGCATCGAAAGGCGTTGGCAAAGGAGATCACCGACGTCCCAATGATAGGAAATGTGATACCATTACCGGATATAGGTGGGTTTATCCGTGTTTTGGACACAAAAAATCTACTTGGAGGACCTGAGCAAACAGATAATATCAACATATCTGAGAAACGGAAAAGGAAAAAACCATTTGAGTTATACGCGCTTAAGCGCTATACCTGCTCCCAGTGTGACTACAATACGTTGTTCAAAGAAAGCTTATTTGAGCACAATAAGCGGGAGCACCCGAAAAATGATGAAGGACATACATTAGAAAGGCGACAGCAACTTTACAAGTGGCTCAGGATAGGAATAACCAATTCCTTTATAAAGAAAGAAGAACAATCTCGTGTACAAAAACAACGGGAGCAACCACCACGTGTGCCGAAAAGAAAAAGAGTAGGAAAAGATGACCACAAATTCGAAACAAAAAGAATTATTGATATGGATGGAAAAATAAAGATAGTGATGACACCGCTCACCAATTTTTCTAAGCGGAGCAAGCTAGAGTAGTAGGCTGATAAGCGTCATGGATTAGGCCTAATGGGGAAACCATGTAAAAATAAAACGCATCGGGCATTCTACCTCAGAGGTGGCGCGGAAACGATTGCAAGACTTCTCAGTCTACCATCTTACTAAATGGATTTTCTGAGGCTGACGCATAAAACGATATATTTATTTGGGGTATTCTACCTCTATGGATTCTATGAAAATTTTGAATGATATTACGCCAACTGACATGAATATCTATGTCCGCAAGTTGTCAAACGAATATCGATCTGTGAAGCCAAATCTTTCAATGACAAAGCTCGGACTTCATGACATTTCTATTTTTCTCTTGAGTAAATGAAAAAAATGATCATATCTTCAGAAGGGGGAAAGCTACAATAATGAAATTGAAGGATGAGTAAGATATCGGTAACCTCAATAAATATACGGATTTTTATTTAAATCTAAATGAAGTCTTAGGAGATATTGAAAGTTTTTTTTTGGAAATTTTTTAAAAATTTTCTAGCGTGACGATTTCTGCGAAATTTTGCGAGCCGTTTCGTTGCAGCCTCCCCCAATAACATTCCAAGTTTCAACTTGATCGGATGAATATTCTAGTAGTTATTGTGGAAACAAAATTTCAGATGCTCATAACTATTGAACCATCCGACGGATTTGGCCCAATAACGAACTTGACCGAGATATTTGGACAGTTAACCTATTCTGAAAATATGGAAATTCTAGCTGATTCCTTTTGGATGCTAGAGAGGATACGGCCGGCCGGCCGGACAGACTCAACTTTCGCCACGAATTCTTCATCTGGGAGTCGATTGAGACCATTTTCGGCTAGATATTCCAAAATTACAGACATTCGGCAAAATGATCGGCACTCTGTTCGGGTGAAAATATCATTTTGCCCGAATGTCTGTAATTTTGGAATATCGAGCCGAAAATGGTCTCAATCGATTGGGTTCGACTCCCTGATGAAGAATTCGTGGCGAAAGTTGAGTCTGTCCGGCCGGCCGTATCCTCTCTAGCATCCAAAAGGAATCAGCTAGAATTTTCATATTTTCAGAATAGGTTAATTGTCCAAATATCTCGGTCAAGTTCGTTATTGGGCCAAATCCGTCGGATGGTTCAGTAGTTATAAGCATCTGAAATTTTGTTTCCTCAATAACTACTAGAATATCCATCCGATCAAATTGATACTTGAAACATTGTTGAGGGAGGCTGCAACAAAACAGCTTGCAAAATTCCGCAGAAATCGTCACTCTAGAAAATTTCTAAAAAATTCCCAAAAAAAAGTTAGAAAGCACTGACGTGAGGTCGGATTGCTTTGGCGCACTTGTTGAGCTACTTGCGAGTAAATATTCAAACCTTAACAAATCCATTAGCCAGTAGATCAATAGGCCAGTAGATCTATGGGCCAATAGATCCATAAGCCAGTAGTTGAATAGGCCCATAGATCAATATGGACCATAGATCAATATAGACCATAAATCAATAGGGCCCATACATCAATGAAGCGCGCAGAAACACGAAACATAAAAAAACCCGAAGGAGCAGAAGAAAACTTGAGAGCGCGCAAAAAAACAGAAGAACTTGTAAAGTGCACCCCCCGTATATCACATGATCGAAAAATCATTGTAAATCGCACGCCCTGTATGATATTTTACCGAAATTTGCATCCACACGTGAAAAAACATGAACACTTTAAGAAAAATGCATATGGGACACCCGGTATATAATCGATTCACAGTGGGTGCTTTTATCATAAAAATCAAACCGAAAAAATATCGTTTTAACTCTATCGTTTCAAGTTCAGTGCATTCCACGAAGAAAGAACCCGACCAAACACGAAAAATAATAATAAAGCTCATTCAAATAGTACTTCCTATTCTGACAGCAATATTCGATATTCGAAATGATGATTCTACGTTGATTTTGTGACTATTTCATTCACCTATCTTCTGCGGTTTTCGAGTATTTCGCAAAATTCAGACACCATTGACAAACTTTATATATCATTCTGTAAGCCAGATTTCAAGAATGTTTATAGGTCCACTAAGGGAAAATAGGACTGTCTTCTGTCCACAGAGAAAAATTAACATTTAAACGAGATTATAGAATATTCTGAAGATAAATCTACGGCTTCATGGAAGATTATTAATTTTCTGACGATGAGTTCAAAGAAAAATGTCTTTCGATCAAGAGGAAAACTTTGCTATGGCTGATAAGTTCAATAAATTTTTTGCAGATATTTTGCAGATATTTTGCAGATATTGCAGATAACCTTTAGTTATCTTAACTGGAGAAAAGTAACTCCGTTAATTTAAGAACTTACAATATTTTTATAAATGCAGGGGTTCATTAAGGTCTGCTATCACCAGGTCTGTTCTTATTTATCGGGGTATAAAAGCAAAGCAACAATAATAGTAAGAATGAATTCGAAGGTTTATTGAATATATTATCAAATGAATTGACTATATATTTCAACGATTTCCACATAAAAGTTCCATGGTTTGATTCAATTTTCGACTTTCTCTAAATATACCGGAAGTTGATCCAGGTATGTAGGTATAAGGGAAAGTAGGTACTTAAGAAGTCATTAAGGTAGGTATATGGGTAGGTATGTCTGAAAATATATATAAAGGGATGATAACCAGTTATTTCAATTAAACAGTCTTCGAGAATTGTATGCGAGAGACGCAGTCTATTTCAGAACTTACTTTGAAAATTTCACCTCCGTATTCAAAGTGATGGACAGATTCGAAGATATTTTGGAACTACTTGCTCAGGGAGTGGATTCAGGTGCCGTAGCTGATGTAGAAGATCCAATCATTCAGACCGATAAAGTAGGAACAGAAGATAAAATTCGGGAAAGCGATATACTGTCTCCTAGTCACAGTGATATTTGTGTAGTTGATGTAGTGAATCAGGAGGCTTCGGCAAAGGAGATCACCGACGACTCAACGATAGGAAAAAATGTGATACCTTTACCGGATATAGGTGGTTTTATCCGTGTTTTGGACACAAAAAATCTACTTGGAGGACCTGATCAAACAGATAATATCAACATATCTGAAAAACGGAAAAGGAAAAAACCGTTTGAGTTACACTCGCAAAAGCGCTTTATCTGCCACCAGTGTGACTACCAGACGTTATTCCAAGAAAGCTTAGTTGAGCACAAAAAACGAGAGCACCCGAAAAACGATACAGAAGAAACTTCAGAAAGACGACAGCAACTTTACAAGTGGCTCAGGATAGGAATAACCAATTCCTTCATAAAGAAAGAAGAACAATCTCGTGTACAAAAACAACGGGAGCAACCACCACGTGTGCCGAAAAGAAAAAGAGTAGGAAAAGATGACCACAAATTTGAAACAAAAAAAATTATTGATATGGATGGAAAAATAAAGATAGTCATGACACCTCGGACCAATTTTTCTAAGCGGAGCAAGCATGAGTAGTAGGTGGATAAGCGTCATGGAGTAGGCCTAATGGGGAAACCATGTAAAAATAAAACGCATCGGGCAATCTACCTCAGAGGTGGTGCGGAAACGATTGCAATACTTCTCAGTCAACTATCTTACTAAATCGATTTTCTGAGGTTGACGCTTGAAGCGCGATATATTTAGATATTTGGGGTATTCAGGTATTTTAAGAATTATAATAACCGCCTTTCAGTTTTTGTTCTTATGCAGCATATATAATCCTCATATCTAGTCCAGCAGTAAATATGCTTCAGCAATTGGTTATATTTTTAGTTCATAAATAAAGGAACTTTTTGAAAAGCATTTATTCAAATAAATAAAAAATAACCACTTGCATGATAGGTAATAGATACAGTTCTCCTAATCACCATAAGGGTGGAATCTATAATATGAAAATTTAGAAAGCACTGACGTGAGGTCAGATTGCTTTGGCGCTCTTGTTGAGCTACTTGCGGGTAAATATTCAAACCTTAACAAATCTATAAGCTCTCTGAACGGGTGAACAATAGTCTTTTTCCGTACTATGGGACAATGTGATGCAAATATGAAAGCCTAATGAATAAACAAACCTTTATCTCAATTTGAAAATAACTATACTCCATTCAAAGTTTATTTGTATCGCGGGTGGCCATGATTTAAGTTTCTTGGGTTGGCATCAGTGTTTCTTCGGATTTCGACGTTGCCGATGTCAAGCAGTTAAGCCAATTTTCACTTGTCATCTGTCACATTTGATTTTGAAGAGAATCAAAATATTTCAGAATTTTTTTCAAAATGCCTAAGGTAATAACCAAAGAACAAAGACTTAGCATCAAATAATGCTATCTTGCACTCAAATCTGCGCATAGTGGTCAGGAAGTTATGGACTCAACGATACAGCAAAGTGTATCAAACATTTTCAACGTAAGTGAGATGTAAATATTATGTTTTATCCTAATCGAAATTTCATTACAGGTTCATATTAATTCAATCAGAGGAATTCTTAATGAAGACGACGATAAAGAGTTTCCTTCTATTGGTAGGCCCAAAAAACACAAGAAGTAGACGATTTCATCTTTAGAAAAGACCTGCAACGACAAATTTGGAATTACAATTTGAAAAATGAACACTTTTCTATCGACACACTACTGACTTACGCTAAGGAACATTTGGATTATAAGGGAGAACGCACTTCATTATTCAATATTATTAAATCAATGGGTTATAAATATAAAAAGGTAAATGGACGCAAAATTTTATGTGAACTAAAACATGTCGTTGCAGCCAAAATTACTTTCCTGAGGAAATTTTTGCAATTTAAGTCGATGGATGAAAATATAAGATTCGTGTTTCTTGATGAAACTTGGATTTACCAAAATGGTTCATCTGTTCGTCGATGGACACACGAATCTGATATGAGAGGAAATCCATCAAAAATTAAATCTGAAGGTAAAAGATTCACTGTTTTGCATGCAGGAAGTAATTTTGGATTTTTGGAGGGTTGTGATTTCATTTTAGATTCGAAGAATAATGACCGTGACTATCACAAGACTATGACCAGTGAAATTTTTCAAAATTGGGTTATTAATCAACTAATTCCAGCTTTATCAAAGCTTGCTGGTAAATTTGCAGTTGGATAAGCCACCAACTAGTTCAAGCAAGAAAATTGATATGCAGAATTGGTTGGTGAATAACAAAATTGATTTCGATCAGAATTTAAATAAAAAACAACTTTGGAATTTAATATTACCATTTAGAACTGACCGACAGAGACGATACGTTATTGATGAACTTTTGAAAGAGCATGGACATGAAGTTCTTAGATTACCCCCATACCATTGCCAATATAATCCTATTGAAATGGCATGGGCGTTTTGTAAAAACTTCTACAACAAGAACATAAATTCTCATCCTTACACAAGGGATAGAGTGTTCAATTTATGGACTCTGGCTCTTTCAAAATGTACACCTGAAATGTGGCAAAATCTTTATTTACATTGCGAACGACTTATTGAAGACGACTGGACGAAACATATGGGTAACCTACCTATAGATAATATTCCTCCATTTATTATTTCATTGGAGGAAAGTGATTCAGAATTATCTGATGATGAGTCTGATTCGTTCACTGAAGTAATGGATGTGGAATAATGTCGAGAAGAACTCAAGTTGTCACTTGTTTTAAGGATATAATTTGAAATGTATGTAAGTAAATTATTGTTACATGCTAATATACAGTTATTATTAGGAGGATATGCTACTCATTTTCATTTAGTAAAAGGAGCACAATCTGTTGGCATTAAAAGAAGATTTTTCTCCTACAGGTGAATAAGTTTGTTAAGAATCATCAATCAGATAGCTGAACCTGGACTAATAGGCCCTTCCCCCATACCGAGCTTCTTCACTAGTGCACCAATATGACACAGAGAGCCCACCAAAGGCCAAACTACCAGCACTACCAATTTATGAACATCTAATATCATTTGAATAACTTTTTTTTATACAATAGATACAATTAATAAATTATAAATGTAAAATTGGCAGGAAGACTTCGGTTGATAGCCATTTGATGATTTTTTATTATCAATTAAGTTAATTTCTCTCTTCTCTTTCTTTCACAAAGATTTTTTTCACTTTTCGAAAAATACTTATTGTGTAATTTGTAAAACCCTAATAAGAATTTGACAAATTTCAATCATATGATATTTCATTTAAGTTTTCAAATATCTATTTTGATTTCAATAATGATTGGAAGTTATTTGATAATAGTAAAAGTCTACACATTGAATATTAATAATTGAATTATATCTAATTTGATTATGGTAGATCGTTATTCTTCATCGTTTTCAGATCATTGATGTTCTATCCTTATTTGTATAATTCAAGTTTATTGAAATTTATTTGTTAGAGAAATAAAAAGCATTTTCAATATTTTTTATTATATGTGAATAAGTATTGTATAATTTTTCGTAATTGTGCTTTATGCTTCCACTTCAGTCAAGTATGATCAATTCACAATCTCTACTGAATTGTTGACTAACTCAGTGATCAAGGGTTGAATAAATGAAATTTATTCATCTCTCAGTTCTTATTTGAAAAAAAAAGGCAAACGAAGAAATGAACACATACATCACTTTCCATAGCATTCAGTATTGTGAATGCTCCTGAATGTGTTTATGAATTCTTCAAAATATTCTGTTGTATACATAACATACCTGTAAGAGATATTATTCGGATTGAAAGAACTTTAGAAGTAATCAACATTTATTCGATTCTTTATGTTAAAAGCTATTATTTCAATTTTGAATATTGAGGATGTGATTAGAGCTGAGTATATCCCAGACCAACAAAACTATGAAACAATCACAATAAAAAATATATATTGAATGGAAGAATTAACTCTTTTCGTCAGTGACTCAAAATGAAACCTTCATTTCACATCATCACCAAGAGATTTGCAGAGAATACCTACTGAACGAAGCAAGTATAGCTCTCATCGAGAAGATCACAATGAAGGTATTTTTATGAGGAAAAATAAGAGATTTGAAAAACTAAATGAGCCTACCATCACTTTTATGCATTGATCAACTAGAACATGTTCAGAATACAAGCTTGTATTGAATCTTATTTTGTTGATAATTAAATACAAGTGTTTCATAGAAGTGAGATGCTCTGTTCCAATTCTGCATTCAAGAATATATACCATTCCCTTATTAGCTACATCTTCAGATTCAACATTACTTCTTTGTGATACCTTCCTTAATTCTTTTGAAATGTTGAACCAGCTTCCAAACGATTAAAGCAATGTCCTTTCGAATATCAAACAAATTCCAATCGGAAGTTTCATGTATCATGATGAACAGATTAATGTTCAAACTTCTTCAGATTCCCGAAAATCACTTAAAATATGTTCGTCCCTGATGAACGGTAACTTAAATATCATAATTAATATTTTTGAGGTTATCATACAACATCCCAATCAAAATAAGAGCAGCTCCTTTAGAAATTTCTGCCATAATAATTTCAAACCTTTCGAAACTCTTCCAAGGTTCAGAAGTAAATTGGCATTTTGAGTGAATCCAAGTTTACTAGGACCTTTATGTGATATAGACAACAGTGCGTAATAATCTGACAGGAAAATAGCGAACCCAACCTAACTTTTTAATATACAGAGTGAAATGTGTCAAACTTCCATGGCCAACCGAGTTACAAATAAACTTTGAATAGAGTATACTCATAATTTTTACCAAATTTTGTTCTATGCTTCTCCTAAAAACTTACGTCATTTCTTTTCTGAGTTTTGACAACGCCATCAAATTCTTTCTCTATGATAAAAAATTTTTTGATTAATATTACGTCTGTGCTTTTCTGAATTTTGACAACGTCATCGACATCGAATTCTACCTCTATGAATTCTATGAAAATTTTGATTGATATTACGCCAACTGATACTGATATCTGGGTCCGCAAGTTGTCAAACGAATATCGATCTGTGGTTGCAAATCTTTCAATGACAAAGCTCGGACTTCATGACATTTCTATTTTTCTCTTGAGTAAATGAAAAAAATGATCATATCTTCAGAAGGGGGAAAGCTACGACAATGAAATTTGAGGATGAGTAAGATATCGGTAACCTCAATAAATATACGGATTTTTATTTAAATCTGAAGGAAGTCTTAGGAGATATTGAGTATTGAAAATTTTATTTTGGGAATTTTTTAAAAATTTTCTAGCATGACGATTTCTGCGAAATTTTGCAAGCCGTTTCGTTGCAGCCTCCCTCAATAACATTACAAGTATCAACTTGATCGGATGGATATTCTAGTAGTTATTGAGGAAACAAAATTTCAGATGCTCATAACTACTGAATCATCCGACGGATTTGGCCCAATAACGAACTTGACCGAGATATTTGGACAATTAACCTATTCTGAAAATATGAAAACTCTAGCTGATTCCTTTTGGATGCTAGAGATGATACGGCCGGCCGGACAGACCTAACTTTCGCTACGAATTCTTCATCAGGGAGTCGAACGCAATCGATTGAGACCATTTTCGGCTAGATATTCCAAAATTACAGACATTCGGGCAAAATGATAGGCACTCTGTTCGGGTGAACAAATCATTTTGCCCGAATGTCTGTAATTTTGGAATATCGAGCCGAAAATGGTCTCAATCGATTGGGTTCGACTCCCTGATGAAGAATTCGTGGCGAAAGTTGAGTCAGTCCGGCCGGCCGTATCCTCTCTATCATCCAAAAGGAATCAGCTTGAGTTTTCATATTTTCAGAATAGGTTAATTGTCCAAATATCTCGGTCAAGTTCGTTATTGGGCCTAATCCGTCGGATGGTTCAGTAGTTTTAAGCATCTGAAATTTTGTTTCCTCAATAACTACTAGAATATCCATCCGATCAAATTGATACTTGAAACATTGTTGAGGGAGGCTGCAACAAAACAGCTTGCAAAATTCCCAAAAAAAAACTTAGAAAGCACTGTCGTGAGGTCAGATTGCTTTGGTGCTCTTGTTGAGCTTTTTGCGAGTAAATATTCAAACCTTAACAAATCTATTAGCCAGTAGATCAATAGGCCAGTAGATCTATGGGCCAATAGATCCATAAGCCAGTAGTTGAATAGGCCCATAGATCAATATAGACCATAGATCAATAGGACACATACATCAGTGAAGCGCGCAGAAACACGAAACACGTTAAAAAAATAAGGAAGAATCCGAAGAAACATGAAAAATCCGAAGTTACACGAAAGAACCCCAAGTAACACAAATAATCCAAAGGAACCTGAAAAAAATTCGAAAGCATACATATACAATTACTTGAAAGCGCTTGAAAAAACTCGAAGGCACTCGAAACTCTCCGGAGAAATACAAAAAAACCGAAACAAAAGTACTTGTAAATTGCACACCCCGTATATCACTCGATCGTAAAGTCATTGTAAATTGCACACCCTGTATCACATTATATCGAAATAAGCTCCCATTCGCGAGAAAACAGGATAACTCGTAGAAAAATACATGCGACACCAAGTATACAATTGATTAGCAGTGAAAAAAAATCCAAAAGAATATCGTTGTAACTCCATCTATTCGAGTTCAGTGGATACCACGAAGGAAGTATAAGAATTATTTTATGGAGCTCCACTGTAACACCCTGTGTATGAATCGAAAATAATTTTTTTCCATAAAAAAACCCGAAGGAACAGAAAAAACTTGAGAGCGCGCAAAAAAACAGAAGAATTTGTAAAGTGCACCCCCCGTATATCACCTGATCGAAAAATCATCGTAAATCGCACCCCCTGTATGATATTTTACCGAAATTGGCATCCACACGTGAAAAAACATGAACACTTTAAGAAAAATGCATATGGGACACCCGGTATATAATCGATTCACAGTGGGTACTTTTATCATAAAAATCAAACCGAAAAAATATCGTTTTAACTCTATCGTTTCAAGTTCAGTGCATTCCACGAAGAAAGAACCCGACCAAACACGAAAAATAATAATAAAGCTCATTCAAATAGTACTTCCTTACTGTTTTTAAAAACTTGTCTTCTGGTTGTGATAATATTTCTATATACCTATATATGAATATTTTCTTTTTTTTTCTTATTTTCAGCTTCTAATACCTTGATGTGAAAGGATATAAATGTTTAATGTGTATGTTGTAAAAAATGTTCCAGGTTTGAATTTTGCTGAACGTTGCTTATCGAAGAAAGCTCAAAGGTATTGGTGTGCACCTATATTCAAGCTATTTGAATGAAAAACAAACTGGAGCTTCTAATCGTTGCTTTTTGTTCTGTTTTACAAGTAATATACAAAAGTTTATGAGATATATCCCCATTCGACAAGAGACAGTCTTTATAGTCTCAAAATTACCTGCGTGAATCTGTACGGAAAAGTTATCCTGTGAAATAGCCGAGTTCACCCGAAGGTTCATTGGCGTAGGTAGTTCTTCACAAACGATGCCGCGTACGAAAATGTAGATGAACTCCACGTTAATTATTGTCTCCGAGATGTCGATTATGTATATGGAAGTTAACACCTATAATTTTTTCATATTAAGAAGCATAGTTACTATTTTAAGTGATCAAGTAGGAGAAAAAGAATTAGTTTAGAATGAAGATGTTGGTTAATATTTACAAATTGGTATCTCATGCGTTTGAAGAGCCTTCGCCATATGTGAAAAATTATACCACAGGATGTTTTATTTGAATCTATCTAAGCCCGTAAAACGGTTAATTTCACTCCTACAACTATTTTTGATTAATTTATCTATAAAGGAGAACTTGTATCGAATTTGGATTTTCGACAAATCTCTGCTTTTGCTAAAACTTTCATTTGATTCTACTCTGATTTCCTTGGGGAGGGGATGAGAGGGTAAAATTCTCCCCTGAACCTGTTTTTCGTGGATTTTGCTATGAAGGACTTCTTGTATCAAATTCGGAGTTTCGACAAAATCTCTGCTTTTTTGTAAGCTTTCATTTGATACCACTCTGATTTCCTTAGGGAGGGGATGAGAGGTATAAATTCATCCCTAAACCTGTTTTTCGTGTATTTTGCTATGAAGGCCTCCTTGTAATTTTGCCGAAATTCCGAATTTGATACAAGAAGTACCTCATGGCAAAATACACGAAAAACAGGTTTAGGGGTGAATTTAACCCTCTCATCCCCTCCCTAAGGGTATCAGAGTAGTATCAAATGAATGCTTATGAAAAAGCAGAGATTTTGTCGAAAATCCGAATTTGATACAAAAAGTCCTTCATAGCAAAATACACAAAAAACTGGTTTAGGGGTGAATTTAACCCTCTCATCTCCTCACTAAGGAAATCAGAGTAATATCAAATGAAAGCTTATGAAAAAGCAGAGATTTTGTCGAAAATCCGAATTTGATAGAAAAAGTCCTTCATAGCAAAATACACAAAAAACTGGTTTAGGGGTGAATTTAACCCTCTCATCTCCTCCCTAAGGAAATCAGAGTAATATCAAATGAAAGCTTATGAAAAAGCAGAGATTTTGTCGAAAATCCGAATTTGATACAAAAAGTCATTCATAGCAAAATACACGAAAAACTGGTTTGGGAGCGAATTTAACCCCCTCATCCCCTCCCTAAGGAAATCAGAGTAGTATCAAATGAAAGCTTATGAGAAAGCAGAGATTTTGTCGAAAATCCGAATTTGATACAAGAAGTCCTTCATAGCAAAATCCACGAAAAACAGGTTCAGGGGAGAATTTTACCCTCTCATCCCCTCCCCAAGGAAATCAGAGTAGAATCAAATGAAAGTTTTAGCAAAAGCAGAGATTTGTCGAAAATCCAAATTCGATACAAGTTCTCCTTCATAGATAAATTAATCAAACGTAGTTGTAGGAGTGAAATTGACCGTTTTACGGGCTTAGATAGAATCAAATAAAACATTCTGTGGTATAATTTTTCACGTATGGCGAAGGCATTTCAAATGCATGGGATACCAATTTGTAAATATTAACCAACATCTTCATTCTAAACTAATCCTATTTCTCCTTCTGGATCACTTAAAATAGCAACTTTGCTTCTTAATATGAAATAGGTGTTAACTTCCATAAACATAATCAACATCTCGGAGACAATAATTAACGTGGAGTTCATCTACATTTTCGTACGCGGCATCGTTTGTGAAGAACTACCTACGCCAATGAACCTTCGGGTGAACTCGGCTATTTCACAGGACAACTTTTCCGTACAGATTCACGCAGGTCTCAAAATTCCTTCGATGACAGCTACTCGATATTTATTGATAAAGTTACCAAGGATTCGTTACTACATTTCAGCAAGATTGTTTGGAAATTATTGGTTATTTTCAGATTATATGCTCCATTTCATAATAGATTGTTCTTCTTAGAGAAGAATTAAACCAAAAACCTTGTGAAGTATATAACTGAGTCATAAACTGCAAATCAATCAAATTGTTTTCTGCCCTTATTGCAGGTTTCAAATTAAAATTTTTGTTGTCTTATCAAAGGCTATTTTACTATATCATCACAACTTCATGCACACAATTATTGATTGCATATTTTACAATGCAAATGTTAATGTTTGCCTCATATTGAAAACTTTCACTGTGTTGCTATATAACTCATGTTTTTGGATTTCCCGCATATTCCAATGTAGAATTTTGATTGAAATGCATATTACCCCCTTTCTAATTTTGTTTTTTTTTCTTCAGATGCAATATTTTGTTAAGAAATTCAAATATCCCTTCATTGCCACTGTATCTTCTACATATCAACAGCTTGTGGATTGTTGATCTGTTATATTTAACGTTGAACCCTGTAGTATGGAGGTTGGTGATCCATCCGTCTGGAGAGCATGTTGGTTGTTTTGCAGGGGTTAAGAATTACTGCGTTGCAACTTTCATAATAATTCTATTAAAATTACTGTATTCAAGTAATGGTTCTCTATATTTTGTCAATTACGAACAAGAACATTTATTTATAAACTGAATCAATTTATTGGGGACACTTCAAATTTAAAAAAATGTTTTTATTGAGAAAATAGACAATCACATTTGTTTATTTTACTACAGTAGTACTGTCAATATTGTATTATCTAGCCATATGAATTGTGTCCAACATTCGTTACAGAAACAACTTATTCAGCACGTAACTTTTATGATACTGTGATACCTTGAACTCTGCTAAATCTTTTTCTAAATACACATGTTACATGGTTTTCTTAAAGAAAATGTAAGCTAAAAATTTATGAATTTATAATTGTGTTGGATTCTGCGGTCAAATATAATGATAGTTTTCGGAGTTATTTGAGATTCTCTGGATTTATGTAGTACGTAGAGTCAAATTCTTCGAATCTGATTCATAAGAATATTCTATGAGCATAGAAGTTAAATCATCCCATTTATAATTCACAAGTGTCAGACAAGTCTTATTGTTAGTCGTTATGAAATTTTTTGATTTCACAAAATGACTCGTTGCTATTCTAATAATGAGATTTTGGATTTATTTATTATATTATATTTTTTCAATTGTATACGCAATACACATTCAAATGCACTTAATGATATTGTTTATTTCAAATCCATGGTGGATGACACAAAATGTTGAGTATCCAATGAGAAATATCCCCATTTTTTTTACAATTTCTGAAAAGATGTTTCAAACTTTCCAAATTTTGGAATGTAAGAGCCCCTAAAGAATACAAAAAAGGACAGTTGATGAAATTAGTATTCCGACTTATTTCGAAGCGAATGAGAATTCATCTCTTCAATAGGAAACACATTAAATAAATTCGCTACTTCAGTACACCGAATTATGATTATTAATAAATTATGATAATAAAAATAAAAATACGTTTCAAAACT
This sequence comes from Micraspis discolor, assembly GCA_030674115.1. Lineage (NCBI taxonomy): Eukaryota > Metazoa > Arthropoda > Insecta > Coleoptera > Coccinellidae > Micraspis > Micraspis discolor. The sequence continues at coordinate 2,611,189 of JARTUT010001311.1, read as the reverse complement.
CAAATTAACAAAATAAATGATCAGATAAGAGTTTCAATATGGTAACCATTTTGTTCCACACACTTTCGAATACTTCTTGAAACACCTCGGTTAGTCGCTCGCTCAATTTCCTCCCCCTTTAGTGTGTGGAAAGCATCCTCCACACGCAGTTCTTCAGACATCTCGTGCGAACTATGTGCCGGAGCCCCATCCAATTGACAATATGCGGTAGTCGACATACTCAACGGCAGTTCATCCAGAAACTCAGAAACAAAATTTCTCAGGATTTCCGAAAATTTTTCTGTATTTAAATTTTCTTCAAAAATGTAGTACCGCACTTTATTGTTTATCAAAAGAGCAAACACATTAAAACTAAATTTGTTCTGTGGGTTTCTTTGTCTTTTTCTATGAGGATTTTCACTTCTCCAAATGTGGCAATTCTTTCTATTAAATAGTTATTCATTATTGAATTTTGCTTCGTCTATCCAAATGATCTTTTTCAAAAAATTTCCATCATTTCCAAGTTTTATAATATTCCTCTACTAAAATTTAACCTTTTTATGTAGTCACCTGGTTCTAATGCATGAACTTTCTCATATTTGTAGTCATGCATGTTGTGTTTTTTCAAAATTCGGTGCACTGAATTTCTGTCTAAATCGATTTCATGAGCTGCACTTCGAATAGATGCATTATCATTCGCTTCAAAATAAGTCAAAACACTAATTTCATTTTCCTCATCATCAATTACCCTTCTTTTGTATTCTTTAGGGGCTCTTACACATCCAAAACTTTGGAAGTTTGAAACATATTTTCTAAAGATCTTCTCCGTCATGGAAGGTAAATGGGGTTACTTCTCGTTGAAGGCCCGGCAGGTTCTACTTATAATTCTGTCACATTCACCATGTAAAATAGATCCAGAATTTCGTAACTTGAATAATGGTTCATTTTGTTAAATCGAGAAATGAAGATAAAGAGTAACAATAACACCTGACACTTGTGAATTATTAACAGATAATTTATCTTCTATGGGTACAGAGTGTTCCCATGGTTTCGAAAGAATATTCCTTGAATTTTTTTAGATGTAAACTAAAAATTGCAAATTTGACTCTACGTACACCATAAATCCAGAAAATCTCAAATAACTCCGAAATTATTGAATTTAGGAGCATAGTCATGTGAGAAAACTATCATAATTTTTTACCGCAGAATCCAACACAGTTATAAAAAAATAGGGATCTAATTTGAAAAACAGAAGTTATGGCCAATTTAAGATCACAATTTTCATCACAAAATTTGAAACACCCTGTGATGATATTTTTGAAATCCAAAAGATGCATGACCTTTTCACATCCTTCCTCTTCGATGTTGTAAAAACGGTTTACGCTCAGGATATTTAAAATAAGAATAATGAACCTATTACTGACTGAACATATTTGACTTCCTATTCCAGTTTTTTTAGATATTTTGAAGACAATTAGATTTAATACAATGGTTTTAACAGAAATGTATTCACTATTGAATACTCGATCATACCAGGAATGAAAAACTTGAAAAAAAAATTTTTCGTCGAATTTTTTTTCACTCCCTATATAACCGGAAGTTTTTGGGCTTCGAAAATATTTTAGCTCTGTAGAGAACTTCGAACAATATCATAATCACAATTTTCAGATTTCAAATATGTCTAGTTCTCCAGAAACGTTTAATAGGCACTCGAACTTGAGACACCCTGTATAGACCTGGAAGTGTTAATATTTCATTCGTTTTGAAGACAGATCTACAATTCTCTCGATATTTTCTACCAGTTATCACTCTTATGGCCCATTTCTGCTTCACGAACATTCTATCCATGACTGAAGTTCCACCCCAAAATATGATGCTGTAAGTCGCCAGTGATTGAAAATTAGCATAGTAAATTGTCCTCAGCACATCATCATAAACCATCAAGAGATGTCATAGAGTTTTCATGTTTTCAAAATATGTTAGTTGTACAAATAACCCCCGTCAAGTTTATATTGGGCCAAACCTGTCCAATAGTTTAGCAGTTAAAGCATTTAAAATTTAGTTTCGTCACTAGCTCCTGTAATATCGATGCGATAAATTTGTTACTTGAAACATATTTGACTGAGGTTGACAGGAACAGGTATGCAAAATTTCGTGAAAATCCAATTGCTAGAACATTTGAAAAAAGTTCCCAATTCTTTCTTCTATTACTTGATATCTCATGTGATATTCATTAAGGATTCACTAATATTTGAATCTATAACGAATTTATCGATTTTCAGGATAACTTTAAATTTCAGCGATATACCATCTTATCGTAAAAAGCCACGGGCTTTCCATATTCGAGGACTTTAATGATTGAAAATTAAGATTTCACAGACAAGTGAACTATTGTCATTGACTTCATTAATTGACAATTCTATGTTTTCCATTTCAAAAATAAATTGTCAATAGAGACCGAAGCAGTCGATGTCTTAAACTTTAATATAAAAAAAAATTGTCAAAATAATCCGAAATTCCGTAATTCGTTATCGAAGAATTGAGGTATTTCAAAGAGCAGGAGCTTATTGAAGGGAAGATATCCAATTTCAAACCAGTCAATAAGAATAACAATACTTCTTTAGGTGCGTTTTCAAGAAATGGAAATGGAAATTCTCACAAAATTGAAGAAAAACGTTGGGTACTTATTGCACGCTTGTTCAAATAGAACATTCAGCTGCTAACCTATTCAGAAAATATAAAAACTCTAGCTCATCATCACCTAATCGATTGAGACCATTTGAAAATTGCAGACATTTGAACAAAACGATATCGCTGTCCTACTAGAACAACCCTGCAAAAATAATTATCGCTTATTCCATTCCTATTTGCCTTCACAAGAATAAAATATTTTTCCATTTATTATAAATGTTATTTATAAAAGTTACCGATTGTTTGGTTAACCTATACAGGGTGTAACTAAATAAGTGTAAGTGTAGGTAGGTTTCGCGATTTTGTCATCCCTAACTTTGAAAGCGATTTTTTCACCCCCTGTATCATGAATCGCGATTTCGATTTTTAAAGTGGAGACATCAACCTTACATCTTAAAAAATCCCAAAAATGAAAATTTTTCATCCAAAAACCTCGAAGTTATTCTTGTTTCAGCGGAGCTCTATTTTCGATGTTTTTTCGAGTTTTCCTGCTCAGAGAGAATTTTCCAACCAAAACCGAAAAATGATACATCAAAATAACTTGAAATTTTCTAAGGAATCTATTTCTGCAATAAAAAAACGGTGTTCTAATTTGAAAAACGGAATTTGACGTCATTTCCGGAAAAACCGGAGGTGCTCATGCTTTGAAAATATTTTAGATTTCATCAGCATCGTGAAATACTTATAAGTGTTGAATTTCATGAAAATACGTTCAGTAGTTTCCCGTATAAATATGGGTGAGGTTCCTCATGATAGACCCTGTAGATTTAGTTCACCCTAGAAGTCTAATTGGCACCTGATCTTGAAAGACCGTGTATAATGTGAACTGCAAATATCTTTTTAAAATCGATTTATTAAATATTCTGCGACACCACATATCATTTTTCTAACTGTGAGTCATTGTAAACAGTAAGATAGGGTAGCGTGCAAAAGCTCCTGACCTTATGACAGTGCTTTCCTAATATTTTTTTTATCCAATTGGTGGAGGTTAAAAAGTGGTATCGGGAGGTTTTCCCAACCTCTGCGATAATAACAAAAGCATCGTTGTTTCAGAACCTCTTTCAAACTGCCAGCATTTTCTACATTGAAAAAGTACTGATCAATTGTCCATTCATTCTTGGGCCGACAGTTTTTGAGGAAAACCAACTTTATGTCGAAGAATGAGTTGAATAAGGATTATGAGAGATCTATTCTGTACAATGAAAGATTCGAGGATGATGAAAAAAATCATATTGTTAAGAATTTCATTACTGTATCTCTGGAACATTGTATTTCAGAGGATACATTGAATCCCTATTTAATACTTTTATATGGGCTTTGACTATCACATTATTGAGTCCTCGTATTTATTTACCGATACTGTGAATATTGATGATCATGATAGGTATACACGAAATGTATTTCAATAATTGAGAAAATTTCCTCAAAACGTAGCCTGGTCTCCTCAGCTTATACACACTCATCTCAGATACAAATGAAACAAATCATCAGATCATCTCCTTCTACTACGGGATTGTTTTCCCACTTTATCTGAAGCCGTCCCTGTTCTTTCAGAATCAGACGAATCTCTATCTTTAAAATAACAATAAACACGAGGGCAACAAAGATGGCGGCCCCTGAAACTAACCTTAATTTATCAATGTCTTCAAGATAAGGAAACAATGGAGTGTGTAAAACATGCCATTGTTTCTGTATATATACACGACAAAACAACTGAACGTCGGAGGAACAAAACGGCACACTATGACCAAATCCTTCTATTAGATTTACCTCAGCGGTTTCGGGCAAACTATGGTCCCATGTCCTGAAGGAATTTTACTGGATGACCCTTGATGAACAATTTTGCAGTACTCAATTGTTTGTTGTTGAATGCAAGCTGCAAACGTATTGAAAAGTAGACTGAATTGTAGAATGATGAAGATTCTCGAAAGTTTGTGATTTTCAATTTTTAAGACTTATTAGTCAATGTACAGAGTGGTCCAAATTGAACACTTCTGCTAGGAAACACCAATTTGTGAAGGATAAAAAGTGGCCTATATTTTTCTGAGAAAATGAATGCCAAAAATAGCACATTGATATCTTGACTTTTTCGAAAGATACGAGGTGTTTTTCAATTTTGTGAATTTCATATCCAACCCGTAACTTGTTTATTTTTGAATATTTCTTGTTAGTGGGAAACGATTCCTCAGGCAATTTTTCGAAGGAAATCTAATGGTGTTCCCAGTTTCATTTTGAAAATATGGTTTTAAAGCTATAACATAAACTTGTATTTCTTCTGACCACCGCATATATTTTTACATGTTCGTCTTTGAAAAGAAAATTTACAATTTAAATATGTATAATAGTTTTTACTTCTCTTAAAAAAATTCATTTTGTGACTGTTTTCGAATTGTTTAGATGTATATTCAAAATCTGGGTCGGCATGCATAAATACGAAACAAAGAAGTTTCGTTCCATTTTATCAGGTGATTTTCATTCTCAGCACGTTGGACCAACTTGGATCTCTCGATGTCTAACACTCGAGAGAGCTTCTGATGTTCTTTGATTCTTACTTTCAAGAGGCGGTTTGTTACTACGATATAATTCCTTCTGTTAGAAAAAAATATAGTACATTTCCATTATTGTCTTCACGATAAGTGTAGTTTTCTTACTTACTGTTTGATCAACTTCAAGCTTTTTTCTTACTCTTGATGTGAATGCGGAAGATTTTATATCGAAGAAACAAAACGCCCCTTGAAAGTGAGAATAAAATAACATCAATACCTCTCTCAAGTGTTAGTCACTGATAGATCCAAGTTGGTAAAACACGCTGTGGATGAAAATCTTCTGATAAAATGGAACGAAACATCTATTTTAGCCAAAGAAGTGAAGCCTACAAGAAGAAAATTCAATGAGGCAGCATTCCTGAATATCGCTCTCAATCCCATTGGTGTACCATTTATTCAGTTGCCGGAAGTTTGGAGGCCAATTGTTCGAAGTAACTTGAAGAATTCTTCAAACCAGATGCAAGTACCTATTTCAATTAGTTTTCGTAGTTTGCCAATGAGAATTGAAAAATTTTTTCAACTTGTCAACTTTTTTGAAAGCTGAGTTTGACCTTGAATGCGACAGAAGATGTCTGTTAGATCGTTGGGATGAAAAACAATAAGAGATCGTGGTTATTATTATTTCAATAATAATTCTACATCTGTATGCAATTTCAACTCATTAGTATTATATTTCACAGAAGATTTAGTTACTATCTATACGTTAAAGTTGGAATCCTCATAAGGATTCTGTCAACCAGCATTGTTCTCAATATCTACTCTAGACATCTTGATATGATATATTTCCCTGAGAAACTTTGTTGGACCCGGTTGATGATATCATTAGATGATTGTAGTTTGATTGTATTGATTGTACGTACCCTGAATACTTAAGTATGAATTATAATTATTTCTTTCCAAGTTCTCAAAACGTATTTTGACTGATATCATTATCTATATCAACTACTCGTATTATTGCTGATGTAGGTATATTTTTTGACAAACTACAAGAAGTTTTAGATCATATAAATCAACAAAAAATGGTCCAGTCTTAAAAGTGGGCGATTTCAATTTTGATTTCCGCAATACAGGTAATAAAAATACTAAGGTCATAACAACGATAATGAATAGTTTTAATTTGAAAAAGATGGTTAATGAACCAACCAGAATAACTAGTCACTCAGCTACTTGTCTTGACAATGTATTCACTAATATAGCAGATAGTTCTGTGAAGGTAATTCAACCACATTTATCTGATCACTCAGCTCAAATTGTCTATTTCACTCTGGAGAATGGGTATGAACTTAAACTTCGGGGTGAAAAACTGATGAGAATATATAATGATGAGGGTATATTTTGTTTCAAAGAACAATTGTCGGCATATGATTGGTCAGATCTATATAAATATAATAATGATGAAATTGATGAAATGTGGAAATTTTTTCATTGTCAATTTGAAACTATGCTTCAAACTTCGATTCCGATTGTAAAATTAAAATCAGGAAAGACAAATTTATCAAAACAAATCAATGCAACTTGTACTTCCAACCCTGTTTTGATGGCTCTAAAGAAAGAACTTGATATCTTTTTTTGGTGGCACAACATCGGCCAGAATATTATCAACAATATATACCAAGCAGAAATATGATTCAGAAATTAAAAAAATTAAGCAAGCAATCATCAGTAATAAAATATCTCAGTCAGACAATAAAACAAAAACAACATGGAATATAATAAATTCGTTAAATGGTAAAGACCTTGTGAAAGAGCAAATTCTCCCTTCAGGAAACCCACAAGTTATTGTGAGCAAATTCAATAGATTTTTTGCGAACATTGGTTCCATCATTCTAACTTTTCCTTCAGGTCAAGACAAATATGATATGAAACGTGTACAGAACTCTTTTTTTGTTTTTGAAGTAAAATCAGATGAAATAATTAAGGTGGTTAAACAATTGAAAAACACTATTACATCGGGATATGATGAAATGCCAAATGTATCAATCAAAAAGACTATTCATTTGATAGTGGAACCGCTGAGGTACATAATAAACAAAATAAACAAAGCATTTGTGGAGGGTGTCTTTCCATCTGAGCTAAAAATATCTATCATATCACCAATATATAAATCCGGACCTTCAAATGATATAAGTAATTATCGACCTATAAATCTGTTAACAACTTTCACGAAAATATTTGAAAAAATTTTAGCTAATCGACTAATCAGTTTTTTTAGGAAACATAAAATTTTCAGTAGAGCGCAACTTGGTTACATGAATACAAAAAATACAACTACAGCAATTTTTGAGCTTACAAATTTTGTCATAGAGGCTATTGAAAAGGGTGAAATTCCTGTAGGGTTGTTTCTTGACTTGTCAAAGGCTTTCGATTGTATGAATCATGACACATTATTAAAGAAGCTGGAAAATTATGGTATACGAGACCAACAACTAAAACTTATTCGTAGTTTTTTAAATGGAAGGAAACAAAAAGCACGTATTACAATAAACAGGGAAACTTTCATTTTCGATGATCAAACTGTAAATCGAGAAGTATACTCGGGCCACTTTTGTTTATTGTGTACATAAATGATTTGTCCAATAATATTGATCAAAATTTAGATCTCATAATGTATGTTGACGATACAAACATATGATAATAAAAAGGCTGCAGAATATATTGAATTTAATACAGCATGTGAATGCAGCTTTCTCAGAAGTGAAATGCTGGTGCTGTACTAATGAATTAAAATTGAATGAAAAAAAAACAGAATTGTAACGTTTCGTTTTTGTCTATAAATATTTGTGAATTGAATGCGATCAAGGGCGCATTCGAGGCCACTGGAACAGGCTGCCGATTTGAGCGATGGTTATACATGATGTCATTGTCATGATTCTGTGTCTTTCGTCTTTGTCAATGCTGGCGAGGAACCGGAAAAAGAGAGGTTAGAGTCACCAAGGCCGGTTCAATGATTGTGGATACCGATTTTCTCAATTTTTATATAAGATATATGAAATCATCTTAATTGGATTTTGATTGGGAAAACCGTTGAAAGTGATTCTGAAAATAGTTGGTAGAATAGTTTGTCAGTATCAAGCTCGAAAGAGGATTAAACACATCATTTTTGGCAGGTATGTCGTTGAGTGGAGTTAATTGTGAATAATCGATTTGAAATCGAATTGTCCTTTTTCGTCAGGATTGTTGATAGCTTTTACATCGTTTTCCTGGGTGATTTTCAGTAGAGGATAACATCAGGAAAGAAACCCCAGAATATCGGGTAGGTAGAAATAAAGACATGGGATCGAATCCCTTTATTCTTATGGATGTTTTCTATGTAAATAATTGTATATGATATGATGGTAATTGGGGGTTTTTCTTTAACAGGGTTTTAGAATAGATTATCGTCCTGAGATTGTGCTAAATAACTGGTCACATTTAGTCCTAGGATATTGTTGGGATTGACGTACACGCAGTGGTTGTATTGGATAGTGTGGTGTATGAAATAGCCAAGATATCTGTACTAGGAATATCGAGAAACGAAGAGCAGGTAGATAGGTTGAGTTGAGAACGTCGTGGGAGTCAGGAGTGTGGTATATGGGACAGCCAACATATACCAGGGCACTCAAACAAGGAAACAATTAGTATGTACTATGAATTGAATAAAAATTATTATTATTATTATATGATCTCAAATAATAGTGTGTGATAATAGTTTCCATTTCTACATTTCATTTCCTTTTCTGTACATATAACTTAACTCCTTATAAATGTGAGTGATTTGAATATAGGGGAGAGGGGGTAAAACCGGGTATAGGGGCATAATCGGGTACCTCCACTATTCCCCTTTTGCGTTGGTTGAATTCGGTTCACGTGGCATGCGTTGATCTCTTTTATGGACCTCAGTATTTCCAGAAGTTCTGGTGGGTGTGCGTGTTAATATATCAGAGTTGTGCAGAACCACGTGAATTTCAGGTATGTGATCTTATTTTACCTATATTTATTTGAACCTACAGATTGATTCAACTATATTTTACGATAATTGCCAATACATAATCGGATATGAAGGTTATCTGGCAGTAGGGAACTCTGTAGATATGCTTAATTTTTCTTATGAGTTTTTTATTATTCGGCATTATTTGGAATATTAGCTCTGGGGCAAAACCGGAAAATCATCTTGGGGCACAACCGGGCGGTACCCGGTTATGCCCCAATTAAATATTGCTCAGTGCTCAAAATTTTTACATTTATTAGAGTGTTTCTTAATTATAGTTTCACAGTAATATGGTGCGCACCTATAAACGAAAGACTAGTCGTCAACATTGGTCTACGGATGACATGGAAAAAGCAATTATAGCAGTTGTTCCTAAAACGATGGGCTACAAGAAAGCAGCCAATAATTACAATGTTCCTCAATCAACTCTTGAAGATAGGGTTAAAAAAAGAATGAATGGAATGTCTTTGAAAAATGCTGCTTCTAAAGGTAAATGAAAGGTTGAATTATTACGAAAAATAAATTAATAATAGTCATGCTTTATTTTTTAAGGAATGGGTAATTTCAAAGTGTGTTCTCTGCAGAGCAAGAGGCGGAATTAGTGGAATACATTAAGCACATGGAGAGCCGCTTATTTGGCCTCACAACTACTGAATTGAGACATGTGGCATTTTAATTAGCCGAAAGAAACCAGCTTCAACACAAGTTCAATCATGAGGATCAAAAAGCTGGTTTGGACTGGCTCAAAGGTTTCCTGAAACGTCATCCAGATTTGTCGTTAAGATCACCAGAACCTACGTCAGCAGCTCGAGCAATGGGCTTTAATCAAGTGGTAGTCGGGCAATTTTTTGATCTTTTAACTAGTTTAGTCGACAAATATAAGTTTCGTCCCACAAGAATCTATAACGTGGATGAAACAGGTCTTACTACAGTACCGAAGAGTCATTCCAAGGTAATTGCTATGAAAGGTCGCAGGCAAGTGGGAACTTTGGCGTCAGGAGAACGTGGCCAATTAATAACTGCTGTGTTGTCATTTTCCTCTGCAGGTCATTACGTGCCTCCTTTCCTAATGTTTCCTCGTGTCAGGGTGAAGGCTGAGTTGCTGGACGGTGCACCTGCCGAAACAGTAGCTGCATGCCATCCAAGTGGTTGGATGCAGTCTAATATTTTTGTTGAATGGTTGGAACATTTCATCAAGCATGTCAGGCCATCAAATGAAGATCCAGTTCTGCTCCTTCTAGATGGTCACTCTACTCATACTAAAAACATTGCATTGATCGATATTGCACGCCAAAATGGAATAATTTTACTTTGCTTCCCTCCACACTGCACGCATAAGCTGCAGCCATTGGATGTGAGTTTTATGGCACCACTAAGTAGGTTTTATAGTCAGGAAGTTAAAAGTTGGCTTCGAAATAATCCTGGTAGAGTGGTGACACAATATCAAATATCCGCAATATTTGGTCTTGCATACAACAAAGCAGCCACTATCCAAACTGCGGTATCAGGCTTCAGAAAAAAAGGAATCTATCCACTTGATAGAAATGTCTCCAATGAGGTTGATTTCGCTCCAGCTGAAACGACAGAACGTGAAGAAGAAACAGAAAACGTTGTTCTACCACAACCAGAGCCTGAGATACCAAATTTCAGAAGTCCTTCCGCTGAACCCCTCAAGAAGAATTGCTAAATCCACGGAACGTGAAGGAAAAATTGAAAATAATTTTCCAAACTAACAAGTTGCTAATATTTCAAGAAGTCCTTCTCCTGTAGCTGGACCTTCTGGAATAAATCTAAACAAAACACTGAAGAGCTTTCCATTGGTGAGTTATGTCAAGCAGGGATCAACAGAGAATTTACGCCTGAAAAGGACATACCAACAGAATCGTCCACTTTAACAATTAGTCCTAATAGTTTTTATAGAAAATCCAAAGTCTCTTCGTTTGCCGTCTCTCCGAAAGATATATTAGTTGTTCCACGTGGTGTGCGAATACGAACCACAACTAATCGCACAAGAGGAAGAACCGCAGTCCTAACGGAGTCACCTTATAAGAAAGAGCTTGAAGACAATACTGTACTTAAAATCAAACCTTCTAAAACCCAGATGAAGAGAAAGATTTTGATAGGAAAAGAAATCAAAAACAAGAAATTAAAAAAACAGAAAGCAAAAGGGCCTAGCTCAGAAGAAGAAAACGAAGACTCACAAGGTGGCAAGGACACACTCTGCTTTTACTGCAAAGAAAATTACTCTTATAGTACCAAAAATGATGGGTGGATAAAATGCACCAAAGCTTGCAGTAACTGGGCACACGAAGGATGCACAGGATGGCTAGAAGATGATTTAGATTATTTCGTGTGTGCTAATTGAGTAATACAGGGTACCCGTATTGCCCCTTTAGCTATACGGTTCTGCCTCGAGGGTTGGGGCATAACCGTAAAAAGAATATAATTTTTGTTGTTCGTTTTCTCATCTTGTACTGTTTTTTATTAAGTTAAACTCATTTCACTATAAGGCTCATATACTAAGGCATGCACAAGTCAAGTTTCAATCAATAAAAATAAATAGAAAAAAATTCAATTCATATTTTCCTTAGCTACCCGGTTTTGCCCCCCTTTCCCCTATCTGTCTGTTTCCTGAATCGTCGTTATGCCCTATATGACGATGATTTGAAAATATATAAAAGTATTTATTTTGTCTAGGATTACATAGATTTTCAAGAGGATCTCAATAGGGCGTTTGCACTTTTACATAAATAAAAGTGTCTTTGAGTTTTCTGTGAAATTTGATGAGACCGAAACTAAATATCTGCATTTCTAACTGGATAGTAAGTTTTTATATGCATAAGGCAAAATTGTAACAACAGTTTTAAGATGTTGCAAATTTCAAAGTGAAAAAGCACTCGAATTAATTTTTTTTTATTTATTTTTTCCTTGTATTTGGTGCCCTTATTATCATAAATATATATATCGAGTGGACAGACTCCAAAAATATTTTAGAGAACTTATGGCAGAGATTTGGTACTCCACAGCTGGAACTGAATCCTAATATTTGTCTAATTTCAATTATAGGAAATATTTAAAGAAATTTGAACTTTTAAGTTTGGAAGGCAGAAGAGTACTTTCGGATTCATAATTTCATATAAAGTAGTTAATGGAGTATTCAGTTCAAATTTAATGACTCACTTTTCTTCGTTCCAAATGCTCGAACAGCGAAATTTTATAATTCCACTTTTATTAGAGCAGTGCGATATCACAATTGGCATATCAGTCCGTTGGATATTTTTAATTTTAATTTAGATGTGTTTAGAAAATGAGTGTTATTATAACTTAAGCATTTACAGGTATAACATTATGTATACAGTTTGCTTCTTTTGTTTTTTGGGAGCTCTACTATATGAGCAATGATTGTTACTGTTTAGTAAATTTTTTATTTTTGTAATTTAAGTAAGTTAATGTAAGTTAAGTGATAGGTGATTATTTTTGTTATTCTGTCAACTTCTTTAATTGAGATTTCCTGTTGAGGCTCCTGTTTAGTAAATAAAAAAATATACTCAGTTCATGAATCATCATAGAAAGCCAACTGGTTTTCCAATTGAAATACTATTACTGTAAGCGTTGAATACTCTGTGATAAACATGCTTTCTGCTTTCAAATAAATCATTTTTTCAAATGTTCTGAAATCCAAATAGCTTCATCTCTTATCAAGCCTAGATCTCATACAATTGTGAATGATCGACTTTTAACAGAGAATTAAGTAAAGGGTGATGATTCATTTAGAGGAACTTTCATTTTAGTGAAAAAAAGATTAATACAAAAAAACTCTATTTTATAATCTTTATCAACAAATAAAAGAACCATTCCTCTCAATTATTTTTTTAATATAATTCCTTTTAAATGCTGACTTCGACTACTATTAACAAGATCCCTTCGGTAGTTCCAAATTTCGACGACACGTATGAGTATTCCGGATGATATTTCTCCAACGACTCGAGTAATATTGGCCTCCAATACCTCAATCGTAGCCGGCTTGTCCATGTAGACTTTGGACTTCACATAGCCCCAAATATGTGTGATATCACATGATCTAGCTGGCCAATTCACTGGCCCGAAACGTGAAATGATCTGCTCGCCGAAATGCTCTCGCAGTAAAACCATGGTGTCACCTGCTGTATGGCAAGTGGCACCATCTTGTGAATCCACATTTCCTGGTTTCAATTTCGAGCAACAAAAAGTCGGGTACCATGGTGCGATAACGGTCACCATTCACAGTAGCATTCCGGCCGTTCTCTGTTCTGAAGAAATATGGACCGATTATTCCACCGGCCCATAAACAACACCAAACTGTTGTTTCTTCTGGATTCAACAGAAATTCTTGAGACTCTTCGGGTTGTTCATCACCACAGATTCGGGCATTTGGTTTGTTCACAAACCCATTAAGCCAAAAAATCGGTGAACCAAACTTTTGTCGAAAAGAGTGGATGCTCTGCAAGCTTGTCAAGAGCACAACGACTAAAACTTAAACGATTCGATAGATCGGTCGGCTTCAGTTCTTGAACTTATAGAATTTTGTAAGCTTTCAGAGAAAGATCATTACGTAAAATCCGCCAAGTCCGTGAATACGAAAGGCCAAGCTGTTGAGAACGGCAACGAATCGACACTTTAGGGTCATTACGAACACTCTCCCCCACTGCCGCTATATTCTCTTCACTACGAGCTGGATGTTGTCTATTTGGTCGAGTATTATCCAATAACGAATATTGAGTCTCAAACTTAATGATGGTAGAGCGAATTGTGCGTTCGGTAGGCTGATTATTTAGACCGTAAGTCGCTTTAAGTGCTCTATACACATTGATCGGAGAACGCCCATTTTCGTAATAAAGCTGAACAATTTGAAGACGTTGTGCTGGGCTAAGTCATTATGAAATGTCAGACACTACTGAACTAGAATACCACTTCAGTTACACGACGCATGTGCGATCTGCAACTAAATCCCCACCACAACGAATACCTCTAAATGAATCACCTTTTATTTTAACTTTTTATTGATAAGTCTCTGTAAAAATCTCCGATAGGACTCGATAAGAGGCAATGTGACAAATTTCCCACTTCGTGTTTGGTTGACAGATACTTTCAATATTACTGATTTGAATAATTAGGCAACCCACATTTTGATTGTGTGATTGAGCATAGTCTAAATTAAAATCAACGTTCAGAGTTTTCTATTGTTGAACATAATTCTCGAACTTCGGAGGGTAACTTTTCAAAAATTATGACACCCAAATATCTCTAGGTAACTTCTCAATAATTGTAAATATGTCTACTCTGTTTAGATGAAGTTGATTTGTAAATATTTTAACTTCGTGTGAGTGCCAATTTTATATGTGAATGATGTACAATAAACATTTTATTTTACGATCTTCCGCTCAATCATTTGGTATCAGTCCTCTATTATATGAAAAAAAAATCTAACAACCAGATTTTTAACATTTGGTTTTGTTGAAGAATCTCGTTTTTTTTTGAAAAAGTAGACTGAAGTCGTGTTTCTCGCAGCGCCCTTTATTTTCAAATTCAATCGATAGTCCCCAATTCATCTTGTAAGTGCAAAACGGAGAAAGTCTCAGTCCCATACGGATCACGTGACAAGAGTAATGTCTTGGGGGTGGCATACTGGTGGCATAGCAGTAGGTGATAGATAACCAACGTTAGCTAAAAGAACAACTACATCTAACTAAATCTTCCCTCTTAAATATCCCCTTCACGCTGCCGCTAACTACGCTTTTAATGCCGAATCTCACCGATTTTCCTTGCCTTTCCTTCGCCGCCGTCTTATCTTTCACGTCGTTCCCGGATTCCCATGGGTTTTACCGGATCACCTATAATACAATTCGAAACATTGACACAGGATAGTCTTGATATTTCAAATAATCAGTTATTAGTTTTGCGTTAAAAATGAAATTATCGGATGAAATAATAGATGTTTTAACAAAATAGGAAAACATGATACTTCGTCCGTCAATATATCCTGGGTATGAATACAAGTTGTCGCTAACAAAATATGCATATGCTTTTTCGAAAGTGACAACTCAAAGATGGTATTTCAATGTTTCTCAATTTGTCATCTGCTGAACTCTTCCACTTATTGTCGAATTGAATATTTTGCGGGCATCAAATACCGATAAAGCTTATAATTTGACCATAATGGTTTCCAATCTTCCTCTGGGGCTCATAAATCTTTAAAATAATTTAGTAATAATTGAGGTACTTCAAGACCCATAAATCAGCATTAGAAACTGCGTTAATTTTGACTACTGATTCGAAAAGAAACACTTAATTCCCAAACCACTATTTCCAATTCTGCTCCGTTTCATGAGCGATTTAAAGTTTCAAATTGGGCTAAGCCAACACAAGATTCTTTTCGAGATGTCACGAAACATTCTGATTTTGCCTAATGACATTCCATTAAATTTTAGACACATACTGGTATATGTATCCTGTTTCAGTTTAGGGCTCCTAAGTGTAATATTTATGATAAAAACACATTTTATTGCTCTACAGAAAATAACTCATAAATTCCCATCGAAATCACTATTCCTGCTGAAAATCATACTGAAGTCCTTGGTTAGTAATTTTCTAGGAGATTATTAGAAAAAATTTTGAAATTTTTGAATTTTCTCATCAATTTAACTGAACATCTTATGAGAAAATCCTCATATCTAATATTTACTTTCCCAATATTCTATGAATATGTAAATTCTTCAGATCAACAAATTATCACTATCACCACGTTTTTTTATTCCCAGAACTTTTGAAGATTTCAATCTGTTTTATCTTCTTAGTCGTATTTTGAACCTGTAAATTCATATAATACAAATGTTAATACTTACGTTATTCAAGAAGTTTCTCATGTTTTGAAGTCTGAATACATAAGAACCAGTTCGATGAAATGCTGAAGTGTCAAAACATATTGGGAAAAATTCTTGAAGCAACACCACTGGGGATTATGAAATTCAGATAATTCTTGATCACTCTTTAATACTCCAAGAAACTACAATATCTATGTTTTATTCATTTCACCATTACATAAGATCAGGGTAATAATATTGGCTATAATTTCTTTTTGAAGATGATATTGAGGTACGTTTCTTGGTGAAAATAGGGTTTCAAAGCCTTATGGTTGCTTTTATCGATTACCTTCAAAATAATTTATTTCATATAGATATATTTTCGAAATTCGAACATTATCCCAAAAAATCTTCGATTATATGGAAAATTCCATTTAAATTATTAAGCAATCAAAAGTGGATCACACCGAGCGAGCGGCGAATCGACCGAAATCTGCTGACTGGCTAGAAACAATTGACGCAACAGGGGACCCAGACAATGTTCTGATACCAAATATGGCAATGATTTTTTTATCATCATTATTCAATTTTGTATATCGGATGTATCGGATTCAGTTGCCTAAACCTTCAAAAACTCCACAGTTGCCGAAGGGGTGTATTGATCAGACTAAGGATGAATGATACTTTATTGATTATACTCTAATCTTATATACTGAATTGAATAATGATGATAAAAAAATCATTGCCATATTTGGTATCAGAACATTGTCTGGATCCCCTGTTGCGTATAATAAATTGTATTTTATTTAATGATTGCTGTTGGCAATGATAATCAGTGCCAAAGGACACGCAAATAATTCTATTTACGGGAGCTTATTAATTAATTTCAAATTATCATGGAACCATACGACCACAACAACAAATGCAATTTATAAAACAGTTAACAAACACAATGCAGTACAGAGAAATATGTTTATTCTAGATTTGATTGTTTATGTAGTGAAATTTGGAATTGTTTAATATTTTTTCCGTAGGGCAATTCCAGTTAATTGATTACACATCGTAGTTTTCGACTCAATTCTCATTCCAAATGATAGATAATTTCTGCAAGAATATAATGTTATTCTTAACTATTTCAAAGTGTTTTCGACTCGTACTTTCAGATGTAAGTTTGTGCTAACACGCAAATATGAGAGCAGAGTTGAGTAAGCTGAATAAGGACGTATTGATTGATATAATCATGACAAAAATTATCCCAGATAGAGTTCAAGTTAGTGATAATCTGAGAAAGTTTGTGGATGGTCAGTTCTCTTTTGACACAGAAACTTCTTCGAAATCTAGTGAGGCTAACCTCAAAATAACAAACGAGGTTGACCAGCTAAAATGTTCGATGAAGATACCGATTGTGGAGCGAACGGCATTGGAAAGGCTAACTAGGGAGCTTGAGAGAACCGTTGGTAACCAGGAGTTTATAATTTCTCTTTTGAAAAAGGAAAATCGGAGTAATCCGGGATCAAGGAAGGTACAGTCATGCGATGTTGCCGGTTCTAGAGAAGTTTCTGGGAAAACACGCCGAAATATTAATTCGCCAGTTGAGGATGGTATACCGTCTGTAATTCCGTCACCTGGAGCTGGGTCTGCTGCAATATTTGGGGACAACAGAGTTCATGGGAGCTCACGTGATCCGCGGCAGTCATTTTCGAGTGCTGTGAGGCGAGCATGGATCCATGTTGGACGCGTGGCACTGGATCCTGATCCCGAAAAAATCAAGACTTATTTGGAAACAAAGTTTCCTAGGAAATCGTTCACCGTGGTAGCTTTACCGAAGAGAGACGACGCACAGAGTATTTCCTTCAAGGTTAGTGCAGAAAGTGATATGCTGGAGGAACTGAACAGACCAGATGTTTGGCCAAATGGAGTAGTGGTAAGAAGATTCAGGTTTTTTCTAGGGCAGCGATCAAGGGAGTAACCACGCATCTGGTATGTCATATATAAGGCTGCTAAATCTCAACATTTGGAGTTTAAGGGGAAAACTTGGACAACTTGAGGTTTTTATACATAATTTTATCCAGAATCCTGTGTCTAACGGAGTCATGGCTTAAGACTGAGGAGCTGGATTCTATCAAGCTTAATGGTTATAAAGTGGCTGGATCCTACTGTCGGTCTTCCACGGTTGGGGGTGGAGTGATCATTTTGGTGAGTGAGAACATTTCCACGTTAAGTTGTAGGCTTGTTGGTGTGGAGCTGTGCGATCAGTGTATGGAGGCTGTGGCTGTGAGTATTGACTATTATTCTATGAAATTCAACATACTATGTGTCTATAGATCTCCGGACTCTAGTACTGACTATTTTTTTGAGGCACTTGAGAGTGTTTTGATGCGTGTAAATTCAAAGACAGTTCTATCTGGTGATTTTAATATAAATTTGAAAGATGTAAATAATAGCAAAACAAAAGAATTTGTCAATTTATGCTCCTCGTTTGGTTTCGAAAGGTGGTTTGATGAATGTTCTCGTGGAAATTCACTGCTTGATAATGTATTTATGAACTGGAGGCCTCATTTCATAGGTGATACGATCGAAAATATTATGTCTGATCACTGGGCGCAGATTCTGAGATTTCAAATAGACCATCTGTCTGATACCCCCGAGAAACCATTGGTTGTTGGGAGACTTTTTTGCTCTGAAAATATGGACGTCTTTCGGGCACTTCTCTCGCGAGAGAGCTGGTGTGGCGTCTACAGTGGTCGAAGTGTGGAGGATAGTTTTTCCTCCTTTTTCGAAACTTTCAGGTGCCATTTCAAACTGGCATTTCCACTCCAAAAATTTAAGAGGAGGAAATTTTCTAGAAATCCCTGGATTACGAAAAGATTGATAGAGGAGGGTAATTTGGTCCGAGAATTGAGTAAAACGAGTCAACGTGGCAACGCGGCGAAAGAAATGTACAACCGATTTAAAAGACAGCATATGAAGAACACAATCGCAGCGAAAAAATCCCACATAAGTAAATCCATAATGAACGCTGATAAAAAGAACCGGGCAGCCTGGCGCCACATCTGTGAACGAAAATCGAAGTGCACCTCATGTTTCTTTTGATTCATCCGGAATTTCGATACGTAATAGTTTGAATGAAGCAATTATTTCAATAATTTCTTTGTTGATTCGGTTGAGGATTTGGTACGTAAATCTAAAGGTGTGCATAGACTGCCGAAGATGTCTGAGAGGGTAAATAGGGATTCGATGTTCCTGTCTCCTGTTTCGGCTGCGGAAATGCGGGATATCCTTTTATCCGTATCGGGGAAGTCGTCCAGTGGCGTGGATGAGGTTCCGTGTAGTATGGTTCGCAGCGTCGTAGAATTAATTTCGTTGCCGCTGACATACCTCTCCAACCTCATTCGAGTTCGGATACTTTCCGTCGGAACCAGAGATATAGAGTGGGAAGAATGATCTTCGAGATGTGCGAAGTGGCTAATTTTTCGTCCGCCATTTTTATACTTTCGGTTCATTGGCGTAGAAAGCAGTGTACCTGAAGGATAGTAGATATAAAATTAAAAAGAAAATGAAATGTATAGAGCATATCAATTTCTTAGATAAATCTATAGCTTCAGAATCTATACTCAGAATATCAGTCCAAACTGTCCTCATATCAACTGATTTTGGGAAACTAAATAGAATCATATTACTGTGGAAAGTGAACAACACGCCACTGAGCAGATAAACAATGCCATGCAGTATAATCAGTCGGATAATTTCAATAAAAACCTGACATGTTGAAAGTATCGAAGTATCTATCAGCACAATGAACAAATTCGAGCAATTTCTAACTTTCCTGACAAGCATGTCAATCTAGAACAGCTGACTACGAAAGTATAAAAATGGTGGAAATTTGACATAAGAATTTAGCCACCAATTTTGGATGCGCAGTGGTCGAAGCGTATTCTCCCCACTATATATCTCTGGTCGGAATTCAAAACGGCTATCATTGTACCTGTCCACAAGAAGAACAAACGTACATCGGTCGAGAACTACCGACAGATTGCACTACTATCGGTATTTTCAAAAGCACTCGAGAAATTATTTCTGGTGCTGCTGAACCAGTTTTCTGATCGCTTCAAATTGTTGTCTGATAGACAGTACGGCTTTCGATGGGGCAGAAATACGCAGGATGCCATGTTGTCATTCTACACTAGTATTCAGGATAGTTTTGGGAGGAAGGAGTGTTGTATGGTATTTTTTTTTATCTGAGTAGGGCATTTGAAACGTTGGATATATCGATGCTTCTGGTCAAATTGGAGAGGATGGGGTGGAAGGTACCTCTCTGATAGGACACAGATGGTGAGAGTTCGTGAGGGTGGTAAGGATGTTCTGTCTTGCCTGAGGGTGCTGTTGTCTGGCGTGGCTCAGGGTGGTACTCTCGGTCCTGCTCTGTTTGATTTGGACGTAGACGACATGGTTGATTACCTGGGAGAATATGGATTTGTCTCTCAGTACGTTGATGATTTGATCTAGTCTAATGGAGCTAGTATACGGCTTACTAGTGATGTTCGGTTCTTGGGCGTCGTGTTTGATAGACATTTGTGCTGGAGTGAGAGCATGTGATGCACTTATGTGCAAAAATCTCCTCAAAAAACTTCGTAATGCGACAACTGAGGCATATCTGTAATCTTGATGTGCTCAGGATGTACTATAACTCCTCGATTTGTTCGTTGTTGGAGTATGGGATTCTGTGTTGGGGGGGTAGCACAGATGTGGACACAGTTTTCAGGATGCTGAAGCGTATATTTCGATCAATATATGGCCTGAGCAGACGAACTTCTTGCCGTGAATATTTCAGAGACCGTTTTTTGACCGTGCCGTGTCTCTTCATTTTGCACTGTGTTGTATATGTTAAAAGAAATGTTAGTTCTGTTTCTACAGGGATGGTAGATAACATTTATAACACTAGGAGTAAGAGTGATGGAAGGGTTAATATCTCTTTCACGCGCCTGACACAGGTGCAAAAGAGCTTTCGACTAGTGAGTTTTAGAATATTCAATCATTAGTTTTTTTTTCTTTGTGCACCTTTGTAAATACAGTATGAACTTTTGTTTATTTCATAATGATTCATGAATTTTCCTCACATGACAATTTCATGAAATTGTCTTCGGAAAAGAATTATCTGGGATGTTTTTTCAACAGTATATTTATGCATAGAATGAATTGGAAATGTGTGGAAATTGTTCTTTTTCTTTGTTTTTGTGACAATATAGGATGTAACTACTGGTCGAATAAACGTCATAATTATTATTATTATTACCTAGTAATATTCGGAATATTAGCCGATTGTTACTGTTTAAAAGGACTGTAAAGTCACTATTAGAGCATAATGTATTCTACTCCTTAAATGAATATTTTAATTTCAGTTTTCCCTTGTAGTTTTAATTTGTAGTTTTTAATTTGATTGACTGTTATTTACAATGTTTTTTTCGTAATTGTTTTTTATGTATGTATACTGAGTATTTGACATTTTCCCATACCTACTGTAGATATTTCAGTCGGTGGAAATAAATATATTATTATTATTATTATGTAACCTCCCTGAACTGGATCTTCCTATTAAGGGTATCTACCCCAGCAGCTCTACACCTAATTTCGGCCTGGAGGTTGTCCATCAGTTCGTTGGAAACCCCTTCAAATACCGATACTAGTTTTTCTATTTGTTTTTACACAGCCCACTGATTGCATAAATCTGCGACAATCCGTATGTAGAAAGGTTCGCTATACATAAATCTCGGTTCCTTTGTCTAAATCTATCCTTTTTCTTAGTAAAGTCCGAGTATTCATCGAATTCAGCCACTTCAACGCAAAAAAAACAATAGTATTCATTTATTAGTCTGAAAGCTCTGTATTGTCATTTGGATAAAAAATGACGATCATCACTATCCGTTATAAGTTTATTTTCTCATGTATCGGATTAACCTTTTGCTGTTTATTCGATAATTGGATAAAGATAAATTCCTGAGCCTATGGGTACTAATGATTTTAAGAAAACATTTTAGTGGCATCAAACAAACAAAATATACTCACCTGAATGAATAAAAACCAGCACATATCCACTTCCAGAGGAGAATAAAATACAATATTTTTCATTTAGTATCCAATTAAGGCTTATTTAACTATTACTAAAAAAAATAACTGCTCATTGTGGAATAAAATTAATTGGGAAATAATTGTGGTGTAATTTTTTATTTAGCGAGAGATATGACACTAATTGTTCGAAGCAACAAATAAAATTTGGAATGCTCTATGAATGATCCAGTTTTCAATATATCGAGAATCAATAGAAAACAAAGTTAAAGCACTAACGTGACCTCCGATTGATTTAGCACTCTTGTTAAGCTTCTTGCGAGTAATTATTGAAAAAAAAATTACATCTCCGCATGTATATCCTAATTTGAACTAATAAGGATAATGAAACTGCATAGTGAAAAATATTTAACTCGAAGAGAGTAAGTCTAAATAGTTTTATTACGTTACATAAAAACAGCTGGATCCATTTTACTGAATAAATGAATAAGTCGAGATATTCAAACCATCAAACGTACCCCATTTAGTTCCCAAGAACATTTACTGTAGGAGTCATCGTGCTCACGACTCGACTAAATTGGATCTGGTGAATAGGGCGAATGATGCAACGGAATAACGTCATGCTTGACTAAAAATTCAGTTACAAATTAAGTGCAAGAAAGTCCAACAGCCAATTTTTCGATATTCTGAATATGACGAATTCGCCAAAATAAAATATGGAAGGAATTATCCACAAATTTTTTCCGTCAGGCCGGACAGTCACTGGAGAATTTTACTTGAGCGTGTGCTAGCAAGAATTTGTCGTAATAATAATAATAGTCTTCATTTCAAATCACTTTATGTTACAATAATGAAAACAAAAAGAAGTGAAATAGTGTCAAACACTGGTTAGTTTTATACTCTGAATCTTTCAATGTGTATGGTTCCATATCAATCAACATTTTGTACAGTTTCTTTTTGAATATTTTGTAGCTCTCTATTATCTGTATTTAAGGCGGTAACTTGTTGAGTTTTATGCATCTATATTCCACTTGTTTCTGTGATGTTGTTGACCTATATTTTGGTTACTTCTATTTCTGTGTTCTTATCTCATATCTGTTCTTAGTAAACTCAAACTTTCTGAAGAGTTCCTTGTTTTTATGACATTCTTGAATATAAATGGCGTATATCGTTAGAATTTTCTTTTGCCGTAATACTCGACTACATGTTTTATTAAACTTATTATGATATGATATTTCACTTCTTTCTTTTATTTATTTTAATTTATTTATGAAAATGGGACACAAACAGGTTACACCCAAAGAAGCATTCACTTAAGACTAACAATAGCCATATATTAATGAGATACGGCCTCCTAAAAGACGGAACCGGCAATCAATTTTTCTCGAATAACTTTCAAACTACTTAAAATAATTTAATGAGAATTAAATATGATAAACAGTAGTGAAAACCTCTTAAAATATGCCCTTGAAACATAATTAGCTTGTTCACTTCATCAGGGGCGGACTAGGTTGGACATTTTATTGGTTACATTTTTAACACCAGTATGATGAGTAGTTGAAAAATAAAACTGAATACGTTGAACAGTAAGCTAAAGAAAAGGTACTCTTGTTCATTGTCGATCAAGTCAACCGTTTTCGAGAAACGGAATTAAAAAAATTCATGTTTTATTTTTATTAAAAAGAAATTGCTATCAGTATTAAAATAATAATTATTGTTAAGGTGACTGGTACATTTCTTTTAATCTAGTAATTTTGTCGATTTCGTATCACAAATTGCAGTAGACAAAAAAATTAGAAGACATGGTTTTTCTTTAATAAAAACATTAATTCTTTCAATTGTTTTTTCTCGAAAACGGTTAATTTTATCGACAATGAAAACCTTTTCTTCAGCTTAATGTTCAAATTAGTCAAATTTATTTTTTTCAATTCCTTATTATATAGGGATAAATAACATTTTGCGTAATATTGACCCTGCTGTGAAAGCTAATCTATACGCTGACGATCTCGTTATATACAGTGTGGGTTATGAATTGGATACCTTATACCTTCTGATACAAAATGCTTCAACACAGATAGAGAAATGGTCAAAAATATCTGGCTACTCTTTCAACCTGAGTAAAACAAAAAGCATCATCCTCTCGAAAACAACAGCCACTTTAACTACTGCTATGAAGATATATGACAAACCTATACCACAAGCCCAACAGATAAAGTTTCTAGGAATGATTTTTGATAATAGACTTAACTGGATTCCACACCTGAAAAACTTGATCTTGAACTGTCAACAGGGTATAAAGTTGCTACGGTGTCTATCTAACCGTACATGGGAAGCAGATCAACAACTTCTTATTAATATTTACAAGGCGCTCATACGTTCCAAAATAGATTACGGGTCACAAGCTTACGCCTCAGCTAAAAGTCCACTTTTACAGGCCCTTCAAGCTATTCAAAACACAGCTCTTAGAATTGCTACAGGTGCTTTTCGAACTAGCCCTATTGATAGTCTACATGCCCTCACAGGAGAACTACCCCTGGATAAGAGAAGGGAATACCTAAGCGTCAACTATGCAGCTTCTCTCAAGGCGAATAAAAACAATCCGGCCTATCATTTTACTTATACAGATCGTTTTGGAGATTTATTTAGAGGACGAAAACGCATTCACCTCCCCTTTTACCAACGCATAAATCAATATCTAGAACGCCTCAATACTGAAGTACCTATCTGATATAATTGAAGACTCTCAAATTGATACTCCACCTTGGATGATTCCACATCCTACTTGCGATATCAGCTTGCTTGAATATGACAAAAATTCTACACGAAGACAAGAACTTGTTAATTCCTTTCATGAGATTGTTGGAAAGTACACAGAAGTCCAAAAAATTTATACAGATGCCTCAAAGAGTACAATGGGAGTGGCCACAGCCGTCATAGCATCAAATATTTCAATCTGCAAGAAACTGAACCCTAACAATAGCATACTATCAGCGGAACTATATGCTATCCGAAATGCTCTGGACTACATCATCGATCTATCCGATGAAAAATTCCTTGTCATAACTGACTCCCTGAACAGTATAGCTGGAATTCAACAGATTTTCCCGAAATCCACGCACTTCAAGATGATAAAGAGCCTACTTAGCAAATTACAGAGGAAAAACAAAAACGTCCATTTGTGCTGGGTTTCTTCACATGTTGGCATTAGTGGAAATGAAAAAGCTGACCAAGAAGCCAAAAATTATAATTCCACTGTAGATATCATAGACAACAATACAATCACTAAAGACGATTTCAAATCACATCTACTACATAGAATTAAATCAATCTGGGAAAATAAATGGAAACAGAGCCATGAGCAGCTGCTGAAGATCAAGTACTAAGAGATGGAAGGAAACTCATAGCCTAGGTGACCAAATACTTTTGAACCGATTACGGATTGGCCATACCCCTTTAACCCACAGCCACTTTTTCACTAAAACGGAGAAACCAAAATGCCCTGAATGCAACTCTATTCAAACAATACAACACATTTTCGAAGACTGCCCCATGCATCTAAACGCTCGGCACCGCCACAAGATAACTTCAATTGAACAAACTTTAGGTATAAAATGTGATATCAGTGAAGTGAAGAATTATTTGAGTGAAATAAATGTATTAACAAAGTTGTAAACCGTATTTTGGTCTTTAATAACCCGAGAGGTTGATGAACCTAAAGCTTGTAAATAATAAAATAATTATCATATAGGGTGTTGAAGATGTTAGCAATAAAATGTACAGGCTAGTCTACCCCTGATGAACTAAAGTATGTATAAATGCAGTATGTTGAGAGGTTCTTACTACTGTTTTTAGAATTAAATTTTCATTGAATTATATTAAGTAGACTAAAAGTTATTGAACAAAAACTGATTTCTATGGCAATATCGTTGAAGTGTTCTATGATTTATTCGATCAAAGTTGTTCATGGAACCAACTATAAATCATGCTTATGTACAGGACCCCAATGAGGATGACCCATCTCTGATGTACATAGCGGTTAATTAAACCTCCTCAGAGCACAATGTTTGAGTGTCATACTGACAACCTCATATAAACTGAACTTCTGTCTGTAAGTAAATTAAAAAACTCCTATATCTTCTCGTACAACGAGGCGAGGCCGTAAAATAGATTCCACGAATTTCCTTCACATCAAAAAACTGGTTTATTTGCAATAAAAAGTGCTTTTTAAGAAAGCTTGGTCTTTCTTTTATTTTTCTATATGATCGCCGTTGCGTTTTATGCATTCAAGACACCCACTTCGTTAAACCACAGTCATAGCACTCAGTATTCTAGAAATATACCTGAATAACCTAATATTGATCAAAAACAATTGATATATTTTGCATCAATAGTTTCCATAATAATTTAATTGGCCACCCATATTGGGATACCCGATATATTTCGATATTTCTGGGGGAATTCTTTTATATTTCCAGGTGATTCCCATTTTATGTATGTAACTTATTTATGCGGGTAAAAAAGAGTAGTGAATTTTTGTCATTTTGTGTCGTCCCAATTAAGTACCCGATCATCAAACGAGTGAACAAAAGTAACCCATTTCACACCAGTACTTTTGACATAGTTAATTCTGGAAGAAGGATAATATTTATGATCTTGATTAATCAACGACACGATTCAATAAAAGATTCTTCAGGACAAACTAAACTAGCAAGAAACTTTGAGAAACTCGAAGCGGCTAAAATCCATCCTCCTTTGTCAATATAACGAACGTCGAGAACTTAACGAAATCAGTTAAGCGAAGTAAAAACAAGATGGCCGTCTACAAAGAAAGCGCGAGTGTTTTGTTCTGGTCGTTAACGATAATGACGTATACAGGGCACACTTAGATGAACTTCCAGGCATGTTTTGTTCCTCTCTTCGACCCGTTTTTCCACCCCTTTCTGGGGGTAGAGGGATGAAAGGGGGTGGTTGAGTTTCAAGGTTCGGAATTAATAAAGATTTATTTTTACATTATCTTATTCAACGTTAGATACGGCGAATTTAAGTCTTCGCAAAATGAGACACTGGGGAAAAATACTTTGCGAAATGGAGTAGGTCGTTAGGGGATGAAATTAGAGGACTGGAGGACAGGGCCGGATTCTTACTTTCTCTTGATGTGTGTCACAAGTGAATTTCATCGAATTGCATCGTATATGTTGTTGAGGATTTCAACTTATATTCATATGTTACTTCTCAAACATCTAATAAAACTGCAGTTCACTGAGCAACCCAGAGAAAAGTATTTTTATCTTCTCAAATTCCCTTCAAATTTCTTATCCTTCAGGAGAACTGATATATTCTTTCATCTGAAATTCAGCTGAAGGTAATTTTTATGCATATTAGGCAGTTATTAAGTGTTTTGACCGATTGTTCCTATTGGGATAGTGTGCTGTCGTTTTGAACATCTGTAACCTACTGAGAGGAAGAATCTATGGCCAAACTTGAGTATGTCCTTTTGGCTGTATACTCTATATATACTGAAAGAGATATGCTAGGGTTTTCATTTTTCAATGATAGGTTAATTGTCCAAATTCCAGTAGGTTATAGAGCCAAATCTATCGAATGATTCAGCTGTTATGAGAATCCAAAATTTTGTTTTCTCAATAGCTGGGATCACTTATTTAAAAATGTTTGAAAGAGGTCGAAACTAACACAGTTGCAAAATTTCACGATAGGAAAATGTTTATAGATCGAAGGGAATGTTAGTATATTCTATTTAACAAATGCCTCCCTACCGTCATCCCTATAATTCAAATTAGCTATCAGCCTAACTGCTCTTCTTTGTAATCGAAACACTCTTTCGCGACCAGAGCTATTACCCCAGACCACGACACAGTATCTCATGTGTGTTTCTATAAGTGAGTAGTAAACGGTTTTCAGTATTTTCTTCGAGACAGGGTCTGATAAGCTCTGCAGCAGAAATATATTCCTCACATATTTTCACCACCACATCAATGTGTGATCTCCATGTCAACGTAGGATCCAGATGGACTCCCAGAAACCTCACTGAGGTTTCACTGTCTGCGTGAGTTGTGGTTTTCAAGGTGAACATCATATTCACCGTCTTATCTGGATTGCATTTTAGACCATTTGCTTGGTACCACTCTAGGGCTTTACTTTCCATTTCAGCTCCCAAATCTTCAGTGACATTAACATCACAGTCATCAGCAGTCAAACCAGTGTCGTGTTCTCATAGAATATGTTTATAGCTCCTGAGAAAATATGAAAATTCATTCACAAAAATGATGAAGAAGAGGGTCCTAAGATTGAGCCCTGGAGTACTCCCATCTCCACTTGAGCGTCCTCTGACCATTTTCCATCCATTTACATCCTCTACCGTCTCCCTCGAAGTACTGTCGAACCAGACACAGTGCAGAATCACCAAGCCCATACTTTGCCAGCTTCCCCAAGAGGAGTGGTGGAAAAACCAAATCAAAAACCTTACTCATATAAAGAAACATAGAGAGTACGAACTAACCTTCCCCAAAGCATTTTAGAGTATAATCTATAAAGTGTACAATAGCATCTCTTGTTTTCTTTTTCTTTCTAAATCCATACTGATTTTCAAATAGCAAGTTATTAGTTTCGAAGTATTCAATGATCTGTGTATAGATAAATTCCTCATATATCTTAGACCGGTAGTATTGATATTGGTCGGTAATTTTCAGATGAGTCTTTATTTCCTTTTTTAAACAACGATATGACCTTAGCCAACTCTAGGCAATTAGGAAATGTTCTCGATCTTATACATTTATTAATAGAATTAGTTAGAGGTGAGACAATATTATTAGTATTCCTCTTCAAGAAAGCAGCCGAGAGACCATTGGAATCCTTAGATTTACTGTTTTTTCTGGGAGATATTATCTCGCTAACTTCATTGTGGCTCACTTCAGAAAATTCAAACTGTGGATCATTGCATACATATCCCGGCATATCATCCTGAGGTGATCTAGGTACACTATTAGGTATTGTTTTTTTTTTATTTCAAGAGGTATTCGAATGAAGAATTCATTAAAATTGTTAGCTCTTATATTAGATTTTGTATAGAATGATTTTCGCCTTTTTGAGTTAATTATTTTCCACATGGTCTTGGATGGGTTGGATGAGTTCGAAATGATTTTGTCATTTGCCTCGATTTTTGTTTTTCTCAATTTCAGCCTGTAACAAGCTCTCATTTTGTTTCGAAAGCAACTTGTAGTCTTCAGTTTTGTAACGCATATACTGTTCATTTAGAATGGACACCTGGTCTCTCATCAGTCATAGTTCTTTTGTAAACCATTTCACTCCTCCATCACTCTCTTTTGACCTGAGCTCAACCGGAAAGGAATCCTCATACACTGATACGAATCCTGAAACATCCCAAAGCACTCATCTGCTACAAGGAAACGGCCCTATTCCACAATAAATTGTTGACCTATACCAGATTATCTATGATTGGCGAATTATTAGAATAAATATTTCAAGAATTTTTCATATATTTTTACTTAACGAATTCATAACACACTTCCTTCCCTTCAAGGATGATCTCAATAAACCGCTCAATAATAATAATGTTAAAAATGATAAAAGCTTTGGCAATGAAGGTACGAAAGCGATTTTTCCCTATTTTGACTTGAATAAATGAGGTTTTTCAAGCAACGAGAGCTAACTAAAAGAAATATATCGAAGTATACAGGGTAAGGCTTTCACCTCTGCGTTTATTTCAAATACTGATTGGTGAAGCAGAAAGAAACACTTTATTCTCATACTCCTTTTTTCCAATTCTGCCCTGTTCAAAGTTATAAGGGATTTGAGATTTCAAGTGGGGCTAAGCCACCACTGGGTTCCTTTCAAGATAACCCAAAAAATTCAGCTTTTGCCTTATGACTTCCACGAAATTTTAGACACATAGTTGTTTATGCATTCTGTCTCTAAGGTGTAATATTTATGATAAAAAAATACATTTCTTCCAGAAAAGTAGTGGTGACACTATTGCAATTTTTGAATTTTCTCCACAATTTAATCGAACATTTCATGACAAAATGTTCACATCTATTATTTACTTTTCCAATTCTATGAGTCTTGCCCATTCTTTAGATCATTAAATCAACACCCTTGCCATATTTTTTTATATTCCATAACGGTTAAAGCCTTTTGTGTTATCTTCTATGTTATATTTTGAACCTGTAAATTGCAGTGTTTTAATGATTCACGAACTACAAATGTTGAGGGTTATGATATTCAAGAAGTTGCTCTTGTTTTGAAGTCTAAATGAATACATAATGGCCAGTTCGATGAAATGCTGTAGTGTCAATACCTATGCGTAAAAAAATTTTTGAATTAACTTTAATACTACTGGGGATTATGAAATTCAGATAATTATTGATCCCCCTAAAATCTCCAAGAACTCGAATATATATGTTGTTTATTCATTTCACCTGGACATAAGATCAGGGTTATATTATTGGTTATAAATTCTTTTTGAAGATGAATTTCGTAAGGTACGTTTTCTTGGGGAAATAACGCTGCAAAGCATTATGGCTGTCATCATCAATTACCCTCAAGATTATCATATATTTCATATAGATATATTAATATATAATATTAATATATAATATATATAATATAATATAATAAATAATATATAATATTGATATTAATAATAATTTATTCGAACTCATTAAATTTAGGGAAAAGCTGTATGAAAAATTTAAGTACAATATTCAATTTTTCTAGTTATTTGAAACAAACAACTCCTTGAGTTGAAGGTTATGTTTTCTGTCATAGAATAGAGTATAAGATATCTCTGGAATGGATGATATATGTACAAGAATATGGAACGAAATATTTATTATTACATATCAAATTACAATTATAACTGATCAAGTAACAGGGCAAATATTACGTATTGATTTATTTCTAGAATTGATTCGGAAACTTCGTTTTTAAATAAGATAGTTCAAAACTCTCCAAGGAGTTGAAAACCTAACGCAAGCTACAATTTATATGAATTCCAAAAATGAAAGTTTTTAGTACCATGTTCAAAATAACACTGATTAAAATGAATATTACACCATAATAAAGAAGATTGATAAGCTCTTTTAAAATATTGTAAACAAACGAATATTTTCACAAAAACGTTAGACCCAAACTGCCGTTCCCAATTGGGAATTTTTAAGCCAGATGTTCTTGTGCATATTTTTATGACCCATCAATTTTAGCACTCTTCGGAATTTCCGTCGGCAAATTTGTTGATTATTTGGCAAGTTTGTGAAGCGTTCAATTGGGCCCTAAGCTCACGGAGATATTTAAATACACAAAACCAGGGTTCAATAACTACCTATCAGTGGCACTCGGTGGGTAACCGGTAGTTGTAAAATTCGAAAGTTATGGCAATCCTTGAAACACAGCCCTCATTTTTGCGCGCTTGTTTCTGGGGAACAGCGAGCTATCGTTTTACCCAAATGTCTCAATCGATTGGGTTCGACTTCCTGATGAAGAACATTTGAGTATGTCCGGACGCGGGCCCTCCGGCTGTTTACTCTCTATCTTCCGAAGTAGATGACCTAGAGTCCTAGAGTTTTCATAATTTCAAAATAGGTTGATTGTCCAAATATTTCGGTCAAGTTCGTTATTCGGCCAAATCCTCTCGAATAGTTTAGCTATTTCTGTGATTTTTTCCAGTCAGGGTGGGATCCAGCGAAACAAAAAATTTTCTCATTTTTTTTAAATTTCAAATCATTCAACATCGAATATCCTAGAACTATGCATTTTGGGAAAGATAGAGACAACAGCTAAGCTAGCTCCCCAAAACATTTTCCCATATCTCATGACAGACTCTGCATTAGCAAAATAAACTGATCTTAGGTTAATTGAGTTTAAATATTTCGCCAATACCCTTATTCCATAGCATGTCTTAATTAATTTCATCGATAAGAATTCTATATGATCGTGCCATTTCAAGAACCTGTCGATATGAAGGCCTAAGAATTTAGTTGATTGACTCAAGATAATGCTTTTATCTGCCAATTGTATTGAATCATCCAACTCTTTACGGGATCTATCTGTGCTGAATACTAGAACTGCGGTTTTGTCTTCATTCATGAAAAGTCTATTAGAATCGAGCCAATTTTTCACGATTGCATATATCTAATCCCCTTTTTTACTGATACTATAAAAATCCTTGCCCTCCAATAAAATATAAGTGTCATCTTCGAAACAAGTAATGATGACCATCAGGGCCTCAAACAAAAGACATAAATCATTCATAAAGAGAATAAACAATACTGGACCCAGTGTGCTTCCCTGGGGTACGCCAATATTCACCTCTACCTGTTCTGACTCTGACATCACACCATCTACTTGAACTGACACCTTCTGATTGCGACCTCCAAGGTAAGACTCAAACCACATTTTTGTCACACCGCGAATTCCCTTATTCTCTAGCTTTTGGAGCAAATAAGAATGGTTCAAACAATCATAAGCTCTCGACTGATCAATAAATAAACCCAATTTGAGTTTATCTTTTTCAATTATGCGGATTATTTCCAGAGTAAATTGGAAAATTGCTATGATCGGAGACCTTCCCCGAGGTTTCCATGCTGAGAGTCACTTTATATATTATTTACTTCAAGAAATTCCAAAAGCCTAGTTAACATTGATTTCGAAATATTTTTGAAAAACATGGTAGAACACTAATACGTCTATAATTTTCAACAGCATACTTATCTCCCTTTTTAAAAAGGGGTTTCATCATAGAAATCTTCAACTGACTCGGAAAAATTCCATATATAAAGGAGTTATTAATTATATAAGACAGAATACATTACAATTTTCCACTACAAGACTTTACCAGCTTCAAAGGAATTTCATCATAACCACTACAATTTTTATTTTTGAATTTCTTAAAAATCTCTGTGATTTCCTCCGGAGTTACAGGTTTTATAACAAACATCTCTTGTATATTGGGTGAAACATCCATGAAAGGAATATTGGGATTTTTATCCATCAATTCAGGAACAAGCATTTTAAAAAATTCCGAAAATTTAGAGGGCACTTCAGATGGTGATCCCTGTACACCACAATTGTGATTGTGAGTTTTCCCAGTAAGTTCACCCACTACTGACTACTTCGTTTTTGATTTATTATCTGAAGTTTTCACCTTCTTCTGAATGTAAGAGAGTTTAGATTTCATGAGTAAAGCTTCATAGTGTTTTTCCTCTAATTTGTATAAATCGTCATAGCATTTATGTTTGTTTCTCAACAATAATAAACAGTCTAATTTACTTTTAGATTCTTGAATTTCTACAGTGTTATACATCTCATTGGAGGATGACTTTTTTACATGAACCAATTTCAAGGGACATCTCTCATAGAAAATCAGTTTGAAAGTTCCCATGAACATATCCCATTGAGCATTGATATCATGCTCACTGATCTATCAATGGATTCAGAGGTGAAAATTCTTTTATTAGAAGGTTTGTTAGGGTGAACTTCATTTAAGTTCAACGTGAGCTTTCGGCCAAAGTGATCTGACAGAGCAGTCCGAAGAACCTGAGTCGTGAACTCTGAATAATGGATATTTGTAAAAATATTGTCTAAACAACTACTTGTATCATAAGTTACCCTTGTGGGTTTGAATATAGTTTGAGAAAGTTCAAACGAGCTCATGAGGGACAGAAAGTCAATTTTCTCACCAACATCACTAGATGGAGACAGGTCAATATTGAAATCACCAGCTATTATGATTTTCCCACTCATTCCTATAGAAGATAGAATCAACTCAAGTTGTTCCAACAGAATATCGAATCTTCCACTACCTGGTCTATATACAGATATGATGACCAACTTTGTTTTATCTAGGAGGCACTCCACAGCAGAACATTCGAAATGACTAGCTTGGCGTAGTGGCGTAGTTGGCTATGAACTCTTGCAACCAGGCGGAACCAATACAGGAGCCCTCTATCGGACGCAACTAATATCTTTGAGTCGAGCGTTGAACGAAAAACGCCCGCAATACGCGGAAAGACTCGACAAGATAATACTTCTGCATGACAACGCTCGGCCACATGGAAAATATTTCGAAGAATGAGTATGTAACGAGTTTTTTATAATAAAACCTAAAATTATGAAGTAAAATGGTTTTATATTTGTACGCCTATGTATACAGGGTCAAAATTTTTTGGGGCGTTGGTAGGGTCATTTGCTACCTTTTCAGTCTTGGAACCTGGGTCCTTAGTATTACGATTACGGAGGTATGATTTTTTTATTAGGTTTTTCTAAATTACTCAAAATGTACCCTTGGAAGCCCCATAACTTTTTTGCGTGTGCTTTTACATGCATTTTTTTATTGTATTAAGTCTACATGAGTGTGTGTTCAAAAAAAAAGTATTTATTGTTACAGATTACACCAGAAAATAAACACGTGGGCCTTTCATTAAAAAAAAACAATTATGAAAGCATGGAAACATCTCCACTGCTATTGAAATTTAAAAAAAAGTTACTGCTATTACAAACTTAGTTTTATTTTAAAATGTTCTTTGGTTTATAACGTTGCTAACCATATGCTATTTACGTAAGTCAATAAAAAAATAATATTGCAAATAAGGTTTTAGTCAGAAGAGTGAAGAAAGTCGCACCTAAATAAAGTACGGATTTCGACACAACACAGTGAGCAAGGAAATTTTGCCTGCCCGTTTTAGACGCGTGTGAATTATTATTACTATCTCTGTCCTTAGGTTGGATTGGGTTAGTCGCCGCTGACTTGACCCTACCGTCATTCGAGATTTAACTGTCTCTGCTGTTCTGAGTGTCTGTGCCGCGTTGTTTTTCAAATTTGTATTTTTTTGTTTTTGTTACTTTTATCGACTTTTTGCTACTGTTGTTTTAATTTTGGTTGTTGATATGCCTAATTTCACCAACGCAGAGTATGCTGATATGGTGATGGCATATGGCAAGGTCGATGGTGTTGCTCGTGCAGCTCAAAGGATTTATCAAGCCAAATTTCCTGATCGAAGATTACCCCACCACGAAACATTCTCGACGACTTATCGACGATTAAGAGAGACTGGAAATTTAAATTTTCAAGAGCCTCGGGTCAATGTGAGGCAACACCATGTAGCAGTTGACGATCAAATACTTCAAGCCTTTGAAGAAGATCCAACTACAAGCATTCGTGTAGTTGCTCAAAGACTCAACTTAACGATTTGGAAAGTTTGGTCAGTACTTCGGGATAAAAATCAACACGCTTTTCATTACACCCCGGTACAAGGTAAATGAACTTTTTTATTGATAAATTTGTCCTTTTGACTTCGAAAAAATTATCACAGACTTTTATGAATTTTATTAATAGTTACAGGTCTCTATGAAGGCGATACTGCCAGACGGTTGGAATTCTGTAGATTTTTGCTGCACACAGATGTCGATGAGAAATTTTTTCTAAAACGAAATTTGTGGACAGACGAATCCTGTTTTAACCGAGAAGGAAAAACAAATCTGCACAATTTACATCACTGGGCACCTAAAGATGAGAACCCCACGTGAAAAGGCAAAGGAGTTTTCAACAAAAAATTAGTGTTAACGTTTGGGCTGGTGTGATAGGAAGACATCTCATCGGGCCACACTATTTACTGGCTCGACTAAGTAGGCCTGCTTATTTGCATTTTTTGCAGAATGCTCTGCCGGAGCTACTAGCCGATGTTCCGGCCTTCGATGAAGACGTGCCGATTGTGTTCCAGCATGGCGGTTGCCCGGCACATTTCCTGAGAGAAGTTCGAGATCACCTCGACAACTCTTTTCCAAATTCATGGATAGGCAGAGCCGGCCCCATCCCTTGGCTCGCAAGATCTCCAGACCTAACACCTTTAGATTACCATGTCTGGGGTAGAGCCAAAGAATTGGTTTATTTCACAGAGGTACCTACAAGAGAGGTGTTGATTGAACGCATAAAAGCGGCATTTTTGGTAATGAAAGAAGAAATGTTGCTAGCCACTACAACGGTCGAAATCAGAAAAAGGTGTAGGGCGTGCATTCGGAGTAGAGGAGAACAATTCGAACATAATTTACGTTGAAGAATCGTGTTATTTCACTTTGTAAATAAACAATCATACAAAAACTGTATTTTACTAAAATCTGTCCTTACTTTGCTATTTTATCTAAAACACTATTTGTAGTATTTTTTTATTTATTGACTAACGTAAATAGCATAATTTTAGAACCGCGATAAAGCAAAGAAAGTTTTAAAATAAAATTAAGTTCACAATAACTGCAACTTTTTCTTTTATTTCTTTTAGAAGTAGAGATGTTTTCATACTTTCATATTTTTTTTTAATAAAAGGCCCTCGTGTTAATTTTGTGGTGTTATATGTAACAATAAATACGTTTTTTTTCAAACACACACTCATGTAGACTTAATACAATAAAAAAATGCATGTAAAAGCCCACGCAAAAAAAGTTATGGGGCTTCGAAGGGTACATTTTGGGTAATTTAGAAAAACCTAATAAAAAAATTATACCTCCGTTACCGTAATACTAAGGACCCAGTTTCCAAGACTGAAAAGGTAGCAAATGGCCCTACGAACGCCCCAAAAAATTTGACGGTCCATGTGCCGAACACCCTGTATAAATGTATAATTTGTGCATAAAAATCTACAATATTCGTCATAATACACCATAAATTAGTGTATAATGTATGTAATCGAAGACTTCCCAAAATATTGTTTCCATTGCATTCATAGCTAAAGCCTGATAATTCATGATAAGATGATAAAAAATCCTATAACCCCATACATTTTGTGTGAGCTCATTGGGAATGTAAACTAAACCGACCACCAGATGGAATGGACAGTTGTCCATTCTCCAAACAATGAGGCAAAAAACAGATTATAACGGATTGAAATCGTCACACAAATATTTGTTGATAACCCTCAGCAAATAACATAAAAAATATCGAACCTCTTCGAAAACTGACCATTATGTAATCATAATCCGATCGAGCATTGCTTATTTAAATATGTATAAGGTTTGGATTTCATGAGGGGGTACAAAAGATATCAATTTACCTATAGGATAAATTTTTTTATACAGGGTCTGATCAGTGATTTCAAAATTAAAAAACAATTCAAGAATAAGAATAAAAATCAATATGGCTAGTTGGGAAATTACCTGTTTGTTGATAACAAATAAAGAAATTACTGCAAAAGTAATGTTTAAATTGCCTTATCTACTTGCATATTCTTGCTTCACTTTCTTTTCTACCCGTGAGAGATTTTGCCTCAATTCTTGTTCACTCTTGCTTTTGGTCTCGTATGAATTTTATGAAATCGCAAAATAAAGATGTCATTGGAGTTGAGATCTGGTGACCGCATAGGCCATTCCATCGGGCCTGTCCATCTTTCGGGATATTGAGTGTTCAATCAAATAAATACTTTTTCTTGGTAGTGCATAGTGGCAGGGCGTGACACCTAGTTGGTTTTGGATCTAAAGGACTCAACAATCCGATGATATTATTTTGTGAGACATTTAAATTAATATAACTAATTGTCATTTTCCGTAATATGTGCTTTTTAATTGTTATCAAAAAATAGTTTATTACACAACTTTGTAATGAAACCGAAATGATAACATATGCAATAGCAATTTCAAGAGAATTTCTAATAAATTTAATAAAATTACAGTTTGAACTTCATTTACCATAACACTGATAAAATCACTGAAATATGCTTTGTATTTCAATGATTTTTCGCTTATCCTGGTTGTGTGATACTTCATTTGAAGTATCTTGGAAGCCCCTATACAGGGTCTTTCAAGAGGAACCTCACCCATATTTATACGGGAAACTACTTAACGTATTTTCATGAAATTCAGCACTTATAAGTATTTCACGATGCTGATGAAATCTAAAATATTTTTAAGGCATGAGCACCTCCGGTTTTCCGGAAATGACGTCAAATTCCGTTTTTCAAATTAGAACACCATTTTTTTATTGCAGAAATAGATTCCTTAGAAAATTTCAAGTTATTTTGATGTAACATTTTTCAGTTGTGGTTGGAAAATTCTCTCTCAGCTGGAAAATTCGAAAAAAAATCGAAAATAGAGCTCCGCTGAAACAAGAATAACTTCGAGGTTTTTGGATGGGAAATTTTCATTTTAGGGATTTTTCAAGATGTAAGATTGATGTATCTACTTTAAAAATCGAGATCGCGATTCATGATAGAGGGGGTGAAAAATCTCTTTCAAGGTTAGGGATGACAAAATCGTGAAAAATCAATTTTTTCAAATTAGAACCCCATTTTTTTATGGCAGATATTGAATCTACGTTAAAAAATAATGTGAGTTAATGCATCACACCCTTGCCCTAAAGTGGATATTTTCTGAGTTATTCACAAAAACCTGTTTTTCGTCTTGAATTTTCAGCTATTTCTTTTCCCTCCACGCCAAAAAGATGAAATTTTAGGAACTGTTATTTGAACCATGCTGTATATTTTTCACCCCTTCTTGAAACCGACTTCAAGTTACTATTGGGAGAACCATGGCAAACTTTCGCAGTTATAACTAGAGAAGATGCTCAAAGTTTTGACCGTTGATTTCTAGACTTTTATTTATACGTCTGAGGAATGCTTCGTGCGTTGCTCTTCTAATTTCATCGGGAGGATCTGCAAAAGTGTTTAAAAACCAAATTGAGTTTCAAAACTATGAATCTAAAAATCTAAACAAACCTGAACGCATTTCTGACTCGTTCTATGCAGTCCTCTCTATCAGTCAGGGAGTTCAGTAGACAATATTTTTATCCTACCCCAAACATAATAGTCTAAGGAGTTAAATCAGGAGAACGTGGTGGCCAAAGATGTGGACCATTGTTCGCCAACCATCGATCTTCAAATAGCCTGTATAGGATATTTGACACATTGAGTGAATTGTGTGGAGGCGCGCCATCTTGTTGATACCATAAGTCATTATGGTTCTGTAATAGCGGCTCAATTATTTGAGTCAATATGTCAGAATATCTATCTCCTAAGGGAGAACATTCTTCAAATAATGCAAACATGTGTAGTGTTCTATCTTACCAGTTAAAGTCCCATCATAAACGTGAACATCGAGAATTGCATTATTTTTGATGGCGCAAAAAAAAATTGAAACTCCAGGTATCTTGAAAGTTTCATTGTCTGAAGTGGTGGTTGTTCTCTTCATCCCAATAATGACTGTTATGCCTATTGAAAGAACCATTCTCTGTGAATTTAGATTCAGCTATCCAAATTATACAGTCCAAAAAGTTTTCATTCTCTTGAAATCGAATCATCATAGCTTCGCAAAATTCTGTTCTCCTGACGAAATCAGTTTTCTTCAAATGCTGTACCCTATTGAATTTATATGGGTGCATTTTATGTTTTTTTAATATTCTCCAAACACTCGATTGAGATAATCCCAGAGCAATCTCGGCATCTTCGCGAAATCGCGATTTCGATTTTTAAAGTGGATACATCAATCTTACATCTCGAAAATCACCAAAATGAAAATTTTCCATCCAAAAACCTCGAAGTTATTCTTGTGTCAGCGGAGCTCTATTTTCGATTTTTTTCGAATTTTCCCGCTCAGAGAGGATTTTCCAACCGAAACTGAAAAATGTTACATGTCATGCCTTGAAAATATTTTAGATTTCATCAGCGTCGTGAAATACTTATAAGTGATGAATTTCATGAAAGTACGTTCAGTAGTTTCCCGTATAAATATGGGTGAGGTTCCTCGTGAAAGACCCTGTATAACGGTGAATGAAAAACATAATTACGATGAATTGCTTTCGTTAAAATTTTTAGCTTGAATGAGCCATCTCGTATATTTTTGATCTCTTTTCGAAACACATCGAATGATTTTGTTTTAGGGGTATCTTCAGACATATAAGTGTGGCTCGAACGAGCTCATCGAAATAGAGGTTATTTCCATCACACAAACATGAATGGGGAAAGGAGTTGAGTGATTCAATTAGAAGTTGCAACTGAAACCCTATTCTCAAGGAAAAACAGCCTCAAAACAAACCCAATAATAGACAGAAGCTTTTTTAACCCCTATTTAATAGTATATTCTAAAACAAGTTGCAGAACATTCCAAAGATTCCAACACGAATGCGAAATTTTGAACTCATCAGTGTTGGAATTGCCTTCTGCAACGAGTATTAGACGATATTTTCTCTATTTCAGTCAAGAATTGTGAAAAATTTATTGGAATTCAATGAAAAATTCAGATTATACCTCCTTGTGGCTTTTGTATTTTATTTTCGCAGTTGGTGTGACTGATACGAAAATTGACAGATTATAGAATATTGACAATTGACATGCAATGGAGGCGTGTTGACATTCGAAAGGATAGGATGTCAGTGTTGTCATCCACAAAATGAAAAATATAACTAAAAACAATGCTGTAATGAGTTCATTACAGCACTGTTTTTAGTATTGTAATAAACTCATTACAACACTGAAATAGAGAAAAAATATTTCATCATTATCCGAAATTCATCCATAATATTAGTTGGACTGATGAAGTATACATTAGTAGCTCAAGTACACTGCTCAACAATTGATAGGGATCACTTACTTTTTCTAAATTTATTTCTGAAATATTCGCTCCAAGATTATAAATTTAGTGAGATATCAGTTGATAATATGGTTCACTTGAGAAAAGAATGAAAAAATGGAAAGTTGGAGAGAAAAAAAGACCTTATTAGGAACACTCAAAATTCTGTGTTTGAATAACATAAAAATTTTATGATGAAACCACAAGAAGGCTGAAGTTTCGGTTAAGCTAGTACCTAGTTGGTCCCCCACGAGCTCGTCTCAAGCATCCTACTCTACGAGGCATACTTTCAATCAAACGATTTATAAAATTTTGGGGCAAATTCGTCCAAATATCCCGTAAAGCGTTAGAAAGGTCCTCCAGGCTATTGATCGGTTGTTCTGAGGTTGACAATTGTCTAGACATCTCAGACCAGACATGTTCGATGCAATTCATGTCTGGAGAGCGAGCTGGCCAGTCCATCCTATCAATGGCATGAGTTTCTAGCGCTTCATTAACCAGATGACTACGGTGTCGACGGGCATTATTGTCAATTAAAATGAAATTCTCGCCCAAGGCAGCCGCAAACGGAACAATTATGGGTTCAATAATCATATCGTGATATCTCTGGCTGGTCATTGTGTTGTTCTGCAGAACAACCAACTCTGTCTGTTGGTTCAAACAAATGCCTCCCCATACACATATAGAACTCCCACTAAAAGCTGTTATGGGTACCATAAACTGTTCTGCATACCTTCGACCTCTTTCCCTCCAACCAAGAATACCTCCATCGGAGTTGACCAAACGAAATCTAGAATAATGCGTAAATAAACAACGGCTCTAATCTTCTACTGCCCAATTGCGGTGCTCCTCAGCCCATTGCCGTCGATGAACGCGGTGTTACCTATTCAATCGGGGATGTTGTACCCTCCTACGTGCTCTCAAACCACGAACATGTAGTCGTCGTCTTACAGTCTGGTTCGGAATAAGAACTCCTGTTGCAACTCTCAGTGATCTATTGAGCCGCGACGCCGGGTAAGTGGGATTTCTCCTAGCATTGAGGATCAAAGACGATCTTGGGCAGCTGTTGTACTGCGCTGCCGACCTCCCCATGAACATAAGCTACTGAGTCGTTTTGGATGAACCTATTCCAAGCCCGACTCACGACACTTTGCGGAACATTCAACCGCCGGGACACTTCTCGATGGTACAAACCTTCCTGTATCCACCGTATGATTTGGTCCAGTTGCACGTCTTCTCGGCATGACTGATAAGCTGATATTGTTCTCATTTCTTCAATTATTGTCACCTTATGCGTTTGAACGAGAGAAAAAAAAACAGATTTGATAACAAATACCACATTGCTTTTCACTCCACCTATAACACCTTACAGATAATTATCGATTTTGTGAACAAGAGCCGATGAAGTGAGGAAAAATTTGATATAATCAACTCAAACCATCTAAATATTTCCTTAGAGAACATAAAATGTACAGATATTCACGAGATAACTTGAAAAAAATACACATGAAGAGAAGTTCATAAGTGATCCCTAGCAATTGTTGATCAGTGTATATTCGATCGATTCAACGATTATTAATTTTCCCCTTATCGTGGGAAAAGTCACTCTATTTTTATGTTTTCTATGCGCGAAGCTCTATATTCCAGAAAAGTAGGTAGTTACTTAGCAATCAGAAAATAGCAATGCGGTAATATTATCACAAATGGATTATTATAAAAAAATTTAGAAAGCACTGACGTGAGGTCAGATTGCTTTGGCGCTCTTGTTGACCTACTTGCGAGTAAATATTCAAACCTTAACAAATCTATAAGCTCTCTGATCGAGTGAACAATAGTCTTTTTCCGTACTATGGGACAATGTGATGTAAATATGAAAGCCTAATGAATAAACAAACCTTTATCTCAATTTGAAAATAACTACTCATAATTTTCACCAAATTTTGTTCTATACTTCTCCTAAAAACTTACGTCATTGCTTTTCTGAGTTTTGACAACGCCATCAAATTCTTTCTCTATGATAAAAAATTTTTTGATTAATATTACGTCTGTGCTTTTCTGAATTTTGACAACGTCATCGACATCGAATTCTACCTCTA
Organism: Micraspis discolor; assembly: GCA_030674115.1. Taxonomy (NCBI): domain Eukaryota; kingdom Metazoa; phylum Arthropoda; class Insecta; order Coleoptera; family Coccinellidae; genus Micraspis; species Micraspis discolor. The sequence goes on along the minus strand of JARTUT010001311.1, from coordinate 2,568,426 downwards.
TGAATTCTATGAAAATTTTGATTGATATTACGCCAACTGACACTGATATCTAGGTCCGCTAGTTGTCAAACGTATATCGATCTGTGATGGCAAATCTTTCAATGACAAAGCTCGGACTTCATGACATTTCTATTTTTCTCTTGAGTAAATGAAAAAAATTATCATATCTTCAGAAGGGGCAGAGCTACGACAATGAAATTTGAGGATGAGTAAGATATCGGTAACCTCAATCAATATACGGATTTTTATTTGAATCTAAATGAAGTCTTAGGAGATATTGAGTATTGAAAATTTTTTTTTAGGGAATTTTTTAAAAATTTTCTAGCGTGACGATTTCTGCGAAATTTTGCAAGCCGTTTCGTTTCGGCGTCCCTCAATAACATTCCAAGTATCAACTTGATCGGATGGATATTCTAGTAGTTATTGAGGAAACAAAATTTCATATGCTCATAACTACTGAACCATCCGACGGATTTGGCCCAATAACGAACTTGACCGAGATATTTGGACAATTAACCTATTCTGAAAATATGAAAACTCTAGCTGATTCCTTTTGGATGCTAGAGAGGATACGGCCCGGCCGGCCGGCCGGACAGACTCAACTTTCGCCACGAATTCTTCATCGGGAGTCGAACCCAATCGATTGAGACCATTTTCGGCTCGATATTCCAAAATTACAGACATTCGGGCAAAATGATAGGCACTCTGTTCGGGTGAACAAGAGCGCCAAAAATGAAACAAGGAATGGTTTCAATTTTTAACACGGTTTTTTTAACTTCACTTGTATGTTTGCTTGTTTGTAAGTAACTCTCGGAAGTTGGCTGCAGAATGCATTGTTACAGAAAACTGTATGCAGATCTCGGAGAGAGCCTTGCCGTACACCTCTTTTTTCGTGTTTTTCGAAATATTTTCGGGGTTTCTTCGTGAAAGATCTTAATAATTCAATAAAATGGTATCGATGTATATACAGACATACGGCTTTATAATCCTAGCAGCTATTTTTATAAGCATATTTTCGTGTATTTTGCAACATTTCGGGGTTTTCTGCGTACGGGACATTATTTCAATAAAATGATATCGATTCATATACAAGGTGTCCCATATGCTTGCATATACCGCAAGGTTTCGGGTTTTTCTGCTTACTGGATATTTTATTTGATGATACAATGTTATCGATTAATACACTGGGTATGCAATTTAGAAATCATTATTTCTCAATTCTTCTTAGCTTCGAATGAAAGAGCGTTCTGGGTACGTTTTCATTCTTATGAATTTAAGGTATATTCAGCAAGGCGGAGATTTTTGAATAATATAGATGGAGTACAATTTATAATACCTCATTTTTCATTGAAGTTCATTAGTTGAATTGTAGAATTGATATCATAGGCATTGCGTCAATATTTTATGTTTTATGACTTTATATACAGGATGTTCCAGTTTTCAGATTGTGCTGCTTACAGGATGTCTCATTTGATAACAAAATGTTATCGATTGATATACAGTGTGTGCAATTTACAAATCGTGATTACTCAATTCTTCTTAGCTTAAACTTAAAGAGGCAGATCTACGATCTTGTTGTTCTGAATTAAAAAGACTAATTGAAAAATCAAAATAAATAATACTTTTAAAAAACTTGAGTTCAGAATCCAACTAAAACGTAGAAAATAAATTTTTGAAAGTTCAAATTAAGAATAATGTAAATATGAAATAAATGTAGATTATTGTGAAAAAGCGTGAGGTGTATTTCAAGTCATTATAAAAATGATAATCCTTATACTGATATCTGTCAATAAAATAGTTATAATTATTAACACTATGTACCTCACGCTTTTTTTACAATAATATACATTTATTTTATATTTACATTATTCCTAATTCAAACTTTTTAAAATTTATTTTCTACTTTTGAGTTGGATTCTTAACAAAAGCGAGTTTTTTTAAGTTTTTGTAAACTACTATTTATTATACTGATAATGTTTCATTTTTGGTTCGTATTTTCTAGCTTGACGTTTCAAAAATACTTTCAGTTTTGGCTAGGTATTATACTATTTTCCACAGAAAAAGTTTATCGAAAAATGAAATATTGTAGTCTCACCGTTAAAGTTTTAATTGTTCTAGTCAATTCAGCAACATACGCCATCATTACATTCTCAGAAGAGAATACACTCTTGTTTTTTTCTGCTAAATAAAATCCATGAATCATTGGTACTCAAGTTTATATATACGAGGGCCATTCAGAAACTAACCTCCGATTGGTCACAGTGCGGGTAGAGGGGGAGTAGCGCGCCATCTGTGCATCCACGCGCTCAGCAGGTCAGTCGGCATCAAGCCGTAGTCGAGTGAACATCGTACCTGCGCTAGTTTAGTTTTTGTGGCAGTTTGAAATGTGTGCTGCAATAGAAAATCCCGCCAAATGTGAGGTGCGTGCTGTTATAAGGTTTTTTACAGCCAAAGGATACTCTGCAGCAGCTATTCATCGTGAGCTTTGTGCCGTGTACGGACCAAAATTTATGAGTGAAGGAGTTGTCCGTGAATGGGTACGTTTATTTAAAAGTGGACGAGAAAACGTTCATGATGAAGAGAGGAGTGGTAGCCCTTCTTGAGTCCTTCAAGTGGGACGTTTTCAACCATCCACCTTACAGCCCAGATCTGGCGCCAAGCGATTATCACCTCTTCATGCATATGAAGAAATAGCTCGAGTCCCAGCAGTTTGATGACGACGAAGAGCTCAAAGATGCGGTCACAGGCTGGCACAAGCGGGTGATTTTTATGCAGAAGGAATTTCAAAGCTTGTGAAGAGATACGATAAGTGCCTCAATCGTTATGGAGACTATGTCGAAAAATAGTGCAAAGATGTAGTTGTAAGATGTATATATTGAAATATTTTTACTTAACTTGGTGTATTTTTTTCAATTAACCGGAGGTTAGTTTCTTAACGGCCCTCGTATCTCTGGATTTCGCCGGAAGTAAATCAAGTTATGGCGCGTTCGCGACTCTAGTTGTTCAGGAGGCGTGCATGGTGACAAATAATCACTATCGGTGTTCATATATACTAATTCTACTCCAATTTCCCATGAAATACAACAACTTCAACAAAACCCGCTTGAAAATTATTTCATTTTTGTCATAACAAAGTGATTTCTATGGTTATCAGATCTATATTTGAATATGAACATAGAGAAAGCTTACTTGATCACATCTTGAATTATATATTCAATAAATTTTTCGAATGTATACAAACGATCCAAGAAAAAACAGTACTTTTGTATAATTCGGGGGAACATCATAATCCCAAATTAATGTGTTGTCACAGTCGTTTTAATATATTATTTTTTTTCCACTAAATTATACAATATACTCTTGTGGTATGATATGAAACATGAATCCCCGTCATACAATAAATGGCCAAAATTATTAAGTTTTATCACAGAACTCTTATATCAAGAAGTGGGACGTCTCAACTAATTTCTGCCAACTTCAACCACTATGTTTTGGGTTTGTAAGCAATGGAATGTTGGCCGGAATGTAAAATCTTTCATAATCTCTTTCAACACATAAATAATCGAAGCTCCTTCAAGTCAGTAATCTGAATATAATATTTCCAGAATGATTCTGGTATTATATCAACTAGAATTTATTGAAAGTGCCTCAGGAAAGATAATGAAATATAGAATTTGAAGGATATAGCATAAATTGCAACTTTTACGTGATATATATTAGATAAATAATCTCATTTGCACATGAAAACAGGTATTATTCAGTTGAGGATTCCATCTGAATTTACATTATTCAAATTGAAAAATAGAATATTTTTTTATATATAGTAGCTTTACAGGAACCCACAAAAAATCTGCATTTACGTAATAGAAAACATCATTCAAGCAAAGGAAATGAAATTGAGATGGTTGATCAACACTGAAAACAAAGCTCATAGAAGTATTCATAAATACAGTTTTTCTTCATATTCAACAAACAATAAAGAAAAACACGGAAAGATTGAAATCAGTCATTATTCACTTATACAAGCATAAAATGTACACTCTTAACACTAATTGAGATGTAATGGAAATTACATTTTTTACAAACACATATTTCGAACTTCAACTTAAACCCAAACTGTGGAAAAGATATGTAGATGATACTTTCATTATTTGGCAAACATGGAAGAGACACTATAGATGGATTCCTTCAATATCTAAACAATCAAGAGGAATCAATTGAATTCACAATTGAAATCGAGAAAGACAGACAACTTCCATTCTTAGATGTACTCGTACATAAACAAAATGGAATCCCAAGAACCACTGTGTATAAAAAGCCAACGAACACAGGACAATATCTACATTTTGATTCAAACCACCAACTAAACACTAAATTGGGAGTAGCAAAATGTTTATTTGATAGAGCAATAAATATTTGTTGCACTGAAGAAGACCAAAATGAAGAAATAAATAACATCTCGAAAACTCTTACAAGCAATGGCTACCCCAAAAAGATATTAGAAAAAGCTAGACGAACAAGAGAAAGTCAACCTGAACCAACAGATATAAATCAGACCATTAAAACCGTAATTCCTTATGTAAAAGGTTTGTCGGAGAAAATGAGAAGAATTGGAAATAGATACAACATAACGACTGTATTCAAAACTCAAGACACTATCAGAGCTAAACTTACAAAAGTTAAGCATAATAATGACACACAAAGGACAAAGAACTGCATATATGAATTACCTTGCGAGTGCGGAATATCTTACATCGGAGAAACTAAACGCCCTCTGAATGTACGAATAAAAGAACATCAGAAGCTTCTACGAGTACTAGACAGCGACAAATCCAGGTTGGTCCAACATGCTGTAGATGAGAATCATCGTATAAAGTGAGATGAAGCATCAATAATATCCAAAGAAGAAAAACTTGCAAGAAGAAAAGAAGCAGCATTTATGAAAATAACACCTGATTCCATAAGTGCTCCATCTATAGATCTGCCAGAAGTTTGGACGCCGATAGTTCGATCCAACTTAAAAAGATCATCATATCACAGATGAGTATATAACATCGTTCATTTTCTTTCATGACTTCTGTCAATATTGACTTTTTGAAAATTGATAATTTTCAAAAGGTTTCTTACTTTTCTCCTTGATAAAGATAGAAGATGTCTATCGAAACGTATGAAATCATTACATCCACAATAGATGATGGTAATAGCCCAAACAATCATTCAAAACGAGCTCCATCATCAACAATATCTCGTCATCAACTTCAATGGAATAGTTTCCTATTTATAGAATTTCCTATACAGTTCAATTAATTCACTTTACTTCATCTTTGGTTAGTAACAGAGATATGGAATTCGAACTATTGGTAGCCAAGGATTCAGACGCGTGTAGGCTCACTTGTATCGGCAAAACCTGAAAATGAGAAACGATCAATGCATAAGGGATATTGACAGTGCATTTTTTTTCGTAATCGTAATTAAAAGTACGAAAGCACTGACGTGAGATCAAATGGCGTTGGCGCTCTTGTTGAGCTATTTGCCAGTAAATATTCAAACTACTCATAGTTTTCTCTAAGCTTTGGTCGCAGCTTAAATTTCCTTCTCCTATAAACCTACGTCAGTGCTTTTCTAAAATTTGACAACGTACATTATTTCACCATAATGAACCATTTCTATTAATTTTCCCCCAACTGACACTGATCAAAGTGTCCGACCCATGTCAATCGAATACGTATCTGTAAAAGCATCAAGCATTGATTCTTCTGACGGATATTATGTCTTTTCTGAGAAAATAATCATATTTTTAAGTGTAAAGAAGTTTTGGTCGAATCTCAAATGCCTTTCTCCTGAAGGCCTACGTATGTGCTTTTCTGAATTAAGACAACGTAGGTATATTATTTCACCGTAATGAAAAATTTCGATTCATGCTCCTCCAACAAACACTTATTCATAAACTTTTTGAGGTTCATTTCTTAAAAATAATATCATCTGGATAAAGATCCTTGAGTTCTCGACACTCATTTAATCGAAACGTAAAACAACTTAAACCTGTCGGCAGGTGGATTCGGGGATAGCTGCCATTTCGCGACAGATATTTTCTTTCAAATGCTGGAGTAAGTCGATTTATCGGCGTTAACTTTAGAACTAAGATAATCTCATAGGAAAAAGTTCATAGGGGACAAATCTGGACAGCGCGAAACATTGAAAATCGCGAGATCCCCTGATTTACGAAATTAAGCCCCTAACTCGCATCTTGGGGCATTAATTCTTGCACCAATTGAATTTTATAGGGCATCAATTTTCTCAAGAAAATTGGTCTCTTTTAGAAATTGATGTTTTCTCTGAAATGTGGGCAACATGAACAACTCTGTACAGTGTTGCGAGGCAGCAACTTGTTCTGTTTGGTTAACCTTGCTTCACCTTTACATACGTCATCTTCTTTGAAAACTCTTCCTCATGACCGGATGCCGTATTATTTCCACATTCGACCATGTAAGAAAAATATTTAAAACATAAAACCATCTTTAAACGTTCACGATAATGTGAATCTGTGTACCGATTTGACACTCCCTGTACCCCCGCCGCATGTTCGAGTTCGCGCATACGACACTGTTGTGAGACATGAGGTGTCTAGGAATGTAAACAATAAAGTTTCAAACAAAATAATCCATCAATAAAGGCGATGAATCTGAGTGGAAGCAGGTTCCTCACAAGAAAAGATCTGGGCGTAAACAACGAGCATTGGTTATTGGTAAATTTTCCGGTCCTGCAAATACAGAGGGTATAAGAAAATACAAAGCGCTGCATGTTTCCAATTTGAAGCCGGATACAAAAGTTGAAGACCTCACCACATTTCTACTAAGTTCATTTTCGGATGTTAAATGTGAAGCTTTGAAATCACGTTTTCCTGATATCTACGCATCATTTAAAGTTCTTATTCCTATGGATGAAATTGACAAAGTGAAGGTTCAAGAATACTGGCCCAATAGATCGAGTGTGCATAATTTTTACCAGAGCAGGGAAAAAGAGCTGAGCACTTAGGGGAAGGTGTACTGAGATTGAGAATTCTACATCTCAATGTTCAGTCTATTATGAATAAAATTGATGTAATCTCTATACTGTTGGTTGACAAGAATCCAGATATTGTCTGTATTGTGGAACATTGGTGCAATGAAGATTGTGTAAAGCTTGTTCAGTTTCCTGGATATCAACGTGTCGCAAGTTTCTGTCGTCCAACACGGGAGCATGGAGGCACGGCAATATTTACAAAGGATAGAATTAATGCAAGAGATCTCAAGGTTTCCAACTTGTCTGAAGAACTGGTGTGTGAGTGCTGCGCAGTGAAGTTAACTATCGGTCGAAATAGTGTTTGTGTGATGAGTGTATATAGGTCACCTTCAAGTGATCTCGATCAGTTCCTCTCTAAGTTGTCATCCATTATTCAGCGTTGTTCCAGTCGACAAGAAGCTCTGTTCCTGTGTGGTGACCTCAATGTGAACTATTTACAAGTGAATTCAGAGTCGAAAAAATTACTTGATGATCTGTTTAATTGTTTTTTGTTAAAGACCACTTCACTTTCTCCAACTCGTATTTTTACGAATATTATAGGTCAAACATCCTCTTCTAAAGTTGACTATATTGTGACAAATGTAGATCTGAGCAAGTGCAGGGCTAAAGTTTTTCCACCTTGCTTTGCAGACCATGGTGCCTTTTTTGTTGGATTATTTCACAGACGATCTTGATAAGTTGGAAAATAATAACAATTCGAAGAATATAACTTATAGAAATTTAGCACATGAAAATCTCATGAATTTAGCCAGAAAAATTGCTGAAACTTCCTTTTCTGAAATTTATCATATTTCTGATATAAATACCCTCTTCCAAAAATTTGTGGTTATTATCACAGATTGTATTGACCACTGTTGTCCATTAGTTCATAAAACTTTACCGAGTGATGTATTGAGAGGCTGGATATCACCGATTTTAAAGAGTGCAAGTAATGATTTAAAAAAATTGTATTGGCTACAAGCAAATATGAAAACTGTAGAAGCTTCGCTTCTCTATCGGAATGCTAAATCAAATTATAATACTCTTGTTAGAAATTGTAAACTGCGCTTTCATGAAAATATTATTATGAATTCAACCAATAAGAACAAAACTATTTGGAATATTGTAAACCAGGAAACTGGTAGGAAAAAAGTTAACTTTAACAATTTGATTCTGTCTATTGACAACACTCTATGCTCGGATCCTTCAATGGTGGCGGATGCTTTCGGGTGTTTTTTCTCAAATGTTGCTAAACGGGAGCTTGAGCGGAGATATTCTGACTCATTGAGCAACAATTGCACAACTTACCTATTCACCATAGCACCTTTTATTTTCATCCTGTTGACCGACGAGAGATACTGTCTTCATTTGATAAGTTGAAAAATAGGAATAGTTCTGGATTCCAATATGTCCCAGTTAGGGTTTTTAAATTTATATCTGAATATTTAGCTGAACATCTAGCACATCTTACTAATGAATCGATATCTTCAGGAACCTTTCCGGACATACTCAAGCTTGCTGAAGTAATTCCCATTCACAAAAGAACGAAGTTGAGGAAATCTCAAATTACCGCCCAATTTCAATTCTAAATGTTTTTTCTAAAATTGTTGAAAGAATAGTTCTTGATAGAATGATTGAGTTTTTAGATAGGTTCAACTTACTTTGTGAAAATCAACATGGTTTCAGACGCGGTTATTCAACTAAAACAGCAACTTTAGATTTTGTTCAGACTGTGTATACCTCACTGGATGAAGAATATGTTGTTGCTGGCATTTTCTTCGACTTATCGCGAGCTTTTGATACTATAGCACCTAGTTTCATTGAGAGTAAGCTCTACAACATGGGTTTTCCGGGTATATTTCTGCGATGGCTGGTTGATTATACCTCTAAGCGGAAAATATCAGTTAGAGTTAACAATGTACAATCGTCCCAATTCGATTTAGAACTCGGAGTTCCACAGGGCTCTGTCCTAGGACCACTAATATTTATACTGTTCATAAATGATTTGCCCCATTATATTAAGACAGATAAAATTATCATTTTCGTAGATGACACATCCTTTGTTGTGAGAGCGAAGAGTGTGGATGAGCTTGTTGGTCTCTGTAAGAATCTAGTTGAAAAGTTCAAGTCCTGGTGTCATGCTAACAGACTTATCTTAAATGTTGACAAAACTGAATTAATAAAATTCGAGTTAAGGCAGAGCATTCCTCTAACCCTTAATTGTGATTCAGATGTTCTTGTGTCTAAGGAGACAACAAAATTCCTGGGCCTTGTGGTTGACAGTGGACTACAGTGGACTGGTCATGTTGAATATCTTAGTAAGAAAATCTCTGCTGCCTACTATGCTATCAGTAGACTTAAGAGCTCGCTTCCACTCGGTGCTTTGATATCGGTCTACTACAGTCTGGTTTATAGTCACTTGTCATATAATGTTGAAATCTGGGGTGCTACTTCCGATTTGCAATATTTCATTTTAATCAATAATGACTTATTTTAAAACCAACAGAACTAGTTATGGATCCAGAAATAAGTAGTATAAGACTCATGAAAATTTGAGGAACACGTTTCGTTCATATGTAAATTTTAGGTTTTACGAGCATCCCATGTCGCTAAAAGTGGCATAAAGTTCCAGGTAGTTTATTGTTTATGGTTGGGACATTAAAAGAAGATTGCTCCGTTGATAACTATAGAGTTATGGTGAGTTTAATCAAAAACTTTCCATGTTTCTGCTCTATGTTATGTAAAGGGCACAGTTGATACGTTGTGATTCTGCTTTTGTAGATGGGGGATACATCAAGCAATGAAAATATTTCATATTATACTGATCAAATGAACTCAATCGATTGATTGGGTTAGACCTTCTGATAAAGGACCAGTGATCGAACTTGAGGGTGGGCATATTTCGATATTTAAGCTCGATGTCGAAAAAAAATTATATCTCCACTTATACTGTTCAGAAAGCTCTGAAATAAAATCGTGATACAGGCATTTTTCGCGTTGAATCCAGTGGTGTACTCGTCTTTTCTGTACCATTTCTAATTATGAAGCTACGACCCTTGAATAGGAACACTAAATTTCTGTCTAATTTTCCGAAATCTGAATTTTTTTTAAATTTCAAAATAAGCATCACATGAATTGTTACTATGTGAGTACTAGAAAATAGTTAAACCTATTTTCATCAGAGTCTCAATATTTTCTATGATTTCAGTTGTTGATAAGCACAGAAAAATTCATCATGGTATAATTACATTTCATTGTTTTGTTCTGTAGTCGATTTCTCCAAGATCATAGAATAATTGACTGCTGACAAAAAGATTCGAGCTTTTGACTGTCAAATCATTCGAAAGTTTGAATTAAAATCAGCGCTATTTTTGTTTCGAAATACTTATATATTTTTTCACTTCAAAATAAAATATGAAAATACTGAAAAATTCAACAAGCCCGAATGTGCAATCATAATAAGGATGAAGCATTACAAGACAATTAAAATAGTTTTCCAGAAAGAATTCAACCGCAGAAGTCAAAGTTGAGACGACTCAAAAACAATTTGAAGATAGAAGTTTCGAAATGAAAAGATCAAAACATTATAATATCGGTACTGTATCCACCAATTCTAATATTTCCAAGCTTCAAATAGAGAAAAACTGATATAACTCGAAGGTGAGCTTCGAAAATATTGAAAAAAATAAATCATAAGTAGAGCTGGAAAACTGAACAACGTTTTTGGTCAGACATTAATTCTCATGTTACTCTAGATGTTCCTCATCAGGGTTGGTTCAGGTTTAATATATGGTGTGATACTAAATATAACCGTGTGTTGACCTATCGCATTTATGATAAAACGCTAGAGAAATAATTGAGCAGCACGTTATTGAAGATTATTAAGTGAATTTAATTCTTCTCGAGACAGGAAATATTTACTTTCAAGAAGATGTTGCTCCACATCTAAACAGCAGGAATATAGGTGAAGAATTAGTGAACTTCGGCAATAAACGGATAGGAAACCAAGGACCCATAGTATGGACGTTCAACATATTGGTCATCATTAGATTTTTTCTGAGGATTTCGTAGAAATGATTACGTCAGAATAAATGAACTCAGAGAAATATTTCTAGGCTTTTGAAAAATATTTTCGAGTATTCATCTATTGAATAAAGTGCGAAGTATCGAAAAAAACTGCAGACTCTGTATTGCTGCAGATGTTGAACGATTTGGGCCTCTTTTTTGAATATTGGTCCTCATTATTAGGTTTTCTACGGTCGTGCGTTTTTACCCACTTTCCCGCTCTATTGCAGGAATGGTAAAATATGTCAATTTATCGTTATTAAATGTACATTTCACTGATTTTACCTGGAAATTACTATTGTAACTAATATAGGTCATAAAATTCAAATAAATTAAGAAACTGGGATACTTTTATATATCTACACTATACATTTATCGAAATCAATATACATAACAATCAAACTTAGCTAAGTCAAGTGGTTTGGTGTGATAACCAATGGTTTGCTATGACAACCAAGTGTGTTAAAGTTTCAAATCGAAGCGTTGTCGAAGTGTCCGATTCTGGCATTTCCCAAATTATTGGGTTGTTCGGAAAGTCATTTCGTTTTTTTTGGGGAACATGATAGACAGTTTTGGTATAATGAATAAATATTTTATTAAATTATATATTGGCCATTCTGGTCCGACACCTTTTGCCATCTTTCTGGCAGTAACATAATTCCTCTCTCATAAAAGTTTTGGTCCTTGCTGGCAAAAAACTGGTTCAGGTGGTTTTTGACATCTTCATTTGAGGTAAAGGTTTTGCCATCCAAAAAATTTTGCAGGGACCGGAACGAATAGTAGTCGGAAGGCGCCAGATTTGGAGAATATGGTGGATGTTGCAGTACGTCCCACTCAAGCTGTAAAAGATTTTGGCGAGTGACCAAACTTGTGTGAGGTCTGGTGGAACACTACACCCTTCCTGTTCATCAATTCGGACCTCTTCTCTTTAAGTGAATCATTCAATTTGTCCAGCTGATGACAATAGACTTCTGAATTAATCGTTGTATTGTCCGTCAAAAGCTCAAAAAAAAACGATTCCTTTGACATCCCACCATACGGAGAGCATCACCTTTTTTGGTGAATTTTGGCTTTGACACGCTTTGAGCCGGTTCATCTTTTTCTGCTCCATGACCTCTTGCGTTTAGCATTGTTGTATACAACCCATTCTCCGTCCCCAGTAATAATCGGCTTCAAAAATAGATCGTTTTCTTGACGTTTGAGAAGCGAATCACACGCGTCAACGCGACGACACAAATTTCGCTCCGTAACGACATGGGGCACCCATACATCGAGATTCGAGGTTAAGCCCATGCCTTTCAAATGACCATAATAATAATAATAATATAATAATAATTTATTGATCCCATGAGACATAACAGAATATGTGTGAGACAAGTCTAGAATACAAAAATTAAACCAATTGATAAAAAATTAAACCTATTGATACAAAAATTTACTATCTAACTAGGCACTGGCGTACTGTTAAAACCAGTTCTGCCTTCTCCATACACATCCGTCAAATTTTTCTCGCTTGGACAGCATTTTTACCTTTTCTGAAGTAAAGAAGTGAAATATGACGAAAATGCTGCTTATTGCTCTCCATATTTAAAAAGGGCACCAACCAAAAACTACTGTATAGAATTAATAGAACTTTTTCACACACAAGCCTTGCAATATCAGCTCTCAAGACATATAATGGTTATGCGGTTTCCGAACAACCTAATATATTCAATGAAAGCAATATTATACTTTGTCAGACGGAGAGCTCCCAGAAGCAATATTAAAGGCTACAGATCAGGTGAAGTCAGACTTCTTACCATGTGAATCACGAGAAAGATACATCAATACAAGCAATTTTTAAACTGATATCAGGAAAAAGGAGTGAGTTTCTTCAAAGATGACGAGTTTTGGTCTATTTTTTCGAGCAAGTAAAGGAGAGAAATTCAATACCCTACGGTCACTTTATTCGATGGTAAAATGTTTAGTTGAAATAAAACCAAATCTAGACATAAGCAAGTTTCATAAATTTACATCGGTCCTAAAAAGCAAAATTTTGATTTTCGACCACAAAAAGCGCTGATTTGTACCAAAGAAGACTTATTCCAATTCATGCTAGCTCCTGATGAGATATATCTTATGAATAATATAGGTACCATTTTTGCTTTATCCGGCGCTCTTCGCAGAGCGGAGTTTGTTGAAAATCACGATTGAAGATATTCAAAATAAAGGAAACTTAATTATTGTGAGAATTTCCGCTTCGAAAAACCATATCTGAAGATCCTTGGCTATATCTGAAGACATACAGAATGAAACCTTTTTGACGCTCTATAGAAGGTGTGCAAATTTACGCCCTCCTACCACCACGCACCGTCATTTTTTATCAATTACAGAAAACGCAAGCGCGTAGGTATACATTTGGTTAAATCAAGCAGAAATCGCTGCCACTTAGGTCTACCTAACCAACAACGTTATACAGTACACAGTTTTAGACAATCCTCGGCAATATTTCTAGCAGATCCAGGCGAAGGGATAACCAATAGACCAAAGACTAGGAGTCAACTACTGTTGCTGAGAGTTATTTGGAGGACTCCGTAAAAAAATATCCTACTTGACCAACCGGCAGCAATATGTTGAGTTCAACGGTGTGCGGTCTGTAGTATTTTCGAGTACTTCGTGAGTACCGCAGGGCAGTAACCTGGGACCACTGCTTTTCATAATTTTCATCTTTGATTTGGCCGATGTGGTGGACGTCAACTGTTTGCTATTTGCGGATTATTTCAAGATGTACCTTGAGATGAGGGATGCAGTAGATTGTGAACGGCTTGCCAACAATTTGCTGTGCGTTATTGAGTGGTGCGAAAAGAAACGATGTCTTTTACACATAACAAAAATGTAATTCATTTCGACTATACTGTGGATGGTATCTCGCTTGAGCGTCTGGCGTTGTTGACGGATTTGGGAGTGATTTTTGATCCAAAACTTTCGTTTGCCCCACATACAGGGTGAGTCTTTGACCACTGCGTTAATTTTAACCATAGATTCTTGACGTCAAAAGAAACATTTTCTTCCTATAACATTTTTCCAAATTTGGCCCCTTTCAAAAGAAATAGGGTGTTGAAATTTCATAAAAAAATTGCATTTTCACCTGTAATATTCAAACGACAATATCAATAGAAATGATCTCTTGTAGAAGGTTTTTGATAACACTCGTGCATATTTTGGCATCAATAGATTTATTCCACCTCTTGTGGGTTTCTCACTACTACTCTACAGATTGGTTAAATTGCATGAAAAACAAATATCGCTTGAACTAAAGGTCCGTATCTCTCCAGTCTATGGTTCCACTACTAAACACTATAGATGAAATTAACCACTGAACAATTTTTGTCTTACATTCACCACAAAATCTAAATTGCCATTTGCTGTATTCATTGTTAATGATGTCTAGCAACTTGTTTAATATTTAATTCAGAATAATATTCCATAATAAATAGAGAAAAAGTTTTTCATCACTCTTCGGTACTTCGGTATATTTTGACCGTTGAAATAGGTAAAGTATTTTCTGTCAGGACCTGTTAAATTGAAGACTTGTCTTTATGGAGAGCTGGTTTTTTATAGCTTCAGACTTTCAGGGTTCATCAAATTATATCTATTCTTACTAAGGAATGCTGCAAATTGAGCTCATATGAGTTTTGAAAACTTCGAACCCAGTCTCCTAAATTTGTTTTATACCTTTATTATCTTTATTCCATACACCGATTCAACCTTGTTCACAAACTTAGGAGATAATAGAATTTGACTTAGTTTTAATATTTCTGAATGTTTGTTGAGATGCATGGTTAATCGATATTATCCTTCCAATATTTTCCAGAGTTTTTTGAAAGAAAGCTACAAATAACTGTTGACAGTTTGAAACAGAATCAAAACAACAAGGAACCACAGAACACTTTTTTATTGGGAACTACCCACCACAGAGACGTTATAATATTTTAATGTGATAATAATTCACTCTAATTATTTTGAGGAAAATTATAACTAAAGATCAATAATAGTCACAGATATTATCTTTCATTTAAAAAAACATTGAAAATATTATTATTATTAAAATTATTATTATATGGTAAGACATTGAAATTTGACATAATCTATAAATAACCATTATTCAATATTTATGTTCTTGTTTACGTAATTAAAACAGATACTCTGATTATAAAAATCAGTAATCAGTAATTATAGTCTAAACATAATAGATTCATATTAATGATTAAACAAAAATTTTTTATTAAAGAACACTTAGTTGGTTTTTCAAAATCAAATTTAGGTATAGTATTTCTTCAAGAAAGTATAATTGCACACCTAAATCTGGAAATGCTTGTGATCTATCCAGGTAAATTGTTATTGGGATTCAGTACAGAAAATAATCATCAAGCAAAGTAACATCACTTTAAAATGATTATTCGTAGTGACATCATTCATTGTTGTTGAAGATTTCGAAAAAGATTTTCATATTTTTAACAGTATGATATCAAGAGACCTCATAGACCTGTTCACTGGTCTCTGTCAAGGAGAAGAAACTTCAGAAATATCAGTGTTTCGAAAATCATAGATGATTTTTTCTGGCTTTGAGTGAAAAAAAAAGTACAGTGACAACCTCTTGCCTTGGAGTTTTCATAGAAATGATGGTTCTCATGATTAGGAAATCTTAAGAAGGAAATTACAAATGTATGATGATAACACCCAATAATTCTGAGGTTTTCTTGGAATTTCTCACTAAAAGGGTTGGTTTAGAATCTTGAAATAGAAAGAAAATATAGTAGAACAACAAAAATCTATGTTTATAGTGTTGAATTTTTTTTACCAGAAAATTATTATTTTGTATCTTCCTTCTTGATATGGACCTCATCGGATGAAACATGAGTGAGTGAATGATTTCTTAGAGGGAAAATAATGTTTTTAAACAATTCAGATTCAATAGTGGATGCTGTGGAAGGTATTTTTCATTCAAACTAAACTGGACTACAGAGGGTATTTGCCCAATGTGAAAACTTAAAATGCTTATAACTCTTCAACGCAGCTGAATATAGAAAAACCGTAATGGAAAAAGTGTTTCTTTTGATCTCAAGAACCTATGGTTTAAATTAACGCAATGGTCAAAGACTCACCCTGTATAATACCACTCTGTCTGCTGCAGGTGGGATGTTCTGATTTATGGCGCGCACATCTTGTGACTTTTAGGATACAGCTACATTGAAGATCCTTTTTGCACTTATGTCAGATCCATGCTAGAATATGCAGTTTTAGTATGGACCAGAACCATATGATGGGATTGAGTCTGTGCAACAACGTTTTTTCAAGTTGTTATCTAATAGAGAGGATAATGTGTATCCACCCATTGGTTTTTCTCTGGATTTACTTTTGATTAGGCACCTCAAAAAGAGTCTGAAATGTCGGCGGGATCGCCGGTGCGTTGTGTCCATGCTCAAATTGATCAATGCGATGGTTAAAGATTCCTGTATACTAGGTAATCTTAATTTTCTATTTCCAAGACCTGCTTTCAGAGCGGAGAACACATTTTACATGCCGACACCGAAAACTAACACATAGAAATATGTTGAATGGTTGTTTGGGCTATTACCATCATCTATTGTGGATGTAATATTTCCGACGTTTCGATAGACATCTTCTATCTTTATCAAGGAGAAAAGTAAGAAACCTTTTGAAAATTATCAATTTTCAAAAAGTCAATATTTACAGAAGTCATGAAAGAAAATGAACGATGTTATATACTCATCTGTGATATGATGATCTTTTTAAGTTGGATCGAACTGTCGGCGTCCAAACTTCTGGCAGATCTATAGATGGAGCACTTATGGAATCAGGTGTTATTTTCATAAACGCTGCTTCTTTGATTTTTCTTCTTGCAAATTTTTCTTCTTTGGATATTATTGATGCTTCATCAATAGGGCGTTTAGTTTCTCCGATGTAAGATCTTCCGCACTCGCAAGGTAATTCATATATGCATAATAATAATAATAATAATATATATCCATAATAATAATCATCACTTCCACAATAGATGATGGTAATAGCCGAAACAACCATTCAACACGAGCTCCATCATCAACAATATTTCGTCATCAACATAGAAATATTCTCCTCTTTATAATAAGTGTCATGCTTGTAACTCTGTTTGTCCTGACTTGAATATTTTTTATTGTAGCATCTCAGATATCAAGTTTTTGGCTGACTTTGTATTACATGTCTTATTTTGTATATTTAGAATTAGTTTTTTTTTGTTCACCTTGTTAGGTACTTGGGTTTAACCTGTAGAACATTGTATTTTTCGAATAAATAAATATATATGCACTGTAACTGACAATATGTGATATGCTGTGATTTTTTTTAATGTTTCTTCTTGATTATTTGATTTTCACTTGAGTTTTCTGTTGATTTAATATAACTTGTTTACCAAGAATAAGTATTTTTCATACCTATAAGTGGTTTTCACTGTTCATTAGTATTTATCTGTAGCATAAGTTTTTTTTTTAATTTTAGAATGACTGTTTTTCTAATATGTTTCTTTGATTTTTTTAAACCTAAAGTGCATTTTCAATATTTTCTTATGAAATCTGAAAGTTCGTTAGATTTATTTATTTCACATGAATTTTATTTATTCTTCTTTCTGTTTTTCCCTCACATTATAATTTCAAAGTAATAATTAGCTAAAACGTAGATAATCCTTGAATCCTCGAGAAAATGTTTATTGATTTAATCGTTTACGAGCCAGTAATACCTACAAGAGACTCAACTCTTCCTATCTATTCTTTAAGCTCTACTTCTGAAAAATTTGCATTCACTGTTTAATGTCATCTAATTATTTTCAAAATCTTTTGAGTTTATTTTGTGGCGATTATAAGTAAAATATTCTTCTTTCATTCTTTTTTGACTAACTTCAGTATCCTTTATTTTCTCGTCTTCATTTTATGTTCTCTTTTTCATTTAATTCATTATGGTCATATCATTCAATAACTTCGCTTTCATTCAGAATAATTTAATTATCGCTGATCTGAATTCAGTGAATTTTGTGGTCTGTTCAGTACTAAAAGTAAATTCATATGACACAATGACACTCTGCATATTATATTCCTAAATATCCATTAGATGAAAAATGAAATGAGGAAAATTTATAGCAGTTTCTTTTTCTTAATCCTTCGGCATATGCCTGAATTTCACTTTAATGGCACAATTCAGTGCATATTTACCATGCATGCTTGAGAAAATTTAAAATTCCCGCTGCTTTGGTAATGCAAATTTCTCGCCGGTTCGTTGCTGTACCTACCCCCAAACATGAAGCTGTTCGTGTTACCAAAAATTAATTAATTTCTTGTATACCTATTTGTGTCCTGTGTGTTAAAGTATCACACTGCCCCAGATTATGGGAAAATACTATAGAACAAACTCGCTGAAGCTTCTGACCTCACGTTAGAGGTTTTCCAATTTTTTTCTCTATCGAATGGCGAAAATCAGATATTATTAAACAGTTAAAAATGTGGTGATGTTGTATTCAACAATTTCTAGCATCCAGTATAAATCACGAAATAGCTTTACCCAATAATTACTACATGGTAACTGTTTCATTCTGTAAAAGTTCATCAGAACGTGAAAATACAGAAAATCAGCTATTTTCGTCTAAAGTATTCAAACACAGACCTCATTCCTTTTGTGAACGGCCCCCAACCATTCGCTCTTTTGTCTCACGACCGCCATTTGCGTTTCGTAGCCGTCTAGAATAAAACGCAGGAAAATCTAGATTCGGCCGTTTTAAAAACACATGTACCACGTGATTCAGATGCAAATGGGATGGCGACGTTTATCAAGTGAGCCTCGCTCTCGTCTCGTCCGCAACCCTTTTGTTCCGACTCATTTACCTCTTCTTCGTCTTCCTCTTCATTTGTTTCTAGCCTGTCCCCCCGTCTTTTGTTTTCTCAGAGCAAGCGAGGCGAATCGAGCTTTTGAATTATAAAATTCGCGAAGTATGCGGAATGAGAGAGGGGAGTTTTGTATGAAGGGACTGAGTTTGCGATTCTTTTGCAGAAGAGAGCCATCTTATAGCACCTATTCAAGGTATAATATTTAGATGCCAGTACTAACTCGGTGGGCCTCCCTCAACTATATGCATTGAAATGTCAGAGTGTAGATTTTGTTCGTTTTAGTGTATCCTTTTGAAAGAGAAGGTTCGAGGGGAATAACTGTTTGGAAGGGAGTTGAAGAATGCCCTAATATGCCAATACTAATGAACGGTCAGACAAAGCAGAAAACACAGTAACGTTCATAAAACATTGTATTTTTTAAGTAACTAATAACACTAATATTATATTATTCATTGAAGAAAATGCAAATGTCGTTAGGAACATCGTTTCATAATAACGTTTCGTTTCACGATGATTCATGGTTAATGCAACGTTTCGAATATCTTCATTATTCTTTATTTTATTTTTAATTGATACAGAATACAAACAGGGGATATCCCATAAATAGTATCCATATATAACTTTTAAAAGTGTCAACCTCAATCATAACATAACAAATTTGAATTGCCCAATCTTACAGAAAAAAAAGGAAAAAAGCTTACAAAAATCATGATACATAAATCTACCACACAAGGCTTGTTTTCGATGTTTCTTTAATTTTAACAATACTATCAACGAACAAGTCAAAATCAATTCCAACATGGCAGTTATTCACAGTAGTCATTGCTCTATTCACGCCGCTATTAGTGCTTTTAAATGAAATAGACCAGGGTAGAAGCCTTTAAAAATAATAAAAAGTAAAAAAAATTATAATAGAATGAAACCCATTAGAAAAGGAGGGAAATATGATAAAAATGAAAGGAAAAATAATTTACGGGCGATCTGAGGTTGGGAAAGGGATGGGGTGAGTTTTTAAGGGTAAAAAACGGTTTTTCTCGATTTCCGGCAAATCTAAAAGTCCTATCGAAAAAAGTCAAATGGAAAAGTTGTAGATAATAAAAAGATCTAAAACTTTTGTATTTACACTTTATTCACATAACCTCAAAATTTATGTGAAAAATTCAAAAAACCAAGTTTTTGGTTTTTTATTTTTATCTTTTACAAAAATTTTGTTTCTTTAACGAAATTTTGTGAAAACTTACCTTTTTATGTCCCAAATACGCTGTAATTTATTTGATTAAAAACATTTATTTTTTCACCTTATTTTGAATTAATATTGAAAAAACACCCTAATTTTCAATCGAAAATTCACCCGTCAAAATATCAGCTTTTTTCAAAAAGTTGGTATGGTTTCTGATCGTTGAAATCTCTACTTTCCGATGGCGAAAAAAAAAATACATGATACTATGGTAAATCTCCTCAGAAAACGCAAAAATTAAAAAAAAACTTGAATTCGAAAAATTTTTTTTAATTATTATAAATAATTTTGAGCTATTTATTAAAATGTAGACTTTAATTACTCGAAAAACGTTAGATTACATGTGACGTTGATAACAAAAAATTGCAAATAAAAATATACTACTATAATTAAGAAACAAATAAGTTAATTAAATTAATATTTAATAAGACATCTACAATATTTGGAGAGAGTTGTCTAATTTTCTTTAAATTATATGCGTAGATGCTTATTTATAACAATTTTTAGATAAATTATATATATACCCGAGTAGATATACCTGAGTGACCTACGAAAAATTGTAGCCCATCAAAAGGTATTTTGAGGAGAAGTGGGGAAGGGGCTAGGCGGGTCTTTGTCTTACTACATACATACCTACTATTATATACTATATATTTCGTAGCAGCTGTTACAACCGCTAGCCTAACCAGTATTCGAAATACAGTAAAGTATACAACATCGTTTATAAAAATACACGTGCACGCTGAGTTTCTTGAAGATAATTGTGACAAGTTTACTTAAAAAAACAATAAAACATTTCGAATCTGCATAGGAAAGTAAATACTATCTGTATCAATCAACTCAACCATAAAAATCGTAATATTTTCTTTGAAAAATAGTATGCTTAACTTAACATAACCTAAAGATTGAAATTAAATGATATTTTAGTACAAGATAAAAAAATAATTATCTCCTTAATTTTGCACATACAAATTTAGTTAATCCCATGAAAAAAAATAAATTTCAAAATCTATAAAAAATATATAAAATATATATAGTAAATATATTTCTAATAAAACAAACTTTTGGCCGATTTTTATATATATTTTATACTTTTTATAGATTTATAATATATTATTTATACATTTTGACATTGATTTCTTTAATATTTTTTTTTTCATGGGAGTTTATTCATGATTAAATAGTGAAGACATTATTAATTCGATTTTGTCTTTTCAGATTATCAGTATGGATGAATCTGTTTGTATCATTTGCAATAAGGCAGATGATAAGCAAGTGTATGCAATAAAAAAAGCAGCTTTGAATCGTTTAGTGGTATCCAGCAAAAAAAGGATCGACAATAAATACAAAAAATTTGAGACTTTAACATCAGCCTTTATTCATCGAAGTTGTCAAAGTCAATATAATGACGAGACCGCAATAGCTACAATTTGTAGTTCAAGACAAAAAAAAGCGAAAGAAGGAAAAGAAGTAATAAAAGATGCTCTTGGATTTAATTTTGAATCTCATTGCTTTATCTGCGGTGGATTTTTGGGTAATAAATCAAAAGAAAAAGTTTCATGTGTTCAAAGCAGCGATACAAGAAAAAAAAAAGGACAAATTTGTGTTCAAACTGTCATGGTTCTGAGAATTGCTCCAATATTGAAAAAGAAACCTATGAGGAAGTTAATGATTCAGAAGATATTGTGGATGAAGAACCAACGCAGTCTGGAAATAATGTTGGAGAGGAAGAAGGTGTTAATCATGAAGATTTCGAAGATCTACTAGAATTGGAGATGTTTGACGAATCTAACGATGAAGAAATGCCATCAAAAAGACAAAAACTTATGGATAAGTGATAAGAATTGAAGATAAGGTATTTATGAATGATGAGATTAATGTGTTTGAAAATATTGTAATGAAAACATAATGAGAATAAAGCATCTACATTTAATAGTACGATTTACATTTATATTTATCTATAATGAGATTTTCTATGACATAAATGTAGTTAGAATTAAATAGATCAACTTTTTAATTGAAAGAAATTGCAGCAATCACATTTTAGGATGAAATTATTTATAATAATTAAAAAAATTTTTCGAATTCTAGTTTTTTTTTATTTTGCGTTTTCTGAGAAGAATTACCATAGTAACATATATTTTTTTTTCGCCATCGGAAAGTAGAGATTTCAATGAACAGAAACCATACCAACTTTTTTGAAAAAGCTGATATTTTGACGGGTGAATTTTGATTGAAAATTAGGGTGAATATTAATTCAAAATAAGGTGAAAAAATAAATATTTTTAATCAAATAAATTACAGCGTATTTGGGACATAAAAAATAAGTTTTCACAAAATTTCGTTAAAAAACAAAATTTTTGTAAAGATAAAAATAAAAACCAAAAACTTGGTTTTTGAATTTTTCACATAAATTTTGAGGTTATGTGAAAAAAATGTAAATACAAAAGTTTCAGATCTTTATTATCTACAACTTTTCCATTTGACTTTTTCGATAGGACTTTTAGTTTTGCGAAATCAGAAAAACCGTTTTTACCCTTAAAAACTCACCCTCATCCCCTTCCCAACCTCAGATCGCCCAAAATTATTTTTCCTTTCATTTTTCATATTTCCCTCCTTTTCTAATGGGTTTCATCCTATTATGATTTTTTGGTTTTAAATTATCGACCCTGGACTAAAAGGAAAAACAGTTCTTTAGACCGCAAGTGTCTTTGAGGAGCATAAAAAGTAATTCTTTCAAGATATTAGAGCTCAATTTGTTTGTAACAATTTTATGCACAAAAAGTATATCACTGATCTTTCTATTAGTCTCAGACTGTTGAAATTGAAATGATTGAGCCTCAACTTATAATTATCTGGATCCCTAGGCCTTAAAATGAAATTACATTTGAAACTCAATAATTTTAAAAACTTTTTCTGAACTGATTCGATTCTATCTATATAAGTTATATAAAATGGATTCCAAACAATTAATGCAAAATTCAACCTACTGTTGACATATGAAAAATGCAATGCCTTCAGCGCCCTGATCTTTGAAGGGCTTACACTGTCTCATTATAAACCCAAGCATACGATTTCCAGAAGCGATAATAGAATTTATGTGCTTATCAAAGCAAAGTCTTGTATCAAAAAGAACACCGAGATCCCTCACACAGTCCACTGTTTATAATTGGACATTTTTCAATACGTATGAATACTGTAGCGGATTCTGGATTCGCGAAAACGTCATGACTGAGCATTTTGGACCATTGATGTACAGGCCATTATTTCCACAATAAGAAGTAAAAATCTCCAACTCCTTCTGCATTTCCTGACAATCTTCTATATAATCTTTAACTCTGAAAAACGATTCGGTAGATCGGTCAGCTTCAGTTCTTGAACCAATTGAATTTTGTAAGCTTGCAATGAAAGATCCTTACGTAAAATCCGTTAAGTCGTTGAATACGAAGGGCCAAGCTGTTGAGAAGGGGCGATGACTCGACACTTCACTCCCACCGCCGCTATATTCTCTTCACTACGAGCTGGATGTTGTCGATTTGGTCGAGTATTATCCAATAACGAATATTGAGTCTCAAACTTAGTGATGGTAGAGCAAATTATGCGTTCGAAGGCCAATTATGTGAACCGTAAGTTGCTCTAAGTGCCATTAATCGGAGAACGCCCATTTTCGTAATGAAGCTGAGCAATTTGTAGACGCTGTGCCGGGCTAAGTCGTTCCATTATGAAATGTAAGACACTACAGAACAAGAATACAACTTCTGCTGGAACTTGGCTAGCCCCAGTGGCAGTAAGTTATAAAGTTATTCTGTTTATTCAGAGAGAAGAATAAATACCAAATTTCGTGTCGATTCTATGTCTAGTTCTCGAGATATTCGTATCTGCTTGAATAATCATTAAGCCGTTATTTTAGCCCCCATGGGCTTGCAAATCAGAGATAACTACTGAAATAGTATTTTGTCAATATATAGATAATTCTGCAGCAGTATAATAGCATTCTCACGTTTGATTGATTTTTTATGAATTTTTAATAATCAGGTTTAGTACCTACTGACCCCCCTAGGGGGTTCAAGTAAATGTGGCTTGAGTAGTAATTGTCAGTTTATCTTCGTGGACGCTATTGATAAATTTGACATCAATCTTTTGTCTGGTTTGCTAGATAAGAATTTTTTTATTAAAAACTCGTCCGTCATTCGGCAAATTCGACCCGGGGGTGCTGTGGAATGAGTGCTGGTGATGGATTTATCATGGGCCATCATCGTAGAGAACGTACCATATCCAGATTCCAACGTGAAAATAGAAAAATCTCAAATTATCTCAAAATTATTTGCATCGCTATCCGGCTAATATTCCAGTGGCGTACGAAAAATTCTCGGCTTTCTTATTCGGCTGTTTTCACATCAGTTCAAGTTGGAGGTTATGTTTTTTGTTTCAGAATAGAATAGAATAGAAATTGTTACCATATAAAATATTTATAGGCATTTGAGATTAAATATTCATTATTCAGTAGTGCATATTAGAGAATTAAAATTGATCAAATCTCAAATAGTACGTATTGATTTATTCCGAGAATTTATTCCACGACTTTTTTTATAAAATCGGTAGATCAAAAGTACCCTTATAGTAACTCTCTCCATTATCAAAAGTTAACCTCACTTCACCAACTTACGCTACGATTTATTTGAATTTCCAAAAATGAAAGTTTTTAATTACATGATTAAATACACAAAGTAAGTGTTATATTAGTGAATTATATAAGGAAGAAGTATTTACGTTTAATCTACCATTAACAAGATACTTTTTCAAGCATGTCAATTCATTTTAATTTCCATCGATCATCAGAAACGTTGATAGGTTTCAAAATCAATAGCAATTCAATGATGATTATGATTTCCAAAAAGAAAAATTAAGGCAAGGTAGAATTTGACTCATTGATTTTTTCCAGTCTGGGTTAGAACCAGGAAAAGGAACAATATTCTCAATTTTGTTTCAAATTTCAAATCAGTCGACATCGAATGATGAAATCTTCCAAAATATTCAAACATACAGAAAATGCTAAGATGTAATCAGTGATTGCCTATTAGTACAGTACTATACACATACTGTATAATAGTTCTACGAGTTGGTGATGAATTATCTAGAATTCCTTAGAGTTTAGAGCAAGTCTGTTTAATCAGCAATGTGTGTCCCATTTGCTTGAACATTTCTACGAAATTTTATTTCATTCGGATAAGTCGCTACAAAGATAAAAGCAAAAAGAAAATTTTATAACGAAATTTCAACACCCTGTATCTTTTTAACGGAGCCGAATTTGAGAAAATGGTTTAGGTAAATAGTGTTTCTTTTGGTCTCAAGAATCAAAGGTTAAAATTAATGTAGTTGTCAAAGACTCACCCTGTTTACTGGGAAAACTTGAAGCAAAAATTATTCTGAATCGGATTTAACTAACAGAATTTATATGAGATTTTTCAGAAAACATAACGCATTTCCATCAGATCGAATTGATTAAAGCGCACTATGGAATTATTCAATATCAATAAAGGACTGTTCATTCGGACTGCAATTAATTTCGAAATAAACACTATTTACGAATTTAGATATTGACATATATCACTCTCCGCTTATTACATACATGCCAATGTATTGATTAAAGTTCCACATGGCGGGTTCTCATGCAAAAATGTAGATTCGATGTGTAATTTAGAAATTTACATACGTTTACTTGTTTTCTGTTAATTGTAAGTGTTTATACCTATTGGGCGTGTCCATAGATTCAGGTCGTCAGCAAGCAAAAACAATTTTGAAGTAATAACAACTTGAACGGATTATAATGAATGAAAATGAGTAACAGCAATTTTCATGATGTGTATGATTTCAGGGAAGTATAAATAAGGAATATCATCGCATTCATTGATCTAACTGTACAGAGTGATCCAAATTGGACACTTTTGATAGGAAATACTGATTTCTAGAGGAATTTTAGAAAAACTAGCCTACATAATTTGAGGTCTATTTTCGTGAGAAAATGAATGCCGAAAACCTCACCTTGATATCTTGACCTGTTCTAAAGAAACGAGGAGTCTTTAAATTTGGGAATTTCTGTCCCAACCTCCTAACTTCTTTACTTTTGAATATTTGCTTCTTCTATGAAAACATTTGTCAGGTACATCTTTAGTAACATAACAGTTACTTTTCATTTCGGTCTGAAAAATTAAATGGAATATAATATTAATTATAATAATAACAATAAGTTTATTCAAATTCATAGAGCAAATGATGCACAAGAACCGACGTCAAAATCACATTATAATCTATAACAATAAATCGTTGTTTGATATACAATAATCAAAGTATTCCTGTACACTGTAAGCTTCTCATTTCAAAATATAATTATCCAGTTCTTTTTATGAATAAGTTTTTTATATTAAGAAATGCTTTCGGCAAAGCATTATAAAATTTGCTGAACATATATAAAGCATTATTATGAGTTATTGTTGAAGGGTAGATTGGATAGAAATATTGGTGAGCTTGTCGTGTTTTTGTATTTCTATTTCAAACAGTTCTTTGTGTGTAACGAGAAACTTCACACAATTATAGATACAAAGGCCCATAAGAGTATGAATACCATTACCCTAGAAATTACCCCTACACGTCTGTCTGTATTTCATTCTTAAGATGGATCTTTGTATCATTTTTTGCTTCACAAACAACCAAGACGCAAAAGAACTGTTTCCCCAGCATAATATTCCTTAAGACAAACCCGTGGTGCCGAGGAAAAAGGAGTTAAGTCCATTTTTGATCAAAACCAGATGTCTTGATTCTGAATGTATATATCGAAACCTTGCTTATGGACCAAAGAAATAAGTCGGGTCAATAATATACGCGCCAATTACCCATGCTCATAAGGAGGTAACTTCAAATATCTCCTATAGAATGTTCTTTTAGAGACAAGTCGACTTATCTCATCTGGTACAAAATTAAAAATTGGATGATTCAGGTCATAACGACTTAAGTCAACATATCTCACTTTGAACGAAGTATTTCTGTTTGTTTACATTCATATATCGCTTTGTGATCCAATTAAGTGTGTATTGAGACTTGGTTGAAGAGTGTCGGTATATTCGAATTCAAAAGAAATAAACTTCAATCAAACTCCTATGGAGTCAAGGGGAAAGCGAATCGTGTCCATGTGCCACAAAAACGAGGAATATAATAATAATGGTGAGTGAATTATAACTAAATTTATGTATTTCACATCCTAACCTCGCAATTGACGAAAAACTGCATTACTAAGAATATTTTTTCACAGCAGACCAGCAAATATACTAGTTTCATTTCAAAACAAGGTAATCAGTTGAAAGAAAAGTTATATTGCAATGTAAAATATGCATGAGGATAAATATTCAGGAAGATGGAATGATATACTAGCTACCTTCAATATTATTTTTTTCAGATTCCCTTTCAATTAGCACAGTTCCTTCATTACCAGAAGAATTGAAGGAAATTTTTGACAGCCTGAGTACTGACGATGAGTATCTGCCTTCTGATTCAGACTCTGTCAACAGCGATGTTCCCTTATCTCTGCTGAAGCAATCGGCCTTAAAAGAAGGTATTTCATCAGAACAAGAAAAAAACTCTGAAACTTTTAGAGTAAGAAAACAAAGAAAATCCGTTAAAGGTAAGACCAGATCGAAAAAATTGGAAAGGAAGCAAAAACGAAACCATGGTGAAGAATATATCACAGAGTCTGGACATACAAAAAAAGCAAGAATTTGTCAACCATTAGGAAGCTGTCGAATGAAATGTAGAGAAAAGTTCATGGATGAAGATCGAGACATCATTTTCAAAGAGTACTGGGATCTGGTTCCTACGAAAAACGTGTACAGTTTATAATCAAAGTGATAAAAAAAAAAAGAAAGCTTCTTGTAGATATAAGAAAACACAGAGCAAAACCAAAAATAGACAGTTTTCCCATACAGATCACCTCAGGATTGACGGAATAGTACACAAAATTTGCAAAGAATATTTTCGTAGAACCTTAGGTGAAACAAACAACTTTTTGGAACTGTGCAGTCTCAAAATAAGCTCCAGCTGTTCTGGAATTTACCAAGGCGATCTTCGCGGAAAAATTCCTCCAGAAAATAAATACACTGATGATGACGTCGAAAAAGTAACCGACTTCATATTAAAGGTACCTCTCTATCAGTCATTACAGTAGAAGAGACAGCAGCAAGAAATATTAACCCCCTATTATACAATTGCAAATCAAAACCTGACCGAACCTGACCATATTGCTATTAAACGTACCAAATTTGAAGAAATATTCCATACTATGGATATTCGGATCAAGAAACCAAGCAAAGATACTTGCGGAAAATGTGACAAACTGAAAATGAAAATCAACTTATCAACTAGTGTCGAAGACAAGGCAAATTTTCAAGAGGAGTTAGATTTGCACTTGAAAGAGGCTGACGATTATTATGAGTTGAAGTCAGAAGACAAGAGATCATCCAAAAACGACAGATCGAAAAAAAACCATCGCCTTTGATCTACAGCAATGTCTGACTACTCATTATCTATCATTGGCGTAAAATTTTATTTAAGACAGTTATGGACATTCAATTTAACAGTCCACGACTGTGATGTGGAGCAGGCCCACTGTTTCATGTGGCATATATATATATATATATTCTTTTGAACTTTTGGCTTACAATATTTAGTTAGCAAACAATAAAGCATACAGATCAAGGGTTAGTGACGGGGTGTCATACAATTCGTCGTATCACATTAAAGCCTAGGGAAAAAACCCCCGTAAAAAAAACCCTGGCTCCCCGCCTAAGTGTGAAAGTACAAAAATAAGCTGAAATATATTAGGGATTTCTTTCTTCAAGAGTGGTCTTCTATTGATGGAAACAGAGACTTCTTCAAGGTACCCACATCGAATCTGGAAGTAAAAAGACAAAAGCAGAAAAAGAACTGAATATCAAAAATATAAAATTTGAAAGAGATAAAGAAAACTTCCTCAAATTAGCCTTTTTGGATTAACTCGATATTGTAAATCAAGGATTTTTTAACATAACAAGCTAAACCGTAAATTTTACAAAGGAGATAATGAATGAATACATAACCTTTTATGGTTCCACTTCAACGAAGATTTTTTTTAGTATCCGTATGTATCTCTTGAAGGAGAATAATCTCAGCACCAAAGTCCTTTGCTAGTTTAAAAATATAGCCACTCTTGTCCTTAGAAATACCTTCTATATTCAAATCTAATACAGAAAATTTGTCGCCAATCTGCAAGGAGGATTCTTCGAATCGGGTCTTGCGGTCCAAGTGATGATTTTCAGATCTTCTTATGTTTGAAGTCTGCTATGGAACCCATTCAAAGGGAAATCATCATCCATAGTTGAGGAAGATTGTGATATAACACTTATTTCATTGAAAAAATAACAGAGGAAAAATTATCAACTGACATTCATTATGATGTGTCATAATGTGGCATGAAGCTGTAGCAGGCAGAGGGGCAAATCAAATAGCATCATGCTTATACCAGTTTCTTAAAGGCCTTCCGGATTACGTTGAGGAGATCACTCTGTATTCGGATTCTTGTACGGGTCAGAATAAGAATGCTTATATTGTTGCAATGTATTTTTGTATACTGAGTTCCCATCCAACACTAAAAATAATAAAGCAAAAGTTTTTGGTACCAGGGCATACCCATATGGAGTGTGAGGGAGACCACGCTCTTATTGAGAAAACAAAGAAACGCACCGAAGCTCCTATTCATCATCCTCGGGACTGGTATCAACTGGTCCGATGTACTGGAAAAAAACACCCCTTCAGTTTTATCAGTTTTATTGGCGAAATGTTCGAGAACTGAAAGTAGATAAAAATAATTTGGGTACAATGCTTTTCAAGACAAGCGTAAATGAATCTTTCAAAAGTGTTTCATTTAGAAAGAGAGGACCTCTAACCAAATTTCAACTTCAACTTCAATATGCAGGCCCAGTTCCGATTTCCGATAAGAAAAAAGCAAACCTTCTACAGCTATTACCGTATATTTCCGATGTATTTTGGGATTACCGAACGTTTCCAACCAATAATAATGATAACGATATATACCCAGACCTAGTATCTTCTGATGACGAAGAAAATATTTGCAAAAGATCTTCATTTCATTTCTTTATATGATGAAAACAATATATTTTCCTGTTCCCAATAAGAATAATAAAGTTTTTTTATCGTAGAGTGTGATCTTCATTTTTAGTAGGAATGGCGTAAATTGTCAACAATGGGATAAGTTTTTTTTTGACAAATTCGAAAGGGGATATGTGCTCTTTTTTCTAAATATTTCCTAATGTTTAAAAATCTTCGAAACACGTCACTTGAAAATAAAAACAACAATATATTTGTGCTCTTGTCTAAATATTTGGGATTTATAAATATTCAACCTGATTTGTAATTTGAAATCGAACTTCAGGTTATTTTCCTGAACATTCTCAATAATGGACTTAACTCTTTTTCCCCGGCACCACGGAAACATGATTGAAAAAAGGAGAAATGAACCATCTTCAAGGTAGCAACATCCACCGACTTCTTTGAAACATTGATGACATAAAGTGTTGAATTCAGCTTTTTGCTCAAATACTCTACATGGTTTTTCCACTTCAAATCAAAGTCAACTTAAATACTTAATAATTCAGTTGAGTTGGTTATTTCTACATCATTATCATCAGGAACTGAAGGTCGCCAAGGTATTGCCTATCCATAAGACGGATGACATTAATTCCTGCAACAACTATAGGCCGATTTCCATATTGCCTACTTTTTCTAAATTATTTGAGGAGTCCTGAAAAATAGGCTTCTAGATTTCCTGGAGGGTAGCCTCAACTGTTGCCAGCATGGGTTCAGGCCGGGAGATCGACTGCGACTGCGCTGACCAGTTTGATGGAAGGTATCGCTGAAGCTTTCGACGCTGGAGCATGTTGTGAAGTACAGGTTTGCGATCTTAGTAAGGCATTTGATTGTGTGATATCGGATATATTACTTGCTAAGCTTGAATATCACGGTGTAAGAGGAACAGCATTGGATGTTTTTGGATCCTATCTAAGTGGAAGAGAACAAGTAGTGGAATGGAAGAACGGGTTGTCGAAGAGAAGACAAATCAAACTTGGGGTACCACAAGGATCCATTTTGGGGCCATTACTTTTTTTAATATATATGAATGACTTACCTGAAAACATTCGTTGTGACGGAACAATTCTTTACGCTGATGATACCAGTTTTTTGAATGCTGCACCTTCAGAAGAACAATTAGAGACCCTAACAGGTGCATCAATGGAGCAGGCCAAAGTGTGGTTCAGCGCAAACGGTTTGAAGCTGAATACTCATAAAACTCAACGATTGAGATTTCAAACGAGACCACAGAGTTCCGATACAATTTGCTTACTGGGTTTGACATTTGATGAGGGACTAAACTGGGAGCCATATGTAAACATTCTGAAAAAAAAATTATCAACTGCCATTTTCACAATTCGTCGAATGAAAGCTTTAACAACTGCTGATATATGTAAGCTTGCCTACTTCAGTAATTTTCATTCGGTAGCAACTTACGGAATTCTTCTGTGGGTATATAGTTATGGTCTCCAGTCGATACTGCTAAAACAGAAGGAAGCGATTAGAGCTATATGTGGAGCCTCAAGTACAACAAGTTGTCGTGGACTGTTCAGGAGGTTGGGAATACTCACGGTTACTTCGGTGTTTATTTTCTCATGTTTGAGGTACGTTCACGATAATAAGTCACACTTTCTGACTAACGGAGACCACCATACTTACCTGACCAGAAGAAGAAATCATTTCACAATAGAACATCATAGATTAAAGAAGACCCAAATGGGCATAAATCACTTGTGTATTAAACTATATAACAAACTTCCCGATGCTATCAAGGATGACACTGAAAGACTATTTCTGCGTAAAATTCGAAAGGTTCTTCTTGAAAATACATTTACACTGTTGACGAATTTCTTTGTTTCAAGTTTTGAAAACGTTTGAATTTTTCTATCTGTTGTACACTTTCATGTATGTTTTAAATTATGTTATGAAACTGATTTTATTCTGACTTGCCATGTATTTATCTATATTTTGATGGCTTAAATATATATTATTGTTATTGTTATTGTTATCTAATGTGACATAACTCGGATATTCTGTTTTGAAAGTGTGGCGGTGGTGGTCATTCGTAGATGACCGAATACTATGCAGTTAATAATTGATCGATTGAATCCTCATTGCTTTTAAAGATTTTTGGCATAGTGATGGTCTATCATGTTTCCATTTTACAGTTTCGAATATAGAAAATTAATTTCTTCCGAGATAATCCAAAAAAAATTTATCCTTTGGTTGATTTTGGCGCCCCATTAAGCTGGCGCCTGGGGCGCTTGCCCCCCTTCTAGATCCGGGCCTGGCTCCTTGCACATTTCTCTCACAATACGCACAAGTTTTGCTGTTCTATTAGTAAAATTGATACATTTATTAGAGCGTTCATTAACTTGGTCATCACTCGCCGACATCTTGACAACAATAACACATCCCAAAAAATGACACGGTGTAACAAATTACCCAGATATGAAAAGGAAATTAACATCAGTGATAGCTGATGGACAATTCTATATGAAAACTTCATCAGATAACAAGGTCAAGGAAAACTTTACAAATCCCAACACAAACATAAGTTTGGTAAGATTCTTCCGAATGAAAATATTGTTCTCCATCAGACATCTTCGCTACAGTATTCCTATTGATGGGATAATAAAGAAATTGAAAGATCAGGCCATAAAGTGACAAACATATCAGATATAGTACAACAAAAAATCCACTCACTCTATTTTATGTAGAGTTGGAGCCCAGACAAAAAACGAAGATATTTACAGTATCCTCAAATATAAAAATTTCAAAGGAACCTCATAGAAAAAAAAAAAGAGAAATCATAGAATGCACTAGATGTCAAATCCATTTATGTGCTTTAGCTGAGGCAAACAATACGATTCAAAAACATGCTTCGAACCGAAAACAACACCAGCTTGTGCCTTTTGTTAAGGTAGTCACCCAGCATACTACAGAGGTTCTCAAGTTTTTAACCATATTATATATAAAAAAATATATAACCATAAACGAGAATTGGAAATACCCATGAGCTCCTATAAAATAGATGTCATGCTGATAACATAAGCTCACTTCACCGACAAAACAGTGTTTCAGAACCCTCAATACCTCTTGTACTCCACTGAGCACTGAGACGGTAATGCTCACAGTGGCGGAGCTATTCTAATCCGAGGAAGCTTCAAATATGATCCACTACCGAAATACGTAACTCACGAAATACAAGCTACGAGCTTCATTCAAAATGTACATGGATTTATGGAGTTTCGATGTGTCATAATATACTCACCACCAAAGCATAAATTGCCCCTAACGAATATGAGTCATTTTTTTCAGAATTTTTCTCTTAATT
Source organism: Micraspis discolor (assembly GCA_030674115.1). Classification (NCBI taxonomy): domain Eukaryota; kingdom Metazoa; phylum Arthropoda; class Insecta; order Coleoptera; family Coccinellidae; genus Micraspis; species Micraspis discolor. The sequence goes on along the minus strand of JARTUT010001311.1, from coordinate 2,534,660 downwards.
TGTTTGTTTTGATAAAACAAATTCACTGAATACTTTTGAGAGTATATTGTAAATCTTAATAAATACTATAAAAAAATAAATGTGTTCGAATTGAGCACCATTCAATTCATAAATTTCAACCAGAAAATATCAAGAAGTTTTAAATACTTTCAATCTTCAAGTCCGAATAACGAAAATTTTCATATATCCAGCATATCCATCTATTATCTACTACGAGGGGTAATTTTCAAGTTCGCTGAATGGGTGCAAAGATGATTAGTAACGGTTGTTCAAAAATCTGGGTGTTGAGATTTTTGGCTATTACTTAAAAGAGGACTGTTACCAAATGATTGAGCTAGAGGTGCCAAAATAAAATGTTTATTGTACAATATTCACATCCACATAAGAAATAGTTACTCGCACGAAGTTAAAATATTTACAAATTAACTACATCTAAACAGAGTTAACCTATTTACAATTATGGAGTAGTTATAGAGAGACTATTGAGTGTGAGAATAATTGAGAAGTTATCTTGAGAAAATGTAGAATCATATTTCACAATAAAAGAGTCATAACGTTGTGTTTACTTGAGCAACAGCATTGTCTGCAAGACTAGATAGAGTAATGTGTGTTGCCGAAATTATTCAAGTCAAGAATATTGAGAGTAGAGGCGCCATCTATCAATCAAACACAAAGTTTACAGTGATAGAGTTTGAATTTATATCAAACTGTCTACTATCAGAGAAACAAAAGGTTTTATTGATAAAGTGAGATGTTGAGGTTTATAATGTAACAAGACAGACTTTCAGAGCGATTAAAGAGAAAGAATAATTACGATTCACAAAGTTTACAGTGATAGCCTGTCGAATCTATTAGAAATACAGAAGTAGAAATACACAATTATCTGTGAAGAGTTGAACTGTATGAAATGAGGCTTGAGAGGAGGTAAAGTTATATAAAATATAGAGCAGTTGAAGAAGTGATTAGTTTTCAAGAAAGCATCTGTATCATACTAACTTAATTGAGAGATTTATCATAGAATGATCAACGTTTACAGTAATAATAGTTATATTAGAAAAGCAGAAGAATTCCTATGATAATTCAAGAATTGAGATAAAATATTTGTACAATAAGAGATGTGAGATGTAGAGAAAATTATCATAAACTCGAACTAAAGTGACAACACTATTATTTGAGATGATATAATATGAGCAGTTGAGAACAATAATGATATCAGGCAATATAAGTACTGAGAAGTTGAAAAAGGAGTCGTTAGAGTGTATACTTAAGTATTCGAGGTGCAATATCAATGTAGAATCATCAGGTGATCTCTCCAACCAGGTCTAACGAAGGTTCTGGTAACTATATTTCTTATCGAGAAGTCTTGAATGAATATTGAGAACATCCTGGTTGCCGAATCCCATGATGATCCCAGCATGGCACGTACAGATATCTGAAACTTATAAGGCCTGAGAAGTCAAATCATAAAAAGATGAACATGTCTAAAAGTTGAGTGAAATATGTGTGAGTGAAAATGAGTAAATTACAAGTGAATCTGGCAGTAAATTGAGGAATTCAGTGTTAACGTAGGGGGGTGATTTGCGAAAGAACAGATATGAAAATTGGCACGTGGTTGGACGTAGAATATTTTAGAATATGAAAAATATGACTGAAAACATGAATTAGCGGTGTCGAGAATATGGAGAGTAACTTGAGTGAAAAAGTAATGAGATGAGCCAGATGTTTAAAGGATAATAAAGTCATGCAGTTTCACAAGTGCACGTGCAGAAAATAATTCATGTATTTGAGAAAACTGTACTGTTCCTTTTAGAGAGGATTATAGGTGTTTTGAGCTGAGAAAAATGTCTTTGATTGTAAAAAAAATTAGAGAAGTCTTGAAAAGACTGTAAAAAAGCAATATATAGCACTAGTCACTATCAGGTTCACTTGTAACGAGGAGTTCGAAGAGAATAATAATTGAAAAAGAAACTCGAGTAATCAACATTGAGAGAATCACACATGATTTGTTATTTTTTTGAGCTGATTTTTTCATCGATCGTAAGTATCGATCAACTGTCACTGTCACTGACACATCATCATGAAGTTAGCGATGATACATGAGGTAGACAATCCATGAGCGTAGAGTAGGTTGAGTTGTAGGGTTAAAAAATTCTTGCAATTTTGAACAACGGTACTCACCAAAATCTTCACGACTTAAGTGGCTCGTTATTAGTATAAATACCAAGTTTTATGGTCATTAGGTTATAAGTCTTTGAGCTATCGTTGATCATAAAAGTCAATCGGAAAGAACTTGAGAAGTATGGAAAAAATTGACTTCCGCACCTAGCTAGGAAAATCAGTTAAAACCATATTGGATGAGAACGGACGATTGAGGCGACCACTCTGTTAATTATTAAAAAAGTGGACAGAATAATATTGGAAAATGCCCGCCAGAAGAAAAAATAAACTCGCTGAAATGGTTGGAGTATCAGGCACAACCATTTTTGATCATCTTGGTATGACTGAAGTGAGTGCAAAGATGGGTGCCGAGAATGCTCACGCCGCCTTTAAAACAACAGCGCCTGGATTATTCTCGCGAGATTTTGGATCTCTGTAGTGAAGACAGAGATGGGGTTTTGACTCAGATTCTTACTGGGGATGAAACTTATTTTACCTAATTTTAGCTCAAATGACTGGACTAAGGTGATATCATCTAAATGTGCCTCGTTATTGAGAGATGAATCTAATTTAACTATATATGATGTTGATATTATGTTCAATAGTAGAACCACTGAAAGTGACAACTGATTTCCTATATATCTTATTATTATTCAAATGAAAACTAGATACCTAGTACTGTTTTGTTAGGGTTGGACATATCCGCTATTTTACAAAATAATTCCATAAAATCTACAAATCAGTTGGAAGTATGTTCCCCAGAGTATGGAAATTCGTATGGTGGAATGAAATAGCAATATCATCAGCACATACAAACTCCTCATATGATATAATGGCGCTAGAACTGATACTTGTGGAACGCCGTTTTTCGATGTTTTAGAATTGCCTCTTTCATTGTCAACAATAACTCGAAACTTTGTATCAGACAATATATTTTCATATAATTTTACTCTTTTTCCACACTTGAGATGGGTTTGAACATTAACCCATCTTTCCTCACATCGTAATATGGCGAAGACAAACCTATGAGAGCAGTTCCTGTTTTTAAGTTAATGAAACCTGATTCTATGAGAGTTGTAAGGCTGGTCCGAACAAGTTTTTCCTTTTTCCTAAATTCTCCCTGGATAATTTGAGCATTTTCTATATCTACATCTATAAAGAATTCATCTTACTAATACCTTCATGGTTTATTTTTAACTTATCACTTAGATATAATATATTGAAAAATGAAAAATATATCTAATATATTGAAAAATGAGAGCGCCAGAACTAATCCTTGTGGAACACCTTTTTTCATTGTTTTAAAATTGCTACTATTATTGTCCACAAAACCACGACACCATCTATCGAACAACATATTTTCTAATAACCTAACCATGTTTTCGCACTGCAGACGGGTTAGGAGTTTAAAATTCATCACAACTGTTCACAGTGTAAAATGCTTAAGATGAATCAATGGAAGCAGCTCCTGTTTCCAACCTATTATTGAAACCTGTGTAAGACTAAGAACCTGATCTGAGTAATTTCTACTTTTCGTAAATTCAACTGTTAATTTTGAAGAGCATTTTCTACATAAGATTCAATTCAAGATAAAATTGATCTTTCTAATATATTGAAAGAAACACTCATTAAACGGATCGGTCGCTAACTATTAGAATCGCAGAGAATATCTTCTCGTTTTAAAATAGTCATTTCTTAGTTTTACGGATTTCGAAACGAATGTTCACAGGATTCGTTATTGAAAATTACCAAACGTTTGGATAGAACGATAGGTCAAAATCATTATTTTAATTCAGTATCTGAAACCCCTATCTCATTGAATCTGAATTATTTACTTAACAACCATTGAAGGAAAACGAAGAAAAAATACTATTCATTTTTTCCTAGCTTCACGAGCCTTTCTTTTCAAGATGAATAGAACACTTGATTCGAAATTTCACCCTTTTTTGTTCGACACAACGACGGTGATTCTACCTGCCCCTTTCAGATGCTGATCAACACCACGCCTCTTAATGCTTCCGATATAAAAAAGAGCATTGTCTCGTGTCGAATGTGAGAGCAGAAGTTGGAACAGGTGGGTTCATTTTTTGCGCCCTTGTTCAAGTAGAGCAGCGTGTTGTCGTTTTGCCTAAATGTATGTAATTATCGAATTTCGAGACGAAAGGGGTATATGATTGGGTTCGACTGATTGAGAATTTGTTATCCAAATTTGAGTATGTTTGACCGTAACTACCGTAACTTTCGAAGCGATATAGATTGAATGTTGAAATTTTGAAGATGAATTGATACCTGGACATCTCAGTTCAGTCCAATATCGTGATGACGCTGCCTAATCACTAAGTAGGTAGTTGGTTCTGTAGGTATAAGCATATAAAATTTGCTTTCCCAATAACCAACGAAATATTCAACAGACCGGGGAAAAAGAAAAGAAACCAAATTTGAGATTCTCATAACTCGTGAACCATCCTACGGGTTTGGACCAATAACGAACTCGTTCGAGATTTTCATTCCCTCGACCTACTTTGAAAATTTTAGCTCTCACGCTCATTCCGCTCAGACGTAATCGTGCTCACGGACGAACCGACGGACAGAATTAATTTCGGCCACGGATTCTTCTTCAGTGAGTTCATATGGAACGATTGATAGCACCTTTATTTTATATTCATTTATTTATTTGGATATCATGTCTGTATTTTTAGAAGTGATGTACTATACTTACTATTATGTGAAAAATGTTGTATATATACCTTATTTGACACCTCCTGTAAAGTTTTGAGGAAATAAATGAATATGAATAATATGAACCTTTAACCAAATATTCGAAAAATATAGATATTTGGGCGAATCTATAAGTACTCTGTTCAGGTGAACAAAGCGCCAAAAAGAATTAGATGTTTAGTACATAAAACCCGACCTTCGAGAAGGTCGCTTAGATATAAGTAAAGAGCTATTTGTAACGATTACCATCGAGGCTCTAAGTATATACCTTGGGGTGATATTACTGTTTGTTTAGCAAGAGATAAAGCATTATATCGAATATTCGGGTTGTGAAGTAAGAACTAGTTAGTGATCTATCATCTGTAAGATATATCCTCGTTTGAGGGACCTTGTGTATTTCATTTGGGCTCATTATATTATTAAATAATTGCTCTATATTCTTTCTACCAGCCACTACCTCCCTTGTGTGATCGGGCTCATTTGGCATCCTGAGAGTGCGTTCGTTATTTTCTCTCTTTTGCGACCCTGAGATCTTTAGTGTACTTTCCTCTTTTTTTTCTTTGTATTATCAGAAAAGAGAGTGGCGCCCCTTTATAAGTAGTCTCAGCTCTAGAGCTAGCCGAGGAGGTACTTTGTGCACTCTCTGGAGCCGAGTGGGTTTGGTGACAAATTAGACAAACTGCACATGTCTTATAACCATAAGTGGTTTTTCTTAGAACTTCCTTATACACATATACACCAACCATTCTGGTTCCACAAATTTTGCATGAAAATTGGGGTTTAATGAAATAAGAATAATCAATCATTTGAATAGTTTTCATCATTAAATTCAATTCGTCCAAGAAACGGAAAGAAATAATTAGATAAATTTTTCTGTTCTTGCCTTAAAGAGTCAGTATCCCGTTGCACTAGAAATAAGTTTATTAGATCTGTGGCTTCCAAGCCTTGGCTTGACTGAAGAGTTTTTCTCCATGCTGCGTCGAAAAAGAAAGTTATGGCAGTGTTATATTCGCGATGGGTCGCAACAAAGTTATAACATCCATCGCCGCTTCTCTAATGCTTTGAGTCTGAGAATAAGAGATGCCAAAAAAATGTTCTTTGATTCCTTAGCTAAACCTAATAACAGAAAGAAGTTGTATAAGCTTATTCGAAGCTCACTGAGTTCGAAGGTATGTGTTCCGACGGTTAGAAATGAGGCGGGTGATCTGTGTTCTTCAATGATGCTCGCTTGCCTAATATTCTTCAGTTTGACCTGAATCGGTTCAGCTAATGGTGCCGTCAGTGGCTTCTCCCCGTGAACGTAGAAAAGTGTAGAATTGTTCACTTCGGGAGTCACAATCCGCGTAACCAGTATATGATCGAAGGCAAATGTTTGGTCTCCGCTGCACAGCACGTCGATCTCGGGCTGGTGATAACTGAGGATCTGTCTTGGTCAGCTCATGTGAGCAATATAACCGCCAAATGCCGGAAGATTTTGTACTTGATGCTCGATCGAGACATGCCGGAAGCTTTACATCACCTATGTTCGACCAATTCTGGAATTTGCTGGCCCTGCATGGTTTCCTAGCCTGATCGCAGATCAACAACGTTTGGAGGGAGTGCAGCGTTCTGCAACGAGGATTCCGTTCGGGGTGGTTCGCCCTTCATATGGTGACAGACTAAAAAATGTTTGAGCTGGACTTGTTTAGTGATCGTAGGTTGCGTGGCGATCTAATAGTGACGTTTCGTATACTGCGTGGTTTCATGGGTGGCAATCTGGGCAGTATTTTCGAATTAAATAGAAATCCTTTTCGTGGCCACCAATATAAACTTTACCATGAGGTATTCCGCGCTCGTGCGAGACAGTTTTTCCTGCCGAATCGCGTGTTTGCGAAATGGAACTCTCTTCCCGACAGTGCAGTTTGTGCCGATAGTGAAACTCTTTTAAAAACAGATTGGACGCATTAACAAATGTGTGATATTTTTTCCTTGTGGCAATACTCTTTTTTTTTCTTTGTTATTTCTGAAGCGCCGCTTAATTTTCAATTTTTGTTTATGATTTATAGGCAACAGCCTCTTCTCTGTATCCTTTTATAATAATAATAATAATAATAACTAAAAAATTTATTAGACATAACACTCAAGAGAGTGAATAACTCGGTTCGAACGAACCATAACAGAAACGATAAAAACACAGAAAGAATAATAGATTTCAAATCAGCACATAAACAGAAAAACGTTATTATGAACTATTATTATGAATAACTTCGAAGTTATTCTTGTTTCAGCGGAGCTCTATTTTCGATTTTTTTCGAGTTTTCCCGCTCAGAGAGAATTTTCCAACCAAAACCGAAAAATGTTATATCAAAATAACTTGAAATTTTCTAAGGAATCTATTTCTGCAATAAAAAAATGGTGTTGTAATTTGAAAAACGGAAGTTGACGTCATTTCCGGAAAACCGGAGGTGCACATGCCTTGAAAATATTTTAGATTTCATCATCAACGTGAAATATTTATAAGTGGTGAATTTCATGATAATACGTATAGTAGTTTTCCGTATAAATATGGGTGAGATTTCTCGTGAAAGACCCTGTATAGCAAATTTAAATCACAAGTACCAATAAACGAAACATCACATGCGGTATATAAGATCAATTGTATTAATTGTGAGGGCGTATACATAGGACGAACAGAACAAAAATTGAAGGACCAATTGAATGGACACAAGTACTCCAAAACACCGATGGCAGAATACAAACACAAAACCGAGAGTAAAAATTCATTCAATTATGACGAGACAGTAGTGTTGGACCGAGAACCAAATAAAAATCCAGAGAATTTCTCGAAATGATTGAAATGAGAATTCCATTAATGAGAGAGCAGATATTGGGAACCTACACATTATATTCTACTCTTTCAAACAATTTTCAATGAACAGACCAACAAGACCAAGTAGCAATCAAATTTGACGTGACACCTCCAAAATCAATTGACATCATAATCCTAATGACATCCAACAAAATAAGTTGGAAAAAGACAAGAAATAAATCATTTTTCGAAGGTAATATAAGAATTATATCTCTATTCAACAAAATTTTTACAGTTTATGATACTTACAGATTGTTTGCTTGTTTTTATTGTTGTTATATTGTGTATGATGTTTTTTTACAGGCTTGAAAAGACACTGCCCGAAACGTAGCACGATTATATTACATTGTTAATAAAATTAAACCCACCATAGCAAATGCTATTGTACAATTATTAAGTATTCCAGCACCGAGAGTATAGCTGACCGTAGAAGTTACGTTGTAATTATAGTAAAAGAATGTTCGTTCTTTTTTTCAAATTTTCATACACTAATGTAGAATTCTTTGTCACTCAAGGATTGTGATCTGCTATACCCTACAGAGCTGAAATATTCTCGAAGTCCAAGAATTTCCGGTTATGCAAGGTGCGTAATATCGAAAAAAATTGCTGGTCTTGTTCACTCGAACAGTTTACTATCAAATATACAAATCGTGGGCGAAACTAGTATCTCATTTATTTATTAATTCATCTATATTGAATGGATTTGACATATGTTCTAAAGTAGGGGCTTATTTCCTGAATGAGTGTAGTTTTTTCTGCATACTCTTCATGATGAGAAAGGGGAGTAGCTTCCCTTATTTTCTCAATATATCCCATGAACTCCTACTCGAATGTGTGAAATTCATTTTCAATACATCACTATCCCATTTCTGTTTTCGGCTTGTATTGAAAAAATTCATAAGCCTTTCACATTTATCAATGGATGGTGATTTTAGTCCTTACAAAATTATCGGTTTCCTTCGACCACCCTGGAATATAATCCTTCCGGTATCCTCTTGGAATGAATTTTTTGCTGATTATTGGAAGTGGTTTGCAAGTTGTCACAAGACAATAGATTAAGTTATATCCTCTATCGCAACTAGAGGTATGAAAAGAATTTTTTTTATTTATTTTTAAATTTTTTTCATCAAAAATCAAATAGAAATTATTGTCTTCCATTCAATCAGCTAAAGCTATTCCACTTCTATCATTATTACAATAATGCACTTCATATTTCACTATCTGGATACATCTTTGGGTGTGAAAATCACCTGTGTGTATTTCTAATCGATAAATAAATAAATAAATGAACAAATAAATAAAACCACATCACATAGTGAGAATTGAAATCACCGCAATAAATAGGAAATGAGGAAGATCCATATCTAAATTTCTTGGCCAAATAGTATTTGGATGAATATCAACTATAGAAATATTGCAAAATTTGGAAGTGAAACACCTTCACACTCGCCCTTTCCGATTAACCCGATATTGCGGACTAAGGACATACGCTTTTATAGTTCCCCATTCAAAAAATTTTTTTATTAGCTTTTCAAATTAGATTTATTTAATTATGCCTTTTCACCACACACAGGCTTATTCCTTGGACACCTATGATTTGCAAATTTGAATTTGAATAATTATTAGCAAGTTGTTCAACAAGAGTGCGAAAATCATCTGACATCACCTTTGTGTTTTCTAATATTATATTCAAGAAAGTCAACAATGTAGAAGATTCTTTGAAGAGATCCCAATAAGCATTTTCACGAGTTCCATCATCACATATTCAACATTCAATTGTTCAAAACGGCTGAACTCCGGTAGTGAACAACTCTTCCAAACATTCTCATCTACTACCCCTATATTTTTTAATCTCGGATATTTTATTGTGATAGTTCCGTGACGATTTCAGTTATGCACACCAGATAATCATTCGGAGCGATATGACACGCGCTCTTATCCAAAAAACCAGTTCTGGACACAGACCTATGTCAGTATTTTTATACCCTTTTTCTTTTTTCTAAACTGTGTAAGTCCAGCTGCAGTACAAGCTGGTCGATGGTCAATGACAAACCAACAGGGGGAAGTTTTAAGAGCCCTAACTCACACCCCAGAAGCGCAATGTCCGAGTGTCCATCTCTGAAAAGGTAAGAACTGGTTTGACCAGTTCTCTTTTTATTGGAAAATACGGCGCATATGTCCGGCACGAGTGGATCTGGGGTGATATTTCTTATTGAGAGGGGTCTAATCGGTCGAGAATTTATAATTGGGTGGTTCATACCTCCAGGTCATAATCTATGTTGGAAATATATTGAGTTGTAGCAGTTGGGAGTAGGTCTCATGTGTTGGTTATGAACCTTACGCAAGAGAATAAATTTCTATTTTAAATTCCTACGAATATCCGTGTCTTACGTAAAGATATTATGTACATAACATAGAAGTTGTTTTGATACCATTCGTGGAAACTCAATGTGTAATGATAATTTTTTTCTAATACATTTCTTTGAACAAGCATCCTGACCTCGTGAAGAAGACGATGAAATTAGGAAAGGAAGCACTTACGGTCAGGAGATTTTTTGCTCTAGTTCTATGAGAGATATGACAACATGAATTTGAAAGAATCTTGAAGATATTATATTAAAACTAAGTTGATTATTTCGCCTATAAAATATCTACACAACTAGGCACCGAAATTAATGAGATCATATATTTCTGAAATTTGATGATCATATACATAGATGATAGATTTCAAATAACACATATTCAAATGAAATTAAATCATTTTCAAGAGAAAAATTTTACTATTGATAGAATGTCCACAGTAGTGTCCTTGTAATGGTTCATACGAACAATTTTCTCTGAATAGATACCTGAACAAAAACTTGTTTAGTGATGCCATTTTGGAAATTCCTTCCGATTCGAGACATTCAGCATTGGCATAAATGGATAGTATGAAAAATTTGGATAGTGCCAATAAAAATTGCGGATTCTTTTGTCGTATCAGGGGTATAATCTCAAAATTAATTATTTTATATCATCTTTCAAATCACCTACAAACGAAAAAGTATCAGTAGAAGTAGTTCTCATCCACCTCATATGTAAAAAAGAACTAAAGTGAGGTTTATTTACCTGTACTCTGGTACATCTGGAGATAGTAAAATAAATTTGGAGAGGCAAAATAAGTGCTCCATCTATAGATCTGCCAAAAGTTTGGACGCCGATAGTTGGATCCAACTTAAAAAGATCATCATATCACAGATGAGTATATAACATCGTTCATTTTCTTTCATGACTTCTGTCAATATTGACTTTTTGAAAATTGATAATTTTCCTTTCCTTGATAAAGATAGAAGATGTCTATCGAAACGTCGGAAAACATTACATCTACAATAGATGATGGTAATAGCCCAAAGAATCATTCAACACGAGCTCCATCATCAACAATATCTCGTCATCAACTAGAAATTCGGTATGGGCCCGAATTGTTTCAAGAAGTTAGAAGTTATGAAAAAACCAGCAAAAAATTGGCAAAGGAATGCAACCATCTTCATTCATCCATCTTGCAAGAGATCGAAACCTAATTCCTAAAGGTCTCTGAGTGAAACTTCCTGTCAAAAGTTATAGAGCAGATATATATATATATATATATTCTTTTGAACTTTTGGCTGACAATATTTAGTTAGCATATATAGAGCAGATAGGATTTCAAAACGGACAGGTCAAGCCCTTATGAGAGAAAGACTGAATCAACATCGATTCAACAAAGCCAAATTACTTACAACATGCGAGAACCTTAGATGTAGCATTCAATCATAAACTGATGCTGAAGATTATGAAAATATTCTGGGAGCTATTAAACCTAGCTATGAAAGAATATATGAACAACAAAAACAAGTCCAAAAAAAAAATGAAGAAACTTATGAAAGAGTCAAGAAAATATGAACCTCTAGATCATTCAAAAACCGTGATCAATTTATCTAATAAGAACTTAAGTGAAGATCAGATATCTCTCCTCAACAAGGGTCTCAAGTTCTCTATAGCCCCTAAGACGATACCAAAAATGGAAATCATGTTGGCGGCAGAAGAAACTACACAGAAAATTCGAGAACCTGAAAAAGCCGAAGAGTACAGATGGAAAATAAGAACCTTGTTAGACAGGAATAACAAAACATCTCTACCCAATATAAATAAAGCTGAACAGAGGGCATTAAAAGATCTTAACTCGGATAGTTAAGATACTTCCAGCAGACAAAGGAAAGGCCACTGTAATTCTAGATGTTGGCTCTTATAATAAAAAAATCAATGAATTATTAGAAGCATGAAAATACAAAAGACTAAAAAAGGACCCTACCACCACAGTTGGAAACAAGATTTACAAAATCCTTTATAATTATCGAAATGAGTTTCCAGATCAATTCGTTAGATTAAGACTTACACCTCACTTCAGTAAACCACCACATTTATATGGTCTACCAAAAATACACAAAGCAAATATTCCTCTAAGACCAATTGTGAGTTCAAGAAATTCAGCATGCCACCAATTGGCTAAATTTCTGCTGAAAATTATATCACCATTAAAAAGTAATTCAACATCGATGATAAGAAACACGAAGCACTTCATAGAAATAATGAGACATTCATTTTCTTTCATGACTTCTGTCAATATTGACTTTTTTGAAAATTGATAATTTTCAAAAGGTTTTTTTACCTTTCCTCCTTGATAAAGATAGAAGATGTCTATCGAAACGTCGGAAAACATTACATCCACAACATATGATGGTAATAGCCCAAACAATCATTCAACACGAGCTACATCATCAACAATATCTCGACATCAACTAAAATTTGATTGACATATTGTTTAGCTAGTTATATTTATTAATGCACAAAATTTTTTTAGTATGCGAGGGAATTTTTCTAATCCAAAGATGAATAATACACATAGTATAATTAATTCTTCACGACAGCTCGTGCATATTTCTGCGAGTAAGACTTTCATCAGTTAATTCGAAATAACTGGAATTGTTGAAATTGTATCAAGTATTCCTAGATGGTGAAACTTTTCATCTGTATGTCTGCTCAACTTGGAGAGTATCTTGAGCTGAATTATTCCTGATTATTAAAAGAAAACAATTATTTTTGTCTAATTTTCACTCTATCATTCAATTATTCCTGATGTTCAATCGGGTTTTAGGCCGGGTTATGGCACTTCTACATCTCTTCTGGTTGTCACTGATGATAACCTTGGCTCAGTCGATGAGTCCAGGTGTGCCGTCTTACTTTTGCTGGATTTCAGTAAAGCTTTCGACACCGTAAGACATGGCATTCTCCTTGCGATACTGAGGTCTTGTGGGGTGCGAGGGGAGATTGTGAAGTTGGATGTGGGAGTTTCCAAGCTAAGAAAATGATAAATGGGGTTCCTCAGGGTTCAGTTCTGGGGTCTCTGCTTTTTATTTTGTATACCAGCCAATTTGTGAAGTTCTTATATCACTGCAAGGTGTATATGTTTGCTGATGACTTCCAGCTCTTTATCGAATTTTCCATTGGGGAACTGGGCGGTGCGGCACTGGAACTGGAAGAGGACTTGCATCGATTGTGGGACGTTGCTGGAAGACATGAATTGTCCTCGAATGCAAAAAAATCCTTTGCTCTCGCATTCGGTTCGAAATACAATAAGAAATTGGTGAAGGAGAGTGTTAGACCAAGTGTTGCGGGTGATAATATTCGTTTTGTTGAAAGTAGGTACACGAAATTTGGGCTAGATTATGGATAACTCTTTATGATTTCGAGAGCTCGTTCAGGGTTCTGTCGGTAGAGCTTATTGGGCTTCGAGAATGTTGTATCCGCATCGATCATACTTGCCCATATCTAATAAGAAGCTTTTGTGTGAGGTCTGGTTTGTCTCAATTCAATTACTGCACTCCTGTCTACAGCTTTGTTTAGATCAGGATACACTTGGTCGAATTCAACGAGTGCAAAACAGCTGCATAAGATTTATATACGGGATTAGAAAATTTGAACATGTATCCCATAAGTTAGTAGAATTAGGTTGGCTTCCTATGAGACTCCGTTTTAACTATCATGCTCTTTGTACATCCACAAATTAATAAAGCAAAGAAAACCATCGTATCTCTTTGACAGGTTGCAATTCAGAGCCGATGTCCACAATGTCAATATTAGGTAAAGAAATTTACTCACCTGTCGACACCACAGAACCTCTACCTTTCAGAGAAGTTTTAGGTTCAACATCTGTAAACTGTATAATGAAATCCCGACAAATTTGAAGCTGCTTGAAAATGGAAAATTCAGGATCAAGGTCAGAGAGTACTTGCTGGCTGAGACCTTTCAGTCTCCGTCAGAGTAGGAGCAAATTTGGTTGCATTTTAAATTGTTTTATTTGCTCTGTTTAGTTGTTTTCTTATAGCATTAGTAATAGATTGCATATAATGTTTTTTTTCTCACTCATGTATAAAAAGGGTTAAGTGGTAGAATACCCATGAGTGAACATCCCCTTAAGGTTTCTGTAAGAAATAAAGGCCTTATTATTATTATTATGTGTGATTTTTATGTATTTTCGAAGACAACGTTACAGATTATTTCTAAGTTGTTTATTCCGAAAGAAGCAGCTTTAGAGATATATTAACTTTCAAATTACCGATGAACATTGAATTACTGACAATTTCTCTTGTTGAGTTTGTACATCTATCATAATTCTAATAGGTAAGTATATATGGAAAAAACAGTTTGAAAGTGAGTTTATTGATCTCAGTCATTTTGTATATCATTCTTTGATTTAGAACGCTTCATGAACTTTAAAAGGAAATAAATATCATGATTGAAATGAACTTGAACTTGTCGAGGGGGGCTTATACTTACATAAGTTATGATTACACTGAACAGTGCTTTTAATACTCAACGCCGAAACAAACCAAAGAAGATAACGTACTGAATTAAGAAGTAAAGTTTATGAATGACAGTGAATAATTAATGTTTCATAATAAAGTGACCAGATTTTTTTTTATTCGGATAAAATTTGTTTTTATTATTTTGACACATATTTGAAACTTTGAAAGTGCTCATGTTATTTGAGTGGATACTAATAGAAATAAAATATTGAAGAAGAATGATATATTTGTAAAAATGCGTAAGAAAATCAGATAAATCATTCGATCTCTGCAATATGTTGAATGTTTTCACAGATATAGAATAAATTGAACTAGTTTTTAAGGTATGCCTGGTATGTTGTGCTGTGCGATATGGTACATTGGTACTTGGGTAGTGATAATAGTTTCCTCTGTTCCAACTAAGATTTTCGGAATTTTATTTATTTTTGAAGAAGTAGGCATATTCATGTCTACTGATTTTTTGTTTAGGTTTGTTGAGGAAGTTTTTGCAATATGTATTAGGTTTTCGGAAAGGGACGCATCAAATCCTCTCGGCTGTTTGCCAGATCCGAAGCTGAACTTCTAGGGAAGCAATGGCTCGAATAAAGTTCTGCGTTTGGCAATTTCAGGAACCTCACAGCTTTTTGTGGCATTCCACCTATTTTATTGTTGCCAATAGATTGCACATAACGTTTTCCTGCTCTGAAATTGATAAGAAATCTATTACAATGTTTATATGATGGTTTCAATTTATAATAATGTCTAATTAGATTCAACTAGAAAGGGCCCGAAATGGTGATTTGCTTGGTATTAGATATGGTGAATAAAAAACCATAATTATTGTATTCCATGTCTTGAATCTTCATATTGCAGAGCTCTACCCTTCTGCATGCCCCAGCATATCCCGTTATTAATTCTACCTGAAAATTGTTGTTATGCTTACATAGTTCAAAAAGAATATATCGTCACCTTCGTATCTAAAGTCTCATTTAATGATTCCTTCAATAATTTATCGATTTGTCCAAAATCGAGAACTTCAAAATTTTTCGGTTTATATTCCTAAGAGTAATTTTCCAATTAATATTGCAATTTTGCAAATTTTGTAATATCCATGTTCTGTCTAATGTTAAGCATAACATTGCGTAACATTGAATACGTTCTCCATAACGTAAAACATGCCTTACTCAAATGTTCAAAATACTCTATCAAAACATTTTCAGGAATTTTAATGACCGAATTCTCCTTAGACCACTCCATAAGTTTCTCGTATTCTCTTTCGAAAAAGGATTATGGTTTTTGGGATATTAATTCAGTTGCAAAATTATTCGCAATTTCTCTCAATTCTGGTAGAGTTAAATCCATTTCTTCTGAGATAATTCACTAATTAAATACGTAATTATAAATTATTTTGAATTTTGAACGAACGATTCAAATTCTGTAATCTGCCAATTTTTGTATCAGTTACGCCAACTGCAAAAATAGAATGCAAAAGGCACTAGGAGGTATGATGAATGAATATGATGAATTATTAATTGAATTCCAACAAATTTCTCAAAAGACTTGACTGAACGAGAAAAAATATCGTCTAATACTCGTTGCAGATGGCAATTCCAACACTCGTGGGTTCAAAAACTCGCATTCGTGTTTGAATAGGTGCCCATTTCGTTTTTGAATATACTATTGCCAAGCTTCATCGATCTCAAAGAATTAAGAAAAATTTACTGTAACTCACTTTTGGGCGCTTGTTCTAGGTTGAAAACTAGTAGAACACTTGCTATTGCTTTGCCCAACAGTAATTTTATAACATCGGGCCGAAAATAGTTTCAATCGATTGGGTTGGATTTGACTTTATGATGAAAAATCCAGGTCCAAAATGAGTATGTCCGGTCTGTCGTATACTCTCTATCATATGCAAAGGAGATGATGACCTAGAGTTCTCATATTTTCAGAATAGGTTAGTTCCCTGAATTTTTCGATCGAGTTCATTTTTGGACCAAATACTTAGAAAGGATTAGCAGGTATGAGCATGTGATAATTGGTTTCTTCCTTCTTCCTAGAATATCCATCCGATGAATTTGTAACTTGGAAGATGCTTTAATGAGGTTGAGATGAAATAAAAGTTTAGTGAAATATTCATAAAATAGTTACGTTAAAAAATTTCAACATATTCCCAAAACTTTTTTACGAATTTTTGATATTTTATAAGAAAATCATCAGAGACCCTCAAAAGTTTGAATTTAATGTATATCGAGATTATTGATAATCAGAACATCCTTAAATTTCATCTTTGTATTTTATCGTAAGAGGCTATGAGTTTATCATATTTTTAAGATTTCGGGATATAAAAATTTTTGATTGGCAGCCACGTTTGTGATCATCGATATGTTCTCTATTAAAATAAAGTATTATCCAGGTTGTTCTAGTAATCCAGGAAAATACAAGTGCACAAATGCTGCTCACATCAAGTCTGTACTTTTCTAAATTTTTTGCGCGCTAGTAGAACAGCATGCTATTGTCAGATATTTTTAAATATCGGGGCGAAGATGGTCCCAATCTATTGATTTTGACTTCCTGATGAAGAGCACATCCGTCGGGCCGGTCGTATACTCTTTATCTTCTGAAAGAAATGAGCTTATGTTTCCATATATTCAGAATAGGTTATTTGTCCAAAAATCTCGGTCAAGTTCGTTATTAGGTCGAATGCGTCGAATTGCTCAGAAGTTTTGAGCATCCTAGAATATTCATAGGATCAAATTATTACTTGGAAGATATCTGAATCAGGTTAAAACAAATGGACCTGCAAAATCTCGGTTATCGACCCATTACAACCTTTTTGTTTATTCCAAATTCCAAAATACTTTATACCTCACATGTAATATGATATATCTAGCGATGCTGGATAATGGGTCCTGATAAGCAAAAGACCATATCTAATCGAAATTTCCAGACATTCCAGACAGTAATAAATCTCTCAAAAATATCACACCAATAATCATAAAAGCTAAGATTTAAAACAAAATTTATTGATGCGCTACATGGAAATCTTGATGGATGTACGACGTAATAAAATTTGAGAATTAGCTAGGGGAGTTCGACATATGATATATTTACGTGACCCTCTCGACCTTAAGAGCTTATGTTTCCTAATTTAACGATGGGAAAAAGGTGGATCTTTAGTGAAAATTAAAATTAAATCAGTGGACCAATCAGACGTTTGTATAGAGAGACTCAATTGACTAAACCCAATGAATCTTAGATTTCGAAGTAGTTGGGATAAATTTCGAACTAACGAAAAGAAGGGCACGAATTAGGAGAAATTAGGGATTCCGGAATATGTTCGATAACGCCCACGGACAAAGGGATATTAGGAAAAATTAGGGAATGGAAAGTCAGTTCAACGTGATCGGTAACTAGGAAAACACAAGTATAGAAGAAATCAGTCTGTAAAATTCTAGGAGAATATTTATTGTGTTGTAATTGAGTGAGTTCTAAAATTTCGCTAGTGAAATTTCCAGGAAAAGGGTCAGATATAAACTTTATAAACAGTCAGAAGTCCATAGTCCGAAACCTTCAATAATATTTTGTCAGAAATTGTTTTAATTATTTTCTTGCTAAAATTGTCCTTTGTTTTTTTGTGTGCTTCGAATAAATTAGTTTTTGTTATTCAGGAATTTTATTGAGTTTCCTAATCTTAAGAACTAAAGACTCGTCCCTTCTAGCGACGAGCCGAACCCAGAAGATTTCTCCCGTCAGGGGAAACTCTAAATAAACAATATAATTTTAAATTTTCAATTTTTTTTTGAACACATCTTCGTCGGTGGAAAGCCGCTCTTCTACTGGGACGTTGGAAAGAGGTATTCATTACACAGAGATATTAGTCCTATTTAAAAAAAAATTGTGCATGAATGGATCTACTCAATATCTTACACATTATTAAATTTCACTGTCTTAGTTTCATTTTACCAGAAGATAAAATTACTTTGTTATACAAATTATTCGTCTGAATAAACACATTTTCTTAAAATCGGGAAACAGAATTCTCAAAACGTTTATCATAAGTTTCAATGATCGATGCTCTCACAGATAGTGTCACGGTTTCAAAATTCCCGCTCCAGTTAGTACCTGCAAACCGAACTGGTGGCGTTAGTCGCAGTAGTTTGCCAGCTTATCTCGTACGTTTCGATGGACGCCGTTGTCGGTGGTCCTTTTCTGTCATCATGTGACGTAGGTTGTCAATTACATCGTTCTTCCCGCATATTTGGTTGAAATGTCCTGGAGTAATTAATCGCAATTTTGCGGATCTGAACAGGATTTTAACTGAAGCCCTGAGAGAAATCTTATCATGTTGGTTTGGTTTGTTCATTGGTGAGATTTTTGCGCTTTAGCGGAGTGGCGTATTTGTTTGGAAAAACGACGTGGGATTGCATCATTCTGCTTCGAATTGGGAATTATTATTGTACCGTTGCGAGGTACCGCGGATTCTGAACTGTCTTTGAAGTCTTCGAGCTGTTTGTCTAGGTTGTCTTTGAATTACCGTCGAGCTGCCGTGGAGCTGTCTTTGGGGACCTCCACCAGATTTCGCCATCTAAGATACCACACCTGTCGTCTACCCAGGGCGCATTACTGTGACAAATTGTACTACGTTGGCTCCAGGAATATATTTGAGCCCAGTTTCCATCTACGAGACTGTGAGAATAATTATGGGTTGAGAAACTATATCCTTTTTGTACTTCAGTCAAGCCACGACCTAGACTGTTATAGAAGGTTAGTCTGTAGAATTTAGTTAAGATTGATTAGTATCAAAGAGGCCCAGTTCAGTGAATACTGTTTAGTACATAAAACCCGACCTATCGAGAAGGTCGCTTAGATATAAGTAAAGAGCTATTTGTAACGATTACCATCGAGGCTCTAAGTATATACCTTGGGGTGATATTACTGTTTGTTTAGTAAGAGATAAAGCATTATATCGAATATTCGGGTTGTGAAGTAAGAACTAGTTAGTGATCTACCTTCTGTAAGATATATCCTCGTTTGAGGGACCTTGTGTATTTCATTTGGGCTCATTATATTATTAAATAATTGCTCTATATTCTTTCTACCAGCCACTACCTCCCGCTTGTGTGATCGGGCTCGTTTGGCATCCTGAGAGTGCGTTCGTTATTTTCTCTCTTTTGCGACCCTGAGATCTTTAGTGTACTTTCCTCTTTTTTTTTCTTTGTATTATCATAAAAGAGAGTGGCGCCCCTTTATAAGTAGTCTCAGCTCTAGAGCTAGCCGAGGAGGTACTTTGTGCACTCTCTGGAGCCGAGTGGGTTTGGTGACAATTCAATAAACATCGATAGGCTTTTTTAATTCTGCTTCACTCGCTAGAAAATTATTCGAAATGGTTCGTTTACAGTGAATTACGGTTTGTTGTCAAAATTTACAAAATTGTTAGAATTAATGTATTAGTCGAAGACCCACCCTGTATAAAGAAGTAGGGATTAGTTTTACAGGTGCGGCAGAGAGGACGGACGTTTTTGAGATGGGTAGTACTGAACCCTCCATCTACGAGAGTGGTGGGGATGGTGTCGTTTGACTCTTGAGTTCCTAGCATTGTGCGTGTTTCAGTTATCATGGAGCCTTGGACGGTGGAACATCGCATTTTCGCCTATGATTGTTTCGTCCGAAATAACGAATCAGTTACCCTCGTACAGCGTGAGTTTCGTCGCCACTTCAACATTCACCGGGATAGACCTGGTCCCTCTCGAAACACCATCCTTCGTTGGGTTGAATCAGTTCGCACTCGTGGTGAAATGATCAACCGAAGACCAAGAGGAGCTCCGCGAACAGTTCGAACTCCTGAAAATGTTGAAATCGTTCGTCAAGCCTTTCTTCGCAGTCCGACTCGATCTGCCCGGCAACATGCTGCTGCACTTCGCCTCAGTGATCGTTCGGTAAGGCGAATTTTACATTATGATCTCCGCTTTCATCCCTACAAATTGGCCATTGTGCAACAGTTACAGCCCAGAGATTATGCACAACGAATAAACTTCGCACGTCAGATGGAAGCACTGATCGATCAAAATGATAACCTCTATTTGTTCATGTGACGAAGCCCACGAAGGCTAGAGTATACAGACACAAAGCCTCGAACTCTGGACGAATTGATGAACGCAATTCGCGTGGAAGTCGCCCAAGTTGAGGGAGCAATGTTGGAGAGAGTCTATGCGAACTTCCAAGAACGCCTCCAGCACTGCATCAACGATTTCGGCCACCACATGCCTGAGGTTATTTTCCGCACTTGACTTTCTCAAATGCTATTTTCTTGAACCTAATTGCATCAATAAATTTGTTTTTGAGTAAGAATTAACTGTTTTATGCCTTTTTTAAAACCCCGTCCTCTCTGCCGCACCCTGTACTTGTCGAGTCTCATTGGATATTTTCAGTGTTCTAGAGACCTGAAGAAGCTTTGAATAGAGCGAAACGGTTGACATACTGTTGACTTGACTTGCTGAACCCCCCTTCCATCACGTATTAAATCAAAATTGGAATTGATATGCTTACCTTTGATTGGTTTTTAGGATAGTTCGAGCTTCGAACAAAACTATGGAAAACTATGAATAGTTGATTTTAATTCAAGTTATAGGTTTGTTCATTCATCGGGGTGGTTGTATTTGAATCACACTGTTCCAGGATAGGGGAAAAGTCTCTAGAACCAGCGCGAATAAGCTCATGGCCTCACGTCAATGCATTTTGAATTCTTTATACCCCATTTTTGGACACAAAAATATCCGAACAGAGGTAGCGGCGAATTTCATTAAAATGCATATTTCTTCCTGATTATCCCAAGACGTTTTTTAGCCATATCATTAACGGCAGGTAGTTCCCGACTCGCTAGACTTTAACGTAATCACGCGCTGCGCGACCCGATACCTGGACATTGTTCCCACGATACAGTCCATATGTGATTTCAACCCTGCAACCCCATTCAAAATAAATCCAGCTCGTCCCTAGGGTGAGCATGAATGACCATTTCTTAAACCCCGCCGTCCGTTGCTGTAAAAAATAGAAAAATCTAAAACAGGTTTGTCCAGTTTCGGATGACCGGTAAAACCCCTTCAGCATTTATTTTCTGTCATTTTAATAAGGCCCGTATATTTTTATATCGAGACCCCTGTGAAGGTAAAGGGGGTAACGTTGACCCTTTCTTGTAAGGAAGGAAGAGGTAGAAAATCGTACGATTTTTGCTTTAGTTACATCGGTATTTTTGCGGCGGTCGGACTAATGGTATAGTTGAAACGTATGGGTGGGAAGTGTGAAGAAGTGGGTGAAATACACGAAAAATTCCTGTAAATGAAGATAAAGTGATGGAAATCATTGGAATTGAGAGAAATATGAAGTAAATCGATGAATTTCTTGTGAATGGAAAAATGTTTTCCGCTAGGCCTTCTACACAATCTATCTTTGAAGAATGTGAGTTGGATTGTTATATAGAAAAATTTAGAAGAGCACTGACGTCAGATCAGATGGCTTTGGCGGTCTTGTTGAATCGATGTGGAGTAATTATTCAAAATAAATAAAATCAAATATACTTGTCAGATACTTGTTAACTGTTCAAGTGAACGAGCACGTCAAGATAGTTTATTTGATGACAGGTATGCTTTGTAGATTTTGATTTTTCGGCTTACAATTTTTTGATTAGCAAACCATAGAGCATGTTGTATTAGCAGGGGTTAATGACGAGGTGCCATGAAATTAGGCGTATGACATGAAAGCCTAGGAAAAAAAACCCAGTAAAAAACCCTGGCTCCCCGCAAGTGTTGTTGTATGTACAAAAACGAACTGAAATGTAGTTGAGTGACTTCTTTCTTCCAGAGTTGTCTTCTATTAATAAACAAAGGCTTCTTCAAGTTACCGACAACGAATCAGAAAATAATAAGACAAAAGCAGAAAAAGAACTGAATACAATAAATACATATCGAATTTGTTTTAAATTTATAATTCATTCTATGAAAGCAGAGAAAACATCATGAATAGTCCTAAAACCATCTACAAACATATACAGGGTGAGTATTTGTCCACTGCGTTAATTTTAACCATTGATTCTTTACGTCAATAAAAACATTTTCTTCTCATAACATTTTTGTAAATTTGGCCCCGTTCAAAAGATATAGAGTGTTGAAATTTGATAAAAAAAATTGCATTTTCACCTGTAATATCAAAACAAAAATACAAATTCAAATGATCTCTTGTAGAAGGTTTTTGATAACAGTCATGGACATTTTGGCATCAATAGATTTATTCCACTTCTTGTGGGTTTCTCACTACTACTCTACAGATAAGGTCCGTATCTTGTACTTCCTGGAATCATTAGTAGTTTTTGCAAATAAAATCATTCATCTTTTTTTCTCCTAAATTGCACCATTCTGGAGATATTTGAAGTTGAAAGGAATTATATCGATATAAATTTGTCCATATTTTCTGATTTTCCCAAATCCAACTCTGTGCTGAAATGATTCAATAATCAGATTTGTTCAATGCTGTCATATTTTATGTCTTTATTAAATATTTCTACAAAGAATTGGGGAAATCTCTCCAGTCTATGGTTCCACCACTAAACACTATAGATGAAATTACCCACTGAACAATTTTAGTCTTACATTAACTACAAAATCTAATTTGTCATTTGCTGTATTCATTATTAATGATGTCTAGCACCTTGTTTAATATTTAATCCAGAGTAATATTCCATAATAAATAGAGAAAAAGATTTCAATCACTCACATAGGTACTTCGGTGTATTTTCATGGTGACCGTTAAAATAAGTAATGTATTTTCTGTCAGGACCTGTTAAATTGAAGACTTGTCTTTATGAAGAGCTGGTTCTTTATAGCTTCAAACTTTCAGGGTTCATTAAATTATATCTATTCTTAAATAGGAATGCTTCAAATTAAGCTCATATGAGTTTTGAAAACTTCGAATCCTGTCTCCTAAATTTGTTTTGTACCTTTATAGAAGTTTTTTCACATCTATATATTATACACCGATTCAACATTCACAAACATATCGCTGTCATTATTGTTGTTATTTTTTCCTCGAGCGATTGTTTACCACCGCTGTTATTTAATTTACCGGCCGACACGATAGACTCGCTTTCCCCACCTTCTACCGACGCGGCGGCGCCGTGAGGTGAGTTTACCCAGTTGTACCGCTTAGCGCGCTTCGAGCCAGAGACCAGTAACTCCTCGGTTCTGAGGGGAACGTTTGCCAGCTGTATTAATATTTTGCGCTCCCAACATCGCGTAAATCGCTCCTAGTCCAGTTGAATTTTCCTTTCCTTCTGTTTTTACCTCACCTGTCCGTGGCCATCCTTCTGTTCTAAGTCTCTATTATTGGCCCATTAGAGTGAAAAGTCATTTCCTTTTCCATATCCTTGTATTTCGTTCTTCGGGGGAGTGATTAAATTTGAGTATGCCAACCTGTAGGTTGTGTAGCAAAGCGGGCCCTGCGTCGCAGAGGTTTCTGAAGTGCACGTCATGCGCGGAACATTTTCACACTGACTGTCTGGGGCTTTCATCGCCCGAGTCCCATGGTTTTCACGATGGTTGGTTATGCGATTTCTGCCTGAAGGAAAGGCGGGTTTTGCGTAGCGGATCTTCAGCTTCCGCATCTGGGGATAATTCGAGTGGTTCTACCGCCACCTCATCGTTTAAATCCAACCAATTCCAGATGATAATGAGCAAATTAAGTCAGATTTCTGACGACATCTCAGAGATAAAATCCAACCAGCTTGCCCTCCAGGGGAAATATCTCAATGTCGATCTATCCTTGAGGGACACACATCTGCTATCGCTGAGCACTCGACCGCCATCAGCCGTCACGAATCTGTTATGTCGAAACATGAATCAGATATTCGTTCTTGCCTAACCAATATCAAATCCATCATTCATGATCAGTCAGAGTTTAAGGAAAGCATATGTTCACTCGACACCAAAATAAATGAAATCAACACCAACGCCAATATCGATACCGCCAACCATTCCTCTCATGTTTCTCTCGATCATGACGAGGTACTGGACCGTGTACGACGATCTCACAATATACTGATTAAAGGTGTTCCCGAGGGTTCCAGGGCAGAAGACGATGCTACTGTGACTGGGTTATTGGATTGCGTTGAGACCGGTGCAAATTTGTCTAGGATTAATAGTATTCGAGTGGGAAAAAAAGGTCCTAGACCTAGACCCATCAAGGTATCCTTTACCAACCCATTTATGGTGTCCAAGATTCTTCGCAATAAGAAGGTGTTGGCGTCCAGCTCGGACTGGAGCAGTTTTTCAATTTCAGACGATAAAACACCTCGGCAAATTTCGGAGTTGCACAGTCTAAGGCGTGAGTTGAATTCCAGGAGGCGTGCCGGTGAGGAGGGTATCGACATTAAATATGTCAACGGCTTTCCCAGAATCGTCGTACTCAATAAAGATCACGCAAAAAACTAGATTCTGTACAGGTAGATTGGAGCATAGCGTATTCCAACGTTCAATCTCTGCATTCAAAATTGCTCGAGGTTTCTTTATTCACCGCAAACTCTAGACCAACTTTCCTGCTGGTCGCCGAATCCTGGCTCCACCCGGGGATCCCGGATGCCGTTGTATCAATCCCGGGTTATTCCTTGTTCAGGAGTGATAGCGAGACAACCGTTGGTTTCGGCGGTGTGTGTGCCTATGTGCTCGACAGCGTTGTTCGTGACTTCAATGTCAGTTATTCTTCAGTTTGTCTGCCCGGTATTGACAACCTATTCCTGAATATAACCTACCACAAAAGCGAAATTTTAACCATCGTCTGTATCTACCGGCCTCGACCTGGCCCTGGCGACACTCAGTTGTGCAGCCTTTTGGGAAGTCTATCTACCACAAAAAAAAATCTTGTTGTCGTCGGCGATTTCAATATGCCAGATGTCCGATGGCCACTGACTGACAGTAGAGAGTACAGTTCGCCTTCGGGGATCTACGTCGATGCTATAAGGGAAAACAACCTCATACAACTAGTTGACAAACCTACCCGTTTCAGGAGCGGCCAGAATCCATCCTTGCTCGACCTAATACTGGTGAATGATCCCGATCTCGTTGCTTTTCACGAACATCTGCCTCCCTTCGGAAAGTCAGACCATGCCACCCTTTCTTGTAGGGTCCAGCTCAGGGTCTCCATGTCAAACAAAGTGACTAAGCGTGTAAAACGCATTGATTATGAGCAGCTTGGTGCCAACTTGGCCGACCTAGATTGGCAGTTTTGTTCCGCTCAGATGCTGACATCGAATCCATGTGGTCTACATTCGTAGACAGGCTTTTACACGAGTGCGAGACCTGCACCACTTTCCTTTCCTCGACCTCTATTCCATCAAGCCGTGGATCGACGGTAGCATCTTACGGATGGCGCGGAGGAAGAAATCACTATGGCAGCGTTATCTGCGAAGCGGGACGACAGCTGACTATGCGGCTCATCGGAGTTATTCCGACACAATGAGAAACAGGATGAAAATGGCCAAATCCAAGTTTGAGTCCGATCTTGCGTCGTCTAAGGACCGTAAAAAATTCTTCAAGTATGTTAGATCTAATCTCAACACAAAGGTGACCACTCCCCTAGTTAACAACCTACGGGGATGCCCCAGTGAGGACGCGACTGAGGCTGCCGAATCATTGGGTGAGACCTTCGCTGCCAACTTCGTTAATGAGCCGGATGCTTTGCCTGGAATGAGTCTTTCCGGCCAACCTGGCTGTTTAGATTATGTGGAGTTCACCCCGGGAAATGTGGAGAGGTTTCTTCTTTCTTTGAAAGTTTTTAGCGCTCCTGGTTCTGATGGAATTTCTGCCCATATTCTCAAAAACTGTGCTGCTCCATTATCCTTCCCGCTATCGATGATTTTCACGAAATCGTTTGCTACGAGTTCCTTGCCGAAGAGCTGGAGGGAGGCTCTGGTCACTCCAATCTTCAAAAAAGGCGACAAGCTCGATCCAAACAACTACAGACCAATAAGCCTGGTTCCGATAATATCAAAAATCTGCGAGAAAATTATCCATGAAAAGATTCTTGAATTTTCTCTGTCCAATGGAACCATACCAGATTGCCAGCATGGGTTCCTGCCAGGTCGGTCCGTGATCACCAACATGCTGTCGTGTACCAACGATTGGAGCAGGATGCTTGACGCTCGTGTACCGGTGGATGTTTTGTATCTCGACTTCTCAAAGGCCTTTGACCATGTGCCCCACCGACGTCTTCTCTTCAAGCTTGTGAACCTTGGGATTCGTGGTGATTTGCTCCGATGGATCGAGGCTTTTCTTTCCGATAGGACTTTTCGGGTCCGCGTCGGTGGCTCACTGTCTTCTGCAAGGAGGGTGGTGAGTGGCGTCCCGCAGGGTTCCGTTCTGGGCCCGCTCCTCTTTTTATTGTACACGTCAGACCTGCCTTCAGTATTAAAGTCGGCTTGCTCGTTGTTTGCCGACGATGCCAAAATCTACGGGAATCCCTTCACCCAGTTCCATGTTTTACAGGATGATCTCAACGCAATTACGAGATGGTCCAATACATTCAGCCGTAATCCACTGGAGATAATAGAATTTGACTTAGTTTTAATATTTCTGAATGTTTGTTATGATGCATGGTTAATTAAAATTCTGTCAATATTGAAACTGGAAGCTATAGGCTCATTAACAAGAAAGATCAGAATAGAATGCATTTTCTGACCATAATCATTTCATACTGAATTGAATAATTTCAAACTATCGAAATTGTCCTCACGATATTTTCCACATTTTTTGATAGATACAAATAACTGTTGACAGTTTCAAACATAATCAAAACAACTAGGAACCACAGGACACTATTTTATTGGGAACTACCCACAACAGAGACGTTATAATAACATTTTAATGTGATAATAATTCACTTTAGTTATTCTGAGAAAAGTTATAACTGAAGATCAAAAATGGTTACAGATATTAACTTTCATTCAAAAAAACTTTGCAATTATTAATTTTTTTCTCTCCTGGGGTTCGGTAGTAAATTCATATTCTATGGTAAGGTATTAAAATCAGACATAATCTATGAATAACCATTATTCAATATTTATGTTTTTGTTTACATAATTAGAACAGATACTCTGATTATAAAACCAAAAATTTACGCATGCTCAGAAATTAATCATAGTCTAAACAGAATAGATTCATATTAATGATCTAACAAAAATTTTCTTATTAAAGAACACCTAGTTGGTTTTTCAGAAGCAAATTTAGGTGATCAAACTCAATTTCTTCATGCAAATATAATTGCACATATAAATCTGGGAATACAAGTAATCTATCCAAGTAAATTGTTATTGGAATTCAGTACAGAAAATAATCATCAAACAAAGTAACATCACTTCAAAATAATTATTCGTAGTGACATCATTCATTGTTGTTGAAGATTTCGAAAAAGATTTTCATGTTTTTAACAGTATGATATCAAGAGACCTCACTGACCTGTTCACTGGTCTCTGTCAAGGAGAAGAAACTTCAGAAATATAAGTGTTTGGAAAATCATAGACGATTTTTTTCTGGCTTTGAGTGAAAAAAAAGCAATGTGACAACCTCTTGCCTTGGAAGTTTTTATAGAAATGATGGTTTTTATGATTTGGAAATTTTAAGAAGAAAATTACAAATGTATGATGATAACATCCAATAATTCTGAGGTTTTTTTGGAATTTCTCACTAGAAAGGGATGGTTTATAATCTTGAAGTAGAAAGAAATTATAGTAGATCAACAAAAATCTATGTTTATGGTGTTGAATTTTTTTACCAGAACATTAGTATTTTGTATCTTCCTTCTGGATATGGACCTCATCGGATGAAACATGAGTGAGTGAATCATTTCTTAGAGGGAAAATAATATTTTTAAACAATTCAGATTCAATAGTGGAAGCTTTGAAAAGTAATTTTCATTCAAACTAATCTGGACTACAGAGGGGTATTTGCCCAATGTGGAAAATTAAAATGCTTATAACTTTTTAACGCAGCTGAATATGGAAGAACCGTAATGGAAAAAGTGTTTCTTTTGATCTCAAGAACCTATGGTTAAAATTAACGCAGTGGTCAAAGACTCACCCTGTATATGGGACAATTATTGATGAAATAAGGTATCTTCTGCATATGACCTGTTCTCAAATGATTAAGAACAATCCAAATTTTTCTTGGAAGATAAAAACCAGGATTATTTTTCAGAAGGATTAGAAATGAGTTCCACTCAATCTTCCTTAATTTTTTATCATTGATGTCCATATTGAGGAACTTCTTATACCATAATGGAATTTACGTTTTCTTCATGAACTCAGCGCTACAGTCTGTTTGTGGATATGGGGAAGGACAATGTTTGACAAAACTGGCAACCAATAAACCGGTGAAGATCTTATGGTGACAGTAATTACTCGCATCGATGTATTCAATTGCATATCGGTTTTTTGTGTATGTGCAATATTAAACCAAACAGAGCAACAATACTCAGCTGCAGAAAACACTAAGGCTTGAGATGGTGTACAAAAAGTGGAAGCATCAGCACCCCAGTTAATTTAGGAACAATATTATTCCTAGTTTTCAGTTTTAGGCTCAGATCATTTAAATGAGCCTTGTAGTTGAGAGATGAATCTTATTTTACATCCAAGAACATAAGAAATTATAATGTGAAAGCTTTTCAGGTATTTGGATATGTATATTCAGATATTCCTCTTTTCTACATCAAAAACACCGACGTTTCGGTCTCAGATCGGACCTTTATCAAGGCTACAAAAATAAAAACAGATTAAAACTAGAACATGACTAATTTCACAAGATTTACATTATTGATTCTACAGGAATCGAGTCATCACAACAAAAACATATATCAATCTGTTCCATGTGTCAAGGAGAGTAATCTCTGCACATTCTTTTAGAACTTCTAAAATGGCCATGCATTCAGGTCTATTCTCTATTTCTCCACTTCAATAGAGAATAGACCTGAATGCATGGCCATTTTAGAAGGAATACGGTGGAACAGATTGATATTGGTCTTTGGAGTGATCTCTAACAAGGAGATGAAATGAGTGTTGATCACTGTCAACTTGTTCTCATACCTTTTTTTCAAAATACTTAAAGCAATCTCAAAATTTTTATCAATTACAGATAAACCTTCTATAAGTTTGAGTGGTTCATCTCGCAACGACATCTTTAAATATATAAACTTCTGAATTGCAGAGAGAGAGAGGTGTTTGATATAATCATAGCATCAAATAATTGTAAAAAAGAAGTCCATTCAGAGGCATCGCCCTTAAACGGTTTAATATTAATCTGTGGTAAGCTAATATTACAATGTTCTTGAGGAAGAGAAGTTCTAATATTAGAGGTTGACAATTGTTCAATTTGAAGTTCAATTTTTCCAGCAATGGTATGGAATTTCAACTTCTACTTCCTCACGATTTTCATCATCAAAATTTACGTGATTCGGCAAAAGTTCAATAGAATCCTGAACTTCGTCATAACCTTTGAAAGCAGCCTCGAGTGATTCGAGGTATCTCTTTAAAACCTTTGGATTTGATTCTGATCTAGAGTTTTGATCAAACCAATTGATAGTCCTGGTTATTTTTGCTTTGAATGTTGAGCGTTTAGACTTAAGGTTATTATGAGATACGTTTTCCATTTTAAATAGAGCTTAAGTAAAATGTTCTATGTATAAAAAGAAACTTGACAAAGTAGAGAGCAAATGAACAAAATTGCAGAATGTGTGAACACAGTCTTTTAATTCGGCAAATCCAAATCACTTGACGAATTGGTGCGAAATTATGACTAACGTTGTTAAAAGAATGACACTAGAAGGGGTATACAGATTTTTTACATACAGTTCCCTCTGTTGCCAAACCTATAATACACAAAATGAATATTTATCAAAATCACACTTCCAACCCGAGAAAACTCCCCTATTCCCCGAAACCCCTCAAACGAATCCGCGTCTTCCATTCCGAATTCTAATCTGACAACTTGAAGACAGAATATGGAAAAGCTTTTAAATAACCCCTAACCGGAGAGACTACCCTCTCGCCTACTTCGTTCGTTGAGTCTGCAACAATATTTTCTGTAGGATAAAAAGAACTAACAGAATTATAAACTTGAAGATCGAGTAGGCGACGTAAATTCTGGATATCTAGAGAGCCGAACGGCCTGGGTTATTTTGCTACGCTTTACGAGTTCAGTAATGAAGAAAGATGCCTAATTAAAATCGTGGATAATTTTGTAGCTGTGGAGTCACCTTGGATTCCCCCCTCCATTGCCAATCGGGTCAGCGATGCTTCAAAAAGTCATTATCTTCGAGCAGGTTGAATGGGAAATTTTTAACTCAATTATTTTGAGCGAGTTGCAGATTTCGAAATAATTAAATTGATTAATCGTGATTTCAGGATTTAAATTCTCATATACCTTAGATTCATCGACTCAATTCTTATTAAAATACAAAACATGATTTCAGATATTATATAAGGTTATTCTTCAACCACTGCGTTAATTATTGAGATCAACAGAAACAGTTTTTTCCTGTACTATTTTTCCAAACTCAGCTGCGTTTAGTTTGAATGAAAATTACCTTCATTAGTATATATAATTAATAATAATAAGACAATTAATTCGTAGAAACCTTATAAACTCTAAACTATACTGTAGAGTTATCCTAAAGATAAATGTTTACAGCCTATTCAACTCAAATAATATTTTTAAATTCCCATAAGCTGAATATAAACAAAACACAACTTAAATATACCCTGTGTACCCCTTCAGTAGTTTTTGTCTCAATCGGTGTTTCATCGTTATCATCGGTACTATAATGTCCTAATCGGTAATACTTTCAAGTTTTGTAGTCCTCGTCCTCCAAGACCCGATGTGATCCCATTCAATGGAGTGAGTGCAGTAGGTATTCATTCGACACTGAAATTATTCTCAATTTGAGTTTAGAATCCTATGAATCCTTGATCGGTCTCCTCACCTAGCCATAAGTTCATTACTTCCTTGAATTTAGTCTCATTTCTGGTCTCTCAACATCTTCCGTACAATAGAGCAAATTCTTGAGGCTATATATGAATAATATCTCTGACCATTTCTCTTCATTGCTCTGGTTTTTTCATAATTTTCTTGCTTCTCTATTGTAGTGTATTTGTATTCCTTTAATCTCACTGGTATTTTATTCTGGTGAACCTTCAGAATGATATGTCGAGCATATATCTGTCTGATATCTATTGCTTTGGAAATCTCGTAGCTTGTGGAACTGCGGAATGTAATTTTTATCCCATATATTATTTTCAGGATAAACTTCTCAATAATGTCACACCTTTCTCGTGTACAGCAAAAACATCACCAAATCCTATTATCCCATATGACAGCTGTGATTGGACTAATACTGTGTAAAGAATACGCATGTATTTCTCAGAATTTATTCCTTCTTTGAATATATATAAAACAATATAGGATTTCTCTCAGTTTTCTTGTAAGATACGTCTTATGTTTATGTCATTTTAGATGCTGATCGTTGAAAATACCTTGATTTTTGTGGATTGCGTGGCTGGAATGGGGGAAATTAGAAAATTTGGATAAAATTTTATCGATTTAAGTCCTTTTAACTTCGAATATCTCAAAAATGGTGCAATTTAGGAAAAATGATAGCGGATAATTTTATTTGCTATAATAACTAACAATTCTGGAAAGTACAAGATATTGTAGTTCAAATGATATTTGTTTTTCATACAATTAAACCAATCTAGAGTAGAAAAGAAAAAAACAAGTGAAATGGAATGAATCTGTTGATGCCTAAATATGCATAACTGTCATTAACAATCTTCTACAAGAGACAATTTGAATTGATATTGTCGTTCGAATAAAACAGGAAATAATGCAATTTTTTTATGAAGTTTCAAAACCCTATATTTGAAAGGGGCCAAATTTGGAAAAATGGAATAAGAAAAAAATGTTATTTTAGACGTCAAGAATCTATGGTTCAAACTAACGCAGTGGCCAAAAACTCACCCTGTATTTAGCTTTGTTGTTTCTTTCTGGTTCATTATGGTAGTTGTTTACGTATCACACTATTCCTGGTCCTATTCCTCACTTCCTTCCCCTTCCCCGAAAACTCCCTGATGCAAACACATAATCTGACAGTTTCATGGGTACAATATTCGCAAATCGGTATTATCGAAAGCAAAACGATAACTCGCTATTGTTATTTCAAGAAACGAAATAAAACAAAATATTTTGTGAGAGATTCATAACTATGAGAATGATAATTATTCTGATATGTTATATTTGCTAAGTAGATCTTCGAAGTATTAATCCAACTGACAAATAAAATTTGAAAGTAATGTAGAATTGAGCTTCTGAGAATCTTACTAAAGATTTTCGCTGTGCCAATTTTATGGGGAATGTAAGCACCAAAGTTGTCACGAATAATAAATACTATTCCAAACTCAATCCTGTCGTCCAAATTCAATAATTATTATTAATATTCAGTGTTGTTGTAGTTCGATTCAATCAATATTCAATTTAATTCCGACAATGTTTTGGAACAGTTCGGATGATGAATTAATCTAACGAACCTTCCGTTTGTTTTAGATATCGACTATTTCGAAAAGAATAGAGTTATACTCACACAAGCTTATTCGTTATTATTCATACGGTCAGTATTTGAATTTGTTCATTGACAATGAAAGAAAGGGAGCATGGACACATCCATTAATGTATCGTATGTTTATCTATAAATTTGAGAGCAGTTTAACTGAAAGTGCCGTCTTCGAATAACGACCAATTGCAGATCACCAAAACTAGAACGAGTGTTGGAAAAAGAGATTATTCTGAAGCATATAACATGTCCATATAGCATGTTATTAGCAATTAAAGTAGTCTGCCTTCTTGCGACTGGTGTGTTCACTACTGTCCACCGCATCTCCAAAGGTGATGAAGTTGAAAAATATTATTATTGAAGGATTGATTTTCAATGCATTACAATATTGAAGAAATGTGCACCTATATCCCAAATTGGAAATAACTACTCACAATTTTTCTTAAGTTGTATGCGCAGCTCAAATTCTCCTTTCCTAAAAACCAATCTGAAGCAGGCAAAATAACTCCATCAAAAACCATTTTAAATATTTTTTCATCAAGCTCTGGTGCTTTGAAATACATTATACATTCAAATCTTGATTACACAAAAGAGACTTTCGAAAACGAATCTTCTGAAAGCTGTAAACGACTTTTACTAGCAATACACCAAACTTGTTCAGATTACGAATTGACAACGTACATTATTCGACCGCAACTAAATAATTTCGATTAATTTTCCGCTAATTGAAAGTCCGACTGATCTGAATAGAAAATGTATCTGTGAAAGCATCGAGAATGGAAAATTTCGACGGACTTTTTGAAATTTATCTGTTCGGGTTTCATGTGAAATCCGAAGAATAATTTGGGCCGTTTTCTGTATGTTTCAGGTGAATAAAGAAATAAAAAGTTTCAGGAGGTTGTAAATTTTTGTAGTTTCGATTTCGACAGCCGCCTTAAAGTTTCGAGTTTCAATATTTATGAAATGGTGCTCAACTGATAAAAATAATATAACAAAATCAAATACTATAATATCCTATTTTACAAACCAGGTTGTATTGGTGTATGAAATAAAAATGTGATAAAACTCCTATAAATTTCCAAAATAATTTTAGGAGACAGGTCTTGAAGTTTAAAATATCATATGAGCTTAATTCGACGCATTCCTATGTTAGAATAGATATAACTTGATGATCCCTGTCAGTCTGAACTATAAAGAATCATCTCTTCATAACGACAAGTTTTGAATTCAAAAGTTCCTGACAGAGAATACATTACCTATTTCAACGCCCATCACGAAAAATACCTAAGTACCTATGTGTGCGAAGGGTATACTTTTCTCTGTTTATTATGGAATAGTACTCTGGGTTGGATAATGATTAAAGTGCTAGACATCATCAATACTGAATTCAACAAATGACAATTTAGTTTTATGGTGAACTTAGGCAATAAATTGTTCAGTAGGTTATTTCATCTATAGTGGTGGAAACCATTGACCGGAGATATTTCCACACTTTTAGTCGAAATAATATTTTATTTCAAAATACATAAAGTATGGCAACTCTGATCAAATCTGATTATTGGGTCATTTCAGCACAGAGTTGGATTTGGGGAAATCAGAAAATATGGACTGAATTTAATAGATTTAATTCTTTTTTTCTACAAGCGTGCACTTTCATTCACTTTCCCGCACGTATTTCAATTCGTAAAGAGTCACATTGCCAAACAGTGTGGGAAAAACCCCTGCTATTCCATTACCGCACGCAAATGCGTATGGTAATGGATTAGCAAGGGTTTTTCCTGAACGCTTTTTCTAAAGAATAAACTGAATAATGATATATCTCCATGCCACCGACGACGTTACTATGGAAACGACATGTGAATAAGAATTAATACATTGTTATTATATTATAAAATTGTGTTTAAATATAAATAATATCAACTCGAATTCAATCAGTACGCTCCGGTAAAATGGATACTTCGGGATCTGATGATAGCCTGCCCGAAGAAATATTAGCAGCTTCTTATGAAGCGAGTTTAAATTTGTTACCGGCCAAGTCGAAGATGAAATATGAGAAGCAATATTCAGAATTCATTGATTGGTTTAATTCCAAAAAGGTTCAGCCGAGGAAGGAGGAAGTGTTTCGGCGTATTTTTCGGAAATGTCCAAACTTTGGAGACCAAACACATTATTGTCCCGATATTCAATGATAAAAAGTGTTTGTAAACTGGAACAGGATTTGGATATTGGAAAATTCCATAAATTAACTGCCTTCATTGAACTACAGAATATAGGATTTCGTCCAAAAAAGGCCAAAACTTTTAATGAAGAGGAAATAACAAAATCCATGAGTGATGCATCTGATGAAATTTACTTGATGATGAAGTTGGTAACAATTTTCGGATTAGCTGGTGCTGCAGACGAGAGCAACTTAAAAAACTCACCATCGATGATATAGATGATAAAGGAGACTTGATCATCGTCAATATTAAGGACTCCAAAAATCATTCACCAAGATCGTTTGTTATATCCCAAGACACCAATAATGGATATTTTCTGAACATATACAGAAAATATATAAATAGGAAATACCTCATCGCCGAATTTTCATAAAGTATAATCGGGGAAAATGTAAGATTCAACCTGTCGGAATCAATACAATAGGAAAAAAAAACCGTCCGAAATTGCAGCTTACTTACGCCTACAAAATCCGGAATTATACACAGGACACAGTTT
This sequence comes from Micraspis discolor, assembly GCA_030674115.1. NCBI lineage: Eukaryota > Metazoa > Arthropoda > Insecta > Coleoptera > Coccinellidae > Micraspis > Micraspis discolor. The sequence continues at coordinate 2,498,723 of JARTUT010001311.1, read as the reverse complement.
TAGGCGCTCCTCGGCTACTTTCCTAGCCAATTGTGGAGAAGATATCACAAATATACGTTTAGGAGGATGGAAGTCAACTGCTGTTGCTGAGGGATACTTGGAATAATCTATTAACCAGAAAAAAAATGTCCACTAAAATTCTTAATTTGAATGCCCCTTCCTCTTCAAACTGTAATACAGAATCTTTACCTTCCAAAGAGCCTTCGAACAATATGATGGCAAATATTCAACGTTCTGCTTCTTCCTCTTCAAACTGTAATACAGAATCATTATCTTCCAAGGAGCAGCTGACTTCGACCAATATGATGACTTCAGCTATAAATTTGCATAACGCGACCAACTGCTCGTTTACAATAAATATAACTAATAACTGAATATTTCTAATGAATATATTGATAATAATGGGAAGAAACAGAATGTACATAGATTTCTTTTCAAAATTCATTTTTATGTGTTGTTAGTCTAGTTTTCTTTCCAATTAATAAAGAATTTATGAATATTATTACAGTTAAAATTTAGTTCATAGGCTTGTAGTCTCTATGACCGAACGTCAACGATGAGAGTACAATGGTAACGACTTGTCAGAGACTTTTGTCATTCATGTGTATTTAGAATGATCAATTCACATTTGATCTGTGTGTTGAAATCGATCTCGTATAAGCGCTTGTAGAAAAATATTGTTCCTAACTCGTGCGGAAAGTGTTTTTCCCGCACTCAACTGCTTACTGCCTAACGGCAGTTTCGTTCGGGAAAATATCACTTTCCGCACTTGTTAGGAAAATATAATAACTATTTTACTTGGATTTTCTCACGGTGTAACGTAGGAAAGTTTATAAAGAGATGAGCGCAAATGAGTTCTATTTTATTATTTCCTTCTCTATTTTATTCTATTCTATGATAAGTTAATACTTCAACGTCTAAAGCGCTTCGTGGGGAATTACTTGTAAGCATTTCTTCTGTATGGTGTTTAACGTCGACTTTATTTGCCATTATCCGCTTAGAAGCTTTCAAAATATGGCTCTGAAGCCAAAACATCAGTTCATCATGTATTGCTAGGCAAAACAACGAAGTAGTTTCAAAATATAATATACTGATGGTCAGTTGAGAATAATCGTATTTGAGTCACATATTTCTAAGAAGCCGGTATATGGAGGAAGAATGTGAAATTAGTGAAAATAAGCCTCATGGTTAAAAGATGCCAGATAATAGACCTAGAAAAACAGAGTAGAGGAACTCTTTAGACATATACAAGACGGTTTCACCATGATTGTCACTATCATCCAGGGAAAATAAAGCTGGAGATGAAATATTCAGAGGGTACTGCGAACAATCCCATATTCCCGACGTATCAAATCTTATCAACTCGATCCGACATCAACATTGGAAACGTCAAAAAATTCGGGGAAATCCGCAAACAAACCCCCGACCAGCCGGATTTCCTTCTCAAACTCGACGTAACCTACACATGGATCCCTTCACCCCTTACGCAACCCCCTGTCGCAATCCTCCTCAGTTTCATGAATGAACCAGCACACATTCACATGTTGGGGTAGTCGAGGAGAGAGGTCGGATGCACGATACGAAATCGGGGCAAATTTTGGAGGATCACGGCGAAAGTTGTCTGATATCTAGGGGATGGGGTGGAACAAGCCGCCCGCAGTGGCTGTGTTTGTATGCCAAGGCTGCAATCTGGATTGCTAGGAATGTCTTTTTTGAGTAATTGGATTTTGATTGAGAAGTTGCTTCAGATTTTTTGTCTCATGAGTTTTTCAGAAATAAGCTCTGCTTGTTATTGTTACGCGATTGTTTTAGTTTAGAAAACTTAGTTGAACAGCGTGTTCTCCTTTTGTCCAAATTTCTGAAACTTTCGGATATCTATATTTAAATGAAATGAAAAATTCATCAAAATTTATGGATGTTCGAGAAAATGGGAGTCATTGACGTGGACTCAAAGTGGGTGAGATCTCTTATGAGTCGCAATTCATTCAGGTCATTCAAGTGTAGGATGGGGGTTTGAAGTCTGTCTGTTCTGACATAACTGCGGTGGCCTTAGATGTTGTCCAGGGTTCAGGTTTGGGTCCAAAAGTTTTCGATGTGTTTGTAAGTGACGTTGACACCGCTGTATCCCGAGAGTTTATTGTTTAATATGCAGATGATAAATCGATTTTTCTCTCGGGTAAACCACTGGGAGAAATAAGAGACCGATTGCTAATGTCTTTTTCTGATTTGAATTCATGGTCCAGTAATAATCTGCTTGGTTTCAACATCATCCTGATTCTGTTCCATAATTTTCAGAGAAAGTTGTATTTCCTGAATCTTCAAAGTTATGTCCAAATAAGTAAGCAGGTTGATGACACAAAATTTCCGAGTGTATTTATGGACGAACACCTCAATTGGAAAATTCATTGAGAAATGCTTGTTTCTAAGCTACCACCCGTAGCCTATAAAATGAAATATTTGAGATATATTTCAACATTCCAACAGCTCATCATGCTTTACTATGCTGAAGTGGAATCTCGCATTAGATATGATGATGGTTTTTGGGGTTGCTCTTCAAATGTCGCAGAAAAGAGCATAATGATGAGTATCGTTGGCATAAGAAGTATACAGGCCTGAACACAGTAATTCATGGATTATCAAATACTAACAATATATAAACTAGGTTTATATAAACATGAGTTATGTAGATATGAATTTGCATTTGCTCACCAATGTTGATGAATATCATGTAGTCAATACAAGAGAAAAAAAATGCTTCACATACCTTTGACCAAACTAATATTACGAGACCTCAGGTTCATAATATGCTACCCGAAGCAATAAAAATTTTTCATTAGTGAAGTTTCAAAATATTTCGGAAAGAATATCTCTGAAAGAAATGTTTATATAATACGAATAAATTCTTGTGAAGTTTATTTAGATTTTTATTTCTTATGTATTGCAATCTGCCAACTGACAGCTCTATCTTAAAGCTTGACATTTTTTATGTTATATGTAGTCAGAACGTTTTGACATACGAGTGCAATTTCTGTTGCTTACAGTGACTTGAAAGATTCATCTCTCCCCAAAAATGGAATTGAATCGTGAACATTTTCGTGCGATTATTTTTCAAAACTTTCGACGTGGATTAACTCAACAACAGTGCATCGACGAACTCAATTAAGTTTTTGGCGATGAAGCTCCATCAAGGACCAGTGTTTATTGATGGTATGGTGAATTGAACACAGGTCGTAGTTTACTCCAAGACGAATTTCGTGAAGGTCGTCCAAAATCAGTTGTTGTTGTTCCGAAAGCCATTGATACTGTGTGCCAACTGATATTGCAAGATCGTCATGTAACCTATTGTGTGATTAATGTCTTAGGCATCAGTGGGGCCAGCATACATTCAATTTTGCATGAACATTTGACCGTCGAAAAACTTGGTTTGCGTTGGATTCCACACAATTTGTCAACCGCTCAAAAAAAGGCTCATGTCGATTGATCGAGAGAAATGTTCCAAAAATACGATCTGGGTGCTTCGAAGCAGGTCTATCACATCGTGACAGTTGATGAATTGTGAGGCAACCCTCGTAAACAAATACTCAATGCCGAATACTGAATCTATTGTAAAACTTCAGTATGTCGGACAGGCCATATTTACTCTTTCATTAAAAAAGGATGAGCTTTAGATTTTATATCTCAGCATTGTTTAATTGTCCAAATACCTCGGTCGAGTTTATAGTACTGCAATGAACTCATTACGCCACTTAAATAGAGAAGTGAAATTTTCACCCAATAAGGGCAATTTATTTTCACGCGCTTGTTCGACGTTCTATCATTTTGCTCAAATGTCTCTAGTTTTCGAATATCGAGCCGAAAATGGTCTCAATAGATTGGTTTTTGCTTCCTAATGAAGAATACAGGATCAAGTCAAAGTTGAGAATGTCTATTCGACTGGCCGGTCGTATACCCTCTATATTCCGAGAGCAATGAGCTAAAGTTTTCATATTTTTGAAATAGGTTAACTGTCCGAATATCTCAGTCAAAGTCGTTATTGGATCAAATCTGTCTAATGATTCAAGAGTTATTTGCATTTAAAATTTGGTATCTTCTATTATTCCTAGAATATCGATCGGATCAAGTTGTAAATTGGAAAATACTTAGTTCAAATTAAATAAAAAGGATTGCAAAATTTCGCGGAAATTAACACGATACAAAATTATTCGAAAATTCCCAAAAATATTTTTCCGATACAAAACCCATAATACATCTGTAGTAATTAAACAAATATTTACTTATAATACCACAAGAGCTTCAAAATTATCGGGTATTTCCCGATAGGTTCGTTGCAAACAAATGAAGGAGTCAAGTTTTTCAGGAAAAATCACTCGCGCTTCGCGCTCGTGATTTTTTAACCTCAAAAACTTGACGATTTTATTTGTTTGCAGGGAACCTATCGGGAAATACCAGATAATTTTGAAGCTCGTGTGGTATTCGGGGGATTATTTTTCGGCCAATAGAATTGCACCATGAGACGAAATGTACAGTTAACAAATAAGAATTTCATAATGAATAAAACAACATTTAATTAAGAATCATGGTAGTGCAATTAAAAATACAATTGTTGTAAACATTGGTGCATGTTTTCTTCAAGTCAGAGTTGTCGGTAATGGTCCCAGAAGAGGTAGATGGCATGAGGTTTATGCTGTTGATGGCATTTTCTGCAGTAGGCTCACTCCTTCGCAGTTTCTTGACAATTAATTCGTGGTGTTCTTGGTCGAGTTGGAGATACGGCTTGATGGAGTTACTGTTGGCATGTCCAGTTATTTTGATTATCTGCTGCTCTCCCAGGCCCGATTTCGCAAGATTGGAGACTGCTGTTGCACGACTGGAGTGATTGGTGATTTTTTTGTTACCAAGGTCAAGCCCAGCTTTTTGTGCTGACTCCTTAACACACTTTGAAATCGTGTTTTGGCCTACTGGGGAATCCTTGTACCACCTAGCGCCTGGAACTTTATTCCAGAATGGATTTTGGGTCAGGAATAGTCTGTCGCTCTTGATATTGACATCTCTCTTCTCTCTCAATTTCTGGAACACTAGGCACTTGTCAGGAATTTCCCGATTCTCCACCAGCCACTAGCTGTCTGATAATTTTTACCACCACCTTGTGTGGTCTTGCTGAAAATTGGATTGTATTCAATTCTCCCAGTTGTTTCCCCGTCATTTTGCTGTTCTGCCTTGAAATGATGTATTGACGCCATGCTGCCCTCACCACCTCTCCAAGCCAATTCCACTGATATTATCATGAATAATTTTTTCTGGAGGCCATCAGGAGTTTCCTCGTCCCAAACAGTGGTCATTGCATCCCAATCTTTTTCCTCCAACGCTGCTGCACTTGTCCTCCGTTTTTCCGGAATAGATTGTAAAGCCTTACGCTTGGCATCACGAGCTCCTCGAGCGGTCTTGAATGCAGCATCCGAAAATGGGTTGATTTTGATGTCGAAATCGTTCAAATACTTTTCTTGAAGTAATTTGGCAGTCTGATTCCACATTGTTTTTATTGTACCTTCCTTATAGTCTTCTCCATCCATTTTCTTCATATTGTAAGCGTAATCTTTCATAATGTTTGCCAATTGCGCTTCACTCGTTTCAGCACTCAATGTGTATACCCTCTCAGTACAAAAAGTAGTAAATTGGTTCCAAACTGTTTTTTCTGCCTTCTCCGTATTAATGGGAACATTTCCTTTGACTTTTTTATCGATGGTGGACAGGGAACAAACTCCAAATCGACTCATTTTCATGCAAAATCTCCAATTTTCACAATTGAATTCAACCTGTCAGTTTGACGTGTGCTTAATTTGACTGGATCATGTTTTGTTTATATATAGCAACTACCAGAGAAAATTTTCAAAAAATTATCAGTATAATACCATGTAGGTTGTACCACGTGACGTCGAATGGTGCAATTCTATTGGTCGATATTTGGGTCGGAAAAATAATCATGCATATATGGACGTTATTCATATCCAATATATTCTCAAATTTCATTTTCATAGCTTTCTGTCAGCAGAAGATTTTAATATTTTTCCATTTACTGAATGCCAAGAAATCACAGAAGATGAAGTTAATGGTGACTATCTATTTTAACATTTTCGTTCCATGTCGACTATAGGCACATTAAAAGGATTGGACGGTGTTTGTTAACGAAAATACGGAAAATTTTTCTTCTCCTGGTTTCCGCCATTCATCTCAAACTTATGGAAGCAGCACCAAATCATTCGCCGAAAAATAAAAATTTTTGTAAAATCGAAAGAGAGAAATGTCAAAAACCCTGTCAGAAATTTAAATGCTCTCAATGCATTCACAGATACGTATTCGATTGACATTGGTTGATCTTAATGCAAAGTCAGGGAATTTATCGAATTTAGGATGAAATCATTTATGTTCTCAAAATTCACAGGTCATATTCATATGTGATACTTGTCGTCAAAGCCATTAGAAGGTTTCAGGCGATTTGATCCTATTCAATTTTGATTTGATTTTATAAGATATTTCAAACACTTGTTTACCCGTCCGAAATTATGGTTTAATGTTGAAAGAAGACCTTGTTTACCTACTGAAATATTTTTCTATATATGTTTTATGGATTGAAGTGATTATATTTTGAAGTAGTGAAATTTTATACGAATCAGGATTGTGGCTGAAATGAAACGGAAGGAGAAGTGATAGTACGGCTTTTTCCATTAAAGATAACTCTAATTTGCACTTGAGTATATAAAGTAATTCATAGGGCAAGATACTAGTGAAAACATGATATTCTGAATGAATTTAGCTGGAATTGATATGCCTACTTTGTTTGCGTGTTGGCTCGAAATGAAACATTATAACAAATTATAATAAATGAAACACTAAGTTTTATATTTCATTAATATGGATTTTTTTTTATATTTCATTATTATGACATAAGTCATAATGAATGTCAGTCGATAAGTTTTTCCTTTGCTATTTTTTCAATGAAATAAGTGTTATATCACAACCTTCCCCAACTATAGATGATGATTTCCCTTTGAATGGGTTCCATAGCAGACTTCAAACATCAGAAGATCTGAAAAATCATCACTTGGACCGCAAGACCCGATTCGAAGAATCCTCCTTGCAGATTGGCGACAAATTTTGTGTATTAGATTTGAATATAGTGGGGATTTCTAAGGACAAGAGTGATTATATTTTATGATTCTCCTTCAAGAGACACATACGGATACTAAAAAAAAAACTTCGTGAAAGAGGAACCATAAAAGGTTATGTATTCATTGATTATCTCCTTAGTAAAATTTACGGTTTAGCTTGTTATGTTAAAAATCCTTGATACCGAGTTAATCAAAAAAAGGCGAATTTGAGGGTGTTTTCATTATCTCAAAATTTGTATTTTTGTTATTCAGTTCTTTTTTCTGCTTTTGTCTTTTTATTTCCAGATTCGATGTGGTCAACTTGAAGAAGTCTCTGTCTCCATCAATAGAAGACCACTCTTGAAGAAGAAAGTCCCTAAAATATATTTCAGCTTATTTTTGTACTCTCACACTTAGGCGAGGAGCCAGGGTTTTTTTACTGGGGTTTTTTCCCTAGGCTTTTATGTCATACGCCGAATTGTTTGACACCACGTCCCTCACCCCCTGATCTATATGCTTTATTGTTTGCTAACTAAATATTGTAAGCCAAAAGTTCAAAAGAATACTATATATATATATATATATATTGTATATTTCATTAATATAATCAGATTGCTCACACGTGTTTCGGTCTTGCGACCATTTTCTAAGGTAACTTTTTCTACATGTTCTCCTTGGAAAATGGTAGCAAAACCGAAACACGTGTCAGGAATTTGATTATATTCATTAAACATAAAGCTCAGTGTTTTATTTATAATATGTTGACTACTTTTAATTGATTTTTAGGAAATGGAATTTGAGCTTCGAATGAACTCGAGGAAAATTGTAAGTAGTTATTTTTATTTGAAATATAGGTTTGTTCATTCATAGTGACGGTTGTTTAGGATCGTAAGTGTTATCCCTACTTATGCGTTTCATCCCTGGTGCACACATTTGGACTCAACCGTTGTGTGCGCCATGCCATAGACGCAGGGAGAGAAATTTGAGAGTGGGAGCCGACGGGAGTTGAACCCAGCACCTAGTCGGTATGAAACTTGAGCGCTAACCTTTCGGCTACCGAATCGCTGTATATTGTTGCTATGTGGGGCTCTGCGGAGTGCCGCCACATGAGACCCCTACGGTTGTATAATTATCGCATTGATCCAAAAAACAGAAAATGACTCTAGAATAAGCGCTCAAAAGTTGCTGACCTCAAGGTACTGATTTTTTCATAATAGTTATGATACACCTTTTGAACTGAAGAGATGGAAATGAAGTCTTCAATATACAATCATTTACTCCTTTTTGAACACATTATATTACCAACAATTGAGGATATAAAACTTTTGTGTCAAGTTCCGATCTTTCATCATGGAGAATAAAGATTTATTAATGGATCCCTATTTTCCGACCAGGGAAAACCGTCATATGTTTCCGTTTTCCTTCTTGGCGACACAAATACGTCCCTAACTCATAACGATTCCCATCATAAATAACTAATTACAAAACCGGCAGGTTTTCCCTTCGCATTTCACCGAAAACTCAGCTTAATAAATGGAATCCACGCAACGAAGACTTTAAGTCTGAGAGAGAAACTTTTTCGCCAGGGCCTTGAGGGGGTGCTGGGGGGAGCGGATGGAAAGCAGCGAAAATTAATGGTAGACGGAGCGGGTTCGGCGGGCGGGGGGATGCAATTAACAAAGAATAAGGGGGAGAGGAGGCCCTTTAGAAGGTCCGGAGAAAAGAAAAGGGGAAAAGACGCAGACGCGAAGAGACGCGGAGAGTGATTTAGTAAAGTCGACCCCCGGGCCGGTTCCACCCTTAATTTCGTCGTTTTGCCGGGGCAAAAAAGGATCGGTATCGATTGGGTTTGGGGTTCACGCGTTTTCGAAGGGTTGCCCGCAAGAAGATTGGTTTTATGATAAGGGGGTAGCGATTTTTATGAATTTTTTTCTGTTAGGTATTAGTTTCTTCCATATGGTAAGTATGGCTACTAGGTCCGTATTTACATCAATGGAAAAAATTGAAAATAGATAGTTAGTTTTGAATTTAAGGTCTTGTTCATTAATTAATTAAGATAGAAAAGCACTGACGTGGGGCACGAACTTCAGCGAACTTGTTCTAATCTTTTCATTATCAACTAAAAATTTTTGAACTGTGTTCTAATATCGTTTTTATTTTCTCGCCAATCGAATAAACATTAAGTTTGCGCTATATATTGAAGGAGTGGGAACATCACTAGGGGCGAACTGATCTCAAGTCATCGAATCCATTTCTGTTCGAGTTTTCAGCTAATGAATATATTATTGAAAGTAAAAAACTTTCATAATTTGTATATACCAGCCTTGTTACTCAAATACGTTGGACATGGATATATTTCTTGGAAAAATGTATAATATTTTGATGAAAATAACAGAATCTGGTTTCTTCATAATATCCCCAGATTTCAACATTAATATTTTTACAAATAACAAAATGGCGGAAACGTTAATCTCACTGGGCGAGGGTTTCAATGCAAAATTTATGATTTGGGAACGTACGAGAATAACTTCAACATCTTCAACCTGTATCGGCAATAAAAATGACATACATAAACATCAAGAAAGATGCGCATTAGCCACACATGCAGTCAATTTAGGTCACAATATGAATTTTCAGGATGCGAAGGTGTTAACAATTGAGAAAAATTACTATAAGAGACAAATATTCGAGATGATAGAAATAAATAAAAAATAGCACAGATTTAATAAAAAAAAACAGATACTAAGAAATTAAGTATTATATATAAATATTTACTGGAACACCATCAAAAAAATTAGGTTTTCTTCGATGGTCCAGTTGATGAGTGACAAGATTAAAACTACGTCAAAAATACTTCAGAATCAAATCACGTCTATGATATCCCATTTTGAAAGACAATTTATGTTATAATCGTCATTGAATGAATAATTTTCAATTCAAGAACGTAAATGTTAGAATTATTTTTCATTATACAGGGTGTTCGGCACTTCTTCTTCTTCTAATGCATATTCACTAATGAATGTTTGCGACCACGCGATTCATTTCTATTCCGTCTCTAGCTGTATGTATTAGGCTTTCCATTGTTCGCAAGCCTGTCCACTGTCTTATGTTACGTAGCCATGACATCCTCTTTCTTCACATTCCTCTCCTTCCTTCAATCTTTCCCTCGATAATCAATTGTAGAAGCTGGTATTTCGGGTTTCGCATTATATGCCCTAAGTATGTAGTTTTTCTTTTTTTGATCGTCAGCAGCAATTCACGTTCTTTATTTATTCTTCGTAGGACATTTTCGTTGTGTTCGGCACATGGACCGTCAAATTCTTTTTGGGCGTTGGTAGGGTCATTTGTTACCTTTTCAGTCTTGGAACCTGGGTCCTTAGTATTACGGTTACGGAGGTATGATTTTTATTAGGTTTTTCTAAATAATCCAAAATGTACCCTTCGAAGCCCCATAACTTTTTTTGCGTGGGCTTTTACATGCATTTTTTTATTGTATTAAGTCTACATGAGTGTGTGTTTGAAAAAAAAAACGTATTTATTGTTACAGATAACACCACAAAATTAAAACAAGGACCTTTCATTAAAAAAAAATTAAAGTATGAAAACATTTCCACTCCTATTGAAATTTAAAAAAGAGTTACAAACTTAGTTCTATTTTAAAATGTTCTTTGGTTTATAACGTTGCTAACCATATGCTATTTACGTAAGTCAATAAAAAAATAATACTGAAAATGAGGTTTTAGTCAGAAGAGTGAAGAAAGTCGCACCTAAATAAAAGTACGGATTTCGACACAAAACAGCGAGCAAGGAAATTTTACCTGCCCGTTTTAGAAGTGTGTGAATTATTATTACTATTTCTGTCCTTAGGTTGGATTGGGTTAGTCGCCGCTGACTTGACTCTACCGTCATTCGAGATTTATATGTCTCTGCTGTTGGAAGTGTCTGTGCCACGTTGTTCAGTTTTTAAATTTGTATTTTTTGTTTTTGTCACTTTTATCGACTTTTTGCTACTGTTGTTTTAATTTTGGTTGTTGATATGCCTAATTTCACCAATGCTGAGTATGCTGATATGGTGATGGCATATGGCAAGGCCGATGGTGTTGCTCGTGCAGCTCAAAGGATTTATCAAGCCAAATTTCCTGATCGAAGATTACCCCACCACGAAACATTCTCGACGACTTATCGACGATTAAGAGAGACTGGAAACTTAAATTTTCAAGAGCCTCAGGTCAATGTGAGGCAACACCATGTAGCAGTTGACGATCAAATACTTTAAGCCTTTGAAGAAGATCCAACTACAAGCATTCGTGTCGTTGCTCAAAGACTCAACTTAACGATTTGGAAAGTTTAGTCAGTACTTCGGGATAAAAATCAACACTATTTTTATTGATAAATTTGTCCTTTTGACTGCGAAAAAATTGTCACAGACTAATGAATTTTATTAATTGTTACAGGTCTTCATGAAGGCGATCCTGCTAGACGGTTGGAATTCTGTAGATTTTTGCTGCACACAGATGTCGATGACAACTAGTTTCTAAAACGAATTTTGTGGAAAGACGAATCCTGTTTTAATCGAGAAGGAATAACAAATCTGCACAATTTACATCACTGGGCACCTAAAAATGAGAATCTCCACGTGAAAAGGCAAATGAGTATTCAACAAAAATTTAGTGTTAACGTTTGGGCTGGTGTGATAGGAAGACATCTCATCGAGCCACACTATATACTGGCTCGACTAAGTGGGCCTGCTTATTTGCATTTTTTGCAGAATGCTCTGCTGGAACGACTAGCCGATGTTCCGGCCTGCGATGAAGACGTGAAGACGATTGTGTTCCAGCATGACGGTTGCCCGGCACCTTTCCTGAGAGAAGTTCGAGATCACCTCGACAACTCTTTTCCAAATTCATGGATAGGCAGAGCCGGCCCCATCCCTTGGCCCGCAATATCTCCAGACCTAACACCTTTCTATTACCATGTCTGGGGTAGAGCCAAAGAATTGGTTTATTTCACAGAGGTACCTACAAGAGAGGTGTTGATTGAACGCATAAACGCGGCAATGAAAGAAGAAATGTCGCTAGCCACTACAACGGTCGAAATTAGAAAAAGGTGTTGGACGTGCATTCGGAGTAGAGGAGAACAATTCGAACATAATTTACGTTAAAGAATCGTGTTATTTTACTTTGTAAATAAACAATCATACAAAAACTGTATTTTACTGAAATCTGTCCTTACTTTGCTATTTTATCTAAAACACTATTTGTAGTATTTTTTTTATTTATTGACTAACGTAAATAGCATACTTTTAGAACCGCGATAAACCAAAGAACGTTTTAAAATAAAATGAAGTTCACAATAACTTCAACTTTTTTTATTCCTTTTAGAAGTAGGGATGTTTTCATACTTTCATATTTTTTTTTAATAAAAAGCCCTCGTGTTGATTTTGTGGTGTTATCTGTAACAATAAATACGTTTTTTTCAAATACACTCATGTAGACTTAATACAATAAAAAAATGCATGTATTATCCCACGCAAAAAAAGTTATGGGGCTTCGAAGGGTACATTTTGGGTTATTTAGAAAAACCTAATAAAAAATCATACCTCCGTAACCGTAATACTAAGGACCCAGGTTCCAAGACTGAAAAGGTAGCAAATAACCCTACCAACGCCCCAAAATAATTTGACGGTCCATGTGCCGAACACCCTGTATAACCTAACATTCAGTAAGTAGATGAAAACAAAATTGTAATGATTAAGTTTATTAAGATCTTCCTTTATATTTGTATATTTGTATTCCAGTAGCCCTGATGAAGAGCTGAATAAATGCTTGAAAGCTTGGCATTGAATCAAGATGTTTCACCTGGTTGTTTCCGAGATATTGAATATTGCTATATATCGGAAAAACCCCATGACGAATCATCGGGCAGTCGAAAACTTTTTTGATATTGAGTTTCCTCACTTGTCATCACACTTCTTCCCGAAAATCGAAGTGATCCACTAGGTCGTTTCCGAGATATTAATAGTTGCTATATAAGTCGGAAAACCCCCGAATTTTAATAGGGAAGAAAACAATTTTAGATGCACCATATTCCTAATACCTTTTCTCTAACAAGTGTCAAATTTCAATTCGTTTCTACAGATATTTCCCGAGATTTCCGCCTATTCAATGAATAATTTGATTCAACCCGCACGCCACTGATCATGCCGATATACAGTCTGCTGGCATTTAGTCTTTAAAGTTCACATCCGTACACTTATGACAGTGAATGAGTCAGTTCAAACGAAACTTTACAGAAAAGGTACAAACAAGGACACAATAATAGATTACAACTCAGCACATATCAATAAACAGAAAAGAGCTACTATGATTGGGTACATTGACGGAGCTCTAAAACTAACAACCTCTGTATACAGACCCAATATTATACAGGACACTACCTCACTAACGAAAAACAACTATCCCCTATCACTAATCATAAAGGTAATAAAACAGCATACACACAAATGATACAACACCGAAAATTTACCATATAAAAAAGAAGAACCTATCACACTCATACCGATGCCATACGTACCTTCTCTATCTGAAAGAATAGAAAATATCTTGAAACCCTATAACAACGTCAAAATAGCTCACAAACCACACATTCAATTTAAATTTCTATAGGTAACGATAATTAAAATCACCAACCCCATTCAACAAAACATCACACGTGGTAAATAAGATCAATTGTAATAATTATGGGGGCATATACATATAGGACAGGCAGAACAAAAATTGAAGGATAGATTGAAAGGACACAAGTGCTCCAAAACACCGACGGCACTTCACATACACAAAACCGAGAATAAACACACATTCACTTATAACGAGACAGTAGTGTTGGACCGAGAACCAAATAAAGAATCTAGAGAATTTCTCGAGATGATCCATATAAAACAAAATAAGAATTCCATTAATGACAGAGCAGATATTAGGAACCTACACAACATCTATTTCACTCTTTTGAAAAATCTTGAATGAAAAGACCAACAAAAATATCAAATTTGACGTGCCACCTCTAAAATCAATTGACATCATAATCCCAATGATACCCAACAAAATATTTTGAAAAAGACATAAAATAAATTAGTTTCGAAGGTTTTATAAAAATTATATCTTCATTCCACATAATGTTTTTCAGTTCATGATACTTAGAGATTGTTTGTTTTTTTTTTTTTTTTTATTTTGTATGATATGTTTTACAGGCTTGAAAAAGGGCACTGCCCGAAACGTTGCCGAATTATATTACATTTTATATTATTGCATTTATATATTTTACATTATATTATATTTGATTTTGAAATGGAAATAACGAAGAGAGGGCATTCATATTAAAATATAAAGAATGTCAAATTATTTTGGTTCCCTAACGAATGAAAAGCAGTCTAAGATTTCGAATGTCATGTGTGAGATGTGCAACCTACTAACGAAGTTTCACTGCAAAATGAAGTGGATAATTCTGTGGAGATTTTGAAATTTAATTAAAAAGAAACAGCTTACAATTTATATTTTTTATCCTCTGAGATCGATAGGCTTGGAAAAATATTTGATAGTCAACTTCCATACACCATAATCTTAACCTTTGAGAGTGGATCAGAATAAATCCATTCTAAAGAATTGTTCATTCATTGTGGCACTTCAATCAGTATCACACTGTTCTTGCCTACCAAAGATAACTCAGAACAACCTTGCAATTTCTCCTAACCTGAGGCAGTGGTTTTTTACATTTTTCTTATTTTTTTCGTACTTCAATGTAATTTTCTTTCAATATGAACTAGAGGATTATTAGTTTGTAAACCAAAAAAAAGTTGTACTATCAGGAAATATGCGAGTAGTTTTCCAAATTCAAAAACACATTGCTGCGACTCACTCGAACTCCAATGCTACCAGGAGATCTCCCTAATCACAACCTTATCTCTCTTCTGAACCGACTTCACAGAAATACGAGCCTTCTAGGGTCTCTCGCAAAATTGGAAATAATTTCGACTGCGCCCGTGTTTTATCTCAGATAGGACCAATTGGAGAATCCGACTCCAAGGGCCCTTGGGCGAATTTTAAATTGGCGAGGCGAACTTCATATAGCCTTAGACTTATCTAAATCGAACCAATAACCGTCTCTCTACCCGGTTCTCGTGTTTTATAGGGCTTGGAATAAAGTTAATTCTACGCTGCAGAGTTGAAAATTTTCAGAATAAAATATGGATGGTGTTCGCTAGCAGCCTGGAGGCGGTATATTTCTCTGGAGATGATGTGAATTTTGGAAGAGGAGGACTTAAAGAATTTATGGAATGATCGTATCTACAATATAACCCTTTTTTATCTGAAATAAACCTTTGAAAGAATCAAGGAGAAAGGGTGAATCAATGACCTCCAAATATATTCGAAAAACTTTGGATAAGATGTTTCAGTGGGCTAGTTTTGACTGAAACAGCGTGCTATCGTTTTGCCCAAATATCTGTTGTTCGAATATTTCACTCAGGTACATAAATTCCAATATGATCAGTTATTAAACGTTGCTACGAGTATGACTCTGGTTTTTCCACTTTCAACCAATAATAACATGTTGACAACACAAAATTTGTTTTGTTTGTACTGTAATCAAAAATCGTAATCAAAAGTCGTCATTATGAATCGTTTTGTTGCAGTTCCAGAAATCGATGAAAACTGAATCGCAAACCAAAGCAAAGTTTAAAAAGGGTGTTCAGGGACAATTAACCTCATTTTTCGAAAAAGAAACAAAAACTCAGTCAAGGCACTCCAGTATCTGAAGTTGCATTTATTTCAAAATGAGGAGAAGAATAAGGTGTTACGGTGAAACTGCTGATGAAGATATTCTAATTACGAAATTCTGAAACTATTTTATATACATGGTGAATGTGACAGAATTATTAGTAGAACCTGCCGGGCCTTCAATGAGAAGTATACCTTCCATGACGGAGAAGATCTTTAGATAACTCAGAAATTATCGAATTTAGGAGCATAATCATGTGAGAAAACTACCATTATTTTTGACCGCAGAATCCAACACAATTATAAAAAAATAGGGTTCTAATTTGAAAAACAGAAGTTATGGCCAATATAAGATCACAATTTTCAACACAAAATTTGAAACACCCTGTAATGATATTTTTGAAGTCCAAAAGATGCATGACCTTTTCACATTCTTCCTGTTCGATGTTGTAAAAATGATTTACGTTTAGGATATTTAAAATAAGAATAATGAACATATTACTGACTTTTTACAGATTTTTTTCGATATTTTGAAAACTATTCGATTTAATACAATGGTTTTAACAGAAATGTATTCACTATTGAACACTCGATCATACCAGGAATGGAAAACTTGAAAAAAAAATTTTTCGTCGAATTTATTTTCTTTCCCTGTATAACCGGAAGTTTTTGGTCTTCGAAAATATTTTAGCTCCGTAGAGAACTTCGAACAATATCATAATCCCAATTTTCAGATTTCAAATAAGTCTAGTTCTCCAGAAACGTCTAATAGGCAGTCGAACTTGGGACACCCTGTATATACTTTTTTCTGATGGAGTTTTCCAAAGAAGGAAGTTTGAACTTCGAACACACGTGAGTGGTTATTGTCAAAATAAGGTATATTTTGGTTTTTCGTTTCTTTTATATTCATTATGGCGGCTCTATTAGTATCACACTATACCTGTAAAAGACTATAGAGCAAGGGCGCAAAAGTTCCTGCTCTTGCGTCATTGTATTTCTACATTTTTCCTTCAGAAATTTTCTATATTATATTGATTGTGAAGCAATCGATAATCGAAACACATCAGCATTCTTCTGAAAAAACCTATACCCACTCTCTCTAATTTGTTTGTATTCATTAATTGTGTTCAGACTGTAGAATTATTATTTGGGCAATGTCTAACATTTGTATTGTTCTTACTACCTCCTTAATCTCTTCAATAGTTTCTCCATCGTGAACTGAGTGAGGACGATAAGAATTTTGAATTTTAACTGTCTCACCTGTATTCTCGAACATCCTGATCCATTTTCTTATGCTATCGTCACTTGGTGCATGGCGTGTACGATATCCCGCACGATAGAGATGTTGAACAGCCACTATTGAATCCCAATTACAATAATACGCTCGTTCGCAAAATGCGCGATGCGACCTCGAGTACTGTTCCATCGTGACTAAAACTCCACAAAATGGCGGACGTCATGAACCCCGACCAGCTCCTTTTAGACGCCCCGTTCCGAATATGGCGCGAATACAAATACCCAATTCCCTTTCTGTATACCTTGCAGAATACTGACACTGGTTTTTATATTCATTTTCAAATGTTTGGTATTAGTTAACGAAAATGAAAACGGTCTTTTGAAGCTCTCGAGCAATACAAGGGATGCCTTCAGTTCCAAAATATAAGACAGCAAGATGCGATAAGACACCTAAATATCAGTGCATTAAGATATGTCAAGGGAAAGAATATAGACTTATTTCGACCTCATGTCTGAGCTTCTCTACATTTTTCAAATTAGAGCATGCGTGTAAAAAGAAGTCTGTAATTGCTGGCACGTGCTTATCTTTTCTCCACGAAATATTCACTTGCATTTTTTCATATGAATACATTTGATCTCCTCCAAACTAAAGGGCCAAGCGTCGAAGGAAATAATTGGTAACTTGCTTTTGTTGTGGTCCTCGGTTCTCAGTACATAAACCATCAACCATCTCTTTGATTCCAAGAGTGCCTTGCCCTGTCGAACCAAATACTCGTAGTAGAAACACTTGGCCACAAGAACAGAAAGCTTTACCTTTTCTTCCTATTCCTTGAGAATTCATCAGATGTACCTTGATAAATATACTGCAGAAACTTTCTACAAAGAAATTTGAATGGAAACATGCTGTACGTCTCCTCATTTCACTGCATATCCCAATAATATTATTCCGAGAGGTGAAACGAGACCATAGCGAAGAAGTCGACCTCGTGAACCTCGTCCAAAGTAAATTAAGAACGGAATTTTCAATGTAATTGAAGGCAAAGTTAAATAAAATTCTCCTCAGCATCTGAGGGACCTCTCAGGAGGGGGTTTGGCGAGAAAAGGTGGGGGTGGGGCTTACTCATTAAAGCCAACAAGGAATCTTAATATTCTATATAAATTTCTTTATGGATGGCCTTAAGGTTCACTCCTAAGCGACGTTTGCCGAAATTCTGACCTTAAAGGACTCAAACAAAGACCGAAGTTCTATTTGTTTAGATTTCTCGAGGGAGTTTTATGGAAATACTTCGCAGTTTTCTTATTATTCAGCCGTTGGAGTTTCCTCGGATGGAAATTAAGGCCTCCAGTCGTAGAATGCTGCCTCACGCAGGTTTCCGTTTTAGAAAAGGGTGTTTATTGATGTTTTCAATTCGAGTAGGGTGGTTTTGATTTTATGCATACAAAAGCTTTTTATCTCAGACTCGATTATAAATACCATCTTCGTTCCATGTTATTGATTAACTATTTAGATTAAATGGAAAGCTGAATATTGAAAGAGCATTCTTGCATTGTCGGAACTAGATGACAGGTATACCTTAGAGCTTTTGTTCAGCTGAACTAAATGCTTATCAATTTGCCGAATATGTATTCATGCACTCATGTTCTAGTAGAAAAGTGTTCTATCGTTTTCTCCGAATGTATGTAATTTTCGAATATAGGGCAGAAATTGATCTCAATCGATTGGGTTCGACTTCATGATGAAGAATACAGGGTCAAACTAAAGTATGTCGTTCCTCCGGGCGGCCGCATACTCTCTATGAAACAGAACAAAACAGAAAATGTTATCTGTTCGAATATCTCGATCACATTCGTTATTGGGCCAAATTCGTCTAATCTTTGAAGAGTTATGAGCATCTGTAATTTGGTATTCTCTATAACCCGTAGAATATCCATCGGATCCAGTTGTAACTTGGAAGATATTTAAAATCGGAAAACGCCATTGACAAAGATGCCACAGGAATAAATCTACTTAGACCTAGGAGATATCAGACATTTTCCGGAAGAACAAAGGATTATATAATGGGTGGCCCATTTAAAAATTGGAATTTAATTTTGCTATAAAAAAAAAACTGCTCAATATTTTCCAATGGTTGAACATTTATTTAAAAGGTTGGTTCATGACATTTATTTATAAAAATTAATTTCGGCCAAATGACCACCACGGCTGACTTGGCAGTAGCCTATTCGTTCCACCCAATTTTTTAATACATTTTCGATTATTTGGGGCTCTATTTCACCAATAGCAGCCCGAATTTCGGTCTTGAGGTCTTGAATTGTTTCTGGATTGTTGGCGTAATACTTATCTTTCACCGCTCCCCAAAGATAATAATTCAATGGCGTCACATCGCAGCTTCTTGGTGGCCAATTCACATCAGCATTTCTGCTAATTATTCGATTTCCGAAAATGCGGCGTAAAACATCGATTGTGGCGTGTGCTGTATGGCTCGTTGCACAGTCCTGTTGAAACCAAACATCGTCCAAGTCGTTAGCTTCAATTTCTTGAAAGAACCAATCGTTCAACATTGCGTGGTAGCGCTCGGCATTGACGGTTACGGCGATTTCTGCTTCATTTTCAAAGAAAAATGGACCGATGATGCCGCCAGACCAAAGTCCGCACCAAACAGTCACTCGTTGTGGGTGCATTGGCTTCACTATGACGACGTGCGGGTTTTCTGTGCCCCAGATGCGACAATTTTGCTTATTAACATAACCACCGAGGTGGAAATGAGCTTCGTCCGAAAAGATGACTTTTCGATAAAATTCGTTATCCTCCGCCAAACAATTTTCCGCCCAATTTGCGAACCGTAGACGACTCGGATGGTCAATTGGCTTTAGCTGTTGCACCAATTGAACTTTATACGGCTTCATGGCAAGATCTTTACGCAAAATTCGCATCAAAGAAGTGCGTGAAATGTCCAATTGTTGAGAACGATGACGAACTGATGTTGATGGTTGTTCACGCACACTTTCACCTACAGCAGCAATATTTTCGGTTGAACGGACCGGACGTGTACGTACACTTGTTGGTTTATCCACCAACATTCCGGTTTCACGAACACGCTTCACAAATTGATCCACAAATTGGGTTTTTGGAACATTTTTTTTGTCGAATTTTTTTCTTAAATTTCTCACAGTTTGAGTAGAAGACTCACCACTTTGGAAATAAGTTTTAATATTTCCCAACTTTCTTCAAGCGAATAGCGTCCCATTTCGTAAACTTCAAACTTTCAACTAAATATTAGTCACGTCAAATAGAATAGTTGACGTTTATAATGTCAAATAATTGGTAGTTCAAATTCCAAACACTAGATGGACCACCCGATAAAAGACTGTAACGGATCGAAAACTCATCTAGTGATAATCCGGATTTTTCAAAATGACTAGAATAGTATCAAGACGACCTTACATTAGCATGGATTTATTTAAGCAGAGCAGATCTATACTTGAACCTGAGAAGTGGATAACCTACCGTATAAATCGAAAACAGCAGCATCAAGAAAGCTATTTATTAGATGCATATTGCCTCTCTTCTATCTGGGTTTCCAGATTCATTGATCACCTGAAATTGACTAACAACTATCTTCAATCTCTTTTTGAGGTCGACCACATCGTGTTCCTTCCATTGGCGGCTCATTTGGTGCAGTTTTCATCAGCCGTGTATCCATCATCCTATTGACATGTTCATCCCATACTCTTCTACGTCCTCATAACTGACCCTACATTTATTATTAACAGTTTTCCCAAAATCAACGCAAGATATGAATTGAGTAGAAAACACGATTTTAAGTCGTTTGATTGTGGGATTTTCATTGATTTATAAAGTACACAGGATAGGGATATTTATGGAATATAACATCGGGCAAATAGCCTTCGCGGCTGCTTACACATACGCATTCGTTTGTTGAAATTTTGCATGACAGTTCTGCATAAATGTGGCTGAGTTATGTTGATGCAACATTGAACCCCCCCTTTAATGTACTCGTGGTTTAGTCTCATTGATGTAGACCTGAGATTTTAACCACATAAAAAGAAATCTAATGGTGTTAAATTACAGTCTAGGGGGTCAATTTTGATAATCGAAACGAGAGAGTACACGGCTGGGAAATATTTCATGCAGAAATTGAATTGTTTCACGGGCAATTTCAGCAAAAACAATTATCTTATCATATACCTATCGCGATATCGAGCACCAGTAACAGTCACTGCTCGATCAGCCTCCAGTACAAAATGCACACCAAACAGTAAAACGTTTTGGATGCATTTGTTTTTCGACAATCACAGTGGGTTTTCAGAACCCCAAAAGCGGCAATTCTGGCGATTAACAAAGCTATCAAGGTGAAAATGTGCTTCGTCGTTTAGGATGATTTTTCTCGAAAAATCATTCATTTGTTGTTGTTGCTCAGTAATCCATTCAAGAAACTCTCTTCGTTGCATGGTCATTGGGCTTCGGTTGTTGTGCTAATTGAATTTTGAAGGCATGGAGACACAGATCTGCAGTGAGTATATGCTGTGGAGAGCTTCTTGAAATTTGCAATTCTTGTCCACGACGCCGAATTGAAATTCCTGGATTGTCAGCGACACTTGCGAGCACTGCCTCTATATCGACATTTGTACGGCTTGGTTTTGGACGACCAGTGTGTTTGGCGTCTCCCACGGATCCTATCTCTCGAAATTTTTCAATTAATGTCAGTTGACGAAGTTGAAACACAATTCCGACCAAATTTTGTATGACCTTATCGAACTGCGGCCGCCAAGCATTTATTATTTTTAAATATTGCTCTACATTGTTGTTCTATTGCGTAACGCTACATTTTCACTGGACCGAAACTGTCAACTGTCGATTCATATTGTTTTTAGTGGTGTCAACACTGTACTGCATAAATGGCAGAAAATTCAAATCTTGCGTTAATTATCTGTCCCATAATGAATAATTGGACGTGGTATTTCAGTTCTTCTCATCACTCTTTCGGTTACGCAAAGGCATCATGGGTCCTACGTACGTCTTATTTATTTGAGTCTCATATTCCATGCTCATATCTTTCTTTCTTTCCCGAAATTACGTGTTTGGGCTATACTTCTGTAGAGGCTAAGTTCAATTGATGTCTTCTTCTCTGATATTATAGTCGATCTGAGTAATGACTCCGAGTTAATCGAAGCACATTATTTGGTCAATGATGGTGACGTTGTCTCTGGCCAGTTGCACCATGAAAATTCCCTTCATATTGCCATTGGCTTCATTTCCACGATCAAAAGTCAAAAGTTTCATGCGACGTTTCTGAAGTATAGGCTAGGCGATGCAGATCGTCCTCAATTTCTGCAACAATGTGGAAATCATGCGCTTACTATACAGGTTGTGAATTTGGTGTTGTCCCAGTATTAAGGAATTATTAATATTTTTAGCTTCGTGATGTGTCATAACTTGATGTTGTCGGTGTTGAGCTCTCAAACTACTTGAATATACGAGGATATGACAGTATATAACGAGACTGGTGCTGAAACTCCTTTCAGTGGTAAAATTTTATAACTCATATTATAAGACATGAAAACCTTATATTTAATGTACTGCCTCACAAGTAGTTAGGCTTTGATTTAAGTTTCGACATTTGATACAAACTAATTATTAAATTGTCAGTATTTTGCGTAGTCATCGAAAAATTAAAATGGAGCAAAAATACGCGATAAAATTTTGTACTCGATTGGGTAAAAAACCAACTGAAACTTTTGAAGTTATTTCAGTTGCATATTTAGATTATAGTTCATCACGATGTTCAGTGTTTGAAAGGCATAAATCCTTCAAAGATGCTTGTGAATCAGTTAAAGGGCCGGAAGTGATACAAAAATTGTAGAAATTAACGACTTGATACAAATTTTTGACAATGTTGATTTGTCTTACGATATCACTCAATTTAAGAAGAGTTTATGAAGATTTAGAGTATCGAAAGATCGAGTTAAGCTGGATTCCGAAAATGATGACCGATGAATAAAAAGCAAATCGCATAACAATTTGTCAGCAGTGAAAAAGACAATTGGAACGTAACTCATTGATTTTGAATAACGTGGTTACGTGTGACGAAAGCTCGTTTCATATTTATGAATTAAAGTCTCCTGTATGCAATGAAGGCATAAAGGCAACCCAAGACCGCAGAATGCCAAAACTGCTAGAAGCGCTGATAAAGTGATGCACCTTTTGTATTCGATAAATTTGGCGTTATTTATTATCAGATTTTACCTAGAAGATATACAGTAACAGGGAAGTACTATTTTAATGTACTCCGAGGGCCACTAAAGATAAAATTAAAGAAAAAGGCAGTTCATCAAGACTTTGCCTGGATGTTGCAGCACGACAATGCTGCAGCTCATAGATCAACGATTTGTTTAGGAACAATTGAAGAATTAGGGGTTGAAATTATGGTCCATCCTCCTTCGTATCCTGGATTTACACCATGTGACTTCCATTCGTTTCCAGAAGTCAAAAAAGAATTGGGATAGTCGGATTTAGAGCTCCACAACGCTGTGATGAGTTTACTAAACAGACTTTAGAAATGGTTTCCCAGGTTAAGCGATGGGATGACTGTATTGAACAGAATGGAGAGTAATTCGAGGATAATGGTTGAATTTATGTGAATGAATGTTTCGTTGATATACTATAGCACTACTCTCATTAGTTTCTGATACATCATCGTACTCAAAGGTTACATTTTTTCCTTGAAAATTCTCAAGACATTTGTAAACCGAAGGCGATAGGACACCTTTGTAATGTTCACGAACCAAACAAATGCGGGTTTGTTGTTGTCTATTGCTTTGTCTGCAAACTATCTTGAAATAAATATTGCATCTACTGGTCCCCATTTATTGTTTTAACCGTTTGTTAGTGACTTTTTTCATATTAAACCGATTATATTGTTCGTACGACTGAAAAATACCTAAATTAATGGCGCATTATTTGGAGTGCTTGATTGCAGGCTTCCCGAGCAGGGTCTGATTAAAACTTAATCAAAATGAATGAGTTATTTGTTGAAAATTAGAAATTTCCTGGCCAACATCGCTTTTATATACGAGCCTTCCTAAGATAACGAAGTGCCATCCTAGTAGCGCTTTCGATGAAATGCGGGAAAATTCGAATTTGTTAAATGATTCATTCATTTTCTAAAATAATAGGAGGTCTTGTCAATCCAGAAGAGTTTTTAACATGATGATAACGAACTGGGAGTAAAGCGTATTACCAAAATCATGTTTTCATTTGAATTGACCCAAAAAAATCTTAATTTTTCAAAATTATAAAAAACTTTGATGCTTAGCGGCTCTGCGTGTTTATTTGGGATGTCTCTGAAAAAATATGTCAAATGGATACCATAAATTAGAGTCATCGGGAAGGACTTCCATCGAGTGGTTTTACTCGCTTGAGTTGCTTCATTTGGAATATACAGGGTAATGTTCATTTAATGGATTAATTTTCTCATTTCGATAACCGCTGAAATAATCGACGGAAAGATTCAAACTTTTAGGTTTGTCCCCCTTCACTATCGCTTTTCTTTCATATTCTTTCGATCGAATTAATCAGATGAAGTCTATAGAGAAAACTCTAACCTAAACCAAATGAATGAAGTCAAAAAAGTCATAGACTCAAACTTTCTCGAATAATCAAGTTTACTCTTCATTATTTCATTATTTGAAAAATCGATAATTATTTCCTATTGAATTAAATATTCTAATGATGCAAATTATGTAGATATCATTGAATGAATATATATATATATATTGATGAAATTCATTTGGGCATTCGGCAATGTTGGGAATGATCAATAATCAAAGTTGTAAAACATCTATATTTCGAACTTTTTTGTAGTTCTTCTTCACGATGCTATAGAGGAAACAATGAATAAAAGAAACTGAGCACAAAATTATGAAATAACTTACTTACATACAAAAGATTATTCGAACAACTGACAAGAACTTGAAATATCAAATTTGACAATTTATTATCATAGATGAACTAAATTAAGTGACGTCTAAAGAAAGTAGGTATTCATAGATAATATTTAAAATTTTAATATCTGTTTTTTTGTTGATGTTGTTCTTATTTTCATTTAAATAACACATTTCTAGAAATAGTCTTTTATTATTGTCATCCTTGTTACATAAAATTTTTATACCGTCAAAATCGAAAGAACGATCGAGGGTTGATGAATGGTTCCTATTTCAAGTTCTTGTCAGTTGTTCGAATAATCTTTTGTATCCATTCACCACTTTTCTTTATCTCCATAATCTTTGCTCTGATTCTGATAGTAATGACACGGAAATTCTCCGAAACACTGGACTGTATATTGCTTTGATTCAGGCAGTTTGAGAAATTCGGCGACAATAGTGAGCATTCTGCCAAATATGGATTGGAATTGCATTTATTTTTCTTGTATTTCAGAAAAAAGCGACCATGTTTGATAACAGAAGGGCGCAGTGCAATGTACTTGAGGAAATAGTCCATATACTTCCTATTAACACAGAAAGAACGACGTTTTTTGTATTAATATCTTCAACTAATAAATTCCACATTTCTTCCGCCGACAGGCTCCAATTAATCCGAAAATATTAGCAACCTTAACCATCAAGTATTTCTTATCTGGTACCTCGTCTTTAAACTTGTTTATATGTAGGAATCTTTGATTGTTTTGGAGCGATATCCTTCACTTTTCCGTTTCAAATATGCCTAACCTTGAAATGTTTACTTACATCAACACCATTTTTAACCAGTGCGCCTGACTTAATAATTTAAAATTTACTCTACAAAGTTGATGAGCTCCAAATTTTTGGTTTTTGTTATAAGTATCCTAGAAAAGTAGGTTCACTAAAGTTTCCTTATATATTTTTCTAATTAAACCAGGCCAGGACATTGGTACATGCCTTATTGACTGTTGAGATATATATATATATATTCTTTTAAACTTTTGGCTTACAATATTTCGTTAGCAAACAAAAATTCATCTGTTGAGATGAATTTTTAGGTAGGAGTTTCAAAGTTGATCTTCCTGCAGGAAAAACCGAATCAACACTACTAAGTATTCCACTATCGACAAACATATTGAGCAGTCAATAACCAGACAAAAATTGGACGAGAATGCAATTTGAATGACAGCGTCTTATTCATTAGTAAAGAAGCATTTGTTAGTCGACAATTTGAATGAAATTTTACTCTAGTACAACCTCGTTCATACATTTAATAAACCTTCGCGAGGAAAGAAATGCCTAGACAAGATATTTATTGATTCAATATTCGAAATTTTCACAAAGAAAACTTTAAAACCATATATGTCGGACCATCGAGCGCAGATGCTGAAAATAAATCGCCTATGTAATATAGCTGATAACAGGGGATATAAAATCGTCCAACAACTGAATGAAGCCAATACTCATCGATTTATCGGGCTTATTAATAAGGAAAATTGGAGTGATTTGTATTGTGATGATGCATCAAGACAATACAGTGATTTTCACAGGAAACTGTTCATGCTATTTGACCAGTCGTTTCCTGAAAAAAAATTAAAAATTAGAAGAAGAAAAAAATATAAACTCGCTGAACATAATGAGCAGAACACATGCTACTTGAAAGCTGATAAATCAGGAAACACGCCGAAAAGACAAATTGATGACTCCCGATGATAATATAACTGCAAGTGATTTGAACCCTTATTTTATCTCGGCTGGAGAACAGATGCAAGAGAAGTTACAATCAACAACAACCACACCTTTAGAACTTCTCAAAAAAAGAAAGTTGAATGTTGTGCAAATGAAATCCTTATTTTGTCATCTCGTTTGAAAAACAAACATTCGAAGGACATTTATCGCATGTCAACCACACTGTTCAAACAGATAATTCCACATATAACGAAGCCACTATGCAAGATAATAAATGACTGCATTTCTCACGGGATTTTTCCTGACGAGCTGAAAGTTGCCGTTGTTTGTCCAGTTTACAAAAAGGAGATAAACAATACTGTGATAATTACTGACCTGTATCCATGTTACCTGCTATATCAAAGATCTTCAAACTGGTTTTGAAAAACCGGTTGGTGAATTTTCTTGAGGAAAAACTCAATCTCAATACGGCACAGCATGGATATAGACAAGGCAAGTCAACCATCTCAGCTATGATCGATATACTCGAGGCTATAATAGAAGCGAATAATAACGGTGAGGACGTAGAAACGGTTAGCATAGACCTGAGCAAAGCTTTTGACTGTGTGAGCCATAGAATTCTCCTGGGAAAGCTTGAAGAGTACGGAGTGCGAGGAAAAGCTCCTGATGTGATCTCTTCTTATCTATCCAATAGAAAGCAAGCTGTGAAATGGAATAACACCGTGTGAGATATGAGACATCTGACAGTGGGAGTACCCCAGGGGTCTATCCTTGGTCCGCTGCCCTTCAATATCTTCACGAACGACCTCTTTGACAATGTGGAGACGAGTGGGGCATGTGGCTACGCAGATGATACCGTATTTCTGAACAGCTCGAAGGAAAAGGACCAACTACACGAATTGTCACGAGCGAGCCAGTTACAGGCTCTAGATTGGTTCACTACCGATGGTTTACTCATGAATCCGGATAAAACACAAAAGCTTATCTTTACTAATAGAGAGCACAATAACTCATCTCTAAAATATCTAGGAGTAGAATTTCAATCATCTCTAACTTGGCAGAAACACATAAATGCTTTGTGTAAAAGACTATCTACAGCAATCTATCTGATAAGAAGGATGAGAAAAATATCTAATGTTGAAACTGCGAAACTAACGTATTATACAGCTTTTCACAGTCCAGCAGTGTATGGAATTATAATGTGGGGACAATCATGTGATGCCCAGCGAGTTTTGATACATCAAAAAAGAGCATTGAGAGCACTATGTGGCCTGAAGAAATGAGAAATTTTCAGAAATGAAAAAATACTTACCATAACTTCTGTTTTTATTCTCGAGTGTGTAAGATATATCCACCAAAATCCGGAAAAATTTTCCAAAAATTCTCATTTCCAAAAATATGACACTAGACACAAAGAAAATATATCTGTCCCGTTCATGCGAATAAAAAAGGCACGGCAGGGTCCCAACTATACCTGCATTAAACTCTATAACAAAATCCCGGATAGCTGGAAGAAACTTGAACCCAAAGCATTCAAGCATAAAGTTAAACATCTGTTACTCGAAAAAAGTATATACAAAATTGATGAGTTCCTGAATCATAAGTCTCTTTCCTGAGTCAAATCTGTTGGTGTATGTGTTCAGTGATTTTGCGTATTTTACAAATTTTAGATTATATGTGTATAAATATTTATATTTTTAAATATCTGTATTTTTGACAAGCCATGTAGCTGTTGATGGCGAAATTTGTACATATGAATTGTTGAATTTGCTGTCTGCATGCATATGTATGAATAAATTATTATTATTATTAATTATTATAACCATAGCGTTGGCAACGCCATTCACAACAACCTTGTGATTATTCGAATATTGAAATCACAAAATAAAGATTGAAATTAAAATGCATTTTGAAATTCAGTATCATTCCAATGTTTCCCACTTCATTATCGAAATAGGGTAGTTATACAAAAAATTTAGAAAACACTGACGCGAGGTCAGATTGCTTTGGCGCTCTTGTTGAACTACTTGCGAGTAAATATTCAACCCATAACAAACCTATAAGCACTCTGATCACGTGAACAATAATCTTTTCTCATACTATGGGACAATGTGATGGAAATATGAAGCCTAATGAATAAACAAACCTATATCTCAAATTAAAAATAACTACTTATAATTTTCCCCAAGTTTTGTTCGAAGCTATAATTCCCTTTTCCTAAAAACTTATGTCAGTGCTTTTCTAAGTTTTGACAACGTATATTATTTCAGCCACCAAGATTGAATTCTATCTCTATGATTTTCCGTTATGAAAAAATTTCATTAATAGTACTCCAACTGACACTGATTAATGAGCCCGGCATTTGTCAATCGAATATCGATGTGATGGCCATCGTTCAAAGAAAATCATCGGGACGTATGTCATTTCTCTTTTCTCTTGAGTAAATCAAAAAAATGATCATATCTTTAGATGGAAAAGAGCTACAACAATTAAATTTGAGGATAAGTAAGATATCGATTACCTCAATATAATCACGAATTTTCATTCAAATCCGAAATATATCTTATGAGATAGTGAGGATTAAAAAAATTTTTGTTGGGAATTTTTTAAATATTTTCTAGCGTGACGATTTCCGCGAAATTTTGCGAGCTGTTCTGCTGCAGCCTCCCTCAACAATATTTCAAGTATCAATTTGATCGGATGGATATTCTAGTAGTTATTGAGGAAACAAAATTTCAGATGCTCATAACTACTGAACCATCCAAAGGATTTGGCCCAATGAACATGAACATGACTGAGATATTTGGACAATTAATCTATTCTGAAATTATGAAAACTCTAGCTGATTCCTTCTGGATACTAGAGAGGATACGGCCGGACGGCCGGACAGACTCAACTTTCGCCACGAATTCTTCATCAAGGAGTCGAACCCAATCTATTGAGATCTTTTTTGGCTGGATATTCCAAAATTACAGACATTCGGGCAAAATGATAGGCACTCTGTTCGGGTAAACAAGAGCGCCAAAAACATTGTGTGATATCCATGTTCATAGTGTTTTTATTTTGTTTTTAAGATTGTTCAATCCGCTCCGCTCATTTCCCAAATTCTTTCAACTACAAAATTAAATGTCGCTTTTAACACTCATATCATAAATAACTATTTTTCAATTCGATTTCAAAATAATATTTTCAGGACGTACCAACCTTATATTATAAAACTTAAAATCAAAACTGAACCCCGCAAAAATTTTCGGTTTCTATAAAATCAGTTGTGAAGATTGCAATGCTGCAGATATCGGCTAAACTGACAGAATCGTTGAGACTAGATTGAAGGAACACCTTAAATTAAATAAACAGTCCCCAGTTTATAATTATGTATATCAATACTGATGAACATCATATGGATACTGTCAATTTAAAAATTCCTTCACAGTGCGCGAAAGGATCTTAACAAAATTTGCTGGAATTCTTGATGACAAATCAGTATGAGTACCCCAATATTTCATCATTCAATATCCAAATAAAAGTGAACCTATTCACCACTATTGAACATCCCATAGGTTCAAGTACAGAAAAATATTTCAGTCTGTTTCCAGCACATGACGATGGTTTGATAGTTGAAACCGGTCCTGCTGTAAGGTCAATAAATTGAAAATTAGACAGAATATTTGTTCCTCCCAATATTCAAAATAAAATAAATAATATCTTAATTCTTTCTCCTTGCATGAAAGAAACATCCATCTTGAAATGACTCCTACCCCCAAAGACCGCCCCATCGGCGCGTCCCAGTTTCTCATTTTCCCGAAAATCTCAGTTTTAATGACTTGAAAACTTCCATAGACCGACAGCTGCCAGCAGAATGATAATTTCTACGCCGCCATCATCTTTTTTCACGCCCACCCC
This sequence comes from Micraspis discolor, assembly GCA_030674115.1. NCBI lineage: Eukaryota > Metazoa > Arthropoda > Insecta > Coleoptera > Coccinellidae > Micraspis > Micraspis discolor. The sequence continues at coordinate 2,467,999 of JARTUT010001311.1, read as the reverse complement.
ATGGTCCGCCAACTTTTCGACGATTCAGCACAGACGCCCGTTAGGAAATGGGTGGGGGGCTCTTTGCGAAACTTTGAATTGGTATTTCTTCCTTACGGAGAAGTCTAGGGAGGCAATTTGTGATGAATAAAATTCCAAGTCGAGATAATTGCCGGGCGCTGATGGATTTCCGCCCGGGCGTGTGGACATTTCCCCTCCCGTCTCAGCGTCGCTCTCTTCTTGAGGGGTGAACACATTTTATAAATTGTATCGGGCGGCGAGGGGGGTGGCTGCTAAGAACGCCATTTGGATTTTATCGATTTTAAATGTGAATGTTTTCGGAGGGGCTGTGAGGTTGGGGTGGTTTATGTTTCGGGCTTCTTCGTTTTATGATTTATTTATTGGGACATCTTGCTGGATTGGTTCTCTTCTGGGTCATAGGATATCGGGAAACGAGGTTGCTATTGAACTTATTGAACTGTATCATTTTTGCGCACTTATTTTCAGTGAAACGGCGAGGTGACCCTTTGCTGAAATGTCTTTAATATTCGAATGTAGAGCCGAAAATGGACTCAATTGATTTGGTGAGATTTTCTGATGAAGCATTCCGGGTTGAACTCGAGTATGTCCGTCCGGCATTCAGGCCGTATACTCCCTATCTTCCACAAGAGGTCATCCTGGTTAACTGACAGAATGAATAAATAAAAAATAAATAAGGATGGAACAAATTGGACTCCATATTTTCGAAGAAATTGACATACACACACATATATATACATATTTATTACATTACATATTTATTTCAATGGATTAAAACCGAAATACATGAAAATCAGTTGTAAACATAATTCATCCGAGGCGAAATCAGCGATAAACACTGCGATAAGAACATGGATCAAACTGGAAATGAAAAAGTGGTACAGAATGAGAGACAACAATAAACTACACCTTAAAATAATACATAGTGAATTAACCTATCGACTCAACCCCATTGAATTTGACTATTTGGATTCTGCCATCAGAGAGGAAGTGAGGTATTCAGGTCACAATCAATATCTGATTCATCTAAGAAAACTTGATAAACTTTTTAATAATAGACGAATAAGTGAGAATAACCTGACATCAGTGAGTGAAACACCTGTGAATTTTCATGAAAAGGTAAAAAATTTCACAAATGTACAATTTCAAGAACAAGAATTGAACTTATTATGTAAAGGTTTGAAGTATAGCCCGAATAATTTTAATTTATCTGACCGTAAACACCTAGCCGTGAACGTAGAATTGGCTTTAAATAAAATCGAGTCCCCAAACAAACGGAATATGGAGAAAGCATTATGTGCAGAAATAATCTCCAATTCGACTTTTAATAATAATAGCAATGAAATGAAAGTAGTGAATCAAATAAAGAAAAAAGCCGCAGATAATGACTTGATAATAACGAAAGCTGACAAAGGCAATACTGTAACCATTTTATATAAAAATGATTATTTAACAAAAACGGAAATTCTTCTGAACCCCAACGATTTCGAAAAATTAAAATCCGACCCAACATCAAAATTTCAAGGTGAAGTCAAAAGGCAATAAAGAACTGCCCAAACCTATTGTCTCAAGTAAATATCTCTCTGACCGTGATGAATCCCACAATACCTTCTTTATACTCTCTCCCAAAAATACATAAGGAAAATTGTCCAATGAGACCTATTGTCTCCTACACCAATGCACCAGCTTCAAAATTGTGTAAATATCTGAACTCCATACTACCGGAATTGATTCAACATAACGCTAAATATTCTATCAAAAATACCATTCAATTAACTAATGAATTAAAAACACTCAAAGTTCCAACCAACGCGTTAATGGTTTCGTTTGATGTAGTAAATTTATTTCCGTCCATTTCAACCACAGTAGTTGAATCACTAGTGGAAAAACAACTTGATGAAAACCCCTCAGTCACCATTAAAAAGAAAGAAGAGGTAATGAGACTTCTTAAGATATGTCTGGAACATAGCTACTTCAAATTCAATAATAAAATTTACCAACAACTAAATGGCTTACCTATGGGATCCCCATCATCTAATTTATTCAGTGAGATATTTATGACAGCCCTGGAAAAGAAAATATTTTCCTCAGAAGACATTGGCTTGACGGGTTTTGTGCTACTCTGGAAGCGATATGTGGATGATGTTTTTTGCGTATGGACTGGGTCGATGTCGGAATTGACAGCATTTTTGGAATGTTGAACTCCATCTATGATTCCTTCAAATTCACATTAGAGCATTGAGATCAGGGGTAAGTGACGGGGTGTCATACAATTCGGCGTATCACATAAAAGCCTAGGGAAAAAAACCCAATGAAAAAAACACTGGCTCCCCGCCTAAGTGTGAAAGTACAAAAATAAGCTGAAATATATTTTAGGGACTTCTTTCTTCAAGAGTGGTCTTCTATTGATGGAAACAGAGACAACTTCAAGTTGTCCTCATCGAATCTGGAAATAAAAAGACAAAAGCAATGAATATGTGGAATGAATATGTCAGACGATTACGTTATTGCGACAAATCTGTGGAATGTTTCTGGATTTATGAGCATCTGAAATTTTGGTTTCTTTATTACTCTCGTTCACCTGCACAGAGTTCTTATAGATTTGTTATAGTTTGAATATTTTCACTCAAGTAGCTCAACATGAGCGCCAAAGCCATCTGACCTCACGTCAGTGCTTTTTAAATTCTTATAAATGTATTTGATTCATGAACAAAATCTGATTGATTCAAGAAATTATTCTTGATAATTCCACTCGTCTGTAAGTGTATTGTTTTTGTTATACCAATGGATACAGTGATACTTACGAGTACTTCTGGCTTTTATGAGTGTAGATCAATGTTCTGTGGTATGACCTATGTGGATAATTGAATTCAAATGCCATTTTAAGTAGGAAATATATGAAAAGGATTTTATTTTCTATAGGAACTCCTTTAAGATTTCTGATTAAATACAACCTCTTGAATTATTTGGTAACACTTAATAACTCTGTATAATTTTTCCAGAAATTCTGATCATGTTTGGAATGCAGCCTTCGGAAATGAATCCATAGATATTCATTTCATCATAAAACCCAGTACTTCTTCACCAAGATAGGATCAATTCACAATGGCAGCCGTCATAAACCACCCCTGCCAAACCCACCCTTAAAAATCGCCCGTCTGATCCATAAAAACCCTGTCGCCTTCCTTTTCATTCTTCAACAACCACCCCCCGTCCACCCTCCTTGTTCTCGAGAAGGCCACGCTGCCATTTTTCAATTTCATTATCTGTTAGGGGATGGGGTGAATTATCGATTGAAATGCGATACACTATCCAAGACAGTGCGGCTCCTGCCTTAATCGAATGACGGTGTAATTTTAGAGGGTTGTCGATGAACTTTCAGAAGACTTTTGAGATATATTACTGTTTGTTCTTGGGGCGCGAGAGGTAATTTGATTGAAAAATTGATATGTGGTCGGGGGTAGGTCGAACGAGGTTAATTGGATTGGATAACTAAAGAAAACATCGGGTCACATCGAAGAAATTGAAAAAAAAAGTGGATTACTGTTTTCCAAACTTGAGTCAAATTCGGAAATTCAATGAGAAGGGATAAATCTAAAATAGGAGTCGTTTTATAATTTAAATTAATCCCATGAGAATGCAAAACGTTGAGTAATAATAGTTATTTATTGTACTAGTATTTTCAATGGTACTTTAAGATATTACAAATTCGCTATTGCGTACAATCCGTCTAATGGTTCCGCAGTTCCGGCAATCTGAAATTTGGTTCCGTCAATATCTTCCATTATTCTTAATCTTCGCACGATAAACATTTTCATTTAGTTATTTACCATTAACTATATATATATAGTTTCAATAATAATTCAATATCCCATCCACCTTGGGATACCCAATATATTGACATATCTTTTCTATTCTGTAAAAATAATGACGTTTCAATAATTTTTTCACAGAGCACGTTGTAGGAATCTATATTGAAGGAGCTCAGTCAAAATTAATTCTACATATGGATGAATTATATCTTATCTTTAATCTGCGAAGGAAACTACGAATGATACAGCCGACCTTTATCTTATTCTAGGAATTTTGAAATGTACACCTTGAAGAAAAGAAGGACCGAAAGGATGTCACGTGATATCTTAAATATCAAACTTTTCGCAGATTCTTCCAAAATAACCATGTTGAATCTTGTTACAGCTTTAGAGTGTTCATAGTTTACAATTTGCTAGCCATTCAGATAAAACAAATATTGGAGAAACCTGTGTTGTACTATTTCCAAACGTAATGAGAGCTGCGACAGACTATAAAAAATTTGGAGAAGCACTAAGGTGAGGTATAAAGCTTTTGCTTGATTGTTTTAGACTCTAAGATCTTGAGTTTTTTCCTGTACACTGGAACAATGTATAAAAAAAAAATGTATATAAACAAATCTAACTATCAAATTAAAAATAACATCTCACAGATTTGAATTCGTTTTGTTCAGAGCTCAAATTCCCTTCTCTTAAAAACCAATCACAAGTAGGCATATTTACTTCATCGAAAACTATTTAGAATGTTTTCCTTTCACTCAGCTCGTATCCTTTAAAATATCTCATATATTCATGTCAAATTTACAAATATCTTGAAATAAAAATGACCAACCTCACAGTTTTCGCTCAGTTTTAGTTTAGCCTCAATACTGTTCCACTGGAAAGCGTTGGACACTTCCACTTGGTTGGAAAAACGCCAGTTGATAAGAACCTCTAAACAATATCTCAGGTGCACGTGCCATTGAAGAACAGCAGCTCCTAAAAATGAATCCCGGTAGGAAATCCCAGTGCTCCTAGGCCCTTCCCGGTGTCAAGATTTTACAACTTCTTGGCAATTTCGTTCAGAGCAAAATGTAAACTGGGGTCACCAAAGTGATCGGAACAGGTTGGAGCATTGAAAGGAACAGGACCCGAAACATGAGTAGATCGCAAGTGTTCGGAAAAGATGGCTGCAATATCAGTGACACCTTCTATGCTTTTTCCATTCAAATGCATACTTGTGGGTAAATCATTGTCACTTCTTTTAGAATTAGTGAAATTTCAATATGATTTGATATTGTCCTTTATTGATTCTTTTATTTTGTCAATATTTTCGTATGAAAACTCTAGCTTATCTTCTTCGGAAGACAGGGAATATACCTTCGGACAGACATACTCAAGTTTGACCCTGAATCGGTAAGTGAAACTCAACCGATTGAGGTTATTTTCAGCTTGATATTCCAAAATAACAGAAATTTAAGCGAAACGAGAGTAAGCTATTTTACTATAAAAAGAAAAAATGAATTATAAATGAATAATGAGGATGAAATAGCTAAATAGTCACGCCACATTTGTACTTCAATCAAAAATTACTTTGAAATATCTAAACTTATTTGGAATTGGATTTGCATAGATCAATCTCTCCACTTTCTCTCCAGTCAACTTGATACCCCTCTGTATCCAACCCAATTCCCCGGAAACTCTCCAGAAATTCCCTTTTCTCGGAATTCCTGAAAGTTCTGATTGTGCAGGAAAACTCAGTTCGCTTCGGTCGCCATTAATTTTGTCGGAGGAAAACTCCGATATTTTAATTTTCGCTTCTACGAAACGGATTTCTACGTTTCCTTATATATATACACCCGGCTAAACTTGACAGAATAAGAAATATCAGCTCGTTGGAAAACTTCCACGGAAAGTATGGACGAAGTTAAATAAGGAAGAAACTTAGGGAGCTGTCTCGAAATATAATTTGGAGGCTGCAGAAGACGGGAAAAACAGCTGTGATTAATTTAAATTTTGGATGGTTGGAAAGGCAACTTTTGGGGCTTCGGAGAGGGGGTTGCTGATTTATCACTTCTAGACTCGAATGGTGCACGCAAAGAGGCTGCGAGCTATCGGGAATTTCTTAACTTCAACTGAAAGCCTGAATTCTATGTAATCTGGAGATTACAAACGGCGCACAAGAGAAAATTAAGCTGTTATAATCGAGTGGAAACAAATTCGTTTATTACACTGAGTTAGCGAAGAAGTGAAAATATGGATTTTTGATTTTTTTTAATACTTAGTAGGAAAAAGAATATTAAAGCACGTCCATTAATTCTCATCGACCTTTTGGAAATATCTGAAGACCTTGGGATAACGATTCGTGCATCAAGTGCCTTGATTGAATTCAGAAATAGCACAAATTTAAGATACTAAAAATTCAGAACTGTTTTGCTTCACAATGATTGGACCATAAGCCCCATCTCGTATTGTTTTTGCCACCGATGTTTCGATAGACATCTTGTATTGTTAATAATAAAATTGGTTATTGGCTAGGTTTGGAATTATTATTTGGGTGATAACATCATCTTTCATTGTTCTTCTTTCAAAGTTTCAACAAACAATTTCTGTCGTTTTCAAGGTAACTCGTAGATATGAAATATAGGATAACATAGGAATAAGGGATCGAGCAGCACCTTGTTGAAAAAACAATTCAATTTCCGACATGAGTATATTTTTTTATAGCTTTATTATTATACAGAGTGTTTCAGTATTCCATCAATAACAGACGCCGAATTTGGATCTTTGAAATGGAAGATACTCTCGGATGGATAAGAAAATTAATTCGATATCACTACCCCTCTAGCCGCTACCCTAACAGCAATTACTTCAATTTGAACGAAGGCGCATCAATTACTTAGTAAATATTATTTTTGTCACGTTCTCAGTTATTGTCTCGGTTCCACCATTTTCAACATATGTTTGGCATACGCGTAGTGATCGAAAAATTGCAAACAATGGCCGCGATAACAGATTTCGTTGATGTTGAGATGGAGTAGCTGTTTGAAAATGAGAATTCTTTTAGTTTTTCCAGTTTTTGAAGCTCTTGTTCACCCGAAAAGAGTGCCTATCATTTCGCCCGAATGTCTGTAATTTTAGAATATCGAGCCGAAAATGGTCTCAATCGATTGGGTTCGACTCCCTGATGAAGAATTCGTGGCGAAAGTTGAGTCTGTCCGGCCGGCCGTATCCTCTCTAGCATCCAAAAGGAATCAGCTAGAGTTTTCATAATTTCAGAATAGATTAATTGTCCAAATATCTCGGTCATGTTCGTTATTGGGCCAAATCCGTAGGATGGTTCAGTAGTTATGAGCATCTGAAATTTTGTTTCCTCACTGACTACTAGAATACCCATCCGATCAAATTGATACTTGAAATATTGTTGAGGAAGGCTGCAACAAAACAGCTCGCCTAATCTCGCAGAAATCGTCACGCTAGAAAATTTTTAAAAAATTCCCAAAAAATAATTTTTTAATCCTTACTATCTTATAAGATAATTTTCGGATTTCAATAAAAACTCGTGAATATATTGAGGTGATCGATATCTTACTTATCCCCAAATTTCATAGTCGTAGCTCTTTTCCATCTGAAGATATGATCATTTTTTAATTTACTCAAGAGAAAGGAGAAATGACATACGTCCCGATGATTTTCTTTGAACGATGGCTATCACAGATCGATATTCGATTGACAAATGCCGGGCTCGTTAATCAGTGTCAGTTGGCGTAATATTAATCAAAATTTTTCATAACGGGAAATCATAGAGATAGAATTCAATCTCGGTGGCTGAAATAATATACGTTGTCAAAATTCAGAAAAGAACTGACATAAGTTTTTAGGAAAAGGGAATTATAGCTTCAAACAAAACTTGGGGAAAATTATGAGTAGTTATTTTTAATTTGAGATATAGGTTTGTTCATTCATTAGGCGTTCATATTTGCATCACATTGTTCCATAGTACGGGAAAAGACTATTGTTCACGTGATCAGAGTGCTTATAGATTTGTTATGGTTTGAATATTTACTCGCAATTAGCTCAACAAGAGCGCCAAAGCAATCTGACCTCACGTCAGTGCTTTCTAATTTTTTTTTTAATTATATTACCTTGTGGCTTTCGAAATGGGTTACACTACTTCACAGCGAGTGGAAATCATGTAAGTCACACTTTCATCCTGGATAAGTAATCATCCGGACTTTCTTTTTAATCACTGTTTCTCTGATGAATGCTCTTTTATTTGCGTGGATCTGAAAATCGTTGCAATTGTCGATATAGGTCTGATATGAACCCTATTTATGAAGGCTATTTAGAGAGATTCATACTTCATATCCTGGCTTAAAGTCTGGGTCGGTAGTTATGGTGACAATATTGGGGTTCTTTTTCCATAGACGGCAATCTTAATAGTGATAATTACTTAAATGTCTCAGAAAACAATGTCGTTCCTATAATTACAGATATTTTAGAATACAATCACCGTTATTTAGAAGCCGAACTGAGATTTGAACAAGATGGTGAGCTTCACCATCATGTGGCGCCCGTGAGGCACTATTTAGATTAAAGATTTCCAGGGTGTTAGATTCTAAGGAGGGGTACCATATAATGGCCTGCTCGTTTCCCTGATCTGTCGCCCCTGGAGTTTGAAAAGTTAAATTTATGCGACGAAGCCAGCAAACTTGGATGAGTTACGCCAGCGAGAAATAAACAAATTTCGATTGATATCACTTGAAAAGTTAAGAAATGTGAGGAAGCGCTTCGAAGAACTGCTGTATGTATGCATGGGGAAGGTAAATTATGTAAATTCATTTTTTCGTTGTCTGTAATTCAGTGAAGGGAACAGTTTTTTCAATTACGCCTTCATAGCCCTGCATCAAACTCGTGGTTTTTCGTTTTCTCATCCCGAAGGTCAAACATTGGGGTAGAAGTTTATGGATTGAAATACTGTTTCATGCTGTTTAATAGTTAAGTGATCGAAAATAAATAATACGCTCATGCAGGTCATTGAAGTGGTAGCGGATAGAAGGGTAGTGATATAGAATTCATTTTTCGAACAGTTGTTTTTTCCATCTCTAAGATCCAAACTTGGCGTGAGAAAATTAATGATAGAATACTGAGTCACTCTGTATAACAATAATGTGATGAAAAAAAAATACACTCATGCAGGATATTGAATTTCCTTTCCAACAAGGTGCTGCTCGAAACCCTTTTCCTATTAAAAATTCAGAATCGATAGGGGTAGTGGAAAGTTCAAAATTCGGGAAGGATAGTTATGGATGGTATATATAGTTATGGAAGATATATACAGGGTAAGTCTTTGACCACTGCGTTAATTTTAACCATAGGTTCTTGAGATCAAAAAAAACACTTTTTCCATTACGGTTTTTCTATATTCAGCTTCGTTGAAAAGTTATAAGCATTTTATGTTTTCACATTGGGCAAATACCCCTCTGTGTCCAGTTTAGTTTGAATGAAAAACACCTTCCACAGCATCCACTATTGAATCTAAATTGTTTATAAACATTATTTTCCCTCTATGAAATGATTCACTATCTCATGTTTCATCCGATCAGGTTCATATCCAGAAGGAAGATACAAAATAATGGTAAAAAAAATTCAACACCATAAACATAGATTTTTGTTGTTGTACTATATTTTCTTTCTACTTCAAGATTATAAACCATGCCTTTCTAGTGAGAAGTTCCAAAAAAACCTCAGAATTATTGGGTGTTATCATCATACATTTGTAATTTTCTTCTTAAAATTTCCAAATCATGAAAACCATCATTTCTCTGAAAAATTCCAAGGGAAGAGGTTGTCACTGTGCTTTTTTTTTCACTCAAAGCCAGAAAAAATCATCTATGATTTTCCCAACACTGATATTTCTGAAATTTCTTCTCCTTGACAGAGACCAGCGAACAGGTCTATGAGGTCTCTTGATATCATACTGTTAAAAATATAAAAATCTTTTTCGAAATTTTCAACAACAATGAATGATGTCACTACGAATAATCATTTTAAAGTGATGTTACTTTGCATGATGATTATTTTCTGTACTGAATCCCAATAACAATTTACCTGGATAGATTACAAGTATTTCCAGATTTAGGTGTGCAATTATACTTTCTTGAAGAAATACCTAAATTTGATCTTGAAAAATCAACTAGGTGTTCTTTAATAAAAAATTTTTTGTTGAATCATTAATATGAATATTCTGTTTAGACTATAATTACTGATTACTGATTTTTATAATCAGAGTATCTGTTTTAATTACGTAAATAAGAACATAAATATTGAATAATGGTTATTCATAGATTATGTCAAATTTTAATACCTCACCATAGAATATTAATTAATTACCGAACCCTAGGAGAGAAAAAATTAATATTTGCAATGTTTTTTTAAATGAAAGATAACATCTGTAACTATTATTGATCTTTAGTTATAATTTTCCTCAGAATAATTAGAGTGAATTATTATCACATTAAAATATTATACCGTCTCTGTGGTGGGTAGTTCCAAATAAAATAGTGTTCTGTGGTTCCTTGTTGTTTTGATTCTGTTTGAAACTGTCAACAGTTATTTGTAGCTTTCTTTCAAAAAAATGTGGAAAATATTGGAAGGATAATATCGATAGTTTTAAATTATTCAATTCAGTATGAAATGATTATGGTCAGAAAATGCATTCTTTTCTAATCTTTCTTGTTTTCATAAAGCTCATGCTTATAGCTCCCAGTTTCAATATTTATTGAATTTTAATTAACTATGCATCATAACAAACATTCAGAAATATTAAAACTAAGTCAAATTCTATTATCTCCTAAGTTTTTGAACAAGGTTGGATCGGTGTATGAAATAAAGATAATAAAGGTATAAAACAAATCTAGGAGACTGGGTTCGGAGTTTTTAAAACTCATATGAGCTCAATTTGCAGCATTTGATGAACTCTGAAAGTCTGAAGCTATAAAAAACCAGCTCATCATAAAGACAAGTCTTCAATTTAACAGGTCCTGACAGAAAATACTTTACCTATTTCAACGGTCAAAATATACCGAAGAGTGATGGAAAACTTTTTCCCAATTTATTATGGAATATTATTCTGGATTATATATTAAACAAGATGCTAGACATCATCAACAATGAATACAGCAAATGGCAATTTAGATTTTGTGGTGAATGTAAGACAAAAATTGTTCAGTGGTTAATTTCATCTATAGTGTTTAGTGGTGGAACCATAGACTGGAGAGATTTCCCCAACCTTTTGTAGAAATATTTAATAAAGACATAAAATATGGCAACATTGAACAAATCTGATTATTGAATCATTTCAGCACAGAGTTGGATTTGGGAAAATCAGAAATTTTGGACAAAATTATATCGATTCAATTCCTTTCAACTTCAAATATCTCAAGAATGGTGCAATTTAGGAGAAGAGATGAGGAATGATTTTATATGCAAAAAAAACTAATGATTCCAGGAAGTACGAGATACGGACCTTTAGTTTAAGCGATATTTGTTTTTCATGCAATTTAACCAATCTGTAGAGTAGTAGTGAGAAACCCACAAGTGGAATAAATCTATTGATGCCAAAATATTTACGAGTGTTATCAAAAACCTTCTACTACAGATCATTTCAATTGATATTGTCGGTTGAATATTACAGGTGAAAATGCAATTTTTTTATGAAATTTCAACACCCTATATCTTTTGAACGGGGCCAAATTTGGAAAAATGTTATAGGAAGAAAATGTTTCTTTTGACGTAAAGAATCTATGGTTAAAATTAACGCAGTGGTCAAAGACTCACCCTGTATACTTCTTCGTTTTATGATTCTCGTTATCGGGTTTAACTTTTCTTAGATGGTATTTTGTGTCTTGATGGCGGTTTTTATGTCGTATCTATTTCCACTTCCCCTCATTTTTTCTGATGAACTTCTAACAAAAAATGACGTTTTTATAGTTTATTGCACATGATCTTTTGTTGTATTGGGTTCAAGTTGATTCACCGTTATTTTTTCGGCTTTTTCCGATATCTCTTTGGAATAACCATCACCTTAAAGTGTTATTGTGTTGTTATTTATTTCCTCATTTTTATTTTGTTGGGTACACCTTATATTTGTTGCTGCATCATAGAAATATTTTGCCACTTCTAATTTAATATGTATTTAGTTGATGTTGATATACCTTCCACATAAGGAGTGACACTTTTCATAGTTTGTTGACGCAGGAAAAAATAGAAAACAGTGGAAAGACCCTACCCCTCACAGTTGAAACGAAGATTTATAAGATCTTATATAGATATTGCAATTGATTTCCTGGTCCACACATTAGATCGAGGTAACACCACACTACTGCAAACAGTTTTGATAGATATGATTATAATAAAGTGTGGACTGTGTTCTTTTAATCTAGTCTGAAAGTGACTGGTCAGATTGGCCTGCATATGCAGTATTTCAATCTTTACAACTGATATCATAAGCTGCTGAAGTTTGGGAGGGGCTCAATCTTGATTTTGAGATGTATGATATTTTTTCTAGGGTGTGGCGAAAATGATTATCTATGGGATTACATTTGAGCCCATTACTGTCATATTTATTATTCAATTTCCTTGAAAGTGAATACATAATTACAAGTGATCTATCAAAAATACACATAATTTTTTGGTTCTGATATATTGACGATACTAAATTTAGATTCAGTGGAACAGATTGACAAATAATAATATTTACAATCATATCAATAATGAAGAATATCACATGGATACTTAAAATTTTAAAGGTTCAAGAAGTCCAATATTTCACCACGTTATACCCAAATATAGGCGAGCCATTTTCCACTATTGAACATCTCATTGGTTTGAGAACAGAAAAATATTTCAGTTTGTTAACCGTACCTGACAATGGTCTGATAGTCGAAACTGGTCGTGTTGTGAAATCAACAAAGTGAAAATTACATAGAATACTTGATTCTTTCAATTCTTATGATGGATTGTCACAAAATAAATGATCCATCAATATAATCTATTTGTTCCAGTAATATAATTCTAACGGTCTCAATAATGTTGCGAAAAATTAAGTACCTAAGTGATTCAATTCAGTTTTATAGGAAGAGGTTTTTGGTTATAATAAAACTGAAAGAGATCTGTAAGTTGTTTATTGTTAATTCAAGAGATTATTGAGCCGATTCTTTTATATTGTTTATCTCCGTTGTTTTTGTATCGACCTTTTCATGGAAAAGATTGGAACAAGCGCAGAATCGTTCCAGACCTAAAACCAGGGCTTTCTTACATTTTATATACAAAATTGACCAATTCATATTTACCCTCAAGCTTAACATGTCCTTTATTTCCTAGAATTTTTTCTTGCCGTTTGTTTATTTTGTTCAAATCTGATTAAATAACTATTCTACTACATCGATACCTCTCAATCAGCTTACTGATCAAAGTTAAAAAGGTCAGCTGTCTATAGTTAATTGAATTCTGAGTGAAAATATTACACTTGCAGGTTGAAGTTATACAGTATGCAACAGCCAAATTTTATTTATATATATATATTTTATTTCACAAATTCGCTACATTACACTAAAAACCTAATAATTAATACTGATTATTACTTAATAATTTCGAGAAAAAACAAAAAAATATTAATGTCAATGTAGTAAATGTTCAAAATGCTCGCCGCGAACGTCTTGGCAACATGGTAATCTGGTATAGAAATGTCTTCTAACTTTACTCAACATCTCAGGTGTAACTGATCTAATCGCAAGCGTGATTCGTCTTTTTAAGTCATCTAAGTTGAGGGGTTTAATTGTATACAATACTTTTGACATATTCCCTCAAAAAATAGTCTAACAGCGACAGATCAGGCGATCGTGCTGGCCATTCTATCGATCCGCGCCTCCCTATCCATGGATTTGAAAAAATTTGGTTCGGATACTGCCGGACATTGATTTGGTAATGGGGCGGTGCTCCATCTTGCTGCAACCATATTGTATTGGCAGGAATTTGTGGGTTTGCTGGATCAGGATATAAGTTTGTCAAAGTTGGCACGACATTATTTTGGAGCAGTTCTAAATATTTATCTCCATTCAAGTTGCCATCATTGAAAAGGGGACCTACGATATGATTCCCAACAATTCCTGCCCAAACATTCACTTTTTCAGGATATTGGGTATGTTCCTCTCTCATCCAGTGAGGATTCTCATCAGACCAATAGCGGCAATTTTGACGATTAACATGACCGTGAAGTGTAAATGTGCTCTCATCAGAAAACAAATCATCTTCTAATTGGATCACATTGTTATCTAACATTTCCATCATCTGCTCACAAAAATACGTTCTCCTATAGAAATCGTCTTCCATGAGCTCCTGAGTTGGTATTATTTTATAGGGATGCATTTTACTTTCCTTTATTGTTCGAATAATTGTTGTGTAGCTAACGTTGAACAGTGGGGCTGCTTTTCGACCAGAATTATGTGGGTTTTCTTGAATCTCAAGCATAATATCCAATTTCGTATCATTACTTTCTGCATTGGCAGCTACTTTTTTATCTGTCTCACATGACCAAGCTCGAGAAACTGCTTTTCTATTTTGCTAATTGTTCCTTGGGATACAGGCGGCAAATTTGGACATTTTTCGTGAAATAAGAGAGAAACTTCCATTAGTGTCCTTGTGTTATCTCCATAACCAATCATTTGTAGAATGGTTATTTTGTGCTTTTCTGTTAAATGAACCATTTTTCTTGTATTATTACGTACGGTTAACGAAATTTAAACGACAATAGCACTGACACTGACCACTACTGTCATACAAGCAGACAAGTTGCTATGGCTATCAGTTTTATATGAAAATAAACAATTTTTTTATATTTTTTTCATTTCATATCAGTAAAAAGAAACGCAAGAATGGTTTTTGTTTACTTTCTCATTATCAAGAGCTAAATGGGAAATAAGTATTGAATGTAATGTAGCGAATTTGTGAAATGAAATAATTTTCTTTTTTTAATGTTAATTTCTGTTATAAATCTGAAAACACTTAATATTTCCGAAACAGTTGAAGATAGGTATAGAACATTATACATGATTTATGTCTAGAATTCTCTGAAGAATCCAAAAAATTAATAATATACAGGGGCTTGCATTTGAAATAAGAAAGTGGGTAGTGGCCACTGTCACATGACGCCCACTATATTCTTCTTTTTTTTTAAATGCTCAGTTAAAAATACAAATCACCGTGTCCAAGCGTTTTTCCAAACACGCTCTCATTTATTCGTTATCGAATTTATTCCATTTGGCTGTTCCACACTGTATACGAAAATATTTCAGATTTAAGGTCCTCCACTTTGTCTGTGGTTGTATGGGGTGGAATAATATCAGATAAAACTGGTAACGGACCAGTGTATATTTTATGGTTACAGCAAAAAATATCCCTTTCAGTCACATTCAATGAAGTCATTATTTTAGCGTCTTTTCTGAGTCATTATCTTGCAAAACAAATTATCCATTACTGCTTGACAGGAAGAATAAAAGGGCGAGCTATCAGAATAACTTCCCGCAAGGGTAAGAAACGATATCAAACGCAGGTATTCGAAACAAATGTAAGTCTGGAAATAATTCCAAACACTCATCAGTCCTCCCCAAGCCTCGAAAACAGGGGATGAAAAAGAAGGAATAAGAGAGGGTGAATGGAAGAAGGACGTCGGGCCATCTTGGAAACCCTTTTTCGACATTAATTTTGTTCCCTTTGTCTTTAATTTCTGTTTTAATTCCATGAAGGAAGCAGGCAGTTTTTACCCTCTCATTTCACCCCTTGAAGTTCTTGGAGATTCGATGCCGTTCCTTTGTAGGCTCTGCTTTGAATGAGGGGGTAGTTTGAGACGGAATTAATTATCAATCTGGGGCGAACAGGAAAAATGTCAAGTCTGAATTCAATGTCTGCCGAGGGATTAAATTGAGAATATATTCACGGAGTAATGAAAAGTTTGAAGAGTCGGAGCTAATAGAATGTAAAAAACCTGATATGAGAAAATGAGCTTCAAATTTTCTGTAGAAGAGCGCTGACGTAATGCTGTTACGCGCTTGTTCTAAAGTATTTTCTCGTACTTTGAAACAGAGAAATACTAACACAACAGCCACAATGAAAGAAAAATCTAGAATATATTCATTTTGATCAACTCCCAAAGGTTCGGATTATGGTGTAATTGTAAATATTTACGGAGCTAGTACTTACGATTTTACGACACAGTTTATGCAACATTTGTCTGGTGGGACCTTATTTGGAAAGCAAAATTCATCGAAAATTCCGGCATAATCTCTGTCAAGTATCAGGTAAGAAGTGAGCAAACAAACAGTTTCTTCTTTCGTGTACTTTACACGCGCAGCCGTGGTAACGAAGGCATTGTAAACTACTACTATTACACGCAGACAACTCAATTTGCTACGTTTCAGCTGCCTCCTATCACCCTAGATACTATACTAGCCGAGAATACGCGCATGCGTGAATACCAGACAGTGTGAACTGACTTTTGCCGCATTCTGTGTATATTCATAGTGATTTTTTATGGTTTTTACTTATATATATATGTATTTGATATTATGTTTGAGGTTTTCACGGATGATACCTTTCTACATCATCTGAATAGATAAAATTCACCATGGAAATCGGACACTCAGTATATTGCAAGGAAACGCAGACGAACCGCCTCTTACATGCGAATTCACACCACCATCCATCCCAACTGAAAGGTGTTATCAAGACACTTACAACTCGTTCCATCAAACTCACAGACAAGGAAAACAAAAAGAAAGAAATAAATATTCTTGTCCAACATACAAAAAACATCGGTCATTTTATAGACCACCGAAAGAAAGACAAATACAAGACAACCAATATGCTACTGACCGCTGATATTAATATTGACATAAATGACAGGACATACCGACCAGACGAAATCAAAAATCGGAGAAAACAAGCAGTGACATATTTTCAATATAATTTTTGTATTTTTATATTTATATATGTTTTATTTTAGATGTTAATTAATAATTTATATATATTGAAGAAGACGGATGCGCCGAAACATTTATACGAAATTAATTATTTATGTATTTCATGCCCAATTTATTGAAACTCCATACATCTATTATCAAGATCTTGTGTAACGCCTCTCAATTGAATGAAGAATTAAATACTGCCTTTTCAAGTGTAAAAAATTGGTGCACAACAAACATGCTCAAATTGAATGCACAAAAGACAGAATGTGTTGTTTTTCACTCTTCAAGGTCAAAATTTCAATTCCCAGATGAAATTTCTCTAGATGGAAGTCAAGTAAAGATCTCTGATTTTGCCAGGTTCCTTGGGGTCCATGTAGATCGTGAGTTGAGATGGGATGTACATATACATCACTTAAATAAAAAATTAAATTCAGCGTTGTAAGCCATTAATGTTCTCAAGAAGTCTGTTGATCTGCCTACCATGAAGATTTTTTACTATGCTGCTTTTCAGTCGAATTTGTCATATATAATTGTTTGCTGGGGAAACAGTTCCTTTACGGACAGCCTTTTCGTAAAACAAAAGTATGCTTTAAGATCCATTATGAACATGAAATACAGGCAGTCATGTAGAGGTTTTTTTCGGGCTGGCAATATTCATACCTTAACAAGATTGTACGTGTACACTTCCCTCAAGTTTCTAATTCAGCATCGGGTTCTTTTTGAGCCATATCGAAATAAGAATGAAAAGACAAGGCAAATAGACTGTTATCTCTATCCAGCTCATAAGTTCACTTTGACACAGCATAATGCTATGTACATGTGCATGAAAATGTTTAATGCATTGCCAAGGCAATTTCGTGATGTAAATATAGAGAAACTACTGCTGTGTAAGCTGACCTCTTTTATTTTGAGGTGTGAACCTTATAATATTAAGGAATACTTTGATTTTTGTAAGGCTGAAAGGTCGATTTCTCTTTAATGTATCTTTGTTTGACGTTTATTTCTTGTACATTTCATCATGTACTTCGAACAAAATAAATTATCTATCTATCTATCTATGTGTGTGTGCGTGTGTGTATGAAACTTCCTTAGGTTGCTCTTCCAAGATTCTCCTGAACATTTGACACATATTACAATTTTCGTTTTCCCAAGAGAGCCTGAAAAACTGTTATCGTAAAATTTTTACACCCTACCATAGTTGCTATCTTATCCTTTCTTCGTGGCAAATGGCTCCTTAAACTTGAATGACTGCCTCAGAACTTTATAAGACCGAGCGAGGTTCTTATCTTATCAAACTGTTATGCTGTCATCAAATATGAATATGACTTCGACCCTCATGGGTGAAATTCACTTTTGTAATGTGTTCCTGTACGGTTACATCCAAAAATTCATTTGACTTTATCTCTCTCTCGAGTGGAAACCTTCTCATTTACTATTCGTTCTATGTTAGCAATTATAAATTACTCCACTGAAGAGCAATTTTTACGACAAGTTTGTTCATATTTCAGCAAATACTGGGGGTTTCTGATCGGAGTATTTTAGTTAACTGAAAAATACCATTTTAAAATCTAGTTTTACAAATTTTTGTATTCTTTGAATACTTATTGATTCACTTAATTCAACAAGTCTATTCTTGAAGGTGTAAATAAATTTAAAAAAATCTAAAAATGAAAATTATAGTCTTGCACTTTTCTATTGAAGTATCAATGATTCCTTTTTAAGTCTAGAAAACACCGTTTCCTTAGATGAATAAGAATTACGATTTATATAATAAGAGATGTTATAATAAGAATGAAAAATTCTCTCTTATTCATCAAACGAAACGGTGTTTTCAAGACTCATCGATGTTTTGAAACACACAACTGGCGATGAAAAGTAAATTTCGCCATTGCTCGTGAGAAATATATAACCATTGTAGGAATAAACTTCTTGAACTATGTGCTTCATTACCTATAAAGTTATTTTATTTAAAATTTGTAATAATATTGTATGAAACTCGTTGGGGAACACTATCATATATCACGAAATTTGCGAAATTTTTATACGCGTTAGTAAAAATAATGCTTATTCCATCTGGTTCCAACAATTGACAATTTTTCATCACGATGTAAAAAAATTGCAGTCCTCTATCTGTTCTATCAGAAAAAAGCCCCAAAAATATTTTAAACGACGATAGACAATTTATTTCAATAATTTATCCTACATAATAAAATTGGTTTTTATTTCTGTTGCAGGTTCGTAAGGAATACCTACCTACACATCGTACGAAACTCACCAAACAGAAAGGGCAGGTTGTTCGGCTAACCCACCCAGATATCGACAAAACTCCGGAAAGAAAGGAAAGAAAGGCAGAAAACCCACCCCAAAAGCACTCAGTGGGGATACAGTCTGATAAAAGAACGAACTTTTACATCGGCACCGGCGAATAAGGGCGAGAGGGGATGGTTTACCGACCTTCCCTCTAACAATAACTTGAGCTTTGCCGTAGTCGGGCTCTCTTCGACTTCAACAACTTTTCTTTCCGGCCAATTGGAGCTCGTTGTATCGATGTTCTCTCTCGATACTCGATGACTTTGGGTTTAAAGTGGACCTAGCTAGGTGAAAAGTCAGCTGGGCGTAAAATGCGGTTTTTCTACCTTTACGCCCTTTCGACCGACCGCAGGTCTGCGGTTATTTTCGGCCTTTCATTTGTGTTTCGCTTCTGAAGAATTTGTTCTATTTTCGGACATGTTATTGAAAAAGTCCAGTACAATGACACTTAATTTTGATGCAATTAATTCGGCCGAAAATACGATAAAATGAATGCACAATAAATTTGGTAAACTAGAGTCAGGGAGATACAAACCTAATTTAAAAAAAAAGAGTATAAAGCACTGAAGTGAGGTCAGATGGCTTTGGCGCTCTTGTTGAGCTACTTGCGAGTATATATTCAAACTATAACAACTCTATAAGCAATTTGTTCAGGTGAACGAGAGTTTTCTCCCGTACTCTAATACGATGTGATACAGTTACATACGTATATCTAAGTCTCGAATCAAAAATATCTTTTCATAGTTTTCGCTGAGTTTTGTTCGTAGTTTAAATTCTTTTCTCCTAAAATCCTACCCCAGTGCTTTCCTAAATTTTGACAACTAATTCACCAAATTTCTATTACGTTTTCGCCAACTGATATTGATCAATAAATTTCACCCACATCAATGGAATACATATCTGTGATAACAAAGATACATGCTTTTGACGGACTTCTTCTCATTTGTTTTAACTCGAATAAATAAATGAATAATCGAATCCTTAGGGGAAAAGATGCTACGACAATGTAATTTGAGAATATGTGATACATCAACAACGTCCATATATGCTCAAATTTTTGTTAAATATGTCTTATACTCCTTATTATTTAATAGAGTATAAAGAATTGAAAAATGTTTGTTTTGGAATTTTCAAGAAATTTTCTAGCGTCTCGATTTCTGCAAAATCTTGTGAGCATATTTGTTTAAGGCTAATTTAAACATCTTCCAAGTTACAACTTGATCCGATGGATTATAAAAAGATATGGGAGAAGACAAACAAAAAGAGAAAATAAAGGGATGTAGTTAAAACACACTATTTTTGTAAATAAATTTTTATAATCTTTGGCGATCGATTTCGGTAATTACCATCCTCAGGCCAGCTGAAAATATACAATGATATATACGTATTTGTTCTGGTTTTGTTTTGATAAAATAAATTGTTATTTACAAACTTTTGAGGTTAACTAAGAGTGTGCAACTTACTGTCTACTGAATTAAAATGGATATGAATGCATCATATATTTGTGTACTTCTCAACTTTACTGATGTTCTATTTTTTATTATTTAGTCTATATATTACATTGAAATTAAGTGGAGAGTCTTGGGGTGTTCACTTGTTGGAATGTCATTCAACTGTGGGAGAGGTGAACAGCGAATGTGAACACTGTCAAATTCTTTGATGTTATTTCGGTGGTAGGAAAGATTGTGAATTTCTGTTCTTTTTTATGTATATAATCTAATCTAATCGCAAGCGTGATTCTTCTTTTTGAGTCACCTAAGTTGAGGGGTTTAGTTTTGTATACAATACTTTCGACATATCCTACAAAAAGTAGTCAAACAGCGACAGATCAGGAGATCGTGTTGGCCATTCTATCGATCTGCGCCTCGCTATCCATCGATTTGGAAAAATTTGGTTCAGGTACTGCCGGACATTGATTTGGTAATGGAGCGGTGCTCCATCTTGCTGCAACCATATTATATTGGCAGGAACTTGTGGGTTTGCTGGATCAGGATATAAGTTTGTCATAAGTTAGCACGACATTATTTTGGAGCAGTTCTAAATATTTATCTCCATTCAAGTTGCCATCAATCAAAAAGGGACCTTTTTTTGTAAATTTTTCGTGAAATAAGCGAGAAACTTCCATTTGTGTCCTTGTGTTATCTCCATAACCAATCATTTGTAGAATGGTTATTTTGTGCTTTTCTGTTAAATGAACCATTTTTCTTGTATTATTACGTACGGTTAACGAAATTTAAACGACAATAGCACTGACACTGACCACTACTGTCATACAGGTAGACAAGTTGCTATGGCTATCAGTTTATACGAAAATAAACAATGTTTTTATATTTTTTTCATTTCATATCAGTAAAAAGAAACGCAGGAATGGTTTTTGTTTACTTTCTCATTATCAAGAGCTAAATGGGAAATAAGTATTGAATGTAATGTAGCGAATTTGTGAAATAAAATAATTTTCTTTCTTTACTGTTAATTTTTGTAATAAATCTGAAAACACTTAATATTTCCGAAACAGTTGAAGATAGGTATAGGACATTGTACATGATTTATGTCTAGAATTCTCTGAAGAATCCAAAAAATTAATAGTATACAGGGGCTTGCATTTAAAATAAGAAAGTGGGTATTAGCTACTGTCACATAGCGCACCCTATATAATTTTTTTTTTTTGAAAAAAATGCTCAGTTAAAATACAAATCGCCGTGGCCAAGCATTTTTCCAAACACGCTTTCATTTATTCGTTATCGAATTTATTCCATTTAGCTGTTCCACACTGTATATATAATTTGATTTGCCGTTTATTTCAGTGATGAACTTTATTTGGTTACTTGTCAATTATTCGAATAATCTTTTGTATCATCTTGAAGAAGAACTGCAAAAAAGTTCGAAATATAGATGTTTTACAATATTGATTATTGATCATTCCAGACATCGCCAAATACCCAAATAAAATCATCACTATATATATAAAAGTAAAAAAGTTTTTTTTCAATTAATCATTTCAAAATTATTATGTTATGATTGGTGTTGACACTTACGTAATACACATTGGGATATTAATTATAGATTGTCTCCTGTTTGTATTCTGTTCTAATGAATAAAAATGGCAAATTTATCATCTCACAAAATGTTTTCGCATAAGAGGATTTTGACATTTTATTTTATTAAACTTTATATTTTTCATAGTTGACGAGAAATTGTTGGAGATGGCACTCGTATAGAATTATTATTTGGGAAATAACCATTTATTATTGTTCTCATTCCCAGCGTTTCGACAGACCTCAACTGTCGTATTCGAGGTAAAAATAACCTTTACAAAAGCTTTTGATTTCAGAAAATTTTTCAACTTTTATAAATGTCAAATAGACATTCTACAAAAGCTAGATGAAATATTAACACTTATCTGTGGTTTGAAGACTTCTTCAAGTTACATCGAACAATTGAGCTCCAAACTTATGAGATTGGCAGCGATGTTCCTTGATGCTGCTTCTTTGATTTTTCTTTCCGTAGGTTTCTCTTCTTTGAATATTAAAGATGTTTCGTTCCATTGAATCAAGTGATGTTGGACCATTTCGATCTATCGATTTCTAACATGCGAGTAAGCTTCCTATGTTCCTTTATTCTCACCTTCAGGGGGCGCTTTGTTTCTCCTTTCTCCGATATAAGATATTCCGCACTCGCATAGTATCTCATATATTCTTCGTTCTTTGATTCTCGTTATAAGGTTTAACTTTTGTTAGATTAGTCATGATGGTACCTTGTGTCTTGAAGGCGGATGATATGTCGTACCTATTTCCAATTCTTCTCATTTTTTCTGATAAATCTTCCACATAAGGAATGTTGCTCTTTATATATTGTATATCTTCTAGTGTTCCATTGGGTTCAAGTTGATTTTCTGTTATTTGTTTCGTTCTTTTCAGTATATTTTTGGGACACCATCATTTTTGAGTGTTTTTGTGATAATCTAAACATTTTTCCACTCCCAAATTATTATTGAGTTGATGGTTGGAGTTGAAATGGAGATATAAACCTATCTTTGTTGGTTTCTTTCATACACTGGTTCAGATATTCCTTTTTGTTTGTGAACAAGTACATCTTATAATGAAAGTTGCTAATCTTTCTCGAATTCTATTTGAATTTAATAGATTCTTTTTAATCATCAAGATGTTGAAGGAATCCATCTATGGTGTTCGTATCATTTCGCCAAATGTTGAAAGTATCATCTACATAATTTGAGTTCCAGTATATTTTGGTCGAGAAGTCAAAAAATTCAAGTTTCTGAAAAATGAGTGTTATGTTATCGAATTCAATACAGAAGAAATATTTTCGATTAATTCACCATTAACAGCAAACTTTCAAGCATGCCTTCTTAATTTTCATTGATCCATAGACAAGGTGAAATTTTTCACCTCATTCAAATTCGAAATTCTCAATGATGATTATGATTTCGAAAAACTGTGACAACTTGGAATTATTTCGGCTCAGTGATTTTTTTCCGTCAGGGTTGGATCCATGAAAAAATGTAATTTCCTCAATTTTTTTTCCAAATTTCGAACCATTCAACATAGAATATCTTGGAAACGCTACATTTCAGGAAGACGAATGTGGAATAAAATATTTTTCTGAAGAGTTCTAGCATACAAAAGAAGCTAGGTGTCTTCGGAAGCTGCCTACTTTATAGCAATTTTTAAAGATTTTACGAGTTACATTTACTCGAAGATCTCAGAGGATAGAGCGAGTTCGTTTAATCTGAATGGTGTGTCCCATTTGTGCGAATCAACGAGCAGTATTTGAATTCTTTCAGTTTATTCATTACGAAAATATAATCAAAAATCAATTTTTTCAATGAAATTTCGATCAATTGTATGGAGTTTGCGGTAGGCCTTAGATGAAACATTATAAAAATTTTATTTTAAGTTATACACAAAGCGTTATGTTTCATAAACATATTCAGATTCCTTACTCGTTTCACTCTGATTGCATCATCTTATTCATCATCTTATCATCATATTATCATTATTGCGTCTATTACAGGGGTAGTCGCAAAAGAGTGTTGGTCACATTGTCTTTCATTATAATGGATTTTTCAATAGAGATTTTTTCAAAGTAATCCATCATTTTGCGAGACCAGTTGTTTGTGAAAAATTATTCATACCACTATCTAGATCTCAATATAGTCGTATAAATATATTCTGAAAACCTACTACTACCGATACCGTGATTTATTCATTATCTAATCAGTCTTGGCAAATGAAAATGTCATCATTCTATAGCTTAAGCTATACACAGCTGTACACAGACTTCTGAATATTCCATTGAATTCAGAAAGGAGTCCACTTAATCTAACCGATAGCAGCAAATAATGGTTATAAGAATTACATAATCGATAAATCGATCTGTAAGAAAATTTGAAAAAATAAAATGAACATTTTTTATACAGTTGTAAAAGATCCCGTTGGGAATAATAAAATCTCATTTTCGATGAGATATATGAAATTCTAAGTATTAAAATCACCAATTATTTAAAAACACTGAAAATCATATATTTTTGCAGTTACCAAAAATAATTCATACAAAATGCCAGTACACACAAAAGAACACAAATACTAGTACATCAACAGTTATTTATATATTAAATGGTGGCGACTGCAGTTGAACATATATGGCTCAAACAGGTCATAGTTTGCAGACAAGAGTAAAAGAAGGATGTCAATTTTTAAAAACAAACGATCAACTGATTTTGAGGATCATATATCGATGATTACCATTTTTTACATGAGAAACATGTAAGACTAGTTTATAATGTTTGGAAGAGTAAAATGATCGATTACTTGAAATAATTTTCCATTAAAAAATGAATTATGATGAATCTTCAATCTTTGAACGGAGCCGAATTTCAATAACTGATATAGAAAGAAGTGGTATTAATGTAGTATTCATAGGCGTTACCTGTATATCTATTATATCTAATAGGTAGAAAATGATGGAACTCATAAAGATTAAGATTTTGCAGAGGTTATATCATGGATTATTTTATCTATGACCGGAATATTGTGATAGGTTTAAGTATATCTTCTTCAATGTTTGTATAAGGAGTTATTTGGATCTCATCAGACAATGGTTTCAGACCTAACGTTAAAGCTTTTCTAGATAGCACCAAAAAGCATAAAATTTCAATGAGCGTCCAAACGGCATCATACAGAATTTTTTCCTTCATTCATGCAAGAATCGAATTCTCGCCAATCCTCCATCAATGACAACCTCTCTCCCTCTTCGACCCAAATATTTTCCGAACCCCCCGAAATCTATCTTTCCATCGTATTCAAACTGATGCCGTAACGGTTTCGGATGAGTTGATCTAGATTAATGAAAGTATTTTCTCGGTCCAATTTATCTTAGAATTAAGATTAAGACGTCTCAAAATGTCTAAGTCTTAATTTGTCACCCGAGGGGGTCGAAAGGGGGGAGTATATCCAAGCCACCCCCAGCGCTCTCCATGCTTCTTTCGTGGAGCGCCTCCTTTTGGTTGTTTTCTTATCCCCGAACTGCGAATTTAAATTGTAAATGGATTTTCGCCTGGACTTATTGATTTTTCCGGCTTTTCCGAGGCACCATACACTGTCTCTCTCTGTCCTTCGGAGGTAAGAGATCAGTCTCGGATTCTTCCGGTTACACGACCGTCTCGGTCTTCGGAATGACCTGTAGCAAAAGCTGGAGCAATGAAATTCTATTTATCGTTGTTTTGTTGTCAAGTTTAGCTTCACCGTTATACGAGGGACACTACTTATGGTTCGCGTATTGGCAAAAAAAATAAACATTGTTCATGGAAAAACATTTTATTGCTTTTGTATTCTGGTTCTTCTTACTGATTTGCCCAAATATTAAGTTTTTTGAAATATTTAGATAAAATTGGTATAATTTGTCAAAGTTATGTCGTCATCAACATATTTTTCTAATGGGAAGCTAAGATTTTTATTACATTATGTAATAAAGCTTGTTTTTTTACACTAGGGAAAAATAGTTGCAGTAGGGCTAACATAAAAAAAACAAGAGAATGAGTAAAAACGAAATAACAAAACCAATTATAAAACGAGGTCAAACTAAAACTTATCTAGTAAGAACATTTTTTCTTATCAATTTTTTCGATTGATTTACTAAAACAACGGTGTGTCAGTATCAGTCGTACAATTAGTGTGACACCAGTTTTATTATTATGGCTCGTTTAAACAAAATAAAAAGGATAGAAATTCTAATGATGGTAGGTTACGGCAATCGCCTTCGAAGTCATGAAGAAGCATTCATTCAACGCAATACATTTGGAAAGACCTCCAATTGCTAGAAGCACAGTAAGCAGAATTTTTGCAAAATTTAATGCAACGGGAAGCGCGAGGGATACTCCAAAATCTGGACTACAAGGAATAAGCGACGATGTGAAGTTAGATATTTTGCTGTCAGTTACAGTCACTGTTTAGTTAATTGAAAAGTTATTATGAAACTTACGTTTATTTCGTTTTTTATTCATTTTCTCGTTTTTTTATGTTAGCTCTACTATTTTTCCCTAGTGTAAAAAAAAGCTTTATCACATAGGTAATGTAATAAAAATCTTAGCTTCACATTAAAAAAATATGTTGATGACGTCATAACTTTGACAAATTTGACTTGTTATTTTTGTAACTTATGTCAAGAGATGCGGAATATAAAACACCGTTTGACGTGTTTTTGCATTGTTATCAAAAGTGATTTGTCATAACCCTGTATATTTATACATATAACATGAGTAAAATCGAATATTGAACTATCCAATTGAAATAGTCATAGAATTTTTGAAAGCATTTCTTCATATGTCTCCACTAATCACTCAAGATTGATATATTCGTGATTTCGAGCAATCATTACTCTGAAATTGCGTACATAGGAGTACAGTATTGAGCCAACTATACATATATATAATTTTTTTCCACTTTTGGTTTATAATTTTTGTTTGCAATAAATGTAGAATGTATGTAAGTTAGGGCTTGTGACGGGGAGTTATACAATTTGGAGTACTACAGAAGCCTTGGGAGAAACCCTAGTGACAAGAAACCCTCTCACCCCGCATGAATGTTTTAATGTTTACAAAAATAAGCTTAAATATTGAACGCCGAACGGCATCTATCTTCCAGAGAGATCAGTGTCTCAAAGGGTTTTTAAGTGGAACACATCTGATTATAAAAATACAAAAACAGAAAAAAGGAACTCAATAACATGATCACGAATCGGATTTGTTTAAATTCAATTCATGAACGAATCTCAAACATCAAGAAAAGCTCTTAATCCATCTTGGCACTTTTACAATTGTCCAGAAAGGGTATCGGGTATTTGTTTTTGCGCCATATTCGGAACGGTGCGGCTAAAAAGAGAGGGGTTCGTGGCGTCCGCCATTTTGTCAAGTTTTAGTCATGATGAAAGAGTACTGGGGTCGCATCGCGCATTTTGCGTACGAACGTATTATCGAAATGGTGATTCAATATTGACTGTCCAATGTCTCTATCGTGCGGAATATCGTACAAGGCACGCTCCAAGTGACGATTGCATTAGGAAATGTATAAAGGTGTTCGAGATTACGGTGGGACAGTCAAAATTCAAAACTCTGGTTAACCTTGTTCAGTTCGCGATGAAGATCCAAGTGAAGAATTTGAGGCGTCGGTTCGTCATAATCCGTCTTTATCCCTCCGAAAGCGAAGCCAAGCGTTGAAAATCAAAAACTCGTCATAAAATTCGATTTCAAAGAAAGACTTACATCTTAAAGCCTATAAAATTCAATTGGTTCAAGAATTGACTATGCCAACAATGCTAATCGACTAAATTTTGCTAACGAAATGCTGCCGCGACCCTGCATAGCCCAAAGGTCGTGGTTTGGGCCGCTATGTGTGCTAATATTAATAATAAAAATAATAAAATTTATAATTGGTCCTAATTTTCATGAAAATCAACAAGACCGAGCAACTAATGTGAATAGTGACCGTAATTGCGATATGTTGCGGAAAGTTTTGGTCCCAGAGTTGCAGGAGTTTGCAGGTTTCAACTCAAGAACATGGTTTCAGCAAAATGGAGCCACTTGACATACCTCAAATGATTGAATTGAAGTTGTTAACGATTTATTCCCTAATGAAGTCATTTCGCGAAGGGGTAACATCAAATGGCCTCCCAGAAGCCCCGACCTAGCCCACTTGACTTTTTTGCATACGGATACCTTAAAAGTATGGTAAAAAAAAAATAAATTTTTTTGGTGCTCACAAATATTTTTTGTTTTATTGAATTTCCAAATACCCGATACCCTTTCTGGACACCTTGTATATGGGACAATTATTAATGAAGTGATGTATTGTTTCCTCTGCTTCTCCAAATTCAAATAATGCAGATTTCCATCTGAAAAGAATGCTTGAAAAAACCTAACATCAGGCAAAAAAATCCGAAAGCATGCAATGAACTCAAAGAATGCAAAAAACCCAAAGAAACCAAAGAAAACAATAGCTCAAAAATAATCTCGGAGGTACGCAGAAAATCCAAAAGAACGCAAAAATCCCGTAGGCTCGAAAATTACCCCGAAAAAACGGAAAAACCCCGGAAGCAGGTAAACCGACTCAAAGGCTCGCAAATAATTGGAATATACGCAAAAGCACGCAAAAACTCCCGAATGCACGTGAAAAACCTGAAGGCACTCAAAAACAAAACCTAAGGTACTCAGAAACCACCCCAAAGGAACGCAGAAAACCCAAATGCACGCCAAAAACCTGAAACACATAAATAACTTGTGAAAGATTTGCAAAAAATAAATCGAGAGCAAGCAAAAAACCTGGAAGCTGGCAGAAAAACCGAAAGCTTGCAGAAAACACGAAAAGGCGCTATGAACCACAAAAGACAGCAAAAATCTCCGAAAGCCTTCAAGAAAACCCGGAAGCTTGCAGAAAAACACCAAAAGCGCAAAAAACTCAAAAGAGCATAAAAATAACCTGAATGCTTAGGAAAAACACGAAAAGGTGCTAAAATAAATAACATTTCACTCAATAAGACATCATGTATACTGATAATTGAGATAATTTGAAACTGTCAGTTTTCACGCAAAGAAAGGTTTGTGGTAGAAAGACCTGTGCCTCAATAAACACCCTGTAGCTAAGAATAAAGGAGTAATAGTGATTTCACAAAATTGCGAATGTAGATAGATTCACGGAAGTGAACACAATATGTCATGGAGACTTTGAAGTGGAAAATTTACGTGGTGTGAAAATTATGAAATTTTCAAAGTTTAGAGATTGTTTTATGAGGATGTCTGAATCATCAGTCAGCAGACTAATAATTTTTGCAAATCTATTTTGTTTTCATAAAAAAAATGCTAAATTAAGAGGCTCAATGTCTAGACATAGACTATGTTAGTTGTTTCTTAATGGAGAGTCTGAACGGACCATTAGGGATATGTCAAATTTTATCTTCTGATTGGTCGATATTCGGTGGAACTTGAATTAACCTGTGCGCCGTGATGATCTTATGTAGACGTCAAAATTTTAAGTTTCCTTGACGTTTTCCGGTTCATTTCTGTGGAGATTTGAATAAGTACCACATGCAATTTATGTGCATTTGGTTATCGAGCAAATTTTTCCTATCTCTCATGTGGTCGAAGGACGCCAGATTACTCAAATACTTCGCTGCTGTCCGACGACCTTCTGTGGAAATCGTAATTTTGACGATTTTGCGAGGTAATTTTCTCACACTTTTCGACATCCAGCTTTATTCCACGGATGGAAGGGTTCTTTATCTAGGTCCTCGTATACGGTACACATCCCAAGTAGCATTTTTTGTTCTATAAAAATGCAAATACACTCTTCGACACTGCCTTACAAAATGCAAAGTTATATAATGTAGGTACAATGAATTTTCCCTGTACCCTATATATCCTTTATTGGCCTTAAATGATATAATTTATAACTTCCCTATAGGTGTCGACAAAGACTTATGGTTTTTCCGATAACCATTTGAACACTTTTATAATCCTATCTATACGACTGTTATAAAACTCCCATATGGAGACGATACTGTTTCCGTTACCTTTCTGTTATTTCTATTACCTTACTGGATTAAAACGCGCATGCGCAACTTTGTCGTATTGTTTCACTCTAATTCAACGTCAAGTATTATTCATCTTTATTTATCTGTTGGTTTATTGGTTAGTTGAATTCAGAAACAACCCAATATCATTAAATATGAAGTTGAAGATACGTAGTTGGTTTTATAGAACGCTTACAAGTTACATTTTTATAAGCGCGAAGAAAATCTTCAAGGTAATTGAGCAAACACTCGCAATTTTTTCTACACTGTCTGAAATCGAATTTTACCTCCGAATAACACATGCGCCCTCGATATACGAAAGTTTAGAATTTTTTTTTGAATAATATACAAATCAATTTCAATAATTTTTTTCTAAATGTAACAATTTTTCAATACATACTCTAAGTTATGAATAATAGTATCTTGAAATTAACAAAAAATTCATTTTCAATCCAAATTCAACTTTTTTTCTTTGTCTTTCAAAATAGTTCAAACCGAAGAAACAGGAAGAGATATTCTTTCTCTTACAATTGTTCCTGAAGCTTGGGAACAAAACGGCATCCTTTATTGGCCCAAATAAAGGAATGCAGCGAGTGCAGTTCGAAATCCGTTTTCAAAGACTGAAAACAGTATCCTTGTATTAAGAAGAGAGACAAATTTTTGTTATACAAGGCTGCAGAAGAAGAAATATCTGCAATGCTGCAATATATGGACAGTAATATATATCATTCTACGAATGGAGAAAAGGATTAAGTGGAGAATATTTAAATCACCTTGCGCAAAAATTGGATAATAGATATAATATAAATGAATAATATCAATAAGGACCTAAAGAAATTTCTCTCACGATTTTTGGGTGTAAATTTAATAATTATTATAGGTTATTCTGCAAACTATGAAAATGCAGTGATGTCAAACACTTTCAAGTAGTTATGAAATTGTATTTAAAAACACCTTTTTATTACTTATTCTCATCTTGATTTATAAGGGTACTCAGTTGGACATACATGATTTTTATGTATATAAAAGACTTGATAAAAACTTGAAAACACTGAACACTATCGGTTACATTACGAAGTTGCAAACACTATAGAGCGCCCTATAATAACTGTTGATCACCTTGCTTCTGATGTTTCATAGGCGGGTTCCTGCAACCTTTATAAACCCATATTATGAACTTTTTGGTACTATAACCTGAAGTTTTTATGAACAGTTGAAAATCTATAGTTTATAGAAACTTCTGGGAATCAATAATTTTTGCAACTCCTATATGAACTAAAACACCTCAGGTACTTAACACCCCTATTATAAATCACTAATAACACCAATTTCAAATTTATCAATCTTCAGGTTACTAAAAATATTACTTGGGATATAGAGGACGATTCCGAAATAGCCCGTTTTCGATTTATCAAACACCTATCGCGCCTCATCGACATCGCTCGAAAAACTTTAAGCGATTTGGTAATCGCTTTCATAAGATTTAAATATATTGATGATTGATTGATGAAAACAAGATACTTCTGATTTCAACAAAATAGTTTCTTGAAATCTTCAAATCGGTTGATAGTATGTTCTTCACAGCATGAATATCCGATTGGTGGTAAGAAACAGCAATGTCATCAACATGTATAAATTTCTTTTATGGTGTCTTGGGCAAATTATATAGATATAAATCGAAAAAGTTAAGGCGCTGGAATTGATCTTTGTGGAAGACCGATTTTCGATGTTTTGAAATTGCTACACACAACCTTCTGACCTTCAGACATCATACTTTCGAATGAGCTTACCATATATCCATACTTCAGATATGGGTATAGTGATTGAAAATGTTATACCCCGAATATAAATCCATGAAAGCACCTCCTGATTTCAACCCATTATTGAAGTCTGATTCTACGAAAGTTTTAAAGCTAAGAATAGCTGATCTGCAAAAAATCTTTTTCTTTAAACCTCTCTGGACGTTTTGTAGAGCATTGAATTCAATTCTAGAAAGGATAATCTTTTCTTATATCTTAAAAGGCCAGTCAATAAACTGAGTGGTCGATAACTATTGTGATTACAGAGATTTTTTTTCTTTTCAAAATAGCTATTGCTTCATCCTTATAGAATTCGGAAAGAATATTCATTCAGAATATTGTTATAGAAAAACAATAACCAAGAGAAGAGCTCTTTTCCTAATGTTTGATAAGTTCAGGATGAATTCCTTCAATATAACTAAAATGCAGTATAAGTCCAACTTGCTTGCAAGATTGCAGTGCTACCAGCTACCAATATTTCTCGTTGAAAATTAATTGAGAACGAGATTGAAAATTTCAGGTACAAAAACAAGAAAATCCACATCCCGAACTCCCTTTCCTCTTGGAATTTTCTGTTCAACCCCTTTCAGGTTAGTACGAGAACCCCCATCTTTATTTCCTCCCAACGTAAAATTGGAAACTTCAGTCCGCCAGCACCTCAGACACTGAAGTAATTCAATTCAGGCAACGTTTCATTTTAATCGGTTTCCTCCGTTGCTTTTCATCCCCTCGCAAAAACTCCCATAAAAGAGGCAGAATTTAATTTCGGAGAACGCCTGCAGAGAGCGCCTTATTACTTATTATTTCATGCAAATGCAAAGGAGAGAGGAAGGGTCGAGGGGGGCAGGAAGACAAGGGGGGAAAAGTAAAAAGCTATCCTCCAGGAACTTATTTACATAATGAGAGAATATCAAGCAGTGGTTTTTATGGTGGTTTTTATGGTCGGAAGCTTAAATCACCTCGTAAACTGCTTGGAATGGTCCTCGCACCGAGAAGATGTTCTTATCTGGTGGTTTATACCTCCTCCACATTGTACAGGCTGTGTGCGACAAGCACTGTTCAATCTTGGAAAAATTCTGGATGTGAAAATGGTTGTTACCGCTAATGGAATTAGTTCCGTTAGAAACCATGTTGTAAAAAAAGATGCTGTAAGCACTATGAAATATGTGTACTATTATTTAATTGAACAAGTTTATCCTTGAAAGTGTAAATAAACCAAAAATATCTAAAATTGACAATTATAATCTTACAATTCTTTGAAAGTATGAATGATACCTTTATTTATTCTAGAAAATACTATTTTCTTAGATGAATCAAAGAGAATTTATCATTTTTATCATAACATCAAACAATCCAAAAAGAAACAACAGAAAATCAATCAAAAAATGAAATAGAATACGACACATGTGTTTCGAGATTTGTTTGATGTTATGGTAAGAATGAAAAATTCAAATCAAAGAAAACAGTGCTTTCTAGAATAAACAAAGGTATCATGGATACTTTCAAGAAGTGTAAGACTGTACAGGGTCTTTCACGAGGAACCTCACCCATATTTATACGGGAAACTACTGAACGTATTTTCATGAAATTCAGCACTTTCACGATGCTGATGAAATCTAAAATATTTTCAAGGCCTCCGGTTTTTCCGGAAATGACGTCAACTTCCGTTTTTCGAATTAAAACACCATTTTTTTATTGCACAAATAGATTCCTTAGAAAATTTCAAGTTATTTTGATGTAACGTTTTTCAGTTTTTGTTGGAAAATTCTCTCTGAGCGGGAAAATTCGAAAAATAAATCGTAAATAGAGCTCCGCTGAAACAAGAATAACTTCTAGGTTTTTGGATGGAAAATTTTCATTTTTGAGATTTTTCAAGATGGAAGATTGATATATCTACTTTAAAAATCGAAATGATACAGGTGGTGAAAAAATCGCTTTCAAAGTTACGGTGACAAAATAGTGAAAAATCAATTTTTTCAAATTAGAACCCTATTTTTTTATGGCAGATATTGAATCTACGTTAAAAAATAATGTGAGTGTATGCATCACTCCCTTGCCCTAAAGTGGATATTTTCTGAGTTATTCACAAAAAACTGTTTTTCGTCTTGTATTTTCAGCTATTTCTTTTCCCTTCACGCCAAAAAGATGAAATTTTCAGGAACTGTTACTTAAACCATGTTTTAGATTTTACTACCCTAATATGCAAGAGAAAAAAGTTACAGGTTGTTCCTAAATAGATGGCGAATTTGGATTCGAATTTGTATCGGAAACCTCTTTGTTTCAACTAATCGGCCATCGGTTTTCTCTCCAGTGATAAATAAATAATTCCTTATGAACCATATGCAAAAACTTACCATGTTTTACATTGTTTTATTTTAATGATAGACTAGGTTTTATATCGTTCCTATGTTATATGTTGTGAAAGGGTATATCAGTCACACCTGTTCAATGAAATTTTTGCATGAAATGAGACATGCGACAAGGTAAGAATTTTGTGCTTAATCGACTTGATGATCGCTAGTTTTTGTGATGTTGTATGGAGTGATTTAAAATGTGAGGTCCGATGAGATGCCATAGGTTTCGTGTATAAATCAGTTATTATACGACCATCTTTTCTGATTAGGAGGACGTCAAGAAAAGGAATTTTACCGTCTTGTTGTTGTTAAATGTAGCTAATACATGGTCAATCATATCGCGTGGAACCGACATAACAATATCATCAACATAGAGAAAAATGAAGGGTATATGGAAATCTAACTTCGATAGAACAAACTCAATCAAGTGGCTCATGACTAATTCAGCAATCACAGGTGATGCTGGGTTTCCCATGGCAGAGCACAGGTTAAAGGCTGATATGATTGACCATGTATTAGCTACATTTAACAACTTCCAAGAAACCTGGAGTTTCAATGTTTTTTGTGCCATCAAAAATAATGCGATTTTCGATGTTCACATTTATGATGGGACTTTAACTGGTAAGATAGAACATGTTTGCATTATTTAAAGAATGTTCTCCTTAGGACATAGATATTCTGACATATTGACCCAAATAATTGAGCCCCTAGTACAGAACCTAGTACAGAACCTGACATATTGACTAAAATATATGAGCCGCTAGTACAGAACCATAATGACTTATGGTATCAACAAGATGGCGCGCCTCCACACAATTCACTCAATGTGTCAAATATCCTATACAGGCTATTTGAAGATCGATGGTTGGCGAAAAATGGTCCACATCTTTCGCCACCACGTTCTCCCGATTTAACTCCTTTGGACTATTATGTTTGGGGTAGGATAAAAAATATTGTCTACTCAACTCCCCTGACTGATAAAGAGGACTGCATAGAACGAGTCAGAAATGCGTTCAGGTTTGTTTAGATTTTTAGATTCATATTGAAACTCAATTTGGTTTTTGAAAACACTTTTGCAGATCTCTTCCTCCCGATGAAATAAGAAGAGCAACGCACAAAGCATTCCTAAGACGTATAAAAAAATGTCTAGAAATTAACGGTCAAAACTTTGAGCATCTTCTCCAGTTATAACTGCGAGAGTTTGCCATGGTTCTCCTAATAGTAACTTGAAGTCGGTTTCAAGAAGGGGTGAAAAATCTACAGCATGGTTCAAATAACAGTTCCTGAAAATTCCATCTTTTTGGCGTGAAGGGAAAAGAAATAGCTGAAAAGACGAAAAACAGTTTTTGTGAATAACTCAGAAAATATCCACTTTAGGGCAAGGGTGTGATGCATACTCTCACATTATTTTTAACGTAGATTCAATATCTGCCATAAAAAAATGGGGTTCTAATTTGAAAAAATTGATTTTTCACGATTTTGTCATCCCTAACTTTGATAGCGATTTTTTCACCCACTGTATCATGAATCGCGATTTCGATTTTCAAAGTGGATACATCAATCTTACATCTTGAAAAATCCCAAAAATGAAAATTTTCCATCCAAAAACCTAGAAGTTATTCTTGTTTCAGCGGAGCTCTATTTTCGATTTATTTTTCGAATTTTCCCGCTCAGAGAGAATTTTCCAACAAAAACTGAAAAACGTTACATCAAAATAACTTGAAATTTTCTAAGGAATCTATTTCTGCAATAAAAAAATGGTGTTGTAATTTGAAAAACGGAAGTTGACGTCATTTCCGGAAAAACCGGAGGTGCTCATGCCTTGAAAATATTTTAGATTTCATCATCATCGTGAAATACTTATAAGTGCCGAATTTCATGAAAGTACGTTCAGTAGTTTCCCGTATAAATATGGGTGAGGTTCCTCGTGAAAGACCCTGTAGATACATATAAGACTTCCAATTCGAGAGTGAGAATAAGAAGTATGTCACCAAAAAAATATTGGAATGTACCGGAGATAATAGCATTAAGGAAAAAGGTAGATGCAGCGAG
Source organism: Micraspis discolor (assembly GCA_030674115.1). Classification (NCBI taxonomy): domain Eukaryota; kingdom Metazoa; phylum Arthropoda; class Insecta; order Coleoptera; family Coccinellidae; genus Micraspis; species Micraspis discolor. The sequence continues at coordinate 2,431,577 of JARTUT010001311.1, read as the reverse complement.
GACCTAAAATTCAAGATCACTGAAATTTCTCAACATGGATATGTCGAAGGATGAAGTACAGACGACACTCCCATATATGATCTTCAGACAGGAGTTTTCGCTTCTTTTAAGAATAATTCTATACCTCTCGGAATTTTCATAGATTTTTCGAGCGCTTTTCACTGTGTCGTCCATGAGGTATTTCTGAGAAAATTGGAGATTTACGGTTTCAGAGATAAACAACTAAATCTGATGAAGAGCTAGCTCAAAAGACGAACACATATCATCTGACGAAGCAAAGATGGAAGGAGATATTGTTCACGAGATGCTGTTTTGGTGCAAAGTGTCCCACAGGGAAGTATACTGGAACCTCATACGTTAATGACCTCTCTAATACAACAAGTAATTAAGCAAATTTTTTCACCAACTACGCCGCGAAAACATTTGTAGAACTACAACTGTTGAATAATAATTCACTTACAATAGACGAACCGTAAATCAAACTCAAATTTCGCCCAAGATAACAAAACGGATTATGTGGAACACACGAGATTCGTAGGATTTTATATAGAAAAAAATTCCTATTCAACAATCTGGAAAAATTTGTCAACTTCAAGAGTTCACACATTTATGATACTCGTCACCATTTATTCATTTTTCCCAACCATGAACTTTCTTCAACAGAGAAAGAATGTACATTGAATATTGATAAAAGAGTTCATCCGTAAAAACCGTATAAACTCTTAAACAAACTGTGAATGACTTTTTTTAATACTCATACAGAGTGTCTCAAGTTCGAGTGCCTATTAGACGTTTCTGGAGAACTAGACATATTTGAAATCTGAAAATTGAGATTATGATATTGTTCGAAGTTTTCCATTCCTGGTATGATCTAGTATTCAATAGTGAATACATTTCTGTTAAAACCATTGTATTAAATCGAATAGTTTTCAAGATATCCTAAAAAAAACTGGAAAAAAAGTGAAATATGTTCAGTCAGTAATATGTTCATTATTCTTATTTTAAATATCCTGAGCGTAAACCGTTTTTACAACATCGAAGAAGAAGGATGTGGAAAGGTCATGCTTCTTTTGGATTTCAAAAATATCATCACAGGGTGTTTCAAATTTTGTGTTGAAAATTGTGATCTTAAATTGGCCATAACTTCTGTTTTTCAAATTAGAACCCTATTTTTTTATAATTGTGTTGGATTCTGCGGTCAAAAATAATGATAGGTTTTTCACATGATTATACTCCTAAATTCAATAATTTCTGAGTTATTTGAGATTTTCTGGATTTATATAGTACGTAGAGACAAATTTTCGAATCTGATTCATAAGGATATTCTGAGCATAGAAGATAAATTACCCATTTATAATTCACAAGTGTCAGACAGGTCTCATTGTTAGTCGTTATGAAATTTTTTTATTTCACAAGTAAGGTAAGTAGTTACCTGAGCAATAGAATACAGCGGGTTTCAGTACAGATTGGTGATACCGTTCATACATCTAGGGACGAGGTTATTAATGTTGGTGTACCACAAGGGAGTATTCTGGGACCCCTTCTGTTTATATTGTATATAAATGATTTGCCTATGGCTTTAAATAGTGTTTTCCGAACATTTGTTGATGTTCTTTTATTTGTGGATGACGCCAGTGCTCTGATCAAAATGAAAGACATAAAATCCTGCATTGAGCAAACTCGTACAGTTTTTGAGCTCATTAATAATTGGTGTAGTCGAGGTGGACTCCTTCTCAATGTAGATAAAACTGAGTGTATTAGATTCAGGACTAATAGATGTAGAGAAAATTTTCCAGAGACAATTTCTTTTAATAATAACACTATTGAAACAGCCCAATCTACTAAATTTTTGGGAATTCGTGTCGATGATCAATTGAATTGGTGCGAACATATACATCAATTAAGTAAGAAGTTGAATAGTGCTCTGTATATGATAATGGTGGCCACATACGTACCGGTATACCTGAACGGTATACCGAAACTGAAGACTTGTGCAAGTATACCTGACGTATATAGTGACCACACACGCTGCAAACTTGTGCATGTTTTGTCACACACACGCTCCGGTATACTTGCACAAGTCTTCAGTTTCGGTATACCGTTCAGGTATACCGGTACGTATGTGGCCACCATAAGGGTTTTATCCCGGCGTGTCGACAGGCTACTTTTATGAACCATTTATTTCTCGGGTTTTGAGTCTATACTTAGGTATGGAATAGCAATTTGGGGGTAGTTCTGACGGCCAAAGACTCTTTGTTATTCAAAAATCGGCGTTACGATCTATGCTTGCTATGAAATATAGAGAAACGTGCAGAGGGCACTTCAGGCAGAATCGAATTCTAACCTTTTTCGGCATTTACATTCTGGAAAGCATACTTTTCATCAGAAAAAATCAACATTATTTTGAGGATCTCAAAATGTAAATAACACAAGGAGAACTATACCTTTTCACTTTCCTGTACATAAAACTCACAAATTATTGAATTTAGGAGTATAATCATGAGAGAAAACTATCATTATTTTTGACCGCAGAATCCAACACTATTATAAAAAAAATAGGGTTCTAATTTGAAAAACAGAAGTTATGGCCAATTTAAGATCACAATTTTCAACACAAAATATGAAACACCCTGTGATGATATTTTTGAAATCCAAAAGAAGCATGACCTTTTCACATCCTTTCTCTTCGATGTTGTAAAAACGGTTCACGCTCAGGATATTTAGAATAAGAATAATGAACATATTACTAAATGAACATATTCGACTATTTTCCAGTTTTTTTGGATAATTTGAAAACTATTCAATTTAATACAATGATTTTAACAGAAATATTTTCACTATTGAGTTCTCGATCGTACCAGGAATGGAAAACTTGAAAAAAATTTTTTTCGTCGAATTTATTTTCACTCCCTGTATAACCGGAAGATTTTGGGCTTCGAAAATATTTTAGCTCTGTAGAGAACTTCGAACAATATCATAATCCCAATTTTCAGATTTCAAATATGTCTAATTCACAAAAAATGTCTAATAGGCACTCGAACTTGAGACACCCTGTATACTGAATACAAACAAAAAATTACTCAAATAGCCTCTGTGGGTCTCGCGATTTTTTCTGGAGTCTATTGCAGTACTGCGGAACAGTATGATACTAATACAATCTGCACGATGAAAGAAGAAATCTATATCTCAAATAACAAATATATAAAAGCAATATTGTATGAGTTCGACCGTTCGACGAATTTGGTCCAATAACGATATTGACCAGTCAACTTATTCTGAATATATGGAAAGTCTAGTTTATCACCTTCGATTTATGGAGAGTATACGGCCGGTCGGATATACTCGAGTATGAGCCCGATTTCTTTATTAGGCGCTTGAACCCAATTGAACGAAAGCAATTTCGGTTCGATATTCGAACATTGCTGACATTTAGACAAAAATACAGCCCACTGTTCTACCAGTTTTCAAACTAGATCAAGCGCGCAAAAAGATACATCAGACTGTGCCGTTTCAACGTCTAGTTATTAACTTATTCTCGTAGTTTTCATGTTTGAACTATCTGAAAATGCTATGAAGAGGATAAGGAGCCTAAATTGAATTCTACCGAAGATAACAGGGCGCATCAATCGATTTTGTTCGAATAAAACGGATGAGATTTGATTAGGGCCAAGCAAGTATGTTCGGAGACTTCGAAGAGGATAGGATTCTAGAAGTGAAGAAAAACAGAGATAGGGATGAAGAAACCATCATGTTCTAGGAGTCAAAGATTACACACTTCGAATATATTGTTCGAAGCTTGTTCAATCAAACGCAAAACGATCGAACATTTTCGTTGAGATTCCGAAACGAAAAATGTAATCAGGAACAATATTTTCTTGTTTATCTCTTGTTTACAAGAAAATGTCAAACCTTATAAAAAGCACTATAGTCGAAGAACAGCACAGATTCATTAAAGGGAGAAATTTGGAAACAAATTTGTTGCTATTTTCAGAATATCTCTGTGAAAGTTTAGATGATCGAAGTCAGATTGATGTTATATATACGGATTTCGAAAAAACTTTTGACAAGGTAAGCCACTTGGTATTGAATAGGAGACTGGCAGAGGTGGGAATGACCGGAAACCTCCTCAGATGGCTATCGTCGCATGTAGGTAGTGAGTTTTTGCAGTACGCTGATCTTAAATTAAAATATAAAACAAGTTATTGAGTATTTAAGGGTTATAGTTTTCACAATTATAAAAATCAATTACACAATAAAAATAAATTTAATTGATAACATAATTGGGCTTTAAATATACATATACGATATAAATTATTGAAAATAAAAAAATTACATACTTCGCTTGAATTTTTTGGTATTTGTCGGATGGTTCTTTTCTGTAAAATAAATCTTAGGACTTTTTGGTTAAAGATACTTTATTGCTCAACTAAATAGGTAAAAATACATATTGTTTTTTTATTTATTCATCTATTATGGGTTCCACTTCAAAATCAGGTGCTCCACAGAATCCATCCACATCGTCTACGATGTCTGTGCCGGTTATATTTTCATAAAATTGCTTGCACTCGTTCGGAATTCGCATCACAGATTTTATGTCTTCTACCTTTAACTGTGATATTTTTTTTTTTTTTCAGGCCACATTGGTATTAGCAAATCTTTAAATAATGCCGACGACCTATTTGTTTTTTTCTGATATCTATTTCAGCATACGAGTTATCTTCAAAATTTGTTTTCAGAAAAATTGAAAATGGTTTTTCTTTATCAAGAAGCATCTCAAGTGTTTTTAACCAGCTAATTTCTTTATTCTCAACATCTACTTTTCTATTTACTATTTGTTTTGGTCCTATAAAATTCAGTAGATAGCATTCGCGAAATTTTGAATTATTTTTCGTTCGACAGTCTTTCATGATTTTTATATAATCATCTGGCAGGTAAAGGCGCTGTTGATGTTTAAGTCCACACACAACCAAGCCGCTTGGATCTTTTCTGCGGGTAGGTTACTTGCTCAACAAATTTTGTTGGTTGGTTCATTGGTCTACAAATGGTGCTAGGTACCAGAATGTGGCTTGGATCTTTTTGCAGTAAAGGTTACGGCTATTAATGTAATATTGTGCGTTAATCAAAAAATCACAAAATTGTGGGATGGTTCCTTTCAGCTTAAAGTCGTCCAATTCATCAGGAGGGTATCTGGTATCAAGATTTGATAGGAAACTCTTGTTTGATTTTCACATCGAAAAAATAATAAGTGGAAGTAATCGTATGTTGAACTTCATTCTTCACCAGAACATACGCTTTGGCAATACAAAACTTTTTCAATCTCATTCTATTCCTTTATGTATAGCAAATTGAATTTCGCATCATCTATATGGAATCCACAAAATTTCATTAATAGATTTGAAAAAGTACAAAATAGATTCCTCAGATTTCCAGCATATAAAAATAATTGAACCATAGTTGATCATAATTATTCGCAAATAAAGGAAGAGTTTGGACTTGTGTTGCTGTATTATAAGAAAAAAATCACTGACGCTTAACTGCTGGAAAAACTCGTAAATAATGAGGTCTCGATAACAAAAACTTTGTAAAGGATTTCCTTCAAAATTCCTAATATATGCTGAAGAAGCAACTCTGATAGAATTACACTTCTGTTTGATTATATTGATTCTTTGTGTATATATATATATATACAGGGTGAGTCATTCACCACTGCGTTAATTTTAACCATAGATTCTTTACGTCAAAAGAAATGTTTTCTTCTTATAACATTTTTCCAAATTTGGCCCCGTTCAAAAGATATAGTGTTGAGATTTTATAAAAAAATTGCATTTTCACCTGTAATATTCAAACGACAATATTAATTGAAATGAACTCCTGTAGAAGGTTTTTGATAACAGTCATGCATATTTTGGCATCATTAGATTTATTCCATTTCTTGTGGGTTTCTCACTACTACTCTACAGATTGGTTAAATTGCATGAAAAACAAATATCGTTGAACTAAAGGTCCGTATCTTGTACTTCCTGGAATCATTAGTCTTTTTTGCAGATAAAATCATTCTCCATCTTTCCTCCTAAATTGCACCATTCTTGAGATATTTGAAGTTGAAAGAAATTAAATCAATATAATTTTGTGCAAATTTTCTGATTTTCCCAAATCCAACTCGGTGCTGAAATGATTCAATAATAAGATTTGTTCAATGTTGACATATTTTATGTCTATATTAAATATTTCTACAAAAGGTTGGAGAAATCTCTCCAGTCTATGGTTCCACCACTAAAAACTAATAGATGAAATTAACCACTGAACAATTTTTGTCTTACATTCACTACAAAATCTGAATTGCCATTTGCTGTATTCATTATTAATGATGTCTAGCACCTTGTTTAATATTTAATCCAGAGTAATATTCCATAATAAATAGAGAAAAAGATTTCCTGCAGTAACATTGTGAAGAGCTGGTTCTTTATAGCTTCAGACTTTCAGGGTTCATCAAATTATATCTATTCTAACATAGGAATGCTTCAAATTAAGATCATATGAGTTTTAAAATCTTCGAATCCAGTCTCCTTGATTTATTTTGTAGGTTTATAGTTTTTTCACATATTTATTTCATACACCGATTCAACCTGCTACACGAACTTGGGAGATTATAGAATTTGACTTAGATTTAATATTTCTGAATGTTTGTTATGATGCATGGTTAATTAAAATTCAATCAATTTTGAAACTGGAAGCTATAGGTTCATAAACAAGAAAGATTAGAATAGAAATGTATTTTCTGACCATAATCATTTCATACTGAACTGAATGATTTCAAACTATCGAAATAACTATTATTTTTTGATTATAATATTTTCCACATTTTTTAAGGTACAAATAACTGTTGACAGTTTCAAACATAATCAAAACAACAAGGAACCACAGAACACTATTTTATAGGGAACAACCCACCACAGAGACGTTATGATAACATTTCAATGTGGTAATAATTCACTCTAGTTATTCTGAGAAAAATTATAACTGGAGATCGATAATGATTACAGATATTATCTTTCATTTAAAAAACACTTTGCAATTATCAATTCTCTCCTGGGGTTCGGTAATAAGTTTATATATAGTATTCTATAATATTCTATGGTAAGGTATTAAAATTTGACATAATCTATGAATAACCATTATTCAATATTTCTGTTTTTGTTTACATAATTAAAACAGATATTCTGATTATAAAAACCAAAAATTTACGCATGTTCAGTAATTAATTATAGTCTAAACAGAATAGATTCTTACTAACGAAAAAACACGTAGTTGGTTTTTCAGAATCAAATGTAGGTGATCAAACCTAATTCCTTCAAGCAAATATAATTGCACACCTGAATCTGAGAATACTTGTAATCTATCCAAGTAATTTGTTATCGGGATTCAGTAGTGAAAATAATCATCAAGCAAAGTCATATAACTGTAAAATAATTATTCATAGTGACAGTATTCATTGTTGTTGAAGATTTCGAAAAACATTGCCATATTTTCAACAGTATGATATCAAGGGACCTCATACACCTGTTCACTGGTCTCTGTCAAGGAGAAGAGAAGAGAACTTCAAAAATATCAGTGTTTGGAAAATCACAGATGATTTTTTCTGGCTTTGAGTGAAAAAAAAGCAATGTGACAACCTCTTGCCTTGGAAGTTTTCATAGAAATGATGGTTTTCATGATTTGGAAATTCTAAGAAGAAAATTAAAAATTTATGATGATAACATCCAATAATTCTGAGGTTTTTTTTTTAATTTCTTACTAGAAAGGGATTGTCTATAATCATGAAGTAGAAAGAAATTATAGTAGAACAGCAAAAATCTGTTTATGGTGTTGAATTTTTTTTTTACCAGAAAATTAGTATTTTGTATCTTTCTTCTGGATATGGACCTCATCAGATGAAACATGAGTGAGTGAATCATTTCTTAGAGGGAAAATAATGTTTTTAAACAATTCAGATTCAATAGTGGATGCTGTGGAAGGTATTTTTCATTAAAATTAAACTAGACTACAGAGGGTATTTGCCCAATGTGAAACCTAAGAATGCTTATAACTTTTTAACGCAGCTGAATTTGGAAAAACCGTAATGGAAAAAGTGTTTCTTTTGATCTCAAGAACCCATGGTTAAAATTAACGCAGTGGTCAAAGACTCACCCTGTATATATATATATATAGATTTGTTTGACCGCCTACACAGACCCAAATCGGTATACTCTACCGACTTTTCGGTCCAAAAGTGACGTTGTCAGACCCGGCTCCGGGTCTGACAACGTTTTTCAATGGAATCATAATCAGGGGGTCAGGGGGTGTTAGATATGAATTTTGAGCCGGTTCCGAAAAGTCGGTGAAACATCATACTTTATACAGAAATACTTCGGGGAACGGCCAGTGCGAGGGCGCTTCCGGCGACCTCGTCTTGCTGTATGTAAACGGTATACTCGATCAACGTCTCCAATCCCAAAATCTGGCTGTGCCTTATGTATAAACCCGAAATTCTCATTTTTCTACAACTTATACAAACCCGATATAGGAGACCGCCCTCCAGAAGATAGTTTATTCATTTCTTCCAAGCGGACCGAAAATATGATCTCGTCTCATAGATATTTCATTCTTCAAACGAGTATAGTTGAAAGTCATAATGGGGTACAATAAGCTCGTCGTCGAAGAAAACTACCTGGAACATTTTTCGCATAAAAATTTTATTATCATTCATTGGATCACAACTGACTTACGAATCATATTCATAAGAGTCATGGAAATTTCAATCACCCTTTATAAGGAGTCGTTACGGAAAATTTTCGATATTTTTCTGAATTTGACGTTTCCGAATTTTTTTATGTTCTGAAATGAAATGAATCTGGTCAAAATTTTATTTGAGAAATGTACAGGAATATTGGATGGATCTTAAAAAAATCAGAAAAGCACTGACGTGGGGTCATGAGCATCAGCGTGCTATTCTTAATGCTGATGAATATCTAACGAGATATCAAGTATTTAGGAACGGTTTCTATAAAATTTGCAAACTTCTTTGTTTAAACGCTATCCGAACATCTTCCTAGTTACAAGTTTATCTGGTGGATATGTAAGGAAATGTTGAGGAAACGAAATTCCAAATGTATAATTAATGCAGAACTATCCGACGTTTTTGGCCCAGATATTTGAACAATGGACAATCAATCGAGATTCGAAAGTTACAGGCATTTAAACAGACGATAGCTCGCTGTTCAACTAGGAACAAGCGCGTAAAAATTCCTGCCTAGCTTGTTTACTGAATTTGAGATTTAAAGGTGAATTGATTTTAGAAATTGAATGCTTTCCTCATTCGTCATCTTCAAATCTTTTTTCAGTAAATACTAATTCTTATCACTCTTTTCCCACATTATTCAATCTGGTTTTAATATTGAAAACCAAATTTCTAATAATAATAATAATAATAGCTTTATTGTCCAACAGAAAATCCATTTACAGGACAAGTCACTATACAGGGATATAAATGTTACTATTAAGAATAACTGCTCCATAACCACCAACATACATATATTACACAAAATCAAAATTTAACTATGAATGGGACAGATGCTCAAGTGCAATTTTCATAAAAGTTTGTTGAGAGCACGAAAAAATATCACAACAGGTACAGCTTCTATAATTATATAAGTTATTACACATTTAATTTATTGGAGCCTTACGCAGGATATTCTTTCTAGCTCTTTCACATTTAAAAACTGAAGCATTTCTCGAATTGAAACATGGTAGGTGGAAATTTAATTTGCTGAGAATTTCGGCAGAGTCGATTTTATTATTTAAGATTTTGTACAGAAACATAACTGATCCTAAAGTTATTCTAAGACTTAAACTTGGATAATTCAGTCGCTGATGAAGATAATTATTTTCACATCCTCTAGGAGGATTGACTCCGTCAATCTTGAATATCAAATACTTCCGTGAATACAATAGAGCTAGAGTTGAAATTTTCAGAGTAGATTTGAGTTATAAATATCTCGGCTGAGTTCGTTATTCGGATAAATCGGTTGAATAGTTTCGAAGTAACAAAATAAAATTCTCCAAATAAAAATTTTTATGGTGCACTTTTATCAGGCGTATACACCAATACCGTTTTCAACTTTGACAAACCAATAGTTTCCGAGATATGATTTTTCAAATTCTGAATAAATACTGGTGAAACTGAACTCTATTTATCCCTTGTTAATCATCTACCTACTCAGGGTCCAAGGGTCAGCGCTCTGGCCTGTAAAGCGGAGTTTTAAAATTCAATATATCCCAACATGCTGGTTACAAAAACCAACGGTATCACTATGAGATGTGACACCATTTTTGTTTTTTTAATAAAATTTCACATTTATGACAACTTTCTTGGTCTCGTTAGAGTGAGATATCCCCATAGGAAATGCAAATTTCAAACGGTTTGATGCGATCTTCCTGATAAATCCTTAAAGAATTATGAGGGTTATTGCATTTGGTTTCAGGATATTAATTAGATTTGGGTTTATTACTATTGCTTGGTTGTTCCAAGTAGAACAGCAAGCTATTGTTCTACCAAAACAGATAAACTTTTCGACTAGCGAGTCAAAAATATTTCCAATCGATTGGGTTTATGAAGATATAAATAAGGTCATTTAATTTTATCCCAATAAAACAATTTTTCCGATACAGCTTAGGAATAGGGCATCCTGAGTGCCTATAAAGCACTTCTGAAGAACTTAAATTATTTGAAACATTGAACATTAAAAAGTTTAACACTTGATGAATTTTCTTGAAGCCCGAATACTTCTAGTTATCCAGGTGAAAAAATGAGTAATTTGAAGAAGTTATCTCTCTGATGTTTTCTCTTCGTAAATGATATCTTAAAGATCTATTTTCATATCGGCATTCGTCAAATTTTTTACAAAATATTTAATAATTTTTGTTTTTCAATAATGAAAAAGTTTTATATTATTATTATGTCGTAATATATTGAAATTTTCCTTAACAGAATCCTTTAGAGATAGATTGAAATTTCTATAGTTTTTCAAATATGATTCATATGTCAGTTGTTATCGAAAAAACTTTTTTATGCGGAAAATTTCTTACATACTGTCTCACGATGAGCAATTGTACCTGATTTTTAGGAACTTCTATGATAATTCGGTTGAAGATTTGAACCAGTGAAGATGAGTTATTTGATTATCGGTCCGGTTCGAAGAATTAAATAAAGCAATCTTCTATACGACGGTTCTCTCTATTGGGATTGTATAAGTTGTAAGAAGCGATAGATTTTGGGAGAATTCAGCGGATACATTTTATGTGACCTTCTACTGAAAAAGTAAAAGATCCTCGTCAGTCACTTCTCAACATATGATATGCAATTAGAGTTATTTGCGGTATAACTAACCGACGCGGTCAGTCCCAACGATCTGACAACACCGCAGGGACTGAAAAGGTTTGGAGAACATCCCGTCGGCGTATATGTGGGAATGAAAAGTCGGTTCAGGATATCGGGCTTCAAAACGTCACTTTTTTGAATGAAAAAATTTGTTCCCCTCTAAAGTTGCCTGAGAAGTTATATTTCCTTAAAGCAGATTTTCCACATATATACACGCAAAAACCATCTGCATCATACGGGTCTCAGGTAACCTGTCGCATGTACCGGGACTGAACACGTCTGTTAGATAAATATATATATATATATATATGAGTACTTGGCATTTCAGCAATTGAGCTCAATTTCTTATATTCATTATTTTCTCTATAGCATCCCGAAGAAGAACTGCAAACAAGTTCGAAATATAGATGTTTTACGATTTTGATTATTGACCATTCCCACATTACCAAGTACCCAAATGAAATTCATCACTGAAATAAACGGCAAATCAAATTATATATTCTATATATATATATTATATAAATACAAACACATACACACACATGAAATAAATTCGAGAATATGTGAGAGATCTCATTATTCAAATGCGGACTTTTCATGTCTTCGAATCGAAAAGTTAAGATGGAGAATTATAATAGGCCCTACCAGTCTTGAAATATTCATTGGATAATTCATCCTCTATGGTCACAGAATATTTTTGTACAAAATAAATCCTGACAATATTGAATTACTAAGAAATTACTGAGTTTAGGAGCATGGTCATCTTAAAGTACCATCCTCATTTTCCTTTGCAGAATCTAACATAATCATGAAAATCACAGTTTTATTTTGAAAAACAGAAGTTATAGCCAATTTATGATCACGGTTTCCAACACAAAATTTGAGGCACTCTGTGCTGATATTTACGAAATTTCTTCTCCTTGAAATATTTTATCATATCATAATCCCAATTTTCAGATTTCAAATAAGTCCTATTTTCTAGAAACTTCTAATAGGCACTCGAATTTGGGTCACCCTGTATAACTCGGGATCATAGATGAACTCCGCCAAAGCTTCAAGTTCATATTAAATCAATGCACCCTGTATAACTCGGGATCATAGATGAACTCCGCCAAAGCTTCAAGTTCATATTAAATCAATGTAAAGATTGCAATGGTGCATATCTTAGTAAAACTTTGACTAACTTTGAGACTAGATAGAAATAATACCTGAATCCAGACAAACATTTCGCAGGTTTTAATCATAGCAATGCTGAAGAAATCATATTTATACTATGAATTTTAGAATCCTTCACATACGCCGAAAGGCCTAAAAAATATTTTCATTCTGTAACCAGTTCCTGAAGATGCTTTGAAAACTCAAACCGGTGGTGTCATAACATGTAAAAATTAGAGAAAATACTTGTTTCATTCAATAATGGACTTTCATAAAATAAATGAGTCATCAAGACAATTACTACATCTTCAAATAGTAAATATCGCGAAACCCTCTGAGCTACATCAGTGAAATTGTTTATTTTTTCTAAAATGAATAATTCCTTATTTGAAAGAATTTTTTGTTACAGGTGCCTGGAAGTTATAAACTTAAAAGCGGTGTACGGAATCCAGAAAAATGGTTTGAAGACTTTGGAATCAACCTTCTATAGTATTATTACCAGAAGAAAACATGTTTTCGTTCACCCATCAGAATTGCTCATTTTGTAATCTAACAAAGATGTATGTATGTTGTGATTATCCATTAAAAACTTTTATGTATTGTTTTTCATTGAGCCCCATAAAAAAACTTAAAGAACAATGAAAAAGTTTCGAAACGGATAATCTAAATACTTTATATTTTATTGACATCTATATGAATATAATGAAACTCGTTGAAACTTTTATACTTTTTATATTACCAAGACATAATATTCTGCAGTTGACAAATTCGTAATGTGAATTTCCCAGAGCGGAATGTTCTACTACAATAATAATGAACAACCAGAAATAGACCGGATTTTACAAAATTCACAAATGAAATAGTATATTATATACCGCGGAACTGAAGTAGTACATTTAATCCTGAAGGTAAAGTTTATGGCCCGACCGCAGGGAGGGCCATAATTTACCTGAAGGATTAAATGTACTTCAGTCGCAAGGTATATACGATACTTTTCGTACTTCCGGTATGATTTTATTAATTATTTCAATAATTTCAATCAGTTGTCTGTCTTTAAAATAGGTTACCATAGTAACATTGCGTTGTGACAATTATAATTTAGAAACATTGTCATTACTAGTGTCATTGTAAAGAAACATTGTTATTGATAATTATTGGTATCATGAGTGAAGAAGGTGTGTCTGATATTGATAAAAGAGCAGCCCGAAGTAGGTGAAGAATTGTTACCACCGAAATCTAGAAAACTATACGAGCAGCAGTACGATGCTTTTAAAAAGTGGTGCCGCTCAAAAAATGTGAGACAACCTACTGAAAATGCGCTGTTAGTCTACTTCAATGATAAATCGAAAGCGGTTTGTGCCTCAATTCTCTGGGCATATTACTCAATGCTGAAATCGGTTATTAACATTAGAGAAGATATTGATATAAGTAAATTTCAAAAATAATTTGCTTTTTTGAAGAGAAGAAATGAGGATTTAAGCCAAAGAAGTCGAGAATTCTCACGTCTGAGCAGGTAGATCAGTTCTTACGGGAGGCTCCGGATGATAAATATTTAATGCTTAAGGTAAATTTGGAAATTTGTTTATATTCAGAAATTTTAAGAAATCAATTTTTTTGTAGGTTGCACTTATTTTGGGCGTTGCGGGAGCTTGTCGTGGAAAAGAGTTGGTTGATTTAGAAATCGATGATGTGAGAGATTTGGGCGATTCCTTCCTAATTGCGATTAGAAACACCAAAAGAAAATCGACCGAAATTTTGTGATCAAAAATTCAGAAAACAGTGCCATCAGTTTTGTGGCGATATTTCGAAAATATGTGGCATTGCGAAAGACAGGGACACCTCATTCAAAATTTTTTGTTCAATACATCAACAAAGAATGTACTACGCGAGTAGTAGGAAAAAACATGTTTGGTACATTTCCACGGCAAATAGCAGCTTTCTTGAAATTAGAAAATGCGACGTCTTATACGGGACATTGTTTTAGACGCACATCTGCGTCTTTGTTAGCTGATTCGGGAGCAACAATAGACGTGCTGAAGAGACATGGAGGATGGAAATCCTCCAACGTGGCTGAGGGATATATTGAATCGTCTATTAAAAATAAACAAAAATTTCAGATAAAATATTTGGTCAAGTCGCCGATTCGTCCACTATAGTTATGCCACAGTCCTCATTCTCGCTTCCTGTTTCCGCAGGATCTTCGAAACAAACACCAGTTCAATATGATGAGGACCTATCTGTTACTCGTCAGTTACCTGCTGCATTAACCCAGGAAAGACTGGTCAATAAGACGAACTGTCACAATATTAATTTGAATATTAACGTTAATTACCATTCTAATTAATTGTATTTTTCAATAAAATATCCCTTAAATTCGTTTGTTTGTGATTTAATCGTTCCGGGAGTTTCGTCAATATTTAATCCCGGAGGGATTAAATGTGACACTTTAGTACCTGTCACAAGGGAGTGAAGTTGTCACTTTAGGCCCGGAACTACGAAAAACTTTTTTTTCACAGTATTCATTAAAATGTACAATCTGCTTTTAATAAGTATTTAGTAAATATACTGTATGTAGAGACTAATAGAAAGTGTTTCACATTGATGAATTCTCAATTATGATAAGTCAGTTAAGTCGTTTGGCCAGGTCGTTTTCAATCTTCGTGAGATGATCCGATTTTCTGTCAGTTGATCGATCAGTTGGTTGGCTAGTATTTGTAGCTTCCGATCATATTTTCTCGAGTAGTTTTCTATTTTTATTCTGACATATGGGACTCTTAATTCTTCATGGATGGTGGGGTAGGAGACATACCACGAAGCATTAACCATTAAACGTAGTGTATTGATTGTATTGACTGTCCTCTTTGGATAATTTGAATGTTTGATAGCTTTGCTCAGAATTGAATGCTGTACATCCATATTAGTTTGATGACCGATATGTGAATTGCAATTATTTTGAAAGTTCAATTTAGACTTCCTGCCAATAAGCCAATACATTTTTAGGAATTTTAGATTTATTTCATTCTTCTTATCGTTGATGAGTTATCTCCAGTTTAGGCTCTTGCCTATGTGTAAACCGAGATACTTAGCTTTGGTGTCAAATGGTGTTTCTTTTCGCAATATTTTGACAGAGAAACTGTATGCAGGGTTGGGATAAAGTTTGGCACCAAATTAATATCTTTAAAACGGAACAGAGGATAATTTTGAAATTTGGCAGCTGAGTGTAATGGACCACAATGCATTTGATGAGCATATTTTCACTAATGAGACTTCGGGTTTAACCGGATATGACCTTTTTTTATTAAAATGGGACACCCTGTATATTTCTGCAGATTCGGAAAGAGCGCCTTGTTTCGGATCTGTCCATACCATGTAAAAATTTTCTGTAAAAAGAAGAAATACAGTTTTTTTGTCCAATTGAGGAAAAAGATGTTCAAAGAAAATAAGTACGCTAATAGGCCGATTTTTCATAAACGGGAACTTAAGTGGAGAAAAGTATTTAGATTTACTATATAATCTAATCATTCCTGCACTCCTACAGAACGGGCCCTATGACAGACGGGTTCGGAATTTTCTAGATGCTACTTTTCCAAATCAATGGATTGGACGTACAGGATGCATAGAGTGGCCTGGTCGTTCTCCAGATCTCAGCCCATTAGACTTTTTTCTTTGGGGTTACCTGAAATCACGTATTTATGTTAATCGGCCAGCATGCTTGCAGGAATTGAGACAACGGATTCTTGATAAATGTGCATTAATACATTGAGAAGTCTTCCGAAAAATTACTCAACAATTTATTAATAGACTGTCATGTTGTCAGGAGGTGAATGGCAAGCACTTCGAACATTTAAAATGATTTTTTTTTATAGATTTTCATCAAAAATACGTCATGAAAAGCAGAAAGAGTTATCTACTACAAAGTATTTCGTTTTATTTCCCACTATTGATACAAATAACAACGATTTATTCATTTGAATGGATTTTTTCTCAAATATTCAATACTGAATTTCTTCTTTTTACAGAAAATTTTTACATGGAACCCGACATGGACAGATCCGAAACAAGGTGCACTTTCAGAATCTGCAGAAATATACACGGTGTCCCATTTAAATAAAAAAAAATTTGTAATTTCCGGTTAAACCGGAAGAATCTCATTAATGGAAATATGCTCATCAGATGCATTTTGGTCCATTACACTTAGCTGCCAAATTTCAGAAAATATCGCCCATTTCGTTTTAAAGATATTAATTTGGTGCCAAACTATATCCCAACGCTGTATATATTGTGATGTTGAGTTCCATAAAACTGTGCTGTATATATATATATATAGTTGAATATATTCTTAGGAATAATGAATGTCAGTGCCACATTGTGCTGATGAGAGGCAGGCACCTCGAAAGCGGTCCACAGTTGCACTTGAGGTCTTGATTCTCCGAGTTTACCATACGTCAATCATGACTAGCTCGCACCCTAGAACGATGGTTATTTATAATTGTTGTTCTTTGATTTGAAGGGCAGATATATTTGAAATGACCATAATTCTTTAAATCTGCTGCAAATTGTCACAATTTTCTGATCAAATTATATTTTTTAATTGAAATTGTGACAATCTACAGCAGATTGAAATAATGGTCATTTCAAATGTATTTGTTTTCAAATCTAATAAAAATATGGGATTCAACCTGTACTTTCGTGGATTCCTATGATAACTCATATAAAATGCCCTAGAGGTCGCCACAAGTGTTAACGTTGTGCGAATGGAATCTGTAATAAAGTAGGGAATAACTAAAGATTGCTCTGTAAGTTGAGCTCTAGAAATCGGGACCAAAATTTATGCCAGAGTTGCCTATCTATAGGTAGTCTATGCACAATATTCGCGGGTTGTCCAAATCAGATCGGTAACCACTCTGAAGGCAATGAGCTGAAAGCCCGGTTGTGGGTCTCATATTAACACAGTCATTATTGTGCTATTTCATCCTAGTCTCAAGATACTGTTTAGTCTGTCCTACATATTCAGAGTTACAACCCCCACAGTCCACACAATAGATCAGTCCGGAATGCTGATACCAACATTACATCTGTTTCATATTATATTATATATCATATTTCCTATTAATGTTCGTGTTCACGAAGCCCATTTGCGTGCCAAGTAGCTAAACGTATAAACTTAGCCATTCTCAACAGTTGATGTTATTATATTCAGTATGATCTGGTTCAGGTTACTAAGTTGTACCACCATGGATTTAAGATCTGATAATGAAGTAGATATAATTGTTTCTGAATAATTTGGATTTTGACTGTGATTTGGTAGTTTGACTGTTGGTTTCTCGTTGCTTCTGCGTAAAACATCTTTGCTATTCTGGTTGTAACTTGGGTTTGAGGTATGTAGATGCCATCGGTAGTTTCAGATATGTTGTGTTGCCTATAATTTCTTCTTATACCTTGATTTTTAATTTGAAGGAGTTGTTTGTAGAGTTGACTACCTCTATCGTTTGCTGGGTGATTACCTTCACATAAAGCACAGGTGGTTGGTGTTATTTTTAGTTTGGAGCATGTTTCTGAATCATGCTCTTTTCCGCATTTATCGCACATAAATGAACTGTTGTAATAGTTTTTGAGCGGCCCTATTTTTGACATCTAGCGCGTTGTATGATATCACGCTTTTTCCTTGGAGGTTCAGTTGAAATTTTTATATTTCAGAGGAATTCTATCTTGTAAAAATTTTTGTTGTTTTCTCTGGACTCCAAGTCCACATGAAATGGAGAAAGTGGATTTTTTTTGTTTGATCTCTGATGTTGATTATGTTTTTTACTTTATGGCGTGACTTTTCAATTTCCTTTTTTATCCCATCAATAATAATGCTATAGTGAAGATGTCTGATAAATACCCGATAAACTCTCATCTTGTTTTAATCAGTAGGTGTGGAAAACTAATTTTTCATTTCGCATGAATCTTACCAACTGTATATGTCAGGATTTGTTATGTTAACTTCGACGTTGTTATCTGCAAATGTTTTCGTATAGATAGAATAATCATAATAAAAATTTAGGAAAAAACGAAAAAATGAATATAAAATTAAATAACAAAACCAATTATAAAAATTTAGAAAGCACCGACGTGAGGTCAGATTACTTTGGCGCTCTTGTTGAGCTACTTGCGAGTAAATATTCAAACCTTAACAAACCTATAAGCTCTCTGATCGGGTGGACAATAGTCTTTTTCCGTAGTATGGGACAATGTGATGCAAATATGAAAGCCTAATGAATAAACATACCTTTATCTCAATTTGAAAATAACTACTCATAATTTTCACCAAATTTTGTTCTATGCTTCTCCTAAAAACTTACACTGTAAAAAATAGTTCCTCATCTCAAACCATATTAATTTGTCTCAAGTACTCCGTACGTTTGAATACAGCCAAATGCATAAAGTACTTGACCCTACCGCCCTCTACGGTTGAGAATGGCGTTTACCCTAAATAAAAGTTTCTTGAGTTAAGAAACTGATTAGTTTCAACCAAGCTCAGAGTTTTTGACTCAGGTGGTAAAAAATTTGATCCAACGGTAATATTAATTAGTATGTAACTATTGATACTTTTCGTAGAATAAAAATTTTGGTTTCATGTAAATAAATATTACATTTCACTGAAACTCGATTTGTAGTTGAATGGGTCGAGAATTCAGTCGATAAAAATGATAATATCTCTTATGTCAAGTGAAAGTTTCTTGGGTTAAGAAACTGATTGATTTGAGCTAAATTGAAGGGTTTTTGACACTAGCAAAGGAATAATTTGATAAAACAAAAAAACATTTCTATGTAATCATTATTTTTCTTCACAGAACAATAATTTCTCTTTTATATTAATAAATACCGCAATACCACGGCAGACCATGAATATTGCACGGAATGGGAAAGGCGTCTAGAGTTTCGTTGGTAGTTGCAGAGAGGAGCGAGTATACCTCAAGCGTCAACCGTCTGCTTTTCCAAGACACGTCGTAAAGACAACCGTTCCCATCACGTCGGGGTCACCAATGTAGAATCGAAGGAATTTATCCCTACTTATGCGTTTCGTCCCTGGCGCACACATTTGGACTCATCAGTATGGCTTGTGTGCGCCATGCCATAGACGCAGGGGTTAGAAGTTTTAAGGAGCCGCCGGGAGTTGAACCCGGCATCTAGTACCTAGTCGGTGTGAAACTTGAGCGCAAACCTCTAGGCCACCGAAGCGCTGTGAACTAAGCTATGCGTGGCTATATAGAGTGCCGCCAAGAGATCCCTATACACTCCCCTGCCGCTGACATAGTGCCGCTACAAAAGCTATAGTCCAGGCAGTGGGTTATCATCTCATCCCTGTCATCATCCAATACCAGATCACCCGGTTCTCCACCAACACAAAGATATTTGGTTTTCTCTAAGTTGACATTTAATCCCCACTTCTCGTATTCTTCAATTAGCTTGCGCATCATGTATTCCATCATCTTTATCACCGGATACAACAATATTGTGAGTAAAATGCACAAATAATTGCATTTAAATGGGATATATTCAATATAAAAGAGATAGAGTTTTGATTTAATTGCAGCCAATATAAAAAATTGCTACAATTAATTCGTTTTATTAAATCAATTACGCAATATTTTTTACAAATGTCACTTCATATTGCAACAATTATATGTTCAATTTTATTCAAATATTTATAGTTTTCTTCAAGTAAATGAGGCGAATAATATAATCTCGCGAGATTCTTGTCTCAAGAAACTGTAGTCGTTGCATCAACTGACAGAATTTACGACAACCGTACCTTCGTTCTATTGAACAAATAAAAATGAAACGAACGAATGGTTTCGTTAAAACCTATTTAGAATAATGTATTTGTATCAATCAATTATGGATATTGAGACAAGTGCATAAACAATTTCTTGTAATTGTATGTTTATGTTGA
Organism: Micraspis discolor; assembly: GCA_030674115.1. Lineage (NCBI taxonomy): Eukaryota > Metazoa > Arthropoda > Insecta > Coleoptera > Coccinellidae > Micraspis > Micraspis discolor. The sequence continues at coordinate 2,411,067 of JARTUT010001311.1, read as the reverse complement.
ATCAGTTGTTTCTTTCATTTCGCTGAAATATAAAAAGTTTCAGGCGAATGTTTTAGCTGTTCTCTATAATCAACTAGGTTGTTTTAATCAAGAAAAATAGTTCATTTGGCGTAATCAATTTTAGATTAATTCAAATTAAAATGGTTTGATTGAAAAAAAAATTCTCAAACTCCTGAGGAGTTTGAGCGCAGAATTTTATTTTTTACAGTGTACGTCATTGCTTTTCTGAGTTTTGACAACGCCATCAAATTCTTTCTCTATGATAAAAAATTTTTGGATAAATATTACGTCTGTGCTTTTCTGAATTTTGACAACGTCATTGACATCGAATTCTACCTCTATGAATTCTATGAAAATTTTGATTGATATTACGCCAACTGACACTGATATCTAGGTCCGCAAGTTGTCAAACGAATATCGATCTGTGATGGCAAATCTTTCAATGACAAAGCTCGGACTTCATGACATTTCTATTTTTCTCTAGAGTAAATGAAAAAAATAATCATATCTTCAGAAGGGGGAAAGCTACGACAATGAAATTTAAGGATGAGTAAGATATCGGTAACCTCAATCCATTTACGGATTTTTATTTAAATCTAAATGAAGTCTTAGGAGATATTGAGTATTGTAAATTTTTTTTTGGAAATTTTTTAAAAATTTTCTAGCTTGACGATTTCTGCGAAATTTTGGAAGCCGTTTCGTTTCAACCTCCCTCAAAAACATTTCAAGTATCAACTCGATCGGATGAATATTTTAGTAGTTATTGAGGAAACAACATTTCAGATGCTCATAACTACTGAACCATCCGACGGATTTAGCCCATTAACGAACTTGACCGAGATATTTGGACAATTAACCTATTCTGACAATATGAAAACTCTAGCTGATTCCTTTTGGATGCTAGAGAGGATACGGATGGCCGGACAGACTCAACTTTCGCCACGAATTCTTCATCAAGGAGTCGAACCCAATCGATTGAGACCATTTTCGGCTCGATATTCCAAAATTACAGACATTCGGGCAAAATGATAGGCACTCTGTTCGGGTGAACAAGAGCGTCAAAAACTGATTACTTCAATAAAATCTAGTGAGAAACGTTCCTGTATAATGCTTATAACGTCAGGAATAAAGAAGTTATGGGAACTTTGATGTCATTTACCAATTGTGAAATTTTCGGAAACAAAATATATAACTTAAATAAAATGAATTGAAAAAATGCGTGTATAATGTTTTAGCTCCATATTCAGTAATAAAAAAGATATGAGAGCTTTTCATTTGCACCATTTCCAGTTTTCTCCATCAGCTCGATAATCGATTAACTGGGAAGGTAGCGGTTTCATCAAATGAATGCTCTCAAAAATCAAGCCCGAAAACGTGTCCCTCATTTTGTAATAGATCGTCGGGTTTGTGAGATCCCCTCACTAGAAAACAAATTTTGGACACCCAGTACATCTTATATTTAGGTATCAGTCCGCATGAAAGTTGATAATGCATTAGATAAAAATATTATAGTATTTTGATTATGATTAGTACTCATGAAACCGTTGAAAGTCATAATCAAATGAATAAAAACAGCTTTTATTTTTGAAAAGAAAATCATGGATTCAGTCCGACCGAAAAGCTCTCCAGTTCCGGCAAATTTGCTTTTCATCCGAATTTTCCTAATGTTTACGCTAATCTCTTCCCACGTGGCGTGTACGAAGGATTAGCAAAGAAAGTTGTCTAATACCGCAAACTCCAGGTTTTGAAACCCTTAAGCCGGTCGTTCCGACTCTGGAAATGTCTTTCTGAACACTTAAATTTGTTGCCAAGGATTTCCGTAGGGTTCTACTTCGAGAGGAGATGGGTTGAAAATGCTCAATTAGAAATCTTTTGTATATTCGTTGTTGCACTCTTGTTCCTAGTAGCACAGAGTGCGAAATGTGTTAAATTTCAGAATATACCGGGTGTCTCATCATGAACCGGACAAACCCATATGAGCCGAATCATATTCGGCTGGTGATTGATATATACCTCGTTTTTGCAGCATAAGCGAGATGAAGGGCGATAATCGTCTTATTTGAGTAATTTTCAATTAAGTATTATTAATGACGAGAAATTGTTGATGATGGAACTCATAAACAGTCATTATTTGGGCAATAAGCATCATATATTTATTTATTTATTACATGTTGCATATTATAATAATAATAGAAACAATAATGTACGGGATAACCTCCTTTTGAACAATAAAATCAAATGAAAAGATGGACCCATACTACATGACTGTATGTCATCATAGCACGAGTCTTACAGGTTAAAAAAAAAAAAAACAAGCCAGTCAAACATTATAGTAATAAAGTCTATCACCACATTTTAGAAATTACGATTGATGCGCCGCAACCTTGCGTTAAATAAAGAAAGTGAACCCCAGAAAAAATCCAAACCTGAACCCTGAGCATTCGCCGCAGACATGCTTAAATTGAGGAATGAGTTGGTAGCATAATTCGTCCTATGTGTGTGGATGTAAAAGAGTGGAGTCTGCCTCGTTATCCTCGAAGGCAAATTAAAGTTAACAGCAGATAGTAGTTTGGGACAGCTTATGCTGCCATTCAAAATTTTGTAGAGGTTGGACAAGTCTATCCGGTGGCGTCTACTACGGAGAGTGTCCAGACTAGATGATAGATTGGCGACCCCAACACTCCCTCTGGGAAAACCCAATCTGAAGGCCAGATGCCGCACGAATCTGCGCTGAACCTTCTCCAGGCTGTCAATATCGCACTGGTAAAACGGAGCCCACGCACTAGATGCATACTCCAGAATAGGCCTACATAAAGAGCTGTGCAAAAGCCTCACTGTGTCAGGACCGAAGACAGACGAGTTAAGAATTATGAAGCCGAGCGACCGATAAGCCCTCGCACATACACTTTGAACCTGTTCCTTAAAATTCAAATTACAATTAAGTAAAATGCCAAGGTCACGAACACATGTATGCCCGGTCAATTCGATTTCGTTGAACACGGTACCTGTGCTGGATAGGTGTAATGTGCTTGTGGAATGATATTAGGCTACACTTATTGATGTTAACACTAAGATAGTTAGAAGTTGACCACTCGTGAAAGCTATCAACCTGTTCCTGATAGAGGCAATCAGCCACAGAATTCACTGGTTGGTATAATTTCAAGTCATCCGCAAAAATCAAAAAGTTAGAATTGAGGCAGTCCTTAACATCATTGATAAACAAATTGAAAAGTATATGTCCCAAATGGCTACTCTGGGGAACACCCGAAGTAACCCTGATGAGCCTAGAGAAATAATTCTTATATCGGAAAATTTGCGTTCGGCCACATAAAAAACTTCTTAACCAACTCAGTTAAGAACCAGATATTCCAAAGGCTCCCTGTTCACTGGTCTTGGAAAAATCGGTGTATACAGCGTCGACCTGGCGACCCTCCTCCAAGCAGGCAACAATATCCTTGAGGTACACTAAAAGATTGAATAAGGTAGACCTCCCACGCCTGAATCCATGCTGTTCATCAGACAAAAGGGGATCACAGTGCCAGGTCATGTAACTACACGCCAAACTGTCCAACATCTTGGGCAAAACCGATTGAATGGAAATCCCCCTGTAGTTAGATACCTCAGATTTCGTTCCTGATTCAAAGATCGGTATGATGAAGCTGGTTTTCCAAAATTCGGGAATCCTACCCTGCTTCAATGAGACATTGAACAGACTGCTAATTGGAGTGGAAAGAGTGCAAATACATTTTTTCAGTAAGTAAGCAGGTACACCGTCAGTTCCTACCGACAGGCCAGGCTTTAGTCGCTGAATTGTCACTTATAATACCACAAGAGCTTCAAAATTATCGGGTATTTCCCGATAGGTTCGTTGCAAACAAATGAAGGAGTCAAGTTTTTCAGGTTAAAAAATCACGAGCGAGTGATTTTTCCTGAAAAACTTGACGATTTTATTTGTTTGCAGGGAACCTATCGGGAAATACCAGATAATTTTGAAGCTCGTGTGGTATTCGGGGGATTATTTTTCTGTCCCAAATGTCGGCCAATAGAATTGCACCATGAGACGAAATGTACAGTTAACAAATAAAAATTTCATAATGAATAAAACAACATTTAATTAAGAATCAGGGTAGTGCAATTAAAAATACAATTGCTGTAAACATTGGTGCATGTTTTCTTCAAGTCAGAGTTATCGGTAATGGTCCCAGAAGAGGTAGATGGCATGAGGTTTATGCTGTTGATGGCATTTTCTGCAGTACGCTCACTCTTTCGCAGTTTCTTGACAATTAATTCGTGGTGTTCCTGGTCGAGTTGGAGATACGGCTTGATGGAGTTGGCATGTTGGCATGTCCAGTTATTTTGATTATCTGCTGCTCTCCCAGGCCCGATTTCGCTAGATTGGAGACGGCTGTTGCACGACTGGAGTGATTGGTGATTTTTTTGTTACCAAGGTCAAGCCCAGCTTTTTGTGCTCCTTAACTCCTTAACCCACTTTGAAATCGTGTTTTGGCCTACTGGGGAATCCTTGTACCACCTAGCGCCTGGAACTTTATTCCAGAATGGATTTTGGGTCAGGAATAGTCTGTCGCTCTTGATATTGACATCTCTCTTCTCTCAATTTCTGGAACAGTCTCACTGGGCACTTTTCAGGGATTTCCCGATTCACCACCAGCCACTTGTCTGATAATTTTTTATCGCCACCTTGTGTGGTCTTGCTGAAAATTGGATTGTATTCAATTCTCCCAGTTGTTTCCCCGTCATTTCGCTGTTCTGCCTTGAAGTGATGTATTGACGCCATGCTGCCCTCACCACCTCTCCAAGCCAATTCCACTGATATTATCATGAATAATTTTTTCTGGAGGCCATCAGGAGTTTCCTCGTCCCAAACAGTGGTCATTGCATCCCAATCTTTTTCCTCCAACGCTGCTGCACTTGCCCTCCGTTTTTCCGGAATAGAGTGTAAAGCCTTACGCTTGGCATCACGAGCTCCTCGAGCGGTCTTGAATGCAGCATCCGAAAATGGGTTGATTTGGATGTCGAAATCGTTCAAATACTATTCTTGAAGTAATTTGGCAGTCTGATTCCACATTGTTTTTATTGTACCTTCCTTATAGTCTTCTCCATCCATTTTCTTCATATTGTAAGCGTAATCTTTCATAATGTTTGCCAGTTGCGCTTCACTCGTTTCAGCACTCAATGTGTATTCCCTCTCAGTACAAAAAGTAGTAAATTGGTTCCAAACTGTTTTTTTGCCTTCTCCGTATTAATGGGAACATTTCCTTTGACTTTTTTATCGATTGTGGACAGAGAACAAACTCCAAATCGACTCATTTTCATGCAAAATCTCCAATTTTCACAATTGAATTCAACCTGTCAGTTTGACGTGTGCTTAATTTGACTGGATCATGTTTTGTTTATATATAGCAACTACCAGAGAAAATTTTCAAAAAATTATCAGTATAATACCATGTAGGTTGTACCACGTGACGTCGAATGGTGCAATTCTATTGGTCGATATTTGGGTCGGAAAAATAATCTCATAAATTTCGACAGTTGAAAATTCCCAACTGGATAGGTTCACTGTTTGAGGATACTCAATATTCGGAAGTACCACACAATCCCTTTTATAAACTCTGGAAAAGGAATCGGCGAAAAAATTCACAGTATCAGTACCATTAGAGCTATTTGCACAATTATAGGAAGGTTATAACTTTTCTCCCGCTGGTTTATATTTCCAAAAGGACTATGGATCTGAGCGTATATTACGCTCAATATCACTAATGTAATTTTCAAACAAAGCACGATTGAGAGATTTACATTCGGAACGTAATTGACAAAATATCTATCCTTTGTAGCAATGTATTTTTTGTGAGCTTTCTTCTTTCCACTGATCAACCTCTTCAAAGTTGTGTTGAACCATACAGGATAGTTAAAATTTTTAGTTTTTTTAAGGGTAAAATGTCGCTCAGGACGCTCCCAGAAACAACAACAAATTGAACAGCATTATGATGAATCCCAGGAGCCCGGAGAGGATCAGTTGCCAAAGAAACCTCGGTATGTGCCTCATTTGTATACAAAAGGTCCAGAAACACGCCGCGACTATTCGGAACGTGGCTAACCTGTGTCAGTCCCAGAAAATCCAACGAATCACGAAGAGAATGCGCCGAAGCATCGTTGTCACATAAAACGAAGGTCTGATCCTTCCATCCAGCGTCAGGTGAATTATAGTCTCCACAAACAAATATAGGTGTATCTGGTGAAGAAGTAAGGTGAAGAAATATGTTATTGTTTCAACGTTGTTCAACGTTTCAACTGTTGTTTTCTAGTTGAAATTAGCTTCCACAAAAGCTGTCAATTTCAGAAAATTTCATGAATGTCAAATAGACAGACAACGAGAACTAGATGAAAAATTAGCACTTATCTGTGTTTTGAAGACTTCTTCAAGTTAAATCGAACAATCGGCCTCCGAACTTTCGGCAATTCAATTGATGCAACACTAATGGAATTGAGAGCGGTGTTCATGAATGCTGCCACGGTAAATTTTTTCTTTGAAGGTTCCCCTTCTTTGCATATTATAGATGTTTCGATTCATTTTCTCTTGTGATTTTAATCCACAGCCTGTTCTTCCAATTTGGATCTATCGGTGTTTAACACTTGGGAAAGCTTCTTATGTTCTTTCATTCTCACCTTCACCGATATAAAATCTTCCGCACTCGCTGGTATCTCATATATACAAGGTGTCCAGAACGGGTATCTGGTATTTGTTTTCACGCCATATTCGGAACGGAGCGTCTATAAGGAATGGGAAGGGATTCGTGGCGTCCGCCATTTTTTGAAGTTTTAGTCACGATGAACAGTACTCGGGGACGCATTGCGCATTTTGTTCACGAGCGTATTATCATAATGGTTATTCAATAGTGACTGCTCAACATCTCTATCGTGCGGAATATCGAACACGCCACGCGCCAAGTGACGATGGTATTAAGAAATGAATCAGGATGTTCGAGAATACAGGTACGACAGTAAAAATTCAAAACTCTGGTCGTCCTCGTCCAGTTCGCGATGAAGAAACAATTTAAGAAGTCGAGACGTCGGTTCGTCGAAATGCGTCTTTATCCATCCTAAAGTGAAGCCAATCGTTGAACATCAGAAACTCGTCGCTACAGTCGTTTTTAAAGAAAGACTTACATCTAAAAGCCTATAAAATTCAAATGGTTCTAGAATTGAAGATGCGCACTATGCTTATCGACTGAATTTCGTGAACGAAATTTTATTTTATTTTATTTATTGAACACAGGAATACTAACAGGTATTTCAACCCAACACAGTACTCACTTATTAAAATCTTAACCTAGTCATACATCTACAGAGCTTAATATTAATTACATACAATCATGTCTATATAAACCATAATATTCAAATTCAACAAAAATAAAGTAACAAATTAAATCCCCAAGTAACCACAATATGAGCGAACATAGGTATACCAAATGAAACTCTTTTCTCAAGAGGTGAATCTCACCCTCAAGCATCTCCTGAACTCAGCAAGAGAAACAGAAAATAAATCCAGATCGCTAAATTCGGCATTAAATACTGACTGAATTCTACAGATGGGAGAGTTCTGGGTCACATTCAGACGACGGAATGGTATAGCAAATATCTCCTTTGACCTCAATCTTCTCTCCGGGACCCGGAAGGACACAATCCGGATCATGGAGGGAACCGAAAGGATGTTGTTCAATATCTTGTATAGTAGGCACATGTCATTTATCTTTCTGCGGACTTCCAAGCTGACTAAATTAAAAACACCTTGAGCATCCCCATAATCATGATTTGAGATTTCAACCCCATTCCTGTAAGACAAATACCTCAGTAATTAGTGCTGCACACTCTCTATACGCCTAATGTGACACCTATAGAAAACCTATTTAGGTCTTCTTGCAGCAACATGCAATCACATAAAGTTCTTATCCGGAAGAAAACCTTCAAATCATCTGCATAAAGCAGAAATTTAGCATGACGAAAACATTCGAAGACATTCAAATATATTATAAAAAATAAAGGGCCCAGATGAGAACCCTGAGGCACTCCAGAAGTGCTGAAAAATATTCTCGATTTTTCTCCGGCAACACATACAAATTGAGATCTGTTGGAAATATATGATTTGACCCACCTCAACAAATCCCCGGAGACTCCCATCTCCGCAAGTCGATGCAACAGAACACGGTGATTGATTTTATCGAAAGCCTTTGTGAGGTCAGTGTAGACCACGTCAACTTGATCATGGGACTCGAGTCCACCATGAAGTGAGTCCAGAAAACTCAACAGATTAGTCTCAAGATTTCTGCCCTTGACAAATCCGTGCTGATTTTCTATTACCATGTTCTTAACATGGTGAGCCACAAATCTGTAGACAAGTGCTTCAAACATCTTGGGAATGGCTGAGAGAATAGAAATTGGTCGATAGTTGTTAACAAGGGTCTTTTCGCCCATCTTATGAACCGGCACAACTCTCGAGACCTTCCAGCCATCCGGAAATACGCCAGTGCGCAGAGATCTGTTGAATAAAATGTGCAACGATATTTTTAAAGTACTGGAGCAAATTTTCAGGAAAAACGGTGGAATCTCATCCGGGCCCGGACCCTTGCTCTGGTCTAACGTACGAAGAGCTCCCTCAATGCTCTCAACAGAAATATCTTTATTGGTTAAATAATTACTACTGTACAGATTTTCCCTGAACTCCAAGTCACCGCCAGGAGAAGTGTCCTCCTCATAAACAGAACTGAAGAAATCAGCGAACAGATCAGAAATATCTGAGGGCGATAATGCCTCCTCATCTCCCTGCCTCATGACCAAAGGAATCCCACTATGACCCTTCATATGTGATATATGCTTAAAAAAACTAGATGGATTATGCGGGAGCTCCCCCTCAATTTTACTAAGATAAGAACCGTAATCCCTCGAAATAAGTTTCTTAGAGAGCTTTCGAAGATGATGGAAACGTTCACGGTGATGTATGTTATTATAAATTTTAAATTTTTTGTGGAGTCTATTCTTCCGGCGAATGATTCGTATCGTCTCCCCAGAGAAAAAATAAGGGAATTTCTTATTTAATCTAGTTTTAGGTATATAATTACATATTAGTTCCTGGATTTTGTCATACATAATGTCCAAGCTAGCGTTTATATCTAAATCTTTGAAGAGAAGATCCCAATGAATACAAGAAAGTTCTGCATTTATGACATCATAATTTCCTTTCCTGTAATTATATCTAAGCACTGACTTTGTCTTTAAATAGTCATGAACACTGATGTCAAGGAAAAACTCAAACTCAAAAATGTTGCAGCAACAACTTCAACAACATACGGTTTAGTGACGAGGTAAATTTTCACCTGAATTGTCAAGTTAATTCTCGGTATCTACTGGGTATTGCAAAATCCGAGCCCAAAAGTCGTAGTTTGGGCCGCTATCTCTGCTAAAGGCATAATTGATCCCTATTTTCATGAAGATCAACGAGGCCGAGCAATTAATGTGAATAATGACCGTTATTGCGATATGTTGCGAAATTTTTTGGTCCCAAAGTTGCAGGAGTTTGCAGGTTTCAACTCAAGAACGTGGTTCTAGCAAGATGGCTGCCATACCTTAAATGATTCAGTGAAAGTTGTTAACGAATTATTCCCTAATAAAGTCATTTCGCGAAGGGATAGATAGATAGATAAATAAATATCTTTATTTCAAATTATATTCCCATACAGAAAATGACAAAATGAAACAGTGTCCTAAATGAATACCATAAAAGAAAATAATCAACTTGCACCCAAATAGTCTTCAAGACTATATGGCTCCATCTCTACTAAAAATTTCTTAGTCCTTACTTTAAATTGTTTGTAATTAGTAATAGTTTTGAACTTGTAAGGTAATTTATTGAAGATCTTAATATACATATAGGATGGATTTTTTCAGAAAGAGATAATCTATGATATGGAAAGTTAATGTTTGCTGTTCTTGTGTTGTAACTCACATTTGTATTATTTGTTAGAAACACAGCTTTATTTTTATATAAATATACTAAACATTCATGGATGTACAATCCGTAAACCGTCAAGAATCCCTGTTGTTTGAATTTTCCTCTGCATGATTCCCTGAAGCGCATTCCCATCAAAGATCTCAGGATTCTCTTCTGATTGATAAAGATCGACTTCACTGCAGAGCTCACACCCCAAAATATTATCCCATATCTGATTAAAGATTCGTAATTTGCGTAGTATATTGTTCTCTTCGTATCACTATCAATGTACTTGTTCATCACTCTCGTAGCATAGCATACTTTGTTCAATTTATTCAGTAGCTCCTCTATATGCTTTGTCCATTGTAGAAACTCATCAATAAAAACCCCCAGAAATTTGGTAAACACCGATGATTCTACCTTGTCGCTACCCAAATTCACTTTTAGCTGCTCCTTTTGCAATCTGTTCGATCGGAAAACCACAACATCCGTCTTATTTTTATTTAAAATAAAATTGTTCCGTGATAGCCATTCCTGAATTTTTCCATATACAACTTCGCATTTCATCTGCAAATCATTCATATTTCCCTGCGCTATTAGGAAGTTTGAGTCATCTACAAAGTTTGTCGCTTCTGTGTCCTCCATTGAATCAGTTACATAACACATATCATTGATCATTATCAAAAATAATAAGACTCCAAGGATGCTACCCTGTGGAACTCCAAATTCGTTCATAAGCCAAGTAGATAAATATGTTTGGCCATCTACAGTTATTTTCACACATTGCATACGATTATTTAAATAAGAAACCAACCACTCCAACGCGTTTCCTACAATACCATATTTCCTGAGTTTTTCAATAAGATAATATTTATTGAGACAATCAAATGCTTTGGAAAGATCAATGAATAATCCTGCGACCAACTTCCTTCCTCTAAAAACTGCAGGATATTATTGGTGAATTGAAATATAGCAGTCTGTGTTGACCGATTCTTCAAATATCCATGTTGTGATGGATGAAATAGTTCAAGGTTATTGAAATAATTTAAAAGTCTGGTCATCATTGCTTGTTCGAATATTTTTGAGAAACTGTTCAACAGACTTATCGGCCTATAGTTTTTCCAGTCCTCATGATTGCCAGTCTTGAATATCGGAATGATCACTGATAGCTTGAGCTGCTCAGGAAATACTCCAAACTTGAGAGAATTATTCACTATATGACATAAAACAGATGAAATAGCATCAACACTCAGTTTAACGATTTTAACTGGGACTTCATCAATTCCTGAGCTGGATTTGTTCTTTAATTTTTAAATATTTCTACAATCTCTTCTACTGTAAAGGGCCTCAGGTAAAGAGATGTATTAGTTTCTGTATTGCAAACAAATTCTAAGCTGTTGAAATTTTTCATCATGTTTGGTATCAAATGAACCAGGAATTCATTATATTCATTCGCAGTTTCCTCTGGCGACTTAGAAGTTGGATATGTGGTATTTTTGCATCCGTTTTTACCCTGAATTTCATTGCAAATTTTCCACATGGCTTTAGTTTTATTATCCGAGACTGTTATTTCATTTTTGTAGTATCGTTTTCTAGAGTCAATGAGTAGCTTGTCATATTTTTTCTTCTCAATTTTATAGACCGATTTGAATTCTTTATTATATTTACTCAGCGTGAAAAGTAAATCCAAATCATGTTTCATCTGAATCACTTCGGGAGTTCCGTAAATGCTCTTCTGATTTTTTGGACTACTTTGTGCAATATATTTCAAAGGAAAATATTTATTGAATATGTTCATGAAATCATCAGAGAAACTTTTCCATTGGCGGTTGACATCGATTTTCTCTATTCTATATACATTTCTCCAGTCTAGTTCTTGTAATTCTTGTAAGAATTCACTACAAGCATGTTCGGGAAATATACGCATTCGTTTAATGGAATTAGAAGATTTGGTGTCAAGTTTAAATGAAATTTTTTGGGCACTATGATCGGACATATGATTAAATAAAACGTAACTTCTTATTGGGCGGCTTAAATTAGAAAAAAGTTGTCAATACAGCTCTTTGATTCACCCACGATTCTTGTGTCTTCTGTGATGTGCCTAACTAGAGAAAACGAGTTAAGGAGTGATACAAGTTCTGTTTTATATTTGTTTTCCTTTTCAGTTCAATATTGAAATCCCCTCCCAGAATTATGATTTTCTTTTCTGAGTGAATCTTCAGAAGCAACTTCTCTAATTCGCTCAAAAATGTATCCCTATTTCCACCGGAGGGCCTGTACAATGAGATCATTAGAAAAGTCTTAGAGTCATAAATACATTCTACCACAGTATATTCGATTTCACCTTCTACTGATTGTTCACTTATATCCGATCTATGTTTGAATGTCATACCTGAGCGTACATATATTGCTGCTCCACCATGTTCCATGTTTTTCCTACACCAGCAACCTGCTAATTCGAAATTTTTGATCGGGAGTAGTTTTAGCTGCTCTAGAGTTTTCCAATGTTCGGAAATCAACAGAAATCTACAATCTTCTTCAGTGTGTAAAAATGCTTGAATTCTATCGATCACATTTCCCAGAGATTGTACGTTTTGATGTATTATGCTTATTGAATTTGATGTATTCTTGTGCTTCGACGTTATTTTATTTCTTGTCGAGTTAATAAATTTTTGTTTATTCGTTATGGCATCGGAAGAGACCGGTGGCGCTTGATGAAAAACCTATTCACAGCCACACCTTCAGGCCAAAAATCTGGATCCATTGCATTTTCCAAAAATGCTGTAGGAATAGTAATCTTGAAAGATGAATATATCTCCGGTTGCCTTGAATTCAATTTCTCACATTTGACATCCTGTATATGTGGTTTGAGGAAATCACACAGGTCATTCTCTGTCGTGTCGGGATTTAGTCGAGAGACATGAATAAAAGACATTCTAATTTTTGGAACTACTGTTAACGAATTTGTTTTCTGGGTCCCTAATATTGGTTTTGAGGGTTTTTGTTTGAACACTATGACTTGAATTCATTTGTGTTGACGTTTCAGAAATGAACACGTTCCTTTTTTTATTCTTTCTCCTCAATGCGACATTCCATTTTTGCTCATTGTCCCCAACAGCACAACTTTCTTCCAAACCTTCCCTCGTATTTGTATCAGCGATCTTTCCTTTCTCTTCTTCCCGCACATGTACTGTGGTATGATATGAATTAGAGGTCAGATTATGTTGAGATTTATTCTTTCTTACAGCATTCGCATATGATGTATTTCCTGCGAATATTGTATTCCATCCTCGTTCGATATAATTGTTTGGTTTTTAGATGACATATTTCCTTATTCAGATCGTTTATTTGTTTATTCTGAATTTTCAAAAGTTCTTCCAATTTATGAATTTCATCGAGGAATACTGAAGTAATTTCATTCACGATTTTTCCTCTCATATCATTCAAAATTTCCTGAGATATACATATTTCCTTAGAGGCTAATTTCACCTCCGATGTTGATTGCTGACAAATTCCACAAATCCATTTTATCGTTGAATTCGCTCGAATATTGTTGAAATCTTCAGTGGATAACTTGATGCACTTTATGTGGTAACTTTTCTCACATTTCTCACAATCTATCGAATTGTCGTATCTATCTATTTTGGAGTTGCATTGAAGCAACATATACCTCGACCGCGCGACATGACGATCGAGCACTACCTATAACATCAACTGGCTTCCCAGAAGCCCCGACCTTAGCCCGATTGACTATTTTGCGTGAGAATACCTCGAATGTAAGGTTTATCGAAATAACCCGACGAATCTAACAAAGGTGAAGCAAAACATCTGGTCAGAAATGGCAGGAATATCAACAGTCTGTGTCAGGGAATTATAGCCAATCTTCGATCCCGTTCAGAAGAGTACCAGCGACGAAAGGGTCATCATTTGCATAACATCATCTTTTCCAAATAATTCTCCAATTCATATATGTTAACAATAAAGAATAAACTTTGTTCTAAGTGGTTGTTTATCTCGACTATCCTATTATTTATCTAAAGGGTATATCGGGTATGTAGTAAATAGTCTAGTTTTTTAGCTCTTTATTGTCTTAATCAAGCTTTCGGACAATTTTCTTGTCCTTCTTCGGGGCTACTGGAAATAACATTAGTGTTTTAAACTCTGTGTTGCGATATTCTCGCAACAAAGGACCGTTCTTGGAATTTGGGGTAGCGGCGGTTACTTCCAAGAATGCCTTCTGTCGGACGGAATTTTGGAAATCCCTTGTTACATGATAAACTGAATTTTAACCCGATTCACAGATACGGTAACATATAAGTTATTTTCAGGGGCGCAGCTCGCGGCTTAGCTGCAGTGGAGAAGGGGGTAGGTTTAAGAAAATTCAAAAAGAATTAATTTGAGGGCGCCAGGTGGTTTCCAAAAATATAAAACCCCTGAAAATATATGATATAAACCACCAAAATAACTGTACTGTATAGAATCTAATCAAAATGATAACACAGGATAAATAATTCCGTAATATATTGTTCCAAATAACACACCAAGTCACTGTGTAACAGGTTCTTAAAATATTATACAGTGCCTGAAGGGCTTAGATTAATGATTGCCGGCATTCATTCACAAGTTATTATTGTGATAAATAAATCATGTTCACAAGTGAGGAGAAAGTGTAAAAAAAAACAAATAAATGAAATATTGTACTCATCCGATATTCGTGAGTGTTCGATTCGTTTAGGGATGGTGCAGTTTTCTCTGAAGGTGGTGTCCGTTTCCTTGGGGGTGGTCAAGCAGACGTGTGAGTTCAACTCAAATGAGGAGAAATGTCCACTATGCCTTATCACGGGGTTTCACTTCGATATTGACCTTCTTCGATTATATGAAGATGTAATTATGTGCACTTGTAGACCATTTTCAACAAGAATTTTAGTCAGAATCCTAATAAAAAGCCTACGAAAACATAAAATTCTATTTTACAACCATCAACAATTTTTTCATTCTTTCATTTACCTTGGATGTTGGCGGCTTCAGACAGATTAAGTGAACGAGCGTTTAAAATCCCGTTTGAAACGGAAATTTCACAATTTCTTCTCGAAATAATATCACAAAATTATAAGAATTGTGAGAAATTGACACAATTGGAAACAATCATCCAACAAAATACGTTGATTGATAAACTCAATACTCGCTTCTCTTTGTGTTTCTCGCTAACGTTCAACATAAGAATGAATTTTTAACATTTAGACGTATGATGACGAGATATTGTTGATGATGGAGCTCGTGTTGAATGATTGTTTGGGCTATTACCATCATCTATTTTGGATGTAATGATTTCCGACGTTTCGATAGACATCTTCTATCTTTATCAAGGAGAAAAGTAAGAAACCTTTTGAAAATTGACACTGTATTTATGGTTATCTATCTCACCTTTAGAATTTCGCATCCGCCAAAATTTTGTAACACCCTAAACTTAGCTACCTGAACATTTGTACACGTCCGACTTCTCTCAATTATTCAAATTCATTCCCTCTCTAGACGCTCTCGTGTACAGTACTACAAGTAAGTTCTCCTTTACCAATTTACTTTCACCAGTCTATAACGGCACTCAGAACTACAAGTTCTTTTAAACATTTCTCAAAATAATCTGTTTTCGGGTCAATTAGCTAGTTGAAATTGTCTACGTAAAAGAAAAAGGTCGTGAATTGTGAACCTGTGACGCAATTACATATCGCCAAGGCACAATTCATCAGTGGAAGTTTGAGAAGGTTTACCCAAAGTGCCTGCACCTTATTCTGAGAAATCTACCCTCGACGATTGAAGCAGAGCTGTGGTGAACTCCAAACAACAAATAAGGTCAGATCTCGTTATCATTTAATATTACCAGAAGTGCCCAAGATTGAGCAAAGGGGTTCAAATCCTTGGTTATTATAGACACCTAAAAACTCTTTCTGTGAGTGTAAACTCAAGTGCCGAACATTGTGTACCTAACTATTCTTATCTGTGAATACATAATTCTGTTATAACTACAAACTTGTTTTTATTCACCTTGCAAACATCTTCTCTACCAAAGATAAATTTTGGATCTACTGTTATAGTATAACCAAGTTTAAATTGTGGTAGCAGGATCAAAAAACGGGAAAATGACACGGAATATATATTTTTCTATCTTCAGAGCTAAACTAAACAATTGTATCCTCCCATTATCCTCTATATAAATAATATAGTTTACAAATCTGTAAATATGTAAACCATAAACCATATTGGTTCCACCTCCGTGTATCGATGTATGTCTCTCGAAATTACTATATTGTTTATGTTTCATTGCGGTCTGATAATTTCTTTCCATGCAAAATACATATTTGAGATTTGTGAACTATATTATTTATATAGAGGATAATGGCAGGATACAATTGTTTAGTCTAGCCATGAAGATGGAAAAATATATTTAAACTTTCAAAAATATCACTAGGGGTATTGACCAAAATGCTTCATTAACTCCACCACCGAAACTAGAATAACACCAACGGTTCCTACCCAAAAAAATTTCATTCAATCGACGACAGATCGTCCTCACATAATTCCAGCAATTATCGATTGTGACCCTCACAATTATCGTCCAACGTTTCGGAAACCAACTTTCAATACATTTTTTCAGAACTAATAACCCGTCTATATGAAGCCAGAAATCAATAATTGGTCACAGCGACCTTTTGTCAAAGAAATGTCCCGATCTGAATACGGGAGACCATCAATTTTAAAACCATATGGCTGAGCCATGGTGGGTCACGGCATGTACAGCGACGTCTTTTTTATCAGAGATTTCCTGGCCAGGAAGTTGGGGTACCTACGATACGAAAATATGGCGTAGCAGATGGTTGAGGTGATGAAAGAAAAATCAGTTGAAAGATCGGTTATGGAAATCGAAACCGATACGTCAATTGTAATTTAGAAGAGGTGGACTCAAGGGGGTATTAATAGGTATGCAGGATGGTCCAGTTAATATTGTCAACAGTTTTTTTCGTAGGCCTCGCATCTCACACAGAATGAATATTCCTTTACGACCCATTGTGAATTACAGTTACCATGTCAAGAATTGGTTAGGTTTATTCTGGAAATTATATCTCCCATAACAAATAATTATACATTTATGATTAAAAATTCCAAAGGTTTCATCGACATAATGAGAAACTATGATATATCATGATTAACTTAGATTGTTCACCAATGTCCCATCAGATAAAGCACTCACAATCTTAAGAAAATTTAGAAAGCACTGACGTGAGGTCAGATTGCTTTTGCGCTCTTGTTAAGCTACTTGCGAGAAAATATTCAAACCATAACAAATCTATAAGCACTCTGATCAGGTCAACAATAGCCTTTTCTCGTACTATGGGACAATGTGATGCAAATATGAACGCCTAATGAATGAGCAAACCTATATCTCAAATTATAAATAACTACTCATAATTTTCCCCAAGTTTTGTTCGAAGCTATAATTCCCTTCCTCAAAAAACTTACGTCAGTGCTTTCCTGAATTTTTACAATGGATATAATTTCAGCCACTGAGATTGAATTCTATCTCTATGATTTCCCGTTATGAAAAATCTTGATTAATATTACGCCAACTGATTAATGAGCCCGGCATTTGTCAATCGAATATCGATCTGTGATGGCCATAGTTCAGAGAAAATCACGGGACTTCATGTCATTTCTCTTTTCCCTTGAGTAAATGAAAAAAATGATCATATCTTTAGATAGAAAAGAGCTACGACAATGAAATTTGAGGATAAGATATCGATCACCTCAATATATTCACAAATTTTTATTGAAATCCGAATAATATCTTATGAGATAGTGAGTATTGAAAATTATTTTTTTTTTTGGAATTTTTAAAAAATTTTCTAGCTTGACGATTTCTGCTTAATTTTGCGAGCCGTTTTGTTTCAGTCTCCCTCGAAAATATTTCAAGTATCAACTTGATCGGATGGATATTCTAGTACTTATTGATGAAACAAAATTTCAGTTGCTCATAACTACTGAACGATCCGACGGATTTGACCCAATTACGAACTTGGCCGAGATATTTGGACAATTAACCTATTCTGAAAATATGAAAACTCTAGCTGATCTCGTTTGGATACTAGAGAACGGCCGGCCGGACAGACTCAACTTTCGCCACTGATTCTTCATCGGGGAGTCGAACCCAATCGATTGAGACCATTTTCGGCTCGATATTCGAAAATTACAGACATCTGGGCAAAATGATAGGAACTCTATTAGGGTGAACAAGAGCGCCAAAAAATGCTTGATGATCAAACACTAATTGAAAGAACTACAATCAGCTGAATGCAATAATGGAAATGCTCTCAATTTGCATCGACACAGCATACTTCCAATTTGAAGACATTTTTCATCATCAATTTGGATTGACCATGAGTTCCCCTCTGTTTCCTATTTTAGCTGACTTATATATAGAGAATTTTTAACAAAAAGCTCTCGACCAATATATAATAAGACCCAAATTATGAAAGAGATATGCAAATCATACTTTCATCATTTGGCAACATGGATTGATATCTATAGATGGTTCTCTCAACATCTTAACAATCTATAAGTATTTATTAAATTGACAAACAAGATCGAGAAAGATATATAACTTCCTTTTTTAAATGGACTTGTTCATAAACAAAATGGAATCCCAAGAACCAGTGAATACAAAAAACAAACACAGGTCATTATATAAATTTCAGTAGCAACCAATACTGAAGTGGGAGAGGTAAATGTTTATATGATGAAGTAACAAATATATGCTCTACCCAACAGGATAGAAATGTGGAAAAAATAACATCACAAAAATACTCAAAAATATTGGTTATCCCAAATGGATATTGGACAGCGCGATGAAAAATAACAGAAAATAAACTTTAATCCAATACAACACATGAAGATAAGTAACAAACTATAAAAAGTGTCATTTCTTATGTGAAAGGATCATCAGTAAACTTAGGAGAATTGGAAATAGGTACGACATAAAAACCGCCATCAAAACACAAGATACAATCAGGGCTAATCTAACAAAGGTAAACCCGATAACGAGAATCGAAAAACGAAGAACTATGGGGTGTTCGGGTGGTAAGGTCATTTGCTACCTTTTCAGTCTTGGAACATGGGTCCTTAGTATTACGGTTACGGAGGTATGATTTTTTCATTAGGTTTTTCTAAATTACCCAAAATGTACCCTTCGAAGCCCCATAAGTTTTTTTGCGTGGGCTTTTACATGCATTTTTAATTGTATTAAGTCTACATGAGTGTGTGTTTGAAAAAAAACGTATTTATTGTTACAGATAACACCACAAAATTCACACGAGGGCCTTTTATAAAAAAATAATTAGAAAGTATGAAAACATCTCTACTCCTATTGAAATTTTAAAAAAAGTTACAGCTATTACAAACTTAGTTTTATTTTAAAATGTTCTTTGGTTTATAACGTTGCTAACCATATGCTATTTACGTAAGTCAATAAAAAAAATAATACTGCTAATAAGGTTTTAGTCAGAAGAGTGAAGAAAGTCGCACCTAAATAAAAGTACATATTTCGACACAACACAGCGAGCAAGGAAATTTTACCTGCCCGTTTTAGACGCCTGTGAATTAATATTACTATTTCTGTCCTTAGGTTGGATTGGGTTAGTCGCCGCCGACTTGACCCTACCGTCATTCGAGATTTAACTGTCTCTGCTGTTGGAAGTGTCTGTGCCGCGTTGTTCAGTTTTTTAAATTTGTATTTTTTTGTTTTTGTTACTTTTATCGACTTTTTGCTACTGTTGTTTTAATTCTGGTTGTTGATATGCCTAATTTCACCAACGCTGAGTATGCTGATATGGTGATGGCATATGGCAAGGCCGATTAATACCGATTCGTGCAGCTCAAAGGATTTATCAAGCCAAATTTCCTGATCGAAGATTACCCCACCACGAAACATTCTCGACGACTTATCGACGATTAAGAGAGACTGGAAACTTAAATTTTCAAGAGCCTCGGGTCAATGTGAGGCAACACCATGTAGTAGTTGACGATCAAATACTTCAAGCCTTTGAAAAAGTGTCGTTGAAGTGTCGTTGCTCAAAGACTCAACTTAACGATTTGGAAAGTCTGCTCAGTACTTCGTGATAAAAATCAACACGCTTTTCATTACACCCCGGTACAAGATAAATAAACTTTTTTATTGATAATTTGTCCTTTTGACTGCGAAAAAACTGTCACAGACTAATGAATTTTACTAATTGTTACAGGTCTTCATGAAGGCGATCCTGCCAGACGGTTGAAATTCTGTAGATTTTTGCTGCACACAGACGTCAATGACAACTTGTTTCTTAAACGAATTTTGTGGACAGACGAATCCTGTTTTAACCAAGAAGGAATAAAAAATCTGCACAATTCACATCACTGGGCACCTAAATATAGGGATGTTCCGATACCATCAAGGTATCGATACCTACTCATATAAGTAGTACTCGAATCATGTTTCGATACCTACTCATGTATCGGAACCAAAGTATCGATACCTACTCTTACTCATATCGATACATTTAAGAGATCATAGAAATTCATAAAGGAAAATGGCTTAAGCCTATCTCTATACTGCTATTTTAACAATAACACTGATTTATTGATTGAAAGTTAGCAGAGGTATTGCTAATATGTTTGATGTTAATTTTTCAATTAGTTTTCAGATCTCTCTAAACCAGCTATGCTGTATTCAGTTCAGGAGTGAATTGAATAATTTTTTTGGAATCCAAATTATGAACATTGAAGTACGTTATATATGTTTTATTTATGTTGAAGTAAGAACTGCTGGCCAAAGTAGATTTGGGACCAGTCCACTTCTATAAAACAACCTGATGACAACTAATATTATGTTCGGCCTAATGCGCAAGCGCAACTGGTACATGTCTCTACTAACGGTGCTGAAGTCAGTTCTGTCGGGAATGCGAATAGATAAAGACTATTCTCACTGTAAGTAGATTAAAACGTCCATTAGCCATTTTGTGTAATTAACCATTTTGTTGAAATATACTTTGTATAAATCGAGTTATTCATTGTGAAAGTATCCACCCTTACAATTTATAGAACCAATAAGAAAAGATCGTTAGGATAGATTTTCATTCTGTTTATTCCAAATATACATGTCAAAATATTAAACAAATATGGAAACAATGGAAACTAGAAACCAATGTCAAAATTTGAGTACAATTAGATTAGATACCAAGTACTTTTCTTTCGATACCAAGTAGGTATCGCAAAATTGATTCGATACTAAAAGTACTTGGTATCGAAACAAAAGTATCGTATTGTATTTACTTGTATCGGAACATCCCTACCTAAATATGAGAATATCCACGTGAAAAGGCAAATGAGTTTTCAACAAAAATTTAGTGTTAACGTTTGGGCTGGTGTGATAGGAAGACATCTCATCGGGCCACACTATTTACCGGCTCGACTAAGTGGGCCTGCTTATTTGCTTTTTTTGCAGAATGCTCTGCCGGAGCTACTAGCCGATGTTCCGGCCTTCGATGAAGACGTGCCGATTGTGTTCCAGCATGACGGTTGCCCGGCACATTTCCTGAGAGAAGTTCGAGATTACCTCGACAACTCTTTTCCAAATTCATGGGTAGGCAGAGCCGGCCCCATCCCTTGGCCAGCAAGATCTCCAGATCTAACACCTTTAGATTACCATGTCTGGGGTAGAGCCAAAGAATTGGTTTATTTCACAGAGGTACCTACAAGAGAGGTGTTGATTGAACGCATAACGCGGCATTTGTGGTAATGAAAGAAGAAATGTTGCTAGCCACTACAACGGTCGAAATCAGAAAAAGGTGTCGGATGTGCATTCGGAGTAGAGAAGAACAATTCGGACAGAATTTACTTTAAAGAATCGTGTTATTTTACTTTGTAAATAAACAATCATACAAAAACTGTCCTTACATTGCTTTTTTATCTAAAACACTATTCGTAGTATTTTTTATTTATTGACTAACGTAAATAGCATACTTTTAGAACCGCGATAAACCAAAGAACGTTTTAAAATAAAATTAAGTTCGCAATAACTGCAACTTTTTATTTATTTCTTTTAGAAGGAGAGATGTTTTCATACTTTCATATTTTTTTTTTATAAAAGACCCTCGTGTTAATTTTGTGGTGTTATCTGTAACAATAATTTTTTTTTTTTCAAAACACACACTTATGTAGACTTAATACAATAAAAAAATGCATGTAAAAGCCCACACAAAAAAAGGTAAGGGGCTTCGAAGGGTACATTTTGGGTAATTTCGAAAAAAATTAATAAAAAAATCATACCTCCGTAACTGTAATACTAAGGGCCCAGGTTCCAAGACTGAAAAGGTTGCAAATGACACTACCAACGCCCCAAAAAATTTGACGGTCCATGTGCCGAACACCCTGTATATACATACTATAGATACTTTAACTTTATATATACTTATGTTAAGGGTTTGTCAGAGGGTATTAAAAATTATTATGAGACCCTTGGGCGTTGCAGTTTATTCAAAAAACCAACATATGTCAATATCAACATTTCAGTAGCTATCAATACAATATTGATTTGGGAGTGGCAAATGTTTATATGATGAAGCAACAAATATATGCTCTACCTAACAAGATAGAAATGTGGAAAAACATAGCATCACAACAACACTCAAAATAATGGTTATTCCAAAAGGATACTGGGAAGAGAGAAAAAAATAACAGAAAATCAAATTAAATTAAAATACATTTCAAGATACATGCAACAAACTATAAAAAGCGTCTGTCTTTCCTTATGTAAGGTTAATCAGAAAAATGAGGAGAATTGGAAATAGGTACGCCATCAGGTCATATCTGACAAAGGCTAAAACCGATTACGGGAATCAGAGATCGAAAACTATATAATATATATGAGATACCATACTACAGCGGAAGATCTTATATCGTTAAAACAAAGCGTCTCTTAAAGGTGAGAATGCGTAAAGGAACATCCGAAGCTGCTTCAAGTGTTAGACACCGATATAACCAAGTTGGTCCAACATTCGGTGAATGATAATCAACTGATAAAATGGAACGACACATCTATAATATTCAAAGAAGTGGAATCAAGTAGGCAGCATGTTGGTATCTTGTATCTTGAAGGCGGTTGTTATGTCTTACCTATATCCAATTCTTCTCATTTTGTCTGATAAATCTTTCACATAAGGAACGAAGCTTTTTATAGTTTGTTGCATATCTCCTTGTGTCGTAATGGGTTCAAGTTGATTTGTTATTTATTACCTTTTTTATCTAGTTGAGTAGAGCATGTATTTGCCACTCTATCATGTAAACATTGTGCCACTCCAAATTTAGTTTATTTTCCCGAAACAGGATTTAGACACCTAAACTTCATTTATAACATTTTATAACCCTATTTATTTTATATAATATTCATGTAGTTCATTTCCAACAATATTATTTTACATACTTGTAGAAGTGGGAATAAGCTCATCATTTCACAATAATCTGTTTCTATACTCCAGCATTGTTCATTTTTTTGTCATATTGATTGACAGTTGTCATAAAAAAACGAAAATTCATGAACTGTAATTTAAATTCGATAGACATTTCCCACTTCCGAGGTATTCCTATACTCATAAAACCTTGTTTTTTATAATAATCTGTGTGTGTTTGTAGAGCTTTGAAGAAGCAACAAATAAAGTTGCGAAACGTCTTGCCTTATCGTCTTTTTAAAAAAAGATTCCATACCCACGAAATAAATTTAGTATTTAGTTGATGATCGCAATCGAAATGTAGATATGCTGTTATTTGTTTTTGTAGATACTGGTTCTTGAGATTTTCTTTGTAAATTTAATAGATTTTTCTCAATAGTTTAGGTGTTGAAGGAATCCATCTATAGTGTTCATTCCATGTTGCCAATTGATGAAATGGTGTACATATCTTTCCCAAAATTCGGGATTCAGTAAATATTGGTAGATAGTTTTTTGTTCAAAATTGTCTATATACAAATCAGCTAAAATAGGAGTTCCACAATCAACAATTTCTCTCGTCAGCAATTTTTCATTTGACTCCATTTTCCAATTTTCACTAACAGCTATGAAACGGCTCGACTTGCAATATTGCGGTTTCCACTAACTGAATTCTCTAAAAAATCGAACCCGAAAATATGCCGCTTATTTCGTTCAAGGTCATCGCGTTTCTGAGATTCCCACACTAGACAACGAATTTAGGACACCCGGTATAAATGTCGGGATATTTCAAATTAAACCTACTATTAGAAATTCCGTTGCAATTCCTTTGATTAAAGAATTAAATAAGGCACACCAACACACCTCAAGATTGGTGCTTCCTTTGAAAACGAAGATGATAAATTGCCCCCCATATTTTAAATATGTTTCTCTATCTTCTCGAGATAGCTCGGAAGCCGGAACAACAATGGCGTACCATTTATTTGATAAATTGGCCCAGTCTTATTGCTAGAAGCCGTATTAGGTGAGTTCTTTGTGAAGACGGTAGAAATATATTTATGGATAACGCCACGGTGTCATAGCAGCAGGCGAAGAATGATTGGTATTTGGTGTATACGGAGAGACGTTTCGCATTTTAATTCGAAGGGGCTCTTGGGTTTCCAACATCGAGAGATTTCGTGATTATGAGATAAAACATTTATGAAGAATAAATATTTGGGATTTTTCCACCATTTATCGAGTGTCCACCAGAAAGGTATACTAATTGTGTTGCCGTTATTTTGGTAAACATAAATCTTGACAGTTCAAATTTGGCAGTCGTGAAGTGGAGACGTGAAATTATTATTTCAGTAACCAGTTGAGAAAATCATTATTTTTCATTCCGCTCGTTACAAAGAAGAACGCGAGTTACGGAAAATAGTGTTTAACAATAAGTTTAACACATTATTTTTTTAAATTTTGAATGAGATGAGACTATTTGAAATTGTCCTTCCAAGTGTCAAATGGATTCGGAGATATTTATTCTTCACTTCGTTGTCGTGGAAGTATCGTTAGTATTATGTTGCTTGATTTTAATTATCAAAATAGTAGATAATTATATTACATTCAGTATTATAATTATATATACATTCAGTCAATATATCTCAATATAGCCCAATCTAAAATGAAGAATATGAAGAAAAAATTACACATATTCAGGAGATCAGCTCTTACTTTAGAATATGTGTCACATTCATTCAATATAGATGAATTGAGGGCTGCAATCAAATCTACCAAATCTCGAAAGGCAGCAGGTTTTGACGGAATTTATCCAGAATTCATCAAACATTTAGGAAAAAAGGCCTTGACTTGGTTATTGTTATATTCTGAATTCAGGAAACTTTCCTTCCGAATTTCGTAAGGCTAAAGTAACAGGTATTTTGAAACGAGGGAAATATCCCAACATTCGGATTTCCATACTCTGGAAAACATACTGTCATCTTATTTGGAAATTTTAAAGAATTATTTTATTGAGTGGCGATTATGTCCAAATCCCAACAAAACAGAGGTATCTTGTTTGCATCTGAATAATCATGAAAAATAAAGGAAATTAGCTGTAACATTCAATGATTCTCCTATCGAACAGAATTTCTATCCAAAATACTTAGGAGTTAAATTAGATTCATCTCTCAATTACAAGGCTCATTTAAATGATCTGAGCCTAAAACTGAAAACTATGAATAACATTGTTCAGAAATTAGCTACATCATCTTGGGGTGCTGATGCTCCCACTCTTCGCACAGCATCTCCAGTCCTGGTTATTTCTGCAGCTGAGAATTGTTGCTCGGTTTGGTTCAATAGTGCACACACACAAAAAATTGATGCACAATTGAATACATCCATGAGAATAATTACTGGCACAATAAGATCTACACCGGTTCATTCGTTACCAGTTTTGTCCAACATTGTCCCTCACCATATTCGCAGACAGACTGCAGCTCTGAATTCTTGGAACAAATATCATTCTTTTCCCAATTTATTCCCAATTATTTATATATTCCACAAAATAGAATTCCCAGATTGAAGTCACGCAAACCATTATGGCATAATACGTCCTTCAATATGAACTTAAGTGATCAAGAATTATGGAAGACTGAGTGGAACTCTTACGAAATGTTCAATAAGTATCTCGTTTCTGATCCTTCTGAAAAAGTTCCTGGTTTTGATCTTCCAAGAAAAATTTGAACAGTCCCTAATCGTTTGAGAGCAGGTCATGGTCGTACCAATGACATGCTATTTAGATGGAACTCAGTTCCTAGCGCAAGTTGTGAATGTGGAGAAGCAGAAGAAACAATAGCTCATCTCATCAATAGTTGTCCCTTATATAAATTTCAAGATGGTTTTAGGGCTATTCATGATATTTCCGAGTCTTTTTTGGAATGAGTTATAAATTTCAAATGAATATGATACGTATTTTTGTTATTCTGTTCTTTTTTCTGCATTTGTCTTTTTATTTCCAGATTCGATGTGAGCAACTTGAAGAAGTCTCTGTCTCCATCAATAGAGGACCACTCTTGAAGAAAGAAGTCCCTAAAATATATTTCAGCTTATTTTGGTATTTTCACACTTAGACAGGGAGTCAGGGTTTTTTTTACTGGGGTTTTTTCCCTAGGCTTTTATGCCATACGCCGAATTGTATGACACCCCGTCACTAACCCCTGATCTATTTGCTTTATTGTTTGCTAACTAAATATTGTCTCATCATAGATAGCAATTTATTTTGATTTAACCTTATATTTTCTGTGCTCTGACATAAATTTGACAAGTTGTCAAAACCAGTGTTAACACTTATCAAATCTTGATTTGAACTACTAATTACTAGTCTTTGAGGTTCAGTTTCATTTTTGTGTAGATACGTATAGAAGTATAACCTATAGTGGAACTACGCAGTTTGTGTTTCATACTAACCGTTGCAGTATTGCCTTTCATACGAGATCAACGGAATGAAATTCGAGATGAAAAAAATTTTTGGAAAAAGATGATTTTGCCAGAAGGTTTTACGAAGAAGTAATTGAAATGATCTTCAGAAACAAATAAAAATAGGTATTGGAGGAAAAAATTCACCCACTTGAAGAACACTCGAGAAGACAAAGCACATGGTGTAGGCGAGGTCCAAGAATTTAGATCCATGAATGACTCCGAAAACGTTATAAAAAAGAATTCAGCACAGACCTGTAAATTGAATGTTATAGGATTAAAAAAATGAAAAAACATTAATAAACCCAGAATTTTTTACATGAAATTATTCAGTTACGAAGAAAAAATTAATTAAATGAAAAATCGAAGAAATATTGAGGGGAAAAAATCATATCAAGAAAGAATTTACGAAACCCAGGGTTGAAATACTCAAGAAATCTTCGGAAAAGTATAGCTTCAGAAATGTTTGGAGCCGAAACGGTAAAATATATGCCTTTGCTGATGGAATTGAAATTCAAATTAAAAAGGATGGATTCTAAATAAATATATATGTATGTTTTTCACAGGATCTAATGTCAATCAATCAGGGATAAATATCATGCAGCTGAATATTCGAAGCTTGCGAAAGAGTTTTTTGAACACTTGGAATTTCTGGATTTCCAGAATGATATAAAAATTCAAACCGCGACGTGGAATATTCAGAATCAGGACAACTTAGAGTTGTCAAACTTTTAGTCCTATTACAATAAATCACACCTGGAATAGAATGAGGTGTCGTCATTTTTGTTCATAATAGATGGCACTTCTCTACAGAATCTTCCAAAATAGGTAAAATCGCTGTAACCAAATTGAAATTTCAATAAAACTATTCTGAATTCAACATCTCTGACATCTAAAGGCCGCCATCAACAAATGTAATGACTTTCATTGATGAACTGAAAGACCTTTCGGAGCTTCAAAAATCTACAAATTTCAATATGCTAATTGGTGACATTAATATAAATATTATCGACATTATATCGAACTCCTACATGAATAATCTCAGTTCTTAGAGGTTATAGACCTCACATACTTTCTTCTACATAGGTAAATGGATCCTTGCACCATGCATTTATAAGAAAGGATGACTGTTTTAGGATCATGAAGATTGTACCAATTGTAATTCTGAGCGCTACTACAGATTATTACTGCACCATTATAAATATAAATGAGAAGGTTCGCAATATTAGCAAGGGACATAGATATCTAAGTGAGCAAATGAAAACAATAAATTGAATGACATGTTGAAAAATGTTAATTAACCCGATGTTTTCGCCGAAGAAAAGATCAATAAAAAACATAAGAAATAAGGAAATACATTTTCTTTCCCTAAGGGAGAGTGTGAAGGATTTTTATCCTTAAAATTGCTCTATATGGCCGAGGTCTGATGAGAGAAATATAAGAATATAAACATAAATGTTCTGTGTAACTAACTTATAGATAAATGCAATGAGAGTTATACTTCATGATTCAAGAAATTCAAGAAAAATTTGGACAGTTCTTAATCATTTGAAAACAGGTCATGGTTGTACCAATAGTATGCTATTCAGATGGAACTCAGTTCCAAGCGGAAGTTGTGAATGTGTATATGCAGAAGAAACAATACCTCATCTCATCAATGATTGTCATATAGGTATATAAATTTCAACATGGCTATTCTAGATGTTTCAGATTCTTTCTTGGAATGGGTTATAATTTTTAAAAAAATTAATATGTATATTCTGTTTTCAGTTCTTTCTTCTGCTTTCCTGTTTGTATTGTCAGATTCGACAAGTGCAACTTGAAGAAGCCTCTGTGTTTATTAATAATAGACCACTCTTGAAGAAAGAAGCTCGTTACGATCTTCCAGATCTTGACTAATCCTTGACCATTCCAGATGCCTTAAAAACTTGTAAAGATTTAATAACTGTTTATCGTGATATTGGATTTTTTTCAGGATGCAAATCATTAAAAATATGACACAATTCTTCATGAGTTCTAACACGATCACCTTAACCGATCATCATTAATATTTCAATACGATCTTTTTCACTCAAATTTACCGTTTTCCAACGTATTCACGATTTATTTTCACAAACTAAACTTCAAAAAACGTGGAGACAGTTACTCACTACAAAATATTTCGTTTTATCTATTACTATGGATACGAACAACATCAATTTATTTATCTGAACGACTTTTTCCTCAAATGGACAAAAAAACTATATTTCTTCTTTTTACAAATAATTTTTACATGGAATCTGGTATGAACAGAGGAAACAAGGTGCTCTTTCAGAATCTGCAGAAATATACTGGGTGTCCCATTTAAATAATAAAAAAATGGTCACCTGTGGAAGGTAATTCTCATTCAACCTAAACTGGACTATAGAGGCGTATTTTCCCAATATGAAAACTTAAAATACTTATAAGTTTTTAACGCAGCTGAATATGAAATAACGGTATGGAAAAAAAGTGTTTCGTTTGATCTCAAGACCCTATGGTTAAAATTGACGCAGTGGTCCAAGATTCACCCTGTTTATGTAACGTACTCATTTGTTATTTATTTATTATTTATTTTCAAATAATATCCAACACAACTCTTCAAGGAGTTACGTACATAATTGATCACTTATCTGAATTGGTTTATTTCTGCTGAAGGCCAAAGTTGTTAAATAAAAAGGTCTGAGAGATTATATCATGTATAAGACAAGAAATAACATGAAGAATCATGAAAAAATATAAATTAGTGCCATATTCCTCATCATAAAAACTCGTTGGCTTATACTATGCTCGCGATGCTGAAGGGTATCCAAAAGCACACTCTCAATCCCCTATGCCATTCATCAACTCTCCTCCATTGAAATAACGAGAAACAAAACTCGCCGTGTTGGTAAAAAGTACGAACGCGAAAATAATAAACGCCGTTTTAATGTCCCAACTTCTATTCCATGAAATATTACAAATTCGGGGGAATCGTAATAAGTTAAATTTTCGCACAGCTAAACACCCCTTGTATTTTCATCAGTTTCTACATTGAGGAGTTTACCGCTATCGTCAGAAGTTTTCTCTCATTAGATGAATAAAAATTTCCATAATCATAGATTAATGGACACAAGAAAGATAGTTCATATTTTTAATACTAAATTTTCTTGCATCTAGCAGGACTCATGAATTTAGTGGAGTTCATACACTCCGTGAAAAATATATTAAACTCTTCAATTCTACTATGGACTTGAGAGACCACACTTAAACAGGGTGTTAGAAAAAGGGATTCCGTCTCTAGGATAGATAAAGGGCGTTGAATATACACTTCTTCTACGATTTTCCGAAGCAACTGATAACTTTGTATTGAAATTTTGTACTAGTATGTTTCGAAGGCTGATACATGCAATAAATTTATTTTTATGTTTGGCGAGCATAAAGGGATGTAATTATACGGTTCCTACCAAGTCGTATAGAACATAACTGTACAAATAAAACAGTTATCCACCGAAATTTCAAGTGAACTTAAACATTATTTAGTTTCACACCAGCACCGAACTTTAGATAAAACTTGATGGAGTTTCTGGATATTTTGATCAGCAAATTATGGAGTAATATGCAATGCCAATATATAACTAAATATATATAATGATGGTTTTCGTAGGTATGTAGTCAGAAATAAATAGTAGAACACTGTTTTTACTCGAGCTAAAAAATGACAAATGAGTTTTCTACTATTTATTTCTGACTGCATACCCACGAAAACCATTATTATATTCTGAAATTCATTCACGAATTATCTCAAATTATATATATATATATATATGTATATATCGAAAGTAGGCCAACAACTACATCGAAAATTATTGAGAATATCTTTCTCTCTCTAAGCTTTTGTCCTTTCAAATTCCTCATACATTCGAATGAAATATACAAATATGTTGAATTCAAAATAACCAAACTAACAGTTTTCCTTCAGTTTTATTTCAGCCACAGTCCTGTTCCACTTAAAAGTTATATTTTAAACTATTATCAATTGAATGATAATATGGGTACATAATCAGGAACATTTACCTTTCGATGAACATGGTTTTTTTGCACTAACATATTAGAATTTCAGATGGAGGAATACTTCCTCAAGGAAATGCTAAATCTTTTGTTTGATATCTCTCGCTGCCAACCTGAATACATTGGTATCTATAGGGACTATAAGCGACGCTGCGATTTGGCATCAAGTTCAAACAAGCAATCCTATCATCGGTCAGTCATAAATATGACTAAACAATTTTAATGAATTCTTTACGAATATTTTCACATTTGCCGATATACAGGGTTGGGATAAAGTTTGGTACCAAATCTATATATTTAAAACGGAATGGACGATAATTTTGAAATTTGGCCGTTGAGTGTAATGGACACCAATGCATTTGATGAGCATATTTTCATTCATGAGATACTTCCGGTTCAACCGGAAATGACCAATTTTATTTTATTTAAATGGGACACCCTGTATATTTCTGTAGATTCTGAAAGAGCACTTTGTTTCGGATCTGTCCATACTAAGTTCCATGTAAAAATAATGTGTAAAAAAAAATACAGTTTTTTTGTCCAATTGGGGAAAAAGTCGTTCAGATGAATAAATTGATGTTATTCGTATCCATAGTAACAGATAAAACAAAATATTTTATAGTAGGTAACTGTCTCCACGTTTTTTGAAGTTTAGTTTGTGAAAATAAATCGTGAATACGTTCGAAAATGGTCAATTTGAGTGAAAAAGATCGTATTGAAATATTAATGACTAGATGAAAACCCGGCTTCGCTCGGGTGAAATTTGACTCATTATACACATCTTGATGCAAAATATAGATAGATGTTTTCTATAGTCATCGGTTCTCTAGACGGGACGAACCTGAAGTCCACGCGAACGAAGTCGCGGGCAAAAGCTAGTTTGTTATAATTAACGGTAAGTAACCTATCTATATAGTAATTGAATTATCAATGAAGTAATTCGTAAAAATGAAGTATCTTTTTGTACGTGTAACTCCTAACCAAAAAGAAACCTGGCAATCACTAACCTTAGACCTATATTACTTAAAGTAGGCGACCATATGTTTTTATCAAATCGCTAGTGCCTTGGAAATTCGCAAAACGGATACAACCGTCAACGACGTCTGACCTCACGCGTCTGCCCGCGTTCGGGTCGCGCACTCAGCGATGAGCCACTTCTTCCCCACCGCACCTACCCCGCTCCCCCCACGCCCCGTTCGCCTGGCACCGCTGCCGGTATTTATCACCGAAACGGTATTTATCGCCAAAATTGCTATGACTCTGCATTTTAAATCTGTAATATCTTCGAAAATATTTATTTAATTTACATGCTGTAAAAAGCCATATTGATCTTTATTAAATGCACAATGTATTTAAGATACTTAATTGGATAAGGATTAATACTGTATTGCTTAAAATCGCTTCGTAAATAAGCCATTATTTCTCGTACAAAGTAAAGGATAAAAAATGGTTATTGTGGGTTATTCCTAAGAGATAAACATATACCTTCACGGACTTTTTGTAGACCTTTTCAAGTTGTACAATGCTGTAGTAAATTGTTTTGATCTATCTTGTAGGATTCAGTCAGCGTTTGCAATGTAAGCGCAAAAAATGTGTTTTTTTTACGACCTCACATTAGAAACCTCAAAAATTGTAGCCTATGTGTTATTCTGATGTATAAGCTATATTGTGGTAGAGTTTCATTCAAATCCATTCAGTAGTTTTTACGTGAAAGAGTAACAAACATCCATACATCCATACTTACAAACTTTCGCCTTTATAATAGTAGTAGGATGATCGGTTATGGTGATCATGTTAAAACTCATGAAGAAGTGTGTCATATTTTTAATGATTTGCATCCTGAAAGAAATCCAATATCACGATCAACAGTTACTAAAACTTTACAACGTTTTAATGCATCTGGAATTGTCAAGGATTTACTAAGATCTGGAAGACCACGGGACGTAATGAACGAAGCGATAAGGCAAAATATTGCCATTGATTTAGAGGAATCACCTCAAACTTCTATCAAAGTTCTGGCGCGGAACTACGGCATAAGTCGACGTTCGGTAGAAAAAATATTAAAAAAGGAAAATTTTAATCCGTATAAGATACGATTAGTCCAAGAATTATCAGAGGATGATTTTGATCGGCGGCTCGAATTTTGAGAACGGCTGGCTAATGAACATCTGTAATGACGACGAACGGTTTGCTTTCAATGTAGTGTTTTCTGATGAGGCAACTTTTTGTTTGAATGGAGCGGTTAACCGCCATAACTCAAGATGTTGGTCAACTGAGAATCCTCATTGGATTGATGAAGCACAAACCCAGCGACCAGAAAAGTTGAATGATTGGATGGGAATTGTACAAAATAGGCTAATAGGCCGATTTTTCATAAACGGGATCTTAAATGGAGAAAAGTATCTAGATTTACTAAATAATCAAATCATTTCTGCACTCCAACAAGATGGAGCACCCCCTCACTATGATAGACGGGTTCAGAATTTTCTAGATGCTACTTTTCCAAATCGATGGATTGCATGTAGAGGACGCATAGAGTGGCCTACTGTTCTCCAGATCTCAGATTTTTCTTTGGGGTTATCTAAAATCAAGTGTTTAAGTTAATCGACATGCATGCTTGCAGGAATTGAGACAACGGATTCTGGATGAATGTGCATTAATACGTGGAGAAGTCTTGAGAAAATTTACTCAAGAATTTGTTAATGGACTGGCATATTGTCAGTAGGTGAATGGTAAGCTTTTCAAACATCTAAAATGATTTTTTTAATTATTTTTAATAATTTTTTTTTACTAGTAAAAGCGTGTATTTGTTCTTTCTATAGATTTTCATAAAAAATATGTCATGAAAAGCAGAAAGAGTTATCTACTACAACGTATTTCGTTTTATTTCTTACTATTGATACAGATAACAACGATTTATTTATTTTATCCCATTTTGATTTTTAAAGATGACAATATTCAACCCATAGTAACAAGGGTGAGATGACGTTTATCCACTGAGTGAATTAAAATTTATTTAATTCACTAGTGGAATAAAATGTTCACCACTCACTTTCTGGAAATTATTCTTTCCACACACAATGCACGTAAAACTCATTTTGAAGTATGTTTCTTAAAATTTATAGCTACATTAACAGTCATTTCTATCATTAAAGTAAAAATTACTATTATTCGGATTTTGACAATGGAAACCTGCACCTCCCCCAAAGGAAACACGCTCAGTCGTTATAGCACATGTGTTTGAGGACTTCTCAGTACCTGCTGGAATATCCATTTCTGCATCAGGAACTCCGGTGGTGGTGACCTCACCAAGTATTTGTTCAGAAATATTTATTTTGTTTTGTAGTGAATCTTCAATATATCCGTCTGGAACAGAACTTGAGCGCCATAATAATAATAATAATAATATAAGTTTATTCAAAATTAAGTTTAAACATATAATATAAAGAATTCAAAAAAACAATATCTACAAAATAAAAATTGTGACCCAATGAATACGGAATTTTCCCAGAATAAACCCGAGTTTCCCACTAAAACCGAAGTTGTGCGTGGGAACTCATCTGCTGCTATATTCGTATCAAATTTTCACTGTATAGATGTCAAAGTGTCATCGAGGACCTGTCCCAAACTCACAATGAAAAGCTCGAACACTCAGTATAACGTTATTAATCCTTATTCCCAATTAATTTATGTACATCATTTCTATTAAGGTCTAGTATATATTTCTTGAATATTTTTTTCAGTAGATTAGCATTATTTATTCTACGTACATGTGCCTTATATATCTGTGGTAAGTAGTTGTAAACTCTATCACTAAGATATCTGTATGTTTGTCTTCCAATGCTTTTTTAGCCCTTGTCATCTGTACTTTTCCCTTTGATTTACTTCTAGTGCTATAGCTATGTTCCAAGTTCCGTAAGGTACTCTTGTTCCCGTATATGAACAGTATAATATTGAACATATAGAGTTGACGTATGTCCATTACCCTAGCATCCTCATAAATAAGATTTGATGGATAATCTTTTCTTCTATTCTACATGATTTTCAGTATTCTCCTCTGTAGTATTTCTAGTTTTTCGAGGTGGGTATCAAGTAAGCCACCCCAGCTCAGGATGGCATATTGTAATCGGGATTGTACTAGTGAATGGTATATCATTTTAAGGTGAGCGATTCCCAGAATGGATCTCAAGTATTTGAACTTATATAACATATATCTGAGTGTTTCCGATAATTTATTGACATGTAGATCCCATCTAAGATGAGGATCTATTGTAATTCCCAAATACTTAACATGATTTGCTTTCTTTATGATATTAATTTTTCCACAGTTGTTCAGTATTAGCTCATCATAACCCGGCAATTGATTCCCATAACTTGCAAAGGGAACAAAATGAGTTTTCTCGAAGTTGATCGTCAATGATTTTTGATCTAACCAATCTTTAATTTTTAATATCTGATTCTCTACCTTTGCTTTAAGACTGCCCCAGTCCTCAGCCGTGAACAATATGGCCGTATCATCCGCGAAACCAAATATGGAACCCTCACACTTCAAGGTCAGCAGACCATTTATATACAAAGAAAACAGTAAGGGCCCTAATACCGTACCCTGTGGTATACCATATGTTAGTTCTGCTTCGGTGCTCAAGATGTTATTCACTTTTACGGTTTGTCTGCGTCCACTCAGGTAACTTCCAAAAAGCTCTAGTGGGTCACCTCGTATACCCATGCTGCTCAGGACCTCCAGCAATTGAGTATGGTCGACAGTGTCGAAGGCCTTGGCTAGATCTAAGAATACGCATATTGCTGGTTCTTTGTTATCTATATGTTCATATATTTCACTTGTGAGAGCAGCTATCGCATTGTTTGTGGAAGAACCCTGTCTGAATCCATATTGTCTCTCGGAAATCAAGTTATACCTGTCTACAAACGCTATCAGTCTTGACTTCAATAGTTTCTCGAAAACTTTTGAGAAAGTGGTCAACAGTGAGATGGGCCTATAATTGTTGATTATTTCGGAATCACCTTTCTTCAATATAGGTGTAACCACAGATCTCTTCAAAGCACTCGTTGAAAATATTTTATTTATGAAAGAAGTGATCGAAGGTGTAATCTCACATGTAGTCTTCTTGAGATGTTCAGCTCTGATTCCATCAAATCCCGGGGATTTTCCACACTTGAGAGAATTAATTACAGCTAATACTTCTGTTTCTTCAAATGGACAAAGAAAGAATGTGTTCTCTATGATGGTCCGATGAGGTTCCGCAGTTGATGGTCTTGTTATTTTATCTGCATAATCTTTTCCGATATTAGCAAAAAAAACTATTGAATAAGTTTGCCTTTTCTCCTTCTTCTCTAATTTTGACTCCATCTTTGCCCACAATTTCCCCTATTATAGTATCCTTCTCCGCAGCATTAATCTCATCTGCAATTCTCCATATTTCCTTGGGCCTATGTTGACTTTTTTCTATTTTGTTCTGGTAGTACATCTGCTTCGCTATTCTTATCAGCTTGTTGGTATATGCTCTATAATTGAGGTATGCTATCTTCTTTGAATAATTGTCAATATCATTCTTATAGTCGCTATGTAGTGAGTTCTTTCTATTTATTGATACCACTAGTCCACTCGTAATCCATTTCTTCCTTTTACAATCAACTCTTTTTAGCTTTATGGTCTTTGTGTTTTTCTCTATCATTGCACTAATTGTCCTCATGAGATAATCCACCTGGTCATTTGCGCTGTCAAGGTTGTAATACAATGTCCAGTCATATTCCCCGATATCATGTCTAAGTTCGTCATAATTAACATAACTCTTCGTAATTCTCTTCTTGGTTATTGTTTTATTATTTTCAATAGGAATGCCTAGAATAGTACATCTATGATCTGTTATATTTGTTTCAAAAACTGCAGAAATACATTCCTGATGTATATTTTTTCGAGATCTCAGGAACATATGATCGATACACGTTCTTGACGCACCCTGTATTCTCGTATATTTATTAATCATGGATACAAAATTATATTCACTTAGACAATTTAAATAGTTCATAGTTACTCCTCTGTTAGTAAGTATGTCCAAGTTCATATCACCCACAATGATATGATGATCTGCCCTTAATATTCTCATATTTTCCAGATATCCTTCAAGGTGAACGATAAAATCCTCAGGCGTCGTAGATGGGGACCTGTAAAGCGATGTTACAAGTATTTTGTATCTACCTAGGGTTATCTCAATTTGTACGGCCCTGCAGTTATCTATTTGTACGAATTCAATTTCAAAACCAAGATAATCTCTAACATACACAACAACGCCGTCGTTCTTATTATAGCAGCCTTCACTGTACACCATTTTATATCCATCGATATTGAATAAATCTTGACAGTCAGTTATGTCGAAGGTTTCTGTTAACACAATCAGGTCAAAATCAACTATTATTTGACTAAGAAAGACAGTAAGTTCATCGAAATTCTTTCTTATACTCCTTATATTCAAACTAAAAATCCTCAAAAAGCTTCCTCCTCCCGGTCCATCGACGATGCCACCATTCAACTCCGCCAGCCCATCGAACTCAGCTGTGTTCACCGGGCGGTAATTACAACATCCCACAAAATCATCCATAACAAGAACAGAAAACAACAAATAAAATCCCCCGTACACACACAAATTTGGAAAATTCAACTTACGTTTTTTTTCTTTTCTTTTTTTACTTATTTCGACGAGTACTTCTTGTTACTCCCTTCGCAAGAGTAGTTTTCAGGTCTTTTAGGGGTTCTTTTTCCTTGGTGGTAGTCGTATGAAACTCCGATGTGATGTCCCTGGAAGGGTGCTGGTCCCCTTGAGTCTTCTTTTCCCCCTGTATATGACTTCTGCTCACTCTCTCAATCGTTAGTGTCGATGGTGCGCTACTGACTAAACTTCTCGGAACCATATATTTCTTGTAGTTCTTCGACTGTGTACGGTTTATCGGCGATAAACAATTTATTTCCTCTTATGTAAGAGTGTTCGGAAGGATTTTTCCTTATTCTATTCAAAAACCTCCTGAAAATTTTCTGCTCCTGTCTCTGTTCATATGTGAGGTCATGCGACAGCGCAATCCCAGTTCCCTTCAATCTCCTACACTGTGCGAAGACTTCCAGCTTTTTCAGGTATGATGCAAATTCAATTTTCACAGGCGACCTCCCAGAATCCTTGAGGCAGTACAGATTATTTATATCTCTTTCCACAATATTAACCCCTAAGAGTCCATTGAGTTTGGTAGCAACAGAAGAGACTGAAGCCTCCCCGGAGTCCTCCAAACCAAACAATATGATGTTATTTTTCCTCGATTTTTTCTCCAATACCTCGACCCTTTCCTTTAATATTTTATTTTCGTTTGCAAGGTCCTGATTTTTTTTCTGCAACTCCTCTATTTTTGCAGGAGTTTAGATTCACTAGTTTCAATAGCAGATTTTATTTCCAGTCTATTTTTAATAATTTCATCCTGTAAGCTTTTAATTGCATCAAATTGTTCTGATTCCATCCTCAAATGCAATACCGGAATGATAGTGTGTGGTCTCCTTTAGACAATGTGTTGACCAGGGCCTGACAATTGTTATCTCCCAGCGAAGCGGTGAATGCAAGTTTATTATTGTAAACCAACGTTCAATATCTACTTTTTTTTGACCAAATCCACAATTCCACTCAACAATAATGGAGCACAATCTTAATATATTGCATACACCAATTTTCAAAATTCTTTGCAGTGTTTTACACACCTAAATTTCAGATTTTCCAGCAGACAAGTTTAATGATCATTCATACACAGTCTGTCGATATATTAACTTCACCATGTCTTTTTCAAAACTGTCACATCTGCCCAAGAATGTGCGAGTAGGGTGGCACAAGAATGCCTGAAACTGTTTGTTTAACATCAGAAAGGCCTAAGTACTTTGCAATAGTAACGGGCATTTTCGAAAATCTATTCACACCTACAGGCCGGACGGTACATTTTTCATTTTTATAATTTATAAATAGTCGCTTGTGATCAACTTTGCTTAGCCTCAAGTTCCTATAAGTACTTGCGGAATATATCGAGTGCAGAAACCTTTTTGAGTACCATTGACCACACTGAACACTCTTTTCTATCTTTTCGTATCTGGAATCCGAATAACCAATACGCTGCCCCAATCTTCCACGTCATCTACGGTCATAGTCACCAGCTCGCCGATTCTACACCCTCCAGCAACACCCATAATAAAAACTACCTTTATCAATCAAGTTGTGGGTAAAAATCAGTTTTATAAGGTACCTGAAACAGTGGCTAATTGCTAACTCATATACAGGTCATTTATTTCGAAGATCGTCTGCTACACTTTTAGTTGAATCTGGGGGAGACTTATGACACTAAAGAAACATGGCGGTTGGGAGTCATCAACGGTCGCTGAAGTGTATGTTGATGAATCGGTGTCACACAGAACAGAAGTTGCTAATAAAGTGTTCAGAACGTGTGGCAGTTCTGAAATTACACCCGATTTGTGACCAGGTACATCAACAGCAGTTGTGTCCATGTCAGAGAATATTAATTCAACACAAGAAAATTCGTCTGTTGTAACGAATAGTTCAAGGAACATGTCATTCAGGCAATGCACATTTAATAATTGTACTTTTGATATAAAGAAAATATAACCTATACTCATTAAAATATTTTAAAATCAAATATCTTCCATTATCTATATGTATATATATCCGGGAAAAGAGTATTCACTTTTTTCCCGGAAAAAAAAGTAACTTCGTGGAAAGGTATATCGGGTGAATCCACGAGTAGCAAAGGGAAATAACTGAAGATGGTACTTGCCAACATGTGTTTCTGCTGATTGGTTTCGTGAGGGCAAGGTAACCTTAGGAATAAGGAGATGGGAAGAAGACAAAATAGATAATAGGAGTACACAAACAGGAGCGAGCGACCAATTAATCTCTTCAACACTAGGACCTATCATTTCGGAGGAAAATCTAACACATTGGTTACCTTGCCCTGACGAAGCCAATCAGCAGAAACACGTGTCGGCAAGTACCATCTTCATTTATTTCCTTCTGCTACTTGTGGGTTCACCTGATATACCTTTCCTACATAGATTTGATCTCCACGATGAACAAAGTGTTTGAACATCATACAAATTATGATCCTCAAATGGATATTTGGGAAACCGCTACTGTTTTCTTTGGAGGAGTTGTGTAAGATCTCGGATGTATTGGACATACCACAACTATACTTTTTCAAATTAACTAGTTTAATCCACAAGGAAAAAATATTGCTGGCATCAATTGATCGTGGGTACTCTACTCGATATAAACAGACCAACGCCATGACAATACGTACCAGAAAAACGGTAGGACAGAAACTAAGGACCAGCGTTGCCAGATGAATGAAATGAAATTATGGTACGGGGTTGCCAAAATTATCAGATTTTCCTGAAAATTATGTTACAACTATAAATAGCAGGAAAGTAATTTAGCCCAGGTCTGGTGAATACCTCAATATGATAATGTGGAAAATGAGCTACTTGCCATATTTAATAAATATCGCACTGCCACCAATAACTATGATTTATAATGACTAATTGCAAAAAATTATTTCTACTTGATATTTACTGAACACACTACCAAATGATAAAAGGTTGAATGAAGAATAACTGTCGATGCTGAAGGCAGGCGAAAAAATGAGCTCTAGATCTAGAAAATCTAGGAATGACCATGGGAAAAAACCCAGAAGCAAATGTACCGAAACTGTGTTTTTCGAATTTCAACCCTATTCCCATAATAAAAAGAGAAAAAATAACATATTTACAGACACGCAATAGAAAAAGTACCGCTCGACTGATGTAGCAAAGCGTAAATTGGTACCCAGATGGCTTTTATGACAGTCTCTTCCGCAAAACTGCGAAAAAGACCAACTATCTACCAGCTGTGGGGTAACGCAATAATGAGAGAACGCTGACTAAGGACGTACCTAGCCCCAAAAATGAATGCCACCTACCAAGGGAATACAGAAAATTGAAAAGCCCCAAGTTATTCAAACCAAAGGTGGAACTATGGCTTCTGAATTCTGATTCTGCACTAGTAAATGATTTGAGAGAAAATAAATGAATACAATATTGAGACATGTTGTTTTTTCACGGTTGGGACTTTTGCTTTGTGTCCTGACTTGACATGGAAGTATAGCTTTGTGAACCAAATGTAAACATTACTATGCTCCCGTTGTCAACCTATTTTTGGGATAAATACTGTGTAAGGATATGGATGGTTGTAGCGGCGTCAAAAAGGAATAATGTGTTGGTTTTCTGTTTCAAGAACTAACAGGGGATCTTGTAGAAAGCCTCTGTTCATACATATTTATTTCCATTTGCATTATTTGGAGAATATTAGATTGTGTTTGAAGCAAATATTTTCATTATAATAATCATAAAAATAGGCTTCTTGTAAAGTGACTACATACCCGATAAACCTTTAAGATTAATAATTGGATAGTCGAGATTAACAACCACTCAATAAAAAATAGGCACTTACGAAAAACCTCCCAACATTTTTTGTATGCATGAACATTTTAGAAGTATTTATTATTCCTCATGTATTTACCTAAATGAACCGTTTCCAAATTGTTCCATGTGAACGATTTTAAATTGAGAATGTTGTTCTCTTTTCTGGATCCGACCCTGCCCGGAAAAACGTCACTGAGCCGAAATAATCTTAGTTAAAATAAAGTTTAGATTCAATTGAGAATAATATTGAGAGATTTTACTATTTTCAACAATATTCGGATGGAAAATTTTCAGCTGAAATGATGTTATGGATAAAAATTATGTAACATAGAGAATAGGCCATTTCATCATTGGCAAAAAAAGGAGTTAATGAACACGAGTTAATCAATATAACGAGACATTCAAGTGCACAAAACCAAAATATCAATTGGACGCAGAACATCATTTGAAATGTATTGAAAAGCTTAGAGTAAAGGGCAATCATGAGTTTGCCCCCAATCTAAACATCACAGAAAATAACGAGAAATATCAAATCTTCCAGCAGATGCTATTCGGTCTGCTGTAATCCCCAGATAATTAACTATAACAATTGAAAATTTAACTTCAAAATTTATTTATTCAAATATGTTAATTTACTATATTAAAACATTGTCCCTTGAATTTAACTTTCTCAAATGTGGCCATATCAAAGTAAAACATACTTTCTCGTGAAAAAGTCATGTCATATTATATATGAAAATAATTCAACATTACTCCAATATCGCCATTTCATAACGACCGTGGGCTCAATTTCAAAAATATATTTTTCTTAGAAGCGTACTACACTGATACTTTGTATAGAATTTTGAATATCCTCTAGTATGTATTGTATAACATATTGGAACGAGATTGAATGATATCGGTTTCTTGCGGCATCTCTTAGAGGGTGAGCGAACTACGGAACTCCCTTCTCTGTAAAGCATTCACTTTCACCTAGCGGAGGAAAGTCGAACTGACCATATGATTTCATTTGCAGAATTCTCTGAAATTTACAGTTCTCTGCAGAAAGATAGGTAGGCTTGAATATATGA
Source organism: Micraspis discolor (assembly GCA_030674115.1). Classification (NCBI taxonomy): domain Eukaryota; kingdom Metazoa; phylum Arthropoda; class Insecta; order Coleoptera; family Coccinellidae; genus Micraspis; species Micraspis discolor. Next base: position 2,368,449 of record JARTUT010001311.1, on the reverse strand, counting down.
GACAAAATGAAGAAGATATACTTTTCCTGAAAGTTTCTTGATAAATTTTATTTCGGAAATACCTATTCGATATAAGAGGGCTTGTTCCTGGGTGAAAGGCGAAATAGCGTTCTGCCTAAATGTCAGTTATTTCCGAATATTAAGTTGAAAATAAAGTCAAACCATTGACGGAGAATCCGTTGTCAAAACTTGTCTATTTTACCCTGATGCCATCCGTATCTTACGAAGGGAATGAGGTTGATGATTAATATTTACAAAATAGATTCATTGCGTTCATATTTAGGCTAGGTTGGCCATTGGGTCGAATAGTTCGGCAGTTATGTGAATGTTCTCAGTAACGCCTGAAATATTTATAGTTATTATTTTGAAAAACATGAAACGATTGGTTTTACGAAATGAAATGAAAATTGTTTGCAGAATTTCACAATCAAAGTTTTTTAATAATCCATCCGTAATAAAATATTCTCAGGATATCGACGAAATTTCGTTTGTTTTAAAGAGGACTTATTACCTATATCTTGATTATTCAGAAATGTCATTATTGTTATGTTTGAGCATTAGAATGCTTTTTGATGTTTGGTGAGTGTTCACAAAACGAATGGGCAATACCGAGGGTTTAACTAGAGGCCATCTTCAAGGGTTATAATTTGATTGCAGCTCTGAAATCTTGGAACAAATATCATTCTTTTCCCAATTTATTCCCAATTATTTCATATTTTCCACAAAATAGAATTCCCAGATTGAAGTCACGTAAACCATTATGGCATAATACGTTCTTCAATATCAACATAAGTGAAAAAGGATTATGGAAGACTGTGTTGAACTCTTACGAAATATTCAATATTGTCACCATCAATAGAAGACCACTCTTGAAGAAAGAAGTCCCTAAAATATATTTAAGCTAATTTTTGTATTTTCACACTTAGACGGGGAGCCAGGGATTTTTTTACTGGGGTTTTTTCCTAGGCTTTTTGTCATACGCCGAATTGTGTATGACACCCCGTCAATAACCCCTGATCTATATGCTTTATTGTTTGCTAATTAAATATTGTCTGCCATAAGTTCAAAAGAATATGTATATATTTAATTTGTCCTTCGTTTTCCAAATGTCTAGTCGATTTTGTTATTTAGCGCGAGTTCCAAGTTTTGATAATTTCTCCATCATTTACCAAATTTTTCGGTTATGATTTTAAAAATTACCGCTTAGAAGTCTGCCAACTATGTTTTTGCTACAGGCTGTTACGAAACTCAATGATAACCTAGTATCGAATGAGAGGCTGAGGAACATAAGGTATCAATGAAATGAGAAAAATATCTATGTCAACCACTGAAGCTATAATAGACATTTTCTGAAGAAGTTCAAACACATTTAGCCCCAGTGCGTCTCTTGAAAGTGACTGCCATTTGTCTCTATATTTTTGGCTGTCTGCCCTGTAGTCTTATTTTTCATCGGCGTTCCCATTTATGCTTCTTTCATAAGTTGAGTATCTATCATTCTATTGATTTGTTAATTCTCTACTCTCTTTTTACCTTTCAACCACTTCACCACGTCATGGACTTCACATTTTCATTGATTTCATTATAATAAATTATTTTTGGATTTTGGCTAGTAAGAAATATTAATCTATTTTAACTCTTTTCATTAATCTGCTAGGTTTCACCAATGGTCTTCTGCATCTTCAGAAATTGGTTTACATGAAACCAACAAAGAAAATTTTTTCAATATATACAAATTTCTGACATGGACAAAATAATTTGAAAACTTACAGACATAAGACCTATACTATCAAGTATTAACTCTCCATTCTATTCTCTAGAGAAATAGCATAATAATACAGGGTTATGATAAAGTAATGCACAAAATTCATAAAACGTTCAACGATCGCTTTTTGAAACAAATGCAAAAACACGTCGAACGGTGTTTTATATTCCGCATCTCTTGCATTAGTTACAAATATTACAAGTCAAATTTGTCAAAGTTATGACGTCATCAACATATTTTTTTAAAGGGAAGCTAAGATTTTTATTACATTATGTGATAAAGCTTGTTTTTTTACACTAGGGAAAAATAGTTGCAGAGAGCTAACATAAGAAAAAAAAAAAAAATGAATAAAAAACGAAATAAACGTAAGTTTCATAATAACTTGTCAATTAAACCAAGACTATTTCTTATAGGAATTGTTCAAACTGTGTCCCGTTTACTCACTGACATAGGCCAAGACGATAAAAGACCGCATTTACATAGTTTTCGATCATCTGCGGAGTTATAAGAGTCATTTCGTGTCTAATTCGTTCCATTAAGTCTTCTTGATTGTCTGGCTGGTTAATGTAGACCCGACTTTTCAAATGTCCCCACAGAAAAAATCAAGGGGATAAGATCAGGTGACCTAGGTGGCCACTCCATTGGTCAACATCTTCAAATCTACCGTCCTTCAAACTGGTTATCCAGAAACCTTCGAACAGTAAGACCATAATGTGGTGATGCGCCATCTTGTTGGAACCAAATACTGGGATCCAAGTTTTCCCCATTATCTGGATCAATAAATGACGCAAGTAGGTCCGGAAGCACTGCCATACGAAGATGTTCCAAATATCGTTGAGCTGTTAAATTCCCGCGAAAATAATAAGGACCAATAAATCTTCCCTGACGATTCCACCCGAACATTAATTTTTGGGGCGCTGGGTCTGTTTTGTCTGCATCCAGTGGGCATTTTCCCGAGCCCAGTAGTGACAATTGTGTCGATTTACAGAACCACTTGGACAAAACGTTGCCCCATCGGAAAATACTACACTATTAAGAAAATTTGGATTTTCGTCACAATGCCGCATGAAGATTTCACAAAATTCCAAACGTCTGTCCGAATCATCTTCTGCGAGTTGGTGAAGAGGTTAAACTTTGTATGGGTGTAGTTTTTCTTTTTTAACATTTTTACTAAAAAGACTGACTAACATTTTCTTGTTAGGCAATTTCTGTTGAAGATGCGTGCAAAATATCTAAGTTCACATCGTCGCTTATTCCTGGTCGTCCAGATTTTGGAGCAGCCCTCACGCTTCCCGTTGCATTAAATTTTGCAACAATTCTGCTTACTGTGCTTCTAGCAATTTATCACGTTTCAACTGAGATAATTACTAGAAAATTTTATTTAGTATTTAGGAAGGCCGCTAGCTCTACGTTCGGTGAGGGTCGGGGTTAGATTTTAATTTATATATTTTCTTTATTTGGGGCGCCACGTGATTTATAAAAAAACTTCCTAAAACTAGATGGACACTCAGAAAAAGTGAAAGAAAATCACGAAAATTGGGTAAATCTTCTATAATCATCCAAATAACAAATGTTAACTCAAATTCGTAAGAGATCTTATAAATACGTAATGTTGAAAATAGAAGGAGTTTTCCTATATAAAATATATCAAATTAAAGGAGCCCTTTATAACGTTATAAATGGTTTACAACATTCACAAAATATAATAGGGATGTTCAACAAAATTTACCATATACGTTATTACTTGTTCAACTATATAGATATAACAAAATTACACTTATCGAACAAATTGTGTTCGAATTAACAATAATTTTAAGGTATAGATTCGATTCAAACTAATTTAGATGGATGGTAATAATTTTCCGATGCAATTATTATGGAAGGGCAGTGAGCAGCATCAAAATTTCAGTCATCAAAAACAATAAATGTGTAGATCTGACCTGAATGTTTCGAAGGTAGATAATTTCAAACAGGACGACCATCAACTTGGATGTTGCCAAAATCACGAACTCCAGTACAACGCAAAAGGAAAGAATAAGGTTTTATTCCTGATCCTCAGGAACAGCTCTCGGAACGGTAGTAAAAAGAAAGAAGAGAAAGGCCTTATGATGAAATGCAGGCCTAATGTATGGTTTTCCACTAAGTATGGTTTCGATCCGACAGAATGTCGATAAAATTACAGGCAGGTACGGTAATAAAACACTGTAATTTCCTTTTTCCAAAACTTAGATGATATCAACTTTGAAAACTTGATCCGTTAAAACGAAGATTCAAAAGATAAGGTACAGATATATCTCTTTCAAAGTTGGAAAACAATTTCTGAATGACATACGAAAGAATCATATTCCGCTGTCCCACACATATGTCAGCCCATCGCAGGCGCGAAAGAAAAAAAAAAGTTAAATAACCGAACTAAAACCGCTATAATATTTCGCTTCTCGAGTCAGATGAAAAATATCCAGTGGCGTCGCACTGAAACTGAACCGGTCCTCCTATTCACGAGTTAGAACCGTGACAAATTGGAGGTCTTTCCAAATGTGTTGCGTTAAATAAAGCACATGCTTCTTCATGACTTCGAAGGCGATCGCCATAACCTACCATCATTCGAATTTCTATCCTTTCTCTTTCGTTTAAACGAGCCATAATAATAAAACTGGTGTCACACTAATTGTACAACTGACACTGAAACACCGTTGTTTTAGTAAATCGATCGAAAAAATTGATAAGAACAGATGATCTTACTAGATAAGTTTAAGTTTGATCTCTTTTTATAATTGGTTTTGTTATTTCGTTTTTATTCATTTTCTCGTTTTTTTATGTTAACCCTACTGCAACTATTTTTTCCTAGTGTAAAAAAAGCTTTATCACATAATGTAATAAAAATCTTAGCTTCCCATTAAAAAATATGTTGATGACGTCATAACTTCGACAAATTTGACTTGTTATTTTTGTAACTTATGTCAAGAGATGCGGAATATAAAACACCGTTTGACGTGTTTTTGCATTTTTTTCAAAAGTGATCGTTGTACGTTTTATGAATTTTGTGCATTACTTTATCATAACCCTGTATATTGCACCAAATAGTAGTTAAGAATATGAGCTATGTACAGGATTCATGGCACTTTGTGAAATTCATAAGAAAAATCAAAATTTCTCAAAACCATAAAATTATCTTTTTGGATGAGAAATTTCTTCACGCTAACATTATGACAACACTGGCAATAGAAGTAATATCAATATGATCGGAATTTTTCCACCAACCTGGAATATAACACACATGAATCTGTGATAATTATCGTGTGTGAGTTTAATCCGTTTAATATCACTGTCTACTTTCTTGGCAAATTCAATCCCAATTTGCCTTATCGAAATTCCAACGAATTATTTTCAAACATTCAGCATATTGAATGAAATTTCTTAAGGTCAACAGAATAGGCCTATTCTAGCTATGAGAAAAAAACTAAAATTTTTCATTTTATAGGAAGCAGTTTTCCAAATATTGTCACAAGATACAATGAAGAGATTGGGATTATAACCTCTATTCCATCTAGAGGAATGAAAAGAAGGTACATCTTTCCCATCAATATCAAATAGAAATTATTGTGTTTCATCCAGTCAGCTGAAGCTTTTCCACTTCTATAATTTTTACTATAATCCCACATTACGTGGTGAGAATTAAAATGACCGCAATAAATTGAATCTCCTTTTTGAAGCTGGTATTATGCAAACGATTTAGAACTGTTTTATGGTCCATCTTCAGCTCCTGAGTGATGCTGTGACAGCTCCCATGCCAGTCTACTTCGATCATTTCGAATATTTCATCAACAATCTCGACGACATCTGTTCCAGTGCGTGGTATACCTTTCACATCAAAATTACCAAAACTAAATCGGCGATACCTAAACTGCGCGTGATTGGCTGTTACAGTATTGGTGCCATAAACATTATACTCATTTTTTACCACCGGTCTTGCATTCTTTCCTTCATCAAAGCAAAAGTGTAAAATATACCGAATGTTTTCTTCGTTCACCTCCATCTAATTTCTGATGAATATTATTTTAGTTTTCAGTTTCTGGCTCTTAATGAGCCTTGTGAATGGGAGATGAATCTATTTTAATTCCTAAGGTCTAAAGATGAATGATAGAAGATTCATCGAATGTTACAGCTGATTTCCTGTATTTCTCAACATAATTCAGATGGAAACAAGATACCTCTGTTTTGTGGGAGTTGCCACTCATCAAAATAACTCTATAAAATCTCCAAAATGAGATAAAGATTGAAGAATGAGGGAGTAGAACAGGTCCTATTGGAAGACCGTTTTTCAATGTCTTGAAATTATTACACTTCGAATGGGTATAGAATTAATCCATCTTTCCACACAGTATCATATGCCGATGATAAATCAATAATAATAATAATAATAATAATAATCTTTATTGTATATAAGGCATGTAAGTTCATGCATATACTCGTCAAATAGGTACAAATTACCGTATTACATAGAAATCGTATAGTACACCGCACAAATACTGCAATATAATAAATTACAAACATATGCTGAAGTAACAATCACATGAAAAGTACAGACAACCAGGTACAAAGTCCGGACAAAATCATTTCTCCCATTATAGGAGTAAAATCAAAATGACGGATACCTTAGGTTAGACTAATTCCTATTCTATCTTCCCATTCAGGCAAAACATAAGCGCACATATCATGTTATAGCTTACATTATTTACTCATATCGTTAAAAAATTCTGCCATAGAGTAGTAGCACTTTCCTTGAAAAAATTCCCTAATATAACCCTTAAACCTGGTATAGGCCATGCCCCTGACACTGTCTGGAAGACAGTTCATAAGTTTTTTGCCCATATAGTCAGGAGAATGCTCAAATTTGGCTGATCTATGAGTTTCAAGAATTTCAATGTTTCAATGAATGATGCTCCTGTTCTCAATGTATTAGTGAAGCCTAATTCTATTAAACATATGAGACTGAGAACCAGATCTGAAGAATTTCTATTTTTCCAAAAACCTCCCTGGAAATGTTGTAGAGCATTTTCTATAGAAGATTCAATTGTTAAAAGAATTAAACTTCGTAATATCTTGAGAGGAATACTCAAAAAACTGATCGAAAACTATTAGATTCACACAGATTTCTTCCTCGTTTCAAAATACCTATTACTTTAGCCTTACGGACTTTGGATAGAAAGATTACAGAATTTATAATATTGTTATAGAAAGACAATACCAAGACAAGCTATTTTTCCTAAATGTTTGGTGAATTCCGGATAAATTCCGTGGAACTTTTTTTCATATTCTTCATTTTAGATTGGGATATATTAACTATATTCAGATACATTTAGTAAGAGGCGAGCGATTAATCTTGGATCAATTTTTGATGATGAGACAAAGCTATATCCTATGAACTCCTACTCGAAAGTGTGATAATCATTGTTGATACTACACTATCCCATTTCTCTTTTCTGCTTGAATTGAAAGAATTAATAGGCCTTTCACATTTATCAACGGATGGTGATCTTTTATAGTCCTTCTACAAATTATCGGTTTCTTTCGATCAACCTTTGTTTTGTTATTCTCAGTATTTTTTTGTTTGAGATCTGTTGGTTACTCCGTAGTATTGTAGTATAATATAACATTTTAAGTTTAAACTAGTAGTTAAGACATTTCTTTGAGTGTGATTTTTTAAATTTGTGTAATCTATTGTGGATACTATTTCTGGATATTAAATCTGTTTGTATCCCAAATTCACTAAATAAATAAATAAAACCTGGAATATAATCGTTCCAAAACCTCTTGGAACGAAGTTTCTTGCTGCGGCTTTCACAATACCTATGAATCTGTGATAGTTACCGTGTGTGGTTTAATCCACTCAATATCAGTGTCTACTTTCTAGGCAAATGCAATCCAATTTGCCTTCTTGAAATTCCAACGAGGTCTTTTTAAACATTCAACATATTGAATGAAACTTCTTAAGGTCAACAGAACAGGCCTATGTTGGCTATGAGGAAAAACTCCTAGCATTTTACTTTTCATAGGAAGCGGTTGGCAAGTATTGTCTCGAGACACAAGGCAGATATCAGGAATGAAAAGAAGGTACATCTTTTCCATCAAGAATTGAATACAAATCATTGTCTTCTATCCTCTCAGATGAAGCTATTCCATTTATATCATTATTACTATAACCCCATATTACGTGGTGAGAATCAAAATCGCTGCAATGACTTGCAAGATGTGGAAAGATTAATATCTAAATTCATTGGCCAACTCGTATTCGGAGCTTTATGAATATTAACCATAGAAATATTGCAAAATTTCAAGGAGATAAAGGAAACACCTCAAACTCGCCCTTTCGAATAAACTCATATTGTGGATTAGAAATTTTAAACATATAGCTAATCCGCAAATTTTACTAGGGAGATAAGAAATGAATACATAACCTTTTATAGTTCATCTTTCAAAAAGATTTTTTTCGGTATCCGAAGAAGTCTCTTGAAGGAGAATCACCTCTGCCGTATATTTCTCCTCTAATTTAGAAATATATTAACTCTTATCCTTAGAAATACTCTCTTTATTCAAATTCAAAACACAAATTTTGTCGCCAAACTGCAAGGAGGATTCTGCGAATCGCTTTTTGCGGTCCAAGTGACAATTTTTCAGATCTTCTGTTGTTGAAGTCAGCTATAGAACCCATTCAAAGGCAAATCATCATCCACAGTTGAAGAAGGTTTCGATAGAACACTTTTTCAATTAAAAAAATACGTAGGAAAATTATCGACTAACATCAATTATGACTGATGTCATTCATAATTGTTCTTTTTAACAGTTGTTATGTAAAACTATTTTGTTTCGTTTTTAGACATGGCAACACATCTGAAATAAGTTGATCACATCCAAAAAATACTGCGATAAATTTTTGAATCAAACATTTTCTAATTTTTTTCTAATTTCTTCGTGTATTCAAATAACGAATTCTGAAGGTATCCATACAAAAAAATATCATCCCTAAGGAAGAACAGCATTTTCTTTCCCCTTTGGATTCTATCTACCCCGAACGACACGAGGAGAAACAGAAGAGCAAGTGAGACAACAACATAGCACACCTATTCCTGCGATCTCTCGTGTATTCCTCGTCCCCTCTTGCCCCCGAAAAATAAGAAACGCCTTGAAAACGTGAGGAAATAACCAAGGAAAATCATTTATTTTTGACCTGCGCACTCAAACGTTAAAGAGTCTTCCATTATAACTCAAAGAATGCCATCGATCGAGGATGGCGCTAAGGGTTGAAGACGGGGGTGCTCCTTTACGATGTTTGAAATCGTAGAGAATTCAAAACGGGTAAGAAATGAGGGTAGTGTTCATTGAACAGGTGCGAAGCAATGAGATTTGGAAGGAATGTAGATGAATTGAGCTGATGGATTGAAAATTTTGATGAAATGAAATTCCAAATTTTTGGACAATTTTTAACCATGAGGCCATAAGAAATGATGTCCAAATTTAAGATCGAAATTTTCAGCGTCAAAGTTTCTTTAGTTATTTGCGAAATACCATCGACAAGAAAATCCTTGAAATTTCTTCAGTTTTCATTTTCTTCATAGACCTTGATACGTCCACTTTCTGCTGATATATTGATATTCAGTTGAAAAAGATCGTTCCATCTCTGATTCTAGATAACGCAGCAATCAATAATCACACATAAAAGTTGAAGATGAGTTTCATAAACTTGAGAAAATATACTCCAACGCCTGGCCATTGCCTTCATTGAAAAAAAATTTCACATGAACAAATTCAACAAAAAAAGGTTATTGGTGGTTTTTTGTAAAATCAAGCAACGGTTCAAGAATATTGAGGAAACTTATAATGTTAAGTGTGCTACAATTCAATATGTCTACAAAAAACATACTATCTTCCGAAAGAGTTTCATATTCTCAGTACAGGTTATTTGCCCAAATATTTCGGTGGAGTTCGTTATTGTGCTATATCCGACGAATTGTTTAGGAGCTATGAGCATCTGGAGTTAAGCTATTTCTATAATTTCTAGTTTCAACTTACATATTTGTCAGAGGTGGAAAGTTTTACAAAAATTGCCAAAAGAATTTTTTTTTACCACTTAATAGGTACCTTACTAGATATCCGTAGGATCCAAATAAACATGTGTGTCCATATTGATGTCATAGATATCTGTCTGTTCTTCCAATTACTCAAGGGCGAGCAATCACAGAAGTGATTGCTTAGTTGGTTATTCAGAAAATTAACGGATTCTGAAAATATGAAAACTTTATCTTTTTTAAATTATAAGGAATATATGGCTGGACATACTCAAGTTTGACATCTGATGCATCATCAGGAAGTAGAGAACAATCGATTTCGAACATTTTCTGTGCAATATCTGAATATGACTGATTTTTTGGCAAAACGATAGCACATTGCTCTACTTGTTCAATAAACTAGAACCAGCGAATAACCAATGAATGATAGGCCAATTATTACCGACAGCTAAGTAATGAATTACAGGTCATGTTGTGGTAAAAAAAAGCCATTCTGAGTTATTTAGCTAAACCTTACTAGATGAACATTCTCTATACATGGTGTTTCAAAAAATGGTGACCCCCTCTCTAGGATATAAAGAAAACAGAAAAATAATTGGGGTTTGCTCTGTGAAAAATTTATGTCCGACGCTTGTAGAGGGCGCTAGTTACACGGTTCGTACCGAGTAGTAATATTGAATATTACTTTTTTAGTATTAGATAATTGCGCAAAATTTCAAGCGTACTTAAACATCATTCAATTTCACACAAAAAAGGTACTCTTGGTGAAACCCGATACTTTGTACCGTTTTTGGAGTATTTTGATTAAAAATTTATGAAGTGATAACCGATGTTCGTATGAAGTAATAATAAAAATTGTATTTATCCAACAAAATATCAGAAAATTAAAAAAAAGGTAATAACATAAATTTGATTTCGATTAGAGTAGGTGTTCCAAATGTCCTCCGTTTTCACGAATACACAAGGCTATCCTTTTTTCTAAAGAATCCATTAATCATCTAAATTGTTGGGAGTCAGCTGTGAGATCAATAAAGTGACGTTGTATTCTATCTTTCAAATCTTGCGCTGAATTTACTTACCTCTGCAGCATAAACTTTTTCTTTAAGATACGACCAAACTGTGTAATCTAAGGGATTAAAACTACATGACCGAGGAGGCCAATGAATCGGAGCTTCTTCACCGCTACCAATCATTCGATTCGTAAAATGGTTACTCAACTAATCACGACACCTTCTATCAAAGTGCGGTGGAGCTCCATCGTGCATAAAAAATAGATATCTTCGCTCGTTTACCGTTGAATTTTCGAATATCTCGAATAAGTGATTACTTGAAAAGTGCAGGTACATATCACCATTTAAATTTCCAGGAAGAATGTGATAACTCATTAATTTGTTGCCTAAAGTTGCTGCCCAAACATTAATTTTAAATGAGTGTTGGTAATGTGCTACCCTTTTGACATGTGGATTTTCATCACTCCAGTAGTGTGCATTACGGGAGTTAAACATACCTTGTCGCGTAAAAGTGGCCTCGTCCGTAAAAAGATTACATTTTACAAAATTTGGATTGAGGGCTGTCCTTTCTTGTAATGTTTGACAAAAATCCATTCTAACCGGTAAATCGTCTGCCTAGAGCTCTTGGACTTGTCTGTAATGATAAGGATGTAGCTGCTGCTCTTTAAGTATCCTCCAAGTACTTGAAGAAGAGCTAACTGTTGAATTTTGATCAACTAAATTTAAAATTATCTTTTCTTAATGGTTCATGTTGTTCTTGGCCTACCAGAATTTATTTTTTTAGGTCTCACACTCCCAGTTTCTCGAAAACGTCGTTCAATTGCTCTAAATGTATTTTTACTTGGAATGTTTCTTCGACAAAACTTTTCTGCATAACGCGTAACAGCTGCACTAGCGTTTCCTAAAAACTCTCCTAAGGCTAATAACATGTCAGTGTATTCAAAATTTGAGTACATTTTGATTAACAATATTTAATTTAACAAATAGAAATGTAATTATTGTTGACTCAACGTTAAAACTAAAATGAAAGACAGTTTTCCATGGCAACTGAAATTTCAGAGATCATTCAACACTATACTGCATCGTCCAATGAAATCGCTCAATTTTTTAAAGCGGACCAATAGAAAAAAACTGTATCTAAAAACGCTCAACCTCACAGTGTTTTCACTTTTTGAAATTTGTTTTTATCAAATGCCTAATTGGCATAGGGATATTAATACGTCCGGATAGCTTTGGCCGTTGGTGGAAGTAACGGTCGTCATGGTTGCGATAAACAAGCAGTTGTTGGCGATAACTTCAACAGCACATTTGACAGTTCTGTCAGTTTATTTTCGTATTTTACCAGAAAGTAGATAAAAATGAAACGTTTTGGGAATTGTAATATTACTTCAATTGAGGAAAGTGTGGAGAAAAGTGTGCCGCTTAATACAGTCAAGTCAAGATCCTACATTTGGAAACAATTTGAAGAATTCTGTGCTGCCCGGGACTACCTTGTGAATGAAAAAACAAGTTTGTCAGAGCTCAATAATATTATGCTAGACTGGGCTTTCAATATGAAGAAAAGAGATGGATCAGACTATAAGGAAAGTGTCGTAAAAACCTTGTGGAATAATACTGCCAAACAGCTGCAAGAAAAATTCTATTCCGAATGGGACGTTAGGTTCGATCCATTCACAGACGTGGCTTTTGAAACGGCGCGGAATGCACGAAATGCCAAGAGGCGTATTTTGCGAGTGGACCCTGAGAAAAGAAAAGTTAGTGCCAAAGCGCTGTCGTTGGAGCAACACAAAAAGATAGTCAACTTATGTAAAGAAGATAATCCAGACGATTTGAGCAGAAAGGTTCATTTTATTGCTGCATTGGAGCTCGCTTGGCGCAGAGGAGAGGGTTCATCATGCCTAATTTCGCATTTTCAATTCGAAATTGAAAACGATGGTAATCCCACGGGCCGAATTGCCTACAATCCGATATTTTCTAAAACAAGACAAGGTGGTGCCCAAAAATGTGCGGAAACGAAATGGCTGACTCCCAATATTGAAGAAGATATTTGCCCGGTGAGGTTATATAAGCTACCTGTACCCAAAAGAACTGCAAACTCTGAAACACTGAAAGACTATTCCTTACTCCACATAAGAATTGGAAATATGGTTCATGGTTCAAAAACTCCCCAGTCGGTCCCAATACGATAGCTAAATGGGCAAAAGAATCGGCAGAACTCATTGGCATCAACACAACCAAGTCGAAGATAACCAACCACTCGCATCGAGCTACTGCTGTCAGCCAATTAGCCAAAGCAGGGATTGGCGAGGAACAGCAGATAAAGATAACAGGCCATTCTTCTGCAGCGTCAGTGAAACCGTATCTCCAACTGGACCATCAACATCACAAAAAAATAATCACAGCCATAAGAAATGAAAAAAATGTCCTTCAAGAAACAACATCAGTATCTACTTCATCATTCGAAAATGATGATCGTAATATGTATAATAATTGTACTATTAATAATTATTATTTTGAGAATAAAGATGAATAATTTGTTGTTATGCTTCTATCTGGTTATTTTTGAATAAAAAACTATTTTTCACTTCGTTTGATTTATATTGTTGAATGAGCGCATAATTCCCAAAAAACAAGAGTGTTCTCAAAAAATTCTCACCTCTAGTGGTATTACCCTTGAAAATGCTATTGCCGTGTAGAATTAATCGGTTATTACTTCATAATTTTCAATTCAAAATACTCCGAAAACGGTACACAGTATCGAGTTTTACCAAGAGTACCTTTTTTGTGTGAAATTGAATTATATATAAGTATGCTTGAAATTTTGCTCAGTAAATCTAATATTGAAAAAGTTATGTTCAATACTACTTGGTACGAACCGTGTAACTAGCGCCCTCTACGAGAGTCAGACATAAAAACGAATTCATCGAATGTATCAGCTTCCAAAACATATTCGTATAAAATTTTATTACAATGTTGCCAGTAGTTTCTGCAAAATTTTAAAAAATGTGTATTATTTCTTTATTCTTCAAGGCCCTGTATCTTGAATACGGATGGCGTTACGAAAATTTTTTACTGAGCAAACCCCAATTATTTTTCTGTTTTCTACCTATCCTAGAGAGGGGGTCACCATTTTTTGAAACACCCTGTAATAGTTTTCTCATATTGATTCTGTTGATCACAGCTTTCGAGTAAGGGTCATTTCAATGCCTCGTGTATGCGGACGTTCCGGTAAATCGGACGGGTCGTGTGATCGTTAGCAGCGACCGTACGGTACCACTATACCGAATCGAATCTCGAATTTGCACCGGTAGGGATGTTCCGATACAAGTAAATACAAGTAGGTACTCGATACTTTTGTTTCGATACCAAGTACTTTTAGCATCGAATCAATTTTGCGATACCTACTTGGTATCGAAAGAAAAGTACTTGGTATCGAATCGAATTCTACTCAAATTTTGACATTGGTTTCTGGTTTCCATTTTAACCGCAAGATAAGCAGCGCAGGAGCAGAGATGTCAATTTGCGCATAGAATGTCAAGAATGTGATGCAAAATTAACGCAGCTACAGCCTAGGTTATGTTACGGACTTTCTTTCCAATTTCTACTTGCTATGCACCCGAGTATGATTTCTGGAAACACCACAAGAAGTTGGCTCACGGTCAAAAAAAAAAAGAAGAGACCTCACCAGGGGGTTGAGCTCTCATTATACCTGTCAAATCCAGTGAACCATTGAAGAGCAACCCATTTGCGGAATGGGATGAAATGAAACAAATATTTCCGTCATTGTACAAATATGCAATTCAGTATTTGATTGTTGTTGCTACATCGGTGCCAAGTGAAAGCCTATTTTCCAAGGCAGGAGCAACAATATCAAAGTCCAGAAACAGACTGTCCCCAACCTAACTGGAGCAATTACTGTTTTTAGAAAATTTGGATGCAAAAGATTTTTTGTTTAATATTTTGAGATGTATATTTGGAATAAACATAATGAAAATCTATCCTAACGATGTTTTCTTATTGATTCTATAAATAAAATATATATAACGTACTTCAATACTCATAATTTGGATTTCAAAAAAGTTATTCAATTCACTCCTGAACTGAATACATAGCTGGTTCAGAGAGATCTAAAAACAAATTGAAAAATTAACATCAAACATATTAGCAATACCTCTACTAACTTTCAATCAATAAATCAGTGTTATTGTTAAAATAGCAGTATATAGATAAACTTAAGCCATTTTCCTTTATGAATTTCTATGAAATCTTAAATGTATCGATATGAGTAAGAGTAGGTATCGATACTTTGGTTCCGATACATGAGTAGGTATCGAAACATGATTCAAGTACTACTTATATGAGTAGGTATCGATACCTTGATGGTATCGGAACATCCCTATGCACCGGCGACCACTGCAGGCTTGAAAAACTACGACACACATGCTCCGGTCGACCTGCGCAGTTATACCTGTACAGTTTTTCCTCTCCGGTCGACCGGAGCGTTTATGGCCGGCATTACTGTGCTTTCCATTCAAAACTTCAAATTGAGTTTATTCAATTCAGTAATCAAGTGTAAAAGACCAACCCATGAATTGTTTTTTAGTATTCCCTGAAGAAGTTCGGAAATTTCAATGGAAGCTATGGAATTTATAATTAATAAAGAATAACAATTCTTTACAATAAGTGCTTAGAATAATATTTTGAATTTATCGTTATTTGTCTCAATTCATTGAATCCACCAGATCCTCCTCATAGCGATCGTTTTACTGCAGCGATATGATAAAAATTCAATATAAAGCCTTCATGAGTATTTCTATTTTGGAGCAATATCATGGAGAAGTTCCTGGCCGCGTTTCTTTCCAACATCTCTTTATGGAATCGCAATATCGGAAAATCACTTCAACACTTCTGTGATCGATCACGTCGTTCACAGAACTTTTCCCGCCATAATTAGTCATGATCTATTTTAGGCGGTAGCGCATCACACGCTTCCCGATCAAGAAGAAACGGAACGCAGCCATTAATCAGGCGACAAATTGGAACTGCTGTCTCAAAACGTTGCCGCAAGGAGAAATATTTCTGATTAATAACCGGTAACGCTGGCAGCAGGCTTTCTCCCATCCGAGATCCGAGGCCACGCGCGTCGAAGAAGAAGAGAAAAGTGCAAGATGGCGCCCTATCGGAGCCCTTAATTAGTCGTAGATGAACGCTACGCGCTCTTTCCCGCTTCTATTCTCGATTGTGTATTCTAATGACGAAAGTTCGCGCGCTGGCAAAATGTAAACGTTCAAAGTTTGATTCATTCCCTTGAATTCCGTGATTTCGCAGATAGGGGTTTAGGGAGGGCGGTGAAACACTCGAGGGGGTCGAGAAAGGTTTTGGTGTTCCAATGATTAGTCTTCCACATTTTCTTGGTGGCGTAAATGCTGGAAAACTAGATTTATATATCTATTTGTTCTTTTGATCTTGAGAATACAATAGTTCTGTTTGGAATCAATATTGTTTGGATATTAGTTTTCAGAATATATATATTAATCCTCTAGGTGGACTCCTATATTAGTAATCTGTAAACAAATAGGATATTTGGATTCTGCATCATACGAAACATCCGCATACCACATTTTGTTCAATTCCCACCTTTCCGTCAGAAGTTATTAAAAAAAAGCAAATACAAAAATTTATTTCAACACCATGTATCTCTTACAGGAAGCACTTATGGATTTTATGGCCCTCTATCGCATGGCACTATGCATGGTACTTTTTTTCTTGACATAATGTGTATCACACAATTCAGCTTATGATACCCGAAGTAACTTAGTTAAATGCCCCTTAATGATAGATAATGGGGAACTTGTTGAAAAATGGTGGAATATTTGAAATTTAACATTTTCAACTTAATCTGGAATTGCCATTCAAACTCAAATATAATTATGGTATAAATAAACATTTTCAGCGAGGCGTAAACCTTCACGTGATAAATATTTCAACCAAACTAACTGAAAGTGTCCTGATAATGCGCAAATTTAGGGAACGATTTCCTATCGTCTCCAGAGACGGCTTCATTGCTGGTTTATGAACCTGTCAAAGAACTCTCTTCCCCTTTCGAATATCTATTTCCACACTTCTATTTATAGTCCAGTCAAAATGATGGTGAAATCGGGTTTTTCGCCTATACGGCTGATTTTATATGGAAATAATCAGAAAAAAGCGTAGAAAACAGTGGGCAAATTGAAAAAATTTCCAAACACCGGGAAGGGGGTGAAAAAAATGAAAAACTACCCAAAACACGATTTTTCGGTTAAATTTCGGAAATATCAAAAAAGTTTCGAACAAAAGTTGTAGAGCGGAAAATTCTAGTCCAAATTATGTCCTTCATCGTTCTCGAAAGTCAATTTGTATACTGATAAAGAGCGTATTTCTTTATTTGCGCAATAACAACGAATTTTAAGTTTGGCTCTCGATGAAATGACTACCTGAACGCTGAACCGAACATCTGGCAGATATTTGCCAGGGTTGGACTCTCGTCTCGTTTTGTTTTGTATTTATTACATCGAATCCTAGACTATAATTTTGAGTTGTATCGGAAACCGACAGTTTAGGTAAAACGATGTTTGGTGTGTTTAATTATTATTCAATAATGCTATAGCTCTTCAAATAATAACACCAATTTTGAATTAACCTTTTTTGTCCCATTACTCTGAATAAATTTCTTTCCTTCGAAGATTTTCTATTATATTACTATCAGAAACATACCTACCTATGTCTAAATTATTATTCGTATATCGTATGCATCTTAAGGAAATACAGGTAGGAATTTGATCACGATAGCGGCTGAAAACTATATTTGTTTTTGAATTAATAAAATTTGAATTTCAGATTCGTCAAATTTCTTTTTTATAATTTATCCAATTTTTGTCTTTTCTATTTTTCATATCACTTCTAGCCTCCATTGAAGAATCTATATTGCATTCGCTAGCACATCAGATTAGAACACCGAACATCGTTTTACCCAAACTGTCGGTTTCCGATACAACTCAAAAGTATAGTCAAAGGTTCGATGTAATAAATACAAAACAAAACGAGACGAGAGTCCAACCCTGGCAAATATCTGCCAGATGTTCGGTTCAGCGTTCAGGTAGTCATTTCATCGAGCGCCTGATTTAAAATTCGTTGTTATTGCTCAAATAAAGAAATACGCTGTTTATCAGTATACAAATTGACTTTCGAGAACGATGAAGGACATACTTTGGACTACAATTTTCCGCTCTACAACTTTTGTTTGAAACTTTTTTGATATTTCCGAAATTTAAACTGAAAAATTGTATTTTGGGGTAGTTTTTCATTTTTTTCACCCCCTTCCCGGTATCTGGAAATCATTTCAATTTGCCCACAGTTTTCTACGCTTTTTTCTGATTATTTCCATATAAAATCAGCCGTATAGGCGAAAAACCCGATTTCACCATCATTTTGACTGGACTATTAGTGCAACTGTTTCGCCAAAATGTATGTAATTTTCGAATATCGAGATGACAGTGATCTCAATGAATTATCTATCTAGAAAACAGAAGTTGAAATACATAATTATTTGTATAGAGTTGATCATTTTGGATTGTATGGGATGAGGCTTGAGGAAATATAAACCTATATAAAATATACAGCATGTGAGAAATTGATTAGTTTTTAAGAAAGCATCTGTGTCATACTATCTCAATTGAGAGATTTAGCACAATATGATCAACACATATAGTAATAGTAATCCTATCAGAAAAGCAGAAGGATTTCTATGATAATTCAGAAACTGGGGTAAAATATTTGTAGTGCAAGAGGGGTGAAATGTAGAGAAAATTATCATAAACTTGAACTAATTGACAACACTATTATTTGAGATGATATAATACGAGCTGTTGAGAGAGATAATGATATCAGGCAATAGAAATTATCAGGAATTGAAAAGAAATAATCATAATTTATGCTTGAGTATTCAGGTATAATTAATTTTGAGTCATCAGGCGATATCTCCAACCTGGTCTAATAAAGATTCTGAGAACTATAGGTCATATCGAGAAGTTCTGAGTGGATATCGAGAACAATCCTGATTGCAGGATCCCTATGATGGTTCCAACTGGTACGTAGAGATATCTGAAACTTATGTGGACTGATCTAATCGTAATGACTGCAAAATTCATAAAAAATGTGTGAAATATGTTTGAGAGATGAGAGTATGTAAGCTACTGTTATAGATGCCTGAAAATGTTAATAAGACGGGAACTTGGTAGTGAAATTGAGGAATGCGGTATTAACGAAGGGGGATGATTTCCAGGTGAACAGATATGCAAGAGATATTTGAGATATAGTACAGTCAGCTCATGGTTGAAGGAAGAATGTTTGAGAATTCGAAAAAATACCTGAAAACATGAATTAGAGATATCAAGAATGTTTTTACAGTGTGTAGTTAAGTAGAAATGCCCTGAGAAAATAATAATTATAATATTATTAATAAGAAAAAACAGATGTCGAATTCGAAGTGTACAGTCAACATCTATAGAGACTGACACTGTAAGGAGTGATTCTGGGAGGCAAAATTCCCTAGCAGCAAAAACGAGAGTACGCATGAAATGGACCCCAGAAGTTAACATGTTCATCATGCACACTTATTACCACCTAACAAGACTCGAGAATGAAGTAACATCATATCGTCAAAAACTATACCAAGCATTCGTTGCAGAATATAACTTATTGCTATATTGACTACCAGAAAGCATACGACAGTTTCCCGCATTCCTGGCTCATACGAGTCCTCCAAATGTACAAGATACACCCTATGTTTTCTTATCTCTTAAAACATATCATGCAATCTTGGAGAACAATAGTTCACAATAACTAGATCCACCATCACTACACCCGAAATTAAGATAAACCAAGGGATCTTCCAAGGAGACTCCTTGAGCCCCTCATGGTTCTCTTTAGCTCTTAATCCACTTTCGAAAATATTGAACACAACAGGAATAAGGTGCACCTTGACAAATCATCGATTAAAGCATCCCGTATCACATCAATTATATATGGATGACCTCAAATTGTATGCCCCATCTAACGATAAGCTTAAATAACTAATCAGGATAGTAGAGCGATTTTCTGATGATATTAGTATGAAGTTCGGCTTGGAGAAATGCAGAGTTATAATAATAATAATAATGATAAAAGGAAAATGCAGAATAGGAAACGTTCAACTTGACAGAGGAAGCTTGATTGAGACCATGAATGAATATGTAACAGGTTTGTACTCATTACAGGCGAAACTTGGTTGCTCTACTATAAATACGACCCTGACTCAATCATTGAATCCAACCAATTCACCATATTCACAGATCGATCATCACTGATCGCAGTGTCCTGTTTAACAAACCCGATATCATTATGAGAGATAAACAATCAAACGAAGCTATTATTAAAGACTTCGCGATTTTTAAGCCACATAACTTACTGAATACCAGTGCAGAAAAAAAAAGTACAGAGTTAGCAGATGAGAACAGAAGGATGTGGAATCACAACAAAGTCACTATCGTACCGGTTGTACTTCCGGTAAAACCGGAAGTTCAAAATTGTCAAAAAATATGAAAACAGATAGGCAATCAACTGCACTCTCCATTTTCCAAATTTCATTTTGATATCTGTAATAACTCCAGAGATATTTTCTTGGTTCCACACATTTGCCCATCACTTTATACAGAATGTCTCGTAACTCAACATCAAGCGGTTACTGGGCGATATCCTTGATTATACCAGTTCTAGCAAAAATAAAAAATGAAAATAAAAGAAAATTAAAGTAAATCGATTGTACCTAACAATGGATTTATGACTGTACTCGATAGCATGGTTATTTGAGATTACGTTTAAAAAAAATCACTGCAAAATTGGAAAATTTGTGATTACAAAAATATACCTATTACCACTTAACCAAGTGACATAGAATTTTTTTTCTAATTTTTGCTAGAACTGGTATAACCTAGCATATCGCCTTGCAACCGCTTGACGTTGAGTTACTGGACACCCTGTATATATATAAAACGGACCTCTTGAAATATACTATAGAATATTGAATTTCTGTCACACGTGCTGAGAAAACATATTGAATATAATCAAAACGTTATCAAATATAAGGAGGGAAGTGGCAAAGTTCAAATCCACATTATTCGTACATTATTTCCGGTTTAATTGAAGACTTCCCCCCGAATTTGGTCAACATGTACAAGCCTCGTTCGGGAAGTTCATATCAAGTCTGGTGCATCTGATTGACAACAAATAAAACAGAATCGTATCGGACGTGTTACCTTAAAAAATCTAAATTCAATGAGTTTCAGGAATAATAATTGGAACCAGTTTTGGCATTACAAACTGGATTAAACGTAGGTACAACTGGACATTTGAATAAAGAGAAGATGTCACGAGGTCATGGGAAACCATACCAGTTTCGGTGGTCAGTTTGTTGCTCGGAAATTGGGAGCTATTCATGGACAAAGGGGTAAGGGAGCAACCCTACATGAAATCGAGGGTGCTTGAAGTAAAGTTCTGGAGTGATAAAAATAGCGCTTATGCTTATACTCGTACGGGACGATTTTATATATCGTGAAGCTCAATATCTAAAGAATTTTTAGTTGGACCTTTTTCGACATGTGTCGAATTGGCCAAAGCTTTAGATGATTAAAAAAATTTTGTGTGTGCTGATTTGTGCTGTTTGATTTGTTCCTTATTTCATGTAGTTTTCTAGATTTTTATTGAAATGAATTAAATGGGCCAGCCCAGCACCTCCAAAAATTGAGATGACTGGTGCTCAAATTTTGAGACAATTTTTTTAATCTGCCAGAAAATGTAAAATTAAAATAAAGCTAGCCCTGCACTAATCTTTTTCCTAATAGTAAATGAGTAGGAAAATTTGTGCTTCATTTGTGCTGCGCTGCGCTGTAAATATTCTCATGAAAAAAAAACAAATTTTCCAGAAAATCCCTAAAAACTATAACAAAGTCAGATCATATTATTCGTTTCTTTTTCGATCAAAATATTTGGAAAAAACTATGCTGGGCGTGGGTGGAGTTGTAATTACTATTCGGAAAAACTCAAGCTGACTTCCGAATGAACTAGGAAACTGAAGAAAAGTTTCCCAAGCATTTTCGTTTTTCTTGTGTGAATATTGTTTAGTGCAGTTGTGCTACATTTGTGTTGACATATGCTGATGATATCTTTACAGAAAACTATTTTTCTTCTAACCGAAAAAAAACAAAAGTTTGGTTAAATAATAGTTTAAATGGCAACTGTGATTTGTAGTTACCTAAGCACTTTTGTTTTTTCTAATAGCAAATGGGTGTAAGAATATTTTGCTAAATTTGTGGTGCATTGTGCTGAAAATATTTTTATGGGAACGCCTCATATTTTACAGAAAAAAAAAAATCATGATAACACAGGGTGTTGCATATGGACCGTTAAAATTTTGGGGCGTTGGTAGGGTCATTTGCTACCTTTTCAGTCTTGGAACCTGGGTCCTTAATATTACTGTTACGGAGGTATGATTTTTTTATTAGGTTTTTCTAAATTACTCAAAATGTACCCATAACTTTTTTTGCGTGTGCTTTTACATGCATTTTTTTATTGTATTAAGTCTACATGAGTGTGTGATAAAAAAAAACGTATTTATTGTTACAGATAACACCACAAAATTAACACGTGGGCCTTTTATTGAAAAAAAATTATGAAAGTACGAAAACATCTCCACTCCTAATGAAATTTAAAGAAAAGCTACAGCTATTACAAACTTAGTTTTATTTTAAAATGTTCTTTGGTTTATAACGTTGCTAACCATATGCTATTTACGTAAATCAATAAAAAAAAATAATACTGCAAATAAGGTTTTAGTCAGAAGAGTGAAGAAAGTCGCACCTAAATAAAAGTACGGATTTCGACTTCGACACAACACAGCGGGCAAGGAAATTTTACCTTCCCCTTTTAAGACGCGTGTGAATTATTATTACTATTTCTGTCCCTAGGTTGGATTGGGTTAGTCGCCACTGACTTGACCCTACCGTCATTCGAGATTTAACTGTCTCTGCTGTTGGAAGTGTCTGTGCCGCGTTTTTCAGTTTTTTAAATTTGTATTTTTTTGTTTTTGTTACTTTTATCGACTTTTTGCTACTGTTGTTTTAATTTTGGTTGTTGGTATGCCTAATTTCACCAACGCTGAGTATGCTGATATGGTGATGGCATATGGCAAGGTCGATGGTGTTGCTCGTGCAGCTCAAAGGATTTATCAAGCCAAATTTCCTGATCGAAGAATACCCCACCACGAATGCTTGTAGTTGGATCTTCTTCAAAGCCTGAAGTATTTGATCGTCAACTGCTACATTGTGTTGCCTCACATTGACCCGAGGCTCTTGAAAATTTAAGTTTCCAGTCTCTCTTAATCGTCGATAAGTCGTCGAGAATATTTCGTGGTGGGGTAATCTTCAATCAGGAAATTTGGCTTGATAAATCCTTTGAGCTGCACTAGCAACACCATCGTAGTTCTAATAATTCACAAGATGTTGACCAGGCAGAAAACAGAGTTCGAGAAATCGCTGATTGAGGCTCTAAAGTCTGACATGTAGTGAAGGAGATAACCAATGCCATAATTAACTCGATATCTAGATGTTTCGCAGAAAAATTCAATGTTTTCAATGCCAAAATAAAACAAAAATAAACTTTGGAGGTTGAAATCGCACTACTGAAAACCAATGCTGAAAAGCCCAAAAATATTTGAGATGATACATTGCGCGAATAAATGGGAAAAAAAGTCGACGTTCTTGAACAGAAGTTGAAAAATAACAACATACGTTATATCGTTAAGAAAAGTGTTAAGAAAACACAGCATGAAAATGTGATGATGTGGTTCAGTCGGCCAAAAGAGTCGACTGAAGTTCCGTAAGTGGGGGGTTCGAGTCCCGAAGAAGTCATAGTTGTTGTGTACGTCCAACGTCCAGTTTACAATACAAGAATTATTAGAGAATTTGCGCAAAACCAAAGCTGTTGGCACATATAAAGAAAAAAAGAGATATGTTGACCCAGGTCAAGAATATTTTTACTGATAAATTGAATATTTCGATTGTTGATGAAATTGCCAATGTTCACAGGGTTCAAACAAAGGAAAAGGAAAAATCGCGCCATATTGTCGTTTTTTTCAAAGACGTTAGTTTCAAAAATATCGTTTATGAAAAAAAAAACTTTTGAAGGGAACGCGAATTGTAATTAAAGAGAACTTGACCCATTTAAGATCGAAATTAGTCTGGGAATCTTCTGAAAGATATGGTTTCAACAATGTGAGGACTTCCAGTGGCGCAGTTTTCATTAGGAGTGGATCAAATATTGAAAAACTTATTCCTGGTGTTTGATTTGTTTTTGTATTTTATTTTTTTATAGTTTGTTTCGCGAGACGTACTTAGAGCACTTATTGCTTTTTGGCGAATTTGTGGGATTATGTTTACTTTAGGTCATGTGAATGTACAGTTGCCTAAATTGAATGAATTAAAATTTTTCAACGATCAGAATGAATTTTATATTTTATATCTATATGGTTGAATAATTCTGTTAATTCTTGTAATGTAATGATATCCAATTATGATGTTAGACGAGACAGAAATACAGGGGCTAGAGGTGGTGGTGTTTTGATGTATGTAAATAGTAAACTTCGGTTCGAAGTTATTGATGTACCCAATATTTCCAATATTGAACAACTATTCATAAAAATTAAGCATAAGGTAAATATTTAATTGTCGGTGTTGTATACAATCTATCGCAAGTACCCACGTAGGTTTTTTATTGATGCCCTCGAGAATAGTTTAAATTACTATTTATTAATCAGCCAAATGTAATCTGTGTTGGTGATGTAAATATTAATTTCCTTGAGAAAAATTCACCTTCTGTGAAGTATTTCGGCAAAATGCTTTCTTCCATTGGTATCAAACAACTAATTACTTGTCTTTCATTTTTTTTATTTGTGCATCGGTTGTAGGTTGGGAATTGTGAAGCTTATAGTTGAGCAGCGTACTTTCCAGGTAAGAGATCTTCGATATTTCAATGAATTATCTACATTATATTCAATATACAGGGTGGGTCTTTGACTACTGCGTTAATTTTAACCATAGAGTCTTGACGTCAAAAATTTTCTTCCCATAACATTTTTCCAAGTTTGGCCCCGTTCAAAAGATATAGGGTGTTGAAATTTCATAAAAATTGCATTTTCACCTGTAATATTCAAACGACAATATCAATTGAAATGATCTCTTGTAGAAGGTTTTTGATAACACTCGTGCATATTTTGGCATCAATAGATTTATTCCACTTCTTGTTGGTTTCTCACTACTACTCTACAGATTGGTTAAATTGCATGAAAAACAAATATCACTTGAATTAAATGTCCGTATCTTGTACTTCCTGGTATCATTAGTCTTTTTGCATATAAAATCATTCCTCATCTTTTCTCCTAAATTGCACCATTCTTGAGATATTTGACGTTGAAAAGTATTGAATCGATATAATTTTGTCCAAATTTTCTGATTTTTCCAAATCCAACTCTGAGCTGAAATGATTCAATAATCAGATTTGTTTCATGTTGCCATATTTTATGTCTTTATTAAATATTTCTACAAAAGGTTTGGGAAATCTCTCCAGTCTATGGTTCCACCACTAAACACTATAGTTGAAATTAACCACTGAACAATTTTTGTCTTACATTCACCACAAAATCTAAATTGCCATTTGCTGTATTCATTGTTAATGATGTCTAGCACCTTGTTTAATATTTAATCCAGAATAATATTCCATAATAAATAGAGAAACAGTTTTCCATCACTCTTCGGTACTTCCGTATATTTTGATCGTTGAAATAGGTAAAGTATTTTCTGTCAGGACCTGTTAAATTGAAGACTTGTCTTTAGGAAGAGCTAGTTTTTCATAGCTTCAGACTTTCAGGGCTCAACAAATTATATATATTCTAACATAGGAATGCTGCAAATTGAGCTCATATTAGTTTTAAAAACTTCGAACCCAGTCTCCTAGATTTGTTTTATACCTTTATAATATTTATTTCATACACCGATTCAACCTTGTTTACAAACTTAGGAGATAATAGAATTTGACTTAGTTTTAATATTTCTGAATATTTGTTATGATGCATGGTTAATTAAAATTCAATCAATATTGAAACTGAAAGCTATAAGCTCATAAACAAGAAAGATTAGAATAGAATGCATTTTCGGACCATAATCATTTCATACTGAATTGAATAATTTAAAACTATCGATATTATCCTTCCAATATTTACCACATTTTTTTGAAAGAAAGCTACACATAACTGTTGACAGTTTCAAAGAGAATCAAAACAACAAGGAACCACAGAACACTTTTTTTATTGGGAACTACCCACCACAGAGACATTATAATATTTCAATGTGATAATAATTCAATCTAATTATTTTGAGGAAAATGATAACTAAAGATCAATAATAGTTATAGATATTATCTTTCACTTGAAAAAACATTGCAAATATTAATTTTTTCTCTCTTGGGGTTCGGTAATAAATTAATTAATATATATTAATAATGGTAAGGTATTAAAATTTGACATAATCTATGAATAACCATTATTCAATATTTATGTTCTTGTTTACGTAATTAAAACAGATACTCTGATTATAAAAATCAGTAATCAGTAATTATAGTCTTAACAGAATAGATTCATATTGATGATTTAACAAAAAATTTTATTAAAGAAGAACACCTAGTTGATTGATAGGAGAAGAAGCTTCAGAAATATCAGTGTTTGGAGAAACATGGATGATTTTTTCTGGCTTTGAGTGAAAAAAAAAAGCACAGTGACAACCTCTTGCCTTGGAAGTTTTCATAGAAATGATGGTTTTCATGATTTGAAAATTTTAAAAAGAAAATTACAAATGTATTATGATAACACCCAATAATTCTGAGGTTTTTTGGAATTTCTCACTAGAAAGGTATGGTTTATAATCTTGAAGTAAAAAGAAAATAAAGTAGAACAACAAAAATCGATATTTATGGTGTTGATTTTTTTAACTAGAAAATTAGTATTTTGTATCTTCCTTCTGGATATGGTCCTCATCGGATGAAACATGAGTGAGTGAATCATTTCTTAGAGGGAAAATAATGTTTTTAAACAATTCAGATTCAATAGTGGATGCTGTGGAAGGTATTTTTCATTCAAACTAAACTGGACTACAGAGTATTTGCCCAATGTGAAAACTCAAAATGCTTATAACTTTTCAACGCAGCTGAATATAGAAAAACCGTAATGGAAAAAATGTTTCTTTTGATCCCAAGAACCTATGGTTAAAATCTTAGACTATAGAAAGAAGAGACACGGTATCTCGTCATGAATAGTGAAGCCACACTTGAAAGTTTCCAGTACTTATTGAGCGATTGTAATACTACGGAGTGGGAAATACTCTAAAATTTGTTCAGCGTTGCCACTTTGTCAAATTTTTCCAGTTCATTAATACTAAATTGTCTAGCAATAGCAAGTTGAAATGAAATTCTCTTAGGCTAAAGTTACATTGGATGCGTTTTTTCACTCGTACGTGCACGCCGAAAAAGTCAAACCAATAAAATCTTATAATGGCGGTTACATTTCATTCAAGTTTGCGCAAGTCGTACTAATAATTCCATCAAACCACGTACCCTTAAACATAGATTAAAGAGAATTCTCTTCAATCTATGCTCTTAAAATATAACCCCCATTTCAGATTTCAGGTAGCTATCTCATTCAAATTCGTATAAAAACAAGATTCCACTTCCTTGAAAGTCTTTCTTACATTAATTGCAAGACAGTAAGTTTCATTAATATCTTAATCTGAGCTCGGCAACGCCGACTTTCAGATATTCATTGATAAATTATTCCTAATTCTCCGAAGCCAATCACAGTAAAGCTGTCAAGGACGGTTTACGTCAAATTTTAACAACGTTGCCACGTGAACGTATATCAATTTTTGCATTCAAAAGAGTGTTTTTGAGATTTTTCTGAATATTTTGAGGAAACTGCATTCACAAAATGGTTCTTAGATGTATAGTTTGTGGTAAATTGAACTCCCATCACCCTAACTTGAGTTTTCATAGGTAAGCATTACTTCATATAAGTTTTATATCAGTGGCGTTACATATTATATGTTTTAGATTTCCTTCTGATGTTGAAAGAAAGAATATATGGTTCTCAATTTTAAACTTGGTTGATACTGCAAACTTGCCTAAGTATATGTTCATATGCTCTGACCACTTTGATCCCAAGGACTTCTACATTCGAGTGAATGGTAGAAAACATCTCAAAATGGATGCTGTTCCTCTTACTCGGATAAACTCTTCAATCTTATGTCTTCAAGGTATATTTGTGAATATTCTGACCTAATTTTTTCTTAACCTAATTTGGGAATTCCCAAAAAATCTTTATACAGGCAATAGTTGCAAGAGCTTTGTAATATTCTCTAGTCGATTGAAAATTTTTAAATTAACCCCTAAAACTGGTTATTATAAGACAGTGGAATACTCATCAGCATTTTAAAGATCTAGATACAATATTATGAAGTATATTTCAATTAATTATTACCCATTTTACAGTTCAAGCTCCACGATTAACGAAACACCACCAAGTGCTGAAAGGTAATAAATCAGTTATGATATATCACATAAATAACAAAACTCAAGAACAAAAAGGTTTTCTCAAGAAACTTTTAAAATATATATATGATACCTATATTCTTTGAGACTATTCTAACTCGATTTTTTTTTTTTTCAGAATTGAGGTTTCATCTTATGATGGAGAAATTCTCCAGAACATTGATTCTATTCCTTGTTCCCCAAAAAAAAAGGTGAAAAATTTGTCTTTATTGTCACTTTCCTATTGAAATAAATGAATATTTTTTTCAGTGATCAAGTTTCATCTCTTGATGCAGTAACTTGCACTAAAATTGATTCGATTCCTCGTTCTTCAAAAAGGTGAAACATGTGTTTCATTATTGAAATATTGCTTATTGAAAATATTATTTGTGTTACAGTGAAGAACATATTGTACAAACTACTGTCACAAAACTTGAGCAGTCTGTGGAAAATGTTGAATCAGTAATCTTTTCTGAGGAACCATCATCATCCAAAATCAAAAGAGGAAGGTAGAAATTTTATTTTTCTCCTGATCATTTGTGAATATAATGCAATTTTTTTTCATTTATGAAAACTTCAGTATTTTTACTATTTCTTTGCAGAAAGAGGGCTTATGTAGGTGACTTACATACAAGTGATTTTTCATCACCTGACACACGGAAGAGAAATATAAATATTGTAAGAACAGCACTACAGCAAAAAAACAAAAAGATTCGTTTATTACAGCAGTCTAATCGGAGGATGAAGCATAAAATCAACTCAATGAAAACATTGATGGATCATTTGAGAGAACGATCCTTGATATCAGAAGCTTCAGCAACAACCATATCGGTATATACTCTTCTTTATTTCAGTATCGTAATGAGTTCATTACAGTACCTACTAAAAACAGTGCAACAATTTGAATATTTAATTGAATTTCAACAGCATTTCACCAAATTTAACTGAACTAGAGAAATTATCGTCTAGTACAAATTGCAGAATTGGCTCCTATTTCAACAGTCGTGCTTTCATGATGGAGTAGAAAGCCACTCTGCAATTTGTTTCAGAATATAGTATTATATAGCAATGCGATCAACTCAAAGAACCATGATTTTTCAGGCATCCATCAATGCTGGGCCAGCAAGTGATATATTCGATAGAATGTTAAAAGGACCGAATAAGCAAACATACACTCCTTCGTTAAGAGCCTTTGCATTAACTCTGGCCTTTTATTCTCCAAAAGGATACAATTATGTTCGAAAGACTTTCAACAATAGTCTGCCTCATTTAGATACTCTCTCGAAGTGGTACCGATCTGTGGATGGAAGTCCAGGTTTTACAAATGAATCACTAACTGCCTTAACTCTGCGACAAAAAGAAGTATCTTATCCTTTGTTGTGTAATCTTGTTATGGATGAAATGTCCATCAGACGTCAAGTTGAATGGACAGGTTCCAAATTCACAGGATATGTTGATCTCTGAATGTTTTTATGGGAATTCATGTGTGATATAGATGTATCGAAGACTACGTTAATTATTTTTCTAATATATTTTATGTACTGGATTGGTTGTTTCATTAAATTATGTACTTTTTTCAGCATATGATGGGATAAACCTTAGTTTATAGACTTCTATAATAACATTTTGCTATTTAGCTGATATTGACTAATTTTCTTAGTAAACTTTTTGGCGCTCTTGTTCAAATGAACAGAGTGAATATGAATTTGCCGAAATGTCTGTAATTTTTTTGCACGCTTGTTTCTAGTAAAACAGCGAACTATTATTCCAAATGATTATACCTACTAACTCGTTGATATGTATTATAATAGACAAATATCCAATCTCAATAGACAGCCACTCTACGCCACTGGAGATGACTAATTCAAAATTTACGAGGACCTAATTTTTGCAACGTTGTCGGATGTATGTCGTGCGACAAGGAAACCATAGTTCTATCTGTGTCCCACTCAAGGGACATCGTTACGACTTTTGGCATCAACGATTACTGAATTTATGAATGAGATGCCGCGTCTCCCCTTTCTTTAGTCTAAGGTTAAAATTAACGCAGTGGTCAAAGACTCATCCTGTATATAATACTAATATATTCATCTACTATTCCATCCGGTGGATATTCTGCGTACTATAGAGGAAACCAAATTTCAGATGTTCATAACTCCTGAACTGATGGACGGATTGGGCCCAATAACGAACTTGACCGAGATCTTTGTACAGTTAACCTATGGTGAGAATATATAAACTCGATCTTATTTCTTTTAGATTTAGGATTTTAGAATTAGGAGAATACGGTCGGCTGGACTAGCACATTCTAGTGTGATCTTGGGTTCTTGATCAGAAGTCAATCATAGATGGAGACCATTTTCGTCTTGATTAGCAAAAATTTCAAACGATAGGGCAAAACGACCGCAGGCAAGAACTCTACGTCATATCCTTTGTAAGAGAGTATACCTACAGCTGATCGACATATTCTTTATTTTTCAGTAAATGGAACCTAATGGCGTGCGACAATTTTGGACGCGATATCATTTTACATTTATGTAAAATGAAGGCATGTGGCTCCACTAGGAAGAAGCACGCAAAAGATAACCCTGAGATATTACATAACAAATGAGTATTGCAAATGGGACTTCATACTCTCAAATTTGAATTAGCGAGTAAAATCAGCCAAGTTGTTAGTTCAATTCTAAATTATACAAACGACAAATACTTTGTAATTTAATGAAGTAATTCACATCATACATAAAGGGTGTCCCACGGAAAATTTCGAATTTAAAAAGGCTATAAAAAAGAACGGCTCCATAGATTTCAATGATCAAACTTTTATTTGAAACCACACTTCATGACATTATTTGTGAAAAATTATTTCGGTCGAATGTCCACCACGGCTCACTTGGCAGTACCCCATTCGATCAGTCCAATTTTTCAGTACATTTTCGATTGTTTCTGGTCTTATGGCAACTTTAATTTCATGTTTGAAGTCATCAATCGTGCTTGGCTTGTTGGCGTAACAAACGTCTTTGACCGCTCCCCAAAAGTAATAGTCTAATTGTGTTAAATCGCAGCTTCTTGGAGGCCAATTCACATCACCATTTTTGCTGATTATGCGATTTTCGAAGATGGGGCGCAAAACATCGACCGTAGCATGGGCTGTAAGGCATGTAGCCCCGTATACTGTTGAAACCAAATATCGTCCAAATCATACTCTTCCATTTGACCGAAAAGCCAATCAGTTAACATAGCGCGGTAGCGCTCGCCGTTGATGGTTACGGCGGCTCCGTCATCATTTTCGAAGAAAAATGGGCCGATGATGGCGTCGGACCATAATCCGCACCAAACAGTCACTCGTTGTGGATGCATCGGTTTCTCCTAGACGACGTGCGGGTTTTCTGTGCCCCATATACGGAAAAGATGATTTTTCGATAAAATTCACCATCTTGGGCCAAACGATCTTTCTCCCAATTTGCGAACCGTAGGCGGTTCGGATGATCAATTGGCTTTAGCTGTTGAGCCAATTGAACTTTATATGATGAACCAGTACAGTTAATTTTATTTATTCTTGGTTAGATATCCATTTATAAGGTTGAGGAGTGTATGTCTTTCAGTCGAACACTACCGTGCGCCAGCGCCCAATGACTTCACTTCAGGAAGGTACCGATCTTGATTCAATTGCGATAAATACGATTGTTAGTTTGTGAGGAGATAATCTTGTTCTAATTCTTTTTAACAACCATATTAGCGATAAGCTGAAATAATAATAATTTTTATACTTAATATTAATAATTAGGACAGTGGTGCTTGGTGTTAGGTAAGTTATTTTGTATATTTTGTTTGTCATCTCTCCTCAAAATTTATGTTAGTTAGTTTCAGAACTGATTGCTTCACGGTGTTCTCTGTATGAATAAAAATCCAGCAACCTCTCATCCAGGACTTTGATTAAGAAAAATCCCGTTCCTGCTCAATGGCTTAAGGCAAGGTCTTTGCGCAAAATTCGATGCGTAGTTGACCAAGAAAGGTCCAACTCTTGCGCTCGATGACGAATCGATGTGGATGGCCGTTCACGAACACTTTGTTTCACCGCAACGATGTTTTCGGTTTACGTTGCTGGAAATGGACGTTTACGTGTTGTTTTATCCAGCAATGATCCAGTTTCGCGCACACGACTCACAAATTTCCGATAGCAAATCTTTTTCGGCTAATATTTTTCAAATTTCACAGTTTGCGTTGGCGATTCACCACTTTCGAAATAATTTTTAGATATTTCCCAGCTTTCCTCAAGCGAATAGCGATCCATTCCGTAAATGTCAAACTTATTACTAAATATGCGACACTTCTCCGATGACAGTTAAGGTCTCCAATGTCAAATTATCGATAGTCCAAATTTGAAACTCTAGATGGGACACGCTTTATAATATAAAATCTTTGAATCTACAAATGTCATCTATTATGTGTGAGTATCGATTATGTTAACTGTGAATTTTGAATTTGCTGTGGATCTCCAATATTAAATAAATCGGTTAATTTTATTCATCAATCCCATAACGTCACTCAACTACATCGCATTCAGAGGCAAATTCGCTGTTTCCTCCCTTACCTCGCTCAGTGATGCCACGGCATGCGACCCAGTCCCACGTCATGAGTCAAGCCTGCTTTCCCTTGGGACTTGCGGGATCGGCGTTGCTAACTCTTTTCAATTTATAACATTGACACTTCACAAAGAAGGTCTAACGATCCCTTTCATGACTTGTTATGGGCTGCAATATGTTAGTTCCTTCCGAGGTTCACATTTTCACTAGGTTCGTCACGATAGAGATCTCTTTAGTTACATCTAGAGCTCTGAAAAATTTAAGATATCACTTACTTTTTTATTTTATAGTGCTTGTACTCGTAGAACTCCGTGCTATCATACTGCTCAAATGTCTGTAATTAATAATAATAATTATAATCATCATCATGCAACCCTTTGCATCCATTGTTGGACATAGGTCTCTCCTATTTTATTCCACTTGTTTCTGTCCTGTGCTGTCCGAATCCAGTTATCGGACATTCTTTTTATATCGACCGTCCATCGTGTAGGCGGTCTCAACTTCTTTGTCTGCCCGTGGTCTCCACTCCAGCAATCGCTTTGTCCACTGTTCCTTCTCATCCGTGCGATGAATTATAATAATTGTGGTTTATTCATAAATTCTCAAATATTTGAGAATTTGTGTAGAAAATCATTCAGAAGGGATCATTGCATAGAGCATATAACAAGAAAACAACGATGTATTTTATATCGACTTGAACAGGTAGGAGAGTTCCCGATACCAACACAAAAAAAAAATACTACAGCTTAGTCGAGTTACACCTAAACTTTGGTATTATTGGTTGGGAAAGAGTGTCAAAAACTTACCAAGATGCCCTTGAAGTCTCTCAAAAGCAATGTCGCAGAAAATTACTCAACAGACCTGCAAGATACTCGAGTGATTCACTTTATGCTGAGAGCAAATATTGGACATCAAACAACTATTTGTGATTCGGATGGGATGGCAACTGTACAAAACTAAGTTTGACGCTCCAAAACCATATTGTAGGTACGAGAAAAAAGCGCCACAATTGTGTGTGCGCTTTCTTTTAAGTCAATTGGACAAAGAAGGCTTCTCCTAAAAGATTCAAAAAGAGTTAAACATCATTTATAAGGACAAAGAACGTATACACGTGATTTGGTCGACGGTTGAAAAGATGGAGAAGCGATGACTTCCGAATATGAGGTTTTCTACAGATTGTGTTGTTAATAGTATGATTTTATCTGGCCGTTTTATTAGAGGACGTTTTTGATATGATTGAAATGAATGTGCTCTTCTTTATACATGAAATTGGACACCTACTTTAGAAGGTATTCGATGTATTGAAATTCTACGAACAAGTCAGTATAATACTTCTGTGGATATCGTTATATTTATTCTTATTGTTGCCATGAATAAACCACAATTATTATAATTCATCGCACGGATGAGAGGGGAACAGTGGACAAAGCGATTGCTGGAGTGGAGACCACGAGCAGACAAAAGAAGTTGAGGAAGACCGCCTACACGATGGACGGTCGATATAAAAAGAATGTCCGATAACTGGATTCGGACAGCACAGGACAGAAGCAAGTGGAATAAAATAGGAGAGACCTATGTCCAACAATGGACGCAAAGGGTTGCATGATGATGATTATAATTATTATTATTAATTACAGATATTTGAGCAGAATGATAGCACGGGGTTCTACGAGTACAAGCACTCTAAAATGAAAAAGTAAGTGATATCTTAAATCTTTCAGAGCTCTAGATGTAACTAAAGAGATCTCTATCGTGACGAACCTAGTGAAAATGTGAACCTCGGATGGAACTAACATATTCCAGCCCATAACAAGTCATGAAAGGGATCGTTAGACCTTCTTTGTGAAGTGTCAATGTTATAAATTGAAAAGAGTAAGCAACGCCGATCCCGCAAGTCTCAAGGGAAAGCCGGCTTGACCCATGACGTGGGCCTGGGTCGCATGCCGTGGCATCACTGAGCGAGGTAAGGGAGGAAACAGCGAATTTGCCTCTGAATGCGATGTAGTTGAGTAACGTTATGGGATTGATGAATAAAATTAACCGATTTATTTAATATTGGAGATCCACAGCAAATTCAAAATTCACAGTCAACATAATCGATACTCACACATAATAGATGACATTTGTAGATTCAACGATTTTATATTATAAAGCGTGTCCCATCTAGAGTTTCAAATTTGAACTAACGATAATTTGACATTGGAGACCTTAACTGTCATCGGAGAAGTGTCGCATATTTAGTAATAAGTTTGACATTTACGGAATGGATCGCTATTCGCTTGAGGAAAGCTGGGAAATATCAAAAAATTATTTCGAAAGTGGTGAATCGCCAACGCAAACTGAGCGAAATTAGAAAAAATATTAGCCGAAAAAGATTTGCTATCGGAGGCTTATGTGCAGAAATTTGTGAGTCATGTGCGCGAAACTGGATCACTGTTGGATAAAACAACACGTAAACGTCCATTTCCAGCAACGTAAACCGAAAACATCGTTGCGGTGAAACAAAGTGTTCGTGAACGGCCATCCACATCGATTCGTCATCGAGCGCAAGAGTTGGACCTTTCTTGGTCAACTACGCACCGAAATTTGCGCAAAGACCTTGCCTTAAGCCATTGAGCAGGAACGGGATTTTTCTTAATCAAAGTCCTGGATGAGAGGTTGCTGGATTTTTATTCATACAGAGAACACCGTGAAGCAATCAGTTCTGAAACTAACTAACATAAATTTTGAGGAGAGATGACAAACAAAATATACAAAATAACTTACCTAACACCAAGCACCACTGTCCTAATTATTAATATTAAGTATAAAAATTATTATTATTTCAGCTTATCGCTAATATGGTTGTTAAAAAGAATTAGAACAAGATTATCTCCTCACAAACTAACAATCGTATTTATCGCAATTGAATCAAGATCGGTACCTTCCTGAAGTGAAGTCATTGGGCGCTGGCGCACGGTAGTGTTCGACTGAAAGACATACACTCCTCAACCTTATAAATGGATATCTAACCAAGAATAAATAAAATTAACTGTACTGGTTCACCATATTAAGTTCAATTGGCCCAACAGCTAAACCTAATTGATCATCCGAACCGTCTACGGTTCGCAAATTGGGAGAAAGATCGTTTGGCCGAAGATGGTGAATTTGATCATCTTTTCCGTATATGGGGCACAGAAAACCCGCAAGTCGTCTAGGAGAAACCGATGCACCCACATCGAGTAACTGTTTGGTGCGGATTATGGTCCGACGCCATCATCGGCCCATTTTTCTTCGAAAATGATGACGGAGCCGCCGTAACCATCAAAGGCGAGCGCTACCGCGCTATGTTAACTGATTGGCTTTTCGGTCAAATGGAAGAGTATGATTTGGACAATAGTTAGTTTCAACAGTACGGGGCTACGTGCCATACAGCCCATGCTGCGGTCGATGTTATGCCATCTTCGAAAATCGCATAATCAGCAAAAATGGTGATGTGAATTGGCCTCCAAGAAGCTGCGATTTAACACAATTAGACTATTGCTTTTGGGGAGCGGTCAAAGACGTTTGTTACGCCAACAAGCCAAGCACGATCGATGACTTAGATATGAAATTAAAGTTGTCATAAGACCAGAAACAGTCGAAAATCTACTGAAAAATTGTACTGATCGAATGGGGTATTGCCAAGTGAGCCGTGGTGGACATTCGACCGAAATAATTTTTCACAAATAATGTCATGAAGTGTGGTTTCAAATAAAAGTATGATCATTGAAATCTATAGAGCCGTTCTTTTTATAGCCTTTTAAAGTCGAAATTTTCCGTGGGACACCCTTTATGTATGATGTGAATTACTTCATTAAATTACAAAGTATTTGTCGTTTGTATAATTTAGAATTGAACTAACAACTTGGCTGATTTTACTCGCTAATTCAAATTTGAGAGTATGAAGTCCCATTTGCAATACTCATTTGTTATGTAATATCTCAGGGTTATCTTTTGCATGCTTCTTCCTAGTGGAGCCACATGCCTTCATTTTACATAAATGTAAAATGATATCGCGTCCAAAATTGTCGCACGTCATTAGGTTCCATTTACTGAAAAATAAAGAATATGTCGATCAGCTGTAGGTATACTCTCTTACAAAGGATATGACGTAGAGTTCTTGCCTGCGATCGTTTTGCCCTAATGTTTGAAATTTTTGCTTATCAAGACGAAAATGGTCTCAATCCATGATTGACTTCCTGATCAAGAATCTAAGATCACACTAGAATATGCTAGTCCAGCCGACCGTATACTCCTAATTTTCCGAAAAAAATAAGATCGAGTTTATATATTCTCACCATAGGTTAACTGTACAAAGATCTCGGTCAAGTTCGTTATTGGGCCCAATCCGTCCATCAGTTCAGTGTTGGTATCAGGAACTCTCCTACCTGTTCAAGTCGATATAAAATACATCGTTGTTTTCTTGTTATATGCTCTATGCAATGATCCCTTCTGAATGATTTTCTACATAAATTCTCAAATATTTGATTTTTTCCAGATCTTGCTGAACGTTAAGAAAGTACTACAGCAAGTATGAAAAGAGGTTGCTGATCGGTTAGGACTGTTTTATTGAAATTAATATAAAGAAATCTATTATCGAAACACTCTCTGAGATTTCCATCTGAATATTTTGCTTCATATAGTATATTATAGTGTAAGCCACGAAACGTGATTTTTCCAGTTGTTTTCTGTATGAACAGGTAAGTCAGAAACAAAATATGCCCCAGTACTGTACCTTGAGGTACCTCACATATAATATTAGTTTGCGCTCTGATTTGGCTGCCAATTCTCAGCAGTTATTTCCTATTTTTAGGTAGCTCTCCAGTAGTTTGTTCGCAATGCCTCCATATCCTCTAGGACATCTTAAGGTATCGACTTGTTTACAGTAGTTTTGTTCTGGTTTAAAATCTGACTATTCCAGAACCATCAGGAACATGCGCATTTCAATGTTTGGTTTTCCGGTTTTCTCTGAGAATTTTCGAACTGATAGTTAGAGTTAACCTATTTGTTATGTAATTAGTAATTTGAAAAGTTTGAATTCCATCTGCATTTGTTAACAGAAATAAACAAAAGTAACAGATATGGTATTGAATCTTGCATAAATTGGTATCGAGTTAAATGATTATAAATTAATATTTTCAAGGGTTTCCAGGACGGTACATTTGTTCTTGGATATGTTGATAATAAATAAATAAAATAACACAATGATTGTTGGAAAGTATTGATCAGTTTTGCTACATCGAATAGTATATGTAGTTAAAGTATTTCAGAATCCACTAGATAAGTATTATAGACAATTCTAAATGGGTGCAGAGAATTATCGTCATATTATGGTACCTGAAAATCAAGAAATGTTGAATTCTGAAAAAATCCAGTTGAAGGTTTGAAAGTTATAAATCCATATATAAATTGAGAACCTATTTTCATAATCGACCAATTGACACAGTCATTGAGCTGTGAACCTTTTATCGAAAGGATAGAAAATTCATCAGAAAAAAAACGAATGGTTGCATTGAGTAATGGCATAACTCTCTTGCAGTGGGAAGGATTTACAAAAAAAAAGTAATTGTAATTTGTTACAAAACCAAGAATGAAACAGGAGAGTTACAAACTGACATACAAACAAGTGAAACTAATATAAGCATGTTAAAAAGGAATACAATCAATATTCCTAACGATGCTATTTTTTTCATTGATAACAGTTTTAAGTCTATTCAGTGTCGCAAGCTGGGTGGCCTATTAAATTATTATGAAAACTATATAGGGTGAGTCTACGACTGCTACATTAATTTTGTAGGGATCTCATGTGGCGGCACTCCATAAAGCCCCACATAGCAACAATAAACTGCGCTTCGGTAGCCGAAAGGCTAGCGGTCGCACTTTCATACCGACTAGGTGCTGGGTTCAACTCCCGACGCCTCCCAACCCAAATTTCACCCCCTGTGTGTTCTTAGCGCACACAAGCCATAGCCATACTGATGAGTACAATTGTGTGCGCCAGGGACGAAACGCATAAGTAGGGATAATACTTACGATCCTACATTGGTGACCCCGACGCGATCAACGTCATTCTGTCCCTACAATTTTAACCATAGATTCTTGAGACCAACAGAAACATTTTTTTTATCATTTTTTGAAACTCCGTTCCGTTAAAAAAATACAGGGTGTTGAAATTTCATGAATAAATTTGATTTTTGCTTTTATCTTCATAGTGAATAATACGAATGAATTCAAATTTTGACGGAGGTTTCACACAAATGGGACACACATTTCAGATCTAACACACTTGAACTATGCTCAATTAATTAAAGTTAATACATCACCAACTAGTGAAACCATGAAAATTTGCTATAAAATAAGAACTTACTGTACACGTCCTAGCCTTCTCTGTTTGCTTAAAAATTTAAGAAAAATTTATCTGTTATATTCATTTCTCTTGAGTAAGGTTAATATTCATGTACCTAGACCTGGTCTGAGGCAATATAACACCTTCTATGTTGATTTTGGTAGGACAAATGTTATGTCACGGTCTCCTATCAACTTCATGTGTAACTTATATGACAGTTGTTGTGGCCGATGTGATATCTACTACGATGAACTACCAGTGATTTTGATGTGCCATTTGGAGAATCGTGGTGGGGTTCGTGATCTTTTTCGGTTTATTTTGTACGCTTGGGATAAGGATGTGATTGGTATGCTGTTGATTTTTTTTTCGAGTATTGAGGGAATAAAATTTTTTTTTGTAAATTTCATGTAGTAATTTTAAGGCACTATTGGATATAATTTTATATGCTATTATAAGGATCTCATATGTTATCTGGTTTAAGTTTTTCAATCGCAATTGTTTGTTTGATCATTTTTCTCTGTTATTGGGCGTAACCTGTTGAGAATAAATGTATTATTATTATTATTATTGATATATGTATTGAAGTATTGAGGTGTGTGACCACCTTTATGTGCAGACCATCTTGTCTGATAATGTACATATGTTTAATTGTAATTAGAAATAAACCAGTTCATTTCTACATCACATGGAAGTCATTTCATTATTCACTGAAGAGAACCTAATAAATAAATTCAATATAATACATTATACCACATTTTTCTTCCTAAAATACACCGTATCTGATATATTCCATGTTGAATGATTTGAAATTTTTCAGGATCCACCCAGACGCAAAAAAAATCACCGATCTTAAATAATTCCACGATATCATAGTTTTTCTCTTTTCAAATCATTATCATTATTGAAATATCTGTTTTTCAATTATATGAAAAACTTTATCTGTGAATCAATCAAAATTATGGTATACTAATAAAGTTTCTTCTAAATGTTGAATTAAACGCAATAGTTTCTTCCTTTTCAATTCGATAGCATCTGTGTATTTGAACATTTTAATAAAAAGTTTAGTTTTTTTTTAAATTCGAATAAATTTTAGCGTGGGTTTGGTTAGAGATGGTAATCGTTTCATAATAGAACATAGAACAAAAGTACTGCAACTTTAACTTATCTATGGAAATTGTGAACAACAACATTCAAAACGAAGTTTCAGAATCAATTCTAAAAATGAGTCAATTCGTGTTATGCTATGTTATTTAACAGTTATTATTCTTTAATATGCAATACTGAATAATTCATCTCAAATTCTTATACATACTTTATCCATTACAGTGACATCTTATACTCTTTTTGATGAAAGAAAACATAACCATCAACTTGTCGAAGTTGTTTGTTTGAAATAAATATTAATTGAAATACGGGGTATCTCGTTTCCCAATCAAAATAACAAAAGTGTAGCAATATTTTTATACATTAGTAACACTGGAGATCTAAAAATATTATCAAAATGTGCACTACATAACCCAATTTAGATATATGAATTTTTATTTTTTTGGACGAATAGTTCACATAATATTTCAATAGGCCACCCATCTTGAGACACCTGGAAGAACCGCCATATTAAGTACAATATTTGTTTATTATCTTTCCTCCACCACTTTTGAAAATAAAACCTGATAAAATATTACTACAAAACTAACGTAAAGAGCTCCATACAAATCACAATCATCTTTTTACACCCCCTTACGCCTCCGACATCCTCCTCTACTTCAAAACTACACCACATCCACCCCATTCCTCACCCCCTAATTCCGAGAAGCTACGCTCCGCGAATCAATTTCGTCTCGGAGCCATTCTAAAACTTGGCATAGTTTAATAAATGCAAGAAAGTTACGGCACGAAATTGTTTAAATTTTCGCAGCTCGCTTTTGACATCGAGGCAGCGTCGTGACGGGCGGACTGTTTCATTTATATTATATGCCAGTGCGATATTAGATATGCAAATGAAGCTGGGCCGCAGCAGAGACTCTCTACGACGGCACACTCCACTAATTGGCAACTTCTTAATGTCGTTTATACTTACTTTGCCAAGCTAGGCACGTCTCTTTGATAAGTTCACTCTATTCCCCGGTATAATTGTATGAAGAAGACATTGTAAGAAGCGACTACGTCACAAAGATGATTGGAGGAGCCGAATTTCGTTAATGCAAGGTGCCTTTGTGAGGTCTTCTCGGTGAGAGTTCTCTCTGTTCGAGAAAGGAGAGGTATTGTTTGATAATTTTTCCTCTGCTATTTTTTCAATGAAATAAGTGTTATATCACAACCTTCCCCAACTATGGATGATGAATGGGTTCCATACCAGATTCCAAACATCAGAAGATCTGGAAAATCATCACTTCGATCGCAAGACCCGAAGAACCCTCCTTGCAGATTGGCGACAAAATTTGTGAATTAGATTTGAATATAGAGGGTATTTCTAAGGACAAGAGTGATTATATTTCTAAACTAGCAAAGGACTATGGTACTGAGAGTATACTCCTTCAAGAGACACATACGGATACTAAAGAAAATCTTCGTGAAAGAGGAACCATAAAAGGTTATGTATTCATTGATTATCTCCTTAGTAAAATTTACGGTTTAGCTTGTTATGTTAAAAAATCCTTGACTCACAATATCGAGTTAAACCAAAAAGGCGAATTTGAGGGTGTTTTCTTTATCTTTCAAATTTTGTATTTTTGTTATTCAGTTCTTTTTTTCTGCTTTTGTCTTTTTATTTCCAGATTCGATGTGGGCAACTTGAAGAAGTCTCTGTCTCCATCAATAGAAGACCACTCTTGAAGAAAGAAGTCCCTAAAATATAGTTCAGCTTATTTTTGTACTTTCACATTTAGGCGGGGAGCCATGGTTTTTTCCTTAGGCTTTTATGTGAAAAGCCGAATTGTATGACACCCCCTCACTAACTCCTGATCTATATGCTTTATTGTTTGCTAACTAAATATTGTAAGCCAAAAGTTCAAAAGAATATATATATATATTGTTTGATTTGAAGTAAAACTTCTTTTGGAGCGACTAAGAGGTAACTGGACCACAATGCAACCGTCCGTTACGGCAATATGGCGTCACGTTTCATTACCATCCGGTTTTCAAATATTTTTGATTTTGTCAATAGATAGTTTATCAACAAACCAATCAAAAGTTTTAAAGAATAAAATAATCAGTGAAAAATACTAAATTGAGAATATTAAATTGAATAATAATAATAATAATATCTGACTTTTGGTAACGCAAATCGGCCGCCATATTTGGTAGTAGCATGCATAAAAAAATGCACTGAATTATGCCACTCATGTGAAATTCAGGCATATGCAAGATTATTAAGATAAAGAAAAAAGCTTTCATAAATGTTCATCATTTTATTTTTGTTCTGATGGATGTTTAGGAATATAATTACAGAGTATTATATCACATGAAATTAATTCCAAAACTGTATAAACTACAAAATTCATTGAATTTGGTTCAGGGATAATTAAACTAATATGAATGAAAGCTCAGTTATTAAGTGATATGAAAGTAATGAACAAAATGAGGAGAAAACATGAAATGAAGACGAGAAAAATAAATAACGCTGAAGTTATGCAAAAATAAATGGAAGAAGAATATTTTACTTATTTCAGGTATACAGGTATGAAATGAGCGTGTTTTTGTGAGAATAAAACACTAATTGTTCATGGGAAAGTAAAAAACATTTCATTCCAAAGGATTTGCCATTGTTTTCTAAGCATATCTACCTAACGGGTGGTCCATCTAGTGTTTGGAATTTGAACTACCGATTATTTGACATTATAAACGTCAACTATTCTTTTTAACGTGACTAATATTTAGTTGAAAGTTTGAAGTTTACGAAATGGGACTCTATTCGCTTGAAGAAAGTTGGGAAATATTAAAAACTTATTTCCAAAGTGGTGAGTAACCGTCAATGCCGAGCGCTACCGCGCAATGTTGAACGATTGGTTCTTTCAAGAAATTGAAGCTAACGACTTGGACGATGGTTGGTTTCAACAGGACGGTGCAACGA
Organism: Micraspis discolor; assembly: GCA_030674115.1. Classification (NCBI taxonomy): domain Eukaryota; kingdom Metazoa; phylum Arthropoda; class Insecta; order Coleoptera; family Coccinellidae; genus Micraspis; species Micraspis discolor. The sequence continues at coordinate 2,324,892 of JARTUT010001311.1, read as the reverse complement.
GCCATACAGCACACGCCACAATCGATGTTTTACGCCGTATTTTCGGAAATCGAATAATCAGCAGAAATGCTGATGTGAATTGGCCACCAAGAAGCTGCGATCTGACGCCATTGGATTATTATCTTTGGGGAGCGGTGAAAGATTAGTGTTACGCCAACAATCCAGAAACAATTCAAGACCTCAAGACCGAAATTCGAGCTGCTATTGGTGAAATAGAGCCCCAAACAATCGAAAATGTATTAAAAATTGGGTGGAACGAATAGGCTACTGCCAAGGCCGTGGTGGTCATTTGGCCGAAATTATTTTTCATAAATAAATGTCATGAAATAAATGTTCAACCATTGGAAAATATTGAGCAGTTTTTTTATAGCAAAATTAAATTCCAATTTTTAAATGGGCCACCCATTATATATACCTTTATTCATTTTAAAAAACACTGTTTTCTTTGGTAAAAAAGAGAGAATGTTTCATTCTCATCATAACATCAAACAATTAAAAAAAAACTACAAAAAAATTTATTGAAAAATGAAATAGAACACGACACACGTATTTTCTCTCGTCAGACATTCATATTCGATTAACAATAATTTAAATATTGGTTACAACTCACGTGTGACACGCTGTAACGAACACCTGCACGTGCTACTTTGAAATCTGTTGATATTCTAAAAACTAACCTCAAATAAAAGCATAGAGACACAGAAAATTACAACTATATTCTATGATTTTCTGAAGTATTGAGTTTATTACAAAAGAATGAAATTGAGTTAAAATGGAGTTCTTCCTATAATTAAACTTATTTAGTTGAACAAGTATATTCTTGAAAGTGCGAATAAATAAAACATATTTAAAATTGACAATTGGAAGTTTCAATGATAAATTTATTTATTCCAAAAAACACTGTTTTCTTTAATGAATAAGAGATAATTTTTCATTCTCATCATAATATCAAACAATAAAAAAAACTACAAAATAATTAATTATAAAATGAAAAAAAATGTTATACACAAATCTCGAAACACATATGTTGTATTCTAATCCATTTTTTAATAAATTTTTTGTACTATTTTAATTGTTTGATGTTATGATAAGAATGGAAAATTCTCAGTGTTTTCTGGAATAAATAAAGGTATCATTGATTGATACCTTCCAAAAGTGTAAGACTGTATGTTGTCAATTTTGGATATTTTTGAATAATTATAGCGTCAACAGTTCCGAAAATCTATGTATTTCCATGAAAAATTCATGGTGAGGCGGGCAGCAGATTAGTAACCGAATCTGCTAATACCTCATTGGCCCATAGAATAACGTTAAATTCGTGGTTGACAGTTCAGGCAAATAAAAGTTTTCAGCTGGACTAACCATCTACCACATGATACAAGCAGCAATCGAAAACGAGTTTTCAGAACACCATACCTCATCAAATTTTGAGTTTAACTTGCCACTAGGTTCGTAAAATATAAACCATGTGATGTATCACTTAAGATTTTGAGAAATTTATTGTGTTTGCGAGAAAAATTTGTAAATTTGAGATAAATCCATTATAGCTATAGTAGGTTTCGTCGGATATTTTTTTCAATAGTTGTCTCCTTTATAATTTTTATAATTTGAGATGAATATAGAGTTTTTTTATACTTACTTAGATTACTTAGATTTCAAAATGTGAACATATCCTTCAACTGAAATAGTCGTTCATAAATGAGAGTTCAGCCACCTTTCATTTTCATTCCATATAGAGTTTTGTACTTGTTTTGCTCGAATTCTACAGTAGTTCCATTCAAATTCGAATTATATCACATCCTAAGGGCTATTGCACAGCAGAAGATTCAGATGCACGTGTTATGCTTCTTATATACCTCAGCATGAAAATAACTAGTCTTTCACTCTGGTCATTATATGGTCACTTCCCGTTTCAAACCCCCCGTGATTGCCAACGCGAAAAAAACTTATTCATGAAGTGACCACCAAGTTCACCTAATACACTCCCTATTGAATAACATCTGCTTAATTATCGAGGATATCCTCATGATGGTTCATTGATAGAGGAACATTAACCCAATATGAAATTATTTAAATTTGCATTCATATTTTACGACGTATCTTTTGAATTTCTTGTGTAACATGTGAGTTGTTGCATCAAAGGAAATCCTTAGTGAATATTTGAATTGATTCAATTGAGTGTTATGAAGTATCAAGTTCTTTATGTCATCCTTTTAGGGTGGTTCAGATGATATGAATGCTTACATAGACAATGGAGAATTGGCAGGAAAGTTTCTGAAAACTATGCTTTCATCAAAAGCACTATGTCGTGCTAAAGAAGCTAGAACTTCTTACTAGTGACTTCAGATATTAGACAAAGTGAATATTTACCAATTATTAGGCACTTGTTCTAGTTTGATTACAAAAATAGTTTCAATCGTTTGAGCTCGACATCCTGGAAGAATTAGTGGTCAAACTTGAGTATGTTCATGGGGACATATATGTATCTTCCGAAGGAGATGAAATAGAGTTTTTATATTCTCAGTATAGGTTAATTGTTCCAATATTTCGAAATTCGAAATTGATGTTTTAAATATGTGAAGATTTCAATTTAATTATTGAAAATTTTTATTTCATACAGAAGCCTAGATTTTTAGTGTCATTGAGATCATCGATTGGTTCTTGAGAGGAGAAAATTTGAGCTTCGATCAATACGGAAGGAAAACTAGGAGTGCTTATTTGTAATTTGAAATATAGATATGTTGTTTCTTTTACATTATTTGTGAAAAAGGAAAAATTTAATTTTGTTTTTACAGTTGATTCAATAATTTCTTGAGGTAATGAACGTCAATACTAATAATTATTTTTGTTTTTACATAAAAAGTTCCACAGCAGTCTTATGGCAAGATCGCCTTATTTTCAATGTATAAACCAAAATAATTTTATCTTTACGTTCGAAATTTCAACAAATAAAAATCACTCGCCATTTCATGTGGTCACTAAATTCCTAAATATTTCTATGGAATACCCCAAGATACCGCTGCTGAACAATAATTGCGATTTCTGTCGGTGCAATATGAGGTAGGGGAGCGTTTCTCAAAACATTGTCACCAAGGTATAGTAGAGGAGTTGTACTTCTTCACATTTAGTATTTCTGTGCTGCTCTGTAATCATTAGCTTCATTCGGGTTCGTATTTTCCTGACTGTTCTGGGACAGTCCTCAGGGTGCGTAGAACTGATGCGTAATAGCTGAGGATTTTCGGATCATTTTTGGACCATTCTTGGACTGCCAGAGATTATCAGAGAAATGCAGAACCCGAACAGCAAAATGAGGATTAAAAATTTAGAAAGCACTGACGTGAGGTCAGATTGCTTTGGCGCTCTTGTTGACCTACTTGCGAGTAAATATTAAAACCTTAACAAATCTATAAGCTCTCTGATCGGGTGAACAATAGCCTTTTTCCGTACTATGGGACAATGTGATGTAAATATGAAAGCCTAATGAATAAACAAACCTTTATCTCAATTTGAAAATAACTACTCATAATTTTCACCAAATTTTGTTCTACGCTTCTCCTAAAAACTTACGTCATTGCTTTTCTGAGCTTTGACAACGCCATCAAATTCTTTCTCTATGATAAAAATTTTTTTGATTAATATTACGTCTGTGCTTTTCTGAATTTTGATAACGTCATCGTCATCGAATTCTACCTCTATGAATTCTATGAAAATTTTGATTGATATTACGCCAACTGACACTGATATCTAGGTCCGCAAGTTGTCAAACGAATATCGATCTGTGATGGCAAATCTTTCAATGACAAAGCTCGGACTTCATGACATTTCTATTTTTCTCTTGAGTAAATGAAAAAATGACCATATCTTCAGAAGGGAGAAAGCTACGACAATGAAATTTGAGGATGAGTTAGATATCGGTAACCTCAATGTATATACGGATTTTTATTCAAATCTAAATGAAGTCTTAGGAGATATTGAGTATTGAAAATTTTTTTTTTGGGAATTTTTTAAAAATGTTCGAGAATGACGATTTCTGCGAAATTTTGCAAACCGTTTCGTTGCAGCCTCCCTCAATAACATTTCAAGTATCAACTTGATCGGATGGATATTCTAGTAGTTATTGAGGAAACAAAATTTCAGATGCTCATGACTACTGAACCATCCGACGGATTTGGCCCAATAACGAACATGACCGAGATATTTCGACAATTAACCTATTCTGAAAATATGAAAACTCTAGCTGATTCCTTTTGGATGCTAGAGAGGATACGGCCGGCCGGCCGGACGGCCAGACAGACTCAGCTTTCGCCACGAATTCTTCATCAGGGAGTCGAACTTAATCGATTGAGACCATTTTCGGCTCGATATTCCAAAATTACAGACATTCGGGCAAAATGATACGCACTCTGTTCGGGTGAACAAGAGCGCCAAAAATGGAGAGAGATAGGTACAGTTTTGGAAGTTCTTTGTTTAATTGCGCCTGCCAGACAACAACTTTCAAGCACTTGGTTGTTTTTTCATTTGTGTTTAAGACTATTCGTCAGGAAATGTTTGACAAATAATAACTTGTATGAAGGTAAGGAGTGATATTTCTTTAATAGGCTGTATACGTTAATTATATTGATTCCAGGCTTTCACTAACTGTGTGAATAAATAAGAGAAGCATTAGGAATAAGAGACAAAACTAATTGTGGTTGAGAGTCGAGTTTTATTTTGGAGTTCTTAATCTTACAATCCATAAACATGAATGACTAAATAAGATGGAAAGACGAATTATTTGTACCTAGATGTTTAGAGAATATAAGACTAGGTGATATTTTCTTCCCAATTAAATGGAAAATTGATACAATGGGTATTAGAAAGAATAGTGGCCAATTATCGTTAATGCTTACTTCAGGATAAACATCGGTATAACCTGCAACAAAATGGATATTATCTTGTGGAGTGTACAGAAAAATATGCAGAGAGGTTGAACAGTTACTCAAAATTCATAATGCCAAAATATCACCAGGTGTATCCATGTGTAAAATCTAGTCATTGTACTTCGTAGTGCTACTTTTTGCAATAATCAAACCATTCCCATTTTTTTTCAGAGATATTTTTTGTGAGATACTGGAACTGGAACTTAAAAAACAATGAAATAATGATTGCAAAGTATAATTCAGTAAATCAATTTTGGTATTAGAAATAGTAGACAGCATGTATAGCAATATATGTGTTTATTTTTGTGATTCTATTTAATCAATTGATTCAAAAGTTTCAAATGAATTTTGATTTGTCATATTTGCAGTTTCAGGATTGTCGAATCCTAAAATATGTTTATTGGGGTATAACTAATTTTCAAGAATTGGATTCAAAATGATAGAATGTTTATTTCAATCGACAAAAGTATTGAAGGTTGACAATCATAGTAAATTGGGTGAAGATATCTCAACATATATTGTATGTATTTCAGGCAACAACTTAGTACAGGTAATGGAAATGGGAAATAATTTTCAATGTTTTGTGGAAACCCATCTTTATATGCTTTAAATGACCTGAGTGACCAAACGCCTCGTAAGTTGATAGATAAATTTCCTGGATAAACAACAAGATGGTTCAAATACTCTTTCAACCCTGAAATCTGTTTGATAAGTTACACAAGCGATCGAACACTAATGTAATGGATTTTGAAAAAACTGGTTGTTTGTATTTATTAGATGTAAACAATTGGTATATCAAGCTGGTAAAGAAATTGTGTTTGATCATCTTTGAAGTTTTTAGCTTTTCTTGTGAGTGTTTGACCTTGTCCAGACCTATGGGGGAGTGCTGAAATTAATTCTTCAAATTCTTTTTTGCATGTGTATGTGTTTATATGAATCTGTTATGATCATCTATATAGTTTGGCATCAGTGCTTGAAATTAAGCATTGCTCTATAGTTTTTGTATCGGAAGGAAAATTCTTGTTTATATGATCTTTCTTGTTGATTATTCTGATAGTTTCTTGGTGCCTTATATAAGAAAAATTGTTTATAGAACTGATATCTGTTCTGTTTTGGCATGGGTACACTAGTGATCTATCATCACAGAGTTGGTTTTCTTTGAAAATCAGATAAGTGTAGTTAAAAATTCAATTGAGCTGATACTGAATCTATATTTCCTAGAATTAATTTTTTATTGTGAATATTAGTCTATACATAATGGTGCTCTATTTGATAAAGAATCAATTTAGCCGCATGAAATCAGTTCATTGGATTTATGTATTTCAAGGTGAATCTCGTGACATTTAAATTTGTTGTATTACCCATAAATAAAAAACCTTTTCATCTTTGCAGAAAATCTTATTTCTTACCCACTTTATCAAATCAGTTTATACCTGAAATCTAACTCAATTCAATGATGTGATAATAACTAGTTAAACAGATCTGAACCTGAAAATATTTCCAAAACATTATTGAACGAAAAGTAAAATTGGTAAATCAGTTAACCATACAGTTCACCTATATAGGTAAGGGATTGCTCTGAATTCTGAAGTAGTTTATATTTCAGTTTATACTAACAATAATATTCATGTGTTAATGCAACCACTATCTGAATATGGGTGATGCAACAAAGCACAGAAACTAGAACTATCAAAATGTTTTGTTTGATACAGATTCACTGTTCAGTATTTTTCAGGTGGGATTGTACATATTATGAGAATTTTAATAATGATTAGTAAGCCAGGAGATCCATAGGCCCGTAGATCTATAGGCCAGTAGATCCATAAGCCAGTAGTTCAATAAGCCCATAGATCAATATAGACCATAGATCAATGAAGTGCACAGAAACACGAAACACAGCAAAGAAACACGTTGAAGGCGAAGAAACTCGAAAGAACGCTAAGCAACACGGAAGAAAGCGGAGAAACACTAAAGAACGCGAAGAAACACGAAAAAACACGAAAGAACGCCAGTAGATCTATGGACCAATAGATCCATAAGCCAGTAGATCCTTAGGCCAGTAGATCCATAAGCAAGTTGTTCCATGTGCCAGTAGAACCATTGGCAGGTAGCTCAATGTAGCCCATACTCAGCAAAACTAAGCAAAAAACACGATAAGAAGCGAAAAAACCGAAGAGTGCTACGAAACAGTAGAGAAACCATAAAACCTCATAAGAACGTAAAAAAGCTCAAAAGAACATATTAAACCCCGAAGGAAAGTAAAAAATCTGAAAGCACGCAAAATATTCCGAAAAAACGCAAAAAAAAAAACTGAAAGCACACCAAATATCCCGAAAAAACTCAAAAGCCCGAAAGCACGCAAACAATCCCAAAGAAACTCAAAAAGCCCGATTGACGGTACGAAACTTGAAAACACGCAAAAAATCTCGAATAAACTTAACAAACCCTGAAAGAACTCGAAAAATCCCGAGGGAACGCAAAAAATCTGAACGCACACAAAAAAGCCTGAAGAATCTCAACGAAACCCGCAGAAACGCAGAGAAATCTCGAAAAAATGCGAATAAAACCGACAAAAGTAAAGTATCCACAGAGAGCAATGCTCATAACAAATAATTCAACAAATACTCTTTAGAGTAATGAAAAATTTCGACAGCAATATTTTCTTGCTGAAGAGAATTGAGCGATAGCAAGAGTTCAGCAATTTTTACAGAAAAAAAACAATGAATCACTGTGTTCCTAATAAAAAGTTGTTATTTCAATTTGCCACAACATTTCTAAGAAGCGAGAGTGAAAAAAGCAAATAATATTAACTGCGTTTTAATGACTAAGGGTTTCCGCAACTTTAGCATAATAAACACAAAAATATTCTTCCTACCCCCTGTATATTCACACGGAACGCGACTTGCACAAACTTAACCTCGCATTCTCTTAAATTCGCCTCACTTATAGCAAGGGATGTAGATATTACTCTCTTCTATGGCGTGATCTGTCATCAGTATCAAAACAATGATCGTTTTTGACAGATTCTATAAAATCGATTTCTTAAGGAAAAGAATTAAATAGTTTTTGAACGTACGGAATAATGATGATTATTTTCATCAGTTGTTCTCGTATGCATAGGGAACAGGTAAGCTTTATTTTTATCTAATGCTAACATATTCAAAATGTATGTTTTAGACCAAAGGAATTGAAGAACTGTCTTTGTGTTGTGACTCTTAAGGAGAAATGATCCTTCGTGGCTTTCAAGGAAACTTACCATACCTTCAGTAATTATAAGTAGTCTCTGGGATACTGCCATGAAATTTCATTCATTTGAAATAATGGAAGTAGATGCAAAAAAAAACAATGATTTTGATATATCAATAGAAAATTAGATTATCTTACATTGATAAGGATGAAAACCTGCAAGATATGAAGTAAAGATTACTGTGAATAAATTAATGTAGTGAAGATTATATTTTTTGTAGTTGAATTGTAATATTATAAATTATTATATAGATAATGATTATTTGAACACTTGAGTATAAATAACTATTTTATTCTATAAACAGGAAAGTATCTGCAGATGTTGAATTAGCATGTAACTTGATTGTGACAAAATTTTAGCTTGTATCGTTGCAAGGTCTTTTAATTATCAAGGGTATTATATATGGAAAAGTATATGCTATCCACGCTATTTTTTTTTCATATATAGTAAAGCTTTGTAGGATTGAAGATTCCATTTAGAGTATAGGGAAGGTCACATAGTAATTTTTGTGGATGTAGATTATCGAAATAATTAGAGGAAATTGCAAAGCGATGGAATCTTGATCAACTGTTTTGCTTGATTATGGGTAGAATGTGATGACGTAAACTGCCAAAGGCAGACTTCTTAGTCTGGAGCCATGAGTCTAATGGCGAAAGAAAGATTTTTCCCTTTTTTAAGATCACAATCATTTCACAGGGTCCTTGCTATGTTTCTTTCTGAAACGACAACTGAAATAACCTGAATGAATTATTATCTGCAAATCCAAGGACTTTAAATTATGAAAATTAGGTATGTGAGTAACTTCAAATCCAGGTAAATGGATTTTTCATGCATATTGAGGATTTGTATGATTTAAGAGTTCATTCAATATGTAAGGAAGTTAAATGTAAATAATGAAATATTACCTTCAGTTTTACAGAATATAAGAGGTCATATTTATCCTTGTAGGTTCATTTTAATAGAAACCCTAGATAGTAATATAGTTAATTATAATGACCTTCAGTTTTACAAATATTAGAGACAATATTAATCCTTGGATCTGTAAAAACTTGATGGAAAGTATCTGATGGTGAAAGAAGGATATTTTGATCAGAAGGCATGATGAATTTTACAGGATCGTTCCTATGTTTCTTCGTGGAGTAAAAATTGAAATGTACAACCCGAATAAAATATTATCTGCTATCTGCAAAATATCAATTTGGATTAGTTTATTGTTTGGTTACGATTACAATCATACATAAATAAAAGTATGATTATTATTATTACAATACATAAGATTAGACTGTCAACGACAATTGTCATTTAGAGTAGGAATCGACAGGGGTGAAATGAATTGCTAGGGATTGTAAAACTGATTCTATGCTGGGTAAATTTTTGAATTTCCTAAATACACATCGTAGACTGTTAAACTATAAGAGAATACCTCACCAGGGTTCTTACGAATCGTATGAATTGAAGAATTTTCAAAACATTATACGGAGTATGGATTAAAATTGTAATTGAAAATATGTGACAATGTTCTGTGAACGTCGGACGTGACTGATGATCTGAAATTTGTGTTTGAACCGAAGTAAGCTATTTTCAGCAATTAATTTAAAATATTTTTACTTGCGATTGGAAGATATGAATAGCTTTATCCAAACGACCGATTCTCGGGGAATGCACATATGAAAACTGCTTTTCCTGATCATGTCCGTGGAAAAAGCCTTTTCAACTTTACCGGACCATCTTTCGCGAAAAACCAGGAAATCGCTGTTTTAGATAATTTTTTGAAAATGTTAGCGTGGTAGTATAGACATGTGAAATGCACCTAACGAAAGTCCGTCTCATGAACTTTACGGTGCTCGCTTCGCTCGCGAGATCGCCTTCCCCTTTCTACCTCGAAATATCGCATTTCTGAACCCCTCGCCGACCCAAAGTTTTTCGATCTCCTTCTGTGGATTACCACAGAAATATTCCTTATTGTTTTTAATATATTGGGATTAGTAATTTGAATTGCGCTATTATAGTACTCAACTGTTTCTATCAACATTAAATTTTTGGTTTGTCGATGAAAATTTGATAAAACATTATTCTTACTATGGAAAACAATTTCATGCAGACGAAACTCTCAAAAAGAAAAAGAAAAGAAAGAGTACGCTAGGAGTTTCATTGATAATCAGGTTGCTGATAAATAAACTGAGATTCCCATTTCGTTTCATCAGAAATTTGAATTTTAGAAATATACCTAGATACATGCGCACATTACATTTTTGAATATAATGGTTTTCAATTGTTAATTTAAAAGGAGCTTTTAATTCAATTGGTAGTAAACTTTGATGTAAAGGGAATTCTTGATTTATTTCTCGTCTAAAATTACGAATTTACCACAAATTGCGTATTTAAGTGATCGTTGTTTAAGGGTTGGTAGCATTCGTAGTCCGCAAAAAATCCTGAACTGATAGCTGCTCTCGAGTAGGTACCGATTTTGACTGTCCTGGAACTGTACTGGGATTGTACTGAAAAAACCCGAACAGCGATCCAATTTGAAGATTTGGTCCAAAATTTGTCAGAGAAAAACCCGAACAAGTTGAATTTGGCAAAATGCGCAAACTCGTAGGACTATTGGAATCGGTTACAGCAGATTGATTCTCCTGATCATATAAGCCATAAATTGAAAGAACGATTTGAAACCATCTATGTTTAGATTTGTTCATATCTGTTAACGGATGCAGATAAAATTCAAACATTTCAAATTTCGAAAGAAATTGGTTAACTCCTCCCTCCTAAGGCGGTTCTACGGCAAAATCCTAAAATGGTCCTCAGGATAGTCCCAGAACCGTCAGAAAATAATCAGAAAAAAATCCTGATATAACCCGAACATCGGACTTCTCGGTTCGAAATTAGTCAGAGAAAACCCGAACACCGAACACTGAAATGCGCATGATTCTGATGGTTCTGGAACAGTCAGAATTTGAACCCGAATGAAGCTATTGCAGGCGATGCCTAACCGTCAGGGGTACTCGTAACACACAAGATGAAGCCGGTAATGCTGCAGCAGGCGGTAAACCGTTCGGACAGTTACAGGTGGCCTTGTTTTCCTAAGCACTTATCAGTCGAAGGTAGAGTTGTCAGAAGACCATTTCTGATACTTGTAGCAATAAGTCTTAGACGATTTGGAACTTCATTTATGTCCCTTCGACGTCCAGTGCCTAATATTCTTCGATTTTGGACATAATCAAACCTCGATCTATAACATGTTCGTACGGTTAGATTTCCGGAAAAGACAACCCAGTAACCGTAAACGAAAAATTGGACCTCTCTCAAATTCAGTTAGCTAGCCACAATAACAATTTAACATCGACTTCGGATCTCCTCGAACAGCTGGTTAATTCTGAATTTAAATTTTTCAAAAAAGTATTTGACGAGATATTTTGATCATGGAATTCTCAAATATATATATATCAATAATTAGTTGTGGCCACATTTTATGTTCTCTTCAATACATATGCGGCATCGTTTAGTCACGGTAGAACAAATTTTACGAAGAAATTAGCAGGGCGACCTGAACGCGGCGCTTGGACTACGAAGCCAGTACTTACGAATTTACGATATAGTTTATGCACCATTTGTCTGCTGGTAACTTGCATATTTGGAAAGCGCTGGCGAAATTCTTCGAAAATTTCATCATAATTTCCGTCAAGCTTTAGGTAAGAAGTGACACGTTATTCTTTCGTGTACTTTACACTCGCCGCCACGGCGACGAACACACTGTAAACGTATACAACAACACTACTATACGCGGACAACTCAACTCGTTACGTTTCAGCTGCTTTTTTTTCATCGTACACTAGAACAACGCCGAACAGACGATTCTGAGAGGTTTACAACTATCTTTTTTCCAGTTGTCTTCCAAATTATCACAAAAATCAACTGCTGAAGACAAATCACCCTCTGCCACGACAACGCGAGCTCTCACTCATCGGCTCAATCAACTACATTTTTGAGCACACAAAACATCGATTTGGTGAGTCATCCGCAGTATAGTCCTGACTTGGCACCGAATGACTTCATTTAATTCCCGTACCTAAAAATAAAATGAGAGATCAACGTTTTCTTCACCTGAAGAAGCGGTTAATGCGTTCAGAATGCATGTTTTGGAGATGCCTCAATCTGAGTGGCAAAAATGCATCGACAATTGGTTCAAACGCATGCAAAAGTGCAAAGATCTAAATGGGGAATATTTTGAAAAACAATAAAAACATTTTCGATGAATAATATTTGTTTTGATCTCTAATCAAGTAAAATGGAAGGCAATCCTCGTATTTTGACTTGAGAGAAAAAGAAAATAACTAAAAGTTCGTCAGAAGTATCTCTGATCGACGCCATCATAGAAACATATTCGGATTGAGATGGGTCGGAATTATTAATCAGTGTCAGTTGAGAAAAAATTTAGAAAGCACTGACGTGAGGTCAGATTGCTTTGGCGCTCTTGTTGACCTACTTGCGAGTAAATATTCAAACCTTAACAAATCTATAAGCTCTCTGATCGGGTGAACAATAGTCTTTTTCCGTACTATGGGACAATGTGATGAAAATATGAAAGCCTAATGAATAAACAAACCTTTATCTCAATTTGAAAATAACTACTCATAATTTTCACCAAATTTTGTTCTATGCTTCTCCTAAAAACTTACGTCATTGCTTTTCTGAGTTTTGACAACGCCATCAAATTCTTTCTCTGTGATAAAAAATTTTTTGATTAATATTACGTCTGTGCTTTTCTGAATTTTGACAACGTCATCGACATCGAATTCTACCTCTATGAATTCTATGAAAATTTTGATTGATATTACGCCAACTGACACTGATATCTAGGTCCGCAAGTTGTCAAACGAATATCGATCTGTGATGGCAAATCTTTCAATGACAAAGCTCGGACTTCATGACATTTCTATTTTTCTCTTGAGTAAATGAAAAAAATGATCATATCTTCAGAAGGGGGAAAGCTACGACAATGAAATTTGAGGATGAGTAAGATATCGGTAACCTCAATATATATACGGATTTCTATTTAAATGTAAATGAAGTCTTAGGAGATATTGGGTATTGAAAATTTTTTTGGGAATTTTTAAAAATTTTCTAGCGTGACGATTTCTGCGAAATTTTGCGAGCCGTTTCGTTTCAGCCTTCCTCAATAACATTCCAAGTATCAACTTGATCGGATGGATATTCTAGTAGTTATTGAGGAAACAAAATTTCAGATGCTCATACAGACTACTGAACCATCCGACGGATTTGGCCCAATAACGAACTTGACCGAGATATTTGGACAATTAACCTATTCTGAAAATATGAAAACTCTAGCTTATTCCTTTTGGATGCTAGAGAGGATACAACCGGCCGGCCGGACGGACGGCCGGCCGGACAGACTCAACTTTCGCCACGAATTCTTCATCAGGAGTCGAACCCAATCGATTGAGACCTTTTTCGGCTCGATATTCCAAAATTACAGACATTCGGGCAAAATGATAGGCACTCTGTTCGGGTGAACAAGAGCGCCAAAAAATTGAAAAAATTTTTCATTACGGAGAAATAATGTACGTTGTCAAAATTTAGAAAAGCATTTCCGTAGGTTTTCAAAAGGAGGGAAATAGGTTTGTCCATTCATTGAGGCGTTTGTATTTGTACGACAAGGTTACAGAGTTCGGGAAACAACTCTTGTCCACCTGAACAGAGTGCTTATAGAATGGTCATAATAAGTGTTTTCTAAATATTTTTATTTTCAAACGTACAATAATAACGTCATTTCTCGATTGACAGGATCATCGAAAAATTCTATTTCTCCGTCAAGGAGGAGAAGTGTTACTGTGCAAAAGATGAATTGGTCACCATGAACAAAAAATTCTCCAATTCAAATGTCATTTTTATTCATTGGAGTTACATTGAATGTACAATTGGTTAATGTTGCATTTTGAAAATTAAAACTATGTAGTAATGAACTGGTAGGATTCTGTCTCATATTCTGTTCAAATGCTGATGACTCAATAGAGTAATTTGAGTTGCTGGTTTCAGGGAGTTCGTTGACGATTAATATCCTACCAGCCAGCTCATTCTTATTTCGCAGAGAATCCTCGATATAGCCTTCTGCTACACTACTTGACTTCCAACCTCCGTGTCGTTTCAAAGACTCAATGTTGGCTCCTCCATCTATAAGTAGTGTAGCAGAGGTTCGCCTCAATGAATGACCTGTGTATTCATTTGGATGACTCAATTGCAAAAAAGAAGCAACCTTTGTTGGAACACTTCCTATAGTATGTATTCCCATCACAGACCTGTAGCATTTTCCCGATTGATATTTCAAAACAAAATCTATTTCCAACGAAATCTGTTGGTCTCAACGCAGTGTATCTCCGATAAATCTTTAGATTATTCTCCCCAATAACTGTGAATGATCAAACTTTTCTTGTTTTGCTATTAGGAATATTGACCATTAATATTTCCCTTGTCCTCGATATCCGTATAGTTTTCATTTTCACCATTTCATCACATCTGCAGGCACCAGCTACTCCGAATAATAAAATAATCTGAAACAACCACGAGATCAAAAATACAAAATTAAAATTACTTGAAATATGATAGTTACCTACCTTCAATCCTAAATATGAATCATCCGGTGCTTCGAAGAGAAAACGATCGAACTCTCCCTTAGAAAAAACTCTTGATTTTTTTGCAGAATACTCTTCATTGGATTTTTTCAAAAATGCGCGCAACTTCCGGTATTTATCAATATCTATTCCATGTTTGATCGCTAGTTGCGACTTTATCATAGAATATCGGGCCCACAAAGTAGATGATTTCCATTTTCTATCTCTAGCCGTTGAGTTGAAATATGCTAGAAGCATATTCTCTTGATAAACTGTCAGATTTTTCGAATTGCACCATTTCACAAAGTGATCATATGCTGCAAAATATTTTTCAATAGACTTCGATGGTCCAAGAGAAGAGACTGCTGCATTGGCCAAAACCTCAATTTCTGAAGACATTTTCACTTTCAACCACTTCTCATCAGCTTGCAAATTATAACTATCAATTACTTTACTTCAAATCTAACAGAATCAATTTTGCTTGGCAACCGTAACTCAAGCTCGCACTGAAAAGTGACACTTCTCCTCCATATGAAATAATATACTATTCTCTTACCTACAATAAGTACCAGGTCGGAATTATACAGGGTGAGTCTTTGACCACTGCATTAATTTCAACCATAGGTTCTTGAGATCAAAAGAAACACTTTTTCCATTACGGTTTTTCTATATTCAGCTGCGTTGAAAAGTTATAAGCATTTTAAGTTTTCACATACCTTCCACAGCATCCACTATTGAATCTGAATTGTTTAAAAACTTTATTTTCCCTCTGAGAAATGATTCACTCACTCATGTTTCATCCGATGAGGTCCATATCCAGAAGGAAGATACAAAATACTAATTTTCTGGTAAAAAAAATTCCACACCATAAACATAGATTTTTGTTGTTCTACTAGATTTTCTTTCTACTTCAAGATTATAAACCATGCCTTTCTAGTGAGAAATTCCAAAAACACCTCGGAATTTTTGGGTGTTATCATCATACATTTGTAATTTTCTTCTTAAAATTTCCAAATCATGGAAACCATCATTTCTATGAAAACTTCCAAGGCAAGAGGTTGTCACTGTGCTTTTTTTTCACTCAAAGCCAGAAAAAATCATCTATGATTTTCCAAACACTGATATTTCTGGAGTTTCTTCTCCTTGACAGAGACCAGTGAACAGGTCTATGAAGTCTCTTGATATTATACTGTTAAAAATATGAAAATCTTTTTCGAAATCTTCAACAACAATGAATGATGTCACTACGAATAATCATTTTAAAGTGATGTTACTTTGCTTGATGATTATTTTCTGTACTGAATCCCAATAACAATTTACCTGGATAGATTTCCAGATTTAGGTGTGCAATTATACTTTCTTGAAGAAATACCTAAATTTGATTTTGGAAAATCAACTAGGTGTTCTTTAATAAAAAATTTTTTGTTTAATCATTAATATGAATCTATTCTGTTTAGACTATAATTACTGATTACTGATTTTTATAATCAGAGTATCTGTTTTAATTACGTAAACAAGAACATAAATATTGAATAATGGTTATTCATAGATTATGTCAAATTTTAATACCTTACCATAGAATATTAATTTATTACCGAACTCCAGGAGAGAAAAAATTAATAATGTTTTTTTAAACGAAAGGTGATATCTGTAACTATTATTGATCTTAAGTTATAATTTTCCTCAGAATAATTAGAGTGAATTATTATCACATTAAAATATTATAACGTCTCTGTGGTGGGTAGTTCCAATAAAAAAGTGTTCTGTGGTTCCTTGTTGTTTTGATTCTATTTGAAACTGTCAACAGTTATTTGTAGCTTTTTTTCAAAAAAATGTGGAAAATATTGGAGGGATAATAACGATAGGTTTGAATTATTCAATTCAGTATGAAATGATTATGGTCAGAAAATGCATTCTATTTTACTGGCGTGAAAACAGCAAACCTAGATAGCAAACTTTGACCTTGAAATCCCCGAGCGCGCTCGAAAGATTGCTCGGAGAACGATGCAAAAAATTTTATTTTTGCCGAAACATTTGATCGATTTCAATTCTAATATCTGTATTGAGGATAAAAGGGACACTCTCAGAGTATATAGGGCATTATCCTACACTTACGACGTGTCAAAGGGGGCTCAAAAAGTGACAAAATTTGCGATTTCTCAAAAACTGTACATAGGATCGCGATCAAATTTTGTAGTATTATTGGGGATCCATAGCAACCAGGATCTGCACATACGGCATGTACTTACACCTAAAGGGAGTCGAAGGGGGCACTAAAAGTAACAATTTTGCGATTTCTCAAAAACTGTACATAGGATCGCAATCAAATTTGGTAGTTATATTGAGGACCCATAGCAACCAGGATCTGGACATACGGCATGTACTTACACCTGAAGGGGGTCGAAGGGGGGCTCTAAAAGTGAAAATTTTGTGATTTCTCAAAAACTGTACATAGGATCGCAATCAAATGTTTTAGTAATATTATAGACCCATAGCAACCAGGATCTGCAAACACGGCATGTACTTACACCTAAAGGGGGTCGAAGGGGGGCACAATTCCCAATTTTCTGTTTCAATGCTTGATATCTTTCATGGGTATATTCATCAGATACCCACTAAATTTCAATTGTTTTTGGAGCAAAATTGTCACTTTTTGTACCCCCTTTCGACCCCCTTTAGGTGTAAGTACATGCCGTATGTGCAGATCCTGGTTGCTATGGGTCCTCAAGATAACTACCAAATCTGATTGCGATCCTATTAACTGTTTTTTTTGAGAAATCGCAAAATTGTCACTTTTTGTGCCCCCCTTCGACCCCCTTTAGGTGTAAGTACATGCCGTATGTGCAGATCCTGGTTGCTATGGGTCCTCAATATTACTACCAAATTTGATCGCGATCCTATGTACAGTTTTTGAGAAATCGCAAATTTTGTCACTTTTTGAGCCCCCTTTGACACCTCGTAAGTGTAGGATAATGCCCTATATACTCTGAGAGTGTCCCTTTTGTCCTCAATACAGACATAAGAATTGAAATCGAACAAATGTCTCGGCAAAAATAAAATTTTTTGCATCGTTCTCCGAGCAATCTTTCGAGCGCGCTCGGGGATTTCAAGGTCAAAGTTTGCTATCTCGGTTTGCTGTTTTCACGCCAGTAAAATGGGTGAGAAACCCACAAGAAGTGGAATAAATCTATTGATGCAAAAACATGCATGACTGTTATCAAATACCTTCTACAAGAAATCATTTCGATCGATATTGTCGTTTGAATATTACAGGTGAAAATGCAATTTTTTTATGAAATTTCAACACCCTATATCTTTTGAACGGGGCCAAATTTGGAAAATGTTATAGGAAGAAAATGTTTCTTTTGACGTCAAGAATCTATGGTTAAAATTAACGCAGTGGTCAAAGACTCACCCTGTATGTCCAGCTTTTTCAACAAAACTGTAATCCAATTTACTGGCAATCCAGCAGCACAATTTCTTCGAGTGATGCAATCGAAGGTATTTATTCATGTCCTATTCTCTTGATAGAATCATCCTGTATATTTTCCATGAATCGAACCAGAACGGTAACATGAACCTTTTTCCAAATCAAACAATTGCAATCTCTCTCTCATATCACTGTCTGTTCATCCTTACCAACTGACCATTTTTCGGAACAGGTTTTACCAAGCCCGAAAAATGATTTTCACATCGCGACGTACCCCATGTCTGAGCACAGAAAAATACAGGGTCGAAAAAAATAGTGGTCATTTCAGAACAGGTTTGAGCACCTTGGACGGTGTGAGAAAATGCAATCCAAGAAAGGGTCAGTATCGACCCCTCGGGCGACTCTAGTCCCTAATCACGGACGTATTAGGGGTTGTCCTATATCGATATTGCTACCCTTTTTTACAATGTCCATTTTTACTAACCTGATTTTCGAGTTTTGCTAGTTGTGTTCGATTTTTCGGTTACTTTTAAGATCGCACGACGCTGGATGGTCAGTTCGATCTTTGGTTTTGCGGTTGTTACATCGTTACATCGCTGGTGAACAAAATTTCAAAAACCGAATCGAGATTTTAAATTGATACTAAATTGTGAATACATTGCAGTTTTTTGTTTTTTCCACTAGAGATTTAGAACTGAAATAGTCCAGGATTCAAACAGTGAGTATTTGAATTTTTCTGAGTGCGCTCTTTGGTAAAACATTTATATCCACTTGTTCGCCAAAACCCATAGAGTCTAAATCTCCTGGAGGAAACTCAAACATAGACTTTTTAACATCATTGGAGAGAAATTGTGAAATAAATTTCTGTGGGCATGATTAATTTGTAATATGATCACAGCACAGTTTTCTATGATCATTGATGGAGCTATATTGACACCAAGATTCCTTTAAACTTTAATCGGGGGTAAATATACCGTCGATAACTCAAAATATTTATTAATAAACAATGACGTTTTTATAGACACAAGGCTGCTTTTTGAAAATATCAATAAAGCACTAACGTGAGGTCAGGAGTTGTTATGCTCTTGTTCTAGAGTCTTTTCCCGTACTCCCGAACAATGTGATACAAATACAACCGCACAATGAACCTATAAGTCAAATCAAGAATAGCAGTTCATAGTTTTCCTTAAGTTTTGTTCGAATTCATGTTATCTTCAGTAGTAAACATCACGAAAGTGAAGCTAAAAAGAATAAAATTCATGAAGGGAAAGTTAAAGGCTCCACAATAAAAGACAATGGAAGGCAGTGAAGGTTTCTAAAGAAAACACTTATGAAATTAGAATAAAGATTTGTTCGTTTTCCATTGATTTTATTTTAACTCCCTTATCGATCTTCTGAGTTCCGCTTTTATCTTGAAAATAGGTTTATTTATTTCTGAAATCTCCCTATTTTCGACCATTGGCATAACTTTGATTAATTTTCCGTGAATTGTTTTGAACGACTTTTATGTAAGTTTCTGATGGCATGCTACCTTTTTCAATTTGTTTTATTTTATGCGGGTTGTTACATCCTCTATTCTTCAGTTATGACTATTTGGTAGGAATAATTTTTTTATATTATTAACCTTTCCCTATTTTATATTCATTAGGTGATCTTCATAATTCAATTATTATATTTTTTATATAAGGTATCGACCTTTTAGACTTTTTATTCGTTGACTTTTATTCATATTTTGTCACTCATGTTGTTTTACACTTTTTCGCTCAATATTTGTACTAGGTCTTTTATTGTGGAGCTTTTAACGTTCTGTTCATGAATTTTATTATTTTTAGCTCCGTCATTGTGATTTATACTCCTGAAGATGAGTAACGCGAAACATGTAGAGTACCAAATAAAATCGCACAAGTATTAATATCTGGAATGATATTTTCGTTCTTGTAATTTAGATCGCCCAGATATTAGGACATCCAACTCTTATACAACAATTCTTATATTCAGTTGATAAATAATTATATCTGCAGGAGTATGGAAGCTACGACAATGAAATTTAAAAATATGTGAGATATCAATAACGTTCATATAGTTTTTTGTTCAATACGTCCTATATCTTATAGGATATAAAGTATTGAACATAAATTTTGTTTCAATTTTCAAGCGTATTTGTTTCCACCTCAAGCCAGTGCTTCTCTGAATTTTAGTCCAGTCTCTAAAGCCTGGGGAACGAAATAATTAGCGGCAATGAAAATTTATTGTTTGGGGCAAAAAATAGGATACCCAAAAAAATTTTCAACCCTCTGGCGGAAAGGCTTAAGAGGGGAGGGGGTAAAAAAGGCTTTTTCTTATAACTCTGGATAAAAAATTCCGAACGGGTTGAAATTATTAGGGATGGTTAAGTAAATAATTATACATCTTGTATTGAAATTTCAACCCTCTGGAGTGAAGGCTAAAAGGTGAAGGGGGTGACATAGGTTTTTCTTCTCATAACTTCGGATAAAAAATTCAGAATGGCTTGAAATTTAAGAGCATGGTCGGGCATAAAATTGTCTATCTCGTGTTGAAATTTTAACACTATGGAATGAAGGCTAAGCAGTGGAGGGGGTGAGTAAGGTTTTTCTCTCATAACTCGGGACAAAACATTCCGAATGGGTTGAAATTTTAGAGCGTGGTCAAGCATGAAATTGTCTTTCTCGTCTTGAAATTTCAACCCTATGGAATGAAGGCAAAGCGGTAGAGGGGGTGAGGAAAGTTTTCTTCTCATAACTTCGGTAAAAAAATTCCGAACGGGTTGAAATTTTGAAACATTGTTAAGTTAATAATAATAACATAGCTTATATTAAAATTTCAACCCAATGGGGTGAAGGCTAATCGGTGGACGCGGTGAGAGAGTCTTTTTCTCATGAGTCCGGATAAAATTTTTTTCAATGGGTTGAAATTTTAGAGAATGTTTAAGTAAATACTAATCCATTGAAATTTCAACACAAGATAGATAATTGTATGCTTAACCATTCTTTGAAATTTCAACCCAGAGTTATGAAAAAAAAAAGCCTTTTTCGCCCCTTCACCGCTTAGCCTTCACCCCAGAGGGTTGAAATTTCAACACAAGATAGATAATTGTATGCTCAACCATTCCCTAAAATTTCAACCCTTTCGGAATTTTTTATCCGAAGTTATGAGGAAAAAAACTTTCTTACCCCCTCCAGTGCTTAGCCTCCACCCCAGAGGGTTGAAATTTCAATACAAGATGTATAATCATCAACTCAACCATTCTTCAAAATTTCTACCCATTCGGAATTTTTTATCCGAAGTCATGAGAAAAAAACCTTTCCTACCCCCTCCACCGCTTAGCCGTCACCCCAGAGGGTTGAAATTTTAACACAAGAAGTATAATTATTAACTTAACCATTCCTAACAATTTCAACTCGTTCGGAATTTTTATCCAGAGCTATAAGAAAAAAACCTCTTTTACCCCCTCCCCTCTTAAGCCTTTCCTCCAGAGGGTTGGAAATTTTTTTGGGTATCCTATTTTTTGTCCCAAACAATAAAAGCAAAAATTTTCATTGCCGCTAATTATTTCGTTCCCCAGGCTTTATTGACTGGACTGTTTATATTTGCTTCAACCTACTTCACATATCACGTTGCAACTCAATCCGATGGATATTCTAAGAGTTATAGAGAAAACAAAATTTCAAATGCTCATGACTCCTAAAATATTGAACGGATTTCGTCCAATAACTAAGTTGACTCCACTTGATTAATGAAATATAATATATGAAATAAGATCAGATTGTATAGGTGGGGGCACTTCAACAGATTTTTTCAATAGGATCAAGAATTAGATTCATGGTTCTGAAAAGTCTGAGTTTCGTTCTCGATTAATGCATGATACCATTCAAGTGAAAATATTTTCGTGTTTGCCATCTCTTGACAACGGAAATAAACCCGGAAAGAAAAATGCAACGGTCATTTCAGAATCAGTTCAGCCGAGAGGACTGTGAGAAAGTACAGGTCAAGAAAGGGTCACTCAAACAAGACCCTGAGAGTTTAGGAACTACTATAAAGAACATTCTTTCATAGTTACATAGAATTACGAGTATGATTTTTCATTTATTCCTAGCTGAATGCTGACTTTATAGAAAAGATAAAATGTCTAAATAATTAGGTATGTTATAATCATTCATCTTCTAGTGGCTTTATGACAGCATATTCTGATCTAATTATATTGTTTTTGCATACCTGCTACCTGCCCTAAGAAAGGGGTAGAATGATTACCATCCCCTATAGATTATTAAATGGGGATGAGCTTTTTTATGCTGAAAAAAAGCTCCATTGAAAACTGCACGCGCCAGGCCCTTTTTTGCATTTGCTTCCACGGAAGACTATTTTATTTATACAGTATTAAATCCTAATAAAAACTATTTCTATCTATACATCTACATATCTGTTTTATGTGTAGTCTATCATCGAGTTTGTTTTCACCAACACATTATTGGTAGATGTATCATTTATCAGAACTAATAATTGAACTGTAGAAACAAGTTTTTCGACATTGAAACTTCTGAAAGATTATCTAAGAACTTCGACATGTCGCTTTTGTCCATATAAAGGCAGAAAGATGAGGAAAATTCTATTTATCGCAGTCCCAAAGAATTCGAAATTTTGCTCTTTTCGTATTTCTGAAGAAAAACAGTAATTTTTAACGGTCAGACAAAAATAACTTATTTAAGCACCTATGGGGTAGTAGATGAATTAATTGTTGTAGTTATAGTTAAACGATTTAACTATTTGGGCAAATTGATGATGCCCAGAATTGAATTTCAACATGCATCTATTCAAAAAGAATAAATTGGTTATCTATGATAATTCGCGTCTCCGAAGATATGGCATGATTTTATAATTTGGCGAAATTTTTATTCCAAATTTGGTTGAAATCTCCTTGGTTTTTCTACTGAAGATTCTTACTACATATAAACACCTCAACATCCTCTTATTATTATGGGAACAAGCGCGTAAATTCTTTCGACCTAACAGCACTGTTTTATGATAATTTTTTTTCCTGTGTACTATTACTCTGTATTTTTGACAAAATATATCATTTTTCCTTGAGGACACGTGTCTTAATCTTCCTGGTTGTTCGCTTGGCTAGAGTTTCAATTATTTTCGTTGTTTGAACCTTGCTCTGTCAATAATGAATAATTAAACAATTAATAATGAAATCAACAGAATTACAATCAACTAATTTAATGCAATCATTTGAACTGAATGCCCTGACCTGGTACAAAAAATTCCTTTTTTGGCGCTCTTGTACACCCGAACAGAGTGCCTATCATTTTGCTCAAATGTCTGTAATTTTGAAATATCGAGCCGAAAATGGTCTCAATCGATTGGGTTCGACTCCCTGATGAAGAATCCGTGGAGAAAATTGAGTCTGTCCGGCTGGCAGGCCGGCCGTATCCTCTCTAGCATCCAAAAAAGATGAGCAAGTTCGTTATTGGCCCAAATCCGTCGGATGGTTCAGTAGTTATGAGCATCTGAAATTTTGTTTCCTCAATAACTACTAGAATATCCATCCGATCAAGTTGATACCCAAAATATTGTTGAGGAAGGCTGCAACAAAACGGCTCGCAAAATTTCGCAGAAATCGTCACGCTAGAAAATTTTAAAAAATTCCCAAACAAAAATTTTTCAATACTCACTATCTCGTAAGATATTTTTCGGATTTCAATAAAAATTCGTGAATATATTGAGGTGATCGATATCTTACTCATGCTCAAATTTCATTGTCGTAGCTTCTTCTTCATCTAAAGATATGATAATTTTTTTCATTTACTCAAGAGGAAAGAGAAATGACATGAAGTCTCGGTGATTTTCTCTGAACGATGGCCATCACAGATCGCTATTCGATTGACAAATGCCTGGCTCATCAATCAGTGTTAGTTGGCGTAATATTAATCAAAATTTTTCATAACGGGAAATCTTAGAGATAGAATTCAATCTCGATTCAATATACGTTGTCAAAATTCAGAAAAGCACTGACGTAAGTTTTTAGGAGAAGGGAATTATAGCTTCGAACAAAACTTGGGGAAAATTATGAGTAGTTATTTATAATTTGAGATATAGGTTTGTTCATTCATTAGGCGTTCATATTTGCATCACATTGTCGCATAGTACGAGAGAAGACTATTGTTGACCTGATCAGAGTGCTTATAGATTTGTTATGGTTTAAATATTTTCTTGCAAGTATCTCAACAAGAGCGCAAAAGGAATCTGACGTTACGTCAGTGCTTTCTAAATTTTTATTACATGAATTATATCGAAAACACAGATAACTTAATAGAACAAGTCATTCTTGAAGAGCGTGAAAGTATTAGTAGGAATCTAAATATGACTGTGAAAGTCTTATATTTTCTATTCGAGGTACATAATTTTTTTTATTCTAGATACGCTGTCTTCATAAATAAGATAATTTCATTCTTATCCTAATTTCAAACAATTCAAAAAATAGTACAGAAAAATGTTGAAAATAATCGAAAAATGAAACAGAATACTGCATATGTGTATCAACTTTTGCCTTTAAAGCTTAAGTCTCATCAGGTATTCATATTTAACTAATAATAATTCAATGAATTCTTGAATAGATCTCCCTCTTATGGATGCTATATGTTGCAAAAAAATAACTACGACGTGCCACTTTGAAATCAGTTTTTATTCATTCATAATGAGCTAAATTCCATAAATAACAAATGAATGCAGTTAAATTTTCTGTGTTCGACTTGGTGGAACAAAATAATACTCGATGCTCATATTTTAGGTCAGCACTTAGAATATCATGACACATGGAAGTTATTTCTTTGTAACCTATCACAAAGTATGTTTCAATCGTGAATTTTTTAAATCAATTTCAATTTAATATGAATGCCTGATGAGAATAAAGCTGAAAGGCAAAAGTCGAAACACATGTATTGCATTCTGTTTCATTCATCGATTAATTTTTCTGTAGTTCACTTTTAATTGTTTGATAATATGATGACAATGAGAATATTTCCTTTTATTTATCAATAAAACCATATTTTCTAGAAAAAAATTAATGAGGATACTTCAATCGAAAGTTTAAGACAATGATAGTCATTACTAGATCAGTATAAAGAATAAAATCGTAAATAATATCATATGTTTTGCCAATAATCTACCCAATTGATGATTGTTATTTGAAGACAATTCATCAGAAATGTACGTACTCATCATTCGTTACGCTCGTCCGTTGTACGACGTGAACACGTCGAATACAAAACCCTGTTTTCTGAATATTTAACCCCATGGTTGAGAAACGGGGTCGATTCATCAAATCACATGGTGTAGATTACGAGAAAATTGACGATTTCCTATAAGCCCTAATACAAATTGATTAAATTTTCACCGCTCTTACATATAATCTTATTAGTCGTTAATTTTATATTAATACTCCCTAAACCCGGCAGGGCTCTGAACCACCGTCGTGTAATTTTCAAAGCCCAAGCTACCCCAAAATAGTCGCTAGCTTAAAAGGGGTACCAACTATCGTCTTCAAGACGAGCAGGGTTACCAGGTATCTAATTAACACCTTCCTCAGTAACTTTTAGGTCTGAGCAATTTAATATTGAATATATTTTTTTATTTCGACTTCATTTCTCATATAGCCGTACTAGAATTGCAATAAAAGAAGTGTTAATGGAGGAGGGTTGAGAAGTATTGAAATGGGGTGAGGAGCTTTAGAATGCTTATATTGTTGGTGATATCATATCACAAGCTCATTAATAAAAATAAAAAATTTATTCTTTAAAACATGTTTTTACTTTACATGTGTCTGTTAGGCCCGAAGACCGAAAACGCTCAGTGGCCGGAAAAAACGGCCACATCGCGTTCTGGCTGTCTTCGAACGCACAGAACGCGTTTTGGTTGTTTTTAAACGCTCGCAACGCGTTCTGGTAATTGTTAAATAGCCGGAACGCGTTTGTCTAACGGCAATTGGTTCAAATGTAAGACCCTGTAGTTTTTTACATTTTTAGAATAATAAAAATAAGTTGTTTCCGAACATGTTTGGTACTTGTGGTCTAGCATTTCTTTATGAGCACTGAGCATATACAAAACTATTGTATATTTGTCGACCCTGTACATATTGGAATCAACATGTGATACATTTTTGGAATCAGCTCAGCTAGAGTAATCCGGAAATGGAGACAAAGTAGTTCAATTTAAAAAAATGACGGTGATGTCATTACTCGAAAATAATTCACGCTGTATATTAGATTATTATTTTAAAGTAAGGTAAATTAAAATAAAAATCGATGTGTTTCAGGATTATTTCTTAAAATGGTCTGATTAGCTAAAAATGAATTTGTTCCATACTTTACGGATACAATTTAAATGTACTATGTAATTCGAAATGTAATTCAAACAGTTCTTGTAAAAATAAGTAACGTACCTATGTAAAGTACACAAAAGTTCGGAAAAACCCGTCGTTTGTATTTAATTGTAGTTTTCAATAATAGAATTGTTTCTAATAAAGTAATTAAAAGAGTTATAAATTCAAGTTTGTTTTGTTCTCCAGAATAAGTTTGATGGAAATAAATTGAAATTCATTTGTTCAATAAAGAACTTTTCGCTTTTTAATTAATTCATTTATATATTATAATCTCGTAAATATAAGTTTATTAGTGTAACTTTCTTCCTAGAACTGAAAAACAATTATTATTATTAAGAAATTTAATATTGTTGAAATGATTCGGCAAGAAAAACCGAACCCATCTTTGGTATCCAATTGTAGTTGATAATAATTGTATTGTATTTCAATTTTCAACTTTGTTTTATGAGGGACAATATAAATTTTATCCTACGCAGGTAGAAAGCGGCAAATAATACAAGTCGAACATTAAGAACTCGTTGTGAGCGTTGAACAATTGACAAAACGCGTTCCGGCTGTTTAACAATTACCAGAACGCGTTGCGAGCGTTTAAAAACAGCCAAAACGCGTTCTGTGCGTTCGAAGGCAGCCAGAACGCGATGTGGCCGTTTTTTCCGGCCACTGAGTGTTTTCGGTCTTCGGGCCTAACATATCTATAGCATGAGCCATAAAAGATACAAACTACATTTATTCATCAATACAATTATCAAAATAATCTTCAATTCTATATTAGCACTTTTGCATCAACAAATTTTCCACGAATTTCTGGATCGTTATACGACTAAGAACTCGAATTGTAGGGGGCCAATGATAATAAACTTCAAATTTAGTGGTCATGTGTTTTGGGATATAAAGTGTTCCCACAATTCTAGTGTTACAACTATGGAAACTAGATAACTTAGCCACATTTTTATAATTTTTTCAACATATACAAGAGATCTTAGAATAAAGATAGTAGTCAATGTATTCCATTATTAACAAATAGATGTCTGCAGGACGAGCGAGGAGGTATATTGAAGATCAGAAGTAAAATCCGTTTCTGCGCTTCGATCAACAGAAGATTTCTTTATTGTAAGATAATATACGACAATTGACTAAAAACTAAACTGTAGTAGAAGGGGCAGAGTACTTATCCTACATATAGCTCAATATCAACAATTCAAAATGCGTGGCCCAGTTCGAGTTGCTATCCAGACAAATGCCAAGAAATCTAGTGCTATCCTTAGATAATATTATTCAGGTAGCGAGTATGCAATTGAACATCATTCTGCCTCGCTGTAAAATGAAGGCACTCAGTTTTATCTCGGTAAATCAGTAAGTAAGCTATTGTTACATACTTAAAACCCCAAATTCGAAGTCCGTAGGTCATCTAGTTCCAAAGTTATGCGAATGCAAAATTTCGCATTTATGACACCCACTCATGATCCTAAAAAGTAAAACTGGTACTTTCAATAATTTCAGACAGCTGAAATTTTGTGAAGTTAGGGTTTAATGGCCACATGAGGGGAAAACTACAAAAACTAGGATAATCGAAGATCTGGAGTACCCGGTAATCCTGGTTGAAAACAACAAGTGCCCAACTAAACCATAAGAGATCGACATGTACTTAATCTATCTAAACGACCTAGAAGAATAAATAAGGAACGAAAAAATGTTGCGACTGTACAAGAATCAGAACCGGAAAAAATGAAAAGATAGATTTGTGTTAATAGCGAATTTTCGTCTAAAGAAAAAAAATATATGTCAAATAAGAAAATAAATATGTAATAAATGAATAGGCCCAAGTTTCTACAAAGAGAAGTGATATCCAACCAAAAACATTCTGTAAAAAACTAGCCAAGTCTCGATGGAGCCGCTTGTTCATCTCCGGAAAGTAATAAAATTTTGACAAAGTCGTTCAAGTCTGAGGTTCCTTACTGAGATATCTTTTTTTTCATTATTATAGTTAATGCTGTGTGACTTGACCTTTGAAGGATACACAAGGGCGCAAAACCTAGGGCAATTGCATAAATCTGTCGCTTTTTATTCAGTAATTTTTATCATGGTGGCAATTTTCTATCTTCAGTGGGTAGCAGTTTAGCAGCCAAGTCATAAAACATTAACTAAAATAAAAAAAAAATCGCAGTAAGAAACCGTACACTGTGCACGACTTTGTCGAGATTTCATTACTTTTTAAAAAATGAACAAGAGAATGTTCTTGGTCGGATTATATTAACGTGAAAAGTTTTGACACACCTCAACATCTATGAAATTATATATCACTGAAACATACAGATTTCGAGTTCATATGGACCAAGATTTTGAAATTTATAGAATTCTGTAAATAAACCGATAAGTACGAAAGTAGCTAAAAGTTTGAACAGTTCATTCTGACAAAAATATCCCCTGGTCAATGCTATGTAGCCGTTCACGAGTGAAAAATTTGTTTCGCTCTTTCTATAATCTTCTTGAGACGACCGTTACTTCTGAGAGTTTTTTTGACGTTATTTATTTCTTAATTTTTATCTTGTTCGGTAGAGATGAAAAAATATGTGATTAGATCTTGTTCGAAATGATAGTATTGGTGGTTAGTTCATTAACATTTCTGACGAATTCAAAAGACTTCTATTCCTAATGCCGATGTTCCAGTCAGCTATTTCCCGGAGAACTTTCCCAGAATAAACACCAATTTCCTTACCAAATTGCGAGACTTATTTGTAGAAGCTTCTCAGACGTTATGCATGGTTCGGGTTACATAAAATGTATTTTCCTTGCCTTAAACTTCATGTTTGTATAAGTAGACAGAAATAAACGAATTTTGGGACTAGTTTTCCTCCTTATCTTCACAGGCGAAGGGAACAACTTCCTTTCTCGCAGCCAGTGGCGTGGATTGGAGATTCATCAAGAAGTATGAACTCTATTTCTTTAAAATTTTATCCAGGGTTCAGCTTGAGAGCGAAACGTGTTTCTTTATCATTCGGACTAGTTGTGTATTGCATCCTGCTACAATGGTCTAATTAGAATTCTCGCTCCTGGAGGTATCTGAGTACCCGATGTATATTACGGGACTTTAATTAGTTTTCGAGATATAACTTTTTGTGTATATACGAGTACTTAAGGTTTCTTGAATTTATATCTTTTTTCCAAGTAGGTAGGTATCTCTTTTATTTTTGTGACATGATTGTCATCAATGTAGTTCTAACAAAAATAAATAACTCAGCTACCTCAAATTATTAAAAGATAGTCAAAAATGACTTGAAATTTGAGTTTTTCAGTCGGATTAACATTCATCCCAATTTAAAAACACAAAAAGTGTTTCTATAGCTTCTGGCTAAGTTTTGCAAGCTTTTGAACAACCAAAACCATATAAAAATACTTTATCAGCATATTTTTCTTGCAATCTGCCTTGAAAGATGAATAAATCAAAAATTGTCGTAATGATAAAATGTAATTTGTAATTTGAAATCGATTTTAATCGAAATTCCTGTAAAATAACTGATTGTGTAATTTCATAACAATTTCAGTTCCTCAACAATCTCAAAATGTAGGCAAAAATAAAAATCACAATGGCTAGTTGTGACATTACCTTTTTTAAGCGCTTGTTTTAATAGGTTAGCGTGCTGTGGTGTTGCCCAAATATCTGTACTTTTCGAATATCGCAACAAAAGGGTCTCAATCGATTGAATTTGACTACCTGACGAAGAATATAGGACGGAATCCGGTTCAACAGTTATGAGATTCTGAAAGTTGGTTTCATTCATTACCCCTAGAAGATTTATCGAATTAAGTTATAATTCAGGTATTATTTGAAATAGGTTGAGAAAAATAAGCTCAGAATATTTGCCAGAAATTCAAAAGAGAGAAAATTTTTTAAAAATTACAATAAATTGAAACAAAACTTGAATTCTGATGTCATAGCTTTCTTTCACCGAAATAATTCATTATTTTTTGATCTTGGAACAAAACTGCAAGGTGTTACTCTTAATTTAAGATATAGTTTCGTTCATTCTTTTAGATAAATTCACTAGTATTCCACTGTTCCAGAGTACAGGAAAAGATTCAAGAACGAGAGCACAAACCCTTCTGACTTCACGTATGAGCTTTTCTGAATTTTTATAACAAATAAATACACGAATTACTGAAAACTGATCACTTATTACAGTTAGTTTTCAAATCTCTCTATTCCAACCTTAATACACGATCCACAAAGTCATCTCCCTGGAAATTTGATGCATTACCATAAAACAAAAACTGAATTTTCTATGTAATCTTGAAAAATTCAGAAAGCACTGACGTGAGGTCAGATTTCTTTGGCGCTCTTGTTGAGCTACGAAGAAAAGACAATAGTCTTTTCTCGTACTATGGGACAATGTGATGCAAATATGAACGCCTAATGAATGAACAAACCTATATCTCAAATTAAAAATTACTACCCATAATTTTCCCCAAGTTTTGTTGGAAGCTATAATACCCTTCCCTAAAAACTTACGTCAGTGCTTTTCTGAATTTTGACAACGTATATTATTTCAGCCACCGAGATTGAATTCTATCTCTATGATTTCTGGTTATGGAAAATTTCGATTAATATTATGCCAACCGACACTGATTAATGAGCCCGGCATTTGTCAATCGAATATCGATCTGTGATGGCCATCGTTCAGAGAAAATCACTCTTTTCTCTTGAGTAAATGAAAAAAATGATCATATCTTTAGATGGAAAAGCTACGACAATAAAATTTGTGGATAAGTTAGATATCGATTACCTCAATATATTCACGAATTTTTTCTGAAATCCAAAAAATATCTTATGAGATAGTGAGTATTGAAAAAATTTTTTTTGGAATTTTTAGAAATTTTCTAGCGTGACGATTTCTGCGAAATTTTGCGAACCGTTTTGTTGCAGCCTCCCTCAACAATATTTGAAGTCTCAATTTGATCGGATGGAGATTCTAGTAGTTATTGAGGAAACAGAATTTCAGATGCTCATAACTACTGAACCATCCGACCGATTTGGCCCAATAACGAAATTTACCGAGATATTTGGACAATTAACCTATTCTGAAAATATGAAAACTGTAGCTTATCTCTTTTGGATGCTAGAGAGGATACGGCCGGCCGGCCGGCCGGCCAGACTCAACTTTCGCCACGGATTCTTCATCAGGGAGTCAAACCCAATTAATTGAGACCATTTTCGGCTCGATATTCCAAAATTACAGACATTTGGGCAAAATGATAGGCACTCTGTTCGGGTGAACAAGAGCGCCAAAAAATCAAGTAGTTAATCCAGTTTGAAATCCTTCATCGCTTATTACGTTAGAACGGAGAAGAATTGGAGAATGTGGTAGAGAAAAAAAAATTATTTCCAAACAAAACTTAAAGTTAAAATTTACGCAGTGACCAAAGATCAAACAATTGGATGTGTGGTGGTCACTTTTCGATCTTACTTTCAAGATTTTCTCTATTTAACCACCAACTTAGGATCGGTAGAAGTTATCTAACGGTCAGAGAAGTTCAATAATAGATGGTGAAAACAAGTCAAACCATCATTCCGAAGAAGGTTTATTTCATGAATAGATTAGATCAATAAAATTTGGCATACAATGTGAATTTAATATTTCATACCGCAATATTTGTCCCCACTATGAAACCTCAGCGAGTACGCCAATGCTTTCCACCCTGGTTATGCAAGGAATTAAAATCGTAGCAGAAAGCCTTATAAATGAGAAACATTAAGCAAAATGCTAGGATGGTATTATGAAACGGACGATATAGGAAACTCCGTCCTATTTCCACTTCTCTAAGGGTGCATTTACATTCCAGTCGACTTGGCCAATAGAAATCTCGGGATTTTAATTGCATCTTAGGTTGCTTTTGTTTCCTACCCTTAAATTATATAGCATCCAACGTTCTGAAATTACTTTGCTTTCTGTTGGAGAGGGCTGTATCCACCCCCTCTGTCTTTCGCCCTTTCTTATGTCACCCCCAAAGTCGGTAAAATGGTATATTTGTACGGCATCCCTTATTTAGGGTTGGAATGATTCCATGATTTATGATCAAATAGAGATTGTATGATTTCAAATACTTTGATACCTTTGTTTTAAGAAATGAAATTTTCACCTATAGGAGTTGATTAATTGAATTACATTACAAACGATGAAGCTATAAAAAGAAAACAATATTATCTCGAAATATTGTAACAGATATTTTTCATAACAGATATTCATAGATACAAATGTTTCCTCTGCCTCAGATTAACGTTCTAGAAATTCAGTAATAGGAAGAGAATAATATGAATACAATATCATTGTATAGGAATTGCTTCTAAAATATGGATTTCAGAAAGATTTTCACTCGGAGTAACTGTCATTATTTTGCGATGTGAAATGCAATGCAATATCAAAAACAGGTTAGAAAAAAGATTCTGAAAATAATGCAAACTGGTTTCTACTGCTCCTTCAGACCTAACGTCTCATTTAGAGATTTGAAGGTAATATGGGCTACTCAACTACACAAGGTGTTTCAGAATAATGTCAACGAACGTCAAAATTATATTTTCCAAGTAATTTCATGAAGTGGAGTAGGTACATAATTTATAAACGTCAAATTGAAGCAGCTCCGTCATTGAGATCATATATGTCATGGATCGACATTTTTTGTACATTTCAGTATTTTATAATTGTATTGAAGATGGTTATACACTAAATTGTATCAAACGTTTCAACAAACATCTATATCCGAAAATTAAAATAACTTTTTATAGTTTTTCCAAAGTTTTGTTGGGACCGTAAATTTCTTTCTCCCAAAAAAATGTTTTTGTATTACAACTTTTAATCCAGAGGAGATAGACAAAATCTGATACACTATTCTCTTTCTCTTTTCTTGAGAATTTAACAAGAGTAGTATTCATTTTCTTCCCCTTTTATTCTCGAGTTACAAGAGAAAATTGGAAACATGACGATATCGAAAAAATTTATATTTCCGCTAATACTGATGGTAGAGCTCTGAAATTGAAATATTATACAGGCAGTTTTTTACGTAGATTCCAGTGGAGTGCCTTTCTTTTATAGCCCCATTTTTAATTACGAAGCTATGACCCAAAGTTATCTTTTTTTCAAATGGAAACACTATATTTCTGTACCATTTTCTCAAAGCTTAATTTTTTCTAATTTCAAATATGTGCAACATCGTATTGTTTGTATGAATATAAGTGATATAAGTGAAAATGGTCAAAGCCCTTTTTTTCTTGTGTCCCAGTATATCTGCCACGTTCTCAATACCAAAATTTACCTAAGTAGAACTAAAATTAGTAAAATTTCAAAATATCGCCTAAAGCTAAAAGAAACAACCATTTATCAAAATTCTGGCTCAGTCCGGGTCAGGTCAGGGTACCTTACCCCAAAATTGCTAAGTGGCAAAATTTAAAAAAACAGGTACTTCGTTAATTGATTTATTACAAAAATTCAATTGGATATTGATGTGAATTACAATCTGCAAAAAACTGTCATGTGGAAAAAAAAATCACATATGGTTTACAATTATCAGTACTAAAAAATAACTACAAAATAATGAAACTTCTCTCACCATAGCCAGAATTTATCAATTCGAAAGTTTTTTCAAACAGAAACCAGAAATGAAATTATGTAGAAATTACCAAACTGAAATTCAGAAATATTGTGACTTTGAAATTAGAAAAATAGCAAAAATGACAAAAAATGAAATGTTCCAAAGTATCATACAGAGGGACTTAACTTGAGTGAACGCCGCCTCTTGATCTCACTGGTTGACCTATTTCTAGGACGACAATAGGTTTGGCTTGATTGCTCTTTCTTATACGGTTTTGACCAATATTGTATCCGTGATTTATCGGGAAGTTCGCCAATGGGTCGATCAGTATTACCATTCAATCTTTGGGTCCAGAAAAAAACTCGATGTTGAAGTTACAAAATTATCCAAATTTGTGTCCAGAATCCATAAAAGTAATTCAAGGCTATCCGAATTTAATCGTTCAAAAACCTAATGCCTTTACAGCTGAATCAATTAGCCTAACTAAATTTCCAATTGTATCTAACAAATGGCTTCGACAACTCTGCTGCAAATTACTATATTATATCTGTCTAAGCACTTAAGATCTTCGAAGAGTTATGAATTTATATCTCACGAATTTTAAATCTATCTGAAAAGCAGATTACAGAAGTGATAAAAAACTGATAAAAGAAACGTAAAAAAAACAAAACACTACGCCGAATTAATTTTGAATAAGACGAACCGCTGACAACAATGACATCTATCTCCAATCACAGATTACAACACCCAATTCGAAAATCGAAAATGAAATCTATAATAATCAATAAGAAAATCGAGATGAAAACTATAATGAATTATGAGAATTAATTTTGAAAATTGAAAACGAAAACTGTAATGACATTAACTAGAATTTATGAAATATAGCATAACCGTGAAATGTAATATTAAATTTTGAAATTGAACAAATTGATGAAATAAATCAAGGAAGGATATTTTTATATAATTATTAAAAACAAACTGTAACATATCTATGGTTCCAACTGTTGATGAGCACAGAAAAATGTAGCTTCCTAGAGTAAGAGCAGTCTTCTTCTGTTAATCTCATTATTTCTATTCTGCTTTGTGTTGGATAGGTCAATTGGCAGTAGCATTTTTTGAGACTTATTATAAGAAAGCTTTTCAGATCAAATTACTATCTCTTTTATATAGAGGCAATTTCAACTTTTCCTGCAACTTGCAGAACAATCAAGGTATACCAAAGGGGTAACATATTAGCATCGCGATTCCGAATGATTTCGAAATTGATTGCAAAATCAAAACTATAGTAAGACACTCACCCTGTTTACACATTTCTGTTAGTGTGCTATGAGAGACTCTGATATACGACATCAAATTTATAATATTTGAGCATACTCCTTGAAATTTATTATATTTCCCTACTAATCAATATCATATCTCTCTTCCAAGCCGCCAAACAACAACAAAAAAAGCGACGCCTATCTTGCCTCGCACAAAACCGCAGCATGACGAATGAATAGAAATGGAGGAAAGTTCCTCGTGGGCGCCTCAATGCCTTGCCGCCCGAACAAGCACGGAAAGCGGGCCCTTTTAAGATCCTTATATATTTACCTCGTCGTCTGCCAGACAGAATGAAACTTTCCTTTGACGTTATGAACTCCTCCCGCGAAAGGGAGGTGTTCACTGATAAATTATCTGCCGCCAACTTAAAACAAATTAACGCCCATAGATGCCAGGATTTACTTGGGCAAGCACGAAGGAAGAAATGGGGATGATCATCAGGACTGAAGGTATGAGAAGCGTCGCGAAATTGATGTCGAAGAGAGTGCTTGAAATGATTTATATCTTTAATTCGTAGGGGAACAACAGGGATGCCAAGGCATATTTATTGGTTCCATGATTTTTCATATATATGACGTTTCTGATAGTATGAGATTGGCAAGAGCAGGCGAGTAATAAAGATACCTACTTTTTCTACGACTGTTCGTTTTTACCCACTCTCCCGCACTAGTGCGCGAAAGTAAAATATGTCAATTTATCGTTATTCAATGTAAATTTCATTGATTTTACCAGTATATTACTATTTTAACTAATATATGTTTTGAAATTCATCGGAATTAAGAAATTGAGACACTCTAATATCTATATCTACCCTATACATTAATTTCTTCGAGTCCCAATTAGATTAAAGCAACTGAGATCTTATATATTAAGGTATAGAGCTGAATTGAATCGAATCAAAAATTGAAAAATGATAAACTGAGTTTCATAGATATTTATCTCTCGATAAATCCGTTGATCGAGCAATTCATTGCCCAAAATAACTTTTTATCGTATTTCTATTGGTCAATTTGTCAAATATGGTTTACAATAGTTTACATGTAGCATATCATGTTCAAGCAAGGTCGGGACTCACTTGAAGACGACAGCTCCCAGGATGGCCGATTTAGGCGAACACTCCGGTAATGATTCAAAGATTGGGAAAAAATGTTGGAAGATGCCCGTCTGGAGTAAAAGAACTCACAGAAATGGTTAGACTATCAGTTACAACAATTTTTAATATTCTTCACGATCATCTTGGCATGACTTAAGTGAATGCAAGATGGGTGCCGAGAATGCTCACGCCGCCTCAAAAACGTGGATTTTTCTCGCGGGATTTTGGATTTCAGTAGAGAAGACAGAGATGAATTATTGCCGCGGATTGTTACTGCGCATAGAACTTGGGTTCATCGTTTCGATCCTGAATTCAAACAGGACTTGATTCAGTGGCATTAAAATGGCACATCATCATCCTAGAAGATTGAGGTTTCACAGTCGGCGGGGAAAATCATAGCAACAGTCTTTTGAGATTCAGAAAAGATTCTGTTGATCGATTCCAAGACAAGGGAAAATACTAAGCTTCAATTCTAGAGCGGTTCAAATAATCCACAAAGAAAAAGGCAGGGGAAAATTGAGTAGAGGTGTCCTCCTTCTACACCACAACGTGCCTGTTCACAAGAGTCGCGTTGCGAATGCTGTACTACAGAAAGTGGGCTTCGAAATTTTGGGTCATCCACCTCTGAGTCCTGACTCTGGCTCCCAGCGATTATTGTCTATTCCCAAACTTGAAAAAAGAACTTCGTGAGAACAATTGATGAACACTTGAGAAAGATGCATACTCTGCGTATTTTTCAGACATAGATAAAACATTTTTTCGAAGGGATAAAAATGTTAATTGAACGATCTGAAAAATGTATGAGGATTATAGGTGAACATATTGTAAAGGAAAAATAATTTTGAATCTTTACTTCTGTTTTCTACACCCCTTTTTGCGAACATCAAAACATCTCCTTGTAAAAGCGTAGGTTTCAGAAATACAATATCCGTTTCCCCTAAGTATATCGAAAATGATGTTAAACATCCTGTGAATTCCATCCAATGCATCTCCATACGTCCAGACGTCAACGCGTCCTTCCTCTCTGAGTTTTTCACAACGATGGGTCGCTTGAAAACTCGGAAAATATGTCGCGAGATAAACGGGCCGTAACTCCGACGATATATCACATTTTCCGTGTGATTACCCTGCCAACTTTCAAGCGTTACAACGTAATAAAGTGGCCAAAAAACGGAGCAGTGCGCTGAGCAATTTGGTGCTGCTTAAAATTCACTTAGGTTGAAAGTATTCGGCTATTTTTCATGCCGTACGGGGAAAGAGGGATGCTGTTTTGTTCTCTTCTGCTTTTAAAGCTGTCAGAGTAACTGTGCTTGGTCAGGCTCGTATCGAGATCACGATGTTCTGAATTTTGATTTGGACTGGAATAATTCCAGACTTATTTAAGAATTTTTGCCTAAGCAAAACACTCCTCGACATTTCATTCTGTATTTCGTAGTTGCATGAATAAAAACTTCCAGGTGTAGATTCAGATATAGACAAAATATTAACGGGAATTTCACTCAAGTACAAAAATTCCCAATAGAGCCGTGATATTTCCAAAAAATTACAGAGGAAATTCAACGTTGCTATGACTCCGTGGTTTTTCCAATTTCAACCAATAACATCTCAACAACGCTGAATTTGTTTTGCTTGTATTGTAAATCAATCAATTCGAAATGGTTAGTGAAAATACTAAAATCCCAGATTTTGCCCAGTAAGAATGTACTTGAAGCTCCAAGACAAGAGGAAGAACGTCTCCAACAAACTATTATTTTTGACTCTAAACTCTTTTTGGGAAAGATCCGGAAACTGGTACAAAAACAGTCAAGTTGGAATAAAGAAATCTCATCTTAGACGAAAATACTAGAACATAAAAAAGGACTCGATATCAGAAAAAAACACAGATAATTCCCTTCGGGTCGAATACAAAAAAGACATTCGGATGAACCACAAAATATACCACCAGCGGCTCAATGGAAGCGTCAACATCAGCACATTAAAATCAAAATGTCTTTAACAATAATTATCAAAATTGCAATTTTTTCCATATAATCAATAATAAAGATATTAGTAATTTGGTCAATATTCTATACAATTTCTTGTTGTAATGTCAAATATAAATATCTTTAATGATTATTTGTTTGCATCATTTGACATTTTGCTAACCAATATGTAACATAATTTTCTTTCATGAAATATTCTTCCTAAACAACATTCGTGCTTTAAAGTTATTCAGAAAATTTTTTACTTATGTGTGTTTCCTTATAATTTCACGAGTCCGAAGAAGGAGTGGAATTTGAAAGAAAACATAGAATATTTACCAAAATATTAATTTTATTTATTATGATTGATTGTATGTTGATGTGTTTCTCAAGAAAATACACATGGGTGAAAAATTTTTATTTTTGTTTTTATTTTCATTTTCTAGCACTCATCGTATTATACTAGATGATTCACAGGTATTATGATAGAGGAAGCTCCTTTTGCATTTCGCTTTCTTCATGGCCACAAATTGATGACTGCATTTAATCATTTGTTGATCATCATTGCTTGCAAAATAATTTCCAATCTTTATGTCAACTTTATTTTTTCCTCTTCCTCTTCTATATATCATCCTATCATTCGATATGGGGATAATGTTATTTCATGTCTAAGGGATCTACCAAATAAACACAACATAGCAAACTCCTTCTTTATCTGCGGTCCTTTAATGACAGTTAATTTTTCAATTCCATACAACATTGGAAGCAAAACGAATCTAACTGCACTTTTTTTTTGATAATTAGGCAGTCAGAAATTGATCATGATAAAAAAAAAATAAATTAGTCGATCCCATTCTCTGGTTAATCTGGCACTGATTTTATGGTCCAGATATTTCTTGAAGATAACTTATTAGATGGTCTTTTTACCAATATACAAAATTTGGAATCGTAAACTTTCCATTAAATTTGAGTATACTGGATGGTCCAATTAATGACAAACATTTTATTTATTCCCCGGAACTTAGGGTATTCTAAAATACTGTGTATGTTCTGGGATTTTTCCTAATATTCGAGTTATAATTTTATATGTATTTTCAATAATTTCTACAAGCGGTGTTTCAGAAATTTTATGCACAAGATTATTTGGAGACTTTTTTTAATGACATGCTTTTGAATGTTGTTTAATTGAAAAGAATAAACAAGCACTGTTAAATTACTTGAATTTACTCAAAATAGGCTTGAAAGTTGCAACATTAGTTCAATTTGAAAATACATAGGGAGTGTCTGTAGCTTCTGGCTAAGACTAAAATGTAATCATTATAAAATTACACATGTACTGTTATTTCACCAGAATTTCAATTGGACTTGATTTTAAATTATATTATTAAGTGTTATTTACCATAACATTGATAAAATGTATATAAAATCACTGAAACATGCATTAATCGTATTTCAATGCTATGGAAGTTTAATTTTCTATGGATATGATTGATTTTGATCCAATCAATCAACTTGCTCATCAAGTCGAACAGTCAATAAGTCTTTGCTAAGCAAATATTGCGGAGGTGTCATTTGAAATTTTGAATAATTAATCGCTAGTTGTTCAACAGGAGCTCGAAAACAATCTCTCTCACGTCAGTGCTTTTGTCAGAGGTAAATCACGGAGGAATCAATTGAAAAGTAAAGAACTTAGGTCTTATCCACGTGGAAACCCATTTTTCAAAGTTTTAAAATTGCTTTTTTTATTTTCAACAAGAACATGAAAACTGCAGGTTTTTCCTCTTTCAACCACCTAATTAAAAAAAAAATTCTTGAAAATTTCTGCACGCACGTAAAAAAGAAGCAAAGACCTTGATAAAAATGTATCACATGACCCACTTCTCCTAATCAAAAAATTTCAAGCATGGATGGGGTTAGCACAGAGGTACAACAAAAATCCTATGCACATGCATAAACTTTTGATAGTAACGAAATAAAAATGACATGTTTCAGTATTTTGTTGCCACATATTTTTCCATTGAGAAAATGAATTTTTTCTCTAATTTTGCTTTGCACTGTTTATACGAGTGTTTTCATTCACTTTTGAGTAGGGGGTCACAAAAGTGCAGTTTATTTGAGGTCCAACAACCGTCGCGCTATGTCTATAGGAGATGATTAATCTGCCTCAGAGTCCTGTTGAAGTTTCAAAAGAATCGATTTCAATGATTTATCGCTTTTATGTATTTTGGATTTCAATATACAGGGTGGGCCATCCAAATCTTTCCAACCCGAATTTTGAGCTTTGGGCCGAAATAACGAAAATAGCTCTGATAGGTTAAACTTTATCAAAATGGGGACCAATAAGGGTGTTTGATATCACTACCCTTCTTGCCGCAACCCCTAACACCTCTCATTTCTCACCTTGATGGAATGAATTCTCATTTTCAAACAGCGTCTTCATTTCAATATCAATGTTATCGGCGCCTTCTTTTTTAGAAATTTATCGATCATTACGAGTATGCCAACCACATGCTCTAACCGACACAATAACTGATGACAATAACTGTAAATAATATTTACAAAGTTGATCGTTCGCTTTAGTTTAAATTGAAATAATTGGTGTTAGGGTAGCGGCTAGAGGAGTAGCGATATCGTATTAATTTTTTGACCCGTACGATCGTTTTTTCCATCTCCAAGATCCAAATTTAGCGTGTGAAAGTTATTGATGGGAATTCCAACAAGGTGCAGCTCGACTCCTTTTCCCTATTCAAAAATGAGAGCTGTTAGGGGTTGCGGCAAGAGGGGTATCATTTGAGCACCCTTATTTGTCTCCATTTCAACAAAATTTGACTCGTCCTAGAGTTTTTGGTTAATCCGTCCCCAAGTTAAAAATTTGGGGTGGAAAGTTATTGTGTATAAAGAGGAGAAGAGCTCATTGGAGGAAAGGAATTCTAATTAGTTTTCGATATAGTTAATAAACCAACTTTTCTAGGATTTTTAGTGAAGAGAAATTGAGGTTCGAATGAAACTGAAGGAAAATTGTAACTGATTATTTCTAATTTGAGATATTGGTTTGTTTATGTATTGTATGGGTTGTATTAGTATTACACTGTACCGAAAAAGACTACAAAACAAGCTTATGATCTAATGTCACCGCATTTCTCCATTTTTATTTTTCGAATATCGTTTCTTCACGCTTCCATTTAGACTATTCTAATTTTGAAGTAATCTATTTCTGAGTATCCCAAAATTTAAAAAAGAACTGGAGTAGAAATCAGTGATTACGAATATTTTTGATTGATTGCCACCATTGGGATCGTTCAATATTGTTCCAGTTTTTGGCTGGAATAAAGTCCGGTCCTGCTTCTTCCTTCTTTCCACGGCACATAATTTTTCATACGTTGTGGCAAACCGCTAGAAAATTAGCACTTAGGTCCACTTTTATCAAATTTTCCTGTATTCTCCCCGAGGAGAGGAAATGAAAATATGCTCGGGAAAAGCTTGTTTCCAGGTTTATTTTCCTTTCTATCCTACCAGCGCGCGTTATAAATTCAGCTTGAGTTGAATGGTACAGCCGGGCTTTTGTTATCGAAAGTTTCACTGTTTGTTTCTGTGTTTTTCTGTATGTCGAGGACGATGAAACAGTAACTTGTTCTGTTGGATACATGGGAGGGACCAATGGCGTTATTTGCAAGGCAGTAGAGAACACTTGG
The DNA here is from genome assembly GCA_030674115.1 of Micraspis discolor. NCBI lineage: Eukaryota > Metazoa > Arthropoda > Insecta > Coleoptera > Coccinellidae > Micraspis > Micraspis discolor. The sequence goes on along the minus strand of JARTUT010001311.1, from coordinate 2,282,625 downwards.
GTGAATGATTTCTGGAGCTTAGAGGAAAGAAGTGTCTTTTTTCTGGTTCCTAATGTTTACCTTCATTTTCAATACATTTTTTTAATATAAAAATTCGTCTTTTGCTATTGAAATTTGAACTGCGGCAATAACTCCCTCCGTAAAAAGGTAGACTTCTTCCCAACACACAGAGATTCAACATGAAGTGCTATCAAACCTTTTATATCGGGTGTAATAAATTATTTGGTTAGTGAGGAAACCTCATAATCCCGATGAGATAAACCAAAATGGCCTTCCAAGAGCTGTTTAGAAAATTAGAAAATGACGTCAAATGAAAATATCTCATAATTTCCTCTTCCTGACGTGATACAGGGTGATTCCGGAGGAGACCGTCAGGTTTTAGGTCAAGTATACACTAGTCAAGGCAGTTTCGAAACAATGTTTGGTTTATGGTTGGGGGCCTTTAATGAGGGTCTATAGGGTGATTTGTCCGATTCGACCGATTTTTATTTTATTCATAACTTTGGTATGGCTTGATCAATCTTGATGAAATTTTCAGTGTAGAACAATATGATTATTTTCTTTCAATAATTTTCCAAATATACAGGGTGGAAATTATGATAAGTTCAGATTATGTTTGCAGGTAGAAAAAACACCCTGTACATTCCGTTTTCAAAATGTTTCTACATGCTTCAGATTCTATCATAAGTTTACATTACTGGAGCGTTTTTTTTTTTGGCACACATCCAGTTTTCCTAGAAAAATTTTTCAAGGATGAACAATATCGTTATTTCGCTCCAAGGCAGTGAGGATATTCTGTCGTCCAATGATACAAAGCTCTTCCTGAGTCCTAAAGAAGTTCTTCGAAATTCATATTTGATCACTCATATTCTTATGTATAAAATTATTTAATCCCGAAAATATCTTTATACCTACCTACTTAAACCAAAAAATCTACAACTTATACAGAATAAACATTCGAAACATATCATGAACGCAAAATGAAGGATAAACACAAAATTTACATAGAATGTTCTAAATGATTTCCCCGTTTTTGACTACATATTCGAGACATTTTTATTAAATTTCCAATTGACCTTCTAATGAGGGATTGATTTTGCTTCAAGATATTACATTCCTCGAAAATCCTTGCAACTAAGAGTTCTCTACTTCTAATTTCAACCTTATAAAATCTGGTTTTCAGATATCCCGACACAAAATAGTCTAAAGGGTTCAAATCAGGCGATCTTTGTGGCCAAGCAATAGGGCCTCCACGACCAATCCATCTGTTCGGATAATTTACATCCAGGTGATTTCTTACATTCAATGCAAAGTGAGGTGGTGCTCCGTTATGCTGCATAGAGTGGATATGTACATTTTTAATAGATTTGCTAAAATATTTTCCGAAAGATCTAGGTAAATTTCACCATTCAATCTTTCCGCAAAAATGTGAGGGCCAACTAAATTTCCGTCTATTGTTCGAAGCCAAATATTGGCAGAAAATCTGTGTTGTGTATTATGACTCTTCTTCAAATGCGGGTTGTCTCTTGCCCATTCGTGGGAATTGTGGATATTAAAAATTCCATTCTTAGTGAACATAGCCTCGTCGCAGAATAGATAACGAAAAATAGTTCGTTGGTGACTAATAACCCAGCGACAAAATTGTAATCGTTGGGGCAGATCTTGTGGCAATTGTTCTTGCACGTTTTGGTAGTGGTATGGGTGGAATTGTCTTGCTCACTTTGCTCTACGAAATTCCTAATTCGGTACTAATTTGACGAGTACTAATAGACGGTTCCTCCTCCAGCCGTTCAACAATTTGAATCGAAATTTCATTTTGAGTAGGCCTATCAAAGTGCCCTGCCTTACTAGGATATTGCCCATGTTCTTTAGAATAATGGAATACTCGTCTGAAAGTACATTTAGTTGGTTGACGTCGATTGGGAAATCGTCTATGGTATTCCATTTTGGCTTCTTTTCCATTTCCGTTACAAAACCATAAACAAAAATCATATCCGCATATTCCGCATGAGTAAATAATTGAGGCATGTTGAAATACACTTCTTGTGACAGATTATTTATTAAATATTCTCATTCTGTGGTTCACTGTGATGGTACCCATGGATCTTAAGGAACTTGATTTAAATAGATATTTAATTTTCATGGAGAATTTTCAATTTCATTAAAACTATTTATCATACATTCGTGATTCAATATTTTACATATCATAAGGCCATAAGTGAGTTCATTATTGAACGAAACTACTATGTTTTAGGAATATTCGCTTCATAGAAAATCGGCAGTGTGCCTAAAATCACCTGAATAATGACTCGATTTTATGTTAATCCATAATTTTGCCTTTTATGTGTTTCGAATGTTTATTCTGTATTTGTAGTAGAAGTATGTAGATTTTTTTGGTTCACGTACGTATAAAGAAATTTTTTGAATTAAATGATTTTATACATCTGAATATGAGCGATCAAAAATGAATTTCGAATTTGAAAAATTTATGATAGGACGATACAGCTTTACCATCTAGTTCAGATTATTCTCAATGCCTTGGAGCGAAAGAACGATATTGTTCATCTTTGAAAAATTTTTCTAGGAAAAATGGACGTGTGCTAAAAAAAATAAAAACGCTCCAGTAATGTGAACTTATGGTAAAATCTGGAGCAAGTAGAAAATTTCTGAAAACGGAATGTACAGGGTGTTTTTTCAACCTGCATACTTGATCTGAACTTATCATAATTTCCATTCTGTATTTTTGAAAAAATGTTGGAATTATTGGAAGAAGATAATCATATTGTTCTACACTGAAAATTTCATCAAGATTGATCAAGCCATACCAAAGTTATGAATAAAAGAAAAATCGGTCCAATCGGACAAATCACCCTGTATACACTCAATGAAGGCCCCGAACCATAAACCAAACATTGTTCCGAAACTATATTGACTACTGTATACTTCACCTAAATTCTGACGGTCTCCTCCGGAATCACCCTGTATAATGAAACTGGAACATTATATAGGTTCTTTTTTAGTAGATTTAATTGTAGTGATCAATTTTTTTCATTGCTCTCAATTTCTAACTTATAATACAAACTTGCGGTCCAGTGAATAGGAACCCTAAAAATTTTTTCATCAAATAAATTTTAATTCTTTTGTCTTTTCGAAAATTTATAACATGATATATAAATTTGTTATCGAACTTTGAATATCATAAAAAGTTTCATTTTCACACGACAAATCGAGCAGGCTTTGTAAACTTCAGAAAATTAAAATATTCGATGGTTGATAGCAGAATATTTTGGAAATCAATTATCTCATGCATTCTTATTCTGTGTTTCACATAAGCGTATTACAACGCTTGTTCATTTAGTAATTTCAATTAGAAATTTTTTGAAAATGATTCCTCCATTCTAACCCGATAATATGAGACCTAGCCAAGTCACGGCATGCACATAATGAAATGGTGGGATTTCAAAACACAGTTATATTTACATCTGAGTTGACTAAATATTATATATGGGTGTTTTTTACATTAGCTTGAAAAACTAGAAAAGAGATGCAAAATATTCTACAGTTATTAAACTAGGTGTTTCACATCATATAAGAGCTTTTATCGCAATACCATAACTTAAGCACCTGATTCCGACAGAACGAAGATAGATAATTGCCCAAGTAAAAAAAATCAAAATGTTCAGGAGACGAAAAACCTGTCATGTTGGTAACATATAATTCATAGGGTTTGAGAGACAATTTTTTTTTATTTATTGACATAATGAGATTTACAATGTAGTTTCAAGAGTATTTAGTAAATTCAGTGTAACTAAAAGAAATTATGTATATACAGGGTGTTCGGCAAATGGACCGTCAAATTTTTTTGGGGCGTTGGTAGGGTCATTTGCTACCTTTTCAGTCTTGGAACCTGGGTCCTTAGTATTACGGTTACGGAGGTATGATTTTTTTATTAGGTTTTTCTAAATTACCCAAAATGTACCCTTCGAAGCCCCATAACTTTTTTTGCGTGTGCTTTACATGCATTTTTGTTATTGTATTAAGTCTACATGAGTGTGTGTTTAAAGAAAATGTATTTATTGTTACAGAGAATACCACAAAATTAACACGTGAGCCTTTTATTAAAAAAAATCATGAAAGTATGAAAACATCTCCACTCCTATTGAAATTTAAAAAAAAAGTTACAGCTATTACAAACTTAGTTTTATTTTAGAATGTTCTTTGGTTTATAACGTTGCTAACCATATGCTTCTTACGTAATTCAATAAAAAAAACAATACTGCAAATAAGGTTTTACTCAGAAGAGTGAAGAAAGTCCTAAATAAAAGTACGGATTTCGACACAACAAATGAATTTCATAAAGGCCAAGTAAAAAAACCCTGGCTCCCCGTATAAGTCTTGTTGTGTGTACAAAAATATGCTGAAATATATTTCATGGACTTCTTTCTTTAAGAGGGGTGTTCTTTTAATAAAACACAGAAGCTTCTTCAATTTGCCCAAATTGAAAAATTTTAAAATATAGACAAAAAAGCTGAAAAAAAGAACTGAATAACAAAAATGCGTATCATATTCGTTCGAAATTTATAACTCATTCCAAGAAAGGATCGGAAACATCCTGAATAGCCCTAAAACCATCTTGAAATTTATATATGGGACAATTATTGATGACATGAGATATTATTTCTTCTGCATATCCACATTTACAACTTGCGCTTTGAACCAGGTTTCATCTGAATATCATGCTATTGCTACCACCATGATCTGTACTCAAACGATTAAGAATTGTCCAAATTTTTCTTGGAAGATCAAAACCCGGAATTTTTTCAGGAGGATCCGAAATGAGATTTCTATTGAACATTTCATGAGAGTTCCACTCAATCTTCCATAGTTCTTCATCGCTTATATGTTCATATTGATCAACGTATTAAACCAGAATGGTTTACGTGATTTCAATCGGAGAATTCTATTTTGTGGAATGTATGAAATAATTGGAAATAAATTAGGAAAAAATAATATTAGTTCCAAGAATTCAGAGCTGCAGTCTGTCTGTGAATATGGGGAGGGACAATGTTAGACAATAAACATAAACTGAAACGAAACGTCCTTATTGTATGCCTCCATCCATTGTCCCACAATAATATCTCCACTGCCAATGATGTCGGTTATACCTATTAACTTTACCGTCACATGCTATATAACCTCCATTGAAATAGAAACCAAACTCTAAAAAAAAGGTTGTACCATGTCACGGTTTAAAATTTCCGTTCCGTTAGTTCCGACCAACTATTGGCAACGCCGCTATCTAGATAGTACATTTTCCGACCCGTGGCACTACTGTTGATGGTAGCGTTACTGAATGCTCTCCGCTCTGTGATTGCGTCTGTGGTCGTATATGTCGGGTTGACGCAAATCAGCTGGAGCGTGTCACTTTGCTTTTCTCCGTTTTTCTGGCGAGTATCAAACCATTAAACTCTTGGATTTTTATCGTATTGATTGCGGATTGGAACAAGATTTATGGTTTAAGCCCTAATAGAGACCTGTTTCTATTTGGTTTATGGAAAAGGTTAACGCTTAATGCGGATTATAAAGGGAAGATATTCGATGGAGAAGATTAGGTAAGATAACCTATATTCGGTCACGTTGCCCATTTCTGCAACTTCTTTTATTTTAGCTCCGTTTTATGTTGAGAGTACTTATGTTTGTTGTGCTGCGGATCTCGAACTGTCTGTGAACTCTGTGAACTATCTGCAAACTGTCTGCGAGCTGTCTGAGGCGGTTTTGAGGTTGTCTGAAATAAGTGAGTCTACGTAGGATCTACGTTCTGTACAAACCATCTGTACTAGCTATCTGAACACATTCTACTTGGAAGATCGAACAATAGACACCCTGGTTGCCATTTGCCTTGTGGAAGTAATGTGAATTATTGTATTACGAAGAGCCTGAAGTACGTATTGACCCAATTTCCTTTCTACGAGGGTTGAAGAGTGAATGTTGGTTGAGAACCCATAATATCCTTTTGTTCACAGTCACTGTACATCTTAGACTGTTATGTAAGGTTAGTCCGTAGCACTTAAGTTATCTGAGAATATAAACGACTTAGGTCGAGACATTGATATAGCGATAAACAGTTGACCTGTTGTTCAGTCACCTAGATATAGACCGTTACATAGGTGTTTTATTCATGCTGGCCAGTATTAATCTAACTTTGAGGTTCACCTTTGGGTGATAAGTTTAGTAATATAATTCAGTTAAACGCATATTAAGATATTTGACTAGTAAGTTCGATAGAGATATTTTGTGGTAGGACATTGATTAGTTGTAGTGTTATCACCACATTTTTGGTGAGATTAAATTGTTAAACAATTGATTCTTTTTTTTCTTCCTACCAGTCACTACTCTCATTTTGTGTGATCGAGCTTGTTCTGGCTTCTGGAGAGTGGGTTTTCGTGTACGTTTTCTCTCTTTTGTTTTCCCCCCCTGAGATCTGTGGTGATACCTCCCTTTTATTTAACATCATAAAAAGAGAGTGGCGCCCTAGTAAATAGTCTCAGCTCTGAGAGCTAGTCCGGGAGGTATTTGGTACACTCTCTGGAACCGGGCGGGCTCGTGACATAAAGTGGCGCCCAACGTGGGGCCCGAAGTGGTTTCGAGGGAACTTGTTTTGAGATTGTTTTTATTTATACAAGTTCAACTGAGGTGGTGACTGGATGAAAATAGATTGTTATTTTTAAGGTTCATTTGAATTTTTTTGTGCGGTTTACTTTGATTTTCAGATTTTGATCATATTTTGATTTTATTGTAAAGGTATTTGGCAAGTATGGTTCTGAAAAATAATCTTAATAGGCTTAAGAAAGATGAATTACAATATGAATTGCGTGTAAGAGGTTTTAAATGTTCGGATACACAGACAGTTCGGGATTTGCGTGCCTGTTTGCGTCCTTTGTTGAAAGTAGAGAAGGGTAATAGGTCTTTTGAGTATCCTATAGTTGAGTTGGATACTGTATCAGAATTTAATATTTGTATGAGCAAGTATGATGAATTGTTAACGTTGTTTAGGGACCTGACCCATGCCTTGAGGCGATATTTACTAGGTTGTGTCATGTCGTTTCTCGGTTGGAACGTTTAGAGTCTGGTAGTTCGAAAGAATCTTTGCCATTGAATGTTGCTGATATGCTTAAAAATGTAAGAGTACTTTAGTTGATGTTTGCGCTCAGCCTCCGGCTTATGATCCTGCCTCTGTTTTTTATTGCTCCTCCTCTGAGGGTGACTGTTCTGATGATGAAGCCTCGGTTGCTTCCGCGCATCCACCATTTGCTCGTACTAGCACTCATGCGAATTTTGGGAACCTCCCTCGTTCTTTGAATTTACAGAAGTGGAATTTAACTTTCACGGGTGATCCGAAGGATATTACGGTGCATAGTTTCTTGGAACGTGTTGTAGAGTTGGGAAGGGCTCGTGGAGTGACAGAGAGTCAAATTTTCGATTCAGCTGTTGATCTTTTTTCCGGTAGAGCGTTAATGTGGTATCGATCTAATCGTGATAAATTTAAGGACTGGAAGAGCTTGTCCTCCCTGCTTCTTAGGCATTACGAACCTCCAGATTATCGTTCTCGTTTGTTCACCGATATCTTGAACCGAACGCAAGATCCCTCAGAATCAATTGTGGATTATTTGACATGCATGAACTCTATGTTTAGGAGATATGGGGAAGTTGATGAACAGATAAAGTTAGGAATAATAACCAGAAATTTGGCGCCTTTTTATGCGACGCAGTTGCCTGTTGTTGATAGCCTACAGGAACTGGAGGATGTGTGCCTGCGCCTCGAGGTTAAAAAAGTATCGTGCTGATAGCTATGTGCCTCCATCTAGGAAACGTCAGAGTTATGTTGACTCCGAACTAGCGTGTGTGTCGCTTCCTTGTGCTTCTTCTAGCTCTCGGTCTAGTTCTCTTTCTGAGGTGAGTCCTCGTGAACCGCCGACGACGTCGACCGCTGTCGTGTGTTGGAACTGTCAGAAGTCTGGTCATAGACGTGTCAATTGTCCGTCACCAAGACAATTACTTTGTAATCGCTGCGGAAAAACCGGTTTTACTGTTCGGACATGCCCTGATTGCTCTCCTCAGGTAAATTCTCGATCTGTACGCTTTGCTTCTCCTCCGCCTTCGGAAAACTCCCGACGAGGAAACTAGATGACCGCGGGTCGTCCTCGTCTGATCATAGTGCGGTCATAGGAAGAGCAGCTGTTCTTGATTACATTTTGTCCCATGCTGATGGAGACAAGCGACCTTACCTTACTGTACATATTTTGGGGCTTAAATTTGTGGGTTTGTTAGATTCCGGTGCGAGTGTTTCGCTTGTGGGTAGTAAGGGATATGAGAGACTTTTGGAGATTGGATTGAAACTGACTCCATCGCTTAAATCGTGTACTGTGGCTAATGGGGATATATGCGAGAGTCCTGGTTATATTTCGGCTCCTGTTAAGTTGAAGAACAAGCTGATTTGGTTGAACCTAATGGTGGTTCCATCTTTGCGGCATTCCTTGATACTTGGGATAGATTTTTGGAGAAAAATGGATATAGTGCCTAATATAAGAGATGATGTCTGGCACTTTGCTTCCCCTGTAGAAGCTTTGGATGAACTCGAGGCTTCGAATGGCGTTAAGGAATTCCTTTCACCTGCTGAGAGGATGCAGCTGGATAGAATGTTGAAGAAAAATTTGCTCGCATGGGCGATGACCTTGATGTGCGTCTGCTGCTGAGCACCAGATTGAATTGCTTCCTGATACCCGACCTGTCAAACAACGTTGGTATCCAGTTTCCCCACACAAACAAAAGATCATAGACGCGGAAATTGATGATATGTTGAGAAAGGGAATAATTGAACCTTCTGGTAGCTCGTGGTCTTCACCAGTCTGTCTCGTCCCTAAGAAGGACGGTACTTATCGTTTTTGCGTCGACTATAGGCGCCTTAATGCCGTCACCAAGAGGGACGCTTATCCTATTCCATATATCTCTGGAATACTAGACAAATTGCGCGATGCTCGTGTGTTGAGCACTTTGGATATAAAAACGGCCTATCACCACGTTCAGGTGGCTTCTAACTCGAGGGAATATACGGCTTTCACCGTCCCTGGTCGCGGCTTATATCAGTTTCGACGCTTGCCTTACGGACTAACTAATTCTCCCGCTACTTTCCAACGTATTATGGACGGTGTTCTTGGTCCTGATCTTCAGCCGTACGTCTTTGTGTACTTGGACGATATTGTCATCGTTAGTGGAGATTTCGCCACACACTTAGAAATTTTGGGTAAGGTGTTGGATAGGCTTATAGCGGCTGGTTTTGTCGTGAAGCGTGAAAAATGTTTTTTTGTCGCCCTCAGCTGAAATATTTGGGGTATGTTGTCGACAGACATGGTCTTCGCCCGGATCCTGAAAAGGTCGAGGCTATTTTGAGTATTCCTACTCCCACTAATGTTGCCGCCATCCGTTCCTTTTTGGGAACCGCCGCATGGTATCGCCGGTTCATTCCTAATTTGGCCGATTTGAGCGAACCCCTCTCGAATTTGACTAAGAAAAATGTCCGCTGGAATTGGACACCCCAGTGTGAATTAGCTTTCAGTGAAATAAAAGAGAAGCTAGCGTCTGCCCCTGTACTCACTTGCCCTGACTTTGATCGCCAGTTCATTGTGCAAGTTGATGCCTCCGCCTACGGACTCGGGAGCCGTTCTCACCCAACAATTTGATGATGGTGAGAGAGTCTTGTGCTATCTTTCCCGTTCGTTAACTCGACAAGAGCGCAACTATTCGACCACGGAGCGTGAGTGCCTTGCCGTGATTTGGGCTGTTGAAAAACTACGCCATTACCTGGAGGGTACCTTCTTCAAGGTAATTACCGATCACCACTCTTTGCTGTGGCTGCATAACCTAAAGGACCCACAGGGTCGATTGGCTCGTTGGAGTTTGCGCCTAATGCCCTTCACCTTTGAAATTGTCCATCGCAAGGGTAAACTGAATGTCGTGCCTGATATGTTGTCCAGGTCCGTCCCAGTGTCTGTGGACGAGGTGCTGGACTCTGATGATCGCCAGCTGTTCCATAAGTCTAGGGATCCTTGGTATCTCAAGATGAGAGAAGACTTGAACACATTTCCGGACAAATACCCTACCTGGAGGGAGGAGCATGGCTTACTTTGGAAATACGTTTCCGCCCCTTATCCTGGTTTAGGAGATGCGGGGATTGTTGGAAATTGGTGGTACCTAGGGAGTTCAGGAAGAGCCTACTTCGTCAACATCATGATGATATTTCCGCCGGACATCCTGGTGTCTTTAAGACTTATTGGCGCTTGAGACAACGCTATTTTTGGCCTAAGATGCGTGCCGATGTAGCCCGATATGTGAGTCGTTGCTCGGTGTGTCTGGAGCATAAACCTGACCTTCAAGCTCCTGCTGGAACTATGGGAACCCGACCGGTTGTTACCGAACCTTGGGAGATGATAAGTTTGGATTTCGTGGGTCCCTTGCCATCGTCCAACGGATATAAGTACATCTTAGTAGTTACTGATTATTTCTCCAAGTATGTTTTGACCTTTCCTTTGCGCAATGCTACTGCTGTTTCCTTTGTCATCTGCTGGAGCAGCATATTTTTCTTGTTTACGGAGTTCCTCGTTTGCTCATTTGCGATAATGGCACCCAGATGCGCAGTACCTCTTTCACGTCGCTGTGTCAGAAATATAAAGTCAACATCATATTCACTCCAGTTTATAGTCCGCACTGTGATCCTACCGAGCGCAGCAATGGTATAGTTAAGACCATGCTCTCCTGTTATGTCAAGGATAACCATAAAACTTGGAGTAAACACCTTTCTGCTGTTACTTGCGCCGTTCGTACTGGTCGTCATGAGGTTATTGGTTGTAGCCCATACTTCGCTAATTTTGGCAGAGAATATCGCCCATCTGGAGATGCCTATAACGCTGTGGTAGAGTTGGACCCTAGACGTCCTTCGGAGGTTGTGGACGCTAAAAAGGTTGGCTACCGGCTGTTGTTTGCCGACATTCAGAAGCGCTTGGCTCGCGCTCAGGAGCGTAATCGTCAACGTTATAATTTGCGCCGCCGTCCTGTCACTTTCCGAGAGGGAGATCTTGTCCTGACCCGCAATAAACTTTTATCTGATGCCTCTAAGGGCTTTGCCTCCAAGTTGGCGCCCAGATTTGTCGGACCCTGCACTGTGCGTCGGAGAGTTGGCCATAATGCTTATCAACTGCAATGGAGGGATGGAAGTGATAGAGGTGTCTGGCATGTTAAAGATCTCAGACGATATCCTGATACCTGTTTGGAGGAGAGTACCTAGTTTTGGTGGTTCTGAGTTGTCGGGTGGCTTAGTGCTTTATGAGTGCGTTCCGGCTTGAGATTGCCTTTTGTTTCTACGTTTTAGCCCCGGTGACGGTGGGGATATTTTGGGACCGTCATACGCTCGGGAATATGACCGTCTAACATCTGACGAGTCCGTTTCAGTAAGTAAATGTCGTTCGTACCTTGCCTTTTCTGTACGTTTTAGCCCCGGTGACGGTGGGGATATATTTTTGGACCGTCATATGCTCGGGATTATGACCGTCTAACATCTGACGTGTCCGTTTCGTTTTGTTTTTTTGTTGTGCCTTGCCTTCGCTTTGTGAGTTTGGGATCCCGATTATGGTGGGGATGGTTTGATTTCGTATTGGCTTACACTGTTGGCTGCCTTGGAGCAGAAGTGTTGTGGTTTTTTTTTGCGTGTCGGCGATTGGATTTTTTGTGCCGATGTGGCGACTTTTGGCGTTTTTGATTCCGAGTTGATGACGTGAAATACCCGATTGTGACTTTTCTTTGCGTTTGCCTGGAAGGCGCGTGTCTTGATTGAGATTTTCCTTTTATTGTGTTTTTTTTTTAGAGAAACTCCCGACGAGTTAGTGACACCAGTGGTCGTGTATTGTCGCAGCGCACTTTACCCACGAGGACCATTGGAATTTCCGGCTTTGACGTTGCCTATATTTGAGTAAATTATTATCCCGATTTTGAGTTTCCCGATTCGGACATCACCTCTCTAGGATGTGATGGGGGTCGTGGAGGTTGCGACCTTCGATAAAGCAAGTCCTCCTTGTTCAGCACCTTAACCGTGGTCTTCGATTCGGATTCCGGTTAAGTTTTCTTTTGTTTCAAAATTTGACATTTCGACCATTTTGGCTTATTGTTTTGTTTTTGGTTGAATCGATTGCTTTCTTCTTCTTCTTGTAGTTTTTCCGTTATACCCAGCTGGACAAGCCGGTATCTAGTCGCCCTCAGTGACTAGATATCTTTCACTTTGATTATTTTGCCATCTTGGCGTTGAGTTTTGTTTGGCGAGTGCGCAATATGGTTCTTATGTGAGTCGTCGGTGACCTATGCTCACCTCCTGTGGAAGGAAGGGGAGTTGTCACGGTTTAAAATTTCCGTTCCGTTAGTTCCGACCAACTATTGGCAACGCCGCTATCTAGATAGTACATTTTCCGACCCGTGGCACTACTGTTGATGGTAGCGTTACTGAATGCTCTCCGCTCTGTGATTGCGTCTGTGGTCGTATATGTCGGGTTGACGCAAATCAGCTGGAGCGTGTCACTTTGCTTTTCTCCGTTTTTCTGGCGAGTATCAAACCATTAAACTCTTGGATTTTTATCGTATTGATTGCGGATTGGAACAAGATTTATGGTTTAAGCCCTAATAGAGACCTGTTTCTATTTGGTTTATGGAAAAGGTTAACGCTTAATGCGGATTATAAAGGGGAAGATATTCGATGGAGAAGATTAGGTAAGATAACCTATATTCGGTCACGTTGCCCATTTCTGCAACTTCTTTTATTTTAGCTCCGTTTTATGTTGAGAGTACTTATGTTTGTTGTGCTGCGGATCTCGAACTGTCTGTGAACTCTGTGAACTATCTGCAAACTGTCTGCGAGCTGTCTGAGGCGGTTTTGAGGTTGTCTGAAATAAGTGAGTCTACGTAGGATCTACGTTCTGTACAAACCATCTGTACTAGCTATCTGAACACATTCTACTTGGAAGATCGAACAATAGACACCCTGGTTGCCATTTGCCTTGTGGAAGTAATGTGAATTATTGTATTACGAAGAGCCTGAAGTACGTATTGACCCAATTTCCTTTCTACGAGGGTTGAAGAGTGAATGTTGGTTGAGAACCCATAATATCCTTTTTGTTCACAGTCACTGTACATCTTAGACTGTTATGTAAGGTTAGTCCGTAGCACTTAAGTTATCTGAGAATATAAACGACTTAGGTCGAGACATTGATATAGCGATAAACCGTTGACCTGTTGTTCAGTCACCTAGATATAGACCGTTACATAGGTGTTTTATTCATGCTGGCCAGTATTAATCTAACTTTGAGGTTCACCTTTGGGTGATAAGTTTAGTAATATAATTCGGTTAAACGCATATTAAGATATTTGACTAGTAAGTTCGATAGAGATATTTTGTGGTAGGACATTGATTAGTTGTAGTGTTATCACCACATTTTTGGTGAGATTAAATTGTTAAACAATTGATTCTTTTTTTTCTTCCTACCAGTCACTACTCTCATTTTGTGTGATCGAGCTTGTTCTGGCTTCTGGAGAGTGGGTTTTCGTGTACGTTTTCTCTCTTTTGTTTTCCCCCTGAGATCTGTGGTGATACCTCCTTTTATTTAACATCATAAAAAGAGAGTGGCGCCCTAGTAAATAGTCTCAGCTCTGAGAGCTAGTCCGGGAGGTATTTGGTACACTCTCTGGAACCGGGCGGGCTCGTGACAACCACTAGTGTCAACTGTTGTAATATTTGACCCGTAAATGGCTCCAAATGTCAGTGTATTTTGTACATCGGTCGAAAAATGAGTTTCAAACAATGAGCAGCAATGGATATTTGTGTTAAAGTTGGTAAAACTTTTACTGAAACATGTTTAATGCTTCAAAATCCATACGATGATTGTTTATCCAGTACGCAAGTTTACGAGTGGTTCGGGCGATTCAAATCGGGCAGAGGGACGCTGGATGATGTCGAAATATCAGACTGTCCCGGAACCGGGTTACCGGAAGAAAACATTTGACATTTGAGGCTTAAAAAGGTTTATTCGAGGTTTGTTCCATACAAATTCATCGAAGACTAAAACGTTGATCGAATTGAGCATTGTAAAGACATCGTTAAAAGTAGTTCACCCGGTACGTGGAGGTTCGAGATTATAATCCTTATACCATAATCATTTTCACACATCTATAACTTCTGGTAGTACCGAAAACTTCTACTTTCTCATCTTAGTTGGCACACTTAATCGCTGAATTGTTCAAGTTGAAATAAAGACTGATAGGCTTATGAAATAGCAGATTAAGAATATATACTTTTTACTTGCAAAAGTTTCGTTTTTACCCAAGAAATTTTTTTTAAACCCAAAATTTTAATTTTTACCCCACTTGGAATTTATTGTGGTTCCCGACCACTGCTTTATACTGTGATATTGTAATTATGTTATCTTTGAATATTCAATTCGGACATATTTGATATTTTTTTGAGGCAAAAAATGTTCTAATCAATTCTTGATAATGATTTCAAAGAATATTGTTTAATGAATGTTCTATTTCTTCAATGTGCTTAAAATCTTATACTGCAATAATACAATTCTGATGAAAACCCGCAGAAGCTTAGAAATACAGATGTTAACATTTGAGTATTGATGATTGACCTTACGCCGAGTACCATATATTCTACGGCAAATTGAGCTATCTAATTAAAATGCCATAATATATTCTGTTTTGTGATACTTTTTGTCAGTAAGTGAAATAAAACTTTTTTACCAAAAATAGTGACAATCATTCTTATTCTGCAGATCTTCTGAAATATCACCAGAAGCTTCCGTATCACTCCCCACCAAACAATGGTGTTTAATGAAAAACCTCGAAGCACTCGCAAAATCGACAAAGTATATAGGAAACGTATGCGCAAATCAGATTCCGAGAATTCGAGGGAAAGACAATCTCAAATTAGATTCAAAGACTGTACGAAGGAAATGGTTAAGGACAGGAGACAAGCCTAGGCTGGTGGCATCTGAGCTGCTCTGCCCGGTCCCAAGCCAGCTACGATTGAATTAAGCAATTTGTAAAAGCGTGTCTTGAATAAATTGACAATTGAAGTCGATGCAAATACAGGGGTGGAATCTGGCATTCCTAAGGGATGTCGAGATAAAAGATAAGACGGAAGAAGAGGGTACGATTGGTTGTATTGATAATGTGTTGAGTGTTATGTTCTCTATGAGGGATAATTACCAGATTAATCCTTTTTTTGAGAATATATTCATTAGTTTTTTTATATTAGCTTGAATAACTAGAAAAGAGATGCAAAATATTCTACAGTTATTGAACTAGATGTTTCACATCATATGAGAGCTTTTATCGCAATACTCTAACTTAAGCTCCTGATTCCGACAGAACGAAGATAGATAATTGCCCAAGTACAAAAAATCAAAATGTTCAGGAGACGTAAAAACTGTCATATAATCCATAGGGTTAGACAGACAACTTTTTTTGTATTTATTGAGATAATGAGATTTACAATCCACTTTCAGAAGTATTTAGTGGATTTGGTGTATGTACAAACTATATAGAGCGTGTAGTGTTAGCAGGGGTTAGTAACGGGTTGCCATACAATTCGGCGTATGAAATGAAAGCCTTTGGAAAAAACCCCAGTGAAAAAAACCCTGGCTCCCCGCATATGTGTTGCTGTGTGTACAAATAAACTATATCTGAGGGACTTTTTTCTTCAAGAGTGGTCTTCTATTAAAAAACACTGAGGCTTCTTCAAGTTGCCTACATTAAATCTGAAAATTAAAAGACAAAAGCAGTAAAAAATAACTGAATACAAAAAATACGTATCAAATCTGCTCGAAAGTTATAACCCATTCCAAGAAAGAATCGGAAACATCATGAATAGCCCTAAAATCATCTCAAATTTATATATGGGATCATTATTGATGAGATGAGGTATTTTTTTCATTGCATATCCACATTCTCAACTTGCACTTGGAACTGAATTCCATCTGAATAGCATGCTATTTGTATGACCATGTCCTGTTCTCAAATGATCAAGAACTGCTCAAATTTTTCTTGAAAGATAAAAACCCGGTATTTTTTCAGATGAATCAGAAATGACATTTCATGAGAGATCCACTCCATAATTCTTTATCGCTATTGTTCATATTGAACAACGTATTATTCCAGAATGTTTTACGTGACTTCAATCTGGGAATTCTATTTGGTGGAATGTATCAAATAATTGGAAATAAATTAGGAAAAGAATGATATTCATTTCAAGAATTCAGAGTTGCAGTATGTCTGAGAATGTCTGAGAAGGAAGGAACAATGTTAGACAAAATAAGTGTATATCTTATGGTGTCAGTAATTATTCTCATGGATGTATTCAATTGTGCATCGAATTTTTGTTTATGTGTACCATTGAACCAATCAGAGCAACAATACTCATCTGCAGAAAAAACTAAGGCTAGAGAAGCTGTGCGAAAAGTGGAAGCATACGCACCCCAGGATGATCATCCAGCTAATTTCTGAAGAATGTAGTTTTCAGTTTAAGGTTCAGATTATCTAAATGAGCCTATTAACTGAGAGATGAATCTAATTCAACTCCTAGGTATTTAGGATCAAAATGATGTTCAATTGGAGAATCATTGAAAGCTAATTTCCTATATTTTTCATGGTGATTCAGATGGAAACAAGTTACCTTAGTTTTGTTGGTATTGGGACATAATCGTCACTCAATAAAATAATTTTTAAAATTTTCAAAGAAAAAAAAATTTCACATGGATGTTTACTTAGGCATGATTAGTCAGTTAGGTCGTTTGGCTAAGTTCTTTACAATCTTTGTGTGTCGAATGGATCTACTGTCAATTGATCGATCAGTTGGTTGCCATTTCGTTGTAGTTTCTGATGATATTTTTTCGAGGAGTTTCCAATTTTTCTCAAATCCTGAAGGATGGTGGTTGTAGAAATACCAAGGGGCTTTAACAAATGATCGTTGTATTTTGGATTTTAGTCTTTGGATAATTTGAAGATTGAAGTTTAGCGTTCGATGATGGCTTTGTAAATCAGTAATTTTTTTTAATTTGATTTTTCGGAATTTTAGATTCATTTTATTTTTCTCAGCGTTGATGTGTTGACTTTTGACAGGAAGACGTATAATTCTTCTTGTAGTGAATGTTACTTCAACTGATTTAGCCTTATGAATGTTGAGTCACCATTTTCGATGCCATACTCCGAATACATAATATGAATGCATAAGCTCAAATATCCTTCAAAATATTGATTTAAAAGCATCATAGCATTGGACCCTTCATTTGCAAAACTCCTGATTCCATCTATGGATTATTCTAGTGTTTAATCTGACAATTTTCTCGGAGTATTCTGTAAATAATTGGATTGACGATCGTTACGATACCAACCTATATAATCTATCAACATTCCACTCCCATTTCTTCGAACACTAACATTTTTGGGTCACCCTGTACTTACTCATTATCCATTCCAACTGAAAGCCATCGAATTAACAATCAAAAATCCCTTTGATCCTTCCATAGGCTCCTTGAGCCCCATTCCCCGCACCTAAACAAGGGGTTAGTGGGAGGAATTCCCGTAAAAGTTAATAACTCGAAGAACGGGTAAAATAAGATAGATGGGAAGCCATTTTAGTTCCAAATTTTGCCTTTCTGCATTTCATTGTGTAAGAAGCGGCGCGTCGAATTTATCGTCGTGAGTTCAAAGAGGAACATTCCTTCCTTCAGTCGGTCCTCACTAATGAATGTCGCTCAAAGTAAAATTAAACTCCTTGAAGTTTCCTACATTCGCAAAATTGGTAAAATTATCTGCGAGAAGTTTCGCTACCGCCCGCGAATTTCTGGCTTTATTTATGAGAAGACGGAGAAGGCGCTGTTGTCAGACCAATTAAGTTTATCAAGATTATGATTAAATTTATAAAATAGAATTCTATTCTTCAATTCAACACATGGGCTGAAAAGTCCCAGGCCTAACAAAGAAAAGACAGCTTTTTTGGTTCAAAATTAGCTTTATTCATCAAGGCAATCAACATCGAGAGCAACGCAATCATTTCAGCGCCGCTCTAACATTTCGATACCAATTTGGTAGAACGATTGATCTTTTGCCTCAAAATAGACAAGACGCGTTGTCTTCATGAAACAAAATTTTTTTCGTTGCCATATGTGGTCGTTTCTATGCAATTTCTGCCTTCAAACGGTCCAATAACCCTACTGGTATTTCCTTTCTCAAGATAGTCAATGGATATTGCACCACGCACGTCCCAATATACCGAGGCCATAACCATTCCAGCCGATTGTTGAGCTTTCGTATGATTCCAGAGTGCAGTGCAGGATCTATTTTCCATCCATTGTCACATCTCGATGCCCAAATTACGGTTTTTTACGTTTTAATATGGCCAAACTCTACTTAGAATCATCAACACGTTCTCGTTTATTATCAACAGTGAGCAAACGCAACTCCCACCCTGCACAGAACTTTCTCATAGACGCATGGTCATGCAATTCAAAGCCAAAACGTTCTTTTGATAGCATCACGATGTCAGCTAACTCACGTAATTTCACTTTTCGATCATTGAAATCGATTTTGTGGATTTTTCAATGTTTTCTGGTATTACCTTCTCATTTGGACGTCCTCGGCGTTCTGCATCATAGGTGTCTCTACGACAACGTTTGAAGTCAGCGAAACAACGTTTTATTGTTGTTTCTGACGAAGCAAAGTCCCCGATAACACTTATAAAGCCATTGCTTCGCTTGAACGGTATTTTGATTCATCAAGAAGCACCGTAAAATTGAAACACGAAATGGTTCTTGGTCCATTGTCTTGAAAATAATAAAAGTAGCATCACTCTTAGCACAATAACTCACAAATTAATGAATAGAATATCATGAAATGTTTCCAAATATTGCGCTGCCGTAAGGTTACCCTCATAGATATAGGAACCGATAAATTATTCTATGAAATACCGACCCAAACAATGAAACTGTATCTACCTTGATTGTGTGTCTCCACTTTACAAGATACGTGAATTTTTCAAAATTCAATTGAAGGAATTAAATCTGTTTTTAATAATTCATGGAGAGATTATCAGATCGAATCTAGAAGAACTAATCCTAGGAATTCCACAAGGAAGTATTGCGGGACCA
Organism: Micraspis discolor; assembly: GCA_030674115.1. Classification (NCBI taxonomy): domain Eukaryota; kingdom Metazoa; phylum Arthropoda; class Insecta; order Coleoptera; family Coccinellidae; genus Micraspis; species Micraspis discolor. Next base: position 2,263,381 of record JARTUT010001311.1, on the reverse strand, counting down.
TTGTTATTTATAATATATTTAAATGACTTCAAACTAGATGCAGAGATGAAAAAACGATTAGTGACCATAGTTAATTACGCAGACGATACAAATTTGCTTTTGATAGAAAAACTGTACACACTGCTGAAGATGTTATGTGAAAGTACCTTATGTAATACAAATGAATGGTTCAAGAACAACAATTTTCTTCTTAATGAAGAAAAAACAAAGTTTATTCTGTTTTCACCAACAAATTCAGGAATTGATGAAGATAGCTCAATAGCACTGAGCCAAGTAAAATATAACATCCTAGAATCCACCAAATTTTTGGGCATGTACATAGATAAAAACCTTAACTGGAAAGAGCATATAAATTATTTGTATGGAGAAACAACAAGAGCTGTCTATGGTTTCAGAAATATGGCCAGGTATCTTAGAAGTAATTACATGAAGACAGTTTACCATGCAATGATAGAAGCAAAATTTAGATACGGTATCATATTTTATGGCTCTGGCAATATAAAACAACTGTTTATTCTACAGAAGAAAGTGATAAGAATTTTAAATAATCTCAAAAATGATGAATCTTGCAGAGATGTTTTCAGAAGGTCGGGAATATTGACTATATATGCATTCTACATACAAAAATGTGTCCTTTTCATCTGGAACAATCAAGCTCTATTTGAGAAGCACGAAAAGAGAACTTTCTACAATACAAGAAATGGTGACTTCATCTACCCCAAGCATGGCCTGACAACTTCTCGAAAGCAGGCAGAATATAGATGTTTGAAGTTGTATAATTCTCTTCCAGAGGATATAAAATCAATTCCAAATTTTCATGTTTTTAAAAAAAGTTTATTCAAATATCCATATTATTTGGGAGAATTTACTTCTAATTTCATAAACCAATAATGGCACGACAAGGGCCTCTGAAAGTTAAACGAAAACGAAATAGAAAACTAACAATGAAATTCTAAAAAATATGAAAAAATGACTCGAAAGAAAATCGAATGTTGGAGATCGACGTCTGCCCACCTGGCCTCACAGTACGGCTGAATCAACGTGTCCCAGCACTCAAACGAAAATAGTCACCCTTTCACTAGAGTTCGAATTTGTATAATTAACGAAAAATTTATCGCGAAGAAAGTGTTGCACGACGATGTGTGGATGAACGACGACTTCGTACTGTTCTGTTCGACATAGGTCATATGCTCCAACATATGTTACGCGTTAATCGGACAATGAAATGAACATATACGTGGGCCGCACGAAACGAGCAAGCAACTTGGAATAAAAATGAATGAACTCAACTAATAACAATGAGTTGCAGTAACAAATAATTTAGTCTTTTTTTGTTGTTTTGACACTATTCTTTTCATTTCCGTATTTGTGAAGATGATAATGAATTAAAGATTATTATTATTATTATTAATACCAGAGCAACTAAAGCATTTTTCATCAGTCCATATGATAGTCTGTCCAAAGTTTGAGTTTTCGGTACATTTTCCTAAATACCATTGGCAAAACCGTTATCTCTTTTAACTCTCAATTTCTATTCCTAGTTTCATAAACTTCTGTCTTTGATTTTGAAAAAGAACCGTAATTGTATAGGTTTTGCTGCAATCTAGCGAACATGTTGCTGACGAGAAATTGTTGATGATAGAACTCGTATAGAATTATTGTTTGGGCAATAACCATCATCTTTTATTTTTTCTTGTAACAAATGTTTCAACAGACGTCTTCTATCGTTCTCGAAGTAAAATTTTATTTCACAAAAGTTTTCAGCTTTCATAAATTTATGTTGGTTACAAGACCACTAGCGAACATATTCCGAAAGGGTTGTCTCCTACCTGGATATCGGTCAAAGTAATGATTGCTGGCAACCAGAGCATCTTCATATGATTCCCAATGACCCATCTTATTTTTTGTAATCTTCATACATTTTGAATCAACAGTCTTTTAAATATTCAAGTATATTCATAACTCAATTCAAAGAACCACATTAAACTTGAGAAGCAAACTGCATTCTCTTAATAATAATAGTTTGATAGGACGCATAGACTGTAGATGCAAAGGTAATGCGTTTCATTCCCTGATTTTGAAAATGAATCTAAAATTATTCGGGAACAGCCACTAAATAATGTTTAAAAAAAAAGTAACACTAATATATACATTTGAAAAGATTATTTCATTTCAAAATCACGAATATGTGAAAACTACATTCTAGGAGTTCTTCAGAAACCCAACATTACATTAGCTTATAACTGCTGAACGAGTCGGAGTATTTCGTCCAAAAACCAACTTGACGGAGATATTTGAACTATAAACCTACACGGAAAATTTGAAAATTCTAGCTCATTTCTTTCGAGAGATAGTGAGTATTCGACCGGTCAGACATTCTCAAACCTGAAACTGTTTTCCCGTTCACGAAGTAAAACGCAATCTATTGAGACCATTTTCGTCGATATTCGAAAATTACAAACATTTGGCCAAATCGATATCACGCTATGACAATTTACATTTATTACTATAATAAAAAACTTTAACGCTTTTTCAAAAGCCAAGTTTTTGCCTTGAAATCAACAGAATATATCTGTCGAAACGCTAGAAAGAAGAACAATATGAGATAATGGTATTGCCCAATGATTGTTATAATTTTCCACGGGTTCCATAATTTGGAATTTCTCGTCAACAACATATATTCGATCAATGAAATTCCAACCGAAATCTGGAATCCAATAACAAAATAGCAAACTTTGAGTGGAATCGTAAAGCAAATCCATAAATCCTTTAGTTAAAAAGTAATTACAACTTATATAACCCCAAAACGCAACATCATCTAAATTCATTGAACATGAATAATTCCAAACCCCCCGAAAAACATCCTTATTCAACTTAGGAACTTCATTCCCTCATTTCTAACTTCACCCATCCCCTCGAGCTCCGTATAAAACCACCCTATTTAACGAGAAACACGGCAGAAGGCGAAAGCCTAGCTTATGTCCCTAACCTTACGGCTCAAACTCCCCTACGTCAGCCGGAGAGCCTTACACAAATAAACCCCGTAGAAAACTCACCCCTTCAGTCCTAAGTGTGCCTTAGATTTTATTTAAGAAACCCGCCCTTATGCATGGAGGTATAAGGGTGGAATTTGTATGATTTTTAGGCCAAAATGGCGCGGTTCATTTAATATAAGGGTTTGTTGAATCGCATTAGCATTCGTAAAGTTTGGATTTCAGATTCCGAGTCTGGATGGAAGTTCAAGAAAGTATAAGGGGAGGATATTAGGGGCTCCTTCTTACGGGACCTGGAGGGATTTGGAATTAGATGTGCAGATGTTACAGAGCCTACTGCTCATTAGGAGGCGGAAAGATCAGGTGTTGTGATTTCGGGGGTTGAAGAGCTGTGGGGTGGGACTTTTTTCAATCAAATAAAACATGCTTTCTAAGTATGGAATATTTCACGAATAAACAGTCCTCTCTTCCTTTATTGAAATATGATATCGTGTCTGGGCAAAGTTTTCAATATTATGAATTTAACGTATTCAAGTGGACAATATTCATTTAGTAAAATTTTTAATAGCAGTATCTATTCAATTTCAAAATCAATGAATATGATAAAAGAGCAACGCTTTTTATTTTAAGTAAGAGACACTGGTCAACTTATTTTCTGAGGGGGCTGTTATTTTAATTAAAACTATTTTGGTTTTTACTTACCATGTAGTTTCTACCAATATTTTTGATGATGAGAATGTGACTGCAGTTACGACTCATAATCATCTTCAGGCAGTACATCAAACTTAAGATGCAGGTACAAGAAATGCTCTAAATACATAACTTTCCACACAGAATTTTGAGCATTGGGATAAAATAAGGAAGAAACACGAGGACTAGTCAAATTTTATTGAAATGGGGACAAATAAGGGTGTTCAAATGAGTGTGATTCACCTCTTATCGCAAACCCCAACAGCTCCAATATTTTAAAAGGGAAAAGGGGTCGAGCAGCACCTTGTTGAAAAGGAATTCAATTTCCTGCATGAGTTTTTTTTTCATCGCTTTACTATTATACAGAGTGACTCACAATATTCCTACAAAAACTTTCACACGCCGAATTTGCAGATGAAAAAAACGCTCGGACATGCCAAGGAATGAGTTTGATATCACTACCCCTTTTGTCGCTATTCTTATAGTTTTGTTGGAGAAGTTGGCTGCGATTGGTATTCGGGGAGATCTTTTGAGGTGGTTGTCTTCCTATGTTCGTAGCCGTAGTCAGTTCCCCAGGGTTCGCATCTTGGTCCCCTGCTGTTTTTGATTTTCATCAATGACATTGGTGACTGTTTCCAACACTGTCTAGTTCTCCTATATGCCGATGACTTGAAAATCTTCAGGAGGATAATTTCTGCTGAAGATTGTCTTAAGATTCAGGCGGATCTCGAGAGGTTCTCGGTTTACTGCTCTAAGAATTTTTTAAAAATTAACTACAAAAAGTGTGCTTCTATTTCTTTCACCAGGAAATCTAAAAGGAGCGATTATCAATATCAATTGGATCAGAATATCAGAATAGGTGATTGCCGGTTACTGTTTTCTATAGATCTTCCACACTACTCGAGAACTAGATCGCCCCTGAAAATCATTGTTCTTAAAAACATAACGAATCTGTAATTTTTGTGATTTCCATTCAAATTCACCGAGGAGTAGGTTAACGCAGTATGCTCAGTTTCAGTTCTCAATTGATCTTTCACACTACTCGAGAACTAGATCGCCCCTGAAATTCACTGTTTTTGAGATATAACGAGATTGTCATTTTCGATCTACCAATTCAATCATAAATGTTGAACGATGATTTTGAATTTTTAGTACTATTTCTTCTGCTGATATCCATTTTTGGTTACACTTTAGGTTCTTTGGAGTTGATATGCCTACTTTTGAGTGGTTTTAGGAGATCTTGGCTTCAAACAAAGCCGCTTCTCTAAATTTTTTAACGTTTCCGTAGGAATTATTTCTGATAATATAAAGTTGATTCAATGCCCAACACCAATTGAATTCGTTGAAGATAATCCACAAAATAACCACGTCTTCCTTAAGTGAACGCTCCGCCGAGAGTAATAAGAACGTTTGACATTATCAGGTTGGCAAAACTGGAAACTCACGTCTACCGATTTAAACACCCCACGGGAACACAGAGGAGCGTTGCCGATAAGAAGAGCGCGGTCGAATGCCGAATATGAGGAAATAAAATATATTATTATTATCGTTTACCTGGGTAATAACAGTTCCGAGGTTTACGCGCCTTGGAGCTACGTTCCGAAACTTAATTGGTGAATCGTAACACTTATATCAAGATCCAGGATCTGGGAAGATGAATTGAAATATATTCTAATTTCGGTTCTTACCATAAATTGTTGCTTCTTCGTCTCTTAGAGGTTGGAATCTATTTTGTTTGGCGATGAAGACAAGAAAATGGTACTGAGAATTATTACTCAGGTTTGTGGAGAGAATTCATGAGAAAAGAGGTAATCTATATCTGCAGTTCCCAACCTTTTTTACTTCTGAGAGCTTTATGTTGCAGTTCATATATGATGCCTAAAATCTTGGTGAATGCACTCATAATATTTCGTATAAATATCAGATTTTGGGCATATCGGAGAAGTTTCTGATTTTCTTCTATCGGTTCCGTTTTTGAGAGATTTACTGACATTCTATTCAGTTATTTTGAATATTTGGTATCATCATATCTGAGCATTATATTTATTGATTATTAGATAATGTAATAATATTTTTGATGATGATAATGACAGCTTTATTGTGCCATAGCAAATCCATTTGTAAATGGATGTTGTCGTGAACGACGAGTTCACCACATAGGCACAAAAATACTGTAAAGAATCACAATAAGTAAATATTGAATATACACATACTTATATTACAGATAAGTATTTATCAAATATTCCAAATATGAGTCAGACATAAAACTTCATTGAGAGTACGAAAAATAATCACATTAAGGGAAGTTACCTAATATTGAACCTAACACACATGACGTTTATTGAAGCGAAACGCAGGAGATTTGTTGTAGCTCATTCACATTTTAAAACTGACGAATTTCTTGTAATCTAACAACAATCAAATACGTAAGGAATTTTCTCCTAGTTCTCTCAATCATTTTTCAAGACATCCATATATGGGATGCCTTACTAGGCTGGGGTATTCTAATTTAGATCGACTGAAGAATTATATGAAATTTTTGAGAGTTGCGAATTCATGAACTCTCTTCAGTTTCTAATAATGAATTCATAGGACCAAGAGGCATCCTTAACTGTTTTTGTCATATATTCAATGAAAGAAAGTTCAGTATTTAACAAAACACCCAGATCGCCAACACTATCCACCGCATATATAATCATAAATATTTTTTTTCCTTGTGTAACAATCTTACACTTAGCTATGTTAAGTCTCAGTCTAAACTCAATTTTGTATTACAGCTATTTGAACTATTAGGTTCCTACCATCTTGGATACTCATAATGGACGAGAAAATTTTTGAAGGTGTTTTGAAGCATGTCGTCGACAATATATAATTTCGTGAGGGTCATTTATGAATGAAATAAACAGTAACAGTCCATGATTGGAACCCTACGGAATTACACAAATTGAGAAATAGTCTGCGCTGATATAATCATTATATGCTACAAAATGGGTCAGTTTTGCCAGGTAGGACATTAATTGAACTGTATCTCGAGTAGCCAAAATGCAACGTCTTATGTAATAAGATATCTTGATGAATTTAGTTGAAAGCTTTGCCAAAGTCCATATATACGAGTATGACATCAACTTGTCTAATCTTGTCGAGTACTTAAGAGATTAATTAGGCGAGAACGACTAAATTAGTCATAGTTGATTCTTTACAGAGTGCGAGATAAAGGAATTCAGGGAGTAGTAGATCCCATCGTACAGAACAATTTCGAAAACTTTTAAAAAATTATTCTGTAGTTCTTTATATGTGATCTCTCTCCAAATTTGGAAATGGGACATTCTTTGCTTTGTTCTACGAATCGATATAGATTGTGACATGTGACAGATGAATTGAAAATGAATTTTAAGGGTACCAAAACGAATTCAGCTCAATTTTTAATGAGAAATGAGGTAGTGTCATCCACTCCAGGCGTAATTTTATTCTTCAAGCTGCCTACAGTAGAACAAATTTCCGCCTTATCTATATTGAAGAAAGAAACGTTCGAGAAATTATTTATTAAACAATTATGATGAGTGAGTATCTCATCTAGAGTAGAATAAACTACTTGAAAAGAATTTGCGAAGGCGTCAACTATCACTTGAGGTTCGTTTAATGTTACCCCGTCCAAAATATTTCTCCTGGAATTCTAGAAGTTTTATTCCTATAGCGCACAAATGATCAAAATTTTACACAATATTCATTAATACTTGTCTGAATAGCATTCATGTTTTTTGGAAGAGATACTTTCATCAAATTCTTATTCACCTGTCTTAATCTCTGAAATTCATTTCTTCAAGAAATGTAACATTGAAAATGGCAAACTCTGTTCTTCAACTCATTTCTGTATCTACTACGTTTCTGCTGTAGCGTATAGCTGAAGTTTTTGACATCTCTTCCTTTAAGCTCCCCATGGTTAACAACCGAAAGGAACTCTCGGCATCCGAACACGCCATGTTCCTAACATGTCGCGGAATGCCTTTTGTTTTTCAAGACCTCCTTAGGGCTGTTGCAGCAGGAAATAGGAAGTAGAATGCGATTGTTTGGTTTGATTAATTCATCCCCTTAAACTACCTTGAGAGATTGAAAGGGAAATAGAAAATTGGTTTCACGTGTTTGTGACCTGCAAAGACGTGGATTGAGAGGGTAGATTTTCAGCTGTCGCTAAGGAAAAATTTCCTGATAGGGATTCAGCTGCGTCGACTGAATTAGGAGGTTTGTGTGGTTCATTCGTTTATTCGTGCTGTATTGTTGATAAAAAGTATAAACAAACTGATGTGTGGTCAGGAACTTTTGCGCACTCGTTTTGAAGGATTGTTCCGTACTTTGGATCATTGTTATACTAATTCAACTGCCACAATGAATACACAATCCTCAGAAATGAATTAATGTTGATCAACTTTCAATGCTTGACAAAATAGTGTGAGTAAAGAGAAAATATTTCTGCCAAGCTTCATCGATTTTAAAGAACGCAGAAAAATAAATTGTAACTGGTTGTGTTCAATAAAGGTACTTAAACTACTCCTTTGAGAGATTGAAAGGGAAATAGAAAATTGGTTTCACGTGTTTGTGACCTGCAAAGACGTGGATTGAGAGGGTAGATTTTCAGCTGTCGCTAAGGAGAAAATTTCCTGATAGGGATTCAGCCTGCCGTCGACTGAATTAGAGATTTGTGTGTGTTCATTCGTTTATTCGTGCTGTATTGTTGATAAAAAAATATAAACAAACTGATGTGTGGTCAGAACTTTTGCGCACTCGTTTTGAAGGATTGATCCGTACTTTGGATCATTGTTATACTAATTCAACTGCCACAATGAATACACAATTATGATGAGTGAGTAGCTCATCTAGAGTACAATAAACTACTTGAAAAGAATTTCGAAGGCGTCAACTATCACTCGAGTTCGTTCAACCTTACCCGGCAAAAATATTTTAGTTTTATTCTATAGCGCACAAATGATCAAAATTTCACACAATATTCATTAATACTTGTCTGAATATCATTCATGTTTTAAGAGATTAATTAGGCGAGAACGACTAAATTAGTCATAGTTGATTCTTTACAGAGTGCGAGATAAAGGAATTCAGGGAGTAGTAGATCCCATCGTACAGAACAATTTCGAAAACTTTTAAAAATTATTCAAAAGAGAAAGAGGCCTGTAGTTCTTTATATGTGATCTCTCTCCAAATTTGGAAATGGGACATTCTTTGCTTTTTTCTACGAATCGGTATAGATTGTGACATGTGACAGATGAATTGAAAATGAATTTTAAGGGTACCAAAACGAATTCAGCTCAATTTTTAATGAGAAATGAGGGAGTGTCATCCACTCCAGGCGTAATTTTATTCTTCAAGCTGCCTACAGTAGAACAAATTTCCGCCTTATCTATATTGAAGAAAGAAACGTTCGAGAAATTATTTATTAAACAATTATGATGAGTGAGTAGCTCATCTAGAGTACAATAAACTACTTGAAAAGAATTTGCGAAGGCGTCAACTATCACTCGAGGTTCGTTCAACCTTACCCCGGCAAAAATATTTTAGTTTTATTCCTATAGCGCACAAATGATCAAAATTTCACACAATATTCATTAATACTTGTCTGAATAGCATTCATGTTTCTTTGAAGGACACTTCCATCAAATTCTTACTCAGCTGTCTTAATCTCTGAAATTCATTTCTTCAAGAAATGTAACATTGAAAATGGCAAACTCTGTTCTTCAACTCATTTCTGTATCTACTACGTTTCTGCTAGCGTATAGCTGAAGTTTTTGACATCTCTTCCTTTAAGCTCCCCATGGTTAACAACCGAAAGGAACTCTCGGCATACGAACACGCCATGTTCCTAACATGTCGCGGAATGCCTTTTGTTTTTCAAGACCTCCTTAGGGCTGTTGCAGCAGGAAATAGGAAGTAGAATGCGATTGTTTGGTTTGATTAATTCATCCCCTTAAACTACCTTGAGAGATTGAAAGGGAAATAGAAAATTGGTTTCACGTGTTTGTGACCTGCAAAGACGTGGATTGAGAGGGTAGATTTTCAGCTGTCGCTAAGGAGAAAATTTCCTGATAGGGATTCAGCTGCGTCGACTGAATTAGGAGGTTTGTGTGGTTCATTCGTTTATTCGTGCTGTATTGTTGATAAAAAAAGTATAAACAAACTGATGTGTGGTCAGGAACTTTTGCGCACTCGTTTTGAAGGATTGTTCCGTACTTTGGATCATTGTTATACTAATTCAACTGCCACAATGAATACACAATCCTCAGAAATGAATTAATGTTGATCAACTTTCAATGCTTGACAAAATAGTGTGAGTAAAGAGAAAATATTTCTGCCAAGCTTCATCGATTTTAAAGAACGCAGAAAAATAAATTGTAACTGGTTGTGTTCAATAAAGGTATAAATTCATCACAAAATTATTCATCTCTTTGATCAATGAATCTTCATTAGTAGGTTCCACATTCCCTCATCTAAAATCGGCACTAAAAACTCTCTTCTAATTCATTAAGGATGGCAAAATATATTCACATTCATACTTTTCTGGCATGGATAACCTATTTTCACCAGTTTTACTGATTCTTCTGCAATTTTGTTCACCTCTCTTTCGATTTATATAAAAATCTGTCTTTATTGAAATATTTCTGCGCCGTTTGACTCTTTTACGTCCTCCGTAATATTTTCCCAAATTACGATCCTTTGATGTGATGAGACTGGGTCCATTCTCTCGTTTCCTATATTGATATGAATTTTATACAAGTCTTTGTTTTTTGGAGTATTCCCATCTACTCAAAACACCTTGCCGTTTTCAATTTCACATTTTTCATTCTATTATTTCAATTTCACAATCACACGATACTGATACCAAAATATTCGGTTAGAAATTCAAATTGATAATAGGAAAATATGCAAATATAGAGATACCTATATTGATGATCTCAAACGAGGCTTTCAATTTTTTTACTTCATCTCCTTAAACTGAATGAATCTATTTTATGAATATTTTTATCAATGTGTGAATTCATCCAAGACCCAAATATTTTGAACTGATTCTCGTAGGATTTAGGAGGTTTTCTGGCGAATTCTGCATAGATGCCGCTTTCGTGAGGATATTCTCAAAAAATTTAGAAAGCACTGACGTGAGGTCAGATTGCTTTGGCGCTCTTGTTGAGCTACTTGCGGGTAAATATTCAAACCATAACAAATCTATAAGCACTCTGATCACGTGAACAATAGTCTTTTCCCGTACTATGGGACAATGTGATACAAATATGAACGCCTAACGAATGAACAAACCTATATGTCAAATTAAAAATAACTACTCATAATTTTCCCCAAGTTTTGTTCGAAGCTATAATTCCCTTCCCCTAAAAACTTACGTCAGTGCTTTTCTGAATTTTAACAACGTATATTATTTCAGCCACCGAGATTGAATTAATTTATTTCGGTTAATATTACGCCAACTGACACTGATTAATAAGCCCAGCATTTGTCAATCGAATATCGATCTGTGATGGTCATCGTTCAGAGAAAATCACCGGGATATTTCTCTTTCCTCTTGAATAAATGAAAAAAATGATCATATCTTCAGATGGAAAATAGCTATGACAATGAAATTTGAGGATGAGTAAGATATCCGTCACCTCAATATATTCACGAATTTATATTGAAATCCGGAAATTATCTTATGAGATAGTGAGTATTGAAAATTTTTTTTCTAGGAATTTTTATAAAATTTTCTAGCGTGACGATTTCTGCAAAATTTTGCGACCCGTTTTGTTGCAACCTCCATCAACAATATTTCAAGTATCAACTGGATCGGATGGATATTCTAGTAGTTATTGAGGAAACAAAATTTCAGATGCTCATAACTACTGAACCGTCGAACGGATTTGGCCCAATAACGAACTTGACCGAGATATTTGGACAATTAACCTATTCTGAAAATATAAAATCTCTAGCTCATCTCTTTTGGATGCTAGAGAGGATACAGCCGGCCAGACTCAACTTTCACCACGAATTCTTCATCAGGGAGTCGAACCCAATCGATTGATACCATTTTCAGCTCTAAATTCCAAAATTACAGATATTTGGGCAAAATGATAGGCACTCTGTTCGGGTGAACAAGAGCGCCAAAAAGTAATTTTCATTCATTTACTCGATTTAGTATTATTGCATTTTCAGATGAGCGTTTTTCTAAATGGTGCTGTTAGTACTTTTTTTCTCCAATGGTAAAACTGTCGTTAAAATGAAATCAATAATTTGTCAACGAAAATATTGAATTTTCTTAATTATCACTGAGATCAATGGCTTGGTTATATATGCCCTAAAATAATCAGAAATAAATAACCAAATATAAGAAATCTATTATGTAAAAAATCTACAATATACAATTTCTTAATGGAACATATCTAATCTACGACTAACTTTATCTCAAGAATTAAAAGTAAAGAACAGTCCAAAGGAAAACCGTGCACTTAGGACATTGGCTGCTATTATTAATCGAAGAATGAATTATATTCACAACCATTCTATCGAAAACCTACTCAATAATTGCAATAAATAAGCAATTTTACATTTAAAGAATTGCAATTTGAGACTGATTACAAAATAAAATAATTGAACTTAGAGATAATTGACAAGGCAGTCAGAGATCTATAAGTCCAATTATATCCAAGTACAATTATAATTAGATATGGAGAATAATAAATATGGTGAGGAACTTATCTTGAAAGTGAAAATGAATTCCTCTCCCAACGATTTGCATCCAAATTGAGCTAAGTTTGGAAAGGTATGATAAAAATTTTCCAGATACAGCCATCCATCTCCGAAGCCATTTGAATGAAATAAAAATGAATTACAAATTTTCAAGAGAATTTTAGTTGAACACTGTGAAACGTCCTCTCGTGAATAATCTTCATGTAATTGTCGCCTTCAAAATTGGAATAAAACCCAACTAGGCTATCCAAATTTAATTGATTCATACCTCAACTGCAAAATTAAAATTCAGGTAGCAAAAAAATGCTGGTTTCAAACTCTACTGTTTGTCAGAATTTGAAATCACAATTTTTTAATGTCAAGAGATAAAAAAGGTGACAAAAAATTGAAAATAACTCTACGTATTTATATCAGCTATTATGGTTTGAATGCAATTTATGAGATCATATCAAAAAAGATATATGAAAGCAACGGAACACACATGTTGCAGAAATCATAACTGAATCTGGAAAATATATTATTATAATATATTATATATTATATATATTATATATAATCACTGAAATAATAACAATAATAATGGTAATTAATTCAAACTGTATCATACTTCCCCAACCTCTGCAATCATCGTGAAAGAAAGAAAATCATTTTAACAACTAACCATCATCAAGGATTTTGTCAGGCTTAAGTTGAGACAAGTATCAAACTCCCATAGAAAGACCTGAATCATCTTCCAGGTCATATGTATTAATCCCTAGATTTTTCGATCTCTATATGGAGCACAATATTTATCTAGCAATTTCGCTGAATATCTTTTACACTGGATGACAGTGAATGTGACTTTAACCAAACATAATCATTTACATAACATTGCTGAGGTTTATGTTAAATGATACTCGCATTTGATTTTTTTATAAGCTTTCCCCCATTTGTCCTTAAATTGTTTTTAGGAATTACGCATTGTTTTCCACCAAAAACCTGGCATGACACACAACTAAGGTCATATGATCTAGCATCATACTCAAAAATAAATTTATGATCGAGATTTGGACGAGCTAATATTGGTGCAGTTACTGAAAGAACTCTAATTCTGGCCAAAGCTTGTTCACAATCAGGCGACCCTACAAACTTACAATTTTTACTAGTCAAATTAGAGATATGCTCTGTTATAGTTGATAAATTTGTAACAAATCTTCAATACTACATTATCATCCTGATTATATTCTTACAATACCTAGGTGTCAAAGGGGTTGGTTATAGTAACAATCGCACTTATTCTTTTCTAATCTTCATTTCTGTGTATATCATACCCATCAATTTAAACTCTGACCAATATAATACACATTTTTCACTATTGAGAAACGAATTCGCTTCTGTTAGTTAATTTAAAATACTCGAATGTATTCAAAGTCAGGTGTGTTTATAATTATATCGTCCAAATATATGAAGAAATAACTTGAAAATTCGAAAAGAAGAAGCCTTAGACATTAGGTACAGGTATATCGCCTGCGCACATAAATTACTATTTGAACGATATGGACTTGGTTTAGACAGGGAAAATAATGGAAGCATTCAATAAGAAAGAGCTCGCAAAATCCATAAGTTATTTCAATTTATATGAAAATCAATTGAACCACCATCTACCGTAGGCATCGGTTGTCCCACAAACCAATGAAGTAGACTGCGATTCCTATTTAAATCGAATTTAACTACCTGCTCCAATATTTGTGGAGAAGAATATGGGGTTGGCTGGGGCTTAAAGGATCGTATAAATGCTGGTGTTATAAAAAGTGGGGATGTATTCATAAAGATCAGTCTGTGGATCAACTGTTATAGAGCTGATCTGGTGGAACGCGCACTGAAAAAAACTCAATTTGGGTCTAGAGTACCTCGATCTGTATTTCATCCACTGGTCTTTCATGCATAAGGACGACGGAGATGAATTGCTTAGAATTGAAAACGAAAAAATCTCTCTGAGCGATTAACCTGGTTGAGAAAGGAGAAAATATGGAAGCAGTCAATAAGAAAGAACTCGCAAAATCCATTGGTGTCTCCAATTTCAATGAAAATCAATTGAGCCGCCCTCTACAGTATGCATCGATTCTCCCACAATTCAATGAAGTCGAATGCCATCCGTACTTGAATCGAAAGTAACTATCTGCGCCTATATTTATGGAGAAGAAAATTAGGTGGGCCAGGGTCTGAAGGAACCGCATAGATGATGGTGTTATAAAACGTGGAGATGTATTCATAAAGATCAGTCTGTGGATCAACTGTCATAGAGCTGATCTGGTGGAACCCCCACTGAAAAAAACTCTAAGCAATTTGGGTCCAGAGTACTTCGATCAGTATTTCATCCACTGTTCTTTCATGCATAAGGACGACGGAGATGAATGGCTTAGAGATGCAAATGAAAAACTCTATCTGGCGATATGGACAGGGTGAGAAATGCAAAGATTTGAAAGCAGTCAATAAGAAAGAACTCGCAAAATCTATTGGTGTCTCCAATTTCAATGAAAATCAATTGAGCCGCCCTCTACAGTATGCATCGATTGTCCCACTATTCAATGAAGTCGAATGCCATCCGTACTTGAATCGAAAGTAACTATCTGAGCCTTTATTTATGGAGAAGAAAATTAGGTGGGTCAGGCTTTGAAGGAACCGCATAGATGATGGTGTTATAAAACGTGGAGATGTATTCAAAAAGATCAGTCTGTGGATCAACTGTCATAGAGCTGATCTGGTGGAACTCACACTGAAAAAAACTCTAAGCAATTTGGGTCCAGAGTACTTCGATCAGTATTTCATCCACTGATCTTTAATGCATAAGGACGACGGAGATGAATGGCTTAGAGATGCAAATGAAAAACTCTATCTGGCGATATGGACAGGGTGAGAAATGCAAAGATATGGAAGCAGTCAATAATAAAGAACTCGCAAAATCCATTGGTGTCTCCAATTTCAATGAAAATCAATTGAGCCGCCCTCTACAGTATGCATCGATTGTCCCACAAGTCAATGAAGTCGAATGCCATCCCTATTTGAATCGAAAGTAACTATCTGAGCCTTTATATATGGAGAAGAAAATTAGGTGCCTCTACAGTATGCATCGATTGTCCCACAATTCAATGAAGTCGAATGCCATCCGTACTTGAATCGAAAGTAACTATCTGAGCCTTTATATATGGAGAAGAAAATTAGGTGGGCCAGGGTCTGAAGGAACCGCATAGATGCTGGTGTTATAAAACGTGGAGATGTATTCATAAGGATCAGTCTGTGGATCAACTGTCATAGAGCTGATCTGGTGGAACCCGCACTGAAAAAAACTCTAAGCAATTTGGGTCCAGAGTACTTCGATCAGTATTTCATCCACTGTTCTTTCATGCATAAGGACGACGGACATGAATGGCTTAGAGATTCAAATGATAAACTCTATCTGGCGATATGGACAGGGTGAGAAATGCAAAGATATGAAAGCAGTCAATAAGAAAGAACTCGCAAAATCTATTGGTGTCTCCAATTTCAATGAAAATCAATTGAGCCGCCCTCTACAGTATGCATCGATTGTCCTACTATTCAATGAAGTCGAATGCCATCCGTACTTGAATCGAAAGTAACTATCTGAGCCTTTATTTATGGAGAAGAAAATAAGGTGGGCCAGGCTCTGAAGGAACCGCATAGATGATGGTGTTATAAAACGTGGAGATGTATTCAAAAAGATCAGTCTGTGGATGAACTGTCATAGAGCTGATCTAGTGGAACCCACACTGAAAAAAACTCTAAGCAATTTGGGTCCAGAGTTCTTCGATCAGTATCTCATCCACTTCTCTTTTATGCATAAGGACGACGGAGATGAATGGCTTAGAGATGCAAATGATAAACTCTATCTGGCGATATGGACAGGGTGAGAAATGCAAAGATATGAAAGCAGTCAATAAGAAAGAACTCGCAAAATCCATTGGTGTCTCCAATTTCAATGAAAATCAATTGAGCCGCCCTCTACAGTATGCATCGATTGTCCCACAATCCAATGAAGTCGAATGCCATCCCTATTTGAATCGAAAGTAACTATCTGAGCCTATATTTATGAAGAAGAAAATTAGGTGGGCTAGGGTCTGAAGGAACCGCATAGACGATGGTGTTATAAAACGTGGAGATGTATTCATAAAGATCAGTCTGTGGATCAACTGTCATAGAGCTGATCTGGTGGAACCCACACTGAAAAAACTCTAAGCAATTTGGGTCCAGAGTACTTCGATCAGAATTACATACACTGTTCTTTCATGCATAAGGACGACGGAGATGAATGGCTTAGAGATGCAAATGAAAAACTATCTGGCGATATGGACAGGGTTGAGAAATCCAAAGATATGAAAGCAGTCAATAAGAAGAAACTCGCAAATTGAGCCGTCGTCTACAGTAGACACTGGTCGTCCCACGAACCAATGAGTAATGCCATCCTTATTTAAATCGAAAGTAACTACCTGAGCCTATATTTATGGAGAAGAAAATTAGGTGGGCCAGGGTCTGAAGTATCGAATTGATGCTCGTGTGATAAAACGTGGAGATGTATTCGTAAAGAGCAGGCTGTGGATCAACTGTCATAGACCTCATCTGGTGGAACCTGCACTGAAAAAAACTCTAAGCGATTTGGGTCTAGAATACTTCAATCTGTATTTCATCCACTGGTCTTTCATGAATAAGGACGACGAAGATGAATTGCTTATAATTGCAAACGAAGAATTCTCTCTGAGCGAATAACCTGGTAGAGCAAGGAGAAGATATGGAAGCAGTCAATAAGAAAGAACTCGCAAAATCCATTGGTGTGTCCAATTTCAATGAAAATCAATTGAGCCGCCCTCTACAGTAGGCATCGATTGTCCCACAATCCAATGAAGTCGACTGCCATCCTTATTTGAATCGAAAGTAACTACCGCGCCTATATTTATGGAGAAGAAAATTAGGTTGTCCAGGGTCTGAAGGATCGAATTGATGCTCGTGTGATAAAACGTGGAGATGTATTCATAAAGATCAGTCTGTGGGTCAACTGTCATAGAGCTGACCTGGTCGAACCCGCACTGAAAAAAACTCTCCCTAAGCGATATGGACAGAGTTGATACATGAAAAGCTATGGAAGCAGTCAATAAGAAAGAACTCGCAAAATCCATTGGTGTCTCCAATTTCAATGAAAATCAATTGAGCCGCCCTCTACAGTATGCATCGATTGCCCCACAATCCAATGAAGTCGAATGCCATCCCTATTTGAATCGAAAGTAACTATCTGCGCCTATATTTATGGAGAAGAAAATTTGGTGGGCCAGGGTCTGAAGGAATCGTATAGATGCTGGTGTTATAAAACGTGGAGATGTATTCATAAAGATCAGTCTGTGGATCAACTGTCAGAGAGCTGATCTGGTGGAACCTGCACTGAAAAAGACTCTAAGCAATTTGGGTCCACAGTACTTCGATCAGTATTTCATCCATTTTTCTTTCATGCATAAGCACGATGCAGAGGAATGGCTTAGAGATGCAAATGAAATCTTTAAAAACTTTAATCTTTAAAGGCTTTATACGTGTATACGCCTAGGAAATTCTCTCTTCACAATTTCTATTATTTCCAAGTCGTCATGAAATGCATCAAATTCATTAAGGAAGTCAATTATACAGGTTAATAGCGTTGTTCGAAGTATATATTACAATTACCATTAATATTATTTTAGTCACATATTTGTTCGAAAATCACAAAGAAATACTAGACAAATATTTGGAAAACCTAACAAATCAAATTATTTAAGGTTAGAATTATATATAAATACCAAAATAAATATACATTTACCTTTGATCTATGGGTAGAATCCGCCCTTAAATAGTTAAGTGTCCATGAATGAGCACTTAAATTCAAGGCTCGCTTAAGGGATTTAAGTGCCGCTTAACAGCTGGTGCAACGCAATTGAAGTTAAGGGGACGCTTAACGCTAAGTGTGGTTGGTGCAAACGGGTCTAACTGAAGCAAAAGAAGAAGAAGAAAACAATAAAGATGGTGTTATCTTCAAAATTTATATAGATTAATCTATTGAACTTATACACAAAAAATAGCTATCCCTACAAACCAGCACATAATAGATCGTCATCAACCAAAGATTTCTTTATAACAAAGAACGTAGTAACTAATGAGCCTTACACAAGTACTGAATCATTTTTCCTTAATAGTCACTATACCTGAATTCAATTCATCGCCCTAACCTCAACTATTCGAAGAAATAAGCAATATCATAAAAACAATAAAATTTTATTTTTATTATTTTATTTATTTATTTACCCGGCCACCATTAAAACCGCTCAAACCTGCTATTATCTAGAATTACCGACACTAATACCTAATAAAATATAAAACTCTTTGCATAAAGTCCTTCGGTGACAACGTTCAATGAGTTCCTGTCAGGAATATACAGGGTTGCCATTTGAAAACGAAACAGACGAGATTACAGACGAAATAAGTTTTTTCGATAGAAATGCTCGGACAGCTCGATTTCTGTTTCGAGGGGGACAACTTACGATGTAGGTTACGGACGCATAGCACTTCAACCCTTGCTGCTACAACCCCCACCCCCAATTTTTGAATAGGAAAGATGGGGTGAGTGATACCTCAATTAAAAGGTATTTTTATACTGATTTCAGCACAGTAATTGTTATTTCATTTTATGCATTAGTTCTCGAAATATTCTTAACTAAGTATTTGAAAATGAAGTGGTGTTTCACTTCATTTTCACTTCTATAATGCATTCGATTTATTTCGTAATGACTTTTAAACAGTAGAAATAGTGAAAAGAAAATTTATTTCGCTTATATACGAATTATTATTAATTATAATTATAATTAATTATTATATTTAGCTGAAATGGATGAGTTGCCATTTTTTCAAAGATTTTGCTCCACAAAACAGACTGTCTTGCATTTACTGACGTTAATAGAACACCCATTAGAGTTTTCTCTGAATGAGTTTCCAATGCAAACCTTATTGCTTTTAACCACAAAACGTTAGATGAAGTATCTAAATTTTGTTCATGCGCCAAATATCAAATACCTTGGCCAGCCAATAAAATGGCTTTATTGAACTAGGGAAAAACTGCAAACAAAAAATTACTGAAATATCACAAGATCGAAAAAGTTAAGAGTCGCTCACTTAGGTACTGTTGAGTGACAGTCGTGCATATGGAAATAGATTTAGCGAACACTAATTTTAAGCCACACTTAGCTAACGATACTTTTAAGGGCCTTAATGGTTTGAGTGACCATTTGGGCAAGTTAACTTTGTATATTAGAATCTACCCCAATCGAAACATCGAATTAACTTTACTGTGCAATGTCTTGCAACTTGCTACCCTGACATCTGAAGCAAGTAACTGATGACTCATGGAAACAATTCTGACCTATATTTCTATATATTCGGGTTTTTCATCACTAGTCGTCTTCCATTATCAGAAACTTTTCTATACACACTCGAAGATCTATTAGCTTTGAATTTTGATCGATTATTATGAGGATATGATCTACCTGAAGATTCAAAAGAGTTACCTGGCCACGAATACCTATTGTTCACTCTTATTATAACTTATTTTTGAATAACAATTGCTATATCTTGAAGAATCTCGAGACTTGATACTGCCTCATGAACTAAATATATTTCTAATTCGAGAATTTGATCTTTTTCTATTTCTGAACCTATCACCACTATTAAATTGTTCACTTTCTAACTTAGAGTTACTCGGTTGAGAATTAAAAACTTACGTGTTTCTTAGTTTCTGAACTACTCAATTTACTTTTAGTTACACCAAGTTTATACTTCAAATCAACTTCAATGGGATGGTGGAATAAAATTATTTACAAAATGCTTATTATTCTAGTTTACGACCTATTTTTATTAACAATTCCAGAGATTCAATATAATCTATACATCCGAAACCTTACCGAAATTCTGGTCTGATTCAACCCTTTATTAGTTCCAATTTATCTTTTCCACTGACCCAGAAAAATAACTTATTAAACAAGTTTTGCATTTAAGCCACATGTAATTGCCATAGTTTATATATCACCTCGAGTTTCACCTAAGATTTGATCAAAGATATTTTGATGACCATTTCTGAAAAGAGAAATAAGTTTTTTTCAATCATCAGAGATATTTTTGACGGTTTTTTATGAACCAGTGCATCATCCTCGAATAATTCTGACGCGATTCTAAACCTGAAATCTTCAGAATATCCTCTTGAATCCATAATATCATTGACTCTTTCGAAAAAAACATTCAAAAGAGTCATTTCTACCCGAATATTTAATTACAAAATTTTTGAGTGATTTTTATGCTTGATATTTGAATTTTGAAGCATATTTGATGCTACAGATAAATTAGTATTTTGTACTGTGGTAGAAGCATTCAGAGATAAACTATTTGTTGGTGTTGAACTCACAGCTTTTTTATCAAACAGACTTTTTTAATTCTATCTCTACAGGTACCGACTTAGTAGTTTAAGGTTTAACAATCAACACTTCCAGATAAAGAAACCACTCTCAAACCCTTCGTAAACGAATTTGATCTTAAATCACGATTTGATTCTTTCTGATACCGAACAAACCAGTTGATTTCGTTCTCATTCTTCAATGCATAGAACTCTATAAAGGTTCTTTGAGATAAAGTACAATTTCATCCATTTCAGTCAAACATATTTCCAACTCCTATTTTGCATCAAACCATTGAATTTTTTTGAATGATTGAACCTCTGACTTTAATTTCAATAAACCCTCTCAATATTTTAATCATTTCTCCTCAACCAAACGAGCAGGTTCAATTTTCTAAATCAAGCAAGACAAATACAAAAAATGTGTTAACGCTGTATCCAGTGTAAAAGTTATAATTAAAAAAAAAGTCCAAACAGATAAAAGAAAAGTCTCACCAAAAACCGTAACTTCACAGCTAGAAATGATGGTGTTCCCTTAGCTTATTTGAATTCTCCTTGAAAAATAGTGTGAATTGGTTTCAATAGATTCAGTGAACACTGTCCTGTACAATTGCCAAATCAAATATTTACGGTATGTTTTTTCTTGAATATTTAAACCTGTCGTTAAAAATGATATCAATAATTTGTCAAAGACAATATTGAATTTTCTTAACAATCATTGAGACTTGATCAAAGACTTATTTATATATGCCTCCAAGAAAATCAGAAATTGATCACCAAATTTAAAAAATCTTTCATATAAAAAATGTACAATATAAAAGTTTTTAAACGAACATATCAAAACTATAACTAATTTCATCTCAACAATCAATAGTAATGGACTATCCGAAGAGTCAATATTGATTAAAGAATGCATTGTATTCACATCCAGTCAACTTGGAATAGTCACTCAATAATTGCAGAAAATAAGCAATTTTAAATGTAAGGATTTGCAAGATGCAACACAAAATCTCAATCTTGAATCGTACAAAATATAATAATTGAAATTAGGAATAGTTGACCATATAGATAGAAATGTATAGGTGTTATCGAAAATTATTCAAGTACAGTTTTAAACAGGTTTGAAAAAAATTAAATGAGGTAGCGACTTATCTTAAAAGTGAAGATGCATTCCTCTCCCTGAAATTTGCATCAGAAATTAACTAAGTGTGGAAAGTGTATCTGGATATACAGCCATCCAACTTCGAAACCACTTGATCTCAGAAGGTTTACGCCATTCGCCCAAAATTTCCGTGTACAACCTGAAGAGGTTGTAATATGTGGAAAAGTGAAACTTCACGTAGGCAAAAAAAATTCTAAAATGAAATAAAAATTATTAATTTTTAATGGAATTTAAATTTAACACAGTATTACTTACCCTGGTTATCATTTTAGAATTTTCATCTAATTGCAGCCTTGAATAATAGAATAATATCCGACAAGGCTATCCAAATTCAATTGATTAGTGCCTCAACAGCAAAATTAAATAAGCTACCAGAAATTACGAATTCGAAGAATACTGGTTTTGAAGTATATTATTTGTCAGGATTTTAATTCACAACACTTCTTCACATGAAAAGGAAAGAAATCGATATTCATTTTCGGAGGATCTCGAACCGAGAGATAAGAAAGATGACAAAAACTTAAAGAAAAACTCAACGTGTTTATATATGCGATGATGTTCTAAATGCAAAATTGAATATATCGAATCTCGCAATGGACATCTAACGGCGACGCAGCACACCTTCTGTTACATGAATCATTGATGAATCTGAAATATATCATCAGAAAACTGTAATCAATGGAATAATAATCACTGAAGAAACAATATTTATGTAAATGAATTAAAATTGTATCAGGGGAACACTGACAAGTATCGAAGTCTTAACTCCAGTATCGTAATAAGTTATTTCAAAGTACTAAAAACAGTGGTGTAGTCGCATCATTATTTCTAGCCAATACTTCCTATCAAATTTGAATACACATTAAATGTCAATATAGGATGATAATTCGAAACTATCGATGTTCGAAACGTACGATTCAAATTCCGTAATTTGTCAAACTCTGTAAGTCACGTCAATTGTCAAATATACAATATAAAACAAACAAAAAACAAAACAAAAGTAACCAGAATTATGTTCATATTTTATATTTTTATAATTAAATAAAAAATAAAATAATATTATATATTTTATATTATTATAATATTATATATTGTTTATATTTTATTCAATGGCTATCTCAGTTAACGTTATTCGTACGACAACATTTGAATGGGCGAATTTGTAGTATTTTGATGGGCATTCAGAATTCAGTACAAAAAAATGCTTAGAAACATCGTCAACATAAAAATGTTATATGAACTTATATTCTTCAAATGGTATTTTATATTCGGCAAAGCTCCTACTTCTGGTTTCAAATATACATACTTTATTGAAGTTATTTTCAGCAATCTTTGAAAAATATAGTTTTTTTTCATCCAAAACTGAAGATGCTGTAGAACGCCACTCGAGTTTTATTGTTATATGTTTTATTTATATAGAAGTTGCCATGTATAATAACACCAATTAATTTTTCTGTATCACATTTCATTTGAATTCATAATTTGAGAGTTGAAAATTATTTATTTTGTGGAAAAAAAATTGCATATTATCTCAGATTTTATAAAACCGACGCTTAGCTCGTCGGGATTATAGATGACTTTACCCACGCAGAATACTTCAATTAAAGATACTATACAGGGTGTAACTAAATAAGTGTAAAATATTTAAGGAGGTGATTCCTCATCGAAAAAAAGTTAGGATCTTTCCCATAGAGAAACTTCATTGGAGCATCCCTTGTTAAGATACAGCCCCTCAAAGGGAGTACATAAAATTTGTATAACAATTTTTTTCACAAGCACCAAAAAAGTTATAATATTGAAATTAACCTAACGTTCCTATTAGCAAAAAGACACGTATCCAGTTATTTATTTGGTTTACCCCATGGTTGAAAGGGTGAAACGGAACCCCTAAAGTTTATTTCCAATGTAACTTTTTGTCTTATTATTTGTTTACCATTTAAAAAATTCATTTCCGATAACCTGTTTCATTCTAAACAAAAAATGTCTCGTGAGTTTTTTGCCCAAAATAAACCAGTTCGCAGCAAAAAAATATTTCACGAACAACTACAGAGATAGGTACATCGTCATAAATGCGAACTGGATTTATTATATTATTATTCTGTAGTTAGTACCTGCATTAAACGACTAAATGGTAAAAAACAAAACTAATTAGGTCAATTTCAATATTGTAACTTTTTTGGTGCTTGTGAAAAAAATTGTTATGCAAATTTTATGTAATCCCTTTGAGAGGCTGTATCTTAACAAGGGATTCTCCAATAAAGTTTCTTTACTTGAGAGATCCTATCTTTTTTTCGATGAGGAATCACCTCCTCAAATATTTTTTTGCAATCTACCGATTAAATTATATCGAAGATAATTTAGATTGAGTTTCAGCAAGATTGAGCTCCTTCGCAATGCGCTCTGTTTGTTCGACATCTTGATTAAAGATTCTATGTCAGTGGATAGAAGGAAGGAAGCCACAGTCATGGTTGTTTTGAAGCTCAAAATGTCGATTTTTCACAAAAAAAAAACACTACAAGTGCCATGAAAACACCACTTCATTTTCAAATACTTAGTTAAGAATATTTTGAGAACTAATTCATAAAATGAAAAAACAATTGCTGTAATCAGTATAAAAATACCTTTCAAATGAGGTATCACTCACCCCATCTTCCCTATTAAAAATTTGGGGGTGAGGGTTGTAGTAGCAAGGGTTGAAGCATTATGCATCCGTAACCTACATCTTATATTGTCCCCCTAGAAACAGAAATCGACCTGTCCGAGCATTTCTATCGAGAAAATTTATTTCGTCTGTAATCTCGTCTGTTTAGTTTTCAAATGTAAATTTGAAATGAGAAGAAAATTCTTCACCGATTACGAAAATTGATTATATAGTGTTCCATTTGAAAATAAGAGATCAAATTTACGATAGTTTTATGCATTTCCGAGTATTGACATCTGAAAGCCCATAAAAAATACTACAATTTTGCTCATTTCGTTTTTTACGACCAGTATTATCTGGGATAGCTATTGGGTAAAATATAATTGATCACCCGTACAATAAAAAGTAACTAGGATGTACAATACAAATTTCTCGTTAAATTCAACAGGGTTGGACGACACATGGCTGAAAAAGGAAAAATATCAATATAAACTAGTTGCACATGGCAATTCCAATATTAATGTGTTTGAATTTTGAATTCGTGTTGGCATAGGAGTCCATTCTACGAATCGTTTTAGAATATACTATAAATCTGATATTTATAAACGAAAATTGACAAAAATCAAACACTTGACTGTACGTTCCACAAATTCAATTGAAACATAATTGTCGACATGTATGTTTCGGGTTTTATCCCATTCTTTTTTTGTCAATTTTCGTTTATAAATATTGAAATCATGTTTCACCAGGGGATAAGCGAGAAAATTTCGATAAATCTGATATGTTAACATTGTATTATATCAGTGGCAATCCAACAAGCAACATACTTTGAAATTTGACATATTTCACTGTATATTAAAAAGAAAGGTGATGTTTGTTATTTTCATGTCAGAATTATACGCACTATTGGTTATGTCGCAATAATTTCCTGTTCAAGGGCTGTTAATATTAAATTTACTCCTAGACATCGATCTGACTTGAGGTATTTTGAATATAATATGATGATAAAAAAATTATTCAATTTATTTCTGATAATTATGGTAATGAATAATATTACTTGGGTTACTTACAGAGATAAAAATATGTATATAAAATACAGCGCGCATCAAAATTATGGAAAAAATTCCATTTTCTCAGAAGACAAATAATCAAAAAATTTTGGAGGGTTGGTGATGATGGCCCATGATGCAACAGAAATCCTACAAGGTAGGTAGGAAGAAGAGAATCAAAAATGGACCTTTTTCAGTATTTTGTTGCCAAATATTTTTTTCTGAGAAAATAAATTTGTTCTATGAAATGAACGCTCATTTTTTATACGAAGGACGAGGAGGTTCAAGGAGATTTTTCAAAATTACAGACAACGATTGTACATAGCTATAATGAGTATGATAAACCTGAACTGATAAAACTGAACATGCAGCATATTTAATTGTAACAAATGACAGAATTTCAATTCTCAGGAAGATAAAGTTTTGATTGCCATCAATAAATGTAGCTGGATTTGCTGGATGAAAAAAACATCAGTCATAAGATTTATTCAGCAAGTATTTCTTATTCCTTCGAGATATTCAAGTGATAATGTGATAATTTTGATCATTCAATACGCTCTTTTTATTTCGGTGAAATAAATGGGAAATAAGAGTAATATTTCCATCAAAATACCTCAGTTCAGTATATTTATCCTTCCATTTCATAAAACGTAGCATTTCCTTCTCCTCACATACTTTGAGTGACAGTCACTACTTGACCTGCCTCATTTTCAAAATGCATGGTCCAATTATGTATCCAGCCCAAAATTCTTGAAATTCGCAATTCTTGTCCAATTCACTGACACTGGCACGCACTACCTTTATATATACATTTGAACGGCTTGTTTTTGGACTACCTGAGTGTTTGGCGTCTCCCACGGTTCATGTCTCTCGGAATTTTCAATTAATTTCTTCACAGTTGACGAACGTCATACACTATTTAGATCTTTTTTTTTTTAAATTTTCGATCTGCGAGCTCCAAGCATTCGATATTTTTGAAAAATTGTTCAACACTGAAGACACGTTGTCTATTCCGTAACGCTCCTTTCTTACTAACCCTAAACTGTCAAATTTCGATTTATTCTATTTGAAGGGTCAACATTATGCTACATAAATGACGACAAATTCACATCTTGCGTAAATTTTATGTCACCCTTCACCTGAATATATAATATCTTATGTTATTGACGAGAAATTTTTAGGATGGAAATCGGGTAGATCAATTAATTGAGCTATATCTATCATCTATTGAAGTTTTTCTTTCTACCGACGTTTCAGTTTCAGTAGATTGATTTATCCCTCATAACATCTTAAGAACGATATAATATCTTATTTTGAAATCTGTGTCCAAAAATTGGAATTATTATACATTCAGACTAATGATAAATAAAATGGTACGTTTGATTTTGAATCGTTTTGTGAAATACTCTTCATATAACCTTATTGCCACGATTGAAATAATTCCATAAGAGAAAGCATCGCTACCTCTGCGACTTCAACAAATTTAATTAGCAGCTCCGAAAATAATTGTCCCCACCCCCGAAAATAACCCAACTTTTTGCTGCATCCCCCGTCTCTCTATCATCCACATTTCTAGCGTAATTCTGTCGAAACACATCTAGTTTTATGCTATAATAAAAGCCAGCCGGATTAGTTGAAGGGCTAGGAACTCCGGCATCCATCATACAACAGATATGAATAAGTAAAACTGACGTAAAACTTTCAGGCGAGGGAACTCGTAGTCTTGAAGCTCAAATTTTAATTAGTTTTCGACCGAGTTTAAGTTGATGTGCTGGAAACTTTGGTAATATTCAAAACGGAAATTAAAAGATAAGAAAGTAACGATGCCGCCTCTACAGCGCCATCTTCTCCGTTAAGTTTGAAGGGGTTGAGATGGGATTGCTGTCAGGTCGTCTCATTTTTACTTAGTCACCCGGATACCATGGAAATTTGATAAATTTCATTCTGTATATTGTCGAATATACGAATATTGTTTAATATAACGAACAATCAAGAATGCAGCTGATATGAGTATGATAAATCCGGAAATGTAGTTTATTCAATTGGAACGACATAGAAAATTTCAGTTCTCAAGAAGATAAAGTTTTGGTTGTCATCAAGTGTATCAAATAATCGATTTATAGATAACTACTGGATAAAATGACCTGATATAAGATTTGGTGAGCAAGTTTTACATTTTGAGGGTTGATTTTCAATTAAAGGAATTCACATTCAGAGCTACTAATGTAAACTTCATCAGACCATATAACTTTCTCGAAAAACAGCGGGTTCTATTCTAGTTTTCTTAAATAACAATGGCCAAATTCTAATTGACTGGATCTCTGGGTTGGATTTAACTCTGTTTCCTATAGGCATTTTCAAAAAAATATTTTCAAAGCTCGCCTTCCAGTTGTAACAGTTTAAATGTCTATTTGACGACTCGAGATATTGGGATTTGTGGATTCAGTATAGATAACACTCAATACAGTGTCTTCTTCGTAATTTGATTATAATTTTTTAGTTTTTGCTATTCGAAAACTTTTTTTGAGTCGTCAAAATTTTAGCTAGTGCGGTTGGTCAAATCGATATAATTTTGTCCAAATTTTCTGATTTTCCCAAATTCAACTCTGTGCTGAAATGATTCAATGATCAGATTTGTTCAATGTTGCCATATTTTATGTCTATGAAATATTTCTACAAAAGTTTGGGGAAATCTCTCCAGTCTATGTTTCCACCACTAAACACTATAGATGAAATTAACCACTGAACATTTTTTGTCTTACATTCACTACAGAATCTGAATTGCCATTTACTGTATTCTAAATTAATGATGTCTAACACCTTGTTTAATATTTAATCCAGAGTTATATTCCATAATAAAAAGAGAAAAAGATTTCTATCACTCACATAGGTACTTCGGTATATTTTCATGATGACCGTTGAAATGGGTAATGTATTTTCTGTCAGAACCTGTTGAATTGAAGATTTGTGATTATGAAGAGCTGGTTCTTTATAGCTTCAGATTTTCAGGGTTCATCAAATTACATCTATTCTAACATAGGAAAGCTTCAATATTGAAACTGGAAGCTATTGGCTCGTAAACAAGAAAGATTAGAATATAATGCATCTTCTGACCATAATAATTTCATACTGAATTGGATAATTTAAAACTATAAAAATTATCCTTACAATATTTTCCACATTTTTTTTAAGAAAGGTACGAATAACTGATGACAGTTTCAAACCGAATCAAAACAACAAGGAACCACAAAACACTATTTTATTGGGAACGACCCACCACAGAGACGTTATAATAACATTTTAATGTGATAATAATTCACTCTAGTTATTCTGAGAAAAATTATAACTGAAGATCAATAATGGTTACAGAAATTATCTTTCATTTAGAAAAACTTTGCAATTATTAATTTTTTCCCACCTGAGGTTCGATAACAAATTAATATTCTATGATAAGGTATTAAAATTTGACATAATTTATGGATAACCATTACTCAAAATTTATGGTTTTGTTTACTCAATTAAAACAAAGACTCTGATTATAAAAACGCATGTTCAGTAATTAATTATAGTTCAAACAGAATAGATTCATATTTATGATTTAACAAAAATTTTTTATTGAAAAACACCTAGTTGGTTATTCAGAAGCAAATTTTGATGATCAAACTCAATTTCTTCAAGAAAGTATAATTGCACACCTAAATCTAGGAATACTTGTAATCCAAGTATATTGTTATTGCGATTGAGTACAGAAAATAATCATCAACATCACAAAAAAAGATTTTCATATCTTTGACAGTATGATATCAAGAGACCTCATAGACCTGTTCACTGGTCTCTGTATAGGAGAAGAAACTTCAGAAATATCAGTGTTTGCAAAATAGTATATGATTTTTTTTTGGCTTTGAGTGAAAAAAAAAAGCAATGTGGCAACACCTTTTGCCTTGGAAGTTCAAAACCGCCGACGACTGACCGCTGTCGTGCGTGTTGAACTGTCAGAAGTCTGGTCATATGTCAATAACTGTCCAATACCAAGACAATTACTTGTAATCGCTGCGGAAAACTGGTTTAGACGTTCGGACATGCCCTGATTTGCTCTGGTAAATTTCTCGATTTCAAATGCTTGCTTCCTCCCTCCGCCTTCGGAAAACTCCTGACGAGGAAACTAGATGACCGCAATGTCCCCGTCTGATCATAGTGCAGAACATCACTTTAAAGTAGATATTCGTAGTGACATCATTCATTGTTGTTGAAGATTTCGAAAAAGATTTTCATATCTTTGACAGTATGATATCAAGAGACCTCATAGACCTGTTCACTGGTCTCTGTATAGGAGAAGAAACTTCAGAAATATCAGTGTTTGCAAAATAGTATATGATTTTTTTTTGGCTTTGAGTGAAAAAAAAAGCAATGTGGCAACCTTTTGCCTTGGAAGTTTTCATAGAAATTATGGTTTTCATGAATTGGAAATTTTAAGAAGAAAATTATAAATGTATGATGATAACAGCCAATAATTCTGAGGTTTTTTTGGAATTTCTCACTAGAAAGGAATGGTTTATAATCTTGAAGTAGTAAAATATTATGGAAGAACAACAAAAATCTATGTTTATGGTGATGAATTTTTTTTACCAGAAAATCAGTATTTTGTATCTTCCTTCTGAATATGGACCTCATCGGATGAAACATGAGTGAGTGAATCAATTTTTGGAGGAAAAAAATTGTTTTTAAACAATTCAGATTCAATAGTGGATGCTGTGGAAGGTATTTTTCATTCAAACTAAACTGGACTACAGAGGGGTATTTGCCCAATGTGAAAACTTAATATGCTTTCAACTTTTTAACGCAGCTGAAAATGGAACATGTACGAGAATTCGAAATAATTTAGATCATAACGTTGAGTACGTTTCATTTGTTAGTTTGGTGAAAACTGTCAATTTACGATCGAAGAAAAACTTTCATAATTAATTAAGTATGCAACAGGCATATAAAAAAAAACGTCAATGAAAAATTAAACATTATTTTCGAGAAGATAGTTTTTTTGATATCATAAATGACAGTTCATAAAGAAGCTGTGAAAAAAATTCAAAAAAATCCATTTGTTTATGAAGATATTATTAACGGATCGAAGCTGGAGCTTTTGGGAAATCAAGTTTTTCTTCATTTTGACTTATCTGTCTGTTTTTCGTAGTAAAACAAACAAATGTTATAATATATATAACATGAACGTCAACAAATCTTACTATAAGAGAATGAAGGTCTGGGATTCAAACAAAACTGAAATATCACTGTGAGTTTGTGAATCGTTAATCAAGGGTTTTTATTTATCGATTCATTTACAGTCATTGTGTCATATTGTTCGTTTTGTATCGAAATGCTTTTCAAGGAGTCCTAAAGAAGAATAAACTCGACATTGTTTCAGAAAGCGGTTTTTTTATGTAATAAATAATTATGACCTTGGATATCATATAATATTTGGGAATCAAAAACAAATAAAATATTGTGAACATATTTTACATTTCCTTATCTTTTCCATCGTGAAATTCTAGACTCAATCTTTGGAATCACCAATAGAATCCAAAACTGATAACGAAAGCTAGTCTCCTCACGGCTGATTGACAATAGAGACGCCATCACAGACGAAATTAGTCTTCGGAATAATGAGGAGAACATAGAGGAAATTCGTAGCGCACAGAACTCGTTTGAAAACGGAAAATAATTATTCAGTGAAATTTGCAATTCGTCTATAACTATCCTCATTGTGCTGAGTTATTCCTTTATAAATTATGTTGGAAGGAAGAAGAGGAGATTGTGCTAACGACAAGGCAACGGCTGATGGAGGAAGTAACTAAATAAATGAGTTGGCTTTGATGAATAACTCTCAAGGAGAAAGGAGGCTTGGGCTTTGTTGCAAAGATTAATTTCGTAATGTAACCATTCGTCTTTGTTTTCGAACCGTGGCTGTTCGACGTTTCGGGATCTATTTGTCAATCTGCCTCAAGGAAAAGACGCAATATTCTAATGAGTTCGGCCCGGTTCGATCTTAGACGTTCTATCCAAAAACAAATTTGAGAAAGGATCAATATGAGGGCGAATCCTTCGAATACCAGATTATTTGAAATTATAGATAGACTAATGGAATAAAAAATACTAGTAAGTAGAGAAGTTCACGAAATAAAATGGAAAACAAATGTATTGATCTTAAAATAATTGTAATTTTGTGTACGATCTCCTGATAGCTCAACGTTTATCCAAAAATTTTATACCATCTTTTCAATATAGCTTTTTCAATCGACTATAGACTAGTAGAATCGTTACATATTTCTGGACCTAAATCGGACGAATAAAAAAGATTTTCAATGACCACTTGCGCCGTCGAATCTAAGTCTGACTAGATACGCAAATTTGCTAGCACCACACATTAGGTGACGGATAAGTTCTTATTCTAAGCGGTCATCGTTTATGGCGTACGAAAGACTTAACCTCTAAGCTCTTCTTGAACATTCATAAAGATAACCTATAAATATTTATTGCTATGAGTTAGATAATGTTCGCTGTGTTGTTGTGATTCCATAAACAATGGATCTTGTAAATAGATTGAATGAAATCAGAACATCAGATCAATTTCGAAATATTGGTATTAATTGATTAAATATAAGTATTTACCCTGTGTACATTGTACAACAGTATTTGATGTGTGAGGTTTAGTTTCATTAACCATCTAATATAATTCGGCAACGTTTCGCGCAGTGTCTTTTTTTAAGCCTATAAAAAACATCATACGCAATATTACCACAATAAAAACGAACAAACAATCTATCATCATCATATTCTGTAAAATACGAGGGTTGCCTTTTATAATTTGGGATTCGACAACCCTAGTGTCCCTAGCTGCCAACTGACAGCTCTATCATAAAGCTAGTGATTTTTGATGTTATACCTAGTCAGAACGCTTTGACATAGGAGAAATATTGTGTTGCTTTCAGTAAATTAAGAGATTCATCTTACCCCAAAAATGGTATTAAATCGTGAAAACTTTCGTGGGATTTTTTTTTTACAACTATATATATATATATGACATTTCAATGAATTGGGCATCTCGGTTATTAAAAAATGTAAATATTTGTTGTTGAACAACCATAACAACGGAAAGAAGAGAAACAATGTATACTGAAGAAGGCGGTTGACGCCGAAACGTTTATATAAATAAATATTTACATTTATCAATAACCTAGATGCCCCATTTATTGAAATGTCATATATAATATCATATACTAGGTAACAAGACAAAAACTCATAATATATACATATAAATATGTATTTTTCTTGTGCTATATTATATATAATTTAGAAGTAATCTTCTTGGGGTTAGAGCACGGGATCAAAAATTAGGACTTCATCTATTTTTTGTATATTAATTAACTACATATGTTTCGGCGTGCATTGAGCCTTTTTCAAGTTTACGTGCTACAAACATAGTGACAATCACATCTGTCCAACAATTCATCTTAAAACCCAGAAAATTAAAATCATGTTCATCATGTTGTGAACGCTGTCAATTAGAATTATTCTAATTGACAGCAACCATAATCTATTATTGTTTTTCTTCCCAACGTTTCAACAGACATCTTCTGTCGTTTTTAAAATAAAATTAGCTTTTACAAAAGCTGGTGATTTCAGAAAATTTTTTCAAATTTCATAAATGTCAACTGGACAGACTGCGAAAATAAGATAACAAATTGGCACCTATCTGTGGATTGTACCCTTCTTCAAGTTTCATCGATCAATTGTAATGTTTTTTATTTTCCATAAATACCAAATATTTCTATTTGTTGCATTGTCTTATTTCGAACATAAAGTTTTCAAAAAGATATATTAATTCACAGAATATATAAGTCAAAGTCATGATAAAATTCAAAGATAGTTTTATGTTTAGTCTAAATAGGTTCCCAATCAAAGAATCAGTTCAATGAAAGGCAATATTGCCAAACCTATTCGGAATAAAATTTTGAAAACAAGACGTATACAGGGTGTTCCTAAATCGGACGTACAAACGAAAACGGGAGATTCCTTAAGTGAGTTGAAGAAAAATGTCCCATAAACATTTCGTCACTTCACGACTTCATGTCAATATTGACTTTTTGAAAATTGATAATTTTCAAAAGGTTTCTTACTTTTCTCCTTGATAAAGATAGAAGATGTCTATCGAAACGTCGGAAAACATTACATCCACAATAGATGATGGTAATAGCCCAAACAATCATTCAACACGAGCTGCATCATCAACAATATCTCGTCATGAACTATCTACACTACACCAGATATTCAACTGAAATTTGGTATAGATATTACATTTGAGAATTCTCACCACGTGACATGGCAATTTCGATAGAAGATCTACAGGGTGATATTTTTTCTGGAACACTGCCACCTGTTCTTCTGCAGAACTTTTTTTTTGGTGAGCTACTGTTAATTTGAAAAAATGTAAAAAGAAGCTTTGATCCTATACTAAACTTTTCGGTCTCTTGTATTTTTGTCGTATCTACCAACGATTCAGAGGAAAAAAATTCTGAACGATTCTCTCGAAATCCTAGTAAAAATTCAAATTATGATGGGAAGGCCACTTTGTAAGCTGTGGTGAATGATTTCAGTGTCAGTTTCTATTGAAATTTTTCTGATCTGAATCGATAATTCATAAAGATTCGATAAACTCGTATAATCAATACAAAAAATGTATTACAACAAGAAACGTAAAACTGAAAAAAAAATCATAACAAGAAATCAAGTAACCGCAAAGGACTGAGCTACAGCAAATGTTGAAATTGTCCTCCCCCAACTCTTATACAAGCTTCTGTTCTTCGTCTCATAGACGATCGAACTCTTTCAAACACTCCCGTAACTGTATCAAATGCGCCTATTACAAGATTTCTCAGTTCTTTTACGGTGTTCACGGGTGTCAAGTATAGTAGAGTTTTCAGGTGGCCCCATAAAAATAAATTGAAACTATTTAAGTCTGGCAATCAGGCGGGTCATGACTGAGGACCTCCCCGTCCAATCCACCTGTTTTCATAATTTTCTTTCAAATACTCCCTTCCCAAAACTGAAAAATGAGCTGGAGCACCGTCATGCATGAACCACATTTCTCGTCGTAGCATAAGAGGTATATCTTCCAATAACAAGGGCAAATCGTTTTCTGAAACAAGTCTGTATGATTGACCTGTTAGTCGACCTGGCAAGAAGAAAGGACCAATCAAATCATCACCAATATTACGACTCCACACAATTAGTGAAAATTGCTTTTGAAAATGGGTTTCTACATGGATATGCGGATTCTCCTCAGCCCATACGTGTACATTATGAAAATTAATAATTGAAGTCCTTGAGAAGCAGGCTTCATCAGTGAATAGAATTTGGCAGTCAAAATAAGGATTCATCAATAGTCTACTGAGGTACCACTGACAGAACTAACTCTCGGATGAAAATCTTGAGGCAGAAGAGCTTGCACCCTCTGAATGTGATAAGGATGTAGCAGAGAATCCCGCAAGATCCGCCAAACAACTTGATGACTTGCATTCAAAAGTACACTAATTTTTCTTGGACTGGTTCTTGGATGTTGTTCTATTTCGTTCATAACTGCCTCTTCAAGTTGTGATGTTCTCACACTGCGTGGTTTCCCAGCATTAATTCTTTTCGTAGATTAAGATCCAGCTTCTGAAAGACGCCTATGAATATCAGAAAACCTTCGATGATTTGGTATCACTCTATTGGGATAGCGTTCCATGTAAAGACGCCTAGCTTCTCTTGCATTTCCATTTGCAAGACCATACATGAAATGCATATCAGTCACTTCGGAATTCGTGAAATTCGGCATATTTTGATATTGAAATGTGTAGAGGTTCTAATTTCTGATCAATTTTATTGTGACAGTCATAAAAATCGTAATGAAAAAAGTACTCTAACTACATTAAAAAAAAAATGCAACAAATGCAACCACCTTCACTTTAAAAAAAACAAACGTTCAATAATATGATGTGTCAAAACTTGCACTGAATTCATTAACCACAGATTACAAACTGGCCTTCCTATCATAGTTACGAGAATTTCGAGAGAATCGTTCAAAATTTTTTTTGTCGAAATCGTTGGTCGATACGACAAAACTACAGGAGAACGAAAAGTTTAGTAAAAGAACAAAGCTTTATTTTACATATTTTCAAATCAACAGTTGCTCACCAAAAAAAAGTTCTGCTGAAGAGCAGGTGGCAGTGTTCCAGAAAAAATATCGCCCTGTAGATCTTCTATCGAAATTGCCATATCACGTGGTGAGAACTCTCTAATGTAATATCTATGCCAAATTTCAGTTGATTATCTTGTGAAGTATAGATACTTGGAGAAAAAAACTTAAAGAAATTCAAAATTCAAAAATTATGGGACTTTTTTTTCTTAAACTAATTTAAAGAATCTCCCCTTTTCGTTTGTACGTTTAACTTAGGAACACCCTGTATAACCTATCTTTGAATTTCGACCATGGTTCAATCATATGACATTAAATTTTTTAAAAACTTGTTGAAATACTCAAAGTGAGTGTAATATTATCGAATTCATAACGAAAGGAATATTTAGGTTCAATTTACCATTGAAAATAAACTTTTGTATTTTGTTTGATCCATAGACATTGTGAAATTTTTTATTTCATTCAAATTCAAAATTCTCAATGATGATAATGATTTCAAGAAAGGATGAACTGTGCTCACGTGGAATTATTTCGGCCCAGTGATTTTTTCCATCAGTCGGATCCAGGAAAAAGGGCGTTGTATTATTAAAATTATAACAAATTGAATAATATGGAAAGTGTACCTTTGAATTGGAAATAATAAATTGTTGTAAAATGTTCAAATATCGGAAAATGTTGAGAAATGTCAAGACGCTATAACAAGTTTGAAAGATTTTACGAGTTATTATTGCATTAGAAAAATATCTTAGAGGATAGAGCTAGTGTTTTTGATCGGATAAATGAGTTCCATTTCTTTTGAATCTTCTATAAAATTTGAGTTGATTTGGATTATCCATTACGAATAATGAGAAAACAACAATTGTTTTTTGAAGCCTAGTATCTTTTGATCGAAGCCAAATTAAAAAAAAAAATGCTTTAGGAAAGACGTCTTACTTTTAGTCCCAAGAATTCATGTTATAATAAATTCAGTAGTCGCATACTCACCCTGTATGTCAAATAAAGACTTCATCCTAAAAAAATATTGTGACATAACTTCGAGTGCATTCATTAAATGACTCAATTTGTTTCAGGTAACCAAGCCCAGCCAGACTGCGATGTATGAAGATCGAACTCAACCAAAATTAACTATTTGGATCAATATCTCGGCCGTCTGAGCACAATTAAGTACAAACTCCAGAGGAATATAATCAAAATTAAGACAATTGGAAAACGTCTCGAAATTATTTACTTCGATTGACCCAAGGAGTTGACGAAATTCAAAAGGAAATTTCTATTCTATCTGATTCGGACAAGATTGGATAAAATTCATTCCCATACTGAAAGGTTTACTTCGGAAGCAGGACCTATCATTAATGAAGCATATCAGTCTTTCAGCAACTGATAAAACAATACATGAAACATATCTAGAATATCGCGAAATCACGGTGAGTAATATTTCATTTGGCTAACTGAAGTTTCGGAAAAACCGTTGTGTGGAGACTCAATTTCATCGGATGAATATTCCAAGAATTTTTAGGTGAATCAAATTTCAGATGCTCATACCTGCTGAACAATTCGGCTGATATGACCTAAGAACAGCAGTCCGAGATATTTGGACAATTAGACTATTTTGAGGATATGAAAACTAGCTCATGTCCTTTAGAACCTCGGATTCTTCATCAGTCGATTGAGATCCTTTCGGCTCGTTATTTGAAAATCACAGATATTTGAGCAAATCTATGGGTATCGAAAATGAAAAATTTCTTGTAATCAGAAATTAATACGTATGTTTTAACATATTGAATTTGACGAAAATCTTGGGGCTAATGCAATTCCTTGACGCAAAAAAAACGGTAGTCATATGCAGAGTAAGTTTTAAAGTTTTTTCGCGTACTCTGGAGCAATGTGTTACTACGATGTGACGTTCTTAAGTTTGCGGAATGGGGGGCGCGCAATAGAAAAGAATACAAAATTCCTTTTTTCTTTTCAATATATTCTCCTGCAACCCTCATACATTCTTCAGATCTTTAAATCAATATATTTACCCCTTTGAAAAAAATAACGTTTGATCTTTGTCTGAAAAATACAGAGAAAGTTCATCTTTCCCTTCTTCATCAGACGAAAGTTTCTTTTCATGAAGTTTTTTTCCAAGTTTGGGAATAGATGATAATCGCTGGGAGACAGGTCATGACGGTAAGGTGGGTGAGCCAAAATATCGAAGCACATGTTCTGCAGTGCAGCTATCGCAACACGACCTTGTGAAACAAGCGCGTCGCGTGTAGAAGGAGAACACCTCTATAAGCGTGGTATTTTCCGGTTACCGGGACGCCTTTGTCATCGATGATCAGTATCCCTTCTTAGTCCCAAAAGACTATTCCCATGATTCCCCGACGACTGTGACACCTTGAACTTCTTTGATGGTGGTGTGCCTTTCTGTGCCACTGCATAGAGTAAGTACTGTTTGGATTCAGCTTCATAATGATGAACCCTAGTTTCATCCTCAATAACAATCCGAGTCAAAACCCCATCTCTGTCTTCACTACAGAATTCCAGAATCTCGCGAGAACAATCTACGCGCTACTGTTTTTTTAGGCGGAATGAGCATTCTCAGCACGCTTGCACTCAATTCAGTTGCCAAGATAATTTATTTATTTATTCATTTAAAATTAACAATGTTCTACAAGTTATACCCAACTACAGAACAAGGTAAACAGGAACAAAAAACTAATTCTAAATATACAAAATAAGACTTTGCCACGTTCTCAATACCAAAATTTACCTAAGTGGAACTAAAATTAGTAAAAATTCAAAATATCGCCTAAAGCTAAAAGAAACAACCATTTATCAAAATCTGGCTCAGTCCGGGTCAGGTCAGGGTACCTTACCCCAAAAATTGCTAAGTGGCAAAATTAAAAAAAAACAGGTACTTCGTTAATTGATTTATTACAAAAATTCAATTGAATATTGATGTGGATTAAAATCTCCAAAAACTGTCATGTGGGAAAAATCTCATATGGTTTACAATTTATAGTACTAAGAAATAACTACAAAATAATGAAACTTCTCTCACCATAGCCAGAATGTTATCAATTCGAAAGTTCTTGAACAGAAACCAGAAATGAAATTATGTAGAAATTACCACACTGAAATTTAGAAATATTTTGACTGGAATTTTGAAATTAGAAAAATTGCAACAATGACAAAAAATGAAATGTTCCAAAATATCATACAGAGGGACTTAACTTGGGTGAACGCCGCCTCTTGATCTCACTGGTTGACCCATTTCTAGGACGACAATAGGTTTGGCTTGATTGCTCTTCCTTATACGGTTTTGACCAATATTGTATCTGTGATTTATCGGGAAGTTCACCAATGGGTCGATCAGTATTACCATTCAATCTTTGGGTCCAGAAAAAAATTCGATGTTGAAGTTACAAAATTATCCAAATTATATCTGTGTCCAGAAGCCATAAAAGTAATTCAAGGCTATCCGAATTTAATCGTTCAAAAAACTTATGCCTTTACAGCTGAATTAATTAGCCCAACTAAATTTCCAATTGTATCTAAGAAATGGCTTCGACAACTCTGCTGCAATTTACTATATTATATCTGTCTAAACACTAAAGATCTTCGAAGAGTAATGAATTTATATCTCTTGAATTTTAAATCTATCTCAAAAGCAGATTACAGAAGTAATAAAAAACTGATAAAAGAAACGTAAAAAAACAAAACACTACGCCGAATTAATTTTGAATAAGACGAACCGCTGACAACAATGACATCAATCTCCGCATTGACGAACTCTCCAATCACAGATTACAACACCAAATTCGAAAATCGAAAATGAAATCTATAATAATCAATAAGAAAATTGAGATGAAAACTATAATGAATTATGAGAATTAATTTTGAAAATTGAAAACGAAAACTGTAATGACATTAACTAGAATTTATGAAATATAGCATAACCGTGAAATGTAATATTAAATTTTGAAATTGAATAAATTGATGAAATAAATCAAGGAACGATATTTTTATGTAATTATTAAAAACAAACTGTAACAACATGTAATACAAAGTCAGCCAAAATAGTATAACTTGATATCTGAGATGCTACAATAAAAGATATCCAAGTAAGGACAAACAGAATTACAAGCGTGACACAAATTATAAAGAGGAGAATATTTCAAAGTGTTAGTTCTCGGTGTCGGCATTTGAAATGTGATGTCCGTTCTGGAAGCAGCTCTTGGAACCAGAAAATTGATATTACTGAGTATGCTAGAATCTTTAACCATCCCATTGATCAACTTGTGCATGAACACAACGCATTGGCAGTCCCGCCGACATTTCAGACTCTTCATGCCGTGTCTACTCAAAAGTAAATCCTGAGGGAAACCAGTGGGCATATACACATTATCCTCTCTATATGATAAAAGCTTGAGGAAACGTCGTTTCATCGACTCAATCTCAACAATATGATTTTGGTGGTAAGGAGACCATACTAAAGCTGCATATTCCAGCTTGGACCTGACATATGCGTAAAAAGGATCTTCAATGTGTCTATATCCGAGAAGTCACGAGAAATGCGCGCAATAAATCCGTACATCCCTTTTGCAGCAGACAGAGTGGCATCAATATGTGGTGCAAACCAAAAGTTTTGGGTCAAAAATCACTCCCAAGTCCGTCAACAACGCCGG
Organism: Micraspis discolor; assembly: GCA_030674115.1. Classification (NCBI taxonomy): domain Eukaryota; kingdom Metazoa; phylum Arthropoda; class Insecta; order Coleoptera; family Coccinellidae; genus Micraspis; species Micraspis discolor. Next base: position 2,222,754 of record JARTUT010001311.1, on the reverse strand, counting down.
ACGCTCAAGCGAGTTACCATCCACAGTATAGTTGGAAAGAATTACATTTTTGTTATATGTAAAAGACATGACATTACACTTCTTGACATTCAGATTCAATCGGTTTCTTTCGCACCATTCAACAACGCGCAGCAAATTGATGGAAAGCCGCTGACAATCGAAGGCATCCCTCAACTCAAGGTACATTTTGAAATCATCGGCAAATAGTAGGCAGTTAACATCCACCACATCAGCCAAATCATTGATGAAAATTATGAAAAGCAGTGGTCCACGGTTACTGCCCTGCGGCACTCCCGAAGTAAGTAGGACTTAAAAAGATTTATGGGATTGGAGCAAAAGCCAAATTGGGACAACTTCGTCAACAAAATTCCATGGTCCATTGAATCGAACACTTTTGAAAAATCAGTATACAGGACATCGGCCTGGGATCTTCTCTCAATTATCTTAGAAACGAACTATGCTATGCTAAGGAGGTTGGTAACTGTTGAACGGCCTTTGACAAAACCATGCTGAAAAGGTGTTATTCGATTACAGACTAGAGGATATAACCGAGTGTAAAGGAGTATTTCAAATATTTTGCTGGAATAACAATTATTGATGAAGAAATTTTAAAATGGTTGTATCTGATACTCCAACAAATTCTGACAGTTGTTATTTTTTCAAACGGGCATCTTCCAATATTATTTTTTCCACTTTTACTCGCTGGTCACCTTCAAGTGAGTCCCTGCTTTACTAAAAGAGGTAATGCCACTTGTGAACTATAGTTTTACCATGGCAAGAGTCTCCGTAAACGAATGACATCTCTTCCGATATGGTTTGAACAGCGTTTTCTCTTAGTTTGGGGCGAATGGGACCTGTCAGGAGATTAGAAAATTCCTACAGTTTCTTTTTCGACCCAAAGTTGCCGACCCAGAGTTTCAAAGAACCTAGAATCCTCACGGAACGTAAATGTCAACGTAATCAATGAACATTGACTTTTTCATCTGTGATTGCTTGTCGTTAAGTAAATAAAAAATAATTGCGTCGTCTGAAAGAAGAAAAATACGAAGGTGAAATTTGAGAATATGTAATTTATCACTAACCTCCATACATGCTCAAATGTTCGTTCAAGTACATCGGAAATCTGATGAGGTATGAAGTATGGAAAACACAAGACACCACTCTACGAAGCAACTCATAAGAATGCCACAGAGCCATTGAAGCTCCTCGAAGGATCGAGCTGTTATTATCACTTGAAACTTCATCAGCAAATAAAGTTAACAAATACCGCTTGCTTAGCAAAAATATCCTGATGAGTTAATAGGTCTACAAATATCCTTCGCAGATTTCCAAAGAGGGCTCAATATTCTCTACTTCACAATCAGATCTACATTTGTAAGAATATAATCTTATTTAGAAAACTGTGACCCAAGTCGGTTAGTGGAAAGTAACTCTTAATTGGAAACATTTACAGAATCAAGTTTAATCATGATCAGGAAGTGAAACCCAATCTATTGAGACCATTTTCGGGTCGATATTCAGAAATTAAAAACATTTGGGCAAAACGATAGCACTCGGTTCTACTTGAAAAAAAAAATTAGAAAGCACTGACGTGAGGTCAGATTGCTTTGGCGCTCTTGTTGAGGTACTTGCGAGTAAATATTCAAACCATAACAAATCTATAAGCACTCTGATCAGGTGAACAATAGTCTTTTCTCTTACTATGGGACAATGTGATGCAAATATGAACGCCTAATGAATGAACAAACCTATATCTCAAATTAAAAATAACTATGTACTCATAATTTTCCCCAAGTTTTGTACGAAGCTATAATTTCTTTCACCTAAAAACTTACGTCCTTGCTTTTCTAAATTTTGACAACGTATTTTGTTTCAGCCATCGAGATTGAATTCTGTCTCTATGATTTCCAGTTATGAAAAATTTTGATTAATATTACGCCAACTGACACTGATTAATGAGCCCGGCGTTTGTCAATCGAATATCGATCTGTAATAGCCATCGTTCAGAGAAAATCACAGAGGCTTCATGTCATTTCTCTTTTCTCTTGAGTGAATGAACAAAATGATCATATCTTTAGATGGAAAAGAGCTACGACAATGAAATTTGAGGATAAGTAAGATATCGATCACCTCGACATATTCACGAAATTTTATTGAAATGCGAAAAATGTCTTATGAGATATAAAGTATTGAAAAAAAATTTTCTATCGTGACGATTTCTGCGAAATTTTGCGACCCGTTTTGTTTCAGCCTCCCTCAACAATATTTCAAGTATCAACTTGACGGATCAACGGATGGATATTCTAGTAGTTATTGAGGAAACAAAATTTCAGATTCTCATAACTACTGAACTATCCGACGAATTTCGCCCAATAACGAACTTGACCGAGATATTTGGACAATTAACCTATTCTGAAAATATGAAAACTCTAGCTCATCTCTTTTGGATGCTAGAGAGGATACGGCCGGCCGGCAGGACAGACTCAACTTTCGCCACGAATTCTTCATCAGGGAGTCGAACCCAATCGATTGAGACCATTTTTGGCTCGATATTCCAAAATTACAGACATTCGGACAAAATGATAGACACTCTGTTCGGGTAAACAAGAGCGCCAAGAAGAAAATCAGTGACATGAGGTCAGGAGCTTTTCCGCGCTTGTTCTAAAGTCTGGAATAGTATGATACTGAAACAACCACCACAATTAATAGGAAAGAGTTTTCCTTCAGTATGAGATTCTTATCATGACTGCCATGACTTGAAATACAAACATGCTATATGTCCAATTGACGTCACAATTAACAAAAAAGTAGAAATTGACTCGACAGAATCAAAATAGGCTTTCTTTAGAAAATTTTAAGGGGTTCTTCTGATTTCACAAAATTTGAAATTCGAAGGTTTATCAGATTTCCACTGAAAAACTGGGATTTGGATTCATTTCCTGCAAAAACGGAAGTCAAACGATTCTGATTTCGTTCTAAGAAGTCAATCACTTATCAAAGGTCCATTATGAAATTTCAAGCATTTATTTTGAGCCTTTCTCTGAAATATGCCAATGAACAATCATCGTGGAGACCCAGCATTCTGAAACCGAAAAACCAATTGAAATTCACCCGTTTGTCTCAAGTTGAAAGGAGCATTCATTTTTTACACCTCAACAACGTCGCACCTGCTTTGTAACACATTGAAAATTCCATGATATTAGCAAACAATATCCAACATAAATAATGATACGCGCTTGCCGTTTTAGCGTGAATTCATACAAACTGATCTCTAGATTAGAAGACAGCATTCTAAATTTATTGTAACGGACTAGATATTGATCTTCGTCGTTTTGGAATTGATGGATTTCGATTCTCAAATTCTGCATTATCGTCATTATTCTTCCCATTGTATTGCCACATTCAAACACAGGTGATGCTTTTGTTATTAATGTACCTTTTCAATATTCAATAGAAACAAAAATATGTGTGGAGAAATAGTTGATATTCAGACTATTGAATATAGGTAACTTGAAAGCTTCGCGTAGCGTAATCTCTCTTGATGAATTTCTTGAAAATTTGTAATAAGTAATTGAGAGCAATTCAACTTAATGAAAAATATTTTTACTCGCAAAGTGTTTCCATAATAATATATTTGGCCAAATGTGATTTTTGAAAATTAAAATTCTCTAGTAGTTTAACCACAGTGCTCATGCTATCTCCTTCACATCAATGCTTTCGTTATATTTCGAAATTGAACTGAGAATCAATGTGATAAGTTCAAATAAATCTTCAATCATCCGTAAGTGTAATCCACAAGATGCAATAACTGAATTTAGGTTTGATCCAGCAAGTTCACCGTGCGAAGCAAAAAATCAGACGCCTCATTCTCTAGGTCCATGAAATTTTTATGATTCACAAAGACATGTCCTATCGTTTAAATATTCCAATTTTAAGTGTGTCAATTCTCTTGAAATATTGGATCGACGCAAAAAATGATTTATTTCAACAAATTTTCATACAAATTTCAAACAATTACAGTTTCAAGCTAGAAAGGTATATGAATAGAGAATTTGAGAACACATTAGATTCTGGAAAAGTGTCCTTCAAATTATCCGTATCAAAATTATTTTTATTTCATCATCCAGATATGCGTCGATGTTCAGCACCTTAAAAAAAATCGATGTCACGTCCAAGAACCCATTTTAACCCCTACGGGGCCAAGCTAAAGCAGCCCGGCTAACGGGGGGAAACGTTCTCCACATTAGAAAACTAACTCACGTTCATTCTTCAAGGGGTGCACTGGTAGCATCATTGATTTCTTACATGAGGCCACACCCACCGACTGCTAGGATTTACCCCTCTTTACTTTCTCGGCACATTCGTTCTCCCCTTACCCCTCGGCGGGCCTTAAGGAAGGTCCGGCGCTCTTTCCCTTTCCTAGGAGTGTGCTTGGTATTACCATCCCCTCCAGTGCGGAAGGCGAGATCGGCGTAGTCTTGAGGAGAGTCTAGAGCTTCGGTTTTTTAAGGGTGGGTTTTTCTCTGATGTTTCCCTGGGACTCTTGAAGATGAAGTAAAATCAATATGGATGATATTTATGCTTGAATGACAATAGTTAGTTGATCTTTTCTACAAACTTTCGATAAATCCTTATAATCCTGAAGTACCGTTGGTATATTTGGTTTTTTCTAAGTGACCGGAAAAATCATTCGTAGGGGGGGTAATTTATAAGAAAGGAAATCGAGAAAACGATATCTAATATATTGAATTGGTTATATGAACCACCATTAAAATTGTTAATGCAAGTTATTGGAAAACATTTATTGAAAATTTATCAGCTTTGGCGCTCAAAATAACAGTTTTGACACATAAATGAGATTTTGCGCATTTCATTCATAGTTTTTTCCAGACCTTGTAACAGTGTGATACTCAACTCAGAACTAAATGAGTATCCCGTGTATTGTTCAAACAAAAATATCAATTGAATCTGTTGAAGAAAGTTTTTGACGACAGTTATGCAAATTTTGGCATCAGCAGATTTATTTCATTTCCCCTGGTTTATTCACTACTACTCTACAGATTCGTTAAATTGTATGTAAAACAAATATCACTTTAACTAAAGGTCAATATCTTACGTTCTCCAATCGTTAGACATTTCAGCAGATTGAATAATTTCTTATTATTTTTCCTATATTTAACCATTTTTTAGATATTAGGAAGAAAAAGGCATCAAATTGATAATATTTTGTACAAACTTTCTGATTTCCCCAAATCAAACTCTGTGCTAAAATGAACCAATAATCAAGATTGTTGAATGTTGCCATTCTTTGTCTTTCAGAGTAAAATATTATTTCTAGAAACGGTTGGGGTAATCAGTCTAAGATTCAACCACTAGACATATAGATGAAATTAACAACTGAACAATTTTTGGCTAACATTCACCACAAAATCCTAAATCATCATCATTTGCTAAATTCATTATTAATGATGTCTAGGATTTTCATTCAATATTCAACCCAGAGTAATATTACATAATGAATAGAGAAAAAGATTTCCATTATTCACATAGATACTTTCTCAATGAGCTTCGAAATAGGTCATGTATTTTCTGTCAGCACCTACTGAATTCCAAACTTTATTTAAGAAGATCTGATTCTTTATAGCTTCAGACTTTCAGGGTTCATCTCTTCAAACATAGTTTAGCTCTTATGAGTTTCAAAAACATAGAACCCAGTCTCCTAGATTTGTTTTGGTGTTTTTTTACATTCTTATTTCATACACTGATTCAATCTGGTTAATAAACTCAGGATATAATAGAATTTCACTTCAGAGAATTAATTTTTGTGCAATAATCATGGTCTCATATTGTTTCATAATGAACATTTCTCGTTAACAACTAAAATCTGACTTTGCTAAAAACTTATAAACAAGAAAGAGTAAAATGCATTTTCTGACAATTCTCATTTCATATCAATTGCAATAATTCAAAGTTACTGAAATTATCCTTGAAGTGTTTCACACAGTTTTTTGAAGAACTGTCAGAAATGTCGAACAAAATCAAAATAACAAGGGATCACAGAATAGTAAATTATAATCAAGAACTACCCATAATATACGTCATAATATAATTTTAAAGTTTCATATAAAATGGTAATGATTCACTTCCGGTTTTCTGACAACAATAATAATTGAATATCAATAATGGTTACAGATACTTTCATAAATATTAAAAATATTTGGTAATTATTAATTTTTCCTCTCCTGGGATTGGTACTGAATTTAAGATTCTTGGGTAAGGTATTAAACATTATCAATTAATTAACCTTTATTCTGTAAAATTGTTTTTGTGTAATGAATTCTCTATAAACAGATTCTTCATAACATAAAGTTTTTTATTGAAAGGTTCCTACTGGGTTTTACAGAAGCGAATTCACGTGATTATACTCAGATTTCTTAAATGCTTTTTGAAGATTTCATATAGGATTTTCATATTTTAAATGGTATATCGAATTAATCGAAAGATTTTCATCCACCTGCCCACCTACTCAAGAAAGTAAGTCAAAGAGAAATATCAGTGATCGGACAAGCATAGATAATTTTTTCTGGGTTGAAGTGTTTCTAGAAGTGATGACTTTCATGATTTGAAAATCTTACAGAGAAAATTACAAATGTTTATGGATCCATTAATTCTGAGCTTTTCACGAATTTATCACTAGTACAAAAATATGACTTATAATTTCCAAAAAAAAATCAGTATTTTGTATCTGCCCTTAAATATTATTTCTAAGAGAGAAAACAATGATTTTAATTTAGATTTCAGAATTTTCTTTCAAACTGAATTGGACCACAAAGGGTTATTGGCCAATTTGAAACCTTAAAATGCTTATAAATTTCAAGCTCCGCTGAAGTTGGAAAACGGTATAGGAAAAAAGTGTTTTGATCTCAAGAACGTATGGTTCTCCTCATCCTGTATTTTGTTTCTAAGTAAAATTGAATGGTTCGTTCGGATTGAAAACCTTTCCATAATTTTTTTAAGGTTAAGGGTTGAAGCTGAAGCAAACACTGATTTTTAACCCTTATAATGAACTAACTTCAGCAGGTTTGGCTGATATTCAGTATTCGCAGAATTAAAGATGAGGGATGCATTATTCAACATTCGTGCTTAGGAAAAGCTAAGATAAATGAACGTCAGATAGAATGGAGGGTGAACAACAGGGAGTTTCAAACTGCGGAGCGCAGATAACTCCTAAGGAGAGGGTGTTTTGTCAGCTTGCCCCTGGCATTAAAGAGTTCAAGCGAAAGGGATACATTCAATATATGGTGGTCAGAAAATGGTGCATCAGAAATATTGGTAGCTGTCATCAAGAATATTTCTAGCAATGGGGTTGAAATTTTATCGCAGACATTGCTCAGAGAAAAATCTAAATAAATTCGGACTAGGTATAAAATATAACATTCAGATGAGAAAATATGGTAATGCGCATCAACCATTTCTTGAATTCGCAACCTAGGGTGTTTCAAATATTAGGCAAAAAAATTATTCTTTAATGATTTCTGTTTTTCACAAAAACATACATTTTTTCATTATTGCAGAGGATTCCGAAAAAATGAATGAATCGTACTGAATTTAAAAACTTTCTTCCAGAAAGCCATTATTCATTGAATTATTCATCTATTCACGTCCAAATTACGAAACAAACGCCTGCTTTCAACTAAATTTTATCGTCAGAGTGGTTATTTTGAGGGAGAAAGTTGAAATGGAACCCTCCAGGTAGAAACATACAAAAAATTCTAGATGTTTTTGGCAACTTGTCATATAACGAAAACATTCAAATGATCTGAGCCTAAAACTGAAAACTAGGAATAATATTCTCAAGAAATTAGCTGGATCATCTTGGGGTACTGTTGCTTCCACTCTTCGCACAGCATCTCTAGCCCTAGTCTTTTCTGCAGCTGAGTATTGTTGCTCTGTTTGGTTCAATAGTGCACATACATAAAAAATTGATGCAAAATTGAATACATCCATGAGAATAATTACTGGAACCATAAGATCTACACCGGTTCATTGGTTACCAGCTTTGTCTAACATTGTCCCTCCCCATATTCGCAGACAGACTGCAGTTCTGAATTCTTGGACCAAATATCATTCTTATCCCAATTATTTCATATATTCCACAAAATAGAATTCCCTGATTGAAGTCGCGTAAACCATTATGGCATAATACGTTCTTCAATATGAACATAAGCGATAAAGAATTATGGAGACTGAGTGGAAGTCTTACGAAATGTTCAATAAGTATTATAAGTTTCTGATCTTTCTGAAATAATTCCTGGTTTTGACCTTTCAAGAAAAATTTTGACAGTTCTTAATCGTTTGAGACCAGGTCATGGTAGCACCAATAGCCTGCTATTCAGACGGAACTCAGTTCCAAGCGCAAGTTGTGAATGTGGAGAAGCAGAAGAAATAATACCACATCTCATCAATAGTTGTCCCATATATGAATTTCAAGACGGTTTTAGGGCTATTCATGATGTTTCCGATTCTTTCCTGGAATGTTACGTATTTCTGTTATTCAGTTCTCTTTTCTGCTTTTGTCTTTTTATTTCCAGATTTGATGTGGGCAACTTGAAGAAGTCTCTGTGTCCATCAATAGAAGATCACTCTTGAAGAAAGAAGTCCCTAAAATATATTTCAGCTTATTTTTGTACTTTCACACTTAGACACTTAGAGCAAGGGTATTTTTCACTGGGGTTTTTTCCCTAGGCTTTTATGTGATACGCCGAATTGTATGACACCCCGTCACTAACCCCTGATCTATATGCTTTATTTTTTGCTAACTAAATATTGTAAGCTAAAAGTTCAAAATAATATATATATATAGAAATATCAATCAAAATCTTTGAGATATCCGATTTCTTCATCAAAGTGTTTCCATATTTGCCCAAAATTTTCAATCCGCATATTTTCTACGCGTCTGTGAAAATGATGACTCTAGAATGAAACGTTCTGAAGAAATCAAATGAGAGTCTTGGTTTGAATATCTCGGTTTATTTTGCTATTAGGTCAAATCGACCCAGCAGCTTCTAAGCAATGAAAACAACTCTCTTTCACATTACTTTCATCAAACTAAAGATTTTGCATAATGTGATTTCCTCATTATCATAGGTTCTTCTTCAGATATGAATCTTACCAGTTACTTATTCAACTATTTCGGCATGCTTGCTCACTTAGGCAGTTAGCACACATCTCTAACAAACAAAAATATTCCGAAGATGGAATTATTCAAATTGTTGTCAAGGAATTCAACCAGAATACCAAAACCATCTGATCTCACGTCTACAAATTCTGATTTATAGTCCGTCTTTATTTCCCAGGACTCCAAATTAAAAGAAGTGAAGTTTCTCGTGAACCCAATAATTCATTGAATATAAAGTGTATCTGAATACTATATTTATTCAAAGTATAGATTCGTGAAGTCAAAGCAACAAAATGTCAAATTGAGTCAAGTTCAGTCTAAATTAGATTTTGAAGTAACTTACATTGTTCAAATGAAAGGTGGACAATATTGAAAAATTTTTATTTATATATATAGATATTTCATCGAATCAAACTTCCAGTAGGTATCTCAAAACCCACAGTTTCAGATAGATTAATCAAAAGTTATTTAATGCCTAGAATTTGTATAGAATCAAAAAAACAATGAAAGATATAGGAAGAATTAATACATTTCTCTGCTGAGCATATACAATTTCTCAACAATTCTCAGTTATATTAAGATTCTGATCAAGAGAAAAATCATGATGAATGGGAATATTTTGTTATGACCAAATCTGAAAAGATGTTATATAAGGAAAATTCGAATAAGAATATTTAATTTCAAAAGCTTCTATAAATTCAATAGACCTCAATTACGAAAAATGAAATGGAAATAAAGTTTTTCATTTGGTCTCATCGATTTTGACCACGGATTCGTCATCAGTGCATCCTTAGAAAACAGTTGATATCAATTTTACCCTAATATTCGAAAAATACAGACATTTGGGCAAAGCTATAAAGACTCTGTTCAGGTGAACAAAAGCGCCAAAAAGTATCCGAAAATGTTCACTTAAACGCTTTGAATATTTTCGAGTATTTAACGTTTCTGTTTGTTGATAGGACTGTCCGTAATTACTATGCCATGACCGTGGCCTGTCAACTTGTTGTTTAACCAGTGGACCTCAGTGGCAATCTACAAATTTTACCATGAAAAAGATTATTGAACTAAGTTTGTCTCAAATTTTGTGATTCGAACAGAATTTCGAGTTCTGGTTCATTGCGAATGCAAAAAAGGTTGATGGTCCGAGAGCCAATAACAGATTTATATGACCAAGTTCCTCTCAACTGATAAATAATTAGTAAAATCCATCAGAAAATTGAACCATAGTCTCGTAAACTTCAGCTGAGGCTTGGTGGGTGAGATGAGCAGTTGAAACCTCTCACCCTCGAAGAAAATAAATTACATTCACTCATTTCTTCTCGGTTGAAAATTCATCAAATTATAGCTAACCTCATATCTCAACAAAGATCTCTCATCTGGCTAGAATATAGTGTATTGTACGTCAGCAGATGTCAGCAGATTACTTTCAGTGATATCCTCTCAAATAAAAATTTACTTGATGATAGATAGCTTGTATACAGGGTCTTTCACGAGGAACCTCACCCATATTTTTACGGGAAACTACTGAACGTATTTTCATGAAATTCATCACTTATAAGTATTTCACGATGCTGATGAAATCTAAAATATTTTCATGGCATGAGCACCTCCGGTTTTTCCGGAAATGACGTCAACTTCCGTTTTTCAAATCACAACACCATTTTTTTATAGCAGAAATAGATTCCTTAGAAAATTTCAAGTTATTTTGATGTAACATTTTTCAGTTTCGGTTGGAAAATTCTCTCTGAGAGGAAAAATTCGAAAAAAAAAAATCGAAAATAAAGCTCCGCTGAAACAAGAATAACTTCGAGGTTTATGGATGGAAAATTTTCATTTTTGGGATTTTTCAAGATGTAAGATTGATGTATCCCCTTTAAAAATCGATATCGCGATTCATGACACAGGGGGTGAAAAAATCGCTTTCAAAGTTAGGGATGACAAAATCGTGAAAAATCAATTTTTTCAAATTAGAACCCCATTTTTATGGCAGATATTGAATCTACGTTAAAAAATAATGTGAGTACATGCATCACACCCTTGTCTTGAAGTGGACATTTTCTGTGTTATTCACAAAAAACTGTTTTTCGTCTTGAATTTTCAGCTATTTCATTTCCCTTCACGCCAAAAAGATTTCTAGACATTTATTTATACGTGTCAGGAATGCTTCGTGCGTTGCTCTTCTTATTTCATCGGGAGGAAACGATCTGCAAAAGTGTTTAAAAACCAAATTGAGTTTCAAAACTATGAATCTAAAAATCTAAACAAACCTGAACGCATTTCTGACTCGTTCTATGCAGTCCTCTTTATCAGTCAGGGGAGTTGAGTAGACAATATTTTTTATCCTATCCCAAACATAATAATCTAAAGGAGTTAAATCGGAAGAACGTGGTGGCCAAAGATGTGGACCATTGTGCGCCAACCATCGATCTTCAAATAGCCTGTATAGGATATTTGACACATTGAGTGAATTGTGTGGAGGCGCGCCATCTTGTAGATACCATAAGTCATTATGGTTCTGTACTAGCGGCTCATATATTTTAGATGTCAGAATATCTATCTCCTAAGGGAGAACATTCTTTAAATAATGCAAACATGTGTAGTGTTTTATCTTACCAGTTAAAGTCCCATCATAAATGTAAACATCGAGAATTGCATTATTTTTGATGGCGCAGAAAACATTGAAAGTCCAGATCTCTTGAAAGTTCCATTGTCTGAAGTAGTGGTTGTTCTTTTCATCACAATAATTACTGTTATGCCTCATGAAAGAATCATTCTTTGTGAATTTAGATTCATCTGTCCAAATTATACAGTCCAAAAAGTTTTCATTCTCTTGAAATCGAATCATCATAGCTTCGCAAAACTCTGTTCTCCTGACGAAATCAGTTTTCTTCAAATACTGTACCCTATTGAATTTATATGGGTGCATTTTATGTTTTTTCAATATTCTCCAAACATTCGATTGAGATAATCCCAGAGCAATCTCGGCATCTTCGAGAGAATTTTGAGGATTCACACGAAATTATGCAAGAACTGTAATTTCGTTGTTCTCATCTTCTACTACACTTTTTTCTCTGTGTATAGTTTTCTTAACGAAAGATCCGACATTTCTCAAGTTTGTCATGTTCTGTTAATGGAATCTCTCGTTGGTTTGGGTCGGTCAGAAAACCTATCAATGAACAGTCGAATCGTTCTATCTACAACTTTATTACATTCTCCATGAAGTAGAATAGGATTTAAATAATCTTCATTGGTAAAATTAGGCATAGTGATCGATTTTATAACTTAATACGAATTATCACCAAATTAATAGTAAACACAAAATGCTACTGAATAAAGAGGAATTTGGCAGATGTAATTAATGATATCTATCATTTAAAAAAAAGGATGTAAAACATGGTAAGATTTTGCATATGGTTCATAAAGAATTATTTATTTATCACTGGAGAGAAAGCCGATGGCCGATTAGTTGAAATAAAGAGGTTTCCGATACAAATTCGAATCCAAATTCGCCATCTATTTAAGAACAACCTGTAACTTTTTTCTCTTGCATATTAGGGTAGTAAAATCTAAAATATGGTTTAAGTAACAGTTCCTGAAAATTCCATCTTTTTGGCGTGAAGGGAAAAGAAATAGCTGAAAATTCAAGACGAAAAACATTTTTTTTAAATAACTCAGAAAATAACCACTTTAGGGCAAGGGTATGATGCATAAACTCACATTATACATACCTAGATTCAATATCTGCCATAAAAATGGGGTTCTAATTTGAAAAAATTGATTTTTCACGATTTTGTCATCCCTAACTTTGAAAGCGATTTTTTCACCCCCTGTATCATGAATCGCGATTTCGATTCTTAAAGTAGATACATAAATCTTACATCTTGAAAAATCTAAAATTTTCGATTTTTTTTTCGAATTTTCCCGCTCAGAGAAAATTTTCCAACCTGAACTGAAGAACGTTGCATTAAAATAACTTGAAAATTTCTAAGGAATCTATTTCTGCAATAAAAAAATGGGTTTGTAATTTGAAAAACGGAAGTTGACGTCATTTCCGCAAAAACCGGAGGTGCTCATGCCTTGAAAATATTTTAGATTTCATCAGCATCGTGAAATACTAATAAGATAAGTGCTGAATTTCATGAAAATACGTTAAGTAGTTTCCCTTATAAATATGGGTGAGGTTCCTCGTGAAAGACCCTGTATAACTATTGATAAATATCAACGTCAGCTGGCTGTATCTCGGTGATACATTGAAGGTGGTTACGTAGAAGTTATCCAGAAGCATTTACTGACTATTTGAATGCATCAATCAGCTGACTAGGTTTGCATTGACTTACTGCCAGCTGATTTTTTTATTTTATTCATCACATAAATAAATTCAAAATCAACTCACAAATCTTCATGTGGGGGGAAATGACGTCTTTTTAACTATTCGGCATAGCACTCCGAAATGAGTGTTGAGGCCTAACAAATATTCCATTTCAATATTTTTCAAACTTTCTTGTATATTGAAATAATTTAAGTTCTTCTCCAATATTGAAATAATCTATTTGCTTAGTATAAATTAACTAGTTACTTCATAAAAAAAAAATATTATAAAAAATAAAATTTATTGTCAGTTTCTTCCCAACCTGGTTTTCCAGATCATCAAAAGTTGGGACCTTCAAGTATGCATTTCTGCAGTTCTGAGTGCCGTTATAGACTGGTGAAGGTAAATTGGTAAAGTAGAACTTACTGGTAGAACTGACCACTTTGGTGCTCAAACGAGAACTGTACAGAGAGATGGTTCTTGAATAATTTAGAAAGGTCGGAGCTTTTAAGAATTGCTCATATAGCTCTGGTTCGCCAGGTGGTAAAGAAGAGCCATCAATAGCTTTTTTTGGTAACATGAATGTCTCAGTATCGAAGAATTTATATGTATTTTCAAACAACGCTACTTTTAGCTCATTTACTTTATTTAGACGATTAAATTCATACATATGGCAAACAAACTCCTGTATTTTCCCAAAATATTGTCTTTATCCTCTAATGATTTTGACTATTGGATGAAACACTCCATAAAGTTATGCGATTAAGCGATTATTGAAAACGGTCGTTTTTTTCCTTATCGAAAGAAGTGGGTTGAAACCCTGTGAATGCGTGCAATGCCGGAAGTGCTGCGCTCAAATCAGATCTTAAAGATTCATATAATTGAGTAAGGTGAATAAATCTTAGAGTTTTTCCAACTCCAACTTCCATGCAAATGTGGATATTTTCTGATATATTACAATGTTAGCTAACATAATTCTTAATACGTTCGCATTAATATCAATGTTGCAGACATGGAAAATCATTTTGTGTCCGATTTTTCGTGAGCCGGGCACGAAAATTCTTCAACACGAGTTTTTATAACTTTTGAGTCATCAACTGTGAATCTGAAACAAGTATCTGAACTTACATAATAAACAGTTACGGCCATATTTAATTCTCTTCCTAATTCACTACCAATGCTTCCTTAAAATTAACATTCTTCAGCTCAGGGGAAAAATTTTTTTTTTCACTTGGTTATTGCCTTCGAAATGGAAGTTTGCTTGCTCCATGTCTCGTAGCTTGTATTTTGTATCTTTTATTGATGGAAAAACGTATCTTTCAAAGGCAATCCATATTTTCTTAGCTGTGGTTGCACCTGATAAATACCAGCGTCTTTATTTACCACTTATTATAGCTCCATGAGACTTTTTCATCTCTTCCAGACTGAATTATTACTCCAGGGAAACAGAAAAGACTCCATAGACGTAATAAAAAAATCGAGGAAGGCGCCTCTGAAAAAGTGTTTCCATTATTAGGAGACACTCCTTCAAATGGAGCATATTTTAAATCAGATTCAATGTGATACCCTATTAGTATACCCAGGAGAGGTTGAATATTTTTGCGTTTATTTTCAAAATTTCGTTTATGTTTTTGTCAGAGTATTTCAGTCACCTCCAGTAATTGAAACTTTATACAACCATCTAGTATTTGAAAATAGGTGAAGTCCTGAAAACGCACGTAATCTCATGTCATTTTCCACGCTCTTCAAGATGGTTATGATAACGTACGGACTAATAATATCACCGTCATAAATAAGGGTTGGAACCCACCTCCTCCTCTCCACCGACTTCCCACTTTTCTCTCCAACTTTATCCTGAGGTGCGGCGAGAACATTTCTTAACCCACGTTCGAACCCCTCGCAAGTACCAGAAATCACTGCAGAAATTAATGGGGCATTTTCGCAATTTCAGTTATGAATTATACGAAGGGATGGGGGTGAGTTTCTTAGTTCGCCTGTATTGTGTACGTGAAATATTAAATTGTTGTTCTGAAAGGGCCTCGGAGCACGAGTGCTCGAGGCAGGAATTTCTAAAATTTGCGCAACTTGCAAGTTTTCGTGAGGGGGTTGAAGAATTGTCGGTTAGCGTGGTTGAAGATAAACAGAGATATATCGCGGTCTGCAGTCTTGAAATGGATAGCTTTGGGGTTGGAACGCCAAGGGAAATACGGGGCTAATTGGATTTGAATGAAATGAAAGATCTATAATTTTTGATCGGTAATGAGCGAAAAAAATATATACATGCGAATAGTATCAATTTTCAAAATATAACGGATATCTTAAGGTGGGTAGCCTAATGAATTATTATGGAAACTATTCAGGCAAAATATTTCTAATTTTGTATATGGAGATCGATATAAGAGTGTCTAAGGTACATTTCTGAAATACTGTCGAATTTTCAGTATTGCCAGATGTAGGTAAAGTTGGCAACAGCTTTCTTATTTTGAATAATGCACCCCATATTCTATTTATGATCCTTAAAACAATTAAATTGATTAGTTTTATTTCCTATATCAATCTACAACTGTTTTGTGTTATGAATAATTAAAAAAAACTTAAATCGAATTTGAGACTCACGAAAATGGCTGTGTATTTTTATATCCTCCACTCTTTCCAAATTGCAATTTTCTGTTATACAGAGTGGTCAAAACAAATTACTAGTCAAGTAACAAAATTGTAAGAAAACTCAGTTTCTTCAAATTCAATACCCAGAATGTTTTTTTTCATTTTCAGAATGAGAACAGTCCACTCTACAATTTTTCTATGCATCTTCCTATACCTATTTTGTTTAGATTTATTGCTATCTCTTTATTCAATCTCAGATTATTCATAAAAAAAACTTCTGCAAAACACTTGGAATACTTGTTGTTTGTCATGTAAACTTAAATAATGGTTTTTTATAGATTGTGTTGAGTCACAGATATGTCGATTTATAGACAATTTAGAGAGCAAAGAGAAAACATCAATACAAAGAAGACATGTTAAGTCCATCTGAAATTCAATAAAGGCAAATAACTCTGAACAAGATATGTATAGGATATTGTAAAAATAAATATTGCAAAGTTTATTGTTGTCATTCTGAAAATGAAAAAACTTACTGGGTATCTTATTTGAAATCTATTACAATTTGGTAATAGTGAAGCATAGTAAAGTGAAGTGAATTAATTTAAGTTTTTTATGGAGAATCATAAAAAAAATAAAAAACGGGGTGTCCTATTTGGAATAAAAAAGCTTTCGCCAAATTTACCAACATCTGGCGACACTAGAAATTTGGAAGTATTTCAGAAATTCACATCAGATAATCTTATATTGACCTAAAAAGTTTGAAAGATTGCATGAATAGTTTCCAAAATAATTCAATAGGCCACTCACTTTTGGACACCCAATATGAAAAATAAGCGTGATTTTTAGGTTTATCCTCTATGTTTCGTATAGTTTAGGAGCCCAAATAGAATAGGTTGAATTCAATATAGCATGTAAAATTAATTAAATTTTAGTAGATTTCATACAACCAGTAAAGGGGCTTTTGAAATTTGACCAGCATATAGCGAGAGGTTAATATTGTAGAGTGGTCCGAATTGGACACTTCTGATTGGAAACACCAATTTCTAAAGAAGTTAGAGGAAAACTAGCCTACTTGCAACAACCTCTATATTCGTGAAAAAACTAATCCTGACAACCACACATTGATATTAAGACTTGGTCGAAAGATACAGTGTTCTTCAAGTTTTTGCATTTCTGTTCCAACCCCGTAACTTGTTTATTTTTGACTATTATTTCTTGTTTGTTTGGAAACATTTTTCAGGCACTTTTTAAAAAGGACCCAAAATGTGCACCATGTTTTTATTGTAAAAAAATATGGGTTTGAAGGTATAACATAATATTTTATTTATGTTATGAATCAACCTATAATTTTTTATATCTAATTTTATTATAATGGAAATGGAAACAATAGCTGCTACTGCTCTATGAAAACTTTGTGGCTGTTTTCGAATTATTTTAGGTATATTTTCGAAATTTTGGTGTCCATGCAATATTCGAAACGAAAAAGAGGTCCACAACAGCTCGTGGAAAGATAATTAAAAGCCAATTTTTTATTAAATAACCCCTAAATTCAATAAAAAAATCAACTCCAAGAACAACAATATTTTCAAACTATTTACTACTTGTTTCCGAATTAAGCACCTTTTAAATCAATCGATTGCTCGAATACATCGTCTCAGTTCTTGTTTGGCATCAATCCTTCCAATGGTTTGGCCGTTCGGAGTACCTGAGTAGCTTGAAAGAATTGTTAATGGTATATTGGCATAACAGGGCTGTGAATGGTTTAAGAAATGACGCCTTTTGGAATAAAAATCTCCTTATCAAAATTTAATCACAATTATATCAATTTAGTATTCATCATAGTAGCTTATTTCAATGTTCGTAATATTTTAACATTTATGCTTAAAAAAAGTTTGAGTATCTTCTCAATGGAGTATTTTTCAGGTATCTATCAAGGCAAGAAATTTAAACCGCATCGAAAAATTTTGAACCAGATTTTCCAAAACCGAGCCAAGCAAACAAGAACTCCATACCATCATTGAAGAAGCTATATAACACCAATTACCTAAGGAGATCATCTTTCAAGACAGCAATTTATCCAGCATCATCATATTACTCTAGGAGATATTCTGAAACCAGCATGAACTACAGGAAATATTGTGAATGAGCTTTGGCGACAATAATCACAAACAACTGAAGCGAAAAGCAGGTCTTATGTTCACCAATTCTTTATGTATTATTTTTTCGGAATTATCAATTCAAACTCTGAGTAGGCACAAGAAAAACCTACTACAAATCAAACACGACAGGTAGCAGTTCAATCCATGAAAGAGAAAAATCCAGACTGGAATGAATTTCAAAACATGTATTCAGTTCCCTATTTAAAAAACAGACTAATACATAAATTATAGACATTAGACCTTAAACAAATGTTTTTTTACTCACAGTGTAACGGTTACGTAGAAATTGTGTAAATCATATTCGACGGAACGTAATACTTATTATTTCAATTCTATAATACAAAATTAAAATCAAATGATGCAACATTTTTGACCATTAAATCTCATTAATTTTGATTCAATGAATATCAGAAAATTAAAAGGAATATTAATAATTGATTCTATTGAAACCTCGTTCATCACTCAAATTCAATCCGAAATTTTTTTCTACTGTATCTAATAATAAATTTCCATAAGTTGGCAAAAACAATGGAGCTATTTCTTAATTCTCATATAAAACTGCTATTCAGACTGGTTTTAGTCTTTTCATTGATAGTTCAAAATCTTTTGAGTAAATGAAGGATATTTCGTCTTCAAATCTAATGATGATTGCAAATAAAGTTCCAATGATTCAGGAAACATCAAATCTATCCAAAAAAACTGGTTTGAGTAAACGTACAAAAATCAACTTAGGCAAATATAATAAATTTCAATCTGAAAAAAGTTCAATTAAATACTGTAAAATAAGGAAATAAAAATTTTTTTGTTATTTAATTTATAGATTATCCATGATCAGTCCGAATGAAAGAGAAAACAGATGATGAAAAGTTCTCCTCCAATTAAAAGCTCAATCGAAAATTACATACTCGCTCTCTTAGTGAGCTCTTCTAACCCAAAAACTTTCTAGTCGATTAAACGTCATCCCAAAGCCGCAAAAATCTGCAAACTGTCCCTAATTGAGCTTCAAGCGCCTACTCTGTTTCAATTTTAAAAGGTCGAGCCGAATTCCCTATTAACTCACCGGTTGTTGGAGGGAAAAAATACCACGGTTTCCGGAGTATTTAATGTGGTTTTTTCTGAATTAGCGTAATTCCGGAGTTCACCCTAACAGGCCATCCAAATTAAGTTCGAGAATGGAAATCAGGCTTATCAACTGAATTAATGAGGAACAAAGCATGAATGAAAATGTTTTAACCTAGCACATTCGCCAATTTGTAACCCGATTACAATGCAAATTGATAGCCATATTTATGCACTTACGTCAAATTTTATTCTTAGAGAATTCGATCAAAACCAAATTATATCAATAAATTTATGTCATGTTTGTTTAATTTTCTATCCCAAATTATTAAATCAATATCTAATCTTTGATCTCTTCAATGCAAGCTTTTCCTCTGAGGCTTCAAGCTATATTCATCAGTAGCATTAATTCCGATTGAGAAGACAAAATTATCATTAATTCAACGGAATAGACATTTGAACATCGAAAGACTTTAAATAGAACCCGCGCATTCCCCAGTTTGTACTATATTAAATTCTTCGGCTCTATACAGTGCTGTCTTAGTACCCTTACAGATTTTTGTTCAGAAATAAATCAAAATTAATTACGTCTATGATCAAATTAAGCTGATCGCTGAATTCAATCGGATAAACAATATTTTATTGAAAACTCCATTGAAAATCTTAATTTTAACCAATAATTCAGCTTCTGGGCAATTTATTTTTTCGAAAGTTGTTTCTCTATTGTAACAAATAATATGAAAATCATTTATTAGTCACTTACTGTTATTTCAAAAACAAGATATTTCATGAATTCAAAAACGAAACTCTCAATGAAATATCAGGAGGCGGAATCAAAATATTGTCTAGTCTATAAAATATTTTCGAATGATTAATTTTTTTGGGTAATGAAAAAATCTATTCAGATTGATGATTTTTAATCTATAAAAATTTTTATGTCGTTTTATCGAATTATTGTTTTATCATTCATATCGCTTCGGTAACGAAAATTTCTATCAGACTTCATTTTACTGAAATATATACATTTCCTTTTTATGATGATGAAAAATCTAAATATTACTGAAAAAAACCTTTATCACTTATTTTTTATGGCGCTCTCGTAAACGAAATTGATTATTTTACTGGAGTTAAATATTATTTCTTCTAAAAATTCTTATTACGGAATTCAATTCATTTTTATAGGTATAATTCTGAACATAAATTGGAAATACAATACATTCATCCCCTTGATATCATTCTGAATCATTGATTGCGAAAATTCTCTATAATGCGGTCATGAAATCTTTATCTCTTGATTTATGTTGACAATAGAATTTTGAGCAGATTTCTTGGACAGATTAAATATCTAATATTAAACTATTTATTAAACTCATTTTCTTAATGGAGTTTCATCCAGCCAAATTTAATAGAAAATTGTATATCCTGTTAACAAATTCTAATTATTTACAATTATATTGTAATTTTTTTAATTAGATTGTTTATAAATGGAAATTATTCTGATGAGAGATAATTTTTGTACTATTGAAATCAAAAATCGAATTGAATCCAATTTGTTAAAAAGGAAGATATTTTTCAACAAATAAATCGATCTCTACTTCGTTGAATTCGAAAGTCACTAAAAAAATTTTTATGGAGAAAGGAGGAATTATGATTAACGTCCAAAAATAAAGTATTACATAATATGATCAATATTCAAATATAATCAAATCATATCAAATTGTTTCAATTCTTATCAAAGGCCAAAAGATAATTCCAATATGAAATAATTTATATGAAATTCAGTTACAAATGCACTATCGCACTAAAACAACGAATAATTTATCTGAAATATTAATAATTGGAAAATTTCTCCCAAATTAAAAAAGGGTTAAAATTTCATAAACTCAGATAAATATACTATTAAGAATTAATGCAACCAGTCCCTTGTTCCTAACTTTATAATGACATAGAAAAATAAATGTAAACATTGAAACCAACTCGATAAAATAATTCGTAATTCCTCGAAAAATTCACGAAATTTCTTTGACTGAAATGCTGATTTCATTCACTTGTCTGAAACAGTTCATGAAATATTCATTCGAAAAATCTAACACAATTGAAGTGATAAGTGATTTATGGCAAACTTTATTTTATTCTCCTGAAATATATAACCCACAAAATATTGAATAAAATTAAAATCGAATCAAGTTGAAGTTTTCTCTTGTTATTTAATTCTGTCCATTATTTCCCAGCAAAGAATAAACTAAATCAGAAAAATTACCAACTCGGTGGTTATATGACGACCTGGTTTTTCTCAAGATTGAAATATGCTAGGCGATGATGCATAAATAGATAAAAATGTTATGGAAAATAGAGAAATGTATGATTACAATCATTTGGGAAAGTTGCGTGACGATTAAAAATGGGGCAATCCGAATGAATGAATATTAAAGATCAAATGTTTATACAAATGCAATCCACCAAATCTGATTATCCTCTAGAATAAAATAATATCTTATTTTCTAAATACTTTTTCAATTTAACCAGAGTTCGAACCGATTGAACTTCTTCCAAAACTCAAATCAAATTGAGAATTCAAATTTTGAAGTGAATGAGAAGAGTAATTTTGCTTACACCTTATCAAATTTATAAAGATAAATCAAAAAACAAACTGAATAATTCTCCATCTATGCTCCACCCAGAATATGAGAATGACGAAACAATTTAAGCGTTAATTAGAAAACTAAATTCCATCTTCATTCCCCAATGGCATTGAACAGAAAATACAACCATTAGAAAATATTGAATTTCATGAAGTTTATGTATTTTTTCAGATTTTACGAAATTCGACCAATTGTTAATTGCGATGGATTTCCCAAAAACTTGACCATTTCCAAAGTGTAATCATCATCGTGGAGATATATGAGTGAAAAAAATTTACAAAATATTATTTCGGTGTAATCAAATAAATATCTCAATTTTTCACTTCTCAAAAATAATATCGCAATGATGTCTGAGTGTCTCGTCGAAGAATTATTCTCAAGAATGAAAAAAAAATTGAAATC
Organism: Micraspis discolor; assembly: GCA_030674115.1. NCBI lineage: Eukaryota > Metazoa > Arthropoda > Insecta > Coleoptera > Coccinellidae > Micraspis > Micraspis discolor. The sequence continues at coordinate 2,200,401 of JARTUT010001311.1, read as the reverse complement.
ATCAAACACAGATGGCAGATAAATCGGGAGCTGCTTTATTCCATATCAGAATAAACCATATATTCGCGTATAGATTCATCTACTTCTACAATCGTAGTCAGTCAATTTTATTCGGGTCATTACATAACTATCTAACTCACGAATTCCCATTTTACCACATATTTCAGAACTGCTGGTAGATCAATTACAAATTAATGTCTCGAAGTAAAAATATTTCTAGTGATATTTCTCATTTGACTATTAAACAAAATTTTAATTTTATTATCTCAGTTTATTCTCAGTACTGAGAAACAACCTTGAGATGATGCAACATATTCAATAAATTCCTTGTATTGATAGAAATAAATATAGTTGAACTGACTTCAATAATACTATCTCAATTTCTCCCATATTAACTTTGAGAAAAATGATTAAATTAAATCGAACTACCACGATCGAAAGGTTGGTTTATGAAAAATAATATAATTGAAAAAATTGACGGCTTTGAAACCATTATTAACTCAGTCCAAGAGAACCAATATAACGTCCTAATTCACCCTGAAAAACACCAAAACAACTGATACCCGCAAAATCACTTCACCCCTCAACAAAAACCGACACAAATTGAATACAAATCCGTTTTATCCAGTTAAAGAGAAAAAGGGTGCTAACAATCCTATACTCCAACTCCCTCGTAACAGATTTCGGCAGATTTTTGCGGCACGTGGTCCTAAAATCAACGTAAAAAACCAATTTATCTTCCCGAAAAAACCTCTCGAAAAGAGAGGGTGGATTGCCTGACAGCTACTTGTTGCGTTTAAAAAGGTGGATAATGATGCCCGGAACTTTTTACTGTCGTTTTAAATACACCCCGCACGATGTGAAAAAAGGCATGAAAGCAGATTGGGGAAAAGCTTTTAATTGGATTTTTATTCAGATGATATTTGGAGCATTTTCATGTATGTAGCTCATTTTTCTTCAATTATATTACTATACTATAACATATTATCGTATCTTAGTTTTGCACATCAATATTCACAGTTTTCATCGACAAAAAATGAACACTCGAAAATAAATCACAAAATTTCTATCATCATTGAAAAATCCAGACCTTCTGAAACTATCAGATGTGATTCCCTCAGAACAAAAAATAAATTCGCATCCAAAGATTCTCAATTTCATTAATTATTGATTTGTCTATCACTGCGAAAATTTTCCCCTTCATAGGCACATAAGAAAATTAATAGAATATAAATAAAATAAGAAAGTAACACCATCAACATATTTTAAATCCCCCAAACTGACTTTGACCGATTGGCCTAAGTGAAATAAATGCAAAAGTAAGAAATTAAATTATTCGGAATTTCATAAACTGACTCAATTTAAAGTACTGCTCATCATCTGATTCTCTAAGTTCAAAATTATTCGAATTGTAATATGATCCAATGAAGAAGAGTTCCCATTAACTTTTCCTGGATATGAAAAGCAAATTCATCAGGAACAACAAAAAAATTCACTCTATGTGAGTAATTTAGTTTCAGTCTCCTAGAAAAAAAGCAAGTTGATAGAATCTAGAATATGAATCATTAATATGCTTATCACAAATCGTAATAATTTTATCACCACACGTGAGAATGGATTTTGTCTACAAACAATTTTGTACTACAAACTTACTTATACCTTTTTGGTTGAGGAACCGTATAGGTAATTTTTACCTAAACGCCTGAATTAGAAATTTAAAATTCTATACTAGTTTCCCTCAAAATCGATGAATTTGAATATAATTATTTCGTGCACAACTTGAACAGCCTATTTATTTTAATTTTCTCTTTAAAGTTACCCTGTTTCTGATTTGTGACAAAGATGAAAGGGCCCATAAACTCCTAGCGAAGTGAATTTTCAAAAATCACAAAATTCAGTTCAATATTTTATGAAAAATTGTCTTATCGCTAAGAAAGAATTTTTCAATAATGTCTTCCTATACGGTTCTTAGAAGTTCAAAACCCAAACACCTGTTTGATTCAAATTATAATTTTTACCATTCATTAAAAAGCATAAATTTAAACCTCATGTGTTCCCAAAATAAATTTGAAGGATATAAAAATTCCAAACTTGACTCACCTGATTCTTGACTTTGATTACCGTTCTAGATGGCCCCCGCTTTCAGTTTTGGACTAACTCTACAGTTAATTAATTAATTTGGACAAATTATTGAATTGACCAAAAATTGTCACGCCAAAAAATATGATTTTTATTAATTATTTGATATTTATGTAGCATTTTGTTTATCAAGCAGGAATAATCCTTATGATGCGATCATTTCATACATGTTAAGTTAGTCCATAAGTCTTGTTTTATTTTTCACTTTTTCCAGAAAATGTCTCCTCCCCAACAAATTTTCACTGGAAATTGTAAAAAATTATTTATTCTTTAAGGCCCTATATTGTTAATTGAAAATTCCACAATTTTAATTTTAATTTATACCGTTATGTTTAAGTTTTCCAACTAGTTTTATATTTTTCCTTGAAATAAAATTCAAGACATGTAACACACATACAACTGTTTAAGATAAGGGACATGTATTTAGGTGATAAGTTTCTGATTATGTACTGAGTTTATATTTATTGTAATTTAAGATGTTTTGTTTCATAATTGTTTGCATTATTGGTATTTTGTAATAGTTTGGGTTTTTCAATAAAGTTTAAAAAAATCATAATGTTTTCTAATTTAATCTACCTTTTCGGCATCATATTGTATGAAAAATCTGATTATTTATATCGATATGAAAAAATGTAGAGAATCACTGAAGTGAGGTAAGCTTTTTTGCTGGACTCTGAAAAAGTGTGAGACTAAAACAATCTGCGAGATATTTGGACAACAACCTATTCTGAAAATATGTAAAGTCTACCTCATCTCCTTTGGAAAATAGAAGATGTACTGCCGGCAGCTAGCATATACTTAAGTTTGACATCAGATTATTCAGAAAATCGAATGTAATAGATTTTCATCATATAATAATGATAATAATTTATTGATCCTCTTAGACATTACAAAGCATGTATAGGACAAGTCGAGAAAAAGAAAAATAACAATTTACAGCTTATCAAGGAAATACTCTTGAACGCTATAATAAGACTCATACAATAACAGTTCCTTAACTCATTTCTTGAATCTACTCAAATTAGCCGATTGAAAGTGACCAGGAAGGTGGTTATATAATCTAATGGACTGGTAAATTGGAGATAGTTCAAATTTAGCGGTTTTATGTTTTGGAAATGCCAACATTCGTCTATTTCTAGTGCTATAGTGATGAAAACTAGACAATTTCAGCAAACTATTTTTATGTTATGTATAAACCAAGCCTCTGTATATGAAAATTGAGGCATGTGTCAAGATTCTATGTTCAAGAAACAAAGGCCTACATGAAGATCGGTGAGCAATGTTGAAAATCATTCGCAAGATCCTCTTTTGCAGGATGAAAATTCTTCTGGCGTCCGAAGAATTACCCCACAGCAGAATATTATAGGATAAGTGGCTGAACACCAAGCTATAATATACGTTCAGCAACGATTCCAGAGGAAGATATTTTTTGACCCTACTAATGGCGTAATATGACCTGTTCAGTTGTTTACAAACCGCATCGATATGGAAACTTCATTTCAAATTTCGGTCAATATGTTCTCCCAGAAATTTAGTACTTTCCTTAGCTGCAATGATCTTATCCAGGAAGTGAATGTTCAGCCCACTATCCACAACATTACCGATTGAAAAACGAATACACTCTGTTTTGCTTATGTTGATTATTAGTGCATTCTCTCTGCACCATTGAACAAAGCTCTGAACCAAAACAAGCAGCAACTCTTGAAGCTCCTCAAAGCTTTTAGCTCTTACTGCCACTCAGGTATTATCAGCAAATAGGGTTATCATACATTTCTTTACTACAACAGAAAAATAGTGGGGAGATCATTGATAAAATTTAAAAGAAAAGTGGACCGAGGACAGAACCCTGGGACACACCTAATCTGACATTGTGCTCTGCAGAGAAAGAATTCTGTATTCCGACGGAGATCGTCCTATCTTCGAGATAACTCAAAATCTAATCCAGAAACACTCCCCTGAAACCAAAATTGTAACATTTATCTATAATGAACTTGTATGAAAGACTGTCAAATGCACGCGATAGATCAAAAAATAGTCCAGCAACAAAAAAGCCGTCATCCAGACTTTCATAAACATACTCAACGAAACGTATTGCCCCGGTTGAGATAGAGCGACCAGATCTGAACCCATGTTGGTCACCATCAAGTATGTGAAATTTGTCTAGATTTTTCATGATTCTGTCGAATACAATCCTTTCGAAAACTTTTGAGAAAATACTCAGGATAGAGATTGGTCTGTAATTAGCAAAGTCTTCCACGCTATCTTTTTTGTGAACTGGATTTACAACAGATTTTTTGAAAATATGAGGGAATACTCCCATACTAATTGACTGATTGATTAGGTGAGCGAAATGTGGACAATATCATCACATATCATCTTCAATATTCTTGCTGAAGTGCAGTCGGTGCCAGTACATTTTTTATTTTTTAGGGCTTTTATTATGTCAATCACTTCAATCTCAATAACCGGGTGAAAAAGACTCGAATTCAACATGGAAGATGTAGTGCATGCATTGCACAACGAGTTTCCATAATAATTATTTAGTGCAGTTTCAGCTACAGTGGAAAAATAGTCCGCAAAAAGTTCCGAAACCTCAATACTTTTTTCATAAGATGCACCATCGACAACAAGCGCGATAGTTTGATGGTTTTTATTTTTCAGGCCAGTAAGTTCACTCACAAGTCGCCAAACCAATCTATTTTTATTTTCAGATTGATTTATAAGTTCCCGATGAAAATTAAATTTACTTCTTTTTACTGAGGTGTTATACGATATTTTGGCTCCTTTGTACAAGTCATAGGTTTGCTGACATTTCAGATTGGCATATAACCAATACAAGTTCATCAAATCATGTTTAGCCTTGAAAATCTCTGGGGTTATCCACTTCTTTATCTGGTCTGTTTTATTAGTGAGCCTAATTAATGGACAGCAAGCATCGAATGCATTATGAATTGTGTCAATAAATGATTTGAAACATTCATCGACGTTATTATAGATCTCATTAAACTTACAATTCTTTATTTTAATAATAAAGTAACTTACCTTGCGCTGACTAAGATTCCTCATCACTTTTGATGTACAGTGGGAATAGATATCATGGCTTATAGAAAAAATCAATTGACAGTGCACGATGGTCACTAATATGGGGCTCAAAATGTCACAGTTACAATTAGTTGCACTTAAATTGGTCAAAACGTAATCTACCTTCGATACAGATGTATGGCCATTTATGTTAGTAAAAACTCTAGTGGGTTCATAAGACGAGAGTCTGAAGAGTCTGAGATTGAAACACTCCAAGAAATAAATAAATAGCTTACGACTAGTACTATTATTTTCTAAAAAATCAACATTGAGGTCACCACACACAAATATGGTATCAACTGTATCAACGAGACTATGTAAAATATGTGAAATAATACTTAGGAAGTTAACAAAACTACCTGAACAGGGCCTGTATACACTAAGAACACCCACACGAGCACCATGAGCTAACACTATGGCACCACAAATTTCACACTCCATCTCCTCAGAAAATTTTGAAACGCACAAATTCTTCACCTGAATTCCATCCTTGACATAAATGATGGAGCCACCATGTAATCTTCGAGGACGACAGTAAAAGTCAACCTGTGAGTAACCAGGAAATGTCATAGTTCTGACGTTGTCAGTACAGCACCAGTGTTCAGCAATACTCACAATATCTGGATTTTTCTCAACTAAGAGTACCTCAAGATTCATTAGACAAACATTGGACATTTAATTGCAGTAGTTTAAATTTGTCACAGCTGGATGAATACTTGGGGCTCAATCTGTCGGGACGTTGATTTTTCTCGGCTGAAAAAACGATATATTCGTTTGTAACAGATATTTGGAAAAACGATACCACTCTTCTCAACTAGTTTAACTCAAACAAGTGAGCACAACGAAACTGCTATATCTTCATGTCTACGAAATTGAAATTTCGAAAAATGTATAATCCCTAACTGAACAATGTTTTTTAGTTGAGAGAATAACTTATAAGTAATGAAATATTCTTTAAAAAATCTCAGAATTCTTTCAAAATTTCCTAGCAAGAGGATTTTCACGAAATCTCTTTTGGCAATCTTGTTCGCCCTCACAGAGTGCTTACAGATTTGCCTGTATATCTCGAAAAGTAGCTAAATTATATTACATTATAATTAACGTTAAACCCTTCACATCAAACACTATTGAAAAAGAACTATTAATATCAACCGATATAAAACAATAACGCAGAGAAATAAGTGAACTCCTCGGTATGAATAAGCTGCCAAAAATTCGACTCATTCGACTAATATTGAATCGAAAACCAATCAAGCATGATAAAACTCGTATTCCCGGTGAAATGTATGACGACAGCGGAGAATTTTCATCGCCTCAGTCTATTGTTATACGTAAATAATATAATATAAAATATTATATTATATATATATAAAAGATTGTTAAATAAATACAGGGTGAGTCTTTGACCACTGCGTTAATTTTAACGATAGGTTCTTGAGATCAAAAGAAACACTTTTTCCATTACGGTTTTTCTATATTCAGCTGCGTTGAAAAGTTATAAGCATTTTAAGTTTTCACATTGGGCAAATACCCCTCTGTAGTCCAGTATAGTTTGAATGAAAAATACTTTCCACAGCATCCACTATTGAATCTGAATTGTTTAAAAACATTATTTTCCCTCTAAGAAATGATTCACTCACTCATGTTCCATCCGATGAGGCCCATATCCAACAGGAAGATACAAAATACTAATTTCCTGGTAAAAAAATTCAACACCATAAACATAGATTTTTGTTGTTCTACTATATTTTCATTCTACTTCAAGATTATAAACCATGCCTTTCTAGTGAGAAATTCCAAAAAACCTCAGAATTATTGGGTGTTATCATCATACATTTGCAATTTTCTTCTTAAAATTTCCAAATCATGAAAACCATCATTTCTATGAAAACTTCCAAGGCAAGAGGTTGTCACTGTGTTTTTTTTTAACTCAAAGCCAGAAAAAATCATCTATGATTTTCCAAACACTGATATTTCTGAAGTTTCTTCTCCTTGAAAGAGACCAGTGAACAGGTCTCTTGATATACTGTTAAGAATATGAAAATCTTTTTCGAAATCTTCAACAACAATGAATATGTCACTACGAATAATCATTTTAAAGTGATGTTACTTTGCTTGATGATTATTTTCTGTACTGAATCCCAATAACAATTCACCTGGATAGATTACAAGTATTTCCAGATCTAGGTGTGCAATTATACTTTCTTGAAGAAATACCTGAATTTGATTTTGAAAAATCTACTAGGTGTGATTTTTTGTTAAATCATTAATATGAATCTATTCTGTCTAGACTTTAATTACTGATTACTGATTTTTATAATCAGAGTATCTGTTTTAATAACGTAAACAAGAATATAAATATTGAATAATGGTTATTCATAGATTATGTCAAATTTTAATACCTTAGAATATTAATTTATTACCGAACCCCAGGAGCGAAAAAATTAATATTTGCAATGTTTTTTTAAATGAAAGATAATATCTCTAACTATTATTGATCTTTAGTTATAATTTTCCTCAGAATAATTAGAGTGAATTATTATCACATTAAAATATTATAACGTCTCTGTGGTGGGTAGTTCCAAATAAAAAAGTGTTCTGTGGTTCCTTGTTGTTTTGATTCTGTTTGAAACTGTCAACAGTTATTTGTAGCATTCTTTCAGAAAAATGTGGAAAATATTGGAAGGATAATATCGATAGTTTTAAATTATTCAATTCAGTATGAAATGATTATGGTCAGAAAATGCATTCTATTCTAATCTTTCTTGTTTATGAGCTTATAGCTTCCAGTTTCAATATTGATTGAATTTTAATTAACCATGCATCATAACAAACATTAAGAAATATTAAAACTAAGTCAAATTCTATTATCTCCTAAGTTTGTGAACAAGGTTGAATCGGTGTATGAAATAAAAATAATAAAGGTATAAAACAAATCTAGGAAACTGGGATCGAAGTTTTTAAAATCTCATATGAGCTCAATTTGCAGCATTTCTATGTTAGAATAGGTATAATTTGATGAACCCTGAAAGTCTGAAGCTATAAAACACCAGCTCTTCATAAAGACAAGTCTTCAATTTAACAGGTCCTGACAGAAAATACTTTACCTATTTCAACGGTCAAAATATACCGAAGAGTGATGGAAAACTTTTTCTGTATTTATTATGGAATATAATTCTGGATTAAATATAAAACAAGGTGCTAGACATTATTAACAATGAATACAGGAAATGACAATTTAGATTTTGTGGTGAATGTAAGACAAAAATTGTTCAGTGGTTAATTTCATCTATAGTGGTGGAACCATAGACTGGAGAGATTTCCCCAACCTTTTGTAGAAATATTTAATAAAGACATAAAATATGGCAACATTGAACAAATCTGATTATTGAATCATTTCAGCATTTTCAGAGTTGGATTTGGGAAAATCAGAAAATTTGGACAAAATTATATCGATTCAATTCCTTTCAACTTCAAATATCTCTAGAATGGTGCAATTTAGGAGATAAGATGAGGAATGATTTTATATGCAAAAAAGACTAATGATTCCAGGAAGTACGAGATACGGACCTTTAGTTTAAGCGATATTTGTTCTTCATGCAATTTAACCAATCTGTAGAGTAGTAGTGAGAAACCCACAAGAAGTGGAATAAATCTATTGATGCCAAAATATGCACGAGTGTTATCAAAAACCTTCTACAAGAGATCATTTCAATTGATATTCTCGTTTGAATATTACAGGTAAAAATGCAATTTTTTTATGAAATTTCAACACCCTATATCTTTTGAACGGGGCCAAATTTGGAAAAATGTTATAGGAAGAAAATGTTTCTTTTGACGTCAAGAATCTATGGTTAAAATTAACGCAGTTGGCAAAGACTCACCCTGTATATATTCTTTTGAACTTTTGGCTTACTTTATTTAGTTAGCAAACAATAAAGCATATAGATCAGGGGTTAGTGACGGGCGTATGACATAAAAGCCTAGGGAAAAAACCCCAGTAAAAAGAAATTCTTTATCGCTTATGTTCATATTGAAGAATGTATTATACCAGATTGGTTTACGTGACTTCAATCTTGGAATTTCATTTTGTGGAATGTAAGAAATAATTGGAAATAAATTAGGAAAATAATGATATTTGTTCCAAGAATTCAGAGCTGCAGTCTGTCTGCGAATATGGTGAGGGACAATATTAGACAAAACTGGTAACCAATGATCCGGTGTAGATGTTATAGTGCCAGTAATTATTCTCATGGATGTATTCAATTGTCATCGATTTTTTGTGTATGTGCACTATTAAACCAAACAGAGCAACAATACTCAGCTACAGAAAAACTAGGGCTAGAAATGCTGTGCGAAGAGTGGAAGCATCAGCACCCCAAGACGATCCAGCTAACTTCTGAATAATATTATTCCTAGTTTTCAGTTTTAGGCTCAGATCATTTAAATGAGCCTTGTAATTGAGAGATGAATCTAATTTAACTACTTAGTATTTTGGATGTTTGATAATAGAATCATTGAAAGTTACAGCTAATTGCCTATATTTTTCATGATTATTCAGATGGAAACAAGATACCTCCAGAGTATGGAAAGCCGAATGTTGGTGAGCAATTGCAATGTCGTCAGCATAAACAAACTTTTAAGATGATGTCGTGGGTAAATCACTTAGATATAAATTGAAAAGTAAAGGAGCTAAAACTGATCCTTGAGGAAGACCGTTTTTCAATGTTTTGAAATTGCTGCTTTTATTGTCAATAAAAACACCAAACTTTCTATCAGATAACATATTTTCTAATAATCGTACCATTTTCCACACTTCATATAGTATAGAGTTTGAAAATTAATCCATCTTTTCACACAGTGTCATATGCCGAAGATAAATCAATGAAAGCAGCTCCTGGTTTCAACCTATCAATGAAGCCTGATTCTATGCGTTGTAAGGCTCAGAACCTGATCTGAACAATTTCTATTCTTCCTAGAGCCTCCCTGGAAATTTTGTAGAGCATTTTCTATGGAAGATTCAATTCTAAAAAGAATAAACCTTCCTTATATTTTGAAAGGAACACTCAATAAACTGATGGGTCTATAACCACTAGGATCACAAGGATTTTTTTCTCGTTTCAAAATACTTATTACTTTAGCCTTACGAAATTCGAAAGAAAAGTTTCCTGAATTCAAAAGAAACCGATAATTTGTACAAAGACTATCAAAAATCACCATCCGTTGATAAATGTGAAAGGCTCATGAATGCAATCAATACAAGCCGAAAAGAGAAATGGGATAGTGTTGTATCAAAAATGAATTCTACACATTCGTGTCTGAGTTCATGGGATATATTGAGAAAATTAGGTGAAGCTACTCCCCTTGCTTCATCATCATCAAAAATTGATCCAAGTTTAATCGCTCGCCGCCGAGTTAATATATCTGAATCAGTCAATATATCCCAATCTAAAATGAGGAATATGAAGAAAAATTTACACATATTCAGGAGATCAGTTCCTACTTTAAAACATGTGTCACATCCATTCAATATAGATGAATTGAGGGCTGCAATCAAATCTACCAAATCTCGAAAGGCAGCAGGTTTTGACGGAATTTACCCAGAATTCATCAAACATTTAGAAAAAAAGGCCTTGCAGGAAGATATTGAACGCTTATATGAATGGTGCGCTCTGAATGAACTACCATTAAATATTAGCAAATGTAAAGATTTGACTTATTCAAGAAAATAAACCACTGAAGTATTCAATTACAGTGTTGACAACAAGGTGTTGAAGAAGGTTAACGAATGTAAGCATTTAGGTGTTTTGTTTGATAGCACCCTTTTATTCGACCTGCACATCAATAGGATTATCTGTGAAGCCATTAGAACTCCAGGTACTCTACTGTAAGGTATTTTCGAATATACTAGCTATTCAGTCTGTATATTTCAGTTTAGTATGTACCAAACTTGAATACTGTGCTTTAGTATGGAATTCTCTTCACGAAAAATACAGTATTGCGTTGGAATATATAAAAAAAAATTAAAAAATTTTTTTATTACAAAAAACATAAAATTTACCCTATTATTCAATCCAACTCCGTAAGTTTGAATAAGAGAAGAGAAATTGCAGGTGCGATCTTTGCGTTGAAGCTAGTCAGTGGTCAGAAGCTTGAATGGTTTACCCACAGTTGATATGTTTTTTCTAAATACCATATTCAATTCTGAGTTCATGGGATATATTGAGAAAATTAGGTGAAGCTACCCCCCTTGCTTCATCATCATCAAAAATTGCTCCAAGTTCAATCGCTCGCCGCCTAGTTAATGTATCTGAATCAGTCAATATATCCCAATCTAAAATGAGGAATATGATGAAAAATTTACACATATTCAGGAGATCAGTTCCTACTTTAAAACATGTGTCACATCCATTCAATATAGATGAATTGAGGGCTGCAATCAAATCTACCAAATCTCGAAAGGCAGCAGGTTTTGACGGAATTTATCCAGAATTCATCAAACATTTAGAAAAAATAGCCTTGTAGGAAGATATTGATCGCTTATATGAATGATGCGCTCTGAATGAACTACCATTAAATATTAGCAAATGTAAAGATTTGACTTTTTCAAGAAAATAAACCACCGAAGTATTCAATTACAGTGTTGAAGAAGGTTAACGAATGTAAGCATTTAGGTGTTTTGTTTGATAGCACACTTTTATTCGACCTGCACATCAATAGGATTATCTGTGAAGCCAATAGAACTCTAGGTACTCTACTGTAAGGTATTTTCGAATATACTAGCTATTCAGTCTGTATATTTCAGTTTAGTATGTACCAAACTTGAATACTGTGCTTCAGTATGGAATTCTCTTCACGTAAAATACAGTATTGCGTTAGAAAATATCAAAAAAAAATTTAAAAATTTTTTTTATCACAAGAAACATAAAATTTACCCTATTATTTAATCCAACTCCGTAAGTTTGAATAAGAGAAGAGAAATTTCAGGTGCGATCTTTGCGTTGAAGCTAGTCAGTGGTCAGAAGCTTGAATGGTTTACCCACAGTTGATATGTTTTTTCTAAATACCATATTCAATTCAGAAAGCAATTGTATTTATTGATAAAAAACAAATTTTTATGCTGCTTAACTTCGGCTGACGACAGCTTGAGGGCACAATATTGTATTTAGGTATATACTAATTGTTTACACCTGTAATTCGACATGTACCTGTTGGATGTAAAATATTTAAATAAATAAATAAATATTCAGTAATTATCAACTTAACAAACATAAAATGTAGCTAACTTACTCAGTGAATTCTAGAATCGAACATTACGTCTTCCAGATCATAATAGAAGGGCCATGGAATGACATCCACTCCCTCCCACTTCTGCCTTAATGTGATAATTAAGGAAGTGACGTTTAAGCGATGAGTGACATTAGAGTTCGACGACGTTTCGCTCAACTATTATATTTAATCTTCAGTTAAAGTTTCACAGGCTTCTCACTAATGAATCGTTAATACGCATTAGAGACAGGAATTTGCATCTAATCAAGAAATGTTTTTGTCACGGCAAGAAAATGGGAGTGACTGAGGGAAATGCGAAAGCTAGTAGGAAAGGAAGATGGGAGATGAAGGGTTTGTCGATCGAGGTGCAATTGTGGAGATATCGAGCCCTGTATCTTATGATGAATGATTCCGGCGACTTCTTATAATTACCAAGCTAGTCTACATCGGATAGAATTATCACATATTTTGAATAGTTGGCAGACTGTCAGCTAATTGCAGAGAGTAAAGCTGAAATTCGTACGCCATGTCGATATACTTTTTTGTTATGAGCTCACTAAAATTTGTTATTCGATCAATCAATTTATAAATTTGTACTTTTCAAGAACGGCTAGTTCAATCAAACCAATTCATTTTTTGTTATGAGAAACACATATCCATCTACAACAGATACAAGAAAATTGGCACATAATTTCAACCCATATTTCTCTCAAGATGCATATAATTTGACAAAAACTTACAAGAAGAAAATCTTAATTTCAAGTCGAAGAGAAAAATTAAGACAAAATTCCTGAAAATTTCATCTTTTTGGCGTGAAGGGAAAAGAAATAGTTGAAAATTCAAGACGAAAAACAGTTTTTTGTGAATAAATCAGAAAATATCCAATTTAGGGCAAGGGTGTGATGCATACACTCACATTATTTTTTAACGTAGATTCAATATCTGCCATAAAAAAATGGGGTGCTAATTTGAAAAAATTGATTTTTCACGATTTTGTCATCCCTAACTTTGAAAGCGATTTTTTCACCCCCTGTATCATGAATCGCAATTTCGTTTATTAAAGTGGATACACCAATCTTACATCTTGAAAAATCCCAAAAATGAAAAATTTCCATCCAAAAACCTCGAAGTTATTCTTGTTTCAGCGGAGCTCTGTTTTCGATTTTTTTTTCGAACTTTCCTGCTCAGAGAGAATTTTCCAACCAAAACTGAAAAATGTGACATCAAAATAACTTGAAATTTTTTAAGGAATCTATTTCTGTAATAAAGAAATGGTGTAATTTGAAAAATGGAAGTTGACGTCATTTCCGGAAAAATCGGAGGTGATCATGCCTTGAAAATATTTTAGATTTCATCAGCATCGTGAAATACTTATAAGTGCTGAATTTCATGAAAATACGTTCTGTAGTTTCCCGTATAAATATGGGTGAGGTTTCTCGTGAAAGACCCTGTAAATAGGTTTTATTGATCTCCATAGCTGAGTATAATGGAACACGGCTAAATATTCAGCTGAGCTATAGAACCTGAGTTCAAATCTCACCAAAGGCAAAATTTTGAACCATTAGGTTCCAGATGGTAGTAAGTAGCCTTTTATCTGGTTATAGAACAGAGCTTTGATCGGTGAAAAAGCGACTATTATTATTATCAATAAATCCAACCAAACCAATAGATATCATTTTGGAAGAGACGGCTTTTTTTAATTGGCACAAATGTAAGCGACCAGAAATGGAAACAATCGTTGTGGTAGAACTTATTATTTAATATGTGGTCTGAATTGCTTCAGACCGTCTGTAAGCACGATACCGGAATGAGCCAGAAAGATGAAAATTTCAGTGAAGTTTTGCGAGATGACTTTCATGGTTAGATTAAATAGGTATGGTGTAAAATCGACTCAGTATTTTTGGAATGATGACAGAAATTTCTTTTTACATCACAATTTGAAGTAATTCTTTCAAGATGTGGTACCATTCCGTCCAATATCCATTGATAATATTTTTAACTAGGGCAAATCAATAATTGAGTAGATGTGACTTTTTCAGTGTTTTAATAATTCTTTAAAAGTTCTGTAAGCATATATTTTCTACCTCATTAAAATATCTTTCAAGTTACAACTTGATCAGATGCTTATTCTAGAACTCATTAAAGAACCTGAATTTCAGATGGTCATAGCCACTCAACCATTCGATAGATTTGCCCAAAAATGAATTTGACCCAGATATTTCGGCGAATCACCTAATCTGAAAATATCAAAATTCTAGCTCATCTCTTTCGAAAGATAGGAGAAGTATGAGGTTGATGGGACATACTCAAGTCTGACCTTGAACCCAATCGATTGAAACTATTTCAAGCCCGATACTAGAAGAATACATACATTTGGTCGAAACGATCTGTTGCGATATTCTCGCAAGAAAGGATAGTTCTTGGAATTTAGGGCAGCGGCCTTTACTTCCAAGAAAGCTTCCTATCGGACGGAATTTCGGGAATCCCTAAGCTCAGCTCCTGTATTTTAGATACATTCGATCTTTCTCATTTATTCAAGAACCTCTCTGTAGCGCTACTCTCGCAACAAAGGACACTTCTGGGAATTCAGGGCCGCGGCCGTTACTTCCAAGAATGCCTTCTAACGGACGGAATTTTGGGAATCCCTAAGAGCAACTACAGGTACTTTCGATACGGCCGACCTCTTTCAATTATTCAGGAACCCTCTCACAGTACATTTCTCATTTGACCACCAGTGTGCTCAGTTCTACCAGTAAGTTCCTCGTAGTTTAATATCATCTCTCTGTTATACATTTTCTCCAGTTGGGTCAGTTAGATACCCTACTACATTGTGAATCTGAGTTATTCAGCTGCAATCCTCCCAAGTGAATCAAGAAAGTTGTGATTTGTGAATCTGTGAAGCAGTTGCATATTGCCAAGCCACAATTTGTTAGTGGAAGTTTCACCCAAAGTACCTGCACCTTATTTTGTACCCTCGACGATTTAAGCAGAGCTGTGGTGAATTTCATATCAGGAAAATAAGGTCAGATTTTTCTAGTGTCTTGTCTTACCAGAAGTGTTCGAGATTGAGCAAAAAAGTTAAAATACTTGGACTTTGTAGACATTTAAAAATTCTTCTCTGTGAATATAAACTCTCGAGTGCTAAACGTTGTTAATCCTTCTTATCTGTGAATACATAATTTTCTTACAACTACAAAAACTTGTTTTATTCACATTGCAAACATCTCTTCTACCAAAGATAATATTTGGATCTACTGTTAGAGTATAACCAGCGACTCAGGAAGTGCGCTTCTCTCCATTAAGCGGCTGATTTTTATTACTGCTAATTTTGTACCCGCACACGATCGGTCGCTGCTCTACTAGGAACATAAGCGTAACCAAAAACTTACCTACTATAAATTTATTTAACATACAATTCATACAACAATTTACAAATGTATGCTTGTGCAGGGAAACCCCCAAATTTGAAAAATTCACTTTCAATTTGACAAATTTTATTCAAACCAAAAATGAATTTCACCCAATTCAAACAAACAACGAGCTACGTGTGATAAATCCTATCCTGAGCTTAAATGACCGCAGTAAAACGGAAAACGAAAATTCGTTCATTGAGGAAAGGCAACTGTGCATAATTGCATAATTCGTGGTTCTAGTCCGAATTCGAAAAATATCCTTGATGGGATATTAAATGGAACTCTGGCCATTAATTCAGAGCTCTGTACTAGACTGTGTATAAGTTTGTATATCAGACACCCAATGAACAATTTTTGTTTCATTGAAGTTTTATAATGGTTTAAAGAACCAAGTAATAAAACCTGAAGCTATATTTATTGGTGCTAGCAACACTAATAAACCAATTATATAACCCTAAAAGGACAATGGAGAGTACTATAAGAGTTACCAACACCTGATTTTTCTGATGTGAAAACAGCCGAGTGAGATAGCCTGTTTTGTACAGAATTTTTCGTACTCCACTGGAATATTGGCCGGATAGCGATGCGAACAATTTTGATTCGCCCAGATATTTTGAGATTTTTCTATTTTCACGTTGGAATCTGGATACGGTACGTTCTCTACGACGATGGCTCATGATGAATCCATTACTAGCACTCATTCCATAGCACTCCCGGGTCGAATATGCTGAATGACGGACGAGTTTTCAATAAAAAATTCTTATCTGGCAAACTAGACATAGGATTGATGTCAAATTTGGCTATAGCATCCAGATAGATAAACTGACATATACTTCTTATGCCAGATTTACTTGCACCCCCCAGGGGGGTCAGTAGGTACCCAGCCAGATTATTGAAAACTTATAAAGAATCAATCAAACGTAAGAATGCTATCATACTTCCGCAAAATTATCTATATATTGACAAAAAAAATAATTCAGTAGTTATCTCTGACTTGCAACCCCATGAGGGGCTAAAATAACGGCTTAATGATGATTCAAGCAGATTCGAAAATCTCGAGAACTAGACATAGAATCGACACAGAATGTGGTATTTATTCGTCTCTATATACACAGAATAATTCTATGACTTCATTCCACTTGCACTCTCTGGGGGGCTAGCCGAGTTCCAGCCAAGTTTTCTGTGAGTAATTCATACCTGGGAAACTAGACATAGGATTGAGGTCAAATTAGACAATAACATCCAGAAGCATCAACTCATAATTTCTGCATATCACACATTCACTTGCACCCCCCAGGGGGGTCAGTAGGCACTCAGCCTAATTATCAAAAATTCATAAAAAAACAACCATACATGAGAATGGCCTCATACTCCTACAGAATTGTCTATATATTGACAAAAAGAATATTCTAGTAGTTATCTTTGACTTTCACCCCTATGGAGGCTTAAATAACGGCCTAATTATGATTCGAGTAGATACAAATATCTCGAGAACTAGACATAGAATCTACAAGAAATTTTGCATATATTCGTCTCTTTATATGCACAAAATAATTTTATAACTCACTTCCACTTGCACCCCTTGAAGGGGGCTAGCCGAGTTCCAGTCGAGTTATCTGTGAGCACTTCATACAATGCACAATTTTAAATTAACAAATTTCCAAAAATTTGGTGTATCCACCTGAATATTCCGTTCAATACTGCTTATCCACCTACCGTACAACATATCACCGATATTCTCACACATTGATCGGATTCCGCTAAATTTGACATAATCC
This sequence comes from Micraspis discolor, assembly GCA_030674115.1. NCBI lineage: Eukaryota > Metazoa > Arthropoda > Insecta > Coleoptera > Coccinellidae > Micraspis > Micraspis discolor. The sequence continues at coordinate 2,182,721 of JARTUT010001311.1, read as the reverse complement.
GAAGGAGATTGATATTTGAGTTTATACATTCTATGTGCTATCTTCTTATGTCTAATTTAGTTTATTAATTCTCAACTAAATCAAACCGGATATTTATTCGATTTGTTTACTTTAATAGAATTGAATCTAGTTATCCCATTTGGAGAATTTTCATGAAACTTTGAGACAACCGAATCCATATTTTCAAGATCAAAAAGCAGCAGACGCAAGAAGATAAGCATATATTGAAACCAAGATAGCCACCCCTTCACTCATAGTCTTAGCACTAATACGACTGTTTCTATCGAACCCATATACATATACAGAATGACGGAGGACAAATTTCTGCATCCAGAAAGTTTTCACTGAGTCACGATTTGGTGAGCACTACAATGTCATAATCACATTTTTGCAAATTAAGATAAGAGTTTCGTTCTTATCTACAAACGTTCTGATAGTTGTAACCTACGGTTGCACTATTGGCGCCCAACGTGGGGCCCGCTGTTTCTTTAAAGCTTCACAGTGCTTGACTTCTCTTTTCTCTTTCTTTTCTGGAAATCTTGTGAAATATTTGATCCGACAGAATTTGTGCAAAATTTACTAACATATATTTTCACTGTTGAATGAACTCCTTCCTTTTCGATTGATTTCTAAATTTTTTTTTTTCGAAAAATAATATTTCATAGAAATTCTATTTATTTATTACCGATAATTTTTTGGCGTTGATATTCACACATTTTTACGAGTCATTCCCGGGGTATTTATATACAATATTTTTCTTTTCAAACTTTTTAAACTTTTCTGGTAGCTTTTCTATCTACATTCATATTTCTTTATTTTCACTACAAAATGAATTCCAATCATTTAAAAATTGATGAGTTGACATATGAAATTAAAATAAGAGGTTTCGATCCTACCGGTGATATTCATGCTAAAAGAAAAATCCTGAGAGGACTACTTAGTCAGGAAAGGGCAAATCGCAGCTTTCATGTCGTGTCAAATCCGTATACTCATGATGAGGACGTGATCGGAATTTGTGAAACTATTAATGACTTAAAGGAATTATTTCTGACTTGGAAGGAAATAAAAATGACCCTGCTTTTTGAGGATTTCAAGTCGCTTGGCTCATTTGTCTAATCGATTATCTAAAATGGTTGCTTAAGATGATCCTGAGGTTCTGATGAGGCAGAAACTGGAGTATGAGGTTGTGGAGTTGGAAGTTGATTTTGATATGAAGGCAACAGAGGTGCCTGTTTCTGTACCTTATGTTGGTGTATGTAATGGTTATTTTGTTGCTCCACATAAGTGGAATATTTATTTCTCAGGTTCGGATCAAACTGAATCAGTGAATTCATTTTTGGAGAAGGTGGAATGGTAGCGACAGGCACGAGGTGTATCGAAACAGGAATTACTCCAGTCGGCTTGTGACTTGTTTAGAGGTTCTGCATGGACGTGGTTTGTGAATAACAAAGGTAAATTTCAGACTTGGGATGAGCTTGTGGTGTAGTTGAGAAAGGATTTTCTTCCTTACTTTTACGAGGAGGATTTGGAACAGGAGATCAACGCAAGGACACAGGGATCCAAAGAGAGAGTTTCTTTATATATTTCCTCAATGGAAGGTCTTTCAATAGGTTGGCAAATAAACCCAATGAGGCAACTAGGGTTAGGAAAATTCGTAGGAACCTGCTGCCATTTTTTATTTCAGGCTTGGCGATGTATGACCCCAAGACGGTTAGTGAGCTTACCGATCTCTGCAAGAAACTCGAGGAATCTAGTATTTGGGTGAGCCGTTATAAAGTTCCACCAAATCATGATTCTGGCCTCTTAGAACCAGACCTCAGTAGACCAGTTCGTGACTCTAATTCTTCCTCTTATAGGTCTGTTTCTCGTAGTCAATCTAATAATGTATCTACAATATCTGGTTCTCGATGTTGGAATTGCGGTTTAGCAGGTCACAACTATCCTCAATGTCGAAAACCCAAAACAGTATTTTGTTATGGATGTGGTAAAAAAGACACAGTCAAGTCTAGATGTGGTCAATGTAATTCAAAAAACGCGAATCGAGGTGGCGAGAACACGAATCTCGTCACCAGTCAGAACAGTCACGTTTCAGCAAATCGAAATTCCTCCAATCATGTTGCCGCAAAATCGAAAACCAACCGGAGACAAAACGTTTCGAACCAATAAAATATTCACATGTTGAACCTTCAGATGTAAATATCAATCCCTTTTTTGTAAAAAAACCTAACGATAATCGCCCCTATCTGAACATTGAAATTTTCGGTCAAAGAATACTTGCCTTAGCTGACACTGGTAGTACTTCTTCTATTCTGGGTTCTACTGGTTTTTCCCTTTTGCAAAAATTTTAACATTCCGATTAAGTATGAGTCGCCGATTAACGTTACTACTGCTGATGGTAAACCGCAGGATTTCCTGGGATATATTTCAGTTCCTATTTCGCTTGAGGGTATTTCGAAGGAGATGAAAATTTTAGTAATTCCTTCTGTCACACATACTTTAATTTTGGGTATGGATTTTTTCAATCTTATTGGATTGAAGCTAACTTCTCCAATCTCTCCTATACTTCTGAAGCTTCCATAAATTCAGTAAAAGCTATCAAGCCTTTCTTTGAGTTGTCATCTTCCGAGAAAAAAGAACTTGAGAATGTCATACACTCTTTCGACTCAATAGCTCCCAAACATAAAATCGATAGTACAAATTTGATAACTCATCACATAGATACAGGAGACGCGAAACCAATTGTTCAGCTACAATATCCTTTGTCGCCTGCTATGCAAAAACATTTGAATAAAGAGATTGATGAAATGTTACGATTGCAGGTAATTCGTCCTTCTCAATCGTCATGGTGTACTCCGTTGTGGTTAGTTCCAAAACGTACGGGAGAATATCGTGTATGTTTTGATGGTAGGAAAATTAAATCAGGTTACAGCAGACGATACGTACCCTATGCCTCAGATAGATTGTATCCTTAACAAGTTGAGGGACGCAAGATATCTCTCTTCGATTGATTTGACGAAAGCGTTTTCCAGATTCCTTTAGATGATTCTTCTTGTGCGAAAACAGCATTTGCAGTTCCAGGCAGAGGTTTATTCGAGTTTATTGTTTGTCCATTTGGACTTAAGAATAGTCCAAAAAGCTATGGTTCGCTTGATGGATAGAGTTATAGGTCCATACTTGGCCCCTTATTGTTTTGTCTATCTAGATGACATCATCATAGCCACTCAACTTTTGAGCTTCATATGAAGGTTTTGATGGAGGTTTATCAGAGGCTCAAAAATGCGAATCTCACTGTGAATTTGGACAAGTGTGAGTTCTGCCGCTCATCTCTTGTTTATCTTGGGTTTGTCGTCGATGAGCATGGTTTGAGAACTGATCCAGAAAAGGTTTCTGCGATAGTCAATTATCCAACCCCCAAGAGCACAACCGAAATCAAGCGTTTGATTGGTTTAGTGGGATGGTATCGGCGTTTCATAAAAGATTTTTCAACTATCTGTTCTCCTATATCTGACTTGTTGCATGGTCGAAAAAAAGGACAACCTATAACTTGGACTCCTGAAGCTGAAGAAGCTTTCACTGAAATAAAATCTCGTCTAGTTTCAGCTCCAGTTCTCGCCAGCCCGGATTTCTCAAAGCCCTTCATCATTCAGTGTGATGCTTCGGACACAGGCGTTGGTGCAATATTATACCAAGAGTGTGATGGTTTGGAACACCCTGTAGCTTATGCAAGCAAGACTTTAACAACCTGTCAACGTAAATATACCGTGACCGAAAAGGAACTTCTAGCAGTAATTTTTGGAATTGAAAAATTCAGAAGTTATGTGGAAGGTACCAAGTTTACTGTCGAATCTGATCATGCTTCTCTTATCTATCTCCATAACTTGTCAAATCCCTCTGGTCGTTTGACTAGGTGGGCAGTTAAACTTTCTCAATTTGATTTTACAATAAAACATCGAAAAGGATCCTTGAATGTAGTGGCTGATGCATTATCGCGTTCGGTCGCAGATATTTCTGTAATTGACGTTACTACCTTTCAACCTGATAAATGGTATAAATCCATGATAGAAAATGTTCTGAAAAAGTCCCGAAAAATATCCCTCCTTTCGAGTAGAAAACGGAATTTTGTACAAACATATTTTTCTAATCTCAATTTAACCAGCAATTTAACTGATTGGAAAATCGTGGTCCCTTCAGCTAATCGTTCGGAAATTCTTAACTTTTATCATGATAAGGAAACATCTGCTCATCTAGGTATATCTAAAACGCTTAATCAATATCTGAATTATACTACTGGCCAAAAATCCGAAGTGATGTGTACAAGTATGTTAGAAAGTGTCCTATTTGTGCTGCCTGTAAAAATACGAACTTACCTCCGGCCAGTCAAATGGGTTCATATAAAAATATAAATTTTCCGTTTCAGTGTCTTTCTGCTGATATTTTGGGTCCGTATCCGAGATCTAAGCAAGGAAATCAATATGTTTTTGTGGTGGTCGATTGGTTCACCAAATTTACTCTTGTTCATCCGATGTCTAAAGCCACTTCTAAGAATATTGTTAAATTTATGGAAAATAATGTATTTCTCATTTACGGCGTACCACAGATTGTAATGGTCGATAACGGTAGTCAATTCATAAGCAAAGAGTTCAAGAATTTAATGGAAACATACCGTGTACAAAAAATATGGTATAACGCAAAATATCATCCTCAAGTTAATTTCGCAGAAAGAGTAAATAAAGTGATAGTGACTTCAATTCGCTGCTATATTCATGATAATCACAAAAATTGGGATTCCTCTATTTTCAAAGTAGCTCAAGCTATAAGATTGGCGAAACATGATGTCACCGGTTATTCTCCTGCTTTCCTCACTTTCGCTAGGAATGTTCCGGTTACAGGGGATTTTTATGGAAAAATTTCCGAGAATGATAAGAGTATTCTTTCCGTTTCAGACAAATCGCAACGAATTGATGATATTCAACAGCTTCCGGATTTATTTGTCGAAGTGCGAAATAGATTGCACCAGGCTTATCTTAGGAGCTCTCATCAGTACAATTTGAGAAGGAGAAAACTCCAGATTCTATGTAGGTGACAAGGTGTGGAAGAGGAATGTTACTCTCTCTTCAGCTGGCAACAATTTTTGTGCCAAGTTGGCCCCTAAGTTTGTACCATGTGTTGTAACTGGGGTGGTGTCTGACTTAGTTTACAAACTTCAGGATTTAGATGGTAACGATTTGGGACGCTGGCACGTTAAGGATCTTAAGTCTGCTTATGTGGACGAGAATTCAGATTCCGATGAGGAGCTATATTTCAGCGCTGATTCAGATGATAGCTCGAAGTAATTGTATCTTCATTTTTTTGCCTTATCTTATTTTATATCTATCGTAATGCAGAATGAATCGGTTGAATGGTATGAACTATGAAAGAATCTATATTTTGGTAGTTCCTATGGAAAATTTGTGCTTTCATGAGTGGACCTTCAACAGAGTTATTTTGGGATTTAGCAATTTTGACATTTGAAACCCTGTGTATGATATGAATTTGCATTCTATACGATATAATATCTAAATTATCTATCTTTAACTTACCTTATCTTGTACTTTATTTATCTATCTTTACTTTAATTATCTAATACAATACTCGTATCTATTACTTAATTTTGAGCTTGATGTTAATGCCTGAATTTCTACCTGATTTCTTGATGATTGGTTTTAGTCAGAGTGAGAAAAATTTGTAAACTTCTCAAGTTTCCAAATTTTTTTACCCAGGTGGGGTGGTGTGTAACGATTTTACGTTACATCCCGTATTCCCTTTCGCCGTGCCGCCAATGCTTCCGTACTTCACGGAACAATGAAACCCGTTTGTCGCGAAGAGGGAGGAGGTCATTTTCAATTTTCATTTTATGAAAGATTTTGAAGGTCACTTAGATTTGAGACAAGACGTTGTGAAGAGGTGATAAGAAGTGAGTGTGGTTTCTGGTGAATGATTTTATCTTAATTAATTGATTCAATTAAATTTATCTTTTTCCTTTTTCCTTATTCAGGAATTTCATTTAACAAATTTCTTTATTTAATCCTTGCTCACATTCAGAGAGATAGGGATTTTATTTACATTTATTTTTTCTTTCATTTCTTCAGTTGCCAGAGAGTACATGCTCCCTTTTTTTATCCTCATTTTTATATTCATTTTGTATGGTTCTTTCGGATCATTTATCTAAATTTCAATTCTAAACTTTATAATATTCATTATTAATTCAGAAGATATATTGAACTTGATTTTACTTCTCTTTCCGGAAAGTAGACTATAATATATGATTGAAAATATATTTAATATTTGTTCATATTAATTATATTGCTTATATTTGTCATATCTCTATTGAAATTATTTGGGCTCAGAATTTGTGAAACATTTACTGGTTTTTATCATCATATTGCCAGAAGAGTTAGAACAGAATTTAAGTTGATAACCATTTTGACCTATACTAATTTTGATTTATTCTGCACTGCATGCTGGAGTATCAGTCGACATTGGAGAAATCAACATCATCTTAGAAACTGACTCTTACGAAGATCAGAATATTTTTGGCTAGTATCCAACCAACGAGCCTCCACCAATTCGAACAAGTCTCCACCAAACTGAAAGGCCTCCACCAAACTGAATTAAGTATCAGGCCATCCAAAAATCAGTTGGTTATTATCTACCCAGCAAGCTTCTACGACACTCAACTCTGAATATTCAGAAATTTGGATTAAAATACCTGGAATAAACACAAGTGAGGTCTCAAAATTCTTGTTTCTAACTTGAACATATCCAAATTCTGTCTGGAGTCCATTACCTTTTATAAAGCCAAATTTGTATCTGTATATATATTTTTATTATAAATCAGCCTTCAGCAATAATTGTTAACAACATTTTTTGTAAATTTATAGTTTGATTAAATTTTAAAAGTAATTTCCTTTATATTGAGTATAAGCAAGATTTCTCTCGGTTTACTTGTTAAACCTGGCGCTTAACAAAAGTTAAGTTCTGTGAAGTTGATTTTGAGACTCACCCCTCACCGTAACAGTCTGTGCAGCCGATAGGCATACGTGCAAAGGTAGGTTACACAATTTTTTTTTTTTTTTTTTTTTTTTTTAATTTTTTTTTGTCTCAAATCTAAGTGACCTTCAAAATCTTTCATAAAATGAAAATTGAAAATGACCTCCTTCCTCTTCGCGACAAACGGGTTTCATTGTTCCGTGAAGTACGGAAGCATTGGCGGCACGGCGAAAGGGAATACGGGATGTAACGTAAAATCGTTACATAGTACACAGATAAGTTATGGGGGTTCACATTACTTTTTTTTTCCATACACTCACTATTTTAGGTACATAGTAATAGTAATAGTAATAATGTTTATTTCATAAATGAACAAAATACAAACTGAAGTTTACTATTTTTACATGGAAGAATATCCAAGGAAACCAACCGTAACACACGAAATAAACAGAAAGCAAACCTCTCGAAGGTGAGATCCCGCAGGATCAAACCTTGTGTGAGAGTGAAAAACAAAAGTCTAAGTTCACAGGTAAAGATGTCTTCTCCGCAATTTTCCAGCAAAGGGCAGACCAAGGATGTAACACGAATCAACTGAAGACTCCAGGACTAGTGGTCCATCAAGCAATAGGCGTTCTTTATGTCTATTAAACTGGCTATGAAGTGTCTCGACTGACTCAAGATCCAACCTTTTATTTTCCTCTTAAAAGTAGCTATTATATCGGGCATCTTCAAGACTTGAGGGATACTATTATAAAGTGCAAGGAACAGATGCGATCTCTGCCCCTTTGTCCCACGTGTGGTAGGCAACAGAATGAACTGACCCCTATTTCTGGTGTCGTGTCTATGCTCGTTGAAACTTGCAGACGTTATGTTCCTCCTCTGGCGAACCGCAAGTGCCAGAAAAAACAACTGACTCACATCCATCACATTGGCAATTCTGAACAGCTCGTCAGATGGAAAACGATAATGCTTATTGAAAATTACTTTCAGAATCCATTTCTGTGTTATTTCGAGCTTGTGTATATGAGTTTTGACAATTCCTCCCCAGCCCAGTAAACCATACGCTAAATGAGGCTGCACCAACACCAAGTGTAGTGTTCTTAACAATTTAGTATCACAGATTTTTAAATTTCACTATCAGAGTTCTCAGTTTTCGGACTATCTTATCGATGTGTTGTTTCCATGTGAGGTGTCTGTCCAACACAACGCCCAAGTATTTTACTGTGTCCGCCTAGCGTATACAGCAATGATCATCAACCACCAATGAAGTAAAAGTGGGGCGAAATGCGACAGAGTTGCTGAAAGGAACGAAAACAGTTTTATCTGTATTGAGAGTCAATCTCTTATACCGCAGGCATTCTAATATTTTGTGGAAGTCACTTTCCGCAATCCTTTTTGATTCTTGCCATGTCTCAGCTTCCAGAAACACTGCAGTATCATCCGCAAAGGAAATTATTCTCGACTTCGTACCAAGTCCAAACAAGGAGTTTGTGTATATTAAAAACAGGATTGGGCCGAGAATGGTACCCTGGGGTACCCCTGTAGTAACTGCAGTGGAGGAGCTCAACAAGTCTTCAATTTGGACGCACTGACTTCATCCGATTAGAAAACTTCTGAACCAGTCCAAAGTTACCCCGACAAAACCATAGTCCTCCAGAGTTCTGAGCAACTCCTCATGGTCAACCGAATCAAATGCATTGTTGTATTTTTTAGCTGTATTTTTAAATTCTCAGTTGGACTCAGTTGGACAGCTTACAAGTAACCATGTAGCGCTGAATTTTATTCTTTTATACTTCTATCATTTTTTTAACTCGGCCCCGAAGTCTAATATGGACAAAACGAAAATTGATTCAATTGTTCAATGGGTAAGAACAAGCGCGCAAAAATATCGGTTAGGAAGAGCAACAACTATCCCTCAAACATTAATATCGATTTTTATCCTGTTCTGTTACACCTAAGGTCGTAGAGAAAGGGGAACCTTTATAGCCCATTAGATTCCATGGATATTTCACTTGCGATGAGATATTGATATCGTACCATAAATTCACGATTTCCTGCGCCATCTAACCCTTCCAACAGGCGAAAGAGAAAATATAAGAGGAAATCGGTTCCCGTCTTGAAGATATATGAGCTTGATGAGTTTAACGTTACATCCAGAACCTTCATACACTCAGTTTGATGGCTTATTGCCTTTTAGAATGATCTGAATTTGTTTCGCTATTTTCAGGTTCATTGAATAGCTCCTTGCCTAAGGTGATGTCATTATAGGGATAGTTCGCTCAACCTATTTGCTAGGAATTTCAAATTTATTCTTATAATCGTTTGAGATACTTAGGTTGGATTGTTAGACAGTAACACATCGGCCAAAAAGTCTAGGCCTAGGTAGGAAAACAACATTTTTTGTCCAAATTTTTTTTGAGTTATCAATAAATCCTTCGATAAGAATGATACAAAGATTTCAACATTCCTCTAGCTGTTAGAATCTACCAGTTTCGAAGGATATATAGACATCTTGAAAAAATGCTTCAATTTTGGCCATCACTTTATCAATCGTTCTGACTCCCTTTCCACCAAGCATCTGTTGGTGTTCTGCGAAGAGCTAGTGGTTGTTGGGGCTAAATCTGGAGAATACGGTTTCTGTGTTAGGATTTCGGAAATCAATTTTACTGACTTTCAGCACGATGCATTTTCCTGGGCAAAGAGAACCTTCCAACTATAACAAATCTATAATCATTCTGTTTGGGTGAACGAGAGTCTTTTCCCGTAATCTGAAACAAGGTGATACGAATTTTAACGGTTTTGAATCTATATAAACATTTCAAGTAACTAATTTGAAAGGCACAATTTTGCCGCATTCATCCTGAACCATCTCTAGAATTTAAACACAATCTCTATGTCGTATTGCTGTTCATTTTCGAAAATATATCTCGTTCTTCTTCTTTTCTGATATGGATAACCCCATAAGTAGGCTATTGTCTGTTCAATCCTAGCAAATCTTCCCCGAGGTCCAGCATTCTCTCCATCTTTTTTTGGGTCTTCCTTGTGATCTTTTCCCAACTGGGTTGTTCTGTTGTGCCTCTTTTACGAGTCTATCGATATCTATTCCTGCAACATGTTTGTTCCAAAATATCCTTCATTTCCTTCTCTATCGTGTAGTGTTTTTCCATGCATGCTTCTCAGTACATATTTTTGTTGTTCAGTTTTTTCCGCTTTTGTCTTTTTATTTCCATATTCGATGTGGGCAACTTGAAAAAGTCTCGGTCTCCATCAATAGAAGACCAATCTCAAAGAAAGAAGTCCGTCAAATATATTTCAGCTTATTTTTGTACTTTCACACTATGGCGGGGTGCCAGGGTTTTTTTCACTGGGTTTTTTTTTCCTAGGCTTTTATGTCATACGCGAATTGTATGACACCCCGTCACTAACCCCTGATCTATATGTTTTATTGTTGGATAACTAAATACGAGGTCTGTCAATTATATTCCCGGAAAAGTGCTCGGACGGTCCGGAATATACATAAATTTTTAAAATTAAGTTATAATCCTTCGCAGTAGTCTCCCTCTAACTTGATGCACCGGTGCCACCGTGGGATGCACGATTGAAAGCAACCCCTGAAGCCCTCCGAAGATAGGTCCCTCAGCACCAGTGTCGTGACACTTTGCACCTCCTCTACGCCGTCGTATCGGTTGCCCTTGAGGTAGAACTTCAATTGTGGAAAGAGATAAAAGTCGCAGGGGGTCAGGTCCGGGCTTTAGGGGTGCGGAAGCGTTGGAATGCCGTTTTTGGTCAAAAACCCGCGAGCTGCGAATGAAGAGTGGGCTGGAGCGTTGTCGTTATGCAGTACTCATCCACGTTCGGCCAATTCCGGCCGTGCACGAAACACACGGGCCTTCAGACGTTTCAAAACTTCAATGTAGAACTTCCCATTGACTATCTGACCTGCTGGAACGTATTCGTGGTGTACAAGTCCATTAATATCGAAGAATGCGATGAACAAAGATTTCACTTTCGATTTCGACATTCTGGCTTTTTGTTTCCCCCCTTTTCCACCCACTTCATGCTCTGTCGTTTGGTCTCAGGGTCATACTCAAACACCCAAGACTCGTCTCCGGTATATATATATATTCTTTTGAACTTTTGGCTGACAGTTGATGACGAGATATTGTTGATGATGGAGCTCGTGTTGAATGATTGTTTGGGCTATTACCATCATCTATTGTGGATGTAATGATTTCCGACATTTCGATAGACATCTTCTATCTTTATCAAGGAGAAAAGTAAGAAACCTTTTGAAAATTATCAATTTTCAAAAAGTCAATATTGACAGAAGTCATGAAAGAAAATGAACGAAGTTATATACTCATCTGTGATATGATGATCTTTTCAAATGGATCGAACTATCGGCGTCCAAACTTCTGGCAGATCTATAGATGGAGCACTTATGGAATCAGGTGTTATTTTCATAAATGCTGCTTCTTTGATTTTTCTTCTTGCAAGTTTTTCTTCTTTTGATATTATCGATGCATCATCCCACTTTATACGATGATTCTCATCTACAGCATGTTGGACCAACCTGGATTTGTCGCTGTCTAGTACTCGTAGAAGCTTCTGATGTTCTTTTATTCGTACATTCAGAGGGCGTTTAATTTCTCCGATGTAAGATCTTCCGCACTCGCAAGGTAATTCATATATGCAGTTCTTTGTCCTTTGTGTCTCATTATTAGGCTTAACTTTTGTAAGTTTAGCTCTGATAGTGTCATGAGTTTTGAATGCAGTCGTTATGTTGTATCTATTTCCAATTCTTCTCATTTTCTCCGACAAACCTTTTACATAAGGAATTACGGTTTTATTGGTCTGATTTATATCTGTTGGTTCAGGTTGACTTTCTCTTGTTCGTCTAGCTTTTTCTAATATCTTTTGTCATCTTTTTGGGGTAGCCATTGCTTCTAAGAGTTTTCGAGATGTTATTTATTTCTTTATTTTGGTCTTCTTCAGTGCAACAAATATTTATTGCTCTGTCAAATAAACATTTTGCTACTCCCAATTTAGTTTTTTTGGCTGACAACTAGGAATAATATTGTTCAGAAATTAGCTAGATCATCTAGGGGTGCTGATGCTTCCACTCTTCGCACAGCATCTCTAGCCCTAGTCTTTTCTACAGCTGAGTATTGTTGCTCTGTTTGGTTTAATAGTGCACATACACAAAAAATTGATGCACAATTGAATACATCCATGAGAATAATTACTGGCACCATAGGATCAACACCGGTTCATTGATTACCAGTATTGTCTAATATTGTCCCTCCCCATATTAGCAGACAGACTGCAGCTCTGAATTCTTCGAATAAATATCATTCTTCTCCCAATTTATTCCCAATTATTTCATATTTTCCACAAAATAGAATTCCCAGATTGAAGTCACATAAACCATTATGGCATAATACGTTCTTCGATATCAACATAAGTGATAAAGAATTTTGGAAGACTGAGTGGAACTCTTACGAAATGTTCAATAAGTATCTCGTTTCAGATCCTTCTGAAAAAGTTCCTGGTTTTGATCTTCCAAGAAAAATTTGGACAGTTCTTAATCGTTTGAGAACACGTCATGGTCATACCAATAGCATGCTATTTAGATGGAACTCAGTTCCTAGAGCAAGTTGTGAATGTGGAGAAGCAGAAGAAACAATACCTCATCTCATCAATAGTTGTCCCATATATTAATTTCACGATGGTTTTAGGGCTATTCATGACGTTTCCGACCCTTTTTTGGAATGGGTTATAAATTTCAAACGAATATAATACGTATTTTTGTTATTCTGTTCTTTTTTCTGCTTTTGTCTTTTCATTTCCAGATTCGATGTGAGCAACTTGAAGAAGTCTCTGTCTCCATCAATAGAAGACCACTCTTGAAGAAAGAAGTCCCTAAAATATATTTCAGCTTATTTTTGTATTTTCACACTTAGACGGGGAGCCAGGGGTTTTTTATTTACTGGGTTTTTTTCCCTAGGCTTTCAGGCCATACGCCGAATTATATGACACCTCGTCATTAACCCCTGATCTATATGCTTTATTGTTCGCTAACTAAATATTGTCAGCCAAAAGTTCAAAAGAATATATATATATTGAATTCCATTAAATTTTTCACAATTCTTGACTGAAATAGAGAAAATATCGTCTAATACACGTTGCAGAAGGCAATTCCAACACTCATGCGTTCAACAACTCACTTCTTCGTCGCTCGTTTTCGAATTTCGCATTCGTGTTGAAATAGGTGCCCATTCTGCAACTTGTTTTAGAATGTAAGTCAGGCCTACTTTTAGGCCAAAAACTTTCAACTATTTCCAAACCGACGGAGTCGTACAGAAAAAAGGACTGTCCAGTCAGGTATCACACAGATAGTATCTGGATGCCCCCGCAGATTTATACCAAGAAATTACAAACAAGAACTTGTGGCCTGAAGGTGTTCTGATCCGAGATTTTAATTTCAGAAATTTTTTTCAGAAAGATGCGATACGAATCGCAAAGTCCACCACTCAGAATTGAAATCAAATAACAATGTCATGACCATTATTCACCAGAATATTCAAAGCCTCAAGTCATCTTACCTGAAACGATGCCAGTTTTTAGATCATGAGAACCCAGATGTATTCGGAATAACAGAGCATTGGAAAACCAGTGAAGAATTACAGTCATATAAGTTCAGTAGTTACAAACTTGCATCAGCTTTCTGTAGGGGCAGAAAATCACATGGTGGGTCTGCTTTGTACTGCAGGGATGGCATGGAATTCAAAAGAAGGTGTGATATCGAGAACTTGAGCATCAGTAATGCTGTAGAATGCTCCGCAGTAGAAATATATCTGAAATCAACCAAGACCACAATATTTGTATTTACAGACCCGACTCCCCTCCATTAGCGGATGTTGAACTGCTTTTGATAGGCTTGTGAAGATCCTAGAGTCATCTAGGAAGGATGGAGCAAGGATTATCATTCTTGGACACTTTAATATTGATACACTGCAGAAAAGTAAGAATACACAGACCTTTATTAATACTGTTGAAACCTACAACCTACACTATTCATGAACCAACAAGAGTTACTTTGACTTCCTCAACATGCTTGGACAATATTTTTACAAACATTGATGAATTTGAAACATCAGTTTTTGAAGCTCATTTGTCAGACCACAAAGGTCAGAAAATTGAAATTGATGAAACATATAAAAAAGAAAACAACCATTATATCAAGGTTAGGCAGATTAACGATCACACATTGAAATCATTCAACGAGTTACTCGCTAACCAGAACTGGTGCGAGATAATTGGAACATCAAACAATGCTAACACCATGTGGAATAATTTCATCAATCGTTACTCATCATTGTTTAGACAAAATTTCCCAGAAAAGATCATAAAAACTGGTGTCTCAAAAAAACCTAACACTTTCAATCCTGAAATACAACGCATCAAAGACCAACTTGATATTCTATATGTCATCTCTAAAGTGGAATCACAACATATCAGCAAATATAATTATATGAAGAAAAAATACGACAATGCAATAAGATCAGCAAAGGAGGGATTTTACAGTCATAAAATAAGGACAGCGGAAAATAAAGCAAAAATGACACGGAATATTGTTAAACAGTTAACAGGTGGAAACAGTAAAAACAATCAACTCCCCGAGGGCAACCGTCAAGAACTAGTAGAGAAATTTAATCAGCGCTTCACTAACCCAACATTCACACTAACTTCCAATCAGCCGACATCAACTAAAAGAATACAGCAACCAAACTTGGAAAAATCATTTTACATGTTTGAGGTGAAAGAATCAGAGGTAATCACTGCAGTTAAACAACTAAAAAATAAAAAATCCTTCGGACATGACCAGATCCCCATGACAGTGATCAAGAGCAGTTTTAACTACATTTCGAAACCGTTATGTTGTATAATCAATTTATCTTTCCAATCAGGTATTCTTCCTGATGATATGAAAATTGCAATTGTGAAACCAGTCTTCAAAAAGGGTTCAAAGAAAGACTTAGGGAACTATAGGCCAATAAGCTTACTGACATCTTTTGCTAAAGTATTTGAAAAGATTTTGGCGAAACGATTGATGAACTTCTTCCAAAAGTTCAATGTAATAACTAAATGTCAGCATGGTTTCATCAAAAACAGAAGCACAGAGTCTCCATATTCGAGATTACTGATGATATCATAAAGACACTTGAACGAGGGGATGTACCCATTGGTGTACTGATGGATCTATCAAAGGCTTTCGATACCATTGATCACAAAATACTTACTGCAAAGTTAGAACGATATGGAATTAGAGATAAACAACTTGAGCTCATAAGGAGTTATTTAGAGAACAGGAAGCAAAGAGTTATGCTGGTAGAGGGAGATCGCGAGTACCTATCAAGTGAGCTCATACGAGATGTGGGTGTCCCCCAGGGAGGAATAATGCGTCCACTATTATTTGTTGTTTACATCCATGATTTACCAGAAAATTTTCCTGCTGACACTTTCAATATTGTAATGTATGCAGATGATACCAATGCGTTGATTCCATCTTCAGATGTTGCAATGGCAGTAGAGAACTTCAACACTTCCATGAACCAAATGAGTAACTGGTGTGACGAAAACCACTGTTGTTAATGTTGTTAATGCCACAAAGACAGAATGCATTATATTCAGGACTGGCAGAACCAATAGAACATACCCTCAAAATATTAATTATAAAGAGAATGAAATAACTGTTAGTAATTCGGCCAAGTTTCTTGGCATACATATAGACCAACATCTTAAATATTTCTCACATATAGAACAACTGAATGAAAAATTAAAGTCTACTGTATATACACTCAGGGTTCTACGAGATCAAGTCGAGTTATGTGTTCTGAAATCTGTATACTTTGCCATGTTTTACGCCAAATTGAGCTATGGAATCATATCCTGGGGAAGTAGCTCAGACACATCACAAATTTTCTACACCCAGAAGTACGCTTTACGAACAATTCTCTGGATGGGTTACAGAGAGTCATGCAGGGGACACTTCAGGGAAAACAGAATTGTCACCGTTTATGGGCAGTATATCTTTAAAATCTTAATGTTCCTGTATAATAATAAAAATAATTTCTGTGAACATCTGAACTCGAACAACCTCTTATAGTACCACCACACTCACTATCCCTTACAGAGAAAGGAGCATGGTACATGTGTATCAGATTATTCAACTTAATACCTAGGAAAATTCAATTACTGATCGACTCCAATTTATTTATAAGAACAATCCTAGACTACATTATACAGAAGTCAACCATACAGCATTCAAGAATTACCAGACTTCTGCAAAAAAGAGAATAATTTCAGTGCACACATGGCACGACAAGGGCCTTTGAAAAGTTAAAGAAAACGAAAGAAAAATTAACAATGAAATTCTGAAAATATGAAATAATGACTCGAAAGAAAATGTGAATGCTGGAGTATCGACTTCTGCCTACCTGGTTTCACAGTACGGCTGAATGAACTTGTCCAGGCACTCACGGGCGAAAATAGTCACTTTTCACTAGAGTTCGAATTTGTAGATTTAACGAGAAAGTTATTTATTTCCAAGAAAACTGTTTTGTACTTCATCGGATGAACGCCGTTTCAGTACTCTCTCTGTTCGACATAGGTCATATGCTCCAACATATGTTACGCGTTAATCGGAAAATGAAATGAACATATACAGAGTGTATCACTATTGAATCGAGCAAGCAACTCGGAACAGAAATGAATGAAACTAACAAATTTAATTAAAATAATAAGTTGCAGTAACACACATATTGTATTGTATTAATAGATTTGACATGTTTTCCCATTCTCAAATACATTTAATGTAGCTGATTGTGGAAAATAAATATTTTTTGATTTGATTTGATTTGAATTCTATTATGTGATTTCATAAATACCTCAAAACTTTAAAATTAAACATCGTTATATATTAAATCGACCAAAAAGACCGAAATTAAACTCCATGAATTAACCTATGAACGTCAATAATTTAAAATCTCTATAATATGAGAACTCGTAAACATAAGGACAAGCATCACACAGAAAGTATCCAAATATAATATACACATGTTGCCGCAAAAACCGTCTCAAAACTTTAGATTTTAATCAAGCAATGTGCTACTGACAATTGACTCATAAGAAATGACAGAAGGGAATTATACCAAACACACTATGTAAATTTTTTTTTTCGAATTCCTGAAACAGATCCAAAAAGTCACAGGTCCTTTCAATACAATCAGAGAACCTAGCTATTAACTATGTCAATTTACTACAGGGGTCGGTGTTCACGGTAAATTTATAACATAAGAATTAATATTGCTGAAATTGCAGATCGATGGTTCAGAGATGATAGATTCTAAGAACGGTCTTTTTTAAGGTTTTTTTCCTACTTCGAAATGGATGCACCGCCAAAATCCATTAAATGATTATATTTTCTAACATTTTCATGTCACTTTTGTGCTGACCAATTCTTACTATGAATAACAAGGTATTCTGTAACTTATCTGTATCTGTACTTATCTCGAGGGGTGGAATCTTTCATTGCCTCTTGTAGAATGTAACGGGTCCATTGATCAAACATTCAATTTGAAAATTGCCATTAGAAATTATTTTCTCATTAAGAACCTTTTTTCGTCAAAGAAAGATTGCATCTCTAAGGACAAATCTCGTAATGTAGTTTACAGAATCCCTTGCTCTTCATGAGAGTAAGCATATATTGAACAACGTCCCTACAATTTAAAAAATGAATTGGTCAGCACAGAAGTGACATTAAAAATGTTGATAGAAGTTGTGCGTTAGCAGAGCATGTTGGGAACAGAATTGTTCAATGGATTTTGGCAGTGCATCCATTTTGGAATATGAAAGAAGCCTCAAAAAGGATTTATCCTAGAAGTGTATCATATAGAAAGGGATCAATTATCTGTTAATCAAAGATAGGATGAGAAAAATAGCTATTCTAACTTAATGAATTTTAACGTCAACTCCAACCCTGTACTTTCAACATAGGAAGCAGCTAGGTCCTCCGAATGTATTGGTGGGATCTGTGACTTTCTGGTTCTGTGACAGGGATCCCAAAAAAATTTTGCATAGAGTGTTTTATATAATACTCTCGAAGAACATCCAGGACGATAAAACATTCGATAACATCCAAGAAATGAACAAATGTATTTATTTGCAAAAAATTACAGAAGAAGAAACAAACAAAATCATAAAGTCATTGAAGAATAAAAATTCAAGTGGATATGATGAAATCTCTAACCACATTATAAAACAAACATCTGAAGAAATAATTCAACATATAACTCACATTATTAACAACTCACTGAGGTATGGTATTTTTCCTGATAAACTGAAAATAGCAATTGTGAGGCCAATTCATAAAAAAGGTGATAAAGGCGACTTGAACAACTACAGACCTATAAGCATTTTACCCAGTTTCTCCAAGATCGTGGAAATGGTGTACTGCCAACAAATAATGGGCTATCTAATAGAGAATAAAATATTTAGAGAAAATCAGCATGGTTACTTAAAAGGAAAATCCATAAAAACAGCAATCTTTCAATTTGTCAACAAAGTAGTGGAAGCTTTCGAAAACAAAGAATTGGCAATGGGAATTTTTCTCGACCTAACAAAGGCGTATGACTGTTTGGATAGCAGAAAACTCTTTATAAAACTAGAGAATTATGGGATCCGAGGGCCAGAGCTAGAATGGGTCAAGTCGTATTTAGCACACAGACAACAGAGGGTTGAATTGGAAATGCATGGAGAGATTATCAGATCGAATCTAGAAGAACTAATCCTAGGAATCCCACAAGGAAGTATTGCGAGACCATTGTTATTTATATTTAAATGACTTCAAACTAGATGCAGAGATGAAAAAACTATTAGTGACCATAGTTAATTACGCAGACGATACAAATTTGCTTCTGATAGAAAAACTGTACACACTGCTGAAGATGTTATGTGAACGTACCTTATGTAAGACAAATGAATGGTTCAAGAACAACAACCTTCTTCTTAATGAAGAACAAACAAAGTTTATTCTGTTTTCACCAACAAATTCAGGAATTGAAGAAGATAGCTCAACAGCACTGAGCCAAGTAAAATATAACATCCTAGAATCCACCAAATTTTTGGGCATGTACATAGATAAAAACCTTCACTGGAAAGAGCATATAAATTAATTGTATGAAAAAACAACAACAGCTGTCTATGGTTTCAGAGTTATGGTCAGGTATCTTAGAAGTAATTACATGAAGACAGTTTACCAAGCAATGATAGAAGCAGAATTGAGATACGGTATCATATTTTATGGGTCTGGCAATATAAAACAACTATTTATTCTACAGAAGAAAGTGATAAGAATTTTAAATAATCTCAAATATGATGAATCTTGCAGAGATGTTTTCAGAAGGTCGGGAATATTGACTATATATGCACTCTACATACAAGAATGTGTCCTTTTCATCTGGAACAATCAAGCTCTATTTGAGATGCACGAAAAGAGAACTTTCTACAATACAAGAAATGGTGACTTCATCTACCCCAAGCATGGCCTGACAACTTCTCAAAAGTAGGCAGAATATAGATGTTTGAAGTTGTATAATTCTCTCCCAGAGAATATAAAATTAATTTCAAATTTTCATGTTTTTAAAAAAAGTTTATTCAAATATCTCCTTAACTTGGAGCCATATTATTTGGCAGAATTTAGTTCTAATTTCATAAACCAATAATTTAGTTTTTTTTTCTTGTTGTTTTGACACTATTCTTTTCAATTCCGTATTTGTGAAGATGATAATGAATTAAAGATTATTATTATTATTATAAATCAATAATGTTCTTTCGTATGAGTCAATTGTCAGGAGAAAAACGCTTGATTAAAATTTAAAGTTTTGATACGGTTTGTGCGGCAACATGATGTGTTTGTTTGTAATTGGATACTTCCTGTGTGATGTTTGACTGGGAAGTCCTTGTTTTTATACGACTTCTTATATTATAAATATTTTAAATTATTGACGGAAAATGTGCCTTCCTTACATCCACCTATTATTACTTGGTGAATTTTAACGTTAACTCCGAACCTGTATCAGATTGACATAGATAAAAACTAAGTCTTTGAATATATGAAAAAGATTTGTGACTTCTTGTTCTGCGACTATGATATTTTTATAGGTTATTTCATGGAGTTTAATTTCTGTCTATTTGGTCGATTTCTGAGATAACAACGATTAATTTTTAAATTTTGAGGTTATTATGCAACCACATGATATAGTTTCTTGCATTCAGATACTATCTGTGTGATGTCTGACTGGAAAGTCCTCTTTCACGTACGACTCCGTCTGTCTTGAAATAGTTAAAAATTTCGAGGTAAAAGGCCTGACTTAAATTCAGTACCTTTTCCATGTTACCAATAGTAATATATCATGTATCATTAACGGTTACCTTAATTATTTGGTGATTGATGGATATTTTTTAATCTGTTTGAAGAGTAGTGTACAATTTTGATGTTACCTTATTCGCAGTGCCTTGAAGAAGGTCATAACTGATAACCAAAACGTAGACCTAAGTATAAATATATGAGTAAACTGTGAGCCGTTCATTCGTTGTCGAACCTTTACCTTTTACCATTCATAATATATTTAATGTTGATTTGTTTATATTATTTGATTTTTTGCTAACCAATATGTAACAAATTTTTCATTCAAGAAATATTATCCCCAAATGCCATTCGTACTCTGAAATTATGAGGAAAATTTTTACTTATGTGTTTTTTTTTTTGTTCAAATTATAAGAAAACATACATGCGTACAAAATTTTCGGAAATTTTTAATCACTTTAATCACTCATTTTGGTATTATCCCCGATAATATTGTTTCGATGTTGTTTCAACCAACGTTTTGGTAGACGTTTTATACCGTTTCCGAGCTGAATTTGATTAAAAATATCATTTTACACCAGTTCCTACTCCGACTAGAATAAGTAGGTTCAAAAAACTGAAAAAAGTAAGTTTCTTCTTCGAATATTCTATATCTCCTAATGTTTATCTCAGATATTTCGTGTTAGTATAAGTGTGGAAAATAAATAGAGTTCATATACTTGGGAATAATTTGAAGCATTTATGATCATATAAATAACAAGTCCGTGTTCCAAAACCTTACAAATTCAGGTCAACAGTTACTTATAGTTACTTCTTTAGTAAATAGTTTCTAGATTATTCATTAAAATATAAATGCGTTATGACTTTCGTCGCAAATCATTTACGTAATAATATTGTTTTCAATATTTATAACACTACTGCTATCTATCGGTGAAACGCTCAAACAAGTGCCCGCTCAGCACCCTCCACAAAATCTGTTAGAAGATATCTTCCGTCAACATATTCGTCAGAATACTGTAACTTTGCGAAAACAGATTTCAAGCAAGTGTGAAAGTGATAATTAGTTAACGGTATTGATTTTTTCGTCGATAAAAACGTTTCAACTCAACTACAATTTTAGTTATCACTTTCCTATTTAATTTGGAATGGCAAATAGTTTTAAAGTGCATGAGCAATAGCTTGTCTCTGTATGAGCCAAATTTTCAATTTGAAAAATGCTTTCAGTGCACAAATATGAGAAACACTAGGAATTTCAACATAGCATTGGGAACTAGAAACAATCCTAAAAGAAATTGAAAAGCACTGAAGTGAGAACAGGAGCTTTCGCGCGCTTGGTCTAGAGTGTTTTCCCGTACTCTGGAACAATACAACGGCCATGATGAATGGATGAATAAACAAACATATATCTCCACATAAAAAAATAAGTACTCACAAAGTTTCTTTACAGAGTTATATTCATATAATTCCCCCGTAGAAAAACCATTTAGATTAACTTTTCACAAACTTTAAGTGAATTAATAGGTTCGAACGATCTTAATCGCATCCGGAATTGAAATTTCTGTTAGACATTTTGCTATTTCTTCTTCGTGATTTTACAATATATG
The DNA here is from genome assembly GCA_030674115.1 of Micraspis discolor. NCBI lineage: Eukaryota > Metazoa > Arthropoda > Insecta > Coleoptera > Coccinellidae > Micraspis > Micraspis discolor. The sequence continues at coordinate 2,160,659 of JARTUT010001311.1, read as the reverse complement.
TTTTTATTTTTAATATTTTTAGACGGATAATTCGGGGCTTTTCTGTGAGTTTCAAGCCAATGGTGGGTGTCAGGAGATCAGAAAATTCGTGTAGATTCGCTTTTAACAACCGCTTCAAAGTTTCAATGAGCCAAGAGTCCAATGGAACCATTACCTTTATCTCTGTGATTGCTTGCTGGCAAATTTTTTTTTGTATAATATTGTAAATGTGTTATATGCACAGACTAACAGAAAGTATTACACATTAATGGATTCTTAGGTATGATCACTCAGTATGGTCTCTTCGCCAGGTCCTCTTTAATCTTCGTGAGCTGAATGGATCTTCGGTCAGTTGGTCGATCAGTTGGTTGACATGTCCTTCTAGTTTCTGACGATATTTCGTCTGGCGATTTTTTATTTTTGTGCAGACATATAGGACGCTTAAATCCTCATGGATGGTGTGGCTTAAGACACACCAAGAGGTATTGACCAATGAAGATAGAATTTTTGATTGTACTATTTGGATAATTTGAATATTTGATGGCTTAGCGCAATAATTTATTGCCGTACATCCATGTTGGTTTGGCGATTGCTTTGTGAATTAGTAATTTTTTTGAAAGATCAATTTGGACATCCTGCCTACAAGCCAATACATTATCCAGAATTTGAGATTCATTTCATTCTTCCTAGCATTAATGTGTTGTCTTCAGTTGAGGCGCTGGTCCAAATGTATGCCGAGATACTTTGATTTGATGTCGACTGGTATTTTCCTTTCCATTATTTTGACAGGGGGACATGTATTTCTTCTTGGTTTGACTATTACTTGCCCTGAGTTAGCCTTATTGATGCTGAGTCAATGTTTTCGATGCCACTGTCCTAGGTTATCCAGGTGTTCTTGCAATTGCTTGGAAGCTGTTTCGGCATTTTCATTAGATGCAAGTTAGGTTATATCATCAGCGAAAAGATACTATGGGGGTGTTTTTATTTTCCGGTATGTCCAAAATATCTATGATATATGAAGGTCGTCCCAAAATACCTCCCCGGAGGACTACGAATTTGACTTTGGCAGGAGATGTTGTTGCTTCTCAATATTTCACAGCAAAACGATTCTAGATATGACTTCAGAATCAAGTAATATCGTTGTGGGAGGAGTTGTCTGTCCGTTGTGCCAAACCTTGTCGAATTCTTGGGATTTTCCTTCTTCGAGGCTTCTTGACATGGTGTCGCGAAGCGATGGACCTGATGCCTTGTAGAGTGGTTATCGCGGAAACCCAATTGATGGTCTGGTATCAGTTGGTGCATATCCGTGTCATCTTTCAACCTTTCCAGAAGCAATTCCTCAACTAGTTTATCCAGGATAGGCAGAAAACTAATTCTGGTTTACCAACCAGGTTTGGGTTTCATTATAACCTCAGTAGACTACCATATGATGGGGAAATATACTCATCATTTTATCAAATAATGTGGTGACCAGAACGATATTTTTCTTGGGTGGTTTCGTCTGTAATGAAATCATATCCAGGAGCCTTCCTGTTTTTCAGTCTTAATACCCCAATGCCTACTTCTGTTGGTGTGAAAGTTTCAATTGGTAAAGACATCTGACATAATACATCCAGAAAAGTTTCAACTTCTGCATCTCTGATGCCAGGATATGGGTCATTTGGTGTGAAGACATATGCAAGACGTATTGCATTTTTCTTCTTCTGAGGCAGCCTAGTCTCCATAGGCCATTTTAATCTTAGATTTCCTCAAAGTAGGTTTCTTTAATACCTTCGTAGCTTTGCAGATAGCGTACTCATTTTTGTCATTAACATTCTCTTTATAGTGTGCACTATTTTGAACGGAAAATCTTGTGAAATTGGTAAATTCGAAATTTTTGGAGGACTGGAGAACTGCACTATGATGTCAGTTTTGAGATCATAAACGAGGCTGCCAATTTAAATATTTTTCATATTCCGAGTTTTGAAAAAATACGGTTATTTCATAGCTTTCCACAATGAGCAATGATTAAATTCGACTTTGTTCTGATTATCGACAACCTTGCTATAAATTCATAATTTTGTGGATCTTCAATTTATTGATTTATTTATTTATTTATTTCTCAATTTGGGATACAAAGAGGATAACTCCCACAATATCCTCTAATACATAAATGATAGATATAAAATATAAGAACACTTGTCAGTGACAATTCAGAAAAAGGTTATTCATTGGTAAAAATCAAATAATAACTACAGAAAATAAATATAAATGAGCTCCCTATACTATAAATTAATTGTCTTGATTATTTTTCTGTCCCAAATATCGACCAATAGAATTGCACCATTCGACGGCACGTGGTACAACCTACATGGTATTATACTGATAATTTTTTGAAAATTTTCTCTGGTAGTTGCTATATAAAAAAAAACATGACCAGTCAAATTAAGCACTCGTCAAACTGACAGGTTGAATTCAATTGTAAAAATTGGAGATTTTGCATGAAAATGAGTCGATTTGGAGTTTGTTCTCTGTCCACCATCGATAAAAAAGTCAAAGGAAATGTTCCCATTAATACGGAGAAGGCAAACAAAAACAGTTTGGAACCAATTTACTACTTTTTGTACTGAGAGGGAATACACATTGAGTGCTGAAACGAGTGAAGCGCAATTGGCAAACATTATGAAAGATTACGCTTACAATATGAAGAAAATGGATGGAGAAGACTATAAGGAAGGTACAATGAAAACTATGTGGAATCAGACTGCCAAATTACTTCAAGAAAAGTATTTGAACGATTTCGACATCAAAATCAACCCATTTTCGGATGCTGCATTCAAGACCGCTCGAGGAGCTAGCTCGTGATGCCAAGCGTAAGGCTTTACAATCTATTCCGGAAAAACGGAGGGCAAGTGCAGCAGCGATGGAGGAAAAAGATTGGGATGCAATGACCACTGTTTGGGACGAGGAAACTCCTGATGACCTCCAGAAAAAATTATTCATGTTAATATTAGTGGAATTGGCTTGTAGAGGTGGTGAGGGCAGCATGGCGTCAATACATCACTTCAAGGCAGAACAGCGAAATAACGGGGAAACAACTGGGAGAATTGAATACAATCCAATTTTCAGCTAGACCACACAAGGTGGTGATAAAAAATTATCAGACAGCAAGTGGCTGGTGGAGAATCGGGAAATCTCTGACAAGTGCCCAGTGAGACTGTTCCAGAAATTGAGAGAGAAGAGAGATGTCAATATCAAGAGCGACAGACTATTCCTGACCCAAAATAAAGTTCCAGGCGCTAGGTGGTACAAGGATTCCCCAGTAGGCCAAAACACGATTCCAAAGTGGGTTAAGGAGTCAGCACAAAAAGCTGGGCTTGACCTTGGTAACAAAAAAATCACCAATCACTCCAGTCGTGCAACAGCCGTCTCCAATCTAGCGAAATCGGGCCTGGGAGAGCAGCAGATAATCAAAATAACTGGGCATGCCAACAGTAACTCCATCAAGCCGTATCTCCAACTCGACCAGGAACACCACGAATTAATTGTCAAAAAATGCGAAGGAGTGAGCCTACTGCAGAAAATGCCATCAACAGCATAAACCTGATGCCATCTACCTCTTCTGGGACCATTACCGATAACTCTGACTTGAAGAAAACATGCACCAATGTTTACAACAATTGTATTTTTAATTGCACTACCCTGATTCTCATTTAAATGTTGTTTTATTCATTATGAAATTCTTATTTGTTAACTGTACATTTCGTCTCATGGTGCAATTCTATTGGCCGACATTTGGGACAGAAAAATAATCCCCCGAATACCACACTAGCTTCAAAATTATCTGTTATTTCCCGATAGGTTCCCTGCAAACAAATAAAATCATCCAGTTTTTCAGGAAAAATCACTCGCTTCGCGCTCGTGATTTTTTAACCAGAAAAACTTGACTCCTTCATTTGTTTGCAACGAACCTATCGGGAAATACTCGATAATTTTGAAGCTCTTGTGGTATTATAAGTGAAAATATTTCTCAACATCCCTTTAAACTTAAACAAACTCATCATGAACACATCCAAATTTCCACAATACTTATTGAACAAAATACACATTCTAATTACAGGAGAATTTTTACCAAGATTTGTATTACAAACAGGTATTTCCAGAAGCTGCCTATTCCTAGTATTCCTAGGAGGAACATGATACAAAATCATTGACGTTAAATCAGATGAATCATAAAAACCACATATAACTTTGAAAATGAAAATTGAATTTCTACTTATTCTTTTTATTTCTAATGATTGCATACCATACTTAATACGGATCTCACCAATTCCCTCGTTTACATAAACATTCGTAATTTTATAATGCAGAAACCTAATGAAGATATTTTGAAGCCTTTCGAGTCTGATCTTATGAACACCATATCGTGGATTCCGAATAACACTGCCAAAATTTAAAACCACACCAAAGAATAAAAAACGGATTTCAAAGCTAACTCATCATTAAAATATTTACATGATCTACAGAGAAAGCCCAACAATTTATTACAGGAAGCAATCAGATAATCTACATGTGCATTGAAAGACATCTTTGAGTCGAACATAACGCCCAAGTCTTTCACTATATTCTCTCGGGTCAACTTAAAGTTATTTAAGTGATAATCGAAATACAATAGAGTCGTATTTCGTGTAAAAGAAATGCAGATACACTTATCAACGTTGAGTTCCAGCATAATGCAAAAATGGAAAATTCGTTGAGCTCTTGCTGAACTTCTATACGGTCCCGGATAGTCGCAACCTTTACGAATATCTTCAAATCATCCACATATAGGAGAATATTACAAAACTCGAAACAAGATTTCAAATCATTTACAAATATCAGGAACAATAATGGTTCCAGCTTAGAGCCCTGTGGTACTCCAGACGTGACCACGAATGGTGCGGATTTATAACCATTCACCACCACTAACTGCGTCCTATTGCTGAGATAAGAGGAAAAACATCTCAAAAGATCTCCGTGAATCCTGATTTTAGCAAGTTTATTCATTAAAAGTTTGTGATCCATTTTATCGAAGGCTTTGGTAAAATCAGTATATACTGAGTCGACCTGCACTCGTTCATCTAGGGCCTTCGCAATATACTGTGCATATATGACCAAAGTCGTTTCAATGGAACGTTTGGAAAAAACCCATGCTGACAATCAATAATCGTTCTCAAACTGAACAACATGTCATGAACCATGCTCTCAAACAATTTGCAAAATGTTGATAACTTGCTAACACCACGATAGCTGTTAACAGAACTTCGTTTGCCGGCGTTTTTATAAACTGGAATCAGAAGTCCAACCTTCCAAATGCCCGGAAATGTACCAGATTTAACAGAATTAATCAAAATTGACAGTGGAAAACATAATGAGGAGCTACAATTTTCAACAACAAAACCATCGAATCCAGCACCTTTATGAACATCTATAGATTTCATTTTCTGTTATACAGTTTCTGCCTATCTTAGGAGATATCAAGTAATTGAAACGTTGCAAATTAATTTTACGGCAGCCAGAAACTTAAAATTTAAAATAGTCATTTTTCTGAAGGGTATATCGTTGCATGGATGGAGAATTCTTCTTGAAATATCAATAGCATCAATCTAAACAGCGGATTTTTTTTTGTAACAATATGTATATTCAAACCTAATTTTTCATGAGCCATATAAAAAACAAATATATCTCAAAACAAAGGTAAATTGCTTTTCGTATCTAGCATAATCTCATACATTTATAGAATTCTGTAGTATATTTTCCATTTCAAGAACAAATAATACATCGATTGTTACCACGATATCAATACATGCCTGGCATTGTAGTTTAACAAGAATTATTATAACATAGATGATATGGGAAGCATAACAAAGGTGATGATAACTTCAAAAGCAGAATCGTATGGTCGAGATTGCGAAGAATAAGCTCTGTGAGCTACAAATAAATTTTCTCCAATCGAGGAAGCCCAGAAAAAGAATTGTACGCGAGCAAGATAGATAGATGCAGATCTGCTCGGAAAAATCGTTTAATTCGCTAATCCTGATAGGATTACTGCACTGTGAGGTAAGTTTAAGTTTTTATTTTCTCCATAGCATTATTTCAATTCAGTTTGAGATATATCGACAAAAAATGAGGCTATAAAAAATCATTATTCTTTTGGCAATAATCTATGTAGGTATACAGGCTGAGTCTTTGAGCACTGCGTTAATTTTAACCATAGGTTCTTGAGATCAAAATAAACACTTTTTCCATATTCAGCTGCGTTAAAAAGTTATAAGCATTTTAAGTTTTCACATTGGGCAAATACCCCTCTGTAGTTTAAATGAAAAGTACCTTCTACATCATCCACTATTGAATTGTTTAAAAGCATTATTTTCCCTCCAAAAAATTATTCACTCACTCATGTTTCATCCGATGAGGTGCATATTCTGAAGGAAGATACGAAATACTAATATTCGGGTAAAAAAAATTCAACACCATAAACATAGATTTTTGTTGTTCTACCATAATTTCTTTCTACTTCAAGAATAGAAACCATCCCTTTCTAGTGAGAATTTCCAAAAATACCTCAGAATTATTGGATGTTATCATCATACATTTGTAATTTTCTTCATCAAAATTTCCAAATCATGAAAACCATCATTTCTATGAAAACTTCAAAGGCATGAGGTTGTCACATTGCTTTTTTCTCACTCAAAACCAGAAAAAATCATCTATGATTTTCCAAACACTGATACTGACTGACTGAGACCAGTGAACATGTTTATGAGGTCTCTCGATATCATACTGTTAAAAATATGAAAATCTTTTTCGAAATCTTCAACAATGAATGATGTCACTACGAATATCTATTTTAAAGTGATGTTACTTTGCTTGATGATTATTTTCTATTCTGAATCCCAATAACAATTTACTTGGATAGATTACAAGTATTCCCAGATTTAGGTGTGCAATTATACTTGCTTGAAGAAATTGAGTTTGATCACCAAAATTTACTTCTGAAAACCCAACTAGGTGTTTTTTAATAAAAATTTGTGTTAGATCATTAATATGAATCTATTCTGTTTAGACTATAATTAATTACTGAACATGCGTAAATTTTTGGTTTTTATAATCAGAGTATTTGTCTCAATTATGTAAACAAAAACATAAATATTGAATAATACTCGTAGTTCTTCATAGATAAAGTCAAATTTTAATACCTTACCATAGAATATCAATTTATGACCGAACCCCAGAAAAGAAAAAAATAATAATTGCCGAGTTTTTAAATGAAAGATAATATCTGCAACCATTAATGATTTTCAGTTATAATTTTTCTCAAAAAAACTAGAGTGAATTATTATCACATTAAAATGTTATTATAACGTCTCTGTGGTGAGTAGTTCCCAATAAAATAGTGTTCTGTGGTTCTTTGTTGTTTTGATTCTGTTTGAATCTGTCAACAGTTATTTGCAGAGACAACTCTGGTTATTTGTTCCATCAAAAAAAAAAAAATGTGGAAAAATATTGTAAGGATAATTTCGATAGTTTGAAATTATTCAATTCAGTATGAAATGATTATGGTCAGAAAATGCATTCAATTCTATGCTTTCTTGTTTATGAGCCTATAGCTTCTAGTTTCAATATTGATTGAATTTTAATTGACCATGCATCATAACAAACGTTAAGAAATATTAAAACTAAGTCAAATTATATTATCTCCTAAGTTTGTGAACCAGGTTGAATCGGAGTATGAAATAAAGATGTGAAAAAACTTCTATAAAGGTACAAAACAAATCTAGGAGACTGGGTTCGAAGTTTTCAAAACTCTTATGAGCTTAATTTAAAGCATTTATATGTTAGAAAAGATATAATTCAATTAACCCTAAAAGTCTGAAGCTCTTCATAAAGACAAGTCTTCAATTTAACAGGTCCTGACAGAAAATACATTACCTATTTCAACGGTCATCATGAAAATATTCTGAAGTACCTATGTGAGTGATGGAAATCTTTTTCTCTATTTATTATGGAATATTAGTCTGGATTAAATATTAAACAAGGTGCTACAACAAAGAGATATTTAGATTTTGTAATGAATGTAAGACAAAAATTGTTCAGTGGTTAATTTCATCTATAGTGTTCAGTGGTGGAACCATAGATCTTTTATAGAAATATTTCATAAATACATAAAATATGGCAACATTGAACAAATCTGATTATTGAATCATTTCAGCACAGAGTTGGTTTGTGAAAATCAGAAAATTTGGACAAAATTATATCGATTTAATTCCTTTCAACTTCAAATATACCAAGAATGGTGCAGTTTAGGAGAAAAGATGACGAATGATTTTTTATCTGCAAAAAAGACTAATGATTCCAGGAAGTACAAGATACGGACCTTCAGTTCAAGTGATATTTGTTTTTCGTGCAATTTAACCTATCTGTAGAGTAGTAGTGGGAAACCCACAAGAAAAGGAATAAATCTAATGATGCCAAAATATGCATGACTGTTATCAAAAACCATCTACAAGAGATCATTTCAATTGCTATTGTCGTTTGAATGTTACAGCTGAAAATGAAATTTTTTTTAATGAAATTTCTACACCCCATATCTATTGAACGGGGACCAAATTTGGAAAAATGTTATAAGAAGAAAATGTTTCTTTTGACGTCAAGAATCTATGGTTTAAATTAACGCAGTGGTCAAAGACTCACCGTGTATATTGAGCTGAACGATGTGTACTCTACTCATTTGTATTTAGCCATGATTTGAGATTATTGCTTGATTTCGTTAGATGCAAGATTCAAAAACAAGTTTTTGTATTTTGCACCTGACAACGGTTTGACAACTGAAATAGTTCATGTCGTAAGATCAATAAGGTGAAAATATTTGTTTGTCAATCAAATTCGTTTAGGCGTTCAGTAGGAGTTCGACGTCAACACTCGTACAGAAGAATTTAAATCGTAACTGCTACAGACCTCACCTACTACAGAAGGGTCGCTGTGACCCATATATTAATCTGCCAATAAAAATAAAACATTTATAAAAAATATTGAATTCATTGAAAAGAAAAAAAAACAGCATATTGATCATTTATATCTATTGAAAAATTTTATTCAAACATAATTTGAACACAGTTTTACAGCACATTATTGAGATAGGTATTTTGCACTTTTCACAATGGGTATTGGTTTGCGATATTTTTTACCAAAGCATACTGCACATCTCCTTTTTAATGATGTAACAATATCACTCGATGTTGAAGGAGCTTCCAAGGTGATTCCGGCTGCTAGCCTACGAATTCTGGTAGGTATATGTTCATTGTCTTATGTGAGGTGTGTACGTGGCAAAGCTGAGATCTTTCAGGTAAGTGATTCGAGTTTTTTCACTTCCCTTTGAAAATTGTTATAAATCTCGACTACTGACTCCAGCTATATTCAAAATTGCATGAAAGATATTCATCGGCCAACGTCTTCTTCTCCGACAGGAAGTGGAGTAAGTGGCGCATTGTCCATCTAATGCATCAACGCCCGCTTTTGTTGCATTATTATCCAAATTCATTGGCTTCGAGATCTGATCTTCACTGATGGCATTATCATTATGGGAGCTAGATATAATATTATAGATTTTCCGTTTTAGGAACATAATATACTAAGTTCATATCTGATTTGAAGCCTAAGTGATATGAATGAAGAGGTAGCTTTCTGTTCCGTTGAAATACAGATGGAATAACCTTTTTTTTTATAGTCCCCAAGTATGTGGGACCCATCTTATTCAATTCGTGCAGTAGCTCCACCGATGTATACCAATTGTCGTCATTAATATTTATATTTGTGTTCTCGGAAGGTTCTACCATACGAAGGTAGGTTTGTGATATTGGAGAAGGATAAGGTTTTGGAGGCTGAACCGAGCATCGCCACGATGGAAGCATAAGCAACCTGTGTGATGCGACCAAAACCAAAGGATACAATTAAATTCAAAGAAATGATAATGCGGTGAAAATTAGATATTGAAGAAGGATAATGGGTTAAACCGCAGGAATGCAGAAAATATGAGAAATGGATGGAAGGTACTTGCCGACACGTGTTTCTGCTTATTGGTTTCTTTGGGGCAAGGCAACCAAGAAACCTGGATAAAGTTGGAAATGGATAATAAAAAGATATATATATATAAAACGACAACAGGTGACCACAACAGGAGCGAGCATCCAATTTGTGGCTTTAACCCCAGATACCTCCGGTTTTGGAGGCTGATTCGAGCATCGCCACGATGGAAGCATAAGCAACCTGTGTGATGCGACCAAAACCAAAGGATACAATTAAATTCAAAGAAATGATAATGCGGTGAAAATTAGATATTGGAGAAGGATAATGGGTTAAACCGCAGGAATGCAGAAAATATGGGAAATGGATGGAAGGTACTTGCCGACACGTGTTTCTGCTTATTGGCTTCTTCAGGGCAAGGCAACCAAGAAACCTGGATATAGATGGAAATGGATAATAAGAAATATATATATAAACAACAACGGTGTTACTGTACGGTGTGGAGAGCTGGACACTAAAGGTGGTCACGATGAATAGAATAGAAAGAAGCCTTCGAGATGTGGGTATATCGCAGAGTACTAAAAATCCCATGGACGGCCCGAGTGACCAACGAAAATGTCCTACGAAGAATAAATAGGGGACGTGAATTGCTGCTGACGATCAAAAAAAGAAAAACTGCATACCTAGGGCATATAATGCGAAACATGAAATACCAGCTTCTACAATTGATTATCGAGGGAAAGATTGAAGGAAGGAGAGGAATGGGAAGGAAGAAGATGTCATGGCTACGTAACATAAGACAGTGGACGGGCTTGCGAACAGTGGAAAGCCTAATACACACAGCTAGAGACAGGATAGAAATGAATCGTGTGGTCGCAAACATTCATTAGTGAATATGCATTAGAAGAAGAAGAAGAAGGTGACCACAACAGGAGCGAGCATTCTGTTGTCGTTTATATATATATATATTTTTATTATCCATTTCCATCTATATCCAGGTTTCTTGGTTGGTCCTTGCCCTGAAGAAGCCAATAAGCAGAAACACGTGTCAAGTACCTTCCATCCATTTCCCATATTTTCTGCATTCCTGCGGTTTAACCCATTATCCTTCTCCAATATCTAATTTTCACCGCATTATCTTTTCTTTGGACTGTTCGTGATGGCTGTGATAACTGTCTTTTTGTTTATGGCATTTCCCACATTACGACCTGTTTATACATCTGCATTGATTATAATTGGTTTGTTAATCTACAAGGATTTGGAGCTTCAAACCATATTCAGCAGGTTTGCTTGATATATACATTCTGAAAGCACATATTTCTCCGAATGCTACAAGCATTTCTGCAATGGCAACATTTGTTCCAGAGGAATAATTTTCTTTGCAATTCATTACAAACTGTTCGAATAGATCTAAAATTGGTGCCATTTTTTTATAGTCATTCTTTCAGTCCTTGTTGTGTCGTCATCAAATGTCGGACATGATTACAAGAAGAGGAATCTTGCACGATTCCGAAATAGATCCTTGCCAGAGCCATCAACTGAACTTCGTTCTTTATAGGCAACTGCCTATAAAGAACGAAGTTCTCCATGGCCAATTTAGGATACTGCTTGCAAACACAGAAGTTCAATGAATGCTTCCCAATCTTCCTTACCTGTTTCCACAGTGAAGAATGGTAAAAATAGTGTTCGAAAATTTTTTCGCCTCTTGAATGATTTATATTTTGTTTTCATATGTCTGATACGTAGAACGTATGTTCTATTATATTTTGTTGCTTTCGTCTGTGATCAGTAGTTTCCAGAAATATAGGGGTGTTGATGGTTGGTTTTGGCGACTTTTTTTTGTCGTGTTAAACTCTCAGGAGATTTCTAGCAGAGGTTTAATCTCTAGTGGGAGGTGCCTTGGCCCACTTTGTTCGATCTTTCCGATAGGTACCAATAATTTTTGGGTTCATCATCCTCTTTTTCTCTACGAATATTCTTCCTCTCTTATTCAAGTTGAGTACTGTTGTCAGAGTCTACGGATTCTTCTTTGTCATCTTGTCTAGCTTCCCATTCAGCATCGCTACATGAATAGTGATCGCTTTTAATTTCATGATCTTCTTAATTACAAACTAAGCAATAAATGAAAGAGAAACGATGAAGAAAAGAAATAAATCTCGATTCGGACTAAGAATTTACAATGAACCTTCACGGTCTTTGAATGTTAACTGGAATTACGACAATACTGTGAAACTCAAAAATTTACTATGGTATTTTGAAAAGATATATCCCCACCATTAAGAAGGGTGCTGTGGGTCACATTGACTCCGTCGATGGCAGTTACCGGTTAATTAATTAATTTATTCATTGATGAATACAAACAGGTTAAACTCAAAGCCAGTATCTACAAATTCAAATACTATAAGGAAGATGCAAAGAAAAATTGAGGTTCTCAAATAATAAGGGTTGATCGTAGAGGGGTGATAATTTGGAGTTTCATGTATTTTTATATGCAAAAAGTTTCGTTTAAAAAAAAATAGTGGCAGACCACACTCAACATTTAGTGGGATTAAAAATAGATGTTGTTCGATTCGCAACCCTAACCGATATGAAAGCTTAAATTCAGGAGATTTTCTCAGTTTGATTTATTTATTTTAACTGGAACACAAAAAGATATTAGTCCCAGAGGCAGTATTCAAATATACATACAATTATCCCAGAAAAATCGAAAACAAAAGTTGACGTTTCAGAAATTTTTCGAAAGTTGACAGCGAACAAGAAAAGAAATCGACGTGTGGCCAGACGACACCTACGGTCGTTCTGACGAGTGGGGAATTTGCGGTGTAGGTTGTAGGTTTCTCCTCTGGGAGACCTGAAATATTATTTCTGGCCTGAGCCTTATCACCCTGAAGCGAATCTTCTCCAAAATACCATTCAACAGCTTAAACATGAATGAAGCATCATTCATGAATCTTACATCGGCTAACCTGGGAAGCTAAAAATCCCAGCAGCATACGTGTAGTCATGATTTTCAATCATAATTTTGTTTTTCTAGGCAAGAAATCCAATAAACCTATTCTGAACTTACTCCAAGCGTCGAATATAGAAGTCGTATCTCGGGATTCATATGATGGATGCAAAGTTCAATCGTGGGGAGGCAAATGCATGGTAGAGTGCTATTAAAGTCTCATTCTTTTGGATTGATTTTCAATGCCTAATCACAAAGCTAACCATTCTAGAGCAGAATGTGAAGACATTATCAATGTGAGCATCAAATATCAGTTTGGAGTCGAGTGTTAATCCCAAGTCTCTGCCATTGTTTGACTCCTTCAACTGATGGATGTCAAGTGTGCACTGGAGGAAGATATTGTTGGGGTTCCTAGTACACGAAATATTCACATATTTATACAAGTGGAGAAATAAGCTATTATTTTTACAGTATTGGGCCAATCTATCCAGATCACTCTGGAGATTAAGGCACTCCTCAAGGACTCGAATCATCATGAACAGTTTAAGGTCATCAGCCAAAAGAAGGAACCCACAATATCTAGTGTTTTTTTCCAATGTTATTAACATCAATGGAAAAGAGTGAGGGGTCAAGATGAGAGCCCTGCGGAACTCTAGAGATATCGCGAAACTTCCTAGATTCGCCGCCATCGATCAAAACGTATTGACTCCTACCCTTGAGATAAGGCATCAGCCATAGCCCCAGATGTCCACACACCCTCACCTCAGGAAGCCGTACCGACATAACTGTATGATACAATTTATAGAAGGCCTTCGTGAAGTCAGTGTACACGGCATCTATATGGACACAGGACTCACCTCCACACTCAAGAATATGTAGAAAAGAGAGCAAGCTTGTTTCAACACTTCTACTACCTCGAAAACTGTGCTGTTCATTGACAATAATGCGATGAAATGAGAGGTATTCATGAACTAAACACTCGAATAGCTTGGAAAACACTGATTAGATACTTTAGAACAGTAGTTGGAATGGAAAAATAGATGATAACTTTCGAATGTTTGGGATAATTGACGATGATAAAGATTTATTGAAAATAATATATAGGGGGTAGGCTAATTCAGTGCACAATTTCTGGCAAAAATAGGTGGAATGGGATCGGGCCCAGGACCCTATGTGAACATTAACTGATAATTGTGCCTGTTGAACCTCCTCCAAGAACAGTTGAATGTTACTTAATATTTGGCAATCAAGAACAGTCTCGGAGCCATAGGTAGAGTTGTCGATACTGCAGTTGGTTCAAAAACAGATTCGAAGTAACTGGCGAAAATGTCATACGTACCCTTCACCATGAGTTAATTTGTGATTCAAAAATTAATAAAAAAAGATTTAAAGGGCACGACAAAAGGCATTCCTCAAAGTGAGAAAGATTTTTTCGGTAGTCACCAGCAATGAGGTTTTTCGGAAATGTTCGCAATTTGCAAAATCTAGTGAGATCTTCCTCCTTACGGTTTCTCTAATAATGATCATAAATTCATTAGGAATGACATCATCATCCGTATCATGCCATTCTGACTGTAATAAAGACCACAACTGTCATTTGAAGAAAGAAAGTAGCCGCGTGGTAGATTCACGAATTATTTAGATATTGACAAGAAGAATTCTCTAAAATAACCTTGAGAAATAATTCCGATATGAAACTAGCCGACTGGGAAGACAGGGACAGTCTTTCAAAGAGAGTTGCAGATACGCATTCATTGATATCAGCCAAATCATTGAATACAAAATTAACAGGATGGAGCATCTTACTTCTTTCCTCTATTCAACTTGATGAACGCAAACCGCTCTTGATTCCATGCGAATAACTTTGAGTGACTCATCGGGTAGGAATTTTTAGTTTGCTCTCTGTCAGAATCTTTGTCGAGAGTGTCAAGTTACTGCTTTCTTATAATAATTCATATGAGCACTCTTGAAGAAAGATGTCCCTCAAATATATTTCAGCTTACTCCTGTACACGCAACAACTTTTTTGCGGGGAGCCTGGATTTTTTTTACTGGGTTTTTCCCCTAGGCTTTCGTGTCATACGCCGAATTGTATGGCAACCCGTCACTTACCCAAGCTGACACTATATGCTCTTTTGTTTGCCAAACAAAACATTGTAAGCCAAAAATTTAAAAGAATATACGAGGGCCATTCAGAAACTAACCTCCGATTGGTCACAGTGCAGGTAGTGGGGGGGAGTAGCGCGCCATCTGTGCATTCACGCGCTCAGCAGGTCAGTCGGCATCAAGCCGTAGTCGAGTGAACATCGTACCTGCGCTAGTTTAGTTTTTGTGGCAGTTTGAAATGTGTGCTGCAATAGAAAATCCCGCCAAATGTGAGGTGCGTGCTGTTATAAGGTTTTTTACAGCCAAAGGATACTCTGCAGCAGCTATTCATCGTGAGCTTTGTGCCGTGTACGGACCAAAATTTATGAGTGAAGGAGTTGTCCGTGAATGGGTACGTTTATTTAAAAGTGGACGAGAAAACGTTCATGATGAAGAGAGGAGTGGTAGACCATCATTGGTGACTGACGAACTCGTTCAGACAGTTGATGCAAAAGTTCGTGAAAATCGACGTTTCACAATGGCGGAGTTGTCTACTAATTTTCCACAGATTTCTAAGACTCTTTTGTACGAGATAGCGACAGCAAGATTGGGTTACCGTAAGTTCTGTGCACGATGGGTGCCTCAAGGCACAAGCGGGTGATTTTTATGCAGAAGGAATTTCAAAGCTTGTGAAGAGATACGATAAGTGCCTCAATCGTAATGGAGACTATGTCGAAAAATAGTGCAAAGATGTAGTTATAAGATGTATATATTGAAATATTTTTACTTAACTTGGTGTATTTTTTTCAATTAACCGTATGTTAGTTTCTGAACGGCCCTCGTATAATAAATATATACATTTTTTGTGCATATGAATGGACACTTAAAATGAGGCAAACATTTGAGTTTATTTCTAAGGGACTTGTTATTGAGTGAAACTGTCTGAAACATATTAGGTACATTATCTTTCTAAAGAAAATAAATCACAATAATATTTTCACTTCTATAGTTTACATACTTGATATTTAGGGATTCATCAATTGAAATCTATATTTCTGTTTAAAAGATCATACTCATTTATTCGTCAACAACGTTTCGGGCTGTGCCCTTTATCAAGTTGACTGAAATATAAAACATTATATGATAATCACACTTATCACGATCAAATTCATATTTCATGATACATATATTCAAAATAAATTGAACAGAGATTCATTACCTTTTTTCTTTATGTTTCGAGTTGACAAATTATGTCATGTGTTGACAGTTGACTCAGTGTACCGAAATTATTTGTTCTTCTTCTTCATTTTCTTATCTGTTCTCTTTCTTTATTTTCTGAATTAGTGTTGAGTAAACTTTGTTTAGTCCTTGGATGTCTGTTCTGGTTTTGTTTAATATAAATCATTTCTAAAAATTCTCTGGTCTTTTTATTTTGCTTTTTGTCTAATATTTTTATGTTTTCGAAGTTGAAGGTATGGTTATTCTCAATTTTATGTTTATATAGAGCTGTTTGGGTCTATGAATATTTATGACCTTTTATTCTGTCGTTGAGTCTTTGTTTGCTCTGTTTTATGTATACTCCCTCGCAAAGGGCACAGCCCGAAACGTTGTTGAAGAATAAATGAGTATGATTTTTTGTTCAGAAATATAGATTTCAATTTATGAATCCCTAAATAACAAGTAAAGTATTCATTGGGATAAATAAAGCTGCATAATTAATAATCTTTTTTATTACTACAAAGAATCTGACTCATCAGCACAGTATGGCACTGAAATCTAGGTGGAGGCCACCAGCCTTAAAAAAGAATGAGATGAAACTTCAAATAAGCCCAAAAGAGGCGCAAATATATCTCCAAGACTGAACCGGCCTCACTTTCTCTGTAGATTCGTAGGACAAACATGACTTCCAATTTCAACGACTTCCAGTGATCATAAAATGCGTAAACATTCATCAAAGGATCACTGGTGAGTTAAGCGGATTCGCTCACTATACAGGGTGAGTCTTTGACCACTGCGTTAATTTCAACCATAGATTCTTGACGTCGAAAGAAACATTTTTTCCTATAACATTTTTCCAAATTTGACCCCGTTCAAAAGATATAGGGTGTTGAAATTTTATAAAAAAAATGCATTTTCACCTGTAATATTCAAACGACAATATCAATTGAAATGATCTCCTGTAGAAGGTTTTTGATAACAGTCATGCATATTTTGGCATCATTAGATTTATTCCATTTCTTGTGCGTTTCTCACTACTACTCTATAGATTGGTTAAATTAGATGAAAAACAAATATCGCTTGAACTAAAGGTCCGTATCTTGTAATGCCTGGAATCATTAGTCTTTTTTGCAGATAAAATCATTCATCATCTTTCCTCCTAAATTGCACCATTCTTGAGATATTTGAAGTTGAAAGGCATTAAATCGATATAATTTTGTCCAAATTTTCTGATTTTCCCAAATCCAACTTTGTGCTGAAATGATTCAATAATCAGATTTGTTCAATGTTGCCATATTTGATGTCTTTATTAAATATTTCTACAAAAGGTTGGGGAAATCTCTCCAGTCTATGGTTCCACCACTAAACACTATGAATGAAATTAACCACTGAACAATTTTTGTCTTACATTCACTACAAAATCTAAATTGCCATTTGCTGTATTCATTATTAATGATGTCTAGCACCTTGTTTGATATTTAATCCAGAGTAATATGCCATAAATAAATAGAGAAAAGGATTTCCATCACTCACATAGGTACTTCGGTATATTCTCATAACCGTTGAAATAGGTAATGTATTATCTGTCAGGACTTGTTAAATTGATGGCTTGTCTTTATGAAGAGCTGTTTCGTTATAGCTTCAGAGTTTCAGGGTTCATCAAATTTTATCTATTCTAACATAATGCTTCTAATTAAGCTCATATGAGTTTTAAAAACTTCGACCCCAGTCTCCTAGATTTGTTTTGTACCTTTAGAGAAGTTTTTTCACATCTTTATTTCATACACCGATTCAACCTGGTTCACAAACTTAGGAGATAATAGAATTTGACTTAGTTTTAATATTTCTGAATGTTTGTTATGATGCATGGTTAATTAAAATTCAATCAATATTGAAACTGGAAGCAATAGGCTCATAAACAAGAAAGATTAGAATAGAAATTTATTTTCTGACCATAATCATTTCATACTGAATTGAATAATTTCAAACTATCGAAATCATTATTATTATTTTATTATAATATTTTCCACATTTGTTTCAAGGTACAGATAACTGTTGACAGTTTCAAACAGAATCAAAACAACAAGGAACCACAGAACACTATTTTATTTGGAAGTACCCACCACAGAGACGTTATAATAACATTTTAGTGATGATAATTCAATCTAGTTATTCTGAAAAAAATTATAACTAGAGATCAATCATGGTTACAGATATTATCTTTCCTTTAAATAAACTTTGCAATTATTATTTTTTTGCTCTCGTTGGGTTCGGTAAATGATTAATATTCTATGGTAAGGTATATTTGACATAATCTATCAATAACCATTATTCAATATTTCTGTTTTTGTTTACATAATTAAAACAGATATTCTGATTATAAAAACCGAAAATTCACACATGTTCAGTAATTAACTATAGTCTAAACAGAATAGATTCATACTAATGATCTAACAAAATTTTTTTTATTAAAGAACACGTAGTTAGTATTTCAGAATCAAATTCAGGTGATCGAACTCAATTTCTTCAAGCAAGTATAATTGCACACCTAAATCTGGAAATACCTGTAATCTATTTAAGAAAATTGTTATTGGGATACTGTACAGAAAATAATCATCAAGCAAAGTAACATCACTTTAAAATGATTTTTCGTAGTGACATCATTCATTGTTGTTGAAGATTTCGAAAAAGATTTTCATGTTTCCAACAGTATGATATCAAGAGACCTCATAGACCTGTTCACTGGTCTCTGTCAAGGAGAAGAAACTTCAGAAAGATCAGTGTTTGGAAAATCATAGATGATTTTTCCTGGCTTTGAGTGAAAAAAAAGCAATGTGACAACCTCTTGCCTTGGAAGTTCTCATAAAAATTATGGTTTTCATGATTTGGAAATTTTAAGAAGAAAATTACAAATGTATGATGATAACATCCAATAATTCTGAGGTTTTTTTGGAATTTCTCACTAGAAAGGGATGGTTTATAAAGTGAAGTAGATAGAAATTATAGTAGAACAGCAAAAATCTGTTTATGGTGTTGAACTTTTTACCAGAAAATAAGTATTTTGTATCTTTCTTCTTGATATGGACCTCATCGGATGAAACATAAGTGAGTGAATCATTTCTTAGAGGGAAAATAATGTTTTTAAACAATTCTGATTCATTAGTGGATGCTGTGGAAGGTATTTTTCATTCAAACTAAACTAGACTACAGAGGGGTATTTGCCCAATGTGAAAACTAAATATGCTTATAACTTTTTAACACAGCTGAATTTGTAAAAACCGTAATGAAAAAAGTGTTTCTTTTGACCTCAAGAACCTATCGTTAAAATTAACGCAGTGGTCAAAGACTCACCCTGTATATCCTATTATCGTCAAGAAAACATATTCAGAAAAGATGAGTGACTCTATAGCACCATATGGCTCAGTAAACTAATAAAAAGGAATGATAACCCCAAAGAACTAGCGTTGCAATGGTGCTAGCTAGCCATGATTGACGTAGAATATCCCAGAGAAACAAGACCTCAACTGTGGACTGGTTTCGAGGAGACTGTCTCTCATTAGCACAGTATGGCACTGAAATCTAGAAGGAGGCCTCCAGTCTTAAAAATCTCCAAGACTGAATCGGCCTCACTTTGTCTGTAGATTCATACGACAAACATAACCTTCCAGTGGCCATTCAAGAAATCTTTCAAACGAAGACGAATTTCAAGAAATTTTATAGAACAAAAGTGTTTTTCATCTCAAGAATGTATGGTTAAAATTAATGAAGTAATCAAAAACTCACCCTGTATATTGCGGAGATGAGATTTTTGAAAGTTTGAATAATTACTCGCTAATAGTTTAACAAGAGCGCTTAAGCTATTTAACCTCAAGTCAGTGCTGTTCAAATTCTTCTGAGATTTTTTAGCATAATACGGTCTAACGATTAAGAAAAGCTGACGTAGTATTCATTCCATTTTTAATTATTGTTCAGCCAAGATATGTCCCTTGATTTATTTGAATTTTTTGTGTAACATTGGCATTGTTGTTTGAAATTGTTCATTCAAAATCCTAAAGATTGGGTCCACGCCAGTCAGCATGTTTTTTCAGAAAGTCATTTCGTTTTTTTTTGTTTTTATCACAGACATGCGTTCAAGACCCAATCGGATATATTTGGTAATAGCCTAATGTCCTAGATGTCAAGATATAAGTAAATAGAAATCAAGAGCTCAAAAGCCTGATATTATGTCAGCGCTTTTCAGAATTTGTTCATTTCAATAACCACCAATTGCTCAGTTATAAATTTTTATCTTATTTACAGATGATGCTCTACAGTGCCTCTTTCTTTATCCCAATCGTCTACGGAACCTTCACTTCACCAACGATATACGTGAAAAAAACCAACGAACCAGATTTCACAGCTATAGCAGACATGGAATATGATGACTGTCCAACAGTGTTAGAAATTCATAACCTCAAAGAGCACACAGATCTCTTCGACATGGCATTCCTGGAAGGTTTGTGCAAGAATGTGATGACGATCCAACGTATAAAGATATCAGGAAGTTTTCAAGGCATCGGTGAGAAACTTTTCGATCACTTATCAAATCTTGAAAACTTTCAAGCAACCGATATGGACAATCTAAATGAACTTGGCATCAGCAGTTCCAATCTGAAACATCTGGATTTCTCCAGGAATCACTTGGAGAAGGTAGACCTAGAGTTTAAGGATGATTTGGTGCACTTGAATCTCTCCAGGAACTTCTTGGAAGTGCAAAATCTCTACATGAATACCCTGAGTCAACCTTTGCGGCTACAGTTACGAACCTTGGATTTATCTTATAACAGACTTACCAAAATAGACTTTTTCCTGTCCTTTTGGAATCTACGAAATTTGTTCTTGAACAACAATAAGATCGAGCATATCAAACCAGGGATTCTGCAGAAATATCCCAATCTCGTGGTGTTGAACTTGGCGAAAAACAAGATTCACGAATTGGAAAATGGAGTTTTCATAGGATTAACTCAACTGGTGAATTTGGATCTTTCGCATAATAATATGAACGAAGTCAACGTTCAAATTATCAATTCTATGAGGTCTTTGGAAGAATTGAATTTGGAGGGAAACATCATAGATAATTTCAAATATACAGAGTTGGAGCATGATATGGAAATACTTAAAATTAACGAAAACGATACTTACTTACATGGCAAAAAAATTGAATCAGACAAATTGGCGAGTTTCATATAATCTGGTAGATGTAAAGTCTGTAACATACTCTGAAATCCCACTGTAAAATATACCAGTATTGTTGTACTTAATTTAGTATTAAAGAAAAAGATTTTTTTTATTATATTGTTGCCATAATTAGATTGATTTTTTTAATCTCTCAAGAAAACCGATATTCAGTTGTGCATTTATTTATTAGATCTGATTTCTATTACACATTTCTCTCTGACCTTTTTCTTCGGAAAATACGCATTTGTTCGCTCAATGTAGAGAGTGGTCTGAAATGGATATATTTATATATTTGATAGGATACACCAATATCAGAAGGAGTTTGAGAAAAACTAGCTTACATGCCACGAGATTAATTTACATAAAAAACTGAATGACAAAAACTGTAATTAGTCTATGAGCCAGGGCCTGTTTTTCATTATGATTAGTAACAATCTGAATATTTGTGAGTAACTTCATTTTGATGAGACGCCCAACGTTTTCTTCTATGAAAATTCTTGATTGTGAGTGCTAATACAGAATGGTGGCGTCAAATATGTTAAATGGGTGAATGTTCAAATTTTATCACTAACAGCTACTTTGTTAATTAAATCTTGAAACAATTTTATAACAAATTGAAAACAATAATTGTCCTACAAAAATGATAATTAAAGTGTCCCCCACTCCCAACAATCAACAACTAGGTCTAAAAAATTATAACTAACCGGCTGATTTTATCACTGTTGCTTAGCATATATTATCTTTATGAACTGGTTACATTGTCCTACAAATTGACTGGTACGTTTTTCCAGTCCTACGCTCGGAAATTTTCAATTTCACGATACTCCTTTTTTGGCGCTCTTGTTCACCTGAACAGAGTGCTTATCAATTTGCCCAAATGTCTGTGACTTTCGAATTTTTGGGCAAAAGTGGTATCAATCGTTTTGTTTGGACCTACTGATGAATAATCCGTGGTCAAAATCGATTCTGTCCGTCCGTCCGTCCGGCCGTCCGTCCGTTCCGTGAACACGATAACTCTCGAACGGATGAAGTTAGAGAGTTGAAACTTTCAGAATAGGTTTGAGGTATAAATATCTCGACTAAGTTCGTTATTCGGTCAAATCGGCCGAATAGGTTCGAGTAACAAAAAAATTTTTTCAGAAGACACTGTTCAAATAAAAATTTTTTTATGGTGCAGTTTTATCAGACGTATACAAAAATACCACTCTCGGCTTCCACAAGCTGATAGTTCTGGAGATATGATTTTTCAAAATTTAAATAATTGTAAGTGGTTTACAAGAGCGCCTAAGCCAACTGACCTCACGTCAGTGCTTTCTAAATTTTTTTATTACTAACTGTAGGCCATAAATATATATGATGGGTTAGCGTATTTCTAACCCAAATAAAACAGTGTCCTACAAATAAAAGGTATCTATCGCTAGTCCGACCAAAAATATTCAAAATTTAATAGTGCAACTGCAGCTGTTGTAAAACAAATTCCATACAAAGATTTAGCATGATTACTGTTCAATAAATGAAAAATATATGATCCCTTTTTCAAATTTTAATATATTTTTTTTTAGTTAATAAAATAAAAAAATATATACATTCAAAATTATTGGATTAATCTTCATCAGATTCACACGATGTTTCTTCTTCACTACTATTTTCACTTTCTACATCTCCATCTTCTTGGCTACTATTATTTTCGTCTATATTATCGGATTCTGTAATAAAATAATTAAAAAAGTAAATAAATTGCATAATAATATTATATTTAAATTACCTTGTTAATTAGAATATATTTCTTCAAACGACGGACTTTGAGGACCATCGAACCAATAGTATTAGTATTTGTCTTCAATTACTGTCCATCCATAATTTTCTGGCGTTTTTTCTGTGGGACTTCGCATGTGTGTATTACACCATACCCTGCTAATGTACAGAGTTGTTTTTATTTGTTGTAACAGTTCTTCTTTTGTTGGTGGCAAACTTGAAGGATCATATCCTATAATATTCTTTTTTTTAATTTTTTCGTTTTCATATTTGCATTTATAACTATTTTCAAATAATTTATAATCGCCCTTTATCAATGTTAGTTTTTCTTTTCAATGAATAAATTCTACATACAAATTCTTCTATAATTTTAAAAATTTCAGTAGATGTTGTTAGTTCCGTAGTTACATATCGTTGTTATTCAATGACCTTGTTGCATATTCAATGACCTATTTTTCCCTTTTCGGCAAAAAGCAGGATTATAATCATTCCCCGTAAAAATATGACATACAGCAAGTGATCTAGATAATTGTTCTCCAAGCTTTGCAAAGATTTCATTTATGTTCAGGTACTTTTTTTCTTACCTGTACTTAAATTAATCTTTATTTCGCTCCAACATGAATTATCTTCCGAGCGTAGGACAGGAAAAACGTATCACTCAATTTGTATGAAGATGTGGCCATTTAATAAAGGTATATATACTAAGCAATTGTAAAAAAAATCAGCGGGTTGATAATAATTCTTTTAGACCTAGTTGTTGGTACATATTGGGAGTGGGGGACACTTTGATAGAATCATCATTTTTGTAGGACAATTATCATTTTCAATTTGTTATAAAATTGTTTCAAAATTTAATTAATAAAGTCGCTGTTAGTAATAAAATTTGAACATTCACCCATTTAACATTTTTGACGCCTCCATACTGTATTAGCCCTCACAATCGAGAATTTTCATAGAGGAAAAATTGGGCATCTCGTCGAAATGAAGCTGCTCAAAAATATTCAGATTGTTAGTAATCATTTTTACTTGTGGGTTCCGTGGTACAATTTCCGAGCGTAGATCTGAAAAACCGTAACACTCAGTTTGTAGGACAATGTAACCAGTTCATAAAGAAAATATTTGCTAAGCAACAGTGAAAAAATCAGCCGGTTAGTTATAATTTTTTAAGACCTAGTGGGGGACACTTCAATAGAATCATTATTTTTGTAGGACAATCATTGTTTTCAATTTGTTATGAAATTGTTTCAAGATTTGATTAATAAAGTAGCTGTTAGTAATAAAATTTGAACATTCCCTCATTTAACATTTTTGACGCCTTCATACTGTATTAGCCCTCACAATCGAGAATTTTCTTAGAGGAAAAAGTTGGGCGTCTCGTCAAAATGAAGATACTCACAAATATTCAGATTGTTACTAATCATTATGAAAAACAGGCCCTGGCCCATAGACAAATATTGATATCATGACTTGTTCGGAATATACGAGGATTCTGATTTCGTGCATTTCTGACCCAATCTCATAACTTGTTCATTTTCGGATATAACTTGTTTTTATGAAAACATTCTTTGGGCATTTTTTTGAAAGAAATCCAATAGTGTTTTAAGTTTGCTTCAAAAAAATGTTATTTTGTAGAGCTATAACATGAACTTGTATTTTTTCTCAAGGACCACCAATATTTTTTTACATATACGTGTTTGATTCGAAATTCTCCTTTTAAACATATAAAATAGTTGTTACTGATATTCGAAAATATTCATTTTGAAAATTTTTTCTTAGCAAACAATGTAACATGTAGTGTTAGCTAGGATCAGTGACGGGGTACCATACAATTTGGCGTATGATATGAAAGTCTAGGGAAAAATCTCAGAAAAAACCCTGGCTCCAAGCATAACTGTTGAAAGGTTCACAAAAAAAATATCTTTCTTTTAGAGTGTTTAATGAACAATTATGAAATTCGTTGGAAATTTACTATCCACTTAATGGAAGAATCGGAAATATCATGACTAGCCCTAAAACCATCCATTTACATATGGGACAATAATTAATGAGGTAAGGTATTGCATCCTCTGCTTCTCCATATTCACAATTGACGCTTACAACTGAGGTTTAGAATAGAATAGTATTTTTAAATCCATGACCAATTCTCACACGATTCAGAACTGAAATTTACTTGGAAAAGCAAAACCAAAAATTTGTTTCGAAGGGTCAAAAATAAGATCTGGATTGAACATTTCAAAAGAGTTCCATTCTTTGTCGATTATGTTTATACTTCAAAATGCATTAAATTATCCAAGGTTTCAAGGGACTTTTATCTTAGAATTTTTTCTACTCAGTAGAATATATGAAATAATCAGGAATAATGTGGGAAGAGAATTATATTTGTTCCAAGAATTTAGAGCAGCTTCGATGTTACGAGCACTTTCAATCGTAGGAATAATGCTTGAAGATGATCAAACACTAAGTGAAAAAACCACACTTATCTTGAAAAAAAAATGGAAATGCTTTCCATTTGCGTCGACTTAACAAACCTACTTCCAATTTGACGAAATTTTTCATCTCCTATTTCATCTGATTTATATAGGAGAATTTCGGACAAAAAGCTCTCGACCAATATATACAAAACCGCAAGTTTAAAATCGAGAAAGATAAACAACTTCCATTTTTTGATGCACTAGACAGAACAGAATATCAAGAACCAGTGATATAAAAAAAAACTAACAAAATACAATACTTCAAAATCCTAACCCCAATGACATCCAACAAATAAGTTGGGAAATAACGTAAAATAAATTATTTAGAGGGCTAGAAAAAGGGCACTGCCCGGAACGTCGCCAATTTTTATTATAGTTTAAATAATATTAAGCCCTGAGAATCAAATACTGTATTCTACCATAACTAATAAACATAGATTGTTCGATATTCTCGCAACAAAGGACAAATCTTGGAATTTAGGGAAGCGGCCGTTACTTCCAAGAATGCTTTCTATCGGACGGAATTTTAGGAATCTCTTAGCTCAGCTACCTGTACTTTCTCCGACCTCTCTCAATTATTCAAGAACCTTCTCTCTGTACACTTCTCGTTTAAGCACCAAGGTGGTCAGTTCTACCAGTAAGTTCAACTTTACCAATTTACTTTCACCAGTCTATAACGGCACTCCTCTTAGAATCTCTTAAAATAATCTTATGCATTTTTCTCCAGTTGGGTCAGTTAGCTACCCTAGTTCATGGTATATGTGAATTACTCAGTTGAAATTCTCCACGTAAAGGAAAAAGATTGTGAATTGTGAACCTGTGACGCAATAACATATCGCCAAAGCACAATTTATCAGTGAAAGTTTGAGAAGCTTTATCCAAAGTGCTTGCACCTTACTTTACGAAGTCTACCTCGACGCTTAGAGCAGAGCTGTGGTGATTTCCAATTCAACAAATAAGGTCAGATCTCTTTATTATCAAGTAATA
This sequence comes from Micraspis discolor, assembly GCA_030674115.1. Lineage (NCBI taxonomy): Eukaryota > Metazoa > Arthropoda > Insecta > Coleoptera > Coccinellidae > Micraspis > Micraspis discolor. The sequence goes on along the minus strand of JARTUT010001311.1, from coordinate 2,133,960 downwards.
CAAGAAGTGCCTAAGATTGAGCAAAGGAGTTCAAATCCTTGGTTGTTATAGACACCTAAAAACTCTACATAAAACTTAAGTGCTGTAAATTTGCAAACTATTCTTATCTGTGAAAACATAATTCTGTTATAACTACAAACTTGTTTTTATTCACCTTGCAAACACCTTTTCTACCAAAGATAATTTTTGGATCTACTGTTATAGTATAACCAGTGACTCAGGAAGTGCGCTTCTCTCTCATTAAGCGAGTGATTATTTTTAATCCTAATTTTGTACCCGCACATAAATCTTTATCTTTATTTTAATTCCAACTAAATACTAAATTGGGAGTGGCGAAATGTTCATATGATAGTGCAACGAATATATACTCTACAAAAGTTGATAAGAATGAGGAAATGAAAAATATCACAAAAACTCTCAGAAGTAATAGTTATCCCGAAAAAATTTTGGACAGAGAGAAACAAATAACAGAAAATCAGCTTAAACCCAATAATCGTACATTACAAGAAGATATGGCATAAACTATAAGAGTCGTCATTCTGGCTTGGGCCGGAACGTATGATTGTCACCGCCACTGGTTGAAAAGAATATAAGAATCATTCAAAAAAATAATCATGAGGACAAGCAGAACATACAGCAGTGAATCGACTTATAAAAAAATTTTAGAATGCACTGACGTGAGGTCAGATTGCTTTGGCGCTCTTGTTGAGCTACTTGTGAGTAAATAGTCAAACCATAACAAATCTATAAGCACTCTGATCACGTGTATAATAGTATTTTCCCGTACTATGGGACAATGTGATGCAAATATGAACTCCTAATGAATGAACAAACCTATATCTCAAATTAAAAATCACTACTCATAATTTTCCCCAAATTTTGTTCCAAGCTATAATTCCTTTTTCCTAAAAACTTACGTCAGTGCTTTTCTGAATTTTGACATCGTATATTATTTCAGCCGCCGAGATTGAATTCTATCTCTATGATTTCCCGTTATGAAAAATTTTGATTAATATTACGCCAACTGACACTGATTAATGAGTACGGCATATGTCAATCGAATATCGATCTGTGATAGCCATCGTTCAAAGAAAATCATCGGAACGTATGTCATTTCTGTTTTCTCTTGAGTAAATTAAAAAATGATCATATCTTCAGATGGAAGAGAGCTACCACAATGAAATTTGAGGATGAGTAAGATATCGATCACCTCAATATATTCACGACTTTTTATTGAAATCCGAAAAATATCTTATGAGTTAGTGAGGATTAAAAATTTTTTTTTTTTGGCAATTTCTTGAAAATTTTCTAGCTTGACTATTTCTGCGAAATTTTGCGAGCTGTTTTTTTGCATCCTCCTCAACAATATCTCAAGTATCAATTTAATCGGATGGATATTTCAGTTGTTACTGAGGAAACAACATTTCAGATGATCATAACTACTGAACCATCCGACGGATTTGGCCGAACTTGACCGAGATATTTGAACAATTAACCTATTCTGAAAATATGAAAACTCCAGCTCATCTCTTTTGGATGCTAGAGAGGATACGGCTGGACAGACTCAACTTTCGCCACTGATTCTTCATCAGGTAGTCGAACCCAATCGATTGAGACGATTTTCGGCTCGTTATTCCAAAATTACAGACATTTGGGCAAAATGATAGGCACTCTGTTCGGGTGAACAAGAGCGCCAAAAAGCGGAAGTTATGGTCTAGCTTACATTCATGGACTTCAGACTCCGACGGATTTTGACAAAAACAAGCTGTGTTGTATGTACAGACTAATAGAATGTATTACACATTGATGGACTCTTAGTAAAGATCAGTCAGCTAGGTGATTCGGCCAGGTCCTTTTCAATCTTACTGAGTTGAATGGATGCTCTGTCAGTTGGTCGATGAGTTGGTTGGCATGTACATCTAGCTTCAGATGGTATTTTCTCGACAGGTCTTCTATTTCTTTGCTGACATATAGGACCCTTGAATCTTCATGGATGGTGTGGTTGGACCACGGGGAATCAACCAAGGCACGTAGTATCTTTGATTATACTTTAAGGATAATTTGAATATTCGATGGCTTGGCGAAACCTTAAAACCGAGCATCCATATTGGTTTTTAAAAATTAATGTAGTAGATTCAGTAAGATCTGGTTCTGGTCAATAAGTTGTGCCATCATGAATTTGAGATTTGGTAGGAAAGTTGATGTCATCGTTTCTAAGTAATTTGGATTTTGGCTGTGAGTTGGTAGGTGTTGTTGTCGGAGGTGGTTTTTTGTTGCTTCAGCGTAGGACATCTTTAGTGTTCTGGTTGTAGCTTGGGTTTGAGGTACGTAAATACCGTAGGTAGGTGTATTATGTATATAGGTATGTTGGTAGATGTATTCATGGTGTCTTTCACTTCTTCGAATCCTTTGATTTTTTGTTTGAACGAATTATTTATAGACTTGACAACCCCTGTAGTTTGCTGGGTGACCACCTTCACATAAAGCAAAAGTGGCTGGTGTTGTTTTTGGTTCATCATGGTTTTGATATCTGATGAGGAAGTTGATATTATCGATTTTAAATAGCTTGGATTTTTGCCTTGAGTGGGTAGTTCTTGTTTTGGCTTTTGGCTTCTCGTTGCCACAGCGTAGGTTATCATTGGTGTTCTGGTTATAGCCTGGGTTTGGGGTATTTAGACACCGTAGGTAGGTTAGGATGTATTATGTTGCCCTTTACTGCTTCGAACACTTTGATTTTTGGTTTGAACGAGTTGTTTGTAGACTTGACAACCTCTGTAGTTTGCATAAAGCACAAGTGGCTGCTGTTGTTTTTGGTTCAGAGAATGTTTTTGAATCGTGCTGTTCACCGCATTTTACGAACATAAATGAACTATACAATAGGTTTTTGTGTGGTCGTATTCTTAACATCTAAAGCGTTGTATAATTTCCCGTTTTCTTCTAGGAGGTCCTCTTGAAATTTCCATATTCCAGAGGAATTCCATCTTATAAATATCCTTCTTGTTTTGTCAGGGCTGCAGGTTTATATAAAATAGAATGAGTGAATTTTTTGTTGTACGATCTCTGATTTTGATTATGTTTCTCACTTTATTACATAATTCTTCAGATTTTTTCTTTATATCATCAATAGGAACGCTTTAGTGAAGATGTCTGATTTCAACCCGATTGGCTCCTTTTTGTTTTAATTGGAAGGTGTGAAAAACTATTATTTCATCTCGAAGGAATCCCACCAAACTTCTGTATGTGTCAGGATTTGTTGAGTTTACCTTGACGTTGTTATTTGATAGTATTCGTAAAGAATTGTTCTTCATCAATCACTGATGTTAATTTTCTTTCCATTTCTGGGTGATATGTTACACCGCGTATAAAAATTTGTGGAGGTTTTGGGATTGTTCGTGTTGTTTTGGATGTATTATTTTCATTTGGTTCCTCAGACAGGAATGAAAATCTGTCTTTTATGCTAACTGATGGATTTCCAATAATTTTGCGAAAGAGATAAAAATTTCCTTTATCTTAACTGTCTGCCATATTTTATTATTTAGCGAGGAAACAATGTTTTCTCGTGAATTCAGTGTCGTAACTAGAGAGGTGCCAACGGTGCTCAGGCACAGGGCGCAGACTCTGAAGGGTCTTAGAAATGACCAGACCAGAATTTTACAAGGGCGCAGTTTCAAACACTCGCACCGGACGCATAAAAGGCTAGTTACGGCACTGCGTGAATTATTGGTTTTTGATGACAAATCCATGTTTTTTAATAGTCCTCCAGTGAACAATTGATATATACCGTCACAAAGTTTGTTATATTTTGATTATTTCGATGAAAAGGAAAACTATATTTGAAATAGGTTGTTTACGTTCGTAGAGATAAGGGGTATAGCCAACGTAGTCACACCTACTACCACAGCTGTCGATCGACTCTGAATTTGGATCTTTGAGATGGAAAAAACGCTAGGACGGTTAGATATCACTACTCCTCTATCCCATACCCTGACAGCAATTATTTCAATTTAAACGAAAGCGCACGATTTACCTTGTAAATTTTTTATTTTTCAGTTATTGTCTCTGTTCCATCATGCTCAACATGTGTTTGGGATACGCGTAGTGATCGAGAAATTGCAAAAAAAAGGCGGCGATAACAGTTTTCGTAGATATCGCGATGAAGAAACTGTTTCAAAAAGAAAATTCATTTAGTTATTTCAGACTTCAGTCATATCAGCTTGTGACTTTCAAAATGCACAGCGAGTGGAAATAATTTAAATTTTTTTGAGAATAATTAAGGTGCAAGAGGAACTACTGCTTTGTTCAACGAGAGAAATGAGGACCATAATGTAAGTCACACTTACGTCCTAGACTTGGTTAGAAAGTTCAGAGGCACAGGCACAGTTGTTAATTTGAAGTAGAATTTTGACCCTTGTCCGAAATTATGATATGGACACAAGAGTTTTGAGACATTTCGTTAATTATCCTACTCCAAGTACAAGAAACATGAAATATCCAGGATTTCTCGTAGCACTATTAAAAGTATAGTTAAAAATTACAAGTTTCATTCATACAAGATAAGTTTGTTTCACGAAATGAACGATGATGACTTTGATCGCCGATTACAATTTTGCGAAACAATGGGTGATCTGATAATAAATTTTCCGGACTTCTTTTTCATTTTCTGCGTCTCTGATGAATGCACTTTTCATTTGAATGGATCTGTAAATCGTCACAATGGTCGATATTGGTCTGATACCAACTCAAGGCTATTAGGAGAGATTCACACTCGATATCCTGATGAATTGAATATCTTGGTCGTTACTTGTGGCGACAATATTGAAGGTCCTTTTTTCATAGACGGTAATCTCAATGGTTATAATTACTTAGAGCTCTTAGAAAATAATGTCTATCGTATATTGACAGATATTTTGAAGAGGTACTATTTAGATCAAAGACGTCCAGGGAGTTGGACGGAGTGCCAAAGAGTGGCCTACTCGTTCCCCTAATCTGTCGCTCTTGGATTATTTTTCATTTGGACAATTGATAAGTATGTGCCCACAAAATATCCAAATTAATTGATCGATTTCACACACATAAATTAAAATACAATTCTAAACATTCTATGAAGAATTCCTTAAACCTTATAGAAAATATTACAATACTCAAATTAAACCCCGATAAAAAATATATCGTGATATCTTTTGACATAATCAACTTATATACCAACAAACCCGTTGATGAAAAATTCACACTTATTAAAAAACAGCTTACTAAACATTATAATTCAGATAATTTTTTTCAATTAGGATGAGAATGATATAGAAAATATACTGGAATTGAGTGTACTGGTTACTGAACAAAATTTCTTCAAATTCGATGACATCATAAATAAATTAAAAAACAGTTTACCTATGGGTTCACCATCTAGTGGCCTTATTATAGCATAATTTTATGTGGAATATATGAAAAACAGATTATGCAATTACCAGTGAAAAACAATATTATTTAATGCAAACGTTACATAGATGATATTCGTTGCATATGGGAGGGAATCTGAGAAGAACTTGAAAGACTTTTTAATACAATTTATTCCATGTTCAAATTAGAATTCCCGTTTGAAGAGTGAGTCTTTTATGTCTTGTTTTCCCTAGATCCCAAGATCATTTTTAATGAAGATAACAATTTCAATTTAGATATATTAAGAAAACCAACACGAACCGATGTTATAATTCTCCACTATTCTCATCATGCACCAACAATAAAAAGAGCTGCATTTTACTTTTTAATTCATAGGTTACTTAATATACCCTTATCCTAAGATATATACAATAAAGAGATGAACGTTTCACATCAGATAGGCCTCAATAATCAATACCTAAAGAATACATAGACTAGATATATGATCAATGAGAAGAAAAGAGCCACTAAAGAAAATCTATCCCTACATTACAGAGAAGAAACAATACTGTAACAAAACCGAATATGAACCTTCTAATTACTACTGCGTCAACAGAGGAGTTCCACTTCATGCGCCGACAAAGGGATTAAAAACATGAAAGGTACCGCTCGCCATAAAGCTGTCACATAAAAACGATTAATGGTGGCATATTTATGACATAGCTACGAACACTCTGGAATGTGAAGCATCTTTCTTGTAACTTCTAGAAAAACAGCGCCGGATATAAATGACTGAAGCCGATTCATGGATTCATTCATGGATAGAACTTGCCGACGAATAAACAGGTGTTCCTAGTGAAATTCTGTAGATAAATTGTGTATATAAATTATTGATTATTGTTAGTTAAGTGTGAATATAGATTAGTTTTAAAGAAGACTTGTAGTGTTTTTCTATTTCGCTGAGGAAAAACGTAACAATACTTAACCATTCCTTACTACGAAGGATTAAAAGAAAACATTAAGAAAATAGTTGATAAATATAATATTACCCTAATCAATAATCGGCACAGAAAAATTTAGACTTCATTATTTAATCATAAGGCAAAAAACAAAAAAGAAGAAGAAAGCGGGGTATATGAAATTGATTGCACTCACTCTTCAGCATTCTATGTAGGTATGACAACACAGTAGTAATGTTAAAAACGATTCAAAGATTACCACAGAAATCAACCAAAGTCATCACTAGAATGCCATCTGGACGAAAACAGACATAACACTGACATCAACAAGTTGCTAATATCACACAAGGAACATACTTATCACAAGATGATTCTATTCGAACAGCTGGAAATATTAGAGAACAAAAATAGTCAAGGAAAAAATGATTAACGAAAGAACTGACTTAATGAATAAATGCCTGACATAAAAAGTGTATTCCCCGAACACACTCCCGATCAGACATCCGTCAGAAGATCATATCAACCTTGAATATAATTTTTATTTATTTATTTATTTAGCAATTCACCATTCGACAGCCGTGGCCTATTAATGAATGGGAAATTACAAGTGTTTACAAAAAAAAATGTTGAAACTTAACAGTAAATTAAATAAAAAAAAAAATATTAAAAAAAAAAAAAATTAACACCAAGTACAAGAAGAAAAATTAAATCAATATGAGAAAAATCACACCTAGATTTATCGCACATTTAGTGAGCCCGAAATAGCTCTCCTTATGCTTGCCGCAAGCAAAAATATACAGGATATTTTCATAAGACGTATAGTCATGACATATTCTGTACAGGGGCGAAAACTGAAGAACGTTAGATCGTGGACAAGGTAAATTAAATGTTCTAATAGTACGCATGGGTAATCTAGGTACATGTACGCAGATTAGACCCAGCAGGTTAGGACAATCGATTAACGAGCACATTATATTTCGCAGAAATAAAACACCTAAATAGGTGCGACGATGTTCTAGAGAATTAACCTGAAATCTTCTCAGGAAATTTTCGTGAGGTATACAACGCTTCGGATAAATATCGTCAATTTTGAAACATAGATACTTCAGAAATCGCCACTGTACATTCTCTAATCTATTGACATGTGCACTATAACCAGGGCTTCAAATTAGGCACCTGTAAGCCTTCAGTGCATTGAATAGTATAAGTAGCCTGTGTTCTGTAACTTTGAGTTCCTTAGAGCCTGTTTTGATGCTTCCCGAGGTGATTGAATTTATATAGGAAACAAAACAACGTCGCATTGAATACCACACGTTCATTTCTATTCCGTCTCTAGCTGTATCTTTCCATTGTTCGCAAGTTCTGTCTTAACGTAGCCACTTTTCCTTCCCATTCCTCTCCTTCCTTCAATCTTTCCCTCGTAATCAATTGTAAAAGCTGGTATTTCGGGTTTCGCATTATATGAAGCCATCGTCAGTGTTCTTTATTTATTCTTCGATGTTGGTCTTCCATGGAGTATTCTGCGATATACCCACATCTCGAAGATTTTATTCATTGTGACCACCTTTATATACAGTAACACTGACCAAATGTAACAACAAATCTCATTTTCAGGTTTAGGTCTTGGTACGAAATTTCGAATGTGAAGCTCAATAATGACCCATCAGATGTTAGTTTTGCATTATTGAGTCTGTCTGGTTGACGTGTAATGACCATATATTTTGTTTTTTTGGCATTTATTCTAAGGCCCATTCTCTCGCTGTGTTTGTCCTACTACGTCGACAAGGTATTGAAGATCATTCATATTGTCAGCAATTAAGACCGTGTCGTCTGCGTAGCGAAGGTTATTAATCCATGTTCCGTTGACTTTAATACCCCTCTCAACGTCCTCAAGTGCCCCTTGGAAGATGTTCTCAGAATACAAATTGAATAACAGAGGTGAGAAACACACCCTTGCCGGACTCCTCAGCAGATTTCAACATTATTGCTTTGTTCTCCATCGATCTTTATGTGAGCAGATTGTTTCAGATAGAGATTTTCAATGCAGCGAATATCTTTGCCGTCTATATCCATTTGCCTCAGAATTGTTAGTAATTTATGATGTTGAACTCTGTCGAAGGCCTTCTCGAAGTCTATGAAGCATAGGCATACATCTTTCCGCTGATCGTGGCAGTTTTGTATCAGTACTTGTGTTGCTACTAATTCTTCTCGAGTTCCCAGGCCCAGGCCGAATTGCGAGTCGCTGATGTAATGCTCACATTTTCTGAATATTCTCTGATGAATTATCTTGAGGAACAGTTTTAAAGAGTGGCACATAAGGCTGATAAGTCTATGATCCTCGCATTTCCTAGCGTTATTCTTTTTTTGGCAAAGGTATGAAGGTAGATGACAACCATTGAGCAGGATATTGACCAGTTTCATATATTCTATTGAAGTGTTTGTGAAGAACTGTTACCCCTTTGTCTTCAAGCAGTTTAATAAGCTCTGCAGTTATCTCATCAACAGGTGCTTTGTTATTTTTCAGTGTGCGGATGGTCTTTTCTATTTCTGCTTTTGTTATTGAGGGTCCTGATAGATAATCCTCCGTATCTTGGCCAAGAGTTCTGACATCCGAGAATAAGTTTCTGATATAATTTTCCCATATTATTTTTCGCGCATTGATGTCGCCTGCGATTTCGTTATTCTCATTTGTTATGGTAGAGAAGTTTTTTTCGGTATATTCCTGCTGTTTCTTTTAGTTTCCTGTGCAAGTTGAGATCATCATGTAGGGTTTGTAATCTTTCCATAATTTCGCATTCATGTTTTAACCATTCATTCTTTGCTATTCTAATGTTTGCTCTTATTTGTTTTTGAATTTTCAGGTAGTTCTCTTGGTTCCTCTGGGTTTGAATTTTCTACGTTCGTCCATCAATGAAAGAATCTCGTCAGTTATCCATGACTGATTGTGTTCTCGTGTTTTATATCCTATTACTTCTTTAGCTATATTCATTATGATATTTTGAGTATTTTCCCAGATATGGGTTAGGTCTTCATCTGATTCTATTTTTGGTATAATTGTTTCTATTTGATACCCAGGTCTTTAAACTCAACAACCTTTCCAAGAACGCAATCACTAATGTTATAAAGGAAATCTATTGTAGTTCTTTTACGACTGAAGGACATTACGCTACATTTTTGAACGTTCAGGGGAAATAAGTTGTCCCTGCATCAACGGTTCAGCCTATCAATGTCACCCTGGAGGTCCCAATAATTCTCAATAGAGAGAATGCGACGATATAGTTTAAAGTCATCAACATAAAGAAGGAAGGAACAGGTCAGGTAACAACAAATATGATTGATGAAGATTAAGAAAAGGAGTAGTCCCAATATAGACCCGTGAAGGACACCTGAGGTAGCCTCAAAAGTACAAGACCTATAACCAAAACACTGAACATACAGATTTCTACGGGAAGGATAAGATTCAAAAATATATATATTTAACCCGAAGGAAGACAGCTTCTTTATAAGTATACCATGATCCAATCTGTCAAATGCCTTCGTGAAGTCCGTGTAGATGACATCAACTTGAGAAGACTCATCCAATGCACTACAGATATATTGAGTTAAACAAGCCAAGTTACTTACTGTTGATCGACCTTTGATGAATCCGTGCTGACAATTAGAAATTTTGCTCTTCACATGAACATATCTGTACCTCGGAGGGATACAACACTATGTCCATTTTCATAACTTTACAGATGTTGAATGATTGTTTGGCTTTGGCGCTCTTGTTGACCTACTTGCGAGTGAATATTCAAACCTTAACAAATCTATAAGCTCATCGACATCGAATTCTACCTCTATGAATTCTATGAAAATTTTGATTGATATTACGCCATTACCATCATCTATTGTGGATGTAATGTTTATTCTAGTAGTTATTGAGGAAACAAAATTTCAGATGCTCATAACTACTGAACCATCCGACGGATTTGGCCCAATAACGAACTTGACCGAGATATTTGGACAATTAACCTATTCTGATTCCTTTTGGATGCTAGAGAGGATATGCAGCCGGCCGGCGTTCTTCATCAGGAGTCGAACCCAATCGATTGAGACCATTTTCGGCTCGATATTCCAAAATTACAGACATTCGGGCATGATAGGCACTCTGTTCGATCCTCTAAATGAAAGTGGACTTCTATCTTTATCAAGGAGGAAAAAGTAAAAACTCTTAATAAAGAAAATTATCAATTTTCAAGAAGTCAATATTGACAGAAGTCATGAAAGAAAATGAACGATGTTATATACTCATCTGTGATATGATGATCTTTTTAAGTTGGATCGAACTATCGGCGTCCAAACTTCTGGCAGATCTATAGATGGAGCACTTATGGAATCAGGTGTTATTTTCATAAATGCTGCTTCTTTGATTTTTCTTCTTGCAAGTTTTTCTTCTTTGGATATTATTGATGTTTCATCCCACTTTATGATGGTAATAGCCCAAACAATCATTCAACACGAGCTCTATCATCAACAATATCTCGTGATATATATATAATATATTCTTTTGAACTTCTGGCTGACAATATTTCTCGTCATCAACATATATGATGTCGTAAAGTATTTTTTCGAAAACTTTGCTGAAGTTGTTCAGAATCACAATTGATCTATAGTTCTCAATATAGCTTCTTTTGCCTTTCTTGAATATTGGACTTACTCTACCTTCTTTCCAGACAGTAGGAAAATGATATGTAGAAAGGACAGTCTATAAATAATGGTGAGAGGTCTGACAAGGACAATCGCACAGTCAACAGAAAGGATGGAATTCTGTCTGCGAAGGAGCTATCAGGTGAGCCATTCAGTGCGTTAAAAGCAGTGGAATTAATGAATGAACTGTGAAAAAATGATGCAAAGGCATCGAGTATGTTTTGGGGACCGGTAATGGAGTGACCTCCATAGTTCATCGACTCAGGAATGGAAGGAGTGTTACGAAGTCTGTTCAAGTAAGCCCAAAAATCAGATGGATTGCCTGTTAGGTTGGCCTCAGCCTTTCTTGTGAAATTAGCGCGAGCCGCAGCTTTTACCCTTTTTATATCTCTACGAAGGTCTTTATACTCCTTTAAGAAACTAATGTTTCCTGATGACCTATATTTGCGTAGGTAAGAGTCTTTGGTTTTAAGACGAGTAACAATACTACTTGTAAACCAGGGCGGATAGGAAGACTTTCCATTTTTCGATACATGGACACATTCGGAAAATAAGCAATTCAGTATGCTATATAATGCATCACATGCCAAATCAACGTTATCGTATTCATCCAAAATATTCTAGGTGACAGACTCATGCAATTTGACTCACTTAACTTATTTTTATTCATCCACTAGAATTGAAAAAACGAGAAAATAACTAATTACGATAAAAATCATCTTTTATGTTCCATATATAGGAGAATTTATACATGAGATCATTATTCTGGTGCTCCTGCTAATGTTACCCATCCTTCATTTCCTTCTCATCATACCTGCCCTTTGAAGAAATCGAAGATGAAATAATTAACTTAATTGATACAGATAACACCATGTTTTTGGATGAGACAGTGGATGTGACAGTGGATGAGAATTTTGGGACTTTGCCGTCGAATAACTTGTTCGTATGCCACATAAATGCTCAGAGTCTGATTGCCCACTATGATGATTTGGTTAGAACGTTCTCCCATAACAGATATCACATAATATTAGTAAGTGAATCATGGCTTAAGAAATCCATTAAGTCATCTTTTGTCAAGTTCCTGGATATAAACTTTTGAGAAATGATAGAGATCATCGTCGTGGGGGTGGGGTTGCTATGTATGTAAGAGACGATATGCCGTGTAAAATTGTGAAGCAATCTTGTGCGGATCAAACTCATGAACTTGAATATCTTTTTACTGAAATGAATTTTCGCAAAAAGCTCTTGGTCGGTGTACTTTATTCTCCGCCTGCACACAATTACTTTGAGGAGTTCGGATATGTCCTTGATGATATTGTTTTTAATTATTCCGATCTGATAATGATGGGAGATTTGAACAACTGTATGATTAAAAGAACTCCTCGTTCTAAACTCATGAATGACCTGCTGGAATATTTGGTCTCAAACTCTTGAATAAGAAGCCCACTCATCTTCTCTCCACCTCCAATTCTTTACTTGACCTACTCATCACTTCATCTTCCAGTAGAGCAATACTGAGTGAACAACATCACGCCTTCTATATGCTGCGTTCAAAGTTAAATGCCCAAAACCTAAGCCACGCATTATACACTACCGAGATTTGAAGGCTGTGGACGAAACACTGTTAACCGACGCTATGAAGAACATGAGTTGGAAATCGGTTTACAGCGCAAATTCTTCAGACGATATGTGTGGTTGCTCTTCTCAATGAGAAGATCATCGCAGTTTATGATAAAGTTGCCCCGGCGAAGGTTATCAAAGTAAAAAATCCCCCTTGTCCCTGAAACAACGAAGATATAAAACTGATGATGAAGGATCGAGATAGGTTGAAGGCTAAATACGTAAAAAACCCAACTGACGTGAATAAAGAGGTATATCGTGCTGTGCGAAACCAATGTAACCACTTGTGTAGAAGGGAGAAAAGGAGGTTTTTTGAAGACAATTTGACCAACGTTCCTCCCAAAAGGGTTTGGCAAACTCTACAATCTGTAGGCGTAGGCAAGGAAATTAATCCACAACCAATGGGTCTGGACACTACCTCTCTAGCTCATTGCTTTTCCACTTCTAACTCTTTGATAGAAGAAGATATAAAAAGATCATCGTTGGAATCGCTTCGGACACTACCATTGCCAGACCGCCCTCAGTTCGATTTTGGGCATATTAGTGAGGAGGCTATTAAAACTACCTTGAGTGGAATTGCATCCCAATCGTTTGGATGTGATGGAGTGGGGATAAAATTGCTTAGACCTATTGTCAACGAGATACTCCCTATTCTGGCCCATATTTTCAATTTTTCACTGCAATTTTTCGACATTTTGGAAGTGTGCTAGAGTAGTTCCTCTCGCGAAAAAAGCAGACGGTAACCCGCCCCAGGATTTCAGACCAATATCGATACTTCCTACATTGTCGAAGGTCTTCGAAAGGCTCCATCACTCTCAGATCTTGAGCTACTTGAATGATCATTCCCTTCATAATAGATATCAATTAGGGTTCCGCCAGGGATACAGCACTACAACTGCGCTCACTAAAATCATGGACGACATAAGCCAGGCAATGTATCACGCTTATTGGGTAGTTCTCTGCGGTGAGAAGATTCCCTACTCTTCGGAGGTGAGGAGTCTGGCTTTAATAATCGATGAGACACTGTCCTGGAACCCTCAAATTGCCATCATGAGTAAGAAGTTCTACCAATGCCTTCATCAGCTTCGGCTTTTGAAGAACTTTCTGCCATTCCAGACGAGGAGGACTCTGTTTTTTGCGCTGTTTTTCCGATTTTGGATTATGCGGATGTACCCTTTATGGGTCTCACAGCAAGCCAGTTAGACAGGCTTGACCGCCTGCAGAATGCAGTTATCAAGTTCGTTTACAATTTAAGGAAATACGATCACGTCAGCCAGTTCAGAGACGCTCTTAACCTTCTACCTATCCGACAACGTCATATTTGGTATATTATGCTCATGGGCCATAAGGTCTTGAACCGTCACGAGCCAGCTAATCTGCACTGTGGTGTCAGACCACTGGGGAGTGAGAATCATCAGACTAGATCCTTCGAGGATCAAATTTTAAGAATACCAGGTCACTCAACTAACTATGTTAATAACATTTCTTCGGTAAGATTTCTACAACTCTAGAATCGCATACCGGTGGAAATAACTCGAAGGCCAACTGAAAAAATACTTGAAATACACAAACACGATCAGTTGAAGAACATTTTTCTCTTTATGTGTTATGTCGTGGATATCTTCTCCTTTTTCCTTACATTTCGATCTATAGCAGGAGTTATTAGATTTTATATTATATTCTTTAAAATTATTTCAATAACTTTTTCATGTAAAACAATTGTTTTTCTTGAGCTACGATTGAGGGTTGCAGGGAGACATCCCTTCGCATTAGGCCCATGTTTAAATAACATGTGATGCTATCGATGGTAAACATTTTCTGAGAATCTGTAGATCTTTCAGCTGGCCTGAAATCCTGTGATTTCTAACTCTTGAGTAAATAAAACAAAATCAAGAAAGTTACAACGAAAAACATCCATATATGCACATATTTTTGTTTGCCTACGTCGGATATCTTACGAGGTATAAGGTATTAAAAAATATTTTTGGGAATTAAAAAAATATATAGCTCCTACATTTCTGAGAACATTTGCAAGACATCTTTTCCAACCATTTCCAAATAATATCGAAGGTTCAACTAGATCCGATTGTTGTTCTAGGAGTTTGACCCTTTATCCTTTATCAGATAGTAAACCCAATCGATTGCGATCAGATTTGGCTCGGTATTTGAAAATTACAAATATTTGAGCAAAACGGTAGCATGCTGTTCTACTAGACAAGCGCGCAAAAAGAATAAAGCAGATCTTCCAGATAACAGAATCAAAGAAAACTGAACGATAAAGACAAATAAAATTAAACAACAATACCTAATTCATTTATATTCATTGAGCCTAACTAAAGAATATCGAAAACAATATTATCACTTCCTTGTTATTCACATCTGACGGAATAGTTTACCGAGAGTTATATTAGTTTCTTGTTTCAACCTAGTTATTCTCAGTTCTGTCCAAGATTTCGAAGGTTTATTGTGAATTTTGGAATTGAATAGGTTCGATTTGGAAAGGCATAATTTCTCACGGTATGTACATTAATGATATCATCTTGACCACAAATATCGACCTGAAGATTACTTCTCAGGCACATTTCGGAAAGCAAGTAGACAATTCTCGTATTAGTTCTCAAAATGACTCTATTTTGTGACGAATATTGATGTACATTGAGTTTTTGTTGATAAAAACCACTGTTCTTTGAAAGACACGAAGAATTTTTTAACAGGAATGAAATTTACAAATTGAAATTACTAATTTTATGCCCCGTTTGCTGGAGTTCTCTGATTTTTTTTCAAATATGGAAAATGCTTCATTTCACTCGATTGTATCGGTGCTTAGTTGATGGAGATCCATTTTTAAATAAATTATAATCAGGTAAATCAATTGATGGTGCATTTATGGGGTCTGAAGCGAATTTTTTAAATGCTTCCTCCTTGATATCTCTTCTTGTAGGTTAGTTTTCTTTGGATATTATAGAAGTATCGCTCCATTTTATCTGGTGATTCTCATTCATAGCATGTTGGACCAAGATCTATCTATGTCTAACACTAGAGAAAACTCCTTTTATTATTCTATTCTTACTGGCGCTTTTTGTTTCTGATATAAGATCTTCCACATTCGCATGATATCTCTGATATACAATTCTTCGTTGTTTGATTCTCATTATCAGGTTCAACTTTTATTATATTCAACCTGATGGTATTTTCTATCTTGTATGCGGTCTTCATGTCGTATTTGTTTCCAATTCTTTTCATTGTTTCTGACAATCCTTTCACATAAGAAATGACGCTTTTTATGATTTGTTCCGTTTTGCTAGCGGACAGGCAGAAGTCACAGGGAGCACAATCTATCGAATACGCTGAATGTGGGAGCAATTTTAAATTCAATTTATGTAGTTTTGCCATTGTTTTGATTGACTTGTGACACGGTGAGTTATCTTGATGAAACATTTTTTTTGCCATATGCGGTCCTTTCTTTGCAATTTTGCCTTCATGTGTTCCAGTTGCGCTATGTGATATTCACTTTCAATGGTATTTCCTTTCTCAAGATAGCCGATGAATATTACTCCACGCACATTGCAAAATACTGAGGCCATAATCTTTCCAGCCAGTTATGGGGATTATTATGACAATTGTCATAATAAATGTCAGTCGATAATTTTTCCTCTGCAATTTTTTAAATGAAATAAGTATTATATCACAACCTTCCTCAACTATTGATCATGATTTCCCTTTGAATGGGTTCTATAGCAGATTTCAAGCATCAGAAGATCTGAAAAATCGTCACTTGGACCGCAAGACCCGATTCGAAGAATCCTCCTTGTAGATTGGCGACAGATTTTGTCTATTGGATTTTAATATAGAGGGTATTTCTAAGGAAAAGAGTGATTATATTTCTAAATTACCAAAAGACTATGGTGCTGAGATTATTCTCCTTCAAGAGACACATACGGATACTGAAAAAAAATCTTCGTGAAAGAGGAACCATAAAAGGTTATGTATTCATTGATTATCTCCTTAGTAAAATTTACGGTTTAGCTTGTTATGTTAAAAAATCCTTGATTCACAATTTCGGTGTTTTCTTTCAAATTTTATAATATTTCTATCGTTAATATTTATAAACCTCCAAATACTAATTGGCCAAGAAATTTGGAAATAAATCTTCCTTATCCTTCAATTTATTGCGGTGATTTTAATTCTCACCACGTAATGTGGGGTTATAATAATAATGATAGATGTTGAATAGCTTTAGCTGACTGGATGGAAACTAATAATTTCTATTTAATTTTTTATGAAAAAAATGTACCTTCTTTTCATTCTTCTCGATGGAATAGAGGCTACAATTCTGATCTCTGCCTAGTGTCTTGTGACAATACTTGCAAACCGCTTCCTGTAAAGCGTAAAATTCTAAAAGGCCTATTCTGTTGACTTCAAGAAGTTCAATTCAATATTCTGAATGTTTAAGAAAACCTCTCAGCTGAATATGGAAAAACGGTATGGGATAAAAGTGTTTCTTTAGATCTCAAGATCTATGTTTAAAATCAACGCAGTGGTCAATGACTCACCCTGTATCCGGAACTAGTAAATGGTTTCAAGTTATAGTAGCTTTCCAAGTCAATAAATGGATCAGCTACTGCAATTTTGGTACTACGTATACTCTCAAACTATGACTAAATATCGAAATAAATATTTTCAACTCTTCAAAGCTCAGGAACGTTTTTTTTGATCATTTTTCATTTTATTCCGTCGTAATTTTTTTTTTTTTTTAGATGTTGTACTATACAGAGCTTTGCATCATCATGCTAGCAGTCATGACAACGGCTAAGAATATTCATGTGAAAACACGCAATTTTGAATTCACATCAGTTGGAGAAAATGACTATCACCATTGCCCGACAGCTTTGGAGGTGGAGAATACAAAAAAAGATGAATTTCTTGACGTTGAATACCTCGATAGTTTATGCAAAAACGTTGGTGGAGTAGTCAAAATGAAGATATCGGGAAATTTCTACGGGGTAGCTGAGTCACTCTTTAATAGGCTACCAAGATTAGAGGAGTTCCAAGGAAATGATATGGAAAATTTAACAGAAGTCTCAGTTGGTACTTGGAATCTCAAAATGTTGGATTTTTCCAGAAACAAACTTGAGAAAGTCTCCATTGAATTCATGGATGAACTTACGAGCCTCAACTTGTCTAGAAATCGATTAACAGACGATAATATAATGATGTCGAGTATGAGACCTCCATTATCCTTACAGCTTAAATCCTTAGACCTCTCATTCAATAAACTCACCAAGTTGGACACCCTGTATCCCTTCTGGAACTTGCGCAAATTCATTCTTAACGACAACCAGATCACTCACATAAAACCAGGTATTCTACAAAGGTATCCAAATTTAGCCACGCTTAATATTGCCAGGAACCGTCTAACCACCCTTCCTGAGGGAATGTTTACTGGACTTATACATATAGTAAACCTGGATTTGAGTTATAACAAATTGACTGAAGCAAAAACTGATACAATTAATTCAATGAGAAGTTTGGAATTCTTAGATATGTATGGAAACGATATAAAGAAGTTCGAATACGAGGAATTGGTTCACCATATGGAAGTTTTAAGGATTAACGATCTACACACATATATTCACGGCAAGAGAGTTCAGATAAAAAAAAAACTAGAATCAGATGAATATACAACACAACCATCTTCAAAAGAAGATTCTACTGAAGATAGCACCAGCATGGTTGCTGATGAAGAAGAAGAGTGACGGTAGAAAATGTAATTTGTATACTAGGGTTCAATAAAATATTGAATTATAATAAATAATTAATAAAAATTCGGAATCCACAATTTGATTGAGTAAAAGCTGTGATCGAGAATAGGTAGTGTAGGTATTAAGACTACGTACTATTTAATTTTTCGCTTCGAAATGATATCTTATTTTAATTCATTTCAATTCCATTCACTATATTTCTCAATTATTTCTAAATAGTTTCAATCAAATTTATACTTGTGAAAATCTTTTCACAGTCATCATGTATACTTTTTTTATATTGATTGCTAAGTGAATGTATTATACGAAGAGACTAAGACAAAAGTTTTGAACATTCATAGATTCATATTTATGATTACCAAGTTAAGTCTTTTGGCCAGGTTCTTCAACATCAAGAGTTCGATGGATCTTCTGTCAGTTGGTCGACAATTGGTTTGCATGTCCTAGTATATTCTGATGATATGTTCTCCACAGAACACATCTCAAATTAATGGAAACTGCTTTCACTGCTTTCAGCGACCTCATACGGCGCAAAATGAATTAACCGCCGAAAGGCGGGACGTTTAAAATGAATATTGGAACTGTTTCGAATTTTTTGTAAATGAAATAATCTAATACGGACATACAGTAATATATAACTTAAAGAAACTTTCAAGTTATATATTACTATTGTGAGAGTTTTCATATTCATTATTTTTCTTAAAAATTATAATGTAATATGTATAACAAGATTTCTGGATAAACCCAAATATAATAATTTATAATCTTTTATTTATATTTAATCCATGTATAAAAGAAAACAAAAGTGGAAAAAGAAAAAATTTGATAGAAATTGTACAAAAAAGCAAAAATGGAAAATGGAAATACCTGAAGAACACATATATACAAAATAAAAAATAAATTCATTTTCTTTTGGGTCTCTTCGTGTATTTCAAGCATTTTCTTCTTGCTATTTTCTTCATTAGATCTATTATACTGGAAATATTTTGTTTTTGGACAAACTCATATTTAGTGTCTGTGCCCTTCACAGTTGCATTAACTCGCTTACACCAAAAATAAATAGCACGCTTAACAATGAATTTGCTGACTCAGGCTGCAATTCACAATTGATTGGCCCAAAATCTACTTGTTCTAACAAAATTTGTTTTAAGATTTAATGCTAGTTTATCAATGTGGCATAATCCATCTTCAATATCTGCAATAAAAGAAAAAATATGGGTATACCTTACTTAACATAAAAGAAAAACCTAAACTATTAAGAATTTAAATGGTTATAACAATTTCTTAAATCAATTTCGCCTAGACAACAATAGATCTCTATCGAAAGATTGGCCAGAAGAATTAATTAATTAACATTAATAAATTGTGTGAATAGCTCAAAAATTCATTTTATATGAGACATAAGTTGTTCTAAATGTTAATCTATATACATTTGTGATAAATTCAAAGTATACATACTCCATTTAGCAATCCTAAATTTAATAAATAATTGGGTACAACAAGAAATCATCATTTTCCTTATTTTATCCCTCTTAACATGTTGATCTGTCAGTTTATGGCAGATCCTATTTTCCTCCGATGAATCCAGGTCATAAAATGTTTCCATGTGTGACCATTTTGCTACCCTCTGTTTGCATTTATCAAAGATATGAAGATCTTTAGTCAATAAATTATTTCGCATACCTTTATCCAAATGTGGAATATTGAACAAAGGGATTATTTCCTTGTTACCCACAAGAAAACCAAAGTTACGATCTCCCACATTTTCTTTTATGCAAAATTCTCTTCTTTCTCTTATAAGAGAGTTAATAGTAGTTATGTTTGCACCTCCCTGGTCACACACAGTACTCAAAACATTCAATCCAATCTCTTGACATGCCTCAATTGCTTCTTTCAAAATATTCTTCAGAGCATAACTTTTCTCAGGGCCACAGGCATAAGAGATTGGTTTCTTAATCGTTGTGTGGTCCTTTTTGTCTGGTTTCTATTATTGTCAACCTGTTATTTAAAAAAAAATGAGACAAACGAACAAACCATGATGATGTTTGGATGATTTGATCATAGGGGCGTTAGAGAAGATTTGTATTTCCCGAACCTTTAAAGTTTGCAATAGAAATTCCCGCTCAAAAGAATGGTAATGAAGATGAATACACTAATTAGAGACCAATATCTATCCTAGCCACTTTTTCGAAAATTCAAGAGAAGATATTGAAAAGAAGATTAATAATAATAATAATAATAATAATTTATTTCCTCCATTGAGACATCTACAGATGTATAGGAATAGTCAACAAAAGAAAGAATGAAATGAAACAATAGAATGTTCACAATGAAAAAAAAAAACTAAATTATTGAACTTGCAAATAACTCTTGAACACTATAAAAACATTTTTCAATCAACATTGATTTTAACTTCATCTTGAACTGTTTTTCACTAATACCCTTGAAATGTTGAGGTAAGTGGTTATATAATTCCTGTGAAAATTGGGGACGACTCACACTTTGTGGTATTATGCAAGGGAATACATAACATATCCTTATGCCTAGTATTATAGGTATGATACTCTGAACATGTTTTCAGCTTTTTCAAATTTTGATGAACATATATTAGACAATTTAATATGTATATTGATGGAAATGTCAATATTTTATTCGTCTTGAATATAGGGCGACATGATTCTCGAGGTCTTAAGTTGTAAATGAGACGAAGTATTCTTTTCTGTGAGACAAATATGCGCCCAGCATCTGGGGATGAACCCCATAGGACCACATTATAGCAAAGGTGACTATATACACTGCTGAAATACACTCCAAGGAGCGAATCTAACGACAGTGAACTCTTGAGGCGCGAAATAGCAAAGTAGGATTTACTTATTTTATTACATACGTGGTCTATGTGGTAAGACCATCTCAATCTTGCATCCACGTGTACTCCCAGGAAACTGATACACTCCGATGACCTGAGGCAGATATCCGAAAGTTTCACCGTAAAAACAGGACCGTTCTTAGCTTGGAATTTTACAATCTTGGTTTTATTCAAATTTACAATCAGAGAGTTCCTTTTGCACCAGTCAATAAATTTTTTGATAAGAGATTCACAAATCCTCTCAATTCATCAAGATTACGAGCTCTAATTGCTAAGGATGTATCATCAGCAAAGAGAATGATAATGCAAGCCTCAATATACTGAGGAAGCTCATTGATGAATAATAGAAATAGAAGGGGTCCCAAGACTGATCCCTATGGAACACCTAATTTTGGATAATATTTTCGTGAATGGGAGTCACCCAATTCAACCACCATAGACCGATCAGAAAGAAAGCCGAGAATCCACTCGAGGAATACCCCATGAAATCCCATTTGGTACATTTTCTCTATGAGAAAATCAGGCCGAAGGCAATCAAACGCGCGAGTTAAATCGAAAAATACTCCCGCAACCTGGTACCCATCATCCAACGAGGAATAAACATACTCAAGAAACTCACAGCATGCACCCTGCGTGGATCTACCCGCTCTAAAGCCATGCTGACAACCCGTCAAGATGGAAAACTTTGACAGGTAGTCATACATTCGATGACAGACAATCCTCTCTATCACCTTTGATAGCTGACTTAATAAAGATATAGGGCGATAGTTTTCCAAGTCATCAGTACAACCTTTTTTATGAACCGGTTTAACAATTGCCTGCTTTAGGACTTCAGGAAATTTACCCAAAGAAACCGAGAAATTGATCAAATCCGACAAATGCTCTGCAATGAGGGGAGAAATATATTTGAGCAGTTTAGAAGAAATGCTATCAGGTCCGGACTGACTACCATTCTTCAAACTAGAGATTACAGATATGATCTCCTCGGTAACAACGGGAAAAAAGAAGAAATTAGAAGTTTCCAATTTTTGGATAGTGCATGAGTTCGAAATAAAAGTTCCATATTCACCATGTAGTGCTCGCTCACCCATAGTAGAGAAATAGTTCCCAAAGGCGTTGGTAACCTCATTGGGAGCTGAGATAGTCTGCTTATCAATAGTCAGGGTAACATAATTCGAACGGCTTTGGTTCTTGGTACGCAATTCTACATTAACAAGCGTCCACAAAGTTTTGTTGCGATTTGTTGATGCGGATAGAATGCCTTCATTATAATTTATTTTAGAAATCTTTATTAATCGATTATATGCTGTTTTAGCTTTTTTATAATTCATTAACGCTTCATGGGATTTCAAGTTTTTAAAGGTGATCTCTTGCTTCAATTGTAGAGGAATTTATCCATTTCGGTCGACTTCGAGAAGAAGTAGGCAACGAGTTCAAGGGGCAAGTCACTTCAATAGAAGAAGTTAACACATCCATAATTTTTTGAAATCTGGTGTCAACTGTTCTGTAATTAGATAATACTTGAAAATTGGTATTTGAAATCATGGAGGAAAGGTTCTCCAAATTGGAGTTTGATAGCATTCTAAAAGTTTTAAAGTCTTTTTCAACTTCAAATTTGTCCTGACAACAATAATCAAGGATGAGAGCTTTATGGTCACCAATGAAGGGCTCATGAACTGACACAGAAATGCCTTTACTATCAGCATTAGTAGTTATATAGTCAACCTTGCTAGATGAGGTTTTTAAATGCTTGTTGATAAAGACTCTCGTAGGCTCTAAGGAATGTTCCAATAGGCCAAAAGAATTAAAAAGTTCATCAAGAAGCTTTTTCCAAGAATCGTTAATTGAAAGGAAGTTAATATTCAGATCACCACACAAAAACAAAATTTCTGATAAAGAGATGCAGTAGTTCAGTACATATTCTAATGTCTTCAAAAATAAGGGAATATAACCCGACGAAGGCCGGTAAACACTCAACACACAGTAGGTATATTTTTTTGTATTGATTTTGTTTTTGTTTTGTCTTGATTATTGGAGATTCTCAATAGAACTCATGTGCTCGATCAATGTCAGCATGATTTTAGATATGGAAGATCAACAATCACAGCACTCATTGCGTTGAAGGAGAATATTACTGAGGCGGTTTACAAAGGAAGATTAGTTGAAATATTGGCCTGTGACCTATGAAAAGCATGTAATAGTATGGTAGGAGATATACTTCTACTGAAGATGGAAATTTGTGGTGTTAGGGGTAGTGCGTTGGCTATTTTCTAGTCGTACCTGAAGAACAGAAAACAGGTGGTCTCGTGGAATAACACAGTATCACGGGTGGGTGTTCTCGGCTGAGGAGTTCCTCAGGGATCAATTTTGGGTCCCTTGTTATTTTTGATATACGTAAACGACTTACCACAGAATGTGCCGTGCTCCCTGACTTCGATGTTTGCAGATGATACCAGCTTTGTGAATGACCACTCCGCAAGAACATATCTAAAAATTGTGGATGTAGAGACCTTGGCATGTACTGAAAAATGATTTGATGTGAATGGGTTGAAATCAATGTAGATAAGTCTCACCGTATCATTAGCAGGCAATGAGGCTCCTCAATCTGTCAAATTGTTGGGTGTGACAGTGGAACACTTGCACGACATCGCTATTCTGAAGGCTTCTGACTGCAATTTTCAATATTCGTAGAATGAGGGAGGTGGCAGGTATGGAGATGGCTAAGTTGATCTCTTATGCCAACTTCCACCAGATTGCTACATACGGCATGATATTGTGGGGTCATAGTTCCGGATTGATCGATGTACTCCCGAAACAAAAGGAACCTGTAAGAGCCATTTTTGGTGTCCCAAGAAGTACTCCATGTAGAAACTTGTTCCGATCATTGGGTATACTCACCGTAACATCTGTATACTCAACTGTATAATGTATGTCCATGATAATAGAGCTGAATGCAGACAAAACGAAGACAGTCATCTCTATAATATACGATACAGAATTGAACTTAGCTTCGAGTTTCATCTTCCCAAAAAGACACAAACAGGCACTAATCATTTCGGAGCCAAATTTTATTATAGGCTAATACGGATACTTCCACGAGATAGGTTGTTGACAAAAATCAAGGATACGCTAATTGAAAATACTGTTTATGAATAGATGAATTCTGTTCGATGAATAAACGTAAATTTTGTAGTTTGTTAGACCTTTTTTGTGTGTTTTATACATATTAATGTTTTTTATATTGTATTTCGCATTTTTTTATTTTTACATCTGATTTTATTTCGACTTGCCATGTAATTTTTTCATGGTAAACAAAGATGATGACGATGATGATTTCTCGCTATTCACACGTTAATTGAATTGGCCAAATTAGAACAATTGAAGTACCCTTCCGCTTCAAAGGCAACTCAATATTCTACTTATGTTGAGAATATTGTTCATGGAGCTTCTTCGTTGAATGAAGCTCTTTATCTTCAACAGGAGATTCGAACTCTTCTTGTTCTTAGTGGCTTTCACTTAAGGAAATGGTAGATACTTCTGCTTTGCTGTCTCATTTTCCTTCTAGTGACTTGAACCAAGATCCGCTTCAATTCGACAATGACTCTTCCATTAAGGTTCTTGGCTTGCAATGAAATCCCAGTTTGGAGAACTTCAGATTTTCACTTGATGCAAACAGTAGCACTTGTACCAGAAGAAATATTTTTTCACATTTTTGGTTCCATTAACATTACTCCTTGAGTTTTTGATTCAAAGAATGTAGCTTCTAAAAATCGGTTAGGATGAAACAACTCCTTCAAATATCAACAAGTTATGGCAATTTTACTCGATTGATCTTTCCATATTCAAGAAGGGAAACGAGGAGGAATTGGGTAACTATAGACCCATAAGCTTACTTAGTTTGTTTTCAAAGATCATTGAAAAGATTATAGCAACACGATTAACAAAATTTTTCAGCAAATTTAATGTCATTTCAAACTGCCAACATGGCTATATGAGAAAGAAAAATACAGAAACTGCCATTTATGAACTGACATTGTCTATCTTAGAGGCTTTGGAGGGGGATAATGTGGCCTTGGGCTTATTTCTTGATCTCTCTAAGGCGTTCGATGGCGTTGATCATCAACTACTGTTGGAAAAACTTGAAAGATCTGGCATAAGGGATAAACAACTGAACCTAATGAGAACTTATTTGAGACACAGGAAACAGAGAGTTCTTATTAATAGAAATAGTGAGAAGTTCACCTCAGAGGACATCGAAATAACCATGGGCATCCCACAAGGTAGCATATTGGGACCCCTACTTTTTCTAATCTATATTAATGACCTAGAACTAACACTACCGAAGAACTGTAAACTTGTGAACTTTGCTGACGATGCTAACATCTTGATAGGGTGTAAAAACCTCCAGGACTCACTTGATTTACTTAGATCAGTGCTGGATGAGATATGCAGCTGGTGCCACGAGAACAAGCTAATCTTGAATATGCAAAAGACTGTATGCACTTACTTCTCTACAGATCAACCTTCACAGATCTTCCCGAGCTCTCTAGGATGTAAAGATGGTGATGTTGACGTCAAGGAGGTGGTGTCTTTCTTGGGGGTTGCAGTAGACCAAAACTTGAAATGGAGAGAACATGTGGATCAATTGGGAAAAAAGTTAAATTCCGTCATTTATACACTGAATGTCCTGAAGAGAATGGTTTATGATGATGTGCTGAGGACAATTTACTATGCTAATTTTCAATCACTGGCGACTTACAGCATCATATTTTGGGGTGGAACTTCAGTCATGGATAGAATGTTCGTCAAGCAGAAATGGGCCATAAGAGTGATAACTGGTAGAAAATATCGAGAGAGTTGTAGATCTGTCTTCAAAACCAATGAAATTAACACTTCCAGGTCTAATATATATATATATATATCGATTAATGCTGTTCTTTCACAAGCATAGTGAATATTACTCAAGGTGCAAAAATAAGAACAATACGAGACGTATGTATCAGTGGTTCTTTCCAGTGCACACTCTATCTTGTTTTGAGAAGCATCCATTATATATGGCAATAAAGATTTTCAACGGGCTACCAAGAAGATTGCAAAAAATCCAGGATTATAGTTTATTCAAAAGGGAGATACATAAACTATTAATGAATTGTGAACCGTATGATATTGGGGAATTTTTAGATTTTGTGGTTAATTGAAATAAGTTTGACTTGTTTCATCTTTGTAACATGTATTTATTTCCAATTATTGAAATAAAAGTATCTATCTATCTATCTATCTAATTGAAAAATTTACCATTTCCAGATATACATGTATATTAACCTGTAATTTCAATTACGAAATGCATTGTTTTGGTGTTGCCAGTGAAATGGGATACTGTTTTGTCATCTACTTCCGAGGTTTCGTATTTGACCAAGAAGAGTGTAATATCAAATTCTCAATTTCTAGGGCTAAGGTTGCTCCCACAAAAAAGTTGAACTTACCTAGATTGGAGCCGTGTGCTTCAGTTATTACTGCTAGGCTTTCTTATCACGTTCTACAAAATCTCAAAGTCGATTTAAATATCAGAGAAGTGTTCTACTGGACGGATAATTGATAATCGATAATTGTTCTCCACTGGATAAAAACTACTTCATTTAAACGGAAAAATTTTGTAAGTAACCGTGTTGCTCTATTTCAGTCTAAACCTTCACCTGATTCTTGGTTTCATATTTAATCTGCCGATAACTCGGCTGATGTTGGTTCTTGGGGAACATTCCTCAAGGACTTATGCTTTTTATGGTGGGCAGATCCCACATCTCTTCGCATTGCTGAGTTTCATCCCGAAATTCTAGATTTCTCTACTTCTGAAATTCACGCAGAAGAACGACAAATTTCTCTTAGTGTAATTCGGAATCCATATTCAATTGATGAATTATTTTCAAAGTATTTTTCGTTTTGAAAATTCACCTGAGTTCTTGCTTTCCTTTCTCTGTTTTCAAATAACTCCAAAACTTCACGACTAAATCGATCTGGATGTCTTTTTCACTTGAGTTTCATAATGCATCATGGCATATGGCTGGAAACATATCACACTCTGAGGAAGAAATTGGTGATATTGAAAATAACCGTAAACTTCCAAAATCATTTGGCAAACTTTCTACATTCATCGAGAAAGAAAGTGTTTTTCGAGTTGGTAGTCGACTTCGGCAATCCCCACTTTGTTATGCAAAATCATTTGCTGCAATTTTGCCTTGTAGAAGTCGCTTAACTGTTTAAATTATATCTTATTTCCATAAAAGTTATTTTCACGCTGGTATTCTATGTCACCAAACCCACTCGGCTCCAGAGAGTGCACAAAGCACCTCCTCGGCTAGCTCTAGAGCTGAGACTACTTATAAAGGGGCGCCACTCTCTCTTATGATAATACAAAGAAAAAAAGAGGAAAGTATACTAAAGATCTCAGGGTCGCAAAAGAGAGAAAAATAACGAACGCACTCTCAGGATGCCAAACGAGCCCGATCACACAAGCGGGAGGTAGTGGCTGGTAGAAAGAATATAGAGCAATTATTTAATAATATAATGAGCCCAAATGAAATACACAAGGTCCCTCAAACGAGGATATATCTTACAGAAGGTAGATCACTAACTAGTTCTTACTTCACAACCCGAATATTCGATATAATGCTTTATCTCTTGCTAAACAAACAGTAATATCACCCCAAGTTATATACTTAGAGCCTCGATGGTAATCGTTACAAATAGCTCTTTACTTATATCTAAGCGACCTTCTCGATAGGTCGGGTTTTATGTACTAAACAGTATTCACTGAATTGGGCCTCTTTGATACTAATCAATCTTAACTAAATTCCACAGACTAACCTTCTATAACAGTCTAGGTCGTGGCTTGACTGAAGTACAAAAGGATATAGTTTCTCAAACCATAATTATTCTCACAGTCTCGTAGATGGAAACTGGGCTCAAATATATTCCTGGGCCAACGTAGTACAATTTCTCACAGTAATGCGCCCTGGGTAGACGACAGGTGTGGTATATTAGATGGCGAAATCTGGTGGAGGTCCCCAAAGACAGCTCCCACGGCAGTTCGACGGTAATTCAAGACAGCCTAGACAAACAGCTCGAAGACTTCAAAGACAGTTCAGAATCTGCGGTACCTCGCAACGGTACAATAATAATTCCCAATTCGAAGCAGAATGATGCTAAAAATACGAACAAAAATCTAAAATACCTCGTGACAAACATAGGTTAACCCACCAATCCCACGTCGTTTTTCCAAACAAATACGCCACTCCGCTAGAGCGCAAAAATCTCACCAACGAACAAACCAAACCAACATGATAAGATTTCTCTCAGGGCTTCAGTTAAAATCCTGTTCAGATCCGCAAAATTGCGATTAATTACTACAGGACATTTCAACCAAAAATGCGGCGACAACGGCGACCATCGAAACGTATGAGATAAGCTGGTAAACTACTGCGACTAACGCCACCAGTTCGGTTGGCAGGTACTAACTGGAGCGGGAATTTTGAAACCGTGACACTCCCCCTTTTCATCCGCAGGAGGTGAGCTCAGTTCGCCGACGACTCACACAAGAAAACCCATACCACGTATCCACCACGTAAATCATCAACGCCCCCAAAAGGCAAAACAAAAGTGAAAGATACCCAGTCGCTGAGGGCATCTGGGCACCGGCTTGTCCACCTGAGCACAACGAAGATCTCCAACAAAAGGAAGCAATGAAACCGACTCAACGGAAAATCCTCAAGAAAAAAAACAAAGGAGCAAAAAAAACCGATTCAAACAAAACAAAACAACAACCGAAACAGCAAAGATATCGAATTTCGAAAACAAAAATAAAACTTGACCGGGATCCGAATCGAAGACAACGGTCAAGGTGTTGGACAAGGAGGACTTACTTTATCTAAGGTCGCAACCTCCACGACCCCCATCACATCTCCGAGCGGTGATGTCCAAATCGAAAAAAAACTCAAAATCAGGAAACAGTCTAAATAGGTACACTTAACGTCAAAATCGAAAATTCCAAATGGTCCTCGTGGGTAGAGCGCGCTGCGACAATACACAACCACTGGTGTCACCAACTCGTCGGGAGTTCATTAGGAAAATAAAAAAAGGAAAATCTGAACTATCAGGAAACACGCCCTCCAGGCAAACGCAAAAAGTCACAATCGGGAATTCCAAAACCTACGATAAAAAATAAAAGCAATCAATCGACACGTATGATGTACGACGTCATGTTCCCGAGCATATGACGGTCCCAAAAAAAATATATCCCCACCGTCACCGGGGCACAAGAGCACAAAAAGGGCAAGGCACGAACGACATCCACTCACTGAATTGAACACGTCAGATGTTAGACGGTCAGTATCCCGAGCATATGACGGTCCCATAAAAAAAAAATATCCCCACCATCACCGGGGCGCAAGACCTTCAGTAAAGGCAAGGTAATGTATGACTGAAGCAAAACAAAACAAACTAGTCACGTCGGATGTTCGACAGCCATGTTCCCGAGCATTTGACTGTCCCAAAAATATCCCCACCGTCACCGGGGCCCAAGAACACAAAATGCACCAACGAAGCACCATGGAACAAACGCAGCACACAAAAACACCAACAATTTGAAATTCACAAACACAAAATCAACATCAAAAATCCAAGACAACAAAATCTGGTAAATATTGCTTAAATACATGGGTTAGGCCCACTCAACAACCTCAACAATTCATCATACTCGACAATACACGCATCAAACTCCGATACCGGATCCAACTCAACCATAGGGTACACAAAAGACCTATTTTCCCTCTCAACCCTCAACAAAGGACGTAAACAGGTCCGCAGATCCGGAACTGTCTGTGTATCCGAACACTTAAAACCCCGCACACGCAACTCGTATTGCAATTCATCTTTCTTAAGTCTATTAGGGTTGTTTCTCAGAACCATACCTGCCAAGTTACCAACCAAATTCAAATGAATCTTAAAACTAAAAATAAATTCAATTTCATCCAGTCACCACCTCAACTGAACTTGTAAAAAAGAACCAACAAACAATAACAAGTTCACTTAAAATTACTCGAGCCCAACACGTTGGTCGCCAATCTTATGTCACCAAACCCACTCGGCTCCAGAGAGTGCACAAAGTACCTCCTCGGCTAGCTCTAGAGCTGAGACTACTTATAAGGGGCGCCACTCTCTTTTATGATAATACAAAGAAAAAAAAAGAGGAAAGTACACTAAAGATCTCAGGGTCGCAAAAGAGAGAAAAATAACGAACGCACTCTCAGGATGCCAAACGAGCCCGATCACACAAGCGGGAGGTAATGGCTGGTAGAAAGAATATAGAGCAATTATTTAATAATATAATGAGCCCTAATGAAATACACAAGGTTCCACAAACGAGGATATATCTTACAGAAGGTAGATCACTAACTAGTTCTTACTTCACAACCCGGATATTCGATATAATGCTTTATCTCTTACTAAACAAACAGTAATATCACCCCAAGGTATATACTGAGAGCCTCGATGGTAATCGTTACTAATAGCTCTTTACTTATATCTAAGCGACCTTCTCGATAGGTCGGGTTTTATGTACTAAACAGTATTCACTGAATTGGACCTCTTTGATACTAAACAATCTTAACTAAATTCTACAGACTAACCTTCTATAACAGTCTAGGTCGTGGCTTGACTGAAGTAAAAAAGGATATAGTTTCTCAAACCATAATTATTCTCACAGTCTCGTAGATGGAAACTGGGCTCAAATATATTCCTGGGCCAACGTAGTACAATTTCTCACAGTAATGCCCCCTGGGTAGACGACAGGTGTGGTATCTTAGATGGCAAAATCTGGTGGAGGTCCCCAAAGACAGCTCCCACGGCAGTTCGACGGTAATTCAAAATCAGCCTAGACAAACAGCTCGAAGACTTCAAAGACAGTTCAGAATCTGCGGTACCTCGCAACGGTGCAATAATAATTCCCAATTCGAAGCAGAATGATGCTAAAATACGAACAAAAATCTAATATACCTCGTGACAAACATAGGTTAACTCACCAATCCCACGTCGTTTTTCCAAACAAATACGCCACTCCGCTAAAGCGCAGAAATCTCACCAACGAACAAACCAAACCAACATGATAAGATTTCTCTCAGGGCTTCAGTTAAAATGTTCAGATCCGCAAAATTGCGATTAATTACTCCAGGATATTCCAACCAAAAATGCGGAAAAACGATGTAATTGACAACCTCCGTCACAGGCATAGAATGACAGTGAATGATAGTATGACAGACTAAGACCACCGACAACGGCGTTCACTGAAACGTACGAGATAAGCTGGTAAACTACTGCGACTAACGCCACCAGTTCGGTCTGCAGGTACTAACTAGAGCGGGAATTTTGAAACCGTGACACTCCCCCTTTTCCTCCGTAGGAGGTGAACTCAGTTCGCCGACGACTCACACAAGAAAACCCATACCACGTATCCACCACGTAAATCATCAACTCCCCCAAAAAGGCAAAACAAAGGTGAAAGATACCCAGTCGCTGAGGGCATCTGGGCACCGGCTTGTCCAGCTAAGCACAACGAAAATCTCCAACAAAAGGAAGCAATGAAACCGACTCAACGGAAAATCCTCAAGAAAAAAAAACAAAGGAGCAAAAAAAACCGATTCAACCAAAACAAAACAACAACCGAAACAGCAAAGATATCGAATTTCGAAAACGAAAATAAAACTTGACCGGGATCCGAATCGAAGACAACGGTCAAGTTAGGAAAACAAAAAAAAGGAAAATCTAAACAATCAGGAAACACGCCCTCCAGGCAAACGCAAAAAGTCACAATCGGGAATTCCAAAACCTACGATAAAAAAAATGAAAGCAATCAATCGACACGTATGATGTTAGACGGTCAGTATCCCGAACATATGACGGTGCACAAGACCTTCAGTAAAGGCAAGGTAACGTATGACTGAAGCAAAACAAAACAAACTAGGCACGTCGGATGTTCGACAGCCATGTTCCCGAGCATTTGACGGTCCCAAAAATATCCCCACCGTCACCGGGGCAGAGAAGCACAATAAATTCGAACCCCAAAGTGACCAACAAATATTTCACCCAACCGACAACTCAGAGCCACCAAGATTAGGTGCCCTCCTCAAGACAGGTATCGGGATATCGTCTAAGATCTTTAACATGCCAGACACCCCTATCACTTCCATCCTTCCATTGCAACTGATAAGCACTATGGCCAACTCTCCTACGTACAGTACAGGGTCCGACAAATCGGGGTGCCAACTTAGAAGTAAAACTCTTCGAGGCGTCAGACAAAAGTTTGTTGTGAGTCAGAACAAGATCTCCCTCTCGAAAGGTTACAGGACGGCGGCATAAATTATATCGCCTACGATTGCGCTCCTGAGCGTGAGCCAAGCGTTTCTGAATATCGGCGAACAACAACCGGTAGCCGACCTTCTTAGCGTCTACAATTTCGGAAGGAAGTTTAGGATCAGACTCCACCACGGAGCCATAGGCATCACCGGACGGGCGATATTCTCGGCCAAAATTTGCGAAGTATGGGCTACAACCAATAACTTCGTGACGGCCAGTACGAACAGCACAGGTAACAGCGGCCAGATGTTTACTCCAGGTTTTGTGGTTATCTCTGACATAACAGGAGAGCATTGTCTTAACTATACCGTTATTACGTTCGGTAGGATCACAGTGCGGACTATAAACTGGGGTAAAGATGATGTTAACTTTATACTTCTTACATAGCGATGCATAAGAGGAACTGCGCATTTGGGTGCCATTATCGCAAATTAGCAGGCGAGGAACTCCGTAAACAAGAAAGACATGCTGTTCCAGTAGATGGCTAAGGGAAACAGCAGTAGCGTTGCGCAAAGGGAAGGTCAGAACGTATTTAGAGAAAACGTCGGTTACTACCAAGATGTACTTATACCCGTTTGACGACGGCAATGGACCCACAAAGTCCAAACTTATCATCTCCCACGGCTCAGCAACAACCGGTCGGGTTCCCATGGTTCCAGCAGGAGCCTGAAGGTCAGGTTTATGCTCCAGACAAACTGAGCAACGACCCACATATCGAGCTACATCGGCACGCATCTTAGGCCAAAAATAACGCTGTTTCAAGCGCCAAAAAAGTCTTAAAGACACCGGGATGTCCGGCAGAAATATCATCATGATGTCTACTAAGTAGGCTCTTCCTGAACTCCTTAGGGACCACCAACGTCCAGCAATCCGTCGCGTCACCCAAGCCAGGATAAGGGGTGGAGATATATTTCAGAAGTAAACCATGTTCCTCCCTCCAGGTAGGGTATTTGTCCGGAAATTAGTTCAAATATTCTCTCATCCTGAGGTACCAAGGGTCCAAAATCCCGGATCTCGTCCACAGAGACCGGAACCGACCTGGACAACATATCGGGCACAACATTAAGTACACCCTTGCGATGGACAATTTCAAAGGTAAAGGGCATCAGTCGTAAGCTCCATCGAGCCAATCGACCCTGCGGATCCTTTAGGTTGTGTAGCCACAGCAACGAGTGATGATCGGTGACTACCTTGAAGAAAGTACCCTCCAGGTAATGGCGTAGTTTTTCAACGGCCCAAATTACGGCCAGACTCACGCTCAGTGGTCGAATAGTTGCGCTCTTGTCTAGTTAACGAGCGGGAAAGATAGCACAAGACTCTCTCTCAGTATCGTCAAATTGTTGTGTGAGAACGGCACCGAGTCCGTAGGCGGAGGCATCAACCTGCACGATAAACTGGCGATCAAAGTCAGGACAGGTGAGTACAGGGGCAGACGCCAACCTTTCTTTTATTTCCCGAAAAGCTGACTCGCATTGGGGTGTCCAATTCCAACGAACTTTCTTTTTAATAGGATTTGAGAGCGGTACGCTTAAGTCAGCCAGATTAGATATAAAGCGGCGGTACCAGGCAGCCGTCCCCAAGAAAGAACGGATGGCGGCGACATTGGTGGGAGTAGGGATGCTCAAAATAGCGTCCACCTTTTCTTGATCTGGACGAAGGCCATATCTGTCGACAACATATCCCAGATATTCCAACTGAGCACGACAGAAGAAGCATTTTTCACGCTTCACGACAAAACCAGCCGCTATAAGCCTATCCAACACTTTACCCAAGATATCCAAGTGGGTGTCGAAATCTTTACTAACAATTACGATATCGTCCAAGTACACAAAGACGTACGGCTGAAGATCAGGAGCAAGAACATGTTTAATGATTGTTTGATGTTCAGCTATTACCATCATCTATTGTGGATGTAATGATTTCCGCTTCAACGGACAAAGTGCCAGACGTTCTCGATAGACATCTTCTATCTTTATCAAGTGGATGAATGAGTATCTTTATCAAGAAACCTTTTTGAAAATTATCAATTTTCAAAAAGTCAATATGACAGAAGTCATGAAAGAAAATGAACGATGTTATATACTCATCTGTGATATGATGATCTTTTAAAGTTGGATCGAACTATAGGCGTCCAAACTTCTGGCAGATCTATAGATGGAGCACTCATGGCATCAGGTGTTATTTTCATAAATGCTGCTTCTTTGATTTTTCTTCTTGCAAGCTTTTCTTCTTTGGATATTATTGATGCTTCATCCCATTTTATACGATGATTCTCATCTACAGCATGTTGGACCAACCTGGATTTGTCGCTGTCTAGTACTCGTAGAAGCTTCTGATGTTCTTTTATTCGTACATTCAGAGGGCGTTTAGTTTCTCCGATGTAAGATCTTCCGCACTCATAAGGTAATTCATATATGCAGTTCTTTGTCCATTGTGTCTCATTATTAGGCTTAACTTTTGTAAGTTTAGCTCTGATAGTGTCTTGAGTTTTGAATGCAGTCGTTATGTTGTATCTATTTCCAATTCTTCTCATTTTCTCCGACAAACCTTTTACATAAGGAATTACGGTTTTAATGGTCTGATTTATATCTGTTGGTTCTGGTTGACTTTCTCTTGTTCGTCTAGCTTTTTCTAATATCTTTTTGGGGTAGCCATTGCTTCTAAGAGTTTTCGAGATGTTATTTATTCCTTCATTTTGGTTTTCTTCAGTGCAACAAATATTTATTTCTCTATCAAATAAACATTTTGCTACTCCCAATTTAGTGTTTAGTTGGTGGTTTGAATCAAAATGTAGATATTGTCCTGTGTTCGTTGGCTTTTTATACACAGTGGTTCTTGGGATTCCATTTTGTTTATGTACGAGTACATCTAAAAATGGAAGTTGTCTGTCTTTCTCGATTTCAATTGTGAATTTAATTGATTCCTCTTGATTGTTTAGATATTGAAGGAATTCATCTATAGTGTCTCTTCCATGTTGCCAAATAATGAAAGTATCATCTACATATATTTTCCACAGTTTGGGTTTAAGTGCATATTTTTCTAATGCCTTCTGTTCGAAAATTTCCATATATAAATCAGCTAAAATTGGTGATAGTGGTGAACCCATGGCCATTCCAAATTCTTGTTGATAAAAGATAACAATATCTCGTCATCAAATAATGTTTAGATGAAAAATTATGTAACATTCTTTCAAGGCAATAAATATGTGTTTTTATCAAGAATATTATACTTTGAACCCTTAAACAGAAACAGAATGTATGAACAAGTATGTCTCTAAAATATTATTGTCTATCATTCAATTGCTTATAAATTTGCAACTGGGTACAAGTAGATAAAATGGTATGGGAAATAAACGTAGGTTAACTTCAAAAATGTGTTGTTGAAATAAATGCATTAGTCAAAACTTACCCTGTATGACAACCTTGTCAAACATCATTGACGAAGGTATGGGAGTTTATTGCTTCAGCTTTTTTCAAAAAACATTCAAAATCTCTGAAATGTATATCCCTATTAGCCATTTCTAGTCCTCATTCAGTTTGAGGTCCTCTGTGTTGTTCCTTGCGTCACTAGTCACCCTGAATAAAGAACGACAATTTGCTTTTCCACCAGAAAAAAAAGCGCTTAAAAACCTGTAGGATGAAAATTACTAAATAACAATATCGTAATTCTGAAAATAAGTATATATGACCCTGTATCGCGCTTGAGGGTCAGATTAATCAACATGCAAAATCATTATTTGTTCAGACTCGAAAATAATTCCGAGAAATTATACAATCTCTAAATCTTGAAATAGAAATCGTTGATCTAAACATGTCCATCAAAAACTTCTTCAACAGTAAACGTTATTATCCATAAATTCATACTCATCCTCATTAAAAAAAATTACACAGTACAAAACACTTTATTCAATCTAACATCAATTACACATTGAAGTACATAGAATTAAATTAGCTAGAACATGACAATGAAAAAGAAATAGGCGGTCACTGATCATCAATAACTATTAAGTAATTATCAAATCAACTTCCGCTAGCACATGTCCACGGACACATTTCTGTATACTTAATGTCTCATCATATACCCGAATCTGTATGGAAATCACCGAATGAATCATCTTAATCAAGGTCAGTCTTATAGTGTCAATTCATTGGTGCTCAACAGCTTCCAAATTCAACAAACCCATGCTATACTCCTTCGACTCACTATTTCTCCTAATACTCATTAAAAATCCAATTATATTAAGAAATACTAATAAGACCAATAGAAAAAGACATAGAGTCAAAATATATGTGATATCTTCATAATTTTTCTTCATTATAGAGAAATCTTGCTCTACGTAAACGGATGTTAGGTTTTCTCTATTTGCATTCGAGCTTTTCAATAATATGTCATTGAAACTTTCATTGAGTTGATTCAATTTTAAATTCACAACAGTTAAATCTGTATCTATTTTGTCCATGATGCTTATATACTGGTTTTCTAATTGTATAACATTTGAATCCATTTTTTTCAGAGTTTCGTTGAGTGATGTCTTTACATTTTCAATGCTCATATTGTGAAATTTGTCAAATAAATCATTTATTGGTATGTGAGTATCGTTATTAGCTTTGTTTTTTCTGGCAGCTATTGCAGATACATTGTGAGCCATT
Source organism: Micraspis discolor (assembly GCA_030674115.1). Classification (NCBI taxonomy): domain Eukaryota; kingdom Metazoa; phylum Arthropoda; class Insecta; order Coleoptera; family Coccinellidae; genus Micraspis; species Micraspis discolor. The sequence continues at coordinate 2,096,636 of JARTUT010001311.1, read as the reverse complement.
TTTTTATTATTTACTGTTGCATGAAAATGAGAACTAGGAAGAGAACGTCTCTGAAGACTGATTTTTTTATTATTTACCTTAGCGTGAATATGAGAACTTGGAAGAGAATGTATCTGAAGACTAATTCTTTCATTATTTACTATTGCTTGAATATGAGAACTAGGAAGAGATCGTCTCTGAAGACTTTTTCTTTCGTTTTCACAGCATATTTTATTTGGTATTCCAATCTGGATGCATTTTTCTCTCGAATAAAAATTATCATTCGATTTACAATTCAATGTTTGTTCAAGAAGTCCAACATCTCCTATAGTCACTTCATCGTCGAAATATTCAATTTTGTTACCCCTCAAATCAATAATCTTAAGATTATTTAAGGGTTCGAATAACATTCCATTCAAAATTTTTATTCTATTAAACGATAGATCGAGCTTTTCTAAGTTTTCTAAACCACAAAAAAGACAATGAGGCAGGGAAGATAATTCATTGGAAGATAAATTTATCGAATTCAGATTCTTCATATGGGAAAACATAGTTTCCGTTATTACTTCAATTTTGTTATAGCTCAATTCAATCTGCGTTAACTCACTGAAACTCGCTAAAAAATACAATTCTTCGATATCATTGTGAGATAAATTCAAAATTTTCAGATTAATTTTTTCTTCATTTCTGGGTGATAATGAAATCTTCTTCAATTTGTTATAAGATAAATCCAGTATTTCAAGCTTCTCGAATACATACAGCTTGAACAACTTCAGTTCGTTATTAGATACGTTCAAAATTTTCAAATTGTATGAAACGAGGGAGATCCTGGTGAAATGAAGAAAATTCGCTTGAAGAATTTCAATTGTTGACAGATTTTTCAATAATTTCGGCTCAATATCACTGAACGTTACTTCTATTTTCATTCTAGATTTATTTTCGATATTTTTGCATTTAACCTTGAGTAGAGAATAATCAAGGACACTGTGTAATGGATTGTCTATTGGTTCACAGTCTTTTCCGGGAATGGACAATGTTTCGTCCTTGTCGATGTTTTGAAGAAATGACAATGAAACGGCTGCACTCAGAAGAAGAAACAGGAATATTTGTCTCACTCCATTGTTGATCATCTGAAAATGAAAATCTGTGAAAATAAAGAAGACAATGTTCATTTATTCATTAAATATTTCACATTTGACCCAAACAAGAATGTATAAACCAGCTGGTAAAAACAGATTGATAAATTTCCTTAAATTAACTGAATGCTTTTTGAGGTAAACTGTTCGGGGTATTTCCACAATTCATCATGATTACTAAAAATCCTGTTCTTTTATGAAAAAATCGATCACAGCATCTGAGTTTCATTTTGATACATATTTGTTCGAGCATTTATTTCATAACACAGTTCCATAATTTGCCCTGTAAATATTTCCATTTCACATGTTTTGTTTATATAAGTGTATCTTTAAATGATAATATTTTCTTTATCTTCATTCAACCAAATGAAAGTCTCTTTCGAAATGAAATTGATACTTGGGGATTTAGTGACACAGCACTCTCAATTGTGATCGAGAAATCAACCCCATTTTATTTATGTCAGCGGTTATCTCATTCGCTACAATGAAAATTGCTTAATTTTTAACCCCATGTACAATATAAAATAAAAAGAGATTCTTCACCTTTATCTCCATTTTGTTATGATTTATCAGTGCAAAAAATTTTATTTCATATGCTGACAATTCTAAGGTATTTGTTATACCATTCTTTTCCTTCATTTTATTATGCCTCCATTGAATTTTTGAATATGTTGAATGATTCTTGTCGACTTCTTGTATACATGCCTGCCATTGATTGCCCTTTGGTTATGTTCTATATAAATATATTCTAAAAATTCTTAGGTCTTTCTAGTTTTCTCCTAACCTAATATTTTTGCATTTTAGAAATGTATGTGTTTTGAATGTTGAATTATGTTTAATTAGAGGTCTTTGAGCTTTTGAATATTAATGAAACTTTATTCTGTCCTTAAGTCCTTCTTTAGTTTGGGCTATACAGGGTGTCTCTAAATGAAAGCGAAGAATTTTGCGAAATAATTCCTTAATGAATATAAATGGGGGTAATTTCTCTAAAGTTTTTTCGAAATCTCTTTCCTTTCTAAGTTACACCTCTCGGAAGAGGTCGATGACATCGTGGTTTCAAATTATTTTTACCGGTTTTGGAGATCGAATACTGATGGAATTTCATATATTCAATTTACTGCATAGTTGATTTTTCAGGGATTTTTTCAACCCACTAACTCCATTATTGGGGGTTGAAAATAGCCACCCTGAATTCGAAAATTCTCAGTGCTCAACTGAATTACATTCAAGTTCGCAGATTAATTGGTGATTCAGTTGAATAGCCTCTGAATTCGTGCATAAATGGAATACATTTTTTATGATTACTATGTATCAGTATAATTATTTGAACAATTTTGAATTGTGTTTAGATTTTTATAGAAGACAAAAAAAACCTTTTGAAAGCTTTCTGATTTATTAAATAAAAACTAACAGAAAATTCAATCAAACTGCTTGTTTAATATGAATCTGGAAATAACTATAAAATTTAAAGTCGAAGCAGATGTTGGAAGTGGCTACCTCAAGCTAAAATGCATTCGTCAATTCTTCGTCATTGTATATTTGTACATATATTTGTATCAAAATTTTCTAGACTTAACAAAATGAGAAAATTCTGGGTTATACTTCGACATTTTTCTCTTCATTAATGACTCAGTTACCGTTTCCATGTAAACAAGAGAAATTTATTGACTGAAAAGATTATCTCTATTTGTCCATGACTCTTTCACGAATGAATGGACTCTTTGAATATTTTTGTAAATTTGCTCTCACAACGTCAGAAAAACTGCCATTTATGATTAAAATCATATTAACTGGATCCAAAATGATTTTTCACATCCTATTTGTTCAAACAATTGACTAGGTGGTTTTTTCATAATTGACGAAGCGAAAAATGTTATGACAATGATTCAAATATTTTTCAACTTATAATGATTAAATTGAATAAAAAAGATATCAGTAACCTCAATATATATACGGATTTTTATTTAAATCTAAATGAAGTCTTAGGAGATATTGAGTATTGAAAATTTTTTTGGGAATTTTTAAAAATTTTCTAGCGTGATGATTTCTGCGAAATTTTGCAAGCCGTTTCGTTTCAGCCTCTCTCAATAACATTCCAAGTATCAACTTGATCGGATGGATATTCTAGTAGTTATTGAGGAAACAAAATTTCAGATGCTCATAACTACTGAACCATCCGACGGATTTGGCCCAATAACGAACTTGACCAAGATATTTGGACAATTAACCTATTCTGAAAATATGAGAACTCTAGCTGATTCCTTTTGGATGTTAGAGAGGATACGGCCGGCCGGCCGGGCGGACGGCCGGACGGCCGGACAGACTCAACTTTCGCCACGAATTCTTCATCAGTGAGTCGAACCCAATCGATTGAGACCATTTTCGGCTCGATATTCCAAAATTACAGACATTCGGGCAAAATGATAGGCACTCTGTTCGGGTGAACAAGAGCGCCAAAAACAGATTACATCCAAATGAGTAATTTACAAATGTATATGATACAGCATGGATTTTGAACAGACTAAATTGATATCGGTGATAAAACTTATTATGAAAAAACTCCAGTAAGCACATTGAGAATAGATGTCATGATATTATCATTCAAGTACAATTTTCGGTGAAATAATTCAGTTTGCAATGATAATTTTTTTTTTCAGTCACCAATTTCTAAATTCTGAAGATATATGGCTTCATATATTGTGTTATGTAAATTTTCCTTTCATATTTTTGGTTATGTGATAGAGACTAGTCCTAATATCCATAATTATTCGAAGTTGTTATTACTAAAAGATTAGATATGTGAAATTAATATCTCAACAACAAAAAATAAGTAGGAGCCTCGTGTTCACGTGAAAATTGCGAGTTAATTGAATTCATTATTTTTTGCATGAAATGAACATACTATATGCATTTTCGAAAAAGTAGGCCGACAAATCAATTACGTTGAAAAGAAATCCTAAGATTTGTCGATTTATTCGCTGTACAATTTCTATTCTTGAGTTATCATACGCGAACTGAAAAATCTCATCAACACTTTTGTGATCCTCTTAAGGTGCGCTTGCACGAACAACAAAAATAGCTCCAAACAATAAGATTGCTGCTTTAGATTTACTGAAAGAAATATTAATTGACCAGGTGGTAATCAAATTGACTGTTGCCAGAAGAAATATCACCGTACACGAACGCTCATTTGCTTCCGTACTCCACGGAAGAATGCATTTATCTGTGGTTTGAAGATTTATTCAAATTTCATACTGAACAATCGGCCTTGAACAAAACTGAAGAAGAACTGTGAGTGATTATTTCGACTTTGAAATATTGTTGAATTTTTGATATTCATTTGCGGGTATTTTAATACAACTTGACCTCAATTTTAAATTCAAGATATAGGTTCGTTCATTCATTGAAACGGTTGTATTAGTTTTACAATGTTCTATATTAAGGAACAACACTCTAAAAAAGGCGTGAGTGCTTTTCAATATTTTTTGGCGCTCTTGTTCACCCGAACAGAGTGCCTATTATTTTGCCCGAATGTCTGTAATTTTTGAATATCGAGCCGAAAATGGTCTCAATCGATTGGGTTCGACTCCTTGATGAAGAATTCGTGGCGAAAGTTGAGTCTGTCCGGCCGGCCGGCCGTATCCTCTCTAGCATCCAAAAGAGATGAGCTAGAGTTTTCATATTTTCAGAATAGGTTAATTGTCCAAATATCTCGGTCAAGTTCGTTATTGAGGCCAATCCGTAGAATGGTTCAGTAGTTATGAGCATCTGAAATTTTGTTTCCTCAATAACTACTAGAATATCCATCCGATCAAGTTGATACTTGAAATATTGTTGAGGGAGGCTGGAACAAAACGGCTCGCAAAATTTCGCAGAAATCGTCACAATAGAAAATTTTTAAAAAATTTCCAAAAAAAAAATTTTTAATACTCCATATCTCATAAGATATTTTTCGGATTTCAATAAGAATTCGTGAATATATTGAGGTGATCGATATCTTACTTATCCTCAAATTTCATTGCCGTAGCTCTTTTCCATCTAAAGATATGATCATTTTTTTCATTTATTCAAGAGAAAACAGAAATGACATGAAGTCCCGGTGATTTTCTCTGAACGATGGCCATCACAGATCGATATTCGATTGACAAATGCCGGGCTCATTAATCAATGTCAGTTGGCGTAATATTAATCAAAATTTTTAATAACTGGAAATCATAGAGATAGAATTCAATCTCGATGGCTGAAACAAAATACGTTGTCAAAATTTAGAAAAGCACTGACATAAGTTTTTAGAAAGAAATTCAGCTTCGAACAAAACTTGAAAAAAAAATGAGTAGTTATTTTTAATTTGAGATAAAGGTTTCTTCATTTATTAGGCGTTCATATTTGCATCACATTGTCCCATAGTACGGGAAAAGACTGTTCACCTGATCAGAGTGCTTATAGATTTGTTATGGTTTGAATATTTACTCGTAAGTAGCTCAACAAGAGCGCCAAAGCAATCTGACCTCACGTCAGTGCTTTCTAATTTTTTTATTGTGATTTTCATTTCATGATTGGGTCAAGATAATTGGTAGGACAACTATAGTTTCTCTCTTCACACTTAACTCCACTACCTAGATTTAGGAAGAAATTTTTTTATTGCTTGATTGAATTCTCAGGCTTTGAGGAGGTATAATTTCCATTGTCATACCGAAAAGTTGAATATTATCAAACATATAGCTGCTAGAAATAATTTATAGTCCTCGTTTTATCAAATGGACTAAAACCATATGACTAATCTACAAATGTGATAATTCATACAGCATGAAATTTAAGGAGACTAAATTGATAGTGATGATATACAATAATTTGTGGTAAAAAAGCTCTAGTAAATACACTGAGAATAAATTTCATCATAATATTATTCATGTATTTAAGTAACAATAATTAGTGAATTTCCGAAAGGAATTATCACTTATAATACCACAAGAGCTTCAAAATTATCAATCGTCAAGTTTTTCAGGAAAAATCACTCGCTTCGCGCTCGTGATTTTTTAACCTGAAAAACTTGACTCTTCATTGTTTGCAACGAACCTATCAGGAAATACCAGATAATTTTGAAGCTCGTGTGGTATTCGGGGATTAATTTTCTGTCTCAAATGTCGGCCAATAGAATTGCACCATGAGACGAAATGTACAGTTAACAAATAAGAATTTCATAATGAATAAAACAACATTTAATTAAGAATCAGGGTAGTGCAATTAAAAATACAATTGTTGTAAACATTGGTGCATGTTTTCTTCAAGTCAGAGTTATCGGTAATGGTCCCAGAAGAGGTAGATGGCATGAGGTTTATGCTGTTGATGGCATTTTCTGCAGTAGGCTCACTCCTTCGCAGTTTCTTGACAATTAATTCGTGGTGTTCCTGGTCCAGTTGGAGATACGGCTTGATGGAGTTACTGTTGACATGTCCAGTTATTTTGATTATCTGCTGCTCTCCCAGGCCCGATTTCGCTAGATTGGAGACGGCTGTTGCACGACTGGAGTGATTGGTGATTTTTTGTTACCAAGGTCAAGCCCAGCTTTTTGTGCTCCTTAACTCCTTAATCCACTTTGAAATCGTGTTTTGGCCTACTGGGGAATCCTTGTACCACCTAGCGCCTGGAACTTTATTCCAGAATGGATTTTGGGTCAGGAATAGTCTGTCGCTCTTGATATTGACATCTCCCTTCTCTCTCAATTTCTGGAACAGTCTCACTGGGCACTTGTCAGGGATTTCCCGATTCTCCACCAGCCACCTGCTGTCTGATAATTTTTATCACCACCTTGTGTGGTCTTGCTGAAAATTGGATTGTATTCAATTCTCCCAGTTGTTTCCCCGTCATTTCGCTGTTCTGCCTTGAAGTGATGTATTGACGCCATGCTGCCCTCACCACCTCTCCAAACCAATTCCACTGATATTATCATGAATAATTTTTTCTGGAGGCTATCAGGAGTTTCCTCGTCCCAAACAATGGTCATTGCATCCCAATCTTTTTTCCGCCAACGCTGCTGCACTTGCCTCCGTTTTTCCGGAATAGATTGTAAAGCCTTACGCTTGGCATCACGAGCTCCTCGATCGGTCTTGAATGCAGCATCCGAAAATGGGTTGATTTTGATGTCGTAATCGTTCAAATACTTTTCTTGAAGTAATTTGGCAGTATGATTCCACATTGTTTTTATTAAACCTCCCTTATAGTCTTCTCCATCCATTTTCTTCATATTGTAAGCGTAATCTTTCATAATGTTTGCCAATTGCGCTTCACTCGTTTCAGCACTCAATGTGTATTCCCTCTCAGTACAAAAAGTAGTAAATTGGTTCCAAACTGTTTTTTTTTTGCCTTCTCCGTATTAATAGGAACATTTCCTTTGACTTTTTATCGATGGTGGACAGAGAACAAACTCCAAATCGACTCATTTTCATGCAAAATCTCCAATTTTCACAATTGAATTCAACCTGTCAGTTTGACGTGTGCTTAATTTGACTGGATCATGTTTTGTTTATATATAGCAACTACCAGAGAAAATTTTCAAATAATTATCAGTATAATACCATGTAGGTTGTACCACGTGACGTCGAATGGTGCAATTCTATTGGTCGATATTTGGGTCGGAAAAATAATCAAGGATAAATCTTATGTAGATGTTCATCAAAATAAGTGAGACATGCAATTTAGTTTGTCATGATTAATAAGTTTGCGAGCTTGTACTAATAAAACAGCGTGCTTTCGTTTGGCCCAAATGTCTGTAGTTTCCAAATATTGGGGCGATAATGCTCTCAATCGATTGGGTTTGACTTGAGGTTGTCCGTCTAGCCGTCCTACCATATACACACTCCATTCCAAAAGAACCCGAACTCTAAGAAAAAAAAACAAGAAACCAATGAAGTTTTAAGAACAAGTAATTTTTATTAATCCATGTATTCGCATTATGCATCGATACACAAATTTGGACGCTCCACCAAGTTGTTAAACGACTCCTCCATGTCCTTTATTGAAATGGTCTTTAGGACGTCAGTCGTCGCCTTCTCAATGGCCTTAGTCGATGAGTACCACTTTTCTTTAATGGCCAGATTCAGTTTAGGAAACAGATACAGGTCACACGGAGCCAGATCTGGTAAATAGGGCGAATGATGCAAAGAAATAACGTGATTTTTGCAAAAAATTCAGTTACAAGTCGCGAACGATGTGATGATGCATTATCGTGCAAAAGAGTCCAACTGCCAATTTCTCGATATTTTGGCCTAATATGTCGAACTCCTGCCACCAAACGCTTCATACGGCCAAGTAAAACTCCCCAGTGACTGTGTGGCCAGTTGGAACATTATATGTGGATAATTCCGTTGAATCATAAAAACAAATCATCATAACCTGAACTTTTGACTTCACCAAGCCAGTTTTTCGGGTGACCCTTCATTCGGCGCTATCCATTCAGCACTTCACCGCTACGTTTCGGACTCATGTTCACTCTCGCCACCACCAGTTTCAATCGTTTTCAAAAAATTTCGAGCACTTTTAACGATGTCTTTGCATTACAATTCGATAAACATGTTGGCCTTCGGTGAACTTGTGTGGTGCAAACCGCGAATTAGTCTTCTTGAGGCCCGAAGCTTCTATTAAAATGGGTATGCGGTGGTTTGAGGAATGCCTAATTCCATTTCAATAACTTTCACCGACGATATTTTGTTATTTTTGATGAATTCACGCACTTTTTAGATGTTTTCTACTGATAATCCGGTTCTGGGACGGCCTGGCCTTTCGTCATCATCCACCGTCTCTCTAGCCGACTTGAATCACCCTAACCACTCGTGTACTTGCGTACGAGATTAACAATCATCACCATATGCATTTTGTTGAATTGGTGAGTTTCAGTAAAAGATTCCCCAAGTTTAACACACAATTCTCTTGTTTGAAACTCTTTTTCTGACCTATGTACCAAACACACTGACATGTGAAACGCAATTACTTTGGATTTATGCATTCAAATGTCATGAAATTCATACCAGTTGACGATGAGAGACTAAGCCATCTACGAGTAAAATATTACAACAGATTGCACCAGTGGATCTTTTTTTCAAAACAAGTCGTTTATTTTTTTGAATGGAGGGTGTACTCTACAGGGTGTCTCAAGTTCGAGTGCCTATTAGGCGTTTCTGGAGAACTAAACATATTTGAAAGCTGAAAATTGGGATTATGATACTGTTTAAAGTTCTCTACAGAGCTAAAATATTTTCGAAGCTCAAAAACTTCCGGTTATACAGGGAATGAAAATAAATTTGACGAAATATTTTCCGCAGGTTCTACTAATAATTCTTTCACATTCACCGTGTATATAAAATAGATCCAGAATTTCGTAATTAGAATAACGGTTAATTTTGTTAAATCGAGAAATGAAGATAGCGAATAACAATAACACCTGACACTTGTGAATTATTAACAGATAATTTACCTTCTATGGGTACAGAGTGTTCCCATGGTTTCGAAAGAATATTCATTGAATATTTTTAGATGCAATCAATTTGACTCTACGTACTACATAAATCCAGAAAATCTCAAATAACTCAGAAATTATTGAATTTAGGAGAATAATCATGTGAGAAAACTGTCATTATTTTTGACCGCAGAATTCAACACAGTTATAAAAAAATAGGGTTCTAATTTGAAAAACAGAAGTTATGGCCAATTTAAGATCACAATTTTCAACACAAAATTTGAAACACCCTGTGATGATATTTTTGAAACCCAAAAGATGCATGACCTTTTCACATCCTTCCTCTTCGATGTTGTAAAAATGGTTTACGTTCAGGATATTTAAAATAAGAATAATGAACATATTACTGACTGAACATATTTGACTTTTTTTCCAGTTTTGTTTTAGATATTTTGAAAACTATTCGATTTAATACAATGGTTTTAACAGAAAGGTATTCACTATTGAATACTCGATCATACCAGGAATGGAAAACTTGAAAAAAAAATTTTTCGTCGAACTTTTTTTCACTCCCTGTATAACCGGAAGTTTTTGAGCTTCGAAAATATTTTAGCTCTGTAGAGAACTTCGAACAATATCATAATCCCAATTTTCAGATTTCAAATATGTGTAATTCTCCAGAAACGTCTAATAGGCACTCGAACTTGAGACACCGTGTATATTCCTAATTTTCATTGTCATAACTTCCTTCCACCTGAAGATAAAATATTTTTTTCATTTACTTATGGGAAAAGAGAAACGTCAAAAAGTCTGCCACGAGTTTCTATTCTCGATGCTTTCACAGATTCATAATTGACATCGGTCGGACTTATTAAGGAATTTCAGTTAGGGGAAAATTAATCGAATTAGATCATTACGGTGAAATAATGAACGTTGTCAAACAGGAAAAGAATTTTGGGAGAAGAGAATTTGAGCTTCGAACAAAACTTCAGGAAAAATATTGGTAGTTATATTCAATCTGAGATATCGGTTTGTTCACTCATGTAGGCGGTTGTATTTGTATTACGTCGTTCCAGTGTACGAAAAAAAAACTCTATAAGAAGCGCGCAAAAACTCCTTAGGTAACATCAATGTTTCACTTAATTTTTAGTCACCAATTTTCGAATCATAAAGATATATGACTTCACGCATTTTGCAAAATATAATCTCTTTCATTTTTTTAAGTTATGTGATGGGGTTTTTTGCTAAGTACACATTAATATCCGTAATTGTTCGAAGCTGCTATCGGTATTAGATAAGGCAATATGTATAATGTATAGTTGAAAACAAAGAAATAATTAGGTACCACGTATATACGAGAATTTTCAATCATTTAATTTAGTTTTTCATGAAATGGATAGAGCACATGCAAATACGGAATAATACTACTCCAATACGTTGAAACCAGTACGATTGTTACATTAGATGTACTGAAATCATCATAAGTTGAGCAATTTTGATTTTCAAATCAATTTGACCAGTGACACAAGAAATGTCAATATACTTATATGATTGCTAATGCAATATTTCCTTTCTGAAATGAGAGACGATAAATGAAATATATCATAGCTATCAATGAATCTACAGTCTGTGTTCTGGAATACCTAATTCTAACTCCATGTTTAACTGAATGGAAACCGAAACGTTGGTAGGAAGAACCTCAGATGGTTATATGGCATGGTGCCACTATCGCACAAGATCATTCTACACGAGTTCCTTCATTGACAATTTCTCGTCATAAATTTTTCAAGTGGGCATAAGTTTTGATAATTTTTTGTCTATTTTTAGACTTTCTTCATCTCGATTACATCTTGATCTAGTGTCTGCAAGAAATGTTATTGAATTTGATGGTATATGGGCTATAAATTGCTTCTCCTTCCAAATTCTAGACAGCCTTTAGAGATAATAAAGTAACTTATGTAGGATTTCATATCTGCTTTTCAAACCTGGGCTTTTCTCAACATTTTGTTTCATTCACGTCCATAGAATTCTCCTAAATTGAAATGCTGGTTTTCAACGAATCTTTGATATTCATAATCCGCAATAACAATAAGAATAAACAGGTAATATTAGGTAATGAATTATTATATTATTGAGTTTTATCATAGAGTTTGAAATGGTGATTTCTTCCTGAGTTCTTACTTCAGTTAGCCCAAATTCCTGTTATTTCCGAATATCTAGCCAGAAATGATTTGAATTGATTGGATACGACTTTCTGATGAAAAGTGCGTGTTTAAATTTCATTATGTCGAACCGGCCGTATACTTTTTCATATTTTCCCAACATATTAAAAACAATAAAGAATATTTCTGTGGTAATCGATGGTTCGATACAGGTAACCACCGAAGGAGATCGAAAAACTTTGGGTCGGCGAGGGTTTAGAAATGAGGTAAAAAGGGAAGGCGATCTAGCGAGCGAAGCGAGCACCGTATAGTTCATATGACGGACTTTCGTTAGGTGCATTTGACACGCCTTTACGACCACGCTAACAATTTCAAAAAATTATCTAAAACCGGTTTTTCGCGAAATATGGTCCGGTAAAATTGAAAAGGCTTTGTCCACGGACACGATCAGGAAAAGCTGTTTTCATATGTGTACTCCCGAGAATCGGACGTTTGGATAGGGCTATTCGTATCTTTCAATCGCAAGTGAAAATATTTTAAATTAATTGCTGAAAATAGCTTACTTTGTCTCAAACGCAAATTTCCAGATCATCAGTCACGTCCGACGTTCACAGAACATTGTCACATAATTTCAATTACAATTTTAATCCATACTCCGTATAATATTATGAAAATTCTTCAATTCATACGATTCGTAAGAAACCTGGTGAGGTATTCTCTTATAGTTTAACAGTCTACGATGTGTATTTAAGAAATTCAAAAATTTACCCAGCATAGAATCAGTTTTACAATCCCTAGCCAATTCATTTCACCCTGTCGATTCCTACTCTAAATGACAATTGTCGTTGACATTCTAATCTTATGTAGATTCATATGTCATATTCTAGACGTAAAACTTAGTTTATGCGTGTACGAATGGAACGAAATTCGAAGTAATCGGCGAGGCACTCTGTTCATGGTTACATCTTTAGACTTTTATCGAATAATTTTCATTTTATCTTTGTAAAATTAACCAAGCGCTAATCGATGGAGTTAAAACGATATTCTTTTGGATTTTTTGGTGGAAAAAGCACCCACTGCGAATCAATTATATACAGGGTATCTCATATGCGTTGCCTATTTCTAACAGCTACCTTCCACCGAGTTATTTCGGCTGTTTCTGCTTACGGCTTTTCAATTCGATGAAATATTTTCGATTCATACACAGGGTGTCACATCTGAGTTGCGCATTCGTAACGCCGACTTTCACCAGAGTTTTCTCAAGTTTTCGTGTTTTTCGCGTACGGGAGGTAATTTCAATAAAATGTCATACAGGAGTGCAATTTACAATGAATTTACGATCGATTGATATACAGGGTGTGCAGTTTACAAGTTCTTTCGGGATTTTTGGCGCTCTTTTGGTTTCTTTGTGCTCCTTCGTGGTATTTAGCTTCCCTTCGGGTTTTTTTTTTGCGCGCTTTCGTGTTTCATCGGGTTCTTTCGTGTTTCGTTCATGTTTTTTTCGCTTTCAACGGGTTTTTTTTGCGTTCCTTCAGGTTTTTTCGGGTTCCTTTGGGCTCTTTGCGATCTTTCATGTTTCTTGGCATTTCTTCGCATTCTTTAGTGTTTCTTCGGGTCCTTTCGTGTTTTTTTCGCGTTCTTTTTGTTTTTTCGCGTTCTTTCGTGTTTCTTCGGGTTCTTTCGTGTTTTTCCGCGTATCTTCGTGTTCTTTCCAGTTCTTTCATGTTTTTTCTCTTTCAACGGGTTTTTCTGGTTTCTTTGGGATTTTGCGATCTTTCGTATTTCTTCACGTTCCTTCGCGTTCTTTCGTGTTTCTTCGGTTCCTTTCGTGTTTTCTCGCGTTCTTTTGTGTTTTTCGCGTTCCTGCGCGTTTTTCACGTTTCTTCCAGTTCTTTCATGTTTTTCGCTCTCAACGGATTTTGCGTTCCTTCGGTTTTTTTTGCATTCCTTTGGGCTTTTTGCGTTCTTTCGTCTTTCTTCAGGTTTTTTCATTTTTTCTCACGTTCTTTCGTGTTTTTTTCGCGTTCTTTCGTTTCCTTTCGTGTTACTTCTCGTTCTTTCGAGTTTCTTTGCTTTCAACGGATTTCTCTGCTCTGTTTTGTATTTCTGTCATTGATCTATGGTATATATTGATCTATGGGCTTATTGAACTACTGGCTTATGGATCTACTGGCCTAAAGATCTACGGGCCTATAGATCCACTGGCTTACTAGTTCATATAAAATTAGCAAGACTTTTTATATCATCAGAATTCCTTTATTGTCCAATGATTTCGGTTAATTTCGTTATTGGTTCAAATCCGTCGAATAGTTCAACAGTTATGAGCATCTGAAAGTATATGAATCTTATTGATGTCTTGAATATTCTGAAAATTCATTTTCGTAGACTGAACCCACGAGATGATGTAGGAGTTTTCAAGTAGAGAAGTTAATTAAATAACAGAATTTAGAAAAAGAAAATATAATCCGGGAGAACTATCGTTCTAATGGCGCGAGCTAGCCACGATTGATGTAGAATCAGAAATTTGAGTTCCTCAATGAGTCCTAGAATATTCAGCCGAACAATTTGTTACTCAATGATGTTTGAATGAGGTTTTAACGTTTTTGCTGCTTTCGTATAATCGATGACCTACGCCACTGAAATATTTGACCTTCGCAAATCAGTTGCCATCAAATACCGTGACCTACTGAGTCATATAATGGACTCGATTCTATGTTCCGCCGGTATGACCTTGAGATTGAAAGGTTAAATTCTTGAAATTACGGCAGAGACTCCTTTTTGAGGGCTGAAAGACTCGGAAAGGGAAGCCAATCCCCAGATTGAGGCATATCAAAACCCCGGATTAAGGCATATCCAACCTCTGGATTGAGGCAGATACAAGTCTTGGATTGAAGTATATCTTAACCTCAAAGAAAGCATAAACAAACCCTAATGACGACATATTCAACCAAGGTATGAGAATACATCCTACTCTTGAATAAGGGTATGTTCTAACAACATATGAATATACATCATGGATAGAGGCACTTCCTGTTCTGCGTTTGCATATTTTCTCATGATCGGATGAAGATAGATGCTTGCTCTGTATTGGAAGTATATCTTGGTACCTGGTATTGCGTAAGATTCGGTTGCAGATCATACACTATTTACCGACTCTCTGGTAGGCTGTTCCTAAAGTAATTCTGCCTTTATCTGTCAAAGATTCAGGATGTAGCTGTCAAGTCTTCATAGATCATAGATAATTGGCATTATTTTTGTTATAAGCTATAGAGATTGCGAATTCCCTAGGTTTTGTTGTTTGCAAATTGATAACTTGTAATTTTAATTGTACTATTTAAAAACCGAAAGGAGTTTTGTTGCTGCGATAATTTTGCCCCCCTTGAGAAGTATTAGATACAAACTGAAATATTTTTCTGATCTTAAACTTATGGGATGTTATGAAGTGGTGAATGACTAATTTCTAATTGGATGTTAAGTGGTGACAGATTTGGGTTTTTGTACTGATTTGTCACTTCCATTGATTTTGATAAATTTATTTTCAGGCCTTTCTCGTATTTGTGAAGGATATTAAAATTGACTATATCCATATGATGCCTTTCAGTCAAGATATGATGATAAACTGCGGACTGTTTATCTGATTCCAGTTATTTCAATCTGATCACGAAGTTTCTGCTAGTTTCGTCAACATATGCAGCATTGCAATCTTTACAACTGATTTCATAACCACATGATGTTTTGGCAAGGTTAAGTTCAGTTTTTGCGTTGTGGAATATTTTTCCTAGGTTCGGACGTCCTGAAAATGTTTTTTCAATATCAAGTTTAGAATACTAATTGCATTGTTGGATTAAATTTCCATTGTGAATTTAATTTTGGGGTGAATTGAATTAAGGAAAGGAAGAAATATTTTTATTTATCTATATGATCCATTGAATTCTACTAAAATATTATCAACATATCGGAACCAAAAAATTATGTGTTTGTTGGTTTATGCATTCATTTTCTAGGTAATTCATAAGTAGATATGACAGTAATGGGCACAAAGGTGATCCTATGGGTAAACCTAAATTTTGAAAATATAATTTGAACTCCATTATATAGGATTGACAAATTGAAAATAATTTTTGAAATACTGAAATTAAGAGGAGGTCAACCTTATTTTTATGAAGGGATTTGCCAACTAGGGATAAATATTCATTTGCTGGAATGCAAGGACACATGTTTTTTACATCAAAAGATTCTAATGTTATAATTTTATGTGGTTTATTTTAGATAATTTGTGAATCAAATCTATAAAACTGTTTTTAACTATTGTATATTTGGTTCTAAAATAAGAAAGATTTTGAATGTGTTAGAAAGAAATGTGCTTCTTTATCTCTTATGACGAGGAACAAATTGAATTGGAATCTTCTAGAGCCATTTTTATTTGGATGGAATATTTGAGATCTTTTGGAATTTGGGTAACATCTATTGTACTTATAATTTTCTTCATTTCTCGTGATTTTATTAGATTTTCTTCAGTGCCTTTTCGAACAATTTCCTTAATTATATTTTTTTGTGTATTTCAGTAGCGGTTATACGTATATGATTTTCTAATGACTTTTGTTGTTTCGTGTTTGTTTAATGACGGGTTATCGATTATCCCTGCGTTTTCAATGATGTTTATTTCTTTTTCTACACCTAGAATGTGTTCATTTAATCTAGATATTCTTGTTACGAATGAATATTTGGCTCCTTTGTTCAAAATTTCTAATTCTTGCTCGTTAAAATTCAATGTTGAAATAACGAAGAAAAAAAAAGCCGAAAAATACATTTATGCCATCGTTTGTCAATCGGATATTGCATTGCTGCATATGTTGGCCAAACCGGTAGAAACTCGAGACAAGATTGAAAGAGCATCTGGAATTAGTTAAACAGTCCGCAGTTTATAATCATATCTTGAATGAAAAGCATCATATGGATACCGTTAATTTTAGGATCCATAACAAATCTGTACAAGACCCCAATCCGTTACCTTATCACCCAAATGAAAATAAGTCATTCACCACTTTTGAACATTCCATACGTTTAAGAAAATATTTCACTCTGTATATAGCACCTGACGATGATTTGGCAACCGAAAATAATCTTGTCGTAAGATCAATTACTTGAAAATTGGACAAATTACTTGTTCCTTTCAATATTTAATATGGATTTTCACAAAATAAATGAGTCGTCAATATAATCTAGTGATATAGTCTTATGCAATTCAAGTGGCTAATTGTCAATTGTCATGTTACAAATTTGAAATAAATGGATTGGCCAAATTTAGTGGAAATAGTCTCGCTAAAAAATTAGAAAAAAAATATTTGAATGAACATCGAGGTGATTTATATCAAAAATTTCCTTGAAGTTTAGCATCAATCTATAAGGAAAATCAATAATCTAAAATTTAAAATTCATAGAGAGGCATTAATTACTTTAATCTGTGAGATCGTCTATCATTAGATTTCATAAAGATGAATTATTGAAATATTCAAAGAATCTTACTACAAATTTAATAAATTAAGGAATAGAATTCCGAATTGAATTCATTTTGGGCAAAGAATATCTCGATCAAGAAGTTCCTCCTCTATATATTTATGATCGGTTTTTGATTCAGTTGACAGAATTTCAATTCGGTTTTATATTAAAGTGTTTTTCGAGAAGATCTTAGATGTTTCTTCGTAGTCTGGTCATGAATAAGATATTTCAGAAGACAGGAACTCACTGTAAGGGTGATATCTATTTTTATAAAAAGCATTCTTTTGGTGTATTTCAAGAGGATAGAACTCGAGTTCTGAAGAAAATTATTGGCAAACTGTGATTGCTAATTTTCAATTTCGACTATAGATTTATTGGTTCTTTCACGTTGTTTGCGGCGGTCGTTTCAACATCAAACAGCTCCAGAGGCCGGAAAAGTACTTAAGAACAAGCACGCAAAAGCTCCAAAATTCAAGTCACTGCTTTTTTACATTTATTTTTATATGAATCCAATCAACTCGACAGATAGTATCAAAAATATTTCTGTACATTCGGTAGTGGTGAAGGTCTGAAACTATTTCATGGAGAAAGATCAATATTGTCTCAAATACAAAGATGCAAATATTCTTTGGCAAAAAAAAATTTTTGTATATAGGATTTACGATTGAAAATGTAATATTGGTGAAAGTAAATGAAAATATATATTCTGACCTCCTCAGGTATCGTCATTCCTTCACAATTCGAACATTTCACGTCACACAAATTGACCACAATAAAATGTTTGCACACTGTTTATACATCAATAAGTCGCCAAAGTTGTTATTAGGTAGATGTTCAATTACTTCATCCATTCACGATAAAAAATAATAACCGACATTATTTTTTCGGAGTTTCGTAAAATTGACGGTTCCGGCGATTTTCGAGGTTGATGATAAGGACGCCCAATTTCTACCATATATATCCTATCCGAAATATTCAAGAGAAATCTAATATTGAATTCTTGCACTCACTTCGTAATCTGTTTTGCCTTCAGTTATGTCGGTAATGTTTTGTTACTGTGAACGAATTAAGTATAACCTGCATTAGGTAATATTTTCAATAACAAGGATCCGGCGTCTATGATCTATCTGTACTCCCACCTAAAACACGTAATTATCTGCAGAAACTTCATCGCTCGAAGCCAAGGAGTTACTGAGAATCAGATTTCAGAGCTATTTTAGATCAGCTCATCATTTCACAATAATCTGTTTCTATACTCCAGCATTGTTCATTTTTTGTCATATTGATTGATAGTAGAATCAGACAAAGAAAGGAGGTCATGATAAAGGGCACAATGCCTTCCGCATCATTTTGTGGAAAAGCGTAGGTGCAGACATCTCTTTGCTGGAAGAACTATATAAGGGAGAGAATTGGCCAGAGAACATAGTAATAAAGAAATTTAGGTTTTTTTTCGGAAATCAGAAAGAATCGGAAATTATCAGATAACAATACTTTATAACAATGAATTCATACCTACAATCAATAATCAAGGGTAATACCACTAGAGGTGAGAATTTTTTGAGAACACTCTTGTTGTTTGGGAATTATGCGTTTAAATTTCACGAAACAGAGTTATTCTTAAGATACCACGAGTCGAAGGCGAGTGGTATTTCGGGATCACTTTGTTGAGTAAAATTTGTATAATTTTCAAAAAACGACAGTGTTCTCAAAAAAAATTCGAATCTCGTGTGGCATTTGAAAAGATCATTCAACAATATAAATCAAACGAAATAAGAAATAGTTTTTTATTCAAGAATAACCAGATAGAAGCATAACAACAAATTATTCATCTTTATTCTCAAAATAATAATTATTGATAGTACAATTATTATACACATTACGAGCATTATTTTCGAATGATGAAGTAGATACTGATGTTGTTTCTTGAAGGACATTTTTTCATTCCTTATGGCTGTGATTATTTTTTTGTGATGTTGTTGGTCCAGTTGGAGATACGGTTTCACTGACGCTGCAGAAGAATGGCCTGTTATCTTTATCAGCTGTTCCTCGCCAATCGCTGCTTTGGCTAATTGGCTGACAGCAGTAGCTCGATGCGAGTGGTTGGTTATCTTCGACTTAGTTGTGTTGATGCCAATGAGTTCTGCCGATTCTTTTGTCCATTTAGCTATCGTATTGGGACCGACTTGGGAGTTTTTGAATCATGAACCATATTTCCAATTCTTATGTGGAGTAAGGAAAAGTCTTTCAGTGGTTATGTTTGCAGTTCTTTTGGATACAAGTAGCTTATATAACCTCACCGGGCAAATATCTTCTTCAATATTGGGAGTCAGCCATTTCGTTTCTGCAAATTTTTGGGCTCCACCTTGTCTTGTTTTAGAAAATATCGGATTGTAGGCAAGTCGGCCCATGGGAATACCATCGTTTTCAATTTCGAATTGGAAATGCGAAATTAGGCATGATGAACCCTCTCCTCCGCGCCAAGCAAGCTCAATGCAGCGATAAAATAAAATTTTCTGTTCAAACTGCTGGATTATCTTCTTTACATAAGTTGACCATCTTTTTGTGTTGCTCCAAAGACAGCGCCTTGGCACAAACTTTTTTTTCTCAGGGTCCACTTGCAAAATACGCCTCTTGGCATTTCGTGCATCCCGCGGCGTTTCAAAAGCCAAGTCAGTGAATGGATCGAACCTAACGCCGCATTCGGAATAGAATTTTTCCTGCAGCGGTTTGGCAGTATTATTCCACAAGGTTTTACGACACTTTCCTTGTAGTCTGATCCATCTCTTTTCTTCATATTGAAAGCCCAGTCTAGCATAATATTATTGAGCTCTGATAAACTTGTTTTTTCATTTACAAGGTATTCCCGGGCATCACAGAATTCTTCAAATTGTTTCCAAATGTAGGATCTTGACTTCACTGTATTAAGCGGCACACTTTTCTTCACACTTTCCTCAATTGAAGTAATATTACAATTCCCAAAACGTTTCATTTTTATCTACTTTATGGTAAAATACGGAAATAAACTGACAACTGCCAAATGTGCTGTTGAAGTTATCGCTAACAACTGCTTGTTTATCGTAACCATAACGACCGCTACTTCCACCAACGACCAAAGCTATCCGGACGTATCAATATTCCTATGCAAATTAGGCATTTGATAAAAACATATTTCTAAAAGTGAAAACACTGTGAGGTTGAGTGTTTTCAGATACAGTTTGTTTCTATTGGTCCGTTTTCAAAAATTGAGCGATTTCATTGGACGATGTAGTATAGTGTTGAATGATCAACAAAATTGACTTGTTCTTGTCTATTTTGGGACAAATTAATATATCAGGGGCTTCTGTAACGGAACATTGGGTTTCCGAAGACGTTATTCAACGATTAGGACTTGAGGAGTATGTTGTGGCGGATTACTCCTGCAGGGCAAATTCGAATTCGAACATAAGTTACGGGGGAGCTGCAGTGATATTAAGAAGGGAGGTTCAGTTTTCTCGAATAAATTTTGTCAGGGAGATGTCGATGGAAGACTATATTGAGATGACAGCTGTAAAAATACCAAATGAAAAATTAGTTCTGATATCCGTTTATAGACCACCCAAAGCGGTTGTTCAAACGTTTTTGACAAGGCTGAGTGAATTACTAGACAGGATGTGCAATGAGAAATTGCAGAAAATAGAAGTAACAGGGGATTTTCACATTGACGTTATCAAACCAAGCAAAGACAAACACGGTCTGGTTAGCCTTTCAACATCATATGGCCTGAGTTCAGTGTTCAGTGAGCCCAGTCGTGTTACAAGGGGGTCTCAGAGTTGTATAGATAATTTTTATCTGAACATCGATACATTCTTTCATTTAACCAAAACACTCAATTTACACGAACCTGATCACCGTGTTTAGGAGTTGAAACTGGTGACCTAGAATTAATGAGATCAAGAAAACAAGAAAATATTTCAGAATTCGAAAGTCGAGTTGCGGTGGAATGGTCTGATGAGTGTTGATGGTGAAATGAGTTTTAATAATTTCCATGAGACCATTCAGGAATGCTTTGGGGCTTCATTAACTAAAGTGGACATCGAATCTTGGTCGAGTGGTGTTCTTAAGAAGACATTTAAAGAGTCATCTGATAGTAAGAACTTGAGGGCAGCCATCGATGCAGCGGAAACAATAAATAGGGTTAGAAGAGACGAGTATTCTGGGCAACTCTTGTAACTCCGTAAGCAACGTCTGAGAGAGATTTATACCAAACAGAAACAAAAAATCAACAGTGAATTCATCAATGATGCGGAGAATAAATCAAAAGCTATATGGAAAGTTATAAACCTAGAAACGGGAAAAAATGGAACGAGAACCGAGCAATCACAGCTGTCCTTTTCTGATGTGGCGAGATATTTTTCTGAAATAGGAAATAGAGAAGACAAGGCCTCACAAGGATCAATTGGCGACTTCTTCACTTTGTTCCATAAGTACATGTCAAAGAACTATTTTACACATCACTCAATGTTCAATTATCCAACAGATGTTTCGGAACTCGAAGATATTATGAGGGGTCTTAAAAGAAAAATCACGAGGGATATTTATGGCGTGAATAGCATTCTATTGAAGAGGATATTTCCATTCGTGGCGAACGTTCTGAGTGGTATATTCAATCAGAGTATTCAGCAGGGCATATTTCCGGGGGAAGTTGATGGTAGCCCGAGTCGTGCCAGTTTATAAAAAAGGAGATGCAAATAACGCGGACAACTATAGACCTATTTCCATTCTGCCTGTCTTCTTTAAATTCCTCGAGGAGCTGCTAAGGAGAAGGCTGATCTCATTTTTGAAGAAGAAGAATATTGTGGGTAGGGATCAGCATGGCTTTACCTCTGGAAGATCGACCATTACCGCATTGAATACCTTACTAGAGTATACTATAGATGCTCTTGATGATAAGGATCAATGAGATGTGTTGAGTTGTGATCTCTCGAATGCATTTGACAGTGTGGTGGTGGATATACTGTTGAACAAGATGGAGTGTTATGGGATACGTGGCACCACTATTATCCTCTATATTCGAGTCGTTCCTTCGGGAAAGAAAGAACATTGTTGACTGGAAAGGTGAGAAAATTCCATACTCAACAGACCGGTGAGTTCCTCAAGGCTCGATTTTGAGACCCCTGTTATTTATTCTATACACCAATGATTTTCCTGAGTATGTACCTGTCAGTGCAACTCTCCGGTTCGCTTACGACATCAATTTGTTCAACAGGGCCGGTTCGGTGGAGTCACTGAAGTGTGCTTCTTCTATATCTTTGTTGGCTGCACAGGGATTTGGGCACCTGCTTTTATATATATATATCAATGACATTGTTAAATCTGTAAAATTGTCAGATAAAAATGTTTGCTGATGAAACAATGATTTATCTGGTAGGTTCTAGCATTGTAATGAACACCTCTTTCCAACGTCCTAGTAGAAGAGCGGCTTTCCACCGACGAAGAGGTGTTCAAAAGAATAATTGAAAATTTAAAAAATATTGTTTATTTTGAGTTTCTCCTGACGGAGAAATCTTCAGGTTCGGCTCGTCGCTAGAAAGGACGAGTCTTCAGTACTTAAGATTGGGAGACTCAATAAAATACCTGAATAACTAAAACTAAATTTATTCGAAGCACAAAAAAAACAAAATGACAATTCTTAGCAAGCACAAAAAAAAACATTAAAACAATCTCTGATAAAATATTTTTGGAGGTTTCGGACTACGGACTTTTGAATGTTTGTAAACTTTATAACTGCCCTTTTTTCCTTGGACTTCTAACACAGAACTTCACTAGCGAAATTTCAAACTCACACAATTACAACACAATAACAATTAGGTATTTTCTAGAATTTAATAGACTAATTTACTTTTAAGTATTTAAGTGTGTATTTCTGGTTACGGATCAAGTTGAACTGACTTTCCATTCCCTAATTTTTCCTAATATCCCTTTGTCCGTGGGCATTATCGAACATAATCCGGAATCCCTAATTTCTCTTAATTGGTGCCCTGCTTTTGATAGTTCAAAATTTACCCCACTAATTCGAAATCTAAGTTTCATTGGCTTTAGTCAATTGAGTCTCTCGATACAAACCTCGGATTGGTCTACTGATTTAAGTTCTAATTTTTACTAAAGGTCCACCTTTTTCCCATCGTTAATTCGAAACCATAATCCCTTAAGGTAATAAATATATCATATGACGAACTCACAAGCTAATTTATCAAATTTCATGAAGTCGTGGATCCATCAAGATCTCCGTGTAGGGGGTCAATAAATTTTGTTTTAAATCTTGGGTTTTATGATTATTGGTCTGATATTTTTGAAAGGTTTATTACTGTCTGAAATGTCTGGGAATTTCGGTTAGATATGGTCTTTCGCTTATCAAGACCCGTTATCCAGCATCGCTAGACATATAATATTACAGCATTGATGAAATGGTTCAAATTATTAATCATGAGATGATAAATATTGATGTATGGCTCAAAGACAATAGTATGGCACTCAATGTTGACAACTCAAAATATATGATACTGGGATCTCCTAATAGGTTGTCTAAGTTGGATTTAGCGAATGTGCATGTTAATATTGAGAATGTAAATTTGAAACGAGTGGAGGTATTGAAGTATTTGGGAGTTATGTTAGATAAAAATTTGAACTTCAAGAATCACGCTGGTTATGTAAACTCTAAAATGTCTAAGAAAATTTATTTGTTGAGAAGAATTGGTCAAAATTTGAGTTACTATATGAGATTGAAACTTTATAATGCGATTGTGGCTCCAAATATTGAGTACTGTTCGGTATTGCTTTTCAGTTCTGTTTCTGATAAACTCAGGGAGATACAAATAACCCAGAATAGAACTCTTAGAATAATTTTGAGGTGTAACCGGTACACTCCAATAATTACCATGTTGGAGGTATTGAATGTCATGAGCGTGAAGCAAAAGGTCCTTTTCCGAACATTGGAGTATATATTCAAGGTTAGGAACCACATGGTACCTGATTATGTTTCTGAGCGTATTGTCCGTGTTGGCGATATGCATTCTTATATGACGAGAAATAGGGAATACTTTCATGTACCCCAGTGTGATCTGTCAATTACTTTGAGTAGTGTTGGTTATGCTGGATTGAATGAATTCAACCAATTACCTGTTGATTTAAAAAACTGTAATAATTTTAGGTCTTTTAGAAATAAGTTGAAAATTTACTGTATGAAAAATTATGATATTTAGATTAAGAAATATGCCAAGATTGTATGTCTGTTTCAGATAGCTTTGGCTAAATAAATATATCTATCTATATATGCCTACTTATGTTATTTCTTGAATTTCCATGTAATTTTCATATTTTGATGTTGCAAATAAATATTATTATCATTATTATTACGGAGAGAAAAATATTACTCATACAAAATTCGCTTCGCATGGATATTTGCAACCGTGGTAATAATTTTATAAGAAATGTGGTGTTTTCAGACGAAGCTATTTTTTGTGCAAACGGTACAGTTAATCGACATAACTGCCACTACTGGTCATTAACTAATCCTCATTGAGTTTAAGATGCTTATACACAACATCCCCAAAAATTGAACGTATAGGCCGGCATTTAAGACAAGGAACTTTAAGATGAAGGTAAAATGTGTTATAAATTTCCATCATTTATTGTTCATTTCGATAAATATTCAGAAATATAATGTACAGATCTTATGAAATAAATTCCAAAATCGAACAGACTATAAATTCTATTGAATTCAGATCAGAGAAAACTAAATTAATCCGAATGATCGCGAAGTGATTAGGTAATATGAACATCACAGGATAGTGAAATTAAACGAAAATAAATGAAAGAAGAATATTTTACTTAAAATCGCCACAAAATTTGCTCGAGTAATTCTGAAAATCATAACATGACCTTCAACCATGCATACAAATTATTCAGAAGCTGAGCATAAAGAATTGATAGGAAGAGTTCAGTCTTCAGTATTACTTGCATGTGAATGATAAAAGCAATTAAAACTTTCTAGAGGATTCCAGGTTTTCGATTAGCATACTTTGAATTACAATGCAATGGAAAAACAATATAAGACATACATAAAATTCATGAGGAAAGAATAAATCAAAAGAATTTTCCGACTTCACAAATGAATTAATAACAATTAATTTCAAGGACTCAACAAAATAAAATTAAGAAATATATTAGAAAAACAGTCAATATGCATGAAAAAACTCATGCTACATATACAACAATTATGAAAAATAAAACACATATTTATTCAGCAGTAAAATACCACATTGATGAAATACTACTGTGAAAATAAAATAATCAAGCAGAACCATAACAACAAATCACAGGATATCGCATATTCTCAGTTGTCGTGCATATCAGCAATTGTGGATGTTTTAATAGCACTCGCATCTGACCGCAGGGGTTTGTATCATCCAGGTTTTCGAGAAAAAGTAAAGCTATATAAAAACGATACTCGCAAATAAAATTTTCCTCTTCTTAAGATGGCCTTTAATTGAAGATTTTTAGGGTCGATTTTTATTATATATTTTAAACTAGTTACTAGGTATACATACAAATAGGTACTTACAATATTGTATATAATATTCAAGAAGGATAATGGGTTAAACCGCAGGAATGCAGAAAATATGGCAAATGGATGGAAGGTACTTGCCGACACGTGTTTCTGCTTATTGGCTTCTAAAGGGCAAGGCAACCAAGAAACCTGGATATGGATGGAAATGAATAATAAAAAAATATATATATAAACAACAGGTGACCACAACAGGAGCCAGCATCCAATTTGTGGCTTCAACCCTAGATACCTCCGATTTTGGAGGCTAAACCGAGCATCGCCACGATGGAAACATAAGCAACCTGTGTGATGTGACCTAAACGCAAGTATACAATTAAATGGGTATTACAGAAGGTGCATTCTCCACAATCTCTAATTACTATTTCAACGAATTCATCTATAAATTTATCCCAATGATGACAATGGTCTGAAAAAGTATACAAGTTTCAAGAATAAATATAAATAGACGTCATCAACTTTGCCTAAGTATAATTCAATGCAATTTAATCATCATACTCCTTAAAACACACATTTCAATGGTTTTCTGGTAATTAACTGAAAACTGAACTAATAATTCACAGCAAAATAGTTTTCAACATGTAAACTGCTACATGAGCCAAGTATGCACCCTCGCGTTATTACAATCAGATGTAGAGGATTGATCAAAACAAACCTAATAATTGGGGAAAGTGTTTTAACTGATAGAGCAAACTCGTTTCCATTATGAATGCAAAATAAAATAACCCCTTTGAAGTAGAATAGAAAAATTTAGAAAGCACTGACGTGAGGTCAAATTGCTTTGACGCTCTTGTTGAGCTACTTGCGAGTCAATATTCAAACCTTAACAAATCTATAAGCTCTCTGATCGGGTGAACAATAGTTTTTTCCGTACTATGGGACAATGTGATGCAAATATGAAAGCCTAATGAATAAACAAACCTTTATCTCAATTTGAAAATAACTACTCATAATTTTCACCATATTTTGTTCTATGCTTCTCCTAAAAACTTACGTCATTGCTCTTCTGAGTTTTGACAACGCCATCAAATTCTTTCTCTATGAAAGAAAATTTTTTTATTAATATTACGTCTGTGCTTTTCTGAATTTTGACAACGTCATCGACATCGAATTCTACCTCTATGAATTCTATGAAAATTTTGATTGATATTACGCCAACTGACACTGATATCTAGGTCCGCAAGTTGTCAAACGAATATCGATCTGTGATGGCATATCTTTCAATGACAAAGCTCGGACTTCATACATTTCTATTTTTCTCTTGAGTAAATGAAAAAATTATCATATCTTCAGAAGGGGGAAAGCAACGACAATGAAATTTGAGGATGAGTAAGATATTGGTAACCTCAATATATATACGGATTTTTATTTGAATCTAAATGAAGTCTTAGGAGATATTGAGTATTGAAAATTTTTTAGGGAATTTTTTAAAATTTTCTAGCCTGACGATTTCTGCGAAATTTTGCAAGCCGTTTCGTTTCAGCCTCCTCAATAACATTCCAAGTATCAACTTGATCGGATGGATATTCTAGTAGTTATTGAGGAAACAAAATTTCAGATGCTCATAACTACTGAACCATCCGACGGATTTGGCCCAATAACGAACTTGACCGAGATATTTATACAATTAACCTATTCTGAAAATATAAAAACTCTAGCTGATTCCTTTTGGATGCTAGAGAGATACGGCCGGCCGGACAGACTCAACTTTCGCCACGAATTCTTCATCAGGAGTCGAACCCAATCGATTGAGACCATTTTCGGCTCGATATTCCAAAATTACAGACATTCGGGCAAAATGATAGGCACTCTGTTCGGGTGAGCAAGAGCGCCAAAAAGATGAGATGAATAATTCTAAATTGAAATATCATCCACTCATATGCGTCAATAGAAGACTGCTACTTGAAAGATTCTTAATCATTCCACCAACTAAAAAAATGTTGGATCCTAACCCGCATCCATTTCCTCACATTTTTTAGACTAGACATATTCTTCAGCATCCTCGAAGTGTCATACCTTTTCCAGGTCCTAAGTAATAAAAATCAAATGATTAGAATGAAAACACAATTTTCAACTACTTAGAATAGAAATTTTCAAGTTGAAATCAATGGTAGAACTCACCATATGAATAGAAGAAGACATCGGTATTGTTATATCTAGCACTTGTTCAGGTTCTTCGTTGTGGCTTACATAATTGACTCTAATCTTTTCAGAAATCTTTCGGATAAAATAATATCTACAAGATATATATGAATTGAAGGCCATATTTCCAAATATTTACCTGAAAATATCGAGTACTAATTATATGGTATCGAAATCTAATTTTGTTGGTTGTATAATTTTCAAATTATAAAAGGAATTTAATATTGCCAATAATCCGACTAGGTGTTGTTGTTTAATGTTTGATCTTATTACATCTTAATGTGAGCAACGTTTCGACTTTTTGACAGTCATCTTCAGGCTAAAAAAAATATATAAAATACAATTACCATGATGAACAACTTATTACTGATCACTCAATCACTCAATAAAAACTAAAAGACTATACCTCAAGTTGCAAAATTTGTCAAAATTATTCAGATATAAACACATCTTTGTCAGTTTCACAGTCATCTGTAACAAAACATCCTTGTTTACATTTTCAAAATGACAACGTGGTGTAAACTCGCAAAACTCATTTACCTCACTGGCAATATCACCAAATTCATCAACGACACAATATCACAGTAATTTCAATAAACTAGGACCAAACAATTTACAATAAAATTAGAATAAACACTAACGACGACAAAATAAGCTAGAATACGTATCACAGAAGTCACGTGATTGCACATCTGATTGAGACTAAAGGGTCATTCACACTCATTCATTTTAGTGGTCAATGCATAAGTATCATATTATATATGTCGTTCAATTTGTCGGTGTCTGTTTGCGCATTGACACCATTTGAATTACTTTTGATGTAACATATTTCAGCAATTTCACGTTTATTTCTATTAATTTCCTTATGCAAAATTTTTGTTTTATCCCAATTAAAATCATGACCGGTGTTCTTTCGGTGTTCTGTCACCACATTGTGATATTTCTCTGCCTTTCGGATGTTGTCAAAATGTTCTTTTTTTTCTCGTTGACAACTTTCTCTCAGTTTGGCCAATATAATTACTAATGAGCAAAAACTCATTCGCAACCATCTGGAGAGTACAAAAAGTTTATCATGGACAACGACATCATGTTTACGTCGGCTGATAAGGGTAATGTGACCGTTGCTGTGAGGAAATCGGAATACATCGAGAAGGTCAAATCAATGTTAGCTGATACCGAAGTGTATGAGAAACTGAAACAGACCCTTGAAGAACATAACAAAGGATCTCCAGAAATTATGCACTACCTGGAAAAAGAATGAATATGTGAGCAAGAGTACTTGGAGGTATCTTCATGAAATTGATGGAAACTTACCCAAGTGTTATGCCCTACCGAAGATCCACAAAAAAGACATTCCATACAGACCTATCATTTCCTATGTTGATTCTCCTCTTCACCCTCTTGCAAAGTACATAACAAGACTGATCACAGGAAGCCTACCACCATCCAAGTATAATGTAAAAAACAGCCTGGAATTTAAAGAAAGGTTGAAAGACATTATACTGAACGAAGATCAAACGATGATTTCACTCGACGTAACTTCGTTGTTTACTAATGTTTCTTGTGATGCGGTTTTAAATAGTTTAGAAAAGAGATGGCCATATATCTCAAAAAACACTGCTTTACCTTGGAACGAATTTGAATCTGCCGTCAAATTAATTTTAAACTCCACCTTTTTCACGTTTGATAATGAATTTTACAAACAAAAATTTGGTACTCCAATGGGCAGTCCGGCGTCTCCAATTTTTTGCGACATTGTGGTCCAAGACTTAGAATCCAATTGTTTTGATAAAGTCGACTTTGATATACCTATATATGTTCGCTATGTTGATGATAGCTTCATGGTTTTACCGAAAGATAAAGTAGATTACATTGTAAACCTCTTTAGCTCTCAAGACCCTCATTTAAAGTTCACTTTTGAATTGGAAAAAACAACAAACTGGCCTTTTTAGACACGGAAATAACTAAACAGGATAACATTCTCAAAACCAATTGGTACCAGAAGGAAACTTTTTCTGGTAGAGTTTTACATTTTAATTCTTATCACCCGATCCATCAAAAAGAGCCATGGTTTTCAACTTGGTGGATAAGGCCGTCGTTTTATCTGACAAAGAGTTTCATTTTGATAATTTAACAAAGGTTTCTCAAATATTAACCAACAACTGTTACCCTGATAAGTTTATTCAAGCTAATATAAAACGTAGACTACAGTCAATTAATAATAGAACAAATGATGATGTAGCTAGGGAAAAACGACCTTGGATTGTAATTCCTTATATTAATAGCACAACAGAAATGATTTGTCAAAAGTTAAAACAACTAGACTTAAATGTTATTAATTGTGTCGGTAATAAACTTAACGGTATTATTGTCAAAGGAAAAGATCCCACCAAAAAGACTGTCAAACACATGTTGTCTACCAGCTAAATTGCTTAAACAATAATTGTAGGGGTAATTATATTGGCCAAACTGAGAGAAAGTTGTCAACGAGAAAAAAAGAACATTTTGACAACATCCGAAAGGCAGAGAAATATCACAATGTGGTGACAGAACACCGAAAGAACACCGGTCATGATTTTAATTGGGATAAAACAAAAATTTTGCATAAGGAAATTAATAGAAATAAACGTGAAATTGCTGAAATGTGTTACATCAAAAAGTAATTCAAATGGTGTCAATGCGCAAACAGACACCGACAATTTGAACGACATATATAATATGATACTTATGCATTGACCACTAAAATGAATGAGTGTGAATGACCCTTTAGTCTTAATCAGATGTGCAATCACGTGACTTCTGTGATACGTATTCTAGCTTATTTTGTCGTCGTTAGTGTTTATTCTAATTTTATTGTAAATTGTTTGGTCCTAGTTTATTGAAATTACTGTGATATTGTGTCGTTGATGAATTTGGTGATATTGCCAGTGAGGTAAATGAGTTTTGCGAGTTTACACCACGTTGTCATTTTGAAAATGTAAACAAGGATGTTTTGTTACAGATGACTGTGAAACTGACAAAGATGTGTTTATATCTGAATAATTTTGACAAATTTTGCAACTTGAGGTATAGTCTTTTAGTTTTTATTGAGTGATTGAGTGATCAGTAATAAGTTGTTCATCATGGTAATTGTATTTTATATATTTTTTAGCCTGAAGATGACTGTCAAAAAGTCGAAACGTTGCTCACATTAAGATGTAATAAAATCAAACATTAAACAACAACACCTCTAGTCGGATTATTGGCAATATTAAATTCCTTTTATAATTATCGAGTACTAAAGTTAAAATTTGTTCTAATGATAACCGAATGAATTCTACCTTCTTGCAAGATGAATACATGAAACTTTTCAGTTAGCTGGATCACACTGAAACTTCTAGATTAAAAAAAATTATAGTAGCAGAAGAGATTATTGTTTCCCAAAATTATGAGTATACCAGAAGTCTCCTTTGTCAGTATATGATAAAAGGTGTCAATCTACCAAGATATTTATCTTCTTACGTCATGTATCCTGTTTCCGGTAGTCATGTTGAGTAGAGCATAGAGCGTGTAGTTTCATCCTTCTGGAGTAAGGGGTGGGTGGATTTGGGTTTGCAGCCTCCCAACCTTTTCTATTCAATTTGTTTAGTAACATTGGTTTAATTCTTTTATCATCAAAAATTCTTAGTTTAACATCTCTTCCCTGGCTGTACCTCTGTAATCTGGAATGGGTACCGCAAAACAGTCAAAAATCTTCGAAATAATGCAGCAATATCCAGAATATTGAGTTCATATTATGACTTATGTATGTTCTTTTTTCTTTACTTCGGAACTTTCCGGCGAAGATCCCATGGCTGTTTGAATAATAATGCCATCATGCTATAGTTCATCAAACAAACATCATATCGCAATGAGGTTCTTCCATCATGGCTCAACATATTTACCACAATTTCCAGTAATTAAACATCGATTTCAGTTTAGCGGTTCTGCTCCCTTGGCATTCCTCTATAGCAGCATATGAAATGTAAGACGGCGTATTTCCAATGGGAAATGATTACAAGGAAGGGGTTGTTATATCGAGAGTTTCGAAATGAAAATGAGATATGAAAGATGCCCGAAATTCTATCAAGATGATACTGGATACATAGTGACTGGCGAGGAATTGAACAATTAGCGATAAAAAAAACTGATCTACCGACCAGTAAATTTCTCATGAATAATTTTTGTGTTGTGTTTTGCAATTTCCACTTTTCTTCTATTGCTTTTGGCGCGCTTGTTCTATCAGAACAGCGTGCTATCGTTCCTCCCAAATGTCTGTTATTTTTGAATATCGAGATGAGGTTAGTACATTCAAAATTTTTTGTGTTTCGAAGGTGAGTTACAAACTTTTTCGTTGCTGTTCCATATTTGAAAAGATGAACTAATCACCACGATGCGTTCTTAGCTCTACCAAATTTCATAAACGAAGTTTCAGAATAAATTTTCCAAAATAAATTTAGAAAGTACTTACCTGAAGTCAGATGGCTTTGGCCTCTTGTTGAGCTTCTTGTGAGTAAATATTCAATCTATAACCTATGAGGACTTCATTATTGAAAAATAATAGAGTGAACGATTCCCGACGGACTCTCGAATTTTTCGGTGTGTGTAATCCATATCTAAGTTTGCCAAAAAAAACTGACGGCTTCACAGTGAAGATCGCCAAAAATCCTAAATATTCAGGACTATTTCATAAAATCGCTTATAATCTGATAATCTGAAAATATGATACCTAGTAAATTTCTCATATTTTACGAAATAAAAGTAAACAGAACTTGGAAATGCTTTGGTCACTTCTTATTTTTAATCACAAGTCACCGCCTTTAGAGCTCGCTCAAAAAGAGCAACTTGGCACCTTGGCGAAAACGCGAGAAACGCAGCCCCAGGCGCTTCCTTATCGTATTTCCTCCATGTACACGTGTTATATTCATGTTCTATGGTTGTTACCAGAATAAGGAGCCCTTAAAAACATTATTCGCAATGTGGTAGAAATTCATAAGAAACCGATTAAGTCGTTTTATCATCTATTTCGAAAATTAAATAGAATAACTACGAGTATAACAAAGAAAAAATGTGGTAGAAATTTATATTGAGACGTTCTTATAGAATTTTTTTTTATTATTCATTGCAAAAATGGAATGAATACAATGAGAAAGGAATGTAATAGCAGTTAATTATTGCTTCGTTATGCTTTTATTGAAACCTTTTTATTATTTCTTTCAAAAATGTAGTGAAATGAATATTATCGAAAGAAATGTTATAACAGAGAGAGAGAGAGAGAAAGAGTACTTTAATGGCCATCGACCTTTGGTCCTTCAGCCTATAATTTACAGAAATTATATAATATAGTTCAATTATAAGTCATAACTTGCATATATATACATATATAGTACACATATTAAAAAAAAAAAAAACTAAATATTCTCTAGTGCCCCCAACAGTGTCTGTGTGGGGTATTTTCTATTTGTTGGGTGATGTTCATCTTTATGGTATAAATCTGCTATGGTCGTGATTTCCTTCAGTCTTGTGTGAAATTTTTATTTAGTTTGTTGAATCTATTGTTGATCGGCTCAACCTGAGTTCTGCTATACAACAAAGTATTAGGAGGATTGTGAAGAGCATTGTTGGGGTGTCTGATTCTGGAGATGGTTCTAAGTGAGGTTGTCTCTGCTACCAGAAGATTTTTCAAAACTGGTGTTCTGCAATTTATATATATCAGGTGTGCATATTCCAGTAGGGGTCGACAAATAGTTTTATAAATCTTATGGCACTTTTTCAAATTAATTCCTTGCCTTCTTTTTATTAGTTCGGCAAAATATTTGGCCCTAGAGATTGTTTCGTTTTTAACTGTCTTCGTCTGCAAGTTGAAGTTAAGTTTATTATCAATTTGGACTCCCAGGTATTTCATTGAGGGTGTTGGTACGATGTTAACTCCGTTAATACATATAGATGGTGATGTTGGGGTTATTCTATGATGAAAGATCATGAGACGGGATTTGCTTGCATTCAACTTCATTCTCCATTGTTGGAACCATAGATATATCTTGTTGGTTAGTTTTTGCATATTTTTGATGCATCCTTTAATGGATTTCTCGTGTGCTATAACTATTGTATCGTCTGCATATTGCAACACATACGTATTTGGGTGAGCTGTATCTACCATATCATGGCAGAAAAAGTTGAAAAGTAGTGTTGAGAGTGGACTTCCTTGAGGTGTTCCTTGTTCTGGTTGGAAATACTCAGACGTGCATGACCCAATTTTGACAGCAAGCATTCTATTAGACAGGAATTGCTGGCATATTCTTATAAGTTGCAGGGGGACTTTTTTTCTGTATAATTTATAAAGTAATCCTCTATGCCACATGCTATCAAAAGCTTTCTGTATATCCAAACTCAGTGTCGCAGTTTTATAATTCTTCAAGGTTGCGTTCTGTGTATTAGACACCAATATTGTTAAAGGGTGCGTAGTTGATCTTTTTTCTGAAAACCAAATTAAAATTTTGGGATATAACTTTCTATATGTGTTGATAAAAGTTTTTTTATTATCATTTCATACAATTTTCCCAAAACTGGTAGCAGGGTAATGGGCCTATAATTTTCAATTTTATTGTTATTTGTTTTTGTCTTTGGCACATTAATTATGAAACCTGTTTTCCATATTGATGGAAATATACAGTTCTCCAAACAGTACTCGAACATCTTGATGAGACGTTTATGTGTCGCTTCACTCAATTTTTACTATTAGCCATGGAATATTATCCTTTCCAGGTGAGCTGTTTTTGCTATTGTGAAGTGATTCGTAATAGTCTGTTTCGTCTATTGTGTATATTCTTCGTGGGCCATTGTAATCATGTAGGTATCGGTCATACCAAGCGTTTATTTTTTGTGCATTCTCTTTATCATAGTTGTTATCTTCATTAAAGTGGAACATGTTCTTGTAGTAATTAGCAAATACCTCAACTTTATCTTCATCTGTCTTATACTCTATATTATTTATTACTAAAGTTGGTATTTTCTGATGATATCTATACTTAGAGAGTTTATTCACTTCTTGATAGAATTTTCTCCCTTTCGATTCATTTATTCTATTGCATGCCTCAATCCACTTACTTTCTCTATACTGTTGTATCATATTCTGGATGTTCTTATTGTATCTGTTTATGTCTCTTTTGAATTTTTCATCTTTATTCTGGCAGTATTCCCTGTATAATTTTCTCTTGTATTTTATCAACTTTATTATATACAGGGGGAGTTCATGAAGGAAGGGATGTTTATGACTAGATGGAGTGTGTCTTTTTATAGTCTCTGATAGTCGATTGCTGAATACCTCAATATATCGTTCATCAATTGGTGCATTCTTACTCTGTTCCAGATATTCATTAATTTCCTCATTGATTTTGTCAATTTTGCTCATTTTGTAGTTGTATATAATATCTTCATTGATCTCTATAGGCTCTATATTCATCTCGAAGTCAATCATCATTGCAAGATGGTTCGATCCAAGGTCGGGTGTCAGATCAATTTTAGATATATTTCCTTTTAAGTTTGTAGTATAAAGCATCAAGTCAGGCGTACTATCAGTACCATCATTAATTAAAAAGGTTGGCTCTGTGTAAGCTTTACTGAACTGTCCACTTCTCAAGAAGTTCTCCAACTGTCTTTTCTTCGCAGTTGTACTAGCGTTAAAGTCTCCTATAATAATTGAGTATCTATACAGGGCAGCCTTCGTGAAAACTGTCTCATCAATAGGACACCATGGATGGAAGTACACAAGAAAGAAATACAATTTTTCATTTTTGAACCGAATTGAAAAGTGAGTTACCTCATTCTTAGGGTTATTTATGGAAGGTGGATTTTCTTTAGTACATTTCAGGGATGGATGGCACTGTACTATACTTCCTCCTCTGGTATTTTGCTCTTTATAGCCTATTTTTTTTATTGTTGTCCAGTTTCGATAATCAACGGAGTAAGACAGGTTGATTTTTGACTCAACAAACATGGCACATGTGACGTTATTTTCTTCCATAAAGTTATTCACAAGATGTTTTTTTGGTATATAACTGTTAATGTTATTGTAGAGAATCCTAATTGTCGATGTGAATTTGCCTGTTGACTTCGTTGTTGATTGGTTCTGTTGGGGATGGTTCTTCAGGGTTCTCTAAATCGAACATAAGAATATAAAATCTATTACCTGAAAACACAATTGTTGTATCTATTTTGAATTGGCTGATAAACCTCTTTTTTAATTTGACTATGAGGTCATTTCTTTCAGTGTTCTTTGGATCATTTATTTTACGATTGTAAGTATTTATTATCTCATCATGTATTGTCACTGGTGCATGGATACGACTAGTTTTTTTGTGGAGTTCCTCTATTTCTCTGGTTTTTCTGTTGAGCGGCTTAATATGGGTGTTTGGTATACCTTCAATAGGTTTTTTAGGGTGTTTTGGGCATTTAATTGACCATGCTATATGATCTTCAGCACCACATGACAAGCATTTTGGAGCATTATTAGATTTGCATAGGGACATTTTGTGTGAACCTTGGCATTTAGAGCATTTTGGCAAATTCTTGCAACTTTCAGTTTTGTGGTCGAATTGTAAACATTTGTTGCATGGAATTGGAGTGGGGTCTGGAGGATGGCTGGGATATACCAAGTAGTGCTGATTCATAAAGAAAAATCCATTGTTTAAGAGTGTCTCAAATGCTTCAATTTCACCTGTTATAATTCGAACAAATCTTGTTGGTTCTCCAAGAGATCTCGAAATTATTCTTTTGCAATACCTATGTTTAATATTGAGAGTTTCTAGATGTTTACTAACATCTTCATCATTAATGTTCGTTTCCATATTTGCTATAACCACTGAGTATGTCTGTTGAGGTTCTCTTTTGTTGTGTATTATCTTCTGCGAATTTGTTTCCCTGTAACTACTAATTTTCTTTTCATTTTTAAGCTCAGTGAGAGCTTGTTCCAATGTCGTTTTATTGTTATTCGATTTGAGAATGAATCCTAATTTTGTTTTGAGTATTATATCACGTGATGACGGAAATTTCGTATTCCAAATAGTTGACATTTGAATTCTATCGATTTCACCATTTTCTGTGTTTATATAAAATAAATTTGAATATTCCATCTTCTTAATCTCATTCATTTTAGCTGAGAAATTTTTGTTTATTGTTTTCGTAGTGGGATTTGTTTTAGTTTTCAATATATGTTGTTGAATATTTATTGTTGATGTAGGAATTGTTGTTTGTATACAAATTTCTTTATCAGTTTCCATTTGTGTGGGAACCGAGTTTTTCGATGTTGAATTTGTTATTGTATGTTGGGCAGATGTTGTTTGTTTATTTTCTGTCTGTGTATTCATTATTGGAATATTTATCAGTAATTGAGGTTGTTTGAGATCAATTTCGGGGGATCTACTGTCGTTTTTCTTCATAGTGTTTTCTGCATTAGCGGCTGTCCTTCTTTTACGCTTTTTTGTCCTATTGACTTCTGGAGGATTTGGAACTTTTTCTACCTCTTCTTCTACTGTAGAATTGTAAGTAGAAGTGTCGCAAGATTGAGACATTTCTGTATTGAAGAAAAGCTCAAAGTCCGCGGTGTTCACGGTAAAACCTTCAGTAATTTTCTTGTCAAAACTTTTAGATAATATAAATTGCTACTGCACATGTGTTCGCGTATACGACTTGAACGGGAGTGTTATAACAGTTATCTATTAATATATTACAATTAAAAAAAAAAAAAAAATAGGATTATCTCAAGATAAACATCACAATTAATTCTAATTCTCTAATTGAACTCCTAAAGAGACATATCGATAGTGTGAAACCGGAGTCGTTTCCCCTTTGTGTGAAATGTTCGCCCTCAAGCTCTTTAAGAAGGAATCATTATGTTCTCCAGGGAGGATGAGTTCCTTTCTTGTAGACACATCTGTCCTTAACACATCATGATCAACATCCGCACTTTTCCTAACGTGTTCGTCCTGAAACGAGGAAAGGAAAAATTACTGCCGAGTCTATATAATAATAATAATATTTATTAATCCTTTTAGAGACATATAAACAAATATGTATAGGACAGGTCAGAGAGAAAAAAAAAAAAAGTTACACAATACAATAATAATAAATCCTATTAAATTCGCATTACGACTGAAAATAATCAGCTACACTATAAAAACATTGCTCAATGAGTTTATTTTTGACTACTTTTTAAATTCTTTCAGCTCTAGAGTCTTAACGCTTTTAGGAAGATGATTGAAAAGTTTGATGCACTGATATGTGGGTGCATATTCAAACCTGGTGGTATTATGCTTCGAATATGGAACAATTCACCATTTCTGGTGTTATAGCTATGAAAGCTTGAAAGTCTTGTAAAACAGCTCTCATTCTCCTTCACATAAACCAGACATCTAAAAATGTAATTGCAAGCCACTGTAAGAATACCTCTCTCTATGAATATAGGACGACAAGAGGACCTCGGAGGAATATTGTAGATCATCCGTAAAATCCTCTTCTGAATTATAAATGCTCTTCCAACATCAGTTGAGTTACCCCAGAGCATTATATTGTAAGATAAGTGACTGTGGACCAGGCTGTAGTATATATTTATGATGCTACTTAGGGAAGCGAGTTCTTGACTCTACTCATTGCGTAATATGAACTATTGAGTTTCTTACATAAGTGATCCACATGCGTTACCTATCTTAGATTGGAATCAATATAGATTCCCAGGAATTTCAGTGCTCAGCCGACAGAATAGTTCCATCAAGATGGTGTATCACAAGCTTTTGCTCACCAGTACTTAAAGTGAAATGAACACACTGGGTTTTTGGATGTTTATCATCAGGGCATTCAAATGACACCATTCGCCGAAGCACTGCACCAACCGTTGACACAGCTTCTGCAGTTCATCAAAGGTCGCGGCAGCAACCAATATCGAGGTATCATCCGCGAATAAAAGAATTCTTACCAAATCAATAACATTGAATGTAGCTGGAATATTGAAAGAATTCGCCACTAATTTCCTCAAACTGGGCGGTAAATCATTAATGAAAATGAGGAACAAAAGTGGTCCCAGAACCGAACCCTGTGGTACTCCGTGGTTCAATTCCCTTATCCGAAACAAAGTCGGCCATCCTGACGGATATTGTCCTCTCCTCAAGATAACTGGAGAGCCAATTTAGGAACACACCCTGAAGCCTAAACTATAGCATTTGTCGAGAAGAACTTGGAAAGAGAGGCTGTCAAAGCCCGTGAGAGGTCGAAGAATAACCCCGCGACGAATTGGCCATCATCGAGACATTCATAGACAAATTCGACAAAACAAAGAGCCCCCGACTGAGTAGAGCGGCCTGATCGATAGCCATGCTGTGCAGTATCAAGAATTTGATGTTTGTCCAAATAATTCATCATTCTATTGAAGACGATCCGCTCGAAGACTTTCGAGAACACACTAAGAATGGAGATAGGTCTGTAGTTAGCAATGTCGTGAGCATCATTTTTTTATGAATTGGAACAACGATGGACTCCTTGAGAAGATGGGGAAATATACCACTACTCACAGACATATTGATTATATGGGCAAAGTGCGAAGCAATGTTAATGCCTATCAGTTTTAAAACACGAGAGGAAATAGAATCATTTCCACTACTACTCTTGTTATTGAGTGAACTTATAGTGTCTGAGACCTCATACTCTGTTACCGGAAAGAGAAAAAATTTGAGTTTAGCATTCTTGATGACGTACCATATGGACATAATGAATTTTTATAATAAGAGTTCAGCATACTCGCAGTTATGGTTGAAAAATAGTCGACAAAAATCGAAGCTACATCCTTAGCCTCAGCGTATAAGACGCCATCAACAACAATTTCAATGGGTCGACACTTTTTGGTACCTCTGCCGCTCAAAGCATTGACCAAGCTCCATAAAGTTTTATTTTATTATCAGATTTTTCTATTAGTTCACTATTATATCTCAATTTAGTTGTTTTAATGAGCCTGTAATATGAGTATTTCGCTTGCTTGTACAAATATAATATTGATTCACATGGTAAATTTTTACATAACCAATGCAGATTTTTTAACTCATACTTTGCTGAGATTATCTCACTATTTATCCAACCTTTAATTTTATTGTCATCGAAATTTCCACAACTTGTTAACGGGCAACAAATTTCAAATGTATCTTGTATTAATGTGATAAATGAGCCAAAACACCCATCCACATCCACATGTTCATACATACGCTGAAAATCACAATTCGAAATACGAAACGCAAAATCATTTAAGTTTTCCTGATTCAATTTTCTGACCATACCTGATGAAGACTGAGACTTAATTTTGAAATTTACAAAAACTTCAAGTGAAAAAGCTCGATGGTCACTAATGAAAGCTTCAAACACTTCAGCTGTGCGACAATCAGGGTTAATATTACTTAGAATGTAATCAACTTTGGACGTGGACGTGTGCCCCGTTGTGTCAGTAAACACTCTGGTTGGCTCCCTCGACGAAACTCTCAAACCGAAGCAGTCTAGAAGGTCCAAAAACAATTTACAGTTTGGACAATTAACTTTCAGAAAATTAATATTAAGATCTCCGCATACAATTATGACATCTGCTTTTTTATAGCAATAATTTAGGGTTTGAGAAATTCTGTCCAAAAACACTTCAATATCACCTGAACCTGGCCGGTACACACTGAGAATCACCAGACGCACCTCCTGAGCAATCAATTCAACGCCACACACCTCGAACTGCAATTCCTCGGAGAACTGGGACACACAAAATTTTATAACCTCCAGTTCCATCTTCGCGTATATCATCGATCCTCCATGAGCTCTATTAGGACGACAGTAAGAATCCAGCAGATGATAACCCGGAATAACCATTGTAGAGACACTTTCAGCACTGCACCAATGCTCAGAAATAGACACAATATCTGGTTGCTGTTCTGAGAAAAGAACTTCAAGGTTGGCTAATTTGTTCGAGATGCACTGAACATTTAATTGCAAAAGTTTCAATTTATGTCTGGAAGTAGAGTTGGGAGCTTCGTTCTTGCCTTGACAGCTCGCAAGACGAGCCTCTGAGCCACCTTATTTAATTCCTCCACATCCACCATGTTCAATCACCCTTAAGAAGAACCCAGACCCTTTGAACTACTCAGATCTTTACCCCATAGCACAAGTCGAGGAGCTAGTGAATGCTGTCGAAGAATTTCTAGTGGCCTTAGATTGTGGCGACCACCACACCACACTGAAGTCGTCGAGGGACGGCCTCATCCCCACGAGTACCACTAAGGAACCAGCTCTTGACAAGCTTCTCAGCAAAGTCTCTTGCAAATGCAAAGGCGACTGTCGAGGAAGCTGAGGTCGCTGAGGAGGTCGACGTGTGAGGATATATTGCTGTAGGCTTTGTACCATCAGTGTGGAAAACTGTCTGAACGTTGACAACTCTTCCAATATCGACCTTGAAGATGACCCTGAAGATCCTCCTCTGGTTCGGTCACTACCAAAAATCCTGGAGACATCAGTACAAAGTGAATAGCATGTTTTTATCCCACCTTCCGATAATCCATTCCGGTCGAATCATCAACGACGATAGCAGAGACTTCAGCAGAAAGTAAGCTGGATGTTTCTTATACATCCTATTTCATTGGATTTTGAACATTTACAACAAGACACTTGAGAGTATTGAGTACAATAATATGTACAAATCCTTTTCAAGTGGAGTTACCGACCGATAGTGATCAACCGGGCCCTTCTGCTTGGCAACCGGAGGCTGTTCCACCGAGGTCAAAAAGGGAAGCTCAATAAAAAAATTGCTATTAATTTTTATGTATTAATAGTTAATCGCTATTACATTTCTTTTCATAAATTCATATTCCATTTAATTTTTGATATAAACAATAAAACGACTTGATCGGTCCTTTATGACTTCCTACTACTCCGTGAGCAACTCTTTTCAAGGGCTCCGTTATCTTGTAACCACCATAAAACAACCAATAAAAGAGGTTATATGAAGGAAATTTGATAAAAAAGCGTCTGGGGCTAGTTATGGCTGAGTTTCCCTCGTTTTCGACTAAATGCTAAAAAATGGCTCTTTTTCAGCGCTCTCTAGCGGCGGTGCCCTGTACTCAAAAAATAAAGAGATCAGTGCATTTTGAAAGAAATTTTGTCTTCTTCAATTTTGTGAATTATGATAAACAAACTAGGTTAATATTTTTCATTTTAAAAGCGATTGTGGGACAGGTTTCGAATTCACTTCAATTCTTTTTAGGGCCTTTGGAATACATTTAAATTTATTTTGATTTCTACATTAAATTAATTTTGCCTGTTTACTTACTGAATTTGAGGTTATGTTATTTTTTTCCCCTCATCGTCGTCGAGAAGTGCAAGCAAAAGTAATTCTCAGTGAATTTTGTTATTTAGTGTTATATTTTGGAGAAATTAATTTTGAAGTCGTGTGAGGCTGGATTACCTTTGACTCGTACATCGGATTGTTGTGTGTATAACACCGAAAAGCAATTTAGGAGTAGTTTTTCGGTTAATTATTGTTATTTACAATTCGGAAATTCGAACGTGAAATCTTCATATCGAGGTGAAAACACAACATATTAATATAATAATATAATATATATATAT
The DNA here is from genome assembly GCA_030674115.1 of Micraspis discolor. NCBI lineage: Eukaryota > Metazoa > Arthropoda > Insecta > Coleoptera > Coccinellidae > Micraspis > Micraspis discolor. The sequence continues at coordinate 2,054,006 of JARTUT010001311.1, read as the reverse complement.
ATATATATATATATATAATATAATATTAACATAATAACCTCAACTTGACTAATAGAGTTGATATTTTGGAGCAGCAAATGAGATTAAATAATTTGGAAATACATGGGGTGCCGGAAAAGCAGAATGAGAATTTAACTAATGTTTTGTTGAAGATTTCTGAACATATTGATTGTCCGTTGGGCCCCACTGATGTTGAATCGATGTTTAGAGCCAACACTACAGTAGCCGGAAAGCCGAAGCCGATAATTGTAAATTCAACAGAAAAGTTAAGAGGACGATTTCTTGACTGCGTCCAGGATTAAGCGAAAATCGAATGCGCCTGTCTCATCTGGGATGAAGATTGACAATATTTCGGATCGGCTCTTTATTAACGAACACCTGACATCTTACAACAAAATGCTACTTAATAGAACGAAAGAATTGACTAGAGCACGTAATTACAAGTACACTTGGGTCAGAGATGGTGGTATTTATGTTAGAAAGGAAGACAGAACAAGAGTCTTGAAAATATCATCAGAAGGTGACCTTGAAAAGTTAACTCAGATGTTTGTGATAATTTTGTCTGTTTCTGTTTTTATGGGTATTTCTTTTCTTTATCAGAACGTGCGTGGACTGAAGTCAAAGGTGCAGATAGTTTACAATAATTCTCTCAATTGTGATCATGACATTGTGTGCCTGACTGGGACGTGGCTCAATTCCTCGGTAAATGACAGTGAAGTGTTTTCTGAATCATTCGGTATTTTCCGTCGAGATCGAGACGAGCTTAACTCCGTCAAACGAGAAGGTGTAGGAGTTCTGGTTGCAGTGAATAAAAAATACATTTGTGCTCTCCGTTGTGAATGGATGTCTGAGGCGGAGGATCTGTGGTTGACTATAGATTACAAGTCTTCGAGATTTCATCTCTCCCCAGGGTGATTCTCATCGCCTCCGGGCTTTGTTCTAAATTAGAAGATATAATAGCTGAACATCCTGATGACGATTTCATTGTTTGTGGTGATTTTAATTTGCCAACTATAAATTGGCGTCAGGATAGTTCAAATAAAAATTGTATACCCCGCAATTTTAATTTAATCACTTCAAGAACAAGTAAAGGTCTATAACAGAGCTGAAAGCAATCATCATCCTCATGCCTCAGTCAATAGACTGTATGTGCCCAGAGAGGATGGAGGCAGAGAATTACACAGCATAGAAATAAACATAAAAGATCACGAAAGAAATGTAAGAGTATTTCTGGTCAAAAAGCTAACCCCTCATCAAGATGACTTGTAAGGAGGACCATAACATAACAGCCCTAAACTTTGCTTCAGAAAGAAGAACTGATGAAGAGCCGACCACCGAATCCCTAACTGACGAGTGACATAGCAAAACACTGCATGGCAGATATCCAGAAGCCTTGAAAAGCAACAAAAATTATAAATAAATGTCTTTTGGATATAAGACATCAAGTAACCTTCATGTTGAGACTGAAGGAAGGCTTGTCGCAATATAGTATCAAGTAGTCTCTATCCGAGCATATATTAAAAATATCACCAAATGATACTTACCAACGGATCGATGCCGAAAATGCTTTTTTAACCCGGAATCCATACAACACATTACATCAGCGTGCCCAATTTTGACCCCTAAAGATTATACAGATCGGCATAATACCATGGCTAGGGTTTACCACCAAGCTATAGCCAAAAAAACTGGGCTGATACTTACCTTCAAAAAGTCTTATGAATACTCACCAAAATATGTGATGGAAAACGAGAAGTACATGCTCTACTGGGACACTTTGATGGAAACGGACAGACCGGTAGCAGACAACAGGGAGTATATTATCATCTTTGATAAGGAGAATCATGTGGCGAACATTATCGATATTACTGTACATGCAGACGAGAACGTTTCTAGATACTCGGAGAAAATCATTAAATACGAAGATCTCGTGTTCCAGCTCAAAGAGATGTACAGGCTCAAAACTGTCCATGTTACTTCGCTCATTATTTCAACAAATGGGCTGGCCGAGGGTACACTCGAGGGAGAACACATCCGTATTAGGATTGGATGAGCACGATGTAATAAGCGCTGCGCAGAAGGAGGTTATCTTGTGGGCCACAAGAATAGTCCGCAAATTTCTTGTGTGTGGCAGAAGACATCTTGATCAACGAGGATCCGTCGTCTAGTAGTACCAAGCGAAAACCCTGTAAGGTGATGGACAAAATATATATATATATATATATCCTTCCGTCCTGGCCGAAAATACGTACATGCGTGAATACCAGACAATGTAAACTGACTCTTGCCGCACTCTGTACTCTTGCCCTTCGTCTGTCTTCATTGCGGTTTGTATTTCTTAGATTTTGGGTTTTCCACTATCACTTATCATTTGTTACTGCTTCTTTTATATATATTTCACAGATAATTATTTGCATCACTTCTTCTTCTCTGGAAATTCTGACAGGGAATTATTTGTATCTACCTCTTTTTCTTCTCGGGAAATTCTCAGAACGAATATAAGGTGAATTTGTCGGTAGTGATAACCCCCGCAGTGCCCCCTGCTAGTGATTAACGATACACACAAAAAAATATACACTTGTGATAACATAATGGAAATTGCCAAAAATTAATAATTGGTGATGTTACAATCCAGCCTGAAAGCGCTCGGGGAACTAGACATGACGGCCTGATTTCGTCGCGTAACCCTGTCGTGTTACTGATGCTTGTGGTGGTGCTGGTACTTGCTGTTCTTAAATTTGCTAAATCAGTTCCCTGTTGCTGCTGGTACATCTGATGTTCCCCAGAGTTCTGAGGCATAAACAGCTAGTACTGCTGAGATCGCTGCACGTTGTAAGTCCTTGATATATATGTGTCTCTTAAGGAGCCGTTTGCTGAGTGTACGCTGGCTGCGTCTGAGGCTCCCTTTGCTGAGAATATTGCACCTGAGGCAGCGCCTGCTGAGCAAATTGCGCCTACTGGGCTTCCGTTGAGGATATTGAACTTGCTATGTCGGCCCTTGTTGCGAATACTGAGCAGGTTGACTCTGCTGCGTATGAATCGATAACTGCTGAACAGAATCGACAGATTGCTGTCTCTGGAGATGCTGAGCATCCGAGACCTCTTGCAGCTGTTGGATATGATGTTGCAGCTGCATCTGTATCGGAGGCTGTTTGGGTTGTATCTACTGAGGCGGCTGTTGTTGCTGTGGAACCTGCATAGGCTGTTTTTGTTGATGTTGCTGAGCGACGTAAGATGTTGGACAGGGTGACGATAAATAAACTCATTTAACTTTCCGAATATAGGTTGAATCAATTCATACACTTAGGTAGATAAATCATAAGTTGAAAGTCTTATAGCTATTATCATAACTTGCCTGTCGTCTGTCTTCATTGTGGTTTGTATTACTTAGATTTTTGGTTTTCCACTATCACTTATCACTTGTTACTGCTCCTTTTATATATATTTCACTGAGAAATATTTGCATCCTTTTCTTCTTCTCATAAAATTATTTGCATCTCTTCTTCATCTCTGCAAATTCTGACAGAGAATTATTTGTAACCCTTCTGATTCTGTGGAGATTCTCAGATCTCAGATATTTAGGGATTCTTGCGATTTTCACTGTGAAGCCATCATTTTGTATTGGCAAACTTCAGATTCGAATTGATTACATCGAAAAACATAAGAATCCGTCAAGAAATATTGTATCCACCATTTGACTCAACTATTACTCTTGTTTGACCCAGTATTCTCCATCAGGAAGTCAAACCCAAGCAAGTGAGACCATTTATGACTCGATATTCTAAAAAAAAAACAACCATTTGTGCAAATCGAAAGAACGTTCATCTAGAGCGCAAAAAGATAATTTGAGCCAGAAATTTCCCTCTCCAGATTTTATGCAGTTATTTTTCATCGTACTGTATGCACTGAAAGCATTTGATTTGAACACTCAGATAAGAGGTGAAAATTCTTGTTCGCTCGATAATTATTTTGATTCACCATTGTTCGTCTGAAGATAATGTTATGGAACAGAAACTATGGAAACAATTCAATTAAGTATGAACAAACTCCCGCTCCCTTGACATAAGACACGACTCCAGAAATAACAACTGTTAAAGCGGGCTGTGGGTATGACAGCTTCCGAACAGCAAAGCTGAGCACAGGGAATCTGTACGAAGAAGGGTGTGTTCATTAATTCACCCCGTTTCCAAAGTCTTAGAGTTATTAACGTCAGCCAATGAGGAAACGGCTTCTCTATTTACAATGGGAGCATTGTTTCCGCTTCCGTTTTCGCAAGATATTCAATTTTCGTTTCTCAAACGAGACGCCGTCTTACTTTGTACCTTCAAGGGGGTGTTTTGGGGTGGTTTCTGGGGAACGACGGGGACGGCAACTGCCATTAGAGAGATGAATTAGCGTGTTTGAGATGATCAATACTAGAGTTGATGTATTGGGTGTTCCAAAATTCAGTGAATACTAGGAAGAGTCATATGAGCTATGAGTTTAGTATTTAGTTATGAATAACACAAATCAAATTGCAATAAATGTTACGAGCTCCCTGTGAGATGATAAAAATATATGTAATAGTTGTATTAAAGGAAGTTAAATTTTCTGATGATCGTCGCGGATGTGTTATATTGATCTCTTCTTCAAGTTCATTTTCTACTAAGGTGGACGCCTGACAATTCGGTTCGGGCTTTTCCGTCTTATCATTGGAGTATTTGATAGTTTGATGCAGTAATCCATTCACATGAAACGATAGATTTGATCTTTTAATGTCAAAATGCCTTTAACACGAGAAGAATTAAATGAAGTGAGAAATGTCGCCGATGCCGCGATGAGAAAAATGTGTCAAGATAAGGAATTTATAAATACATTAGTTGAATCTGTTTCATCTGGGATAGTAAATATTTTGGATGAAAAACTGGGAATACTCGAAAGAAAGGTTGACGCATTGAACGTCAGACTCATGCGAAGGAGGTGAAGGCGCTGAATGGTAGGAATGGTGAGCTGAATGGTGGAGTTTATCAAGTGCTTCAGATGCCGTCCAGATTTCCCAAGAAATCGACGAAATAAAACTGTAGCACCATGATTTACCAATTTCAATTAACCGCAGAAATCCGCTTTTAGACTGTCTATGAGCATTTCATTTATCATTGGAATGATCTACTTAACGCGCCGAATCGGTCGATATCGCATGGTCGATGTTCTCGATCCAGTTTGTCTTTTCACTGTCGAGAAGCTGCTGAAATAACACGTTTGAAGTGTTTTCGTAGATTTTATATGCGAATTTTCCTGGCGGAAGAAATTTTCCGGTAAGTTTTCATGTATGATCAGACAGGGTTTATTCGATCCTAAATGTCATGTTTATTTAATGCATTTAATTATTTTTGTGTAGATGACAAAAAGATGTCGTATAATTCCGGTCGGACCGCCATTTTTTCACTTTTCCATTTGAGAATATCTGGTGGATCAGCTCACCTTCATTTACTTTGATATTGTACTTAACTTTATTATTCAATTTCAATTATTTAATTTTTTTGTTTTCTCGGTGTCCAGAGTTCTCTGAAGTTTTAGTGTCGAACTATCTGCGCCATTGGGTTCTTTTTTGAACTCGTGGTTATTTTTTTCTTCTTTTAAAAGATTTTCGTTTGTAAAATGATGCATTTAGAGAACGATGGAAACTAAGAGATTTTTATCAAGTCAAAACTTATAAACCCGATTTTCACAGCCAAACCCGTCGGGCTATGGAATTTTGTCGTCGACCTATCAAGTACAAAATTCATTGAAGTTGAGAGCTTGTTGCCAACTTGCAGCAGTGGCGTGCAGAACGTTTCTTTGACTGAAAAACCACCAGAGAAGATAATTATCGAACGTTTCTTCAACTGAAAAACCACCAGAGAAGATAATTACCGAACGTTTCTTCAACTGAAAAACCACCAGAGGAGATAATTTTCCTGGAATCTCAATATACAAGGATAAACAAGATAAGTTTCAGTGAAGGGGATGGTGATTACCTGTGAAACATACATGACCGAACATCTTGTCAATTCCACTCAATTTTGACTGTACATTTGTAAATAATTGATATTTGTAAAAGTGGAATAAATGACGACTGTTCTATTTCGAACTTTCATTGATTAGGGTAGAGGCATCAAATCATTTTACCTGCTCTTCAGCTAGCCGGCCAAAATTATTCTATCTATATAATTGAATAAAGTTCCTTAGTTACAAAACGTAGGAAAAATAATAATTGTAACAAAACCGAATATGAACCTTTTAATGACTACTACGACAACAGAGGAGTTCCGCTTCATGCGCCGACAAAGGGATTGAGAACGCGATGAAGGGACTGCTCGCCATAAAGCTGTCACATAAAAAAAGATTAATGGTGACATATTTATGGGACGCTACGATTGTTCTGGAATGTGAAGCATCTTTCTGGTAACTTCTAGAAAACAGCGCCGGATATAAATGATTGAAGCCGATTCATGGATTCATTCATGGATAGAACTTGACGACGAATAAACAGGTATTCCTAGTGAAATTCTGTAGATGAATTGTGTATATAAATTATTGATGATTGTTAGTTAAGTGTGAATATAAATTAGTTTAAAGAAGGACTTTTGTATTGTTTTTTTTTTCTATTTCGATGAGGAAAATTGTAACAATTGGTGTCAGGTGTGGGGTTACCAAGAAGAGTGGAAATTAGTCTGTATAATCCTGAATGCCGGTAATGAGATCTCAAGCTGAGAAAATGGATCAGGCCAGTATGGACTTTTTCATGAAAGCTTTTGAAGAACTGACTAATAAAATGGAATCCATGGAAAATAAAATGGATACCATGGAAAATAGAATGAAGGAATATTCGAAGGACATGAAAGATAAAATGGAATCCATGGAAAATAAAATGGATACCATGGAAAATAGAATGAAGGAATATTCGAAGGACATGAAAGATAAAATGGACGACAACAGTAAGTCTCTAGAAAATAGTTTTCGAGGTAAATTAGAATCTATAGAGAATAAAGTCGAGGATAGTCTAAAAATGATGACTGATAATAATTGTTCGAAGTTAGAGAATAAGATTGGAAATATTGAAGACCGGTGTGAAAACCTGAAGATTTTGAAGGAGGAAATAGAAGAGGATATACAAGGGAAATTGGAAGAGCACACCGAAAGTGTGTTGAAAATTATAGAAGATCGATTAAACAAAATAAGCAGACAAGTAGATGAGAAGGTCAATAAAGATAGTAGTATTCCAGTAAAATACGAAAATAGTGGAGAAGCAGGCCGAGCAGGGGTCAAACCACCAACTTTCGATGGTAAAATCGCCTGGTGCACATACCAGAGACAATTTGAAGCTGCAGCTAGCGCTAATGGTTGGAATAATAAGGAAAATGCGACGGCCTTGATTGTTGCATTGAGAGGCGAGACCTTAAATATTCTACTGATTATTCCAACCAGTCAGCAAAATGATTACGGAGCGCTGATAAGTAAATTACAGATGAGATACGGCAACGGACATTTACAGCAAGTATATCACGCCCAGATAAAGAGCCGTATCCAGAAAATTCAGAGACCCTGCAAGAATTTGAAGCTGACATCGCACGGTTGGTAAGACTGGCGTATCCGACTGCACCGAACAGTTTCCCAGAACAGTTTGCAGTGCAGACGTTCGTGGACAGGCTGAGAGATAGTGAGACCCAGCAAACCTTGCGGTTGGCTCAACCTAAGACCCTGGACGATGCTCTAGCCCATGTATTAGAGTTCGAAGTAGCCAAGCAGGCTCCACATAGGGGTCAGATAAAAATCAGACGTACCAGGGATGATTCCGAGGACAGCACCGAAAATATAAAGGATATACTACGCCGAGTTCTCCAACAACAACAAAATAGAGGACCTAGATGTTAGAATTGTTGGGAAGTAGGGCATATTTGATGCTCTTGCAAGAAGCCTGCTAAGCCAAAACAACAGGAACAGGGAAAACGGGTTGGTTAAAGGGGGCATAAGCAGACCCGACTAACCAATGCCCCAGAAGTTACCATCCAGACCATCTTGGAGTCCAGCAGTATAAATGTCGACGGTGAGATCGATGGGCGGTCGGCTAAAATGTTGGTCGACACAGGTGCAACCCCTGCTATTGCAAGACCCGTCATAGTGAGAGGCAAGACATTACCGACTATGACACGATTACGCACCGCCACTGGGCAGTGTACCAACGCACTGTAGGAAGCTGGAGGACAAAGAATGTTACCGAAGAACCACTATAACTGATTAGCATTGGCTGCCAGATCATCTGAGACAAGACTAAGAGAACGACCCAGAGCCGAAACTGATTTTAAGATGAAAAGCGGATGGTCGTAGGCCTGGATGGGGAAAACTGTGTCAGATTAATCCAAGGGTCAAATCATTTTGAGCACAATGTACTCTCTCCTAATAGAGGATGGGTTGCTAGAGAGGACCCTTGAGAACGAAGAAGGTACCGGATCCAGAAACCAGGTTGTAGTCCCTCGGAGTAGAACACAAGATGTATTGCAGAAGTTACATGACGGGACCTCCGGCGGCCTTTTAGGCATCAAGAAGACCCTAGAAAAGGTGCGAGAGCGTTTCTACTGGGTTAATTGCAGGAAGCACGTCAAGGACTGATGCAGAAAATGCGGACTGTGTGCTTCGGTGAATGGCCCAAGAGGAAGTCGTAGAGACCCAATTAAGCAGTATAACGTTGGTAGCCCAATGGAACGCGTAGGAATAGATATAGCTGGTCCGTTTCCAGAAACTGACGATGGAAACAAGTACATCCTTGTTGCTATGCTCTACATCTCCAAATGGGTGAAGGCTTACGCCATTCCCAATCAAGAAGCCGCAACAGTTGCTGATGTATTGGTCAAGGAGATGTTCTGCAGATTCGGCATGCCTATGGAGCTTCATTCGTATCAGGGACGAAACCTCGAGTCCAGCTTGTTCCAGACCCTATGCGAGTTGCTAGGGATCAAGAAGACCAGAACAACTGCTCCCCACCCACAGTCAGACGGCATGGTCGAGAGAATGAATAGGACTGTGGGAAAGTACTTGGCCAAGGTTGTCTCCGACCACCAGAGAGATTGGGATAGGTACCTACATCTATTCACCATGGCCTATAGATCATTCGTGCAGAAATCGACAGGGGAAACCCCTGCATGCATCATGTTCGGTTGAGAGATGAGACTCCTTTGTGACCTGGAGTTTGGGTGTACGCCTGGAACGGATATTGCGGGTGAGGATTACGTGAACAGTCTGAAGGGGAGATTGCACTACATCCATGAGAAGGTCCGGAAAAACCTGCAAATTGCAAGTGATCGCATGAAAACTCGTTACGACATCAAGGCGGCAGAAGATGGATACGAGGTGGGAGATTTGGTATGATTGTTCAACCCCCAGAGGAGAAGTGTCCTTTCCCCAAAGTAAAAGAAGGATTGGAAAGGACCATATAAGGTTGTGAAGAGGATCAACCACGTAGTCTATCGCATCGAAAAATTGCCAAGAGGAAAGGAACGTGTAGTCCATGTGAATCGCCTGACAAGGTATGAGGCCGATCATAACGCTCAAGACGAGACGGGGGTGGGTAGGACTACAACTCAGACCCCAGATCAAGAGGAATTGAGCTTTAATCAGTTCATGGCAAATTATGAAGACACTGGGAAAGCGAGGTTCGGGATCACAACCGAGGAGCAACAAGATCTTTTTGCGGTACCGCTAGACTACTCATTGGCGCACTGTGTAGCTGAAGATCTCAACATGTCCAAAGAGATAGCTCTCCTCTTCAAGAAGAAATTTGGTCGAGTAACAGACCTCATGAGACAACAACCATCCCTTAGCCGAATCCTGAAGTTGACCGATGGATCTCGTGATCTCTTCTATATGGTAACCAAGGAAAAATCTTATGGATGGGGAAAACTGTGTCAGATGAATCCAAGGGTCAAATTATATTGAGCACAATGTACTCTCTCCTAATAGAGGATGGGTTGCTAAAGAGGACCCTTGAGAACGAAGAAGGTACCGGATCCAGAAACCAGGTTGTAGTCCCTAGGAGTAGAACACAAGATGTATTGCAGAAGTTACATGATGGGACCTCCGGCGGCCTTTTAGGCATCAAGAAGACCCTAGAAAAGGTGCGAGAGCGTTTCTACTGGGTTAATTGCAGGAAGCACGTCAAGGACTGGTGCAGAAAATGCGGACTGTGTGCTTCGGTGAATGGCCCAAGAGGAAGTCGTAGAGCCCCAATTAAGCAGTATAACGTTGGTAGCCCAATGGAACGCGTAGGAATAGATATAGCTGGTCCGTTTCCAGAAACTGACGATGGAAACAAGTACATCCTTGTTGCTATGCTCTTCATCTCCAAATGGGTGAAGGCTTACGCCATTCCGAATCAAGAAGCCGCAACAGTTGCTGATATATTGGTCAAGGAGATGTTCTGAAGATTCGGCATGCCTATGGAGCTTCATTCGTATCCGGGACGAAACTTCGAGTCCAGCTTGTTCCAGACCCTATGCGAGTTGCTAGGGATCAAGAAGACCAGAACAACTGCTCTCCACCCACAGTCAGACGGCATGGTCGAGAGAATGAACAGGACTGTGGAAAATACTTGGCCAAGGTTGTCTCTGACCACCAGAGAGATTGGGATAGGTACCTGCATCTATTCACCATGGCCTATAGATCATTCGTGCAGGAATCAACAGGGGAAACCCCAGCATGCATCATGTTCGGTCGAGAGATGAGACTCCCTTGTGACCTGGAGTTTGGGTGTACGCCTGGAACGCATATTGCGGGTGAGGATTACGTAAACAGACTGAAGGGGAGATTGCACTACATACATGAGAAGGTCCGGAAAAACCTGCAAATTGCAAGTGATCGCATGAAAACTCGTTACGACATCAAGGAGACAGAAGGCGGATACGAGGTGGGAGATTTGGCATGATTGTTCAGCCCCCAGAGGAGAAGAGTGCTTTTCCCAAAGTAACAGAAGGATTGGGAAGGACCATATAAGGTTGTGAAGAGGATCAACGACGTAGTCTATCGCATCGAAAAATTGCCAAGAGGTAAGAAACGTGTAGTCCATGTGAATCGCCTGACAAGGTATGAGGCCGATCATAACGCTCAAGACGAGACGGGGGTGGGTAGGACTACAACTCAGACCCCAGATCAAGAGGAATTGAGCTTTAATCAGTTCATGGCAAATTATGGAGACACTGGAAAAGCGAGGTTCGGGATCACAACCGAGGAGCAACAAGATCTTTTTGCGGTACCGCTAGACTACTCATTGGCGCACTGTGTAGCTGAAGATCTCAACATGTCCAAAGGATAGCTCTCCTTTTCAAGAAGAAATTTGGTCGAGTAACAGACCTAATGAGACAACAACCTTCCCTTAGCCGAATCCTGAAGTTGACCGATGGACCTCGTTATCTCTTCCATATGGTAACCAAGGAAAAATCTTATGGATAGCCAACTTATAAACCTTAGAGACGAGCTGGCTAGAGTAAATGTGAACAAGCTTGCAATTCCCAAGCTGGGTTGTGGACTGGATCGTCTGAACTGGAGAGTAGTTCGTAACATGCTGGAGGTAGTTTTCCAGAATACCGATGTCCGAATACGTGTTTGTAGTTTCAACCCGAAAGGCGGTCCCGTGAAGAAAACAGTATCCTGCTATTTCGATCAACAAGGGTTCTGCAGAAATGGGAGCGCTTGCAGATTCAGTCATGAAGGAAAAGTTCGGGGACCGAACATTTTTTTAAGGAGGGAGCAATGTAACAAAACCGAATATGAACCATTTAATGACTACTACGACAACAGAGGAGTTCCGCTTCATGCGCCGACAAAGGGATTAAGAACGCGATAAAGGGACCGCTCGCCATAAAGCTGTCACATAAAAAACGATTAATGGTGGCATATTTATGGGACATAAAAGAGGCCGCTACGATTGTTCTGGAATGTGAAGCATCTTTCTGGTAACTTCTAGGAAACAGCGCCGGATATAAATGACTGAAGCCGATTTATGGATTTATTCATGGATAGAACATGAATAAACAGGTGTTCCTAGTGAAATTCTGTAGATGAATTGTGTATATAAATTATTGATAATTGTTAGTTGAGTGTGAATATAAATTAGTTTAAAGAAGGACTTGTATTGTTTTTTTCTATTTCGCTGAGGAAAAACGTAACATTATTATTTTTGGAATACCAGAGGAGGTGAACGACCTTCGATTGTGTGTGATATAGTCATTGCGGTGGCTCCCGATCTTGTGGTGGACAGAAAGCGGATTCATCGTTCGGGTAAGAAAGCTCATGGAAAATCAAGACCCATTAAACTTTCCCTTTCTAACGCTGCAGATGAACTAACTTTGGTTAAAGGTAGCAGAAGATTGCAAACTATACAGAGGCTCGAAAATGCATGCATAAAACCAGACCAAACAATTGGTCAGCGCAATTATCTCGCAACGTTACGTCAGCGATTGATCGAACGTTAGAAAAATGGGGAGAACGACATTGTGTTAAAATTCCGAAACGGACATCCATTTACAGGTAAGAAAAAAAAATCTGTAAATACGTACGGCAGCCATCAGGGCGCCGGGGTTGACGGCAGCAGACTTGAAATTTTTTATCAAAATTGTAGAGGATTGAATACTAACGTGCAGAAACTCTGTTTTCGTCCCTCGTTATTTTCATCTCATCTAATATCTGCGAACCATCCTTCACAACGCATTGGGAGATTTTATACCTTGTATAAATCTCATCAATGTCAGTCGACTTTAACACCTATAACAATTTACTCTAAGGAACTGAGTCATAAGCTTTTTTTAAATCGAAAAAAACAATACTTTTATTGACTGCCATTCCCTTCTCGATAATTTGCTTCAGAGTGAAAGTATTGTCCACACAGAATCTTCCACATCGAAATCCATTTTGTTCCTCACTGTCCTCGGTATATTTCTCGATTCTGTTCTTTATTATCCGACCAAACAACCTTTCCATAGAGGTAGTCAAGCAGATTTCCCTATAATCGTAGCACTGGGTTTACTTCCCTTTTTATGGATGGAGCTCATATAACTAAAATTCCAGTCCTCCGGAATGTGTTCGCCCTTAAGCATACAATCATTTATTACTTCCAGAATATCCTCCAGGAGATCATCAGGGGCGCTTTTACTTAGCTCAATAGGGATATTTCTATGTGCAGCCCCCGCCCCATTTCCTGATATTTTCAAGGCGATTTTCAGTTCATACATTGAGATTGATTCTATTCCATTATCTAGTGGGTTGAAATTTACCTCGGTCCAATTGAATTCATTTCGTGATTTCGTTAATAGCTCGATGTAATATTTTCATTTGTTTCTCATTTGTAAACTTCAGTTTCCAAAAACACAATATTAATCAAGAAAGTTTATTTTATCAAGTCACTAACTTGTAAAACTGACAGTTAACTTGCAAAATTTTCACAAAGAGTTAATACTGATGAACTCGAGGACTGCAGAACATTTGTACTCTCCTCACTATCAAATAATTTGATCGATATTTAGATTTTTTGTTAACCTAATCATCGACATAATTCATCGCAATTTCGATGTTCTTCCACCCTCCTGCACGCTTCAGTGCTAAAATATCTCCACCCGAATCCGCAACCAAAGTGGCTCCAGTTCTGCGAAAAGAGTGGCCGATGTATAACTTTGGGTCTTTTAAACCTAAATATTTCTCTATTTGTTTTGGGACACCACCAATAGTGTGCTGGCCAGCATTAAGGGAAATGCACTTTCCATGTCGGTATATCAGAAAAACTCTTAGGCTTTCTGTTCCAGGAGGCCGACGATTCCCATATTTTCTGTATAACATACAGGGCTTGAAGTTGCATCCATCATCGGTTATGGTGAATCTTCTTGTTGTTAAATTTTTTGTTTGCCGCAATGTCACAATAACGTATTTTCCCATATCTTCTACATTATTCACGTTTAAAGAGAGAATATACTGTTACAATTTTCGCCAGCAACCACTTGTCATCAGGAGCATGTAAAAGAAATTGTTCAGCCTCTTCTTTACTTAATACCTTGGCCTTTTTTGGCGTATAACGCTCATTTTTTCGTTTCAGAAAAGCTATTACCTTTTGAAATCTGCAAATGACATCTAAACGTCATATTGTTCAATAAATTTTTTAAGGAAAACAAACCTGCGTACAGGGGCATTTTTTCTTCATTTCCAAGCAGCTTTTCAGCATAGATCATATTGCCCATAAAGTATTAGGGCTGAATCTAGCTGATAGTTGATTCAAGTAGACCAACAAAACATCTTCAGTTACCCTGATCACACTATTTTTGTTTTGCCACTTTTTGAAGTCGTCGTATTCTCGCTTGTACCTTGAAGCTGATTTTGCAGGTAATGAACTTGAAGCTGCACTGCTGGCTGACTCAATAATTTCTTTTGGTACATTCGATTTCGCTTTCGCCAAAACAAATGTAAAAAAAAAATAAACAGACATGTTCATGACAACGCTTCCATAGCTTACGACATTTGCAACAAATGTATTTTGGAATATATCTAACCTTTTTACAAATGAGAAACAAATAAAATATTTAACAATATACGCAAAGTAACATGTTTTACTGGCTCAAGGAGGTACCAGTTATATCCCCCATTTGCCAGTAAAAACCCTCTTACCTTGCTAGTAATGTTATATACTATTTCATTCTACCAGTGAGATGAGCTTCAAAATACATTTGCCATTTTCATCTCTCCCCAGACTTAAATGGAACGTGCAACGTAGACTGCGTTGCACGTTACATCTAATGAGTGTCGTTCATTTTACAATTTTAATATCATCCATAGACAAAAAAATCCATAACAAACTTCCCCTGACTTCAGAATGGAGTCGTAAGTAGTAGGCTCTGATTGAAGAATTGGTTTTATTTCTACCCTAGCTATTACCTGTCAAAAATAAGCAAATATAAAGAAAATAGGTCTAAATTCATCATCAATAGTTTCCATAATTATTCAAAGGGTCACCCACCTTGGGACACTCGATATAAGGCATTTCGAAGGCAAGTGTTTGCTGTCCGAAATTCTGGTGTGGTGATGAAAGAAGACCTTTCATACTGATAGATACGTTTTCCCTGATTATCTTGCCATAGGAATTTGAGTGATGATTCTAGTGATTACATTTTGAAGTTGTACAGTTTTAAGTGGAACTAGATTGTGGCTAAAATGAAACTGAAGGAAAACGGTTAGTTTGCTTATTCTCAATTCAAGATATTTGTGATATGCACCCGAATATTTCTGGAATTTCAGAGGACAATAGGTAATAAAAATATATATTTCAAATGGCTTTCGATAGAGTTGATTTGCCTACTTTTGATTGTTTTCAAAAGAAAGGGAATTACAACTATAAACTAAATTCAAGAAAAACTGTGAGTTGTTAATTCAGATTGAGATATAGGTTGGTTCATTCCTCGTAGCGGATGTATTGATTATTACACTGGTCAACAGTGATTTTGGTGCCGAAGATTTTGGAGGTGATTTCATATGAATTTGATGCCCTGAATTCGAATATGCTATTAGTTTTTGCCTGTCAGCTCGAATTTTTAAGATATCAATATTTTTGTGAATTATACATTACACTATTTTGAAAGAAAAACCATAGTTTAAAAAAACAAATTAATAAACGAATTTTTATTATATTACACAGATATTATTCATCATATACTATAGAAAACAGAAAAAGTCATAATTTAAACCAATTACTCACTAAACATTTCGAAAACTCCTTTTGCGTTACATTCTTGAATGTATTTTAGAACAATCCCGTTTTAAAGACCAGCAGTAACTTGCCATCATGTGAGTATCCCATCTTCCTTGATAGCGATCCTCCATACATTTGATATCTTGGTGAAATCTTTCACCTTGCTCCTCATTAATGTCGCCTAAATTATCAGGAAAACGGTCTAAGTGGCTGTGTAAATAGTGCACCTCAATGCTCATGTTACACCCAAGTGATCTGAAATTATTCAGCATCTCATTTTCTAATTCAACATATTTTTCAGCTTTGTGTTTACCCAGAAAATTTTGGACAACTGAAACAAATGAATTCCAGGCATTTTGTTCAATCTCAATCATTGAATTTATGAATTCAGGGTCTTTAATCAGCTGTCTTATTTGTGAGTCATCAAATATTCCTGCTTTAATTTTTTCCTTACTCAGCTGTGGCATTTTTTCCCTATATAAGCAAAGCATGATCCATTCTTATCAAGAGCCTTTACAAACTGCTTCATTAGACCCAGCTTGATATGCATGGGTGGAAACATGATTTTCTCTCGCGGAACTAAAGGATCATTGATGATATTCTTTCCCCAACATCCATGTTTTCTCTGCTAGGCCACTCTTTTCTAACCCACTGTTGCGTTTTGTCTCTGCTACCCCAGAGGCACAAGAAACAAGGATACTTAGTGTGGCCACTTTGCTGCCCAAGGAGAAAGTTTACCATTTTTAAGTTTACACAAATCACCCATTGGTGTTCATAATACTTTAATTTTTCCAAAACCAAAGCTATGTTGTCCTATTGCTCTTTCATTTTCGTTGAGCGAGCAATTGGTATTGAGCCATATTTGTTCCCATTATGTAGAAGAACACATTTCAAACTTCGCTTTGAGCTGTCAATAAATAGGTTCCAATCATCCGGAAAATATTCAGGAAGACCCATTTTGACCAGGAGTTCTCTAATAGCATGGCAAAATACAAGATTTTGTTCTTCAGAAAAAAAAGGTAGCAGATCTACTTCCCTTGTGCAATAAAATGTAATTTTTGTTCTTGGTTCAAGTAAATTTTTTCCTTCAACCTGGAAGCTAGTAATTCAGAAACTTCTTTCGACAGGTTGAGATCTCTAGTGAGGTCATTCAACTCATCTTGGTTGAAACATTGGGGAATTGATGACATCGTTTCAAAATCACTGTCACCTTCAGTAATGTCAGAATTGTGATCAGAGAGACATGTGTCCTCACAGAGTTCTGGTAGCTGCTGAATAGTTGGAATTGGCACTTCTTCTGAGTGAGGGATGGAGTGACTTGCAGAGAATGAAATCTGCATTAGTCGACTTGTAACGGTTATTTCGATTGATTCCAGTAATATTTACTATGCAGAAATAACAGTCATTGAAGTGATTTTTTGGTTTTCTCCAAACCATTGGTACTCCGAATTTCAGACTTTCCACTGTCGTAAATGCTCTGTACAAGTTTTACAGACAATATGTGATGCCCAGGTTTTATCCTGATCACCAAGCTTAACACCAAGAACGTATATTCTCCGCATATTTAGCAAAAAATATTAGGATGATGTACACAGCTTCTTCTACTTGAACTCATTTCTATTCAACAACACAAATACAACAATCCACATTAACAATCTACTTTTTAGATTTACGTTTCAACAACTCGTTACTAAAGAGAAATTTTAAATGATGCTAAGTTCAATCTATCTGCACCGCGGAATTCACAAAGTAACCTCAACTCTCAACTGCAGTTGAAGTTCACTTCAGATTGGACGTCTCCATATATCGGATTTCTATGGAACTAACTGGATGACACTAAATAGGATTAAATCCCACTTGTTAACAGTTTGTCAACCAATCAGTTATATATCTCATATTGTTAGTCTTCTATTTGTAATGAATTAAAATAACAATTATTATAAATATTATTATTGTAAATTCAATTTGTTACAAATGAATACTGACAATAAGGAAAATATACAAGAATCTATCTCTTGTATAAATTTTACAACACTCGTACTTGAAATTATTAAATAGGAAAAAGCATTGATAGATAAGTGAATTTATCTAAAAATCTAGAGCTGATACAGAAAAACTGCTATCATATTTAGATTCAGCAATAAATATATAGTTAAAATCAGCTCAAAAATTCTAGGCACCAAAAAAAAATTTTTTTTTTGTTGGCCTTTGATATTATTCCAGAGTACGGATAGAAACTCTAGAAAAGGAGCGCTCAAGCTCCTAACCTCACATCAGTGTTTTTTAAATTATTCCCAAGAGTGCTGAGCAGGTCCATTTTATTCGTTTCATGAAATATCTAGAGTACTATATGAAATAAAAAAATCGAACAGCTCTAAGTAGCACAAACTGCTTGGCCACCTTCACACACATTATTTTGTTCCATATACATATTTCGTTCCATAAAGTCAAAATGAAAGAAAAAAAATTTCAAGGTGTTTCTATGTAAAACAAAAAGTGAAGTACTTATACTTATTTTCCTGAAAGTGGTTAATTCTTGTTCAGAGGATTCCAGGATATGGAAATCCGGAAAATCTCAATTTCTCATAAAGTCTGGATTCTTTTATCATCCATTACATCACAAAACAAGTAATAGAAAATTTTTCTTGGGAGTAAAATCATTATGATCGCAGTCTAAAACATCTCCACATTTTGAGAATCCCTGACACATCGATATTCTCCGAAGTCTTAGGTGTGTTGTCTTAACGAAAATTCGGAACTGGGAACCTAATATAAGATATTTGCATTTAAATCGAGTTATAACAGAATATGTTCTATGTTCTCGGGTAATAAGGTTAATGTTAGTTTATCCTTGGCCACAGTTTACTTTATATATGTATCTGCTTGAAGTTCCTTGCGGCCATACTGTTTGTTTATACTCTAAAGTTGGCCACACTGAAGTAGAGTTGATGGTCGGGTGTGTGCTGAACTTATAAACTGATAAGACGTTCGAAGCTTAAGGATGGATCTGTGGGGTATTCGAGAATTGTCCTCGTGGTGTGTTATCGTTTTTAGTACAGAGCTTAGTTATAGCCCGTTAATGTTTCGAAAATGGATCGACAAATTGTCAAAACAGGCACTGCAGGTAATGACGAGTCTAATTTTTCACTAAATAATTTCCAAATTCCATATCAAGTCCAATTATAAAAATTTTTCAGCAAATGCGTGAGTGGAAAATATAGATGCAGTTGGTAACAGCCAGTGTTGCAGCCAGCTTTTTCCTGCGGGAGCTGAACCGAACAATTTCTAGTGATGGCAGAAATACCCATATAAATATTTCTCAACAATTTGAAGAAGAAAGTTGGTATCCTTGAGGGGAGGGAGAAGAGTTGCAACACCAGACAATCCCCCTGGTTACGCCATTCATCATTAGCATAGAATAATAATTAAACTGCAAGTTTCATACGAACTTTTAACACTCTTGGAAGCGACATCAATATTTTAATGGGGATACGAACAGGTTAGATCCATAAACAGTATTCTCAGTTTATCCTAAGTAGCGGAAAAAACAGTCGATAAAATAGAAATTTACATAGTTTACATTCTGTTCTCATCAGAATCCAGGGTTCGAAATATACAAAAAAATAGACTGCTAGAAAAATATCATGATTGATTTGAGCTGATATTCTTAAAATTTGATCATCGAGTGATCTACTCTGATGATTCCCACATCCCAGCGGTCTGACACCACAGAGCAGATAAGCTGGCTTGTGATGGTTCAAGACCTTATCAAATCCAGACTCCTCACGTCCTAAGAGTAGGGAGTCTCCTCGCCACAGACTACCCGATGATAGTGTCTATCCATAATGTTCAAGTGTCTCCTCGCTCCAATGATGAAAGCCGCGTCGGCAACTGCCGAGAGATCTCTGTTCGAAAGTTTTACAGCCTGTGCAAACTCCTTAACGCGGACCTGAACGTAGATCTGTAAATCATCCGCATAAAGGTGAAAACTACAATGGATAAAATCAACCAACGAAGATATGTGTGAATTGAAGCGGACACAGAACGCTCCCCTGCGGGACTCCATTCATCCAGAAGGGCTGTCACCCAACCTCACCGATATTTTGCGTCCCCTAATATATGAGTTGAAAAAGCAAGGGAACGGTCATAAAATCCCACCTAGCGTAATTTGCTCTAGAGAATGTCGAATTTAATCCAATCATAAGTATTGCTAAAGTCCAAAAGTACTTATACTGTTAGAATTTTGTTTCGCATTGCCTGGCTTACGTCAGCTTACGTAATTTTAGGGGCGCACTTGTAGTACTGTATCCCTGGTAGAACTCTGATAGAAATAATAATAATAATAATAATCTTTATTTATCCCCTTAGACATTAATTGTATGAGACAAGTCAAAAAAAAAAATACAGAAAAAAGTATATATTAACAAATTTGGATCTTAAAGATCGACTTGAAGAGAAAAAAAATTGATATCAAATTAAAAATGATCAACCATATATTCATTTAGACTGTAATAGCCATATACAGGGTGTCTACTATAATAGGTGCCAAACTTCAGTAGGTGATAGTACAAGTCATTTGCAACAAAAAATGTCCTATAACACTTTTTCGAAAAGTTGATAGTTAACGAGTTATTCAGCACTTCTTGGTTTTTCGGAATTTTTTGCTTTCCCCTTTAAAAACAAGAATATCCCTGTTATTCTTACAGCTACATCAAATCTGACCATATCATCGCAAAGGGCAGTAAAGGTGCTATAAAATAGGTAGTTACTAATGTTAAAAAAATGTTTTATACCGGGTGTTGTAAAAGGGTAAATGTAAAAATTGAGAAGAGTGCAAACTTAGTGGTATTTTCTTGTTAGCTGTACCATTGAAAATTGGTGAATAAGTAGTTGTTTTTTTTCTAGGAAAAACTAGTACATGTAATAGACTTTTAAACGTTATATCAACTTTTCACTCAACTTTTTGTTTTTCCAACAATATTACGGTTTTAAGTCAGAAAAACATAAAAATCAGAAACGCAAATTTTATGATAATTCATTTCAAAACATTGTAGGTTCAAAAAAGTTATAAATATTATTAATAGTAACATAAAAACGGCAACGTTGTAAACAAAGGTATGAGGAGAAGGCGGGTTGGAGGGTGTGTTGGTGCGTATCTGGCGGCCCCACAGGGGCCGCTGAGGAATGAATACCATAACTCGAGCTAAGCAAACTTGACATTTGCATGGGTTCGAGGATGAGCAATTTAAGTTAAATTTAACAAAATCTGTCATTAAGTAAAGAAAAGAATATGCCTATTTTCTCAAATATTAAATATCGGGATATGCTGTTTATTTACGGGTTTGCGAACGGAAATTCGCGAGCAGCAGTGCGGGAGTACGCGTTACGTTTTCCCAATAGACAACAGCCAAGCAGAAAGGCATTTGTAGAAGTTTTTAGGCGCCCTGGTGAAACTGGATCGTTTCGAGGTTTACGAAATAAATAAGGTGGTCGAAATGCTCAGCACTGGAGGCAAGCACCAGCAATACTTCGCGCTATTAGAGAAGATCCCACACAAGTACTCAGCGTGTTGGTGCCACATTAGGGCTTCACCATTCCACAGTACACAGAGTTTTGGAACAAAATAATTCACATCCGTATCATTTAAATAAAGTCCAGAATTTGTTACCTGTGGATGGTGAGATCAGGTTAGAATTCTGTAGGTGGTACCTAAATAAGTTGGAAGAGTGGGGATGTGATCAAATATTATGGAAAGATGAGGCAACATTCACTAAAAGTGGAATAATAAATTTACAAAATTTCCATATATGGGAAACGGAAAGATATGCGACTGTTATATCTCATTATCAGCATGAATTAAGAGTGGATGTTTGGTTGGGATTGATGAGAGGGCGGCTATTCGGACCGGTAATACTTCCTAATCGCCTTAATTCCAATGAATTGACAAATATACTAAATAATAACGTAGTTGACGTTCTTGAAGCTATTTCCATAGCGGATAGATATGAACTTTATTTTCAACTGGACGGATGCACTGCTCATAATAGTCGAATTGTGAGGACTGGATGAATCAACGCTTTGGGGAGTAATGGATTGGAAGATATGGTCCTGTGAGATGGCCACCTAGAAGCCCCGATCTTGCCCCATTAGACTTTTATAATTGGGGCACTTTGAAAGAAAATGTGTATGAAATCGCATTAATGATCGAGAAGAACTAATCAACAGAATTCAGGAATGTTGTGAAACAATGCGTCGAAAACGTAATGAACATCGAAAGGTTGTGGATTCTGTAAAAGTAAAAGATGTATAAAATGCATTGAGCAAAGGGGTAGGCAATTTGAACAGATTTTATAGTTTTTAATTCGGTTTTGCAATAACGTTGGTTTTTACGTTCATAAAGTTTCATTCAAAGTTGATTTAATGTTTTTATGTTACTATTAATAATATTTATGAGTCTATTACATGTACTAGTTTTTCCTAGAAAAAACAACTACTTATTCACCAATTTTCAATGGTACAGCTAGAAAGAAAATACCACTCAGTTTGCACTCTTTTCAATTTTTACATTTACCCTTTCACAACACCCGGTATGAAACATTTTTTCAACATTAATAAGTACCTATTTTATAAGATTTTTACTGCCCTTTCTGATGATATGATCAGATTTGATGTAGCTGTAAGAATAACAGAGATATTCTTGTTTTTAAAGGGAAAACAAAAAATTTCGAAAAACCAAGAAGTGTTAAATAACCTGATAACTATCAACTTTTCGAAAAAGTGTTTGAGACATTTTTTGTTGCAAATGACTTGTACTATTACCTACTGAGGTTTGGCACCTATTATAGTAGACACCCTGTATTATGAATGGAAAGTTCATTCAAATTGCTCAAGATCTAGGAGTGAAGGAGCCTTTCGAAAACCTGCGACAATGTAGGTTGTACCGATATTGGTCTTAAATCCTGAAGCAGGTTACCGTTTTCTTTCTTCGCAAAAGGAACTACTCTAGCACACTGTCACGGTTCTAACTCGTGAATAGGAAGACCGGTTCGGTTTCAGTGCGACGCCACTGGATATTTTTCATCTGACTCGAGAAGCGAAATATTGTAGCGGTTTTAGTTCGGTTGTTTAACTTTTTTCTTTCGCGCCTGCGATGGGCTGACATATGTGTGGGACATCGGAATATTATTCTTTCGTGTGTCATTCAGAAATGGTTTTCAACTTTGAAAGAGATATATGTGTACCTTACCTTTTGAATCTTCGTTTTAACGGATCAAGTTTTCAAAGTTGATATCATCTAAGTTTTGGAAAAAGAAAATTACAGTGTTTTATTACCGTACCTGCCTGTAATTTTATCGACATTCTGTCGGATCGAAACCATACTTAGTGGAAAACCATACATTAGGCCTGCATTTCATCATGTAAGTTGAAACATTTCAGTTATTAATTATTATTTGTGCCAATTTTATTTACAATTTGAAGCTTTCTTATGTCTCACACATTGCGTTTTGCTTATTTGCAGAAGGCCTTCTTCTTTTTCTTCTTTCTTTTTACTACCGTTCCGAGAGCTGTTCCTGAGGATCAGGAATAAAACCTCATTCTTTCCTTTTGCGTTGTACTGGAGTTCGTGATTTTGGCAACATCCAAGTTGATGGTCGTCCTGTTTGAAATTAACAATAATAATAAATAAACATTCAGGTCAGATCTAAACATTTATTGTTTTTAATGACTGAAATTTTGATGCTGCTCACTGCCCTTCCATAATAATTGTATCGGAGAATTATTACCATCCATCTAAATTAGTTTGAATCGAATCTATACCGTAAAATTATTGCTAATTCGGACACAATTTGTTCGATATGTGTAATTATGTTATATCTATATAGTTGAACAAGTACTAACGTATATGGTAAATTTTGTTGAACATCCCCCATTATATTTTATGAATGTTGTAAACCATTTATAACGTTATAAAGGGCTCCTTTAATTTGATATATTTTATATAGGAAAACTCCTTCTATTTTCAACATTACGTATTTATAAGATCTCTTACGAATTTGAGTTAACATTTGTTATTTGGATGATTATAGAAATTTTACCCAATTTTCGTGATTTTCTTTCACTTTTTCTGAGTGTCCATCTAGTTTTAGGAAGTTTTTTTTTATAAATCACGTGGCGCCCCAAATAAAGAAAATATATAGATTAAAATCTAACCCCGACCCCTCACCGAACGTAGAGCTAGCGGCCTTCCTAAATACTAAATAAATTTTCTAGTAATTATCTCAGTTGAAACGTAATAACACTTCCGAAACGTCGGAAAATTACAAGCAGTGAAGAATTGAAATTGACAATAGGTCTATGCAATTTTATTCCCACTTCATCACATCCAACCGATTTGGATGTAATTCCACTTAAGGTAGTTTTAATAGACAATAATATAATGATAAACTTTTTTTAATTAGATATAAATTGAAAAGTAGAGGGTCTAGAACTGATTCCAGTGGAGGACCGTTTTTCAATGTTTGAAATTGCTACTCTCATTGTCCACAAAAACACGAAACCTTCTATGAGATTATGTTCGCATTTCACATTCAGGTGTCACAAAAGCTCACAATCCTTCAAAATGTCGCCCTTTCGTCGCCAAGAAATGCTACGCCAATCGGACCATATTATATGGTCATTTTTTTATTCATATAGCGGTCAACATTTAGGCAGCACCTATACATATATATAATTAGTTTAGCCCTATGGCTAAAAGCAGTTCACTCTCAAGAAAGAAACAGTTCACTTCCGAAGAAGATTCACTCCGTTTCACTGATACAGAAATTTCCTATCGTTCTATTCAAATTCAAATTAACCAGTGTACCTACGTCGAGTGTATTCAAACCATACCCTCATTAACCAATTGTGTATCAGTGTAAATAATCAGTGTAATAAAACACTTTTCAAAACATCAAGTTATGAGTTTTCGATCATCGGATCGTTTATTTTCTAATAATCTTATCACTTTCTCACACTTCTGATGGGTGAAGAGTATGAAAATTAATCTATCTTTCCACACAGTGTCATATACCGAAGATAAATCAATGAAAGCAGCTAATGTTCTCAACCTATTTTTAAAACCTAATTCTATGAATGTTATAAGGCTAAGAAACTGATCTGAATAATTTATAATTTTTCTAAAACTTTCCTGGAAATTTTGAAGAGCATTTTACATAGAATATTCAATTCACAGAATAATCCTTTCTAATATCTTGTAAGGAACATAGATTATAATTGTAAACTTTCAGAGTTGCAATTTCTATAACAAAATTCTCCAGAAAAGAAAAATTGCATTCTTTATGCAACACCCATTCGCGTTAGAGATCAATACGTAATGTGAAGATTCATTTCGAATAATTAGTATCCCCTAGTCTTCCAAGAAATCCTTTAGGCCTTGCATGGCTGAAACTCAAGTAGAATTAGAGCTCGCTCGCATGGCTGTTCTCAAGACGAGTGTAATTTTATTTGACGAGATAAAGGACGAATGCCCAAGAACCCAAGCTTTCCAGGGGTTTGTCTCAAGACGACTGATTATGGGGTGGAAAGGACCTTTCGAATAACACGACGTGAAATGCGGGGGTTGTTGTTGCTCTAATTGTTCCTTTGAGGGGCCTTTGGTCATTTCCTCTTATCTTTCAACCAGTCTGGAATCAACCAGAAATCTCCGCTTGAAGCAGTTTATTTTTTTACATGTTTGCTTCGGTTGTGAAGGGTGAAAAAAAATTGTATTGAATTGTAGGAATAGAGATTCTCTTTTGAAGTATTTTTACGAAAGGTAAATGATACGATTTCTGAGAATTTTGGATAATTCAGGAATATATCATTCGTTTTTGGCGCTCTTGCTCATCTGAACCGAGTGCATATAGATTTGCCCAAATGTCTGTATTATTCGGATACTTGGGTACAAGTGGTATCAATCCTTTCGTAAGCATTAGCTGATGCCAAAATTGATTCTGTTCGTCTGTCCGTGGACACGATAACGTCCGAACGGAACGAGCTGAAGAGATGAAATTTTCAGGGTAGGTTAGAGTTCGTTATCAGGCCAAATCTGTCTGATGACTCAGGTGTAATGAGCCTCTGAAGATTGGTTTCCTATTTAACTCTCAGAATATCCATCGAATCAAGTTGTTACTTGAGGAATTTCTGAAATAAGTTGAAACAAATAGGCTAGGAAAATTTCACGAAAATTGACACGTCAGGAATTTTTCTTTAATTTTCTAAAAGAAATTTTCCACACTTCATACCCCATAAGATATCGGACGCATTCGAACTAAAAATTGTGCGTTTATAGACGTTGTTGATATCTCTTATATTCTCAAACCTCATATGATTATTTGTTCATTTACTTAAGTGAAAAGAGAAATGACAAAAAATCCGTCAAAAATATCTCTTATCGATGCGATCATATCAGGTTTTTCATAATGGTGTAATAATGGACGTTGTTGAAATTTAGAAAAGCATTGACGTAGGTTCTGAGGACATGGGAATTTAAACTTCCAGCAAAACTTAGGGAAAACTATAAAAAGTTATTTTCAATTTGAGATATAGGTTTGTTCATTTATTGTGACCATTGTATCTGTATCACATAGTTCCGGAGTACAGAAAAAGACTTCTGTTCACCTGAACAGAGTGCTAATAGATTCGTTACTGTTTGAATATTTACTCTCAAGTAGCTCAACAAGAGCACCAAAGCCATCTAACCTCACGTCACTGCTTTTTAAATTTTTATCCTGCTTTTTCTATGACAGTAATGGTGTTTATTACGGCTGATTCATTATACTAACAACGACGTCATTCGTGATTTATTTATGAATTGTTTTATTCCTTGATAACTAAGTATCTGTTACAATTTGAATTTATTCGAACATTTTTCTGGTTCGAAATACATCGGAATATGTGAGTTTTGACGATTCAAATTCTGTCATGATCCATCAAAATAATCATATTTGGTTTTAGTTGAGGTATTCAACACTGGGTTTTTTTTGTGACGCAGAAGGTTTGAAGATCGAACGAACTTGAAGGAAGGCTGAATACAAATATCGGATATTCAAAATAATAAATAATGGTTGGCTCGTTCATATTTATTTTCTTATATTAGATGATTTTACATTATACAAGACCTTCAACATTCTGTGTGATAATTGGTTGCTTGATATCGATAATAAAAGACAAATGGACGCTTTTCTATTTGAAGACCGATATCTCGGCAGGAAGTGGACGTATCAAGGTATATAAGAAAAGAAATTAAAGCCAAATGAACCAAGTATCCGATCCGTGAAATGGTTGAACTAAAAAATTTTATCTACGCTCGTAGACCAAAAAAACTTGAAAAATTTTGAAAATTTGTTTGCTGCTGGTTTTTCTACAATTTCCCAAGATTCGCGGAGGTTAAAATATTTAAGTTTTAATCCAAAAACTTGCCACTCAAAGCTACAATTTCTATGTTGTTGATTTATTCTACGACCATCTCTCTGAAAGTTACGGTCTCTTGAAAATTTCCTAAAAATTTGGGATTTTTTTGATCACTATATTTTATCCAGTATTGCATTAATATCTATAAAAATGATGATCATCTATGGATTCAATTCAATAATGAAAATGGTGATACTTAATTCGGAAAATGCTCAAATTTGAGCTCATTTATCAGAATTTGCAAGTTCTACCAAATAATAGTTCCCAACACTTAATCTTCGTTTTCTTTCTTGAAGTTTCTGAAGGGGTATCTCCGAAACAGCTACTTGTGGAATCGTGGACTGCCAATTAGTAACTGGAAACATATGTGCCCTTGATTGTACTTTAGTTTAATTGAGAATTTCTGCTATGACAGGTAACACAATGAAAAACTTTCGATTTGATGTATTACTTTGATTAACTTTTGAGGTTCACTACCAACTTGAATGCGATTTTCGTTGTGATTCTTTCATAAATCACGTGGATTCGACGATGAAATTTTAGCAAATGAACTGTCTTTCTGCTGGAGTCCATATTTATAGGTTTTCAAAAAAAATATTGAAAACAAGAAAGCCTTGACATGTCAAATTTTTCCAAAAATGACGCTTTCGCACATATCTAGGCGGAAATGGCTCTCTTACGTCTTTCATGCTTTCAAAATTCAACTTTTTCTGCTACAGTTTTAACCTCATATGTGTGGTTTCTTTGATAATTTTCAAATGAGAGATAAAATTCTGTACAATTGATCCTATTTGACTGTTTATTCCCAGCATAATTCAATTTCTATATATTATTATAAAATACAATTGAGACACTTGAAAGTTGATAAATTTCACATAAATACAGATGCAATTTACTCCAGTTGAATATCAGGAGAGCTGTAATATATCGAATGTGAGCGATTGAAAAATATTTCTAAATTCAGAAATTTCTCGATTATTCAACTGATCGAAAGGGTTTTCCGTAATCTATATTTTCATATTTTCCTCCAATTATTCCCTTTCAAATAATTATACTGAATTCTAAATACAATATAGAAAATATCATAACAGTATTTTATTGATGAAATAATAAATGAAATGAATATAAATGAATGAAACACACTATAAAGTGATTATTCTATTGGCAATCGATTTCGCCGTTACGCCATCATCAGGACAGCTGAAAATACAAATATTTTTAATTCACTCGACATTTCTCATTCTCGCATTAACTCACAAATTAAATAGGATGGACTAAATTATACTATTATACAGGGTGAGTCTTTGACTACTGCGTTAATTTTAACCATAGATTCTTGACGTGCAGAGAAACATTTTCTTCCTATAACATTTTTCCAAATTTGGACCCGTTCAAAAGATATAGGGCGTTGAAATTTCATGAAAAATATTGCATTTTCACCTGTAATATTCAAATGACAATATCAATTGAATGATCTCTTGTAGAAGGTTTTTGATAACATTCATGCATATTTTGGCATCAAAAAGATTTATTCCATTTCTTGTAGGTTTCTCACTACTACTCTACAGATTGGTTAAATTGCATGAAAAACAAATATCACTTGAACTAAAGGTCCGTATCAAGTACTTCCTGGAATCATTAGTCATCTTTGCAGATAAAATCATTCATCATCTTTTCTCCTAAAATGCACCATTCTTGAGATATTTGAAGTTGAAAGGAATTAAATCGATATAATTTTATCCAAATTTTCTGATTTTCCCAAATCCAACTCTGTGCTGAAATGCTTCAATAATCAGATTTGTTCAATGTTGCCATATTTTATGTCTTCTTGAAATATTTCTACAAGGTTGGGAAATCTCTCCAGTCTATGGTTCCACCACTAAACACCATAGATGAAATTAACCACTGAACAATTTTTGTCTTACATTCACTACAAAATCTAAATTGCCATTTGCTGTATTCATGATTAATGATGTCTTGTTTAATATTGAATCCAGAGTAATATTCCATAATAGATAGAGAAAAGATTTCCATCACTCACATAGGTACTTCGGTATATTTTCATGATGACCGTTGAAAAAGATAATGTTTTTTCTGTCAGGACCTGTTAAATTGAAGACTTGTGTTTATGAAGAGCTGGTTCTTTATAGCTTATATGAGTTTTAAAAACTTCAGAACCCAGTCTCCTAGATTTGTCTTGTACCTTTATAGAAGCTTTTTCACATCTTCATTTCATACACCGATTCAACCTGGTTCACAAACTCAGGAGATAATAGAGTTTGACTTAGTTTCAATATTTCCTAATATTTGTTATGATGAATTAAAATTCACTCAATATTGAAACTGGAAGCTATAGGCTCATAAACAAGAAAGATTAGAATTCAATGCATTTTCTGACCATAATCATTCCATACTGAATTGAATAATTTCAAACTATCGAAATTATCATCACAATATTTTCCACATTTTTTAAAGAAAGCAACAAATAACTGTTGACAGTTTCAAACAGAATCAAAACAACAAGTAACCACAGAACACTACTTTATTGGGAACTACTCACCACAGATATGTCATAATAACATTTTAATGTAATAATAATTCACTCTAGTTATTCTGAGAAAAATTATAACTGAAGATCAATAATGGTTACAGATATTATCTTTCATTTATAAAAACATTGCAATTATTAATTTTATTTCTCCTGGGGTTCGGTAATAAATTAATATTCTATGGTAAGGTACTGAAATTTGACATAATCCATGAATAACCATTATTCAATATTTATGTTTTTGTTTACATAATTAAAACCAATGCTCTGATTATAAAAACCAAAAATTTACGCATGTTCAGTAATTAATTGTAGTCTAAACAGAATAGATTCATATTAATGATCTAACAACATTTTTTTTGTTAAAGAACACCTAGTTGGTTTTCCAGAAGCAAATTTAGGTGATCAAACTCAATTTCTTCAAGCAAGCATAATTGCACACCTACATCTGGGAATACTTGTAATCTATCCAAGTGAATTGATATTGGGATTCAGTACAGAAAACAATCATCAAGCAAAGTAACATCACTTTAAAATAAATATTCGTAGTGACATCATTCATTGTTATTGAAGATTTTGAAAAAGATTTTCATATTTTTAACAGTATGATATCAGGAGATCTCATAGACCTGTTTACTGGTCTCTGTCAAGGAGAAGACACTTCAGAAATATCAGTGTTTGGAAAATCATAGATGATTTATTCTGGCTTTGAGTGAAAAAAAGCAATGTGACAACCTCATGCCTTGGAAGTTTTCATAGAATATGGAAATGGTTTTCATAATTTGGAAATCTTAAGAAGAAAATCACAAATGTATGATGATAACATCCAATAATTCTGAGGTTTTTTTTGGAATTTCTGACTAGAAAGGGATGGCTTATAATCGTGAAGTAGAAAGAAATTATAGTAGAACAACAAAAATCTATGTTTGTTGTTGTTTTTTACCAGAAAATTAGTATTTTGTATCTTCCTTCAGAATATGGACCTCATCGGATGAATCATGAGTGAGTGAATCATTTTTTAGAGGGAAAATATTATTTTTAAACAATTCAGATTCAATAGTGGATGCTGTAGAAGGTATTTTTCTTTCAAACTAAACTGGACTACAAAGGGGTATTTGTCCAATGTGAAAACTTAAAATGCTTATAACTTTTTAGCGCAGCTGAATATAGAAAAACCGTAATGGAAAAAGTGTTTCATTTGATCTCAAGAACCTATGGTTAAAATTAACGCAGTGGTCAATGACTCACCCTGTACATCTTTCATCTTTTTCAAGGTTAGGTTGAGGAATGCTCACCGTCTTTGCAGTATATTTGCCTACTAATCAGTGTATTGATAATCTCAATTTATGCTTTCTTAAATGTTGCATGATGTGAAGGGTATCCACATTCGCAAATTTTGAAAGATCTTTATGATTCGATCTTTTACTAATTTTCGTCTCTGTTATGTGTTCTGTCAATATTCTAGAAAGAATGTCGGACAAGGAAAATCGGGAAAGGGAAGTGGGAGGAAGGTGGTGGTCGGTGTGTCAATGTCATGTAGAAAGCGGAAATTTTGAATTATTTAGTGGTGCGTCGATTATCTTGAATATATTCGCATTCCTATCGAACTCTGAGAGGTCGTTCTTACATTTGATAATTTCGTATTGTTCAAGTAATGTAAGCTTTTTGAATTTATTTTCTCTGTGTAATATTTCCAAATAGTCCAGTGTCGTTTTGTGGTGTTGTTCCGTTAAATGGTTTCCTAGTGCAGAGTTCGGTCTGTTTTTCTGATGTTCATCAAATCTTTTTCTCACAGTACGTGTAGTCATGCCAATATAAAAGCAGAGGCAGTCTGAACATGTTATTTTGTATATGCCACTCTATTATTCTTTTATTGACTTGGATTTGTTATTCATTAGAAACTTTTCTAAGGTCTTGTGTGTCGTCTGTTCACTATGTTGTAACCATATTTATCCATGATTTGATTGAACTTCTTGTTGAATTTTTGATAGAATGGAATGGACACAAAACGTTTTTGTATCGAATAGTGGGGAAATACCTCAATGATAATATTCTTTCTTTTTATTGAACTAAGCACGCCATCTATGAACTCTTTTTGATATCCGTTATTTTCACCAATTTGATAAATAATTTTGAGTTCTTTATTGAAATTATATTCCGAACGTGGGATGTTGAGGAGTCTGTTGAAAAAAATCCGGAACTCTGTTCTTTTTATTGGCGGAGCGTGGTGTGACTGGAAGGGTATGATCGTATCTGTCTGAGTGGTCTTCCTGTAGATGTCGTAGGAGAAGGAGTAGTTTTTATTTAATTTAATTCAATTTAACGGAACAACACCACAACACGACACTGCACAATTTGGAGATATTACACAGAGAGAATAATTTCAATAAGCTTACATTACTTGAACATTACGAAATTATCAAATGTAAGAAAGACCAACATTTATTATACGAGTACGGGAAATAATTCTAGAACAAGCGCACAAATGCTCATGACCTCACGTCAGTGCTTCTCTATTTTTTTCTATTTAGGATTATCATTCATTGGAGAAATTATTCATCAAGATATGGCCCTATAGACTGAAATTTAGCACGTGCAGACAAAAATATTTAAGAAAAACATTTAGAGAAGCACTGACTTGAAGCCAGGAGCTTTTGAGCGTCTCTTCCAGTATTCTAGAAGAGTTTGATACTAATACAACAGCCACGATGAATGAACAAAGACATAGCTCAAATTAAAAATATAAAATTCCCTTCTCTAAAAAACCAATCAACTGTAGGCATATCAACACCATCGAAAACTATATAGAATGTATTACTTTCACTTCGCTCATAGTCGGACAGACAAATTCTTGTCCTCTGAAAATCCTTATATATTCAAATCCGAATTATACAAAAACGATGATTATTCGGAATCGAATCTTCTGAAACCTCTTAATGACTTCTACGAGCATTTCATTAAACATTTTTAGAACACGAATTGTCAACATCCATAATTTTTCCGTAAATGAACCATTTCGATTAATTAACTGAAACTGAAATAATAAGTTCGAAAGCTGTCAATCGAATACGTATGTGTGAAAGCATTGACCACTGAATTTTCTGACGGACTTTTCGACATTTGTCTATTCCGATTTTACGAAAAATCCATATGCTCAGACGTATAATTTGGGGCTTTTCTGTAAGTTTGAGAGAAATGGGGCATGCCAGGAAAAAATTTCCTATAGCTCTGTTTTCGACGGTCGCCTTAAAGTTTCAATGAGCCAAGATTCGACACGGAACGTAAATGTCGACATAAACTGAAATATTTATTGAAAATTGAAAATAAAGAAAAATGTTTTACAGCAAAAAACGGAAAGCCTATATGGCTATAATTATCCCATAGTATTGGGGTAATGGTGACAGACGGCCATCATTATCCCAAGAAAAATAACAGTTTCAGTTACAGTAATCACATATATATAAATTTTTTCAGTATCGGTACATGCTTTGTGAGCCCAGTTTCCACACCTCAACCATAACTCCCCATTTTTTCCGAATTCCCGCCTATTGAACATATGTCGCTTCCATTCGCATCTTCGTAGAATTTGTCATCATTATCCTCATCTTCTGAACTTATTTCCCGGTAGGTTTTCTTATTTTTTCCTCTTGTTAACTTCACTCTCTTTTCCTTTATTTCGTTTTCTTGGCGATCGTTGTAGAACACCTTTCTTTTATATCCTTGCTGCATATTCGGCGTCCTCTGTTTTTGCCGAGATATAAATTTTTATTTTTTTTTTCTTGGAGAACATCTTTGTTTGGGGTGGACGTGATTATTTGGGAATACTGCTTTGCGGCCACCCTTTTACTGTCACCAGTCTTAGGTTTTGAGGACCCTGGTATTGATCAAATTTCGTGGAATGACTTTCCAACATCTGAGTTTTGTGATTTTTGTGAAGGCTCCAATGTTTCAGAATGTGCATGGAAGTTGACACTGTTGAAGGGGTGGCGTGTTGCTCTTTTATGGAGTTTTTGATGTTGTTGGGTAACAGGAACGCCGTGAATAGGACCAGTAGAATCTTTTATACTGTTAAGAATTGTCTCAAGTTCAGCTGGCTCAAAGTCTTCCTCAGTGAATATATCTGGATTAAGGACAAATCCCTGTTGCTCTAAATCCATTCAGAGTTTTTTCTGGAGTAGCTACTCTAATGAATGCCAAGTTGAAAAGTTCCGCAATTTCAAATGGAGTTATTTTTTCATGAGGATGATTCCATAAATATTTGCTGCATTCTGAATTGAATGCTGTCTTCAGCAGGCCATAAAATGCAACATCGAGTGGCTGCATTTTGTGTGAGGTATGTGGAGGGATCGATAGAAGAGAAATACCGTTAGCTCTGCAAAACTCATAAGCTTGAAGAGTGGAGTGGGTTAAATGATTATCTGATATAAGGAGAACCGGATCTTCCTGACTCGGTTTCACGAAAGATTTGAAATGTTGCAAATATTGTTGGAGTAGTTCCTCTGAGATCCACCCTTTATCCGAACAGGTATAGAGGGCTCCTGCTGGACCTCCTTTTTGGAGCTGCAGATTCATCCACTTTCGCGGATAAATGAACATTGGTGGTACATAAATTCCGGTTGCGCTATAAGCACACACCACTTCTATATTTCGACCTCTTTCCCGGCTTGTGGCAAATCCAACCTGTTTTAATGCCTTCTGAGCAAAAATATTTCGTGGCGTCTGAACTGTGGAGATTCCTATTTCATCGGTGTTGAAAATTCTATGAGCCTCAAAATAATACTTGGTTAGTAATTTTTCTAGGTTTGTGAAAAATATGGAAACCTCCTGCCTACTGAAAGCTATTATTCTATTAATGATGTTGCTTGCGAAGTGCGATTGACGAATTTTTTCATGTATCCATACAGCCAGTCACACCAGCAGTTTTAGAATTTTTGTTAAAAGGAAATGACAGATTGTTTCTAACGGCATATTCAAAAGCACATTTTTAATTTCTGGCCAGGAGATTCCGTAAAAAGTTTTGAGAGATGGATGATATGTTGCGCTAACAAAGTCTCCTCATGTTTTGAAAAAACAGGTTTTCTTCCTAATGAAGGTCCATTAATACTATTTTGCTTCATTCTTTTCTGAAGAATACTTCTCGGAATTTTGAAAGCTTTGGATACCTCCTAACACTTCTGCCGTTTATCACTGCTACAATGGCATCTGAAAACCATGCTAACGTTACCTTCAACATGATTAGCCTACCTACTGACTTTTCGGTTATCCAATAAAGATAATATCATTTCATCGCTGATTGGGTAATTGTGGCTGGCTTTCATTACCCCAGAGTTATCGGCTACGATTACCCCAAAATAAGCTTGTTATAATTTATACTGAAAAAATTTCTAAAATCAAATAAATCGGTACTTACTTTTGTTTCCTCCTGAGTTTATGGTTAAACAAAGAATACACAACACCAAATTTTGTTGACTGAAAACGATGATCTGGAATTCGAACTTGCCAAAACAAATAAGCCTTACATACTGAGGCACTTAACCTGAAAAGTGAGGATAGCGTCTTCCATTGGGGAATCCCCAGCCTGTCTTTGGATATCCAGTTCAGGTACTCACTAAGAGATGGCGAAACTATACCATATTATGAAATGATCATTATATCGTTACATTTGTGGTGGCTCCTATTACCCCGACGGCCACCATTCCCTGGTTTCCCCTGACATCCCTATATCGTCCATAAATTAAAAATATTTTCATCAGAAATTGAAACCCAATTGACTTAGACTGTTTTCGTCTCGATATTCGAAAATTACGGACATTTCGGTAAAACGATAATACGCTGTTCTACTAGAACAAGCTCGCAAAAATATAGAAAAGCGGTGACTTGATATTTGAAGCATATGCGCGCATGCTATAAAGTCCAGTCCCTCACACCGAAACAGTGCAAAACAAAAAGAATGGAGATAGACAATTTAAATGAATCGACGAAAAATTATCTAGAATTAAACCAAACTCAGTAAATATGATACGATATATGGTAGAAATATATAACATATATTAGGAATAACGATTCATAAACTTCCATATATTATTCTCCTGGTCGATGAACTTGAATTCATATATTATTATAATTATTATTCTCGTTCGACGTGTAGGTACCATTTCTAATTCGTAGAAGTACAAGAATAATATTCATTCTTTAGTTTTCCTTCAGTTTTATTTCTGCCACAATCCAATTTTAAACGGTAATATATCCCAACTTATATTTTAGGTTTGTTAGCGTCGCAGTTCCCAATTTTTCTGTGGTCATAATAAACTTGGTTCAGGAACTCAAGGATTTGCCGAAAACTGCTCTATGATACGACCGGGTGCAAACCAGCGGGAACAGATATTTTCAGAACCTTTTCGTTAAATTGTATCTCATGAGACATAGTATTGTTAATACGGTTGAATTTTGAGAAAAAAAATATGGCACGATAAGGGCCTTTGAAAAGTAAACGAAAACGAAAGAAAAATTAATAATGAAATTCTGATAATAAGAAAAAATGACTCGAAAAAATATGCGAATTCTGGAGTATCGACTTCTGCCTACCTGGTTTCACACTACGGCTGAATTAACTTGTCCAGGCACTCACGAGCGAAAATAGTCACTTTTTCACTAGAGTTCTAATTTGTAGATTTAACGAGAAATTCATTTATTGCGAAGAAAAGTGTTGTACTTCATCGGATGAACGCAGTTTCAGTACTCGTTTTGTTCGACATAGGTCATATTCTCCAACATATGTTACGCGTGAACCGGAGAATGAAATGAACATATACAGAGTGTATTACCATTGAACCGAGCAAGCAACTTGGAATAAAAATGAATGAATTCAACAAAATTTAACTAAAATAATAAGTTGCAGTAACAAATTAGAAATCATTGACTTGAGGTCAGATGGCACTTTTGTTGAGCTACATCGGAAAAATAGTCAATTATAAATCTCTAAGCACTCTATCTGTTCAAGTAAACGAGAGTTTTTTCTCGTTCTCTGGAAAAATTTACGAATACAACTGCCACGATAAATGAACAAACCTATATCTCAAATCAAAAATAACTTCTTATAGTTTTCGCTTAGTTTTGTTCGAAGCTTGAATTCCATTCTTTTGAAAACCTAAGCCCGTTCTCTTCTAAAATTTGACAACGTATATTAAATCAATGTAATAAAAAATTTTGATTCATTTTTCCTCAACTGAATAATAAGTCTGACCCAAGTCAATTGAATACGCATCTGTGATAGCGTAGAGCAAAAACTTTTGACGGAATTTTATTGGAGCGAGCTTATTGAGCATTTGTCCAAAAATTACGTGTATTGATACCACGTTTCAGAAAGTTAGAGATTTTTGGAAGTTGGGGATCCTGAAGAGGCTCTATTTTGCCTTGGCACAGACGCACCTCAACTATGTAATATTGGCCGGGGTGGAGTGACGAAAGAGTTGCCTGAAGAAGCTGGAAATAGCACAGAAGTGGCTACTGAATGTCCAGAAGACTATTTCGTTTCTCAACCGAGAGGTTATATACAGAGAGCAGAATTATGGACCCTCGAAAACTTTTTTTCTCGCTCTGTCCGTACATCAAAGAAAGTATTTGGTGACAGCAGTTTTAATAATCATCTGCATAATACAAGGAATAGAGGAATGTGGATAACTCATTCGAGGACGGACAGGACGATAGGTCAAAGATCAGATACCTACCTAGCTCCTTCCATATTTAATAAAATACCACCTGAAATCAAAAATGTTGTTGAAATGAACGTCTTCAAGAGAGAAATTCAAGAATGGCTTATCACGCTGCCGACATAGGAAGTTTACCAAATGATAGACATAAAGAATTCTTATGTACATACTTAAGGACGAATAATTAAGCATGCCTCATACCAGATGACATTCTATCGTTGGTTCTCTTTGTGCACCTTTGAAAATGCAGAATTGATTTGTTTTCTTTTCATAATGACTCATAAATTTTCCTCACAAGACAATTTCATGAAATTCATTTTTATTTTTGAAATCATGTAAGATGTAACTTCAAGAACTACTGGTTGAATAAACGTCATAATTATTATTATTATATACTTTTTGTCATTTCTCTTAAGTAAATGAAATTGAGGTAAAAAGAAGCTGCAAATATGAAATTCGAGAATATGTAAGATATTAGGAAGGTCCAAATATGCACAAATTTTTGTTTGAATTCGTCCGATATTTTGTTAGGTATAAAATATTAAAAATTGTTTTTTTGAGAATATTTGAAAAATTTTCAGCTTGTTTATTCCTGCGAAAATTTTCAAGCTTGTTTGTTTCAACCTAATTCTGTTATCTTCAAAGTTACAACTTGATCCGATTGATATTCTGGGAGTTATAGAGAAAAACAATTTTCAGATGCTCATAATTGCTGAATCATTGGCCGGATTTGGCCTCATAACGAACTTGTCTGAGATATTCATTCCTTCGGCCTACCCTGAAAATTTCTGCTCTCTAGCTCATTACGTTTGGACGTAATCGTGTCCACTGACGGACAGAATCGATTTTGACCACGGGTTCTCGATCAGCGAATTCTCGCGAAATGATTAATACCACTTTTATCAAATATTCAAAAAATGTGATTTTGGCAAATCTATAAGCAATCTGTTCAAGTGAACAAAAGCGCCAAAACTAAATTTTGGGTATTTGAAAACTAATGATTCTCCTATTACGAAAAAACCAAAATAAATTCAACTATACCATAACTTTTCATAAGGCTTTCTAACGTTACTATCTCAAATGTGTCAAAATGGCCGCTATAGGAGAAAACAACCGTTTGTTGACATTAAACGTTGTGTTTATTTATCATTTTGTAAGATAAAATGATTGCATATACATTTCCAAATTGTTTTCTCCATGTTAAAGAAGAGTTGAAGACAGTTGAATGAATTATTTCTGTATTTTAATTCTTTATTTTATTTAATCGCTCAAGTGAAACAACTAAAGCATAGAAAAAGAGAGTGTTTTTTTTTCTAGACGTTGGCAAAAATCGAATAAAAGAGGATATGAAAAGTCTGATTCCTATTTTATAAATCTATTCGAATGGATGATAATAACAATAATCAATTGAATATCTTCAAATTCTTTGTCGCAAAAGGTATAAATGTAGAATACC
This sequence comes from Micraspis discolor, assembly GCA_030674115.1. NCBI lineage: Eukaryota > Metazoa > Arthropoda > Insecta > Coleoptera > Coccinellidae > Micraspis > Micraspis discolor. The sequence goes on along the minus strand of JARTUT010001311.1, from coordinate 2,015,106 downwards.
AGTATTGAGAATGATATTACCTTAATATTACAATTCTCCTAATGCTTTAACATATCTTTCAATATATACCTGAATGCTAATTAACTCTGACTATTGATGAAGGTATATATTATAGATAAATTACGTAACTTAGTGGAATGTCTTTATTTGCAATGGTACAACTGATTGACACAAATTAATCAGGGAACAAGAAACTTACAATCCCATCCAGAATTGCCTGGTCACTTAGTGTGCTCAAAATTTCATAACGAATTTAATACCTTTGCCTGACAGATCCTGATGACTTCTCAATAGTTACAATGTTACCATCTCTTAAAAAATATCCATTTAGACCGCTTTTGAATGTTACTTTGAATCAGGAAACGCTTCAATCCAATTTCTTGAATATCGGACACCTCTTCAAATGATCTACCGAGTGCTTTACCACATATTTTTGCATATGTTTTGTCTTAAGTCATATATATCGATTCAGATTTTTTGAGATTAACTTGAAGATGAAGTAACATATTTTTAAATTCAATATGCAGCAAGGGAAGCCAATCTGGATTAAAGATGTCGATTAGATCAGTTTGAATACAATAAGTTCTCACTGCATATAAATCAATTCAACATTTAAGTCTTCACATGGAATAAAATGCTTTGAGCATACTGCTGCGTATTTTGTTATTTGTAGGTGTCAGATCACCTTGAAATATAACATTTCATTAACAATTTTGTCTCGTACCAAAGAGATCATTCATTTCAGTCATATGTTCACAATTTAATATAGAATGAATTCGGAAAAATCGAAGATTGTCACGATTTCCTGCATTTCCACAGTTAACAACACAACAAAAGTTTGGTATTCTGAACAAATACCAATTGAGCAATTTACTGAAAGACTCACGAATAAACCAACTGTTTACTTTCTAAACGCTTTGTTTTTCCTACAGCGGATCAGCTGATCATGACAGCAGGTGGGAAAGCTCTATACTAAAAAAACAGCTGAGCTAGAAAGCAAATAAATAACTGTCAATTGATTAAAAAGTTCTCTTTAGTCTATGCAACTCTCGAAATAAGGTTACTTATCAATTAGAATCATCGATAATTTGAATTTACAGCGGTTTTCTCTTGTACCGCTAGATCAGGATCTGTGAGAACAGTACAGAGTTCCGAAATCAAATGTTCGGACCACACGAACGACTGCGAACTCTTGTTCCTTCCCAAGCGAACGGGTGGGAACAACAAATTACGAAAAATTACAGTTCCGAACTGCGACGTGAGCAAATCTAGAGACATGAAATCAATTGAATCTTCAATCCGGAAAATTAGACATTATTATTATCTATGCCTGATTCAAAAATCATTTAAATGAAATAGCCCGCTGTTTTACTATAGCTTACAGGACTAAAATAAGCGCACAAAAAATATTCTAGGAAGATGAGATTTCGAAATATGCCTTATAACAATAACATCCATAAATGTATAATTTTTCTACCCTGAGAGTTTTCACAAAATTTTGCTTTCTCCTTTCAACGTTATTCGTCTGAAAGTATGAAATTTTCTAAAATTGGAAATGAGAAATGTCAAAAACTCCGTTTCCCCTGATACGTTTTCGATGGATATCGGTCCAAAGGGGAAAATTAAACAAAATGGCTCATTTACGGTAAAATAATTTATATAGAAATGTCACAGTTTTCTATATTAGCAATGGAATTCATACGCCTTCTTTCGATTAGGTTTTAGGGGAAGGGAATTTGAGCTTCGATCGAATCTGAAGGAATAGGATATATAGGTTTGTTCATTCACATCACACTGTTGCAGAATACAAGAACAGATTCTAGAACACGCACTCAAAAGCTACTGACCTCACGTCAGTGCATCTCTATATTTTTTTTCAATTCAATATGTAAGTTGGCTGATTCAAAGAGTTCAAACAGTCCGAGAAAAGCTCCTGACCTTCATCAGTCAGTTTCTACATTTTTCAGTGTATCTTTCAGTTATCTTGACTCTAACTAAAATGAAATGATCGAAACGCTGTCATTACGGCATGAAATTTCTGGTTCAATAAGCTATTAATATTCCCGAATATTTCTGTCAGACTTCCTCAAGCCATGAAACCGAACAACCGTATAAGACCTCCACGTATAGGCAGATGTACGCCCCAGTGGCAACAGCTAATTTATATTTGAAATGTTAATCCTTCAGAAACTAGGAAAGGGCTTAAATTACACACGTCTCAAGACTATGTCGAGCATTAATAATGACTACTGCTCGAAATTCTCCTAGGTATTAATCTAACTTAACGTGGGGAAATTCAACTCCTGGTGACTTCAGATTACCACTTTAATATATTCTAAAACTTCCCGCCGGTTGAATAATCTACCCTGTACACCTCCACGTACCCATCTTCTATCCCCATTCACTCCCCTCAATTTACAGCATTGAAAAGAGACGCGTAGGTCTAGTAAGCCTTGGGAGTCTAGAACCGCCATCTTAAATCAATATTATATAAAATGGGAGGAATCTCAGTTTTAGACGAAGAAATAGCGCACCTTCGAGCGGGAAAGAGATATAAATATCTAATGTACGACTAGAGAAACAGAGAGAGACATTCTCGTAGGAGGAGGACCGTGGATTCATCCGCGAGCTTGCAGGGAAAATGTCTAAGGCGCATCTTAAGGAAGAAGAAGACGGAGCATAGAGTTACATCCGGTGGAGAGGAAGATGAAGGGTGATACCTGTTAAATATGCATGGGACAACGAAGTATAGGATATAAGGAGGAAGTACCGCCATTTTCTAGTAACGCCCACTGGATTTTTCCTCTGAAACTCCTTGGAATCCGGGAAGGAGCTTAGGATGTTCGATATTCAGGGTCAGAGGGGAAGACAGCGGGATCGGGTCTTAGGAGCGTTTGGAATAATTATTCATTTCAGGAGTTAGGAGAGGAATTAACGAATTTTGCCATCGAGGATTTCGGCTAAGGAGTACGGCTTGCCCGAATAAAACTTCAATATGTAACACCATTCGAGATAAAATATTGCGGGCAAAATTTCTCGATTGCAAATTAAAAAACCGATAATCAACAAACTTGATTCATACAAGAGGGACATTTTACCTGTTAAAATTTCATCTCGAGTGTTATTCAACACGACTATTTCACAAGAAAATACGTCTAAGGCCCGTTTGCATCCGTGACCCTTAAAAGTACCGCTTAGCTAAGTGCCGCTCAAAGTTAAGGGTTGGTTGAATTTATTTCCAGTTACACGCTGTCACTTAACAGTAACTCATCCCGACGCTTCACTTTTTCGATCTGCTGATATTTCACTATCTCAATGTGTGCAACTTTTCCTAGTTAGTAGTATATTTCGTAAACCTCGATCCAGTTTCACCTGAGTGCCTAAAAATTTCTACAAATGCCTTTCTGCTAGGTTGTTGTCTATTGGGGAAACGTAACGCGTACTCCCGCACTGCTTCTCGCGAATTTCCGTTAGCGAACCCGTAAATAAACAGCATATTCCGATATTCAATACTTGAGAAAACAGTCATATTCTTTTTTGTAGATGTGTATAAGTTGAATTAATTCGTTAAAGTAAATGTTCTTTTCTTAAGTTCACTTAATAACAAATTTTGTCAAATTTAAGTTAATTTGCATATCTTCGAACCCATGCAAATGTCAAGTATTGCTCAGCTCAAGATTAAATTCTGCCATATTGTTCATTTTTATTCGTGGTATTCATTTCCGGCGGCCCCTGCGGGGCCGCCAGATACGCACCAACACACCCTCTAACCCGCCTCCTCCTCAAACCTTTGTTTACAACTTAGCTGTTTTTATGTTACTACTAGTAAGCCAGTAGATCCATAAGCCCGTAGATCAATATAGGCCAGTAGATCCATAAGCCCATAGATCAATATAGACCATAGATAAATGAGGCCCATAGATCAATAAAGCGCACAGAAATACGAAACATGGCAAAAAATCCGTTGAAAGCAAAGAAACACGAAAGAACTCAAAAGCCCAAAGGAACCCAAAAACCCTGAAGGAACGCAAAAAAAACCGTTGAAAGCGAAAAACACGAAAGAACTGGAAGAAACACGAGAGAACGCGAAGCAACACGAAAAACGTGATAAAACACGAAAGAACGCGAAAAACACGAAAGAACCTGAGAAATCACAAAAGGATCCGAAAAACACAAAAAAACGCGAAGAAATACAAAAAATCGCAAAACTCCAAAAGTAACCTTAGAAAACCCGAAGGAACGCAAAAAAAATCCGTTGAAAGAGAAAAAACATGAAAGAACTGTAAGAAACACGAGGAAACGCAAAAAAACACGAAAGAACCCGAAGAAACACGAAAGAACGCGAAAAACATGAAAGGACCCGAAGAAAGACGAAAGAACGCAAAAATCCAAAGGAACCCAAAAACCCCGAAGGAACGCAAAAAACCGAAAGGGCGTAAAAAAACTCTAAGGAAGGCTAAAAACCCCGAAGGAGCACAAAAACCGAAAGAGTGCAAAAAATACCAAAAGAACATGTAAATCGCACACCCTGTATTACATTTTATTGAAATTAGCTCCCGTACGCGGAAAACCACGAAAATTTGAGGAAAACTCTAGTGAAAGTCAGCGCTAGGAATGCGCAACTCAGATGTGACACCCTGTATATGAATCGAAAATATTTTATCGAATTAAGAACCCGTAAGCAGAAACAGCCGAAATAACTCGATGGAAAGTATTTGTTAATAATAGGCAATAGGTTAATAATAGGGACACCCTGTATATAATTGATTCGCAGTAGGTGCTTTTTCAAAAAAAAACTAAAATGATATTATTTCAACTCCAGCATCGATTCACCCTCCGTGAATTTTACTAAAGTTGAATAAAAAAATTATTATTATTCGATAAAGCTCTAAAGATGTGCACATAAATAGAGGCTACTCAATTTCCAGTTGTTCCCGCATAAACCGAGTGGAACGGATTTATTCTGTGATTCTATACAATTGCCGCAAGGTCTATGTTTTCAAGACGATTCATCTCGAAACCCGTTCGGGTTTCTTCGTGGAAATTGTGACAGAATGGAATAATTCTCGACTTTCAAAACGGAAAATTTCGGTCTTATCTCTCTACTTGGATATGAAAATGGGTTTCTACTGCCCGAACGAAATAGTAATGTCAAGATTACGTTAGATAAAAATTGAGGGAATGGAATTTTAAAAACATTATTTTAGAAATATAGAACGTTTCTCCGTGATTTCTGAGGCCGTTTGAATTGAATTAAAAGAAAGATTACACTATATGTGAGGAATCCTACCTGCAAAAGGTTTTTATGAAAATATCCATTGATTACGAATGATGAATATAGGTAGTCATATTTTGATAGATTCATTTATATAAATAAATACAACCAAGCACGATGAATTTTACACGGTCATTCCTATGTTTCTTTGTGGAGTGAAAATTGAAATTTACAACCCGAATAAAGTATTATCTGCTATCTGCAAATCCTTACCTGCGAAATATTCATTTTGATTTGTTTATTGTTTGGTTGCGATTACAATACATAAGATTAAAATGTCAACGACAATTGTTATTTCAGAGTAGGAATCGACTGGGGGTGAAATGAATTGGCTAGTGATTGCCAAACTGGTTCTATGCTGAGTACATTTTTGAATTTCATAAATACATATCGTAGACTGTTAAACTATAAGAAAATACCTCACCAGGGCTCTTACGAATCGTATGAATTGAAAAATTTTTAAAATATTTTACGGGGTATGTATTAAAATTGTAATTGAAATTATGTGACAATGTTCTGTGAACGTCGGACGTGACTGATGATCTGGAAATTTGCGTTTGAGCCGAAGTAAGCTATTTTCAGCAATTAATTTAAAATATTTTTAATTGCGATTGGAAGATACGAATAGCCCTATCCAAACGACCGATTCTCGGGAAGTACACATATGAAAACGGCTTTTCCTGATCGTGTCCGTGGAAAAAGCCTTTTTCAACTTTACCGGACCATCTTTCGCGAAAAACCGGGAAATCGGTGTTTTAGATAATTTTTTTGAAAATGTTAGCGTGGTCGTAAAGGCGTGTGAAATGCACCTAACGAAAGTCCGTCTTATGAACTTTACGGTGCTTGCTTCGCTCGCGAGATCGCCTTCCCCTTTCTACCTCGAAATACCGCATTTCTAAACCCCTCGCCGACCCAAAGTTTTTTGATATCCTTCGGTGGTTACCTATATCGAACCATCGATTACCACAGAAATATTCCTTACTTGTTTTTAATATATTACTAGTAAGCGGGTAGATCAATAGGCCCATGGATCAATATAGACCATAGATCATAATGGACCATAGATCAATATAGACCATAGATCAATATAGACCATAGATCAATATAGACCATACACAGACATAGATCAATAGGGCCCATACATCAATGAAGCGCGCAGAAACACGAAACATGTCAAAAAAACCCGTTGAAAGCCAATAAACATGAAAGTACTGGAAAAAACACGAGAAACGCAAAAAAAAACACGGATGAATCCGAAGAAACACGAAAGAAACCGAAGTTACACGAAAGAAACCGAAATTACACGAAACAACGCGAGAGAACACGGAAGAACCCCAAGTAACACAAATAATTCAAAGGAACCTGAAAAATCCCGAACGAATACATATAACTTGAAAGCGCACAAAAAACTCGAAGTCACGCAAAACAACCCGGAGAAATACAAGAAAACCTAAAGCGCGCAAAAATCGAAAGTACTTGTAAATTGCACACCCGTATATCACCCGAACGTAAACTCATTGTAAATTACACACACTGTATGACATTTCATCGAAATCAGCAAAATAACTTGTAAATTGCACACCCCGTATATCACATGATCGCAAATTCATTGTAATTCGCACACCCTGTATGACATTTTATCGAAATTAGATCCGATACGCGAAAAAAACATGAACACTTGCATATGTAGGACACCCACTATATAATCGATTCGCAGTGGGTGCTTTTTCCATAAAAATGCAGAAGGAAAAACTCTCGAAGAAAGACTCTGGTGAAAGTCAGTGCTTCCAATATGCACAGCCCGTATATGAATCGAAAATAATTTTTCCATAAAAAATAAACCCAAAGAATATCGTTTCAACTCCATCAATTTTACAAAGGTGAAATAAAAATTATTCGAAAAAGGTCTGATCGTGTATTCATGAACAGAGTGCTTAGCCGTTTTTCCCTGAATAAACTAAGTGTGTCGGATTTTAACATAGGATATCATAAGTTGGATCGGAGCTCAGAGAGGGCAATGAATTAGCGCGAAAATAGACTGAAAAATGACGATTTTGAAACGCTTATTTGAGGTGTTTTTCTTTCGATTCGTGAACCGCAGTTGCTGTCTAGAGATTCGGAATCTCCTGTAGATTCTTATTCGAGTGCTTGAAAGGCGCTAACAATCTTCCACCACCCATATCGAGCGAAAAATTGATGGCGGATTTTCAAATTTGCAGCTCGCGTTCTGCTATCATCGGAATCGTATGAGAAATTGTGACACTTGACCTCGAATTTTCGAGAAAATTGCCGAATTTGGAATGAAGAATTCGCGGCCTTGACTCGCTACTTGGATGTGAAAATGGGTACCCAGAGATGGGAAATTTCACGTAGATTTGTTTTCTACCGATCGCGGGGCGATTTATATCGTTTTTGACTGGCACGGAGGGAAAACGTAGGTGCGGTTTTTGACGTTTCAGGGAAGTCGGGAGTCTAAAAATTGCCGTTTTATATGCATAATTTTCGTATAGATTTCGAGGGGCTCCGCGGCTGAGCTCGTAGCCACGTACGGGGACGTTCTTCGTCCAGAAAAAGCGACCCCCCCCTGCCCCGCGAGATGCTCCGGCTTCATAGGAGTACTTTCGCCCGTTTTTCGCCTTTGGGCGATTTCGCGAAAATGACCGATTTCGCGATTTTCATTTGAAAATTTCGGGAACTTTAAGAGCGCCCGGGGCGCGTTTCGGGGTCGCTTCTCCTAGAAGAGGATACGCCTTTTTCGATCTGTTTTAAGATTGCCCCGGGTTCGGCCCTGCGGGTCTCACGCTCGGCTACGCCTCGCGGGTCCCTGGCGGGACCAATTTTGATTTTTTCTGGTTCCCGATCTTATCGCTATTATTATATGGAAGATTAATAATATTCATGACTGTTTTGAACCTACAATGTTTTGAAATGGATTATCATAAAATTTGCGTTTCTGATTTTTATGTTTTTCTGACTTGAAACCGTAATATTGTTGGAAAAATAAAAAGTTAAGTGAAAAGTTGATATACCGTTTAAAGGTCTATTACATGTACTAGTTTTTCCTAGAAAAAAAACAACTACTCGTTCACCAATTTTCAATGGTACAGCTCACAAGAAAATACCACTAAGATTGCACTCTTTTCAATTTCACAACACCCGGTTTAAAACATTTTTTAACATTAGTAAGTACCTATTTTATAACGTGTTTACTGCCCTTTCTCATGATATGATCAGATTTGATGTAGCTGTAAGAATAACAGAGATATTCTTGTCTTTAAAGGGAAAGCAAAAAATTCCGAAAAACCAAGAAGTGTTGAATAACTCGATAACCATCAACTTTTCGAAAAAGTGTTATAGGACATTTTTATTGCAAATGACTTGTACTATTAGCTACTGAAGTTTGGCACCTACTATAGTAGACACCCTGTATTATAGAATTCCGTGATAGAAATTATTAGCGCAAATACATTCGAACACCACAACAGGACAAATTGTTTTAAGGTTAATATTTCGCCCTTAAATAGTTGAGTGATCATAAATGAGCGCTTAAATTAAAGGTCCGTTTTAGCCATTTATGTGCCGCTTAAGAGTTGGTGCAACGCAATTTAAGTTAAGGGTTCATTTGAAGGGACGTAATACTAAGTGAGGTTGGTGCAACCGTCCTAACAGTAATATCGTCACATTTCAAAAGGTAACGATTTATGGGACAAAAAATGTTTTTATATAGAAAATTGGAACATGTTTGAACTAATTTTTTAAGTAAGAGTTACAATTGTTAAAGTAAATTATTTCTGGATTTCAGAAGACGCAATAACATCTAATGGAATATTTGTACTTCTGGTTCTCTTCTGTGATGATTTTGGTTAGCGGCAGATTCATGATTGTCAATAAGTTTTAAATGATGTTCTGCATCTAGTTGCAAATATGTTTATACGAAGTGTTCACTCGAACGTCTCGTAATTTTGATTTACTCTTGTTTATTAACTCCATTTTTGGCGCAATGATGAAATAGCCGATGCGCTATATGGAAATAGTTTTTTAATTTTAACTCTTTTGTGATAATTTCAATATTATCTACTGATGTTTTCATCTATTCCTATTTTGAATTTATTCCTACAGGCATGTTTTTTACCGAATTCCTCTTTCCCGATTCGGTAAGGAGCCAAAGAAGTCTTTCAGTTGTTATAATACTTTTGGATTTATCGATCTCTATTCCGTAAGTCCAAGGTGACTAATTGTTTTCAGACTCATTCGAACAGCAGGCTGTTCTACTATCTTCAATTAAATTGACCTTATCTATTCTACAAAAAATTGATGCACAATTGAATACATCCATGAGAATAATTACTGGCACTATAAGGATCTACAGGGGTTCATTGGTTACCAGTTTTGTCTAATATTGTCCCTCCCCATATTCGCAGACATACCTACTGCAGCTCTGAATTCTTGGAATAAATATCATTCTTTTCCCAATTTATTTCCAATTATTTCATATTTTCCACGAAATAGAATTCCCAGATTGAAGTCACGTAAACCATTATGGCATAATACGTTCTTCAATATGAATATAAGTGATAAAGAATTATGGAAGACTGAGTGGAACTCTTACGAAATGTTCAATAAGTATCTCATTTCTGATCCTTCTGAAAAAGTTTCTTGTTTTGATCTTCCAAGAAAAATTTGGACAAGGAGAAGCAGAAGAAACAATATCTCATCTCATCAATAGTAGTCCCATATATAAATTTCAAGATGGTTTTAGGGCTATTCATGATGTTTTCAATTATTTCTTGGAATGGGTTATAAATTTCAAACGAATATGATACGTATTTTTGTTATTCAGTTCTTTTTCTCTGCTTTTGTCTTTTTATTTCCAGATTCAATGTGAGAACCTTGAAGAAGTCTCTGTCTCCATCAATAGAAGACCACTCTTGAAGAAAGAAGTCCCTAAAATATATTTCAGCTTATTTTTGTACTTTCACACTTAGGCGGGGAGCCAGGGTTTTTTTATTGGGGTTTTTTTCTCCAGGCTTTTATGTGATACGCCGAATTGTATGACACCCCTTCACTAACCCCTGATCTATATGCTTCATTGTTTGCTAACTGAATATTGTCAGCCAAAAGTTCAAAAGAATATATATATCTATTCTACATGAATTGAAAAATTGCAAATAACGATATTATCTAAGCGGCATTGTCATCTTGAGAAATAATGGCTATTTTTCAATGCAGAATCTAACACACAACTGATTCTCTCTTTGAGCACCAAATAAAGGGAAAATTCTCCTAATAATTTCTTGTACAATATTTGAATTGAGGGTAGCGTGGTTGTTTATATTTTACCCGAAGCTATCTCAGTTAATATTGATCGTACAAAAACGCTTAAATGGGCGAATTGTAATATTTTTATGGGCATTCAGTACAAGGAAATGCATAAAAGCATCGTAAACCTAAAAATTTTGTGTGAACTCATATTTTTTTCTAATCGGGAAAGCTCATTCTTCTGATTTCAAATATATCTTCATTGAGGTTCTCTGGCAGTTTTCTGAAAATAGAGTTATTTTCCTCTACATGTAAGGCAGCTTTGGAACGCCACACGACAACGATGCAATTTCTTCATATCAAATAAACCATGGATATTGAAACAACTGATATTTATTTTATTTTTTGATTAACTGAAAACTAATTTAGTGTTCGAAATATCTGCCACTTAGTTCTACACACATTAAGTATTTGAGGATATTTCTTATCATGTCTGGATTGTTATTGACGTTATCAATTTCTTACTCCTTTCTGGTTTCAATATCTTCAATATTTGCGGACGGTCAATATACACTTCAGATTTCAAATATCCCCACAAAAAAGTGACCAATGGGCTCAAGTCGGGATTGTTAGGGAGCCATAGAATGGTCTCATTACTGCCAATCCACGTATCATTGATTCTCTAACAGGTAGAACACCATGAGCTGGTCTCTGTCATGTTGCCAAATTATATGGCGTGAAATATTCGAAGGAAGCAAGTAAATTTCTTCGTCAATTTGATTTTGAAGGAGCTCCAGATATTTAATTCCTGTTAGAGATCCATGGTAATTCAATTTTCCTTTGACACGAATTTTTACTATGCCGCACTATACACCAATGGACTGTCATCTGATCTCTGACATGGTTGAGTTTTCCTTGGATTTTAGGCTGTCCATTAATGTGAATTTTTGAATTAGGCTGGTTGGCCCTGTTTAAACTGGATGCATCGGTCTAAAGAATATTATTCAAAAATATCTAGATTTTCTTCTTACTAGCGTAACATAAGTCCTCAAATTTCTATTCGGCTTTGTTCAATCGAATTGGTTAATTTTTGAACTTTGGTATATTTAAAATCGTGTATACGATACTTTTTTTTTAATTTTGTACTTTGCTGTATGAATATTTGCAAATATTGGCTGCAATCGCATATGGACTTACTTGGGTTTTCTAAAAAAAATGTGAATATTTCACTAATTTTACCTAAGAACTTTCAAATAAATTGATTACCTTGGAAATAGAGAAAGATTTTCAATCCTTGCTTCTCATTCTCTTGAACAATCCTAGTTTTTAATTTCATTAACCCACTATTTCGTTAACGTTTACAAATGTTTTCTCACTAGAAAATCTTCTGCGTGGGTAACTTCGTTTTTATAAAAACTGAGACAATATCATGTTTTTCTTTCACAGAATAAATTATTTTTAAATCTAAACTTACAAATTCAAATAAAATGTCAAGTAGAAGAATATAATCGTGTATTATACATGGCAAATTCCATATAAATAAATCACAGCATTCTTGAATAGCATTCTATAGCTTCTTCAGATAAAAAAATATATTTTCAAAGAATTGCAGAAAATAGCCCAAATAAGGTCTAAATAATTGAAACCAGAAAAAAGATATTAACGGATTGGGAAAATGAAATATAGGGCGTACTATTGAAAAAAATAAGAGTGCACATAAAATTTTTAAGTTTATGGTATCTTTATTATTATTTCTTTGTACTGAATGTTCGTAGAAAATACTAAAAATTCGCCTGTTTAAACGTTTTTGTACGATCATTATGAACTGAAATATACAGGGTGTAACTAAATAAGTGTAAAATATTTAAGAAGGTGATTCCTCATCGAAAAAAAAGGTAGGATCTTTCATATAAAGAAACTTCATTGGAGCATCCCTTGTTGCGATAGAACCCCTCAAAGGGAGTACATAAAATTTGTATAAACATTGTTTTCACAAGCACCAAAAAGTTACAATATTGAAATTAAACTAATTAGTTTTGTTTTTTATCATTTAGTCATTTAATGCAGGTACTAACTACAGAATAATAATAAATCCAGTTCGCATTTATGGAGATGAACCTATTTCTGTAGTTGTTCGTAAAATAATTTTTTTGCTGCGAACTGGTTTATTTTGGGCAAAAACTCATGAGACATTTTTGTTTAGAGTGAAACAGGCTATCAGAAATAAATTTTTGAATGGTAAACAAATAATAAGACAAAAAGTTACATCGAAAATAAACTTTAGGGGTTGCGTTTCCCACCCTTACAACCATGGGGTAAACCAGATAAATAACTGAATAAGTGTCTTTTGCTAGTAGGAAACGTTAGGTTAATTTCCAAATTGTAACTTTTTGGTTCTTGTGAAAAATTGTTATACAAATTACTCCCTTTGAGGGCTGTATCTCAACAAGGGATGCTCCAATAAAGTGTCTCTATATGAAAGATCCTATCTTTTTTCGATGAGAATACCTCCTTAAATATTTTACACTTATTTAGTTACACCCTGTATTTAGGGTGAACTATGTGTGTAAATTAATGGGTATGCAGCAATCTATAGAAGAACATTTTTTTCCCACTCAAGCTTTCAAAATTATATTTTATATCTTTTTCAGAAGAGATGATAAAGATATAAAATATAATATCGAATGCTCGAATAAAAATAAAGATTTTCTACTACAGATTGCTGCATACCCATTGATTTTATCACATATTTATGAATACAGCAAATATTGACCATCTTAATAAAACAAATATTGGGTAAAATATAAATAATCACCCGGTACATTATACAGGTTAACCACTGTTTTGTTCAGTTCATCTGTCAGTCTTCACGGTCGACGGTTTCTTAGAGATTACTTCCAGTATATACTGATAATATAACGAATTCAATACTGGTATGAATTCATATCACTCGAAGAATAAGTGCAAGAAATCCTCTGTCCCGACGTCATTATTGCTCAATTAACTTTGGATCTTGAAGAATATTAGAATCAATATAGCATACACAGCACAAACACTATCACATTTTCAGAAATTGAACTTGAGAGTGATGGAGTTTTTCTGAAATATAACAAAGTTTCGAAAGAAACAAAGCTCTTGCTAATAAATACAATGTTCATTGGAGTCTTGTATTTTTTAAAATCATATACCTGCTTAAGGACCAGTTTGAATAACGAAATAACGAATGCTAGGTCCACCCATCATAGATCAGTCAATGAACAATTAAAACATTTGACGTCTCCCTCCACCCTTACCATTGGTAGAAATAAGCAACCCCAACCCTATGGACAAATTGAACACCACCTCTCATTTTTATCGTCTCTTTCCACCCAGCCTTTTTTCCTTCTCTTTCCTCATGGGAAGCCACGATAACGAGCTAAAAATGAAAGAAGTATGCCGAACGAATCCAGTTTGCGCATGTCTACGGAAAAACCGACGTTTTTCTTTTTTAGGGGAGGTTTTCATACGTACTTTTCAATGCCTTCAGTTGATGAATAGAATTAAAAAGATTTGTTTGTGTCTTTCGTGTACAAGGATTTGTTACGATTAGAATCGGTGAGCATCATGTTGGTTATTCATCTTTTTTTTATGGATTTGAGGATGAAGTTTTATGACTGATGAGTGAAGGAAATGTTAGGTTCTTATTCATGAGGAATATTTATGTTTTTCAGAAATGGACAATCTGATAAGAAGAAAAAAAGGTAAACTGACCGTCTTTTATCATATGCGAAAGCTGCTATCAATATTTATGTTCAATGAAGTGATATCTCAAAATTGAAAGTTTTAGCATGGTTTATAATGTATTAATCGTTTCCAAATTCTGCAACTGAAGACCTTGGAATACCATGTATTTCTTATTATGCTTCCAACAGGAAAACTTTATTACTTGGTTGGATTTTTTTCCATAAGGAAATGTTAAAATGGAAGTAATTATGGAAAACTCAGCACATATTCACTAAATTGTGCTTGTTTTTTCCGATTCTAATGAAAATCTATGACGATACATTCAACATGAAACAGTCAAATCGAATATGGAATTTTGAAATGTGCATTTTTTTGCAAAATTCAGGGTGAGTCAAAAATGTTCACTGACCTATCTCGAGTCGACAGTGTATCGAAACATTAGAACAGTGTGATCAATAAAGTGATAGATAGAAATGCTCAATAAGTAAGCTACGTATTTACTTTGAAAGTTATTAAAATAAAAAATCTCGGTATAACGTCTATAGGTGAATGGCACTAGGCTGAAATTTCATGCGTAAATAAATGTAAGTAGAAAAAAAAATTCATTACTCTTTTCCATTTCTGATATCACAATGAAAGGTGTTTTTACAGGGACAGTCATGATTTTTTCAAACAACTTGTTTCGTTTCATACCTTTTGGTCAAAAAAGCATTTGATGTGGCGATTAAAATGAACATGAAAAAATAGTTTATTGAAGGATATTCGAGTTATCATTTTTTTTATATTCCGATGGAAGTAAGGCACCTTCTTCAGGTATTTTCTTCGCTCCATAAATTGCTGCTTGTTTCATAAGAAAGAATACAGTGAAAAAAGTATTTCCAAAAAGTCATGACTCATCCTCAAATAAATACCCTTTATAAAAATATAAAAATGTAGAAATATAAGAAATTCATTTTGAAAATATTCATCACAATAAAATTTCATCAACTTTGGAAGGATGTTGGTATGTACATTTTGTCCATAAGTTTATACGTCAAACACTATTCAGTTTTGAATGAACAAATACAACTCAATATTGATATACTCTGTATAGGGGCTCCATGTGACAGAGCCCTATATGGATTTTCTCATTACGAATGCAACTCCCTTTGAATTATTCGCATTTTTATTCGTCTGAAAATTTTAGAACTAATTTATATATTTATTATCTCTTTATAATGCTTTATCTCACTCAACTTCTATTCCAATCACAAGCAAAAAAATCAAAATAAATTCTATACTTGAATTTTTATGCAAACTAAAATTATTCAAAACCACAAAATAAATAACAAAATAAAATATGAGAAAGCTAGGACCGCGGTTCGCCGTTTTAACAGTGGAGACGGCGTGGGTTCAAATGATGTTACTATGGGCGCCAACGTATTTAACCCTAACCTCTCAAGAAAAATATTTAAAGTAAGATAACAAAGAAAAAGCAAAAAAATAGCTGATTTCCAAAAAGCACTTATTTTGGCCAAACACGTAAACACCTCAACAAGTGGAAATAATAAACTAAAAATTTTCATGAAATTATGCACTACCGATTTAAAATACAAAATAAATTAAATGAGTTCGATGATTTTCTACAAGTATATTATTCAAATATTCACAAAATTAAAGAATTTATATCAAACTTCAACATTTACCGCTTCCCCTATACTTGATCAAGTGTAAAGGTCACACTGTATATTGTAACAACTATTCTATAAAATACTTTGTGAAGTGTTATTATAAAAAAATATTTCATCTATCAAAAAACTCAAGTTCATCGGTTCAGTAATCAAAATGTAATCGTAATTTCCTTATTTTCCCTCCTTCGTAACTGTGCTTTGAGGATTAATTGAACAAGATGGATCGAATGTCGTAAAGAAGGAATTTTTCTTACATACCAGGATATTCTTCAATATAGGCAGTGAACTATCCAACGAAATGATTACCAGTTATTCCAATTCTCATTTATGATAAAAAGAAATGTTGTTCTCCCTATTCCTGATGGTACAATGAACTATCGACGATTTCCAATCCTAATTACTGGATGAATAACTTTCAAGGTCACTTCCCTCGATGAAACAACGGCCTTGAAATGGAAACGGCAAAGTAGAAGCGACAAAATGTTCCAAAACCACAAATGCAGAAAGTAAACGTAAAAATAAGAAGTTAAAGTAGATAGTAGAAATAAAAAAAAAGGCCCTGAAAATAAACATCTCAATCAGAATTTTCTAGAATAAAATATGGATCGATTCACACTTACTAAGATAGTGGGCGGCCTTATATCAAAATTGATCGCTGAGCCAGTATTAATCCCCCAAGGGTAATATATTGCTTAAATCTCCAAAATATTTCAATCAGCCAATATATTCGAAATTGTAGAAGATATCTTAATCCAAATAATTTTGCTATTTTCAAAGAAACTCTTCACGATAATCTTCCACAGTAACCAGCTTATAGCGTTCAATTTTCACAATTAAAACAAAGGAATGAATTATTCCAATCTCCCAGGCCCACATATGGAACATATGAGGTAAATAAAATAACACGGGAATCGAATCGCGATCAAGATATTGAAATTTTCAAATAGGCAACCAACAAAACACCCTGAAGTATTATGGACAGTATACTCTGAATTCAAAATAAATCATTTACAGAAAATATATAAAAATGAACGTTACAAATTTCCCCCCCTACGTGAAGAAATTTTCCCAAAATTTCAAAATAAAAAAAAATAGGCAATCGACGAACCATTGTTGAGTCAGATGGTACCTAGGGATACGATTTCATACTCAATCATCTTCTTGGTGAAGACTTGACTTCAGGTCTTTAACATGCCATACACCCTTATCCACACCTTTTTCGTCCCTCAATTTATAAACCCACGGAGATATTCGTTTTTCTATGAAAAACGGACCTATCCACCTTGGCGCCAATTTCTTCGTGAAGTACTTACTGGCATCTGAAAGCACAAAATTTCTCCTATAGACTGGTTGATTCAAAATAAATTCTTCGCTCCTTCTTCTCAAATTATAGTACCGGGCATTCCTTTCCGCAGCACTTTTGAGTCTTCCCTTCAACTCACTATAAAGCTTCAAAAACTCCTTCGACCTTGTTTCCTCCTGCTTCTCTGATGTATCTCTCTCTGAAAGAGTTATATTGTAGTCATCTCCTGAAAGCATCATTCTCCTACCAAAATTAACGAAATAAGGGGTATAGCCAGTAGTTTCACTTTTCGAAGTTCTCATAGCGCATGTTAACTGAGGTAAGTTTTCATCCCAGCTTCTATGATTATCAGAAACATATGCAGATAACAAAAACTTCAATGTACGGTTGTACCTTTCCGTTGGATTCGCCTGAGCATGAAAATAAGCGTTGAATTTGGGACGAATGTTATATTTCTGCAACAATTTTAAATACTCCTTCTTATACTGCGGACCATTATCACTTATAATTAAACGAGGAACATTCCATAAAATCAGAAAAACACCCTCTTCTAATGCCGAACAAATTGCAGAGGACGTTGCCTTTCTTAATGGAAATGTAAGACAAAACTTGCTAAAATAATCTGTCACAACGAAGATATAGGAAAATCCCCTTTTTGATTTTGGAAGAGGCCCTAGAATATCCGAGCTTATTACCTCCCATGGCTGCGATGCTTGTGGGTAATGTGATGCCATCATTCCTGCAGGTTTCTGAAAATCAGCTTTGAATCTTGCACATACTGTACAGCTTCTGACATAACGAGCAACATCAGCGCGAGTCTTAGGCCAGTAATACCTTTCACACAACTTCGAATACGTTTTGTTGACCCCCATATGACCTGAAGTTGGAGGTACATGCATGTCATAAAGAACTTTACTACGATGTTCCTTCGGAATTACCAGCTTCCATGAACTATCATCCAAAGCTAACCT
This sequence comes from Micraspis discolor, assembly GCA_030674115.1. NCBI lineage: Eukaryota > Metazoa > Arthropoda > Insecta > Coleoptera > Coccinellidae > Micraspis > Micraspis discolor. The sequence continues at coordinate 1,996,905 of JARTUT010001311.1, read as the reverse complement.
GGAAGAATTCAAGTTTTTATAAAGAATTCCATTTTCAATCCTCCAAGACGGAAACTTTTGAGGGGACTCTCTGATTTTTCGAACCATTCTCAAGTACCAAGGATCTCGAATATCTGACATGTCATCGACATTGACTAAATCCAATTTAGCAACGGAACGCGATAATAAATCAGGAACATGATGTTCAGAACCCTTTCTATGGGTGACTGTAAAATCAAATTGCTGTAAACGAACAATCCATCTGGCTAATCTACCTGATACAATCTTGAGACTCTGAAGCCACACCAAACAATGGTGATCAGTTATAACTTCAACCTTTATACCTTCAATATAGGGACGCAATTTCTCCAGAGCCCATAAAACTGCCAAACATTCTCGTTCTGTCGTTGAATAATTTTGCTCTTGCTTGGTCAAGGAACGACTGATGTAGCAAATTACATTCTCGTCACCATTCAGGTTCGGCTGGCACAATACAGCACCTAATCCATATCCCGAAGCATCAGTTTGTAGTTGGAAAGGCAAATTATAGTCAGGGCAACTCATAATGGGCGCTGACACAAGTTTTTCCTTCAGTAATTCAAACGAACTCTGACAGTCCGAAGTCCAGACAAACTTATTATTTTTCTTCAACAAATTTGTCAAAGGCGCGATGAGGCTCGAAAAATTCGGCACGAACCTTCGATACCAAGAAAAAGTTCCCAAAATACTCCTAACCTCCTTTACATTGGTTGGTATTGGGATATCTAACATCGCCTTCACTTTCTCGGGATCTACCTGTAGACCATTTTTATTCACCACATATCCCAAATATCGTATCTCGTCTCGGCAAAAAAAAACATTTATCAGGTGAAACTGTAAGTCCAGCTTCTCGAAGTCTTCGAAATACCTCCTCCAACACGTCCAAATGTTTGCAAAAATCCGGTGTTATAATGATTACATCATCTAAATAGAAGAAAACATAAGGCTCTAGATCATTCCCGAGGACCTTGTCCATAAGTCTTTGCCAACGCGCTGGACTATTTTTCAATCCAAATGGCATTCTCTTGAACTGAAAAAGTCCCCTATTTGGTACCGTGAATGCTGTATACTGTCGTGATTCCTTCTCCATCGGCACCTGCCAGAAAGCCGACTTAATATCCAACGAACTGATAAATTTAGCATTTCTCAATTTATCCAGAGTATTTGTAACATATGGCAAAGGATAACTGTCTCCTCTAGTTACGGAATTAACTTTACGATAGTCGACGCAAAACCTATAGCTTCCATCCTTCTTTTTCACCATAATGATAGGCGACGCCCACGGACTTGAGCTCCTCTCCACTACATCCTGCTTCAACATGTCATCCAGTTGTTCATCAATACACTTTTGCAGAACGGGAGAAACTGGATAATATCTCTGCTTGATTGGAGGTCCATCCACAATCATTTCATGTTCCATCTGATCAGTGCAGCCGATTGTATTCCCCATCAGCTTTAAATTCCTATCAACTATCTCTTTCAGTTTTCGATTCTGTTCTTCGCTCAAGGTAACCTCCACTCCAGCAATTTCCATAGGACCAGATGAGAAAAACCACTCATTATTCCTGAGATTGGGAACAATTCCCAAAGCTCTCCAAAAGTCAGCTCCAAGCAACATCATCTGTGGCAGCTCCGAAATAATCAAGGTCTCCATTACTACTATCTTACCTTTCACTATCATAGGTAATGTACAACAACCAATACTATTGCAAATTTGCCCATTCGCCACAGTACATGCAATCTTTCTGGTGGAATTCAAAGTAACACCTAAATTTTGTAGTATTGACCAACTCTTCTCATTGATAATGGTACGAGAAGCACCAGAATCAAGAAGACCTAGAAATTCAACTCCATATATGGAAAGACGCAAATATGGCCTTTCATCGCCAACTACACTATCTAAAATATAATTTAAAACGCAATTCATACGAATGTTGGGACTCGTCTGATTGTCAGTCGCCAAAGATGGTCCCTCTCTTAGCGACTTGAGTCGTTTCCCGACAAATTACAGTCTGGGCAGGTTTTCCCAATTTCTGACATCTATAACAACGCAATTTTCGCGGAGAAGCACAACCTACAGCTTTATGACCTGGCATATTACAATTATAGCAAATTATCGGTTTTTATTTCCTGGATCTATTCTACTTCCTATACTACCTTCCATGGATGCTCCCGGATGGACTTCGTGTCGAATTTCCGCGAGATGGTCTTCAACACCAGCATAGGCCAAATCAGGTTCAAGACAAAGTTGGGATTTCCTGGGTGGAGGAGCAAATGACTCAACTGACTCTCTTCGCTCTTCTAATTGACGGCAGCGTTTTAATTCCTCATAAGAATCCACTTTCAGTAACGCTAACTGGGTTTGAAAGAACGGTAAAATATTTCTCATCACCTTTCTTATTTGTTCTCGTTCAGATGGGGTGATCTCAACCGACTGAACAACGATTTCATAGTTGCCAAATAAATTCCAATTGGTTCATCTTTTCCTGCGTACGCTTTTGAATTTCCTCATACAGTTTTTCGTCATAATTAAAGGGCTCGAATTCACTCCGTAGTTTCTCGACAAATGAACTCCAATCTACTATCGAATTCTTTACTGCTCTATACCAAATCAAAGCTCCGCCCTCAAATAGATCAACCGCTGAACGCAAGACGTCACATTTAGTTACTCCTCTGGCTTCACACATCTCTTCCACTCGTTGAAGAAACGCATGTACTGACATGTCTCTTTTATCCCCAGAAAATTTTAAACCCCATCTGAAGACTGGTACAGGCTTGAAGTTACTAACACCCGCACAACCAGAGCCCAATACAGCCGCACGAGGAGTGGAAGAAGGCATATTTGGTCCCCCATTTCGTACACACGATTCATCATACTGCTCATCCTCAGAACTATCGTAACCAGACAAACCATGTTTCTCAGATGGTACAGCATCCCCAGTTTTTTCCTCCAGAGAATCCAATAAACTAAGAACTTTCGCAAAAGATTCTCGCTTGAAGGTTTCTTCTTCTGGACTGGTTGGTCTGCAGTGATCCAATCGAATCAGTGCATACTTCAAACGCGTCTCATTAACTCGAAAACGTTTACTTCTTAAAGTAAGGGATTGTGTGTCGGTTATATTAGTTTCTACTGTCGAAATAACCTCATTAATCGCTATTTTATCTTCTTCGAAAGTGAAAGGGTATTTTGGACATGAAAGAGAAGCGCCTTCTTTCTCTAGTTTTCTGGCTCTAGAAAGACATTTACGCATTGAATCCACCGTTCCCACCGGTAAACCCCTAATAGTAACCAAATAGTTTAACTGAGCCTGATTCAATCTATTTAAAACAAGTTTATCTGCCATATTCAAAGGAAAAAATATATATATCAAAATCACCAACAAATATTCCAAAAAAAAAAATATCAATAGATTTGAAAGTCAACCGCAATGGGATCCCCTTTGCTCTGTGGCCCCACGTTGGGCGCCAAAATTTTATAATGCTTTATCTCACTCCGAATTTTTATGCAAACTAAAATTATTCAAAACCACAAAAAAATAACAAAATAAAATATGAGAAAGCTAGGACCGCGGTTCGCCGTTTTAACAGTGGAGACGGCGTGGGTTCAAATGATGTTACTATGGGCGCCAACGTATTTAACCCTAACCTCTCAAGAAAAATATTTAAAGTAAGATAACAAAGACAAAGCAAAAAAATAGCTGATTTCCAAAAAGCACTTATTTTGGCCAAACACGTAAACACCTCAACAAGTGGAAATAATAAACTAAAAATTTTCATGAAATTATGCACTACCGATTTAAAATACAAAATAAATTAAATGAGTTCGATGATTTTCTACAAGTATATTATTCAAATATTCACAAAATTAAAGAATTTATATCAAACTTCAACATTTACCGCTTCCCCTATACTTGATCAAGTGTAAAGGTCACACTGTATATTGTAACAACTATTCTATAAAATACTTTGTGAAGTGTTATTATAAAAAAATATTTCATCTATCAAAAAACTCAAGTTCATCGGTTCAGTAATCAAAATGTAATCGTAATTTCCTTATTTTCCCTCCTTCGTAACTGTGCTTCGAGGATTAATTGAACAAGATGGATCGAATGTCGTAAAGAAGGAATTTTTCTTACATACCAGGATATTCTTCAATATAGGCAGTGAACTATCCAACGAAATGATTACCAGTTATTCCAATTCTCATTTATGATAAAAAGAAATGTTGTTCTCCCTATTCCTGATGGTACAATGAACTATCGACGATTTCCAATCCTAATTACTGGATGAATAACTTTCAAGGTCACTTCCCTCGATGAAACAACGGCCTTGAAATGGAAACGGCAAAGTAGAAGCGACAAAATGTTCCAAAACCACAAATGCAGAAAGTAAACGTAAAAATAAGAAGTTATAGTAAAAAAAAAAAAAGGCCCTGAAAATAAACATCTCAATCAGAATTTTCTAGAATAAAATATGGATCGATTCACACTTACTAAGATAGTGGGCGGCCTTATATCAAAATTGATCGCTGAGCCAGTATTAATCCCCCAAGGGTAATATATTGCTTAAATCTCCAAAATATTTCAATCAGCCAATATATTCGAAATTGTAGAAGATATCTTAATCCAAATAATTTTGCTATTTTCAAAGAAACTCTTCACGATAATCTTCCACAGTAACCAGCTTATAGCGTTCAATTTTCACAATTAAAACAAAGGAATGAATTATTCCAATCTCCCAGGCCCACATATGGAACATATGAGGTAAATAAAATAACACGGGAATCGAATCGCGATCAAGATATTGAAATTTTCAAATAGGCAACCAACAAAACACCCTGAAGTATTATGGACAGTATACTCTGAATTCAAAAAAATATAATGAACATTTACATCTCAAAATATTATTGAAAATTATATAACGTTAACCAAATATACTATAATTATGTGTTTTCAAAAAAAGCTTTGTGGTGTTAACAAGTCTGAAGGAAATCTTTGTGTATGGTTATTGTTTATTCAGTATATGAGTTGAAGATTTTTTTACATTCTCTATGTCGATAATTTCTGGATCGCTGTATTCCAGAGTCATCTTAACGCTTGAAACTCCTGATTCCAAGTTTGTGAGCTTCAACAATCTTTGAAAGATACATTACTTGACAAAATTAAAGGATCAAAAAAAAAAACTTTATTTTTGGTCGTTTTTTAACTTTGAGAGAAATGCTAGTACAAAATTCAAGAAGTAGAAATTGTAGGTCCAGGTGTCTCGTTTCAGAATACGATTTTTTGAAGTCATTGGTTTTTGAGTTATCCCACAAATACCAACGACAAAAAATATTTCAATTTTTTATGTCTACCAGAGTATTTAAATTTTTTTTTGCTCAACCAATTCAAGGATCGTATACCGTGGTTATTCACCTTTCTTTTTACACTGTGATACGTCCATTTTACGCCGAGATATCGAGGATTGAAAAATGATCTCCTTGTTTTCATTCTCTATATCCCAGAAACCAATGATCGCCTAGAAAGTTAATTGTTGATTTCAAAAAATTGAATCAACATCCTTCAACGCATGGTCACTGCTTTTTTGAAGAAATATGTTTTTTCTTTCATCATATGAATACAAAAATGCCACAAAAATGAGATATTGGTGTTTTTTCGGAAGGTCCACCACTGAATTGAAAATTAGGCATAACAATAATTGTGAGTGAAACTCTTTCAATTCAATATGGCCACAACAACTTCACAAAGAGCCAAATTTATATTACAATATATATATTATATATACATATATATATAAGTTGTGTGGAGTTCATCTCTGATTAATGTTTATAAAGAATTGATGTATAATTGGTGAATAGAGATTGTTGGTCTTTCAATAGTTATACCATTTATTGCAAATGCTTAGCTTTCGCAGTATTTCAACTGCTTCTTCAGAACATCTAAAAAAAGTACATACGTAAAGAATCTGTAAGTTACATAAATTAAAGTTAAGGCTAGTTACAAAGACATGACTGTAAAATGGAATGAATAACTTACACAATGTTGGGTTTCTTTGAATTGAGAGTTTAAAATAATTTAACTGACATCCAACAAACTTCAGAACGTGATGAGGAAAGGATTTCTCTCTTTCACAATGTTTGAAATTAAATTGGCATAGTCTTAATCATGACATTCATCATAACAATGTATTAATCATAGATTTTTTTTAGAAATTTTGTGAGGAATTCCGAATTTTTCTGATATTCCAATTTTAAAATCTAACTATGTCGAGTGATTATGACTCTGTTATTTCTGAATTTTTGAAGAATGCCAAATTTAACAGGTCAAGATCTGTTTTAATTAAATATGAATAGATGTTGCTCAGGTTGTTGATGTCTGATCTTCTGTTCATTGTTTTTGGGTCTTGAGAAATTAGTATCATTTCTAGAATTGTTCTTGATTTTCCTTTGTCACATTTGTCTAAGATAGCTACATTATCGATGTTCCAATTGATTTTGTGATCAGTTGTTATTACATGTTGCGAAAGTGCACATCTTGGTTTTCTCAATTTGCAGTCACTCTTGTGTGATGTGAGACGTCCTTTCAAATTTCTGGATGTTTGTTCTATATAACAGAGGTCGCAGTTTTGGCAGTTTATTTTGTAGACTAAATTTGTGGTCATTGATATCTACCCCTAAGTGGATTTCGACTTTTATCTCTCGCTTTTCGGAAATTATTTTTCTATACTCCTCGTAAAATTAATCAAAATCGCTTAACTAAACAGTTTTAATCAAAAGTGATCTGTATGCATTAATTTTTTCTTATTTTGAGAACTGAACCACTGTCTTAATTAAATATGGTCAAAAAACGGAATCCTTTGATTTTTTTTTCAAAAATTCAATCGAGTAAGAATAAATTTAGAGTACAATGACGTGAGGTCAAATGGCCTTGATGCTCTTTTTGCACTACTTGCGAGTAAATATTCATACTACAACTCTATGGGCATTATGTTTAGGTGAACAAGAGCCTTTTCCTGTACTCTGGATCTATGTGATAGAAATACAAACGCCACGATGAATGAACCAACCAATATCTCAGATCAAAATAAAATTTTTTAAGTTTTCTCAAAGTTTTGATCAAAGCTCAATTTCCCTCCTCCTTAAAACCTACGTCAGTGCTTTTCTGAACTTTGAAAACATATGGTATATTATTTCACCGGTATGAGAAATTTCGATTAATTTTCCCCCAACTAACACTCATTAATAAGTCCAGCCCACATCATTCAGCTTATTTTTGTACTTTCACACTTAGGCGGGGAGCCAGGGTTTTTTTTTAAGGGGTTTTTCCCTAGGCTTTTATGTGATACGCCGAATTGTATGACACCCCGTCACTAACCCCTGATCTGTATGCTTTATTGTTTGCTAACGAAATATTGTAAGCCAAAAGTTCAAAAGAATATATATATATATTCAAATACTTATCTGTGAAGGCATAAAGAATTCAAATTTCTGATGTGTGCGATCATTGGTGGCTGAGATATCGAGAATCAAAGACAAAAAGGTCCTTCCCTATTTGAAGACTGATATCTCAGCAAGAAATGTACTTATGATCAGAGCTGAATAAAGATATCCGATCCTGACTGAGAACAAAATACTCCGCCATACTAAATCCCCCAAAAAATAACAATTCTTGAAGGTTTTTTGTCGCCGGTATTTTTAGCATTACTCAAAAACCACTGATGCTTAAAAATTTTTCCAATACAAAATCTAGATACTCTTGGAGCTACATTTTTTACGACCATTTCTATTATTATGTTTTATGTTATTTGAAAATTGCTCCAAAATTTGAAATTTATGATCCTTCAATTTTTTCCAGTTGTATATATTCTATTCGAAAAGAAGTTATATCTAAAAATATCTTACGGTTTGAAAATCTCAATCACTACCAAACATACTTTGAAGTTGAAAAACTTCAGAAATGTATAGTTTCATTAACAAATATTATTTACCGAGCTTCTTGTCTTCAGTTCAATATACATGCGAAATTGCAAAGTCAAACAATTTTTCTCTTTCGAATCGAATACCTCAATATTGATCACAGAATCAACCTTTTTTGCTGTTATTCATAGTTACAGCTAATCCCTTCAAGAATATAGAATTCTTCATGTCATGATATTAACACAATGTTTTTGTAATTCTCCCTTAGTAAAACCCTCAAATGCAACCCTGCTGCAGGAACTGCATTATGAACATGAAAAATCCTTAATCCTGAATTGAAAACCTCCAACATCATCATCATCCCCGTCCCTGTATCCCCATATCCTACCATAGGCCTAAACAAACCATCAAACATTTAAGTAGCCATATTTCAGGGTGAATATCCCAGATTCATAGCCTCCTCTTCGTGCCAGTACCCTCTAATAGCACCGAAAATCTTAAAGGAGCCTCTAATGGTTGAATAAATTTAATGAGAAGCCATATCCCTTCCCGAGACGGTGCAGTAACTTAACCTTAGGTAAAATCTTGTATAATTTACGGACATTCTGCCCCTGTAAAGTTAATAGTGTCGTTTTATCATTTAGATTGGTAAAGTTGGCCACGCCGTGGAGCTGTATTCGGATATATTTCAGGAAATGGGGTGGGTAAAGGGAGAGGTATTATCTATTTTAATGGGTTCAGGGGGTAGGTGGAGAAGGGAAGGAGATGTTCAAAAGTCCGTGCGGAGTTGTAAAACTAAATTTCCTAGTCGGATTGATGGGTTAGTTTAATAATAGGAGGATGGATGAGTCCAGATGAATCGTAACTCGATCTTGATGAACGAGGTGATTTAAAATTATGGCATTATGGATAGAATCGCAGATGGGTAAATAGGTGTCTTTTTCATAGTGTTCATTAATTTGTGATGAACTTGCTCAATTATTAGGAAGAAAATGTGGAAGAGTACTGATGTGTGGTAGGAAATATCTGCTGGCTTGTTCTAAATCATAAACGACCCTCACAATGAATATGAAGGAATCAACAATATCATGAATTTGAAATAGCCCAAAGCAGTTTTTCTTTGGTTTTGTGAAAACCACATCACGAAAAAATCACCTACTAGCAACCAATTTCTATCGTCGAAGTCATTATCATTGAGATCTTATGAAGAAAGTCGGTTTTGGAGGTCCACAGCGGAAACATACGAGAAATTGTTTAATATTAATTTATTTGGCTATTTGGCAAACATTGTCAATCGTAATCTTGGCTTGTTAATAAAATCGAAATTATTAAAATATATAATAGACTTCACATATGGAAAACAAATAGCTTCTTACAATGAGATGATGCAATGATGAACAATTCAAGGCTATTTTGAATATCATTAACATCGGTATAAATTCAAAATAATGTTTATCTCTGATGAGTATCTCACAAGATATAAGTATTTAAAAGAAATTACTTGGGTTTTTCAAATAAATTTTAGGCGTTATAAAATTCACAAGATTTTGCATACCTATCCTTTTCAACCTAATTCGAATATTTTACAAGTTACGAATCGATAGAAGGAATATTCTATATTTGAGGAAATTAAATTTCGAATGCTCATAACTCCTGAACCATTGGACGGATTTGACCCATAATGAATGTGACCGAGGTGTTTGGGTGTTTGGATAATTAACCAATTCTGTAAACATGAAAACTTTAGCGTATCTTTTTCAGCAAATACAAGGTATACGGACGGATGGAGTCAAGATTTGCCACGGATTATTCATCAGTAAGTCAAACCTATTCCATAGAGACCGTTTTAGACTTGGTAGATAACAGACATTTGGCAAATTATAGCTCCTACAAACAAATGTATTTGAAATGAAATAAGAATAACTTAGACTTGATATATTTGTCCATAATTTCGAATTTTTCGTTTCAACACGTAGGATATGTTAGTTGGTATAGAGTACCAAAATTTTTTTGGAAATTTCCTTGAAATTTTCTAGTGTATCGATTTCTCCGAAATCGTAAAAGCCTGTTTGCTCAAATATCTTTCAAGTAACAAATCGATCCGATTATCTAAGAGTTATCGAGGAAATCCCATTCAGCTGATAACTGAACCATTGGACTAGTTTGACCCAATAACGAACTTGAGCGAGACATTTGTACACTGAAAACTCTATCTTGACTCTTTCGTAAAATGAGGCCATATTTTGTTCTAAGTCAGAATTCTTCTTCCAAAAAAGTTTTTCTTCATCGGAAATCATATACAAATTGATATCCTATTTTCATTAAGCTCTCTATTTTTTGATAAACCCTATTTATGCAAGTCCAAATTAGGAATGAATCGACTCAAAGCTATTATTATTGAGACCTTCTTTAGTATAATGTGTGAAATGAAACACTGCAGGAGATCAAGAAAAATTTTTGATGGACTATATTACCAATTCGTCCAAAAACTTATGGTCATCTTAAATAGAAATAATCAAACTGATTTTAGAAATGTCCAGGTATTTTACTCAGAAGCAGTGACGGCTCGTCAGGGTAGGCAGGGTCGGTCGGGCCGACCCAATCGCAACCGAAAAAAAGAAGGTGAAAATGAAAATTTTTTTAATCGAAACTTATTTGAAAAATTAATAGCAATATTCAAATCTCGAGAAATTCCCTTAGTATCTTTTCCTCTGGCCCCTATATATCTCATATTTCCACTCAACACAAGTGTTTATTCCAAGTTCCCGCATCTGTCCTTATACGTAATAACGCAGCTCAGCCAGCCGAGCCACTGCTTTCAGTTTATGATTTCATCTAACACATACGTCGCTCGAAGTTCCTATTATGGAACTCTACAATACCTCGACTGTGACACTTGCGAGGTCGGCCGAGAACCCTTGGCCGTCCCTATGTGAAGCGGCAGGCGGTTGAAATTGTTTATTATTATCGATGTTTATTGCAAATATCAAATTAAAAATTGTAATTTAATATCCGACATCTTCATATGTTTATCCTAAATTTGAGATAGAAAGAGAAATCATTATGTATTTAAAATTTTTTCACGTATCCTGTTAATAATTGAAATTTTCACCCTCAAATCCCAAATGACTATTATCATAAGTACTTGAATATTAATTCAATTTCAGAAAAAAGTTGATTCGTACTGTATGGAATAAATTTCGTGATTTTCTGACCATAAAAATTCACTCTTAGTAACTGTAAATAGCAAAACAGCAACCCACGACTTGTTCATTTTTCAAAGACTAGGTCGGCCAAGATACCCCTGGGGAGGGGATATATGAGAATTGCATTGCGTGTGTTTACACTCTGATTATCAGAGTTCAGTTCATTAGGTCAGTAGTTTGGAGTAAGATGTTAGTGTGTAGGGCTTACGGTTGTACGAGTTTTCGTTTGATTTCGGTTACAAGTTGAATGTGAGTGATCCAGATGGCAAGTGTAAGAGGGGTAGTATCAAATTGCGGTGATTTGATTAGTTTTTTAGTAGATAACAGGTTTTCCATTATTAGAATAATTCTGATTGACATCGTTTACATGATGGATATGATTTTAAGTTTTAAGATGAATTGTTGGACAGTTATACATTTTAGATATGATTGTCACTGTATTTGTAACATGTAAACTTGAAAAAGGCTCAATGTACGCCGAAACATATGTAGTAAAGTTGGAATAAAAAAAAGATGAAATCCTAATTTCAATCCAGTCCCAAGAAAATTGCTTCTAAATTATATATATACATATATATATATATGCTTGGTCTGGCTGACCCACTCCTAGAAGGCACGAGCCGTCACTGCTCAGAAGATAATTATGTGTTATAGTATAATCATATTCAATGAAGATTCATAAACTTCAATATGCCAACATTCGATTTGAATCATTCATAATTGGTAGAAAAATTAAAGTTCAAATTCCTTTTTCCTGAAAACCCACGTCAGTGCTTTTCTAAATTCTGACGATGTACATTATTTCACCGTATATGAATCATTTCTATTACATTTCCCCAACTGAAATTGTATTAATAAATGCGACCGATGTCAATCAAATTAGTATCTGCCAAAGCATCGATTTATATTTCTGAATTAAAAAATAATTATAACTTCAAGTTGAAGAAATATATATGATTTAAATCACTTTCTTACATGCACAATTTTTTTTTTAATACGTTCCATATCTTATGAGTTATAAATTATTGGAAAACTGGATTGTATTGATGACTCATTTTTTTTGTGATAAATCCTGACAAGTATTCTATCTAATTTTCACTGGTGAATGGCTTGTGTTAAGTGGTGACAGATTGGTGTTCTTGTACAGATTTTTCTCTTCTATCTATTCCAGCAAATTTAACTTCAGGCCTTTCCAGCTTCTGTGAAGGAGGAACTTAATGTTTATGAATAGATATGATAGTATATATATATATATATTCTTTCGAACTTTTGGCTTACAATATTTAGTTAGCAAACAATAAAGCATAAAGATCAGGGGTTAGTGACGGGGTGTCATACAATTCGTGCTTTGATATAAAAATTTTTTTAGTTTTTCTTCAAAATTTCTTGGGTGTATAGCACTTATTCACCCTATTCTAATAAATGGTAATTGTTAAATTATTATTCCATTTATTTGATTTTTCCAACATATGTTTCGGCGTGTCTACGCCTTTTTAAAGGAATATAAATCAGTCGACAATTTTCTGTAAATTACATAATAATAAATACACAAATATATCAACAAACAACACAAAGCTTTTACGTACTTCATTCAAATCGTCCGTCAAAATATTATTTTCTCCTATAATCAAACTTTAAAAGATCTTCAAATATTAAATATTTTCGTCAGCCATGATTAAAATAATGTGACGATGATGCGCTGTCACGATTTTGTTTTTAGAACTTCTTATTCCAATTTAATGCTGCGATACCTGTACGAATTAACAAGTGATAATCCCAAATCTGGGTTTGAATTGGTTGTTTTTAATCTAGATGGAGTTGGTAGTGGAAGATTGAAAATTTGTATTTCCTTATTTATGTTATCAGATTGAAATAAATTTGGGCCAAGTTTTTGATGTCTGTTTTATCATTCATAGCTTCTTTTTCTTTTTTATCATTTCTAGTATGTTTCTAGTTTTGTTGTTTCTTTCTTTTCCAGGATAGAAAAGTTCTCAAAATCCATTTTATGTTTTTCAGTTTGTTCATGCTTTTTTAGTGCGGTCACATTTTTGCAAAATTTGTGCCCATTTATTCTTTCCTTTTATATATTGTGTTGTCTGTCCTATATATACTTTTGATGCAATCCATACAATTTATTCGGTAGACACAATTGGAGATTTTATTATTTTGGATTTTTATTTTAATTTTGTGTTTATAAATTTCAAAATTTTGGGAAAATGTGTTTTTATGTGCTATGTTTATTCCATGATGCTTCATTGATGCATTTAGTGTTTCTGATAAGCCTGTATATATGGTAAGGATATTTATATTTTTGGGTTTTCGATTTCGGTTTTTCTAGTCTTTCGTTCTGTATTATAAAGGCTAAAAGATCTTGACTTTTGAAAATGAAACCGGTGTCGTCACCAATAAAGTGAAAATTAGACCAAATACTTGTTTCTTTAGATATTGGAAAAATGTTTTCTGGAATTTTAAAATGATTTTCCAGCAAGTCGATCTCTGTGTTTTTTCTATGCCTATTTGTTTCAATCAAATTCAATCATCATAAAAGTTACAACTTGATCCGATGAATATTCAAAAAGTTATTGGGAAAACCGAATTTCCGATGCCCAAAATTCCTTATAGACGGTTTTGAGTCTATAACAAACTTGACCGGGATATTTGGACAGTTAACCTATACTGAAAATATGAAAACTCAAAGCCAACTCTATCGGAAGATACAGAGAGTATGCAGCCGGAAGGTTGGACCGCTGAGTGGACATACTTGAGTTTGACCATGTATTCTTCATCAGGAAGTCAAGCCCAATCGATCAACACAATTTTCGGCTCTACATTCAAAAAAATTGAATTGAATTGAATTGAATTGAAATCGGATCATTCGCAAAACTCTCTTCTGACGAAATCAGTTTCCTTCAAATGCTGTACCCTATTGAATTTATATGGGTGCATTTTATGTTTTTTTAATATTCTCCAAACACTCGATTGATATAATCCCAGAGCAATCATCTTTAGGAGAATTTTGAGGATTCACACGAAAATATCCAAGAACTGTAATTTCGTTGTTCTCATCTTCTACTACATTTTTTCTCTGTGTATAGTTTTCTTAACGTAAGATCCGACATTTCTCAAGTTTGTCATGGTTCTGTTAATGGTATCTCTAGTTGGTCTAGGTCGGTCAGAAACCTCCCAATGAACAGTCGAATTGTTCTATCTACAACTTTATTACATTTTCCATAAAAATATAATATTCTTCATTGGTAAAATTAGGAATAGTGATCGATTTTATAACTTAATACAAATTATCACCAAATTAATAGTAAACACAAAATGCTACTGAATAAAGAGGAATTTGGCAGATGTAATTAATGATATCGATAAAAAAGAATATAAAACATGGTAAGTTTTTGCATATGGTTCATAAGGAATTATTTATTTATCACTGGAGAGAAAACCGATGGCCGATTAGTTGAAATAAAGAGGTTTCCGAAACAAATTCGAATCCAAATTCGCCATCTATTTAGGAACAACCTGTAACTTTTTCTCTTACATATTAGGGTAGTAAAATCTAAAACATAGTTTAAGTAACAGTTCCTGAAAATTTCATCTTTTTGGCGTGAAGGGATAAGAAATACCTGAAAATTCAAGACGATAAACAGTTTTTTGTGAATAACTCAGAAAATATCCACTTTAGGCAAGAGCATGATGCATACACTCACATTATTTTTTGACGTAGATTCAATATCTGCCATAAAAATGGGGTTCTAATTTGAAAAAATTTATTTTTCACGGTTTTGTCATCCCTAACTTTGAAAGCGATTTTTTCACCCCCTGTATCATGAATCGCGATTTCGATTTTTAAAGTGGATACATCAATCTTACATCTTGAAAAATCCCAAAAATGAAAATTTTCCATCCAAAAACCTCGAAGTTATTCTTGTTTCAGCGGAGCTCTATTTTCGATTTTTTTTCGAATTTTCCCGCTCAGAGAGAATTTTCCAAACAAAACTGAAAAATGTTACATCAAAATAACTTGAAATTTTCTAAGGAATCTATTTCTGCAATAAAAAAACGGTGTTGTAATTTGAAAAACGGAAGTTGACGTCATTTCCGGAAAAACCGGAGGTGCTCATGACTTGAAAATATTTTAGATTTCATCAGCATCGTGAAATACTTTTAAGTGCTGAATTTCATGAAAATACGTTCAGTAGTTTCCCGTATAAATATGGGTGAGGTTCCTCGTGAAAGACCCTGTATATGAGTAATAGAATTCTAGGAATAACTTTTTTGAATTTTCAAAAAATTTTCTAGAATACCATTTTTCATGAATTTTGGTAGACTCCTTTCATTCAACGTTATTCAAACAACTTTTGAGTTTCGAATTGATCTGATGGGTATCTATAAGTTATAAAGGATACCAAATTTATGGTTCTCATAACTGCTAAACTATTCAACGGATTTGGTCCGATAATGTTTTTGACCTTGATATTTGGATCTATTAAAAATATATGAAAGCTTGAGATCATCTCCTTCGGAAGAAAGAGTATAACACCGGTCGGACAGACTCAAATCAGAATACGGATTCCTCATTAGGTAGTTGAACCCAATCTATCGAAACGTTTGAGAAATCCTATTTCCTATTCATATTCTTAACTATTCATTCTATGTTTCTGAAAGTGAGTTGTTATATTTCCTTTAATCAGTTTTTTATCGAATTGTATTTCAATGCCCCTGAAATACTCAAATCTCACTCAAATATTATATGGCAACCAAATATCTAACTCTGTAGAAATACAATGTCTTAAAACGGCAATATTACATGCGTTAAATATTGAATTTCACTAAGATGTTCACCCTTTTCAAAGACGCCATGAACCCCAATCTCCACTATCTGTCACATCAATCTCTTCTCCATATTCCCAACACCATCCACTCTCTCCTAATATTTCAACCGTACCGAAATCCTATCCCTATCCTAATCCGTCTCTTGCACACCCCTAGTCGCGCGCGCGGAAACCCCCCATATGCCACCCTCTCAAAACCACCCGCCCGGCAGAACGCGGCAGACTTCAGCTATGCTTTCAAAATGGCTTCCTCTCTCCATGCAAATTTCCGTGGAAAACTTTAAGACAGCATCCGTGGCTGCGATATTGAGTCAACATCAACGCCAAGGCGTATCCGGGCGTCATGAGTCTTAAGGGTTGTTGAAATAAGGGTTAGTTTTCGAAGAAATAGAGGCTCGATCGATTTTCTTGATGGAAGTTATCCTCTTGGGTTGATGTCGTTCAAGTTTTGGTTATTTCGGTCCGTATCGCTTGGTAATTAGCGAATTAGGGATGGCGTAATTACGGCTTTAAGTGGCGTTTGGATCTATGAATGAGGTGCTGAACGATGAGGCTGATTCTCCGGGAACAGAAAAGTAGTTGAAATATTTTATAATTAGACAAGATTTTTACATCGTTTCTATTAGCGTATGTAATGATAGAGTTTATCAGTCACAAAAACATATAATTTTTACACTCTATCAATAGCAATGTTTCAAGACATTCTTGTCTCTCCTTCAGGCTTATGAATATTGGATAAATAGATTTTACACTTGGAACATCTTTCAAAATCGTAGGGGTTAATAAATAACAAACATAAGCATCTTGATGACACTAATCTGTTCGACGTATATCGTTATTCCACTTATGAACCCAAATCGTTGGTTGAAAAATTTTTTATATTATATTGTAAGATACCAGGTAATCCAACTGTAGCAGTAAAAGCCGCCTAATTCTTTGAAACATAAAAAGAACCAGAGGAAGCGTTTCCAGCAAGATTTTTGCGAAAGTGAACATGATATTTTTCCTTTTCTGACTTCATTGACTTTGTTCATTGAGTGTTGTAGCCCCTCTATACTATCTGCAAATTATGACATAAGTCATAATAAATGTCAGTCGATAATTTTTCCTCTGCTATTTTTTCAATGAAATAAGTGTTATATCACAACCTCCCCCAACTATGGATGATGATTTCCCTTTGAATGGGTTCCATAGCAGACTTCAAACATCAGAAGATCTGGAAAATCATCACTTGGACCGCAAGACCCGATTCGAAGAATCCTCCTTGCAGATTTGCGACAAATTTTGTGTATTAGATTTGAATTCTGTATCTAAGGACAAGAGTGTTTATATTTCTAAACTAGCAAAGGACTATGGTGCTGAGATTATTCTCCTTCAAGAAACACATACGGATACTAAAAAAATCTTCGTGAAAGAGGAACCATAAAAGGTTATGTATTCATTGATTATCTCCTTAGTAAAATTTACGGTTCATCTTGTTATGTTAAAAAATCTTAGATTCACAATATCGAGTTAATCCAAAAAGGCGAATTTGAGGGTGTTTTCTTCATCTCTTTCAAATTTTGTATTTTTGTTATTCAATTCTTTTTTCTACTTTTGTCTTTTTATTTCCAGATTCGATGTGCGCAACTTGAATAAGTCTCTCTCTCTATCAATAGAAGACCACTCTTGAAGAAAAAAGTCCTTAAAATATATTTCAGCTTATTTTTTTACTTTCACACATAGACGGGGAGCCAGGGTTTTTTTACGGGGGTTTTTTCCCTAGGCTTTTATGTCATACGCCGAATTGTATGACACCCCGTCACTAACCCCTGATCTATATGCTTTATTGTTTGCTAACTAAATATTGTAAGCCAAAAGTTCAAAAGAATATATATATATATATACTATCTAGAAATATGTCATCTACTGCATATCGGATATTGTTTAGGCGTTTACCGTTTTAAAGAATCCCACTCTCATTATTCTCCAAAGATTCATTGAAGATCTCCTCTGAATACAGATTGAATATCAGAGGAGAGATGATACACCCTTGTCGTACATCCCTCAGAATTTTTGTGGCATCTGTTGATTCATCTATAGCGCTGATTTTTATGGTGGCTATTTGGTTCCAGTATAAGTTTCGTATAATTCCTAAATCTTTTCCATCCATTCCGGTGTTTTTGAGAATTTGCATCATCTTATAGTGCTGGATTCTGTCAAACGCTTTATGGTAGTCCACAAAGTATGTTGATTATTGAAATTCATGTCCCTACATCGTTGGAATACCATTTGTATACTGAACAGTGCATTTCTTGTTCCTATTCCTTTCATAAAGCCAAATTGTGTATCTGCTACTTTTTTTTCGCATAGTTCATATTTATTGTATATTGTTCTATGGGTAATTTTAAGGAAAAGTAAAATTAACTTTTGCAAAAGCTGGCGATTTCAGAAAATGTTTCTAGTTTCATAAATATTGAATAGACAGACTCGGACAAAAAGATTAAAAATTAGCACTTATCTGTGGTTTGAAGACTACTTCAAGTTACATGGAACAATGGGTCTCTAAACTTCCAGCAACTCAATCAACAAATCATAAGTGCACCATGAATTGAGAGGGATGTTCATAAATGCTGCCTCTTTGGTTTTTTTTTTGTAGGTTTTTCTTCTTTGGATATTATTTATTTCGTTTCATTTTATCAGGTGATTTTCATCCGCATCATGTTAGACTAACATGAATCTATCGGTTTCTAACAATTGAGAAAGCTACTGATGTTCCTTCGTTCTCACCTTCAAGGGGCGCTTTGCTCTTCCGATATATGACCTTCCGTATTCGCGTAGTATCTCATATACACAATTCATTCATTCTTCGATTCACGTTATGGGGTTTAACTTTTATAAGATAAGCCCTGATGATACATTGTGTCTCGAAGGGGGTTGTTATGTCGTCCAATTTCCATTTGTTCTCATTTTTTTCTGATAAACCTTTAACGTAGTGATTGATGCATTTTATAGTTTGTTGCACATCTTCATGTGTTGTATTGGTTTCAAGTTGATTTTCTGTAATTTGTTTTGCTGTTTCCAATATTTTTTTGGGATAACTATTACTTTTGAGTGTTTTTGTGATGTTATTCGTTTCCTCATTTTTATATTGTTGGGTAGAGCATATAATTGTTTCTTTATGATATCAATATTTTGACACTCCCAATACGGCATTTAGTTGACAGAATTGAAATGAGAATATTCACCTGTTCTTTAGTTTTTTGTATGAACTGGTTCTAGGGATTCCATTCTGTTTATGAACAAGTATATCTAAAAATGGAAGTTGATTATCATTCGAGAGCTTTTTTTTTTTAAATTCTCCTTGTATGAATCAGCTAAAATAGAAGACAGAGGAGAACTTATGGCCATTCCAAATTCCTGTTGATGAAAAATGTCTTCAAATTGGAATATAAGATCTATTGGTTTCTCATTATGTCGGTGAAATATTTTGAATTTTTAATCATAAATGTTGAATGATTTTTTTATAGGATATATAATTTCCAGAAGAAACTTGTTAACATAAATATTAATTTAATGTATTCGAGGTGAACAACATAGATGTGGAGGATTGCTGTAGTGTTAGCCTGATCTAATGTATGAATCGAAAAATTAATTTCTATATTTATATAAGATTTCATGAACCTTCGTATCGACTGTGGAGGTAGGATCGTTCCTCCATTTCTTATATTTTCCAGTCTTTAATATTTCATAAGTATTAATATCAACGCAGAAGCATTTGCTTTTATTTGCCAATTATTTTATGTAACTTGAAGAAGTCTCCAAACCACAGATAAGTGCAAAGTTTTTATCTAGTTTTCGTAGTCTGTCTGACATTTATGAAAGGTGAAAAACTTTCTGAAATAGCCAGCTTTTGTAAAAGCTAATTTCAACCTGAAAAAGAAAAAAGACTCCTGATGAATTTTTGGGAAGAAGAACAATAATAGATTATGGTTATTGCACAAGTAACAATTCTATGAAAATAGACATTTAAACTCTGTCGCAAACCATCCAGAAAATCTTTCTCTCACTGGGCTCATGTTCTTTGAAACACCGCATACATTCAAATCAAAATTACAAATATCTTGAGTTGAAATAAACAATTTAAGAGTTTTCCTTCCTTTTAAATTAGTACCACTTCAAAATATAATTAGTCGAATGCATATGGCAACATTATCAGGAAAAATTATCAGTATACAAGGCCATCTTCCATTATCGTACCAGAATTCCGGGCAGGCAAATACTTGTCCTTCGTAAATCCCTATATATTCAAAGCCAAGCTATGCAAATGCGACTATTCTTCTAAATCGAATTTTGTGAAATTTCTAAATAAATTTCACGAGCACTACAATAAAACATTTTCAGAACAAGAATCACAACATACATTATTTCACCGAAAATGAACCATTTCAATTAATTTTCCACCAACTGAAGCTGAATTAATAAATCCAACCGGTGTTAATCGAATACGTATTTGTGAAAGCATTGAACATTGAAATTACTTACAGACTTCTAGGCATTTCCCATTTACAATTTTACCAAAATTTCTTTTTTTCAGACGAATAACTTGACGCTTTTCAATGAGTTTAATGCAAATGGAGCGTGCCAGTACATGAGACATAAATTTCATGTAATTTCGTTTTCGATGGTCTCACTTAACTTTCAATGAACCAATGAACTTGAACTTCTGCGATTACTTGCCCTAAAGTAAATGAAAAAATAACTATACTTTTTGGTTACGACCATGCAATTTGAGGACATCTGAGATTACGATAACGTTTTTTTTTTGTTTGAACAGGTCTGACAACTTATGAAGTATGAAAGATCCAGAAATTCTTGGAAAAAATTTTAAAATTTTCTTTCATGTCAATTTCGCAAGTACCTTCGTTCCAACCTTATGCAAATATCTCTCAGGTAACAACTTGATCCGATGGATATTCTAAGAGATGAAATTTCATAAGCATAACTTTCAAACCAATGAATGATTTGACCCCATAAGGAGATATTTGGACAGTTAACCTTTTCTGAAAATATGAAAACTCTAGCTCATTCCTTTCAAAGATAGAGAGTATACGGCCAGATCACCGACGGGACTGACATATTCGAGTTTGACCCCGTTTTCTTCATCTGGAAGTAAAGCCCAATCGATTCAGAATATTTTCGGCTATATAATCGAAAATTATAGACATTTTTCAAAATAGCATATTGTTTTACAAGAACAATAATATTTTAAAAATGTTCCAATCAGTACCGTCAACACATTATTAGATTCCTCGCACCTGGTGTGATCTGAGAATACCTGATGTGTCATTTTTGTTTATTTTTCAAGTTATAATTTTTTTGTGTTTTGTATGTATCGGCCAGCTTTGTTTCAAAAATTTATATATTTTTTCGTTGTAGGTATTTTGTAGTGTTTTTTGTGACATAATTGTCCTGAATATTGTTTTCATGAAATCAAATGTAGAAGAGTACAGCGCGCTTGTTCTAGAGTTTTAAACTAAAGGTCAATATATATATAATACAATCTTGTCTCATTAGTAGTTTTAGCAGATAAAATCATTTGTTATCATTTTTCCCTTATTGCAACATTCTTGCGATAATCGAAGTTGAGAGGAATTGAATCTTACTCTGTACCGAAAGGATCAAATCATTTGTTCAATATTGCCATACTTTATGTTTTTCAAACTAAAATATTATTTCTACTAAAGTTTGGGAGAATCTCTTCAGACTACTGGTTCTACTACTAAACACTATAGATGAAATTCACCACTGAACAATTTTTGGCTTAAATTTACCATAAAATCCTTATTGTAATTTGCTGTATTCATTATTGATTATGTCTAGTCCTTGGTTTAATATCCAACCCAAAGCAATATTCCTTAATAAATAGAGGAGAAGACTTCAATCACTCACATAAGTACTTAGGTTTATTTTCGTAAGGAACGTTGAAATAGGTAATGTATTTTCTGTTGAATCCTGACTTGTATTTATGAAGATCTTATTCTTTATATCTTCAAACTTTCAGGGTTCGTCTATTCTCACATATAAATGCATCAAATTCAGCTAATGTGAGTTCTAAAAACTTCGAATCCAGGCACCTAGATGTGTTTTGGAAATTTATAGGTGTTTCTCCACATGTTTATTTCATACACTGATTCCAACTGGCTTATAAACCAAGGAAATGATAGAATTCGACTTTATAGAAATAGTATTTATGAAATGACCATAATCTATTATTATTCATTAACAATTAGAATTTGATTTTTTTTTATAATAATTCTATCAGAATTGTAACAAGAAGCTATAAACTCATGAACAAAAAAGATAAGAACGCATCTTCTGACCATTCTCATTTCATATTGAATGCAATAATTTAAAATTACTGAAATTATCCTTAAAATATTTTTTTTAAGAACGCAACAAGTAATTGTCAAAAGTGTCGACCAAAATCAAAAACACAAGGAACCACAGAATACTTATAATTGAG
Organism: Micraspis discolor; assembly: GCA_030674115.1. Classification (NCBI taxonomy): domain Eukaryota; kingdom Metazoa; phylum Arthropoda; class Insecta; order Coleoptera; family Coccinellidae; genus Micraspis; species Micraspis discolor. Next base: position 1,974,423 of record JARTUT010001311.1, on the reverse strand, counting down.
AACTACCCATCATGTAGTTATCATAAAATTTCACTGTTCCATATGGACTGATAAGAATTTGCTTTAGTTTTTGGCGTTCTTGTTCACCTGAACAGAGTGCTTATCAATTTGCCCAAATGCCTGTGACTTTCGAATTTTTGGGCAAAAGGGGAATCAATCGTTTTGTTTGGACCTACTGATGAATAATCCGTGGTCAAAATCGATTCTGTCCGTCCGTCCGTCCGTCCGGCCGTCCGTTCCGTGAACACGATAACTCTCGAACGGATGAAGTTAGAGAGTTGAAACTTTCAGAATAGGTTTGAGGTATAAATATCTCGGCTAAGTTCGTTATTCGGTCAAATCGGCCGAATAGGTTCGGAGTAACAAAAAAAAAATTTTTTTCAAATGACACTGTTCAAATAAAAATTTTTCATGGTGTAGTTTTATCAGACGTATACAAAAATATCACTCTCGACTTCGACAAGCTGATAGTTCTGGAGATATGATTTTTCAAAATTTTTTCATTTACTCAAGAGAAAAATAGAAATGTCATGAAGTCCGAGCTTTGTCATTGAAAGATTTGCCATCACAGATCGATATTCGTTTGACAACTTGCGGACCTAGATATCAGTGTCAGTTGGCGTAATATCAATCAAAATTTTCATAGAATTCATAGAGGTAAAATTCGATGTCGATGACGTTGTCAAAGTTCAGAAAAGCACAGACATAATATCAATCAAAAAATTTTTTTATCATAGAGAAAGAATTTGATGGCGTTGTCAAAACTCAGAAAAGCAATGACGTTAGTTTTTAGGAGAAACATAGAACAAAATTTGGTGAAAATTATGAGTAGTTATTTTCAAATTGACATAAAGATTCGTTTATTCATTAGGCTTTCATATTTGCATCACATTGTCCCATAGTACGGAAAAAGACTATTGTTCACCCGATCAGAGAGCTTATAGATTTGTTAAGGTTTGAATATTTACTCGCAAGTAGCTCAACAAGAGCGCCAAAGCAATCTGACCTCACGTCAGTGCTTTCTAAATTTTTGACAACAATTGAATATCAAATAATGGTTACATAAATATATGGTTACAGAAAATTTGGCAATATATAATTTTTTCTCTCCTGGGGTTGGTAATAAATTTAATATTCTATGGCAAGTTGTTGAAATTTCACTTTATCTATGAATTAACCTTTATTCTGTAATAATGTTTTTGTTGTCTGAATTCATTAAAACCTAAACAAAACAGATTCAACTTAACATAATTTTTTTTATGATATTAAAAGGTACCTACGGGTTTTTGCAGAAGCATATTTATGAGATAATACTCAAATATCTCAAAAAGCAATAGGAACTGTACACCTCTGTAAATGCTTAAAACCTTTAAAAATGAATTGTTATTGGAATTCAGAACAGAAGATAATCATCAGGCAAATGAAGAAGCAAAAAAGTGTTCTAAAATGATTATATGCAGTTGTACACTGACTTCATTAAATGTTATTGAAGATTTCATATAGCATTTTTATATTTTTAATGGTTTATCAAATAATTATCAAAAGATCTCATCCCCCTATTCATAGGTTAAGAAAGTATGTCAAGGAGAAGAAACTTAAGAAATGTCAGTGTTCGGCAATGCATAGATATTTTTTCTGGGTTTGAGTGAAGAAAAAAGTAATTCAACAACCTCGCGCTCTGGAAGTGTTCATAGAAGTAATGGCTGCTCTCATGATTTGAAAATCATAAGGACAAAATCACAAATGATTAAGGATAATATCTATTAATTCTGAGATTTTTAAGAATTTATCACTTCAAAGGAATGTATTATACAGGGTGGCCATTTGAAAATGAAACAGACAAGATTATAGAAGAAATAAATTTTTTCGATAGAAATGCTCGGACAGGTCGATTTCTGTTTCGAGGGGAACAACTTAAGATGTAGGTTACGGACGCATAGGGCTTCAACCCTTGCTACTACAACCCTCACCTCTAAATTTTGAATAGGGAAGATGGGGTGAGTGATACCTCATGAAAGGTATTTTTATACTGATTTCAGCACAATAATTTTTTTTCATTTCATGCATTAGTTCTCGAAACATTCTTAACTAAGTATTTGAAAATGAAGTGGTGTTTTCATGGCACTTGTAGTGTTTTTTTTGTGTAAAATCGTCATTTTGAGCTTCAAAATAACCATGACTGTCATGAAAATCACATTGATCCAATTTTGACGGAAATTATTGAAAACAATGCTGGAAATTAAGTGAAAGATCAGATTGTGTTTCAGCAGGATGGAGCTCCTCCACACTACGGCTTACCAGTTCGAGAATATCTGGATCAAAGATTTTCAAATCGGTGGATCGGAAAAAGGGACCAACTGAATGGCCAGCCAAATCGCCAGATCTGTCACCATTCGATTTCTTTCTTGTGGGCCACTTGAAGAGTAAAATTTACCCTACACAGCTCGATTCCATAGAAGATTTAAGAAGACGTATAGTGAACGAAAGTCGTCAAATCACTCCAGATATGCTGCAAAATGTGCGCCATCGTTTCGAACAAAACTTATTTCATTGTATGGAAGCTAATGGTGAACAATTTGAATATTTAATTAATTTATGTGAGTTTTTGATAAATTATTTACTTTACTTTGAAAAGTCTTATTTCTTAGATCAATACTTCAAATCGTTCTGATACCGTACAGTTGGAGAATGATTTCAGTGAATAAAACAGCTAGTCGAACATCTGACCCTAGTAGCATTAACACGTACGGTATGACTTCATCTGCCCACGTTTTGCAATTTCAAATACAAGTACGGAAATTTTGGTGTTCCGGAAGCACGAAATGTCAATTATTCGCAAAAAAATAATTTAAGGGATAAAATTAACTAACGTATGAATATTTCAAGAACTAATGCAAAAAATGAAAAAACAATTACTGTGCTGAAATCAGTATAAAAATACCTTTGAATTGAGGTATCACTCACCCCATCTTCCCTATTCAAAAATTGGGGGTGGGCGTTGTAGCAGCAAGGGTTGAATCGCTCTGCGTCCGTAACCTACATCTTAAATTGTCCCCCTCGAAACAGAAATCGCCCTGTCCGAGCATTCCTATCGAAAAAACTTTTTTCGTCTGTAATCTCGATTGTTTCGTTTTCAAATGGCCACCCTGTATAATCTTGTAGTAGAAAAAAATTATGATAAAAGATCAAAAATCAATAATTATGGTGTTGAATTTGTTCAGCTAAAAAAAATTTAGTATTTTGTACCTTCTCCTAATCTGTTGAAACATATGTGAGTAAATCATTTGTAAGAAGGAATATAATGTTTTTGATCAATTCAGATCCCATTATGGATGTTGTGGAAGGTTGCTCAATTTGAAACCTCAAAATGCTCATAACTTCATTAACGGAGCTGAATTTGAAAAACGGTATAGAAAAAAAAAGATGTTTATTTTCATCTCAAGAACTTACGTTTAGAATTAACGCAGTGGTCAAAAACTCACCCTGTATAATATATTATATCATGTAAGGTTGGAAATGAAATATATGTAATTCATTTATTTTTTCTGGAAACTAGAGCTTAAAACCAACTTACATTTACCTTCGAAAACATTAAATAGGCGCTTCCACCTCAGTCAATAATTATCAATATTCGAACAATCGAAATGTATGCCACTCTTTCGCGAATAAAAGATATTTACAGTATGTACAAATGTTAAATTGTCTAATTTAAAAGTTGCAAGTGTAGCTGACTATTTTCTGACTACTAAAATCAACAGGTGACGTCCATTATTGCTGGTGGAACTTATCTTGTCTGTCTTGAGTCCTAATTCCTGTGATAGCAGGTCTCACGTCTTCCAACCTGAAGATATTTTTTCCAACAAAAACTATTTCCTTTCCTAGTTCTCCAGTAAAATCGCTCCAGCCTTGATTCGGTATAATTCTAACTCCGGCAGATTCGTTTCAGTTCTTCGATAAATTTTCAGCTCCGGCAATTTTGTTTCAGCCTCAGTAAGGTATCTCAAATTCGATATAATTCGAACTCCGGCAGATTTGTTTCAGTTCTTATGTAAACTTCCAGCTCAATCAAATTGGCTGTGAAAATCAATTTCATACGTACTTGAGCCGATAATATTCGATAATATTAGTTTCCAGAGGTCCCTGAATGTATTATCACAAAAAACGATAATAATTTCGGAGAAGAAAAAATATCGATGTGTTCGAAGAAAAATATCTCAATGATACATATAATTCGTTAAAAATTCATCAGGGAAATCCAGAAACTGAGAAACGTTCATAAACCTGTAATAAATCAACAATATATAGCAAGAATAATGAAACCAATAGGAGGGTAAGCTGATTCATCAGATATCTCTCTGAAAGATATATGGAGAACTAAAGATGGCGGTCTAAAAAAGAACACAAGAGACTTTGGTTATCTCCGGCACCTAAAACAATTAAGTACGATATTTAAGATTGAATAAACCTTGACTGATCAGAAACAGGACTTACCGAACGTTTTAAAACTGTTCGCCACGCAAACTCTTTATTTAAAACTATCCCCTATTCAAGAAAGACAAATACATGCATTCTCCAATATTTTTACACGAGAGTGGTGTAAAGTCGAGAGGAAGTCGGCGATCAAATTCTTCTACTTCAACATCCTGCGCACGAGAAGGGAATACACGAAGCGTGTCTTGTGGTCTTCAAGCCAGATTTGCGATCGGGTAAATTTGTCCCTTACCATCTCATAAGAAATTCATCGGGTCTCAGTGAAATTTGTGGGTACATGAAGACTAATAATATCTGGCATACCCTGAAATAATATTGAAGCATCTAATCACGAGAAGAAATAAGAGTGTTTCCGTTTAAATCAGGAGGTCGTAGAGGTTCATAAAATAAACTGAAGAATGGATATTGTACACTGAAGACAATGAATCATTATTCCTGATTACCATATATAATCCTTTCATCATAAAAAACTATTTTCATTCATCGAAACTGCTCCTAAGCTTCTGATAAATTATGTTAATTTATCTTCAAAATGTTTATGATTAAGATACTGACAATCATAATAGTGTATAGGTAAATATTTCATTTTGTATGCAGTAGGAACGATTGGAGATCAGTTGAACTGTTAGTTCACACAGGCGCAACCTGGATTACAATCTGAAATGTTATAGCAGTTACATTAAGAGTAACTATTATTCTATATCTTACCTCATATTTATTGAGTCGAAAAATTAGATGAAAACGGCTCTAGAACTTCACATACCTGTCAAGCGAAATGGCATCGTGGGCACTAATCCAGCCGAAAATCGCGCAATACTAACGAATAAGTACATTCATCGTTCGGTACAATTCGGTTTTTCTTAACTTAAAGTGATCACCAATACCAACTGTCCTCCAAATTAGACCGATGAATATGGGAGTCCCACAAGGGTTGATACTGGGTCCGTTGTTGTTCGTAATCTACGTTAATGACTTACCAAGCAATGTTCCGCTTGACGCAACGAATTTTTTATGCAGATGATACATCCTCTCTTAATATCACATCTTCACAGGAGGAACTCGAGCTAGTGTGTAATGACACCCTGAGAGTTGCGGAGGAATGTATAACCTTTAATGGCCTGAAATTGAACAGGGATAAGATTCATAGACAAAATTTCAATTTAAACAAAAAGGAAAATCGTAGTTTGAACTTACTTGGAATAACCTTGGTCAATAATCTTTGTTGGAGAGAGCATTACTCATTACTTACCAGGAAACTATCGACTGTTCTTTTAACTAAGAGGCGTATAAAGGATATCTCAACCGATGATGTCTGTAAGATGATATAGTTGTACAACTTTCACTCAGTGGCGACATACGATATACTGCTCTGGAGGCACATTCCAGGTCTTGATCAGATTTTCCTGACGAAAAAGGAAGGAGTGAAAGTATTTATTGGAGTTCCAAGAATACATAGTTGTCGCTAACTACTTAAGAATCATAAGATACTTACTATTAGTTCTGTGTTCATTCTAGAGTGCTTGAAATTATTTTACTCAAACAAAAATAGGTTCACTCAAATCAGCGATTGTCATGCATAAAACACCAGACGCAAAGATGAGTTCAGGAACAATTTCCACAGAGTGAAGTTCACTCAACTGGCAGTCAATTACTGGTGCTTTGAACTGTACAACAAGCTTCCTCAATCTATGAAGAGTTTGCAGCCATCAATTTTTCAAAGAAATATAAATCATTTATTGTTGGAAAACGTATTTTATTCTTATGACCAATTTGTGAGATTCGAGTTTGAACCTTTGTTGTTTTCAACATGTTGAGGATAGACTGAAATTACTTCGAGATGTATTGTGCTATGTTCTCATATGTTGGTACATTTCAAATGTTTTAAAATGATCAAATATCTATCTAAAAGGTTTATCGGTCATTGATTGGCATAATTTCTAGGTTAAGAATCTTAAATTTAAGTCTACTATCCAGATTCAATATGTCATGGTGGTAGCGGGCTGGGTTGTAAGAGTTTATCACATTTACTAATGGTTTTTTGTCCTGGATGTGTCTAGGTAGAATTCTAAAAGACCTACACTTCAACGAAAAAATCCTATAATTCCATGGATGTTGGATGTCGACCATGCCTTCATCTTTATGACGATGTGATTGCCAAGATCCCTCCTGATGTCATCATAGTAACCCATACTAACATTATGTTATTAATATATTTCTTCATTTAGTATATGACATAATACAAACTTTGTGTATAACAGGTGCCATGTATATATATTCTTTTGAACTTTTGGCTTACAAAACCAATGTTAGCTGGGGTTGGTGACCGGGTGCCATACAATTCGGTGTATGACATGAAAGCCTGAAGTAAAAACTCCAGTAAAAAAAACTCTGGCTCCCCGCATAAGTAGGTGCCATTTAATATCTTTTGATGGTGAAAAATAGAATTATCTCATTATTAGTACCATACTCGTCCTACATCATTCATTTGACACACAGCGAAAGCACAACTATTCTAAAAATATAAAACCTCCAGCTCAACTCCTTTGTATGATAACCATAGTAAGGCCGACCGGACGGCTTGAAATACTTAAGTACCTCCCGGATTCTTCATCAGGAATCCATAGAGACCATTTTCGGCTCGATATTCGAATTTTTTTGTATAGTATTTATTGAAATTTATAATCTACTTTCAAAAAGTATTTAGTTAATATGTTGTATGTACAGACTAATTGAAAGTATTTCTCATTGATGGATTTTTATTTATGATAAGTCTGTTAGGTCGTTCGGCCTGGTCCTTTTCAATCTACGTGTGTTGGTCGGATCTTTTGTCAGTTGGTCGATAAGTTGGTTGGCATGTCCTTGTAGTATCTGATGATATTTTATCGAACAGTTTTGTATTTATGTGAGGACATATGGGACTCTTAAATCTTTGTGGATGGTGTGGTTGGGGACATATCAAGCAGCATTGACCAATGGACGTAGTATTTGTGATTGTACTTTGGATAATTTGAATTTTTGATGGCTTAGCGCAATCCGAGAATTGGATGCCATACGCCCATATTGGCTTGATGATCACTTTGTGAATGAGCAATTTATTTTGAAGGTTCAATTTGGACTTCCTGCCTATAAGCCAATAAATTTTTCGGAATTTTAGATTTATTTCATTTTTTTTGTGCCCCTTCTCTCTTTGGTTCTATCAACCTAACAGCTTGTTTTTTATAATCCTTTTTGTCTTTGAATTTAATAAAGGATGTAGTGTTTTAACAAAATATTGTTAGAGGAGGATGTTTTCAGTCCTAGTTGATTTTCTAATCTTTCTTATAGAATTTTGTTAAATGTAAGTAAAATAACTTCTCAGATGATCGAGGCTCACCGAGCTTTTGAGTTTTACTTTTTATTATTGTGCTGTGGTGCCCAACAGAATATTTTCTTTTTGTGTTTGGCAGCATCCTGATGATGGGGCCATTCGTAGTTCTGAAATATAGAGGAGTTAGCCAATGGTTGTTTCATTAAAATAGCCCTTTTGCCAAGTAACCAATGAACTAGTAATACACTTCTGTACTTTCTTACTTTTGTATATTTCTTGTGGATTAAGATATAAAAATTCTCTTGAACGAAAGATTGAATAAAAACAGAAAATACCAAAAATCACTTCATATCCCATGAGCATGTGCAATCCGTTATCTGTTATTCAATCCCACCACTAAAATTAACTCCCCATACATCAATATTTTCAAGAAAAATTCGAATATTCTTTCTCCAAGAAGCTGAAGAATTCAAATTATATCCAGCCAACCCATTATATTATGCTATTACCTCTCTAAAACGAATTGAAGTCTTGTAGATCTTTTGATTAAATCTCTATAAAAACAACCCCATCAACCTGTTGTAGGTCTTTCAGAAACTTGCTTATGAACGCGACCCCTCAACACTTACCATTTAGGTATAGGGTTCTTTTGCAGACGAGTGTTTTCTATTGGGGTCACATTGAGCTTGTGAATTCACTGAACAGAATCTTATATACCTTTCGGTATATCATCTATTCCATCACCTTTTAAACCCTTATTTCAAGTTTGACCACTGGTCAACTTCCACCTTTACTGTATTTAACTGAATATAATATTCGAATTCGAACAGTTAGTGTGAGAAATATAACTCGTGGAACAGGTTACTGTTCTCATTTTCCAGTTTCACTATTCGTTATTCGACTCAAAATAGAGAAGGTTTCCAGAATGAGGGCCACTTTCTCGTGAGAATTGAATATTTTGTTGATGAAAGTGATTTAGATGGGGATTGTAACCATCATGAAAGAAAACTGGTACATATACGTATATTATATAATATGTTGGAATTTTAATCAATTCGGATTAGCAGTTCTTGGATCTCTAGATATTCTAACAAAGTAATCACAAAGTTGCCTAAATGTATTTTTTTGAACATTAGACTTGAAGTTGTATTAATCGTTTTATTTTGACTCACTGATGAAGAATCCGTGGTGAAAATCGCTTCTGTCCGTTCGTTTACATGATTACGTCCAAACGGAAATAACTAGAGAGAATATATTTTCAGTGAGAGTTTGACGAAAGTTATTGACCTATAAAAAAAAAATTTAGATAACGAAGATTTTTTTTCCTATGGTGCTGTTTTTTCATAGAAAAATATTGAGGTCGTTTTTATTTTTAACAAACTAAAATTTCCGTAGAAATGATTGTCAGAAGTTTGTTTAATTACTCGCTAGCATCTATGTCAGGTAGACAAATGGCTACCAGCAATCATATACAGGGTCTTTCACGAGGAACCTCACCCATTTTCATACGGGAAACTACTGAACGTATTTTCATGAAATTCAGCACTTATAAGTATTTCACGATAATGATGAAATCTAAATATTTTCAAGGCATGAGCACCTCCGGTTTTTCCGGAAATGACGTCAACTTCCGTTTTTCAAGTTAAAACACCATTTTTTTATTGCAGAAATAGATTCCTTGGAACATTTCAAGTTATTTTGATGTAACATTTTTCAGTTTTGGTTGGAAAATTCCCTCTGAGCGGGAAAATTCGAAAAAAAAATCGAAAATAGAGCTCCGCTGAAACAAGAATAACTTCGTGGTTTTTGGATGGAAAATTTTCATTTTTGGGATTTTTCAAGTTGTAAGATGTATCCACTTTGAAAATCGAAATCGCGATTCATGATACAGGGGGTGAAAAAATCGCTTTCAAAGTTAGGGATGACAAAATCGTGAAAAATCAATTTTTTCAAATTACAACCCCATTTTTTTATGGCAGATATTGAATCTACGTTAAAAACTAATGTGAGTGTATGCCCTTGCCCTAAAGTGGATATTTTCTGCGTTATTCACAAAAAACTGTTTTTCGTCTTGAATTTTCAGCTATTTCTTTTCCCTTCACGCCAAAAAGATGAAATTTTCAGGAACTGTTTTTTGAACCATGCTGTAGATTTTTCACCCCTTCTTGAAACCGACTTCAAGTTACTATTAGGAGAACCAAGGCAAACTCTCGCAGTTATAAGTAGAGAAGATGATCAAAGTTTTGACCGTTCATTTCTAGACATTTATTTATAAGTCTCAGGAATGCTTCGTGCGTTGCTCTTCTTATTTCATCGGGAGGAAGAGATCTGCAAAAGTGTTTAAAAACCAAATTGAGTTTCAAAACTATGAATCTAAAAATCTAAACAAACCTGAACGCATTTCTGACTCGTTCTATGCAGTCCTCTTTATCAGTCAGGGGAGTTGAGTAGACAATATTTTTTATCCTACCCCAAACATAATAGTCTAAAGGAGTTAAATCGGTAGAACGTGGTGGCCAAAGATGTGGACCATTGTTCGCTAACCATTGATCTTCAAATAGCCTGTATAGGATATTTGACACATTGAGTGAATTGTGTGGAGGCGCGCCATCTTGTTGATACCATAAGTCATTATGGTTCTGTACTAGCGGCTCAATTATTTGGGTCAATATGTCAGAATATCTATCTCCTAAGGGAGAATATTCTTTAAATAATGCAAACATGTTTAGTGTTCTATCTTACCAGTTAAAGTCCCATCATAAATGTGAACATCGAGAATTGCATTATTTTTGATGGCGCAAAAAACATTGAAACTCCAGGTCTCTTGAAAGTTCCATTGTCTGAAGTGGTGGTTGTTCTCTTCATCCCAATAATGACTGTTATGCCTATTGAAAGAACCATTCTTTGTGAATTTAGATTCATCTGTCCAAATTATACAGTCCAAAAAGTTTTCATTCTCTTGAAATCGAATCATCATAGCTTCGCAAAACTCTGTTCTCCTGACGAAATCAGTTTCCTTCAAATGCTGTACCCTATTGAATTTATGTTGGTGCATTTTATGTTTTTTTAATATTCTCCAAACACTCGATTGAGATAATCCCAGAGCAATCTCGGCATCTTACTCTTTTTTTGGCAAGTAGAAGATTGGGAATGGGATATAGTCTCAGATGAATCTAGATTTAGCTTATTTAATTCTGATAGACATGTTTGAGTGATTCGTGGATCAAGCATGCGTTATGCCCAATGTACTATTTGCAAAACGATTTCATTTCTGGAGGTTCAATCATGGTATGGGGAGATTTTTTAAATTTTTTAAATTTTTTCGATGAAGTAAGTGTTATATCACAACCTCCCCAACTATGTATGATGATTTCTCTTTGAATGGGTTCCATAGCAGACTTCAAACATCAGAAGATCTGAAAAATCATCACTTGGACAGCAAGACCCGATTCGAAGAATCCTCCTTGCAGATTGGCGACTAATTTTGTGTATTAGATTTGAATATAGATGGTATTTCTAAGGACAAGAGTGATTACAATTCTAAACTAGCAAAGAACTTTGGTACTGAGATTATACTCCTTCAAGAGACACATACGGATACTAAAAAAAATCTTCGTGAAAGTGGAACCATTAAAGGTTATGTATTCATTGATTATCTCCTTAGTAAAATTCATGGTTTAGCTTGTTATGTTAAAAAATCCTTGATTCACAATATCGAGTTGATCCAAACGGGCGAATTTGAGGGTGTTTTCTTTATCTCTTTCAAATTTTGTATTTTTGTTATTCAGTTCTTTTTTCTGCTTTTGTCTTTTTGTTTCCAGATTCGATATGGGCAACTTGAAGAAGTCTCTGTTTCGATCAATGGAAGACCACTCTTGAAGAAAGAAGTCTCTAAAATATATTTCAGCTTTCACACTTAGGCGGGGAGCCAGGGTTTTTTTTACTGGGGTTTTTTCCCTAGGCTTTTATGTGATACGTCGAATTGTATGACACCCCGTCACTAAACCCTGATCTTTATGCTTTATTGTTTGCTAACTAAATATTGTAAGCTAAAGGTTCAAAAGAATATATATATGGGGAGATATTCCGCTAACTGCAAAAACAGACTTGTTTCTGATACCTAATGGGGTTCTGAACAGTGAGCGATATATTGATGTTGTTTTATATGAGCATATTGCTCCATTTGCTTCATACATTGGAGATGGTTTCCTGCTCATGCATGACAATGCTCAGTCCCACGCATCACGAATTCTAAATGATTTTCTATAACAAGTAAATATTCAGACAATGAATTGGCCACCTATCAGCCAGGATCTCAATCCAATTGAACACCTTTAGGATGTATTGGGTGGGGAAATAACGCAACATAAGTCTCCACCTGTGTACGTTCAAGGAATCAGGATCAACTTCGAAATTTAATGTTGAGTAAACCACGTCGTTGTGCAGAAGTCATTAGACATAGAGATGGTAATATACATTATTAATTTTCTTCTTTATAGAATTGATAATTTTATTAATCGTTATAGATTATTAATGTGTTTACTTTCAGTTAAGTTGATTTGATAAATCTTTAATGAAGGCACGATTATTAAAACAGTTGTGACTTTTTTAAAAGTGATGAAAAACAATGAAAAAACAAAACAAATTATTCAGAGAAAGAACAGCTTTAACGTGATTTCAACTAAAATTCAATTCAGTTGTCTGAAAATGCAATGGAGTGTTTCAAAATAAAGACAAAATTAATACTCCCACTAAAACATTGGAGTGGACGGCTTTGAACGAATTATTAATAAGACGTGATAACTAAAGGTTAGTCAAAATATTAAAGAAAAAAACATCAATGTTCTACAACAAGAAAACACGGAATACCATTAATTAAGAACTACCTATCATACGAGTATAATTAAATAACAAATGTTCAAGGGTAATAATATCCATTGATTCTGAGATTTTCTAGAGTTTATCACCACAAAGGTATGGCGGATAATCTTGTAGTAGAAAGAAATTATGATAGAACACCTAAAATCAATATTCATAGTCTTGAATCTTTTTTACCAGAAAGAAATTAGTATATTTTATCTACCCCTGGATATGGACCTCATCTGATGAAACATGAGTGAATCATTTGTAAGAAAATGATGTTATCAAAGAATTTAGATTCAATTGTGGATGCTGCGGAAGGTAATTTTCATTCAAATTGAACAGGACTACACAGGAGTAATTACCAAATTTGAAACAATAAAATGATTTAACTTTTCAACGCAGCTGAATTTGGAAAAACGGAATAGAAAAAAAGTGTTTTCTTTTGATCATAAGAACCTATTGATGAAATTTGCGCAGTGGTCTCACCCTGTATACTTTAAATAGCTACACCACTTTTCTCATTCTATAGTTATACCAAACCTCAATTTCAAAGGGTTGTATATCATATACAAAAAATATTCAATTCTCACAATAAAGTTGCTCAGCAAATAAAATGTTTGACAAAACAGGAAAAGTTATAACAGTAACCTGTTCCACCAGTTATACTTCACAGTGAATGCTCGATTTCGTGTAAAATAATCAAATCAATCCCGTATAGGGCAAAATTGACCAGTATTCAGACTCGAAAAAAAGGGTTTGTAGGCCTGGTTGAATTGACAAGAGGAAATATTCTCCTGGGGAAAACCCAGGTAAGGAACTGGATATTGAAAGGGATTTTTTCATATGCAGGTTATAAAAAAGATGAAGAACAGGTGGCTGGGGTGTTTTTGAGAGCCACCAGCGACATGCACGGGTAGGTAAAAAATGTAGGAAAGCACTGACTTAAGGACAGGAGCACGTTTGCTCTTTGTTTGTTAGAACCTATCACGGATAACTGCGAATACTGAAAAAGTTTTATTATATTCAATAGCAATATTGCGATCCTAGATCATCGTCACACTCATAATTTTTCATCCAAATCATATTCCAGCTGAAAATCATACTGAATTCCCTGGTAAGTAATTTTACAGCAGAGTATTGATGAGAATATTGAAATTTCTTAAATGTATTCGCAAATATAATAATAAATAACAGGCCCGGATCTAGAGGGGGCAAGTGCCCCGGGTGCCAGCTTAAGGGGCACCAAAATCAGCCGAAGGATAAATTTTTTTTTGGATTATCTGGAAAAAATTAATTTTCTAATGATATAATCGAAACTGTAAAATGGAAACATGATAAACCATCATCATGTCAAAAATCTTTAAAATAAATGAGGATTCAATCGATCATCATCGAATGCATATCATTCAGATCTACGAATGACATTAAAAATTAAAGTATTTTAATTTTTCGAGCAGTATTCAATGTATTTCATATGAATTGATGTCATAAGAGTGTTCTACTGAATAACTAGAAGTAAAATTAAAATTATAACTTCTCGGTAAAATATATAGGGTGTTGAAAAGAGACAGGGCATCATATATTATTATGAGATAATTTGTCATTATTGAATTGATAATAACGTAAGACAGGGCACGTGGTACTGAAAGCTTTTTTTTGATTGCATTTTCTTGGAAAGAAAGTATTCACAAATCTTTTCGAAGATTTTTTGAAAACCTTTCAGAATTGCTCAGCTCATGTTGACTTGGAATGTGGTATAAAACCTTGAGTTAGATTTTTCTTAAATTACTGAAACTTCAATTACTCCTTCCATTCACGTCGATTAATCATGCTAAAAGCTGAAATATTTTCATTCTATTTTTGTGAATGCAAGAAGAGAATAAACATAGATTCAAACATAGAGTCATTCATTGAATATCAATAGAATATGCAGGGTGTTCCTGAATTGAACGTACAAACAAAAAGGGGAGATTCTTTGAGTAAGTTGAAGAAAAAAATTCCATAAAAATGGGGTTACAAACGTTTCGATTTCGCGGAGCTGATAGATGCGTTCGCGGAAATAAAGCGCGCCGCGTGAAGCTGTGAAGAAAAAAAATCTTATTTCTTTTCTTGTGATATTTTTTTTATTATTAGTATTCATTTTTGGCGCTCTTGTTCACCCGAACAGAGTGCCTATCATTTTGCCCGAATGTCTGTAATTTTGGAATATCGAGCCGAAAATGGTCTCAATCGATTGGGTTCGACTCCCCGATGAAGAATCCGTGGCGAAAGTTGAGTCTGTCTGGCCGGCAGTATCCTCTCTAGCATCCAAAAGGAATCAGCTAGAGTTTTCATATTTTCAGAATAGGTAAATTGTCGAAATATCTCGGTCAAGTTTGTTATTGGGCCAAATTCGTCGGATGGTTCAGTAGTTATGAGCATCTGAAATTTTGTTTCCTCAATAACTACTAGAATATCCATCCGATCAAGTTTATACTTGAAATATTGTTGAGGAAGGCTGCAACAAAACAGCTCGCAAAATTTCGCAGGAATCGTTACGCTAGAAAATTTTTAAAAAGATCCCAAAAAAAATTTTTAATCTTCACTATCTCATAAGATATTTTTCGGATTTGAATAAAAATTCTTGAATATATTGAGGTGATCGATATCCTACTTATCCCCAAATTTCATTGTCGTAGCTCTTTTCCATCTAAAGATATGATCATTTTTTTCATTTACTCAAGAGAAAGGAGAGATGACATACGTCCCGATGATTTTCTTTGAATGATGGCCATCACAGATCGATATTCTAATGACAAATGCCAGGACCATTAATCAGTGTCAGTTGGCGTAGTATCAATTAAAATTTTTCATAACGGGAAATCATAGAGATAAAATTCAATATCGGTGGCTGAAATAATATACGTTGTCAAAATTCAGAAAAGCACTGACGTAAGTTTTTAGGAAAAGGGAATTATAGCTTCGAACAAAACTTGGGGAAAATTATGAGTAGTTATTTTCAATTTGAGATATAGGTTTGTTCATTCATTAGGCGTTCATATTTGCATCACATTGTCCCATAGTACGGGAAAAGACTATTGTTCACGTCATCAGAGTGCTTATAGATTTGTTATGGTTTGAATATTTACCCTCGAGTAGCTCAACAAGAGCGCCAAAGCAATCTGACCTCACGTCAGTGCTTTCTAAATTTTTATTATTTATTTCTTGTTATTTTCTATGAATAATTCATATATTACACAAATGAAGATATTATATATCTATATACATCTTTAAGGCATTCCATCCTCATATTCAACCTTAGGGGGCGCCATCATGAATTTTTGCCGCGGTCAGAAAAAATCGTAGATCTAGGCCTGCTAAATAAGATTAAAAAAATAGTTACTCATATATAATAATTTTTCCACTTCTATGAGTTTTTCCCAATTCTTAAGATCATCAAGTCAAGACATGCCATTTTTCAGAACTATCATAGATTTCGATCTATACTATTTTTATATTCTAGTTTGAACCTGTAAATTAAAATATTTCAATCATACATAGAATACAAATGTCAAAGTTATGATATTCATCAGAAAACCTAAATTGATGAAAAAATGCAGTATTATCGAAACCAATTCAGAAAAAATGTTTGAATCAACTTGAACTCTACTGGGGATAGATAATGAAATTCAAAATCATATTTCTAAATAAATAATTTTTCTCAAAACTGTTTGAAACACCATTGAAAACACGAAGAAACATCATGTATGTGTTTATTCATTTAACCTATTAATAAGATACGGAAAATAATATTGCCTATACTTTCTCTTTGAAGACGGGAGTGATCTTAGCCACAACCACAAAACCGATAAAGTTCACACACACGATCCGACTTATATATGTCAGGGTGCGAATATATAATAAATCTATTCGAAATGTTACTTGAATTAGGGTTGATCACTGTGGAACTAAAGTGGAATATGCTTTCAATATACCAGAAAGCTTATCGAATGAATTAAAGTGAGGAAACTCGGAAATTCATCTATCTCGAGATACAAGGGGAGAGAAAATCGATATATTCGGAATTTTCACAGAATGTCGGTGTTATAACGAGCTCAAATTATATTTTCATCAATGAGATAACCTTAAGAACGAAGTAAGAAAAAATGGACATCCGTCAGTGACGTCTACGGGGGAGGCAAATAGTTTAATGAATATAAAAAAGTTCAAAATTTTCGATGAAATCGGTTTTGTCAGGCAAAATACGCTATTGTAATATGTTTCTATCGTAGAAACAAGCTAATAGACGGAATAAGAAAAAAAAATTTAGAAAGCACTGACGTGAGGTCAGATTGCTTTGGCGCTCTTGTTAAGCTACCTGCGAGTAAATATTCAAACCTTAACAAATCTATAAGCTCTCTGGTCGGGTGAACAATAGTCTTTTTCCGTACTATGGGACAATGTGATGCAAATATGAAAGCCTAATGAATAAACAAACATTTATCTCAATTTGAAAATAACTACTCATAATTTTCACCAAATTTTGTTCTATGCTTCTCCTAGAAACTTACGTCATTACTTTTCTGAGTTATGACAACGCTATCAAATTCTTTCTCTATGATAAAAAATTTTTTGATTAATATTACGTCTGTGCTTCTCTGAATTTTGACAACGTCATCGACATCGAATTCTACCTCTATGAATTCTATGAAAATTTTGATTGATATTACGCCAACTGACACTGATATCTAGGTCCGCAAGTTGTCAAACGAATATCGATCTGTGATGGCAAATCTTTCAATGACAAAGCTCGGACTTCATGACATTTCTATTTTTCTCTTGAGTAAATGAAAAAAATGATCATATCATCAGAAGGGGAAAAGCTACAATAATGAAATTTGAGGATGAGTAAGATATCGGTAACCTCAATATATATACGGATTTTTATTTAAATCTAAATGAATTTGGGGAATTTTTAAAAATTTTTCTAGCTTGACGATTTCTGCGAAATTTTGCAAGACGTTTCGTTTCAGCCTCCCTCAAAAACATTCCAAGTATCAACTTGATCGGATGGATATTCTAGTAGTTATTGAGGAAACAAAATTTCAGATGCTCATAACTACTGAACCATCCGACGGATTTGGCCCAATAACGAACTTGACCGAGATATTTGGACAATTAACCTATTCTGAAAATATGAAAACTCTAGCTGATTCCTTTTGGATGCTAGAGAGGATACGGCCGGACGGCCGGCCGGACAGACTCAACTTTCGACACGAATTCTTCATCAGGGAGTCGAACCCAATCGATTGAGACCATTTTCGGCTCGATATTCCAAAATTACAGACATTCGGGCAAAATGATAGGCACTCTGTTCGGGTGAACAAGAGCGCCAAAAATGGACATCCGTCAGTGACGTGCTACAGGGGTCGAAAGTTCTGTTATGAGTATTCAAAAAGTTCGAAATTTTCGATGAAATCGGTTTTGTCAGGCAAAAATCGCTATTGAATTATATTTTTATCGTGGAAACAAGCTAACAGACGGAATTTGAAAAAATGGACATCCGTCAGTGACGTGCTACAGGGGTCGAAATATCTGTTATGACTATTCAGAAAGTTCAGAATTTTCGATGAAATTGGTTTTGTCAGGCAAAAACGCTATTGGAATATGTTTCTATCGTAGGAACAAGCTAATAGAGGAATAAGAAAAAATTTAGAAAGCACTGACGTGAGGTCAGATTGCTTTGGCGCTCTTGTAGACCTACTTGCGAGTGAATATTCAAACCTTAACAAATCTATAAGCTCTCTGATCGGGTGAACAATAGTCTTTTTCCGTACTATGGGACAATGTGATGTAAATATGAAAGCCTAATGAATAGACAAACCTTTATCTCAATTTGAAAATAACTACTCATAATTTTCACCAAATTTTGTTCTATGCTTCTCCTAAAAACTTACGTCATTGCTTTTCTGAGTTTTGACAACGCCATCAAATTCTTTCTCTATGATAAAAATTTTTTTATTAATATTACGTCTGTGCTTTTCTGAATTTTGACAACGTCATCGACATCGAATTCTACCTCTATGAATTCTATGAAAATTTTGATTGATATTACGCCAACTGACACTGATATCTAGGTCCGCAAGTTGTCAAACGAATATCGATCTGTGATGGCAAATCTTTCAATGACAAAGCTCGGACTTCATGACATTTCTATTTTTCTTTTGAGTAAATGAAAAAAATGATCATATCTTCAGAAGGGGAAAAGCTACGACAATGAAATTTGGGGATGAGTAAGATATCGGTAACCTCAATATATATACGGATTTTTATTCAAATCTAAATGAAGTCTTAGGAGATATTAAGTATTGAAAATTTTTTTTTTGAGAATTTTTTTAAAATTTTCTAGCGTGACGATTTCTGCGAAATTTTGCAAGCCATTTCGTTTCAGCCTCCCTCAATAACATTCCAAGTATCAACTTGATCGGATGGATATTCTAGTAGTTATTAAGGAAACAAAATTTCAGATGCTCATAACTACTGAACCATCCGACGGATTTGGCCCAATAACGAACTTGACCGAGATATTTGGACAATTAACCTATTCTGAAAATTTGAAAACTCTAGCTGATTCCTTTTGGATGCTAGAGAGATACGGCCGGCCGGCCGGCCGGACGGCCGGACGGCCGGCCGGACAGACTCAACTTTCGCCACGAATTCTTCATCAGGAGTCGAACCCAATCGATTGAGGCCATTTTCGGCTCGATATTCCAAAATTACAGACATTCGGGCAAAATGATAGGCACTCTGTTCGGGTGAACAAGAGCGCCAAAAATGGACATCCGCCATTGACGTGCTACGGGGGTGGCAAGTGGTGTTATGAATATTCAAAAAGTTCAAAATTTTCGATGAAATCGGTTTTGTCAGGCAAAAAACGCTATTGGAATATGTTTCTATCGTAGAAACAAGCTAATAGACGGAATAGGAAAAAATGGACATCCGTCAGTGACGTGCTACAATGGTCGAAAGTTCTGTTATGAGTATTCAAAAGGTTCGAAATTTTCGATGAAATCGGTTTTGTCAGGCACAAAACGATATTGGAATATGTTTTTATCGTCGAAACAAGCTAACAGACGGAATTAGAAAAAATGGACATCCGTCAGTGACGTGCTACAGGGGTCGAAAGTTCTGTTATGAGAATTCAAAAAGTTCAAAATTTTCGATGAAATCGGTTTTGTCAGGCAAAAACGCTATTGGAATATGTTTCTATCGTAGAAACAAGCTAATAGACGGAATAAGAAAAAATGGACATCCGTCAGTGACGTGCTACAGGGGGTCGAAATTACTGTTATGAATATTCTGAAGATTCTACACAACCACTGATATCTAGAAAACTAAACGAAAAATCTAAAATGAGATGAAAAAGCTTGAGCAATAATCAGCTCAACCCAAGAAAATTAAAAATCTTTATCGAATCCAGAGATGTGAAAATTTGATTGTAGTAAGTCGGTATAACAAATTTTCAAGCACCACTCAGCCACTCATATCTTACTAACAAAATTTGGAACTTTTTGAATACTCATAACAGATCTTTCGACCCCTGTAGCACGTCACTGACGGATGTCCATTTTTTCTTATTCCGTCTATTAGCTTATTTCTACGATAGAAACATATTCCAATAGCGTTTTCTGCCTGACAAAACCGATTTCATCAAAAATTTTGAACTTTTGAATAGTCATAACAGATATTTCGACCCCTGTAGCACGTCACTGACGGATGTCCATTTTTTCTTATCCCGTCTATTAGCTTGTTTCTACGATAGAAACATATTCCAATAGCGTTTTTCACCTGACAAAACCGATTTCATCGAAAATTTTGAACTTTTTGAATAGTCATAACAGATATTTCGACCCCTGTAGCACGTCACTGACGGATGTCCATTTTTTCTTATTCCGTCTATTAGCTTGTTTCTACGATAGAAACATATTCCAATAGCGTTTTTTGCCTGACAAAACCGATTTCATCGAAAATTTTGAACTTTTTGAATAGTCATAACAGATATTTCGACCCTGTAGCACGTCACTGACGGATGTCCATTTTTTCTAATTCCGTCTGTTAGCTTGTTTCGACGATAAAAACATATTCCAATAGCGTTTTGTGCCTGACAAAACCGATTTCATCGAAAATTTCGAACTTTTTGAATACTCATAACAGAACTTTCGACCCCTGTAGCACGTCACTGACGGATGTCCATTTTTTCTTATTCCGTCTATTAGCTTGTTTCTACGATAGAAACATATTCCAATAGCGTTTTTTGCCTGACAAAACTGATTTCATCGAAAATTTTGAACTTTTTGAATTCTCATAACAGAACTTTCGACCCCTGTAGCACGTCACTGACGGATGTCCATTTTTATTCCCTCTATTAGCTTGTTCCTACGATAGAAACATATTCCAATAGCGTTTTTGCCTGACAAAACCAATTTCATCGATAATTCTGAACTTTCTGAATAGTCATAACAGATATTTCGACCCCTGTAGCACGTCAATGACGGATGTCCATTTTTTCTTATTCCGTCTATTAGCTTGTGTCTACGATAGAAATATATTCCAATAGCGTTTTTTGCCTGACAAAACCGATTTCATCGAAAATTTTGAACTTTTTGAATAGTCATAACAGATATTTCGGCCCTGTAGCACGTCACTGACGGATGTCCATTTTTTCTAATTCCGTCTGTTAGCTTGTTTCGACGATAAAAACATATTCCAATAGGTTTTGTGCCTGACAAAACCGATTTCATCGAAAATTTCGAACTTTTGAATACTCATAACAGAATTTTCGACCCCTGTAGCACGTCACTGACGGATTTCCATTCTCATTTTCAACGTCACTGACGGATGTCCATTTTTCAAATTCCGTCTGTTAGCTTGTTTCCACGATAAAAATATAATTCAATAGCGATTTTTGTCTGACAAAACCGATTTCATCGAAAATTTTGAACTTTTTGAATTCTCATTACAGAACTTTCGACCCCTGTAGCACGTCACTGACGGATGTCCATTTTTTCTTATTCCGTCTATTAGCTTGTTTCTACGATAGAAACATATTCCAATAGCGTTTTTTGCCTGACAAAAACGATTTCATCGAAAATTTTGAACTTTTTTTATATTCATTAAACTATTTGCCTCCCCCCGTAGCACGTCACTGACGGATGTCCATTTTTTCTTACTTCGTCCTTAAGGTTATCTCATTGATTAAAATATAATTTGAGCTCGTTATAACACCGACATTCAGTGAAAATTTCGAATATATCGATTTTCTTCTCCCCTTGTATCTCGAGATAGATGAATTTCCAAGTTTCCTCACTTTAATTCATTCGATAAGCTTTCTGGTATATTGAAAGCATATTCCACTTTAGTTCCACAGTGATCAACTCTAATTCAAGTAACATTTCGAATAGATTTATTATATATTAGCACCCTGACATATATAAGTCGGATCGTGTGTGTGAACTTTATCGGTTTTGTGGTTGTGGCTAAGATCACTCCCGTTCTTTGAAGATGAATTTTATAAGCTACATTCTGAATTATCCTCAAGATTATCAGATATTTCATATAGATATACTTCATGTGATTCATATGTACCTATTAAAGGGAAATGCTGCATAAAAATTCAATTATGATATTCAATTTTTCTATTTGTTTGCAACAAACAACTTCATAAGTTGAAGGTTATGTTTTCTGCCATAGAATGGAATCTTAATGGTCACCTGATAAAATATTTATAGGAATTTGAGGTGAAATATGCTGAATTGTTTATTAAAGAATTATTACTGATCAAATAACAACGCAAATATTACGTATTGATTTTGTTTATTGATTCGGAAACTTCGTTTTTTAATTTAGTATATCATTCTGGTCAGTAATTCTAATTTTCTTGTTTTATTATGAAACGATATCCTTACCTAACCCACAGACCAATAACAGTTTACTGATCCGTGGCCTTACCTACTCTACCATTTATTTGAATTTCAAAAAATGAAAGTTTTTATCATCATATTAAAATACACAAAGTAAAATTCCATCTATCGGATTCAAAACGGAAGTAATATTTACGTTCAATTCACAATTTTCAAGAAACTTTTTCAATATGTTTACTCAATAATAATGATATTAGAAGAGTTCAAATCTGGTGAGAGATCACATATAGAAAACTACAGGCCCCTTTCTGTTTTGAATAATTTTTCAAAACTTCTCGAAAATGTTCTGTACGATAGGTTATACTCCTCTCTGGGTCCTTTTTTTTGGCGTTCCAACATGGATTTGTCGGTAAAATATCAACTGTGACTAGTGACTAGTCGTTTTCATCCAAATCGTCTCCGATGTACTTGACAAGAATGGACAAGTTAATGTTATATAAACGGACGATTCCTAAGCTTTCGACAAAATTTAGCATGGTGTCTTATTGCATGAGATGAGTATTTTGGCTTTACTCCAGGTGCAATTGAATTATTGAAAGCCTACCTGGCAATATGGTCCCTTTTGTAGCTTATAATAATTATATTAGCATAGATTATTTCTCAATTTCTGGATATCCGCAGGGTTCCAATCTTGGACCATTACTGTTTAGCTTAATCATAAATGACCTTCTCGAGATTATATGTTGTCAACCACTATGCCTTGCTGGCGACTCCATTGTGATTGTATGAACCTAGAAGTTCAGATACTGAACTTTCTTTCATTGAATATGGCAGAAGTTACACTGTAAAAATAAAATTCTCCGCTCAAACTCCTCAGGAGTTTGAGAATTTTTTTCAATCAAACCATTTTAATTTGAATTAATCTAAAATTGATTACGCCAAATGAACTATTTTCTTGATTAAAACAACCTAGTTGATTATAGAGAACAGCTAAAATATTCGCCTGAAACTTTTTACATTTCAGCGAAATGAAAGAAACAACTGATTAAACATAAATATACAATTACAAGAAATGGTTTATGCACTTGTCTCAATATCCATAATTGATTGATACAAATACATTATTCTAAATAGGTTTTAACGAAACCATTCGTTCGTTTCATTTTTATTTGTTCAATAGAACGAAGGTACGGTTGTCGTAAATTCTGTCAGTTGATGCAACGACTACAGTTTCTTGCGACAAGAATCTCATGAGATTATATTATTCGCCTCATTTACTTGAAGAAAACTATAAATATTTGAATAAAATTGAACATATAATTGTTGCAATATGAAGTGACATTTGTAAAAAAATATTGCGTAATTGATTTAATAAAACGAATTAATTGTAGCAATTTTTTTATATTGGCTGCAATTAAATCAAAACTCTATCTCTTTTATATTGAATATATCCCATTTAAATGCAATTATTTGTGCATTTTACTCACAATATTGTTGTATCCGGTGATGACATGGAATACATGATGCAAAGCTAATTAAAGAATACGAGAAGGGGGCTTAAATGTCAACTTAGAAAACCAAATATCTTTGTGTTGGTGGAGAACCGGGTCATCTGGTATTGGATGATGACAGGGATGAGATGATAACCCACTGCCTGGACTATAGCTTTTGTAGCGGCACTATGTCAACGGCAGGGGAGTGTATAGGGATCTCTTGGCGGCACTCTATATAGCCACGCATAGCTTAGTTCACAGCTCTTCGGTGGCCTAGAGGTTTGCGCTCAAGTTTCACACCGACTAGGTACTAGATGCCGGGTTCAACTCCCGGCGGCTCCCTTTAAAACTTCTGACCCCTGCGTCTATGGCATGGCGCACACAAGCCATACTGATGAGTCCAAATGTGTGCGCCAGGGACGAAACGCATAAGTAGGGATAAATTCCTTCGATTCTACATTGGTGTCCCCGACGTGATGGGAACGGTTGTCTTTACGACGTGTCTTGCAAAAGCAGACGGTTGACGCTTGAGGTATACTCGCTCCTCTCTGCAACTACCAACGAAACTCTAGACGTCTTTCCCATTCCGTACAATATTCATGGTCTGCCGCGGTATTGCGGTATTTATTAATATAAAGAGAAATTATTGTTCTGTGAAGAAAAATAATGATTACATACAAATGTTTTTTGTTTTATCAAATTATTCCTTTGCTAGTGTCAAAAATCCTTCAATTTAGCTCAAATCAATCAGTTTCTTAACCCAAGAAACTTTCACTTGACATAAGAGATATTATCATTTTTATCGACTGAATTCTCGACCCATTCATCTACAAATCGAGTTTCAGTGAAATGTAATATTTATTTACATGAAACCAAAATTTTATTCTACGAAAAGTATCAATAGTTACATACTAATTAATATTACCGTTGGATCAAATTTTTTACCACCTGAGTCAAAAACTCTGAGCTTGGTTGAAACTAATCAGTTTCTTAACTCAAGAAACTTTTATTTAGGGTAAACGCCATTCTCAACCGTAGAGGGCGGTAGGGTCAAGTACTTTATGCATTTGGCTGTATTCAAACGTACGGAGTACTTGAGACAAATTAATATGGTTTGAGATGAGGAACTATTTTTTACAGTGTAAGGATGCCTGTAGGTCTTAAAGATTCATTATTAGAAACAGTGGAGAGTACATGGATACACAACCCTTACAAAAGTTATAAAATTCTTTAGTTCCTTCTAAATTGGAATACGCCAGCATAGTATGGCATCATATATATGTGTGTCATAAAAAAGTGGTCGAGAGGGCTCAGAGAATATTATTCAAGTTTTTTGATATTCAAGGGTAATGGGGTCTATCCTCCTCGACGATGTGATAATAAGGTTCTTGTCTCTATCAGAGACTAAATTATTCAAGTTCGAGTTTGAGAACAACTGTAAGATCAATTATGTTTTTATATAAAATGCTAAATAACAAAATTGACTATCAACACTGAATTTTCAGTTAATTTTCTGTTGTTCTGGGCTTCAATCAATAATAGAAAGCTCATATATTTTCTATGAATCAGGTGCTTAGATTAAAAACTTGTAGATACAGAATATACAGAATATCGATAGTTTTCAATTTTACATAATTATTCCTTGATTTCTGAGGAATATTGTATGAGATATCAAGAGTTTTCCAAAAAATTTTAGTGATATTTTTAAATTTTAATGCTCGACGATTTTTACGGAAGTTTGTGAGTCGTCCTGTCTCAATTTATTCAAACAATTTTCAAGTTACTAGTTCATAATTATTGAGGAAATCAATTTTCAAGTGCTTATAGCTACACCAGACGGATTTTACGCAGCAACGTACTTGGCCGGGATGGTTAGACGGCTGAACATACTTAAATATGCACTAATTCATCGGTAAGTCATATTAATTTTCTTCTCGATATTATAAATTTATAGACATTTGTACCAAGCAATAGCTAGCTGATCCACTGCCAATAAGTACGCAAAAAAATTACATTCAGTTGAAATTGAACATTTTCACTCCACAAGACAAATTAACCTGTTCTCAAACTTTTTAATGACAACATGACATGATAAAACAGCCCCTTCGAGTCTTGTCAAGGGTCTTATTCAAAATAAGGACCCTCTAGGAATCGCACACGAGTTTTGAATTCATTAGAATGTATCCTATATACCTTTCAGAATTTCTTGTTAATCCAACCATGGCTTCACCCTATTTCAAGTTTGACCACTGGTCAGCTTACACCTTTTCAATACAATTATTTGAATATCTTCACGGATTCGAGTCACTGTGAGAAATAGAACTTACGAATCTGGTTACTATTTATTCTACTTTTTTCTGGTTTGATTCTCTTTCATATCGAAAAAGATATATTTTTCATGAGCTACCTTCTCGTGAGAATTTAATATTTTATTGGGGGGTTTTTCTAATGGGTATGGTATCCAGTATGCTTAAAACTGGTGTTGTGAGGTGGTTGTTTAACCTTCAGCCGTTGATGTTTTCATCACTTTCTCTTGAACAGTGTTATGGAAAAATAACAGAGATAAATAATGTTGAAGATTCATCAAATGCATATCTTGAATTGGCGATAACTATATTCATATTTTTCCTTCAGTTTAATTTGAACACAAACCTGCTATCTTGGAACCATTCTTACCATCATCGCAGTTATATCTTCACACACAAAGATAATGACATCTCATGCCATAAAAATGAATTACTTAACTTATCTTACTTATCTAAGACTTTATGAATTTGGCAAAAGCCTCTGATACGGTTGATCATAAAGTTTCATTAGAAAAATTGGCAAACTATTGAATTAGAGGTAAAGCTCATCAGCTTCTTTGTTTATATTTAGAATAAAATGTCATGGGGTTTGAATATGATAGTATATTAAATTAATATTGTAGAGTTAGTACAGGAATTCCACAGGGACCGTTGTTGTACCGGATGTAATTTCTTTTGCAGACGACACTGCTGATGTGTCGACTGGTGACAGTTGAAAAGAAGTTGAAATTATTACTAGTATGAAAAACTATTTGAAAAACTAAGTAACTGATTCCCTTCGAACAAACTATCTCTGATTTCAACAAAACGGTTTATATAAAATTTGGCGATTACTGCAATAGTGTTCCAAATTCATTGAACTTCAGAATAAATAGTGAATAAATAACAAGAGTAAAATAAGTGAAATCCTTGAGGATAGTTTTCTATAGTAATATGAGATGGAAAAAACATATCGAATATCTAATGAAGAAAACAAAACACATGGCTTTCATTTATCACAAACTCGCTAAGATAATTCCTATTGAAATCCTTCACAGGCCTTATTATTCTCTATTTATGGTGTACGTGATAAGTGATAGAATTGTTGCATGGGGTGGAGCTCATTCTAACTGTCTCAATAAATTAAAAACAATAAAAAAACAATTCTCAAAATAGTCAATAAATGTGAAATCGTTCACAGTAACCCTCTGACAATGGAACAGCTTTTTGGTGCTTTTGTTCACCCAAACAGAGTGCCTATCATTTTGCCCGAATGTCTGTAATTTTGGAATATGGAGCCGAAAATGGTCTCAATCGATTGGGTTCGACTCCTGATTAAGAATTCGTGGCGAAAGTCTGGCCGGCCGGCTGTATCCTCTCTAGCATCCAAAAAAATCAGCTAGAGTTCTCATATTTTCAGAATAGGTTAATTGTCCAAATATCTCGGCAAAGTTCGTTATTGGGCTAAATCCGTAGGATGGTTCAGTAGTAACAGTATCTGAAATTTTGTTTCCTCAATAACTACTAGAATATCCATCCGATCAATTGATACTTGAAATGATGTTGAGGGAGACTGCAACAAAGAGGTTGATAAATTTCGCAGAAATCGTCACGCTAGAAAATTTTTAAAAATTCCCAAAAAAATTATTTTATCCTGACTATCTCATAAGATATTTTTCGGATTTCAATAAAAAGTCGTAAATATATTGAGGTGATCGTTATCTTACTTATCCTCAAATTTCATTGTCGTAGCTCTTTTCCATCTAAAGATTTTTTCAATTTACTCAAGGAAAACAGAAATGACATACGTCCCGATGATTTTCTTTGAACGATGGCCATCATAGATCAATATTCGATTGACAAATGCCGGACTCATTAATCAGTGTCAGTTGGCGTAATATTAATCAAAATTTTTCATAACGGAAATCATAGAAATAGAATTCAATCTCGGTGGCTGAAATAATATACGTTGTCAAAATTCAGAAAAAGCACTGACATAAGTTTTTAGGAAAAATGAATTATAGCTTCGAACAAAACTTGGGGAAAATGATGTGTAGTTATTTTTAATTTGAGATATAGGTTTGTTCATTCATCAGGCGTTCATATTTGTATCACATTGTCCTATAGTACGGGAAAAGACTATTATTCACGTGATCAGAGTGCTTATAGATTTGTTATGGTTTGAATATTTACTCATAAGTAGCTCAACAAGAGCGCCAAAGCAATCTGACCTCACGTCAGTGCTTTCTAAATTTTTCATTAGTCATTGATATTCTTTTATGACAAAATAAAAGTCGAATTTCAGAATTCACAAGGCTTCATAAGAAACAAAAGTATTCGATTGCCTGAAAGATTCGAAACAGTAGGTGATAAGAGTAGATTTTTGAAACTATTCAATGTTTTAACTTGCTTCCTAGCGAACTAAACTGAATTGAAAATGTTAATTTTGTTAAATTTGCATTCAAGATAAAAATGTACAGGGTCTTTCACGAGGAGCCTCACCCATATTTATACGGGAAACTACAGAACGTATTTTCATAAAATTCAGCACTTAGTATTTCACGATGCTGATGAAATCTAAAATATTTTCAAGGCATGAGCACCTCCGGTTTTCCGGAAGTGACGTCAACTTCCGTTTTTCAAATTACAACACCATTTTCTTATTGCAGAAATAGATTCCTCAGAAAATTTCAAGTTATTTTGATGTAAAAGCTTTCAGTTTTGGTTGGAAAATTCTCTCTGAGCAGGAAAATTCCAAAAAAAATCGAAAATAGACCTCCGCTGCAACAAGAATTACTTCGAGGTTTTTGGATGGAAAATTCTCATTTTTGGGATTTTTCAAGATGTAAGACTGATGTATCCACTTTAAAAATCGAAATCGCGATTCATGATACAGGGGGTGAAAAATCGCTCTCAAAGTTAGGGAGGGCGAAATCGTGAGAAATCAATTTTTTCATATTAGAACCCCATGTTTTTATGGCAGATATTGAATCTACGTTAAAAAATAATGTGAGAGAATGCATCACACCCTTGCCTAAAGTGAATTTTTTCTGAGTTATTCACAAAAAACTGTTTCACCCCTTCTTGAGACCGACTTCAAGTTACTATTAGGAGAACCATGGCAAACTCTCGCAGTTATAACTAGAGATGATGCTCAAAGTTTTGACCGTTAATTTCTAGACATTTATTTATACGTCTCAGGAATGCTTCGTGCGTTGCTCTTCTTATTTCATCGGGAGGAAGAGATCTGCAAAAGTGTTTAAAAATCAAATTGAGTTTCAAAACTATGAATCTAAAAATCTAAACAAACCTGACCGCATTTCTGACTCGTTCTATGCAGTCCTCTTTATCAGTCAGGGAGTTGAGTAGACAATATTTTTATCCTACCCCAAACATAATAGTCTAAAGGAGTTAAATCGGGAGAACGTGGTGGTCAAAGATGTGGACCATTGTTCGCCAACCATACTATAAGTCATTATGGTTCTGGTTATGGCTCAATTATTTGAGTCAATATGTCGGAATATCTATCTCCTAAGGGAGAACATTCCTTAAATAATGCAGACATGTGTAGTGTTCTATCTTACCAGTTAAAGTCCCATCAGAAATGTGAACATCGAGAATTGCATTATTTTTGATGGCGCAAAAACATTGAAACTCCAGGTCTCTTGAAAGTTCCGTTGTCTGAAGTGGTGGTTGTTTTCGTCATCCCAATAATGACTGTTATGCCTATTGAAAGAACCATTCTTTGTGAATTTAGATTCATCTGTCCAAATTATAGTGTCCAAAAAGTTTTCATTCTCTTGAAATCGAATCATCATAGCTTCGCAAAACTCTGTTCTTCTGACGAAATCAGTTTCCTTCAAATGCTGTACCCTATTGAATTTATATGGGTGCATTTTATTTTTTTATATTCTCCAAACACTCGATTGAGATAATCCCAGAGCAATCTTCGGCATCTTCGAGAGAATGTTGAGGATTCACACGAAAATATGCAAGGACTGTAATTTCGATTTTATAACTTAATACGAATTATCACCAAATTAATAGTAAACACAAAATGCTACTGAATAAAGAGGAATTTGGCAGATTTAATTAATGATATTTATCGTTAAAAAAAGAATGTAAAACATGGTAAGTTTTTGCATATGGTTCATAACGAATTATTTATTTATCACCGGAGAGAAACCGATGGCCGATTAGTTGAAATAAAGAGGCTTCCGATACAAATTCGAATCCAAATTCGCCATCTATTTAGGAACAACCTGTAACATTTTTCTCTTGCATATTAGGGTAGGAAAATCTTAAACATGGTTTAAGTAACAGTTCCTGAAAATTTCATCTTTTTGGCTGAAAATTCAAGACGAAAAACAGTTTTTGTGTGAATAACTCAGAAAATATTCACTTTAGGGCGAGGGTGTGATGCATACACTCACATTATTTTTAACGTAGATTCAATATCTGCCATAAAAAAATGGAGTTCTAATTTGAAAAAATTGATTTTTCACGATTTTTGAAAGCGATTTTTTCACCCCCCTGTATCATGAATCGCGGTTTCGATTTTTAAAGTA
Organism: Micraspis discolor; assembly: GCA_030674115.1. Taxonomy (NCBI): domain Eukaryota; kingdom Metazoa; phylum Arthropoda; class Insecta; order Coleoptera; family Coccinellidae; genus Micraspis; species Micraspis discolor. Next base: position 1,943,517 of record JARTUT010001311.1, on the reverse strand, counting down.
GATACATCAAGTTTACATCTTGAAAAATCCCAAAACGAAAATTTTTCATCCAAAACCTCGAAGTTATTCTTGTTTCAGCGGAGCTCTATTTTCGATTTTTTTCGAATTTTCCCGCTCAGAGAGAATTTTCCAACCAAAACTGAAAACTTTTACATCAAAATAACTTGAAATTTTCTAAGGAATCTATTTCTGCAATAAAAAAATGGTGTTGTAATTTGAAAAACGGAAGTTGACGTCGTTTCCGGAAAAACCGGAGATACCTATGCCTTGAAAATATTTTAGATTCCATCAGCATCGTGAAATACTTATAAGTGCTGAATTTCATGAAAATACGTTCAGTATTTTCCTGTATAAATATGGGTGAGGTTCCTCGTGAAAGACCCTGTATAGATGAAATAATATTGCATATGTTTTTGAATTGAAAAGAGAGTTACATTAATATAGTTTACCTGACTATAGATTGTGGATTAGTCCTGATAATTTGATACTCGGTTATTTTATACTTTTTCAATTCTTTTGGTTCATTATATTAGAATATAGTGTTATTTAAATGACATTGTACGCCGAGCTCAGGTGTTCAACTCTATTTTCTACGCATAGTATAACACTATTGTAACTGGGTGTATTTTGGTAAAAAATATATAATTAAATACTTCAAAAGAGATGTTGGGAAATAAACTTTTTTTTATTCGATGAGTACAGTTTTCAAATTCCGTACCGAAAATGGTGTCAATAGATTTCAATTGAACTACTGTGAAGGATCCGTGGTCAAACTCGAGAATTTCGGTCCGTAAACTTTTATCTCCACAGGTGATGAGATAGTGTTTCAACTTCTTCAAAAATGCATTAAAATTTTGTGAAAGTGAAGCAAAATAGACTTGTTTCAGGATTTTATAGCTAAATATTTTTTGAAAGAAACATTTGATTACACATGAGATATTATTGAATCTCAACAGAAATTTGTGTATATATGGAAGTTTTTGATAACTTACATAGTTTCATTATTATTGCTTCTCAAGGCGAGAACACAAGGAAGTTTTTGCGCGCTTTTAATAGTTTAGAAAACTAGTACGACAACTTCGTTTGCCTAAATGTCTGCCATTTTCGAATATTCGCGGTCAAAGTGTATGTTCCGGCAGCCGTTATATCTATCCTCCGATGAAGATGACCTCGTGTTTTCAAATAACCGAAGTTAATTCTAGAAATATCTCGATCAAGTTCGTAATTGGGCGAAATCTGTCAAATGGTTCAGCAGTTATGAACATCAAGAATTTAGTTTCTTCAATAAGCCCTAGGAAATCCATCAAGTTGTGACTTAGGAGATGTTTGCATGGGGATAAAAACATTTTTGGAATTTTGTTATAATTTTATGCCTCACGATTTTCACCAAATCTGGTGGACTTTTTAAAAACGATTATGAAGTTTCGACTCGATCTGATGGATATTTCTGAAGTTATTGAGGAAACCAATTATCATATGCCCATTATTGTTGAACTATTCGACGGATTCGACCCAATAACGAAATTGATCGAGGTATCTGTATAATTAACATATTCAATGTCATATACAGACATTTGGGAGAAACTATAACACGCTGTTCTACATGTTTAATAAACTGAAACCAACGCTCATAAACACCCAAAATCACGTCCATATGAGTGAACATCTAACTAGAGGTTGTAAAGGACCAATGTTCTATGATATGGTTAACAACTCAAGATTAACTTGAAAGAGACATAAAAAAAAAAAAACGGAATATATAAAAATTTAGAAAGCACTGACCAGAGGTCAGATTGCTTTAACGCTCTTGTTGAGCTACTTGCGAGTAAATATTCAAACCTTAACAAATCTATAAGCTCTCTGATCGGGTGAACAATAGTCTTTTTCCGTACTATGGGACAATGTGATGCAAATATGAAAGCCTAATGAATAAACAAACCTTTATCTCAATTTGAAAATAACTACTCATAATTTTCACCAAATTTTGTTCTATGCTTCTCCTAAAAACTAACGTCATTGCTTTTCTGAGTTTTGACAACGCCATCAAATTCTTTCTCTATGATAAAAATTTTTTTGATTGATATTATGTCTGTGCTTTTCTGAACTTTGACAACGTCATCGACATCGAATTCTACCTCTATGAATTCTATGAAAATTTTGATTGATATTACGCCAACTGACACTGATATCTAGGTCCTCAAGTTGTCAAATCGATCTGTGATGGCAAATCTTTCAATGACAAAGCTCGGACTTCATGACATTTCTATTTTTCTCTTGAGTAAATGAAAAAATTTTGAAAAATCATATCTCCAGAACTATTAGCTTGTCGAAGTCGAGAGTGGTATTTTTGTATACGTCTGATAAAACTGCACCATAAAAAATTTTTATTTGAACAGTGTCATTTTAAAAAAAATTTTTTTTTTGTTACTCCGAACCTATTCGGCCGATTTGACCGAATAACGAACTTAGCCGAGATATTTATACCTCAAACCTATTCTGAATGTTTCAACTCTCTAACTTCATCCGTTCGAGAGTTATCGTGTTCACGGAACGGACGGCCAGACGGACGGACGGACAGAATCGATTTTGACCACGGATTATTCATCAGTAGGTCCAAACAAAACGATTGATACCACTTTTGCCCAAAAATTCGAAAGTCACAGACATTTGGGCAAATTGATAAGCACTCTGTTCAGGTGAACAAGAGCGCCAAAAATTTGACTTCATAACTCAATTTGAGGCATTTGGGCCAAACTACAGCTCCATATTTCAAGGAAAAAAACTAACAAAGCTGCATACTCTTCGAAAATATATATAAAAAAAAATAAAATTACATATTGAAAGTGGTCGCAACAATCTTGCCATGATTCATTCTATAAGATAATTCAACCTGTTTTTTCGCATAATTGTCCCTTAAAGGCTACCCCTTAAACACTTACATAGGGTCTTTTCAAACGGATGATCCCTTTAGGGATCGTATCGGAGCAGTGAATTCATTATAGAGTATCTTATTTGTGTCATACTGTATTCCTTATCAATGCGACCTGGACTCTTACCCTCCCTTATTTCGTGTTTGACCACTGGTCAGCCTACCCAAAATACAATTATTCGAATATTTTATTCCAGTCACTGTGAGAAATAGAACCCGCAAATCTGGTTTTTCGTCTGCTAGATCCTGTTCTGGTATTTATACCAATAGCGAATCTAGTAACTTCTAGAATGCTTTTTTCTCGTGAGAATTGAATATTTTGGGGATCTTTATCATGTAGTTGTATAAGGAGTATGAAATAATTATTTGGGCTTGTTACATTACCTATTATTGTTGCTCTTACATTCTTCATTTTGGTACAGGCTTCTTACTGTTTCAAGGTTAATTGTAAGAATATTTATTCCAACTCTAATTGCTATTGTAGAAATGCTCAACTTCGACAAGACAAGTTTTACAGTAAATTAATCAAAACTATTTCAGAAAGTTAATTTAGGTGAGAAAAATAAGTGTAAAGCCTCTTGGAATACATTGAGACGACTAACGGGTAAAAATTCGAATGGAAGAGATGTTCTGGATCTTGTTGACAACCCAGAGGTCTTGCCAAATAACTTTAGTCATTATTTTGCCAACATGCAAAATAAAATATGAAAAAAGTAAACTTCATAACTTAATTTAAGACATTTGGGCCAAACTATAGCTTCATGTTCCAATATAAAAAAGCGCGCAAAGCAGTATACCCCTTGAGAATATATTTTGAGTTGGAATAAATTTCTAAAGAAAAAACAACATATTGAAAGTGGTTGCAACAACCTCGCCATGATTCATTCTATAGGACAAATCAACCTGTTTTTTGGCATAATTGTCTCGTACAGGCTACCCCATCAACACTTGCCAAGGTCTTTTCAAACGGATGATCCCTTTAGGGATCGTATCGGAGTAGTGAATTCATTATAGAGTATCTTATATGTGAACCATATCAATGCGACCTGGACTCTTACCCCTTATTTCGAGTTTGACCACTGGTCAACTTACACTTTATTACAATTATTCTAGTCACTGTGAGAAATATAACTCGTGAATCTGGTTTTTCGTCTGCTTGATCCTGTTATTTAATTGTATCGAATGAAGTAACTTGTACTTTTATAAATCATGAAACTGTTAAAAGATTGTGAGGTTACAAGAAAGAGTAGATAATTTACCGACTGCCTAGATATTGTTTCGACACATTCGAAATTTGTTCGAATGCTTAGAAATTCTAACTTCTATCTCGTAGTTCTTCCATCTGTTGAGAAACTGTTCTGACAGGTTGAAAACTTTATCGGAAAAAAAGTGTTCAAACTGTTCAAAGTTTCACTATAAGATTGAAAACTTATTGGACTGAATAAAAATCCTGTCCAAATGATCAGAAGATTTCTCAGCTTAATTCGTCAAAACACATGATTTAAACGTTCATCGCATACGAATAATCAAACTTTTTTATTACCTTTCAATAGAAAGTTCATTTGAATATTAAAGAAAAAAATGATATTGAAAAAATTATCAGCAAGGATGAAACAAACTCATTATGCTAAGGTATTCATAAGAATGATCAACCTGGTTTGGGTCTACATATTCAAAAAAACTATCCCTTCGTCACTATCTGAGGGTCTTGTCAGAAGTTACCCCTTTTGTGATCGCATCGTTGTGAATTAATTAACTGTACTCATCTTATACACCTTTCGGTAATTTTTATCCATTCGGCCTCGACAAAAAACCCTCATTTCAAGTTTGACCACTGGTCAGCTCAAGCTTTTATGTAGTATTAGTATTCGAATATCTTCTAGAGATTCAAAGTAGCTGTGAGAAATAAAACTTGTGGAACAGGTTTTCGTCGCTAATAAGGAACTTTATGATGAGTCTGTTTGCTGATGATGTTTCGGTGGTGCTTTCAGCCCTAACATTCGAAGAGCTTCAGGCTCTGTGTCAGCTCTTAATCGAAAGTTTCATAACCTGGTGTCATAAAAATAACTTAATGATAAACACAAATAAAACCGATTGTATTCACTTTACAATCGGGTAAAGTTATCGTATTCTGGTGCTTGGCCATTTAAATAATGTTATCTAAGAACGGTACTAAATTTCCTGGCATTCACCTTGACAACCACTTGAAATGGGGTTTGCATATGTGCAAAAAGTCAGCAAAAAGTTGAACGGTTCTTACTATGCAATAGCATAGTGAGGTGAAAAACTTACTTCAGCTAGAGTCACTCACACAGGGTGTCTCAAATTCGAGTGCATATTAGACGTTTCTGGAAAACTAGACCTATATGAAATCTGAAAATTGGGATTATGATATTGTTCGAAGTTCTCTACAGAGCTAAAATATTTTTAAAACCCAAAAACGTCCGATTATACAGGGAGTGAAAATAAATTTGACGAAAAAATTTTTTGTTCAAGTTTTACATTCCTGGTATGATCGAGTATTCAAAAGTGAATAAGTTACATATTAGAATCCTCCAATATGTATGTAATATACGTTGCTATCCCAGTATATCATATTTCCATGATACTAGGAATTCATCTAAATAGGAAGGGAGGTACCTAGAGACTAGTTCTCTGTTAGTTAAGGCATTATTGTTTCCATTGTTGTAACTTTAACATTGTCCGCTTTGTACAATAGTCAAATAAACTTTTTAAAAATTAAAGTTTAGAATCACTGAACGTAAGTGGCGCGGTCGGTAGGATACCCAAAACTATTTTTACGACAAAAATAGCGGAAAAGTAGTGTTCGTTTCAACGATTAATTGGGTATTAGAAGAAAAGTTTCCCGGACTTCGGCTCTAGCATCGACCGAGTTCCAACAGCGTGGTTTATCAAAACCAGTGAACAGAAAAAGTTCATAGTTAAGAGAAAAACCAATTCATCGGCATTCAGGAGGAGAAATTATAGTTGGGTACGGAGTTTCTATAACGAAACTGCCTGCTATAATCGCTGTATCCCCTGAAGCAGAAGAAAAAGAAGAAAGAAATTCCACATGAAGCCTTTAGCGTAAGTTTCACACTCCTTCTATCCATTTTAATATCCCATACTTGATTATTCAAAATTTTGTTTTCTATTTTAATTTTTTTTCTTTCTTTCTTGATAGTAATTAGACAATATCGTTCTAATATAAACAATAGGCTAATTTCAATTAAAATTAATGAACAATAGAGATCGCAGTCCTCTAAGAAGAAATACAGTAGAAATGGCAGTTCCTCAAGTTCAAAAACATCACATTGATTGCATTCCTGAATATGATGGCAATCCAGCAACTCTAGCTATTTTCATTCAATCCAGTGAATATTTGATCAATACTTTTTCAGACCAAAATAACTTGCAAAATCCACAAAACGAATTTCTTTTGAGAGCTATAATAGGCAAATTAACGGGAAGAGCTTTGAATTTATTAGGAAGTAGAGGAAATTTAAGAAACTGGATATCAATTAAAAATTTACTGTTACAATTTTTTTCTGATCAAAGAGATGAAAATTGTTTAGTTGGTGATTTGATGCACCTTAAGCAAGAAAAAAATGAAAACCCTATTCAATTTGGCCATAGGTGCCAGGACCTTTTGTCGTTATTACTAAATAAAATTCAATTAACCGAACAAAATCAAAATATAATCGAACTAAAAAAAAGCCTATATGAAAAACAAGCACTGAATGCTTTTCTCAGAGGCCTTAATTCTAACTTACCCATCAGATTGAAAACCTAGAACATTAGCAATGACATTTACAATTGAAGAACAAAATTTTGCTTATTCCAGACGAAATCTTCATTATAATCAATCTCAATATTTTTATAATAGACCAACTCCACATAACACACAATTTACAAATACACAAAGACCTATTTTTCAAAATTTGAATCCTCCTTATTCTATACCTCAACCTCACGTGAGACCGACATTAAATCCTCTCAACACATCACAAAATAGTGGAAGAAACACTCAAATTAGAACTCAACCTCAAAGACAATCAGGGCTTATCCCTATGGACACATCTTCATCGAATACAAGACATACAGTCACAGCACAACCGACAGGACAAAGAAATTTCATTTCAGAAGAACTTTTTCAGCAAGAAATCAATGACGAACTAAATCAACACGAACAGACTGATTTCTATGAAGACATAAACCTATTTATGTCTTCATTTAACTGTGAAAATTGTAATGAACAATATTCAGAAGATTTAAACGAAATACCATATTCAGAAACTCCGGAAATTTTTCCGTACGTTACATCAGAATCACACTTAATAAACCTAACCAATATTAATAGTTCAGCGCTACCCTTCATCAAAATTCCGCATGTAGGATTAAAATTTATGATTGACACAGGAAGTTCAAATACCTTAATCAGTCCTAGAATAGTTCAAAAATTCTACCAACATTTTATTAAATATGCACCATTCAAAATCAAGACAGCACACAAAATATCATACCACGATTACGTTGCTCACATCCCTCTTCCAAAAATTTTTAAAACAAAGGAATATTTTGGTTTCCATATATCTGAATTCAACAAAGAATACGATGGTCTGATAGGAATGGACCTACTCAAACATTTAGGTGCCAATATCGACCTGAAGAAAAATGTTTTGTACACTAAAAATGGACCCATACCACTATACTTTAAAGAAATTCCATGTTCATACGATATTCCAGCAAGATCCCAGAAAATTATAAATGTACCTATCGAATCCACCGATGTAAATCAAGGCATCATAGAATATGATGAAATCGCAAAAGGGATTGAAATATCACAATGCATTGTGAGAACTGAAAATAACGAGGTCTTTCTAACAATTTCAAATAGTAATGAAACCCCGGAACAAATTATTATTATCGAACCATTAAAAATTATCCATCCTAACAATACGGATGTAGTTCAAACCACGAAAGTAGAACCAACATCGAAACCTGATAATTTACTAAAGGAAAATATGAAAAATCTCCGTTTGGACCATCTCAACAAGGACGAAAATGAAATCGAAAAACAACTTGACGAAGCTTCATCAGATGAAATGGACGAATCAGATTCAGATGAAATTTTGGAAAGATTGGCACCACAACAGGAGTCCAATGAAGACACAATACATTCAATGAAGCCAGAGTCAGCAGACTCCACACCCATAAAAATTCATTCCATCTAATTGATTCTAAACTAAATCAATACTTTATTCAGGAAGTTTATAGAAATCCGAACCCAGTGAAAAAAGAATACGTGGAAAAAATGAAACAATTCTTCGTTCAAATCAGCACTTCCAACAATGAAGATGAGATAATTAAATTCCTCAAAGAATACACGGCCGATAAGAAGAGATACTATTTCCATTTCGATTCCGAGAATATGTTCCGAACATTCAGCAATGTTGTAAACAAGATATTCAACAGATACGGACCGGATATAATGTATTGCACTGAAAGACGAGAAGTAATCAAGATGAGGAACTTATCACCCAAGCGATACAATTTCAACACGAAGGAAAAACAAATCATCGAGGAGTTAATGAAACCATCCAACAAATTCAGCGTAAATATTATTTTTCCGCCATGAAAAAACAGGTCTCGAAGTACATAGAAAGTTATGAAGTTTGCAAAAGGAATAAATGCGAAAGAAATCCACCACAAATTGATATGACGTTATCAGATACTCCATTCAGACCCTTTGAAAAATTACACATTGATAATTACACTTTGGAAAATATTAAATTTTTACCTCTCGTAGATGCTTTTACAAAAGTAGGTCAAGAAATCAAACTGAAATCCGAAAACGCGGTCGACATATTTCACGTCCTATTGGAATATTTCTTCCACTATGGAACATCATTAAATATTAGTTCAGATCAAGGAATGAAATTTTTCAGTCATGTCATTAAAGAATTATTAGAAATTCACGAAATAAAAATCCATATTACGACAGCACATCATCCAGACTCAGACGAAATCATTCAAAGATTTCACTCAACTATTGCTGATAATTGCAGAATAATAAGAACACAACTCAAAGACTCTCTAAAATAATAATTAAATATGCAAATATAAGATATAATAACTCAATACATTCGACCACGAAATTAACACCTTTCGAACTCACATTTAGTCACACAAAATTTAAAGATCCACTAGATACTATTTATGATAAGCAAATGTTTAGCGATTACCTACAGAAGCATAGAGAGAAACTAACCCTTTTATATGATAATATTCATTCGAGCATATCGACAAGTAAAATTTACACAAAGTTACAGACAACCCAGGACTTATACCAATAAATAAAGGAATATCACACTACATAATAAAATATTGGACCCTTATACAATTATTCGACTTATCTTATATAACCAACGAATTTGACAAACTAATAACTACTCATCAAAAGATTAATACATCATTTCATAATTCCCAGCATGGAAAAAGTTATTTGTGTGAAATTCAAAATCATAAATACTTATTAGAATATAAAATCGAATAAAAATGCAAACAATTATTATCAATAACTGCAAACAGACACATAAGAGGTTTGTTTAACGGATAAGGAACAGTTTGGAAGTCAATTACAGGCAATCTAGATCAAAACGACTCTGATAAATATGACGAGGCAATTCAAAATTTAAAGAACTCTCAACAGAAATTGACAAATGTGGCCACCTTGCAAATAAGTTTAACAGAAAATTCTTTACACTCTTTTAACAATTCAATGAGTAAATTACATCATAACCAAATACTCCTGGAAAGCAAAATTAATCAACTTAGTTTCTGGATGAATTCATCAGCAATGGATTCCTGGGATGATTTCAATTTCATTGTACTAAATTCAGTTTACACACACATTACCCTAGCTGTACATATAATCAATGAAATTTTCAATGATATAGAAATAGCTATCTCGTTTGCTCATACAGGAACATTACACACATCCATCATTTCTCATGATGAATTGAAAAAGGAACTGTATTTAATTCAATCAAAAATTAAAGAAAGCCAACTTCCATTTTTGATAAAAGATGGAAATATTTTCCAATATTATTTTTGCATAAAGGTTAGGGGATTCATTAGTAAAAATCAAGTCAAATTCATTCTAGACATTCCCCTTGTAGAAACTCTAAACTATAAATATTATGAATTATTTCCTCTTCCCATTCTTAAAAACAACTTTTATCAAGTCATCATTCCCAAAACGAAATACCTCTCCTTAAGTGAAACAAAATACGCTCTATTTAATGGACCATGCCAGGAAATATTCCCTACCAACTTTTTATGCAAAGAAAATACCATGAATATATCACCGAGCAATCCCTGTGAAGTGGAGCTCCTTAGTGTCTCCAAAACTACTCGAAATGCAGACCAGAGACCAATAAACATCGAAGGAGTTCGAGTCCATCAATTAGCAACAGACCATTGGATGGTGGTGACAACTAATGAAGAAATTACTAGAGTGAAATGTGCCGGAAATTTCAAAAGTGAATACATTTCGGTTAAAACTATTGTATTAAATCGAATAGTTTTCACAATATCTAAAAAAAACTGGAGAAGAAGTCAAATATGTTCAGTCAGTAATATGTTCATTATTCTTATTTTAAATATCCTGAGCGTAAACCGTTTTTACAACATCGAAGAGGAAGGATGTGAAAAAAATAAACTTTTTAAAAATTAAAGACATGCATATTTTGGATTTCAAAAATATCATCACAGGGTGTTTCAAATTTTGTGTTGAAAATTGGCCATAACTTCTGTTTTTCAAATTAGAACCCTATTTTTTTTATAATTGTGATGGATTCTGCGGTCAAAAATAATGATGGATTTCTGACATGATTATGCTCTTAAATTCAATAATTTCTGAGTTATTTGAAATTTTCTGGATTTATGGTGTACGTAGAGTCAAATTGATTGCATTTAAAAAAATGCAATGAATATTCTTTCGAAACCATGGGAACACTCTGTACCCATAGGAGATAAATTATCTGTTAATAATTCGCAAGTGTCAGGTGTTATTGTTATTCGTTATCTTCATTTCTCGATTTAACAAAATGAACGAGAAGTATCCCCATTTACCTTCCATGACGGAGATCTTTAGGAAATATGTTACAAACTTTCGAAGTTTTGGATGTGTGAGAGCCCCTAAAGAATACAAAAGAAGGGTAGTTGATTATGAGGAAAATGAAATTAGTGTTTTCACTTATTTCAAAGCGAATGAAAATGCATCTATTCGAAGTGCAGCTCATGAAATCGATTTAGACAGAACTTCAGTGCACCGAATTTTGAAAAAACACAACATTCATGACTAAAAATATGAGAAAGTTCATGCATTAGAACCAGGTGACTACATAAAAAGGTTAAATTTTTGTAGAGAAATATTAGAAAAACTTGAAAAAGATGAAAATTATCTGAAAAAGATCATTTGGACAGACGAAGCAAAATTCAATAATGTAGGACTATTTGATAGAAAGAATTGCCACATTTGGAGAAGTGAAAATCCTCATAGAAAAAGACAAAGAAACCCCCAGAACAAATTTAGTTTTAATGTGTTTGCTCTTTTGATGAACAATAAAGTGCGGTACTACATTTATGAAGAAAATTTAAATACAGTATGTTTGGGAATCTAAATTTCCCAATTCATAAAAGTATCAATGGGTATTTTTTTGTTTTTATGGGCCAAATTAATTTGAGAATTATTTGTTTTCTGTCAATGATTTTCGAATTTCGCGGTGATTGCAAGTTACACCGCGAGAACATCTGCAGCTGCTGTTTTTTCGGACATATGGGAATGAAAAGTCAGTATTGTTCTTACGGCCGCACTAGAGAGTACTCTCGCTCGACACATTAGTGATGACTACGACAATCGGAAAATTACGATCCAGTGCTGTGATCCACATCTACACAACTTCAAACATCAAGAAAAGAACGACAAGGTAAGCAGTTGCCTTATTTTTGTTTTTGGGGTGTACTTGCTCGTATATTGTTTCATAATCTTTCTTTTATTTTTTTAACCAGCATTAATTCCTACGTTGACACAGTAAAATCCTGAGAAAATTTTTTTCTGACTTTTTGGATGAACTGCCGTTGAGTATGAATTGGATGGGGCTCCGGCACATAGTTCGCACGAGGTGTATGAAGAACTGAATGCAATGTTTGGTAATCGGTGGATCGGAAGCCGTTCTTCACTGTTTTGGCCCCCACGATCTCCCGATCTTACTTACCTTAGATTTTTATTTATGGGGTAGAATAAAAACATAGTCTATGAATCTCCTATTGAAAGCAAAGAAGATTTGAAACGGCGTGTGGAGGATGCTTTCCACTCACTAAAGAGGGAGGAAATTGAGCGAGCGACTACGGTGTTTCAAGACTTATTCGAAAGTGTGTGGAACAAAATGGTTACCATATCGAAACTCTCACCTGATCATTTATTTTGTTAATTTGAGTTTTGAAACGTATTTTTATTATCATTATTTATAATCATAATTCGTTGTACTGAAGTAGCGAATCTATTTAATGTGTTTCCTATTGAAGAGATGAATTATCATTCGCTTTGAAATAAGTCGAAATACTAATTTTATCAACTACCCTTTTTCGTATTCTTTAGGGTCTCTTATATTCCAAAATTTGGAAAGTTTGAAACATCTTTTCAGAAATTATAAAAAAAAATGGGGATACTTCTCATTGGATACTCAATATTTTGTGTCATCCACCATGGATTTGAAATAAACAATATCATTAAGTGCATTTGAATGTGTATTGCGTATACAATTGAAAAAATACAATATAAAAAATAAATCCAAAATCTCATTATTAGAATAGCAACGATTCATTTTGTGAAATCAAAAAATTTCATAACGACTAATAAAAAGACCTGTCTGACACTTGTGAATTATAAATGGGATGATTTATCTTCTATGCTCACAGAATATCCTTATGAATCAGATTCGAAGAATTTGACTCTGCGTACTACATAAATCCAGAATATCTCAAATAACTCAGAAATTATTGAATTTAGGAGCATAATCATGTCAGAAAACTATCATTATTTTTGACCGCAGAATACAACACAATTATAAAAAACTAGGGTTCTAATTTGAAATAGCCAATTTAAGATCACAATTTTCAACACAAAATTTGAAACACCCTGGAAAGATATTTTTGAAATCCAAAAGATGCATGACCTTTTCACATCTTTCCTCTTCGATGTTGTAAAAACGGTTTACTCTCAGTTTATTTAAAATAAGAATAATGAACATATTACTGACTGAACGTATTTTTTTTTTCAGTTTTTTCTAGATATTTTAAGAACTATTCGATTTAATACAATGGTTTTAACAGAAATGTATTCACTATTGAATACTCGATCATACTAGGAATGGAAAACTTGAAAAAAATTCTTTCGTCTAATTTATTTTCACTCCTTGTATAACCGGAAGTTTTTGGGCTTCGGAAATATTTAAGCTCTGTAGAGAACTTTGAACAATATCATAATCCCAATTTTCAGATTTCAAATATGTCTATTTCGCCAGAAACTTCTAATAGGCACTCGAACTTGAGATACCCTGTATTCTTCATTTATTACAGTTTGGTTTATAGACACTTATCGTACAATATTCTGCTGTGGAGAAACTGTTCGGACGTTGGAAGAGCTTTTATATTACAGAAACGTATCCTGCGATTGATATTCAATATACCTCCACGTTCATCCTGTAGACTCACTTTTAGAGAGCATAAAATTCTAACTTTAAATTCCATTTTTATTAAGTTTGAGATGTCTTCTTCCTATCAATGTATTAAACTTTATAATCGTTTGCCTCACAGTGTTCGATCACTCCTCAGCAGTGGCGGCGTAGCATAGGTTGGCACCCGGGGCGACTTTCTATCGAGCACCCTCAAAATAAAACCACAAATATTAAACGTGTTTACGTGACTTTATTTTGCTAAAATACTCAATGACATTATCAAAATTTACTTTCCTCTCCTTTTCAATGGACAATATGGATAGACTGGAAAGTCGTGTTTGGCTCATTGTAGATCTTAAGTAAGATTTTATTAACTTCAATTTTGAGAAACTTCTTTCACAAATAGCCACCGAAACACAAATAGTTAAAAAAATCATAGACATAGAGCTAGACTTGGAACAGACTCAGAATAGTCCCATTTTACAATAAATTTCAGAAGCTCCAAGGTAGTCCATTGGGTCGCTTCTTGAAGAGAAATGCTGGCGGCTTCCAAGTGGCGCCTCAGTCGTAAAATCTCCAAAATAATGTCCTCTGCAGAAAATTCATCATAGATTTTTGTAAGATTTGGAACTTTATCACGAAGTTCTTCTTCTGTTGACGTAAGTAGAGTTTCAGACTGAACAACACCAAATGTTATGAGAATATCATCCATTGCTTTGTAGCGATGCTCTAGTTCTTCGTAAAATCTATCAAGACATTCTAACATAGCTCTATGCAACTCTTCTGGCAATGTTAGTCCAACATCTTGGGACATTTCTCCTGGCATTCGTTTTCGGAATCTCCTCCTTCCTCTTCTTTCAACGGAGATATCCAAGTCCTCACATTTCTCAGTTGCGTAGGAAATAGCTCTTTCCACTATTTGTATACGTTGAGTTTGAAGAAAAATTTTAGAGCTTTAATTTTTATAACACACTTTTTCAGCGATAGTCCAGATGTTTGGATATACTTTTGTGTCTGATTAACTTCTTCTAGGATTTCACACCAAAAAGAGAGGTAGCATAAAAACTAAAGTCACATAAAGCTGGTAAGAGTGTGGATGCTGCTTCTCTGCGTGATAGAGTTGGTATTTCTTTGTCACCGTGTTGTCACCCCTTGATGCTTGGCACCCGGGGCGGACCGCCCCCCCCTTTACGCCGCCACTGCTCCTCAGGGTAAAACTCTTGATGAAACACGATACTGTGTACCGTTTTAGTAACAATTTTATTTGAAAATTATGAAGTACCGATGTTGGTATGGGGTAATGATGAATGTTATAGTTGAACAGTAAAACCACAAGTTGAAAATATAAATAAAGGGTAATAACAAACTCTAGAACTCAATTAAAGTATAGAATCATTAATTGGTCTATATCTACCTCAATTTGAATTGATGAAAACTGATTTCAAAATATACTAACCTCACGATAGAAATGACTATAGAAATATTGGTGGCAACAACAAAATGAATTGGTGGATATCGCCCAAATAATAATTCTTGACTTAATTAAGTTTCTATTTTTGTTATGAGCCTGCATTTGAGTTTAAATTTTGTGTTTTCATATTCAATTGATACTCCTATATTTCCATGAATTCTAGATCAAAATATTACGAAAACGGTATACAGTATCGAGTTTCATCAAAGATACCATGGTGTAAAATTAAATGATGTACTCGATTCGTCAATTTTGACAACTCTCCATTAAATTTAGCTTCTGTGATTGTTTAAGAATATGGAAGAAAATTCATAACTTCTAGCGGAAGAACGCTACGGCAATGAAATTTGCGAATATGGAACATAACAATAATTCCCATACATGCACAAATTTTTATTAGATTATGACAAATATCCTATAAGGTATAAGATGTTAAGAAAAATTTGTTTTCGAATAAAAGAAGAACCTTCTATCGCGTCGATTTCTACGAAATTCTACACGACTATTTGTTTCAATCTAATTCAATTATCTTTCAAGTAAGAACTTTTTTCAACAGATATTCTAGGAGTTATAGAGGAAGCAAAATTCTAGATGTTCATAACTCCTGAACCATTGGACAGTTTGGGTCTAATGACGATCTTGGCCGAGATATTTTGTCAGATGACTTATTTTGAAAATATAAAAACTTTAGCTCATTACATTCGATAGATGGAGAATAAGCTGGACTGACCTAATCAAGTTTGACTGTATATTCTTCATCAAGAAGTCGAAACCAATCAAAGGAGACCATTTTCTGTTAGATATTTTTAAAAAACAGGCATTTGGTTAAAAAAAAAAGATGCACGGTGTTCTACTAGAACAATGGAGCAGTTATTGACTGGAAAATTTTGATGTTGGAACTCGTGTAGAACTATTATTTGGGCAGTAATCAACACTTCTTATTGTTCTTTTTTCCAACTTTTAGACAAACATCTGTCGGTTTCAAGGTAAATAATTCTCAAAAAAGCTGACAATATTTGAAAATTTTTCAATTTCACTTATAAATGTCAAATTGACAGAACAGATCATATTTGATCTATTTTTCAAGTTCGGTCAAGTTGACACTTATTAGTGAAAATTTAAAGAATGATTCATATATTGTCAGCTATTTTGAAGGCCTAAAAGACTTTTAGCCTTGAAAATGACAGAAGATGTCTGTTGAAACGATAAGACGAAAATAATAAGAAATGATGGTTATTGCCCAAATGATAACTCTACAAGGGCGCAATTAGTTTCAGCCAATTACGCTAATGTGAGAAATGAAGTGCTACATTGTTTATTTATTTATTTATTTATTCTACATTGGGAACACAAACAGGTCAAAGACCCATGAACAGTATCCACAAATTACAAAGTTACAAATAAAAATCAGCGAAAACCCCCATACCAAATCAAACATCAAAAGAAAAAACAGAAATCCGAAACTCACTGCACCAAAAAATGTCTCTTCAGCTGTAGCTTGACGCTAGCACAATGGAATACATCGATAATTCGTAGCTCGTTGCAGGCCCGGAACATTCTAATTAGCGGAGAGTTCCTAGATGTCCTTCTAAATGGTACATGGAAAGTTTCGAACGATCTTAAATTAACATTAGGAACTTTAATGTGTACTTCCTGCAATAAATCCGGTACCTGCAACTCACCACTTACAATTTTCCTTAAAAAAACTACATCACCCACAGTGCGCCTGCTCTCAAGCGAAATCAAGTTGAAATGTTTTCTGGCCATGTTATAAAAATTATCATTATCCCTTGAAACAGAGAAATTACCTCTAAAACTTAAATATTTCAGCAACTTATTTTGTATTCGTTCGATTCGTTCTATGTAGATTTTGTATTGCGGATTCCAAACTACCGAAGCGAAATTCAATCGGCTAAAAACGTAAGCATAATATATACTAAAAACCGGCTTGATACCTCTAAAAACCCTACACCCCCTAAACATAAATCCCAACATTCTACTAGCAGAATTGACAATACTGTCGATATGTAATGAGAAAGTCAACTTCTCATCCAGAATTACACCCAGATCCCTGATGTGATCAACTCTTTCCAATGTCGTCTGATCAATACTATACTGGAAAAGAAAAGGAGTTCTATTGCGTGTGAATGTAATTGTTCTGCATTTAGAAATGTTCAAGAATAAATTGTGCAAACGACAAAACTCCGAGAACTTCTCCAGTTCCCCCTGTATGATCTTACAGTCCTCTATGGATCTGACAGCGTAGAAAATTTTCAAATCGTCCGCATAGAGAAGCACTCTACATCTACGAAAAACGGAAATAATATCGTTGATATAAATCAAGAAAAATAAAGGTCCGAGATGAGAACCTTGTGGCACCCCAGATGGACATGTGAATTCGGCCGATCTACATCCTGCTACAGAAACGAATTGCACTCTATCAGTTACATAGGATTCGCACCAGTGCAAGAGACCACCCCCCACACCGACCCCAGAAAGACGACGACTGAGAATTCTGTGTGAAATTTTATCAAATGCCTTACTGAAGTCGGTGTAAACAGCGTCAACCTGCAGACGCTCATCCATTGCCCTCTCCAAAGAGGTCTTGAATAACAAAAGGTTAGTCTCTATAGACTTTCCCTTTAAAAAACCGTGCTGTTCAGGAATTATCTGATTTTTCACTAAATTGTACAAATGATCATAAACAAGCCTCTCGAAGAGTTTGGAAAAGGCGCATAATTTGCTGATGGGCCGGTAGTTTCAATAATAGAATTATCTCCACCCTTGAAAATAGGGACAACCGATGCAATCTTCCAGAGCCGAGGAAATCTGCCCTGTTCTAAGAATGAAAATTATTGAAGAAGAATTAAATTTCGTTCCCCAAAAACGAAAGCCTTAGTCTCCTAATCCGGATCTGTAGGAACGCAACCGTGTGGAAACCTTGCGAGGGGAGCGGTAGAAAGGGGATCTCCCAAAGCTGCGGCTCAGGTTCTGCAAGGAAATTACATAAACCTTAAGTAAGCGACTCTGATGGCTGCTGTCATAGAGAAATTTAGATATTATGATTAATTATGCCGAGCGCGTTCGCCAACTCTATCTCTGGCAGCCATCCTTCTCTATCCCTGCTCGCGAATACGCCCGTGTGAGCCCTACTTCCTCTTTACTCGCTCCATTGTTCAGATAAAGTTCCGAACAACTTTAATTACAAATTTGAATTCGTTAAAATAGGAATTAATAGTTCCCTTGGAGGATTTGAGGAGGGTTGGGGAAGGAGAAGACTGGAGGAGTGCGAGTGATTGGGAGGCTCTACTATCCGAAGAATTTCGATGGGATATAGTTTGATGGAGTTTCGGTAGTTTTTCTAGCGTTTCAATGCGAAATGAACTGTAATTGGGGATAGTTCGGAATCATGGACGTTGGATAAGTTGGAAGGGGTCCATGAGTAATAATACTGTCTGAAACATGCCTTTTCCTAATGGAACAAATACGTAAGACACTGGAATAACTGCATCCTTTGGCTGCCCATTGCTGATAGGTATATTTCTTCAATCGTCTAGGTGGACTACATCATACAAATAAATTTTAAACGTATGGATTCTATTACGTAAACAATAATGTTATAGGAATTTTAGAACTTGAGATGGCGTTCAAGAAGCCTTTTATTGAACTAATAGAGTTATGACCATCAGTTTTCATAAATATGGAAATTATTCCTTTCCAGGTAAAAAGCTAGCTATAGGGATCTTCTTGGATCTATCTAAGATGTATGATTGTCTGGATGTACATAAATTAACGGAAAAACTAAAAATCGTAATTTGAAGCAGGACAACAAATGGTAGAGAAAGAAATAGAGATTATATAAATTTGATGTTCTGGAACAATTTTTTCACATACCACAGGGAAGCATGGATCTCTCTTATTCATCATCTACATCAATGATTTCAATACATGTTTTGGAATAAGGGAATCGCTCTTAACTATGTGGATGATATGATCGTTTGAGAAGGACAGATTTTGGATAACATTGTGCGAGACAAATTTGAGGTTGAACGGTGTTTTTCCTCCAAGAAACAATGAAACACTACTGGATAAAATTGAAGAATAAAAGAAGAATAAAAAGAATTCCGAATTTTCAAGAGAAATCGGTGTACCGAAAACTAAAAGAGGGAGGTTTTTGATAAGAAAATTAAAGTTTTATTACTTCAGTGGTTTCTGAGTTATTTCAGAAATACCAGGGACAAAATTCTGTAAACATCTTTAGGTTTTTTTTTCGGTTTACAAGAGTGCAAAACTTTTTTCGCTCAGCCACTATAAGGAATAAGTTTTTTGTTTATTCAAGGTAATACCACTAGAGGTGAGAATTTTTTGAGAACATTTTTGTTTTTTGGGAATTATGAGTTTAAATTTCACGAAACAAAGTTATCCTTAAAATACCACGAGCCGAAGGCGAGTGGTATTTCGGGATCACTTTGTTGAGTGAAATTTGTATAATTTTCAGAAAACGACATAGTGTTCTCAAAAAAAATTCGAATCTCGTGTGGTATTTGGAAAGATCATTCAACAATATAAATCAAAAATAACCAGATAGAAGCATTACAACAAATTATTTATCTTTATTCTCAAAATAATAATTATTGATAGTACAATTATTATACACATTACGAGCATTATTTTCGAATGATGAAGTAGACTGATGTTGTTTTTTGAAGGACATTTTTTTCATTCCTTATGGCTGTGATTATTTTTTTGTGATGTTGTTGGTCCAGTTGGAGATACGGTTTCACTTACGCTGCAGACGAATGGCCTGTTATCTTTTTCAGCTGTTCCTCGCCAATCCCTGCTTTGGCTAATTGGCTGACAGCAGTAGCTCGATGCGAGTGGTTGGTTATCTTCGACTTGGTTGTGTTGATGCCAATGAGTTTTGCCGATTCTTTTGTCCATTTAGCTATCGTATTGGGACCGACTGAGGAGTTTTTGAACCATGAACCATATTTCCAATTCTTATGTGGAGTAAGGGATATAGTCTTTCAGTGGTTATGTTTGCAGTTCTTTTGGATACAAGTAGCTTATATAACCTCACGTAGCTTATATAACCTCACCGGGCAAATATCTTCTTCAATATTGGGAGTCAGCCATTTCGTTTCCGCACATTTTTGGGCACCACCTTGTCTTGTTTTAGAAAATATCAGATTGTAGGCAATTCGGCCCGTGGGATTACCATCGTTTTCAATTTCGAATTGGAAATGATGAACCCTCTCCTCCGCGCCAAGCAACCTCCAATGCAGAAATAAAATAAAATTTTCTGTTCAAACCGTCTGGATTATCTTCTTTACATAAGTTGACCATCTTTTTGTGTTGCTCCGAAGGCAGCGCCTTGGCACTAACTTTTCTATTCTCAGGGTCCACTTGCAAAATACGCTTCTTGGCATTTCGTGCAGGCTGCGCCGTTTTAAGAGCCACGTTTGTGGATGGATCGAACCTAACGCCCCATTCGGAATAGAATTGTTCCTGCAGCTGTTTGGCAGTATTATTTCAGTATTAAGTGGCATACTTTGCTTCACACTTTCCTCAATTGAAGTAACATTACAATTCCCAAAACGTTTTATTTTTATCTACTTTATGGTAAAATACGAAAATAAACTGACAGAACTGCCAAATGTGCTGTTATCGCTAACAACTGCTTGTTCATCGTAAACATGACGACCGCTACTTCCACCAACGGCCAAAGCTATCCGGACGTATTAATATTCCTACGCAAATTAGGCATTTGATAAAATCAAATTTCTAAAAGTGAAAACACTGTGAGGTTGAGTGTTTTCAGATACAGTTTGTTTCTATTGGTCCGTTTTCAAAAATTGAGCGATTTCATTGGACGATGTAGTATAGTGTTGAATGATCAGCTTTATTTATTTTGTGCTATTGACCTTGATATGTCCCTTGTTTATCACCAAGATATCGGTCTCCAAATGAAAAAGGATCCTTTCGTTTTTATTCTCGATATTTAAGCAACCAAAGACCGCACAGATGATTGAAGATAGGTTTCAAACACTTGAATTATTATCCCTTAACAACTGGCCATTACTTTTTCGAATAAAAAAAACATTCCCTTTGAATCCGAAAAGTCAACGAAAATGAGCTATTGGTCTCTTCGGGCCAGCCGTATACTCTCTACCTTCCGAAAGAGCTGAGCTCTCATATTTTCAGACTGGATTAACTGTCCAACTATCTCGGGGAAGCTTGTAATTGGGAGAAATCCGAAAATGGTTCTGAAATTTTGTTTCCTCGATAACTCCTAGAATATTCACCAGATCAAGTTGTTACTTGGTAGATATTTGAATTAGGTAGAAAAGAATAGATTTCACAGAAATCGACACCCTAGAAATATTTCAAGAAAGTTTCATTTATTTTTCATTACTAGATAATTCGATGTCGAACGAATTGAAACGAGAATTTGTGGATGTATGGACGTTCCCAAATTTCATTACCGTAGCATCTTTACGCCAGAAGAAACACTTTTTCCATTACGGATTTTCCATATTCAGCTGCGTTAAAAAGTTATAAGCATTTTAAATTTTCACATTGGGCAAATACCCCTCTGTAGTCCAGTTTAGTTTGAATGAAAATTACCATTCACAGCATCCGTTTTCGAATCTGAATTGTTTAAAAACATTATTTTCCCTCTAAAAATGATTTACGCACTCATGATTCATCCGATGAGGTCCATATTCAGAAGGAAGATACAAAATACTATTTAAATTTCTGGTAAAAATATTCAACACCATAAACATAGATTTTCGTTGTTCTACCATAATTTCTTTCTACTTCAAGATTATAAACCATCCCTGTCTAGTGAGAAATTCCAGAAAAACCTCAGAATTATTGGATGTTAACATCATACATTTGTTATATTCTTCTTAAGATTTCCAAATCATGAAAACCATCATTTCTATGAAAACTTCCAAGGCATGAGGTTGTCACATTCCTTTTTTTTCACTCAAATCCAGAAAAAATCATCTATGATTTCCCAAACACTGATATTTCTGAAGTTTCTTCTCCTCGACAGACTTTCTTGAGTTTTGACCAGTGAACAGGTCTATGAGGTCTCTTGATAACATACTGTTAAAACTATGAAAATCTTTTTCGAAATCTTCAACAACAATAAATGATGTCACTACGAATATCTATTTTAAAGTGATGTTACTTTGCTTGATGATTATTTTCTGTACTGAATCCCAATAACAATTTACTTGGATATATTACAAGTATTCCCAGATTTAGGTGTGCAATTATACTTGCTTCAAAGAAATTAATTACTGAATATGCGTAATTTTTTTTTATAATCAGAGTATTTATTTCAATTATGTAAACAGGAACATAAATATTGAATAATGGTTATTCATAGATTATGTCACATTTTAATACCTTACAAAAGAATATTAATTTATTACCGAACCCCAGGAGAGAAAAAATTAATAATTGCAAAGTTTTTTTAATTGAAAGATAATATCTGTTACCATTATTGATCTTCAGTTATATTTTTTTTCAGAATAAATAGAGTGAATTATTATCACATTAAAATGTTGTTATAACGTCTCTGTGGTGGTTAATTCCGAATAAAATAGTGTTCTGTGCGTCCTTGTTGTTTTGATTCGGTTTGAAACTGTCAACAGTTATTTGAACCTTAAAAAATGTGGAAAATCTTATAATAAAATAATAGTAATGATTTCGATAGTTTGAAATTATTCAATTCAGTATGAAATGATTATGGTCAGAAAATACATTTCTATTCTAATCTTTCTTGTTTATGACCCTATAGCTTACAGTTTCAATATTGATTGAATTTTAATTAACCATGCATCATAAAAAACATTCAGAAATATTGAAAGTCAAATTCTATTATCTCTTAAGTTTGTGAACCAGGTTGAATCGGGGTATGAAATATAGATGTGAAAAAACTTCTATAAAGGTACAAAACGAATCTAGGAGACTGGGTTCGAAGTTTTTAAATCTCATATGAGCTTAATTTGAAGCAGTGTTATGTAAGAATAGATATAATTTGATGAACCCTGAAAGTCTGAAGCTATAAAGAACCAGCTCTTCTTAAAGACAAGTCTTCAATTTAACAATTCCTGACAGAAAAAAACATTACCTATTTCAACGGTCATCATGAAAATATACCGAAGTACCTATGTGAATGATGGAAATCTTTTTCTCTATTTATTATGGAATATAATTGATATATAGTGAACGGGGCCAAATTTGGGAAAATGTTGTAGAAAGAAAATGTTTCTTTTGACTTCAAGAATCTGTGGTTAAAATTAACGCAGTGGTCAAAGACTCACCCTGTATATAGTAATATTAATTGATGAATTGATGATAGGATTTCGTTAGTCGGCCAGATCGGCCCAGTAGTTTCGCAGTTATGAGAAAAAATTGAATTTTTTTATGGTACAGTTCTAACATACAGATATTGATACAATTTTGCGCTCCTGATCTAGTAGAACAGCGAGCTATTGTTTTTCCCAAATATGTTTATTGATTATTTCATATTCTGTTGCATCTGTACTGCGTGCTATCTGTAATTTTCAAATATCAAGTCGAAAATGGTTTCAATCGATTGGGTTTCACTTCCTGATGAAAAATACAGAGTCGAACTTGAGAATCTCCGACCGGCCGTGTACTCTATTCTCCGAAAAACATTGGCTAAAATTTTCATATTTTAAGTAGGGGTTGGGGTTATCAGACCAAATATAGGGCCGAATCCGTCCAATGATTCAGAAGTTAAGAGCATCTGCAATTTTGGTTTACTTTATAACTACTGTAATATTCACCGGATCAAGTTGCTACTTGAAAAATATTTGAATTAAGTGGAAGCAAAAAGGCCTGCTTACTTTCGTAGAAATCGACCCGATAGAAAATTCTCGAATTCCCAAAAATAACGTTCCCAATACTTCATACCTCATAAGATATCCGACGTATTTGAATGAAAATGGTGAATGTGAAAAGTGTCATACGCGCCATTTAAGTCCCTTGTCCTCAATACGCACAATAAAAATCCCTAGATTCCCGAAGGAATTTTCAACTTGTCATGATCAAATACAGAAAACAACCGGTGTAACTGATTCCAGATAAATAAAAACATAGGGTTAGTTTATTCGAAACCTCCGAAATATTCCACTTATAGAGACACGTTCGGAAAAGTGGTATTTCACACACTCCTGAAACAGGTCACGACAATCAGGAATTCTGGTCATTCCAGAAGGGTAAGATGACCAGTGGTTAGAATTTGGAGTGGGCAAGGGTTGAAATCTTGTTCTTGAGTGAAAGGTATTCGGAAAATCGAACATTAAGGTTTGATACTGAGACTTATTGTGAAGGGTGTGAAAATTATGAGTAGTTATTCTCAATTTGAGATATAAGTTTGTTCATTCATAAGCCGTTCGTATTTGCATCACATTGTCCCATAGTAAAGGAAAAAGAATATTGTTCACCTGATCAGAGTGCTTATAGTTTTGGTATGGTTTGAATATTTACTCGCAAGTAGCTCAACAAGAGCGCCAAAGCAATCTGACCTCACGTCAGTGCTTTCTAAATTTTTAATTTGAGATATAGGTTTGTTCATTCATTAGGCATTCATATTTGCATCACTTTGTCCCATAGTACGGGAAAAGACTATTGTTCACCTGATCAGAGTGCTTATAGATTTGTTATATTTTGAATGTAACATGTATAGTATATCTAATAGAGAAACTACGCATCTTAGTCAAATGCCTTCATTTAAAATGGTGCAACTGAAGTAATTATACTGAACCGAGAATAAGATACACATAATTCCATCCAGAATTGCTTGCTCACTTTACGTGTTCCAAATGTCAGAAAAAAATTAATTCTAATGCCCCACTGAGCCAATCACACGCTTTACATGAATTCAGGCTGATCACTACAAAGCAGCTGCAATTTTACAATCTCCTCATTAATATCCGTTTGAACAACTTTTGAACTAAAATCTGACTCAGAAGGGGCTATAAACCAGTTTCTTGTACATCGGTCTCCTCTTTACAAGATATACCGAGTACCTTACCTCATATTTTACTTTATCTTTAGTCTTACGTCGTTTATAACGATTTAGCGATTTAGATGAACTAAAACATTTTTTATATCCAATATTCAGCAAGGGATCCCAATATGGATTTAAGATGTCCATTAGATCTGTGTAAATTTATTGAGTTTTCAGTGAATAAAAAAAGTCGAAAATTTAAGTATTTGAATAAAATTCATTCAGCTTACTAATGTGTATTTGAGCTTTATGACTGACAGATCACTTCGATACATCGCATTTATCCAACGATTTAATCTTAAAACCGACATTTCGTTCATTTAAGTCTTAGGCGTATATTTCAATCCATCAGGAAATAGGAAAAATCTAACACTGTCACGGGCTTATACACTTCCACAACCAACAACACAAGAAAAATTGGACATTTGTAGAGAAACCAATAAAGTATTTCATAATTTTTTGCAACTAACACAACTATTTACTTGAAAAGAAAGAAGTTATTTTCCTACAGCGGCCATTAAACGGCTGATCCTAGCAGCAGGTTGGAAAGCCCTATAAGCTGTAAAATTGAAATTTTTAGGTATGATTTGCAGCGTGAATTTCAGTTGAAGTCGTTATGGGTTTGAATAAATTACCCATGAGCAGATCACCGGTTAAGTTAGCCGGTAAAATTTCCGGAGAGTCCCGAATACCCATTGGCATCCGCGACGATCTTACCATTGTGAAAAATGTACAATGGAAGAATTTGAGACTTTCACTGAACTTCCGATCGGTAATTAGTTAGTTAATCCCAACATCGTGTACGTTGATTTAGGCTGCTTGAGAATTTGAGGTTTAAATTTCAAGAAACAGACATGCTCATTTTTGAAAAGATTCCTTATTTGATGAAAACTCCCGGTCAGTGATTATTGTCCGAAAAAGGTCAGTTCAGTTTACTTTAGTAGGACATACAGGGGTTGGAAACACCCGTGAATGATTTTAGGGCTATATGGGGTAGTCGGCGTATTTTCTTCAAAACTTCTACAATTACAAAAAATCTGCGTTGACGACTGCTTTCGACTGAACCTAATCTTATAGTTATCTAGTCCTCTCACGCAGGGTATAACAGTGTTAAACCTCACCCTTAAGTATTTGTTTGACGCACACAGGATGTTATTGTATTTTCTTCAACATTTCCAGGAGTGCAAAAAACCTACCTTGAGGTCAGCTCTCGATTGAACCTAGTTTTGTTTTCTTACGCAGGGGATAACTGGGTTGAAACCACCCTTAAGTAGTTTTCTGACTGTCAATGCTTGTTATCGTATACTCTTCAAAAATTTGAAGTGCGCAAAAATCTACGTTGACAACAGCTTTCGATTGATGGGGTTAAACCCACCCCTAATTGATTTTTTGACTCTGAAGGGTAGTTATCGAATTTTTTTCAAAATTTGCAAGGGAATAACAGGGTTGAAATATTCAAGTGTTCAAATGACAAAATTTTTCGCATCAAAATTTGCAAATTAATTCAGTTTAAAAATGGTGGAGGTCTATCATATAGATTCATTGAGGTTAATTCAAGTTTTCCGAATCATTAGTTTATAACATGCTCTAGGTCCTCGGTTCGAGCCTGATGAACACAAAATTTCCTAATTTTTTTTTAAACTATTATACAGGGTGCTCAGCAAATGGACCGTCAAATTTTTTTGGGGCCATTTGCTACCTTTTCAGTCTTGAAACCTGGGTCCTTAGTATTACGGTTACGGAGGTATGATTTTTTTATTAGGTTTTTCTGAATTACCCAAAATGTACCCTTCGAAGCCCCATAACTTTTTTTGCGTGTGGTTTTACATGCATTTTTTTTATTGTATTAAGTCTACATGAGTGTGTGTTTAAAAAAAAAAGTATTTATTGTTACAGATAACACCAGAAAATTAACACGTGGGCCTTTCATTAAAAAAAATTATGAAAGAATGAAAACATCTCCACTCCTATTGAAATTTAAAAAAAAGTTACAGCTATTACAAACTTAGTTTTATTTTAGGATGTTCTTTGGTTAATAACGTTGCTAACCATATGCTATTTACGTAAGTCAATAAAAAAAATAATACTGCAAATTAGGTTTTAGTCAGAAGAGTGAAGAAAGTCGCACCTAAATAAAAGTACGGATTTCGACACAACACAGAGAGCAAGGAAATTTTACCTGCCCGTTTCAGACGCGTGTGAATTATTATTACTATTTCTGTCCTTAGGTTGGATTGGGTTAGTCGCCACTGATTTGTCCCTACCGTCATTCGAGATTTAACTGTCTCTGCTGTTGGAAGTGTCTGTGCCACGTTGTTCAGTTTATTGAATTTGTATTTTTTTGTTTTTGTTACTTTTATCGACTTGTGGTTTCAATAAGACGGTGCCACTTGTCACATAGCCAATCAGACGATCAATTTATTGCAAACCAAATTTGCTGATCTCATAATTTCACGAAATTCAACTGTTAAATGGCCTGTCAGATCGTGTGATTTAACACCACTGGATTATTTATTGTGGGGCTATCTTAAGGACAGAGTCTATATGGAGCCAATCGAACTAAGTTCAGCCTTTAAACTCAAAATCTGTGATGTGGTCCGAAATAGACCTGACATTTTGCCAAAAAGTGATTGAAAATGTCGACTTTACTTCTGCCAGAGTGGTCGTGGTGGATATTTGCCAGATATCATTTTTCATTCTTAATTGCCCAACTTTTTTTTTGTAGTACAATAGAAATTTGAATCATCATTATTCATCAACATTTTTTTTTAAACAAAGCTCTTGTTGAAACGCCTTTTATAATATTTACGATGAAAACACAAATATACTACTTTCCGGAGAATGTTGCATAATTTCCATTCGACACATTATTTCAGCTGAAAATCATAATGAATTCCTTGACTAGTGATTTTTCAGCTAAGATTGGTAAAAATATTGAAATTTCTCAATGTTATTTACTATAAACAAATACTCTTAACTTTTTTAGTAACCCGAATACTATGATTGTTCCCATTTCTTAGACCTACAAATCAACACGTTTGCCTAGTTTTTTTTGTGTTTCACATATATCAAAGATTTCTATGTGGTATTATATCTTTTATGTCCTATTTATAATTCAATTCTTCTCAATCATTAGTTGAATAAAAGAGTCAGTTTTATAATATTCAAGAAGTTTTTTCTGTTTTAAAGTCTAAATAAGTTTCAATAGAGAAATATCAGCTTCATAAAAGGCAGTATTGTCAAAACCTATTCGGAAAAACTTTTCGTATCGACTTCAACAGTATTGAAGTGAGATTATGAAACTCACTATTTGTCTACAAGAATTATTTTCCCCAAAACTGTACGAAGCACCCGGAAATACTCGAAGAAATTTCAATATTTATGTTGCTTATTTGCTTCAGGTATATGGATTTTCATAAGATTATGGTAATAATATTTGCTATAATTTTTCGCCTCAGAAAATGAATTTTACTAGGTATTTAAGTATTCATTTTGTTAGTCAATATATCTCTTCAAAGCACTATGAATTATATGTTTGTCTTCTTAAATAGCCATCAAGATTATGAAATATTTCATAGATATAATTGATTTATTTTTACATCTTGAATTTGAAAAAATGATGCATGAAACATTCATTAACGATTTCCAAATTTTCCATGAGTTTCAACGGAAGTACTCAATGAAATGAAGGTTGCAACCCATGTCCACATACAAGTAGCATTGTTGTTCTTTTTTCTAAGGGTAGATTCCAAGCACTCGCGCTTGGTAATTTGGCTCTGCAGCGAAGTGTAATCGTCATGAAATTAGGTGAAATGCGAACTTATTTTTTTCTTTTAACTAATGATGTCCATTTCTTCATTTGCTTTACTTTTAGTTTAGCTTGATAAACATGAAATTCAATTGCCTAGAATCTGTGCGTTTCAAATTCAGCGGATTAAAATTGTGAAAAATGTATGAAAACAATCCAACAAAGGTTTCAGGGTTATGTCAAGGACTGCCTCATCTGAATATCAATTGATTGTTACGTTTTGTGTTTTGAAATAACATTATGACATACATTAATAATACAAATTACGAGGTGCCAATTCTGTAGAACGGAAAGACTTTTCAGGCTTCTGGATTGCTGGATATATTACTACAGACCATAGAAGGCTATAAAATAATGACACAAACCAAATTTGATTTAATTTTCTCTGCTGGTTGGGGTAATATAAAAAAATATATGAATATTTTCGAAGACTTCTTTATTCTGTATATTAAGAATAAATACTACTTTCCGGTACTATATTCATAAAAGCTTTTCATATTGAAATAAGTCTATCGATTGTTGAAATCCTGCTACTAAAAAATGGACCACCTATATAATGTCAGTTTTCTGAGAACAAAAGCGTCAGTCCTTTATAACATTTTTGTTACATATCTTATGATAGAATATTAACTTTCTATGATCAAAGTCTATGCAAAAAGGTTTTATATTACGTAACCCATTAATACCGATTCATCGGTTATTGTGACGTCATCAACCCATTCTCAGTTATGGTTGATTCGAAGGGTTGGCAAGCGTGTTCCGAAGCCAGGGTCACATTAACTGACCACCGTCCGTTCAGTTCTACCCTTTACAACCTATATTGACCCGATAAGTAGAATTACCGAAATATAATCTTGTGCTGGATTGGTAAACATCGAATTAGCTGTAACGAAAAATAAAACCCCTGATGTAAGCTCAGGATTTTTGATACATTTTCAACATTAATTTGTACCAACTTGAACATGATGAATAGGTAATGACTGGGAATTCGTCAGAGATTTAGGGCGAGTAGACAACGCAATTATGATATGAGATCTTAATGTTACAGTTCATAATTCGATACAGTATTTACTGTTGGCATTTTGGCTTATTCTACTTTTTTTTTACGCGTTTGTTTCGGTAGAATTCGTGTTATCGTTCTGTCCAAATATTGTAATTTTAGAATATCAAGCCGAAAATAGTCTTAATTGATTCCCGATTATACTTTATGTCTTCCGAAAGAGATCCGTTTTATCCCTACGCGTTTCGTCCCTGGCGCATATAATTGGACTCATCACTATGGCTTGTGTGCGCCTTGCCATAGAGGCTGGGGAATTATTATTTTGTGATATTTGTGAACAGGAGCCGTCGGGATTTGAACCTGGCACCGGTCGAATCTCGGGACTTCATTCTAACCACTAAGATACCGAGACCGATATTGATACACGCTATGTGGCGTGTCATGAGGGATCGCCACATATACTAACTAATTTTTGGCAACTTCGGTCACCATTTTATTGGTTTGCGGGGACTGGAATGTTGGTGGGAATTTTAAATATTCCAAAAGCCTGCTCAACTGACAAATTACTGAAGCATCTTCAATTTCTGGTAATAAGGATTCAAGAATGATTCTTGTACGAATTGAAGGTGCTTCAATGAATAAACTGAAATGGCGATTTTTAATGATTTAAAATGAAAATACAATTTTAAATTTGTTTTTACTGAATTGATGATTACATCAGAAATCACATTATTCATATGGAAAAATAAAGTTATTCTCAACATCATAAAGATATACAAGAATCCTTGAAAAATAAATATTTATTTGAAAATTTCAATATAGAGGCTAATAACTTAATAGAAAATTTTATTTATAAAGGAAACAAAAACCAGCTTGCAGTTAATAGAATCTGGTACTGGAAACCTCATGACAAAACTCCAGTAAGTTTGTCTCAATGGATTTTTTTGAGTGAAGCCGTGCTGTTCATGGCATATTTTGTCCTGAACACCCATGCACAACATGGCGCAGATAACTTGCTTAAACAACTTGGCAACTGAGCATAGAACTGAGACAGGTCTATAGTTTTTTATTTCTACTTTCTTCCCAGACTTATGAGTACCAAAACTTATTTCCACAAGGTTGGGAACGTATTTGTCTTCAGCACTAAATTGAAAATGTAAATTAAAGGCGTCTGAAGCCACTCAGCACATCCCTTTAAGATATAAGGTGGCACTCTATCAATACCTGCTGAGTTTTTCGGTTTCAACTTTTTCACTGCCATAAAGAAGTCCACCTCAGCCAAAACAAAACCAGATATTCCACCCACTAGTTTGTCAGTACGATACGTTGCAACGTCGGCCTTAAAGACTGACTCAAAATATTCACCGAAATATTGTGCAATCTCTGATTTCGGAATGCTTTTACCGTCCAATTCAAACTGTGAAACAAAAGCACAATTGCTGCTGTTATTTTTGGTGAAAGCCCACAATGTCTTACTGTCCACCTGTATAGAGTTCTCAATATTTTTTACATAGTTTACATATTTCTTTCATATTTAAACTTATTCATATGGTGCAACGATAATTTCTTCAATTTCTGCAGATGATTTTTCCTTATTGTTGATTGAATAAGTTTCCTGGTGTACCACACAGAAAATCTTGAAACCTCTTTATATGAATATGGAACCACCACATCCAGTACCTCATAGAGCCGACAATAAAAGAAATCTAGTACCTCGTTTACATTCCCATATTCAAACAGTGGCTTCCAGTTTATATCTCTTATTCCACAACTCAGTTCAAAAAAATTACACTTCTTGAAATTGTAATACCCATCACCACTCACAGAACGATGAACATCACCCGTGTCAGAACCACATTTTAAATCCATATTACAAACCAGAACGGGGTGATGCCTGTCATCTGGTATCAAAGGAAAATCTCATCTAGATACGGTCAGTGTGTGTGATGCATCACTGGGAACCAGAATCAAATCCAATTTACGACCATTCGCCTTACAGAAGTTATTAATTTGTTCTAGCATTGTTTAATCTTAAATTCACTACAGAAGGCTATTTATCCAATTTGAAACCTTATAATGTTTATAACTATTCAACGCACCTGAATATGAAAAAACGATATAGGAAAAAAAATGATTATTTTATTCTCAAGAATCTATGGTTGAAATAACGCAGGGGTCAAAGACTCACCCTGTATAAGTTTCTTCATTCATCGTGGTGATTGTATTGATATCACAATGTTCCAGAGTACAGAAACATACTTCAGAAGTTACTAGCAAAAGCTCATGACCTCACTCAGTGCTTTTCTATATATTTAAAATTTCTATTACATTATACAGAGTGCTCGTAAATTGAATGTACAAACGAAAAGGGGAGATTCCTTAAGAGAGTTTAAGCAAAAAAAGTCCCATAAACACGGGGTCGCAAACGTTTCGTTTTCGAGATACAGAGTGTTGAAGTTCGAATTTTTTCAGGTTTTTTTCTCATAGCATCCACACTTCACAAGATATTCAACTGAAATTTGGCATAGATAATACATTTGAGAGTTATCACCACGTGACATGGCAATTTCGATAAATGATCTACAGGGTGATATTTTTTCTGGAACACTGCCACCTGTTCTTCTCGAGAAAGTTTTTTTGGTGAGCAACTGTTAATTTGACAAAATGTGAAAAGAACCTTTGTTCTTTCACTAAACTTTTCAGTCTCATGTAGTTTTGTCGTATCTGCCGACGATTTCGAGAAAAAAAATTTTGAACGATTCTCCCGAATCCTAGTGAAAATCCAAATTATGATGGGAACGCCACTTTGTAAGCTGTGGTGAATGAATTCAGTGTCAATTTTGGCTCATCAAATTATTGAATGTTTGTTTTTTTTAAAATTGAAGGTGGTTGCATTTGTGGCCATTTATTTTATTTAATGTAGTTAGACTACTATTTTCATTAAGATTTTTATGACTGTCACAACAATAAATTGATCAGAAATTAAAACCTCTACACATTTCAATATCAAAATATGCCGAATTTCGCGAAATGACTGATATGCATTTCATGTATGGTCTTGCAAATGGAAATACAAGAGAAGCTGGGCGTCTTTACATGAACGCTATCCCAACAGAGTGTGGCACGACAAGGGCCTTTGAAAAATAAAGGAAAACGAAAGAAAATTATTAATGAAATTCTAAAACAATATGAAAAAATGACTCGAAAGAAAATGCGAATGCTGGAGTATCGACTTCTGCCTACCTGGTTTCACAGTATGGCTGAATGAACTTGTCCAGGCACTCTCGGGCGAGAATAGTCACTTTTTCACTAGAGTTCGAATTTGTAGATTTAACGAGAAAGTTATTTATTTCCAAGAAAACTGTTTTGTACCTCACCGGATGAACGCCGTTTCAGTACTCTCTCTTCGACATAGGTCATATGCTCCAACATATGTTACGCGTTAATCGGAAAATGAAGTGAACATATACAGAGTGTATCACTATTGAATCGAGCAAGCAACTCGTAACAGAAATGAATGAAACTAACAAATTTAATTAAAATAATAAGTTGCAGTAACAGAGTGATACCATATCATCGAATGTTCTCTGATATTCATAGGTGTCTTTCAGAAGCTGGATCTTTTTCCACGAAAAGAATTAATGCTGGGAGACCACGCAGTGTGAGAACACCACAACTCGAAAAGGCAGTTATGAACGAAATAGAACAACATCCAAGAACAAGAAAAATTAGTTACTTTTGAATGCAAGTCATCAAGTTGTTTGGCGGATCTTGTGGGATTATCTGCTATATCCTTATCACATTCAGAGGGTGCAAGCTCTTCTGCCTCGAGATTTTCATCCGAGGGTTAGATTTGTCAGTGGTACCTCAGTAGACTATTGATGAATCCTTGTTTTGATTGCCAAATTCTATTCACTGATGAAGCCTGCTTCTCAAGGACTTCAATTATCAATTTTCATAATGAACACGTATGGGCTGAGGAGAATCCGCATGGATATGTAGAAACCCATTTTCAAGAGCAATTTTCACTGAATGTGGGGTGGTAATATTGGTGATGATTTGATTGGTCCTTTCTTCTTGCCAGGTCGACTAACAGGTCAATCATACAGACATTGTTTAGAAAACGATTTGCCCTTGTTATGCTAAGACGAGAAATGTGCTTCATGCATGACGGTGCTCCTGCTCATTTTTCCGTTTTGGCAAGGGAGTATTTGGACGAAAATTATGAAAACAGGTGGATTGAACGGGGGGATCCTCAGTCATGGCCCGCCAGATCCCCAGACTTAAATAGTTGAGAATTCTCTTTATGGGGCCACCTGAAACCTGTAGTATACTCGACACCCGTGAACACCGTAGAAGAACTGAGAAATCGTATAATAGGCGCATTTGATACAGTTAGGAATACTCCGGGAGTGTTTGAAGGAGTTCGATCGACCATGAGACGAAGAACAGAAGCTTGTATAAGAGTTGGGGGAGGACAGTTTCAACATTTGCTGTAGTTC
Organism: Micraspis discolor; assembly: GCA_030674115.1. Classification (NCBI taxonomy): domain Eukaryota; kingdom Metazoa; phylum Arthropoda; class Insecta; order Coleoptera; family Coccinellidae; genus Micraspis; species Micraspis discolor. The sequence goes on along the minus strand of JARTUT010001311.1, from coordinate 1,909,008 downwards.
AGTCCTTTGCGGTCACTTTCTTGTTATGATTTTTTTTAGTTTTACTTCTCTTGTTGTAACACATTTTTTGTGTTGATTATACGAGTTTACCGAATCTTTATCCATCGATACAGATCAGGAAAATTTCCAAAAAACACTGACACTGAATTCATTAACCACAACTTACAAAGTGGCCTTCCCATCATAATTTGGATTTTCACGAGGATTTCGGGAGAATCGTTAAAAATTTTTTTTCTCGAAATCGTTGTTATATACGACAAAACTGCATTAGACCGAAAAGTCTAGTATAAAAACAAAGCTTATTTCTACATTTTTTCAAATTAACAGTTGCTTACCAAAAAAAAGTTCTACAGAAGAACAGGTGACAGTGTTCCAGAAAAAATATCACTTGTGAAGTGTGGATACTATGAAAAAAAAAATTGAAAAAATTCAAACTTCAACACTTTGTATCTCGAAAACGAAACGTTTGCGACCCCATGTTTATGGGACTTTTTTTTCTTAAACTCACTTAAGGAATCTCCCCTTTTCGTTTGTACGTTCAATTTAGGAACACCCTGTATATCACTGGATGCTTCGAATTCTCGTCATTGAAATAAACCAATTGAAGGGTGAGTATCTGTTCTTATCAACCGGCCAATAATCGAGCCTTGAATCTAGTTTGCATTAATTTCGTTGAGCTTTGCAAGTTATAGAAAAGCTGACCGATGCAAAGGTCAACCCGCCTCCTGAGGCAGATTTGAATTTGCGACCTTCTTGGCCCTAGTTGGCGTTAATTACTTGTGTTGAGGGTTGAATTATGGAATGGTCGCTGATAGATATCTTCACAGACCAAGATGCCCATGACTATCGAAAAAAATGTACGAAAGCACTGTCGAGATGTCAGGATGTTTCGCACGGTTGTTCTATAGTCTATTTCTGTACCCTGAAACAGTGCCATATAAGAACAACCGACACGATGAAAGTAAGAGAATCAACCAACATAAGTAACACATGGGTCAATGAGTCCTGGATATAAATAAGAAAGCAATATTTTACTGTAAAAATTCATTTCTATTGCGCGCTTGTTCTAGTTCAGTGAACCAGGAGAACAGCCTGATATCAATTTGCCTAAATGTTTATAATTTCTGAATATCGATCCTCATATACAGGGTGTCTCAAGTTCGAGTGCCTATTAGACGTTTCTGGAGAACTAGACGTATTCAATATTCTCATTGAAAGAAAATTTGTAATAATAAGAAATAAGGAAATTAATTTTAATTACATCATTCCATTTTGACATCTACTTCAAGTTATCATTCATTAACTGTTCCTGTTCTATAATCTAATATCAGTACTGAGGAGGTTGCTTTCTGTCATCTTCCATCGAGACAAATCGAAGATAGCTATCTATCCATTATCTTCGATAGGTTATTGAAAACGGCCGTAAATAAGCTTAGCTCCTTACCCAACGGGAGTACTTTTTTCCTCTCACCCATTAATCGGATCATTACATCAATATTTTTTCATGAAATTTATACCGGATACCGGCAACAAGAAGTAAGCCAGGTTGAACATCCACAAATAATCATAATAGATTGATGACTGATATTCCTCATCATAGCGATGCTGCCAAACATCCCCTCGTAGGATGCACGTTTCTCTTGATTATAATTTCTGAATTTCAACTTCCCAGGAACACGTCAGATGACGTATTGAGTTTCCTGAAATTATCTCTAATGGAATTAATACCAAAACTTGGTGATGGAGTGTGAATTCGACATCCACAGAGCTCTCGCTCCGGTAATCAGAAATCGCTTCAAACTCCATACATAGCTAGCATATACCGTTTTTGCGCACTTGTTCTTACTAGAACAGCGAGCTATAGTTTTGCCCAAATGTCTGTTATCTTCGCATATGATAAGAGCACCGGCGATACATATTCAACAGGTGTTTGATTCTATCGAATCTCTCGATATGAACAAAGGACCAGGTCCAGACAATACAATCCTGATATTTTATTAAAGAATATATCTATGTTCTCCCTTTGACGTTTCAAATAATTTTTCCATAAATCATTGAACGATAGAGTTTTCTCAGTTCAGGGAAATCTGTATGCTCGATAGCCGACGGCCGTTTTCAGTAACGTATTGAAGCTGTAACATGACAAAGTGCCACTTTAAATAATGAGCATGAGACTCTACTCTTAATTCTCTCAGGGTAGGCTCAATTAGACCAACAACAAAAATCCTTTCGGTTTTTGACATATATAATGAGGTGTATAAATACAATTTACAGATAACAATTTTAAGGAATGTACAATTTTCCAAGTAAGACAGCACACTAGGGATTTATCTTGAGGTTATTTGAGTCGATAGCTTCCTCCCAGCTCCCAGATACAAAATAAGGTCCCAGAGGGTATGGCCTGCCAGTTGGCCAGAAACGGGTTGTATAGTTTCCACTCAGATGTTCCAGACAGCAACTCGATGACTCCAATTTTCATTCCAGTTGAAGAATATGCTCCATGGTCAGGTGATTATGCCACAAGCTCCAATTATGTAGTGCTCGAACCATGAACTGGATATGATTTAATCCCTCATCGTGTAATGCATCTCAATCTTGAACTAGCATATGTCTTTGGCCTCGTAATAGGATATAATTTGGCCCCCAGGGAGGAGCTATATCAGGATTAACTAAAGAACATTAGAAAGTGCAAGTGCATGTATAACAAAGCCCCTTCTCGATTTCTTTTAAACAAATATTGAACAAATCATAGTAAAATTACATTATCCTAACAAATTAAATCGAGAAGAAGTCCTGTTGTGGGAATCATTGGAAGCAGCCAATGCAAAAACGGGCTCTCATGTTAAAGTGCCAAAAAGAACTAAAATTTCGGTTTCTGGGAGGAAATAAACACTTACCGAGAACAGTCATGTACTTCTCGCAAATCTCTGACCCAAAAAAGTTACTTTTAGATATTGATTTCAATAATTACACAGAGATGACCGGCATCTGATCTCGACAGACAGGAAAAACTACGCTGACAGTTTGAGGTTAGCTTCGCGGACACAGATAACCGGCATAGAGCACATCTATACTCTGTTGCAGGAGAAGTACTTCAAATTTCAAACGTCATTCAGGTGCGCGTATAGAATAATGTCAGTGGCGTGCAAATCGTTGAAAAGCTTACGGAAGACAATGAAAAAAAAATCAAAAATTTCCTCTTACAGTTCTTAGTCGTTACTGGTGGACCTTGGTCTATAAACGATTTCATTTATTAATTGATGACGAGATATTGTTGATGATGGAACTCGTGTTGAATGATTATTTGGGCTATTACCATCATCTATTGTGGATGTAATGTTTTACGACGTTTCGGAAAATATCTACATTTTGAGGCAAACCACCAACTAAACACTAAATTGGGAGTAGCAAAATGTTTATTTGATAGAGCAACAAATATTTGTTGCACTGAAGAAGACCAAAATGAAGAAATAAATAACATCTCGAAAACTCTTAGAAGCAATGGCTACCCCAAAAAGATATTAGAAAAAGCTAAACGAACAAGAGAAAGTCAACCTGAACCAACAGATATAAATCAGACCATTAAAACCGTAATTCCTTATGTAAAAGGTTTGTCGGAGAAAATGAGAAGAATTGGAAATAGATACAACATAACAACTGCATTCAAAACTCAAGACACTATCAGAGCTAAACTTACAAAAGTTAAGCCTAATAATGAGACACAAAGGACTAAGAACTGCATATATGAATTACCTTGCGAGTGCGGAAGATCTTACATCGGAGAAACTAAACGCCCTCTGAATGTACAAATAAAAGAACATCAGAAGCTTCTACGAGTACTAGACAGCGACAAATCCAGGTTAGTCCAACATGCTGTAGATGAGAATCATCGTATAAAATGGGATGAAGCATCAATAATATCCAAAGAAGAAAAATCAAAGAAGCAGCATTTATGAAAATAACACCAGATTCTATAAGTGCTCCATCTATAGATCTGCCAGAAGTTTGGACACCGATAGTTCGATCCAACTTAAAAAGATCATCATATCACAGATGAGTATATAACATTGTTTATTTTTCTTTCATGACTTCTGTCATATTGACTTTTTGAAGATTGATAATTTTCGAAAGGTTTTTTACTTTTCCTCCTTGATAAAGATAGAAGATGTCTATCGAAACGTCGGAAAACATTACATCCACAATTTATTAAATATTCTTTTCGACATCTTTGGTTAACCTCAAATTTCTTTGAATCGCAGGTAGGAGAATAACAAAGAAAGTTTCTATATATTGTTTGCTATCTGACCTCTTCGGAAGAAGGTAGTAGATTAGAATTACCAGTAGGAATCAATATATATTTCAATCCCAGTTTCAATCTATCTATAAGTAAATAAGTAAGTAAGTAATTGGTTGTCAAATATCTCCCTTCCGCTTTATGCTCTTTATTCCATGCTTTATAAAAAGTGTTACAGTGATCGGATTTAGTTTTGTTCGATAATCTGTATCCATTTAGACTACAACTCCATAATACCTCCCTCATAGAAGCCCCCCTCCTTATTTGCAAAGAACTCGGACAGCCACTTTTCACAAGTCTCTCTTGAGTTCAACTTTATGTTTTTCGTATTTGTAAGAGGAACAACTTTCTCATTCACATATATGAGAAAAAAATGATTTCGAGGCATAAAAAGTGAAAAAACACTTTTTTGGTAACTTAAGCGCCACCTACTGTGTACACTTCAAGTCGTAGCGAAATGCTACAATGACATTAATTGTAGATTTCAAGTTTCTCTACATTTTATGTTCAATAAATTTTTTTGTAAAATGCGTTGTTTCCAAGAAAAACGCATTTCAAAATTTTTTTTGAGTTTTTTCCAGTTTCAAAAAAATGGAACAGTAAAAAGTCTCAAATTTGGCTTTTGCTTTGGCTACGGGTCTTCTAACGATGCCACAAAATTTCATCCCTTCGGACATTTTTGCTAGGACTAAGGGTTTTTCATGACAGATTGACTGAACTATTAATTAATTAGTGGAAAAGCCTGTGCCGCCACGGGCGTAAGTAAGGACGCGCGCGGTCGTTATTAGCAAAAAGCCCCCTATAAGCAGCCGTTCATGTAATTTTGTGTCTAGCTTTCATCGAGTGAAGACGTGTTTAAAAAATGTCCAATAAACTTTCCGACGCCCAACTGAAACGCCAACCGTGGAGATTTCAAAACAGCCTTCTGAAAAAGAAGCAAAAAGAAAAAGAGCAGAGGCAATTGGAGCAACTGCAGGAAGAAAACGTGGAACGCGCGTAAAAAAAAGGTAGCTTCTGGAAAATCAGATGAAAGCTCCTGTTTCTCGTGCATGAAACCTGGAGGTGTACGAATATAGCAGAGGACTACAACCGCCAAATTACAATTGTTCGGTTTGCCTAGAGATGTAATTTAAATGCATTAAATCTTAGGCTACTGCAAGAGGATATTTCACGGTTTTTGCCGCATAATGAATTAAAAACTACCTCAACTACAGCTAAGACCATGGCGATAGAAACTCCTCTTAACGCTAAACCAAATTCGAAACATCTACGAAACAATATCGAAGCAACCTAACCACCTTTTATGAACCCACTTCATAGACCAACATGTGAACCACCCCCACGTTTATAAAATCCCTTCATTATCCAATTTCGACGCCATAACTACAAAATTTCCAACGAAAGGACCGTAGAAGGAATTCAAATAAGACCCACGCCATTAACCCCGCAGGCACCACGTTTCTCTTTCTAACTTCTGAAAGCGAACGAGAAATGATAGACCCTAAGAATAATGCATGGACTATAATTACTAGCGAACTTTCCCAATTTAAACAAACTAAAATTTCCTACTTTAACCCCACGACTAAAACTACCATAAATTTAATCAAAAACAGAACGTATATTAGAAATTCAATCTCGACAAAGCTGGCCGAAGCAAGGGTTGAGCTAAGGATGCAAGCAGGGTTGGATTTGGGAAAGATCTTCGGTTCAAAGGTGTAGAACTATCCTCGCACATAATCGTGTAAGGATCATATAACTCAGAAAGAAGTTGTTCAAAAGCTAATGACATCACGCCAGTGGGTTTTCTGTATTTTCAAATACCTCAAACACTTTAATATATTTCCTGGATGCCACCATTGAATATCCATATCATCAATCATTCGGAAAAAATCGTCCCTTATTCCAGTACCTATCTCCGCCTTGCAACCCCATGAGGGACTGAATAACGGCATAAGGAGTATATGAATACCTACCAAGATCTCAAGAACTTGACATAGAAACGATACCAAATTTGGTTATTATTTCTGCCTCATGGTACTGAAAATTAATTCAAGTTCAAGCTAAATTTTCAATTAAAAATTTCATAACCATAAAACTATACATGGAATTGATTTTAAATTCGATACCAGTAAAAAAATCCCATAAATACGGCATATGTCACGTCCACGTGTAACCCCCAGGGGGCCAGTATGTATATACCTCAATAATTAAATATTCATAAAAATTTAATTACATGAGCCACAAATTGTAACCACATTTGGTATCGTTTCCGTGTCAAGTTCTTGAGATATTGATAGCTATTCGGATATTCTTTATGCCCTTATTTCAGCCCCTCATAGGGTTAAAAAGCGGAAAAAAGTAATGGAATATTTTCTTATGTATTTAGTGATAATTCCCTCAAGCCAATAAAGTACTCTCTTTAACTGGATACAAGAACCGAATTTGAAATCATTTCTAGGTATAGTTTGTTAGTAATGAATATTTTCATAAGATATATATAAGTCTCAAGTACCATGAGGCACAAATTATAACCAAATTCGGTATCTTTTCTATGTCAAATTTTTGAAATATTGGTAGCTATTCGAATAATCCTTATGCCGTTATTTCAGCCCCCATGGAGTTGCCTTCAGATTTTGGATGCTCTTCTGTTACCTGCAGCAAAGTTGGACCTGAGAAGTATTGACTTAAAGTGGCGGAGCTTTGTTCTGCAAACCGAATGATAAGGAATCTCTTGATGTGGGCAGCGTAGAGAAGTGAATGATGATCTCGGTTATGGGTTCGGCCTTTCATCCTTTCCCGACTGCAATTCAGATACGCCATTAGGAACGCTGCGTTTTGGATACATTTCTTTTCGAAAAATTCGACAATAAAATTCCCGAATAAAGTAAATTCTTACACGGGACTCGAACCCGCATATCCAAATTGCCGTTCTGGTGTTTTTACCATTGAGCCACCAATAAGATGCGTTATCCAACCGAATCGAGGACACGTTTCTTCTAGAATTCAAATGTTGTTAATATTATCTTTGTAAACTACGGTGTTCGCTAAGGTTGTAGACATAGCATTGATGAAAGAAATATTATTCAATATCAGTGATCACCACGACTCAACCTAAATCTTTTCTCTTATGCGTCATTGACATTCTGTCGACATCAACAGGTATCAAATCTTTCTGAATCAAATGATCACTGGAGCAATTTCAGCCAATAAGAATTAAATGTGTAATTGATCTTTATCGTCTGTGAAATTAAATATAGAATTAAATTAGAATGACATTCAGACAAAATTCGAGAACTGAAATTTCGGAAAAATGCATCCAAATTCCCGATTTGGTGCACTGTAAAAAATAGTTCCTCATCTCAAACCATATTAATTTGTCTCAAGTACTCCGTACGTTTGAATACAGCCAAATGCATAAAGTACTTGACCCTACCGCCCTCCACGGTTGAGAATGGCGTTTATCCTAAATAAAAGTTTCTTGAGTTAAGAAACTGATTAGTTTCAACCAAGCTCAGAGTTTTTGACTCAGGTGGTAAAAAAATTTGATCCAACGGTAATATTAATTAGTATGTAACTATTGATACTTTTCGTAGAATAAAAATTTTGGTTTCATGTAAATAAATATTACATTTCACTGAAACTCGATTTGTAGTTGATTTAAAGGATCTTAGTTGAATGGGTCGAGAATTCAGTCGATAAAAATGATAGTATCTCTTATGTCAAGTGAAAGTTTCTTGGGTTAAGAAACTGATTGATTTGAGCTAAATTGAAGGGTTTTTGACATAGCAAAGGAATAATTTGATAAAACAAAAAAAAAAAACATTTGTATGTAATCATTATTTTTCTTCACAGAACAATAATTTCTCTTTTATATTAATAAATACCGGAATACCGCGGCAGACCATGAATATTGTACGGAATGGGAAAGGCGTCTAGAGTTTCGTTGGAAGTTGCAGAGAGGGAGCGAGTATACCTCAAGCGTCAACCGTCTGCTTTTCAAGACACGTCGTAAAGACAACCGTTCCCATCACGTCGGGGTCACCAATGTAGAATCGAAGGACTTTATCCCTACTTATGCGTTTCGTCCCTGGCTCACACATTTGGACTCATCAGTAAGGCTTGTGTGCGCCATGCCATAGACGCAGTGGTTAGAAGTTTTGAGGGAGCCGCCGGGAGTTGAACCCGGCACCTAGTACCTAATCGGTGTGAAACTTGAGCGCAAACCTCTAGGCTACCGAAGCGCTGTTAACTAAGCTATGCGTGGCTATATAGAGTGCCGCCAAGAGATCCCTATACACTCCCCTACCGCTACAATAGCTATAGTCCAGGCAGTGGGTTATCATCTCATCCCTGTCATCATCCAATAGCAGATCACCCGGTTCTCCACCAACACAAAGATATTTGGTTTTCTCTAAGTTGACATTTAAGCCCCACTTCTCGTATTCTTTAATTAGCTTGCGCATCATGTATTCCATGTCATCTTTATCACCGAATACAACAATATTGTGAGTAAAATGCACAAATAATTGCATTTAAATGGGATATATTTAATATAAAAGAGAGAGTTTTGATTTAATTGCAGCCAATATAAAAAAAATTGCTACAATTAATTCGTTTTATTAAATCAATTACGCAATATTTTTTTTACAAATGTCACTTCATATTGCAACAATTATATGTTCAATTTTATTCAAATATTTATAGTTTTCTTCAAGTAAATGAGGCGAATAATATAATCTCACGAGATTCTTGTCTCAAGAAACTGTAGTCGTTGCATCAACTGACAGAATTTACGACAACCGTACCTTCGTTCTATTGAACAAATAAAAATGAAACGAACGAATGGTTTCGTTAAAACCTATTTAGAATAATGTATTTGTATCAATCATTTATGGATATTGAGACAAGTGCATAAACAATTTCTTGTAATTGTATGTTTATGTTGAATCAGTTGTTTCTTTCATTTCGCTGAAATGTGAAAAGTTTCAAGCGAATGTTTTAGCTGTTCTCTATAATCAACTAGGTTGTTTTAATCAAGAAAAATAGTTCATTTGGAGTAATCAATTTTAGATTAATTCAAATTAAAATGGTTTGATTGAAGAAAAAATTCTCAAACTCCTGAGGAGTTTGAGCGCAGAATTTTATTTTTTACAGTGTGCTTATACAATTCAGATGCGTTATCCAACCACCCTTCTGTTCTTAATTCCAATAAAAATTTACTTTGAAAAATTATGAGCATTGCCAGATTTAGGGGTACAGTGTCATTTGCTTTGAGAAATCTGAGTGTAATCACGTAAATTTGTATCTAGAAAACCCCGTATTATAAGTAGGTACTTTTAAATAAAAAAAATTATGTAATGATGAATTTGTTTTGTTTTGGTTATAATCAATTCAGTAAACAAAAAACGTTCTTACAGAACAAAGGTTAATTCGTATATAAAGTCAAATTTTAGATACTTCACCATGGATTATTGAATTTATTGCCAACCTCGGGAGAGAAAAAATAAATAATTGCCAAATTTTTCTTTATACGAAGCAAAATATCTGTAACCATCATTTATTTTCAATTATAATTGTGGTCAAAAAAACTTAATCTCCATATGAAACATTAAAATTTTATTAGTACTCTATGGTGGCTAGCTCCTACTCAAATTATTGTATTCTGTAGTTTCCTGTTGTTTTGATTTTGTTAGACACTTCTGACAGTAACTTGAACTTCAAAAAAATTTACAAAATATTTCATAGATAATTTTAGTAATTTTAAATTACCGAATTCAATATGAAATGAGAATGGTCAGAAAGTCCATTCTTATATTTCTTGTTTATGAGGTTATAGCTTCCAGTTTCAATTGTGAGGGAAATATTATGACAAAGTCGAATTCTAGTTGTTGACGGGAAATTGTTGATGACAGAACAATAATAAATGAAGGTTGTTGCATAAATAATATTTCTCTAAAGTTAAATTCTATCATCTCCTAAGTTTGTAAACCAGGTTGACTCAGTGTAGGTATAAATATAGATATGAAAATGCACCTGTAAATTTTAAAAACTAATGAGGATACTGGCTGGGTTCCATTTATTATGGAATATTACTCTGGGTCGGATTTTAATTGATTTTTTAATTGACAATTTAATTTTTATGGTAAATGTAAGCCTTAAATTGTTCAGTGGTTAATTTCATCTATATTGTTTATGGTGATGGTGGAACTATAGACTGAAGAGTACATTTCTAGAAATAATATTTCATTCTGAAAGACATAAAGTATGACAACACTGAACAAATCTGATCATTTCAGCACACAGTTGGGTTTGGGGAAATCAGAAAATTTGGACTAAATTGTATCGATTCAATGCCTTTTAACTTTGAATATCTCAATAAGGATGCAATTTAGGGAAAATGATATGAAATGATTTTATCTGCTAAAATGATTAACAATTCTAGAAAGTACAACCTTTCGTTCAAGTGATATTTGTTTTTCATTCAATTTGAGCAATCTTTAGAGTGGTAGTGAGAAAACCAGGAAAATGGCATAAATCTGTTAATGCCAAAATATGCATGACTGTCAAAAACCTTCTACAAGACACCATTTCAATTGATATTATCGTTGGAACAATACATAGGATAATGCAATTCTTTTATGGAATTTCTACACCCTATATCTTTTGAATGGGTTGAAATTAGGAAGAATCGTATAAAAAAAATTTTTTTTGACCTCACGAATCTATGGTTAAAACTAACGCAACGGCCATACAACGTCCATACATGCACAATGTTTATAAAATCCGACGAAAATATGAAGTATAAAAAAAGTTTTCAGGGAAATTTTTTTCAATGTTAATCAAATTTTTGAACCGCTCTTCTTTGAAAACAAGGCAAAAACTATTTTCTTGAAATCTAATAATAATTTGAATTCTTTCACAAATTCATGTTTCATTAGATCATCATTAGAAAATGATTACCTACTCAGAAAAGTTCTCAATCTCAAGTTGGGATTCATCACAATTTTGTATATGAATTACTTTCAACCCCTTCCATCAAGAACCATCGTCTCAAAGTAAATCATTCGCGATAAAGTACACACCTCTTTGAACTTACTTATTAAAAAAAAAAACATCTTTTCTTGATTATTACTGCACGCACATGATGAAGATTCATATACTTTCCCAAAAAATTACCACATGATCCACTTTCCCTATTCAATAAATTAAGGGCCTCGACGTGTAAGGCACAGGGTGCAACGAAGATGCTTAAACAAAAATTGACCTGTTTCCGGATTTTGTCACCAAATATTTTTCTTCTGAGAAAATTAATTTGTTCCATAATATTGTATATGTATTGTATATTCACCATCACCATCATTACAACTTTCGGACTTTGAGAAAATTAAGTAAAAATGTATTAATCCATGTTAGGAAATAACACGACTGTATTAAATACCTAGAACGTGTTGTTATTTCAACTCCTGAATACAACCCTGAACATCGAGGTCGCCACCTTTAAAAATCACCATTTCAGCTATGTTAAGCCTTTGTAGCAGCGAAGCAGCGACCGAACCTTCCCCTCGCACCTTTCATATAAACCACTCCTTACGTACCCCCCGCCTGTCACACCCCTTAAAAATCGTCCTATCTCACGCCATTTTCAACCTTACATATACCCTCTTAAGTCATATTAGAAAAGTAGGCGATGTAAGATGCGGATACTTCGCTTCCATTGGTTGCTACGTTACCTAGGCAACCCTTAAGGGTGGTGCCTGCGAAATCAGCCCTTCATCTTAGACGGTCTAGGTGGAAATAGTAGCGGCTTTTGGGGATTTACGAGGGGTTCTTAGGGGGGGAGTTTGGATGGATGTGTTCATCCATTATAGTTTTTAAGGATAATTGATAGTTTTTGAGGGTTGCTTCGTTCGCATTATGGATTCCACCCTTCGTTTGATTACGTCAGTCTTTGTTGGGATGAAAGATTGAATTGTTGTAGATTTCGGCCATATTCGCTTCGAGTTTTTGCTGGGTTGGGATGGGTGTTGATTACGCAAGGGTGGTTTTGTTGAATGGCTGGAATCGGGGTAGGTTTGATTCGAACTCTGAGATATAGTTCTGTTAAAGATGGATTTTATGAATGAATAATGTAGATTCGTTGTTTTCATTCACAAATCTCTTTCAGTGTTTCCTTTGGTTCATTATCTGCTGATAGAATTCACTCCTAACACGAACTTACAGCGCGAGGAATTTTTCCCCATTTTCAGAATGCTATGTTATACATACAGCTTTGAGATCTCCATATGTGAAGACGTTTAATTAATTGAAATTTTGACTTGATGTCTGATGTTTCTATGTTCATCAATATGTCAAAACATTTTTGTTTTGTCAAAGTTTGGAAAGTATTTCAAACACATGAACTCACTGAAAATGAGATGTTTTTTGATGGATTTTCAAAAGAAGGTAGTATAGACTTTGAACAAAACCGAAGAAAATGTGAGTAGGTACCTAGTTATTTTCAAATCTATAGGTTATTTGATTCTTTGATATTCATTATGGCGGTTGTCACACTATTCTAGAGCCTCAGAAAAGACTTCAGAACAAGTGAGTAAAAGCTTCTGACCTCATGTCAGTTCTTCTCATTTGTGTCTGAATAACAAAACCTTGAAAGTTTACGTATCTGGTTTTTCCTATAAACGGCTTCACCACCTTTCTCATTGGCATGTTGGGATTACTTTTATTATCCACTAATATTAATTGTACAATACAGGGTGTCTACTAATAACCTCAATACGTGGTTAGGTGAAAATTCTCAACTAATTTAAAAAATTCTTATTAACGTAGATCATAGAACACTTCCCTGTAGTAATACAGGATGTCAAATGAGGTTTATTTCAATATTTCTTTATTGAATTGAGATTTGGTGTACCTATGGTGGATCCCATCATAATGCCATGTAAAATTGAGGATGAAATCAAGTAAGATTTTGATAATCTTTAGGTTCTGCTCGAAGTTAATTAGGTTATCCGAGCGTCTTCAAGAAACACAAGTTGGACATTGAAAAACATAAATTACAAGTTCACGTCATTTTTTCAATTTGATGAGCTAACTGTATCTAATAATGTTTTGCACAAGAATAAATGGAGACGTGACTTCACTAGAAAATTATAGAAGTTGATTCGAATAACTTTCATCAGCCATAATGCTTGAAAAAATCGATTTATATCATCAAGGCCTTAGGCCACCCTAGAGGCTGAAAAAATAGGCCTTTTGTCAATTTTTCTTTTCAGAAATACTACAAAATAAATCGAGATAACAAATAAGTGATCTCATCATCTTAATCAGTGGCTGCTTCCAATAATTTTTCTGAAGCGATTTATCACGAAATGGCCTCCGTGCAACGTTTTTGCGACATAACCTTTATTTTCGGGGTCCGAGGCCGGGTTAACAGCTCCTGCAATTTTCAAAACTATAATGAGCAAATGGATTTTGTCGATTATTTATAGTAACTGCGAAGGTTTTTCGCGAAATATTGTTTTTCGGCCAAATGGCGCCCTCTTAAAGTGAAAAGTGAAAAACTGGCCTAAAAATTGTCAAAGAATGGTTATTAACAAATAAACTACTCAATATGAAAGTAAAATCTTACGTACTTCCAAAGATCAGAGATATTTCAAGATATTTTTAAAATTTCAAGTTAATTGGTCAAAAATTGATTCAAGTACAGGTCCGGCCAACTCGAAATATACCTTGAGTATTCAGATAAACGCGTTTAAAGTTTCATGTAGTAGAAAATCATGAATAATATTATAATAATACCTTTTATTTCCGATGCCATACAAAGTACTGGTATAGAAAGTCAGGAAATAATTATTTTCAAAAACATCTGCCGTATACCAGATATAGTCACCTAACATACGTTCCCCTAGGGCTCAGTACAGAAGCTCGCTGCGGACCAGATTACTAAAATTCGAAACCCGAGTACCTAAAGGTATTTCCCGGTCATAATCTTTTGGGATATTAATAAGGAGGTCTTAAGGGACCATTTGAAATATATAAAAATCGATTTTTCGAACATTCTAGGGTGGTCTAAGGTCTTGAATATCATTATCTACTCAAACCTGTTATTTATGATTTCAATATTTAAGTGTACATTTTTCTGAAAACTATTACCTAGAGATATCCAATATGGTCAGAATATAAAATTTGACCAAAACTTACTAGGTACATTCGTGCTAATGTACAAAATAGCTGATATGAAATCCCCTAAATCTACGCCCATTATTTCTTAATTACCACAAATTGTGAATGTGCTAAGAGAATACCAATTTCAATTTATTAGTAATTTTCTATTTTGAAATGACTTCATTTCAAAATACACCTTATACCCCCTTCATATTGAACTTATAAGATATTTTCGTTAATGTTTCTGTTTTCTTTCTTTGTGTATATTGTTTTGGGTATTGGGTCAGACCCGACTAGCACCATCTTTCATCAAACGTGAACAATAAGAATGTAAAAATAAAAATTCAACATTTCGTTTATTAGTAAAATGATTATACTAAACATTGGAGAGTTGGCAATAAGATATTAAACCTCCAGTATACAGTTTCAGACAGGTATAAATCTTCGTAATCAAAGAATACAAAGGCAGTTTTTTGTTCATGATTTCTGATGATAAGAAATGACTTATCTGTGATACCGTAGAAAAATATCGGGGCCAAAAACTCAACAGTGATAAATCCCACTAACTGTGAATTTTTATTCTTTAACTTCCAAGCCAGAAATATAATTGGGGTGCAGAATCTTTTCTTCCATGGTAGTGAATTAGAAAAACACGTGGAATCACAGAGAAGAGACGAAAGCCTATTTTGGTTCAGATTAAATGTTTCAAACTATATTGCATCAACTTTGTACATGAAATATTCATTTACCTATTAGCTCTATAATCCGTGTACACGCAATTAAGTGTTATAAAGAACAGATCTCAGTGAAAAATTTTTGAATAAATGTCTAAATCACACTTCGTGTTTATCAGAAGATCATTAAATCTTTTGATTATTTAGTATTGCATATAAGTCTATTCAACGAGAGCGGAGCATTGCCACTATCACCAGTGGAGTCACTGATTTTACAAATCCACATAGATTTTACAACGTTACAAATATATATTATGTGTTCTGTTTATTATGAGAGATTGAATTAATTTACGGTTTATGAACTATTTCTCCTATGTATTATGTGTTATGGGTTTTTGTTTATTATGAGAGATTGAATTAATTTACGGTTTATGAACTATTTCTATCCTATGTTTTCATCATACAAAAGTGCATACGACGAAACCAATAGATCAAATAAATTTGTTAAACTTCACCATACTTCAGATTTCTCTTTGCTGCCAAATGACGTTCGTGTGTTGTTATCATCTCGGTTCTCGATCGTTTCAAGGCGATAAGTGAGATCTTATTTGACAAACACCATTCCATACTATCGAACACACCGTCAATCAAAATTTTCATCATTCACATTGACAAACACGTCCAACAAGCTCGTACACTTTAAAAAAAATTTGGCAAACACGATTGACAAACAAATATTTGACACATAATTTGACCGTGTACAGGGCCCTCTAGATATCAATTGAATTTAAAAGTGTCATCCCAAGTATGAAAAAATATGGGTGCTCCCCTGAAGACCGGTTTTTTTAAGTTGATTCAGTTAGCTATACGTTGAGGCTCGTACGCATGGTTCAAGTTTTTTTGACCGACTTTAGTTGCTCAACAAAAGTTGAACACAACTTGGACCAATTGTTGTTCTTATACATATTTTAACTTTCAACTGATCTTGTTCTAGTAGATCAACGTGCAATCGTTTTGTCCAAATGTCTGTAACTTTTGAAAGGTCTCTATCGGTTAGGTTTGACTTCCTAATGAAGAATACAGGGTTAAACTTGAGTATGTCCGTCCAACCGTATTCTCTATCATCCAAAGGAGATAAGCTGAAGTTTTTATATTTTCATATTATATCTCGGTCAAGTTTGTCATTGGGGCACATCCGTAAAATATTTCAGGACCTATGGCCTTCTGAATTTGGGATTCTCTATAACTCCTGGGATACACATAGAATCGAGTTGTAACTTGATACCTCACATATTCTCAAATTACATAGTCGAGGCTTCTTTTTACCAGTAGACATAATATTTTATTTCAGGTTCAAGTCTAGTTCACACTTTTTCAGACAAGTTTCATCTCGAAAGAAATTCGTGATGATTCATCACTTGAACGATAAAGTTTGAATGGGTCTAACTTTTATTGATCAAGTATAAAGTAGATGAACTCTTTTGAATAAAAGGTTCTAACTACAGTGGTCATTCACTTTCGCTAATAAACTAAAATTGGTCAACTGAACTTTACTCGTGACAACGAGCCTTTAGATAACATGGTTTAAAGTACTGTAGATATAATCGATAGCCAACTGAAGCTTCAAGTGACTTAGGAAACCGGTCTTAAGTGTGTTATTTTGAATATATAAATAGATATTCTGTTTTATTTTGGGTAAATGTTTTTTTTGCTGAATATGATTCATGAGCTATTTTTTGATGAAATTCTTTAGGGATATTCAGTTTTGGTGCAACAATAAATGTCTGCGAAGCATATTGATATGATGATTCTACATACCGTCTACCAACTGGGCAATATTTTTCGTACTGCGCAGCTATCACCGAAGAATTCAATAGATAATAAAAAATTGGAAATCAATAGGAAAATCCGAATATGGAGTAGGAAGTTGGGAAATTCTGAGACCAAAAAACTGTGTTGCATTTTGAAAAAGATCTTTCTTGAAACTTTCGATTCGACCATTTCTTTTTACTCTCTAGCAGCCGTTGGCGAATTTCTGCTATTCCAAAATAGCAATGAATACTATGGCCGAAGACTATAGTCTTCAGTTCCTTATTATTGGCAGTTTTAATATCTTCTATTGTTTCAAAGCGGTATCCACGGTGCGGTCTCTTGAGTTTAGAGAACAAGCTCAAGTCACATTCTGCCATGTCAGTCGAATACGGAACATGCAAAACGAAATGGGTGGAGTTTTGGACGATAAGGTCATAAGTGCATTTTCACTACCAATCGAGATTTTCCTTTGTTCACAAAGGTCTCGGACTGTCAATCGACGATTTTGGAGCACCAGTTACTGACGTTGACGTGTGACATGTTGATATTGTTGGACGTCCTGACCGTACCTTGTTTTCAACGTTTTCTCGACTACCTATCTTTGAACATTTGGTAACACTCATAAACTCTTTTTTTCAATAGAGCTTGCTTGTCGAAGGTTTTCTACAACTTAACTTACGTTTTAGCAGCAGAAATTTCGTTCCGAACTCAAAATTTAATGGAACTACGTTGTTGAATGATTTAAGGCATCATAAAAAAAACCAAAAATGCTTTTGTAGCTAAATAGCTACATTGTAAATACAAAAGCACGAGTATGTCAAACATTAATGAATATTTTGACGTGCTGTTCGCCAAAGATGTCAAATACAGAAGTGCAAATTTGAAAATGAAAATATTTGTGGAAATGGTTTTCGGTAGTAGGTACCTCAAGCTAGCACGGCGGAAACCTAAAAAGAGAAACGACAATTCCTAAGAATCATCGTTTCAGTGGTGCGAGTTAGTCACGGTTGACGTGATGATAAAAGGCAATCTCCTCGAAATCTGACCACAGTTGCACATAGGTTTTGATTCTCTGGGATATTATACGTCAACCGTGACTAACTCGCACCACTGAAACGATGATTTTTAGGAATTGTCTTGTTTCTCCCGGTAGTTTTTGCCCACAGTTGTATATATTCTATGCCTGTCGATTATTCTGCTAATTATAGAGTATTTTCAGTTAGAGCCTCGATATTTAAAAAATGTTTCAGTGTTGCTGTTTCAACAAAAGTTCGCAAACCTATTTTTACTTCTACTTAAAAATGGATCAGATGTTCGATAAGTCTTTGAAATTAAGAGACAGAGGTAAAATGATTGCTTATTGTTTTACTAGGAACAAACAAATGAAAAATGACATTTAATTTAAAACCACCCCCTTCGATAAATTTCTAAGTAAGATACTTTCTCATTTGATTTGATTCAAATTTCGGTAAGATATAGATAAACTTTGAAATGAGATGAAGATGAGGTTCTATTCAAAAGAGTTGTTTTTATGTTCCATCCTGAGTACAACAGATGAAAAAGTGTAAAATATACAGCCTTATGCCGATCGAAAAAGAGCGTGTAGAAATTTTATATCATTGTATGTATCATTGTAATATGTCAAAATAATTGTAATCTAACAACCCTATATAGGTTAGGTACGTTCCATAGGGGAACCTCCCTAAAGTATTTTCGTGCCCTCATTTTTTCCTACTCAGTATGAAAAAACTCACCCCTCAATCAAAAGGGTGAGAAGAATGAGCAGTCGGTAAACAAGAAATCATCAACTTGTGTTCTAGTGTCCTTCTGCAGATGATATAAAGGGAGATTTCTTCCCGAAGGGTTAATGTCACATCGATTTACTGCTGTATTAATGTCACTACTCTTTGGTAGATGGCGCTGATACAGTGCCTGCTATCTTTTAGCTTAAATGTCTATTTTTCGAATATCGAGCTCACTCCAGTGAATTTTACTTTCTGATATACAGAGTCAAACTTAAATATTAATAGTTTTCATAGTTTCAAAATTGGTTAATTTTCCGAATATTTCCTTCATATAGAATTATTATTTGGGTAATAACCATAATCTATTATTGATTTTCATCCTAACTATTCAGCAGATATCTATCTAATGTCCTTTTCAAGGTAAAGATTTGCTTTTACAAAAGCTGGCAATCAAAACTCCTTCCAGATACATCGAACAATTGGCCTCTAAACCTCCAGCATCTCAATTGATGGTGCACTTATGGGATTGAGAGCGATCTTCATGAATGGTGCCTGCCTCTTTGACTTTGTATATTTCTCTTCTTTGAATGCTCCATTTCGTTCCATTTCATCAGGTGATTTTCATTTGGACCAACTTGGATTTATTGGTGTCTAACACTTGAGATCCACACCAGATTAATGAAAGCCGTTACAATGACCAATTTTCTGTTAATGTATGGCTTAGAATAATTGGAGACTATTTGATTGGTCCTTTCTTTCAACCCAGTTGGTTAAATGGAGACTTGTATCAGCGATTTTTGAAAGAAAGTTTATCAATTATGTTGAAAGATGTCCACATTACTACATTTTAGTGTCTTAGCATGTGGATATATGGACCACAATTGTAATAATCCGTATATATGTCGTGGAGGACCACGAGAGGGTTTCCAGAACTAAACTGTTTTTTTTTCTTAGGGGACATTTGAAGACAAATGTGTATAGCACTCCAATTCAATCTTTAGAGGAAAAACAGAATAACAACTTCCTGCGACGAGATACGAAATTTCCTGAAATTTTTCAAAGAGCACGTGAATTAATGAGAAGGAAAGCTAAGGCATGCATACTTTTTAGTGGTGGTCATTTTCAACAACTGCTATAGATATAAGTTCTGATTTGATCAGTTTTCTGGGTTTCTTATTACTTCTTAGATTTAACGATTTTGCATTATCAGTCCCATGACGAGACAGGCAGTTCTGTTTTCATAACTGGAAAATTAAACTTTTAGTCATTAAAAGCACTGGCGTAGGTACCTTTTTCCACAAAATTCAGAAAATGTGTTTTATGACTTACTGATAACCTACCAAAACACTCAAAATTGTGTACGGTGTCCAAAATATCTTCGAGCGTTGTTATTTATGATATAAGTGTTAAAAGTGGGTATTTTGTGAGTGCAAATGTCATTAAATACTTTTTGTATAACTGCCCTATTTTGATAATAAAATAGGCAAAATTGGAATGACACTGAACTTCAAAATTCATTGTAATCTTACTCTATGTTCTAAGATTTTATATTAAAATAATAGCGAGGATTTTGTGAATGGCGTTACCAACGCAAAAACGAACCTGTCTTTCAAATTGCATTCTCGACCAATTTTTGTCTGGATATTGTCTTTTCAATATATTTGTCGATAGTGGAATAATTGATATGAGTGTTGGTTCGGGTTTTCCTGTGGAAATTGAAGGGTCTGCAAGAAGAGCAATTTTGGGACTCCTACATAAAAAATCAACTCAGCAGTATGACATTGCATATACCAATTTCTTGGCCTGGTGTAATTTGAAAAATGTTGAAGGGATCTTCAGTGAACCTGTTCCTATCATACTTTCAGGAAAAATAAAATATTTGGATCTCATCAACTTTGTGGAGTGAATTTTCAATTATCACGTCAAGCGCACTTGTTGGAAATAGTGTTTATGTTAAAGGCATAAAAACAGAAAAATGAAGGATATCGCCCCGAAAAATTTAAGATTTTTACAGATGAACAAGAGGACAAGTTTATAGATGAGGCACCAGAGAAATGAGAAATAAATTTAGTTCTATTCCATGGTGATTTTGGATGGTAGGTAGGCATATATCTGTGTTTGGGCGCTTCTTCTTGTAGAACATGTGCTACGTTTTGCACAAATATCTGTTATTTTCGAATATCGAGGTGAAAATGGTCTCAAAAAATCAGGTTCAACCTCCTGATGATGAATCCGTAGTCATAATTTGATTAACTGTCAAAATGTCACGGCGAGTTCGTTCTTGTGCCAAATACGTCTAATGGTTCAAGAGTTATGAGCAACTGAAATTTGGTTTACTCAATAACTCCTTGAATATTCGTCGGATAAAGTTGTTACTTGGAAGGCTTGTGAAATATCATGGAAATCGTTACGATAGAAAAATTTTTATTAATTCCCGACAATTTTCTTTAATATTTCATAGCTCATAAGATATCTGCGGGATTCAAACGAACATAGGCGCATTTATGGAACAAAATCATATCTTACACGTTCCTAAATTTCATTGTCATAGCTCTATATTACCAGAAGATATAAAAGTTTTTTCATTTACTGTAAGGTATCTCAATAATTTTACTGGAAGAAAGATATTCTCAATGGTTTTCGGTAAAGTTAACTGAACGAAAACTTTGAGTAGTCATTATTAATATTTTCTAGACATGTCTGGAAGGTCCATCACATTCTGTGTTGGAACTGGCAGCCTGCTTCAAGTACGTCATCTCGAAACCGATCCACAGTTGCACTTGAGGTCTTGATTCCCTGGGATTATTATGCGTCAATCGTGACTAGCTCGAACCACTGGAGCGATCATAATTGTCGTTCCTTTTTATTATATTGCTTTGCCGGTTCAAAGGAATTAAAAGAAATCATTTTTTTCCTACTACTTATCCCGTCCAGAAAAGGACACATAAGCTAGTGAATCCCCTCATATCGCCAGTGGTACTTTGATGAATGTTAGCACATTCGATGACCACTGGTAGTATTTGGATTTGAAAAGTCATCTGTTGTCGTTGAATCTACAGAGAAAGTGAGTCTGGCTCTAGTCTTAAATATGTTTATGGCGCTTTTTCTAGACATTCTTTGTTAAGACTAACAGCCTCCTTCAAGACTGTCAGTGCCACTCTGTGCTGATGAAAGGCAGTCACCTGGAAACCGGTCCACAGTTGCACTTGAGGTCTTGATTCTCTAGGATTATTATGCCTCAATCGTGACTAGCTCGCACCACTAAAACGATAGTTTATCGTAATTGTTGTTCCTTTTGTTATATTGCTTTGCCATTGTCAGCTCAACGGCATTAGTAGAAATAATTTTTTCTCGCCCATTATTAATTGGTATATATAGTTTTTCCATATTTTTCCTTCAATTAATATTGTAAGTAATTTCATTGTGTTTCCATTCGTAATTTTCCTGTCAGTTTTTCTGCTTAATGAACAGTCAGATTGTGAAAATTGAAATTCACCCTGAAAATAATGTTCACGATCTGAAAAAAAAGAGGGAAGAAAAAGAGTCAGACAATTAGACTTGATAAATGATTTTCTCGTCCGGCAGAGTCTCGAAGATCGGTCGGGTGGCGCTGAAGGATTGAAGAGGGGGTCCAGGGGTTGGTAACCCCGGAGGGGAATAGCCCCGAGGAATAAAAAGAGGGGAAAGAATAATTTTTGTCTCATTTTCTCAGACCGGTAGATGCGCCGCCGTTGCCTTGCGTTTTGCGAAATCGCCTTTCGGTGGGTGGTTGTTAATATTTTTGGCATCCCCTAACCCCCTTTTCTTTCCGTATTTCCGGTCGGAGGGTGGATTGGCGACGGGGGCGAATTTTAATGTACGCGCGTGGACTCTGGGACGTTTGAATAAATGCGATTTGCGATGGAAATGGGATGCTGTTTGTTCTGGTTCCATTAGGAAGTTTTGATAGCGTTCTTTGTTGCAATATTTGAAAATTGGTGCCTTATAAAAATTACGTTGGCTCTTCCAGCTTTCTCGCATTTTTTTATTCTAGATATCTGGATTGTTTCATCATGTAATAGGCCTTGAACAGATTTGGTGGCTTTATGAAAAGAGATTCAGTTGAAAGGCGTGTCTAAACTAAATACTTTGACTGTCGTCACAAAATTTGTTTGCATATTATGCTACCAGAACATCTTAGCTGATTTATTGTACTACAAGTACAAGAAAAATGAAAGAAATATCTATTATTTCTCGTACCACTATTAAAAGTATACTCAAAAATTAAAAGCTTCATCCATACAAGATTAGTTTGCATCACGAAAAAACGAAGATGAATTCGATCGCCGATTATAATTTGGATGAGATAAGTAAAAATCGGGACTTCCTCTTAAATGACTTCTTCTGTAATGAGTATTCTTTTTATTTGAATGGAGCCCTTTTGTTATAGACGGCAATCTCAATGGTCATAATTACTTAGATCTCTTATATATTCTTTTGAACTTTTGGCTGACAATATTTAGTTAGCAAACAATCTCTTATAAAAGAATGTCATTCGTATGTTGACAAATGTTTGGGAGAACGATCACCGTTATTTAAAAGCCGAACTGAGATTTCAGCAAGTTGCAGCCATTATGGGGTGCCCGTGAGGTACTATTTAGATTAAAGATTTCCAGGGCGATAGAAGGAGATATACCATAGAATGACCTGCCCCTTTCCCAGATCTGAAATCTCTGGATATTTTTTTATGGGGACATATGAAAATTAAAATGTATGCGACGAAGCCTGCAAATTTGGATGGATTACGCCAGTACATAGTGAACTAATGTCGTTTGATAACACCCGAAATGTTTCGAGGAATTGCTGAATGTATGCATGGGGAAAGGTGGAGGCCATTTTGAGCAGTAACTAAATTGAAGTATTCATCATTGGGTCAATTAATTTTTATCATTGACCGTAATTCAATGAAGAGAACAGATTTTTCATTCAACTACTCGTTCATAGCCCTGCATCAAAGTCGTCCGAGTGTTTTTTCGTCTTCTCATCCCGAAGGTCAATCATTGGAGTAGGAATTTATGGATTGAAATACTGTTTCATGCGTATGATAGTTAAGCGATCAAAAAAAAAGCTCATGCAATTGATAGAATTACCTTTTTAACAAAGCTCCACTCAATAATGGTTCTAAGTGGTAGCGGCTAGATTAGTAGTGATATCGAATTTATTTTTTGGCCCGTCCAAGTGTTTTTTCCATCTCAAAGATCCAAATTTTGCTAGTGGAGTTATTGATGGAATACTGAGTCACTCCGTATAATAATAAAGCGTTGAAAAAAACATTCATGCAGTGAATTGAATTGCATTTCCAACAAGGTACTGCTCGACCCCTTTTCCCTATTCAAAAATGAGTGCTGTTAGGATTAGCGGCCAGAGGCGTAGTGGTATCAAATTCATTCGAACACCCTTATCTTTCCCCCTTTCATCAAAATTTGACCTGTGTTTTTTCGTTATTTCATCCCAAAGCTCAGAATTCTGGGCGGAAATATATGGATACCCCATCCTGTATTAGGTACACTGCTCAACAATTGATAGGGATCACTTACTTTTTCTAAATTTATTTCTGAAATAGTCACTCCAAGATTATAAATTTAGTCAGATATCAGAGTATATTCAGTTGATAATATGGTTCACTTGAGAAAAGAATGAAAAAATGGAAAGTTGGAGAGAAAAAGACTTTATTAGGAACACTCAAAATCCTGTGTTTGAATAACATAAAAATTTTATGATGAAACCACAAGAAGGCTGAAGTTTCGGTTAAGCTAGTACCTAGTTGTTCCCCCACGAGCTTGTCTCGAGCATTCTACCCTACGAGCAATAATTTCAATCAAACGATTTATAAAATTTTGGGGCAAATTCGTCCAAATATCCCGTAAAGCGTTAGAAAGGTCCTCCAGGTTATTGATCGGTTGTTCTAAGGTTGACAATTGTCTAGACATCTCAGACCAGACATGTTCGATGCAATTCATGTCTGGAGAGCGAGCTGGCCAGTCCATCTTATCAATAGCATGAGTTTCTAGCGCTTCATTAACCAGACGACTACGGTGTGGACGGGCATTATCGTCAATTAAAATGAAATTCTCGCCCAAGGCAGCCGCAAACGGAACAATTATAGGTTCAATAATCATATCGTGATATCTCTGGCTGGTCATTGTGGTGTTCTGCAGAACAACCAACTCTGTGCGTTGGTTCAAACAAACACTTCCCCATACACATATAGAATCTCCGTCAAATGCTGTTGTGGGTACCATAAACTGTTCTGCATACCTTCGACCTCTTTCACTCCAAGCAAGAATACGTCCATCGGAGTTGACCAAACGAAATCTAGACTCATCCGTAAATAAACATCGGCTCCAATCTTCAACTGTCCAATTGCGGTGCTCCTCAGCCCATTACCGTCGATGAACCCGGTGTTCCCTATTCAATCGGGGATGTTGTACCCTCCTACGTGCTCTCAAACCACGAACATGTAGTCGTCGTCTTACGGTCTGGTTCGAAATTAGAACTCCTGTTGCAACTCTCAGTGATCCATTGAGCCGCGACACCGGGTAAGTGGGATTTCTCCTAGCATTGAAGATCAAATGACGATCTTGGGCAGCTGTTGTACTGCGCTGCCGACCTCACCCATGAACATAAGCTACTGAGTCGTTTTGGATGAACCTATTCCAAGCCCGACTCACGACACTTTGCGAAACATTCAACCGCCGGGACAAACCTTCCTGTATCCACCGTATGATTTGGTCCAGTTGCACAGGAGCCAAACGTCTTCTCGGCATGACTGATAAGCTGATATTGTTCTCATTTCTTCAATTATTGTCACCTTATGTGTTTGAACGAGAGAAAAAAACAGATTTAATAACAAATACTACATTGCTTTTCACTCCACCTGTAACAGCCTACAGATAATAATCGATTTTGTGAACAAGAGCCGATGAAGTGAGGAAAAATTTGATATAATCAACTCAAAACATCTTAATTTTTCCTTAGAGAACATATAATGTACAGATATTCACGAGATAACTTGAAAAAAATACAAATGAAGAGAAGTTCATAAGTGATCCCTAGCAATTGTTGATCAGTGTATTTCAAGGATCAGAAGCTTAGTGAAAGAAATATATTTTAAATAATTTTTGATGGAGTTGTTATATCTAATTCTCTCTAGTTCTCTCATCGTAGCGATTGTATTATAATCACACTGTTAAGGAGTACAGAAAAGGTTTTTAAAACAAGCACGCAAAAGCTCCTGGCCTATCGTCAGAGCTTTTCTAAATTTCATTCCTATGTTACATGATATTTCAAGAAGCAACATCATTAATTAATTCCGATACAACCTCGACTTGCACATCTCCGAATTTTTTCCAACCAGCTATATCACGTCGACTTCTGAAAATGCAAATGTGTTTGTTGAATGTCGAATGCGCAAGGGAGAAAGAGATAAAAACGGAGCGCCTCGAAATTCCCCGTTTTGAAATTTCGCAATAAAGACGGCTATTTCATTTTAATTTTTCATTTTAATTCAGTTTCCCGTCTCCTTAGGCGGAACAAAAAGAAAGCCCGCTTTTAAAGAAAAGCGGAGCGGGTGGATCTAAGGCAGCCACCCCTCGAGGGCTCCAGGGAAAGCCAAGAATAATGAAAAAAGAGGCCCGGAATCCGCTCTTCCTTCGCTTCGCTTTCTCTAATTTTATATTTGGACGTCCTAAAAAGATTATTATTCTGTTTTATATTGCGTTTGTCGGAGATCTGAACGGGTAGATAGAAAATTGAACAAAATTCAATCATTTTTCGTCTGTTCCCGACATCGGGACTCGCTGGAGTTGACGCGAGGAAGAAATAGGGCGACCATTGTCTCCGGAGTTAGTCTCAAGGGCGACCGAGTTTGAGTTGGCGGTAAGGGATGGGGATTTTTGCTTACGGATGTATTCAAAATACAGGAATATTCAAATGACTTCTTACACCGTCGTTACGTAATGCACAATTGGCTGTAGTATCGAGCCGAAAATGGTCTCAATCGATGGGATTCGACTTCCTGATTAAGAATCCACAGTCAAACTTGAGAATGTTCAGCCCGCTGGCCGGCTGAACGTATAATCTCTATTTTCCGAAGAAAATTAGTTTCAGTTTTCAGAGTTTCAAACTACGTTAATTGTTCAAATATCTCGGTCAAGTTCGTTATTGGTCCAAACCCATCGAATGGTTCAGCAGTTATGAGTATCATTTGGTTGTCTCTAGAACTCCTATATTTTATCCGATCTAGTTGTATCTTGTGAAATGTTTGAGTAAAGTTGAAACTAGTGAGCTTGTGCAATTTAATAATATAAATCATGAACCTTCAACATTGTTATGGAATCTCAAAAAAACTTTTGTAACACTTGCTACATCATAAGATATTAGTCAGATTTCAACAAACATTTGATCATTTATCATATATGAGTCCTATCACGAGAAAAATTTCTTAATTCACTTAAGCAAGTTAAGGAAGGTTTTTTTTCATCTTAATATGAGGAAGTTGAAGAACGCCACTCGAGTTTGCTGTGATTTATTTATACAGTATTTGTAGTGGATAATAACACTATTATATTTTTATGTTTGATACTTCATTTGAATTTATTATTTGAGAGTTAAAAACGATTTATACTGTGGAAGAAAAACTTGTCGCAGTTTTTATATAAACGAATCAAAATCGACGTTTGGCGAGTTGGGAGTAAAGGCCCTGCAGAAGATTTCCTAGAGAAAAAATATTTGTAAACTTATATAAACGTTTACCAAATAGTGGGTTGATAAAACGTAAACCTAGGATTGTACAAAGGAACGGAAATCAAGAATCAATATTCTGCTCTAATTGTGAGTTAATCAATTTATTTGAAAGTTCTTATGTAACATGAGTGAAATAATCACATTTTTTTAGCAACTTCAAGTAAGTCCATACTCGATTGCAGTAGGATGCTAAATATTAAAAATTAATATCATATAACCAAAGTTCAAGAATTAACCAATTTGGATGAACAAAGGCGATAAGAATTTTGTAGATTTATGTTGCGCCAGTTAGAAGCAAAATAAGATTTGTGTAATAATATTGTTTGGATCGAAGAATCCAGATTTAACACGACCAACCAGCCTTATTAAAAAAATTCACATTACTGGGCAGCGGAAAATCCAAAGAAAAACTTCACCATGTCAGAGATCAGAAAGACAGTCTATTGATGTGTGGTGCGGCATATTAAAAAAAATTAGAAAGCACTGACGTGAGGTCAGATTGCTTTAACGCTCTTGTTGAGCTACTTACGAGTAAATATTCATACCATAACAAATCTATAAGCACTCTGATCACGTGAACAATAGTCTTTTCCCGTACTATGGGACAATGTGATGCAAATATGAACGCCTAATGAATGAACAAACCTATATCTCAAATTAAAAATAACTACTCATAATTTTTCCCAAGTTCTGTTCGAAGCTATAATTCACTTTTCCTAAAAACTTACGTCAGTGCTTTTCTGAATTTTGACAACATATATTATTTCAGACACCGAGATTGAATTCTATCTCTATGATTTCCCGTTATGAAAAATTTTGATTAATATTACGCCTACTGACACTGATTAATGAGCCCGACATTTGTCAATCGAATATTGATCTGTGATGGCCATCGTTCAAAGAAAATCATCGGGACGTATGTCATTTCTCTTCTCTCCTGAGTAAATGAAAAAATTATCATATCTTTAGATGAAAAAAAACTACGACAATGAAATTTGAGGATAAGTAAGATATCGATCACTTCAATATATTCAGGAATTTTTATTGAAATCCGAAAAATATCTTATGAGATAGTGAGAATTAAAATTTTTTTTTGGAATTTTTTAAAAATTTTCTAGCGAGACGATTTCTGCGAAATTTTACGAACCGTTTTGTTGCAGCCTCCTCAACAATATTTCAAGTATCAACTTGATCGGATGGATATTCTAGTAGTTATTGAGGAAACAGAATTTCAGATGCTCATAACTACTGAACCATCCGACGGATTTGGCCCAATAACGAACTTGACCGAGATATTTGGACAATTAACCTATTCTGAAAATATGAAAACTCTAGCTCATCTCTTTTGGATGCTAGAGAGGATACGGCCGGCCGGACGGCCGGACAGACTCAACTTTCGCCACAGATTCTTCATTGGAGAGTCGAACCCAATCGATTGAGACCATTTTCGGCTCGATATTTCAAAATTACAGACATTCGGGCAAAATGATAGGCACTCTGTTCGGGTAAACAAGAGCGCCAAAAATCGTGGAAAATTTGATAAGTGGATCTCCTTCGCAATCAAATTGAGGAAGAAAGTGATATGATTCCTTTGAATATTTCACGAAATATAATTTAGCAACAAGACGGAGCACCAACTCATAGTATTCTACCTGTTAGAGAATACCTCAATGAAAGATATAATATGTGGAGTGGCAGAAACGGGACCATTCTATGGCTTCCTAACAATCCCTACCTAACCTTATTGGAAACTCTTTTATGGGGATATTTGAAATCTAAAGTGTATATGGCTGCCCGCAAAATATTGAAGATATTGAAACCAGAACAGAGAAGGAAATTGATTACCTCAATAATAATCCAGAAATGAAAAAGTAAAGCCTAAAGAGCTTAATAAAGAGAAATAAATGGTATTGTAACAATATCAATTACAGGTCTGCCAAGGACGCATTGACAATATGATTACAGAAGCAATAAAAGCTAGCTGGCGTGCGCCGACAAAGATAATAAATTATATCACGGATTGTGCCGATGTCCAAATGAACTATAAAATGTCACATATATATATTATTTTGAACTTTTGGCTTACATTATTTAGTTAGCATACAATAAAGCATATAGATCAGGGGTTAGTGACGGGGTGTCATACAATTCGGCGTATGACATAAAAGCCTAGGGAAAAACCCCACTAAAAAAAACCCTGGCTCCCCGCCCAAGTGTGAAAGTACAAAAATAAGCTAAAATATATTTTAGGGACTTCTTTCTTTAGGAGTGGTCTTCTATTGATGGAGACAGAGACTTCATCTAGTTGCCCACATCGAATCTGGAAATAAAATGTCAGCATCAAAGAGATTTCATGGAATATTCGAGAACCACCTGGATTCAAACTCTGGAACGTTTGCGAAGTGCCATCAGGATATAAAACATCTGTGGGCTAGACGGGAGACATAGTTGATTGAAAATCGTGGCCGAAAACGCCTACTAGTAGTGAATATAAATTCCGTACATGAATTGCTTTAGGTAGTGTAAAAAAATAGTTGAAGAAAAACTTGTTATTTTTGCAATATAGTTTAGGAAAAAAACGTAACAACATGAATATGAATTATTTAAAATTGTTATAGAACTTTTCGTGAACTTCCATACTACCATATAGAAACCAAACAGCAGGTTACTAAATAATAGCATTGAAAATTGCAGTTCGCTAGCCATATTGAGGTTGAGCGCATGGCGTCGCAAATTATTTAGGGTACACAAGGTTTCAAGGACAAACGTATAGTGGCCACGCGATAGATGGCCGTATAGTATGAAAAAAGTCCTATGAGTATATGTCCGAAACTGCTTTCTCTAAGAAATACAGAGTGTAAAAGTTCATTTTTTTATTTGGTTGGATAATTCTGGACAAAGATGTAAGAATTGACCAAAATATGGTATGCAGGGGTTTTGTATGATGGAGAATCCAAATATCCTATTAGTTCTTAGATTCGTAAGAGAGGACGCCATTACAGAATTCCTCCACATTTGAATCAACAAGTTTTTTGCCATTCACTGTAAGTCATTTTGGACTACAAAAAGCTATTTCTCGATATTTTTATCTTCAAAAAGGTGTACTTTGTTGAAGTCACTAGGACCAACGGTTTCTGGTAAAAACTCACCGAGAAATTATGATGCATGCAAATTATCCAGAAATGCCTAAGTAACGTACAATAACAAGGACATAACATTTGAATAATTATATTTTAATAACAACAGCATAAGGATAGACTAATCAAATAGAATAACCATTTCAACAAAGCTACTCTACATAACAAGCGTAGTGAAATCAAATTCATTTGAACACCCTCATCTTTCCTCCTCTCAACAAAATTTGACCTGTCCAGTGTTTTTTCGTAATTCCATGCCAAAGCTCAAAATTCAGGGTGGAAATTTTTGGATGCTCCACCCTGTATAAGATATTTCAAAGGTCGAAAGCTTAGTGAAAGACATATATTTCAAATGATTTTCAATGAAGTTGAAGTTATTTTACAGTAAAAATCCATCTATACTATTTATAATAAACAAATTATTAGTTATTTATTATTTATTAAGTTAATGATATTTTCTTCAAGCCCCTGTGTATCAAAATACCACAAAAGCATTTCTTTGCTCACGTACGTAGGAATAAATATCTCTTTCAGAAATTCTGAAACAAAAGATATCCAGCCTGAGTTCAAGGGATGAAACGGGAAATTTGTTGCAGAAATAGGCGTTAATATCCTCGACATCCCCCTCTTAACAACCCGCTAAGGATAACTGCCACGGAATAAAAACTGTGATAAATCCTTCGTATTCAAAGGATTGTCAAAAGTTATACTTATCAGTTCGCAGAAACCTCGAATTTAAAAGCTAAGCAATTAGTCGCTAATGGGGATGACACAAAGAAGGCCGTTTTTCAAAATTGTTCCTCCTTGAATACACGACGTTCATTAAAAATACGCCAGAAGTTTTGAAGTTTACTCTTTGTTGGGGTTCAGGGAGATAAGTTGATATTCGTCGAGGGGAGTGAGGGGTGAGAATAAAGCGTTTTGATGAATGACTGAGATAATGGGGGTAGATGAAGGAAGCAATACAAAAAATAAATAGAGGAACACTAAAGCAAAGATATGTGAGAAAAATAATATTCATTTTATTTCACACTTATGACACGAGAAAAGTTCCACTTCATTGAATGTAGTCAGCATTATTGAAATAAAAATAAAATAAAAGCACTGACGTGAAGTCGGAAGCACTCTTATTCTAGAGTTTAATCCCGTACTGCAGAACAATGTCATAATAATACAAACGCCATGATGAATGAGCAAACCTATATCTCAAAGTATGAATATCGACCCCTAGTTTTCATTGAGTTCTGTTCGAATCTCAAAAATTCAGTGCTTTTCTAAATTCCACCGAAAATGAACTATTGAGATTCCTCAATAGTGCGTATTGATCTGAAAGGAGAACAACAAAACTAACCTAACTTTCAATATACACATGGCACCCCGGGAGACTAAATAAAATGACCGAAGTATATACAAAATCCAGCATTCTATTGACTAACATTTTTTCACATATATTGTTACATATCAAACGTCGTTACTTACGGCTGGGCGTTGTCAATTTTGTTATTCATTGTATTCATTTCAAAAATTCCATCACTCTCAAAATGACTGTGTCTGGGATGACTGGAATTTCAGTCTATCAGGTTGGTAAAAACCAAATACCCGAAAGCAACAGCTCGCCCCGTTTATATCAATCCACGTGGTCGGTAGATAATTCATTATATCCCATTTTTCTCACACTTCCAAAAGTTTTAATTAGGGAAGCTCCTTCACGAATACTTTAAGGGCGGAATTTTCATCACAGACCCGAGTAGCAAGGGGGGGATAATAATACTGGCCCTGTTGATTAATTATGGATATTGGAAAAATTAGAGACAGGTAATGGAAAGAAAATTGATTCTCTACTGCAGGAATCCTTCTGGAATTTTTATTACCATGTGTTTGAAAGAATTTTAGTTTGAATTTATGCTATGTGAGATTTGGTAAGTTGATGGGGATAAAGAACAAAAAACTCTGGAATAACTTTATTCAATTTTTGAAAGTTAAGCTTCAATCAGGACCTCTCCATCTGAATGTCTTGAATATTGGTTTCATCATTCGGTTTCTTGTAGGCTCATCATAATGGCTCTGAATTAGGAAGTTCTGTTCTCGTTCGATGATGCTGAAATTGAAATAAACAGTTTTAGTAAATTGTGAGTAAAAATTGTTTCTGTAGTATGTATGTAGATGAATAAGTATTTATGGGTATCATATATCTAGATCACAATCGAACGTCTTTACTTAAATAGGCAATTCTCTTTCTAGTTAAGAAAACTATCAATCAGAAGAGCGTGCTATAATTTTGACGAAATGTTTTTAATTAAGGAATATTGCGTTGAAAATGTTCTCAATCGATTAAGTTGAACTTCATGATGAAAAAAAAAACGTGGTCAAATTTGAGTGTATACCGTATACATACTTTCTATCATCCAAAGGAGATGCGCTAGAGCTTTAACATTGAACAGATAGGCTTGGAACATTTTGTAGTTTCTTCAACTTAGAAAACATTTGAATGTTTTCGTATGAGGTTATCTATATCTTATACAGGGTGAGTCTTTGACCACTGCGTTAATTTTAACCATAGATTCTTGACGTCAAAAAAAACATTTTCTTCCTATAACATTTTTCCAAATTTGGCCCCGTTCAAAAGATATAGGGTGTTGAAATTTCATAAAAAAATTGCATTTTCACCTGTAATATTCAAACGACAATATCGATTTAAATGATCTCTTGTAGAAGGTTTTTGATAACACTCGTGCATATTTTGGCATCAATAGATTTATTCCACTTCTTGTGTGTTTCTCACTACTCTACAGATTGGTTAAATCGCATGAAAAACAAATATCGCTTGAACTAAAGGTCCGTATCTTGTATTTCCTGGAATCATTAGTCTTTTTTACATATAAAATCATTCCTCATCTTTTCTCCTAAATTGTACCATTCTTGAGATATTTGAAGTTGAAAGGAATTGAATCGATAAAATTTTGTCCAAATTTTCTGATTTTCCCAAATCCAACTCTGTGCTGAAATGATTCAATAATCAGATTTGTTCAATGTTGCCATATTTTATGTCTTTATTAAATATTTCTACAAAAGGTTGGGGAAATCTCTCCAGTCTATGGTTCCACTACTGAACACTATTGATGAAATTAACCACTGAACAATTTTTTCTTACATTCACCACAAAATCTAAATTGCCATTTGCTGTATTCATTATTAATGATGTCTGCCAGCTTGTTTGATATTTAATCCAGAGTAATATTCCATAATAAATAGAGAAAAAGTTTTCCATCACTCGCATAGGTACATCAGTATATTTTCATGATGACCGTTGAAATAGGTAATGTATTTTCGGTCAGGACCTGTTAAATTGAAGACTTGTCTTTATGAAGAGCTGGTTCTTTATAGCTTCAGACTTTCAGGTTTCATCAAATTATATCTATTCTAACATAGAAATGTTTCAAATTAAGCTCATATGAGTTTTAAAAACTTCGAACCCAGTCTCCTAGATTTGTTTTGTACCTTTATAGAAGTTTTTTCACATCTTTATTTCATACACCGATTCAACCTGGTTCACAAACTTAGGAGATAATAGAATTCGACTTAGTTGTAATATTTCTGAATGTTTGTTATGATGCATGGTTAATTAAAATTCAATCAATATTGAAACTCGAAGCAAGAAGCTCATAAACAAAAAAGATTAGAATAGAATGCATTTTCTGACCATAATCATTTCATACTGAATTGAAAAATTTCAAACTCTCGAAATTATCCTTAAAATATTTTCCACATTTTTAAAAAAAAACCACAAATAACTGTTGACTGTTTCAAACAGAATCAAAACAACAAGGAACCACAGAACACTATTTTATTGGGAACTACCTACCACAGAGACGTTATAAAATTTTAATGTGATAATAATTCACTCTAGTTATTATGAGGAAAATTATAACTTACGATCAATAATGGTTACAGTTATTATCTTTCATTTAAAAAAACTTTGCAATTATTAATTTCATCTCTCCTGGGGTTCGGTAATAAATTAATATTCTATGGTAAGGTATTAAAATTTGACATAATCTATGAATAACCATTATTCAATATTTATGTTTCATTTACGTAATTTAAACAGATACCCTGATTATAAAAACCAAAAATTTACGCATGTCAGTAATTAATTATAGTCTAAACAGAATAGATTCATATTAATGATTTAAGAAAAAAATTTTTATTAAAGTGATTTTTCAGAATCAAATTAAGGTGATCAAACTCAATTTCTTCAAGCAAGTATGATTGCACAGCAAAATCTGGGAATACTTGTGATCTATCCAAGTAAATTGTTATTGGGATTCAGTACAGAAAATAATCATTAAACAAAGTAACATCACTTTAAAATAATTATTCGTAGTGACATCATTCATTGTTGTTAAAGATTTTCATATTTACAACAGTATGATATCAAGAGACCTCATAGACCTGTTCACTGGTCTCTGTCAAGGAGAAGAAACTTCAGAAATATCAGTGTTCGGAAAATCATAGATTATATTTTTTGGCTTTGAGTGAAGAAAAAGCAATGTGACAACCTCTTGCCTTGGAAGTTTTCATAGAAATGATGGTTTTCATGATTTGGAAATTTTAAGAAGAAAATTACAAATGTATGATGATGACATCCAATAATTCTGAGTTTTTTTTTGGAATTTCTCACTAGAAAGCGATGGTTTATAATCTTAAACTTGAAAGAAATTATAGTAGAACAACAAAAATCTATGTTTATTGTGTTGAATTTTTTTACCAGAAAATTAGTATTTTGTATCTTCCTTCTGGATATTGACCTCATCGGATGTAACATGAGTGAGTGAATCATTTTTTAGAGGGAAAATAACGTTTTTGAACAATTTAGATTCATTAGTGGATGCTGTGGAAGGTATTTTTCATTCAAACTAAACTTTCAACAAAATTTGACCTGTCATATCGATTTTTCGTTATTCAATACCAAAACTGAAAATAACGGGTGGAAAGTTGTGGATGCGTTACCCTGTATATCTTAAATCGACATTCCTTCATTCTACTACCTGCCAGATCGGTAGAAAAAAATAACATAGTGAGTACAGGAATATATATTCAGAATCGAATACATCTAGAAGCAGACGCCGTTTCAGATCTGTTTTCGATAAACAGAATACAGCAACCCCATTTCAATTAACGAGTTAAAATCAACCCTTCCTAATTATTTCGAAGTCGCCAAGTGGAAGTAAAACTTCAATGAAAGTGATGGCTGATGTCATCAGGAATTCTGCTTTTTCCAATAAAGAATTGAAAGAATTTCAAATAAACGGTGTTTACTAACTATTTTGAGACAATTTAAGAGTTTATAAGACTGAAATACAGTTTCGTACAGTTAGCGTTCCCTGACTATCAAAATAATTATTTTTTTAATTAGAAGGGAACTACACTTTTCCTACTTGTGATGAATAAAGTGACACTTATCAAAACTCATCTTGTTTTTTCACAATTGGTGAAGAAAAGTACTAAGTCCTTTGGTATCATTCGATTGCGTTTGACTTCCTGATTAAGAATTTATGGTCAAACTTGAGTAGGTAAATGCAGACGAATTGGCTGTAAGATCTCATTGCCTCAGAATAGGTTAATTGTCCAAATATCTCGGTCAAGTTCGTTATTGGGCCAAATTCGTCCAATGGTTCAAGCTTCTGAAATCACCTAAGGGGTTTGCATCCGGTTTAAACAAATAGGTTTGGATACTTTCAAGAAAATTGTCACGCAAAAAAATAAGTAAAAAATTTCCAAAACTTTATTCATGAATACATTCTTCCTTATAAAATATTCATCAGAGATCCACGAAATGTTGTCATATTCAACATGAGCTGAAAAACAACAAAAATTCATGGAGAAAACGAATTTTTGTTGTTTTTCAGCTTCACTTGTGTGATTTTTATACCCCTGAAGATGAGCTGAATTAGCTCGAAACATGTAGAGTTTCAAATTAATATCTCAATAGTGTTTCGATTTCATATCATGATTATTATCTGAATCTTATCTGCATAAATAGATCCTCTTTCTAGTGAGCTCCTAGGTTCTGAAATACCATATTACTTCTGGTCCATATTAGGAAAACAGCATCTGAGATCTTCTTGAAAAAACCTTAGGTATGAAACTGAATTGAAATCTATATTCTAATCATTCATTACGGCTGAACGTTTGATCAACTCGTCGATGGAGCAATTGTATTCCCAATATAATCTCAATTCCAATTGCTATTGGTCAATTTAACAAACTCTTCGAAGGATTCTTTGAATGTTTCAATCATATATAATTATGAAACCTTCTAATGATGGATGTTCTCAGTGATAATCGTAATCAATGAAATCAAAATTTCAAATCATCAATCGTCTTCATATCTTGAAAACATCTGAGACGATATAATGTTGAAACATTCTGTTAACAGAACCATGACAAACTTGAGAAATGTCGGATCTTTCTTTAAGAAAACTATACACAGAGAAAAGAGTGTAGTAGAATCCTCAAAATTCTTTCAAAGATGCCGATATTGCTCTGGGATTATCTCTACAGGCTATTTGAAGATCGATGGTTGGCGAACAATGGTCCACATCTTTGGTCACCACGTTCTCCCGATTTAATTCCTTTAGACTATTATGTTTGGGGTAGCATAAAGAATATTGTCTACTCAACTCTCCTGACTGATAAAGAGGACTGCATAGAACGAGACAGAAATGCATTCAGGTTTGTTTAGATGTTTAGATTCATAGTTTTGAAACTCAATTTGGTTTTTAAACACTTTTGCAGATCTCTTCCTCCCGATGAAATAAGAATAGCATTCCTGAGTCGTATAAATAAATGTCTAGAAATTAACGGACAAAACTTTGAGCATCTTCTCTAGTTATAACTGCGAGAGTTTGCCATGGTTCTTCTAATAGTAACTTGAAGTCGGTTTCAAGAAGGGGTGAAAAAACTACAGCATGGCTCAAATAACAGTTTCATCTTTTTGGCGTGAAGGGAAAAGAAAGGGTGTGATGCATACACTCACATTATTTTTTAACTTAGATTCAATATCTGCCATAAAAAATGGGGTTCTAATTTGAAAGAATTGATTTTTCACGATTTTGTCATCCCTAATTGTGATAGCGATTTTTTCACCCCCTGTATCATGAATCGCGATTTCGATTCTTAAAGTGGATACATCAATCTTACATCTTGAAAAATCCCATAATTGAAAATTTTCCATCCAAAAACCTCGAAGTTATTCTTGTTTCAGCGGAGCTCTATTTTCGATTTTGTTTTCAAAATTTCCCACTCAGAGAGAATTTTCCAACCGAAACTGAAAAATGTTACATCAAAATAACTTGAAATTTTCTAAGGAATCTATTTCTGCAATAAAAAAATGGTGTTCTAATTTGAAAAACGGAATTTGACGTCATTTCCGGAAAAACCGGAGATGCTCATGCCTTGAAAATATTTTAGATTTCATCAGCATCGTGAAATACTTATAAGTGCTGAATTTCATGAAAATACGTTCAGTAGTTTCCAGTATAAATATGGGTGAGGTTCCTCGTGAAAGACCCTGTATAGATGTGGTAAAACTCTTATTTAAAGATTAATTAGTGTTTTAAATCTAGATATTTTGATCCACACTGAACTGTGTTTCATTGAACATATGGCACAAACAGTTAACGATGCCTCTATGTCCTATAGATTCATTACTAGAAAGCACAAAGTGTTCATGAACACACAACCCCTCAAAAATTTTATAAAATTCTTTAGTTTGATCTATATTGGAATACTCCAACATAGAATGGCATCCCATATATGAGTGTCTTAAAAATGTCTCAATAATCTTTAATTTTATTTCAAATTTGAGATATGTGTTGGTTCATTCTTCATGGCGGTTGTTTCATTCCAGAGTATGAGAGATTGCTCTAGTAAAAATCCGCAAAAGCTTCTCACCTCACGTCAGTGCTTTTCTGAGTTGTTCTTTTAAAAATTTTGTCTGGAATGTTAAAGTATCCTAAGGATTCACAAAAAACCTTTTCCTGAAATTTGGCAAGAATAACTGGACAACCATGGCTTTCTCAGCTTTCAGTAGAAGTGTTCAAAATAACGATTTCTTCCTATCTCCCAACTTTTCCCGTCCATTCTTTCCACCCCTATCAGCCAGATGATTGATTGAGATTTAAAATATCCAAGATGAAGACCTTCGACCCTTCAAAAACGAGATATTATGTAAATTCACGCCAAAACGATGACTTGGCACAATTCTAAAGGGTTGAAAAAGTGAGATCGATACCGGATAAAAAAGAAGGGGCCCACAAATGGACGGGTTAAGGGTGCGAACGATTCCTACCCCGTCCTAATTCAACCCCTGCCAATTCTTTCTCTCTTTTTATCGGGGTGGCTGGTTCCACCCACATCCTCCGGTTTTTCTTATTAGGGAACGTCAGAGTCAGGGCATGAAAAACGAGCCATATTTAAGATTTAAACGGGGAGAATTATTAAGACGCGATTTTTCAGAGAAATGCTTTAGACTTCCTTGAAATTTCTAATGGGTATGATAGGAGTGGTGGTTTTTTAATTTGAATTCAGTTCAATTTGCACAGTCAATACTTTGATAGTTTTGGAATTGATTTTTAAATACTGGCTTCCTCAATTAGAAACAGCAAGTAAAAAGAAACTCCTATATTTTTCCGTGTGTTCACTTTCCGAATATGAAGTTTCAGAATACGCAATATGTCAATAACCTTCATGAATGCACAATTTTTTGTTAAAATTAGACGAATATCAAAAGAGTTATCAAATATTGCCAAAGAAAATTTTAGCAGACTCCTTTTTTAACATTATTCAAACGATTACCAAGTTTTAAATCGATCGTATGACTATTCCAGGTGTTATAAAGGGAACCAAATTCAAGATGCTCATAACTCCTGACATAATGAACAGATTTGGACCAATAACGAACTTGATCCAGATATTTGGACAAAAAACCTGTTCTGAAAATATGAAAACT
The DNA here is from genome assembly GCA_030674115.1 of Micraspis discolor. Taxonomy (NCBI): domain Eukaryota; kingdom Metazoa; phylum Arthropoda; class Insecta; order Coleoptera; family Coccinellidae; genus Micraspis; species Micraspis discolor. The sequence goes on along the minus strand of JARTUT010001311.1, from coordinate 1,869,388 downwards.
CTGTCTCATCTCTTCCGGAAGATATATTCTCTCACTCTGTAATTACTGATCACTGATCAGTAAGAAGTCTAAGCGGTAACTATGAGTGAGATCAACAGATGCGTGATAATATACCCTGTCTCAAGTTCGTTTCTGGAGAACTAGACATACTTGAAATTTGAAAATTGGGATTATGATATTGTTCGGAGTTCTCTACAGAGCTAAAATATTTTCGAAGCCCAAAAACTTCCGGTTATACAGGGAGTGAAAATAAATTCGACGAAAAAAAATATTTTTTCAAGTTTTCCATTCCTGGTATGATCGAGTATTCAATAGTGAATACATTTCTGTTAAAACCATTGTATTGAATCGAATAGTTTTCAAAATATCCAAAAAAAACTGGAAAAAAAGTCAAATATGTTCAGTCAGTAATATGTTAATTATTCTTATTTTAAATATCTTGAGCGTAAACCGTTTTTACAACATCGAAGAGGAAGGATGTGAAGAGGTCATGCATCTTTTGGATTTCAAAAATATCATCACAGGGTGTTTCAAATTTTGTGTGGAAAATTGTGATCTTAAATTGGCCATAACTTCTGTTTTTCAAATTAGAACCCCATTTTTTTATATTTGTGTTGGATTCTTCGGTCAAAAATAAAGATAGTTTTCTAACAAGATTATGTTCCTAAATTCAATAATTTCTGAGTTATTTGAGATTTTCTGGATTTATGTAGTACGTAGAGTCAAATTGATTGCATCTAAAAAAAATCTAAACAAAATGAACCTTTATTCTAATTACGAAATTCTGGATCTATTTTATATACATGGTGAATGTGACAGAATTATTGGTAGAACCTGCCGGGCCTTCAACGAGAAGTATCCCTATTTACCTTCCATGACGGAGAAGATCTTTAGAAAATATGTTTCAAACTTTCAAAGTTTTGGATGTGTAAGAGCCCCTAAAAAATACAAAGGAAGGGTAGTTGATGATGAGGAAAATGAAATAAGTGTTTTGAATTATTTCGAAGCGAATGAAAATGCAGCTATTCCAAGTGCAGCTCATGAAATCGATTTAGCCAGAAATTCAGTGCACCGACTTTTGAAAAAACACAACATGCATGACTACAATTATAAGAAAGTTCATGCATTAGAACCAGGTGACTACATAAAAAGGTTAAATTTTTGTAGAGGAATATTAGAAAAACTCCAAAATGATGAAATGATGAATTTTTGAAAAAGATCATTTGGACAAACGAAGCAAAATTCAATAATTAAGAACTATTTAATAGAAAGAATTGCCACATTTGGAGAAGAGAAAATCCTCATAGAAAAAGACAAAGAAACCCCCAGAACAAATTTAGTTTTAATGTGTTTGCTCTTTTGATGAACAATTAAGTGCTTTACTACATTATGAAGAAAATTTAAATACAGAAAAATTTTTGGAAATCCTGAGAAATTTTGATTCTGAGTTTTTGGATGAACTGCCGTTGAGTATGTCGACTACCGCATATTATCAATTGGATGGGGCTCCGGCACTGAATGCAATGTTTGGTAATCGGTGGATCGGACGCCGTTCTTCACTCTTTTGGCCCCCACGATCTCCTGATCTTACTCCCTTAGATTTTTATTTATGGGGTAAAAAAAACATAGTCTATGAATCTTCTATTGAAAGCAAAGAAGATTTGAAATGGCGTGTGGTGGGTGCTTTCCACTCACTAAAGGGGGAGGAATTGAGCGAGCGACTAACCGAGGTGTATGTACGTATTCGAAAGTGTGTGGAACAAAATGGTTACTATATTGAAACTCTTATCTGATCATTTATTTTGTTAATTTGAGTTTTGAAACGTATTTTTATTTTTATTATCATAATTTATTTATAATCATAATTCGGTGTACTGAAGTAGCGAATCTATTTAATGTGTTTCCTATTCTCATCCTATTCTCATTCGCTTCGAAATAAGTCGAAATACTAATTTCGTCAATTGCCTTTTTTTTGTATTCTTTAGGGGCTCTTACACTCCAAAATTTGAAAAGTTTGAAACATCTTTTCAGAAATTGTAAAAAAAATGAGGATACTTCTCATTAGATACTCATCATTTTGTGTCATCCACCATGGATTTGAAATAAACAATATCATTAACTGCATTTGAATATGTATTGCGTATACAATTGAAAAAATACAATATAAGAAATAAATCCAAAATCCCATTATTAGAATAGCAACGATTCATTTTGTGAAATCAAAAATTCCATAACGACTAACAATAAGACCTGTCTGACACTTGTGAATTATAAATGGAATGATTTATCTTCTATGCTAATAGAATATCCTTATGAATCAGATTCGAAGAATTTGACTCTACGTACTACATAAATCCAGAAAATCTCAAATAACTCAGAAATTATTGAATTTAGGAGCATAATCTTGTGAGAAAACTATCATTATTTTTGACCACAGAATTCAACACAATATTAAAAATTAGGATTCTAATTTGAAAAACAGCAGTTATGGCCAATTTGAAATCACAATTTTCAACACAAAATTTGAAACACCCTGTGATGATTTTTTGAAATCCAAAAGATGCATGACCTTTTCACATTCTTCCTCTTCGATGTTGTCAAAACGGTTTACGCTCAGGATATTTAAAATAAGAATAATGAACATATTACTGACTGAACATATTTGACTTTTTTTTCCAGTTTTTTTTTTGATATTTTGAAAACTATTCGATTTAATACAATGGTTTTAACAGAAATGTATTCACTATTGAATACTCGATCGTTCCAGGAATGGAAAACTTGAAAAAAAATGTTTTCGTCGAATTTATTTTCACTCCCTGTATAACCGGAAGTTTTGGGCTTCGAAAATATTTTAGGTCTGTAGAGAACTTCGAGCAATTTATATCTGAGCTTCTCAATCAGACTGTACATTTCTAGCGGTCCAAAGGAAGGCAAACGAAATATAAATAAGGCAGCATCAAAGAAAATCTCCCGAAATGCCCCAGTCTCGAAACGATTCTTTATTAAGAAAATAAGAGAGTCGGAAACCTGGAAAAAGCCTTCTCTCTCGATATTCCCGCTATCCTTTTAACGTTCTGCCTTTTAATATTCATATCTTCTACTGCAAAGAAAACTAAGAAATTCCCTTGGTCGAGCGGTTGTTTTTCGAGCGATGCGAAGATAACGTCGTGAAATTCCGGAAAAAAATTCAGAAAAATACTTTTTTCGGAGCAGATAAGGTTTAACATCATCATATTTTCATTTCCGATTATATCTTAATTCAACCCAGTTCTCTACGTCAGATTGATGTCAGTAAATTAGATAAAGGGTGTCCCACGGAAAATTTCGAATTTAAAAAAGGCTATAAAAAAAGAACGGCTCGATAGATTTCAATGATCAAACATTTATTTGAAAGCATAATTCATGACATTATCTCATCTCCGACCAAACGATCTTTCGCCCAATTTGCGAACCCTAGACGGTTCAGATGATCAATTGGCTTTAGCTGTTGGACCAATTGAACTTTATATGGCTTCAGGGCAAAGTCTACGCAAAATTTGGTACGTAGCGATGTTTTTGGTTGACCTTGCTGAAAATGGACGTTTACGTGTTGTTTCATCCAACAGTGAATCCAGTTTCGCGCACACGACTCACAAATTTCCGCACATATGCCTCCGATGCCAAATCTTTTTTGTCAAATATTTTTTTCAAATTTCGCACAGTTTGCGTTGGCGATTCACCACTTTGGAAATAATTTTTTAATATTTCCCAGCTATCCTCGAGCGAATAGCGACACATTTCGTAAATATCAGACTTATCACTAAATATGTGACACTTCTCCGATGAGAGTTGACGTCTCCAATGTCAAATTATTGTTAGTTCAAATTCGAAACGCTAGATGGGACACACTTTATGTAGATTTGAACATTCAAACCAGTGATGATAATTGAATAGGTTTATTGTTTTGAGTTTTTGGCTCACAATTTTGAATCAGCAAACAATGTAGCATGTAATGTTACCAGGGGTTAGTGAAGCGGTGTCATACAATTTGACGTTTGACGTAAAGGCCTAGGGAAAAAACCATAGCTCCCCGCATAAGGATTGTTTACAAAAAAAAACACAGAGTGGAGGTTCTTGGAGAAATTCAAGTTGGCCACATCGAGAAAGTAGAAAGAAGAACTGAGTAAAAAATTTTCATATCACATTGGTTTGATATTTACTGCTCACTTCAAGAAAGAATCGGAAACATCATGAATAGCCTTTCAGCTATCCTGAAATGTATGGAACATTTATTGATGAGGTGAGGTAATGTAACTGTTCCTCCGCAATCACAAATTACGCTGGGAACTCAGTTCTATGTGAATATCATGTTAATGGTACGACCATGATCTATTATCGAACGATTAAGAATTGTCCCAATTTTTCTAAAAAAATAAAAAACAGGATTTTTTTTCGTAGGATGAGAAATAAGATCTTTATTTAACATTTTATAGGTGTTTCATTCAATCTGCCATAACTTATCGGTTATGTTCAGTTTGAAGACCTTATTCTACCCTAAGAATTTACGCGTTTCAATTTGGGAATTCTATTTTATTGAATGTATGAAATTATTGAAAATTAATTGGGAAAAGAATGATATTTGTTCCAAGAATTCAGAGCTGCAGTCTGTCTACGAATATGGGGAGGACAATGTGAGACAAAACTGGCAACCAATGAACCGATGTAGACCTTATGGTACAAGTAATTATTCTCATGGATGTATTCAATTGTGCACTATTAAACCAAACAGAGCAACAATACTCAGCTGCAGAAAATACTAAGGCAGAGATGCTGTGCAAAGAGTGGAAGCATCAGCACCCCAAGATGATCCAGCTAATTTCTAAAGAATATTATTCCTAGATTTCAGTTTTAGGCTCATATAATCTAAATGAGCCTTGTAATTGAGAAATGAATCTAATTGAACTCCTTAGAATTTAGGATAGAAATTATGTTCGATAGGAGAATCATTGAGTGTTACAGCTACTTTCCTATATTTATCATGATTATTCAGATGGAAATAAGATATCTCTGTTTTGTTGGGATTGGGACATAATCGCCACTCAATAAAAAAATTCTTTAAAATTTCCAAATCATATGATAGTATTATTTCCAGAGTATGGAAATCCGAATGGTGGTAAGCAGTAACAACATCATCAGAATAAACAAATTTCTAAGATGATATCGTAGGCAAATCACTGAGATACAAATTGAAAAGTTATGTCAATGTTTTGAAATTGCTACTCTTATTGTCAACAAACACACGAAACTGTCTATCAGATAACATACTTTCAAATAATGTTACAATTTTCCGCACTTCAGATGGGTATAGAGTTTGACAATTAATCCATTTTTCCACACAGTGCCATATGCCGAAAATAAAACAATGAGAGTAGCTCCTGTTTCCAACCTATTATTGAAACCTGATTCTATGGAAGTTTTAAGGCTGAGAACCTGATCTGAACAACTTCTATTTTTTCCTAAATAAAGCCTCCCTGGAAATTCTGTAGAGCATTCTCTATAGAAGATTCATTTCCAAAAAGAATTAATCGTTTCAATATACGTATTACTTTAGCCCAACGGAAGTCGGAAGGAAAGTTTTCTGAATTTACAATATTGTTATTGAAAGACAGTTAGCACGAAAAGGCTTTTTCCTGAATGTTTAATGAATTCAAGATAAATTCCGTCGCAACCTGCTGCTTTCCGAGATTTGGTAGATTTAATTGCAGTCTTCAATTTATCTATATTGAATGGATGTGACACATGTTCTAAAGTAGGAGCTGATCTCCTAAATATGTGTAATTTTTTCTTCATATTCTTTATTCTAGATTGGGAAATATTAACTAATTCATATACACCAACTAAGCGGCCAGCGGTTAATCTTGGATCACTTTTTGATGATGATGAGGCAAGGGGAGTAGCTTCACCTGATTTCCTCAATATATCCCATGAACTCCTACTCGAATACAACAGTATCCCATTTCTGTTTCGGCTTGTATTGATAGAATTCATAAGCCAATCACATTTATCAACGGATGATGATTTTTGATAGTCCCTATACAAAGTATCGGTTTCTTTCGACCCACCTGGAAAAAAATTGTTCCGGAAACCTCTTGGAACGAACTTTTTTGCTGCGGTTTTCACAACACCTACGAATCTGTGATAGTTATTGTGAGTGGGTTTAATCCACCTTAGATCACTGACTAGTTTATTCAATCCAATTTGCTTTCTTGAAATTCCAACGAGATTTTCTTAAATATTCAGCATATTGAATTAAACATTTTAAAGTCAACAGAATAGGCCTATGATGGCTATGAGGAAAAACTACAATTTACGTTTTATACACCCTGTAGGAATATTTGACAATTCGCTGGGTATATCATAGTTACATCCACTCATGGTTATTATATATATTATTGTTATTATCAAAGTTGAATAATAATTATGAAGACTCTTTTTTTCAGGCTGCTCCACATGTTACAACGAATCGGACGGATTCCACTCCAAATTTGCAGCCAGTATCTCCAACGAAATCATCTCTCTCGAGTAAAAATCCCTAGTGGAAATAATCAAGTTGCTTCGTCACGATTTAAGAATGAAACAAAGGAAATGCGACACTCGGACAAAAGGTAGTTAAGGCGGCCTCCTTTTGTTGCCAGTCCCAAGAACAAAAGAAAGACGACGAGGGAAAGAAACAAATGAATGCGCCGTAGTAAAGGACCAGAAATGGCGTTAAAAAGATATCACAAAAACTCTATTTACATTCGCCTCCTTTTGTACCGTGAAATACGGTATAGGGGTGGAATATATTATTGATAGGGGTCGAGAAAGAAAACTGCCCGAGGGGGTGGAAAAGGAAAGGGAAGAACGCCGCATTGTTTCCTCGAAATGAGATTTCATAAAATTTCACTGAGAAATTCGCCGATCTGGATCTTTTTCTTCCGGAGAACGAGGGCAGAACGGCGGTGCAAGATTTATGACGCAGATTAATTTTGTCTCTTTCTTACAATGGGCATAATACCTTTTACGTCACTTGCCGGAGATTGTCCTTTTTGCCATCTTGAATCCATTTCGGCATCATTTGCCGATGATGGTGTTCTTCTCGCAACTCTTCAGAATATGAAGGTATTCCAAAACCAACCAAAATCACAGATACAGTGGTACTAGGTAACTCAAAAGAAGGAGCATTCAGTCTAGTTTATCCAATTCTTAAAGTGGTAGAGATGCGAGATTATATATCATTGACTTATGTTAATGGATTTTCAGAAAATATTGCGGAATACTTCAAAAATGAGTTCAATAAAATTACATCATTTAAAACGTTAAGTAACCTGTGTACTTTTATCAAAAACAAATAAAACAGAAAGGGACCATAAATCTGTTGTCTATAAACTATCATGTAAATATTGCTCTGGAGTTTATGTAGGTCAAACCAGAACAAGAAAAGGATCTAACGACATCAGAAGAGTTATACAGACTCCTACAAGTCCACATATGCGGATCACCCCAATGAATTTGGGCATAATTTCGATAACAACTACGAAATACTACATATGCAAACCAAATGCTCATGACTGACCCTCTTAGAAGGTCTTAAAATCAACAGTTTGGATTACTATAACTTTTGCTTCTCGAAGGGACAGAGCTGATGTTGTGTTTTTTGTCTGAAGTGTAAAAAAAATTGTTCAGAGAAAGTACAGCTTTCACATGGTCTAAATTAAAATCCATTTCAGTTGCCTGCAGATGTCGCAGGGTATTTCAAAATAAAGACAAAAGTCGATAATTTTTAATACACACTGTATAACATAAGAGTAGATGCCTTCGAAAAGATTATTAAACGTAATAACCAAAGATTAGTCCTAGAATAAAAAAAAATCACAATCCGATCGCTGGTTTGCGAGAAATATATTTTGTAATTTCAGCAATTTTACTGTTGGCGCGTTACATTTGCTGATCAGTGTATTTCTATATGATAAAAATTCTTCTGGTTTGTTCTGAGAGGAGGAAATTTCAACCTTAAACAAAGCTCTGAGTTTTTGAATCGCTTTTTTCTTGTATTACACTGATCCAAACTCCAAGAAAAGGCTTTAATTCGATCCCGAGGAATCATAATATTTATATAATTTGGATATGAATACTCGTATAATAATAATAATAACAGATCTTTATTTCAAATCATTCCCAACCTACAAATCAATAACATGAAAAAAAACGAAACGAAATAGTGTCACAAAAGTTGAGAGTCTACCCTACAAAATCTCCTAAGGTATAAGGCTCTCTATTCAATAATAGACTATACAATTTTTTTTTTAATATTTTATGATCCCTTGTTTTCTGCATTTCTGGAGGAAGAGTATTGAACATTTTTAAAGTTCGATATTCAACCTGTCTCTGCGTGGTACTCAAGTTACATTTTGGGAGGTTGTATGCCATTGTTCTTGTCTGGTATCTACTTTTCATATTTTCATGTTGTTGATAAAGCTCCTGATTTTTATGGAAGAAGAGCAAGCATTCCTGTATATATAACGCATATATGGTGAGAATTCCATTTTTCTTAAAATGTCCCCTACATGATTCATTATACTTTAAACCACATAGTATTCTTAATGCTTTTTCGTACTTCCGGGCCTAAAGTGACAACTTCACTCCCTTGTGACAGGTACTAAAGTGTCACATTTAATCCCTCCGGGATTGAATATTGACGAAACTCCCGGAACGATTGAATCACAAACAAACGAATTTAAGGGATATTTTATTGAAAAATACAATTAATTAGAATGGTAATTAATTAATAATAATTAATGTCACAATTAATATTGTGACAGTTCGTCATATTGATCAGTCTTTCCTGGGTTAATGCAGCAGGTAACTGACGAGTAACAGATAGGTCCTTATCATATTGAACTGGTGTTTGTTTCGAAGATCCTGCGGAAACAGGAAGCGAGAATGACGACTGTGGCATAACTATAGTGGACGAATCGGCGACTTGACCAAATATTTTATCTGAAATTTTTTGTTTATTTTTAATAGACGATTCAATATATCCCTCGGCCACGTTGGAGGATTTCCATCCTCCATGTCTCTTCAGCACGTCTATTGTTGCTCCCGAATCAGCTAACAAAGACGCAGATGTGTGTCTAAAACAATGTCCCGTATAAGACGTCGCATTTTCTAATTTCGAGAAAGCTGCTATTTGCCGTGGAAATGTACCAAACATGTTTTTTCCTACTACTCGCGTAATACATTCTTTGTTGATGTATTGAACAAAAAATTTTGACTGAGGTGTCCCTGTCTTTCGCAATGCCACATATTTTCGAAATATCGCCACAAAACTGATGGCACTGTTTTCTGAATTTTTGATCACAAAATTTCGGTCAATTTTATTTTTGGTGTTTCTAATCGCAATTAGGAAGGAATCGCCCAAATCTCTCACATCGTCGAATTCTAAATCAACCAACTCTTTTCCACGACAAGCTCCCGCAAAGCCCAAAATAAGTGCAACCTACCAAAAAATTGATTTCTTAAAATTTCTGAATATAAACACATTTCCAAATTTACCTTAAGCATTAAATATTTATCATCCGGAGCCTCGCGTAACAAGTGATCTTCCTGCTTCGACGTGAGAATTCTTGACTTCTTTGGCTTAAATCCCTCATTTCTTCTCTTCAAAAAAGCTAATAATGTTGGAAATTTACTTATATCATTTAACCCTTCAGGTAAATTATGGCCCTCCCTGCGGTCGGGCCATAAACTTTACCTTCAGGATTAAATGTACTACTTCAGTCCCGCGGTATATAATATACTATTTTCTGTAGATGAACAAGGTGGAGATGTTTCCAGATCCATAGAACATTAAACCAAATCTGAGTTTGGATTCAATTGTAGCATAGTACACTGTTTTTACAGTTTGATGTTTCAGATACCTGGCCACTATTCTGAGAGCATAAATAGACGGTCCCAGTTTTTCTCCTAAGTAGGTAATTTACCTTAAGCATTAAATATTTATCATCCGGAGCCTCGCGTAACAAGTGATCTTCCTGCTTCGACGTGAGAATTCTTGACTTCTTTGGCTTAAATCCCTCATTTCTTCTCTTCAAAAAAGCTAATAATGTTGGAAATTCACTTATATCATTTAACCCTTCAGGTAAATTATGGCCCTCCCTGCGGTCGGGCCATAAACTTTACCTTCAGGATTAAATGTACTACTTCAGTCCCGCGGTATATAATATACTATTTTCTGTAGATGAACAAGGTGGAGATGTTTCCAGATCCATAGAACATTAAACCAAATCTGAGTTTGGATTCAATTGTAGCATAGTACACTGTTTTTACAGTTTGATGTTTCAGATACCTGGCCACTATTCTGAGAGCATAAATAGACGGTCCCAGTTTTTCTCCTAAGTAGGCTACATGGTCTCCCCAGTTCAGTTTCTCGTCAATCTGCAGACCCAAGAATTTTGTAGATTTTGCAACCAGATATTTTTCATTATTGATAGTGACACTACTTGGATTTTCTACTCCGGAATTGGGTGAGTGGAAAGAAATTAGAGTAGTTTTCTTTCTGTTCAGTATCATGTTAGTTTCCTGTAGCCATTGTTCAACATCTTGCATAATATTCTCTACAGTTTGTTTCAGATCCGGCCATAATGACTCTACTATAAGCATGGTGTTATCATCTGCATAAGTTAACATCGATAAAGAGGCTTTGTTATTTTTTGATTGTATGTCTATTCCAAAATCATTGATGTATGCAATAAAGAACAAGGGTCCTGCTATACTGCCTTGTGGTATCCCCAATTTGATTCCTTGCACTTCAGACCTCACTGTTGTTTCATCTTGTGTCAGTTCCACAATTTGTTTTCTATCCTCAAAATATGATTCAATCCATTTCAAGGCAATCTTTCCAATTCCATATCTTTTCAACTTTTTTGTCAGTATCCTGTAATTCAAACGATCATATGCTTTAGATAGATCTAAAAATAATCCTAGTGCTAGATTTCTATCTTCAAATGCATCAGTGATCTTTTTTATAAAATAGTAAACAGCAGTCTTAATAGATCTGCCCTTGAGATATCCATGCTGATTGTTGCTAATTATAGATCTGTGTATGAGATATTCCATTATTTGATTACAGAAAGCTGTTTCGAAGATTTTTGCAAATGATGGTAATATGCTAATTGGCCTGTAATTTTCATATTCTTCTGCATTGCCCGTTTGATGTATAGGTTTTACAATAGCAATTTTCAAATTATTTGGGAATTTTCCTTTTTGAAGCGAATTATTAATTATGTAACATAGGGGTTCTATAATTTCCTCAATTGTCTTCTTTATAGTGCTATTCGATACCTCATCTATTCCACTACTGCGTTTATTTTTCATATTTTTGACAATGTCCCTAAGTTTGTCTTGTGTTATCGGTTGTATATGGAAAGGCTCTTCAACTTCATCTTCCTTTTCTTTTTCTGAGGTCAACTGTATATTGTGTGTGAGGATTGGAGCTATGTCAATAAAACATTTATTGAATTCATCAGCTATATCTTTTAGGTTGTTATTTTGAGGCAAAATGTTATTTCTTCCTCTATTCTTCAAGGACTTTACCACCGTCCAGAGCGCTTTGTTCTTATTATCTGAAGATTCTATCAGCTCTTCATAAGTGTGGACTTTTTGTTTAGTGAGTAATTCATCATATTTTTTTTTCACTTCCTTGTACCTGGTTCTGAAACTGCCATATCTACTACTCATAAGCAACAAAATACCTAATATAAGGTATTTCAAAGGATAAGCATTTGCCTGTCCGAAATTCTAGTGTGTTGGTGAAAGAAAACCTTGTTTACCGATAGATAAATTTTCCTGATCATGTTGCCATATGCATTCAAGTGATTGAATTCATTTTACTTTGAAATAGTACAGTTTTAAGTGGAATAGGATTCTGGCTGAATAAAATTGAATGAAAACTGACAGTTTGGATATTTTTAATTCAAGATATTTGTAATTTGGACTTGAATATATGAACAAGCACGTAAAAGCTCCAGACCTCACGTCAGTGCTTTTCTGAATATTCCCATTCATATTTTTTGCATCCATGTTCCTACTAGACAGCGTGCTCTCATTTTGCCCAAATGTCTATAATAGAAATAAGTATTTCTTCGCAGTTATATTATCCACCCTTCTCCTATGCTGTCAAACAAAAAATTTCTTTTACAACGTCCGAACGTCTGAGCTACCTTTTACTTCTCACGATCATCTTCATTAAAATCTCTAACGGTCAGATGTACCTAAGGGATCAAAGGGTTATACGGACCTCAACTAAGTTCTGGCGATTAGAAAAAGGCCTTCGGGCCTACCACGTTGTCCTGCATTGTGATGTTAATTATTCTAAAGGTCCATCTCTACGGGAAGCTGCGAAATCGTTGTATAATGCCTATTGACCACGAACGCCGCTGGAAGCTGTCAAGATCGCAATGTCAACGAATAATTGGGTTGTTAATGGAATGCCATATGGTCATTACGGCCAGGTATTAAAGGGGAGCATGTATTGAGACCTTTCACTTTTATCTGTCCCTTAACTTGAGAATAAATAAAAATATTTAGAGACGTACTGACGTAAGGTAGTACTTTTGGGAGCTTGTTCAAGATTCTATCCGTACTATACTAAATTTTGACAACGTACTGGGTGATTGTTTATATTCAACCCAATAATTATCTCAGTTAATATTGGTCGTATGAAAACGTTTAAATCGACGAATTTGTAGTATGGGACTTCAGAATTCAGTACAAGGAAAACTAAAAATTTCATACGAACTTTATTTTTCAAATGGTAGGTACACTTTGTGAATTTCTTTCTTTTGGTTTCAAATATATTTATTGGGGTATTTTCGACAGTTTTTTAAAAATAAAGGTTTTTTCAACTAAATCTAAGGAAGCTGTAGATCGCCACTCGAGCATGCTGTGATTTATTTACATAGAAGTTACCATGGATAATAACACGATTAAATTTTTTCTGTTTCATATTTCATTTGAATTCGTAATTTTAGATTGAAAAATTGATTATTCTGTGGATGAAAAATTTTATATTGTCTGGTTTTTATAAAAGCAAATCAAAACCAACGCTTGGCTGGTCGGGAGTATAGGCGATTTTAAGAATGCAGAAGATTTCCTAGTAAGATAATATTTCTAAATCAAGAATCAATTATCTTCTCTAATTTCAAGTTAATCAATTTATTTGAAATTTTTTATGTAATATGAGTGAAATAATCACATTTTTTCAGAAACTCCAAGTAATTCCATCTGGGGCTGCAGTAAGGTTCAAAATATTATAAAAAATTATTATATGCACGTCTTTAAATGTACCTAATGAAGTTCAAAAGTCAACCAATTTTGATAAACAAAGGTGATTTTGAATTTTGATTTGTGTTGCGCCAGTTAGAAGAAAAATCCAGATTTGTTTAATAATACTCTTTGGATCGAAGATTCCAATTTTAAGAGGGCCAACCAGCCTAATTCATATTACTGGGCAGCGAAAAATCCAAGGAAAACTTCACCATGTCAGAGATCAGTCTATTGGGGTATGGTGCGGCATAGTAAAAAATCGTGTCATAGAAAAATTGTTTTACCGTGGATCTCTAACAGGAATTTGATATGTGGCACTCATTCACAATCAATTTGAAGAAGAAACTTATGTGCTTCCATTAAATACAGGATTCTGATAAAGTAATGAACAAAATTCATAAAACGTACAACGATCACTTTTGAAAAAAATGCAAAAACACGCCAATCGGTGATTTATATTCCGCATCTCCTGACATAAGTTACAAAAATAACAAGTCAAATTTGTCAAAGTTATGACGTCATCAACATATTTTTTTAATGGAAAGCTAAGATTTTTATTACATTATGTGATAAAGCTTGTTTTTTTACACTAGGGAAAAATAGTTGCAGTAGGGCTAACATAAAAAAAAACGAGAAAATGAATAAAAAACGAAATAACAAAACCTGTATAAAAAGAGGTCAAACTTAAACTTATCTAGTAAGAACATCAGTTCTTATCAAATTTTTCCATTGATTTACTAAAACAACGGTGTGTCAGTGTCAGTCGTACTATTAGAGTGACACCAGTGGCTCGTTTAAACGAAAGAGAAAGGATAGAAATTCTAACGATGGTAAGTTACGGCGATCGCCTTCGAAGTCATGAAGAAGCATGTGCTTTATTTAACGCAACACATTTGGAAAGACCTCTAATTGCTAGAAGCACAGTAAGCAGAATTGTTGCAAAATTTAATGCAACGAGAAACGTGAGGGATGCTCCAAAATCTGGACGACCAGGAATTAGCGACGATGTGGAGTTGAATATTTTGCTGTCAGTAGAAGACAACCCTCACGCAACTACAACAGAAATTGCCTTACAAGAAAATGTTAGTCAGTCGTTTGTAGCAAAGATGTTAAAAAAAGAAAAACTACACCCATACAAAGTTCAACTTGTTCACGAACTCTCAGAAGATGGTCCGGACAGATGTTTGAAATTTTGTGAAATCTTCATGCGGCATTGTGACGAAAATCCAAATTTTTTTAATAGTGTAGTATTTTCCGATGAGGCAACGTTTTGTCTAAATGCTTCTGTAAATCGACACAATTGTCGCTACTGGGCTCGGGAAAATCCCCACTGGATGCAGACAAAACACACCCAGCGCCCCCAAAATATTAATATTTTGGGTAGGAATCGTCAAGGGAAGATTTATTGGTCCTTATTACTTTCGCGGGAATTTAACAGCTGAACGATATTTGGAACATCTTCGTATGGCAGTGCTTCCGAACCTACTCGCGGCATTTTCGGATCCAAATAATGGGAAAAATTTGGATCCCAGTAAGATCCCAACAAGATGGCGCATCACCACATTATGGTCTTACTGTTCGAAGGTTTCTGGATAACCAGTTTGAAGGACGGTGGATCGGAAGACGTGGACCAATGGAGTGGCCACCTAGATCACCTGATCTTACCCCCTTGATTTTTTTCTGTGGGGACATTTGAAAAGTCGGGTCTACATTAACCGGCCAGACAATTTAGAAGACTAAATGGAACGAATTAGACACGAAATGACTCTTATAACTCCGCAGATGATCGAAAACTCTGTAAATGCGGTCTACCATCGTCTTGGCCTATGTCACTTAGTAAACGGAACACAGTTTGAACAATTCCTATAAGAAATAGTTTTGGATTAATGGACTGTTTAGTTAATTGAAAAGTTATTATGAAACTTACGTTTATTTCGTTTTTTATTCATTTTCTCGTTTTTTTCTTATGTTAGCTCTACTGCAACTATTTTTCTCTAGTGTAAAAGAACAAGCTTTATCACATTATGTAATAAAAATCTTAGCTCACCTAGATCACCTGATCTTACCCCCTTGATTTTTTCTGTGGGGACATTTGAAAAGTCGGGTCTACATTAACCGGCCAGACAATTTAGAAGACTAAATGGAACGAATTAGACACGAAATGACTCTTATAACTCCGCAGATGATCGAAAACTCTGTAAATGCGGTCTACCATCGTCTTGGCCTATGTCACTTAGTAAACGGAACACAGTTTGAACAATTCCTATAAGAAATAGTTTTGGATTAATGGACTGTTTAGTTAATTGAAAAGTTATTATGAAACTTACGTTTATTTCGTTTTTTATTCATTTTCTCGTTTTTTTCTTATGTTAGCTCTACTGCAACTATTTTTCTCTAGTGTAAAAGAACAAGCTTTATCACATTATGTAATAAAAATCTTAGCTTCCCATTAAAAAAAATATGTTGTTGACGTCATAACTTTGACAAATTTGACTTGTTATTTTTGTAACTTATGTCAAAAGATGTTTTCGCGTTTTTTTCAAAAGTGATCGTTGTACGTTTTATGAATTTTGTGCATTACTTCATCATAACCCTGTATATCGCGAAATGTAATTTGGCAATAAGACGGAGCACCAGCTAATAGTGTTCTACCTGTGGGAGAATACCTCAATGAAAGATACGTTATGTGGAGTAGCAGGAACAGGACAGTTCTATGGCCTTCTAACAGTCCCTACCTAACTTCATTGGAATCTTTTTCATGAGTATATTTTGAATCTAAAGTGTATATGGCCAAGCAAGATATTGAAGATATTGAAACCAGAACAGAGAAAAAAATTGATAACCTCAATAGTAATCCAGAAATGATAGGGGAAAAAACTTAATAAAAAGATATTGAAGTGAATAAATAGATATCAATTTTGTCATTACCCATGGTTCTTTACTATAAAGAAAAGGCATCGTCTATATTTTCAGAAAACTGCGAGTGATAACCACAATAAATATATATATATATTTGAAATCAGAAGTAAAAGCTTTACCGATTAGGAAAATGGAATCAAGGGTGACCCATATAGAAAATAAAACAATATAAAATTTTTTTGTTTTCGATGCTTTATGCATCTCTATTACTGAATTCTGAATAGCCATCGAAAATACGAATTCGCCAATTCGTAAGACAAATTTTCACTGAAATAATTGGGTAACATATAAACAAACCCCTGTTCAGCGCATGAGTATTTTTTAATACGGAAAACGTGTGGTATTGAATCATACACATGATATAGGTAATAGGTAACGTACCACTTTATACGTTACCTATTTCTCTAGTCGTTCAATCATGCCCACTTTGATTTAGAAATTTTGATGCTATTCATATTCAGTTCCTGCGTTTTTGTTATTGCAACATTACTAATTGGGAAAAACTCATTAAGTAATTAATAATTAATTCCATTATTAAGGTCAATACCGATTACAGGCCTGACAAGCACGCAGCAATGACAGATACGATATGTTGATTGGCAGGAACGGGGCCATTCTAAGGCCACCTAACAGTCCCTACCTAACCCCGTTTGATATTTTAAATCTTAACTGTATATGGCACGTCCGCAAAGTATTGAAGATATTAAAAACAAAATGAAGGAGGAAATTGATAACCTCAATAAAAATTCAGTAATGATAAGGAAACCCCTCAAAGACTTAATAAAAAGATACCTATTGTGTGTAGAACTAAGTAGGGGATATTTCGAACACCTTATCCAATTTTTAATTAATAATCAAATAAAACAAATATCAGTTGTTTTACTTTCCATGGTTCGTTTGATATAAAGAACTGGCATCGTTGTCGTTCCATAGCTATACCTTAGATGTAGACGAAAATATGTATCTATACAGGGTGTCTCAAGTTCGAGTGCCTATTAGACGTTTCTGGATAACTAGACATATTTGAAATCTGAAAATTGGGATTATGATATTGTTCAAAGTTCTCTACAGAGCTAAAATATTTTCGAAGCCCAAAAACTTCCGGTTATACAGGGTGTCAAAATAAATTCGACGAGAAATTTTTTTTTCAAGTTTTCCATTCCTGGTATGAACGAGTATTCAATAGTGAATACATTTCTGTTAAAACCATTGTATTAAATCGAATAGTTTTCAGAATATCCAAAAAAAACTGGAAAAAAAGTCTAATATGTTCATTATTCTTATTTTAAATATCCTGAGCGTAAACCGTTTTTAAAATACCGAAGAGAAAGGATGTGAAAAGGTCATGCATCTTTTGGATTTCAAAAATATCATCACAGGGTGTTTCAAATTTTGTGTTGAAAATTGTGATCTTGAATTGGTCATAACTTCTGTTTTTCAAATTAGAACCCTATTTTTTTATAATTTTGTTGGATTCTGCGGTCAAAAATAATGATAGTTTTCTCATATGATTATGCTCCTAAATTCAATAATTTCTGAGTTATTTGAGATTTTCTGGATTTATGGTGTACGTAGAGTCAAATTGATTGCATCTAAAATAATTCGATGAATATTCTTTCGAACCCATGGGAACACTCTGTACCCATAGAAGATAAATTATCTGTTAATAATTCACAAGTGTCAGGTGTTATTGTTATTCGTTATCTTCTGGATCTATAGTATATACGTGGTGAATGTGACAGAATTATTAGTAGAACCTGCCGGGCCTTTAACGAGAAGTATCCCCATTTACCTTCCATGACGGAGAAGATCTTTAGAATATATGTTTCAAACTTTCAAAGTTTTGGATGTGTAAGAGCCCCTAAAGAATACAAAAGAAGGGTAGTTGATGATGGGGAAAATGAAATTAGTGTTTTGACTTATTTCGAAGTGAATGAAAATGCATCTATTCGAAGTGCAGCTCATGAAATCGATTTAGACAGAAATTCAGTGCACCGAATTTTGAAAAAACACAACATGCATGACCACAAATAAGGGAAAGTTCATGCATTAGAACCAGGTGACTACATAAAAAGGTTAAATTTTTGTAGAGGAATATTAGAAAAACTTTAAAATGATGAAAATTTTTTGAGAAAGATCATTTGGACAGACGAAGCAAGATTCAAAAATGAACGACTATTTAATAGAAAGAATTGCCACATTTGGAGAAGAGAAAATCCTCATTGAAAAAGACAAAGAAACCCCCAGAACAAATTTAGTTTTAATGTGTTTGCTCTTTTGATGAACAATAAAGTGCGGTACTACATTTATGAAGAAAAATTTTTGGAAATCCTGAGAAATTTTTTTTCTGAGTTTTTGGGTGAACTGCCGTTGAGTATGTCGACTACCGCATATTATCAGTTGGATGGGGCTCCGGCACATAGTTCGGACAAGGTGTCTAAAGAACTGGATGCAATGTTTGGTAATCGGTGGATCGGACGCCGTTCTTCACTATTTTGGTCCCCAGGATCTCCCAACCTTACTCCCTTAGATTTTTATTTATGGGGTAAAATAAAAACATAGTCTATGAATCTCCTGTTGAAAGCAAAGAAGATTTGATACGGCTTGTGGAGGATGCTTTCCACTCTCTAAAGGGGGAGGAAATTGAGCGAGCGAAAAACCGAGGTGTTTCAAGATGTATTCGAAAGTGTGTGGAACAAAATGGGTACCATATTGAGACTCTTACCTGATCATTTATTTTGTTAATTTGAGTTATGAAACGTATTTTTATTTTTATTATCATAATTTATTTATAATCATAACTCGGTGTACTGAAGTAGCGAATCTATTTAATGTGTTTCCTATTGAAGAGATGAATTCTCATTCGCTTCGAAATAAATAAAATACTAATTTCATCAACTGCCCTTTTTTTGTATTCTTTAGGGGCTCTTACATTCCAAAATTTGGAAAGTTTGAAACATCTTTTCAGAAATTGTAAAAAAAATGGGGATATTTCTCATTGGATACTCAACATTTTGTGTCATCCACCATTTGAAATAAACAATATCATTAAGTGCATTTGAATGTGTATTGCGTATACAATTGAAAAAATACAATATAAGAAATAAATCCAGAATCTCATTATTAGAATAGCAACGATTCATTTTGTGAAATCAAAAAATTTCATAACGACTAACAATAAGACCTGTCTGACACTTGTGAATTATAAATGGGATGATTTATCTTTTATGCTCACAGAATATCCTTATGAATTTGACTCTACTTACTACATAAATCCAGAAAATCTCAAATAACTCAGAAATTATTGAATTTAGGAGGATAATCATGTGAGAAAACTTTCATTATTTTTGACCGCAGAATCCAACAAAATTATAAAGAAATAGGGTTCTAATTTGAAAAACAGAAGTTATGGCCAATTTAGGATCACAATTTTCAACACAAAATTTGAAACACCCTGTAATGATATTTTTGAAATCCAAAAGATGCATGACCATTTCACATCCTTTCTCTTCGATGTTGTAAAAATGGTTTACTCTCAGGATATTTAAAATTAGAATAATGAACATATTACTGACTGAACATATTTGACTTTTTTTCCAGTGTTTTTTGGATATTTTGAAAACTTTTCGATTTAATACAATGGTTTTAACAGAAATGTATTCACTATTGAATACTCGATCATACCAGGAATGGAAAACTTGAAAAAAAATATTTTCGTCGAATTTATTTTCACTCCCTGTATAACCGGAAGTTTTTGGGCTTCGAAAATAATTTAAGTCTGTAGAGAACTTCGAACAATATCATAATCCCAATATTCAGAATTCAAATATGTCTAGTTCTCCAGAAACGTCTAATAACCCCCACCTTGTATTTTCAAAAAAATTGCGAAAATAACCTCAATAAAGGTATACATTTGAAATCACATTTAAAAAATATGAGTTCACATAATTTTCAGGATAATTAAGCTTTGATACATTTCTTACTACTGAATTCTTAATGCCCATAAAAAATATTGCAAATTCGCCTATTTAAATGTTTTTGTACGACCAATATCAACTGAGATAGCCCTTGGGAAAAATATAAAGAATCACCCTATACATTATTTCTCCGTAAATAAAATATTTCGATTAATTTTCCCCCAACTGTCGCTGATCAATATCTCCGACCGATTTCAATCTAATACTTATCCGTGAACGCATAGAGTATTGATATTTCTGATGGATTTCTTGACATTTCTCTTAAGTAAATGAAAAAAGAATCATATCTTTAGATGAAAAGAAGCAATAAAAATGAAATTTGGGAATATCTAAGATATCAATAAAGTCCAAACATGCACAAATTTTTGTTCTTCATTGGGAAATCAAACCTAATCGATTGGGGCCGTTTTCTGCTCAATATTAGTAAATGACCGATATTTAGGCAAAACGATAGCTCGATGTTGCACTGAAACAAGCGCACCAAAAAATTTCGTCACGATCGCAGTCCCTGTACTTTTTGCCTTCAGAAATAATTAATCTTCAAATTGAAATCAGATCCTCAATTTGCAGAGAGTTATGCAGTTAACAGAAGAACGAGATGAAGGAAAAATTGCGTTTCACCACGATTAATTATTCAATAAGGAATCCAGAAGTCCAGATCCAGTTACACTCTAAATTGCTAATTCAAATAAAATATGCCAGAATGATAATGCACCTTGTGTTGACGAGTTTACAAAAATTAATCTCTTAGTTCTCGAAACTCAGTCCGTCAAATCAACGTAATTTGGCAATCGAATGGCCAACAGAACATTTCGTCTGAAGGGATATTTCCTCTTCTTCCTCGACTATTGATTAATTCGACTGGAAATTCGTTAAAAGCGTAGAGTTTCGCAAGAAATAAGAAGTAAGAAGTTGACAACTGCAAAATGGGGCTGTGAAGGACAAAAACTTGGCTGAAGTCGAATTCAATCGATTATTCGTAAAATGTTGAAGCAATTATTGAAATTGAGGATGAAATTGTAGGGGGTGTTATGGACGAAAAACTGTGATCAAGGAATAATAATTTTATGACGGAAACTTTCTTACAAAATATACAAGTATCACAGCGTGCTATCGTTCAACACAAATGTCTGTTATTTTCGAAGATCGCTCCAATGGGATATGTGAAGAGCATCCTGCACTCATTAACACATTTGGGAATTTCCCGAAAATTATCGACTAGTTCTTAAAGTTGCCAAATCCTTCTTTGTATATTAGTCACTGTCTTCGGCGGTCATCAACAACTAATGACGCTTTTTATTTTTTGTGCATATCTTCTTGTGTTGCATTGAGTTCAAGTTGATTTTCTGTTATTTGTTTCCCTCTTTCCAATATCTATTACTTTTGAATATTTTTATGATGTTATTTATTTCCTCATTTTTATCTTGTTGGGTAGAGCATATATGGTATTTGTTACTCTATCATATAAACATTTTACCACTCCAAATTCACTATTTAGTTGATGGTTATAATTGAAATGAAGATATTCACGTGTGTTTGTTTGTTTTTAGTGTACACTGGTTTTTGAGAATCCGTTTTGTGTATTAACTTGTACATCTAAAAATGGAAATTTTTTATCTTTCTGGATTTCCATTGTGAATCTATTATAATAATATGATGCATAGTAAGGTCTAGCGCTTAAACCAATCAACCGTTTTGCATCAATTTTTTTTTAAATTAACGGTAGGCATCTAAACTGATGCAGAAAAATTATAACAAGTGCCAAACATCTATAATTTCTCTAAAAAACATAAAAAACTTAAAAATTAAGGCATGTTTTCGCTGTAGATGACTCGACCGCTCAACAAATTTTTACTGATATGGGCTTTAATTTCTTCTTCTTGCACTCCAAGTCACCATTACCGTCATATAACTCATTAAAAACATTTGTAAATTTATTATTTGTATTATTAGTATTTAAATTATAATATGTGACTTATAAATCATATGGTAACATTGCTAGAAGAGGAAAAACACTTTATTTCAGTTGTTTTATGTAGGTTTTCAATTTGAAAGGGTGAAGTGAATTTTAATTAAACCAGGGTATTTGAAGACTTTAAAGATGGATTCCATTTTTATTCAGACCCATTAAACAATCTTACAAATCGATTTTTTGGTCAAATTATATTGCTGAAATAAACGAAGATGCCAAAAAAGTCAAGATACATTTAAAAAATCAAATTGTTGACAATAGTTTGGTTAATATGGTCTGCTCAATCAAGCATACAGATGATGATATTATTTATGTTTTTTCGGCTCAGATACAACATGGAAACCAAGAGGTGTAAATTTGAATAACTTGATTTGTATTTAAATTATAACATGTGACTTATAAATCATATGTTAACATTGCTAGAGGAGGAAAAACACTTTTTTCCAGTTGTTTTATGTAGGCTTTCAATTTAAAAGGGTGAAGTGATTTTTGTGAATAAAATAATTTGTGAATTTGCAATAGTTGAAAATTTCAAATTTTGTTATTTGCATAAAATTACCTTAAGTAAAAGTTGAACTGTTAGGGCGAGTTAAAAAAGGTTCAAGAGTACTACCTGAGTTGGTCAGAAAATGAGCATTTGAATAATTTTATAACAATTCATATTTTATATAACGTGCTTGAAAATATAAGATGGAAACTGAGATTTTGAAAAAGTTTCATTTTAAAAGTAATTGTCAAACTTAATAACATTTAATAATTATAATAAACATCTATAATTTCAGCTTTGACTTTCAAAGAGGAAAGACGTGTTTTGACGAGCTTGATCTTAAGTTTGATTTTAAGCTTATTTTAATTTCCAAACCTACCCAGTAAGTTAATTTAGAAAATTATAATTGAAAAAGATATTGAAAACCCAAATTTGATGGTTATTCTCCATTTTTGGGTAAAAATTGAAAATTAATTCTATAGTTTAGTCTTGCAATGATTCTATATTTTCACCATGGCGAAACTTACTTTTCATCATCCCTTGCAAAAAATTTCAAAACGTGGATGACTTTTGAAAAGTGTCTCTTTATTTGTAAAAATTAGAAATATCACATATTAATTAGTCTCGAATACTAATCATGCTGTGTCGAAAAACGCTACACCGAGTGTCTCATATTTTTGAACTCGCAACGCAAGATCATCAATACCTTTAGGCTTCATTCCCTTGACATTGAAACTTGAAATGCGGTATGGAAAAACGGCTTACAGCACAGGTAACAAAAATTTTACCAAAAAAGGTGATTATACCTGTATTATTGCATAAATTCAAGTTGGAACTCGAACGCCGCGAATTTTCTAACATACATGAATATTTGGTGAGAATTGCGTAGCGGCTCATTATGTAGGTGAGCAAGAATTATTTTCGTTAAATTTCCAAACAGTTTTGCTACCTTTCGAAACATTAATATTTTATAAATATTCAAAGATTTGAAAAAGAAATTTAAAAATAAACTCGACATATTTCATACCGTGCAAACCAAGCAAACCCCTCCGATAGGCTTTGAAACGTGTCAAAAAAACATCTGGAACCTAAAGCTCTCCCCTCCGACTTCTCGAATAAAAAATCTCCTTGCCTCCCCTCAAATTAATCAATAAAATACGAGATAAGGCCCCTAGAACTTAAAATTTTCCTCTTTTCTCCGACACAATCGGACATTTTACTGCTTTCTCTCTCCCACTCCTTCAAGCAAGACGACAACCTTACCACTCTAACTTATTCCGATCTCTCTGGCAGCAACGGACCCTTTCAGGGTATAAAAGTAGGGTGAAAAGAATAAAGAATAAAGAGGGGTGGCGTTGCGGGGGTGGGTGGACCGAAAAGAGGGCGAATTTACATCGAAAAGAGTTGATTGCTTGCAGAGGCGACGGCCATCTTAGTTCTTTATTATTGGACTCGGTTCAGAGTTTTATGGAGCTTTGGAAAAGTGCCAGTAAAAAATTTTATGGTTATACCCCTTGATTGCAGGCTGTCACGGAGTTCTTGAGCGACTGAGACTTTGGTCGTTTTGTTTTAAAGAGGTCGAACAATTTTTGTAGGGGCTTTTACTGTTTTTGAAACGGTCAAATTTCCTGAAGCAACTAGTTTCCTCCTCATTTAATATTTATATTCAAGGAGGCGTTCATTATTCATTCAGAGAAAAAAGCACTGACGTGAGATCAGCTTTTACGCGCTTGTTCTGAAGTATGATTAATGTGGAAAAATCAACAAACCCATATTATATTTATTTAAAAATAACCACTCACAGTTTCCTTCAGTTTTGATCGAAGCCTGAACTTCCTTCTTCTGAAAACTCATTTATCTTCTAATAGATATAATATCGCAATTCATATTTTCCTCTCAGTAAGTTCTTATTATTTGACAAAAATTTTCTATAGTCAAGTCCAAATCACGAAAATAAAATCTTGCTAAATCTTATCTTCAAAGTCATTATCATTGTAACAAAGTTTCGAGTGATTAAATTTTTTTACACGTATATAGATAATCGTAATATTAACTTGTTTATCAAATAAAGTTATTAAACCTCATCATATATCGGGTATCCCAGAGTGGGTGGCCTATTATATTTATTATGGAAACTACTTATATTTATTATGGAAACTACTTATATTTATTATGGAAACT
The DNA here is from genome assembly GCA_030674115.1 of Micraspis discolor. Taxonomy (NCBI): domain Eukaryota; kingdom Metazoa; phylum Arthropoda; class Insecta; order Coleoptera; family Coccinellidae; genus Micraspis; species Micraspis discolor. The sequence continues at coordinate 1,844,508 of JARTUT010001311.1, read as the reverse complement.
ACTTATATTTATTATGGAAACTACTTATGGAAAATATTTCAAACTTCTTAGGTGCAATATTAGGTTATCTTAGGTACATTTCTGAAATTCTTCCAAACTTCCACTGATTCCAGATGTAGGCAAATTTGGCAGCAGCTTTATTTGAATTTAAATTTTTAGGATTCTCCATAAAAAATTTCAATTAATTGACTTCATTTTACTATATCTCTTTCTAAGTTATAAATTATTTACAAAAATTTTTTCGCTAAATATTTTGAATATCTGTTTGATATTTGGCATGATCTTAGATAATAGCCTGATCTCAGCTATAGCTAAAGAATCTTAGTTGTCAGTTATGCAGAGTGCTCAAAAAAATTACCATACATAAACTAACAAAATTGTAGAAATAACTGTTTTTTCGTATTAGATACCCTGTATATTTTTTAATTTTTAGAATGTGAACATCCCAATCTATAATTTTTTATACATTTCCCTGTAACTATCTTGTGTGAATTCTAAGTTTATTAAATTTCAGATTGATTTAATATGCCTTTTTTTGTATTCACATTTCCTCTGTGCTCTCTAAGTTATCTATAAATCGACATATCTGTCACTCTACTCGATCCATTGAAAACCATTATTTAAGTTTATAAGACAAACAACGTATATTCCAAGTATTTCGACGAAGTTTTCGTATAAATAACTTGAATTCAATAAACGCAGAAAACCCAGAATCTTAACAATATAGGTATAGAAAAATTGTTAAGTGGATTGTTGTCGTTATGAAAATTAAAAAATATACTGGGTATCTAATATGCTGAAGCAGGGTTTTTCAATTTTGTTTCTTGACAAGTGGTATTTTTTTACCACTATGTATAACTGACAACTAAAATTTGAAAACGGTGGAATACATCAAACTTTTATCCAAGATCATGCCAAATTTTGAATTGAAATCTCTACTATTGAGCGAAATAGAGCAATTTTTGTAACTCTCAAATTTAATTCAAAATAAAAAAAAAGATTATAACCCGAAAGAGGTTGAAGATTGATATAGTAAAGTAAAACAAATTTATCAATTTTTTATGGTGAATCATAAAAAATAAAAATAGGGGGTGTCCCATTTGAAATAAGAAAGCTGTTGCCAAATTTCCATATATATAACAATACTGGAAATTTGAAAGTATTTCAGAAATGTACTTTAGATAACCTTAAATTGATCTACAATATTTGAAATATTTTGCATCCTTGGGATACCCGATATGAAAAACTTATAACTTCTAAATTCAAGAATATTCTGAGTATCAATATTCTCGATATTCGTTCGTAGTTTTGTGAATCTCTGATGAATATCTTATGAGATAACGAGTAGTTACAAAAAAAATTTTTTGGGATTTTTCGTCATTTTCGTATGTATCGATTCCCTTTGATTGGTATCAACCTCATAAATTTATCATCTTTGTTACAAATTGACGGATGGATATTTTAGGAGTAATTGAGGAAACCAAATTTGAGATGTACGTAACTTCTGAACTTTTCACCATGTTCAGCCCAATGACGAAGTCGACCGAGATATTTGGACCATTCAACTATTCTGAAAATATAAAAACTCTAGCTCATCTCCTTCGTAAAATATAGTGTATATGGTCGGCTGATAGGAGATACGCTACTTTGACAACGGATTCTTCATCAATCAAACCCAACCCGAATTTTCAAAATTGCAGACATTTTGGTGAATCGATTGCATAATGTTCTACTTATTTTTTAAACTGCGCGTAAAAACTGAAAATACCCACTTTGAAGATATAAATATTAGAATTATATGAATAATATTATTAGCCAGTGCAGAACCCATAGTTTAATATAGTGGCATACAGACTCATTCACAGAAGTTATAGATCTCATTTTCTTATATCAGTTGTAACGGCATAACCGAAATCAACCCGTAAAAATGGCATACATCTTTACTTCTCACGCATGAACGCTACGACACAATATTTCAATATTGTCAGAAAATCAATTGCCTCCATAAGCATACAAAATTTTATTCGCCCGTCACTAACATTTTTATTATTGTAAAATAATTTTAATCATTATTTTATTTACGCATGCGCAAGTATTTACGCATGATCATATTTTGGTTGATGTAGGAAAGAGGTTTAGTTGGTCTATGGTTGTGATTTTGTTAAAAAGCGAGTCGAATAATAACTTATTCTTTCGATTCACTTCCAGGTAATTATTTCTGTTTGTTGTATTTGTATTCGAAATTAATAAAAACACTTTCAGTGCATCCAGATAAGTTTTATTGGATTCGGAATAAATAGATAAGAATTTACAAAATTATAAATCGAAAGAATCGTTATGTCAGTAGATGATAAGAATTCGAGCACTTCATGTGTGAAAGTACAAGTTCACCTTGTTGTCGCTGCGGAACCAGATGGAAAAACAATGAAGATAAAACTAACTACCATTAAAGAAGTATGTAGTTCAATAATATTCTCGTTCCCAGCTGAATATCAGTATATAAATAAACATCCTGAACTGTTCACATTGCAAACAATAAAAATGGCTTGCTCAAGCATGAAAAAGAAAAATCAGTTCAGAAATGTTAAGGTGACTTTGACACCTGAAATTCGGTCAATTTATATGGATGAAGATGGAAATTTTGTATTCAATGGATATTTTTTGGATCAATATAAACAAGAACAAAAATATGTGAACCAATGTCGGAAATGATGAAGAAATTTATTGCTACTTCACATCAAAATAAAAACGATCTGGGCTCTGCAACAAAGTCATTCATATTGGAAAAATTCAATGGAAAGTCACAAAACGCAAAATTCTGGTTGATGGATTTCGAAAGTGAATGTGTTCGTCATGAAATTACTTCAGAAGAAAAGAAGATTGAAGCACTTCGTTTATTTCTGGAGGATGCTGGGAAAGACTGGTTTGCAGCAGTTCAAATGAAATCATCATTAGCAGAGACTTGGGCTGCTTGGAAGCAGTCATTTTTGGAAACATTTGCTGACAAGGGTTGGACAAATATCAGAACTGCTTTTAATTTTAGGTTTCTGGGTGGTACCTTGTTAGAATACGCTCTTAATAAAGAAAAATTGTTGCTGGAGTCTGATATGGAGATGCCCACAAGAACAAGAATTTATTTAATTGTGCTGGGGTTACCAACTCAAATACAGGATAGATTGGATAGGGAGGAGGTAAAAACAACAGAAAGTTAAATGGGATTTTTGAGACAACTAGAATCTCAAGTAAACAAAATTCAACAAAAAAATTTTAATTCAAACTTAAAAAGGGATCAAAAAATTAAAATAAGTGAAAAAAAGCCATGTACTATATGTGATCATTTAGGGAAACCTGGACGTTTTCATCCAATTGAATTTTGTCGAAATAAAAGCAGACATAATGAGATCAAATCTATTAATAATTTAGAAATGGAAGAAAAACTCAATTTAGAATTTAGGGATCAAAAAAACTAGATTTTACACCACTAATTAAACTGAATGTACAAATTGACAACAAAAAAGAAGTTTCAGCTATTTATGATACAGGCTCAAATGTTACACTCATAAATAAGAGAATTGTTGATGAATTGAATCATAAAACTTTCCACAATAAAAGTGCATTCAAAACTATTGGTGGTGTACAATTGTCAAACAGTATAGTGAAAATAAATTTGAAAATTATAGCTGTAGAGAAATTGATTGATGCTTTTGTCGTAGATAATGATAATTTTGCTTATGATATGTTGTTAGGCTTAGATTCGATAAGAAAATTCAGACTTATACAAAATGAAAATTTAGAGATTCTTCAAAAACCAAAGAATAAGATATTTCAAAAAAACGAAGATCATGAGGACTCTCACAATCTAAATTTAGACATTGAGGTAAACTTCAATGAAAATATAAATGTATCAGAATTTGAGGCGAATATCGATCATCTAGAGAGAGACAAACTGATTACATTAACTAATCTTATGAACAAGTATAGTTCAATTTTCGCAAAAAATAAATTTGATGTAGGCATAGTGAAGAATCATGAGGCCCATATAAAACTATTAGAAAATAAGTATATTTCGAAAAAACCATATAGGTGTTCAGTTCCAGATCAAATAGAAATTGAACAACAAATAGCAGAACTATTAAAAGCCGATCTCATAGAAGAATCTAGTTCTCCATTAATTATACCGTGGAGTTTGACGTGCTCAGTAAAATTTTGATAATGATGTAATATAAATTGGCAACGTATCGGGAAAGTGCCCATTTTAAAGCTGGTAAAAGACATCAACAAAAAACTTTCATTTTTAAAATTCACATAAATCGTAGCGTGGCTTATGGAAGGTTACCGTTTTATAATAGAGCATGCAATAAAAGAACTGCAACTTTTACTCATTTGTAGATAATTTTGAACCACATTTAAAAACGAAGTTTCAGAATCAATTTTAAAAATTTAGAAAGCACTGACGTGAGGTCAGATTGCTTTGGCGCTCTTGTTGAGCTACTTGCGAGTAAATATTCAAGCCATAACAAATCTATAAGCACTCTGATCACGTGAACAATAGTCTTTTCTCGTACTATGGGACAATGTGATGCAAATATGAACGCCTAATGAATGAACAAACCTATATCTCAAATTAAAAATAACTACTCATAATTTTCCTCAAGTTTTGTTCGAAGCTATAATTCCCTTTTCCTAAAAACCTATGTCAGTGCTTTTCTGAATTTTGACAACGTATATTATTTCAGCCACCGATATTGAATTCTATCTCTATGATTTTTCCGTTATGAAAAATTTTGATTAATATTACGCCAACTGACACTGATTAATGAGTCCGACATTTTTCAATCGAATATCGATCTGTGATGGCCATCGTTCAAAGAAAATCATCGGGACGTGTGTTATTTCTCTTTTCTCTTGAGTAAATTAAAAAAATGATCTTTAGATGAAAAAGAGCTACGACAATAAAAATTCACGAATTTTTATTGAAATCCGAAAAATATCTTATGAGATAGTGAGTATTAAAAAAATTAAAAACTCTAGCTGATTCCTTTTGGATGCTAGAGAGGAGACGGCCGGCCGGACGGCCGGACAGACTCAACTTTTGCCACGAATTCTTCATCAGGGAGTCGAACCCAATCGATTGAGACCATTTTCGGCTCGATATTCCAAAATTACAGACATTCGGGCAAAATGATAGGCACTCTGTTCGGGTGAACAAGAGCGCCAAAAATGAATCTATACGCACTATTTGCTATGTTATTTCTTCAGTTATAATTATTCAATATGCAATACTGAATATTTCATCTCAAATTTTTATACATACATTTTCTTTTTCAGTGACATCTTTAACTTAAGGAGTTGATGTTTGAAATAAATGAAAAAATTGAATTTATCATGCAGCTTCTCCCTGAATTTATCCAGTACAAATAAATTTCAGGAAACATATGATAATCTTGAAGGTAATTGATAAAGACAAGCATAATACTTCGAAGCGCTATTTTCACTAAAAAACGAACCTTACGAAATTCGTCTTCAAAGAGAAATTGTAGCCAATATTAGTACTCTGATCTTATGTACAGGTGAAATGAATTAAGGAGTATTTATAGATGAATTATATGAGTTCGATATTTCCCAGTGGTGTTCCACTGTTTTCAAATAGCTTTTGACAATACAGCATTTCATCGAACTGGCTTTTATGTATTTTCAACATGAGAAACTCCTTAAATATCAAATTTTTCAACATTTGTATTCTATGAATTATTATAACACTGGAATTTACTGGTTCAAAATAGAACATAGAAGATAACAGAGATAGAAATTTTTAATAGTTATTGAAAATAAAAAGCATGGAATTGATTAGATGATCTAAAGAATTTGAAACGCCTGGAATTGGGAAAGTAAATATAGATATAATTAATTTCTCATGAAATTTTCAATTAAATTGAGCAGAAAACTAAGAAATTGGTGGCATAGCTCAACTTGAAACCTTAAATCTCTGATAACCTTGAAACGGCGCAGAATTGGAGAAAGTGGTATGGGAATAAAATGTTTTTTCCCTCACAAATAGTTAAAATTAACGCAGTGGTAGAAGTCTCACCCTGTATAAACTTGAAACACCGAATGTGAAAATATCAATATCCCAGTTCTTTTTCCGGAATTAACTGAATATTGATCCGGCTCGTTGTTTTTCAATGAAAGGAGAAAAGAAATTTTATCCATTCAACAAAATCTACATTATTCATGAGAAAACTCCGAAAATTCCATAGTCTATACTATAACACTATACTGAGGATCCATTAATGTAATTGAATCAATTATAAGAGACCAATATTCCATTTTATAAGTAACGAGGAGCTCTTTCAATATCCCACAGGTATATATTACAAGGTATTGTTTTATTATCTGAAAAGAGGCAACATTTATCATTCCTTCTTTCTCAATTAAGAAATATACTTTCTTTAGGTTCACCTATTGAGGAAGTTAGATTAATACCCACTAGAAATGTCTATCATAGTATTATTTTTTTCACTTGGGAGATGTATGTTGACCTCAGGTCAGTGATTTGCTCATACATTGTTACATCGAAAATGAACTATTTCGATTTATTTCCCACCAACTGAAACTTTATTATTGAGTCCGACCGATGTCAATCCAATAGGTATGTTTTACATAATCGATAATTGAGATTTCTGACAGTTCTCCTTTCCGATTTGAGGAAAGATTCGTATTTTCATATAAATAATTTGGGGGTTTTTCTATAAGTTTGAGGGTGCCAAGAGATGAGAAATTTCCCATAGTTCCGTTTTCGACCACCGCCCTAAAGTTTCAATGAGCTATCTGTCAACACGGAACGTCAATGTCAACAAAATCAATTGATATTAATTTTAACTTCTATGATTGCTTGTTATGAAGTAAATAAAAAATTATTTTCATTTTCAATTTCTCTTCTGATTATTCATATTAACACTTAGTGGAAACTTGGCATTTTCAGGAATATTTAAAACTTTCAGTTAAGGGCAGACGTTTCTGGAATTAGCCTTCTTCATTGCTTGCTCCGAAATTAAAGTTTCATATAACTTCTAAATGGAAGGAACATTACTGTAAAATACTTGAAGACTATAACATTTAACACAACTAGGTCATAAAAAGAACATAAGGTATAGATTATCTTTGTTTTTCACATTGAATTTACTCACGTTTTAATTTGAATAATTCTTAGTGTCTGCAATATTTGTTATTAATGATTTCAGCAAATTATGTGTTACTTCTACTGGAATACAAAGTCTACCTGAGTGAATTTTTATGATGTTATAAATGGGTTGGGTCTTTGTAAATTTTTTATGTTCATAGTATGGCGTTTGGATTTATATGCTGGATATCAACTACAAAATATTAGACAAGGAGAAAAATAGAAATATCAGAGAAATTTTAGAAATGATTTATATCAAACTAAACCAATGCGCCATCAATGGCAGAACAGACATTCAAGGACTTAACAACACATATTCAGAAAATAAATAATGAGAACACAGAAGAAAATAAAGAAGAATAACCTATGACTACGGTACATAGAATAAACTGTTCCAAACATATCAGAATAAGGATCCCTATTCATCTTATAGATAATTTATTATAACGTATAAATTTAATCGTTGTGTGATAATCATCATAATGCTTGTGTTTATAATCCAGTCCGAATTTGATACAGTAACAGCCCGAATCGTCTATTGACAATAAAACAACTGATGTATTGATCCTAAAAAGAAATATCAAGTACTGAGTCCCTAAACACCAAATAAATATAGAAATGGATCTTCAAGTTCACCTACTGAATGTCACCCACTAACTGACAGAACTAGACTGTTATTCTATACGGTAGCGAACAGAAGACCTCTCTACACTATACATCTATACATTGTTGATACAGATCCTAACGAATAATTATTGAAACTTTCAAAGATCATATCACCGAAGTATCAATTTGTCGAGATGTATTTGTATGATGAAACTGCATTACAGAAAAATTTCATTTGAGAAGTATCTTATAAAAACAATTTTTTCCTCGTTAATCGGAAACTACAGGCCCATTCTGGGCCGAATAACAAATTAATCCGAGATATTCATCTTTCAAACGCATCCTGAATGTTTTTCTCTAGCTCATTCCCTTCGGATGTAATGGTGAAATCGGACGAACGAGAAACAATTTTGATCACGGATTCACCATCAGTGAATGCAAACAAAACGATTGATACCACTTTTGCCAAAATATTCAAAAAAATACAATCATTTTGGCCAATCTATAAGCACTCTGTTCGAAGAACAAGAGCGTAAAAATTTCTTTCAAATAATCAGTTGGAAATAACGAACCTTCACGTGAGGAAATGTCACATTTTGTCACAAATCTATAAACTCCAACATCAACATAAATTTCACTTGGAATACACACAATAAAACTAACGATTCCAAAACACTTTAACACCATTCAACAAAGAGTGCCAAACTTCTTGATCCACATCCTACATGATAACGACTGACACACTTAACAAAAATTGCACCTCTATTTTGTACTTCGACATTTGAAGAACCCTGGGGTCAACTCTCATTATCCGAGGTCAGTTCAGAGTTACCCTTCCGCCCTTTGTAGACAATGGAGCCCAAGAACTGGTCAGGCCAGTATGCAAATTTTCTACAAAAAGGTCAGCTATTCTTCGACAGGGAGATCCGGGCAGCTGGTGAAACGGATTCTGATTTTTTAAAAAGCGAAGAATAGGTTACAGCGGTCATCTGAAAGGGTACCTTCTGAATGATATATACAGGCTGAGTGCAAGAAGAGAATATTCATGATCGTTGCAAATTAAAACAACTGGAATTATTGTTTTATGAAATTAGTTTTCGCTTTGCAATGTACCTATTCAACGCTAATACTTTGGTATGAAATAAGAAGATTGGTGGTTTACCATTTTTTTTTATAGTGTTTATTGAAATTTACAATCTATTTTCAAATAGTATTTTGTTTGAACCCTGCGGATATACTATGAGCTATGAAAATATTTCGGGGAATTCTTTAAAAAAATTCTAGTTTATCGATTTCTACGAACTTTATTTCAAACACATTCATACGTCATTTTAGTTATAACTTCATCCGAAAAATATTCAAGGAGTCATTGAGGAAACAAAATTTTAGATGCTCACAACTACTGAACCATCCGAAGGAATTGGCCCAATAACGAACATGACTGAGAAATCTGGACATTCAACCAATTCTGAGAATGTGAAAACTCTAGCTCATCTCTTTCGGAAGATAGAGAGTATACGACTGCCCGGATGGACACTCTCAAATTTAACCATGTATTCTTCATCAAACCCAGTCGATTGAGACCATTTTCGTACAAAATTGTACTAAGGGTATCAAATTTCAATCTTTATTGAAAAATTTCTATTATAGATTTTTTAAGTAATACAAATTTGTCCGTGATTTTTCTGATCGTGCACATGTAAATCTCCGAGGATCACCCTGTATATATAATATAAGCCAAATACACGGATCAAAAATCCGTTAGGACCTCAAATAATGACCATCTAATATCCTTTATGCGGACCGAAATCCCAAACTACCCCGTTAGTTTTCTCACACTGGTCAAACCAGTATGTAAATGAAGGGTCAGTATTTTTATAATCGTGACCCCTTCACATTTCTATGGTCAGAACCGGTTAAAGAGCATTTTTTAATTTAGGGGTTATCCTTTCTTGATATGGTAACACTCCACAAAGGGTTGACGGCACTGCAGGTAAAAATTGAGATGTGTTTATCTTAAGCTCAACGTAAATGTTCATGAGATCTGAGGGGATGAAAGAGAAGCGAATAAGGGATGATCTTATTAGATGAGTTCTGCTTGATCTTGAGGTTTTTCTGACATTAAATGAGGTTATTAGGTCGGAATATTACATGGTTTAAGCGACAAGCTTATACCGGGTGATCCAAAGTTCCACCGGCAATAGCTTTATTAGGGTTAGTATTTTCCTTACTGTTCTCGGACAGTCCTCAGGGTGAGCAGAACTGATGCGTAATAGCTGAAGATTTTTGGACCATTCTGGGATTGTCAGAAAATTACCAGAGAAATGCAGAACCCGAACCGAAAACTGAGGATTAAACATGAAGGGAGATAGGTACAGCTTTGGAGGTTCGTTGTTTGATTGCGCCTGCCAGACAACAACCTACAAGCACTTGAGTTGATTTTTCATTTGTCTTTACGAATATTTATGAAGGTAAGTAGTGATGTTTCTGTAATAAGCTAAATTATTACGTTAATTATGTTGTTTCCAGGTTTTCACCAACAGTGTGAATAAATGAATGAAGCATTAGGAATAAGAGGCAAATCTAATTAGGAGTTGAGTTTTATTCTGGAGTTCTTATTCTTACAAACCATAAAAATGAATGACTATATATATATATATTCTTTTGAACTTTTGGTTGACAATATTTAGTTAGCAAACAATAAAGCATATAGATCAGGGGTTAGTGACGGGGTGTCATGCAATTCGGCGTATGACATAAAAGCCTAGGGAAAAAACCCCAGTAAAAAACCCTGGCTCCCCGTCTAAGTGTGAAAATACAAAAATAAGCTGAAATATATTTTATTATGACACTTGTCATAATAAATGTCAGTCGATAATTTTTTAAATGAAATAAGTATTATATCACAAACTTCCCCAACTATGGATGATGATTTCCCTTTGAATGGGTTCCATAGCAGACTTCAAACATCAGAAAATCTGAAAAATCGTCACTTGGAACGCAAGACCCGATTCGAAGAATCCTCCTTGCAGATTGGCGAAAAATTTGGTGTATTGGATCTGAATGAATTACTTAATAAGATGGAGAGAAGAATTATTTATATTTAGGTGTTTAGAGAATATAAGAATAGGTGATATTTTCTTCCCCATTTAATGGAAGATTAATACGATGGGTATTAAAAAGAATAGTGGCAAACCATCGTTAAAGCTTACTTCAGGATAAACATCTTATAAACTCCAATAAAACGAATGTTGTCTTGTTGAATGTACAGAAAAATATGCAAAGAGAATGAACAGTTAATCAAAATTCATAATGCAAAAATATCACCAATCCTTGTTTTGACTAGAACCTGGTCTTTTTACTCCGTAGTGCTACTCTTTGCAATAATCAAACCATTTTCAATTTTTTTCGTCAAAGCTACTTTTAGTAGGATACTGAAACTTATACAAAAAATTTAGAAAGCACTGACGTGAGGTCAGATTGCTCTGGCGCTCTTGTTGAGCTACTTGCGAGTAAATATTCAACCCTTAACAAATCTATAAGCTCTCTGATCGGGTGAACAATAGTCTTTTTCCGTACTATGGAACAATGTGATGCAAATATGAACGCCTAATGAATAAACAAACCTTTATCTCAATTTGAAAATAACTACTCATAATTTTCACCAAATTTTGTTCTATGCTTCTCCTAAAAACTTACGTCATTGCTATTCTGAGTTTTGACAACGCCATCAAATTCTTTCTCTATGATAAAAAATATTTTTATTAATATTACTTCTGTGCTTTTCTGAATTTTGACAACGTCATCGACATCGAATTCTGCCTCTATGAATTCTATGAAAATTTTGATTGATATTACGCCAACTGACACTGATATCTAGGTCCGCAAGTTGTCAAACGAATATCGATCTGTGATGGCAAATCTTTCAATGACAAAGCTCGGACTTCATGACATTTCTATTTTTCTCTTGAGTAAATGAAAAAATGATCATATCTTCAGAAGGGGAAAGCTACGACAACGAAATTTGAGGATGAGTAAGATATCGGTAACCTCAATATATATACGGATTTTTATTTAAATCTAAATGAAGTCTTAGGAGATATTGAGTATTGAAAAGTTTTTTTTGGGAACTTTTTAAAAATTTTCTAGGGTGACAATTTCTGCGAATTTTTGCAAGAAGTTTTGTTTCAGCCTCCTCAATAACATTCCAAGTATCAACTTGATCGGATGGATATTCTAGTAGTTATTGAGGAAACAAAATTTCAGATGCTCATAATTACTGAAACATCCGACGGATTTGGCCCAATAACGAATTTCACCGAGATATTTGGACAATTAACCTATTCTGAAAATATGAAAACTCTAGCTGATTCCTTTTGGATGCTAGAGAGGATACGGCCGGCCGGACAGACTCAACTTCCGCCATGAATTCTTCATCAGGAGTCGAACCCAATCGATTGAGACCATTCTCGGCTCGATATTCCAAAATTACAGACATTCGAGCAAAATGATAGGCACTCTGTTCGGGTGAACAAGAGCGCCAAAAACAATGAAATAATGAGTGCAACGTATAGTTCAGCGAATCAATTTTGATATTAGAAATAGTAGACGGCATGAGTAGCAATATATACGTTTATTTTTGTGAATCTCATTCAATCGAGTAATTTAAAAGTTTCAAATGTTCTATTTATTATATTAAAACAGAATTTTAGTTATAGGTAACGGAAATTTAAAAATAAACTAAACTAAAACTTTTCGGGTCCCACCTACTTCACTAACAACTCAACTGATAATCCCCATTTTCATTTTACTCCCTCGCAGTTGCGCAGCTCGACGTCGACGCCAAACAGTGAGAGCCTTGCTCTTCTTCTTCGTTCTTCGATTCATTATTCATTCAGTGTAGAAAATCGCAGATCTCACTACAAAGGAACCCCTGCTAAGAGTATGCTCAGCATACCGGGCGGTGTCGGCAGAAACAGCTCAAATTATAGCAGGATTCATGCCAATTGACATCATGATAGAAGAAGTCAGCTTTATGTATACAGTCGGTAGTCGCTTGACCAGAAACCGAAGAATGGCCCGATCAACATCACTAAGAAAGTGGCAGCAGTGATGGTCTCGAGAGGGAACAACGGCAGTATGGACACGAAAATTAACTGCTAATGTCGAATTCTGGGCTGAAAGTAAACATCGAAGAACCAATTATTATTTCACCCAGTTCCTCAAGGACCATGGCTCATTTGGCAATTTCACCAAAAGGATCGGCAAAACAGAGGAGGACCAATGTGCAATCTGCATATATCAAGACGAACCCGAACATGTGTTTTATGACTGTAATAGATGGATTGTTGAAAGAGAAGATTTGATGCGTGAGATAGGAGAATTACCGGAGATGTGGGAAATTATCCCGAGCATGCTTGAAAACCCTGAAACCTGACACAAGATCTATGACTATATGTGTCGGATAATGGAAAGGAAAGAAACAGAGGACAGATACCGAGAACGCAGAGACAGAGATTAAAGAGGCACAGACCGTGGTACGCACCTGATGATCAGGCTTTGAGACCTTTTTCCAGGTGGCGTTAATAGCCGGGGAAAGAGAAGGGTGGTTTAGTGGGTGCAAATCTCATACAAATCCACAGCAATCATTCGGACTTCGACCATCAGAAGGCCCACTGTGGAGATGGCATTAGCTTCCCCCTTCCTCAGGGCCAAAAAAAACTGTCTTTCGTATACATAAATGGATGGACATCCTCAAAATCCACCTTGAAATCTTCATCATGGAATCGAACTTATCATTTGAGGTCATATTCGGCTTAAATTCTAACAATAACTTACATTTCAGAAGAACAATAACATGTTGTTTATTAATGCACAAATGCACAAAAGTAGGTACACTATGAGCCTAATGTTAAATAGTTTCTGCCTTCGAGCCCACACGATCAGAAAGGGGTAACTCAAAGGACAAAATTAATCATTCTCAACCCCGGAAATATCGCAACCATTTCCCGTTTATATCGGAATCAGATACAAAAACGAAACTTCCAAATTTATCTCGGGCAACTCCAACCCCTCCGTTATTTTAATATTCTGCCGTCAGAAAAATGAGAAGGGTTGGAACCCTTTTCCAATCTGCGATTCAAAGTACATAATCTAATCTCGCTCAAGGAATTCTTCACGTAGCCACCCCCACCCCTTATGAGGGTGCACGAAGAAGATAAATAAAGATAAAAAAGCCAGGGTTCTACCTTCCCCAATACGCGATGATTAAAAGTATAATCTAAGGAATACATTTGACATCGTTTGAAACATCTCAGAAGGCGCCCAACCTTCTATCCTTCTCCGTCACAGGCGCCACGGATATTTTGGTCCTTCGAGACGGATTGCGCGTAGAGGGACGCGACGGAGAACTTTCTCTGGGACAGGGGATTTTAAATTGGCCATTTTCGTTTATTCGCCCCCGCTTTTAACTTTGTTTTTTATGCCGTTTCTTCTCTCAAGACTAATGGCCATCCATTGAAGTGGTATAATGCAGCGCTTTCGCTGCAATTTGTATTTTCGAGGGAGTCGTTGCTATTTTTGGGAGTAACAGGGTGTTTTGTGAGGGGTTGATTGATATTTTCGATTGTTCTTCTAATGTTTCGAGGAAGAGATTAAATATTCCTAAGATTTAGGTGAATAGAGTGGTTTGCGTTTGAGTAGTCTTTTTCACAGGTTGGTTTTAATCGTTGCTTTTATAGAATTTTCAGTTCTTAGCTGATGGTTTAAATAATCGCACTTCCATCTTGATATCATGCCGTGATGAGTTTTGTTGATGTTTCATCATCCAAATTTATTATGCCCAAATTTGTGTTCATAACTCTTCAATTGAATGATCTTTTTAACGATTGAAATTTATTGATTTCATTAATGCAAAAAAATTAATTAAACCTTTCTTTATCACTAACATACAACTCATAGTAGGAGGGTTTTCAGCATTTTAGTTATCATAGAAGCAGTATATCCTGGTAACATATAGAAAAGACAAATAAAATGAGAATATGAGAAATTCAACAAAAGAAACGTGAAGTGTAAATTTACAACATTTTAAGAAAAAGACAAATAGAATCATATCACTACGTAAACAGAAGGAGAAAGAAAGAAATTGAATAAGTTGGAATGTTAGAAGCATTTCGTATAATAAAAAGGAATAATTATTTTATCAATTAATAAGATCTCACCTCAAACAAAGGAAGACAGGTCAGAGTGACAAGCCAAAACAAATCTGACATTTTTGTAAAGGAAGTGAGGACAGAGATGGCGGCTCCATCTATATTGGAAAATGGGAATCGAAAGGAAACTGGAAGAGAATAATGAAGAATATGGTCAAAGTACAGAAATAGGAAAATGGTAGCAAAAATACAACAAATGGCGGAATTTTGTGGAAGTGTTTTGTTTAGACCTTGAAAGTCAACTTTTTTCAGAGTATCGCAAATGGAAATACTGGAAGGAGAGAGAGTAGAAGGGGAGTGGTTTAAATTGTTCAAAACGCGCTCAGCGAAGGTAGATTCCTCAGGAGTGTTCTTCTTTATGGCTCTGAAATGTTCTTGGGTCCTCACTTTGATGCTTCTGAAAGTCCTTCGTATGTAAAAATCACCAAAAGAGCAATCGAGTCTATATATACCCATTTTCTTCGTGGGAGACAAAGAATCTCCGCCCCTCGATAACTGTGATTTTAATATTCGCCCTACTTTAGAAGAAACACCGATATCGTATTGACGAAAAAACTTATTAAAGATATCCGAAACGACTGGAATATAGAGTAGGCTCAGAAATACTCTGGACCTTTCTTCCACGGGGCGAAGTGAAGTCATAGATCTGATATCAAAGGACAAACATATCTTATTATACAATTTAGTATTGGTGGTTACTCCACACCTTCTTCGTGTTAACCGTTTCTCTCCGCGATGATTCCGCCATTTGTTGTTTTCAGAATGGTTTATGATTCTCCAAGGGGTTACCTATATAGGGTGAGTCTTTGACCACTGCGCTAATTTAAACTACTGGTTCATGAACCGGAAAGAAGCATTTTTATTTCATACCACTATTTCCAATTCTGCCCCGTTTCAAAGTTATCAAGCGATTTGAGGATTCAAGTTGGGCTAAGCCACGACAGGATTTCTTTTGAGAATATTTCAGCTTCTGCCTTATGACATTCCATCAACTTTTAGACACATACTTCTTTATGCACACTGTTTCTGTTTGGAGCTCCTAAGTATAATATTTATGTTAAAAACACGTTTTTATTGCCCTTCGCAAAATGTCGCATAACTTCCCCCCAAATCATTATTCCAGGTGAAAATCATACTGAATGGCATGGTTAGTGATTTTCCAGCAGAGTATTGGTGAAAATATTAAAATTCTTGATTTTTCTTCTCAATTTAATTGAACATTTTATGAGAAAAACTCATATCTAATAGTTACTTTTCCAATTCTGAATCTTTCCAATTCTGTAGATCATCAAATCAACACTATAGCCATGTTTTTTATTTTACATATCTATAAAAATTGTATCTGTGTTATAATCTATGTCCTATTTCGAACCTGAAAATTCCAGCGTTGTGATAAATCATAGAATACAAATGTTAAAATGATATTTGTCATGTTTGAAGTCTAAATATATAAAAGCTAGTTCAGTGAAATGCTGTATTGAAAATTCTATTCAGAATTTTTTTTTATCATCAACACCACTGGGTATTTTAAAATTCAGATAGTTTTTGATCATCCTTAAATACTCCATGAAACTTCAATATGTAGATATGTTGTTTATTGATTTCACCTGTACATAAGATCAGAGTAATAATATTGGTTATAATTTCTTTTTGAATATGAATTTCGTGAAGTACGTTTTTTGATGAAAATTGCGATTCATTGCATCAGGGAAGTCTTATTAATTCCCTTAAAGATTCCATTTCAATTTTATTTTATTTCCCTCAAAATATCACAGGGTGCGTCATATAATTATATAAAAATCTCATTTAACCTTGAATTAAACGTGTAAATAAAATACATTACAAATACATATTACCCGTATAAGGCGAACATCAAGTTCATACTTACACAAGAAAATAATACACAATACAATATCACATATATCAATACAAAATCGTGACAACTGGCCATGAATTCTTCCAAAGAGTAAAAAGCATTATCCAGTAGTAATGCCTCAATATGAATTTGGAAAGATCGGATGCCAAGGGACGCGATCGACTGGGGTAGTTCGTTATACATTTTCACCCCGTTGAAAACATGTGTGTTCCGGGACTTTGTCAACCTGTGTCGGGGAGTCAAAAAAATATCCTTGGATTAAGTTTGATAATTGTGAACATCGGAATTCTTTGTGAGGTGTTCTTTATTTTTATGGATGTATAGGAGGCACTCGAATATATAACAGCACGGAACCGTGGGCATTCGACAGCTAACAGTGTGATCGACTCCAGCTATCAGCCTTAAGGCTCTCTTTTGTTTGAGAAAAAACTCTCTGTGCATCATGAGATGAGCCCCAGATTATTATGCCATAAGTCACTCTCCAGAAAGGTGGTTTTTAATCTGTCTCATCGCGAATAATGTGCAGTAGACAATTCGTGCAAAACCATCTATATGTACCGTCCAGGTTAGATTTCCGCTTATCTTCTATCCTGATATAGAAGCACTCTCTGTGTTATTAGATTTGGTGGTTATTAATAACTGTTGTGTCTCACAGTTGAGCTTCGTGTCATTGCTTAAAAACTATTCTTCAGCATCGGCTAGAGATCTTTCAGTTTTTTCCTGGACTAATTTGGGGTTCTTGACTCTATTCATGGGTGAGGTATCATCTGCAAAAGTGTCTCCTCATCTGTGGTGACATTTAAAAGCATATTATCAATGTAAATCCAAAACAAAATCGGCCCGAGTACTGACTCCCTGCGGAACAACCGAGGTTGTAACATCCTAGGTTTTTTCAATACAAACAAAACCGTAGCCTCATTTCACCCTTTGTTGAGACGCCACTGGCTCCTCACGTACCTCGAAGGAGAGTTCATGGTCACAATAAATTCTATATTTAGAATCGGAGAAAGAAAAGAAGAACGTGCCGCACTATCAACTGCCTGCGTCGATCTGCGCGAGTGCGGGAGAGAACAAAAGGAAGGAAAGAATGCAAGATTGTGGGATGTGGAGTTGTGAGAGAAGTAACAGAGTCCCAAAAAAGTGTTAGTGGCTTTGTGTGAGTTCGAAAACGAAGCCATCTTACGTTGAGTGACTTTATATATTCTGCAAGTATAATTGAGAATATTTTGAATGTGATTCGTTGCTTGTTCATTCATTAACCTTTGTTGATCAATAGCATCGAGAACTGGATTGGTTCAGTGAATTCATTATTTTTCTATTATGTTTGTAAATTAATACTGTTATTATGCAATATTATTAGTTTACATGGTTTATTAGGTGATGTTTGGGCCCTTGTCATTGATTCTGATTTCTTTGTGAATGTAATGCTTTGTTGTTTTTGATAACCCTACTTTCTGTGTTAATGTAATCCACTGTTCAAGTTGTATTACTCTGCTTGTTACTCAGGACCGGAATTATATTACCGAGCCATGTAGTTTCATCAATTTTTCAGACTACAAATCTTGGGGTTCGCATGTCAACTATAACAAAGAAGGCCCTACCTTCAACTTACCGCAAGAATTACCTAATTGTACCCAAAGCAATCATCGTACGCTATTCTGCAACATGAATTGCCAAGACCTTCATGGACCAGGATCGGTGGTTAAACTACAGGAACATATGATAATTTCTGAAATCATCGACTAGTAGTGTTACTAGTATGTTTGATACAAGTAGTAGACGTAACCCTTTGAGTGAAGCACCATAATGTTGCATCGAGTGGTGAAAAGCTTTTATTCAATTACTGCTGTTTTCTCGCTTCCATTATGTATATCTCTTATTGTTGATTATGTGTATTTCTTACTGTCGATTATGTATGGTTCTTAGTGTCATGTTCCTTATAGCTATTCTGATTTTATTCACTTATGGTTACTATTCTATTAAGTGATGAGAGATCCTTTGTTTATTTAATTGTATGTTTTCTTGTAATCTTTGTAGAAATTGTCTTATTATTATTCATGTTGTTCTCTTGCTGCTATTTATGTCTGTTTCCTTTCTGTTGATTTATATGTTTTATATTTATATGTTTTACTGTTTTATCAAGTGTTGAGAGCACTTTCGTTTATTTATTTCTATGATCTCGTACTGCTATCTATTTATCTTTGTACTCATATTACATGATATTTCATTTAGGGGTCTCGAGATTATGGACCATTCCTATATTGTTGTATGAGATTTCTTAGCTACCTGGATCAAAGGCCTTGAAAACCCGGTTCCGAAGCCTTAAGGCATGAGAGAATATACTTTTTTTATCAACCGCGAAACTTTCTGTCATTTTTTTCAGGGCCGCCGCTGGAACTCCATGACCTTCCCCGTGTTCCCAATTCCTTAGCTCATACAATATTATAGTTAAGGTTCACATACCCAGGGGAGGTGACCATGACGATGGTCATAATTAGTTGTTTACATATTTGCCATGATTATTATCCTGTTGCATTATTGGAGTATATATTTGCCATGATTATTATCCTGTTGCATTATTGAAGTATACATTTACCATGAATATTACCCTTGTTGTCTTATTGGAGTATATATTTGCAATGATTATTAATTTTTGTTGTATTATTGAAGTTGCCATATTTACCATGCTTATTATTCTCTTTGTGTTATCTTAAGTTGCTCTGATTATTATGATTACTATCTGTTTTGTATTGTTATAGTTTTCTCAGAATTGTTATACTTGCCTTTGCTAGCTGTTAATAATTAACCATTTAGTTTTAAACAAGTGCCCTAACATCACCTAACATAAGGGGTTTTCTGCCTGAGGCTTTCCCCTATATTTTTTTAGACCCTCAATAAAGAGTTGATTGTTTGGGTCTAAGTGTTGTGTTTTATTTACCATCTTTGTTTCCCAATTATTTTCACTAATCTCAATTATCACGAATTTGAATTATTACCTAAACATAATATAGAGTCCTACCCTTGCTAGACGATCACATTAAATGGCCAAGTCTTTCTATCCGGAGTCGTTCAGACTCAGTTCAGTCTACATTCTCCATCTTATATTTCATATAGATATTGTCCTGTAATTTATTTGTACTCATCAAATTTAGGGAAAAACTGCATGAAAAATTCAATTACGATATTTGATTTTGTATTTATTTAAAACAAAGAACTCTTCAAGTTAAAGGTTATGTTTTTTGTCACTGAATAGATAAAATATGTAAAAGAATTTGAGATTAAATATTTTCAATATCACATGATAAAGAATTAAAACTGATCTAATAACTTCGTTTATAAATGATTTTGTTCAAAATTCTCCATAGATAAGTTAGAGTTGCAGTTCTCTTTTTCCATGTTCTATTCTGAAACTAAAACCTTTCCAAATCCACACCACAATTTATTTGAATTTCAAAAAAGTTTTAGTAACATAATCTAGTACACAAAGTAAGTGCTGTGCTATCCCATTGAAATGGGAGAAACATTTACGTTTAATTCATCACTAACAAGACACTCTATAAGTATGCCTTCATCATTTTTATGAATTCACAGAGAAGAAGAAATTCTTCATATAATTAAATAGCAAAATTTTCAATGATGATAATAGTTTAAGAATACAACTGTGGCAGTAGAATAGTAAAGCGGATTCTAGACCACAGTAGTAAGGCGTATTCTAGACCCCGAAGTGATTATGCAATGCAATTGGACAAGCACTGACGTGAAGTGAGGGGCTTTTGTGAAAGAAGGGCCATAAAGTGGTCATGCAAAACACTGAAGTACAGTCAAGAGTTTTTACGCGCTAGTGTTGAACCGGCAGGCAGGACATACTCAAATTTGACCACGGATTCTTCATCAGGAAGTCAAACGAAATCTTTTAGACCATTTGGCTATAATGGTTATGCAATGCAATTGGACAAGTACTGACGTTAAGTCAGGAGTTTTGGCGAGCTTGTGTTGAACCTGCAGGTGGGACATACTCCAATTTGGGATTCCTCATCAGGAAGTCGAATCCAACCGACAAGGACCATTTCGGTAGTTCGAGAATTGTTTTGCAATGGAAAAGGAATAAGAAGTGGGTATGAATTTTCATTCAATTCTATTATTTGGAGTTTGATGTATTTGGAACGAAAGTCCGTCGATAACTTGGCGTATTATATTGTTAATTGTTAATTTCTTTTAATAAGGTATGCGGTAATTGCGACTGTATTTGGAAAAATAGATACGAATATCACATTTCTTGATTGTTGAAGGAATTTCAGCGAAGAAAGATGGAGATTGGGTAATTCATACTTTGTCTACTTTGTTCCGGTTTCAAAGGTCAAGTTAATTCAAACTGTCTCTTTATTGTTGAAGAAATTCCAATCTGTGCATAAAAAATAAAAGATGAAATCTGTTAACTTATTCCTTTCGAGGGTTCCCAACACGTGCATTGAAGAATTTGACCTGTCTCTTTCGATCAGATTACAGGGGGGTTCAATCTGCGACCATCTTCATTGTTGAAACATAAACTATTTGTTATATTCACTTAATGTATTGCATGGAATCTAAATGAAGACTCTGTGGATGGAATTGCATGTTCAAAATGTAAATCTTTTGGCAAAAGTAAATGTATTTCTGAATCATATCAATATTTGAGAAACAATAGAACATGTGTTCTGAGATAAATTATGAAGCGTACATATTTTTTATTTTGTTTTTAATTTTTCCTACATGATAACCTATAGTTTACTTGACAATATGGTAGGAACAATACTACATCAGTTTCATCATCAAAAGTTTCGCATCAAATGCCTAATTGATGTGATTTATTTTATGTCAGTACTTATGGTTTTTGAGTCGATAATATATTATATAATATTCAGTTGAAAAATCTATGAAGATTTATAAAAAACTCAAATTTATATTTTTACGACATGATATAAATGCATAATGATTCCAGAACAAATTATTCAGTGTGAATAGAATCCACTTGATTACAATATATCTTTTCAGATTCTCGTACAAATTCTTGAAAGGATCATATCAGTCGAAGAAAAAGCATGCAAAAACTCAAGTTTTCATGCCATTTCATCTCTTCATTTTTTATAGAAATAACTTTTTTTGCAATTTTCGTTTATAAAATATCTGGGATCTTTATAGACCTTGATCCAAGTCGCGTAATCCATCAGAAAGCTCGAATTTTCCTCAACTGATAATAAATTTCCAACTTCCCCGTTTTATCGAAGGAGGAAAATGTCGAAAATCACCTTTCCGGCAAGAAAGATTTCCATTTTAGATGAATAAATGAGGAGTATTGGAAAATCGAGAAAATGGAAGAGTGGAACAGGAAAAAGAAAATTAATCTTCGTCGGAACCCTGTTAAGAAAGTTTTTCAACTCGAGTTTCGTTCGCATTAGAAATAAAATGAGTAGGACCTACCAGTATTCGTTTTTCGCCAGAAGGAAATAATTCATTCAAGGAACTGGGATATGAAAACTCTCACTATTCAAATTCATAAATGAAAAGAAAATGAAAACGCTCTGATTTTTTTTTCAACTGATTTGATTTCGATACGACTTTGTACTGGAGGAGTGATAACATGAGCATCCTCAGAAAGGAGTGGGTCCTCTATCCACCATCTCTATCCATAAAACTCATGAAATAATAATAATATTTCTATTCATACTTGTACATATATGCTTACACACGTCAAAACGACAAAAAATTAATCCAAGAAAAATCAGAAAGTAACTCCTCACTTGATTTTATTCCATTGAATTTTGTGTGCGATTGTTGGATAATGTATTCTGAAATCTTATTTTCGTGAGTCTTTACATGTAAAAGGCATTGTAAAATGAATAAACCAAGAACTGTTATAATATGTGGGTTTCCTCTGAAAACCTGAAAACTATAGCTCAATCGACCTATGATTCTGATCACCAGGAGTGTAACGCTAGTTCGTCTCATCGTAGTTCACCCTGGATAACGCTTAATGAACTTGCACTGTTGCGATATTCTCGCAAAAAAGCACAGTTCTTGGAATTTAGGGCAGCGGCCGTTACTTCCAAGAATGCCTTCTATCGTACGGAATTTTGGGAATCCCTAAAGCTGAACAGGTACTTTCCATAGCTTAACTACCTTTCGACACGTCCGACCTCTCTCAATTATTCAAGAACATTCACTCTCTACACTTCTCGTTTAAGCACCAAGATGGTCAGTTCTACCAGTAAGTTCTACTTTACCAATTAACTTTCACCAGTCTATAACGGCACTCAGAACTACAAGTTCCTCTTAAAATCTCTTAAAATAATCTGTCTTATGCATTTTTCTCCAGTTGGGTCAGTTGGCTACCCTAGTTCATTGTGTATGTGAATTACTCAGTTGAAATTCTCCTCGTAAAAAAAAAGGTTGTGAATTGTGAACCTGTGACGCAATTACATATCGCCAAAGCACAATTTATCAGTGGAAGTTTGAGTAGCTTTATCCAAAGGGCCTGCATCTTACTTTACGAAGTCTACCTCGACGGTTAGAGCAGAGCTGTGGTGATTTCCAATTCAACAAATAAGGTCAGGTCTTTTTATTATCAAGTAATACTCGAAGTGCCCAAGATTGAGCAAAGAAGTTCAAATCCTTGGTTATTATAGACACCTAAAGACTCTAAATAAACACTTAAGTGCTGTAAATTTGAAAACTATTTTTATCTGTGAATATAATTCTGTTACAACTACAAACTTGTTTTTATTCACCTTGCAAACATCTTTTCTACAAAGGATAATTTTTGAATCTACTGTTATAGTATAACCAGCGACACAGGAAGTGCGCTTCTCTCATTAAGCGGGTGATTATTATTAATCCTAATTTTGTACCCGCACAAATTGGTCCTTCGAGCCGGATCTAGGAATTCGACTTTGGTAGAGTTTGCAAGATTGTGAATTTTGTGTGTTCACACATTCTGTAATTTTGTTCATTTGCTTTCTACTTTGTTAAGTTTCTTTTTATATATAGAACATTTTACTTAAGCTCTATTTAAAATGGAAAATGAATCTTATAATAACCTTAAGTCTAAAAGCTCTTCAAGGCAAAAATGACAAGAACTATCAATTGGTTTGATAAAAACTCTGAACCACAATCAAATCCAAAGGTTTTGAAAAGAGATACCTCGAATCACTCGAGGCTGCTTTCAAAGGTTATAACGAAGTTCAGGATTCTATTGAACTTTTGCCGAATCACGTAAATTTTGATGATGAAAATCGTGAGGAAGTAGAAGTGAATGTCCATAACATTACTGGAAAAATTGAACTCTATATTGAAAAAATATCAACCTCTATTGTTAGATTTTCTGTTCCTCAAGGACATTGTAATATCAGCTTACCACAGATTAATATTAAACCGTTTAAGGGCGATGCCTCTGAATGGACTTCTTCAATTATTTGATGCTATGATTTTATCAAACACGACTCTTTCTGAAATTCAGAAGTATATGTATATATTCAAAGATGTCGTTGCAAGATGAACCACTCAAACTCATAGGAGGTTTAACTGTAATTGATAAGAATTTTGAAATTGCTTTGAGTATTTTGAAAAAAAGTATGGGAAATTTCCTTGTTAGAGACCACTCCGATGACCAAATGTAATGCTGTAAACTTAAGAGAATTTGTAACCAATTGTAAAAGAAATTGGGATTCTTTGCATAATCTGGGTTATTCTGAGGCAGAACTGCTAGAATTCTTTCTCATTTATGTTCTTAGCAAAACGACTGACGTCAATACTAGAAGAGCGTTTGAAACTGAAAGGAATAGTGAACAACTTTAAATCAGTTTTTTGAATTTTTAGAAAAAAGAAGTTTATTTTTGAAAATTTGAGTAATTCTGAGGTACCAGTGATCAATGAAAATTGGAGATCTCCCAATAAAACCTCTCTTCACGTGGCTAACAGCCATGGTACATCCAATTAACAGCAATGCTCTTTCTGCAATGACCTATCTCACAAAATTTATTCTTGCAACAAGTTTTAAGGCAAATCTCTTATTGAAAGGAAACAGTTCTTAAATGCTAAAAAACTCTGCTTCAATTTTCTAGGTAACGGTCATCAAATAACCCAATGTAGTTCTAAAAGACTTTGCATGGTGTGCTCCAAAGAACATAATTCTTTGCTTCATCCCAATCAAAACTCACAGTCTCACAATTCACAAAATTCTTCATATGCGGGATATCATGCTGAGTTTTCTTCTCGCAACTCTAGCCCAAATAATTCGCATTTCAACTCGAGACCAAGACCTCCTCTGTCCTCAAATTCCGGATCTCAAGCCCATCATGAATCTCAGTCCAGCAGGAAGTCGAATATAGTATTACCAAAGGTTCTCAGGCATTCTCTGGTATTTCCACAAAATATAATCATGTTCTTCTGGCCACAGCTAATGTTTACTTATAAAACTCTCAAGGGTACAAAATCAAGGTCAGAGCCATTTTCGACAACGGATCTCAAACTTCCTTTATAAAGAAAGACTAAGTCAAGAAACTAGGTTATGTGCCTTACAACCACTCTACCATAGTTTCAGGAATAGGATTATGCCATAATCGTTCTATAAAAATGATAGATCTCACTATCTTTTCAAATGTTCCTCCACATCAAAAGTTCAAATTGAAATGTGCTATTCTTCCAAATATAACATGTCAACTTCCACAATTCAAGTTGAATGTTTCTTAGTGGAACATCCCTAGATAATTGAGACTAGCAGATCCCAATTTCGCTACACCTTCAGATATCGACATGCTGATCGGTGCCGGTCTATATTATGAATTACTTTCGTAAGGCAGTTTTTTCTTGGTAAAAATCTACCTACTCTTATCAACACCCATTTGGGATGGGTTGTTAAGGTTCATTTCCATCTCAGCAACAGACACAACCTCAGAAATCTTTCTTGAGTGTATCTCGAAATGAACACAGCAGCATTTCCCTGCTGTCTCGAAAATCTGAGGAGTTGGAACTTGAGCAGCAAGTCTCTAGATTCTGGAAGCTAGAAGATGTTTCCAAAGCTATGCCTCTCTCTCCAGTTGATGAAGCGGCAGAAACATCGTTCATCAATACAACCAAGGTCTCAATGGATGGCAGGTTTCAACCATTAAAACCGCTAAAATCTCCAAAGGAAAATCTGAAACTTAGAGATTCCTTCGCCATAGCTCAAAAAAGGTTTGGCAACCTAGAAAAAGATTTTTAAAATATCCCCAATACTATGCACAGTATAAACAGAACCTTCCAAAATGTTATCGTTCTGTTCCTGATCTCAAAATAGGATCCTTGGTTCTTTTGAAGGATGAGGATACCCCACCACTAAAAGAGCCTT
Organism: Micraspis discolor; assembly: GCA_030674115.1. Lineage (NCBI taxonomy): Eukaryota > Metazoa > Arthropoda > Insecta > Coleoptera > Coccinellidae > Micraspis > Micraspis discolor. The sequence continues at coordinate 1,818,274 of JARTUT010001311.1, read as the reverse complement.
TAGCTAGGGTATTCAAGTTTTCCCAGGAAGGGATAAAAATAAGATTAGTAAAGCTGAAAATGGGAGATGGAATCTTTGTTAGAAGTATTTCTAAATTGTGTCCCCTTCCCATATCAGAAGAATCTGAAAATTAGGCTCACTTCTCCTATTGGACAACTCGTATCGTTTTCTATGAACTGTGATTCTCTTGCATTTCTCGTTAGTTGATTGCTTTCTTCTCTCCTTTTATTTTTTCTTTTATATTGTTTTTTATTGGCACGCTTTTTGTTGAAGATAGAAAACTTCAACAGGCAGGAGTATGTTGCGATATTCTCGCAACAAAGAACAGTTCTTGGAATTTGGGGCAGCGGCCGTTACTTCCAAGAATGCCTTCTATTGGACGGAATTTTGGGAATCCCTAAGCTCAGCTACCTGTACGACCTTCATCAATTATTCAAGAACATTCTCTCTGTACACTTCTCGTTCAAGCACCAAGGTGGTCAGTTCTACCCGGAAGTTCTACTTTACCAATTTACTTTCACCAGTCTATAACGGCACTGAGAACTTCAAGTTTCTCTTAAAATCCCTTAAAATAATCTGTCTTATGCATTATTCTCCGGCTGGGTCAGTTAGCTACCCTAGTTCATTGCGTATGTGAATTACACAGTTGAAATCCTCCACGTAAAAGAAAAAGGTTGTGAATTGTTAACCTGTGACGCAATTACATATCGCCAAAGCACAATTTATCAGTGAAAGTTTGAAAATCTTTACCCAAAGTGCCTGCATCTTACTTTACGAAGTCTGCCTCGACGATTAGAGCAGAGCTGTGGTGATTTCCAATTCAGCAAATAAGGTCAGATCTTTTTATTATCCAGTAATACTCGAAGTGTCCAAGATTGAGCAAAGAAGTTCAAATCCTTGGATATAGACACCTAAAAACTCTAAACAAACACTTAAGTGCTGTTAATCTGTAAATTATTCTTATCTGTCAATACATAATTCTGTTACAAACTTGTTTTTATTCACCTTGCTAACATCTTTTTTACCAAAGATAATTTTTGGATCTACTGTTATAGTATAACCAGCGACTCAGGATGTGCGCTTCTCTCTCATTAAGCGGGTGATTATTATTGATCCTAATTTTGTACCCGCACATGCACCTACTAGCAGTTAATCAATCTAAGGATCCCCTGACTACACGACTAAAATTACTAAATCATTGAGTAAGTAATTACGAACTGGAACAAAGTATATGATCATTCGCTGGACTCTTTGACTAGAAATTCAACCTTCTGTCCGATTTTAAATTTTTATTAAAAAAAAATTATGAAAGTATGAAAACATCTCCATTCCTATTGAAATTTGAAAAAAAGTTACCGCTATTACAATCTTAGATTTATTTTAAAATGTTCTTTGGTTTATAACGTTGCTAACCATATGCTATTTACGTAAGTCAATAAAAAAATAATACTGCAAATAAGGTTTTAGTGAGAAGAGTGTCGAAAGTCACACCTAAATAAAAGTACGGATTTCGACACAACACAGCAAGCAAGGAAATTTTACCTGCCCGTTTTAGACGCGTGTGAATTATTATTACTATTTCTGTCCTTAGGTTGGATTGGGTTAGTCGCCGCTGACTTGACCCTACCGTCATTCGAGATTTAACTGTCTCTGCTGTTGGAAGTGTCTGTGCCGCGTTGTTCAGATTTTTAAATTTGTATTTTTTTGTTTTTGTTACTTTTATCGACTTTTTGCTACTGTTGTTTTAATTTTGATTGTTGATATGCCTATTTTCACCAACGCTGAGTATGCTGATATGGTGATGGCATATGGCAAGGCCGATGGTGTATCGAAGATTACCCCACCACGAAACATTCTCGACGACTTATCGACGATTAAGAGAGACTGGAAACTTAAATTTTCAAGAGCCTCGGGTCAATGTGAGGCAACACCATGTAGCAGTTGACGATCAAATACTTCAAGCCTTTGAAGAAGATCCAACTACAAGCATTCGTGTCGTTGCTCAAAGACTCAACTTAACGATTTGGAAAGTTCGGGATAAAAATCAACACGCTTTTCATTACACCCCGGTACAAGGTAAATGAACTTTTTTATTGATAAATTTGTCCTTTTGACTGCGAAAAAATTGCCACAGACAATTAAATTTTATTAATTGTTACAGTTCTTCATGAAGGCGATCCTGCCAGACGGTTGGAATTCTGTAGATTTTTGCTGCACACAGATGTCGATGACAACTTGTTTCTAAAACGAATTTTGTGGACAGACGAATCCTGTTTTAACTGAGAAGGAATAACAAATCTGCACAAAGGCAAATGAGTTTTCAACAAAAATTTAGTGTTAACGTTTGGGCTGGTGTGATAGGAAGACACCTCATCGGGCTACACTATTTACCGGCTAGACTAAGTGGGCCTGCTTATTTGCATTTTTTGCAGAATGCTCTGCCGGAGCTACTAGCCGATGTTCCGGCCTTCGATGAAGACGTGCCCATTGTGTTCCAGCATGTTGCTGAATGAATCAGGTGTTTACCACATATTGCTTTTGGATAATCATTAAATATGTTGATTGAATGTTTGAGCGGTATAAGTATTGCAAATGAACCATCATAATTTTGCAATGGCTCATAAGGGAAATTCCATCCAGCTTCATTTAATTCTCTATTATCACCTTTCTCATAACACAAGAATCCTCCTATTAGTGATACAAATCCAGGGTCTTTAACAGTTTCAACTCAGTACTATATAATTCATTGTTTATCAAGTCAAAGAGAAAAGCACCATAATTATTCACCAATTTCAGAGTTCCTGAGCCTGAGGTTTTTCTGAATTGCCCCCTTATGAAAAGTGTAGATTCATACATAAGAAACCATACATCTGGTCGCTTGATAACAATTTCAATTGTATCATTACCCGCAGGTCGAATATGCCGAGGGACGGTCGAGTTTTCAATAAAAAAATTCTTATCCAGCAAACTAGACATAGGATTGATGTCAAATATAGCAATAACGCCCAGGAAGATCCACTGACAATTACTTCTTATGCCATTTTTACTTGCACCCCCAGGAGGGTCAGTAGGTACTCAGTCTAATTATTGACTTTTGATGCAAACGATAGCTCGCTGTTTCACTAGGAAAAAAATTAGTATTTGAAACTTCTGGAACGAATTAATTCAAGGAAAACAACAAATTCCAACTAGATTAATGATTAGTTTTTGCCCCTTCGAGCTGCGAAGGAAAATTTCGATTAGCCTTTTAAATTTAAATCCAGTTGCTCCATTCCAATTCCTCGACATCTTGGGGCGGTTTTTTGAGAACTTCCTACTTTTCTCTCCCTTCATGGATCACTTGACTCGCTCCTGGACAAAATTTCCCTGGAGATTTTCCGGATTAGAAGCTTTGCTGGCGATTCCTCAGCTATAGGGCGTCTTTGAATAACAGTTGAAAATGCCAAATGAAACAAATCGTGAACGAATAAATGGGAACATATTGGGGAAAACTCTTACTTCATGTCGAACGATATTCTTGAATACTCATTTGTTGTTTTCTTTTTAAAATTAAAAAGTTTTATAGGAAGTGTCATGGAGGCAGTGGTCACAACGATACTCCTTGTATATTAATTATTTTCCCGTTTTTCAGAAAATTCTAGACACAACTCATAAACGTTGTCTCTTATAGTTCATTTCAATACAAATATTCGCTTATTTAATGTTAACTTAATATTATATTATAGTGACTATTTAACTCATTCCATTTATAGTAGTTTTTTTAGAAGTTGCTCACATTATTATCTTACAATAATATTTGATGAGCAGGGTTCAATTTCAAAAATTGTGTTATGTAATTTGGCATCGTTTCGGGCAGTGCAATTTTTCAAAACTGTAAAAAACATCATACCTACATAATATTAGAACAATTAATCTATAGGCATCGTAAACTGTAAAATATTCTGTTTAATAGAGACCTTATTCTTATATTACCTTCTATTACCTTATGTTTTTGGGGTTATGATGTCAATTGATTTTAGAGGTGTCTCATCAAATTTGATTTGTTCTTCTTGGTCTTTGTTGATCATGCAGCTTTTGAAATTTTGTGATGAAAACCGTGATCACAAATTGGCTATATCTTCTGTTTTTTAACTCAGAATTTTTTATGATTATGTAGGATTCTGCAAATTAAAATAAGGATAGTACTCTTAGATCATCTTGCTCCTAAACTCAATAATTCATAAGTTATTCAAGATTTTCTGGAATTATGTTGTACCTGGAGACGGTTGCATGAGAATATTTTATCATCATAGAGGATGAATTATTATCCCATGAATAATTCACGAGTGACAGGTCCTATTATAATTCTTTATCTTCACTTTTCGATTTGACGACATGAAGAGTTCCTTGCCAGTGTCAGTTGGCGTAATATTAATCAAAATTTTTCATAACGGGAAATCATAGAGATAGAATTCAATATCGGTGGGAATTATAACTTCGAACAAAACTTGGGGAAAATTATGAGTAGTTATTTTAATTTGAGATATAGGTTTGTTCATTATTCGTTCATATTTGCATCACATTATCCCATAGTACGAGAAAAGACTATTATTCACCTTATCAGAGTGCTCATAGATTTGTTATGGTTTGAATATTTACTCGCAAGTAGCTCAACAAGAGCGCCAAAGCAATCTGACTTCACGTCGGTGCTTTCTAAATTTTTAATGGTAGGCTTTCAGTTATACACAATATATTCTCGAATACAGTTTCCAACAGTATACATTTTATTCACCATAAATGCTAGATCATGTTGCGAATCCAATGAGAAGCATCCTTCAAAATTTTAGAAGATTTTAATATTTCAAAACTTATTAGAGATTATAGATATATATAGAATATATATATATAGAATTATAGAGTGGACTGATTTCATTGTCGTCATTATCAACTACCCTTCTTTTGTATTCTCTTGATGATCTTGCGCTTTCAAAAACTTTATAAATTTGAACTATATTTTTTGAAGATCTTCGCTTTCATAAAGGGTAAATGGTGATACTTCTCATTGAAAGCCTGGCAGATTCTATAAATAATTCTGATACATTCGCCGTGACTGTAAAGTAGATCTAGAATTTCATTATTTGAATAACTATTCATTTTGCGATAGCAAACAGTAAAAATAGCAACTAAAACTTAGACCTTTCACTTTTAAATTGTAATTTGGCCAATTCACTTCAATGGTTACTATGATTTCATCAAAATATTTATCGAATCTGTTTAGACCCGAATAATTTGTCTTTACGTTCAACATAATTACTCGAAAATTACTGTATTTAGGAGCAAGATCATCTTAGAGTACTCTCCTTATTTTCCTTTGCAGAATCGAACGCAATCATAATAGAATCAGGTTCTAATTCAAAAACCAAAAGTTGTGGCCTATTTGTGATCACGGTTTCCAAAACAAAATTTGAAGCACCCTGTGCTGATATTTACGAAATTCCAAGGCTACATGACCTTTCCATATTCTCCCACTATGATATTCTGAGAACAGTTTTCGTTCAATATTAGTGACTTTTGTTCTTTTATTTCTTTATTTTTTGGAAACCAGTAAAGTTAATACAATGACTTAAACAAAAATTCATTCAGTATCCCCAATCACCTAAGAAACAGAAAGATATTTCTTTTTAAATTTATTTTCTCTATGTATAAACGAAAATACTCATGCTCCAGAAATATTTCAGCTGTGAGAAGAATTTCGAAAAAAATCATAATCCCAATTTTTAAATTTCAACTATATTCAGTTTTCCAAAAACGCCTAATAGGCACTGGAACATGGGTCAACTTCTACACTATTTGGAATGTAAGTGTATCAAGCAGTCTCGAACTTTTTTGGCAGCCTTCGCTATCACTCGGGCGCAATCTCCTCCTCAACTGGTAAATATTATTTACATCCCATTCAGTATAAATAACAATTTTTTTCCTAGAAAGAAAGTTGGCTGCGTTTCAACAGGACTTTGTGTCTTGAACACCTGTTCTTAATATAAAAAGAAATTATATTTAGTAGACAAGAAACTCGATCTCAATCCTCGACCATCTTTAAAAGCCTTCGAAACAAAGTAATCCAACCCCTTCGTCCTCGGCCATCTGTCTCAACTATCCGAAGTTACACAAAAACCCGTTTTTGTCTCGAAATACTTGCGAACTTCAAAGTGTACCTACTCTCCAATCTGTTCTCCTCACCCCCTCGCACAAGACACGGACGAATTAGAGGGTGAAATAAAAGTAGCCTGTCTAAAAACTGAACTCCTTCGATACCCCACTCTTCGGAAGGTCGGAAAAAGTGGAGAGATCGATCGTGGCCTCCGAGACTGCCCGATTTTTCCATGCAAGACGTTGGCCGGAGGGAAAATAACAAATTCCAATTATACACAAAATTAAAATTCATCTCATTGAAAAACGGTTCGAAAGGAACTCGCTGGTTTCTATTAAAAGTTTTTAAGGCAATTTTCACCCCTCGGTAAGGGTGTTTTCATTAAAAACTTAGATTGGACGGTATAACCGATCGATGGACATGATTTCTCGTCTTTTTCAACATACAATTTATTGGGGAGACGTTTTTCCCTCTTGTACATTATAATTTAACAATGGACAACAAATCATGCTAATATAAATAAAAATGATCCAAACATTCATTATCAAAAAATGTAGAGAAGCACTGACGTGAGTTCTCTGGAATACTGTGCCATAATAAATGTGAAAAAACTAACAAACTTTTACCTTTATCCTTATCTTAAATTGAGAATAACCAGACAATGTTCCTTCATTTTCAATCGAAGCTCAAATCCGTGTCTCTTAAGAACCAACCAAAAGCTTCTCAAACTTCCACTGATAAATTGTGCTTTGGCGATATGTAATTGCGTCACAGGTTCACAATTCACAACCTTTTTCCTTTACGTGGTGAATTTCAACTGAGTAATTCACATACACAATGAACTAGGGTAGCTAACTGACCCAACCGGAGAAAAATTGCATAGACAGATTATTTTGAGAGATTTTAAGAGTAACTTGTAGTTCTGAGTGCCGTTATAGACTGGTGAAAGTAAATTGGTAAAGGAGAACTTACTGGTAGAACTGACCACCTTGGTGGTTAAACGAGAGCTGTACAGAGAGAAGGTTCTTGAATAATTGAGAAAGGTCGGAGAAAGTACAGGCTGAGCTTAGGGATTCCCAAAATTCCGTCCGATAGAAAGCATTCTTGGAAGTAACGGCCGCTGCCCTAAATTCCAAGAACTGTCCTTTGTTGCGAGAATATCGCAACACATAACCTCAAAATTGATGTAAAAATTTATATAATCAAATTATTAATTTTTTATATTCATCTTATGTAAAAGAAAAAGATTTTCACGAAATTTGGTGAATACTTACCTTTTTTTGCGCTCCTGTTAACCTGAACAGAGTGTTTATAGATTTCCCAAATGTCTGTATTTTTCGATTATTTGGGTAAAAGTGTTACCAATCGTTTCTTAAGGACTTGCAGATGAAGAATCCGTGGTCAAAATGGATTGTTTCCGTCCGTCCATAGACACGGTTACGTCTGGACGGAATGGGCTAGAGGGCTGAAATTTCAAAGGTAGGTAGGTGGAATGAATATCTCCAACGTGTTCGTTATTGAGCCAAATCCGTTCAATGATTCAGGAGTTATGAGCATATAAACATTGATTTTGTTTATAAATCCTTGAATATTTGTTGGATCTAGATGTAACTGGGAAGATATCTGAATTTGGTTAAAACAAAGAGGCTGGCAAAATTTAGCAGAAATTGACAGACTTGAAAATTTTTAAAATATTTAAAAAAATTCTTCAATTCTTCATATCTCATAAGATATCGGACTTATCCAAACAAAAATTTGGCATGTATGGACTTTCTTCATATCTCGCATACTCTCGCATTTCATTGTCGTAGTTTCTTTACACCAGAAGATATGATTATTTTTCATTTACTTAAACGAAAAGAGAAATGACAAAAAGCCCGTCAAATGTAAATAATAGGTACTGGATGCTTTCATAGTTACGTATTCGATTGAAATGAGTCGGACTTATTCATGAGTGTCAGTTGAGGAAAAATTAATGGAAATGGTTCATTACAGTGGATTAATGTACGTTGTCAATATTTAGAAAAGCACTTACGTAGGTTTTTAGCAGAAAGGAATTTATGCTTCGAACAAACCTGAAGGAAAACTATGAGTAGTTATTTTTAATTTGAGTTACAGGTTTGCTCATTCATCGTAAGGTTTGTAATTGTATCACATTATATATATATATATATTCTTTTGAACTTTTGGCTTACAATATTTAGTTAGCAAACAATAAAGCATATAGATCAGGGGTTAGTGACAGGGTGTCATACAATTCGGCGTATGACGTATGACATAAAAGCCTAGAGAAAAAACCCCAGTAACAAACCCTGGCTCTCCGCCTAAGTGTGAAAGAACAAAAATAAGCTGAAATATATTTTAGGGACTTCTTTGTTCAAGAGTGGTCTTCTATTGATGGGGACAGAGACTTCTTCAAGTTGCCCACATCGAATATCTAGTCTCTAGGCTCAAACATGAAGTAATTACATATAGAGTGGAAACTGAGATATGAAAAATGGTTCACAATAATAGTTCAATTTGCCGCCGCATGGCGTCTCTAGCTTCTCTGATTTCTGATTTTTTGATATTTTCATAACTTCGTCATTTCTGTTTTGATCCTCGTCACATAACATTCCTTTGAGAATTTTGAGAACTCAGAAGCACTTGATACATCCGCAAAGGATCAAAATAGAAATGACGAGGTTATGAAAATATCAACAAACCAAAAGTCTGAGAAGCCAGTGACGCCATGCGGCGCCAAATTGAACTATTAAAGTGAACCTATCTCAGTTTCCGCACTATATGTATTTACTTTGAGTTCAAATTACCTCCACCCCCCAGTGTTCCTTTGGCGCCACCTCCTGGGTTCTCATCTATATATGTCTCATCTGTATACGTGGTTTCAATCCGAGTCGAAGTTGCTACCGACATCTACCTTAATAGTCCGAAGATCTCTTTCTGAAAACATATAAATTGAAATAATCAGAATTTGCATGGAACTTTATTTTGAAATCAACCATAGACTAAAGAATGATTTTCCTTCTAGAGTTGAAAGAAATCGAGAATAAAGGAAACTGTATCAAATTCGAAAAAATCAATAGTTTCTGGTTCTAATTCCTCACTCCAGTATTCATTTGGCGCTACCTCCCGGGTTCTCATCTACGGTTCTCAGTTGTGGTTGCTGGTGACCTCTAACATAAAAGGACTAAATAAAACTGCTTTTCTTCATGAAGATATCTACTGATTCATTCTGTGCTCTGTAGGCGCTGTACTGTTCCTGAAGTAGTTCAAACGTCTCACAATTTAGAAGTTATTAAATGCTTCAAACAAAAGTGTTGATGATTCGAAAATAATGTTTGGTGTGTTTAAACATGCACGATAGATTTAGGTGGACAAAGCGTTTATTAGTTGCTGCTTTATTTTTGATTTTCATACTCTTATGTCGCCAGATTTTCGAAGACAATTTTTTATTTAAAATTCGTAGCTATTCGTAATTGCTAAGATGAAACATAAAGTTTCATATTTTTTCAACCCCGATGTTGGTAATTTCCATTATGGCACTGGTCACCCAATGAAACCACATAGATTATCAGTTATACATAGTCTGGTTTTAAATTATGGATTGCACAAGCATATGTCAGTATATAGACCTTACAAAGCAAGTGCACATGATATGTGTAGATTTCATTCCGATGAGTATATTGGTGAGCTGTGACCAGCCTTCATACTTTTGAGATTGAGAGTAATTTATATGATTTTCAGATTTTTTGCAACGAGTAACACCACAAAATATACAAGCTTTCACTAAGCATTTAAGTCACTTTAATGTTGGCGATGATTGTCCTGTTTTCCATGGGCTATTTGATTTTTGTTCAATGTACACTGGAGCATCTTTGGAAGGGGCTATGAAGTTGAATAACAAAGACTGTGATATTGCTATCAATTGGTCAGGTAACGTATTCCATTATGAAATTATTTCAAATAATTTGCTTATAGATAGATAATGCTATAAATTTGTTTCTCAATTTTAGTACCCTAATAGGTTCATTATTGTATGTAATGTACCCATTGGACTGGACTTTTCTTATCCCCAGTGGGCGCCTTCTGAAGGTAATTTTCTAACTTTTTGTCACATGCAAAGACATATACCATAGACTAGGTGCCAAGCGAGTTTTCTTAAGACTTCCCTGTAATAACAATTAGAGAGAGATGATCTTAAGCGTTTCATACATGAGAAACAGAAAGCGCATGAAGGTTTGCCTGTCACAAGAATGATTGATGAGATTTCAGATAGATGTAAACAAAAAGGAATTTGGTTATGATATCTATGTTAACAAATATGTACATTTTCCTTCTTTTTGAATGAAGTCAATTCATTTATTCTAATTATACGTTTGAATTTACTTCATTGGATCCGAACTAGGTGTTTTGGTAAATTGATTATTGCAGTAAATTGACGTCACGGACATTCAAACATGAGAGGTAAAATATGGGAATATGTAACAAGAGAAAATTAATCCAGGATTCACAATGAAGTTTTTTCGAAGATTTTCTTATCTGGGATTATCTGTAAATACAAAAGCATGTTGAATAAATTGTAAAGGTAACAATCACTCGATTTCAAGTAAGTTAATTTTGTTATTTCTGGTTGAACTTGTCTTTTTGGCGCTCTTGTTCACCCGAACAGAGTGCCTATCATTTTGCCCGAATGTCTGTAATTTTGGAATATCGAGCCGAAAATGGTCTCAATCGATTGGGTTTGACTCCCAGATGAAGAATCCGTGGCGAAAGTTGAGTCTGTCCGGCCGGACGTATCCTCTCTAGCATCCAAAAGGAATCGGCTAGAGTTTTCATATTTTCAGAATAGGTTAATTGTCCAAATATCTCGGTCAAGTTCGTTATTGGGCCAAATCCGTCGGATGGTTTAGTAGTTTTGAGCATCTGAAATTTTGTTTCCTCAATAACTACTAGAATATCCATCCGATCAAGTTGATACTTGAACTATTGTTGAGGAAGGCTGCAACAAAACAGCTCGCAAAATTTCGCAGAAATCGTCAAGCTAGAAGATTTTTTAAAAATTCTCAAAAAAAAAATTTTCAATCCTCACTATCTCATAAGATAATTTTCAGATTTCAATAAAAATTCGGAAATATATTGAGGTGATCGATATCTTACTTAGCCTCAAATTTCATTGTCGTAGCTCTTTTCCGTCTAAAGATATGATCATTTTTTCCATTTACTCAAGAGAAAAGAGAAATGACATACGTCCCGATGATTTTCTTTGAAGTATGGCCATCACAGATCGATATTCGAATGACAAATGCCGGCGGGCTCATTAATCAGTGTCAGTTGGCGTAATATTAATCAAAATTTTTCATAACTGGAAATCATAGAGATAGAATTCAATATCGATGGCTGAAATAATATACGTTGTCAAAATTCAGGAAAAGGGAATTATAGCTTCGAACAAAACTTGGGGAAAATTATGAGTAGTTATTTTTAATTTGAGATATAGGTTTGTTCATTGATTAGGCGTTCATATTTGCATCACATTTTCCCATAGTACGAGAAAAGACTATAGTTCACCTGATCAGAGTGCTCATAGATTTGTTATGGTTTGAATATTTACTTGCAAGTAGCTCAACAAGAGCGCCAAAGCAATCTGACCTCACGTCAGTGCTTTCTAAATTTTTTTTATATTACTTTTGAATATGAAAACAGCTAAGATTAATGGTTTTATTAAAAAAAAAAAATATGCTCAACTTTAAACTCCCGCCAAATTCAACAGTGATCTGTGATGTAAACATCTGTTAGAAAGGTCGTAAATCTTTGAAGGGTTGATGGGTTAACCTTATTTCCATCTCATTCGCGTTCCGTAGTTATCTCTCTCGGAATTAATCCATAGATAGTATGTCAATGGTCACATGTTTTCTTGGTTAGGTTAAGTTTTTTTCAGTTAGTTCTAAGAAAAATTTCTGAATAGAAATTATAAGAAGATACTATTCTTTTAAACTTCATATTCACTACATCTATAATTTCAGATTGCGGTTTACGCTTATTACACTAATGTTATCTCAGAAAATTTGTCCAGACATGACATGCTTTCATAGGTGAAGGATTGTCTACAAAGCAGTTTTGGTATAATTTCTGTTGAAAAGTCTGATTGTGAATTCAAACAGAAAAAAATTTCCCACTGGGAATAAGGAAAAGTTCTACCGTCAATATATATAAGTGTGTTTTGTAAATCAACTGATGATACTAATACTGAACTGTTTTTAGGTAGCATTTTGACTACTGTTTTTTGTCAACTTATATTTGTGAACTGATCAGCTACCAAATGATCATTTGACATTCTATAATGGATTATAATAATAACTTTATTGAATCCGTTAAGACATAGTTCATGTATAGGAAAAGTCATTACAGATATAAAGAAAATTTCAACCACAAAAGAAAATTTAACCACACAAAAAAAACAATGTTTCAGTATATTTCATACAATAACTGAACTCAAAAATTTTATTATAGTCTATAGAAACATGTTTCCAGCAAGATTTCTTCAATTTCCTTCATGAATCTAAAATAATCTAAGTTTTTTAGTCTATTCAATAATTTGTTATAAAATTTAATCCCACTTTACATAGGTGAAATCTCAAATTTGGATGTTCGGTATACAGGGATTGAAATTGTATTCTTATGCCTAGTATTATATTCATGATATTTGGAGCATTTCTTGAGAGACTGAACATTTTTATGCATAAACAATAGAGATTTTGATAAATGACCACAAGGAAAACTAATAATTCTATGTTTTAAAAATGTTGGCCTACAAGACTCCTGGGGTCTCAGACCAAAGATCAAACGAATTATTTTCTACTGAGCAACAAAGACTGCGTTACTGCCTGTTGACACACCCTACAGAATGACATTGTAACTCATGTGTGAAAATGACATTAAGTAATAAACACTAACCAATACCTCAGGCGGCAATATATGCTTGAGACGTTTCAGTGCGTAGAAGGCACTGCTCAGCGTTTTGCACGCAGACTCTATATGACTGCCAATTTATATTTCTATCAATCACCAATGCAAAAAATTCAACACACTCATAAGATACCGATCTTCCAAGAGGAAGGCCAAGAGCGAACTCTTCAGTAGGCTCTCGTTGCTCGAATGCACTAAATCAGTTTTATCGACATTTAGTATCAGGGAATTTTTTCAACACCACTCTGAAAAGTACCTTACAAGCAACTTGCAACTAGCCCTCAGCTCACTCAAACTTGATGCTGTTATCACAAAGGACATATCCTCTGCGAACAATACAATAACCATAGTGACGAAGTAAGTTTTAATGGAGTCTGGCAGATAATTTACAAACAGAATAAACAGAAGCGGACCCAACACAGATCCCTGTGGTACACCCATATGAATTGGATAATCTTTAGAATTTTTTTGATTGATGTACACATACATTTTTCGATTTGTTAAATAACTGTTAACTCGCTATTGAAAAATTAATCTAAATGCTAGATGGTATAAATTTTCCGAGATGAATTTGAACTCCAGACAATCAAAGGCATCGAAAAATAAACCTGCCACAAAAAAACCACCATCATAGCATCCATAATAATAATAATATACTTTATTTCAAGGAATCTCCATAAAAAATTACAAAGATGCCAATGAAATCACGCCCAAACTTAACTGAAATACAATATTTACATAAAAAAAAACTACAAGATTCTCACCACATGAAAAAACTCTTCTAAGGAATATGGTTCGACCCTAATGAGGAGAGTTTTCAATGATTTCTTAAAGATATTCAAGTTCGTCAACACTTTCACATTATATGGAAGAGAGTTAAACAGTTTAATGCACATATAAGATGGATGTTTCTCAGTAACTGCTAATTTATGTAATGGAAAATGTAGGTTAACAGATCGTGTTGGATAGTGATGCTGAGAAGTATGAATTGTAAACTTTTCCCTATTCTTCATAAAGAACACTAAACATTCAAATATATAAAGGGCATACAAAGTCAGAATATTCTTCAACCTGAATACTCCTCTACATGACTCTCTGAACTTCATATGGAACATGATTCTCATAATTTTTTTCTGTATTTTAAAGATAGAGTCAACAGCTGAGCTAGCTCCCCAAAACATTATCCCACATCTCATGACAGACTCTGCATTGGCAAAATAAACTGATCTTAAGCTAATTGAGTTTAAATATTTACCCAATATGATATGATCGTACCATTTCAAGAACCTGTCAATTTGAAGGCCTAAGAATTTAGTCGATTGACTCAAGATAATGCTTTTCTCTGCCAACTGTATTGAATCGTTCAACTCTTTACGGGATCTATCTGTGCTGAATACTAGAACTGCGGTTTTGCCTTCATTCATGAGAAGTCTATTAGAATTGAGCCAATCTTTCACGATTGCAAATATCTCATCCGCTTTCTTACTGATGCTTACAAAATCATTGCCCTCCAATAAAATATTGGTGTCATCTACAAAGCAAGTAAGACATAAATCATTCATAAATAAAATAAACAATACTGGACCCAGTGTGCTTCCCTGAGGTACGCCACTATTAAGCTCTACCTGATCTGACTCTGACCTCACACCATCTACTTGAACTGACACCTTCTGATGGCGACCTCCAAGGTAGGACTCAAACCACATTTTTGCCACACCGCGAATTCCCATATTTTCTAACTTTTAGAGCAGATAAGAATGATTCAAACAATCATAAGCTCTTGACTGGTCAATAAATAAACCCAATCCGAGTTTATCTTCTTCAATTATGCGGATTATTTCCTGAGTAAACTGGAAAATGGCTGTGATCTGAGACCTACCCCCGAAGTATCCATGCTGAGAGTCACTGAAAATATTATTTCCTTCGAGAAATTCTAAAAGCCTAGTTAACATTGCTTTCTCAAATATTTTTGAAAAACATGGTAGAAGACTTATAGGTCTATAATTTTCAACAGCACACTTATCTCCCTTTTTGAAAATTGGTTTTACAATAGAAATTTTCAATTGATGCGGAAAAATTCCATATACAAAGGAGTGATTAATTATATAAGACAGAATACATTTCAATTCTTCACTACAAGACTTTACCAGCCTCAAAGGAATTTCATCATAACCACTACAATTTTTATTCTTGAATTTCCTAACAATCTCTGTGATTTCCTCTCTATCCAAAGTCCACAAGAGACATGCTGCGGTCTCAGTTAATCTACCAATCCGAAATCCATGCTGGCTACTTGTGATAGTAGAGAATTTATTAAGTTAATTCATCATCCTTTCATATACCAGCCTCTCCATCACTTTGGCTAAGGAACTCAATATAGATAATTAGCCACATCATCAATTTCATTTTTGTTCTTATACACGGGGATAACCTTAGCCATTTTGAAAACAGAAGGAAACCTACCTGAAGTCACCAAGGAGCTGATGAGATCGCCAAGATATTTTGAGATCTGAAGTGCTCTTCATGCATCCGATAAGGTTCACAACATCCTCGGACAACTCGGCAAAAAGTAAAAGGTATCATCTGATAGCATCTGTCATACAGGATGTGTACCAGTTTAAGCCATAATGAGAGTTCAGACTGATAACACTGACCATCCAATGGTATGATACACATTGGATTCATAGTAAACGAAGCTACCAAGTCGATAATTTATGAAATGCATGCAGTATGAAGATCAATTAGATGTGTACCCTCCCCATTCCAAAAGAAACCGAACTTTTTAAGTAAACAAAAAACTAATGTAAATTTTGATATAAATTATTTTAAATAATCATTGTCTACCCCTTCTGCATCGACACACAAATTTGCTTGCTCCAACAAGTGGTCAAACGATTTCTCCATGTGCTTTATCGTAATGGTCTTTAGGAACTGGGTCGTCCCTTCTCACTTTCCTTCGCCAAATGCCTTTTAGGGAACATAGAAGTCGCACGTAGCCTGATCTGAATACGGCGAATGATGCAATGGCATAACGTGATTTTTGACAAAAAATTCAGTGCAAAAGACTGCCGATTTCTCGATATTCATGACGCCAAAGTAAAACATGGAAGGAATTATCCACAAATTTGTTCCATCAGTCCGGACTCTCACTGGAGAGTTTTACTTGGGCGTTTGCTAGCAAGAACTCGTCGTAATAATAATAATAGTCTTTATTTCTAATCACTTTATGTTACAACAATATAAACAGAAAAAAGTGAGATAGTGTTAAACACTGAAGATCGCAGTTATCTACTCTGAAATCTTTATATGTGTATGGTTCCATATGAGCCAACATTTTGTACAGGTCCTTTTTGAATATTTTTTAGTTATCTATTTTCTCTATTTAAGGCGGTAACACACCATAGATAATATACAGCAGAGAAACTCTGGGTGCTGAGATGGTTCGCGCATTTTGGGCTGCGCATATCGGCTTGGCCCGCAAAGTCTAGACCGACTGATCCAAATCGGTCTGGATTCATTATCGCCCCTAGGAATTGAGTAGTGGGTTGTATAAGGTGAAACATAGGCGTAGAGTTCTAAAGTTTTCATTTGAAACGAACTTTACCGTTGTGTTAAGGGCCAATTCCAGTAAATTTTTATATTTTTGTACATTTCTAGGAAAGTACCCTTTTCTATTTCGAAAAACCTTTGTATCAACTCCACCTAGAAAATTTGCAATTTCTAGGTTCATGAGGGTTAATATTACTCAAAAATTGATCGAAGTATATATTACAATTAATATTATTTTAGTCACATCACATTTGTTCGAAAACCACAATGAAATACTAGGCAAATATTTGGAAAACCTAACAAATCAAATTATTTTAGGTTAGAATCATAGCCAAAATAAATATACATTTACCTTTCATCTATGGGTTGAATCCGCCCTTAAATAGTAAAATGGCCATGAATGAGCACTTAAATTTAAGTCTCGCTTAAGGGATTTCAGTGCCGCTTAACAGTTGGTGCAACGCGATTTAAGTTAAGGATTCATTTTAAGGAACGCTTAACGCTAAGTGTGGTTGGTGCAAACGGGCCTAATTTTGTTGTGTATATATTAATGATGGCTGATTCGAAAGAAAATAAGGGCAAGTATTGTTCCTTCAAGAATTGTGGTAATCGTGAAGGAAGTTGTAAAGAGAGTTTTTTCAGATCTCCAAAGGAAATCTAGAGGTAAACTTTAAATGAACGGTTTCAATAAATCTGGATGTTATAATTTTTTTATTTTCAAAGGCAGAACAATGGGCACAAGCATGTAAACGAGATGATTTGTCGCAAACATTAGAAACTTTGCATGAAAATGGTAGAGTGTGTGGAGCACATTTCGAAGATGAAATGTTCTCGAACACTGAAAAGAATAGGTTGAAACCAAATGCCATTCATTCTGCGTCATTTCCTGTATTTACCGCGAATATTCAAGTTTTGCAGGATGTTGATAATTCAAACTTCATACAATTTCTTAGAGTACTCCCCTGTCGCTTGTAGTATTTCCAACAGAGGCCGTTCTCAAAATTTCTGAATACGGCCCTGACTATTGGTCCACCGTAATAGCACAGGTAATGTTTTCAAGGTCACAAATTTTGGAACATTAAATTCTAAGGGATGAGAGCAGAGTTTCTCTGCTGTATATTATCTATGCTGTGGCGGTAAGTTGTTGAAAAGTTTTATGCATCTAAATTCCAGTTGTTTCTGTGATTTTGTTAACCTACATTACGGTGTGAACTTGACAGACTAAATGCCAGCACACCGTTTGTCGGAAATACCCGAACGGCATGGTCAGTGGCGTGCGGGTTGAATCAAATTATTTATTGAATAGGCGGAAATCTCGGTAAATATCTATAGGAACGAATTGATATTTGGCACTAGGAAGAGAAGGATAGTAGGAATATGGTGCATCTGGAATTTTTTCTTCCCTTATTATAGTTGTTTTTTCCGACCTAAATAGCTGCTTCTAATTTCTCGGAAACTACCCTGTGAAACATTTTTATTTTCGGGATGAAATTAGATGACTCCAAAGGAAACTCAATACCGAAAAAATTTTCGACTGCCCGATGATCCATCATGTGATTTTTCAATAATATATTCAATATTCAACATCTCGGAAACTACCCGGTGAAACATTTTCATTTTCGAGATGAAGTTAGATGACACCAAAGAAAACTAATTACCGAAAAAATTTTCGACTGCCCGATGATCCATCATGTGGTTTTTGGTTATATATTGGTGTATTTTGGTTTATTTTGAAGTCTTTCAAACCGCAACTTATGCACACTATCCTAAGGGGACCACACAACAATGCCATAACTAAGTTTACTCAAAACGAAGGACTTATATAAAGATCTTATTGCTGCCTCAACTTGGAAGTCTCTGCACGATCTACACAGGAAACCCAACGTCTTGTTTGAAGCTGACATGACAAAATCAAAGTGGGCATGGAAATAAAGTTTAGAGTTGAAGACTACACCAAGATCTTTAATTTGCTCCACTGTGTCGACGATATTTTTATCCATATTGGTATTTAAAATTTATTCCATTAGATTTCCTGGTGAAAGAAATTGAAGCACACTTTCTGTAGCTAATCTTTTAATAATTCTTGTAGCAGTAAACCGCAAACCTCCCAAGATCCTCCTGAATCTTGCGGCAATCTTCAACAGAAATTATCCTCCTGATAATTGTCAAGTCGGCGGCATATAGGAGAAGAAGACAGTGTTGGAAATAGTCACTTATATAATTGATAAAAATCAAAAACAGGAGGGGACTAAGATGCGAACCCTGGGGAACTCCCGAGTTACCCAGGAATGCCGAAGACAGGTAACCGTTCGCACTTACAAGCTGACTACAGCCACGAACTTTTGTAAGATAAATAAAGATGTTATGTTCCCTGAACCAAAAAAAAAACATAAGCCAAACCGAGGATTCCACTGTTGCATTGTATACCTACTGTTTTCAACACACTTTCCCTTAGATATTTTAACGTTATTCAGAAATTGACCTTCCCAGTTTTTTCTCTTATATGATGTTTCCAATTTAGTTTCTTATCAATGAATATTCCTAAGAATAGATTACAGTGAGTTTTGATTCTTCATTTCCAATTAACATTTTTCCTGGGGCTTCTGTATCCGAGTTTGTAGGATTCAATAGAGTAATTTTAGTTTTAGAACTATCGAAAATCGGGTTATTATTGTCCATCCATTCGTATTCGGCCAGAATATCGAGAAATCGGTAGAACTCTTCTCCACGATAATGCACCATCCGATCATTCGCGATTTGTAACTAAATTTTTGGTCAAAAATCATGCAACTTCTATCTGTTCCTTCAACTGCATTTGGCGATGAAAGGAAACTGGCACGCATCCATTGAGGCCATTGAGAAGGTGACGACCGACGTCCTAAAGTCCTTTCCAATAAAGGGCATGGAGAAGTCGTTTGACAACTTGTTGGAGCGTGCAAATTTATGTATCTATGCAGAAAGGGAATTAATAAAAATGAACATTGGTTTTTTATTTTTTTTTAAAGTTCATTTTCTTTTGGAATGGAGGGTGTATTGATGTTTTCTCTATGCTCTCCAAGTCGTCTATAAATCAACATACACTGATCAACAATTGCTAGGGATCACTTATGAAGTTCTCTTCATTTGTATTTTTTTCAAGTTATCTCGTGAATATCTGTACATTATATGTTCTCTAAGGAAAAATTAAGATGTTTTGAGTTGATTACATCGAATTTTTCCTCACTTCATCGGCTCTTGTTCACAAAATCGATTATTATCTGTAGGCTTTTACAGGTGGAGTGAAAAGCAATGTGGTATTTGTTATTAAATCTGTTTTTTTCTCTCGTTCAAACACATAAGGTGACAATAATTGAAGAAATGAGAACAATATCAGCTTATCAGTCATGCCGAGAAAACGTTTGGCTCCTGTGCAACTGGATCAAATCATACGGTGGATACAGGAGGGTTTGTCCCAGCGAGAAGTGTCCCGGCGGTTGAATGTTTCGCAAAGTGTCGTGAGTTGGCCTTGGAATAGGTTCATCCAAAACGACTCAGTAGCTTATGTTCATGGGGGAGGTCGGCAGCGCAGTACAACAGCTGCCCAAGATCGTCTTTTTCATTCTCAAAGCTAGGAGAATTCCCACTTACCCGGCGTCGCGGCTCAATAGATTACTGAGATTTGCAACAGGAGTTCTAATTTCGAGCCAGACTGTAAGACGACGACTACATGTTCGTGGTTTGAGAGCACGTAACACGTAACAACATCCCCGTTTGAATAGGGAACACTGGGTTCATCGACGGCAATGGTCTGAGGAGCACCGCAGTTGGACAGTTGAAGATTGGAGCCGATGTTTATTTACGGATGAGTCTAGATTTCGTTTGGTCAACTCCGATGGACGTATTCTTGCTTGGGGGGAAAGAGGTCGAAGGTATGCAGAACAATTTATGGTACCCACAACAGCTTTTGGCGAAGGTTCTATACGTGTATGGGGAAGCATTTGTTTGAACCAACGCACGGAGGTAGTTGTTCTGCAGAACACCACAATGGCCAGCCAGAGATATCACGATATGATTATTGAACCCATAATTGTTCCGTTTGCGGCTGCCTTGGGCGAGAATTTCATTTTAATTGACGATAATGCCCGTCCACACCGTAGTCGTCTGGTTAATGAAGCGCTAGAAACTCATGCTATTGATAGGATGGACTGGCCAGCTCGCTCTCTAGACATGAATTGCATCGAACATGTCTGGTCTGAGATGTCAACCTTAGAACAACCGATCAATAACCAGGAGGACATTTCTAACGCTTTATGGGATATTTGGACGAATTTGCCCCAAAATTTTATAAATCGTTTAATTGAAAGTATGCCTCGTAGGTTAGAATGCTTGAGACGAGCTCGTGGGGGACCAACTATGTACCAGCTTAACCGAAACTTCAGCCTTCTTGTGGTTTCATCATAAAATTTTTATGTTATTCAAACACAGAATTTTAAGTGTTCCTAATAAAGTCTTTTTTTCTCTCCAACTTTCCATTTTTTCATTCTTTTCTCAAGTGAACCACATTATCAACTGAAAATACTCTGATATCTGACTAAATTTATAATCTTAGAGCTAATAAATAAATTTAGAAAAAGTAAGTGATCCCTATCAATTGTTGAGCAGTGTATTTGTGACTCAACTCGAATAGTAGAAAACTATCTGTCAAGTTTACACTTTAATCAACAAGTATTAATAGTGTTTTGCAGATGTTATCGTATCAATAATCTGAAATGCAGTCAATGCAGATATCTCAGAATTCAAACAAGTTAGGTATAGGGAAACATACAGAAAAATTGTAGGGTGTATTGCAGTATTTCTGAATCATCGGGGTCACCAATGTAGGTTTTCTATCTCTACGCGTTTTGTCCCTGGCCCACTCTTTTGGTCTCACCACTATGGCTTGTCTGCCATAATAGGACGTAGAGGCAAACGAATTCTCTCATCTCGCCAGTTGTACTTTGATGAATGTTACACATTCGATGACCACTGGTAGTATTTGAATTCGGCGGAAGTCATATGTTGTCGTATACATCTGCAGAGAAAATGAGTCTGGTTCCACTCTTCAAGATGTAGATGGCGCTCTTTCTGGACATGTCTGGAAAATTCATCACATTCTTTGTTAGGACTGGCAGCCTCCTTCAAGACTGTCAGTGCCACTCTGTGCTGATGAGAGGCAATCACCTCGAAACCGGTCCACAGTTGCACTTGAGGTCTTTATTCTCTGAGATTACCATATGTCAATAATGACTAATTTGCACCCTGGAATGATGTTTCTTTATAATTGTCGTTCTTTTTTAACATATTGCCATCCCATGCCGGCTCAATAGGAATTAGGAGAAATCATTCTTTTTCTCATTAATAATCTTAATACACATGGTACCACAAGGTACAGTGTAATTCTGTTTGCTAATAGGTTTATTTCTTCATTGTTCCAGGTGGACTACATCATGCTAAAAAATTTGAAGCGTCTGGATTCTGTTATGTAAACGATATTGTTATAGGAATTTTAGAACTTTTGAAATATCACCCTCGAGTTCTTTATATCGATATAGATGTTCATCATGGAGATGGTGTTCAAGAAGCCTTTTATTTAACTGATAGAGTTATGACTGTCAGTTTTCATAAATATGGCAATTATTTCTTCCCAGGTAAGATATTTTTATGTATTGGAAACAAAAGCCTATGCGCAGAAATTCGGTTACTTTTTTCCTGTATCAAAAACATGTTTTCTGTTAAGAGGACTACTTGAGTTTTGAAGAAAAGCCTGATATAAAAATTTTCTGCATGTTTCTTCCTAATGAATTAGTCAATAGTTCCTAGATTTACGTAGTAAAATTTTTCTGCCAGAAATTATCTTTTGATACCTTCAGAGTGTCAGCTATCTCGTGCAATTTCACTTTGTGATTGCCCATTATGCTTTTCAAGGTTATTTCAATGTTTTCCGGAGTAACTGATTCATTTGGCTGCCTATAGCGTTTAGCATCATGAGTGTCGACCAACCACGTTTGAAATTATTATCAATATATTGTTTCTTTATTTTTATTTAAAATAAATGTACAGCATGAAGATGAGTTTAATTAGTGTCAATAATTAAGTATATAATTATACTAAAATTATCTGATGAACTATATGGTTCCATATTCAATAAGTACTTATATATGCTCCGTTTGAAGTATTTTGAATTTTCCATCCTCTTCATGTCTGGCAGGAAATTCTGGAGTTTCAAGCATCTATATTCTACCTATTTCTTACTGGTTGTTAAAGTAAACTTAGGGTATATGTAGGCTTCACTCCAGGTTTCATGGATATCGTATTTCGTCTATTTTCGGGTTAGATGTTCGTATTTGGAATTTCCTGTTTATTTGCATTTTCTGTAGTAGAAATATTTTATTGAATACTTCTGAGTAAACTCGATGGATATGTTCAAATTGTTCGTTCACATTTTTTTTTCAATTTTATATGAGAATGTCCATTTATAGTTACACAACTCATTCTTGAAATATTCTATGTTTACCGTGAGAAATTGCGTTTATATTATATTTCATTATGAATTCGATAATAGGTAAAAACTATTTTTTTAGTGGTATGGTCAGAGATATGTGTTTCAATAACACAGTGTGTGGAATTTCAATATTTGTGATGATAACACCATCAACACATGACTTTGAGCTCTTGGATATTCGAGTTGGCTGATTGTTTTATGTTGATTGTAACTAATGAATCAAGAAATTGAAGTCTCCTACTTGATGTTTTGTGTAATACTGGTTCTATAGATGCAATTATTGTTTCAATATTCCCATTATTGTATACTACAACACAGACTTGTTTAATCTTATTATTATAGTATTCAACTGCTCTTCACTCATATTAACCTATTTGGATTGTTTCTTGATATCCCTTATTGAACTTGTAAACCATCTCTTACGTAGCTTGCCACCCCTCTATGTTCTTTTTCTTATAACAGAATTGTGTGATAAGTCTATTGTATGCCATCGTAATTGTTCCTTTATCTTCCAATGCTCTGAAAGTATAGCATAGTATTAACACCTCTTTATTCTCTTTCATTAATTTCTCATGTTATCTCTGGAATTGCCTGTTGAGCATAAATTTTGGTGTAAAATGCCGAAAAAAGCTTTATCATTTCAAAACCCTATATTCATCGTGGAGATTAAGTATATGTAGACAAGGTATATCGGGTGAATCCACAAGTAGCAGAAGGAAATAAAGAAGATGGTACTTGCCGACACGTGTTTCTTCTAATTGACTTCGTCAGTGCAAGGTATGTGTACCCCTATTATCTATTTTGTCTTCCAACCATTTCCTTATTTAAAAGGTTACCTTGCCCTGACGAAGCCAATCAGCAGAAACGCGTGTCGGTAAGTAGTAAGTTTACATTTCTCATTTGTTTTCATTTCTTTGTTTCTTTCTGCTAGATCTTTTATAATTGATATCGTTTCTACTTCCTTCGTAGTGGATGCTGTTCTCCACTTATATTAGCCTCCAATTTATTGTTACTAGGAATTATTTCTTCCGGAATCTTTTGATTCTTATATTTTGCCTCCAAAATTCTGGTTCATATGGTTCTTTCTTTATGTATGGGTCCGATAATTTTAAATCTCTTTAGCTGATTGTAGTTTAATGGAATTTTCTTTGTAGCTATTTTCACTTTTACTTTTATGTATGCCTTGATATCATCTTCTTTTGGTTCCCTTTTTACACTGTTTATGCATATCCATACTATTTTACCCACTCCTGGAAATTTATCACTTTCCTGAGAGGATCCTTCCTGATCTAATATTTTCTTGAATTTACTAGTTCTTTTCCTCGGATATATAAATCCATCATTTTCGTTATTTCCTGGAGTATTTTGTTGGATGCTTCTTGTTAGTGTGTCAATTTCTATCGCTTAAGAAAGTGTTTGTGAACTATTTGATGTTTGTTACTTATTTTTGTTGTTTGCAACATTATTTTTGATAATATTGACAAATGAACCCGATCCGTTGACATCTCTGTAATTCTTCATCTGTGCAACTATTGAGTAGTTCATTTATTCACCGTTTTTGGTATGTATTGTTGATAGTTTCGGTACTTTGATAGTAGACATCTCAATAGTTGGTATAAATACATTTTGACGGGTGTTGGTAGTATCTCCTCAAATTACTCCTGATAATACTGGGTTAGGATTTTTCATTTTGTTGATCTCTTTTTCAAAGTTATGTACTTTTTCGGTTTCAAGCATATTATGTGCGCTCTTGTTCAGCTGCTTATTGGCTTCTTCAGGGCAAGGCAACCAAGAAACCAGGATAGGTATGGAAATGAATAAATATAAATGAAATAACAACAGGTGACCACAACAGGAGCGAGCATCCAATTTGTGGCTTCAACCCTAGATACCTCCGGTTTTGGAGGCTAAACGGAGCATCGCTACGATGGAACCAAGTTTAGCCTCCAAAACCGGAGGTATTTAGGTTGAAGCCTTTATTCTAACTGAGGGAAACAATTTTGTGCTGACAAAACCACAAACTGAGATTCTCACAGAATACATCTCTATATGTAATTACTTTATGATTCTCATTTCGTTCCGTCAGAAATTAGAATTTTTGAAATATACCTAGGTACATGCGCACATTTCCTTTTTGAATATAATGGCTTTCAATCGTTCATTTAAAAAGAGCTTATAATCCCATTTGTAATGAACTTTGATATAAAGAGAAATCTTGATTTTTTTCTCGTCTAAAATTACGAATTTACCAGAAATTGCGTTTTCAAGCGATCGTCGTTTAAGGGTTGGTAGCATTTGTGATCCACAAAAATCCTCAACTGGTGCCTCCTCTTGAGTAGGGACTGATTCGTACTATACTGGAACTGTACTGGGATTGTTCTGAAAAAATCGGAACGGAGAACCAATTTAAGGATTTGGTCCAAAGATCATCAGAGAAAAACCCGAACACGTTGCATTTGGCAAAATGCGCCAAATCCTAGGACTCTGTGAATCGGTTACAACAGAAAATTTGAATTTAATTCTCTTGATGATATAAGCCACAAATTAAAAAAAAAAAAACAACATAGATTCATGAATATCAGTGAGTTATTACATTTATGTATTTGTAATCAACATATCCAAGAACAAATGTACCGTCCTGGAAATCCTTGATAGTATTAATTTATATTCATTTAACTTGATACCAATTTATGCAGGATTCAAAACTGCAATTTCAATATTGTTTATTTCTGTTAACAGATGCAGATAAAATTCAAACATTTCAAATTACTAATTCGAAACAAATAGGTTAACTGCTCCCTCCTAAGGCGGTTCTACAGCAAAATCCTGAAATGGTCCCGAGGATAGTCCCAGAACCGTGAAAAAATAAAACGGAAAATAATCCTGATATAACCCGAACCTCGGACTACTCGGTTCGAAAATTGTCAGAGAAAACCGGAACACCAAACACTGAACTCCACATGTCCTGGAACAGTCAGATTTTGAACCCGAATAAAGCCATTGCCCTTAGCGCTCGTTAGACTGGCCGTTAACTTTTCCGTAAACTGAACATATGGTTATGGATTATGCTCTATGTCAGACGTGATGACCATAGGTTAGTTCTACAATTAGAAAAAAGCATCACAATCCAACCAGTGGTTTGCGAGAAATGTACTTTTTAATTTCAGCAATTTTTCTGGTGGTGCGTTACTTTTGCTGCTCAGCGTATATTGTTATACGGCATTTCTGTTTACGATTTTTAGGATGTTAGTATTAGGCAGTGTTACAATTGCCTTGGATAGATTATCACCGTATATAATCTTCTTGATGCCCATAATACTAGTTTCTGGTTCATAAGCTCCGCTCACAACCAAGTTATTATTTTTCTTATCCGCTTCGATGGCTTCAATTATCGGATTAATATGTCCGATTTGAGAAGTAAGTTCCTTATTTTCCTATTTTAATGTTTCTATCATATCAACCATAACATTTTACTTCTAACGTTCCTCTACCAACATTTCGCTTATAAACGTCTTTGATTATTTCATGCCGTTCACTTCATTACGCAGGTCTCGGATGTTCTAGTTTCATTCAATTAAAAGAACGTGTATTGACCTGTAGTTCGTTTGATTGTCACTTAGCTTAATATCACGATTCTGAATTGTAGGAGTAGGAGAGGTGTTGTGTGACGTCAGTTTCCTTTGATAGATGTTTATCAACTGAGGAGCAATGGTGTTTATAACCTCTCCGTGACTTCTAGATTTGCAGATTGCAAAATATTGCCACTGGAAGTCGTTGAATTGGGACTCATTTATGATCGTATGAATCTACAGAGAAAGTGAGGTCGGTTCAGCCTTGGAGATATAGATGGCGCTTTTTCAGGACTTGTCTGGAAGTTTTGTCTCATTCTTTATTAAGACTGGACGTCTCCTTCAAGATTTCAGTGCGGCTCTCACTCCGAAACCGGTCCACAGTAGGACTTGAGGTCTTGATTCTCTGGGATACCCTACGTCAATCGTGACTAGCTGGCACCATTGAAACGATAGTTCTTTAGAATTATTGGTTATTTTTAGAAGATTTTAGTTGAAATGCCTATTAGATGTTTATGGAAGACTCATATTTGAAATATGGAAATTGAACTTATGGTATTGTTTGTTATAATCTACAGAGCTAAAATATTATCAAAGCCCGGGTTTTCCCGGTTATACAAGGTGCGAAATTAGTTTGTCAAAGAAATTTTTGACGCTCTTGTTCACTTGAATTTTACTCTCAAATTTTACCGAATATTTGTAAATTTCTAATTTTTTGATACAAATTGTAGCAATAATTTTGGTTAAACCAGCTTTTGTCCTTCCGTGAGCACGATGATCTCTGAAGAATGATCTTGAGTTGATTGGTAGTTTCTATGTAAAAGGTAAACTTTTTAGAATTACTTTCTTCAAAATAAATTTTTTCATTATACTTATTAGTTCTTATTTAGATATGAATCATGCCGATTAGACAGTGAACCATCTCTGCGCTTTTGATAACTTGAACAGATAAGCAATAATTGATAAGATGTGATTTTTGAATGTTTGAATAATTATTCGCAAGTAGTTAAACAAGAGCGCTAAAGCTATCTGACTTCACGTCAGTGATATATAGGTTTTTAATAATTTTGTATTCAATTATTTAATTGTAAACATCGCCATAAAAAATTCAATTGTAGGCACTGGAGACATGTACGAGATAGGAGCAGAAAGTGGAAGATATTATTCAGTGAATGTACCCCTAAAAGAAGGCATCGATGATCAGAGCTATTGGATGGTGTTCAAGCCAGTTATATCTAACGTCATGGAATTCTATCAGCCCACAGCCATAGTACTTCAATGTGGAGCCGATTCTTTGGCCAATGATCGGTAAATCGAACTCAAAGTCTTTCTGAACATTGAATGAAAGAATCGATCCCATATCCCTCAAAGATCAGTGCGGCGAAAACAGTAAAGATGAAAAATACTCAATAGAAGTATTCTGCAGTGCACTGATGCATGCATCTGTCGTTGAACAATATTTGAGGGATATCTCTATTAACTCTCCTCATTTCTAGTTATTTTTCCTTATATTTATAAACACACTACAATGCTTTTATTTTAGTTTAGGTTGTTTCTCGTTGAGCACGAAAGGGCATGGAGAATGCGTGAAATTTGTTAAGAATCTCAATGTTCCCACGCTGGTAGTGGGAGGTGGAGGGTATACATTGAGGAATGTAGCTAGATGCTGGACTTACGAGACTTCTCTGCTTGTAGAAGAGCAAATATCTAATGAATTACCATTCACCGAGTACCTTGAATTTTTCGCACCAGATTTCACACTTCATCCTGAAGTGGTTACTAGAACTGAGAATGCCAATAGTCGACAATATTTGGAAGCTATAACCAAGTGAGTACATTATTGTCCCAAACTCAAGTTGAATTTGGCGTTTCAGTAAGAATGTAATATTCCATTCAGCAAACGACCTACCACGCCAGGGATGTTTATGTAACAATGTCTAAATTTCTCGGTTGAGTTTGCTTTTTTTTTTAGCAGAATGGGTCCAATGATGATGCGATAAGGGGTATCTAAAATTTTGTTTCTCTTATTTTTTCAACGATTCTCAACTTCACATTTTAATCCTATTATTTTTTTTTTTCAATTTGAAGGATTTCATTGTTTTTATATCCCTACGCGTTTCGTCCCTGGCGCACACATAATGGACACTTCAGTATGGCTTGTGTGTGCCATTGAAGCTAGAGATTTGTTCTTTGTGATATTTGATAACGGGAGACGCCTGGATTTCAACCTGGCTCCGGTCAAATCTCGGGTATTCAATCTAACCACTAGGATACCCGAGACCGATGTTGACATACGCTATGTGACATCTCATGAAGAATCGCCACATGACTCCTCCCAGTGGTGGAAGAACGAAACCAGAGCGTGTTCTTGGTTTGTCGGTGCAGCCGAGTGATGCCACCCATGCGATACCTTGGCAAACCAAGGATCACGTATCGTACGTGCTAGGAAGAGTGTCAAGAGTTTGGTTAACCAATGTGGGTGCTTGGTCTGAAAATAAAGTTTATCTTGGGCAATGATGGGACTTGAAGTGGAGGAGCTTTGTTCTGCAAATCGGATGATTATGGACCTCTTGATGTGGGCAGCGTAAAAAAGTTACTTATATATATATTCTTATGATCTCGGTTCACGAGTTCGGCCTTTTATACTTTTTCGACCGAAAATTTGTTACGCCAGTAGGAATGCTGTATTTTGGATACATTTCTCTTCGAATATTAAGGATGTTTTCGGTTCCGTTGTGTTTATTTAAGATAACTCTATTTAGTTCGAAATCATCGAATTTCTCAATATTATTTTCGTTGGATTTCCTGATATTATTTCGTAGAAATTATTTGAATTGCCGCTGATGAAATCGATTAATTTCCTACAAATTTAATGATGAAATTTCATCAGAAGATTAAAGTCCTTGAGAGAAGAGTTAATGAATTTAAACAGAGGAGTGGACAAAATCAACCTACTGCTGTAAATGTCCCAGAAATGATTAATGAATACTCAAGATTCGAAAACAATTTTGGTTAGATCAGAAAGAGACATTTTATTGTTACAGGGTTAAATGGAATTTCTTGTATTTTTGATATTCATGTAAATATTTTTTTTTCTCTTATTATGCCAGAAAAAGCAATTTTAGTGTATTATCAAAACGTAAGGGGGTTAAACACTAACAGGAGTGTTTTCTATAAAACACATTCAACCTATATGTATATTATTATAACTGTAACTTGGTTCAAGAGCGACACTTATAAAAATGAACTCTTTTCAAACAGTTATTATGTGTACTGTACTGTAGAACATTCATGATTCTGATCTAAGATGATTGATAATTATTGGTGTATTAATAAAAGCCAACTCAAGAATCAAACATTGAAATAGTCTTGTATTTTATTGTCGTAGTTATAGATTTATTGATTTTTAATATTTTGGAAATGAATCACTTAAGAGCACATTTCTTTTAGGTTTACTTATGATAATTTGAAGATGTGTCAGCACTCTCCAAGTGTTCAAATGCATGATGTTCCCGGTGACGCTATTCAAAAAGACGACAAAATTAAAGATGAGGAGGATCCCGATGTGAGGATTAGTCAGGATCTGGAAGATAAGATGGTTGAACCTAAAAACGAATTTTATGACGGGGATAAAGATAACGATAAAGATGAACCAATGGAAACTTGACTCTTTTTCAAGCTTTGCTATTAGTTCACTCGAATTCAATATGATATGTCAGTTCTGATGTGAATAAATCTTTAGTGAAACATTGGGCCCTAAAAACAATGTTCCTCGTATTGAAATAAACTTATGATAAGATAAATTTTTTTGTTACGAACATAAAAATCATCATTAAAAAAAAGGTTAATATACAGGGTGGGCCATCCATAACATTCCACCTCGGATTTTGAGCTTTGGGGTGGAATAACGAAAAAACCTAGGATAGGTCAAACTTTCTTGGAAAACGGACAAATAAGGGGGTTCAAATGAGTTTGATATCACTACCCCTCTTGCCGCAACCCCTTACAGCTCTCATTTTTGAATAGGGATTAGGGGTTGAGCAGCATCTTGTTGGAAAGGCAATTCAATTTCCTGCATGAGTGTATTTTTTCCCATCGTTTTATTATTATACAGAGTGACTCGGTACTCCATCAATAACATTCACACACCAAATTTGGATCTTCGAGATAGAAAAAACGCTCAGATAGGTCAAAAGATGAATTCGATATATCTACCTCTCTAACTACCACTTAGAAAAATCAAGCGAACAATAATACATCCGCTCTTATTTTACGAGTCCGCAAAGCAGGAAAACGTAGATCCGATCTCATATAAGTTGCGGAAAATTGTTCCTGTGGGATGTCAATCTGTCAGTCCTCATAGGTATATAGTGACCGCACACAAGAGGCATACTCAAGATGCAGCCGTACCAGACCGACATACAGATGTCTTAAGGTATTGGAATCCCTAACTCACACGAGTGCCGTAAAATGAGCCACAAGACCCTCATTGACTGTGGTCAATGTGCGCCTTGAAGGACATCCTATTGTCTTAAAATACACCTAAGTCTTTCACGATGTTTACAGTAATTGTCGCCTCATTATTCTGACAGTAGTGCGACACAAATTGCTGTTTCTGTCTGAACACACTCATATTCAGTTTTTCATAAGATGTTCGTCGGATCTGCATAGAGTGATCCACGAGAAGATAGCTGCTGACCTCAAGTCAGATATTTTCTACAAAGTTTTTCATAAATTCTCCTTCGTTCATATGAAGAAATCTTGTTTTATAAAATTTTCATGACTTTTTTTTGGAAACTACGCCATTGATTTTTCTTTTTACCAATACTCTGGACACAACATTTTTTCAAACGATTTTCCATAACTCTTGATATCTGCACTATCATTCACACTAAAAGGTTAGTGTGAGCATTGGAAAAAATCCCTAGTGGAAGCTATCCAGATCAACAGGGGTATCTTCTTTCCATCTGAATAATCATGAGAAACATAGGAAATTAGCTGTAACTTTCAATGATCCTCCTATCGACTATAATTTCTATAATTTCTATCTGAAAATTAAGGACTTTACTGGATCATCTTCTTGGGGTGCTGATGCTTCCACTCTAAGCACAACATCTCCAGTCTTAGTCTTTTCTGCAGCTGAGTATCGTTGCACTGTTTGGTTTATAGTGCATTTTCTTGAAATGTGTCATAAATTTGAAAGGAATTTGATACGTATTTTTTTTTATTTGGTTCTTTGTTATGCTTTTGTCCT
The DNA here is from genome assembly GCA_030674115.1 of Micraspis discolor. Taxonomy (NCBI): domain Eukaryota; kingdom Metazoa; phylum Arthropoda; class Insecta; order Coleoptera; family Coccinellidae; genus Micraspis; species Micraspis discolor. Next base: position 1,786,289 of record JARTUT010001311.1, on the reverse strand, counting down.
TTAATTTTCAGATTCGATGTGGGCAATTTGAAGAAGCCTTTGTGTTTATTAATAGAAGACAACTCTTGAAGAAAGAAGTCCCTCAAATATATTTTACCTTTTATTTTTACACACAAGACTTATATGGGGAACCAGGTTTTTTTTACTGGGGTTTTTTCCCTAGGCTGAAATTGAACTCTTAAGTATATTAATTCCCAAATGGTTATTTTTTAGGGCAGTAACATGAGTCTGCCTACCAACAATTCCGCCAATACGATTACCAGTCTCAATGGTGACCAACAACATAAATATTTTATTTGGCAGTAGATGAAGGTAATTTGTTTTTTTTTTTCAAGAGTAACTGTTACATGTCAGGAAAAATTGTCGTGTCATTGTATTTCTGTAAAAGTATTGTTTTGAGATCAGAGCATTTAAGTGTGCTGAAACTATTTTCTCTTATTATGCCAGAAAAAGCAATTTTAGTGTATTATCAAAACGTAAGGGGTTAAACACTAACAGGAGTGTTTTCTATAAAACACATTCAACCTATATGTATATTATTATAACTGTAACTTGGTTCAAGAGCGACACTTATAAAAATGAACTCTTTTCAAACAGTTATTATGTGTACTGTACTGTAGAACATTCATGATTCTGATCTAAGATGATTGATAATTATTGGTGTATTAATAAAAGCCAACTCAAGAATCAAACATTGAAATAGTCTTGTATTTTATTGTCGTAGTTATAGATTTATTGATTTTTAATATTTTGGAAATGAATCACTTAAGAGCACATTTCTTTTAGGTTTACTTATGATAATTTGAAGATGTGTCAGCACTCTCCAAGTGTTCAAATGCATGATGTTCCCGGTGACGCTATTCAAAAAGACGACAAAATTAAAGATGAGGAGGATCCCGATGTGAGGATTAGTCAGGATCTGGAAGATAAGATGGTTGAGCCTAAAAACGAATTTTATGACGGGGATAAAGATAACGATAAAGATGAACCAATGGAAACTTGACTCATTTTCAAGCTTTGCTATTAGTTCACTCGAATTCAATATGAAATATCAGTTCTGATGTGAATAAATCTTTAGTGAAACATTGAGCCCTAAAAACAATGTTCCTCGTATTGAAATAAACTTATGATAAGATAAATTTTTTTGTTACGAACATAAAAATCATCATTAAAAAAAAGTTAATATACAGGGTGGGCCATCCATAACATTCCACCACGGATTTTGAGCTTTGGGGTGGAATAACGAAAAAACCTAGGATAGGTCAAACTTTCTTGGAAAACGGACAAATAAGGGGGTTCAAATGAGTTTGATATCACTACCCCTCTTGCCGCAACCCCTTACAGCTCTCATTTTTTAATATGGAATAGGGATTGAGCAGCATCTTGTTGGAAAGGCAATTCAATTTCCTGCATGAGTGTATTTTTTCCCATCGCTTTATTATTATACAGAGTGACTCGGTACTCCATCAATAACATTAACACGCCAAATTTGGATCTTCGAGATAGAAAAAACGCTCAGATAGGTCAAAAAATGAATTCGATATATCTACCTCTCTAACTACCACTTAGAAAAATAAAGCGAACAATAATTCATCCGCTCTTATTTTACGAGTCCGCAAAGCAGGAAAACGCAGAACCGATCTCATATAAGTTGCGGAAAATTGTTCCTGTGAGATGTCAATCTGTCAGTCCTCATAGGTATATAGTGACCGCACACAAGAGGCATACCCAAGCCGTACCAGACTGACATACAGATGTCTTAAGGTATTGGAATCCCTAACTCACACGAGTGCCGTAAAATGAGCCACAAGACCCTCATTGACTGTGGTCAATGTGCGCCTTGAAGGACATCCTATTGCCTTCAAATACACCTAAGTCTTTCACGATGTTTACAGTAATTGTCGCCTCATTATTCTGACAGTAGTGCGACACAAATTGCTGTTTCTGTCTGAACACACTCATTCAGTTTTTCATAAGATGTTCGTCGGATCTGCTTAGAGTGATCCGCGAGAAGATAGCTGCTGACCTCAAGTCAGATATTTTCTACAAAGTTTTTCATAAATTCTCCTTCGTTCATATGAAGAAATCTTGTTTTATAAAATTTTCATGACTTTTTTTTGGAAACTACGCCAGTGATTTTTCTTTTTACCAATACTCTGGACACAACATTTTTTCAAACGATTTTCCATAACTCTTGATATCTGCACTATCATTCACACTAAAAGGTTAGTGTGAGCATTGGAAAAAATCCCTAGTGGAAGCTATCCAGATCAACAGGGGTATCTTCTTTCCATCTGAATAATCATGAGAAACATAGGAAATTAGCTGTAACTTTCAATGATCCTCCTATCGACTATAATTTCTATCTGAAGTACTTACTGGATCATCTTCTTGGGGTGCTGATGCTTCCACTCTAAGCACAACATCTCTCTAGTCTTAGTCTTTTCTGCAGCTGAGTATCGTTGCACTGTTTGGTTTATAGTGCATGCAACGGGAACGTTCCCATAGTTACAATATTAGAAAAGCAGAAAATACCTTCTCCGATAAAACCCTTCGTTCAAATAAAATACTCATAAATAACAGCGCAAATTCTGATCTACAGTTTTGCTTGGTGAATAAAGGAACAAATGCATTATTACAACAGAAAAACTCGAATGTTGCTTAAATTTGTCTATGACTTCAAGAATACTAACTATTGATTTCAATAGATAGTTATATATTTATACAGGGTGGCCATTTGAAAACGAAACACGAGATTACAGACGAAATAAGTTTTTTCGATAGAAATGCTCGGACAGGTCGATTTCTGTTTCAAGGGGGACAACTTAAGATGTAGGTTACGGACGCATAACGCTTCAACCCTTGCTGCTACAACCCCCACCTCCAATTTTTGAATAGGGAAGATGGGGTGAGTGATACTTCAATTCAAAGTTATTTCTATACAGATTTCAGCACAGTAATTGTTTTTTCATTTTATGCATCAGTTCTCGAAATATTCATGCGTTAATTAATTTTATCACTTAAATTAATTTTTTGCGAATAATTGACCTTTCGTGCTTCCGAAACACCAAAATTTCCGTACTTGTATTTGAAATTGCAAAACATCTACCACTGGGCAAATGAATTCATACCGCTCGTGTTAATGCTACTAGGGTCAGATGTTCGACTAGCTGTTTTAATCATTGAAATCATTCTCTAACTGTGCGGTATCAGAACGATTTGAAGTATTTATCTAAGAAATAAGACTAAGAGTAAAGTAAATAATTTATCAAAAACTCTCATCAATTAATTAAATATTCAAATTGTTCACCATTAGCTTCCATACAATGAATTAAGTTTTGTTCGAAACGATGGCGCACATTTTGCAGCATTTCTGGAGTGATTTGACGACATTCGTTCACTATACGTCTTCTTAAATCTTCTATGGAATCGGGCTGTGTAGAGTAAATTTTACTCTTCAAGTGGCCCCAAAGAAAGAAATCTAGTGGTGACAGATCTGGCGATCTGGCTGGCCATTCAGTGGGACCCCTTCTTCCAATACACCGATTTGGAAATCTTTGATCCAGATATTCTCGAACTGGTAAGGCGTAGTGTGGAGGAGCTCCATCCCGCTGAGACACAATCTGATCTTCCACATAATTTGCAGCATTGTTTTCAATAATTTCTGTCAAAATTGGATCAATGTGATTTTCCAATAAGTCCAAATACATATCTCCAGTAAGATTACCAGGTAAAAAGAACGGGCCGACAATGTTGTCACCAAATATTCCAGCCCAAACATTGAGTTTTTCTGGTTGTTGGGTATAAACTTCGTAGAACAATCTTGGATTAGCATCGGCCATTTCGAAAGAACGAACACTCATCGGAGAAACAAACATTGTACAGATAATTGGGATTAGCAGTTACTCGTTCACTCATTGTATCACAAAATTCATCACGACGGTCAAAATCATCTTCGTTTAGTGCGTGTGAAAGATGGATTTTGTGAGGATGGAATTTATGATGCTTCAAAATATTTGCAATTCAGGTTCGTGTAAAACCAGATTCATGTGCTAGCTGCCTCGTACTCGTCATTGGATTCAGAGCAATCTGTCCAAGAACAGCTACTTCAGCTGCTTCATTCTTTCCATGTTTCGTTTTTTACTAGCCACGAACCCGTTTTCTTGAAACTTTGACACTAATACCAAAACATACTTCCTATTAACATGTTTATATTAATGTCGTTGATTGAAGAATTCTGAGTTTTATTCGCACATTGATTGTTTGCAAAAAAAAGTGAAATTATTTCCACCCGCTCTGCAATTGAATAAACCATGTCGAACAATGAATTAGAACACATACAAGTCTCGATTCAAAACTAAGAATAATTCACATGTCAAAGAACCAGTAGGCCAACTTAATGATCTGTTCGTAATAAATAAAAAATATCGATTCTCATTTTTTTGAAAAAGATATGAATTCAATAATCAACAAAATGAAAACATATTGAAGCCAACTGACAAAACACTTCATAATTGAGTCGGAAATCGTTTCACGAATTGGGACTGGAATATTTCTGTGGCATCATTAATGATTTGATTTTCTCACTTGGTAATCTGAGAGATATGTACGTATTTGGACTTTTTGGAGATTTCTATCGATGAAGTGTTACCGCATGTTATTGGAAATACTGCAAATTATATCGAAGATAATTTAGATTGAGTTTCAGCAAGATTGAGCTCCTTCGCAATACGCTTTGTTTGTTCGATATCTTGATTAAAGATTTCTATATCAGTGGATTGGAGGAAGGAAGCCACAGTCATGGTTGTTTTGAAGCTAAAAATGTCGATTTTTCACAAAAAAACACTACAAGTGCCATGAAAACACCACTTCAGTTTCAAATACTTAGTTGAGAATATTTCGAGAACTAACGCATAAAATGAAAAAACAATTACTGTGCTGAAATCAGTATAAAAATACCTTTCAAATGTGGCATCACTCACCCCATCTGCCCTATTCAAAATTTGGGGGTGAGGGTTGTAGTAGCAAGGGTTGAAGAGCTATGCGTCCGTAACCTACATCTTCAATTGTCCCCCTCGAAACAGAAATCGACCTGTCCGAGCATTTCTATCGAAAAAATTTATTTCGTCTGCAATCTCGTCTGTTTTGTTTTCAAATGGCCACCCTGTATATGTTGTTCAATTTGCAGGTACTAAATAACCTCCTGTAACCCCATAGCAGTTGCTGAAACAATCTGGAATTTGAAGCAACCTAAGCACGTTGCTTGAAATATTTGATATCAAATAATGAATATTTTGAAAAAAATTAGTATTTTCTTCTCGATATTTAGAGCTTTATAGTATCACATGATGTAAAAACATCGTTTAATATGCAATGAAAAACCTCATTGTCATGATGTATTTAAAGCTTTGAATGAAAATAATAAATTTTAATGAATTCCAACAATGAGAATTTTACATGATACTTTTGTCTCACGAATTGAAAATCTGAGAGTAATTGAATAATTTTCAGTTTATTAAGTATTTTACATCTCTTTTAGAACAATAAAATATGTGTGAAGCGTTCGATATAATTGAAACATTCCTGAAATTCCATTCAAAATTCTTGCTTTACAATTTAGTACCGATACGAGACTTCAGGTGTCGCAAACTTTCGTCTTCATTGGTTAACATTGGCGTGAACCGCCTATAGATTACTGGTCTGTGAGGAGGATCATGTAGAAATTAATTAGCATCCTATCTGCATGATAAAAAACAGTATGTGGATTTTGGAGGAAGACGGTCTAATCTGGGATTTGTCAAAAAAGGAGTTCCTCATGGTTCTATTCTAGGACCAGTTATGTTTATAGTACCTATACCTCAACGATCTACCAGGAAACATCTCATGTGATGAACTCTGGAATTATGCCGATAATTGGTCATTTTTGAATCATTGACAACAAAAACTGAAAACGCCCTAAATAGCATTGCAGTCTGGCTTTCTGATAACGGACCATACCTCAACAGATCTAAAACGAAGACTTTGAAGACAGAAACGACAAGAAAAAGTTCGGAAATTGTGAAGACGCAGAATTACTAGGAATAATGATACAGGAAAATTTTAGATTCAATACTCATATTGAGGTAGTAGTGAATAATTATCATCATTATTTATGAGCAGCTTGAAAAGGATCGTAAATGAGGGTATTATGATGGCTGCCTATCATGCATTGTTCCGCAGTAGAATGTCCTACGGGGTGATAATCTGGGGAGACAGTCCGCATTAAACTCTTATTCTACCCGAACTTGAGATAATTTGGATTGGACAAGGGTTTCAACTACTGGGGAATTAAATTTTATAATCGTCTATTGGACCATTTTCGTACTTATGTGTATATATCATATTTGCAATTTCTATACCTTGACTATTAGGTAATTACTATTTGTTATGTAACACCTTGTGAAATAAATGATCGATTGATGTGAACTTGAATATTATCTATCCTTAGTAAGAAGGTACTGTCATCTAAGTCGGGAAAACCACAGTTCTATCAATGTTGTACTGGTTGATGAACCTTTTCTTCATTTTTATTATATTAATAGTCTCATTGAAATTGACATGTTTTCTGAAAGGGATAGATTCAAAACCTTGTGGATTTTCAGTCTGAGCACAAAAAACAGTGCGGAGGAATATTTTATTGAGTCTTAGATTACATATATACAATTTTTTCAGTCTTTCCAATAAAAGTATCAAAATATGCAGAAAATTCATCTTTACATGAGCATTTATAAAAAATTTAGGTTATTCCACACTAAAAGAAAATAAGAGAAAACTCCTATGAATCAAGGATTCACATTATTTAATGAATTATATATGCTATTTCAGAATTAAGGCTTCTTAAAACAGATCTAAAAAGAAATTCAATAAATTATTACAACCAAACTGCAGAGATTCTATAGTAAACTGCAAATCACCATATTACATAAAACATGTGTTAGCCATTGTATCACAGACTTTGACAGAAAACACAAAATAATCTAACGGAGATTCACGTAAATTTTAATTGCTATAATCTTCTTCGCTAGTTCCTTCATCATCTGTTAAATCCACTTGGTTGATGGAAGTTTCATATTCGAGTATTTCTTCGTCACTCAAATGTGAATTTCCCTCAATGAAAGATGCAAATCTCTTGACGTCTTTAAGCTTCAATGCAGTTTTCCACTGATTACATTCAGGACTAAGGCAGTACTTCCTTAGTTCTTCCAAACTCTTGTTAGTTTCTCGTACTCCCTGTTCATAGTATTCATCGTTATTGAGTAAATTAACTTTTGGAGGGAACTTTCTTCTCCAATAATTCTTGGGTTTTGATATCCATCTGCTTGGGGTATTGTAATATATCAGTAATATTATTATCTGGGCAAGCGCTGCTTCTTGAAACTGGCTACTCAGATATATAGAAATCAATCCTATAGCTTGCAGCAACCATTTTATTAAGTTATGGGTTTTTTCATCTTTAATGGGTCCATACTTGTAACACACTATGAAACTTATAACAGCAGAAAAGATTGTGTAATATATAACATAATCTCTGTAAGTTTCAAAAATAGTTCTCAAATTTTCTTTGATCAATTGCAGAAGGTATAAACTTACAGTCCATCCAGTAGCAAAAACTCCATACATAATAGATTTCCTTGGAAACAACTTGCTGATGAAATATATCAAAATGAGAAAAGATGCTGTTACACCAAAGGTTATACCGCAAATATAGTAAAATATCACATTTTTGCTGAGTTGTTCAGCAGACATATATATTAAAACCCCAAAAATAACTAAGATGAGTTTCCAATAGTCGATATGGACTACCCGAAGTCTAACTGTATAATCAGCATTACTATGTATTCCAATACAACTCTGATTGAAAGGATCCAATTTGATGTTCTTATTTTTCCATGAAAATAGATTCAGACTCCAACTAGAACGATGTGCTTCGTATTCTTTCTTAACAATCTCAGGATTTGGGCCATCGTATTGAGTATAATCCTCTGAATTCAAGTCCATAGTTAAATGAATACTTTGCCATAGGTATAGGATACTTTTGGGTTTACCTTCATAACAGTATATTCTAAATCTTTGGGACTGCGGAAATAACTTGGGGTGAAATGAGATTGCTTCATTTGGAACCAGATAATTCACGTCCTTCATGCATTCAATAGTTGATGTAGAATATATTAGGTGAAATAAAAGGATTTGACCACATATGCGGAAAACATTGAACTCTTTATAATATAACATTTCTCTGCAATAGACAATACTTTTATGGTATATTTATGGGCCAATCAACATTCTTCAAAAATTTATTTACTACCGAAAGAAAAAGGTTAGCAGAAGAAAAGCCGTTATGACTATTTGAACTACGGACATAGATCATAAAACCAGTGTGAAGCAGCAGGCTGAAATTCCAAAGTTTCCAAATCAACCAGTGGCGTCGGTGACGAATGACAAGCTGCACTCTTGACGACTGCATTGATTGCGTTTACGTTCAATGAGAAAGGATCAGTTCTTATTCTTTTGCGCGCTTGTTCTAATAAAACAGCGTGCTATCGAATATTTTTCGAATATCGAATTATTAATATTTAATAACTCATACAAACAATGTCTTGACCCAACTAAACTTTATTGTTCTTCCAATATCTATCCCCACCTTACAAGATTCTTTCTTGGAATAGGTTACAAATTTCAAACGAATATGATACGAATTTTTGTTATTCAGTTCTTTTTTCTGCTTTTTTTTTTATTTCCAGATTCAAAGTGAGCAACTTGAAGAAGTCTTTGTCTCCATCAATAGAAGACCACTCTTGAAGAAAGAAGTCCCTAAAATGTATTTCAGCTTATTTTTGTATTTTCACACTTAGATGGGAAGCCAGGGTTTTTTTTTACTGGGGTTTTTTCCTTAGGCTCTTATGTCATACGCCGAATTGTATGACTCCCTGTCACCCCTGATCTATTTGCTTTATTGTTTGCTAACTAAACATTATCATCTTTTTTTTTAACTTAAACTTAATTACAGGCAAATTAATCCCATTGAACTCAAATATCTATTTACAATTTGTATTTACAATTTTCTAATTATTTAGAAATCTCTGAATCAATTATACATTAATTTATCAGGTTTTTTAATTTTTCTGCCTAATCTTGAAATTAATGAATACTGTGTATCATCCGAATCTACCTTTTCTAGTTCATCACATGTCTTACCTACCTTTTCAAATTTAGCTGTTCTAGAAATACTAGCAACTGGTTCACTCTTACATTCAAAATTTTCATCACTATCATTGTCATAGTTAAATATTATGTTATCATAAAGGGTGATTTTTTTTATGAAAAAAATTAATAAAAACAATTTTATTTTATAATCTTTATTAACAAATAAAAGATCTATTCTTAACAATTACTTTTTTAATTCAATAGTACCAATTTTCGATGACTCGTGTGAGTATTTCGGGTGGTATTTCTCCAATGACACGAGTAATATTGGCTTCCAATACCTCAATCGTAGCCGGCTTGTCCATGTAAACTTTGGACTTTGCATAGCCCCAAAGGAAAAAATCAAGAGGTGTGATGTCACATGATCTAGCCGGCCAATTCACTGGTCCGAAGCGTGAAATGATCTGCTCGCCGAAATGCTCTCGCAGTAAGACCATGGTTTCTCGAGCTGCATGGCAAGTGGCACCATCTTGTTGAACCATATTTCATCGAAACAACGGGCTTCAATTTCGTGCAACAAATAGTCTGTTATCATGGTGCGATAACGGTCACCATTCACAGTAGCATTTCAGCCATCCTTGTTTTTTTATAGATACGTCCATTTCTTGCAAAGATATCAGTCTTCAAATTAAAAGGATCCTTTTGTCTTTGATTCTCGATATCTCAGCAACCAATGTTCGAGCAGAAATTTCAAGGTTTTCAGGAACTTGAATAAACATCCTTTAACGCCTGGTCATTACATTTTCGAAAAAAAAAATAGGTTCTTCTCTTTCTTCACAAGAACTTGAACATCTAACAAAAAATAGGTTCTTCTCTTTCTTCACAAGAACTTGAACATCTAACAAAAAATGGGCTTCTGGTGGTTTTTTGGACAATCAAGCCCTATATCAAAATTACCGAGGAAACCAATAATACAACGTATGCTTTTAGAGCTCAATATGTCCACTAAAACCCTACGATTATTCAAATTAATCCATCAAGCAATTTTTTTTTGTTTCACTCCATCGAATGTTTAAAAGCTCATAATCTTCAATAAAAAGAGATGAACAAAAATTTGAGAGCCTTTTCCACGTTTTTACTAAAGACAATGGTTAAATTTTCAAAAGATTTGAAGTTTTGAAGAAATCTGTTTGATTACGCGATTTTGAGTGTTTTCACTAAGATTATGAGCGCTTCAGAGCAAAAAAGTCATCCATTAATTTTTTTTTAATGCGATGGAGTGAAATGTAACATAATTGATAATTATTGTAACATAATACCTTATTCACCCATTTCAGCTAGAAAACATACGGAATCCTCGATTTGGTTGAATATTCTACAAAATCATTATTATAGAAATATTTCAAGATGGTATTCCTCTCATTATTGCGTTACTCGACAGCTGGTAGATAGTTGGTCTTTTTCGCAGTTTTGCGGAAGAGAGTCATAAAAGTCATCTGGGTACCAATTTACGCTTTGCTACATCAGTCGAGCGGTACTTTTTCTATTGTGTGTCTGTAAATATGTTATTTTTTCTCTTTTTATTATGGGAACAGGGTTGAAATTCGAAAAACACAGTTTCGGTACATTTGCTTCTGGGTTTTTTCCCATGGTCATTCCTAGATTTTCTAGATCTAGAGCTCATTTTTTCGCCTGCCTTCAGAATCGACAGTTATTCTTCATTCAAACGTTTTTTCATATGGTAGTGTGTTCAGTAAATTTCAAGTAGAAATAATTTTTTGCAATTAGTCATTATAAATCATAGTTATTGGTGGCAGTGCGATATTTATTAAATATGGCAAGTAGCTCAAGATCGATTCGATTTCGCAATTCTTCCGAATCAAGTGATTCTGAAGAAAAGGACATGAGAAGGAAGCGCTTTAAAAATATGCAAAGACGTGAAAAAGGCCTCAACGCTATAGAAACGAATGGGAAAATACTTTTATTATTATTAATAATTATTGTAACATAATTTTCAGGAAAATCTGATAATTTTGGCAACCCCGTACCATAATTTCATTTCATTCATCTGGTGGATATATAGCGGAATTCGGGATGCCACAATCTGCAACGCCGTAGATATATGGCAAATAATACGAGCACAACTGATTGAAATATATGAATGGGCACACTTCACCTAACACGCTATCTGCACTTCACCTGACCGAACTAATTTCGGTTGAAAAACTAGATAATATATAAACAATGGCAGTACCGACACCACTGGTATATTTGGCTGATCATTGTAGTGACGGAACAGTAGATCTAAATATTCTATGAACTGAACCGTAAAAAAACATTACAGTTCTATGCCAACGTCTAAATCAGAGAGAGTTGTCTCTGGTCTAAAAAAACATAACTCCAAGGTAAACATAACCCATAAATGTGTATCAAAAACAAAAAAATATAATAATCATATAATAATAATTATAGTCATATAGTTCATTAAACCCTTTTGATCTTTTATTTTTTCGGAAATTTCGAAAATGAGTGGAGGGATATGCCCTAGTAATAGTACAGTTTATTTATCTAATTTGCCCTATGCTCTTAAAAACAATGATATTCATCAGTTGTTTTCTAAATATGGAAAAATCGTTAAGTGAGTGCATTGATTCCATTACAGTTGTTATTATTATTCTCCTTCAATTTCATTTCAGGGTCACAGTCATGAAAGATAAAATAAAAAGAAGAAGCAAAGGCGTAGCATTCATATTATTTCTGAAACCCGAAGAAGCAAATAATTGCGTTAAAAATGTGGATCAAAGCCTTGTGAGTTGAAAATCCTTCTATAGTCCATTCAAATGTACACAATCCAAACCAGTTAGTTTTGCAGATAACCAATATCATATTGCTCAAATCCCTCTGAAATATCTCCTACTTATATGAAAACCTGATTACAAGTTTTTTGTTAAGCAGTTAATGATGAATTTCAGATGTCAGGTCGAACGCTCAAGGCTAGTATTGCCAAGGATAACCACCGAGCTACTGAATTCATCAGAAGGAAGGTATAATAAAGATGTGGAAACCATAATTAGTAATTATTTAAGTATACATTATCTTTCACTGAGTGCCCTTCAATGAGATGCAAAGGGGCGTGGCCTATATGGCGCGAAATAGATTTCAAATTCTTTGAATGTGGCGGCAAGTCATATTAGACTTCTCAATAACAATTATTCATGATTTTGTATATTAAATGAAACCAGGAATCATGTTGTCGAACTGTGTTTACAGGGATTAACGTTTTACTTTGCAGTGGGAAATAGATATATTGCATTTAAATCTTCGAAGAAACAATTTCATGAGGAAGGAAAACTTGTTCTGCCAGCAAATATTGTTGATCAGGAATTTTTCATGATGGAACTCTATGTAGAATTATTATTGTGGTTATATCCACCATGTTTTATTGTTTGTGTTACCAAAGCTTTGATGGACATCTTCTATCTTTGTCAAGGTAGATTTTCATTTAGAAAAGTAGAAAATGTTTGAAAATTTATTAATATCCATTCAAGTCTTGAAACGTGGTTAGCAACACTTCTTCATGAATATGTATATTTAATGAAAGGATGAATAATGTTATGGTTGCTAAGAAGTTGGAATGAAAAACATCAAACTAAATATTTCAAAGTTATTTAATGAGAATCAGCAAAAAACATACAACAAATAAAGATCAATTCTGAAATGAATTTTACAATGTACAGCGGTATTTATTTATGTTTATGCTTCTTAACCTGATAGTTTTCATATCATATAATGGATCTAAGTGATTTTATTTCACCTATTAGGCTTCCAACACCCCTACATTTGAACCATAATGTAATATTTGTATATCAGGTAAACCAGTAATAAATGAGCGTTTCTTTGTGAAAATAAAACACTAACTTTTAATGGGAAAGTAAAAAATATTTGATTCGCAGTATTGGCCATTGTTTTCTATACATTTTGACCACCTTTCTGGCCATTTGTGGATACATGCCAATAAAATTGTTTGTGGTTTAAAGCAAACCAACCAGACTCATAGGAATCAAAGTGCTGCTCAGCCAATGCCAATGAATATCATTCCTTTCTTGACTTATTCCCAATTATTTTATACATTCCACAAAATGAAATTCCAAGATTGAAGTCATGTAAACAATTCCGGTATAAAATACTTTCTTCAATATGAACATTAGACATAAAGAATTATGGAAGATTGAGTGTAACTCTTATGAAATGTTCAGTAAAAATCTCATTTCTGATCCTTCTGAAAAAATTCCAAGTGTTGATCTCCCTAGAAAAATTTGGACAGTACTTATCCATTTGAGAACAGGTCATGATCGTACCAATAGTAGACCTATTCAGATGGAACTCAGTTCCAAGCGCAAGTTTTTTCTTGGAATGAGTTATAAATTTCAAACAAATTTGATTCATATATTTTGTCTTCAGTTCTTTCTTCTGCTTTTGTCTTTTTATTTTCAGATTCGATATGTGTTTTAGAAGAAGCCTCTAAGTTTAATAATAGAAGACCACTCTTCAAGAGAGAAGTCCCTCAAATCTCTTTAAGTTCATTTTGTACACACAACACTACTTATGCGAGGAGCCAGAGTTTTTTTTTACTGGGGTTTTTTCCCTAGGCTTCATGTCATACACCCCATCACCAACTCCAGCTAACATTTGTTTTATGAGCTAAAAGTCAAAAGAATATTTACTTGTGACTGGAGAGCACTTAGTGAAGGTTAATGTTATCTGTTATTCTAAAGATAAAAATTTTATTCCAGGAATATCCTGATAAAACCAGGTGCTATGAATGTGGTGAATATGGTCATTTGAGTTATAGATGTAGTCAAAATTTACTTGGGGAACGGGAACCACCACCAAAGAAAGTTAGGAAGAGAAAGAGAAAAACTGACCAGGAGAAAGAACCAGTAAATGGTAGGTATTCTTGAAACTTATTCTTTTCAAATTATTTTTGTTTGAACTTGTGTTATTTTCCCTGATTTATTTCATTAATTAAATTCAAATTCTGAATCAATTTTAGGTATAGATGAAGAAGAATATGAAGATGATGGAGAGACTTTGAGTGCAGCAATAGCGTTAGAGGTGAGTGTTATACAGGGTGAGTCTTTGACCACTGCGTTAATTTTAACCATAGATTCTTGACGTCAAAAGAAACATTTTCTTCCTATAACATTTTTCCAAATTTGGCCCCGTTCAAAAGATATAGGGTGTTGAAATATCATAAAAAAATTGCATTTTCACCTGTAATATTCAAACGACAATATCAATTGAAATGATCTCTTGTAGAAGGTTTTTGATAACAGTTATGCATATTTGGGCATCATCAGATTTATTCCATTTCTTGTGGGTTTCTCACTACTACTCTTCAGATTGGTTAAATTGCATGAAAAACAAATATCACTTGAAATAGAGGTCCATATCTTGTACTTCATGGAATCATTAGTTTTTTTGCAGATAAAATCATTCATCATCTTTTCTCCTAAATTGCACCATTCTTGAGATATTTGAAGTTGAAAGGATTTAAATCGATATAATTTTGTCCAAATTTTCTGATTTTCCCAAATCCAACTCTGTGCTGAAATGATTCAATAATCAGATTTGTTCAATGTTGACATATTTTATGTCTTTATGAAATATTTCTGCAAAAGGTTGGGGAAATCTCTCTAGTCTATGGTTCCACCACTAAACACTTTAGATGAAATTAACCACTGAACAATATTTGTCTTACATTTACTACAAAATCTAAATTGCCATTTGCTGTATTCATTTTTAATGATGTCCAGCACCTTGTTTAATATTTTATCCAGAGTAATATTCCATAATAAATAGAGAAAAAAAAATCCATCGCTCACATAGGTACTTCAGTATATTTTCATGATTACTGTTGAAAAAGGTAATCTATTTTCTGTCAGGACCTGTTGAATTGAAGACCTGTCTTCATGAAGAGCTGGTTCTTTATAGCTTCAGACTTTAGGGTTAATCAAATTATATCTATTCTAACATAGGAATGCTTCAAATTAAGCTCATATGAGTTTTAAAAACTTCGAACCCAGTCTCCTAGATTTGTTTTGTACCTTTATAGAAGTTTTTTCACATCTTTATTTCATACACCGATTCAACCTGGTTCACAAACTTGGGAGATAATAGAATTTGATTTAGTTTTAATATTTCTGAATGTTTGTTATGATGCATGGTTAATTAAAATTCAATCAATATTGAAACTGGAAGCCTTAGGCTCATAAACAAGAAAGATTAGAATAGAATGCATTTTCTGACCATAATCATTTCATACTGAATTGAATAATTTCAAACTATCGAAATTATCCTTACAATATTTCCCACATTTTTTTGAAGATACAAATAACTGTTGACAGTTTCAAACAGAATCAAAACAATAGGGAACAACAGAACACTATTTTATTGGGAACATAGACGTTATATACTATGAACCGATAATGAGAGAGAGAGAGGTCCTGAATACGAGAGTGATGGAACCTCATAGGCAGCCTGTCAACCCTGATTTACAACATTTCCCTTTGTTTACATCTATCTGAAATCTCATCAATCACGATTGTGACAGGTTGCCCTTATCTTTTCTCTCTGTTCGTACTGATGAAACGCAAGATCGTCTCTCTCTAGTTTCTACTGGGACAGAATTAGAAGCCAGAAGACACTTAGTCCTTAGTGTATAACGTCTATTATTGGGAACTACCCACTACAGAGACGTTATATTAACATGTGATAATAATTCACTCTAGTTATTCTGAGTAAAATTATAACTGAAGATCAATAATGGTTACATATATTATCTTTCATTTAAAAAAACTTTGCAATTAATAATTTTTTCTCTCCTGGGGTTCGGTAATGAATTATTATTCCATGGTAAGGTATTAAAATTTGGCATAATGAATGAACTCAATCTATGAATAACCATTATTCAATATTTTATGATTTTGTTTACATAATTAAAACAAATACTCTGATTATAAAAACGAAAAATTTACGCATCTTCAGTAATTAATTATAGTCTAAACAGAATAGATTCTTATTAATGATCTAACAAAATATTTTTTATTAAAGAACACCTAATTGGTTTTTCAGAAGCAAATTTAGGTGATCAAACTCAATTTCTCTAATCTATCCAAGTAATTTGTTATTGGGATTCAGTACAGAAAATAATCATCAAGCAAAGTAACAACTTTAAAAAATAGATATTCTTACTGACATCATTCATTGTTGTTGAAGATTTTGAAAAAAGTTTTCATATTTTTAACAGTATGATATCAAGAGACCTCATAGACCTATTTACTGGTCAATACTCAAGAAAGTCTGTCAAGGAGAAGAAACTTCAGAAATATCAGTGTTTGGAAAATCATAGATGATTTTTTCTGGCTTTGAGTGAAAAAAAAACAATGTGACAACCTCATGCCTTGGAAGTTTTCATAGAAATGATGGTTTTCATGATTTGGAAATCTTAAGAAGAAATTTACAAATGTATGATAATATCCAATGATTCGGAGGTTTGTTTGGAATTTCTCACTAAAAAGGAATGGTTTATAATCTTGAAGTAGAAAGAAATTATGGTAGAATAACAAAAATCTATGTTTATGGTGTTGAATTTTTTTTACCAGAAAATTAGTATTTTGTATCTTCCTTCTGACTATGGACCTCATCGGATGAAACACAAGTGAGTGAATCATTTTTTAGAGGAAAATAATGTTTTTAAACAATTCAGATTCAATAGTGGATGCTGTGGAATATATATTTCATTCAAACTAAACTGGACTATAGAGGGTTATTTGCCCAATGTGAAAACTTAAAATTCTTATAACTTTTCAATGCAGCTGAATATGGAAAAACCGTAATGGAAAAAGTGTTTTTTTTGATCTCAAGAACCTATGGTTAAAATTAACGCAGTGGTCAAAGACATACCTTGTATATGTAAGCAGAGTTTACTGGTTTTGTTGCATCCCTAGTGTTCCAAATCTATGGCTTTGTCTCTTATGGTTTCCTCTAATTCCTTCATCCATAACGCTGGCTTTCGTTTCGTTTCTCTGCATGACTGCATCATTAAAAACTCTTTTTGACCATGTTCGGGTTTTTCTTGAAGTAGATAGCATAGCAATGTTTGTCTTGCATCAAAGTTCCTCAAATTTTTATTCAAGTCAATCACTCAATAATATAACATATAGCCATTCTATAAAAAATACCCATCTCTTGATAATTGCTACATATTTGTACGCTTGTTTTAGTCCATTAAACTATTAGAATATTGTGCTGGAGTTTTGCCCAAATGTCTGTGACGGTTTTCTTACCTCCATATTAAAGATTTACTTAGTATATCCCTTGTTACTATCCTCTTTGACTTGTAAATGAACATCAATAGAATCCACAAGTATCTCCATCAAATTATTCGCTTCATGTTGAGGTAATTCAATAGGAATGTTTCAAGGATTTTACCATTTCTCAAAACCTTTCTTAAATATTGTGAAGTTTTTCTTCTGTTTCCACAGTGTCATCCGGATCCAATAATTTAATTAGTCCACCGAACCACATTCATTTATCTGTTGAACAGGTTCTATAATTTTTCCGACCCATTTGAGTTGGTGATTTAGTTTTTGTTTTTGTTTCTGGCTCCTATTGTTAAATTGGCACTTTTGTTCCAATAGTTTATTTTCCTCATCTTCATCTCATTGAGACCAAATCTTTTTTTTTGCTGTATGCTCGATTTGTATTCTCTCACTTTCATATTAACTAAAACATAAACAATCTTTTCAGCAAGAAAAAATGGAACTGGAAGAATATCGGTTGAGAGTTGCAACTGGCAATTATGAAAAAGATAACAGAGCAGATATACCAAGAAGAAAGATAATGAAAAGTTCATATTTTAGTGATGAGGAGGAAAATGACGATTAAGATTGAATGAAGTTAAAATAGCCGAGGAGTTTGCTTTTGTAGGTCCTCTTAGGAAATGGACCAGTTGATTTTATTTGAAAAGTAATGGTATTCGACTTATTCAAAAGGAGTGAAAAATAAATATTATATTTAGGACTTTTTTGGTTGCTAAATGGCTATTTTGGGTACATTTGTCAAGTTTGGGGACGGCCCCCAAACTTTTTTTCAGATAAATGGCTAGTTTGGAGACCAGTACCCAATCTTTTTTGAGATCTGTGTAAATGGTTACTTTGGGGACGAGTACTCGAATTATTCATAAGAAAATTA
This sequence comes from Micraspis discolor, assembly GCA_030674115.1. NCBI lineage: Eukaryota > Metazoa > Arthropoda > Insecta > Coleoptera > Coccinellidae > Micraspis > Micraspis discolor. Next base: position 1,767,851 of record JARTUT010001311.1, on the reverse strand, counting down.
GTTTGAAGTTCTTATTTATTAGTAATAATGCTAAGTCAAGCAGTGTTCATACCTTTTTTAATGGTTTGAGGATTATATATTGAGGTCATATGATTTATTTTAATCTATTATATTGAATTTATTGAATATATTTTCTCCTTCTATCGATTTAGGCATTGAATTTTAAGTTCTTCATTCAATTTTCAAAGTAAAAAAGCATTTCTGGGCGAGTTATATTATGCGTAAGACAGTGAGCTTTTTAAAAAACTTTATTCGTTACAAATACACGTTAATGGCATCAAAACTATGTCAAGAATAATATAAAATGTTCTAAGTTCCAAACTTATAATAAAGCAAAACTGCCTATTCGACGTATTCATACATTCAGCGAGATTCACAGGGGAAAACGAGCTGAAGATGATATCTTGCAGCATTATCGTTCTGCGATATATAACACCTCCATCCACAGAACTTTCTTTATGGGGTGAAAAACGTTTCCTGCGATGGATTTTCATTTTGTTCTTTGATTTTTCTGGGGTAGCATATATGGAAGATTTTCTTTATTGCTAGGTAACCTTCTGAGGATAATATAGAGGACTCCAATTAAATTTGTATGGGAATTTTGTTCATTATCCTGGGGTATCAGTGGTCTAATATTCTCTTATTTTTGCTTCAGCTCATGTGATGAATCTAATGGGACGTTCTGCAATATATCTGGTTCAGTCCGATCGGAATTGGATACAATTTTTGGTAAATACCAGATACCGGTATGAAGTGAGCGTCAAGGTACAAATGTCTCGATAGGCAACATTTGTTGTGAACGAGCCTTTTTTTTTGCTATAACATCTGTGAAACAAACATATGTATACATCAAGTCATTGAACAGACAACATCATATTTTTTCATCGTGTTAAAAATGTCGAGTTTTGTACCAGAAAGTGATTATTTGCGGAAAGCATTCATTTTTTGTTTTCATCTGAAGAAAAGTGCTGCAGAGTCGCATCTATTGCTTATCAAGACATATGGTGATCATGCTCTATCAGAAGCAACATGCAAAAGCTGATTTCAACGGTTCAGAAAAAATGATTTTGGTCTGAGAAATAAATAACCTGGAAGACTACCAAAAAAGTTCGAAGATGCCGAATTGCAAACGATATTGTATGGAAATGACACTTTGAATCAAAAGCAAATGGCAGAAATGTTAAATGTTGCCCAACAAACAATTTCTGACTGTTTAAAAGCTATGGAAAAGATCCAAAAGTGTGAAAAATGGGTGCCACATGAATTGAATGAAAGACAGGTGAAAAAGCGAAAAATCATTTGTAAAATTTTGCTTCAGACACGAAAAAAATCGGTTTTGCATCGGATTGTTACTGGCGATGAAAAATGGATTTATTTCAAGAATCTCAAATGGAAAAAATCATGGGTTAATCCGGGGCAACCATCAACATCGACTGCAAAACCAGAGAATTGGCAAGAAGGCAATGCTGTCTTTTTGGTGGGACCAGAAAGGTGTGGTGTACCACGAGCTCCTAAAATCTGGTGAAATCGTTAATACTGATCCCTACCGACAACAAATGATCAATTTGAACCATGCATTGATCGGGAAACGACCAGAATGGACCAGAAGACATGGCAAGGTAATTTTGCTCCATGACAATACACCTGCACACAAAAAAAACCGGTTCAGGATACAATCAAAACACTTGGCTGGGAGCTGCTACCCCACCTGCCGTATTCAGCAGACTTGGCTGCTTCTGCCTACCATCTGTTTTCATCGATGGGACACGTATTGGCTGAGTATCACTTTGATTTCTACGAGGAGGTCGAAAATTGGGTGTCTGGTTGGTTTGCTTTAAAAGACGAACTATTTCATTGTTATCCACAAATTGCCAGAAAGCTGGTCAAAATGTGTAGAAAATAATGGCCAATACTTTGAATGAAATGTTTTTTACTTTTCCATTAATAATTAGTGTTTTATTTTGACAAAAAAACGCATATTTCATACCGGTATACCTTGTAATGAAGTAGTTTTGTTTACGTGGCAGAAACCCGTTGACCTCGATCGACTCTAGCGAGATCACGCTGAATAGTGGGGAGACCGACCGGTCGCTCCCACCTCGATCTACAGCGCACACGGCGCATGTTGGTGGGGAGGCCGAGAACGGTACTTCTAGGTGTGTCAGGCGCCGGGAACGGCAGTTCCTCGTTCGGCGCGACGCGAAGCAGAAAAGCTTCCACCGTTTAGGTCCAGCCAGTGTTGTTAGTGCTGGTAGTGAGTTCAGTGGTAGGCAGACATACCAAGGTAGGAAAGGGGAATAGAGAGGGGACCGGGGAGCCACTTGTGGAGGACGAGATTCCAGGAGGTGAGTGTGAGGTTCGATCGTTGAGACCGAACGACGGCTTTTTAGCCGGTTTTGCGGATCCGACATCTGGGTGCCGAGATGAGCAAGCTCAATTGTCCCTAGGTTGTGGGCCGTATTACCTCGGCGGACTCCTGCTGTCCATCTCGCGGAGCTGACGTTGAAGTACGAGATCAGCAAGCTCAATCGTGCTTAGACCGAAGTTTTCCGTGGCGTGGGCTGCTGCGCGGTGAGGGTCGTGTTGTGGGCCCCCCCTGTTGTCGTTTGTCGACCCGACCCCTTAGAGGCACGGATTCGTCACGGGTGTCGGCTGGGTCCTTTAGCCGGTATTGCGGATCCGACATCTGGGTGCCGAGATGAGCGAGCTCAATCGTCCCTAGATTGTGGGCCGTTTTACCTCGGCGGACTCCTGCTGTCCATCTCTCGGAGCTGACGTTGATGTGCGAGATGAGCAAGCTCAATCGTGCTTAGACCGAAGTTTTCCGTAGTGTGGGCTGCTGTGCGGCAGGCACTTGGTTCGACCTCGGCCCTGTCGTCGTGCATGCGCATGCGCACACCATACCGCCGGTCACTCCGATTTGGGCTGGGCCTTGGCAGTTCTCTTCGAGGGGTTCTGTTGCGCGCGGACACTAGTTGCGCCGTGCGGAACCGTGCCCCAGGGACCTCCCCTCCGCTTGGATGGTCCATGTTGGCCTGAGTGAGGCTTTGGTTTTCGCCCCCCCCTCGCTTTAACCCTGAGACATACTCATTTTTTTTTATCACACGGCCTTAGTCATTTTCATCTTTATCTCACGGCCGTGTTCGACTTTCATGCATGAGTAATTTTCTGTTGAGCGACTGCCTGATTCATTGGTATGCCTAACCCATTTTTATGCCTAAGTCATTTTGATAGCCTAAATCTTTCTGTTGCCTAATACATCGTGTAACTCGCCACTCTGATAGCTTCATGTGCACTATAACCCCCCCTTCATGGAATGTTGTGGACTTTTGGTGATTGACAAGTAGATTTGGGACTTGGGTTTTTAGAGGTTAAGGACTACAAGGATTTTGTGATATAGATTAAGAACTGTTGTACCTGATATGAACTGTTTATTTGTTTTAAGGACTGTGAGACCTATTATTTTGGAATGTTTGTTTATTTGGTATGAATAGAGAGTATTTTTTTAGTTAATCGAGTGTTTTATTGGTTACACCTCCACCTCCAATAGCTACCCACTTTATTCTCCACTGGAGTCTGCCTAGGCTCGAGCTTCTGGACATTCCGGAGGAGCTCGATAGGTGAAGGTGACGCCCTCAGAAGCAAATAGTCTGGCGCCCGAGTTTACTTAAATAAAGGAACTGCACGAAAGGGCGTTACAATTCTGGCGCCCGAGCAGGGACGTAGGTTGTTGAGGGCTGGTGTTGGAATATAATAGAGATTTTTCTTTATTTTGGACGTTGTTGGATATCCCGAGGAAGTAAGGATGGATGTGGATAGGCTTCGGAGTGACGAACTCGTATGGGAGTTGCGTGTCCGGGAGGTTGGAAGTTGGATCCACTGAGGATGCGGATAGGGTGTTGCTGAGAAGAGCGCTGTCGAGAGGGATAGATATTCCTGAGGATGTGGAGCTGGATACTCCAGTGGAGCTGGCGATCTGTGGTACGAAACTGAGCGAATTGTTGGAAGATGTTCCGGAGTTTGACACTGGAAATGCACGAAATGTATATAGGAGGATGTCAGCCGTCTGGAGCATGTTGAGCATAGATTGAGGTTGTTGAGGCCAGGCACCATGGAGGAAGGCCTTACGAGAGATAGAATGATGGAAGTTTTGGAAAAGCGTTAGAGGATGCACGTAGCATCGCTGGATTGGCTACGGAGGCGATTGAGACGCCGTCTTTAATTGATGCGCCGATACCTGGAGATAATATGCCGGTTTTGATACCGATGACCGATAGTACCTCCCGAGCAAGGGAAGTTAGAGACCAGAGGCTGTCATTTGACATCGACGGCAGAGACGAGGAATTTCGAACGATTGGGACAAACACTCGACCTTGTGGGATACGAACGACGACCGGTTCCATCAATCGCCGGATTTTTGAGTCATTACGGAGCCGGGTGCGCAGAGAGGCTGTGCCAACGACGACAGAGATACCAAGACGTGGATTTACTGAATCAACGAGGAGAGCATCAGTACAGAATGCAAACATAGTAGGGGAGACAATAGAGTCAGTGGAGTCTGTGGTTACTCCACTACCGGTGCAGACAAGGAGACAAGAGAGAAACACCAATTCCCCCACAACGGGAGGACGAGAGGAGTATGTACCACTTCTGCCCCACTCGTGCCCCTACAGTCCCATTGTATATGTGGAACGTACATTATGACGGCTCGGGAAGTATCACAGCGTTTCTAGACGAGATCGAACAACTAGCCGAGTCGAGAAACCTGACGCACGGAAATTTATTCAAGTCAATTTACGAGATATTGAAGGGTGATGCACGAGATTGGTATGTACCACGAAAAGCAAACTTAGAGAGCTGGGAAGATTTTAAGACCAAAATCAAAGAAGCCTTCTTGCCACCAAATTACGAAGAGTTGCTTCTCGAAGATATTAAAAAGAGAACGCAAGGCAAAGATGAAAAACTTGTACTGTACGTGACTCGAATGCAAAACCTATTTCGAAAGCTGGTACATAACTGTGTAACTGAGACCGAGCAAGTCACAATTATCCGACGGGGCTTGTTGCCACATCTTCAGAGAGCACTCGTATTCCAGCATACCGATACAATTGAAGAACTACTGAATAAGGGCAAGGTGTTTGAGTTGGTACATTGGCAGGCACAACAGTATAAACCACCTCCAGTACAGAACGCCATAGTAACACCAGAGCCTCATCTCGTGTACCAGAGCCCGCAAACCAGACCGAATGCATCGGACACGAATAGATCTGAGGTACCGACTAGAACGTCGATGGAGTTACCACACGGGAATAGTGAGACGGTCGTTAGAACGAACGTTGTCGCCCAGGAACCACGGCCTAGTCCCAACCGAAGAACTGTGAGATTCAAACAGAACACGATGGTATGTTTTAGATGTGGAGAGACAGGACATATGCGAATAAACTGCCGAAACCCCCCCAAGATTTCCTGTCCACGGTGTGGGAGAGATGGCGTTTCTGCAAGAGAATGTGGATGTTCGGGAAACTAAGTGAGGATTGCGCTAGGACGAGGCATCCGCAATCCTCTGAAAGACTAGCCTCAAAGTTAAATACCATTCAGAGACATCCGCCAGATAACCGGCCTATAATTTATGTCAGTGTGGAACAGAGAAACTTTCGAGCGTTACTGGACACTGGTGCTACGAGGTCATTCTTGGGAAGAACTGTGGCTGATTACTGCGATCGAATAAGCATACCATCTTTCACACACCAGGCTACGGCGAAGATAGCTGATGGACAGTCAGTATCAATCCCAAGATACTATAGACTTCCATTGCGCTTGCACGACGACTGTATCACGGTGGATATGCTGTATATGGAGAGTTTACCGATAGACATAGTGGTTGGGATGGACGTGCTGAGTGACTACGATTTTAGCATTGAACTAAGAACTGTGTCCTGCTACTACAAAGGTAGATTACTGAGATCTGTCGGAGAGGAATCACTGTCCTGCTCGGAAGCAGATTACGACCATGAAGAACTGGAACTCCCTGAGGAAGAAAGACGAGAGCTCACCCGCTTTCTGGACAGGGAATTAGAACAATTTGACGATATCCAAGGGACGACGAGCCTGGTCGAACATAAGATTCAGCTCAAACCGGGGACTGAACCCATTAAACGAAGATACCAACCACGTAATCCTGCGACACAAGAGATTATCAATGAAGAGGTCGACCGAATGCTAGAGGAGGGAATAATAGAGCCATCTAACAGCCCATGGAGCTCGCCTGTGGTGATAGTTAGGAAAAAGGATGGACGAGCTAGATTTTGCGTGGACTACCGAAAATTAAACGAATCCTCTATAAAAGATGCATACCCACTGCCGTACATCTCGCATATCCTCGACAAACTACGGCGAGCAAAATATATCAGCAGCCTAGATTTACGGCAAGGATATTGGCAGGTACCCTGAGCAAAGAAAGTAAGCCCCTAACAGCTTTTACGGTACCTGGGCGAGGTCTTTTTCAATTCCGAGTAATGGCATTTGGTCTACATTCTGCGCCAGCAACATTTCAGAGATTACTGGATCGGATCATTGGACCAGAGATGGAACCCTTTGTTTTCGCATACCTGGATGACATAATAGTTTCGGGTGACTCGCTAGAACATCATATGCAGATCCTGAGCGAGGTTTTTCAAAGGCTCAAAGCAGCTAACTTACAGCTGAATCCAGAGAAGTGTCGGTTTGGGTGCAGAAGCCTGAAATATTTGAGTCATGTCGTGTCCTCGGACGGAATCAAGACCGATCCTGACAAGGTGGCGGCGATACAGGCAATACCAGTACCCCGAAGTGTCCGTGAAATTAGAAGATTTCTCGGAGTGGCATCTTGGTACCGTCGCTTCATACCGGAGTTTTCCCAGATTGTGGCACCGTTAACTCGCCTACTACGCAAGAAGCAGAAATGGCGTTTTGAGGCAGAGGAACTAAAATCTTTCGAACTGCTAAAGAAGAAACTCACGGAGGCCCCAGTTTTGGCGTGTCCTGATTTTGAGCAGCCATTCGTGCTGCAGACTGATGCTTCGGATCAAGGATTGGGCATAGCGCTGACCCAGAGTGTCGATGAGGTCGAAAGAGTTATAGCCTATGCTAGTAGAACGTTGTCACCGGCTGAACGAAATTACTCGACAACAGAGAAAGAGTGTCTGGCCATAGTATGGGGTGTGGAGAAGATGCGACCCTACCTTGAGGGATACCACTTTACAGTATTGACAGACCATCAGTCGCTCCGATGGTTGAATTCAGTTAAGAGCCCTGCAGGACGTATTGTCAGATAGTCTATTTAAAACAATTTGATTTCGACATAAAATATCGAAAAGGTTCCCTCAATAGAGTGGCTGATGTGCTGTCAAGAAGTCCATTACCTGGCCCAACCGAGGAAGAGATTTGCTTGTCTGAGGAGACCAAATGCAAGTGGTATGCGAGGAAGTTGGGCGAAGTCGAAAATAATCCCGAGGCGTTGCCTGACTATTGCGTGAGCGATGGCAAATTATATCGACATTTCTTCGAGTCAAACGACTTGACTGAACCCGATATGTCCCGACCCTGGAAGATGTGTGTGCCCGCCAACCAAAGAGAGGCTCTTATGCGGGAAAATCATGATGCTCCAACCGCCGGACATATGGGAATAGCGAAAACTATTTGCAGGATGGCTAAACTATATTACTGGCCAGGAATGTTTAGGGACATAGCTAAATTCGTGAGATCGTGTCAGTCCTGCCAAAGATATAAAGTTTCGCAGCAACAGACTCCTGGAAAGATGCAGCCAAGTATAGGAAAAGACCCCTGGGATAAAGTCTGCGTTGACCTGATTGGTCCATTACCGCGCTCTACCAGAGGGAATACGTTTGTATTTGTGGCTCAGGATAAATTCACGAAGTGGGTGGAATTTCGAGCTCTACGTAAGGCGACAGCACCAGCAGTAACTAGGGCTCTCTTCGAGCAGGTGATTGCCAAGTTTGGTTGTCCTCGCACGGTGATATGCGACAACGGCAAACAGTTTGTTAGTCGAGAATTTCGGAGCTTACTGAGGCAATTGGGAGTTCGAGTTCGATTCACACCGGTGTACAGCCCTCAAGCGAATGCGGGCGAATCGTACGTTAAAGACGATGATAGCGCAATTTTGTGAAGGCGATCATCGTAAATGGGACGAGAGACTACCCAAGCTGGCTATGGCGACGAATTCGGCGAGACACGAGTCGATGGGATTTACTCCGTCGTTTCTCAACTTCGGCCGTGAAATGAACATACCAAGAGTGGTTGTTGATGACGATGGTCCCAGAGAGGAGCCAGAAGACTCCGTAGCGGATGAGGAAGAGGCTCAGGATGCCGGTCGTGAGGAGGTCCGAAGTCACGCGAGTCGGGTAAAACGTCTACGCGAAGTGTTCGACTTGGTACGGGTGCAGTTGGGTCGGGCATTCACCCAGCAAAGCCGCTATTATGATCTCCGGCGACGGGAATGGAGATGTAGAGTGGGAGATGGAGTCTGGCGCCGGGAACGACCACTGTCCTCAGCTGCGAACCAGTTTTCGGGTAAACTAGCGCCGAAATTTGCTGGGCCATATATTGTGACCAAAGTAGTTTCACCGGTGGTCTTCGACTTGCGAGACGGATCGGGCAAGAGATTAAGGCATATTCATATAAAAGACCTGAAGCCCGCTAACGCTTCCTATGTTTCAGATGCCCAGAAATAGGTTGCCAGGGGAGCCCCCGAGGGGTACAGCGGTACCCCCAGTCGTGAATTTGATAGAGGTGGTGGATAGCCATCGCCACGCCGCATGCGAGATAAGAAGACGGCTGAGAGAGACCGCGGAGAAACACCGTCGGCGTGCGACGGATGACTATCGCTTGAGCGAACTCTTTGGAAAAGGAGCATTCGGCCAGGTTTGGGCGGCCGTAAAGAAAGGTTCACTGGAGGCCGTGGCCATCAAGGAGGTGAAGGGGCCGATGTGGATAAGGGCCCACGAACAAGATATCCAGCAGGAGCTCGAACACCCGAATGTGCTCGGACTGCTAGACGTGGTAGAAAACCTAGACAGGTCCTACTTTGTGATGCCGAAGATGGAGGGGGACCTGGAGCGGTACCTGAGGAGGCATGGTACGTGTGACGCAGTGACCCTCGTGCATTTTACCTGCGGGCTGGCCGGGGTGGTGAGTGGCTAGAATAGTGCACCGAGACATCAAGCTGGAGAACGTGCTGATCGGACGAGGCGCGGTCAGACTGGCAGATTTCAGAGTGACCTTCAAAATGAGAGGAGCCCTGGTGAGAACCAATGAAAAGGTGGGGACCCCAGCCTATATGGCTCCCGAAATGTGGCGGGGGGCCTATTAAGGTAAGGCCGTGGATATGTGGGCGCTGGGCCTTGTGATCCTGCAGGCCCTAGGATTTCCCAACCCCTTCAAGAAGGAGGCAGCCCAACTCCTTAAAGATTCTCGGGGTGAGTTCACGGGAAGCTGCCCCGAATCTACTAAAGCAAATACCTCCCCCCTGGGATACGATCGTTGGCGGACTGTTGCGCATTTACGACGGGGCGAGGATAGAGGCAGAAACCTTGGTAAGGCGGCTGGAGGCGTTGCGTCCGACCACCATAACGGCCTCCACAGTGGAACAACCCGAGATGCCAGGTGCCGGGCCATCTTATAAACATGAGATCCTGACAGCGAGTGTTAGCGTGCAGCGTTATCTGGAAGAGCATAGACCCAAAGAGTGGTCGGCGGAATTCGCGAGGCGCATCCAGGTGTATCGACCTCGAAATTGGCGACCAGACCAGAAGTGCCGAGTGCGCATTAGGATGCCCCTGGGCGGCGCAGTGAAGCAGATCTTCATACCGGCGCGAGACCAACAATGGTCGGTACGCACACCGCGTGCGTCGCCGCCCTCCCAAACGAACGATTAGTGCGCGTCATTCCTCGCGTGACAGTAGTGCGCGATGACAGCCCTCTCAAATGAACGCATAGTGCGCGTCCTTTTTCCCCACATGACAGTAGTGCGCGATGACATCATTCTACAAAAGTTTGGGGAAATCTCTCCAGTCTATGGTTCCACCACTAAACACTATTGATGAAATTAACCACTGAACAATTTTGTCTTACATTCACCACAAAATCTAAATTACCATTTCTGTATTCATTATTAATGATGTCTAGCACCTTGTTTAATATTTAATCCAGAGTAATATTCCATAATAAATAGAGAAAAAGTTTTCCATCACTCACATAGGTACTTCGGTATATTTTCATGATGACGGTTGAAATAGGTAACCTATTTTCTGTCAGGACCTGTTAAATTGAAGACTTGTCTTTATGAAGAGCTGGTACTTTAAAGCTTCAGACTTTCACAGTTCATCAAACTATATCTATTCTAACGTAGGAATGCTTCAAATTGAGTTCATATAAGTTTTAAAAACTTCGAACCCACTCTCCTAGATTTGTTTTGTACGATTATAGGAGTTTTTTCACATCTTTATTTCATACACCGATTCAACCTGCTTCACAAACTTAGGAGATAATAGAATTTGACTTAGTTTTAATATTTTAGAATGTTTGTTATGATGCATGGTCAATTAAAATTCAATCAATATTGAAACTGGAAGCTATAGGCTCATAAACAAGACAGATTAGAATAGAATGCATTTTCTGAGCATAATCATTTCATACTGAAATGAATAATTTCAAACTATCGAAATTATCCTAACAATATTTTCCACATTTTTTTTTAAAGAAAGCTACAAATAACTGTTGACAGTTTCAAACAGAATCAAAACAACAAGGAACCACAGAACACTATTTTATTGGGAACTACCCACCACAGAGACGTTATAATATTTTAATGGGATAAAAATTCACTCTAGTTATTTCGAGGAAAATTATAACTAAAGATCAATAATGGTTACAGATATTATCATTCATTTAAAAAAACTTTGCTATTATTATTTTTTTCTCTCCTGGGGTTCGGTAATAAATTGATATTCTATGGTAAGGTATTAAAATTTGACATAATCTATGAATAACCATTTTCAATATTTATGTTTTTGTTTACGTAATTAAAACAGATACTCTGATTATAAAAACCAAAAATTTAGGCATGTTCAGTAATTAATTATAGTCTAAACAGAATAGATTTATATTAATGATTTAACAAAATTTTTTTTATTAAAGTTGACTCTTCAGAATTAAATCTAGTTGATTAAACTCAATTTCTACAAGCAAGTATAATTGCACACCTAAATCTGGGAATATTTGTAATCTATCTAAGTAAATTGTTATTGGGATTCAGTACAGAAAATAATCATCAAGCAAAGTAACACCACTTTAAAATAATTATTCATAGTGACATCATCCATTATTGTTAAAGATTTTCATATTTTTAACAGTATGATATCGAGAGACCTCATAGACCTATTCACTGGTCTCTGTCAAGGAGAAGAAACTTCAGAAATATCAGTATTTGGAAAATCATAGATGATTTTTTCTGGCTTTGAGTGAAAAAAAGCAATATGACAACCTCTTGCCTTGGAAGTTTTCATAGAAATGATGGTTTTCATGATTTGGAAATTTTAAGAAGAAAATTACAAATGTATGATGATAACATCCAATAATTCTGAGGTTTTTTTGGAATTTCTCACTAGAAAGGGATGGTTTATAATCTTAAACTAGAAAGAAATTATAGTAGAACAACAAAAATCTATGTTTACGGTGTTGAATTTTTTTTACCAGAAAATTAGTATTTTGTATCTTCCTTCTGGATATGGACCTCATCGGATGAAACATGAGTGAGTGAATCATTTTTTAGAGGGAAAATAATGTTTTTAAACAAGTCAGATTCATTAGTGGAAACTGTGGAAGGTATTTTTCATTCAAACTAAACTGGACTACAGAGGGGTATTTGCCCAATGTGAAAACTGAAAATGTTTATAACTTTTTAACGCAGCTGAAAATGGAAAAATCGTAATGGAAAAAGTGTTTCTTTTGATCTCAAGAACCTATGGTTAAAATTAACGCAGTGGTCAAAGACTCACCCTGTATATAAGCGTACGACACGGTTCCACATTCGTGGCTCATGGAGGTTCTAGTAATATATAAAATAGAATAACGAGTAATTGAAATGCTTAAAAACTTGATGGCGACGTGGCGGACAACTCTCAATCTTCACGTGGGAGGAATTTCGTATGAAACAGTGGAAATTCAAATTAAAAGAGGAATCTTTCAAGGAGACTCACTCAGCCCACCCTGGTTTTGTTTAGCTCTCAATGCTCTGAGTGGTATGCTTAATAGATCAGCTTACGGTTACGCAAGTGTGCGAACTAAACTCACGCACCTGTTTTATATGGACGATCTTAAACTGTACACTAGAGGCCGAGCACAATTGGAAGGAGAGCTGGAAATAGTAAGGATGTTCAGCGCAGATATATATAGGAACTAGCTGACCCGACAGATTTCGTCCTGTCAAAAAGATTAGTAATGTGGCAGTTTTTGTGCCTACGTATTTTAAAAAATTCTCCTGAACAGAACCGTCACCCTGGTGATAGGGCGTTGTGAATAAAAAATAATTAAATAAAACATATATAAGGATTTAAAAATAAGTAATCGCTTTATTGTTAATCATGTGAATCATATTTATTATTATTATCATTGTAGTGCTTTGTGGTATACGATGTTTTTGTTTGATTACCTGGCGCATAGATAAACAAATCTGATGGTTTTCCAACACGGGAACAGGCAACAAACAATTGACCATGTGAGAAACATGGGTTTTCTAGATTAATACCACAAACACTTAATGATTGCCCCTGGGACTTGTTTATAGTCATAGCAAAAGCAAGCCGCACTGGAAACTGTAGTCGTTTAAACACAAATGGCACATCAGTCGGAATCATTGGGATGCGCGGTATGAGAACATCTTCTCCTTTATACTTTCCTTTGAGTATAGTTGCTTCTATCACATTGTTCAGTAATTTTTTTATCGCTAACCGTGTATAGTTGCAAAGACGCGGTTGGTTGATATTTCGCAACATTATAACCACCGATCCAATCTTTAATTGAAGATTGAAGGTGGCAATCCTGGCAAATCCAGCGCGTTTAAAAATTCCGGTGGATAGTTGACTACATCATCTTGATTAGTAGCCGAATCAACTGATTTATATATCCTCAATTCGCCTGTAATTTGTTCTTGAATTTTGCAATTTAATTCATTTACATCTATGTTTTTTGCAGCCAGTATAGCTCGTTTGCTCAACCAATCATGGTTTCTGTAATTTTGAGAAACATCTGGAAACACCTTCTGAATAAAATCATCTTTTGATTGAGTTAACTGACAAAAACTTTAAGGAAAGTTAATGCAGGCAGTCAACATGTCTATAGGAAATTTGCCATTACCAATGTCAATGAGTTGTTTAGAGAATATGTTTCCAGATTGTTCATTTTGCAACTCGACGCGCATATTCTTGCTTAAATGAAGTACTTTGACATGTTTCCACAAATTAGAGGACTTTAGACATGCATTGAGTTCATCAGCTGGCGTTGATCGTGGAATCACTGGCAATGTTTGACGAAAATCTCCTGCTAATAAAATCATTGCACCACCAAATCGGTTATTATTGCTCCGTAGATCTTTTAAGGTATTGTCTAAAGCCTCCAAAGGTTTTTTATGTGCCATCGTGCATTCATCCCAAACAATCAATTTACATTGCTGCAAAACCTTTGCCATTGCAGAGTTCTTCGAAACGTTGCAGGTTGGAGTGTCATTGCTTTGCATATTTAATGTCAATTTTAGGGCTGAATGGGCTGTTCGACTACCTTCAAGCGTGCAATTTTATATTGTGAGCGAATTGTTGCTAATATTAATGAAATCAAAAAAGTTTTTCCTGAACCACCAGGTGCATCTAAGAAGTAAATCCCTCCAGTTTCATCATTTGTTACTTTTATAAGAGTTTCAAATACATACTTCTGTTGTTCATTTAACAGTGGAAGATTTTTTTGAATTAATTCTTTCAAAGCGTTGAGATCATGCAGTTTTTCTCGATGCAACTCTTGGTTAAAAGCGTCATGCATTGCTCCAACGCACACACTCACATTGTTTTGATAGATATGATCTCTGACGTTAGGAACACACCTACATTGCTTAGGCAACAGTGAGTGCTTGTAATTTAATATGAACTTTATGTTTATGTTTATAGTGGTTTACCTAGGTATACATATATCAATGTACACCCCCCAGAAGCTAATTAAAGCTTGTGCGAGTTAGGTTAACCAGTGTGTGTTCTGTGTAGGCTTTGTTACTGTGTCCTTACGCCACCTTAGGCACAGAATTGTTAATTTTAGACCCAAAAGTGAATGGTGGCCGCATACCGAAAGCTAGAAAATTTCTTTCCTAGCCCCGGACCTACGACACGACGGGTTTCCACGTCAAAGGTCAAGGCTTTATTCCACTAAGCTATGCGACACGCATAGCAATAAAGCTCGAATTGACTACGTTTTAGTTACAAATCATTTGTATGGGAAAAAGAAAAGGGCTATTTTTAGGGTTTTTCCAGCAATAATTCTAATTTTTCTCGCCGTAAAAACCATCCTTGAATTTCAACGAACATTTTAAAAAAAGATTTGGCCAAATTGGTCCAGACGTTGTTGAGTTATGCGCTTACCAACACATTTTGCGATTCATTTTTATATTATAGATGATCTTGGGACTGGAAGAGTGTGCATCCATCATAGTAAGGAGAGGAAAACTGTCGGAAGAAGAGAATGTGAAACTGAGAGACGGAAAAGAGATAGCCAACTTAACGAATGAAGACAAATATAAATAACTAGGCATTCAACAAACATTCGAGATTCGACATAGAGAAAATAAAGATCTTACAAAAGAAGAATTTCTAAGAAGAATGAGACTTATACTAAGATCCCAGTTATCTGCAAAAAACAAAATAATGGCAATAAACATATGGGCCATACCACCGCTCCCTTACACGGCTGGAATACTCTCCTGGTCAAAAACGGAGCTACAAAGAAGTCAGATTACGACAGTGAACATATGTGCGCCTGTCTTTCATTGTTATTTACCTTTTTAACCTCTCATGTTGTTGTTTATATATCACGATGTAATTATTCATTTGCGTTAGAACCCTATCTACCCTGTAAATTATGTATTCATATATTATATCATGTTTATAATTGTTATTCTGATGTGGTTTTCTTTTTTGTTATATTTTATATATTTAATTGTAATATTTCATATCGTGTGAGTCTTTGAACATTACCTTATTGGGTCATTATGAAATCTAATAGGTTTTCATTTTAGTTTCGAATTTTAATAGATCTTTATTTTATATTATGACGTAGGTGTAATTACCATTGTTATTATCTTTTGTTCTTTGGCGTTTTTATACCTAATGATTCTTTCTTAGTGCTCAATTGATTGTATTATCCAATTTTTGTAGCCTGCAGAATGAAATAAGAGTTTCCGAAACGTCGCTGAAAGGATAGTAAGTTTTTCTTTTGGTTCTTTGTGCCGATATATATTACTGAATTGTATTATTTTTGGAACCATATAATCTTCGACGACTAGCAATGAAATATACGGATTCATAATGAAGATAACTCTGTGGAGAGATTTCTTCTAATGATTTTCCTTGGGCAATCTTCATCAACGACAAAATTATTTATTTCTGATTTTTTTTGGACCATTTTACGTGATAAAAAACCAAACTGATAACATAGGTTCCGATAAAATTTTTATGTAAGGCGTAAAAAGATAGTGCACAAGAGATCGTTCCTTAATTTTCATGTATTTTTTTTCTGTAATGTATTTTGTCGACTATTGCATTAAGAACATACTGAGGAAATATGTTTTCTAGTATAGGTAGTAGATAAGTTCGATGTTTAACCTGCGCATATGTACATATGATGTATTTCGTTTTGTAGAATAAACATGTTGTTATAATAGAGGCATTCAAGAAGCATATCTTGTTGTATTATCCAATATAATTAATACTCGTATCACTTTCACAACTTTTCTCATCATCAGATCTTAATTCTGTTTTAGTTGCATCTACTGAAATTGTTGGAAAATGACCCGCATAACAGTTTTTTAATACTAATTTTTTTTTGCAATCCGGTTTCACCAATTTTGAATAGATTTAGGTAAGAAAGTCCGTTTTATTTGAGTGAAACTTACTCAAAACTATAAAATGATGCAAACTGTTTTCTACAAATAACTTTTAAAGTTGTGTTTAACCTTATAGACTTTTTTCACTGTAAGGCTTGTTGAGGATATTCTGGATTGGAAAACCTAAAATAACCCCAATAGCCCAGTGTTTACCATCTGAGCAAATGATGCACATTTTCCTCTGTAGCAGTATGTAAATATTCATTTGTAGAGGACTCTGAGAAAATAATTTCAGATAGATATTATACGTAATTTATTATTGCACAAAATGACGTATCTGGAATTTAGGTTTTTGGCGGTTTCAATTCGAACTTCGGGAAAGTTGAAAGATATGTTAGGGACTTTTACACTGAAACACTTTTCTGATTTAATTGTTTATTGACATCGAAAAGATTCGTACAAATTTAGAAAGGGACGACGTGACGTGCCGCTTGAGCTTTCTCGGGGGACTGCCCGTGTTCGGGCGGTTCGGCTTTTTAGTACCTGCCGAACTTACCCTGTTGCCACTGTCGCCTTGTTTGTATTCTTAAATCTGGGAAGAAATACTGCTACACTACTCTCTCCTCAGTAGCGGCTAACTTAAAAAATTTACAATTTCATCCGCTACGATACGAATTATTATTATGCAACTAATGATAAAAATTATTATTTCAAGAAAAAAATCTGAACATAAGATTAGTTAAATACACAAGTTCTTGATGATTTAACATGTTTTGTTGTGCATTCAATAGTTAGTACAATACATATAAACAATTGGTACATATTAGGTATTTGTTGTACGGGTTTGAAACAGTTCATGTTGGTCATGATCGTCTATATTGTTTTTTCTTTACTAGCGAGACACTCACTTTTTCACCGCACTGCGTCTAGGAAATCGCACTTGTTTTGGTTTTACCGCACTATCAGCTGGAAAAAACCGCACTTGTCCTTAGATTTACCGAACTATCACGAAAGATATTTGCTGGGAAACCGCACTTTCCTACCCACTCTTGTCCTTATTTCTTTATCGTGAGTTGTCGGATTATTAGCACTAACGGTATCGTCTGTAGTGGTGCTAGTTGCTGGTGTCTCGTTACCAAGAATATAGGCGGGTTTGAGTCTATCGATACATATATTGGCTTGTTTTCCTCTAATATTGATTGTGAAATACTTTTCGAATCGTTGGAGAACTTTGAATGGTCCTTCATATGGTGGCTCCAAAGACTTCTTGACTCGGTCGGTCCGCAAAAATATGTGAGTGCAGGTACTTAGGTCTTTATGCACATAAACTATCCTAGATGTATTTTCTTTTGTGGCAACGGGTTTAAGTTGTGCCATATGTTGGCGCAATTCTGCTGCAAAATCCTCTGTATTAATGGGTACGGTTGGTGGATTGAAAAATTCACCTGGGAGACGTATTGTTCGTCCATATAGCATTTCTGCAATTGAATGGTCAGCATCTTCTCTTACTGCTGTTCTAAGTCCCAACAAAACTGTTGGCAAGGATTCAGTCCAACTTGGATTATTATGGGCTCTAATCGCTGCTTTCAAAGTTCTATGCAGTCTTTCGATTTTACCATTTCCTTGGGGATGATATGGCGTTGTATGTTTCAGTGATGTTCCACAGAGTGCCGCCAGATTTCTGAAAAGTTGGCTTTCGAACTGTCTGCCTTGGTCGGTAACGATTGTCGCCGGTGTCCCAAATCTGGCAATCCAGTTTTTATAAAACGATTTCGCGACTACCTCTGCGGTCATATTTGTCATTGGTATGACTTCCATCCATCCTGTGAAGCGGTCGATACATGTTAGACAATATGTTTTGTCTCGGGAGGGTGGTAATGGTCCAATAATATCCAAATGCACTACGCTGAATCTATCGTCGACTTTCTGAAACTTGCTTAGTTCTTAGTTTCAGCTTCAGGTGTTCAATCAATTAAACGATGATCATTTTTCTTGGAACCTTTTATATAATCATGTAGTATGGCTTGCATTTCAGCTGCATTTTTATGTATCTGCGATAGAAATTAATTATTCCTAAGAAGGTTCGTAATTCACGCACCGTCCGTGGTTTTTGTACTCTTTGATTGCTTCCACTTTCTCTTGTAGTGGTGTTGATCCACTTGCAGTGATTCTGTAACCCAAGAAATCTACTTCTGATGCTGCTATAACTGATTTGGACAAATTTATCCGAAGTCCATATTGTCTCAATCTTTCGAAAACAAGCTTCAAGTGTTCACGATGTTCTTCTTCTGACGAGGAAGAGATTAGAATATCGTCTATATAAGCAAAAACAAAATCTAATCCATAAAAACCTGATGTATAAATCTTTGAAATGTTGCACCTGCGTTGCGTAAACCAAAACTCATGCAATTAAATTCAAAAAGACCAAAAGGTGTTATAATGGCTGTTTTACATTTGTCTTCTTCTGCAATTGGTATTTGGAAATATGCTTTGAATAAATCTATTTTAGCGAATATTTTTGAGTTGGATAGTATGTGGTGAAAATCTTCTATTCTTGGAATAGGATATCTGTCAGGTAAAACGTCTGTGCGTTTAATCTTCTATAATCTCCACATAGATCCATCTTTTTTGGTACTATATGTAGTGGGCTAGACCAGTTTGACTTTGAAGGTCTTATTATATTAATATCTAGCATAAATTGAAATTCTTCTTTTGCTTGTCGCATTCTTTGAGGATCCAATGGTCTCGTTTTACTATATACTGGAGGACCTTTAGTATGTATTTCGTGTTTCACATCATGCATTATTTCAATTGGCACAGGACTTGGGGATGTAATATCGGAAAACGCAGCAAGAATGTCAGCGAATTCGCCGGTATTACTCACGGTCTGAATTATGTTTTGGCAGTTCACAACGGCAATATTTCCGGCGACGTCCAATTTCGTGTGTCCATCTATTAATTTTCTACCTCGTATGTCAATCAACAAATTGAAACAATTCAAGAAATCAGCTCCTATGATAGCTTTACTAGTTTGAGCTATTATGAAAGGCCATTGGAATTGTCTTCTCAGTCCTAAATTTAAGGTTAAAATTTTTGTACCAAACGTTGGGATGGTTGTTCCATTTGCAGCATATAACTTGAATTCGGAGTCGGTTGTTGTTTTTAATTTATTTTTATTTGCTGGAAAAATGGATACATCAGCGCCACTATCTATCAGAAATTGCCAACCTGTTTTTTTGTCCCTAACAAATAAGCGGAATTGGCGGTTTTTCTGTGTGGCAGCAGTGCTTTCCGCTTGCTCTACTGCCGATTGGAGTTTTCCGACGTCTTCCATGCACAAGGTGGTGTGCACTTTTCTGACAAGCATCTTTTTCCGTAACGAAAATGTCCATAACAGAATCTTCCATTAGGATTATATCTTCTACGATTTCTACGATCTGTGCTAGGAGATCTGCTCCTGCTACTATCTCGAGATCGGGAATCTCGTCTCCTCGATTGAATCGCGTCTATTTTCGCTTCTAAACTCGCGAATCTTGCATTTAAATCGTCTATAGGAGAACTGTTCTGATTTAAACTAATGACTGAAAATATTTCTTTCCGAGGATTTATTTCTAATATTTTATCTGCCATTACAGCTAATTTATCCAAAGATTCATCACTGACTATTATGATGTTCTTTATTGTGTCCGGCAGTTTGTCTAACCACAGCGTCTTCAGAGCTTTGTCGGTAATTTCGGAGCCTGCGAGTGCCTGCATTTTCCTCATTAATTGACTAGGTTTCATATCTCCTAGTTCGATACCCGTCAACAAAACTTTTAACTGCTTATCGTCGCTGACCTTATAAATGTCGATGAGGCGAGCTTTGGCTAGAGAAAATTTATCAGGAGAGCTACCTTTAATAATGTCCCATATGTTTTCCAAATATTTCGGTTCGATTTGTGCCACCAAGTAATTGAACTTGGTTTCCTCTCGGTAATCCTAGAAGTAACAAACTGTGCCTCTATTTGTGTGAACCATATTTCGGGCTTTTCAACCCAAAATGGTGGAATTCGTATGCTGACTCCTGCTTCTTCGAGTGGTTGCGTCATGGCGGTCTGTTGAGCGTTGTTTTCATTCATGTTGATAATTACTGTTCATTATTCACTCACTCACGTGTCCGTATTTCACTATTCGTAACGTTATTTTAGTCGAGGGTCACCAATTGTTAGGGACTTTTACACTGAAACACTTTTCTGATTTAATTGTTTATTGACATCGAAAAGATTCGTACAAATTTAGAAAGGGACGACGTGACGTGCCGCTTGAGCTTTCTCGGGGCACTGCCCGTGTTCGGGCGGTTCGGCTTTTCAGTACCTGCCGAACTTACCCTGTTGCCACTGTCGCCTTGTTTATATTCTTAAATCTGGGGAGAAATACTGCTACAGATATATCCTTCTTTCATTATCCCCGCCGACTTTTTCAACGCCAGAACTTCCAAGGTCATTGGTTCGTTGGCGGAAAAATTCGAGAGTACTCCATATTTGTAATTTAATCTTTGACAAAAGTGAGAATTTGCCATTATTGAAAATACAGAAGACGTCGAACCTTATCATATCAACTAATGGTTTCAATTTTCTAATATCCACGAAATGAATGCAATAATAAATGAACGATTTATCATCGCGATTAATCAAGATAATTACAATTACGTAATGAATTAGGACTTATTCGTCCTGCAAGTTCCATTCAATAAAACATTACTTTTAATCTTCGTATGAAATGAGGTCCCTTGTAGTAATACTCAGCATATGGAACAAATTCCCTCTATATCCAAGAATTATTTTTGAATCCGAAGGAGAAAAATTGAAATGTAAAAGCAATCAATCTGATAAAATAATTTTCACGGTTATATTAATAATTGAGGTCTGTATTGCTTTTATTCTGTACTGGAAACAGCAAGGCATTGAGTCCTTCCTTCTAAAATCATCTTATTTCTTATCCGTTTCGACCAGTTTTTTATTAATATTAACCTTTTATATGCAGGAGCGCAAATTAGAGGAGAATCTAACAAATCTATATTTCCTACTTGAGGATAATAACTTAGGACTATATGTGACCAAAAACAATACATTGACAACAACTTTCATCAGCATGTTTTTCCTGATACTTCTATATATTTGTTTCTCTTCAACTGAGAGTGTGTTTAAATTAAGGTCTTCTCTGATAAATTCTATTGACATTCCAGTGCTTTATTTGGGTCGTATATTGGAAGTCGGATTTCACATGCTATATGTGTGTGTGAACCAGCACCGGATTATGATGATGCGATACTTTTTGTACGATCACTTCTATGTGGTCAAGAAAGTGGAAGAATTAAGCAAGTTCTGGTTAAGACTGAATATAAACTATAAAACATTCGCCGTTATACTTCACGGACCAATAATGATGAGATGTGTTTTGTCAATTCATTCTATCATAATGGATATCTATTATCTCGCCATTCAACAATCTGATGAAGTAAATTTTATCTATCAGATCAGCTTAACAGTTCTTTGCATAACAAGTTTTTCGCTAGAGATGTTCTCCGTTTTGTTGTTCATATGGGTTTCTACAAATTTTCGAAAACAAGTAAGTAAAATATTCACATTGTTTCAATTTAACTTGTTACCATAACAATGCATGCTATAAATATTAGAATACTTCAAATAATCGATTTTTGCTGAGAACGCTTGATGTGGTTTTATGAGGTTTTCACTGGCAGGCTTTTACTGAGGACGTCTCATACACTTTTGTTTGTCAAGTTGTACTAGCCATTTTAGATCTTCGAAAGCATTTTAGTTATTTATTCATTTCTTCTCTTGAATGTCGCGAAGGCGCGTCATGCCACTTGCATACATCTATTGTAGATATAGTTAATACATTTGACATCACACTATTTTGCCTTCCGGGTAACACTAACCATGAAGTCCAACCTATAAAAAAGCTGTTTTCATGGCTTTCGAATATTACTGGGATGAGCAAGTGCTTTTATATTGCACATGTCATAAAGAAAGAAGCATAACCAAACAGATTCGGTGAGATATTTTCGCTCGTTTGGGACAAAGCGGTTACTACAAAAAAATATTGCACCGGGTTTTTCTGCTACTGGGATATATCCATTCAATCCAGGAGCTATTTCTGATCTCGCTTTTGCTCCAAGTACTTTAACAATAACAAAGAAGAACAGCTTCAAAAAACTTCAGCGAAAGTGCCGTCTTTGGAAATTGATGGCAGGAGATTACTTGATGAGTTTGGTGATACCTTTAGAGATAATTCACCACAACCAGGGCCTTCAGGATTCTGCCAGCAATTAGGTCACCAACAAGATTTCATAGAAAATACACCTCCAAAGCAAGCAAAAACAGTAACATTACAAAAACGTAAGATGATGTGGATATCAACAATGAGTGATAGCGACAGTTCAAGTGAAGAGATATCTTAGAATAGTGACACGTTATCTGAAACGTTCACATCAGAGGAAGAAAGAGAAATGAAAGGTAGGGAGAAGGATATGAATAAAAAGAAAGAAATGATTCGAAAAGAAGACGTAGTTCAACAAGCAGTCCCAGAACGAGTTGCTCTGTGTGAAAACAAACAGAGTGAAATAAATTCAATAGAACAAGATGGAAAAGAGAAATTGCATAAAAAGAAGAAGTAGGTATAACTTTAACAGATATGTTAGAAACACCATATGAGGAACAAGTTGAGAAAAGAAATAAAAGAAACACCGTGAAAAGCAGATCGTTGGTTGTAAGAAGAGATGTTTTCAACATCGATCAAATAAAAAAGCAACAAAAAAAAGTTGAAAAGAATCGCAGTACCTAAGCATTCCGTACAGAGCAAAAAACGCCAAGGAATAAAGATTCTTGGTACTGCAAACACTGTGATGAAGATGAACAGAAAGATATGAGGCTCTGCACAATTTGTTTGGCCTACGTTCACGAAGAATCTGCAGATCTTGTCAAAAACTATCAAATTATGTTTATTGATCCTGACTGTTCATAATCAGATCAGGTTTAACTTAAAAATTGCATACCCCTTCCCTTTCAATCATGTCAGGTCCGTCTTCGATTTGTTACATTTTCCCCTTCTTAAAACCTTCGGTCTCCGAAACCTTGCCTTGATAACCGAATCTGCAAGCGCTCCTATTTCTGCAGTATCCAGGTTTGTCGAAATAGCAGGATATCGTTATCTTCGCAGGACTGCCTTTCGGGTTGAATTTGCAAACCAGTAAGTATTCGCACATCAATGTTCTGGAAAACTACCTCCAGCATGTTATGAACTACTATCCAGTTCAGACGATCCAGTCTACAACTCTGCTTCGGAACTGCAAGCTTATTCACACGTCCCTAACGTGCAGCAAGGGGACGCATATTGATTGGTATGTTGGTTTTACATAAGATTTCTCTTTGGTTATCATATAGAAAAAGTAACCAGGGCCATAAGTCAATTTCAAGATTCGGTCAAGGGCAGGTTCTTTCACCAAAGGTCTAGTACACAACTAAATTTCTTTTTGAAAGTAAGGGCTATTCCTTTGAAAATATTAAGATCTTCAGCTACACAAGGTGCCAATAAGTAGTCTACTGGCAAAAATATCTTGTTGCTTCTGCTATTTCTGATCTTGCTTTTGCTCCAAGTACTTTAACAATAACAAAGAAGAACAGCTTCAAACTACTTCAGAGAAAGTGCCGTCTTTGGAAATTGATGGCAGGAGAATACTTGATAAGTTTGGTGATAACTTTAGAGATAATTCACCACAACCATCTCTCCCATCTCGTATTCACCTTCTGCAGCATTAGTGGCGTAACGAGTCTTCATGCGATCACTTGCACTTTGCAGGTTTTTCCGAACATTCTCATGAACCTAGTGTAGCCTCTCTTCCAGACTGCTCACGTAATCCTCACTAGCTATATCAGTTCCAGGCTTACGTCCAAACTCCAGGTCGCAAGGAAGTCTCATCTCTATTGACTCCTAGCAACTCGCATAGGTTCAGGAACAGGCTAGATTCAAAGTTTCGTCCCTGATCTGTATGAAGGTCTATTCTTTGAGGCTTCTTGATTCGAAATGGCGTAAGTCTCAACCTATTTGGAAAAGTAGTCCAAAGCAACGAGAATGTACTTGTTTCCATCTTCAGTTTCAGGAAACATGCCCGCTATATCAATTGCCAGCAGTTCCATTGGGCTACCAATGTTATACTGCTTAATTGCAGCTCTACGACTTCCTCTAGGGCCATTAACCGAAGCACGCAGTTTGCATTTTCAGCACCTGTCCTTGAAATCCTCCTTGCAGTTATCCCAGTAGAAACACTCTAGAATTTTTCTAGGGCATTTTTGATGCTGAAATGCCCGCCGGAGGTCCCATCTGTAACTTATGCATTACTTCTTGTGTTCTCATCCTATGAATAACAATCTGGTTTATAAATCCAGTACCTTTTCCATTCTCAAGGATCCTCTTTAGCAGCCCATCCCTTATTAGGAGGAAGTCCCACTGTGCCCAATAGAATTTGACCCTTAGATTCATCTGGCCCAGTTCTCCCCGTCTAGATCATCGACCCTCCTCTTTCCATCTCAAAATCTATTTTAGTTCTGGATCGTCATTTTGGCCTCGTCCCAGGTGATCTTGCAGATAGTTCTCATCAGTTATAGTTATCCATCGGATGCACTCTTTGTCCTCTAGCTCTCTAAGTGCTTGCAGTCCAAAGGGCATGGTTTTATGAACATACCGTCAGTGTCTCCATCGAACTTACTTGCACGATGCTCGACAGTGAGCTATTTTTAAAAGTGCTCCGTGGACTTGACTGTAACAAACAGCTCTCATCTGGTTACACAGTTGGTAAGTTTTGGCTTCGACAAGACTTTGCTGAAGTACCCTATAACTCTTCCCTTGTCAACTTGAATTTGGGAAAATAAAACAGCTATTGCCATGTTACATGGGTGTCGATGTCAAGGCATCTTTCAATCGAGTAAAGGTTTCATTTCACTCTACATTACATACGAATTCATTTTCCTCTTCGGTCTGCTTAGTTAAAGGCTTCGCAATATTGTCAAATTTTCTATAGTAAGTGCGTCCAACAAAGCTCCTGACTTAGTGTTTTTCTTGCGGTACGACTTGGATCTTATCTGGATCAGCACTTACTCCAGCTTCTGATACTACAGTTTCCAGGTACTTCACTTCCTTCTTGAAAATGTAACACTTTTTTGGACTCGGCTTCAGTTGCAATGCGCACCCTCTCAAAGACGTCCCTTGAGTTACCCAGATTATCATGGAATGTACGGCCAAAAACAATAACATCGTTCAAGTACACAAGACACGTTTTCCAGGACAATACTCGCATAATGGTGTCCCATAGACGCTCGAAAGTTGCAGGTGCGTTGTAAAGGCCGAACGGTATCACAGTGAACTGCCACAATCCGATTCTAATAGTGAAAGTTTTTTCTTTGTCTTTGGGATCCAATTTTACCTGCCAGTACCCGCTCTTGACATTGAGGATGGAGGACGATTTCGAGCCTGAGACTGTATCTAAGGTGTCTTCAATTATTGGAATGGGATAAAAATCATTTTACGTAACTTCATCGAGATGGCGGTAGTCAACACAGAATTCACTGCTGCCATCCTTCTTTTCGACTAGAAATACAGATAACCACCAAGGACAGTCTGAGGGTTCTATTATGCCTTGATCACGCATGTCCTTGATAATTCTATCGGCCTCATCTCTCTTGGGAATGGAAAGTCTTCGCGGATATTGGCGAATAGGTCCTAAACTTCCGGTATTAATTGGATGTTTTACATTTTTACATTTAACATTCGTTCTTCTCAGTTGATCATCATCCTGGCAAATATATCATTGTATTCAGTAATTAATTTTTTCACGTCCTTGATATATAATGGTGCAAAAGGATGTAAGCATTCGACCAATTTTTGTCAAACCTTAGTCTTCTTGGGAACGTTATTCTGTTTAACTTGACAACCGCCTGTCACACACAATACTGAGATGCATTCCCCTATTACAGTGTCCTTCTTCAGATTTACTGGATGCATGTTGGTGTTCAGTATCTTCATAGGTAATTTCCTACTGTCCCTCACCAACGTCTTCCAAATAAGTATTCCTTTAGCTTACTACCGGTGACTGGCACGATCAGTTTAACTAGACCATAGTAAAAGTTTTGCTCTAAATACCCACTTATCAAGGTTTCCGCCAGACCAGGGACGGTGATATCCGCCCTGAATAAGACTCAACTTGCACCGTCTTTCTTTCCTTAGAATGCCGCTTCTAGGTTTCCAATTCTAAAGATGTCGTTCTTCAGCCATCTCGAAACCCTTCCTTTTAATTAGATCCATTCCTAGGATTACTTCCTCCGTGATATCTGCACCTTCACCTACAAGTCGAATGACATACCACCAATTAGTATCTTGATCTTCCGTGTGTTCGTAGTTGTGTAACCTGTTTGTTTTCACCATATCGGGTCTCGCAATTGTTCGGGTAGCACCTGTGTCGACCAACATTTTGGCCGACCGCTCATCTATCTCATAGTCGACCTAGATACTGCTGAACTAGAAGATTTTATGGATGACAATTTCCGGTACATTGTTTAGGCCGGTTGGCTGTTGACCCCTCTCATCAACCCTTTTCCCTGTTCTAGTTGTTTTGGCTTAGCAGGCTCCTTGCAGTAGTAGTTTTCACTCTATTTTTTTAAATTCCACATACCTACTGACACCAATGTAATGTTTTTTTGGCGCTCTTGTTCACCCGAACAGAGTGCCTATCATTTTGCCCGAATGTCTGTAATTTTGGAATATCGAGCCGAAAATGGTCTCAATCGATTGGGTTCGACTCTCTGATGGAGAATTCGTGGCGAAAGTTGAGTCTGTCCGGCCGTATCCTCTGTAGCATCCAAAAGAGATGAGCTAGAGTTTTCATATTTTCTGAATAGGTTAGTTGTCCAAATATCTCGGTCAAGTTCGTTATTGCGCCAAATCCGTCGGAGGGTTCAGTAGTTATGAGCATCTGAAATTTTGTTTCCTCAATAACTACTAGAATACCCATCCGATCAAGTTGATACTTGAAATATTGTTGAGGGAGGCTGAAACAAAACGGCTCGTTTTAATTTTTAAAATGTTTGAAAAATTCCCAAAAACAAATTTTTAATACTCCATATCTCATAAGACATTTTTCGGATTTCAATAAAAATTCGTGAATATATCGAGGTGATGGATATCTTACTTATCCTCAAATTTCATTGTCGTAGTTCTTTTCCATCTAAAGATATGATCATTTTTCTCATTTACTCAAGAGAAAAGAGAAATGACATGAAGTCTCGGTGATTTTCTCTGAACGATGGCCATCACAGATCGATATTCGATTGACAAATGCCGGGCTCATTAATCAGTGTCAGTTGGCGTAATATTAATCAAAATTTTTCATAACTGGAAATCATAGAGATAGAAGTCAATCTCGATGACTGAAACAAAATACGTTGTCAAAATTTGGAAAAGCACTGACGTAAGTTTTTAGAAAGGAATTTAGTTTCGAACAAAACTTGGGGAAAATTATGAGTAGTTATTTTTAATTTGAGATATAAGTTTGTTCATTCATTAGGCGTTCATATTTGCATCACATTGTCCCATAGTACGGGAAAAGACTATTGTTCACCTGATCAGAGTGCTTATAGATTTGTTATGGTTTGAATATTTACTCGCAAGTAGCTTAACAAGAGCGCCAAAGCAATCTGACCTCACGTCAGTGCTTTATAAATTTTTCTATTTCAATAGTGCAAAAATAACATGTCCCTTGAGAAATTGTAGTTGGGATTCAGTTTTTCAATCGTCAGATGTAGAATCTGCAACAAATAAATTTGTTAACATAATAGATCAATACATTCAGGAATCCACTCAAAAATCAATATTGAATGGATTAAATGGAAATGCTGGATAACCACTAGTATCATCAACATCGATCAACAAACGGGTTAAAATTGTACCAGAAATTACTGAAAGATCCCTCAAATGTTGCTCTGAAAGAACAATTCGTGAGTTACAGAAATCGATTGAGAGCAATTATGAAACATACAAAATGTGAGTATTATAGAGCAAAAATTGAGAATGAAGCAGAAGATTCAGGATATCTCTGGAAAATAGTCAAAGAAATATGTTCACCATACAAAAAAAGTCTACTATCAAAACTGTTATATGTATTGGACAGGAAATTAGTGAAATCGATACTGTCTACCGTTTTCGAAGTATTTTGATTTGGAAATTATGAAGTAATAACCGATGAATTCTATACGGCAATAGCATTTTCTCTGAAATTTCAGTTGCCATGGAAATCTGTCTTTGATTTAATAGTTTTGACGTTGAGTCAACAATAATTACATTTCTATTTGTTAAATTAGATATTGTTAATCAAAATGTACTCAAATTTTGAATACACTGATATATATATATACCTCAGGAGAGTGTTTAGGAAATGCTATTGCAGCTGTTACGCGTTATGCAGAGAAGTTTCCTCGAAGAAACTTTCCAAGTAAAAATACATTTAGAGCAATTGAACGACGTTGTCGAGAAACTGGGAATGCGAGACCTAAAAAAATAAATTCTGGTAGGCCATGAACAACAAGAACTATTAATAAAGAAAATATGATTTTAAATTTGGTTGATCAAAATCCAACAGTTAGCGGAAGGGATGTGGCAAGACAAACAAATACGTCTTTTCAAGTACTTGGAGGATACTTAAAGAGCAGACGATCTACCGGTTAGAATGGATTTTTGTCAAACATTACAAGAAAGGACAGTCCTCAAACCAAATTTTTTTAAATGTATTCTTATTACGGACGAGGCCACTTTTTCGCGACAAGGTTTGTTTAACTCCCATAATGCACACTACTGGAGTGATGGGAATCCACATGTCAAAAGGGTAGCACATTACCAACACTCATTTAAAGTTAATGTTTGGGTAGCAACTTTAGGCAACAAATTAATAGGTTAGCACATTCTACCTGAAAATTTAAATGGTGATATGTACCTGGACGTTTTAAGTAATCACTTTTTCGAGATATTAGAAAATTTTACGGCAAACGAGCGAAGATATCTATTTTTTTGCACGATGGAGCTCGACCGCACTTTGATAGAAGGTGTCGTAATTGGTTGAGTAACCATTTTCCGAATCGATGGATTGGTAGAGGAGCAGAAGCTCCGATTCATTGGCCTCCTCGGTCATGTGATTTTAATCCCTTGGATTACACAGTTTGGTCGTATTTTAAAGAAAAAGTTTATGCTGCAGAGGTATATTCACCGCAAAATTTGAAAGATAGAATACAACGTCACTTTAATGATCTCACAGCCGACTCCCAACCATTTAGAAGATTAATGAATTCTTTAGAAAAAAGGATAGCCTTGTGTATTCGTGAAAACGGAGGACATTTTGAACACCAACTCTAATTGTAATCATATTTATGTTATTAGCCTTTTTTTGAATTTTTTGATTTTTTGTTTGATAAATACAATTTTTATCATTACTTCATACGAACATCGGTTATCACTTCATAATTTTTAAATCAAAATACTCCGAAAACGGTACAAAGTATCGAGTTTTATCAAGAGTACCTTTTTTGTGTGAAACTAAACTTATATCAGATTGACTACACACATCGTCACCAGGATGAAGGCATGTTGAACTTCCTGCTTGAAGTTGAGCACATCCAGGAATCACAGAACTTTTCTGCTGAAGTTTGGCCTGAAGAAGGATAGGAGACCATGCGAAAGCCTGGCTGAGCCAATAAAGAAAGAGCTTAACTTAGATCAGTTTGACTACATACTCGATCAAAAATTCCATTTAAATAGATGCTAGTCGAGATAAATAACGACTTAATGTTAGTATGGGTTTCTATGATGGAGGATTTCGGTAACCACATCGTCACCAAGATGAAGGCAGGGTCAACTACCTGCTTGAAGTTGAGCACACCTACTGGCAGCGCTATCGGGCTCCTTGAATCGGAAGATTTTGCTTACAAATCCGTTCTGACACCATTGAGGCAGGTATATTTACTAAAAAATTCAAGAACAGCATAGTGTTCCCAATATTTACAACTAGTGACTATAAAGACGTTATAAATTACAGACTAATCGTAGAGTCAAAGTCAAGAGAGATTGTGCATGGTGCGGTGGAGCTAAGATAAGGACAACCTCCGATGTTCAGATTGTCTCGTGGACACTCACTTGGAATGAACCACTTTTATACCTTTGCAGGGGAGGGACGAATTTTTAGATGTTCATGTTGTAGCTTTGAATAATTTCGTGTTGTGGATATTTTTTTTACTGTCTGTGTTCGTTTTTTATGTTTACACACTCCATACAAGTTTCGGCTTTTGGAGTAAACCAATGTTTATTGAACGAAATTTTATTTGGTTTGTTCAATTGAAAAATAAACATTATTATTATCATTATTATTGCGTCCTCTTCCATTCTGTCATTTTGATTTGACGTTTATCGACTTTACTTGTCATTAATTGTACGGCTGCATTATGCATGTCGTATTTCATTATCTCTTCAGTCTCTGTTGGTGCACACCAGCCACTTTTATTGCTTTCTGAATCCCTCTATTGGCACGTCCAAGTCAGGTTACTATTCGATTTGTTACAATACTTTTTTTAAATACCGGTTATGATGTAAGTATTACGTACCTTGGCTTCCGACCACAGCATAGCTATCATTATGTTGGTTAGATGTTATTTTGGGAATTGAATACTTACTTGCAAGTTACTCAACAAGAGCACCAAAGCCACCTGACATATATATGCTCAGAAATCATAAAATGCGGATGATTTATGAAATCATAAAAAAAGTTCGTCCTCATAATATTCTTCACCCCTTCAAATTCAGCAGAAAATCAATGAGACATCATATATAAAATGTGACTGAAACATTTTTCAGAGTAAAACGGCTGTGGAGATAATACATTGTATCCAACTACAACTGGGACGTACAAAAATGCCTTACAAAAATGTGAGTAAAAATTTTGACTATATTTTAAATAAATAAGGTTCCTCGAACAAAAGAAAATTAAGAGAACATCAATACCACCAGTGTCCAGACTTCTTACTATAATATGTTATATGAGAAAATGATAAAGTCTAACAAACGAAACCAATTACAGATGGAGCTGTTTTTACTGAATTCTAAATTGAATGGAATGGATGAAAGCTTTGATAGATTCTTCTCTATGGATTGGAGCTTTGCATATTCAGTATGTTGACATTTACAGCGTACAAATATATATTTTTTCTTTATTTTTCAGATGGTATCCCTCATATCAACATTCCTTGTTTATTTAGTACAATTTAGAGAAGTGGAAATGCAAATGAGTGAAAAATATAGATTGAAAAATATTGGAGGTAGTCATGAGTTAAAGAATTAGATGATTAGCGTGAAGAAAGGGAAGATTATTTGGATGGGACTTGATGTTTATCCAGAGAGGACAGAACATAATTCCTCTCGTAATCTTCATTTCATCCTTCATGACCAGATTTATTTTTTCAATCTACATAGGATCTGTTTTATGATTATGATTCGTAGATTCAGTTCCACTAAATAATCTATTCTACAGGGAAGTCTGAAAGCCAAGAAAAAAGTGTCTTCATTTCCTAATGTATAATTTTCATATTATAATCTTCATTAAATTGAAATTCTAGTTTTTATGAAGCCCAACTGTCATAATGCGATATCATTTTTCCAAAGACACGTATTTTACAAATTTGGTAGTTTGATCGGTTGTTCTAGTCCAGTAAACTAGTAGACAGCGTGAAATTGTTTCGCTTAATGTCTGTAATCGAATATCGAGCCGAAAACACTCTCAATCGATTTGGTGTGACTTTCTGACTAAAAATCCGTGGTTGAACTTGAGTATGTCCGGCCGGCTCATCTTCGGAAAGAGATGAGATAAAGCTTTCATTAAGGTTGAAACGAATAGGTTTGTATAATTAAGCAGAAAGCGTTAAGATAGCTGGAGTCATAAATATTCCAAAAACTTTTTTGATCATAAGAGATTCTCAAAATTTTATTTAATTTTCAAGACAGAATACAAACAAGGGAAATTCCATAAATAGTATCCACATATCTATAATATTGTAACAAAACCAAATATGAACCGTCTAATTACTACTACGTCAACAGAGGAGTTCCGCTTCATGCGCCGACAGAGGGATTGAGAACATGAAAGGGACCGCTCGCCATAAAGCTGTCACATAAAAACGATTAATGGTGGCATATTTATGTGGCATAAAGGAGACCGCTATGAACACTCTGGAATGTGATGCATCTTTCTGGTAACTTCTAGAAAAACAGCGCCGGATATAAATGACTCAAGCCGATTCATGAATTCATTCATGAATAGAACTTGCCGACGAATAAACAGGTGTTCCTAGTGAAATTCTGTAGATAAATTGTGTATATAAATTATTGATTATTGTTAGATAAGTGTGAATATAAATTGGTTTAAAGAAGACTTGTAGTGTTTTTCTAATTCGCTGAGGAAAAACGTAACAATTGGTGTGGGGTTACCAAGAAGAGTGGAAACTACTACGAAATTAGTCTGGAAAATCCCGAATGCCGGTAACGAGATCTCAAGCTGAGAAAATGGATCAGGCCAGTATGGACTTTCTCAAGAAAGCTTTTGAAGAACTGACAAATAGAATGGAGGAAAATTCGAAGGACATGAAAGATAAAATGGAGGAAAATTCGAAGGACATGAAAGATAAAATGGAGGAAAATTCGAAGGACATGAAAGATAAAATGGACGACAACAGTAAGTCTCTAGAAAATAGTTTTAGAGGTAAATTAGAATCTATAGAGAATAAAGTCGAGGATAGTCTGAAAACGATGACCGATAATTACTCGAAGTTAGAGAATAAGATTGGAAATATTGAAGACCGGTTAGAAAACCTGGAGATTTTGAAGGAGGAAATAGAAGACGATATACAAGGGAAATTGGAAGAGCATACCGAAAGCATGTTGAAAATTATGGAAGATCGATTTAACAAAATAAGCAGACAAGTAAATGAGAAGGTCAATAAAGATAGAAGTATTCCAGTGAAATACGAAAATAGTGGAGAAGCAGGCCGAGCAAGGGTCAAACCGCCAACTTTCGATGGTAAAACCGCCTGGTGCACATACCAGAGACAATTTGAAGCTGCAGCTAACGCGAATGGATGGAATAATGAGGAAAAAGCGACGGCCTTGATTGTTGCATTGAGAGGCGAGGCCTTAAATATTTTACAGATTATTCCAACCAGTCAGCAAAATGATTACGGGGCGCTGATAAGTAAATTACAGATGAGATATGGCGACGGACATTTACAGCAAGTATATCACGCCCAGATAAAGAGCCGTATCCAGAAAAATTCAGAGAACCTGCAAGAATTTGAAGCTGACATCGCACGGTTGGTAAGGCTGGCGTATCCGACTGCACCGGACAGTTTCCTAGAACAGCTTGCAGTGCAGACGTTCGTAGACGGACTGAGAGATAGTGAGACCCAGCAAACCTTGCGGTTGGCCCGACCTAAGACCCTGGACGATGCTCTAGCCCATGCATTTGAGTTCGAAGCAGCCAAGCAGGCTTCACATAGGGGTCAGATAAAAATCAGGCGTACCATGGATGATTCCGAGGACAGCACCGAAAATATAGAGGATATAATACGCCGAGTTCTCCAACGACAACAAAATAGAGGACCTAGATGTGGGAAGTGTGGTGAAGTCAAAACAACAGGAACAGGGAAACTAAAACGGGTTGGTGAAAGGGGGCATAGGCCGACCCGCCTAAACAATGCCCCAGAAGTTGTCATCCAGACCATCTTGGACTCCAGCAGTATATATGTCGACGGTAAGATCAATGGGCGGTCGGCTAAAATGTTGGTCGACACAGGTGCAACCCGTACTATTGCAAGACCCGATATAGTGAGAGGCAAGACATTACCGACTATGACACGATTACGCACCGCCACTGGGGAGAGTGTACCAACGCACGGAAGGAAGAAGACCAGAATACTAATTGGTGGTACGTCATTCGAGCACGAGGTACTGGTGGCAGATATCACGGAGGAAGTCATCCTAGGAATGGATGTGATTAAGGGACAGGGTTTCGAGATGGATATGAGGAACGACATCCTGAGAATTGGAAACCTAGAAATTCCATTCCTAGGAAAGGAAGACGCTGTGACTAGAGTCTTACTCGCGGAAGATATCACCGTGCCTGGCCTGGCGGAAACCTTGGTGAGCGGGTATTTAGACAAGAATCTTCGCAGTGGTCACGTTAGACTCATCGAGCCAGCCACCGGTAGCCCAGCCAAAGGAATACTCACCGGGAAGACGTTGGTGAGGGAGAAACAGGAAGTACCCGTGAGGATACTGAACACGAATATGTATCCAGTAAATCTGAAGAAAGACACTGTAATAGTAATAATAATAATAATAATAATAATAATAATACTGCTGCTCAGTATTGTGTGTGACAGGTGGTAGTCAAGACGAACAGAAGAGCATTCCCAAGAAGAATAAGGTGTCACACAAATTGGTCGAAATGCTGACATCCTCCTGCAACAACCTAGAACCAGAATACATCAAGGAAGTAAGGAAATTAATCACTGAATATAGTGATGTATTTGCCATGGATGATGACCAGCTGGGAAGAACTAATGTCGTGAAGCACCCAATCAACACCGGAAATTCGGGACCTATTCGCAAACATCGGCGAAGACTTCCCATTGCCAAGAGAGATGAGGCCGAGAGAATCATCAAGGAAATGCATGATCAAGGCATAATAGAACCCTCGGACAGTCCTTGGTCATCACCTGTAGTGCTGGTCAGAAAGAAAAATTGCAGCACTAGATTCTGTGTTGACTACCGTCGCCTGAACGAAGTCACGAAAAAAGATTGCTATCCTATTCCAAGAATTGACGACACCCTAGATACACTCTCAGGCTCCAAATGGTTCTCCACCCTCGATCTGAAGAGTGGTTACTGGCAGGTTGAATTGGATGCCAAGGACAAAGAGAAGACTGCTTTCACTATTGGGACCGGATTATGGCAGTTCAATGTGATGCCATTCGGCCTTTGCAACGCACCTGCAACTTTCGAGCGTCTGATGGAGACCATTCTACGAGGGTTGTCTTGGAAGACGTGTCTTGTATATTTGGACGATGTTATTGTTTTTGGCCGTACATTCCACGAACATCTGGGAAACTTAAGAGATGTACTTGAGAGGCTGCGCACTGCAAATCTGAAGCTAAGTCCGAAAAAGTGTCACCTGTTCAAGAAGGAAGTGAAGTACTTGGGACATGTAGTATCTGAAACTGGAGTAAGTGCTGATCCAGATAAGATTCGAGTCGTACGCGAATGGCCAACCCCGCAAGACAAACACCAAGTCAGGAGCTTTCTTGGGCTGTGCACTTACTATAGGAAATTCTTTCTAGGATTTGCCAATATTGCGAAGCCTTTAACAAAACTGACTGAAGAGGGAAAGGACTTCGTATGGGATCTAGAGTGTGAAGAAGCCTTTACTCGATTGAAAGGTGCTCTTACGTAGGCCCCCATCCTGAGTTACCCCCAGATGAAAGGAAAGTTCATATTGGACACGGATGCGAGTAACATGGCAATAGGTGGTATATTGTCCCAAATTCAAGATGGCAAAGAAAAAGTTATAGGGTACTTCAGCAAAGTCTTGTCGTAACCGGAACGTAAGTACTGCGTAACGAGAAGAGAGCTGCTTGCTGCAATCAAGTCCATGGCGCACTTCTATAAATATCTCTACGGAAGAGAATTTCTTCTGAGAACAGACCATGCAGCGTTGAAATGGCTTCTTCAATTCAAGAACCCGGAAGGTCAAGTGGCGCGATGGATCGAAAGACTTCAAGAGTACAATTTCACTGTGGAGCATCGTGCAGGAAAGTCCCATGGAAACGGTGACGCTATGTCTAGAAGACCGTGCCCTATAGACTGCAAGCACTGTAGAAAACTGGAGGACAAGGAATGTTGCCGAAGAACCACTATAACTGATGAGAATTGACTGCCAGACCACCTGAGACAAGACCAAGAGAACGACCCAGAGCTGAAACTGATTTTAAGATGGAAAGCGGATGGTCGTAGGCCTGGATGGGGAGAACTGTGTCAGATGAATTCAAGGGTCAAATCATATTGAGCACAATGGGACTCCCTCCTAATAGAGGATGGGTTGCTAAAGAGGACCCTTGAGAATGAAGAAGGTACCGGATCCAGAAACCAAGTTGTAGTCCCTAGGAGTAGAATACAAGATGTATTGCAGAAGTTACATGATGGGACCTCCGGCGGCCATTTCGGCATCAAGAAGACCCTAGAAAAGGTTCGAGAGCGTTTCTACTGGGTTAATTGCAAGGAGGACGTCAAGGACTGGTGCAGAAAATGCGGACTCTGTGCTTCGGTGAATGGCCCAAGAGCAAGTCGTAGAGCCCCTATGAAACAGTATAACGTTCGTAGCCCAATGGAACGCGTAGCAATAGATATAGCTGGTCCGTTTCCAGAAACTGACGATGGTAACAAGTACATCCTTGTTGTTATGGACTACTTCTCCAAATGGGTGGAGGCTTACGCCATTCCGAATCAAGAAGCCGCAACAGTTGCTGATGTATTGGTCAAGGAGATGTTCTGCAGATTCGGCATGCCTATGGAGCTTCGTTCGGATCAGGGACGAAACTTCGAGTCCAGCTTGTTCCAGACCCTATGCGAGTTACTAGGGATCAAGAAGACCAGAACAACTGCTCTCCACCCACAGTCAGACGGTATGGTCGAGAGAATGAATGGGACTGTGGGAAAATACTTGGCCAAGGTTGTCTCCGACCACCAGAGAGATTGGGATAGGTACCTGCATCTATTCACCATGGCCTATAGATCATCCGTGCAGGAATCGACAGGGGAAACCCCAGCATGTATCATGTTCGGTCGAGAGATGAGACTCCCTTGCGACCTGGAGTTTGGGTGTACTCCTGGAACAGATATTGCGGGTGAAGATTACGTGAGCAGTCTGAAGGGGAGATTGCACTACATCCATGAGAAGGTCCGGAAAAACCTGCAAATTGCAAGTGATCGCATGAAGACTCGTTACGACATCAAGGCAGCAGAAGGTGGATACGAGGTAGGAGATTTGGTATGGTTGTTCAGCCCCCAGAGGAGAAGAGGGCTATCCCCAAAGTTACAGAAGGATTGGGAAGGGCCATATAAGGTTGTGCAGAGGATCAACGACGTAGTCTACCGCATCCAAAAATGGCCAAGAGGAAAGAAACGTGTAGTTCATGTGAATCGCCTGGCAAGGTATGAGGCCGATCATAACGCTCAGGACGAGGCGGGAGTGGGAAGGACTACAACTCAGACCCCAGATCAAGAGGAATTGAGCTTTAATCAGTTCATGGCAAATTATGGAGAAACCGGAAATGCGAGGTTCGGGATCACAACCGAGGAGCAACAAGATCTGTTTGCGGTACCGGTAGACTACTCATTGGCGCACTGTGTAGCTGAAGATCTCAACATGTCCAAAGGGATAGCTCTCCTCTTCAAGAAGAAATTTGGTCGTGTAACAGACCTCATGGGACAACAACCTTCCCTTTGCCGAATCCTGAAGTTGACCGATGGACCTCGTTTCCTCTTCTACATGGTAACCAAGGAAAAAGAAAACGGTATCCTGCTATTTCGATCAACAAGGGTTCTGCAGAAATGGGAGCGCTTGCAGATTCAGTCATGAAGGAAAAGTTCGGGGACCGAACGTTCTTTTAAGGAGGGAGCAATGTAACAAAACCAAATACGAACCGTCTAATTACTACTACGTCAACAGAGGAGTTCCGCTTCATGCGCCGACAGAGGGATCAAGAACATGAAAGGGACCGCTCGCCATGAAGCTGTCACATAAAAACGATTAATGGTGGCATATTTATGTGGCATAAAGGAGACCGCTATGAACACTCTGGAATGTGAAGCATCTTTCTGGTAACTTCTAGAAAAACAGCGCCGGATATAAATGACTGAAGCCGATTCATGAATAGAACTTGCTGACGAATAAACAGGTGCTCCTAGTGAAATTCTGTAAATAAATTGTGTATATAAATTATTGATTATTGTTAGTTGAGTGTGAATATAAATTAGTTTGAAGAAGACTTGTAGTGTTTCTCTAATTCGCTGAGGAAAAACGTAACAATAAAAAAATGAATCGCAAAATGTGTTGGTAAGCGCATAACTCAACAACGCCTGGACCAATTTGGCCAAATCTTTTAAATGTTCGTTGAAGTTCAAGGATGGTTTTTATGGAGAGAAAAATTAGAATTATTGCTGGAAAACCCCTAAAAATAGCCCTTTTTTTTTCCCATACAAATAATTTGTAACTAAAACGTAGTTAATTTGAGGTTTATTGCTATGGTATAAAGTTAATATTAAATTACGAATGTTTTTATTTACGACTGCTATTAGTCAATGTACGTGGCCCAACATCATTCCAACAGTTACGAACTGTTGATGGTGAATTGTGTGGATCCTACAGAGAAGCCTGTCAATGTTTGCAATTGCTTGAAAATGACGCTCATTGGGATCAAACTCTCAATGATGCTGTAATATCATCACACGCTCATCAAATACGAACATTGTTTTCTATAATCATATCTGCATGCTTCTCATCAAACCCAATTGATTTGTGGATCAAGTACAAAGATTATATATGTGATGATATTTTGTATCAAATACGGAATAGAATGGAAAATCCAAATATACAAATCAGTGAAGAAATTTACAATGAAGCATTGATTTCAATTGAGGACATGTGCTTGATAATGTCAAACAAACTATTAATTCAATTAGGCCTGACCGCGCCCAATCGTCCAATGCATGACGCTTTTAACCAAGAGTTGCATCGAGAAAAACTGTATGATCTCAACGCTTTGAAAGAATTAATTCAAACAAATCTTCCACTGTTAAATGAACAACAGAAGTATATATTTGAAACTCTTATGAAAGTAACAAATGATGAAACTGGAGAGATTTACTTCTTAGATGCACCTGGTGGTACAGGAAAAACTTTTTTGATTTCATTAATATTAGCAACAATTCGCTCACAAAATAAAATTGCACTTGCACTCGCTTCGTCGGGAATCGCAGCAACTTTGCTTGAAGATGGTCGAACAGCCCATTCAGCACTAAAATTGCCATTAAATATGCAAAGCAATGAAACTACAACCTGCAACGTTTCGAAAAACTCTGCGATGGCAAAGGTTTTGCAGCAATGTAAATTGATTGTTTGGGATGATGGCACATAAAAAATCTTAGGAGGCTTTAGACAGAACCTTAAAAGATCTACGGAGCATTAATAACCGATTTGGTGGTGCAATGATTTTATTAGCAGGAGATTTTCGTCAAATATTGTCAGTGATTCCACGATCAACGCCAGCTGATGAACTCAATGCATGTCTAAAGTCCTCCAATTTGTGGAAACATGTCAAAGTACTTCATTTAAGCAAGAATATGCGTGTCGAGTTGCAAAATGACCGATCTGGAAACATATTCTCTAAACAACTCATTGACATTGGTAATGGCAAATTTCCTATAGACATGTCGACAGGCTGCATTAACTTTCCTCAAAGTTTTTTTCAGTTCAATCGATCAAAAGATGAACTTATTCAGAAGGTGTTTCCAGATGTTTCTCAAAACTACAGAAACCATGATTGGTTGAGCGAACGAGCTATACTGGCTGCAAAAAACATAGATGTAAATGAATTAAATTTCAAAATTCAAGAACAAATTACAAGCGAATTGAGGATATATAAATCAGTTGATTCGGCTACTAATCAAGATGATGTTATCAACTATCCACCGGAATTTTTAAAAAACTAGCTGGATTTGCCAGGATTGCCACCTCACAATCTTCAATTAAAGGTTGGATTGGTGGTTATAATGTTGCGAAATATCACCCAACCGCGTCTTTGCAACGGTACACGGTTAGCGATAAAAAAATTACTAAACAATGTGATAGAAGCAACTATACTCAAAGGAAAGTATAAAGGAGAAGATGTTCTCATACCGCGCATCCCAATGATCCCGACTGATGTGCCATTTGAGTTTAAGCGACTACAGTTTCCAGTGCGGCTTGCTTTGGCTATGACTATAAACAAGTATCAAGGGCAATCATTAAGTGTTTGTGGTATTAATCTAGAAAACCCATGTTTCTCATATGGTCAATTGTATGTTGCCTGTTTCCGTGTTGGAAAACCATCAGATTTGTTTATCTATGCGCCAGGTAATCAAACAAAAAACATCGTATACCACAAAGCACTACAATGATAATAATAATAATTATGATTCACATGATTAACAATAAAGCAATTACTTACTTTTAAATCCTTATATATGTTTTATTTAATTATTTTTTATTCACAACGCCCTATCACCAGGGTGACGGTTCTGTTCAGGAGAATTTTTTAAAATACGTAGGCACAAAAACTGCCACATTACAAATCTTTTTGACAGGACGAAGTCTGTCGGGTCAGCTAGTAAACTATAAAAGTGTCAACCTCAATCATTCTTACCATTCTAAATGAAAGCTAATTTTTCCAAATTATTCGAGATCATTTTATACTCGAATAATTCCATTTTTCCCTCTATACAGAGCACTATTAATCCTAATCGACATGGATTTATGCCGAAAAGATTCACTTGTACTAATCTTATATATTTTTCCGAACACGTACTTGATTCATTGATAAATCTGAGTATATAATAGTATATAAAATACGCAGATTTTCAAAAAGCTTCTGATAAGGTGGATCATGAGTTTCTATTGAGCAAACTAAGGTTCAAATTTCACAGTGAAATCAAGATCACTCGATCCAATAAGCAATTCCTTGATTTGGAGGAGTACAGTTTGGAGATACAAGGTGAACAGCCATGCTACGACTACGAGGATATGTTTCCAAAGCCACAAAACGCAAAAAAAAGTTTGGGGCAACAATGGAGAAGATCAGAGAAATTTGTCCTTCAAGGGTCGAAGCCAGGATTTCGATTAATGGTGAATTTTTTAAGTATCTGAATTACAGCGTTTCATACTTTTAGTTTTGGCGACAAATTTTTGGTATTGGATTTAAATATAGAAGGTATTTCTGAGGAAAAGACTGATTATCTTTCTAAATTAGCAGAGGAATATGGGGCATAGAATATTCTCCTTCAAGAGACACATGCGGATACTGAACGAAATCTTCGTGAAAGAGGAACTATAAAAGGTTATGTATTCATTGATTATCTCCTTTATGGTTTAGCTTGTTATGTTAAAAAATCCTTAATTCACAATATCGAGTTAATCCGAAAAGGCGAATATTTCTATCGTAATATTTATAAACCTCCAAATACTACTATTTGGCCAAGAAATTTGGAAATAAATCTTCCTCATGCCTAGTGTCTTGTGGCAATACTTGCAAACCGCTTCCTATAAAACGTAAAATTCTAGGAGTTTTTCCTCATAGCCAACATAGGCCTATTCTGTTGACTTCAAGAAGTTTAATAAATTATTCTGAATGTTTAAGAAGACCTCGTTGGAATTTCAAGAATACGAATTGGATTGAATTTGCAAAGAAGGTAAACAGTGATATTAGGTGGATTAAACCCATTCACGATAACTATCACAGATTCTTAGGTGTTGTGAAAGCCGCAGCAAAAAAGTTCGTGCCAAGAATTTTCCGGAAAGATTATATTCCAGGTTGGTCGAAAGAAACCGATAATTTGTATAAGGACTATCAAAAATCACCATCCGTTGATAACTTATAACCTATAACCTACTTTACTATATATATATGCAATCGTCCACGACAAGGTTTTGAAGAGCCTCCAAGAATATTTCTCCTCCAATAACTCGGATTTCATCAAGACAGTCTGCAGGGCGGATGAAAATATAACCCCACTGCAACTATCAGGGTCTGCTTCACTGCTGGGGGTCACTGAGGAGAAGCTGCGCAATGAATGGCACTCCAGGGCATTGCATGGTAAATACCCAAAAAATCTGGAGAACGAAGTGATCAGTGGGAGGGACTCGCTTATGTACCTTACATCTGGGTACCTGTTTCCCGAAACAGAAGGCCGAATTATCGCAGTGTAGGACCAGGTTGTTGCCTCAAGAGCATTTCTCAAAAGAATAGCAGGACAGAACCTGGCAACAGATCAATGCCAAAAATGTAATCAGCACATAACCTCCTCATGCCCCATACTGGCATCCAGAGATTACTTAGAACGTCATAATGCCGTATGTAAATTACACCATCAGGCTATAGGTACGAGATTGGGACTGATCAAAATCGTGAAACCAAACCACATCTAATTACCGAATGATGTGCTCGAGAGCAAAAGGTATAAACTGTACTGGGACACTGTGATGAAGACTGACAGACCAGTAAAGCATAATAGACCTGATATAGTGCTACTCAACCTAGAAGAGGTTAGTGTTAAGATCATAGATATACAATACCTGCAGACGAGAACATCGAAAAATCCTACGCTGAGAAGGTGTCAAAATACCACGACCTTGCATTCGAGATGAAGCAGATCTACAGAATCAAGTCAACATGTATCATCCCTATCATTATCTCGGTGAATGGACTGATAGAATCGCATCTGCCAGAGAACACAAGGAGGTTAGAACTAGACCATCAACTTGTTAGCAAGGCGCAGGAGGTCATTTTGTGGACCACCCGAACTGTGAGAATGTTCCTAACTAGCACGTAAGGTCGCTTTGACTACTCGAGTCCAGCGCCCTTGCGATACTACCCGTATTTGACGGTGATTTACAAAAAATATATATATTTATCTATATTTGCATTGTTTTAAGAGTCTCAGGTATATTATATGAATTAAAATAACGGTTTGTCGACTCA
The DNA here is from genome assembly GCA_030674115.1 of Micraspis discolor. NCBI lineage: Eukaryota > Metazoa > Arthropoda > Insecta > Coleoptera > Coccinellidae > Micraspis > Micraspis discolor. Next base: position 1,724,789 of record JARTUT010001311.1, on the reverse strand, counting down.
GATTTGGAGGGTAAATTAATGAATACTATTTCTTCTACGCCAAGCTTTCGCATTTTTATTCAATGCATTCTCAGGGCTTCTATAAAGGTACAATAACGATAAGACAATATAAAATGTTTTGATTTTTTGTTCATCAAGTTAAGCGACACCGATGAGGAATAATAATTCCGAAACTATAGTCTGCCTGCTACTTGTGATTGATGACGACACGTCCTCCAATCAAATGTTTTCTCGACATTTTTCAATCAGCCCGCTTTAGCTTATATATATATATAATTTCTTTTTTGCTATTCACCTTTCAGGGTCTGTCCTCACATTAGCATGCCGAGTGAGATTTCACCAAGAGCGATAACCTCACGTTGTGCATCGCTGATCAGTCATCTTATTCAAGTATCCGCTGTTAATACGAGTATATCCTAATCGTCGATTCACTTCCTGCGAGGAAACTTGAATTTGGTTGACTATGGTTCAACTTATTAATATATGTTATTTTTGAGGCTAGCAGTCGCAACTAAAATATAAGAACCATTAAATATTTTGCAACTCTCATCTTCAGAACATACTCGATTCTTATTTTTAATCAACTGAGATACAGAAAGAAGATTTGTCGTCAAATCTGGAACATAATGTACATTGGTCAACAGTATGAGATCTTGAGAGTCTTCAACTTTGGTACTGATTTTTATATCACCTGATGATTTCACAGCAATACTTGATCTGTTTGCAACGATTATTTCTGTTAAATCTGGATTGCGTTCGTTCATCATCCAACTGTTGTTGGTAGATAAATATAAGCTAACACCACTGTCAACATACCAATATTGAGTTTTGAATTCCGCTGTGGTAAATGCAGCGCTGGATCCTTTCCTTTCTTTGGCTATAGGGCATTTTGACATAGAATGTCCACTTTACTTGCATTTATAGCAGATTATGTAATCCTATTTTGTTTTTATTGTTCTAACTTGGTTCAGCTTTCGACTTGTTAAATTTGTTGTTTGACGCTGCAGAAGTGCTGCCATCTTATTTTCGATAGTTTGACTTCTGTCGGTTCTTGGAATTCACTGCGAAAGCACCGCTGCTGTTGCCCTCTGGTTGCATGTCAAGCAAGTTCGTTTATATGGAATCAGTAGTGATCTGTAGGTCAGAGTGCTCGACCGCCATTATCATCGGGGCTTATTTTACCGGTAGTTCCGCAAGCAAGAAAGATCTCACCCATTCTTCGTCTATTTAGAAGCCTGTTCTTCCCAATATCTGGGATGTTTTAGCAATTTGATGAATATAAATTTCCATCAAATCGTGGTTCTCGAACCTGGCAGAAATCAGGGTTCTCAACAGTCCTATCTTCCTGCTAAATCCACAATTATCGAAATGGTTTCTCAGTTTCGTCCAGACCTGTTGCGGAGTCGTCTTCCTAACGTGGTTATATAAAGAAGGTTCCAGCTTCAGTATTAATTTAGCCTTCGCTTTTCACGACAACACTGTGTCAGATTCGCTGCTATCTATGCACTTGTTTAGTCCTTCTTGCACTAGCACATTTTCTATGGCTAACGCCCATTCTTGGTAATTCTCGCGACCAATTAATTTAGGCGCTGAGGATACGTAATTCACGGGCATTTCAATTCTTTATCTTTAAAAAGTCTCGTCTTGCTACAAAACTGTCTTAACTATTGATCACTTGTTTCACGAAAAATCAAAATGTTTGCTAATCGAGCTCCTGGGCCCATAACCTATCAGAAGAAATAAGCTTACAAAACTCTTTTCTCGTGTGTTCCATTAATTCGAAATATTGTAATATTTTTAAATTAGTCAAAACATATGTTGCCAACTTGTTAATTTCATTCAATTTCAATAAGGCTTAATTTCAAACATAAAATGTGATTCTGTTCAGTTTTCAGTTGAAATGAACAAATGCAGTAATGGTGTGAACTTGATGAGAGAGAAAATACTCCTTCGTAAAAGCTTCAACCACTCACAAAATGGCAAATAAAAACAACTGATCTGCAAGGTATTCTTTCCTTTTTTCTTCAGTAATTCTTCAGTAATTTTTTGAAGGAACAGTTTTATAATGTCCAGTTGATCTACTCGGAACAAGCGTAAAGAGTAAACTTGAGTAGTTATTATTCTGAATAGTCTTATTTCATAAAAGCAATTTCTTATCTTTCATGCTAAAATGCCTGATTTTACATAAAAACCAAAACACAATAAAAGAGTAAATCTATATACAGGGTGAGTCTTCGACCACTACGTTGATTTTAACCGTAGATTGAGATCAAAAGAAACATTTTCTTCCTATAACAATTTTTTCTAATTTGGCCCCGTTCAAAAGATATAGGGTGTTGAAATTTCATAAAAAAATTGCATTTCCACCTGTAATATTCAAAGGACGATATCAATTGAAATGATCTCTTGTATTTAGAAGGTTTTTGATAATAGTTATGCATATTTTGGCATCAAGAGATTTATTCAATTTTTTGTGGGTTTCTCACTACTACTCTACAGATTGGTTAAATTGCGTGAAAAACAAATATCGCTTGAACTAAAAGTCCGTATCTTGTACTTCCTGGAATCATTAGTCTTTTTTGCAGATAAAATCATTCATCATATTTTCTCCTAAATTGCACCATTCTTGTTATATTTGAATTTGAAAAGAATCAAATCGATATAATTTTGTCCAAATTTTCTGATAACCCCAAATCCAACTCTGTGCTGAAATTATTCAATTATCAGATTTGTTCAGTGTTGCCATATTTTATGTCTTTATGAAATATTTCTACAAAAGGTTGGGCAAATCTCTCCAGTCTATGGTTCCACCACTAAACACTATAGATGAAATTAACCACTGAACAATATAGAAATTGCCATTTAATGTATTCATTATTAATGATGTCTAGCACCTTGTTTAATTTTTAATTCAGAGTAATATTCCATAATAAATAGAAAAAAAGATTTCCATCACACACATAGGTACTTTGGTATATTTTCATGATGACTGTTGGAATAGGTAACGTATTTTCTGTCAGGACCTGATAAATTGAAGACTTGTCGTCTTTACGAAGAGCTGGTTCTTTATAGCTTCAGACTTTCAGGGTTCACCAAATATCTATTCTAACAAAGGAATGCTTCAAATTAAGCTCATATGAGTTTTAAAAACTTCAAACCTAGTCTCCTAGATTTGTTTTGTACCTTTATAGAAGTTTTTTCACATCTTTATTTCATACACCGATTCAACCTGGTTCACAAACTTTGGAGATAATAGAATTTGACTTAGTTTTAATATTTCTGAATGTTTGTTATGATGCATGGTTGATTAAAATTCAATCAATATTGAAACTGGAAGCCCTAGGCTCATAAACAGAAAAGATTAGAATAGAATGCATTTTCTGACCATAATCATTTCATACTGAATTGAATAATTTGAAACTATCGAAATTATCTTTACAATATTGTCCACATTTTTTTGAAGATACAAATAACTGTTGACAGTTTCAAACAGAATCAAAACAACAAGGAACCACAGAACGTTATTTTGTTGGGAACTTCCCACCACAGATACGTTATAATAACATTTTAATGTGATAATAATTCACTCTAGTTATTCTGAGAAAAATTATAACTGAAGATCAATAATGGCTACAGATATTATTTTTCATTTAAAAAAAACTTTGCAATTATTAATTTTTTCTCTCCTGGGGTTCGGTAATGAATTAATATTCTATGGTAAGGAATTTGACTTAAACTACGAATTTATTTCCTTTATTCAATATTTATGTTTTTGTTTACATAATTAAAACAAATACTCTGACTATAAAAACCGAAAATTTACGCATGTTCAGTAATTAATTATAGTCTAAACAGAATAGAGTCATATTAACGATCTAACAAAAATTTTTTTATTAAAGAACACTAGTTGGTTTTTCAGAAACAAATTTAGGCGATCAAACTCAATTTCTTCAAGCAAGTATAATTGCACACCTAAATCTGGGAATACTTGTAATCTATCCAAGTAAATTGTTATTGGGATTCAGTACAGAAAATAATCATCAAGCAAAGTAACATCACTTTAAAATAATTATTCGTAGTGACATCATTCATTGTTGTTGAAGATTTCGAAAAAGATTTTCATATTTTTAACAGTATGATATCAAGAGACCTCATAGACTTGTTCACTGGTCTCTGTCAAGGAGAAGAAACTTCAGAAATATCAGTGTTTGGAAAATCATAGATGATTTTTTCTGGTTTTGAGTGAAAAAAAAGCAAAGTGACAACCTCACGCCTTGGAAGTTTTCATAGAAATGATGGTTTTCATGAATTGGAAATCTTAAGAAGAAAATTACAAATGTATGATAATAACATCCAATAATTCTGAGGTTTTTTTGGAATTTCTCACTAGAAAGGAATGGTTTATAATCTTGAAGTAGAAAGAAATTATGGCAGAACAACAAAAATCTATGTTTAGGGTGAATTTTTTGTACCAGAAAATTAGTATTTTGTATATTTTGTATATGGTCCTCATCGGATGAAACATGAGTGAGTGAATCATTTTCTAGAGGAAAATAATGTTTTCAAGCAATTCAGATTCATTAGTGGATGCTGTGGAAGGTATTTTTCATTCAAACTAAACTAGACTACAGAGGGGTATTTGCCCAATGTGAAAATTTAAATTCTTATTACTTTTTAACGCAACTGAATATGGAAAAACTGTAATGGAAAATGTGTTTGTTTTGATCTCAAGAATCTATGGTTATAATTAAGGCAGTGATCAAAGACTCACCATGTATAATGAACTGTTTTTGGGGAATTTGGAAATATTGAATTGAAGGATTATAATGTGTAAAGGAACATTACATGTCTCATATGTTGTTGTGTAACATATATAAATAAAAATCCTTGAAAATTTTTTCAATTTGGCTGATGTGTATTTAGACCACACACTGCTTCAATCACATATGTCAAATAATAAGAAATTGATAGGATGATGTGCTTTCAATTTCATTTCCATTTCAAAGGAATATAAACGGTTAAGCTTTTTCCCAGATGATTTTCAATCTACTAAATTTTTGAACTCTCCTCCATTTCTTTGAATTGAATCAAATATACTAAATAGGTTGTTATTCCAGCAGTCATCTGGAATATTAAAAAGCAGACTTTAGTATTTCCCAAGAAACAGTAACCACATTGCTATAGGCACAGATGAAACCAAAGCAAATAATACGAAAAAAAAAGAGTGTTATGTGAACAGAGAAGTACGACTGAGTCAATTGAATGTGCAAGTACAGCGAAAAAAGTAAGACTGAGAAATTTATATGCACTATTCATATAAACACCTTTGAAACCAATTTTAAAAAATACTCACAGAATATAAAAGCGTCCAGTCAAGGGGGAAGAAGCCACAAACAGAAAATTTCAATTCATTGAGTTTGGATTTCAGAAGGAATATTTCCATCTGGAAGCGAGAAGAGAAATTAAATTCAATATTTGATTTGACTTGAGTCAAATCTAAGATAAAGAGACCATCGTATCATAAATAAGTTCATTTCATTTTATGGGTTCTGTCAGTCCAAACATTTAATTGAGATTGAATAATTTCCAAATTTCTGCTCCTCATGAACAATTCACATTGAAATTGGTGGTCATTAAATAACTAATGGTTTGTTAATACACCATCAATAATCAATCTTAAGAATTTCATCCCATTATAATTGAATATTTATTATTATTATTATAATTATATAATGGACATGTAATTTTCTTAGATTTGAAACACAGATAAGCAATTTATTCTTCATTCATGTTCATCAACATTTTATGTCCGACATATACTGATCCTCTTTCAAGATTGGCAGGAGTAGTTTTTTCTACGAAACTTCACAAGCTCATTGAGTGCTTTGTAGCATTTTCATGATAACTTACTTATTTAATTACTGACTTACTTAGTCAACTATAAGTTATTGTATGTGACAATTAATCTAACTGAATAAAATTCATCAATGACATGAACGTTGGGAACAAGGAAATATTCAGTCAATTTCATCTATTGAAATTTCATCTCTATTAGGATGGGCCGGGCCATCGATTACTTTCAACCTCGAATTTTGAGCTTTGGTGTAATGAACACCTCTTTCCAACGTCCCAGTAGAAGAGCGGCTTTCCACCGACGAAGAGGTGTTCAAAAAAAAAAAATTGAAAATTAAAAAAAATTGTTTATTTAGTTTATTATTTGTTTAATTGTTTATTGTTTTCTCCTGACGGGAGAAATCTTCACGGTTCGGCTCGTCGCTAGAAAGGACGAGTCTTCAGTTATGTAAGATTAGGGAACTCAATAAAATTCCTGAATAACAAAAACTAATTTATTCGAAGCACACAAAAAAACAAAATGACAATTTTTGCAAGCATAAAAAATAATTAAAACAATTACTGACAAAATATTATTGGAGGTTTCGGACTATGGACTTTTGATTGTTTATAAAGTTTATATCTGACCTTTTTGTTTGGACTTCTAACACGGAAAGGATGGAACTTCACTACCGAAATTTTCGAACTCACTCAATTACAACACAATAACTATTTCCTAGAATTTAATAGACTGATTTCTTCTATACTTTTTTTAAGTGTTTTCCTGGTTACGGATCACGTTGAACTGACTTTCCATTCCCTAATTTTTCCTAATATCCCTTTGTCCGTGGGCGTTATCGAACATAATCCGGAATTCCCTAATTTCTCTTAATTGGTGCCCTTCTTTTCGATAGTTCGAAATTTACCCCAACTACTTCGAAATCTAAGTTTCATTGGTTTTAGTCAATTGAGTCTCTCGATACAAACCTCTGATTGGTCCACTGATTTAATTTTAATTTTTACTACAGATCTACCTTTTTCCCATCATTAAATTGATCTAAGGTCGTGAAGGACACGTAAACGTATCATATGTCGAACTCCCTAGCTAATTCTCAAACTTTATTACGTCGTACATCTATCAAAATTTCCATGTAGGGGATCAATAAATTTTGTTTTAAATCTTAGGTTTTATGATTATTGGGGTGATATTTTTGAGTGGTTTATTACTGTCTGGAATGTCTGGGAATTTCGATTAGATATGGACTTTTGCTCATCAAGACCCATTATCCAGCATCGCTAGACATATCATATTACATTATTCCCCCCCTTGAAAAAGTTTTGGCATCGGTTGCCAAAACTTTTCTTGAACTTAATCCATTGTCCGTAACCTCATTTGTTCGGAATAACTTAATCAAAATATCAACAACCTAAATGACTTTGGAAAATAAGTACCTAAAACTATAACCAACCTCAATCCTTCCATTATCATTTATATATATATATATATTCGTTTTAAACTTGGTGTCATTATTCAATTAACTACATCAACTACATCATAAGTAAGGACGTTTTAATTATCCGAATACATTAGTTCAGGTAAAATACAAAAAAACAATCATTATAATAAAGAAAATCAAAATTTTTGACCAACATAGATCGTTTCTAAACAAAATTTTCTTTATGGGTATTTGCGTTTTCGTATAATTTTCACTTCGCGATTTCCAACACGAAGGTTGTTCTTCGCACATAACGTTTATTTACGATTCACTATTTCGCGGTACACTACCGCCATACTGATATATACTTGGCGTTGCCTTCCTGGTCTGCATCCCAATGGTCTGAACATTTCTTTTGATTCGGAAATGATCTTTAGTGAATATTGTGGCTAAGAATGTTCATAATTGTTTGTACCGGCTTCCGAATTATCTTTACGCGACACTCGTTACTGACATGAATTTTGTCCGTCGGTCCAGTGTGGTGCACTTGGGGGCACTTTTGGGTACAGCTCCGAGTTTTTATTGTTCGTCGATGAAGCTGATTCCGCGTTTTCATTTACGTTCTGATTCTGACGTTTGACATGGTGTCTATTCAGTACCCACATGGTGAGGGTATTCCATAAACTGGCCAACATCACCAGGCCACAGCCAAATGTCTCGAAGAGATGAAATCCGTTGAGTATCACTCCTAGGGCATATTTTATCATTCGGAAAATAGCGTAAAATCCCATTAGACCACTCATGAATAGGCCTATATCCGTGAACCATTCCCAAATGTGCTGCATAGTGTGATGAGCAAGTTCTTTAATATCATTGGTGTTGAAATGTTTCACCGTGGAGAAACCCTGGCCTGTAGTATCCAACCCAGCTATTCTTCCGGCGATAATGTTTTTTACGGCTTTTCTTTCTGTTCCAAAAGAAAGAATTCTCTGTGCCTTGTTTATTTCTTCTTGTATATAAGCGGCATATGGCTGTTGCAGTCTATCTCTTCTGCGAAGGATTGTATTACCCCCGTCATGAATTTTGTTTGATTGTCCACCATGATTGGTTATTACTTGTAGCATTTATTTGTTCATCAGTTTCAGACTCACTTTTGTATACAGTCTTGAGTTCAGGACATTCCGCTACGTCGCGAAACGACACCACCGATATCTCGCATTCTTTGTAGTAACAGTCATACGCGATTAACAAGATAATACTCATAATTCTTAGCACAAAGATCATTACATCAACTAAATTTTACATTCAGCCATAATTTCGATATTGAGAGTCCTGCTGAATAAAACAATTACAAAAGCGAAAAAAAACAACAACAAAAAAAAACAAAACAGATATGAATTTTACAAAAAAATACAAAAATAACTTCAACAGTGAATAGCACCGTTAAATTCTATCCCACTACAGTCTCTTACAATTACGAGAAAGGATTGAAGTTGCGTTCGTAACCCTGAACAGGGACCTTTTACTAGGTAAGTGGTTACACCTCAGCAGGTGAACTCGCGCGCACAAACAAGAATCTATAATATTTTTTTGTCTAGCTGATTCATCAATTAATTCGCTAGATACAAGAAAAAACTGAATGGGGTGAATCTGCGGTGAGGCAGGAGTCGATTCACATCTCCTGAGAGGAAAATTTTCAGTATTTTCCCCCCGCTACCCAAAATGATTTAGTTTGTCTTCATAAGAATCCGTACCTATCTGGAGGTCGACGGATTCTTGTAGATCTGTCTAGAAGAATCATCTCTCTAGCTGATATTTCATCCAAGTGTTCAATTTGGTAATCCTTAGTTTCCCATTCTTCTTCCATTTCCAGAGTTTTTCTTCCAATTAACCTGGAATTTTCTTTTTACCCGTCCACTTCGAAGGCTACCGACTTCCCTAATGTTTGTTTATTCTGCAATCTAACCTCTTTGTTAGCTATGTTTACAATCCTAACGCATATCGTTTCCAAATTACTTAATGAACAATATGCCCCGTGAATTTGTCCTGCGCTGGCTTTTTGCGGCTTGCAAACTATATTTTCACCCAGTAATTTCCCTTACATCCCAGCTTTTACTAAGCACTCTTTGCGAGCAGGGATAGTGACTACTTTCGTCAATACATTGTCTGTTTTCCATCGAATCCTTTTCTCTTTGATTGGTGTCTCGTAACCAATCTCCTCATGTCTAACTTGTGCCTCTGCAAATTCATCTTCCTCCGTTCTCGCCCATTTCCTCAACTCGTCTATTCTCGAGGAATTAACGGCGACAAATTTGTCGGTGACTTTTTTATGGACCCTATTATTCACATTTACCTCCGACTTACGACTTATGAATGTATCATATGCCGAACTCCCCTAGCTAATTCTCAAATTTTATTACGTCGTACATCCATCAAGATTTCCATGTAGGGGATCAATAAATTTTGTTTTAAATCTTAGGTTTTATGATTATTGGGGTGATATTATTGAGAGGTTTATTACTGTCTGGAATGTCTGGGAATTTCCATTAGATATGGTCTTTTGCTTATGAAGACCCATTATCCAGCATCGCTAGACATATCATATTACATTGGGATGAAACAATGAAAAAACGCTCGGACATGAAATTTTGTTGAAAGGGGGACAAATGAAGATGTTAAATGAGTTTTATATCACTACCCCTCTTGCCGCGACCCTTAATAGCTCTAATTTTTGAATAGGGAAAAGGGGTCTAGCAGCACCTTGTGGGGAAAGCAATTTAATGTCCTACATGATGTTTTTTTTCATAGCTTTATTATCATACAGAGTAACTCAGTATTCCATCAATAACTTTCACACGCCAAATTAAGATTTTTAAGAAAGACGGGTCAAAAAATTAATTTGATATAACTACTCCTCTAGCCGCTACCACTTAGAACAATAATTTTTGAATAGAGATAATAAGGTCGAGTAGCTTTGTTGAAAAGGTAATTCATAATTACCATACAAGAAGTGAAGATGTCCTGTCTATACCTAAGCATAGATCCAGAAAGTTTGAAATGTCGCCCATGTACCAGGGCATAAAATTATTTAATCATTTACCTTCCCATACTCGATCTCTCAATATCAGAGAATTTAAAGGGAGTGTGAAAACTTTGTTATCTAGAAAATGTTATTATTCTGTTAATGAATTTTTGAGTGATGCTTTTGATGATGCTATGTAATAACTAATTTTTTTCCTGGCCTGTCTCATACATTTTCTTTGTCTTGTGGGACCAATAAATGATTTATTTATTTATTTATTTATAGGTTTATTACAAGAAACGTACTGATTACTCATTATAGAACGATTATTGACACAATCTAAAAGAACCCCCAGAAAGCAGAGCTACACAAATGGCCTATAATCCGGTTTAGAAAAATTCAATCGGCTGATTTCCACTAATTTTCACGTATTTACTCGGAAGTCAAGAATCGCGGTCTAATCTCGTGAAACTCGACAAACACTTGAATGAACAAAAGATGTCAAAAGGGCCGTCAGGAATAATACTCTCATAGAGAGTATGGACTTTGGGTAAGGAGAAGATTATTACGATGATGATGTGTTCCAAATTTAGAGAAGCACTGAGCTTCGAATCAAACTTGAGGAAACCTAAAAGTAGGTATTTTTAATTTCAGATATAGGCTTGTTCATTAATCGTGGTGGTTGTATTTATATCATATTATTCCAAATACAGGAAAATACTCTAGAACGAGTGCGCAAAACTCCTGACCACACGTAAGTGCTTTTTTGAAATTTTTCTAGTTTCGAAACGCTAAACTGGATGTTGTGTGAGTTATTGAGGAAATCAAAATCTCAGACTGCTGAACTACTGGACGGATGCGGAGCAACGAATTTGACCGAGTTTTGGACACACTTACGGCCAGTTTCTGAAAGGATGATCAAACCTCATGTCAACTAACACAACGATCATCTTGACAGAGATGTCAAATCAATTTGAGTTTCCGAAAGGATGTTCAGTGCATATTTAACTAATCTATGATCATTTTCAGTTGACATGAGGCGACTCTGTTGCCAGACTGTCCAACCACAGATTCTCCGATAAAATCTAATATTCTATGATTAAAGAGGTTAAGATATCAGTGTTTTGTGGTTAAGATTTTGAAATTATCCGATAACTGATGTTTGATGTTCATAAAATTCTGATTTGATTCTATTCCGTTCATCCTCTGTTCTTGGCATAGACATGAACTGGGGTCGAAGTTCAGCAATGACTCTAGATACTTTTTTAATGATTCTACATGCTGTAGTTTTATGGACCCTTATATGGTCAGCTACTGTTATTTTGAATGCTCCTGTTGCAAAATAACTTATTGTTAGAAGTACTTGTTTCAAGGCAGTGACTGATTTGTTCCTTGATGTTAAGGGCCTTATTTTATCCTCTATCATATTCAGAAGTAATATTATAATATCCTTGGACAGTCTATACCTATTTTTGAATTCCACATCATTGTAGAAATGAAAAGGGTTCATTCTTCTTATGAAAGTTCGTGGCCTTGGGTTCTCATCTTAGCTAGAATTACTAGACATGCTTATATCCTAGCTGATATCCATAATAATTATCTACAATAAAAAAATAGATTCACCAATTGTTGCAAAAATGCTTGTTTTTTCAGAGAAAACTAAATTATTAACGAAAACATATTACATTGCAAAATTGGGCAAAAATAAATGCCTTTTCATAAAAAATTATATATTCAAGACTATTAAATTATTTTCATACATACCGATAAAATTAAGATTTCCTTGGAAAATACGTAGATTTCATTCATAACCAAGGTTTCTTTCAAGTTAATTCGCCAAACAACACCGATTAGTTGACAAGTTCTTTGACACTAGTTTGACCACTGATTAAGCCTTAATTTGCGTTTCGGAAACTTAAAATGACGATTGACATACAATTCACGTGAAATATTTGAGTACTTTGTCAACTGACAGCGTGGTCAAATTAACCTAGTTGACTATCCTTTCAGCAACTCAAATGGCAGTTGATCATAGATTTAACAGCTGATTAGTTGATTTCTATGATGATCATCGTTTCAGAAACCGGCCGTTAATCATTAGTCATATCCTTCGTAATATTGAGAGTACACGGTCGGGCAAATGGACAGTTACTCTGGCATATCAAATTTTGACTACGGAATTTTCATCAAGTACTTGTGCCAAATTTCAGAATTCTATTCCTCATAAAAGCTAATAAACGTCTTTCTGATTTTTATTATAACCCTGTATAAATTCCTTGGAATGCTAAATAGATACTAAATAAATAGGATCAAAACAAAGATTTGAAACTGATACTAGGTCAATAGTGAGATATTCAGAATTAGATCTCTTCAAAATTTCTATACAATAAATAGTTCAATACCTATTCTATACCACGAACTTACACTTTTGTAGGGTAAATTCTTTCGACCAATTCTAGTTTGAAGATTGTGAATATTCTCTACTGCTAGTTCACTCTGTAACAAAAAAAAATGCAATTTTTTAATTGGTTTGAGTTGAAATGAGATAGTATGTCAGTGATGATGTGAATAATTCAAATCGCTATCATAATGATACATAAATATACAGGGTTATGATAAAGTAATGCACAAATATTTTAATATTGTGTTTAATATTGAATAATAATTAAAAATATTTACTTCTTCTATTTATAATCCATTCTTTGACAAGTCTCTTCCTCTTCCCAATGTTCCTTTCATTTCTTAATTCCCTGGGGATTGTTTTGTAGATTCTCGGTGCTAGGTATGAGAAGCATCTCTGGCCGATACGCTTTTCAGCTCTGGGTGTAAATATACAATTTTTATTCCTGGTTTCATAGACATATTCTGTTGGCTGCAGTTCAACTCCCCCAGAAAAAACTGCACTCAAAATTTGAGCAATATATAGTTGGTGAGGATTCATTACCCTTGCTGTAGTGTATAATTCGTCTGATGGAAATAAAAGAGGTTTACTATAGATGACACGGAGTATCCATTTCTGGATTATCTCCACTCTTTTCATATGACATTCGTATGCACCACCCCAACCTATTATACCATATCTTATCAGAGATTGACAGAGGGAACCATATATCTCCATTAGCTCTTCTACATTTAGGTACTTTTTAAGATGTCTAAATCTTGGCAAAAGGCATCTGAGTTTTTTGACTAAAGTGTCTATATGCTTCTCCCATTTCAAATGCCTGTCTATTGTAATTCCTAAATATTTTATGGCGTCACCTTCAGGTATTGACGTTTCACTATTGATATTCAATTTGTGGTAAACCAGATTCGTAGGAGGCGAACGGTAAGTATTTGGTCTTTTTTAAGTTGATTGTCAGTTTATTTGATTCGAACCATTGTTTCATCATTGATATATCCTCTTCGGCTTTAGATTTTAAATTCGGCCATGTATCATCCTCGTATAGAATAGCAGTGTCGTCTGCGAAGCTAATGACCTCACCCTGTCCATAACTTTTAAACGATTGGACAGATTTGACCCAATAACACACTTAACCGAGATATTTGGACAGTTATTCTGAAAATATAGACTCAAGAAGCGGTTTTCACCCGCGCCCGCAGGGCCGGATTTAGAGGTGTGGGGGCCCCGGGGCAACAAATAAGTGGGGGCCCCCTAGCCTCGAATTATTTTCAAAATAAAATGGATGATCTTTTAAAGTAGGGGTTTTCAATACATAATTTATCGAGAAACCAAGATTCTTTTATTATTTAACAAAAATAGTATGAAAAAACAATAATTGAGTGGCATTAAATGAACGGAACCTTCCTAGCTTTTTTGGCTGAAAAATCGTCAATTATTTCATTAAAATCCAGTTCACGGAGTAAATCGCTCTCAATGCTTAGGAGAGTGAGCTTTAAGAGACGATATTGTCCCATAGTCGTTCTGAGTCTATTTTTGATGATTTTCATTTTCGAAAATGATCGCTCTCCAGTGCAATTGGATACCATAAGAACCAAATACATTCTCAACGCGATTTCGATGTTTGGGAATGTAGCTCGACACGCGTATTATGCCTAACGCTTCCCTTACGTAAAATTGAACAGTGGGCCGCCATACGCCTGTCTGAGCGTGAGCGCTTGCGCGGCACGTTTAATTCGTTTACGTTCACTCATCGAATACCACAACAGAAATTATTGTCCAGTAGAAGACTTTCGTCTTTTATTTTCATCATGATTTAATTACATTATAAAAAATATTGAAGGAAAATTTTTTTACTAGTGTTTCTTAGTTGAAATTTAAAATTTTTCCGAATTTTCTTGAGTGGTGGCCCATTTTTGTGGGGGCCCCTATTTTGTGGAGGCCCCCGGGCAGTTGCCCCTGTTGCCCCCCCTAAATCCGGCCCTGCGCGCCCGCGTGCGGTAGTGGAATAAAGTTTTTTTTCCAAATTCACGTGACCGGAGTTTTATGCGGTAACGCAGCCGTCGCGGTTGCGATTATCACTCGCAGATGTGGCGGTTGATTATCGCAGGACGGGCGGTTGCAAAACTTCCCCCGCTGTCAATGCACGGTCGCCTGGCAACCGATTGCAGAGCGCGCGGGTGCAAACCGCCGTGGCTGCGGAACCGCGACCCGCGCCCGCCGGTAGAACGTGACCGCAGGTGCAGCGGGGCCCGAAAAACAATCACACACGCCGCGGGCGTAAAACGGGTCGTGAAATGTAATCTAATTTATTACATGCATATCTGTATTCTGCAAAGGCTGTGGGCCCGCAACCGCGGCGGGTGCGGGTGAAAACCGCTTCGTGTATCCTTAGCCTAATAGACCCTAAGAATTTCATCTCCCTAGATCATTCTGTTCGGACGTAATCGAGCAATCGAACGGACGGACAGACGAAACAGACGGACATTACTCATTGCGACTACGGTTTCTTCATTACTGGATCAAAAAAATTATTGATACGCCGTTGAAAAACTATTGGAAAAATACAGACATTTGGGCAAACATGTGAGACCTCTGTTGGCAGAACAAAAGCGCTACAAGAAATCTTATCAGCAGAACCAAGGCTTTATGAGTTCATTGAAACAATTTTTCTTGGGAATTTCAGAATTTTTTTTTTAATTCTGCATTTTGGTGGAGGATCACCTGAAGTCTGCCCTGAAGAAGTATTGAAATTGTAAACAGGCCATAAACTGAGTTTGAACGATAAGAATTCAAGATAGAATCATAATGTGAAATAAATTATCTCAATATTAAATAGGTCATTACGTATGACAGAAGAGAAATGCATTCATTATTCATGAGTTATTCAAGTGACAAGTGAAACATGAAAACCTTTGTTGCAACACATGGAAAAGCTGAAAAAAAAGTGTATCACGCTCTGCAATCAGTTTTCACTGCCTGGAAATATGGATGTTTCTTACCAAACTACGTCTACAATATTCCAAAGAAAAAATTCGAACTAAAAAGTAGCAAGATACGTTATATCTTTGGTCTTATATTTTTCTTTTTCCTGTTTAAAATACCTTTTGGTATGATTGGTCGAAGTTTAACGGTGACATCCTTAACTCATCTACTACATTCCATAATTTTTAACTCTTTTACTTTCTTGAGCTTTCATGTTTTCCACAGAAACAAAGCAACATTTGAATCTGTTTTGAATGAAATAAAAATTGTACATCAACAAATTGATTCATCTGAATTGAGAAATATCGGTAAACTAGACAGAAAAGGAAATGATGTGATTATAATTTTTCCCATTTGTATAGTATTGATGATAGCGGAGGAATTCAATGCAGGAAGTTACACGACAATAATGCTCATTATTGGACTTTTCGTGAGCTATTTAGCTTTAGTACCAGTCATTCTGTCAGAATACTGTTTCTTCACCGTGAATAGCATATTCAAATTTTATTATGAAACTATAAAAGAGTCCGCTCATCTCATTAGATCAGAGTTTGAACTGCAAAACTTATTCAGACTTATGGATACATTGAAATCCACTTGTAGTCGTTTCTTTGGAATATTTACGTTTGTTATTTTTTCTTCAATATCATGTATATTTTGTGGAATTGTCGGTCCCAGTTTTTGGAATTCTGATGATTCGATGAGGGCCAGGAGCTTGAAGGAAATCTTGTTCCTTGCTATGTATTGGATGTGGTCTATTCTACTCACATATTTACTAGTGAAAGTTGTTGATATTACCAGCAATATTCAGGACGAGGTACGTATTTGTACTGAATATTTGTGAGTAGATTCATTTTGACGAGACACCCAACTTTTTCCTCTATGCATATTCTCGATTGTGAGGGCTAATACAGTATGTAGGCGTCAAAAATGTTAAATGGGTGAATGTTCAAATTTTATTACTAATAGCCACCATATTAATTGAATGTTAAAACAATTTTATAACAAATTGAAAACAATAATTGTCCTACAAAAATGATGATTCTATTAAAGGGTCTCCCACTCCAAACATGTATCAACAACTAGGTCTAAAAAAATTATAACTAACCGACTGATTTTTTCACTGTTGCTTAGCAAATATTTCCTTTATGAACTGGTTACATTGTCCTACAAATTGGGTGGTACGTTTATCCAGTCCTACGCTCGGAAATTGTACCACAGAACCCACAAGTCAAAATGATTACTAAAATCCATTGATCCAATTTCGACGAAAATTATTGAAAACAATTCTGGAAATTATGTGGAAGATCAGATTGTGTTTCAGCAGGATGGAGCTCCTTCATACTACGCCTTACCAGTTCGAGAATATCTGGATCAAAGATTTCCAAATCAGTAGATTGGAAGAAAGGGTCCTACTGAATGGCCAGCTAGATCGCCAGATCTGTCACCACTAGATTTCTTTCTTTGGGGCCACTTGAAGAGTAAAATTTACTCTACACAGCCCGATTCCATAGAAGATTTAAGAAGACGTATAGTGAACGAATGTCGTCAAATCACTCCAGAAATGCTGCAAAATGTGCGCCATCGTTTCGAACAAAACTTATTTCATTGTATGGAAGCTAATGGTGAACAATTTGAATATTTAATTAGATGATGTGATTTTTTGATAAATTATTTACTTTACTTTGAAAAGTGTTATTTCTTAGATCAATACTTCAAATCGTTCTGATACCGTACAGTTGGAGAATGATTTCAGTGAATAAAACAGCTAGTCGAACATCTGACCCTAGTAGCATTAACACGTACGGTATGACTCCATTTGCCCAGTGGTAGATGTTTTGCAATTTCAAATACAAGTACGGAAATTTTGGTATTTTAGAAGCATGAAATGTTTTTTATTCGCAAAAATTAATTTAAGTGATAAAATTAACTAACGCATGAATATTTCGACAACTAATGCATAAAATGAAAAAAAATTACTGTGTTGAAGTCAGTATAAAAATATCTTTGAATTGAGGTATCATTCACCCCATCTTCCCTATTCAAAAATCTATATCTTAAGTTGTCCCCCTCGAAACAAAAATCGACCTGTCCAAGGATTTCTATCGAAAAAACTTATTTCGTCTGTTTCGTTTTCAAATGGCCACCCTGTATATTACATTCATTATAACTGTGGGTCTTGAATTGCTTAAATTTGCTATTTAATGTGTGTTTCTGAGATTACAGTAAGCCGTCGGTGTTTCATATTATTTTCGGGTTTTATTTGAATCAAATTGTCAAACGAATTTACAAAAAAATTCAATTTTCAACTATTTCAGTGAATTACATATGTGTGCGTTTCTTCGATCGAAAAAAATATTCTGTGCATATATAAGTGTTTTATTTGAGTGTAACAGATGGAAGTACGTCGATCCGAAAATTCTTATATACAATACCATCCTACATATTTCCATAAACAAATAAGTATACGCAGATGTATAAAAGCTGATAAGCTCGTATACCACTATTAATATAGTAATTTGTTTTGAATTTGATCAATTTCTTTTCATATGAAAGAAAAATACTGCGATCCAGACGAGCAAATATTGGCTGGCGAACGCGTACCTAATGCAAATGATTTGGCATTACTTAAACGACTACAGACTATAGATGAAAGGCACAAGTTAATGCATCCCATCTTGAATGTAATTCCCAAATTTATTTGTTGAAATCAAACCTGTACAGGTAAATTCTCAAATTCATTGGAATTGGCTGGACGCCATTGCATCGCTTGAATTTGAATGTTGGTTATACGTATTACGTGATTTTTTTATTGTTGAATATTGATCCACCAGAGCTGTGTAATGGCACCAGACATAGACATATAAAGAGATAGACTTAGCATTTCATTCGTAAAACTGTTGAAATTAATAGCCAACATTGAATTATTTCACCATGTATCAGAAAAAGACAGGAATATATGCTTTCTGGCACTTTGGCAACGCTGCATAATGAAGTCGTCAAATACTCAGTGGCGTACTGATTTAATGGTTTCGTATAATTTTTGAGGAATCTTCAAAATTAGAAATATTTGAGATTATGATAGAAAACCTGTAGAATTACGAACTGTAAATCTAGTATAATCGATTTTAGGTAAATGATGCAAGACAAATTGGTTCACTATGATATTAAGATAGATTCATACGATATTTATTTCTATATTTCGAAAGATTTAATGAAAAGTGTAGATATTATAATATTGAACTATAATCCCTGCAAGTACGATAATAATCGATATCTTTTGTAGGTAGTCACAAGAGTGAAACTGCTAAGTCTGTTAAATTTTACCTAGTAGCAGTTTTATTTGCGGTAATAGGACATTAATAGAATGCCATGAAAAAAATAATCCTGGTTTTGACCAGAGTACAAAATTGTGTGAAACATGTTTCATGAAACAAACTTTCAATGTTTAAATTTATTGATAATATAAATTCATAACAAAACCACTCAACATGATATTTATGTATCTAAAACATAGACTCAACATTGATCATTCATTCCAAAACAAAATTGTTTTAGTGTATATCGACCTAGTCCTAAATTCCTTCGAAATATCTACTAATTTTCTGGTTTTATGATTGAGCCTTATATGTAAATAACCCACCAAGACATTTGACATGGAAAATCCTACCAAGGAAAACCAATTTTTTTTTGTTCGGTATTGCTCGGAAACCTGCAATAAAAATTATTGAAGAAGTCGTACATGGATGAATGATACAAATAGGGTTTGATATTGATTCAGGTATTTCATTTTGGTCAAATGTATAACTTTAAAAGCTATTCAATCAATACAAACAACCTTTGCATGCACCTCATTCTACGACACTGATTGTTCAAATATTGATGCCAAAAGCATATTTAGAAACTTACCGGTGGAAAGAAAGATTTAGGTTCAAATAAACATTTTTTTGCAAATATAACATTGTCGAACCATGTTTTACAGTTGAAACACTCTTTCGAAGTCTGCAAAATCACAATAAACACTTAATTTTACTTAATTTTCACTTTTAAACAAATACAAGTTAACCTTCTAGCGCTTTGGCAACGTCACGTATACTGTAAGGGGGAAATACGGTGAGTGAATTTTATGAATTAATATGTTCGCTCAGAGTTGTCGATCATCACATAGTGAAGTATCAGTTCTTAGTTTTTGACGTCAACATGCTGAATATTTTCAAAGAGTTTCAAGAAATAAAACACATTATGACAACATCACAAACGGGTTGGATGCGTATGGTTGCCAATTTGCTTCTTCAATGGGAGCTACATGATTTAATGTAAATCAATGGGTCTATCTCATTATATGTCTATGGCACCAGATTGGCAGTGAGAAAGTTATTGCCAAATTTCAATCAAGCTCCGATCTCAATTGGTAAATCAAAAGAAAAAGTTTATTTGATACCGCGTATCCATATAATTATAACTGATATATCATTTGAAATCAAACGATTTCATTATTTCCGACATGCATTGCAAAGCTCAATGTCAAACACTTCACATGTATAGTGTGAATTTGAAGGAATCAGGTCCAACATTATGTTGCCTGTTCCAGTGTCGTTCCAGCCGTTAGTTTATTCACACAAAAAATGTAAAAATAAAATATAATGATTTTCCGAATCTTCTTCATATTATGTTTGATAATAGCAATTAATAAAATAGTTTTATTTTTCACTTGTACATTATATGTTTATTTTACCTTAGAAAGGCTTGCTATAAATACATTCATTATGCCCGTGGGCATTTTAGCGGGTATTATGGATCATAACGCCAGCTCGTTGTGCGAGAAGCAAAAGAAGCAAGAAAGAAATTATTTATTTCGTAGAATTTTAATACTAAAACAACGACAACTCAACAAACGTCTTTCTTAATTAAAATTAAAAGTGCAGTTTTCGAATTTCCCGGAAAAATTCTTCAATCGTGAATCTTGGGATGTTTTCGAAACCTGGGGAGCGAAAACTTGACCACAAGTACTTGGAAGTTCGTTCACAAGAGAACCACTAGAGAATTCATGAGGATCTGTATCATCGTCGATATTTTGTTTTTGGAAAAAATGCTCTGCTCTATGTAACCTTCTGCCACAGATGCACTCTTCCATGTTCCGTGTATTTTTTACGTTTCATATGATGCACCAGCCTCAGTTAAAAGAGTTCTCAACAATGTCCTGTATATTCATTTGCATTATCCAATTTTAAGTATTTGGCAATCATCGAAGGCACACTTCCTATCGTATTTTTGCCAACAGTTGGATGGTGCACCGACCATGTCGGAACGTGAGGAAAAATCTAGGATTCTTCACTCCACTGGGTCTCAAGGATATATATTTTCTGATCAGCCCCAAAGCTTCTATTTTTTCTTTCTCTACAATGCTAAATCCTTTTGACATACCGGTTTTAGTTCCGGGTATTTTAACAAGTAAACAGCTACTCTTATCTTCTATATCTTTGATAGACATTTTCATCTCTCCTTAGTCCTCCAAAAACACCCATTATTAGAACTACTTTATGAAGAAGATGAATTTCATCAGGAGCTTCATTGATGAATGTATGAACTTGTTCTGCTGTCAAAACTTTGGATTTCTTCGGAATATATCCGTTAGATTTCATTTTTAAAAACGCTACTAGCCGGGAGAATTGTGAAATATTGATATTTTCATTGACAATCACTGTAGATTTCAAAATTAGAATATTTCGTCCACAATGACGCAGGACAAAATTTTTCAGACTGAAATTAAAAATATTACCCACACATGAACAAAATGAAAAATAAAATAGCATACCAATTCTTGAAAGTACGCCAATAACACTGTTTCATCTATAGCAATTATTTCATTTTTCAAATTCCATTGATGGAATGTTTCATAATCCTTGTCGTAGACGAGTCTGGATTTTTCTGGTAATTAATTATTTGCAGCTTTGGCTGCATTTTCAATTATATTATTTGGCAAATTGCTATTCATTGCTTCAAATCTTCACAACGAAAACAGTGACATTCACTTAATAAAATGATGACAGCAATAAAGAATATTAAGAAATGCCATGGTTACTGCTGAAAGTTAAATTGAAAAAAAATCATAGGAGCAATCGAATTTTATTGTAATTAAATGATATATTCGTGAAAAATAAGATCTTGTATGCACCACGAGCGTTATTAGATCCTAAAATCCTAAAAAAATCTAACTATTTTGTTTGCTTGTATAGATTTGAGGTAATAATTGAATTTATTCAGCGATTCAATTCATACATAGCGAAGCACGCATCGGACCACTAGTTTATTATAATATTTAGATTATAAATTGATGAAATAGTTTTTATGAATAATAATAGTGAATTAGAGAAACCTGATTTATGCTGAGTTTGGCAACATGAAAATGTATCACTGTGGATCAGTATGATACATTACAGTCGGCCAGCTCAAATTTTCATATGTGAAACTTCAATGTGATTAAATGGGTTTATATTTAGACAGGGTAATTCCTGGGGAGACTTTAAGAGAAGTTTATATTAGTCAAGGCCGTTTTGAAGCAACGTTCGTTTCATGGAAAGTGGCCTTTATTGATAATCTACAGGAAAACCGATTCGACCGATTTTTCTCTTATTCATAACTTTACTATCGCCTGATCAATAATGATGAAATTTTCGTGGTAAAACTATATTATTGCCTTCTTTCAATAACTCCAACACCTTTTCAGAAATACAGAGTAAGACTTATGAAAAGTTAAAATCAAATCTGCGCTTTCAAAAATTTGCCACTAGCTCCAGATTCTAACATAAGTTAACATTACTGAAGTGTTTTTAATTTTTGGCATACGTCTATGCTTCCTAGAAATAATTTTTAAAATGAACATTATAGTGATTTCGCTACAAGGAAGTGAGGATATTATTTTGTTTATGGTTTTCATAACGGAAATGAAAATGAAGCTAAAATGAAATACTAAACACGATTACCAATTTTTTTTCAGATTTTTCAATCTTCTTTTTTCAAAGAACATGGATACTATTCAAGTAATGCCGAGCACATTGATAGGTCTACCCAAAATGAAATTTCCATTCAAATCGTCGAACCGGTGGAGAAGGTACCGTCAATTAGTACTAGTCAATGTATTCGCGAATAAAGAATTTCCCTGTGCCTAGTGCGCAAGGCTTCGATAAAAGAAAAATTGTACCCATACCACTATGAAAAGGTTCAAGAACTGTTGCCGCAAGATATGTTCCAACGATACCAATCTTGTCGTTGACTTATTAGTCACTAACTATTTTTCTCATTTTATTGAGCTACGAAGCTGCGTTTATGGAGAATATAATTTTTAACATTTATAAACGAAAATTGACAAAATTCAAACACTTGACCGTACGTTTCACAAATTTAATTCAAACATAATTGTTGACATGCATGTTTCGGGTTTTATCCCATTCTCAAAACTGAATACAAAACAATAACGGTTCATACAGTGCACATATTCGTATGAAGTAACAGATCTTAAATTTGGTGATAGGCGGAATTCTAATTGATCGTTCACAATTGGGAGATTTTGTTTATAAGCTGAAGCTATTTCTAAATATTTCAAAAGGTCCATATGTTTAATTTTGTTAAATTTGTGTATTATTCTAGTTTTTTCAAAATCAATAAAATGGTTTGAGGAGATACAATGGCTTGAGAAACCAGTCGTTCACTTATTTTGGAGGATTGATTTTTTATGTTCATCGATTCGTTTTGCCAAGGAAAGTCCAGTTTGACCTATGTAAAATCCAGGGCATTCATTACAGTATAGTTTATATACACCACTTAATTGTGTGTTATTCAGTCGATTTTTACCATTGAAAAACAATGATATTAAAATTTTCTTGTTGGTACATATAACGTCAATATTATAATGTCTAATTCTTTTGCAAATTTTGTTACTCAGAGAAAGGATGTAGTCTATGTATGTATATTTCCTCCTTTCGTCTCTGTTGTGAGGTGGGTATATTGAATGTAATAACATCTTCTGTTGCTTTTTGAATAGTAATTGGTCTATCACATATGGGGCGTATCCGTTATTTTCAGCTAAACGTCTTAGGGTATGAAGTTCTTTGTCAAAGTTTATTTTTGACAATGCAATAGAGACCAATCTGTGGGTAAGTGCGTGAAATGCAGACATTTTAATCTTATAAGGGTGTGAACTACTTTTATGTATTAGAATATCAGAGAAGGTGGATTTTCTTTGTATATCAAATTCAAGGTGTTCATTTATTCTTTTAACTTGTATATCCAAAAAATTTATCTAAATCAATTTCGATAATTTTTATTATCCACAAGTACTACAAATAGGCAAAAGATATTTGAAGAAAGGGAATATTACACATCACAAATTTTCTGTTAATATTTGTTTTACAACAATAGACAGAAATTTAGTTGGCCCTCAGATTCTCGCGGAAAGATTGAAAAGTGGAATTTACCTAAAATTTTAGGCAAATATCAATGTGCATATCCGTCCTATGCACTTTCAGCAAGACGGAGCACCGAGTCATATTGCATCGAATGTCAGTATCACCTGGATGTGAATTATAGAACGGATGGACTGGTAGTGGAGGTCGTATTGCTTGGCCACAAAGATCACCTGATTTGAATACATTATTTCGTGTGAGGATTCCTAGAAGCCAAAGTTATAAGCTTGAAATTTGAAGTAGAGAAAACACAGTTGAGTTTTCTAGGAAAGTGAAACCTCAAAGCAAAGTCACTCCTAAATAGAAGGTCAGTTGAAAATTTAACGACTATGTGTTCTCGAAAGAGGAAATCATTTCAGACATTGTTTATGAATTTTGTGTTAATCCTCAGTTTTGCCTTTTATAATATTAGAATGTTTTGAATGCTCATTCTGTATTAGTTGTTGTAGATTTTTAGGTTTGAGTATGCAGGTATAAGGATGTTTTCTGAATTTGATGATTTCATAATCAGAATATTGGTGATTGAAAATTGATATGGAATATAGAAAACTACTTTAGGGCCCACAAAGCGCTTGGTATCATTAGAAGATACAGCTTTACTTCATGTTCAGAATATCCCCACTGCCTTGGAGCAAAATTTGTTTAAAATTTTTTCGAGCAAAAATAGATGTGCTGCTTAAAATGCCACAGTAATAAAAACTTATGACATAATACGAAGTAAGTCACGCATTTCTGAAAATGGAAAGTGCCAGGTAATTTTTCGACATGCAAATTCAAACTGAACCTATCTTAATTCACATGTTCGAAAAAGTCTTGGAATTATTAACAATCGTGAAAAATTGATCGACAATGATCAAGCCATATCAAAGTTAAAAATAAAAGAAAAATTGGCCAAAGTGGACAATTCACCTTGTGACTACCATTTTCAACATAAATTTAGCAACATAAGTTCTCCCTTAAAATAATTTTGATAGATTATGCTAAAAAAAAATTGAAAAATTTTACCCTCACTTACCTTATCTTGCAAATATGCTGATGACACAACGATATTTACTGTTCTATAAATCGCTGCACACGTGGAAACAAAGATTACAACAAAAAAAAGTCCACCTTCTTTGAATCCATTAGAGAACACAAAATACCAATAAGGATTGAACATAAGGACACTGCATTCGAACAATACATTAAAAAATACGGTCAGAGGAAAAATCTCATGAAAATCATTGCTGATAATTTGTATATAATCAAAAACTTCTTCCACACATCTGAGGTCCTGCAATGTGTTAGAATACGTAAAGCTCATTGAAGACTGCAGAAATGAAGTAAGCATATATTGCGAAATAGTAAAAAGCAATTGGAAATTTAAAATCAAATAAACCGATATATGATAAGAAATTTCACTGTAGCAATGCAAAAAACTAGTTGGACAAAGCTTATAGATTTCACAAAATGCCATGAATGAATAGGAAAAGATGAAAAAAATGAATAAAAGAATTTTTGTTCTGCTTAAAAATCCAGGAATGTTCCAATTGTAGTAATTTATTTTCCTGTGAATAAATTGGAGTCCTCGAAGTATATGAATGAAATTTTTGGATCCCTTATTCGTTTCAAGAAAAATTGCAATAAGGGTTGAATAAAGAATTGCATCTTCCACATTCAAGCTAAATTCATCTATTGAAAATTCTTCATAGAAAAATGAATAAAGGAGTGCAGAAAATCGTAGACCAATAAAAATATAAGGAAAGGCTTTGAACAAGAAGTTATTTTCAGAAATGCTTAATTTTCCTTGTGAATCCAACACATAATTTGGATATAAAGAATTCCATTTCGATATGTTCAGAATGATCACTAGTTCTTTCATATTACCACGAATTATCAAACTTAAACACTCAAAGGCTTGAAAACAATAGAAATGGTTTCCATCATATCATTTGTCAATGAAAATTTCCTCCTTAATGTTTATTTGAGATGATATGGCCCAGCGCTTCATTCTCATTAATTCTTCCTTCTACCATTAATCATACAGAAATTTGGTAACCTTATCGCGAGTATCAATTACTGTCTTATTAGATCCCTTTCCATAGATAATTTCTTGAATAAAAAATGAAGACAAACACTTACGTAAGGTCAAGGGCTTTTATCAAGCTTGTTTGGTAGATTTAGCCGTACTTTGGAACAATATGATGAAAATACAACCGCCACGATGAATGAACAAAACTTGTATCTCAAAGTGAAAATAATCACAAACAGTTTGTCTTCAGTTTTGTTCGAAGTTTATATCCCATCCTCTTTAGAACAATATCAACTGCATCGAAAACCATATATTTCTTCTAGTACCTAATCTATTGTCCTTTGAAATACCTGATTATTTTTCTTCTGCTGGGAGTGAGCAAAGCCAAAAGTAATATACTTCATTTCCAGCACGGATGCAGGATTTAACGAGAAAAACCAAATATCAGATGTTTTTTGAGATTATTAATATTATTTGGCAGTAAACACCATCTTTTATTGTTGTTGCTACCAACGTTTCGACAAATATAGTCCAATCGGAAAGATGTATATCACCCCCAACAAATATTCGAAGAATACAGATATTTCGGCCAATAAAAAAACTCAGGTGAACAAGATAGCCAAAAAGTGGAGACTCCCTCTTGATATTATCATTTATATTGTTTCAGAATCAATTGGCAGAGGAATCAGCTTATGACATTCAAGTGAGAATTGGTCGTAGAAGGCTCTATTACAAATGCGTGAGTTATTCAATTATATTAATATGCTCTTTTGAATATCTCGATTTTTTATTGATATGAAAGGTTGATCTGTGTTTCTCCAAATAATGGCTCCATTCATATCAAATTAATTTATGCAAAAAAAACAGCATTTTTGGTGCTTAATAATTTTTCAAAAATATTTGATTTCATATTTGAATGAAATTTTTTCATTAACTATAATGTATTTGTTATATTACAATAATTTGTGATATAAAATAATTTTTAATAATAATTTTAGATTCTAAATAAGATTTCTTCATAAAAAGTCAAAAACTTTATTTCACGAATATTTTTAGAAGCTAGCAAAACTGATTCTATTAGGTGCTTTACTTCCTTCGAGAATTACTTCTCACCTGATATTCGTTATTTGATAATGGTACTCAAAATAATCAGAATTTGAGGTGAAATAATAAAATTTAGAAAAGCAATGACGCGAGATCATGAATTTTGCGCCCTCGCTTTGGGTGCTTTCCCGTACTCTGGAATAGTGTAATTCTAATACAACTGCCACGATGAATAAACAAATCCATATCTCTAACTAAAAATAATGCAATGCAATGAACTCCGAGATTGAATCTTCTGAAACCTCTGAATTATGTTGACGAACTAAGATTAAGGCTTTTTCATGTGAAATTCCGGAAAAAATGCATACCCTGACGCATAAACAATAAAGCTACCGAGGAGATGCGATATCTAACTGTACCGACGACCCCCTTCTCCCAGAATACCGCGGTGCTCGCAAAGGTAATACTAACAACATTTGAATACTGGGAGAAGGGGTTCCTTGATACGGTTTTCTGTGAGTAATTCATACCTCGGAAACTAGACATAGTATTGAGATCAAATTAGACAATAACATCCAGAAGCATCACCTCATAATTTTTGCATTTGCCACATTTACTTGCAACCCCCAGGGGGGTCAGTAGGTACTCAGCCTGATTATTAAAAATTCATAAAAAATCAATCAAACGTGAGAATGCTATCATACCCCCGCAGAATTATTTATATATTGACAAAAAAATAATTCAGTAGTTATCGCTGACTTCCAACCCCATGGGGTGCTAAAATAACGTTTTAATGATTATTCAAGCAGATACGAATATCTCGAGAACTAGACATAAAATCGACACGAAATTTGGTATTTATTCTTCTCTCTAAATACCCAGAATAACTTTATGAATCATTGCCACTTGCACCCCCTGGGGGAGCTAGCCGAGTTCCAGCCGAGTTTTCTGTGAGTAATTCTTACCTGGGGAAACTAGAGATAGGATTGAGGTCAAATTGGACAATAACATCCAGAAGCATCAAATCATAATTTTTGCATATTCCTCATTCACTTACACCCCCAGGGGGGTCAGTAGGTACTCAGCCTGATTATTAAAAATTCATAAAAAATCGACCAAACGTGAGAATGCTATCATACTCCTGCAGAATTATCTATGTATTAGCATAAAAATATTTCAGTAATTATCTCTGACCTGCACCCCTATGGGGGGCTTAAATAACGGCCTAATGATAATTCAAGTAGATACATATATCTCGAGAACTAGACATAGAATCGACATCAAATTTTGTATTTATTCGTCTCTCTATATACACAGAATAACTTTATGACTCACTTCCACTTACACCCCCTGGGGGGGCTAGCCGAGTTTTCTGTGAGTAATTTATACCTGGAAAACTAGACATAGGATTGAGATCAAATTACACAATAACATCCAGAAGCATCAACTCATAATTTTTGCATATGCCACATTCACTTCCACTCCCCAGGAGGGTGAGTAGGTACTCGATCTAATTATTAAAAATTCATAAAAATCAACCAAACGCGAAAATGGCATCATACCGGCATAATGATTATTCAAAGATACGAATATCTCGAGAACTAGACATAGAATCGACACATTTACTTCATTTACTTGCACCCCTCAGGAAGGTTGATAAGAGGTAATCCCTATGATTAAATACCACATCATAACTATACAGAGCAACCATTCAATCCCATTAAATTATTCTTTTCGTCTGCACTGTTTAGATCTATGCGCCAAAATTACATTATTCAATTTTGTAAATTGGCAAAATTTAATTGATTTCCTCACTATCCATTATTACCAATATAAATAAGTAAATGCATTATTCCGAGAATTATCTTTCCATTCAGCCTCTGTTAGGGAGTTAGTTCTATTTGAAAATTATACCATAATGATTGAATTCAATTGGGGTAGTATTGAAAAAGTCCCGTTTATAGAGTGTATTTTGACCTGACAGTACATAATAGTTGCTATTCGGGCCCACATTTACGAAATGCTAATACAACAGATGTGCAAATCTCAAAGGGCTTATGTTTTCTGGCAGAGTGATTCATTCGTATTCGGCATTATGCTGTTGTTTTTGGCGCTCTTGTACACCCGAACAGAGTGCCTATATTTTGGCCAAATGTCTGTAATTTTCGAATATCGAGCCAAAAATGGTCTCAATCGATTGGGTTCGAATCCCCGATGAAGAATCCGTGGCGAAAGTTGAGTGTTGAGTCTGTCCGGCCGGCCGTATCCTCTCTAGTATCCAAACGAGATCAACTAGAGTTTTCATATTTTGAGCAGTGGCGGATTTACAAATTTTGCCGCTAGTAGGCCATTCAATTTTTGCCGCCCCTACTGACTTTTGAAATTCAATACGTTAGTTTAATCCCGTTATTAGTATTATTGTGAACTTAATAATATTTCTGTCAGTTACTAGATTATTTTTGCAACCCGCTATGTACTGAAGAGTATAATGTTGACCTAACAAGTTTATTTGCCAGACAAAATAAAAAACCCCCGACTTTAAAGCGTAAAACCTCTGTAACTTTTGAACGGCTCAATCGATTTTCATCAAACATGTCTAATAACACTCGCCCGTAAAACACCTGTAATACAAAAAAAATTGCTATGATGCCACAGACAGACAGACAGACACGTCAAACTTATAACACCCCTCTTTTTGCGTCGGGGGTTAAAAATAGCAGCATGTACTAATCATCAGGTGGGGAAAGGCATGACTTAAAAATACCTACACTATATGAACACAGACAAAATATTTAGTGGTCAGAAAACATTGGTTTAGTAACATATTTTTTATTGCACTTAACAGTTTAAAAACAATACAAACCATTTCTATTAAATATAACATGTTAACAATCAGTTAATGGTGACAGACAATGAGATCTTATAAGTTTTACAATATTTTCTTGCGAGATTTTAAATTTGCAAAATCAGCAATTATATCGTCGCATGAAATCTTTTTCATAAGTTCTGACTCAATGCACGAAAGAGATAAAGCATTAAGCTTTTCTTGACCTAAAGTAGATCGTAGATAGTTTTTATCCCGTTTTAAGCAAGAAATGCTTCTCTCACCTGAACAAGTCACCGCTGTGCACAGACCCATGCGAAGTGCTATATCCAAGTTCGGATAAATATGCTACAAATTCTGTTTTCGCAGATGTTTCTTTGTTAAGATAGACTTTACTATCAATGCAAAGTTTGATCAAAATCGGTCTAGTAGTTTTGGTGTGATTTAGCAACAATCCAAACAACTAAACATCCAAACTCACTTCCACATTTATAAAATATTCGTAAGATCATAATGATTTGAACCATATTCAGAATATACTATAATCTTGTTTAAATGTTAATTTTTCTCTGTGGACAGAAGACAGTCCTATTTTCCCTTAGTGGACCTATAAACATTCTTGAAATCTGGCTTACAGAATGATATATAAAGTTTCTCTATGGTGTCTGAATTTTGCAAAATACTTGAAAGATAGGTTAATGAAATAGCCACAAAATCAACGTAGAATCAACATTTCGAATATCGAATATTGCTGTCAGTATTTTACAAAACAAACTAGTTGACTATTGCCTAAGTGCAAAATTCTAATGTGACATGATTCTAATGGGGATTTCCGGTATGTCTGTAATTTTGGAATATCGAGCCGAAAATGGTCTCAATCGATTGGGTTTGACTCCCCGATGAAGAATCTTTGGCGAAAGTTGAGTATGTCCGGCCGTCCGGCCGGCCGTATCCTCTCTAGCATCCAAAAGAGATGAGCTAGAGTTTTCATATTTTCAGAATAGGTTAATTGTCCAAATATCTCGTTCAAGTTCGTTATTGGGCCAAATCCGTTGATGGTTCATTAGTTATGAGCATCTGAAATTTTGTTTCCTCAATAACTCCTAGAATATCCATCCGGTCAAGTTGATACTTGAAATATTGTTGAAGGAGGCTGCCACAAAACGGCTCGCAAAATTTCGCAGAAATCGTCAGGCTAGAAAATTTTTAAAAAATTCCCCAAAAAAAAAAATTTTCAATACTCAATATCTCCTAAGACTTCATTTAGATTTAAATAAAAATCCGTATATTTATTGAGGTTACCGATATCTTACTCATCCTCAAATTTCATTGTCGTAGCTTTCCCCCTTCTGAAGATATGATCATTTTTTTCATTTATTCAAGAGAAAAATAGAAATGTCATGAAGTCCGAGCTTTGTCATTGAAAGATTTGCCATCACAGATCGATATTCGTTTGACAACTTGCGGACCTAGATATCAGTGTCAGTTGGCGTAATATCAATCAAAATTTTCATAGAATTCATAGAGGTAGAATTCTATGTCGATGACGTTGTCAAAATTCAGAAAAGCACAGACGTAATATTAATCAAAAAATTTTTTATCATAGAGAAAGAATTTGATGGCGTTGTCAAAACTCAGATAGGCAATGACGTAAGTTTTTAGGAGAAGCATAGAACAAAATTTGGTGAAAATTATGAGTATTTATTTTCAAATTGAGATAAAGGTCTGTTTATTCATTAGGCATTCATATTTGCATCACATTGTGCCATAGTACGGAAAAAGACTATTGTTCACCCGATCAGAGAGCTTATAGATTTGTTAAGGTTTGAATATTTACTCGC
Source organism: Micraspis discolor (assembly GCA_030674115.1). Lineage (NCBI taxonomy): Eukaryota > Metazoa > Arthropoda > Insecta > Coleoptera > Coccinellidae > Micraspis > Micraspis discolor. The sequence continues at coordinate 1,692,934 of JARTUT010001311.1, read as the reverse complement.
AAGTAGCTCAACAAGAGCGCCAAAGCAATCTGACCTCACGTCAGTGCTTTCTAAATTTTTATATTATAGATTCCACCCTTATGATGATTATGAGAACTGTATCTATTACCTATCATGCAAGTGGTTATTTTTTATTTATTTGAATAAATGCTTTTCAAGAAGTTCCTTTATGCCCAGTAGTTTTTGCGTGATGTTCATTCAAACAAAGGGACAGACAGACAAACAAGACATTTGAAAAAAATCTAATTTTACTCAGTTACTCATCTTAAGCCATCCTAGCGAATTTTTTTTTCGAATATCTTTAATGTACAGACTATTTTAGGTTTATGATTTTATTATAGTATAGATTGTGTACACGTATAATTATAAAAAAAAATTTGCTAAATTTGCCGCCCCTCTAAATCTGCCGCCCTAGGCACCGGCCTACTTGGCCTATTGGTAAATCCGCCACTGATTTTCAGAATAGGTTAACTGTCCAAATATCTCGGTCAAGTTCGTTATTGGGCCAAATCCGTCGGATGGTTTAGTAGTTATGAGCATCTGAAATTTTGTTGATCAAGTTGATACTTAAAATATCGTTGAGGCAGGCTGAAACAAAATAGCTCGCAAAATTTCGAAGAAATCGATACGCTAGAAAATTTTTAAAAATTCCTAAGAAAAAATTTTTCAACACTCACTATCTCATAAGATATTTTTCGGATTTCAATAAAAATTCGTGAATATATTGAGGTGATCGATATCTTACTTATCCTCAAATTTCATTGTTGTAGCTCTTTTCCATCTAAAGATATGATAATTTTTTTCATTTACTCAAGAGAAAAGAGAAATGACATGAAGTACCGATGATTTTCTTTGAACGATGGCCATCACAGACCGATATTCGATTGACAAATGCCGGGCTCACTAATCAGTGTCAGTTGGCGTAATATTAATCAAAATTTTTCATAACGGGAAATCATAGAGACAGAATTCAATCTCGGTGGCTATACGTTGTCGAAATTCAGAAAAGCACTGACGTAAGTTTTTAGGGGAAGGAAATTATAGCTTCGAACAAAACTTGGGCCATGCAGGAGAGGATTCCGAAAACGTTTTTCCGGTTTTTAGAATCCTGTAAAATGCTCTCTTTTGTAATTCCAACTTCCAATTCATCAGCAATGAATTTCTGATCATCCTTACTCAAACGTTTAGAGTGTAGTTCATCCTCATGACCTACATGTGTTTCTACGAATGTTACATTTACAGCTAAAACATACAAATGAAATATTGGATCATATTTCTCGTTTAACACAAATGAATAACTAAAAAACTTACCTGTACTACTTATCTTCACACGAATTCTAGAAAGGCAGAACCAAGATATTCTGATACTTCCTCCAGTTTTCATGCTGCGTTTGCTACATTGACTTACATATCCTGGAAGTTAAATGGTTTCCTAATATCACCATGATTTCAAACGAACTCATTATATCAATTTGGTGGAAAACATAAAGAAACAAACCTGAATAATTACTGCGATTATACATTCAAAATAAATTACTAATCCATCACTGCTTTTCCGATATCTTCGTTTTATGTAATCGACACTTCTATTCTCCAATGCTCGCCAAGCCTCAAATTCTTCTTCGTTTTTAAAAATCAACTGTGATGTTATGATGTTAATGGAATGAATTTGCCCTAAATGAATATCCAAAGCATTATGGGACTCAAGAGCAATTTTCTTTTCTTCTGGGCAAATTGGGCATTTTAAATGCTTTAATTGCTTTGGAATAAGATCTTGATGATGAATATTCCGCATATGACGATATTTCGTCGAAGCAGAAGATAATTGTTTTGAACAAATTTGAGAACTCAGTTTATCCCTGAAAATTAAAGTTTCCAAATAAATTGGTTGAGTGCATTTTCTACAAAATAATAGATAAATACTTACTTTTCTCCGTCCATGATGAAAGATAATAAAAATTACTCTTACAATTTTCAAATATCAACACGTTGCTAACGCTAACAAAAATATCCAATAATTACTTCTAGTAAAAGAATAAATTCGAATTAAATGACTGATTGTCAAAAAGAACCGTTGAAAATATGACAAAGAGGGCCTATAATCCTCTCTGTCATTGACAGCAAGCGCGCTTCGTTTCCTGATTGGTCGAGATCTTCGGCATCGGGGTAAAATTAATGTATGCTATAGATTTGTTATGGTTTGAATATTTACTCGCAAGTAGCTCAACCATCTGACCTCACATCAGTGCTTTCTAAATTTTTTGATTATTCTCAAAGCATTATGATTGCGAGTTGGTCAGATTTTGTGCGTTACTAATTTGTTCTATTGGTCATACTATTTTGGTTTTGTTCCTGTTTGTTTTTTCCTGTTAGGTGTTGTCTTGTTATCTTGTTCACTTTCTTTCATCTGAGGGTCTTTAGGATATTTTTATTCACTGGTGAATCTACATAATGGTGTTCAAGAAAGAAAAAGTGTTTTCAGACATTTTAGTGTATTTGAAGCATAATGTGAATAGTTCTTATAATGAAAATGTTTTCAATCCTATGATTTAATGAAAGCTATGGCTTTCGAGTTGAAAATTTTTCCCAGTGCTTTATTCCGTTACATAACAAGAAATAAGGAAGAAGTCATCAGAGAAGTGAATTGTTCTCATAAGAACTCCGACCCCGCAATAACACCAGGTAAAGCATCAAACTTAGTATCTTCCTCCACCCCAGAATAAGATTTTTAATCCAACGGCATTAAAATTTTTGATGACCTTTATTTTTCTCCCATTTCAAAATTGGAAAATAGCAATTTTGAAATTTGCCACTTTCAAAATACAGACGAAAATAAAAATGATTAAACGATTAATTCTCTGGAAGTAACGAACAATTTCAATTTATCTGAACCAGTTCTAAAACATCTAATTCCTAAAGACGGAGTCGATAAAATACGCAGACACAGAAATCCCTTGAGTAATAAAGATTGCGAAGTATTTGAAGGAACATTTAAAATACCATAGTAATAATACACACATCGAGAATTCCTATTTCAAAACTAACGAGGTCATTAATTTTTAAATTAGAAATAGAATTCGTAAATATGTCAATAACACTTGCTCTTTGGTCATAAAAGACAAAAAATTGCTTAGAAATGGGAATATGATAATACAGGCATACTGCATTCAAGTAAGACAAGACGAAATGTAGAAGATGAAAGAACTTTGAGTGCCAATGAATTCAATGAGTTTTTTGCAGAGGTGGGCCCTTCCATTTCTAGGCTGTGCTCCCCTTCGGAGGAACAAGCTCTGATAATGCAGGGTAACTATGTTCGAGACTCTGCAAAGTGCCCTAAATCGATGTTTTTGACGCCTGTCACAGTTCAAGAATTAGATCAGATAACTACAAATCTTAAGAACAAGCACCCAGTTGACATATATGGATTGAACGTGACAATACTGAAGCAAGTTTTTCCAGTTATAAGGAATGTACTCTGCGAGATATTCAATTGCTGCATTGAACAGGGTGTATTCCCTCAAAAATTGAAGATTGCTAAGATTGTACCAGTATATAAAAAAGATAGCATAAAAACACAGGCAATTATCGCCCGATTTCTTTCTTACCAGTGATATCAAAATTTCTAGAAATTATTCTTAAAATCCGGCTTGTATCTTTTCTTGATAAACACCAAATATTGAACCAACAACAACATGGGTTTAGATCAGACAGATCTACAGCACTCACAGATCTCATTGAAGAGGTCTCAGAAGCACTTGACCAACACATGCATCCTGAGGTGCTTGCACAAGACTTAAGCAAAGCCTTTGACTGTGTAATAAAAGATATCAGTTTTCAGTTAAATGACTGTTGTCAAAATGTATGTGTGTGATAGATAAATTTGAAATATGTCTATATTAAATTTTATGTTATTTTTTGACGTGTCATGTAATATTTCAGAGAAATGTATTGATGACGAATAAATATTATTATTATTATTCATAATACAAGAAATTGTAAGAAGTTCAAAATTCGTATTATTTCGAGAAGAACTGTAAATGTGTTCAGTTCTTCTATCGATTTTTTTCATGAAAAACTCACAACCAATCATGTGAAAGGACATGAACGGTTTTTAGCGAAAAAAAATTACTCAAATATAGGCCATCCGATTACATAAGAAAAACAATAATTCAAGCGAGCACTCAGTTGATCAATGTTGGAAATCTACAGGAGATGAAATGTGATACAACAATTAGAAAAATAAGGTCTGAAGCCAGAGGACATCTCGATAGGGACAAAAATGATTTAATGGATATATGTTAGATATGTTATTAACCAACAAAGGATATATTCAGGAACTTTGATGCAACAGGTTCTATTGTCAGAAAGCCTTACAAAGAGTGTAAGCGAGTTTATTTGTACTGGAGTTATACAATCTAGTAATGAGCGACTATTTCCAGTCATGGAATTGATATCCGGTACTCATTACACCAAGGATATTCGTAAGTTCCTATCAGATTTCAAAATTTTTGCGAAAGAACATTCTGCTTGGCCTACTTTCAATAGAATTGTTTCGGACATTTGTTTCGCGAGTCTTAATGCTTTATCCCAAGTTTTTTATGAAAAAGACTTAATTGATTACACTGGTCAACAGTGGTTTTGGTGCCGAAGATTTTGGAGGTGATTTCATATGAATTTGATGTCCTGAATTCGAATATGCTATTAGTTTTTGCCTGTCATATTCTGGTGTAATGACTTTAAACCGTCCAAACAGTGAAATGTTTCATGACCATCCGACGTACTTACATTGTGATCTGTGTTATCAAAAACGAATTGAATGAAAGAGTTTGGATGCGTTAATTTTGCAGGTTGCATAATAATGGAAGCTTCATATAATTGAATATTGTGGTATGAAGCCGATACTCCTAATTTACTCATCATGTCAATTATCAAAGGAGAACCTGTTTTTCTGTAGACATAAGTTCCTACAGCTAACTGAAATTTGGAAATGAATGTTCTTGGACGAACAATGGAATCTCATCTTTCCTTACACTACATTTTGAATCTAATAAATGGAATAGGAGAGTTTTCAAACTTTCCGGAATTTCAGATATAGTGCTATCCAAGAATTTACTTGAAAGGGAATAATTTTCATAGTTATAATCTTGTTTTTTTTATATCAACTACAACGATTTGACCAGCTATCCGTAAAATTAAATTTTTTTGATAATTACTGAAAAAATCAGGATTAAAAGCCAATCTTCACTAAGCTCCATAATATTGGGACATTTGTAAAAGAAAACCGGTTGCTTCCCACTATGTTGTTCAATGATAATGTCATTACTATATTACTCTTTCAATTTTTTTATGAAAGTATTATTGTTGAGAAAGTTTTCCCCCTATAACTAACTATATAATAATCTGTTCTTGTAAGTATTCAAAATCCCGTCAACGAATTATTTGATAAAATGAAATATTTGGTGGGGCAATTATTCATTTCAATGCGTCACTGAAATATCGATTTCAAACTAATGAGTTTAAACCCAATAATTACATGTCATTGATATCCTCAACGAGCTGTTATTCATTCTAATAGACCAAGAATTTCAATTCACACTCTCCAGACAACTTGTGCTGAATCCTACCCTGTTCTAGAACTTCAGATGTCTACGACCTTTCGGTTTTGCACTAGGCGCCAAATTTCGAATACTTTAATAATCAGTATACAAATTCACTTTCGAGAACGATAAAGTACATAATTTGGACTAGAATTTTTCGCTCTACAACTTGTGTTTAAAACTTTTTCTTACTAAACCTTCTAATTCGCGAAAATATCAGAAAAACCGTATTTTTCTCTATATTTTCAAGAATTTTTCAATGTTCCTGAAAATTTTAACACCTGTATTTTTGACCATATGTTTCTCTCATTATAACAATCAACATATAAAAAATGCAGCTCTTTCCGAGAAAAAGTGATTTCAGCCCTTCCTTTACTGGACTATCCAACTTTTTCATGGCTTCAAAAATATGATTTCTCGAACTCGTTCAGATTGACCTTCAAAGGGGCAGACAGTCCTTCGAAGCTGTTTCACTATTTCGTTTTTGGTCCACCAACCCCTGCCAACTCGCATGGAAAAATGTAATGAGTTGAATCGCTTTCGTCTATGTTCTGGACTACGTTCTTCTATGAGCGATCTTTTAAGATATCAACATTTTTGTGAATTTTACATTACACTATTCTAGAAGAAAAACCAAAGAAACAAATTAATGAAGGAATTTTTATGATATTTCACAGATATTACAGATATTATTCATTATATACTATAGAAAACAAAAAAAGTCATCATTCAAACCAATTACTCACTAAACATTTCGGAAACTTCTTTTGCGTGACATTCTTGAATGTATATTAGAACAATCCCGTTTTAAAGACCAGCAGTAATCTTCCATCATGTGAGTATCTCATCTTCCTTGATAGTGATACTCCATACATTTGATTTATTGGTGAAATCTTTCACCTTGCTCCTCACTAATGTCCCTAAATTATCAGGAAAACGGTCTAAGTGTAGTACGGGTAGTCTAGGTACATGTATAATCTTATTTCATTTTCATTAATTAATCTCATCCCACCATAAAACTCAATATTCCGCGACTATCATCATCTTCATCATCATTATTATTTATATTAAGTATAATAACCATTTACCATTTAGATTAAACAACAACATTACAACATTTCAAATATTGTCAATCTACAAGTAAAAGTCAATTTCCCTAACTTGATCAATTTTCATTATTTATTAATTCAACATTCTGTTACCATAATAATTTTACACATGTTCTATCACCGCGCTTGCGCTATTATTCTGCAAGACCATAATAATCTTTATTTTGTTGAAACTACATTTCAACATTCAAGTCAAAAATACCCCTTATCTTATTTATCATTATTAATATCTCTCCCAACACACAAACCTTTTAAGATAAAAACAAGAAAAAATAATAACCCAAACATGTTCTATGTTCTATGTTCAGAAATGTTAGGTTAGGTTTTTAGGAGGTTAGGTTCCACCATTATTATAACATGACATTACATTAAATCGTGCCGTCAAGTCAAGTGTTAGGACCTGGACCTCGTTCTTCTGTCTGTATCAATATCAACAACAACAACAACCTTGTTAAAATATTAACAAAACGAATTCCGAGTAAGTCAAATTCCCTTATCTTTTCATTTTCATCATTATTTATTAATTTCATTTCTACAATTCAACAACTGACACGTGGTCATAGATAGCCAGTGGCGGCGGCTGCGGCCATCTTTGTTACTACTATTTTTATCACAATTTTTAATCTGCAACCATCTAATTCTCTGTTATTACCAATCGTTATCTACTGGATCTTGCTAAATAATCTACTAGTAAATTTACATAATCTTATTTCATTTTCATTAATTAATCTCATCCCACCATAAAATTCAATATTCACGACTATCATCTTCATCTTCATTATTATTTATATTAAGTATAATAACCATTTACCATTTAGATCAAACAACAACTTTACAACAAATAAAATTCCACAAATGTCACGGTTGCTTTGGACTCTCTAAAACGACCGAGAAAAGCAATCAAGACACATGGAAGCAAACATTTAGCTCTTCATATCTAAATTACAAAATTTTAATGTCTCCAACCTGTTCTTCCTATTACTACTACCCTTTAAACTAAAACCGAATAAGTCAAACTCCCCTTATCATATTTTCATTATTTATTTATTATTCAACACACGTGGCCATTTTCATTTTCAATTTTATCACTTAATTCTGCTACCATCTTACTACTAACTGTCATCTACTTGATCTTGCTAAAATTTATGAGCAAATTTTCATTAGCTCCTTCCATTTCCATTAGATTAATTGTTTTCATTCCACCATAAAATTCAATACTCTATTCCCATCTCCATCATTCTCCTAATCACTATTAATACTAATACCTATATAACCATTTACCATACAGTCTAAACATTATCACAACATTTAAATTCTAATCCACAAACAAATCAATCTCCCTAACCTGATCAATTCTCAATACTTATTAATTACATACAAACATTCTCTTAGCATACCACTTGTTCTAATTCTATCACCACGCTCATTTTGATTATTCTGCAAGACCATCTTATTTTAACAATACTTCAACATCGTTCTCTACTCAATTATATACAATTAATACAAATATATTATATAAATAAAAACCCCTCGAATAAATCGAGAATAATGCATCTTTTCATTAACTATTCATTTCCTTCTTTTGAGACCAATCGCCTATTCTCCCTCAATTCATCTACCTTTAAACAAACACCGAGTTCTTCAAACCCCCTTACCTCATTTCTCTACATTATTATTCCCATGCTCCTTTTTAGCTGCCACTGGCATTGACCATCAAACCCCTGTTACTACTAAATTTAAATACTGGATCTCTGAAATGATCTGCAGAATAAAACTCCATAATCTCATCCCATTTTCCATTGATTTTCCATTTCGCAACTATCTTCATTATTACCCGACGCATTATTAGTATCCGTATAACCAATTTTCATTCAGATTAAACAACATTACAGCATTTCAATACTGTTAATCTACAAATAAGTCAATCTCCCTAACTTCTCCAATTTTCATTTTGTTACCACATCACCCGTCCTACCCCTACCACCACGCCTGCGCGATTATTCTGCTAGTCCACTTGACATTATCATTTTGTTGAAACTACATTTCAACATTTTATCTACTTGATAATACTCAAGTAAGTCAAACTCCCCCTCTCAACTCTAACACATCCTGCCACATTTTAGAGAAGGAGAGATATAATTTACCATGAAATGCGAGCTTAACCATCTCCAGAAGCTATAAGATATTAATTCCAACGTTTACATACTCAAACTCTTTTAGAGAAAAATTCAAACAATACATTAAGTCTTCCACTCAAGTAACTTCACTTGAAGCACCATTTAAAAACTGCTATATGAATAACAATAACTAGAATAATAAGGTACAAATAGACAGAATACAACCAATAGTTCATTATTTTACTCAAGAAAAGGCAAACTAGGAAAGAAATCCAACAAAAATATAGATTAGGCTAGGATAATTGAGGAAAAAAAAAAAAAAGTTTGAGTTAGGGTAATATATACAATACATGTTGAGCCTTATTCACCTAAAAGTACCATTCAAACTACTAGTAGACAGTATACAATAATAGCAAGCACAATTAAAGACAAATTTCAATTTAAAACTCAAACAGAAGACAATTAAGACACGAAATATCAAATTAATGCATGCACTAGAGATCTCTATCACAAACTGTGAACGTTGGAATTATTCTTCATCCTTCTGTAATATGGTATTAAGCCAAAACAAAATATATATCTCGGATTCACTGAAAGCAAACTCCCAAATAAGTAATCCCTACAATTACACAAGGGTCACAGGTGCTTTGGACGCTCTTAAATGACCGAGAAAAGCAACCGATACACCTGGAGTGCTAACACAGGACAAAAAGACTGAGGATATGAGGATACACATACCAACACTAACAAAACTAATCAATTCTCCTCCATAATATTATACTGTTCAGATTTCATCGATTCTATTCATCTGAACACTAAGCAAACTATATTTGTCAATCTTTTTGTCTTTTCAACATACTTTTGAGTTACTCAAACTCCACCAGATATGAGTAATCTTCTCTTCTTCCAGAACTATGAGCAAATCCCAATCAACAACAAAACTTCAAAACCATGTTCAATCATCATATCTCTTATCTCATACCACTCTCCCTATAAACACATGTATCTACTGATACTCACCCCCACTGAGGATACTCAAGCCAACACTAATCAGACTAATTAACTCTCCACCAGATTTCAAACTATGTTGTCAATTTTCGTCTTACTCAAACTCCTCCAGATATGGATACTCTCCCCTTCTATGACCAAAAATCCCAACCAACTACGATACTTCAGAACCACGTTCAATTATCATAGCTCTTATCACTCTCTCCCCCAATCACATGCATCTACTGAAATTCACCCACCTTAATTATATAATTAAAAAAAAAAAAAAAAAAAACACTTAACTCTTATGAAAAGTGTACTATAACTTCATCTTTAGAAAAAATTACCCCACTGAGAAACTGGGCGAGTCCCTCTCAAGGAAGCTCTCAATAACCCGCCAACCTTCAGGCTATCGGTTCTCGCTTCCCTCCAATAAAGAGTGAACTATGACTTTATCGGCCCCGAAAAGTGGTCGCGGACACTGGGCAGACCCGAAGAGTAATGTTAGCACTCTTTTTGGAGCATTACCCCCTCCCCAAAAAAAAAAAAAAACTTTTCCAAGGGCTCTGGTCAGAAGGTTCATCTAGGTAGTTCGTCTGCTCCCTTTCAGACAAAGGAATTTTCCAGTTGCTTTCTTCGGACCAAGCCATCAAGCAAAGAATCCCGAATGACTAAGTTATTCCGGGCATTCGAAGTCACTAAGTCTATTTGAGCTATCGTATGTCGCCCATTTGAGACTGACCAAGAGCCTCCCCGAGGATCTACGTAGATTAGGCCCAGCAGGTACGGACAATCGATTAACGAGCACATAATATTTCGCAGGAATAAAACACCTAAATAGGAGCGATGATCTTCTAGAGAATTTACCTGAAATCTTCACAGGACATTATCGTGAGGTATACCACGCTTCGGATAAATACCGTCAATTTAGAAACAAAGATTCTCTAGTCTACTGACATACAATATACTCAGGGCTCCAAATTAGGTACCTGTACTCGAGCCTTGACCTTACAAGTGCATTGAATAGTATAAATAGTGTTCTGTACCCACTTTAAGTTCCTTAGGATGAAGCCAAGTGTTTTGATCCTTCTTGATGTGATTGAATTTATATGAGGAACAAAACTAAGTCCAAGATCGAATGAGATTCCTAGGTTTTTAAATTCAACAACCTTACCAAGAACGCAACCACTAATGTTTTAAAGGAAATCTATTGTAGTTCTTTTACGACTGAAGGACATTACGCTACATTTTTGAACGTTCGGGGGAAGTAAGTTGTCCCTGCACTAACGATTTAGCCTATCAATGTCACCCTGGAGGTCCCAACAATCTTGAACAGAGAGAATGCGACGATACAGTTTGAAGTCATCAACATGAAGAATGAAGGAACAGGTCAGGTACCAACAGATATCATTGATGAAGATTAAGAAAAAGAATGGACCCAATATAGACCCCTGACGGACACCTGAGGTAGCCTCAAAACCACCAGACCTATAACCAAAACACTGAACATACAGATTTCAACTGGAAAGATGAGATTAAAAAAAATATAGAAAATCAAGATCTAACCCGAAAAAATATAGCTTCTTGATAAGTATGCCATGATCATGATCCAATCTGTCAAATGCCTCCGTAAAATCCGTGTAGATGACATCAACTTCTCGGGTAGATGGAATGTCCTCACAATACGTACTTTCACTTTAGTAATGTTTTTAAGAACCATTTTATTACAAGCTGTTAACGCTCCCCTAGAGATGTTTACTCTACAACGGTTCTAACTGAACTGTTATGTTGTTATATGTTGTATAACTTCAAATACTTGAGATCCGTTCTGGGAATCGCTCACCTTAAAAAGATGTACCATTCACTGGTACAATCCTGACTACAATATGCCATTCTGCGCTGGGGTGGCTTGCTTGATACCCACCTCGGGAAACTAGAAATAATACAAAAGAGAATACTGAAAATTATTTATAATAGAAGGAAAGATTATTCATCAAATTTCATTTTTGAGGATGCTAGAGGAATGGATATAGGTCAGCTCTATATGTATAACATCATATTGTTCACAAGGGTACCCTACGGGACTTATAGCATAATTATAACTCCAGAGACAAATCAAAGGGAAAAGTGAAGAGGACAAGGGCAACTTCAGTTTTATTGGGAAACTCGGGTTTATTCTGGAAAGGTTTCATATTCATCGGGCCACAACCTTTATTCTAGATTTATTGTTGCTGTTGCTATATTCTCGCAACAAAGGACAGTTCTTGGAATTTGGGGCAGCGGCCGTTACTTCCAAGAATGCCTTCTGTCGGACGGAATTTTGGAAATCCCTAAACTTAGCTACTTGAACTTCTGGACACGTCCGACCTCTTTCAATTATTCAAATTCATTCTCTCTACACTTCTCAAGGTGGTCACTTCTTCAAGTAAGTTCTCTTTTATCAATTTACTTTTCACGAGTCCATAACGGCACTCAGAACTACAAGTTCCTCTAAAGATCTCTCAAAATAATCTGTTTTCGGGTCAGTTAGCTACCCTAGTTCATGTGTATGTGAATTACTCAGTTGAAATTCTCTACGTAAAAGAAAAAGGTTGTGAATTGTGAATCTGTGAAGCAATTACATATCGCCAAGGCACAATTCATCAGTGGAAGTTTGATAAGCTTTATCGAAAGTGCCTGCACCTTATTCTGAGAAATCTACCCTCGACGATTGAAGCAAAGCTGTGGTGAACTCCAAATAACAAATAAGGTCAGATCTCTTTATCATTTTATATTACCAGAAGTGCCCAAGATTGAGCAGAGAAGTTCAAATCCTTGGTTATTATAGCCACCTAAAAACTCTTTCTGTGAGTGTAAACTCAAGTGCCGAACATTGTGTAACTATTCTTATCTGTGAATACATAATTCTATTATAACTACAAACTTGTTTGTATTCACCTTGCAAAGCATCTTTTCTACCAAAGATAATTTTTAGATCTACTGTTATAGTATAACCAGCGACTCAGGAAGTCCGCTGCCCTTCATTAAGCGGGTGATTATTATTATTTCTAATTTTGTACCCGCACAGTTGCTTATATGCTTCAAATTGTATGCTTGAATTTAATTTATTGAATAAACTCATATTATTATTATTATCGAGATTGGAAATTTCTGACGATTTGTTTGACATTTCCTTTTTCCGATTTCACAAAAAATTCTTATTTTCGTAGATGGATTTATTTCTTCTGAAATCGAAAATGAACAAGCTCCAGTTCTCAATAGGTGGAATTTTGGACATCGATTGGAGTCTCATTTATTCGGTGAGTATTTTGATCCCTAGATATAATAATCTCAAGTGATTTTGACTGTGCATTTGGTTTTGAGTCAACTTTCGCTGATTTATAATGATAATGCCGTCTTGCTGCACGAACGCCATCAACTTTTGTGGTTGGTATGATAAATGTGTTGATTTGGCATATATATGAAAAAATACCTAAGCCATTTGCTCTGTCTCAATCATTTATGAAGTTTACTGGTATAGAGCAACGTAGTTGCGGGTGAAGTCGAATAGGCGGGTTACATTTCAATATGGCTTTGTGAATAACGGATATCCCCGTCGATTCATACAGATACCAAAACAGCTCTAGAGCTCCAATAAATGCAAATATTTAATGAAACTTTCAGGATATGAAGTCGCTTTTTTTATAAAGCTTCCATTCGGATTTATATTTGTGTTTTGGTTTTAATAAGAATTCAAGAAGCCATAAAAATGTAGAAAAGCAGTTTGGATCAGGAGCAATTTGCACACTTGTTTTATATTCTTTCCCTAGACTCTGGAAGAGCATAATACTCAAATTCTTAATTTACCTGTTGTTATTACGTTAGGTTTAGATTTTACTGCATTATTTATTAACTCTACTATGTTAAATCTCATCTGTTCCTCCAATCCTGATAAATTTAATTCAAGGTCAGTTTTACAGAGTGAAATAGTTTTTAACCTACTTCAATGGATGTCATAAAATCAACGCAACCATTCCTGATTTTGTACGAAAAAATTATACCTTTTATGGTGTTTCATTTTGACCTCATTCTCTTACAGTGAAACATGTTTATTGAAGATCAAAATCAGTTCTTTCAGTGTTTGACTGATATACAAGTTTTCAGTCTTTTGCTTCAGATTTACGTTACCTTCGAATTTATCAATCAATGTATCTTATTTTGCAGATGGTTGCTGGTATTACTACCTACTTGGTGATTCTGATTCAATTGAGAGAAATGGAGATCCATTGATAGAAGATATGTATATGCCAGACATGAGTTTAAATAAACTTTGTCACTCGAAAATTTAGAGGTTTTCTTTCCGTTGATTATTATTGAGAAATCACCGTACTTGTGAGTTCCGGATTGTTTCAATATATAATTAAAATATCACATATCACATCATTACACTATGTTTCTGATAATAAAAGTTTTAGCAAAGCTTTTGAGTACATTTTACAGTGCCCTTATACAAGACAGTTCCGCCCATTGGTGAGAAAAAATAGATTCGTAGATGAATCCGTATTTTTCCAGATATCTTTAGCTGCCGGATTTATCTACTAAAAAAAAAATTATAATGTGGAAAAAAATGATGTGGGAATATTTTTTGAGCCTTCTCTCGTACGACATCAGTCCATGCCAAATTTGTTGATTTATTTTTATGAGTCGATGAGCTCTAGGAATTTTATTATACCTATCTACGCAAATTGTATTGCACCTCGTCAGCAACCCCTGCAAAAATTTGTTTTGAAACCTGAAAGTTCAAGAGAATATACAAGTATATACTACATGGATCAATAAGCCCCGAGACTAACCCAGAGATGGCGCTCGTAGTAAACCAGTAACCACGTGTTTCGAGAGTACTAACCTTTGCTTGAAACGTGTGTAAGGTATTGGCCGTTAATTACTAACACTCAACTTTCTAACTGTATATTGTCCTTATTACAACTCAAGAAATCAATTAAACAATTAAATTTAAGCCTGTGACTAGCTGCCGACGTACTTCTCTTCGACCGTACCCTCTCGTCTCTCGTCTAAGACTGACTCTGACCGACTCACTGATCTCTCTCGACGTTGTTGGTCCGCTATTTATATCGTTGGCGTTTGTACGTTACTTTTGGCGGGCTGTCGTCTGTCACCGTCCCAGTGGCATCCGTCACGTCAATTTCTTTTTCTTACACTCGGCCATCCTGCTTGATTCGGACTCTCGAACAGTTATCTGTAACATATTTACACACACACACAAAAATAAATAAAATAAATGAAAGCATTCTGAATCTTCTTCGGGTTTTTCTCGTCTAAAGTTGATAGTCTTTTAGATAATTTGGCAATTTTCTCATTCTTTGAGTTTGAATTGCTTCTTTCTTCTGGTCTTCTTCTGAAACTTCTTCTGTTATGTGATCTTCTTGTTCTTGGTAAGACTCGCTTTCGGTTACTTCTCCCAGTTCTTCCTCTTCATCTTCATCATCTTCTTTGCTTGTTTTCCATATCTTCAGCTGGCTTACGTGTGCCGTAGTAACATATTTATGACTTCCATTGCTGAGATGTGTAATCTGATAAGTATCTGATGGCAACACTTTCATAATGACGAATGGTCCTTTATATCGTGGTTGTAACTTTGTTGATTCGCCTGTCGATACTTTATTGGTCTTCATGTACACTATGTCTCCTATATCATATTTCAATCCCTTGAATCTCTTCTTATCAAAGTTCTTCTTATACTCTAATTGCATCTTCTTCATGTTTTCATAAACTTCTTCCCTGATTTCTTTCGAAGGTCTATAGGTTTCATTTTCGGTAGTCAAAATTCTCAATTGTCCATCTTCAAATCTCGGTAAGTATCCATATAACATTTCAAAAGGTGCTCGTCCGGTTGTCTTATTAATATTTGAATTTATACTTCGCTGTAGATTCTTGATTTGTTTATCCCAGTCTGTTCCATCATTTGATTCTGTCGAACTCTGCATCATCGAAATAATAGTAGAATTGAGTTTTTCAACCAATCCATTTGCCTGTGGATGTCTACTTGAATTCAAAGTGTGTTTTATTCCATATGTGTCACAAAATTTTTCAAATCTGCTCGCTGTAAAACATGTTCCTCGGTCTGTCACCATTTTGACTGGTGCTCCAAAATTATCTATAAATTGTTTCAACTTCCTGATTGTCTCTTCTGTCGTTGTACCTTTAACAGATTCTAAATAAGCATATTTTGTTAAATTGTCAATGGCAACTAATACATATTTATTTCCTTTCGCCGTCGTTACAAATGGTCCTAAATGATCTACATGCAAAATTTCAAATGGTCGTTTACCAATAGGTATGGGATTCAAATAACCAGGTTGTTTTCCAACTCGATTTTTGGATAAAATACATTCTAAGCATAATCTAATGTGTTGTTTGATGTAATGTCTCATACTAGGAAAATAATAATATGTCATTATTTTTCTTATTACCTTCTCTACTCCATAGTGTCCGTCTAGATCATGATATTTAATTACCAAGGTTTTTCTCATATTCTTTGGTACCACATACAAATCTTTAATTTCGCCTCTCACATTCACTTTTTTGTAAAGTATTCCGTCTTTCAGTAAATAATCTCTGATTAAAGCTTTCTCACTTTCTATCAAATCTGTTTCATCTTTCTTTAAAGTTTCAATTTTCTGTTTCAAATCACAATCTGAATACTGGAAAAGTACAATTTCTTCTTCTCTACTCAAAATTGTAAAGACACAAAGCTTTTCTATAATTTCATCCTCTACGTTATTCGTAACATTTTCTACTGGAGCTCTCGACATTGCATCTACATGTTTCATCATATTTCCTTGTTTAAATTTAATTTCAAATTCAAATTCACTAAATACATGTGACCATCTAACTATCTGTGCATTTTGAGTTTTATTCTTATTCAAATATGTTAGAGCTTGGCAATCTGTTATAATACAGAATTTTATATTCAATAAATAAATTCTTAATCTTTGAAGTGCCCAAATAATTGCTAATAATTCTAATTTGCTCGAATGATAAAATTGTTCTGTCTCTGTAGTTCTTCTACTAATGGCATAAACTAAGTGCATTCTACCTTCCTCATCTGATTGTAACAACATTGCGGCTAATCCCTTGCACTGGCATCAGTATGTAATTCTGTTCGGTTAGCCTTCGGGTCATAAATTTTCAATACTGGTTTTGATAACAAATTTTCTTTAATTCTAGCAAAAGCTTCTTGTTGTTCTCTTCCCCATTCAAATTTTTCTTGTTTCTTTGTGAGACGTGTTAAAGGTTCAATTATTGTTGCGAAATTTGTTACAAATCTACGGAAGAAACTAGCTAATCCTACAAATCTTCTAATTTCATGTACATCTTTAGGTATGGGATAATTCTCAATCGCTAAAAGTTTTCTCTCACCCGGCTCTATCTTATTTTCCGAAATCATATATCCTAAATAGTCTATTCTTTCTTTTGCAAATTCACATTTTGTCAGTTTAATAGTTAGCCCTGCTCTCTTCAAAAGTTCTAGTACTTCTCTTAATCTTTCTATCATTTCTTCCCAACTATTAGCACAAATAAGAATATCATCCAAATAGTGTATAACAAATTTATGTCTTAATGGTTCTAGAACTATTCTAATTAATTTTGAAAAATAAAATGGTGCATTCATTAATCCAAACATTGCTCTTGTAAACTCTCCTGTCTCATCTGGTGTGATAAATGCGGTTTTCTCACAACTTTCTTTATCCAATGGCATTTGCAAATATCCATGGGCTAAATCTAATATGGTGAACAATTTACAATTTCTTATTATACTCAAATCGTCATCTATGTTATTCAACGGAAAATTTATTCGTTTAGTCTGGGCATTCAACTTTCGATAGTCAACTACTAATCTCGACTCACCTGTCTTCTTCCTCACCAAGAGTACTGGGCTTGCATAAGATGATGTAGTTTCTCTTACTATTCCTGCTCGTTTCCATTCTCTTACTATTTCAGCTATTGTTTCCCTTTCAGATGTTGTTGTTCTGTACGGTCTGCTATTTACTGGTTCGCTGCCTGGTATTTCTTCAATTTTCATTTCCAACACGTCAGTTTTTCCTACTTCACTGATATTCTTCGCTACACATGTTCTGTATTCATTCAACAATTCGGCTAATTGTCTCTTGTTACTTTCCTCGATGCTATCTCCCACGTTTAGTTCTCTGGTTTGTACTGGTTCGGTATCGTCATTTACAACTGGATTTAATGCTGCTACTTCCACAATTTTCTCTTTCATTACCTCATTTCTGTCAATCTGCAATATCTTATCATCGAAGTTTAATGTAGGTATATAAATGTTTTGTTCATTAATATTTGCATTCAAAAACATTACACTTTGGGGGGGTACAAATGTTTCTTCATTTACTCTAGTTATCTTGTTATTGTTATTTACTTGGGTTAAGGGTAGTTCCAAATTATCTCTATAATCAAAATTTAATTTATCATCTACTTTGTAGTATACTATATGGTTAAGGTCCGTAAATGTTCTACCAATAATAATGTCAATCGGTTGTGCGGTATCTGGAACTATTCTAACAAGTACATTTTCAGCCATTACTCCATCTACTTCAATGTTCGCTTTAATAATCCCACAAGATTCAATTACATTTCCTTCTCCAAAACCTGTCATTACACATTTTTCTCTAAAAATCTCAAAATCTTTACTAATTACTATCGATGCTTTAATTGTACAATCGCTACTTCCCATGTCAATCATTGCTTTAAATGTCTCATTATTTATCTTTACGTCTTTTATATACTTGGCAAATACATTATTCTCATTATTTAAAAATTGTACAGTACCTTTGTCCATTGTTCTGGGTTTTCCACAGTATCTCTGGGTATGCCCTTCCTTTCCACAATTATAACATTTGAACACTTTCTTTTCCTTTCTGCATTCCTTAGAAATGTGCCCCAATTCATCACAATTATAGCATTTTACCTGTCGTTTCTCGAACTTTCTTGGTGTACTTTCCTTTTCTGTCAACTCCTGTTTGGTTGTCTTCTCGCTAGTTCGGTATTTTCTTGCACTCCCTTCGCTAGCAATTCTTTCAACTCTAGCTGACCTCACTCGCTCAAACGTCATAATGTCATTCAATAGCTCATCCTCATCTTTGTGGTTCCTACCAATAAGATAATTAGATAACTCTTTCGACACTAAACCTATTATTAATTGCTCTTTTGCTTCCTTGAATTCTAAGTCTATTTCTTTACATAATGCCATATTTTCATGAAAATAAGTATGAATATTCTCTTTATGCAATTGTACCCTACCTTGCATTTCTGTCCATCTTTGTGCTATAGTTTTACCTGACATAAACGTTTTCTTAAATGCTGCCTTGAAGTTTTCCCAATTATTCAATTCGTAGACTCTTGATTGGAACCAGAATTTCGCTGCTCCTTTCAAATGATACCTCGCCGTTTCGAACATAATTGATTCTGGCCATGAATGTAAATTTCCTGTTGTTTCTAACTGTCTCAACCATACATTTGCTAGCCTGGCGTCTTCTTCTCCATGAAAATCTTCTATCGCGTTGTTCAAATCTGGCATTATATGGAACGTTTGGTTTTGCTCAATCGAATTATTAAGTGTTTGTTCTTGATTCTCCTGAATCATTCCTAACATCACGCTATTTTGCTCCATCAATCGTGTTACCGTCATAAGTAATGCATTTATCTGGTCATTCCCATTTTGTCTCACTTCTTCAACGTTTTCCATCCTGAATGGCGTCGTCTGGCACCTGTTGAAATTTATCGTCCAATCTTCCTATATTCGTCTAATCCTCTTATCCCACTTCTGAATTGTAAGGTATTGGCCGTTAATTACTAACACTCAACTTTCTAACTGTATATTGTCCTTATTACAACTCAAGAAATCAATTAAACAATTAAATTTAAGCCTGTGACTAGCTGCCGACGTACTTCTCTTCGACCGTACCCTCTCGTCTCTCGTCTAAGACTGACTCTGACCGACTCACTGATCTCTCTCGACGTTGTTGGTCCGCTATTTATATCGTTGGCGTTTGTACGTTACTTTTGGCGGGCTGTCGTCTGTCACCGTCCCAGTGGCATCCGTCACGTCAATTTCTTTTTCTTACACGTGTCAAAATTTTAAGTCGATCAGACCAGAAACAGCTGAGTTATCGAGATTGGAGTAAAGTCGTTTTGTAGTTTGGAAAAAACCGAGTTTCGTATTCTGATAAAACATTGTTTTTTAATGGGTAAAAACACGTGCAAGCGAAACAATGGATTGAAAAAAGTTACCCGGACTCTTGTCCATCAAAAGCAACGATTTGTCGGTGGTTTGCCGACTGTAAGCGTGGTCGTACCGACACAAATGACGCAGAACGATCCGGTAGACCTATTGAAACCGTTACACCGGAAAATGTGAGTGAAGTGACAAAAATTATAAAGAGAGATCGTACAGTGAAGCTCCGTGAGATTGCTGAGATGACACAGATATCATATGGAAATGTATTTACTATCTTTCATGAAAAATTGAGCATGAAAATGGTTTTTTCCAAGCGGGTACTGCGATTGCTTTCGATGTAACAAAAACAGCAACGAGTCGATGTTTCAGAAAGCTTCACTTCACTTTTTACTCGCAACAAAAAAATTTCTAGCGTGTTTACGTGACCATGGACGAAACATTGATACATCACTACACTCCAGAGTCGAAGCGGCAGTCATCTGAGTGGTGCGAAGCTCTCGAAAACCCAGCAGTCAGCTGGCGTCAGTTTTTTGGGATACGGATGCCGTGATTTTCATTGACTACCTCGAAAAAGGTGAATCGATCAACAGTGATTATTATATTGACTTGCTGGTGCGTTTAATGAAAGAAATCGCAAAAAAAAAAAACGACCCTAAAATGCAGAGAAAAAAAATCGATGAAAACAATAGCAAAATTGAACGAATTGGGCTCAGATCTGCTTCCCCACCCACCATACTCGCCAGATTTAGCTCCCAGTGACTACTGGCTCTTTGCTGATCTTAAAAAAAATGCTCCAGGGAATCAGATTAGACTCAAATGAGAGGGTCATCGCTGAATCTGAAGCTTATTTTAAAGCGACAGATAATTTTTTTTATAAATATGGTATTGAAAGAATGAAAGATGGAAGAAGCGTTGGAACGATTGTATCACCCTAGAAGGTGATTATGTTGATGAATTGAAAGAAACAAATTCCGAAATATTTTTCCCCGTAAAATATTTTCTTGGAGATGGTGAACACAGTATGTCCAGTTCCTGTTTTCTATATGTCTTCCACACTACTCGAGAACTAGATAACCCCTGGAATTCACTGTTTTTGAGAAATAACGAAATTGGATTTCAGGGGCGATATAGTTTTTGAGTAGTGTGGAAGACCTATAGAAAACAGAAACTGGACATAAAGCAATCATCTACTTCTCAGCGAATTCGAATGGGAAACCCATAAATTACAATTTCGTAATTCCTGAAATTCAGTGAATTTAAGGGGCGATCCAATTATCGGGTAGTGTGGAAGACCTATAGAAAACAGAAATTGGATTTACTGCGTTCACCTACTCCTCAAGGAATTCGAAGGGGAATCCTAAAAATTACAATTTCGTTATTTCTCAAAAACAGTGAATATCATGAGCGATCTTGTTTTCGAGTAGTGTGCGAGACCTATAGAAAAGAGTAACTGGACATGCTGCAATCATCTACTCCTCAGTGAATTCTAATGGAAAACCCAAAACTTACAATTTCTGAAAATCAGTGGATTTCAGGGGCGATCAAATTGTCGGGTAGTGTGGAAGACCTATTGAAAACAGAAATTGAATATACTGCGTTCATCTACTCCTCAAGGAATTCGAAGGAGAATCCTAGAAATTACAGTTTCGTTATTTCTCAAAAACAGTGAATTTCAGGGGCGATCTAGTTCTCGACTATTGTGGGAGATCTACAGAAAACAGAAATGGTGACCGAAAAATTACAATTTTGTTATTTATCGAAATCAGTGAATTTCAAGGGCGATCCAGTCATCGGGTAGTATGGAAGACCTATAGAAAACAGAAACTGGATAAACTGCGTTCACCTACTGTTCAAGGAATTCGAAGAGGAATCCTAAAACTTACAATTTCGTTATTTCTCAAAAACAGTTAATTTTTTTTTAACTAGTTCTCGAGTAGTGTGGAAGGCCTATAGAAAACAGAAACTGGACATACTGTGTTCACGTACACCACAGTGAATTTGAATGGGAGTCCCAAAGATTACGGATCCGTAATTTCTCAAGAATAGTAAATTTCAGTAGCGATCTAGTTCTCGAGTAGTGTGGAGCACCTTAGAAAACAGAAACTGGACATACTACGTTCACCTACTCCTCAGGGAATTCGAATGGGAGTTCTAAAAATTACGGATCCGTGATTTCTCAACAACAGTAAAATTCAGGGGCGATCTAGTTCTCGAGTAGTATGGAAGACTTATAGAAATCAGAAACTGGACATACTGCGTTCTTCTTCTCCTCGGGGAATTCGAATGGGACTCCCAAAAATCACAATTTCGTTATTTCTCAAAATCAGTATATTTCAGGGACGATCCAATAATCGAGTGGTATGGAAGACCTATAGAAAACAGAAACTGTATAAATTACGTTAACCTACTGTTCAAAGAATTCGAGGGAGATTTCTAAAACTTACAATTTCGATATTTCTAAAATACAGTGAATTTCAGAAGCGATCTAATTCTCGAGTAGTGTGAAAGACCTATAGAAAACAGAAAGTGGACATACTGCGTTCACGTACATCTCAATGAATTTGAGTCCCAAAAATTACAGATCCGTAATTTCTCAAGAACAGTAAATTTTAGGGGCGATCTAGTTCTCGAGTAGTGTGGAACACCTATTGAAATCAGAAACTGGATATACTGCGTTCACCTACTCCTCTAGGAATTAGAAGGGGAATCCTGTAATTAAAAATTTGGTTTTTTCTCAAAAACAGTCAATTTCAGGGGCGATCTAGTTCTCGAGTAGTGTGGTAGTGTGGTTAGTAGAATATTCGACCCATTGGGTTTCGTTTCGCCATTCATGCTGCTTGCAAAGCAGCTTCTCCAAAAGTTGTAGCAATCCCACATATCTTGGGACGAGGAGCCTCCTGAACACATACAGCGAGTGTGGCAACAATTCAAAGTAGAACTACCCGATCTCGGTAATATAAAGATACCACGATACTTTGGCTTCGATAGAACTTCTGAAGTACAAATTCACGGTTTTTGTGATGCGTCCGAAATTGGCTATGCCAGTGAGGTATATTTCAGATTTTGGAATACCAATAGTTTTAAAACCACGCTTGTTTGCGCCAAATGTAGAGTATCTCCTCTGAAAACTCATTCAATCGCAAGATTGGAACTCCTAGGAAAGTTTCAAAGGCCTATTTACTTTCAATGACATATATGTTTGGTCAGATTCCATGATTGTTCTCGCTTGGGTTACTTCGTCTCCGCATAGATGGAAAACATTTATTGCCAATCGCGTGAGGCATATTCAAGAAATAATCTCAATTTCATCTTAGCATCACGTGCCTTCTCATCTGAACCCAGCAGATTGTACAACTCGTGGTTCATCACCGGCGCAACTTTCGCAGTTTTCCCTATGGTGGGATGGTTCAGAATTTTTATTAAAATCTGTAGAACATTGGCCTACTGAGAATAACTTTTATTCTTCAGATGATATTGAAATTCCGGAAGAAAGAGCGTCCACTGTTTTGTTGTCAAAACTTATTACTACGGAAAATGTTAATCTTTGTTTGCTTTCAAGATTCTCATCTCTTCCAAAAATACAGAGAATAACATCATATATTTTGCGCTTTGTATCAAACGGATTGAGGAGGAATGATATCTCAGGGTTCAACCTTTCTATTAGTCCTCAAGAAAATGATAATGCGCTACAATATCTCATTAAGGTGGTTCAAAATGATGTTTTCGCCGAAATTCGGCTAAAAATAACGCGAAATGAGGTTTTACCGAAACCAATACGCAAGCTTGCTCCATTCATTGATCAATATGGTCTTTTAAGAGTTGGAGGACGATTGCAAAAATCACCATTTTCGTTCGACGTTAAGCATCCTTTACTTTTACCTAAAGTCCATAGACTTACGGATCTAATTATTGAATGGACTCATCAAACTTCCTTACACCCGGGCTTAAAGACCATGCAGTATTTATTACTTCAACGCTTTTGGATTCTTTCTCCTAGAAGTGCGACTTACAGATGTTTGTCAAAATGCATTCGTAGTTTTCGATGCAAACCTAAATCTTATAATCCATTCATGGGAAATTTACCGAGTGTGAGAGTAACTCCCTTACGCGCTTTCACCTCAGTTTGTCTCGACTTTGCCGGACCTTTTCCCTTACTGATGAGTAAGACTAGAGGTGCCAAAACGTACAAAGGCTACGTTTGTGTTTTTGTGTGCTGTAGCACAAGAGCCATTCATTTAGAGGTAACTTTCTACCTCAGTTCTGATACATTTTTGGCGGCATTTAGGAGATTCATATCTCGACGCGGACAATGTTTGTCAATTAGAAGTGATCAAGGCACCAATTTTAAAGGAGCTTATAAGGAGATGATCAACCTAGCTCAAGTCACGGCAGAGACCCTCTCAATTACATGGGATTTCAACCCACCAAGCGGACCACACTTTAACGGCTTAGCTGAAGCTGCAGTAAAATCTTTCAAAACTCACTTTTATAAGGTCATCGGTACCCAAGTTTTGAGTTATGAAGAATTTTACACCCTTATAACTCAGATAGAGGCTGTGTTGAATTCTCGCCCTCTTTGTGCGGTTAGCACAGATCCAAATGACCTCCAAGCTCAAACACCAGGTCATTTTTTGGTTTTTGAGCCACTAGTCAGCTCCATTCCAAATCCTGACCTGAGCTCTTTAAATATTAATCGACGGAATCGTTGGCAGTTAATCCAACGCATTCAAGGCGATTTTTGGAAAAGGTGGTCCAGAGAATATATTCATTCGCTCCAAGAAAGATCTAAATGGTCTACATCCAACCCCTCACTTAATGAAGATTCGTTGGTCCTGATAAAAGATGACCAACAACCTCCTTTTCGTTGGCCTTTGGCCCGAATCATGAAATTACAACATGGTGATGATGGTGTTGCACGGGTTGTTACACTGAAAACAGCGTCCGGTGGCACTATGCAGCGTCCAGTGGTCAAAGTATGTCCACTACCCCTTCATTAACCTAGACATTCTTTTATTTCTAAAATGTAGTTATTTTTCATTAATTATCTCGTTAATGTATTTATTTTTCGTTTCGTTTTTGGTGGGGGAGAATGTTTGGGAATCTAAATTTTCCAATTCATAAAAGTATCAATGAGTATTTTCTTTTGTTTTTATGGGCCAAATTAATTTGAGAAGTAATTGTTTTCTGTCAATGATTTTCGAATTTCGCGGTGATTGCAAGTTACACCGCGAGAAGATCTGCAGCTGCTGTTTTTTCGGACATATGTGAATGAAAAGTCAGTATTGTTCTTACGGCCGCACTAGAGAGTACTCTCGCTCGACACATTAGTGATCACCAAATTTTTGTAGATAATTGCACGATCTACAATTTATGTCTGTGCTATTTTTATGATAAAACTCACCGTTTGGCTGAAAAAAGCGAAAAACCCATTTTCGCGACCTTTGACCTTGAATAACTATATAAGCAACAATGGGAATTTTGGGGACTTTTCACACTTTCTTTCTAATGGTATCCTGACCATCTCTACCAATTTTCAGCTCTATGCGAATTTTGGTAACCTCACCTCTGTTATTTTGTCTAACTTGACCTGACTATAAACATTATTTTGTGGATAGGTTTTTCAATAGATACTCACAAAAATGGTTAGTAGAGCAACTGAGAACTGATGCATTCATTCCTGATGCTTCCATTGCAAGAAATATTGTTTCACCTATGGTTCCCATTGATCATAATAATACGCTCCATTGGACTGATACCACACTCTTCGTTCCAATTACTTACTGTGGCAATATTACCCACCCGATCATAAATTTACTAAAGAAAGATAATGTGACTTTTTCTTTCAAAAGCGTCAACATTTTGAGAAATAATTTAGTGAGGATAAAAGATAAACTGAATTCGCTTGATTGTTCTGGAGTCTATATGTTGGAATGTGGTTCGAATGGTTGCAACTCTGTTTATGTGGGTAGAACGGGTAGAGCTCTCTCCGCTAGAATAAGTGAACATTAACGGAGTAGAACTAATTTTTCTAATGATAACTCGGCATTTAGAGTACATCTGAGAGACATGGATCATCAATTCGATATATCTATAAATTCTAAAATCTTACAGCGCTACGATTTTAGAAACAGATTATATTGGAAAGTATGTTCATTAAGGGGTTTTGTTTCAGTCCGAGTTTAAGTTCAAAAATCATTATAGTAACATCATAAATAAGGCTTATAAAATACTCGGATTTGTTATGCGGAACAATAGAGAATTATACTATAAAACACTACACAACCTTTGTAAGACCTCATCTTGAATATGCTGTCAATGTTTGGTTGCCAACTTGCTATCTCCATAGCAATGACATTAAAAAGGTGCAGAAACGGTTCCTGCGGTATATCCATGCTAAGAAAAACTTTAGAAGGCACTGACGTGAGGTCAGATTTCTTTGGTGCTCTTGTTGAGCTACTTGCGAGTAAATATTCAAACCATAACAAATCTATAAGCACTCTGATCAGGTGAACAATAGTCTTTTCTCTATTTCAGTGTCGTAATGAGTTCATTACAGTACTAAAAACAGTTGTTTTAGTTATATATTTCGTTTTGTGGTTGACAACACTGACGTCCTATCCTTTCGAATGTCAACAGGCGTCCATTGCATGTCAATTGTCAATATTAAACCATGTAGAGATTTGAACGCACTATTCAATTTCTATAATCTGTCAATTTTCGTATCAGTCACGCCAACTGCGAAAATAAAATACAAAAGGCACTAGGAGGTGTAATCTGAAATTTTCATTGAATCTCAATAAATTTCTCACAATTCTTGACTGAAATAGAGAAAATATTGTCTAATACTCGTTGCAGAAGGCAATTCCAACACTCATGCGTTCAAAAACTCGCCCCTTCGTCGCTCGTTTTCGAATTTCGCATTCGTGTTGGAATAGGTGCCCATTCTGCAACTTGTTTTAAACTATACTATTTCCGCACTATGGGATAATGTGATGCAAATATGAACGCCTAATGAATGAACAAACCTATATCTCAAATTAAAATAACTACTCATAATTTTCCACAAGTTTTTTTCGAAGCTATAATCCCCTTCCGCTAAAAACTTACAGCAGTGTTTTTCTGAATTTTGACAACGTATATTATTTCAGCCATCTAGATTGAATCCTATCTCTATGATTTCCCGTTATGAAAAATTTTGATTAATATTACGCCAACTGGCACTGATTAATGAACCCGGCATTTATCAATCGAATATCGATCTGTGATGGCCATCGTTCAAAGAAAGTCTTCGGTATAATTTTCAATGTGAATAAAGGGGTCTATTTTTATATAGTCTAAAGTCTAAGATATCATCATAATGACATATCAGATATGTGATATCGAGATATATTGTAACGGTAATGAAACAATTCAAAATTATTTTTCAGAAACATACCGCAAACGTTTGAATGTAACGTCATCATGAGAAACAATTCTTGATTTTGATTGGTCCGGACTCGTTTGGCAAGTGCTTTCATTGTATATACTTTGTACATATTGTTTATTTGATTTAGCATTTTCTTTTGTTGATTAGATATTCATTATAAGAATTAGTTTTCGAAGTTGGATTTAATTTAAGACTAATTATAAAAAATTATTTTACTCTGTATTCTTTTAATTTAACTAAAAATCAGGTGATTTCTTGATTGCTGAGTATATCTGAGGAAATTTCTACTAGACCACTATCAGTTCTAAAACAGCTGAATAACAGATGAAAAATTTAGATAAGCACTGACGTCAGGAGCTTATGCGCGCTTGATCTACTCTCCAGCAGTATGATACTAATGCAACCGCCATAATATGTTGAGAAACCTCAAATTAAAAATATTCACTCACAGTTTTATTCGAGTTCGAATTTCTTCGTTGAGTCAACTAACCACACTAACCCATCAAATCAATAACGGAAATGCCTATGCAGATATGCGGCTATACCGTCAACCAATCAGAATCAAGAATTATTTGATGTCATGATGCAACTACTAACTGACTAATCATGAACCACGCAACTTCTGTGACGCTACTAACCCAACGGCAACGGAAATGTTTATGCGCAAATGCGTTCATACCGTTAACCAATCAGAATCAAGAATTGTTACTCATGATGATGCAAAGCGACGTTACATTCAAACGTTTGCGATTTGTTTCTGAGGAATTATTTTGAAATGTTCCATTACCTTCACAATATATTTCGAAATCACATGTCTGATATCTCACTATGATGATACCAAGCGATGTTATATTTGAACGTTTGTGATGTTTCTGAAACATCAAACAGTGTGCGTTCGGCATGCGCCTCCCTTTTTTCCAATCTACTCCAGAAATCTTGAAACAACATAAAAATCAATGAATTCTGTACCGACTTCGGAGTTATCAGTATGATGATTAATATTCTATGAATTTTGGTCCCATGAATGACACACAACGCTGCCCGATAGGGAAAAACTTAATTAAACGAAAACTTGGAAATATTCAAGCTATTTTATAATGAATAATGATATATTACAAATATTTTACAATTTTACATTAAATTTCTTTAGAGAATAAGGAAATACAAAAGTTCAAGTATCAACCAAATGCTATAGATGAACCCAAGTGAGGAAAGCTTGCTTAGTTTCATCTGTAACATTTTTATCACATCACTCAGAATATTCAACTAAATTTGACTTACATGGATGAGAATATTTCACTGACAATGAATTTTTGTAGATAAGACATTTTTGAATTTATCTGAGTTAAACTTCCGCATTCAGAGTTGAGCGCAATGGTAGGAAAAATTTAGAATTCTATGGCAGTAGTAGCAACCCATTGGATCATGTTCAATTTCTTGTCATTAATCATTGATTCAGTCGGAAACCTGCTGCAGTATTCATCACTTTATAAGGTTGGTAAGGTTTAAAATAAAAAATGCCCCCGATACTAAACAAAAACACAGAATCATATAATTTGTGTACCTAAAACTTTTTCAGAGTATGAGGAGTTATTTGAAAGAAATAAGGATGAGTGTGTTTTTGAATTGGCAAGGAAATTTTTTCTCATCATAAATTCTTTGTTCTCCAATGAGAGTGGATTAAGTTTCTACGAAATACTACTTTGACGATTCCTTTCAAATAAACTGTAAGAGTTGGCTACAACTTTCATGGAAATATATTTCCAAATATCCTAATACACTTTCTAATATACCATACAGGTATAAGGTATCATAAAATCCATCATTCCATTTTCTTGGGAATTCAGTTTTTGATAACGGGTTGAATATATCATTGAATCATGGATTATCAGGATCATGGTGGTACAAGATGAAGAAAGAATTCAATAACTATTCTCAATCCTCAAGAGAAGAAAAAATGTGAAAACTTATTCAAGTATGAAGAGTATAAAATATATAAGGCGCAGTATGTTATCAGGTTCACGGTAAAATACTATGACAAGATGAAGAATGTGGAATGTCAAAAAGTAAGAACAATATATGCAATTATATTTGAAGGGGATACATTTTCAGTCAAATATTCCAATTAACAGTTTCAACAAAATGGGTTCATCCTAGGAACAGAAAGTCAACTGTAAATTTTTTATGTATAAACTTCTGTACAAAAGGCATCTTGTAAATATGTAGGGTGAGGATATTTTCATACTCTTAATTTTTTTCTCAACTTTTTCCCCGTTTAATTATAAGTTAAAATGCAGAAGATTTAGATTCTCTGTAAGAAAAAATTATGAACACTGCAGATTATACCCATTGAGAAAAAAATTAATAGCATTTTTGGCTTCCTAGGATGAACGCCCAAAAATTGATTGTTATAAATAGGCGATATATTTTGAGCATTATAGAAAATTAAGTACATTTACACTTTTATAAATACATTTGGATTGTACACTATGTGGAGGCCAAATAATAAACAAATTTCACAATTTAGAAGTCTCAGAATGAAAAAATATCAGTTTCATGTTGAACATCAGAAATATGAAGCTGTCTTGAAGAGGGAGAAGATGAGGGCAGATAGGCTTTAGAATGAATGAGATTCTGAAATAGATAAGGTGCAATCAAATAGTGGACTGGAAAACGTCCCAAAACAATTCTGAATAGAATAGTATCTTTCAACGTGAGATCGTCAATAAGTTTTCAATGTTCCAAGGGAATTACAAGATTTGATTCATAGAAAAATTTGCATTACTGTTAACAAGAATATTGCAGCAAGTTTTGAGTCCTCCATAGATGATGAAGGTAAATAATAAAAATTTTGATTTTTCGACTTTGAAACGTTTTCCGTAGATCAATCTAACTCCCAAACGGAATATGCACCATTTTGTCTTATTATTTGCCCCTGAACATCAAGACATTCAATTATTGCTATATTTTGGAATAATATTATTTTCCTTCTTAAATTATTTCATTTTGACGAACAGTCTTAATTCTTTTATCTTATTATTACTATGGACATCTCCACATATAATGAGTAGCTAAAAAAACTTGAAAATATGCACTATTGGATATACAACGATTAAAGAAAATTGGACATTTGATTCTTGCTAATAACTTCTTCATTTGGTGTTTTGTCCTTTATTCGTTTACTTCAGCCGTTTTGAGCTGAGCGTCTATTGGCAACAGGTTGGTCGAAATCGAAAAGTGATTTTCCCCATGCAATGATCCGCAAAACGCATGATGAGGTATATCGGACGTATTTCCATTCAAATGTGGGCAGCCGGATCGCAATGTTGCCCAGAAGAACAACACCTAATAGATGATCAGCTCAAATGGAACATGAATTTGGCCAAATGGAAATTTCGAAGACAACCGAAGGAAAAAATTCGAAATCCCCTGAAGCACATATTGCAATCTCAAGTTTTGCAGTTAGTACTGATCAAAGATAATATTTCAAAATGCTACAAGTATACATGTATCAAAATAATGATCATAAAACAATCTGAATGATTTGTCGATATCAAGCTAACAATTCAATAATTGTTCCTCTTATTAGTTAACTTAGGACAGATATGTTCTACCTCATCTTTAAACGTAGAAACGACTATGTAATAATAAATAAAATCTAGAAGTAAAAAGCGTCTAAACACATGTACAAAATCACAAATAATTTTTATCAAATTACATTATTTGAAAATAGAATAATATAAAAAATAAATAAGTTTATAGCTGCTTGTATATTCATAAAAGTTTCAGAAGAAGTCCTATGCAGTGGTAATTCTTGTGTTAGAGTTTGGCGGCCATCGTGATGCGACAGAGAGAAAATTATGATTAGAAATTTGAGCTTTCAATATTTAGGGACAAAAGCACTTTTCGATGAGAATTAGGCCTCTTACCTTCATAACAATAAATGGAAGAATTGATAAATAAAATATGGTAAATGATCATACAAATTATTAACACACTATAGCAGAATTAAGTATACGTTTATGAAAATAGTTTTCCGTGAAACTTATTGTCAGAAAACTATCGTATTGGAATGGTGATAATGAATTGAAGAATTTTCGATGAAGATAAGCGGTAAACCTTTGTTGGACTTGGCAGTCAAGCTCTTCTTCGAAGTTATCCAGATACATATCACTTCAAAAACTATACACTTCATTAAAGACGAGTCATTAATGCTTATAATACTGCTTCGTCTTGTTCAGATCACATTAATGGTCACTATTTAAGATCCTTCACTATCACAATATGATTTTAAACTAAAAATCCTTCGTTACCGCTCATACGTAGTTGCGCTCTGATATTCTGCACGCTGGCCATGATCTTCTTTTGATGGCTGGCCATGGTGACCCCTACCTCGTTTAGTTCTTTGACTGTTAAACTGAGAACGTCGTCCATTGTACTAATGCCGCCGTTCAGTAAATTATCGAGATATCTGCTCATCTTGATTGTATTCAACCATTCCTCTACAGAACAGAAGCTTGTTAAGTCTTGCGTTTCATCGGTGAGGGCACTAGCATTGCTGTAACGAACGCAAAATAGAATAAATAAAAGCTTATATCTGAAGATGTAAACTGAGTTCTGTCTTGGCGAAATGATAGATCTAGAGTAGGTACTCTTCGAAAGATTTTTTGAACGGTGAGCAAATGTTCGAGGAAGTTTGTTTATCATTATTATGACAGGCAAATTTTAGGGCTATCCGAGAAGGTGGAAATGAAAAGATAGAATAATTACTCTAAACAGATTAATGTCACAAACCAAAATAATCCTTGTCGGTGTTTGGTGAGGAGTTCAAGATGAACATCCATATATTCAACACGAAGAAAATTCATAATAACAAGATACAAAAATGAAATTGCATTACAAGGTACAACATGAAAGTTTTCTAAAATTGTCAGCTTCAGAAAAAGCTAATCTTTAACTTAAAAACAACAGAAGATGTCTGTAGAAACCTTGGGAAGGAGAACAATAATATAAGATGGTTATTGACCAAATAATAATTCTATACAAGCTATCTTACTTCCTCAAAACCTTTGAAATCAGGAAAATATTCACTATGATTACATCAAGATCAAATAATTTAACCTTGTGAAAAACATGATGGAAAACTACGAAGATGTTTTAAGCAATATATTTAGGCGATGAAATACAAAAATCAAATATAACAATGACCTAAGGATGAATTGCTATAAATGGTTTAAACTGAAATCATTGATTCTTTGAGGGAGAAAAATTGTATAAGATGCCGTGTCCTAGGTGGTGGATAGGGAATTACCTCCAAGATATTGATAGTACTGTGGAAATCAAATACCCAAGGCAGATCAAATCCATGCTGCCTTGCTAGTAGAGAAATCACCTTAGAGGGTGAAAGAAAGAAAACCCAGAAATATAACAAATACGCGCGTATAAATTGCGTCTGATTCGTACATATCTTTTAAAAATATTAATTTTTTACAATGTTTAAATCCATTTTTATATCTCAAAGTTAGTTCAGCACCCTCAGGCTACCCAGAATTAGCTTTCTGAATATTCAACAGAAGCTCCGGCGGGAAGAACTTCGTTCGAAAGACGGACAGACAGTCAATTAGAAGAACAGACAGTGAACAGACATAAACTTTTTTTTTCTCAATAAAAAATACTCCATAAAAACAAGATAAATTCTACTATTTTTTTCGTTCCAAAAAGCAGAAGATGATATTTCATAAATCAAAATTGTACTTCAATTTTAAAATACATACATTGAGAGGTACAGAGAAAACACTCGAGCTTCAGCTTGTCAGTGATTCAACTGATATTATATGCGAGTACCTAATCATCTTATCTCCTTCATTTCACCTTTACGTAGCTCAGTTTTAAGTTACAACAACCATATCAACACCAATTGTTGCAAATCTGTATATATGGCTTCCTCCAAAAAACATTCTGTATGAAAAACATCCATAGAGTTCTAGTATGTATCACGCCTTAATTTCACCTGATAGGAGACCATATATGTCATTGAAACATTCTAAAAATATTGTAACAGAGAAATTCTAAACATCTATAGTAAGCAAAATTAAATCAAATTGATCCAAGAAAACTGAAACTGAAATCCGTCACATTCATAAAGAGTTAGCATTTAAAAATCAGTTCACCATATAACCCAAGGTTTAAAACGATTCGATAGATGGATTCTTGGGAAACGATGAATAAGTACCAGTGCATTGAAATGTTCAAAAAAAGCAACAATGGGTGTGTTATGAAGAGGAAAGAAAAAATAAATATCAGCTAAGCTACTCAAATTTTTAAACATCAAGGCTTTATTGGAGGTGTGTTTTTCAAAACTCATAGAGCTATGAGATATAAATGAAAATACGATTACAATAAACGAAAATTCGTTTAACTTTATGACTTTTGTTTGTGAAACATCATTTTCATTTAAATCTTATAGATCTTTGTAGGATCTCAATGTTTTTTTCAACTACAGGGTTTTCAAGCTAAGAAAATAAAAGGATGCAGGAATTTAAGGCAAGAAAAGACAGGAGATACTACCTTTGATAGCGTGAAACATCTTTGATGGTAAATTGGAGCTAATTTTCATAGTTCAGATATAAAAAAAATAGGAAACACATAATGAACAGAGTTTCGATTCAGAAGAATTATGGTGAGAAATAATAAATAAAATACAATGTGGAATTTATAATATGGTCTACTATATTATATATATAATGCCAATTATTCGATTTCAAACTTGAATTCAATTATCTTCCATTCTGAAATGATATCTATTATTTTTGAATATCCACAAATCGTTAGAATGGCGAAGTAAGGTTTCACAAGCCTCATTTTAGATGTCTTTTTATTATGTATTCAAGATTATCAATATTTAAAAATTCATTGCACAAATCAAGCCTTAGTTCTGGTCCGTATATCGATTTCATGAAGTACAATAGTCAAATACTCTGAACTTATTGTCAATGATTGATAAAGGGTGTTTCGTATGAATTCTACGATATTCAAGAAGTTATTCCATGGGCGTGTGAATGTTTAGTTATAATAACATTGATTGTCACGATTGACAATAATTGAAATTGACAATCAATAAAATTGAACATTATCCAAACATTTTCTGCTTTTTTCAAATCTAATTTGTCTGAGAACGATAGTAAGGTATTTATCACTCTTGATAGCAAGAACAATCTTTCTTGTCAACAGGTTCTTCATAAAATTTAAAAGCAGGAAATCATGCACGGACAAAGCGATGTGGATAAAAGTTACTTTTAAATAATTTTTGGTTGGTCCACTTGCAGTTTGAACTGTCAAGTATATTTATATCAGATTTGTTCAAAATTGACATATGAGAAAGAACAATAACTTAGAATAACACAAGAATATAATATTTGAATATTTTTAAGAGTTGTAAGAAACAAAATTACTCAAATATTCTCGCATTGATTATGAAAAGTTAGTCACTGTTTTTGTCATAATATTTTGAGCAATCAAGCTGTTCTTTGGATTATAAGTCTTCTACAAAATGTTTGAGAAGACTAAAGATATTCTTCATCAACTTGATATCCCTTCACTATTTTCAATTCGGGTATCATGTGAAGTTGAATGCGATAATTGTGTTGCTGATAGCATTAAATTATTCTGGCAGGTTATAATATGACTTTTTCCGTACGTGGTTATGTACTTTTATGTTCATTATTCATAATTAACTATAATTTCATTAATATTTTTTTAATACACTGCTGATTTGTCTGATGATTCTTGCGGTTGATTTGGACTGCGCCAATCTTCAACCATGCAGAGTAATTACATCACAGATACCAGATTTATCAGCATTGTACTATTAATCCGTCCCTACTGACATAAATACCGTTTAAAATACTTTAAACAATTAATTATCGTACTATGTGTTCTTATGTCTTTGCAAACACTATTTACTAATAAAATCGCAGATTATAACACCCGGTGAAATGAAGTTTGATGTTATCAAATATTCGAAAGAAACTCAAGTAGTCTCATGTAGGTACCGTTCTTTTTGAGATGAATTTGATTTGAAATATAAATTGAAGCTAATAATCTTTGAACGATATAATAATATACTTAATCACTTTGTTCATTTAAGGTTAAAGGAAGAAGAAAACGAATGCGAAACGCTGCCCAACAATAGTCTACAAACCATAATAAAAACCCTCGTTCACTATTGTTTCCTTAAGAATGTTTCATGTGATCAAAGATGCCTACCCAATAAACTGAAAGCCAGCGAAATTATACTTTAGGTAACAACAAACATTAACACATAGAAAGCATATTTACAGGTGATTAAAGGTAACCCAAGCTCCATCTTGCAGATGCAAAGAGTACTTAGGTGCCGTACCATCTTCTCTGCCACTATCCAAGCCCCCACCCTTGTCCAAACCCTCTAACAGAACCTCGTCAAAATTATTCGAGAACTGGCCGTCACTGCCGTTGAGCTCTTTGCTCTCATTGAATTCATCTTTTTCCTCAAGGTCTTTAGGCTCGTTGAATCTCTCTCTCAGCTCAATCTTATTATTCTGAAACTGTACATTCACCTTTGTGCCGTCGAAAGAAGCCTGATGCCTCTTATTCAAATCGTTTATTTTCATCTTGAGGCTATTGAAATCGGCTGTCCCACTTGGTTTCCAAGTGTCCACATTGCAAGAAGTTTCAGAGTCATCTCCCTGCTTCTCCAGATCGAAATACAGCCTGGGTTCCGCTCGGTTCTCGCTGATCTGCTCTAATCTCCTGTTGAAGGCGGATCTAGCTTCGAAGCTTAGATCGTTGGTCCTCTCCGCATCATCCTTATAGCTTTGCATTTGATCGTTTATGTTCATCTTTTGAACTAGATGCTTTTGTAGTTTCTTTGGGAAGAACTGTGAAAGATTCTTTTTCCTTTTGAAATGTCCGTCGTGTTGGTACCTCGAGTCATGTCTCCTATCGTAGTTGGTTCCGTAGTGGCCTCGATCATTGAATGAGTCCCTTACGTCAAGGTCTATGTGCTCGGTGGAGTTAACTTTCTTAGAATATCTATTAGGGCGTTCCTTATCGTAGCCCCAGGTCTCGGAGGAACCTTGCTCCTGGGGATTTTCGTCGCTCAGATCAAGAAGGCTGCGAAAGTGCTTGTTCACCTCGAAATTGAGTAGAGACCTTCTCAAATTGTACGGATCGAAATTTGAGTAGTGCTGCAACAGATTTGACGAACTGTGCGCGCCTGGTAGTGTTCCGTAATTCTGGAATAGTATAACGTCGGGTAGATGGTAATTGGGGTATAATTGAGGATCCGCAGATTCAGCTGCTGTTCTCGAATAGTTCTGAGCTCGGCTGAGTGTGCCGAAGCAATTTTGCTCTTGCACATTAGACAGTTCGACAGAGTGGACTTCTTGTTGCGGTATTCTAACGTGCCAATCGAAAGGGTTATATGGATGAGAGCTAAAATAAATGTGAAAAATGTTAAAACAAAATTACAATTGGCAAGATGCACGGGTGTGCTCGGTTGCCACATTTTGAGGTTAGTTTTTTTGGGTTCTTAATGCTTACAGGTATGATGATATGAGTTAAGATATGCAGCAGGTGAGCCCTCCATGAAGTATAGCATGAGATATGATATTTTTTTATATATACTTCTATGTATTTTAATTTAGATTGCAGAAAATCAACTTTTTCGAAGTTTTCAATCTTTTAAAAACTCTCAAGTTTCAAGTTTCAAAAGGAAAGAGAAAGATGAATTTATTATTGACTGCTGCCCTCTCGAAGATTGAAAACTTCGAATAATTCTTCATATATAGTTAAATTGAAGCCAATCTTGTAAATACCAAATGTTCGATGTGTAAATTGAGCAAAACTCGTAGCATAATGAGGAAAACCAAAATCTATAGCAGATTCTTACTCCAAATCCCAAAACAGATGAACCTAATCATTTTGATATGGATAGGTTATTGAGAATATCATCTTAAATCGAATATTTCTCTATTAAAAACATATTACGGAGAAAATTTCGCATCCGATCGAATACTAACACTCCATAGCTATGTCTATATTTTTCTTAATTGATGCTACTTGTTCACATATTTTATCGATTATGCTATCACGAATCGAAAGTATTAGGTTAGACGTACCGTGCGAGCAAGACAAGTGACGATTTAAATAGGTGTGAATAAAAGAAAAAATGTGTAGAGACCGGTTAGGGATGGGAATACAACACAAGATATTATTTTGTTTGTCAGTCTGTGGAACAACTACCATAATATTAGAGAAAAAAAATATTTCTGATATATTTTTTTTATTTCTTAACTTTCACTTGTCTACTAAGGCCTACTCAATTAACTTATGCAGTACCTTAATGATTGACGACCTACTATCTCATTACACATGTAGAAATGTAATAATTATTATAAGATACACAAAATACACGCAATTCAATTATAATAATACAATAGCCTCAAAACAGGCAATTTTTCTTAAAAAATTAAAAATCGAATATCCCGAAAGAGGTCAAGTTTAGAGTAGGGAGTTTCGTAGTGAAATAGGTCAGAAATTATAGGAATTCCAAGCACTTAACGGATTTAGTTAGACTTTTCTGTCACTCTGTATACACACTCCAGAATGAAGACTTATTATCTTTGATCTTGAGGGAATTAGCGGACAATTTTGTGATGCACCTATAGAGAAATTTAACCTCAAATTGTGGCTCCAGCAACTAGCTCCATCATATGTCTACATCGAAAAATATACCTATGACACTCTTGACATATGAACACTTTAATACTCACCGATTTTGAGCCATTTTTCTCAGAGTATCTGGCATTCTTATTAATTTATCTAAATTGTTGACTATGGCCTGGAAAGACGGCCTATGTGTCCTTTCCTTCTGCCAGCAGTCTAACATCAACTGGTAGATAGCCTCTGGACAATCCATTGGGGCAGGTAGCCTGAAATAATAGTTGGAACCATCATTTCTGTATCGGAAAAAAGAATTAGAAGATTATCTCACCTATATCCTTTTTCTATACTTTTGATTACGTCCTGGTTTGACCAGTTCCAATATGGGCGTTCTCCATATGACATAACCTCCCAACACACTATACCCATTGACCAAACGTCACTGGCAGATGTGAATTTTCTGAACGCAATTGCTTCCGGCGCTGTCCACCGTACTGGTATTTTACCACCCTGTGAATAAAATCGTTTTAATATAGTTTGAATATATACATATAGTTTGAAAACGATTGAATTTAACTAATTGGCAAAATGTCAGGTTATGGAAAGTTCCTCAAAATTTCTTCGTTTCCTCACGAATAAAAAACAAGTGATCAGTAATTAACTGATGATCACCTATAACAA
This sequence comes from Micraspis discolor, assembly GCA_030674115.1. Lineage (NCBI taxonomy): Eukaryota > Metazoa > Arthropoda > Insecta > Coleoptera > Coccinellidae > Micraspis > Micraspis discolor. Next base: position 1,654,061 of record JARTUT010001311.1, on the reverse strand, counting down.
AACACGACTTTTTGTTGAATCTCAATTCTTCAGTGAAAAGGCGTAGTATCTCAGAAAAAAAAAACTGCTATAATAGTGGTAAAATTAATAATTCAGACTTACTATTGAATTCATCTTGAAGAGATGCCACAGATCCCCCGTCTAATTTGAAAGAGAAAAAAAGGATTTTCAAAACAACATCAACTCGTCTTGTATTTTAAAGTTAACTAAAATAAACACAAAATAAAATCATGCGCATTCAGAATGCTCAAATAAATATTTCTTTCAAGATCTATTATCTAGCTATATGAAACTGGTTTTCCATCAGAGGCTCTGAATAACCCGCTATCTCGACAGTAAGTATTGGTCAAGTAAAAACGATAAAAGCTTCAACAACGCATGGAACTTGTCAAGATCAATCACTTAAGTGTAAAAATTTTTCTGTTACAGTTCGAAAAACATTGAATCATCTACCAGATAGCATCAAGTTTTCTTATAATGAGGTCTTCAGTCTTAAATACTTGTGGTCATGAATTGACCCCTTAAAAAATTCAGTATTTTTGAAGAACGAGATTGAATTAATGAAAAAATTTCAAATATTTGAACGTCTTTCACGTCTTTCACTGAACGTTGTATATTACGGTTGATATCTGTACATTGCAATAACCACATCGACACAGTATATTCAGAGCATCATAAGGCCTAAACTGAACGGCGGTTTCAACAGGACCATACAATATACTAGGGTTGCCTTCTATATTTCGAGATTGAACAACCCTAGTGTTGCATTCTGCCAACTGACTGAGTAAACCACAAACAATTCCAAAGTTGCTTTGCTATCTCTACTTCTTGTAAATAACTATTAAACAATTTCATATGGAGAGAGAGGTAAGAGCCGCTCAGGCCTTTTCCGGATGGTTCATTTCATACTGAACCCGGAATATGTATTATTTCCTAATCCATTGAAGTTTCCCGTAAAATAGGTCTTTTTATATTTCACAGAGCACTTATATGGATCCAACTATGATAAAACGCCCCAACTTCAAGTCACATGATTCTATTTACCTAACTGCTACTATCACAAGAAGGTTCTATTGATATATACAAAGATTAAGGTTCAACATTGAACTTATACACTTACCCTCGTCGTATAGGCGCCTTCAGTGGCGCACTCTATCTCCCTACTAAGACCGAAATCTGCAATTTTGCACACAAGCTGAGAATTGACCAGCACATTCCTTGCAGCTAGATCTCTGTGAACGTAATTCATCTCTGCCAAATACTGCATACCTGAAGCAATGCCTCTCAGCATGCCCACGAGCTGAATAACTTGGAACTTGCCATCGTTTGCCTGAAAAGTATTTATTTCGATATATTTTCAGCAAACTGTATACATAGGCAGTTGAAGTGTATATAATTTACCTAAAAACAATGTTAACAATGTGGACTTTGTGAACCATTAGAAACAATCCACATTGAAGAAGAAAGGTTGAAAAGGGGAGAAAATATAACACCTATATTCATAAATTTACAAAGGTATCGAGTATACTCCCGAAAACAATCTTCTACTATCAACTTTATAATTAATGTCAAATGATATTATGAACTTACTTCAGAAGAATGGCACAAAAAACAGGATTAGTCAACAATAATCACGATAAACGATAAAAATAACCCCAATAATCTAGGTAGTTTATTAGGTAATAATGTTCTATCATCAAGATTTTCACGTTCTCAATTACTCAGAATCTAGTTTTCCCAAGTGTACTATTTAGATGTTGAATTCAGGTGATGCTTAAGTTGCCTTGAAATTTCGACTCAAAAAAGTTATACTCAATGTAACTTGATACAAACCTTGTAACTCCCACTACATTTCGCGTACCTGCTAAATCTTTCTATTTCCTTCAATTTTGAAAGAATGTATTGTTGTGCCCATTTTTAAAAAGGGAGATCAGCCCAGCATCTCAAACTATCGTCCTATATCCCTTCTGAGTTGTTTCTCCAAGATTTTTGAGAGAATAGTTTTGAACAGAATGCTTAGTTTCTTGAATAGGTTTAATGTGATTACCAGTTCCCAGCATGGCTTCAGGCCTGGCCGTTCTACTGAGACTGCTGCTATTTCATTCGTGCAGACCGTTTATGAGAAACTGGACGATGGGTTCTTCGTGGCTGGTCTGTTTTTCGATCTGTCAAGGGCTTTTGATTCCTTAAGGTTCACATTCATGCTGAGCAAGTTTTACAATCTTGGATTTAGGGGTTTATTCCTTGATTGGTTAAGAAGTTATTTGGCGGAGCGCAGTGTGAGGGTTAGAGTCGATGGTGCTGACTCCGGGAAATATATGCTTGGCATGGGAGTTCCCCAGGGCTCGGTTCAAGGTCCATTGTTATTTATTTTGTTCATAAATGACCTACCTGAACACATCATCGCACTTGTGGTAGCGCTTTTTGCTGACTACTCATCTTTTTTGATTGCGGCAAGTTTTGAACAGCTAGCTGCTGGAATTTCAGCTTTACTGGATATGTTTGTATCTTGGTGCAGCAGAAATGGCCTAGTAGTGAATGTCGATAAGACTGTGTGCTTACACTTCAGTCTTAGGGATATGGGTAGAAATCAGGTGCTGACATATAAGAATCTATCTCTTTCCCCAAATGAGTCAACTGGATTTCTTGGAATTCAGATTGATAAATTTTTACGTTGGAATGAACATGTAGAAAAGGTTTGTAAAAAATTAAATAGCGCCTACTACGCTCTCAACAAAATTAAAAACCTATTTCCTCTCCAATCCCTTCTGGATGTTCATTATTGTCTTGCTTACCCACATTTGTCATACAATATTCTGATCTGGGGTAGTGCATCTGACTTGGACAGAATTCTTGTGTGCCAGAAGAGAATACTGAGAAGTATCTTTAGAATACCTCCTCGGGTCTCCTGTCGACCTCATTTCATAACACATGGGATCATGACAGTTGCATGCTTGTACATATACAGATGCGTCCTACATGTAAGGTCCAATGAGGGATCTTTCAAGAAGCTGTCAAGTTATCACCAATATTCGACGAGGAAAGGGGATGTACTGCTTATACCCAAGCATAGAACATCAAGGTTTGAACGCTCGCCTCCCTATCAGATTATACGAGTATACAATCACTTGCCAACAAGTTTTAAAAATCTTAAAATAATTCAATTCAAGAGAACCATAAAGAAACTACTACTGTGCAAAGGCTACTATTCAGTAACTGAATATTTGTGTGATTTTTCACTGTTATTTTGGTCTTGTGACCACTAATAATTTGTTTTCTATTTTGTATTGTTATGATTGACTTGTCCCATACTGTATTGTCTAACGGGATCAATAAAGTTTATTATTATTATTATTATTACATAAGAGATTAAGATATAAGAACGTAACTTTTTCGATGCAATCAACCCACCATTGGAATCGATGAAGAAGTCACACACTCAACCTGTATTTACCCCCAAAATCAAACTATACCAAACAAAATAAAAAATGCACAACTCCGCACAAAAAAAAACTAAGTCTGAAAGCAACAAGTGCTCAGCTAACCACTCACACATACATTATCTGCTGATACAGAAGTTAAAGAAACACTTAAACAATTAATTCTTAACAATATCAACAACATCAATGACCTACCCTCAAAAACGTATCAAGCGAACCATTTTCCATATACTCGGTGATAATCATGACGGGGTTAGACTTGGTGACAACTCCTTGCAAGAATATAACGTTTGGATGTTCAAATTGCCCCATTATTGAAGCCTCTGTCAAGAAGTCATTCCGAGCCTTGTCCAGAGAACCAGCTTTGAGCGTTTTTATGGCAACGTCGATCTCTAGACTGTTCATCTTAAGTTTCCCCTTGCACACGTCGCCGAATTCACCACCACCTGAAAACATAATCGGAAGTTTTTTAATGGTGAATTTTAGAGAAATTTTGAATTATAGAACGAAAAAATTTCACTGAAAAGTTGGTTCCAAAACATCAAATCAATGTATCGAAGATACCAACTTCAAGTGAGAGAGCATTGACGTATTGGTGCATTCTGATAATTCACTTGAACTTTTCACATGGGCCCAGTAGAACACAATTATTAGAATAAATAGAATATTTTTATCAGGAGTTCGAGTAATTTTTTTGCAGTTATTAGCTTTTTTTACAATTATTAGATTCTTTTACATATATTAGATCGTTTTACAGTTATTCAATGGTTCTACAGTTTTTAGATTTTTCTACAGTTATTAGATTATTTTACAGTGATCAGATTCTTTTACAGGTCTTAAATTCTATATTGATCTGGAAAATAATTTCACAATCGTATACAAAATTTCTAGAAAAAAAAAGAATGCCTGTAACGTTCACACGCGATTGAAGTAATACTTCTTTGGCATTGTACGAGATGGCAATTAAGTTTAAAATCATATAAAATATGACCCGTTTTATATAGAATAAGTATTTTTCATAGCGATAAATGTTTTTTATTGTTGATACGTGTTGTATATGTAGCATAAGTTTTTTCATGTAAGATGACTGTTTTTCTAATATGTTTCTTTAATTCTTTTTGTTATTTATTAATTTATTTCTTATAAAGTCTGGAAGTTCATTATTCATGATTTATTCATTTTACATGGATTTCATTTATTTTTCATACTGTTTAGTATGCTAATCGAATGTTTACGTGCTAGCAATACTGAAGACTCAACTATTCCCATCAATTCTTTATGCTCTCTCAGCTTCTGAATAATTTGTATTCATGGTTGAATGACATGTTATAATTTTCAAAAATTTTTAAGTTTATTTTAGTGCGAATATAAGTAAAATATTCTTCTTTCATTTATTTTTTCATGTTCGTTTTCATTTTGTTCATTACTTTCATGTCATTGAATAACTGAGCTTTCATTCATATTAATTTAATTATCCCTGATCTGAATTCAATGAATTTTGTAGTCTGTCCAGTTTTGGAATTAATTTCATATGATATAATATTCTGTAATTATATTCCTAAACATCCACCAGAATAACAATAAAATGATGAAAATTTATAACAGCTTTTTTTTCATCTTAATAATCTAGCATAAGCCTGAATTTCACATGTGCAGCATTATTCAGTTCATATTTACCCTGCATGCTTGAGAAAATTTGAATTCCCGCTGCTTCGTTCCTGTACTACCAAATATGGTTGCCGATTTGTGTTACCAAAAATTAGTTATTATTATTTTCAATTTAATATTTTTTAATAATTAATTCATTTTTTCAAAAATTTTTGATTGATTTGTTTATAAACTATCTATTGACAAAATAAAAAATATTTGAAAACCGGATGGTACAGAAGCGTATTGACGCCATATTGCCGTAACGGAGTTCCGTTGCATTGTCGTCCGGTAACCTCCTAGTTGCGCCTAAAGAAGTTTTACTTCAAAAACCAATGTGTCAGTTCCAAAGTTACAGAATATTAGATTCAAAAATTAGACATTTGGGCAAAACGATCGTACGCTGTTATGCTAGTTTAATGGAGTAGAACAAGCGTGTAAAAATTTAACTGAATGAGATGTGAAATATTATATAGTTTTCGATAAAGAACTGAATAAAATGATGATAAAGTTTTCTTGTGAATGAAAATAATGTGGAATCAATGAATTGTACGCGAAATCAATGAATTGAAGAATACACTCACCAATAATAGCCTCTATAGTGATGAAGCTAGCATCTATTTCTCTGGCAAACTCTCTGACTGCTTGATTAGGGTCTTCGTAAGTGTGCGGATCAATGTATGTCCTTGACGAACTCCCAAGGCCGGTAAATAAGGGCGTGGTCACTGAAAAAACGTCGTCTTAACGAGAAGTTGCGAGAAAACACAAGAATACAGTTAAACATGCCACACAATAATTTAACTAAGACTAGAATGTTAGGACCAATAGAGAAAACTTATTAATTCAATAAAATGAGAAACATTTACCGTTTGCATGAGTTCGTTTGATAGGGGTGTTGTCCAGATTAAGCACTACAAAAAAAAAAAAAACATGACAAAACAAACAAGAATAAATATCTATGCAGTTTGTTGATGAAAACATTTAGAGAAAAAGGTAATAAAATGAAATAAACATAAATAGGATTCAATGGTTTTCAATACGGATAAATATAAAAATCTGAAAGAGAAACTTGGATTCAACATTGTGGAAAAATGAGATTGAAGATGCTTTGCGGATTATAATATGGAAATGCAAGGGTGCAATGATCATGCTTAGATAGTTACAACTGATACTACGTGCAGATTAGAAAACTTACTGTATGTCACTACTAATCCTGATTCGGGATAGGCATAAAAACAAGGTTCTGTTTTGAAACATAAAAGTGCTCGAATTACTGTTCTACAGGATGTGAGATATCGACTATCTAAGGATATTTTGTCAGAAACAATATTAAGTTCAAAGGTAAGAACCTATTTTTTTATGGGTTGGATAATGACGATTTGAGTTCATATACAGGGTGAGCTTTGACCACTGCGTTAATTTTAATCATAGGTTCTTGAGATCAAAAGATACACTTTTTTCCCATACCGTTTTTCCATATTCAGCTGCGCTAAAAAGTTATAATCATTTTAAGTTGGGCAAATACCCCTCTGTAGTCCAATTAAGTCTGAATGAAAATTACCTACCACAACATCCACTATTGAATCTGTATTGTTTAAAAACATTATTTTATGTACAATAGTAGTGAGAAACCCACAACAAATGGAATAAATCTATTGATGTCAAAATATGCCTGACTGTTATCAAAAACCTTCAACAAGAGATCAATGTCGTTTGAATATTACAGGTGATCATTCAACACTATACTACATCGTCCAATGAAATCGCTCAATTTTTGAAAACGGACCAATAGAAACAAACTGTATCTGAAAACACTCAACCTCACAGTGTTTTCACTTTTTGAAATTTGTTTTTATCAAATGCCTAATTTGCGTAGGAATATTAATACGTCCGGATAGCTTTGGCCGTTGGTGGAAGTAGCGGTCGTCATGGTTACGATTAACAAGCAGTAGTTAGCGATAACTTCAACAGCACATTTGGCAGTTCTGTCAGTTTATTTTCGTATTTTACCATAAAGTAGATAAAAATGAAACGTTTTGGGAATTGTAATATTACTTCAATTGAGGAAAGTGTGCCGCTTAATACAGTGAAGTCAAGATCCTACATTTGGAAACAATTTGAAGAATTCTGTGCTGCCCGGGAATACCTTGTAAATGAAAAAACAAGTTTGTCAGAGCTCAATAATATTACGCTAGACTGATCTTTCAATATGAAGAAAAGAGATGGATCAGAATCCTACAAGGAAAGTGTCGTAAAAACCTTGTGGAATAATACTGCCAAACAGCTGCAGGAAAAATTCTATTCCGAATGGGGCGTTAGGTTCGATCCATTCATAGACGTGGCTTTTAAAACGGCGCGGGATGCACGAAATGCCAAGAGGCGTATTTTGCAAGTCGACCCTGAGAAAAGAAAAGTTAGTGCCAAGGCGCTGTCTTTGGAGCAACACAAAAACATGGTCAACTTATGTAAAGAAGATAATACAGACGGTTTGAACAGAAAATTTTATTTTATTGCTGCATTGGAGCTTGCTTGGCGCGGAGGAGGGGGTTCATCATGCCTAATTTCGCATTTCCAATTCGAAATTGAAAACGATGGTAATTCCACGGGCCGAATTGCCTACAATCCGATATTTTCTAAAACAAGACAAGGTAGTGCCCAAAAATGTGCGGAAACGAAATGGCTGACTCCCAATATTGAAGAAGATATTTGCCCGGTGAGGTTATATAAGCTACTTGTATCCAAAAGAACTGTAAACATAACCACTGAAAGACTATTCCTTACTCCACATAAGAATTGGAAATATGGTTCAAGGTTCAAAAACTCCCCAGTCGGTCCTAATACGATAGCTAAATGGACAAAAGAATCGGCAGAACTCATTGGCATCAACACAACCAAGTCGAAGATAACAAACCACTCGCATCGAGCTACTGCTGTCAGCCAATTAGCCAAAGCAGGGATTGGCGAGGAACAGCTGATAAAGATAAAAGGCCATTCTTCTGCAGCGTCAGTGAAACCGTATCTGCAACTGGATCAACAATCACAGCCATAAGGAATGAAAAAAATGTTCTTCAAGAAACAACATCAGTATCTACTTCATCATTCGAAAATAATGCTCGTAATGTGTATAATAATTGTACTATCAATAATTATTATTTTGAGAATAAAGATGAATAATTTGTTGTTAAGCTTCTATCTGGTTATTTTTGAATAAAAAACTATTTTTTATTTCGTTTGATTTATATTGTTGAATGATCGTTCCAAATACCACACAAGATTCGAATTTTTTGAGAACGCTCTGTCGTTTTTGAAAATTATTCAAATCTCACTCAACAAAGTGATCCCGAAATTTTAATATTATTAATTATATTTTAAGGATAACTTTGTTTCGTGAAATTTAAACGTATAATTCCCAAAAAACAAGAGTATTACCCTTGAAAATGCAATTTTTTAATAAAATTTCAATACCCTATATCTTTTGAACGGGGCCAAATTTGGAAAATGTTTCTTTTGACGTCTAGAATATACGGTTGAAATTAACGCAGTGGTCAAATACCCTGTATTTTCAACTATACATTAGCTCTAGATTTCGTAATTAATATTAGCAACATTTGATCTCTGAAAATACCCATTATAACACAATCTTAGTACATACATCCAAGAATGTCGACAAGTCTGGCCACTTTCAAATATATATATACGAGTATAGTTGGTAACATATAAGAGTCCTTTCAGATATTATTATATCGATAAAATGGAAGCTTTGTAATGAAATATTCATTAAATATTCAATATTCCTACTTTAGTCCGTCTCTGGCCACTACTTTATGAACTACGTATTCTCCTAGGTGGAACCAGAAAAAAGCGGGCATTTCGGCATAGAATTTTTGACCTCATAATTGTATAGTATATAGCGTCCATATACAGTTAGTTTGAACGTCCTTCATACAATCTTGTAGATTCTTTTAATTTTTCTTTTTTGTTATATGTATTGTTAGATTGTGATGCGAGCCATACTATAATAATAATAATAAATTTCGTTTTCAAAGCATTTATATTGAGTTGTGCAGTTGAATTTGAAATATTTAACCTTCCTAAGTTAATATTAAATCAGCTCTATGTGAACCAAATTCAGTCACATATGAATATTTTTTACCTTTGTAATGTTTGAAAAAACAGTGAGATTCATTACAATAATATAAATATCAATAAGTTATTAATGAAGGGGCAGTCCTTTTGTTGCATCTTCAAGGAAGATGATAGAGATATCGAAGTGTCTTTACATCTAGGTTAAAGCATCAACACCTTCATCATTCTTTAGTGCGAAATGTGAACAAACAAGATAAACCAAAGCGAGATCTTTGTCAATGTTTCCGCACAGTGGCCCATTTCAAGTTTTATATCCCGTAAAAGCATTCTTAATCATGGCCGAACTTCCGGTAACGACTTACCGTGTAATATCCGCCATAGTAATTCAGCTTTACCGGCAGAAATTTACTGGTATAAATGTACAGAGTACAATTTTAAGATGAGATATTATCTTTTCGAGCCACTTATTTGAAGCCATCTAGGTTAGCGGAAGGGTATAACTCGTCTGAGAAATAATCAAGGCGTTAGACGCTCGGAATTTATATGTTTTGTTTCTATTGGATGCGATTTGATGGGGCATGAATATCACAATGATGAATTCTCAAAATACGAGGGCGGTTTAAATATGAAACAAACGCTGCAGATGGCGCGCATGTCTGTTCTGAAAAACGTTGTTTAGTGAATCATATCTGTGTCCCTTAGTAAGAGAATGGCATGTTCTTCGGTGGAAACGCATGTTTCAGTGCGTCATACGAGATACGACTGTGAGTGACGATCAAGGCCGACAGCCGTTGCGCAACGTATTGTCATTCGTTTTTTAGTGTGTGAAGTGAATAAAAATAAGGAAATTTTTCTGCGTTTGCGTAATCAGTTCGGTATCAAGTGCTCCAGGAGATCTGCCGTGTTCAAATAGGCCAACGTGAAACTCTCGAGAATCAGGCGCATGACCGTCAATGGCGAAGCAGCAATACACCAGACAAACTTCGCCGCTTGAAACAACTCATTTTGAAGGACCATAGGATGTTCGAAACATTTCGGTTAAACTCGGCATTAATACTGGTAGTCTATCAACCAAGAACACCTTAATGATTGCAGAATAACGGCGTGATGGGTGCATTAACTATTGAACTAGTAAAAACACACCCGATTGGAAGTTTGTCGCCGTTTGCTAACGGGATACGAAACGGAGAGGAATGGTTTTTAAAGACAATATTCTTTACAGACGAGACAGGGGTGTACTTTGACGATCCTGAAATTAAAGTGTCGTCTGAAGAGAGGAGAAACAAAGAGGTAAGGGCTCCTGTCAAACCCGTACGAGGTCCTCCACTAGTCACGATGTACTAACTTGACTACATTCAGAAAGGAGTATTTACCTCGATCATATTGAACTGCCGTCATATGAGGAAAAAACCGGGAAAGAACCATAGATAGACTTATCGTGTTTCACAACATGTCAGCACAGTATTGCGTCTGTACAGATATTAGTTGAATGATCTTAATGAAAATAATTTTAATGTTTATATAACAATTCTGCACCATCGTATCTCTATGAGGTCTATGGCCATTGACTGCAAGATTTTGTAACAAGAAATAAGAAAGTCTTGTTTTATATTCAAGCAACCGAGACATTCTTGGCCACTATGTAAACCATTGCCTTCAGCTCCACTTTGAGTATTTCAGTTTATGTTTGGAAGTTTCATGAAAAAAATTGAGAGTTATGATTAATGGGTCTGTCTAGATGATATTTACTTTTCTCATAAAACCTTCCGAACTGATTTGAAACTACGTGAATCATTACACACATGTGAGTATAAATCAATAACTCAAAACTTCAACACTAACCTTCTCCATTTCTGTACTCCAAGGTATCGCAATCACTCGGTTGCTTTTTATTGCACTCATCGTTGGATCTGGACCTTAAGAAAACCACCGTCAACACTATGACAGCGACAAGAATTACGACAACTGCAACTATACCACCGGCTACAAGCTGTAACCTCAAACCCTCCTGATCGCCTACGTAAGCTGAAAAGGAAAAAAACATAGAAGAGTGTTAAAACCAAGAATTTCTAGAATCTCTGGTAATTCAAGTAAAAGAAAGAAGTTAATAGTAGCTATCGACTCACCAGTGTTGAGTGTCTCCCCAGTAGTTTTGTAGATTACAGGGGAGTAGGCACCCCAACCTCTCTGCGTCTTAGCCCTGATCTGTATTCCATATTCAGTTTTCGGCTTCAGGCCGGTGATGGTAGCCATAAGTTCATTGGTCAATAGACTGGTAGAATTGGTGTAGTCTCCATCACCTTTAGGAAACCACCGGACCTGCGAGATGTTACAACATTATTGAAAAATGTGTATGAATGCATAGAGTCCAATACTCACTTCGAAAGTTTCTATCAAATCTCCCTCCAAATCGGAGCCATCTCCAACGTTTGGTGAATCCCAAGACAAGCTGATTTCAGTACCTTTCTCGGCGATCACCTGTATGTTGGTGATACTGCTACCGATAGAGGCTTCCGTGGTGATGACTATATCCGCGCGTTCCGGTGCTTTAGTACTAAGGTACGATACTCCGTTTTCGGCGAAAACTTCAAAACGATATGTTGTAACAGCATTAAGGCCGGTAATGGTTATTCTAGTTTCGTTGAAAGATGGCTGAAAAAATTAGTTTAGAATTTTCATATACTCATATGAAATAATAAGCCAAAGTATAGAAGGATTTTGTTTATTTTTACCTGGCTTGGGCTATACTGGACCAGTCCACGACTACATGCATCACATTCTACCCTGTACCGGATGTCATGTCTGCCGCCTTGATTTTCAGGTGCTGACCACGTTAGGATTACGGTCGATTGATCAACAAAACTCACGGACAAGTTCTGTGGCGCTGAAGGCGGTTCTGCAAAACAGATAAGAATGATTTGATGTGATCAAATAAATAAAGAGACATATGGAGAGCAACACTAGCTGAGAATTTTCAGTTTATGGAGTAAACCGTTTCTATTTCAATACTACAATGATCATAAGTCCTGGGACTAAACACCAGATTGAGCTACTAACAAAATGTGATTTTTCAAAAGTGCCAACCTACAAACCACATGTCAAAATATCATGACGTTTGGATTATTCATCGAGAAATAGTGGTTCAAGTGACGATATTTTTAGGGCGCTTGTATAGATTTTTATGATTAAGGAAAGGATTGATGCGCACTTGTTCAAGAGTCTGTTCCCGTACCCTGGAATAGTCTTACTAATAACGGATCATCAAAATGTGACGCCTAGATTTCAGCACTATATAATTTTTACACGTGACATCTTTTCAAATTACATAAGCCATTTTGTTGTATTAGAAGGCAGTACAATTTTAAGCATGGATAGGTACACACTGCAATCATTCAAAGTCATTAAGAAAATGGGCGTTCTTTAAAAAATACCCATCGCAAAATTCGTGATTTTTTTGGTGTAAATAATCGGCCAACTGAATCTTCAATTCAAAGATTAGTGAAAAAATTCGAAGAAACTAGTTGTGTTACTGATGAACCAAAAAATGGAAGACCAAAAACTGTACGCACAAATGAAAATATTGCTGCTGTTAGTAAAAGTGTTGAAAATGAACAGACAACATCCATTTCGCGTCGTTCGCAAGAATTGGGCATATCTTATAGCTCCTTACGGAGGATTTTGCATAAAGTTTTGCATTAACACGCTTATAAAATTCAATTAACCAAGAAATTGAACAATGAACGACAGATCCATTTCAACTTCAAATAATTTTTTCGTTGACACCTTTGGCTTTTTTATTATTTCTCCAGGCACTGTTAAAAATTGCAAGAATTTTCAACCATACAACTCAACCTACTCTACGCTCATGGTTGCCTACCTCATGTATCATCACTAACTTCATGATGTGTGTTACAGTTGATCGACACTTACGATCGATGAAAAAATCAGCTCAAAAAAAATAACAAATGTTATATATATTATATTAATATATATGTTCATCTCTTTATGATTAGACTTCTCAGGCCTTATAAGTTTCAGATATCTGTACGTGCCATGCTGGGATCATCATGGGATTCTGCAACCAGGATGTTCTCAATATTCATTCAAGACTTTTCGATACGAAATATAGTTACCAGAACCTTCGTTAGACCTGGTTGGGAAATCACCTGATGATTCTACATTGATATTGCACCTCGAATACTTAAGTATACACTCTAACGACTCCTTTTTCAACCTCTCAGTACTTATATTGCCTGATATCATTATTGTTCTTAACTAATCATATTATATCATCTCAAATAATAGTGTTGTCACTTTAGTTCAAGTTTATGACAATTTTCTCTACATCTCTTATTGTACAAATATTTCATCTCAATTCGTGAATTATTATAAGAATTCTTCTGCTTTTTTAATATAACTATTATTACTGTAAGCGTTGATCATTCTATGATAAATCTCTCAATTTAGTTAGTATGATACAGATGCTTTCTTAAAAACTAATCACTTCTTCAACTGCTCTACATTTTATATAACTTTATCTCCTCTCAAGCCTCATTTCATACAGTTCAACTCTTCACAGATAATTATGTATTTCTACTTCTGTTTTTCTGACAGTAGACAGTTTGAAATAAATTCAAACTCTATCACGGTAAACTTTGTGTTTGATTGATAGATGGCGCCTCTACTCTCAATATTCTTGACTTGGATAATTTCGGCAACACACATTACTCGATCTAGTCTTGCCGACAATGCTGTTTCTCAAGTAAACACAACGTTATAACTCTTTTATTGTGAAATATGATTCTACATTTTCTCAAGATAACTTCTCAATTATTCTCACACTCAATATTCTCTCTATAACTACTCCATAATTGTAAATAGGTCAACTCTGTTTAGATGTAGTTAATTTGTAGATATTTTAACTACTAATTTAATATTTATTATGTGAATGTGAACATTGTACAATTAACATTTTATTTTACCACCTCTAGCTCAATCATTTGGTAACAGTCCTCTTTTAAGTAATAGCCAAAAATCTCAACACCCAGATTTTTGAACAGGCACAAAATGCCGTGTATTGCTTTTCGTACAATATTTTTGATTTTAATGGAATTACTGCTTCTGCTGACTCATTAGCTTCTTGTATAATGCACTCAGGTACTACAACCTCGTCGTCACTCCTCAACATTTTTTCGAAATAAAAATTCTTTGACGGTTCTATAATTTTCATTGACACTTGCAAACAATTAATTACATAGAGCCTTAGCAACCATTAATCGAAGGAAAACCTCGTTACGATTTGAATTATACCTAATATTTCCTCGAAAAAGTATTCATTATTTGCAATTTCATCAAAATGGGATAAAATTTTGTATACGACACGTGAGTTAAAAATGTTTATTCACTCGAAGAAATTAACCCACTGGCCCTACGGGCTCGTGGGTTAAACTTTCTTTTCATTCCAATTTTGGCTAATTTATTATTAAAATAGGGCAGTTATACAAAACACATTGAAGGATATTCGTGTTAAAAGTGCCTTCATTTTGTTTAATTCGATTCGCTCATTTCACAAACTTTTTACTCACAAAATAAACTTATATCATCATAAATAACTATTCCACGCATGTAGACCAAAAAAAAAAACTAAAATAATCCTAAATAAATTTTGAAGCTGGTAATTTAAAGATTACTCGAAATTCACTGACGCTAGCAAACTAGATTTTGGAGCTACAATTTGCTTTTCTTAATTTTCTGCAGGATAAGTTGTGGCCTGTTGAGTATACCCCAAATATTTAGATCATTTGATCCTTTAATGTTTTCCAGTGGTGTAGAAAAAATTCTAAGATCCTGTATCCATCCACAGCAGCAAAATTTCGAAATATATTTAAAAAAATTATACGATGAGAGGCAACAACCGTTAACATCGACAAAGCAGTCGAAGAGTTTCTCTGCACGAAAAAAAATTTATGGGTACATTGAAATCGACCTATCAAGCAAGCGAAGAGAGAACGCGAAGCAAACTTATCGCGAATGTCGATCTGCTAAAAAAGAACAGCACGGCAGATGCTGAAAACCAGGCAGTTTTGTAGTACACAATTGGGTAATTACGAAAATTACCATTTTTTATTGGGGCGTTTTTGTTTTATGAATATTTAGAAGAGGCGCAGACATGAATAATTTATTCGGGAATGCGCTGAATGGAGTGTGCATTTTGCGATGTTAACGAAAATGGGATTATTACGATGGAAATATGTTCGAACATAAAGGTGCTCCGTACTATTAATTTTCGGAAAAATGGTTTATTTATTCGGACCGCGTTTCGAACAACGCTACGAGGCATTCGCACATCGAAAATTGAACAATAACATTTTGTTTTATAGTCAATCGGTTCAGAATAATGGCTCCCCTGAACTACTGAAATGAAAGAAGTACTTGGGTATAATTTTTCAAGTACGAGGGCGGTTCAAATGTGATCGAGACAAATACTCTCACACGTTTGTTTACCATGGAGAAAACAATCACAAAAATTCAGTTTTTCTACGTAATTCCCGCTCATTAATTACGAAAGTACGAGAACTCTCATTTTATTTTTGACGCACTGGAATGAAAAGAGGTAATTCGGTCCTAAGTCAGGACTTTACGGAGGATGACTTATCAAATCGATGTTTTGATTGCTCAAAAATACAGTTGTTTGAGTCCATACGTGAGAGCTCGCATTGTTGTGGTGAAGGGTGATCCGTCTTCGACGCAGTGACGGCTCGTCAAGGTAGGGCCGACCCAAACGCAACCAAAAAAGAGAAGGTGAAAATAAATATTTTTTTAATCGAAACTTATTTGAAAAAATAATAGCAATATTTAAATCTCAAGAAATTCCCTTAGTATCTTTTCCTCTGCCCTCTATATATCTCATATTTCCACTCAACACATCGAAGTACACATTTGAAAAGTCGGTTCTACATTAACCGGCCTGACAATTTAGAAGACTAAATGGAACGAATTAGACACGAAATGACTCTTATAACTCCGCAGATGATCGAAAACTCTGTAAATGCGGTCTACCATCGTCTTGGTCTATGTCAGTTAGTAAACGGGACACAGTTTGAACAATTCTTATAAGAAATAGTTTTGGTTTAATGGACTGTTTATTTAATTGAAAAGTTAACGGGTGGTCCATCTAGTGTTTGGAATTTGAACTACCGATTATTTGACATTATAAACGTCAACTATTCTTTTTGACGTGACTAATATTTAGTTGAAAGTTTGAAGTTTACGAAATGGGACGCTATTCGCTTGAAGAAAGTTGGGAAATATTAAAAACTTATTTCCAAAGTGGTGAGTCTTCTACTCAAACTGTGAGAAATTTAAGAAAAAATTCGACAAAAAAATGTTCCAAAAACCCAATTTTTGGATCAATTTGTGAAGCGTGTTCGTGAAACCGGAATGTTGGTGGAAAAACCAACACTTGTACGTACACCTCCGGTCCGTTCAACCGAAAATATTGCTGCTGTGGCTGAAAGTGTGCGTGAACAACCATCAACATCAGTTCGCCATCGTTCTCAACAATTGGACATTTCACGCACTTCTTTGATGCGAATTTTGCGTAAAGATCTTGCCATGAAGCCGTATAAAGTTCAATTGGTGCAACAGCTAAAGCCAATTGACCATCCGAGTCGTCTACGGTTCGCAAATTGGGCGGAAAATTGTTTGGCGGAGGATAACGAATTTGATCGAAAAATCATCTTTTCGGACGAAGCTCATTTCCACCTCGGTGGTTATGTTAATAAGCAAAATTGTCGCATCTGGGGCACAGAAAACCCGCACGTCGTCATAGAGAAGCCAATGCACCCACAACGAGTGACTGTTTGGTGCGGACTTTGGTCTGGCGGCATCATCGGTCCATTTTTCTTTGAAAATGAAGCAGAAATCGCCGTAACCGTCAATGCCGAGCGCTACCGCGCAATGTTGAACGATTGGTTCTTTCAAGAAATTGAAGCTAACGACTTGGACGATGTTTGGTTTCAACAGGACGGTGCAACGAGCCATACAGCACACGCCACAATCGATGTTTTACGCCGCATTTTCGGAAATCGAATAATCAGCAGAAATGCTGATGTGAATTGGCCACCAAGAAGCTGCGATCTGACGCCATTGGATTATATTATCTTTGGGGAGCGGTGACAGATAAGTGTTACGCCAACAATCCAGAAACAATTCAAGACCTCAAGACCGAAATTCGAGCTGCTATTGGTGAAATAGAGCCCCAAACAATCGAAAATGTATTAAAAATTGTGTGGAAGGAATAGGCTACTGCCAAGTCAGCCGTGGTGGTCATTTGGCCGAAATTATTTTTCATAAATAAATGTCATGAACCAACCTTTTAAATAAATGTTCAACCATTGGAAAATATTGAGCAGTTTTTTTATAGCAAAATTAAATTCCAATTTTTAAATGGGCCACCCATTATTATGAAACTTACTTTTATTTCGTTTTTTATTCATTTTCTCGTTTTTTTCTTATGTTAGCTCTACTGCAACTATTTTCCCTAGTGTAAAAAAACAAGCTTCATCACATAATGTAATAAAAATCTTAGCTTCCCATTGAAAAATTATGTTGATGACGTCATAACTTCGACAAATTTGACTTGTTATTTTTGTAACTTATGTCAAGAGATGCGGAATATAAAACACCGTTTGACGTTTTTTTGCATTTTTTTCAAGTGATCGTTGTACGTTTTATGAAAATTGTACATTAATTTATCATAACTCTGTAAATGGGCAAAACAAGAACACGGTGTTTTAGTAGAGCAAGCTCGCAAAAAGAAAGAAGCTGTTCATTTAATAAAACATGTTATGACAGGTTTGATCAAGCACGGAAAAAGCAAAGACCCATGAAAGTTTCCCTGTCGTATTGTAGAATTCCTGGCAGTTCAAAATTGCATACATTCTACTCATTCTATACAAGTCGGAAGTTCAATTAGGACCAAATGGAAGAGACAGGAACTTCAGACCGGTCTTCGTCAAATCCCATACGGACAGTGTTAAAATAACATAACCCTAATGGATGGCCTAGGCGTTTTGTTAAGTGTTCATCACAGAAAAACATCTGTTCGTAATTAAGTCGGCATCAGGTGTAACAGAAGTATGACTTTTATAATCATCATATTAATCCTCTTCCTTCCGGTATAAACACAACATCAATTAAGAGATACTTACGTGTGCAAGACATGTTTTTTGGATCTGACGGCGCCCTATAGTAGCCATTGTCACATTTGCATTCGGTCAAACCAAAATCTGGACCCTGGGAGTGTTTTGGACACTTCAGACAGAGACCGTCGCCAACTTCAGCTTTGTAAGTTCCAGGAGTGCAAACTTGAAGAGAATTCAAAATAAATAAAAATTTCTTCTGATTCGTGCAAATTAAGATATGCATTATCCCTCAATTTTTTTGAAATCTGATGAGGTCATGATCATTCCAAAATAAATTTCATAAAATAGTATAACCTTCGAATTAAAGATTCGGTAATAACATCAGTTGTAATTTGAAAAAAGTATTTTGGACCTTGCGTAGAAATATGTTGGACGAACTTTCAAAATGGTGCACAAGAGATGAAAAATATAGCAGCAAATGAGAGTACAAGCCTGACCGTTTTTGTTATTTATACAGGGTGAGTCTTTGACTACTGCGTTAAATTTAACCATAGATTCTTGAAGTCAAAAGAAACATTTTCTTCCTATAACATTTTTCCAAATTTGGTCCCGTTCAAAAGATATAGGGTTTTGAAATTTCATAAAAAAATTGCATTTTCACCTGTAATATTCAAACGACAATATCAATTGAAATGATCTCTTGTAGAAGGTTTTTGATAACACTCGTGCATATTTTGGCATCAATAGATTTATTCCACTTCTTGTGGGTTTCTCACTACTACTCTACAGATTGGTTAAAATGCATGAAAAACAAATATCACTTGAACTAAAGGTCCGTATCTCGTACTTCCTGGAATCATTAGTCTTTTTTGCATATAAAATTATTCCTCATCTTTTCTCCTAAATTGCACCATTCTTGAGATATTTGAAGTTGAAAGGAATTGAATCGATATAATTTTGTCCAAATTTTCTGATTCTCCCAAATCCAACTGTGCTGAAATGATTCAATAATCAGATTTGTTCAATGTTGCCATATTTTATGTCTTTATTAAATATTTCTACAAAAGGTTGGAGAAATATCTCCAGTCTATGGTTCCACCGCTAAACACTATAGATGAAATTAACCACTGAACAATTTTTGTCTTACATTCACCACAAATTCTAAATTGCCATTTGTTGTATTCATTGTTAATGATGTCTAGCACCTTGTTTAATATTTAATCCAGAATAATATTCCATAATAAATAAAGAAAGTTTTCCATCACTCTTCGGTACTTCGGTATATTTTGACCGTTGAAATAGGTAAAGTATTTTCTGTCAGGACCTGTTAAATTGAAGACTTGTCTTTATGAAGAGCTGGATTTTTATAGCTTCAGACTTTTAGGGTTCATCAAATTATATCTATTCTAACATAGGAATGCTGCAAATTGAGCTCATATGAGTTTTAAAAAACTTCGAACCCAGTCTCCTACATTTCTTTTGTACCTTTATAGAAGTTTTTTCACATCTTTATTTCATACACCGATTCAACCTTGTTCACAAACTTAAGAGAGAATAGAATTTGACTTAGTTTTAATATTTCTGAATGTTTGTTATGATGCATGGTTAATTAAAATTCAATCAATATTGAATCTGGAAGCTATAAGCTCATAAACAAGAAAGATTAGAATAGAATGCATTTTCTGACCATAATCATTTCATACTGAATTGAATAATTTGAAACTATCGATATTATCCCTAAAAAATTTTCCACTTTTTTTTTTTTTGAAGATACAAATAACTTTTGACAGTTTCAAACAGAATCAAAACAACAAGGAACCACAGAACACTTTTTTATTTGGAACTACCCACCACAGAGACGTTATAATATTTTAATGTGATAATAATTCACTCTAATTATTCTGAGGAAAATTATAACTAAAGATCAATAATAGTTACAGATATTATCTTTCATTTAAAAAAACATTGCAAATATTAATTTTTTCTCTCCTGGGGTTCGGTAATAAATTAATATTCTATGGTAAGGTATTAAAATTTGACATAATCTATGAATAACCATTATTCAATATTTATGTTCTTGTTTACGCAATTAAAACAGATACTTTGATTATACAAATCAGTAATCAGTAATTATAGTCTAAACAGAATAGATTCATATTAATGTTTTAACAAAAATTTTTTTATCAAAGAACACCTAGTTGATCTTTCAAAATCAAACTTAGGTATTTCTTCAAGAAAGTATAATTGCACACCTAAATCTGGAAATACTTGTAATCTTTCCAGGTAAATTGTTATTGAGAGTACAGAAAATACCTGTTCACTGGTCTCTGTCAAGGAGAAGAAACTTCAGAAATATCAGTGTTTGGAAAATCATAGATGATTTTTTCTGGCTTTGAGTGAAGAAAAAGCACAGTGACAACCTCTTGCCTTGGAAGTTTTCATAGAAATGATGGTTATTATGATTTGGAAATTTTAAGAAGAAAATTACAAATGTATGATGATAACACCCAATAATTCTGAGGTTTTTTTGGAATTTCTCACTAGAAAGGCATGGTTTATAATCTTGAAGTAGAAAGAAAATATAGTAGAACAACAAAAATCTATGTTTATGGTGTTGAATTTTTTTTACCAGAAAATAAGTATTTTGTAACTTCCTTCTGGATATGGACCTCATCGGATGAAACATGAGTGAGTGAATCATTTCTTAGAGGGCAAATAATGTTTTTAAACAATTCAGATTCAATAGTGGATGCTGTGGAAGGTAATTTTCATTCAAACTAAACTAGACTACAGAGGGGTATTTGCCCAATGTGAAAACTAAAAATGCTTATAACTTTTTAACGCAGCTGAATTTGGAAAAACCGTAATGGAAAAAGTGTTTCTTTTGATCTCAAGAACCTATGGTTAAAATTAACGCAGTGGTCAAAGACTCACCCTGTATATGTACTATGTATATGTTCTACTTCGATTTTGACTAATGCGATGTAAATTGCTTGTAACGAATACGATTAATACGTACAAAAAGAGTTCTAGTATTTCTCACATCAACATTTGAATAAAACTTTGTTAACTGAAGGTAACATTGAACAATATCATTCTCACGATGATTAGTTTCCGAACGAACAATTTTAACAAATTACGAGTGTAATGGAGAATGTTATATGTTATTCTATTTCTCTCTCCTACTCGTTCTCATCGAGAAAGTCAGTTACGTACCATGTTTTTCAATTTTTTTCTATTTCTCTCCAATTTGTGTAGGGGTTGAATTGTCCGCGTGTAGTAGTGTTGTTGTGTACGTTAACAGGGCGATAGTTCACAAGAATTAATTATTTGCACATGACTTTTTCTTCTCAGAAATGCAAACTATTTGAGAAATTTCAAAAACTACATTCTCGGGTAAAAGTACGATCAAAACATTCATGAATGGAACTCGACTTCGTTCATATGATGTTATTCAAAATAACGTTATCAAAAGACAAATAAGGAGGTTCTAGTTCGTTATGAAAAGAAAAGATAAATAATAATGAACAGAAAGAAAACTCACCATCACACGTCTGCTTTTCTATGTCTGGTTGAAAACCTGCCTTGCATTTGCATCCACCAGATGGCAGTGTCCATTTTCCGTCTCCTTTGCAGAGGTAGAGCGGCTTGGCATCAACAACTTCGGCGTTGGCTACGCATGCGCCTACCGCCTGTTCTATCACAGTTACTTCTTTGCCCGTAGGGGTAGCGGGAAATTTGGCAAAATTAATTGTCACCTCCGGACAAGTTATGTAATACACCTACAAAAAAGATTCCAGTCAGAAAGAATATCTTCTTGAAGGTGAATTAAACGAAAATAATTCATTTCAGTAGCATAACACTCCTACTGACCACGATGCGAACTTAAATATACCAGATTTCACAGACGAAGTTCAAAAATCGCTTCTCAAAATAAACGAATACGTACGTACTATTTGCTATGTTATTTGATCAGTTATAAGTCTATTATATAAAATTCTTAATATTTCATCTCAAAAACTAGAAAATATATTATATATTAATAGTTATTAATCATTTACAGAGAGAAAACGATGGAGATTGACATAGTATATTATATGCGATGATAGAAAACATAATCTCCACTTCAATAAGTTATTTCAAGCAAATTAAAACTCTGAAAATGGGATAGAATAAGTACAAATGAATATATCTATGAAATATCTAATAATCTTGAAGAAAAAATATAGTACTATCCATTATACTTCGAAGAGCCATATTCACTCCCAGAATGAATACGTCCAATACCTTGGATTAAATCCAACTTCGTTTATTTTTCGGTTTCGGCAGGTGCTAGATACAGACTGAAATATTTTTCCGTTCAAGTGACGAATGGCCTATGTCTGTTTGGGTATTAAGTGGTGGAAGATATAAACATAGTTTAACAAAACAAAAAAAAAACACACTTATAAAGAATATCAGGTTGAAAAAGTTGGAAAGAATTTTAAAAATCAATATATGACAATAGTATATAAAACATACTAGTAGAACTGAGAAAGAAGCGTGGGGCGCTTGATATGATGTGGCACAAAGCGCCTCACGCCTATTTGCCGTGCTAAGTCATTCCATTATGAAATGTTAGACACTACTGAACAAGAATACCACTGCAGTTTACACGACGCCTGCGCGATCTGCAACTAAATGTCCACCACAAAGAGCACCTCTAAATGAATCACCCTTTATAATTAAATTCTTTCTTGGAATGGATTATGAATTCCGAACAAATTTGATACGTTTTTTTTGTATTCAGTACCTCTTTTTGCTTTTGTCTTTTTATTTTCAGATTCGATATGTGCAGCTCAAAGAGGTCTTTATGTTTATAAAAAGAAGACCACTCTTGATGAAAGAAGTCCCTCAAATATATTTGAGCATATTTTGTACACACAACAGTACTTATGCGGAAAGCCAGTTTGATAGTTTCATTGAGCCTAGGAAGAATCACAATTTTTGGAGATCTATCAAATATTGAACCTATTATTGGATAACTTGTTAGAGTGAGATCCAAAATTCCAAGAGAGTGCAGAGCTATTAACCACATAATTCTTCGGAAAATCGACGTCCTCATTCAACAGAAGCCGTTGTTCATCCATTAGCGGGACTAAACCTAATGAAAAATACATAATGTCATTGATCTTTCGCTCCAAAATGACTTCCAACGATCAATCATAGTTCATTAATTCAACAAAACGTATATAGAGTACAACAGATTCAAGGGTCCAGGGTTGAATGAGATTAATCAACCAGTCGGCATCCTATTGTTTTTTTAGAGCTACGGACGCCCCTGAACATACAGGACCTCTCATATTTCCGTAATAAAGCTGCATCCTCTTCTACTGCTACTAGTCTGTGTTGGTATTGATTATTTTCATGGCGGAAAGAGAAAGTGACGCTACTGCCGTAGACTGCATAATCATTCCCCTATTGGATAGCAGACTTGGGATATTGGAATTTGGACCCCTAGTCGGTATATCATCTCTCATTTCGTACCGACCATAGAACTCGAGGACCCGTCCGATGAAAATTCCATGTTTTCTTCGTTTCATTAAAATATCTTCAGTCGTAGCAATACTTGCAATAATTAAGCACAAATTTGAAATCGAGGGATCAAAAGGGACAGTTTCGAGCTAGACGAACTCAATTCAAACAGTAAAAAATTAATAGCAGAGTCGAATTGCTTTTAAGCAGGAAAAACATCCGCACGAATGATATTTTCATCCAGACCGCTGTATAAAAATGTGAAAAGGTTATGCAGTTATTCTGTGATGTTTATATGGGATTCGTATCACCACATTGCCGTTATACAGTGATGGGCAAATGTATGGAACCAAGTAAATATCTTTGGAATTATTATAGTTATCGAAATGAAATTTGGAAGATGGATACTGCAGTAGATTGCCTATTTATTTTCATATTTTTCTTAACAATTTTCAACTTCCTGTTTTAGCGGAAGTAATAGCATTTTTGAAATGTACAATGAAAGATTCTGTATATTTTAGTTTCTGATGAAACATTTTATTACGGGTACAAAAATATCGGGTTCGATATTTGTTATTTCAATACCTGCCGAAATATTAAGAGAAAAGTAACCGAAGAAAGGAAAAATTTAATGGTTTCTAGTAGTCCATGCAATTCATTGTAGAAGTGACAGTAGTAGCAAAGATTAACTTACAAAGATGGAGCACTCCGGCCTTTTTCTCGTCAACGATTCAATGACCTTGAGAATTCTATCGTTGAAAAAAGGGCGGGACTAATAATAAATTCAAATTTAAACCGCGAAACAATTCACCGGGTATTTCTGAAAATCATAGCAGATCCTTAATTGAATTGAATGGCATATTTTATATAACTTGTCTATGAATTCTTTTCCATCCATTCGAAAATTTTTTAAGATAGTGTGATATATGGAGTAAAAGTTATAGCTGATTTTGTATAGGAAATCTAGAATTTCATTCCGCACGGGTTTTCATATTTGGATTAAGCTTTTTCATAGCTCTGCAGAGAAGTCTGGTTTGTAGATAAAATGAGTGAAACCAAGCGAAGATGTTCAGTTGAGTAATGTTCGAATGTTTCGGGTGTGAGATTCTTTAGATTTCCCAGTTCAGATGACCCTCAACGAGCCTTGCAATGGAAATTGGCCTGCAGCGATGCGACAATTCTGAGGAAACAGGATTTGCAGTGATCACTTCGAACCTTATTTAATGACTGGCCGCTACTTAAATAAAACGGCTGATCCTACTTTGAACCTGTTTAAGAGACCAAAAAGCTTTGATATAGGTACACAAACCGATGGAATAGGAATCAATAAGGGAACTAAAACATGTTCCACAATAATGGTAAACTGCAATGTGCAAACATCACAAAACATGAAAGCCGCTGCCACTACATCTCCTCATCAACTGCTAATCCAAAAGCTGAGAACTATCCCTTTCCATCATCCTTGCTCAGTTTCCCTACAAATATATGCTAAATTTGTTTTTAAAAATCAGAATTTTTTACATAATGAAGTATGCGAATCAAAATTTACAGGGTGATGAATGTAACAAAAGGAAAAATAAAAAAATTAGAAACCTTAATACTAGTGCACCACAAATGATGTTAAGTTAATATTTCTCAGTGTTTTCTTCCAAAAGTTACCGTTCAACTGGATATCAAGTTCAGGGATCTGATCCCTTTGTATGTATGAATATTTTTATAGAATAGGAAATTGTTCTTTTATGTTCTGAGAATGCTCAAGATGGAACCGAGATAATTATATGACAAAGATAGATAATGCTGAAGAAAACTGGACTACAAATTTTTAATGAATTTCTTCAACTTTTGATGTAACTATATTAAATGAATTATAAAGAAAATATCCTTTTTATTTGTTGCTTTCTTGTTTTAGTCCATTATTTAGACATTCAATACATGAAAGTGAAATTATTGTCTGGAATTGGTAAAATATTTGATCAGCAAAATACACAAACTTTTATGATTACAATTATTCGTCAGCTTATTTTGTGTAACTTTGAAATTGGTGAAACAATTCATAAGACAGGAATTAACTTCTTCGTAAGAAGTTTGTCATCAATAATCAAAGGACTTCTAACTTGCAAACATAATATAATGGTTCCATTACAATTTTGATGAAAATATATTATACATTATTCTTACATTCTTGTATTAGGAAATACTTAAAAATTTTTAAGAAATGCTTATCAAACAATTTTCATCCACATATAATAAGATCAATTAAAAGAAAATTTCTTCTTCTCATACGATTTTGAAAAAGGATATTTCTTATTTGTTTGTTTACAAAACTGTAGTATTACTTGAACTATATGTGGGTAACATTACTATTTAATTCGTCCATTGTGTCAAATGATATTTTCTTGTGTCTTATGAATTCTCTCTAGTCTTCACACATATTCCACAGGAAATAAATGTTCTGTTATTGAACTCTTCCTCAAAGTTGTATGGCAATGACCTAAAATTTTAAAAGGTGTGAACTTTTACAATTTCCTCAGTTGAATTGTTGTAGCTTTAAATTATAAGATATTTTAGTAATAAATTAAAATAGATTGCAAATGATCAAAATACAAATTAACAGTGGAAATATTGATACTCACGAAATTGCGTATTGGTTCCTGAAGTAAATCGTTCAGAAACACTTGTGATGAAAGAAAAACGCTTCATTCACCCTCTTGTTTCTACTCTTTGGTAGTAGTGAAAATAAGTTATTAGTATTTGAATCTGAACGTGAAAGATTATATTGTTTTAATTTGATCGTGATATGAACGAATTAAGTGACAGAGAAAGAATAAGAATATTAATGATGATTGGGTATGGGGAGAGGAAAAGAACGCATCAAGAAGTTTTTTCAACATTGTTCATCCTAATGCAGAAATATACCGTTCAGTAGTGACGAAAACTTTGCAAAAGTACAATACAAGTGGAACAGTTAGCAATATACCAAAAAGTGGACGGTTAAAAAATGCAACTAATGAAGGTGTTGCTCTAAATATTGCTATATCTTTTGAAGAAAATCCTTACTTAATCACTACTGACCTCGCCAATATGCATGGAAATAGCCGTCGTTCAGTAGGAATAATATTAAAGCGAGACAATTATCATCCATAAAAAATTCGCCTCGTTCAAGAACCCTCCAAAGACGATTTCGACAGACGTTTTCGCGAAACGATGACGGATTTTTGTAACCGTGATAATGATTTTATAAGAAATATGGTGTTTTCAGACGAAGCAACATATTGTTTAAACGGTACAGTTAAGCGACATAATTGCCGCTACTGGTCACAAACTAATCCTCATTGGGTTCAAGAGGCTCATACACAACATCCGCGAAAACTTGAACGTTTGAGCCAGGGGGTGGGAACTGGCCTACTACAAAGGTGGTCACGTTTTTCTTCAACGAACGGCAGAGACATCTTTAGTTATTCCCAAAGCTCGGATCGGTAAATTAGGAATTCTCAGTGATCGGTAAAAACGAATTTTATCGGATCTCGGTCTTGATGTCTATGGCTACAGTGATAGTAATGTTAAAAGGTATGTGTATTTAAGTAGTGGTTTTGGATTAACTTATAACTCACTAAAAATGTACTGTGAATTAATATTTTCTGTAGCAATTTTATATTCGTGTAGTAATTTCTGATTAGTAAAAATTTGGGACAGTTTCTAACACTGTTTTCTTTCTAGGTTTTTCATTACACAAGTTGAGGGTGTCAGAAATGTTTGGTTGGAAAGAATCGGAAATCCATGTCTTCATTCATCCAAAAGCGTTATTTTCATAAAGCATTTTCATATGGATTGTATAGACCCACATGGAAAGGTGAAAAGATTTGCTCTACCAACACTTCATTTGCCAAGTAATTCATTCTACTCCCTATGATTACCATTTTTGTAATTTAATTAATCTTTCAGATTATGTAAGCCGCCCTCAAAATGATGACATATTTTTTCTACCATCCAGAACTCCTGAAGAAACTTTGAGGCAACAAGGTATTTATATATAAGTGAACTGCTCATGGTCATTGATTATAATTTTGGGTATTCCACTAATAGTGGGTTTCATAAAAATCATTTATCAGAAGATTCCTAGAATACTTCAACGGATATGTGAGATTTACCGTTGGAACGCCAAATCCATGGAACTTCAGAAAATTAGTGATAAGTTTATTGATTTTGCCATGAAATTCATTCTGTACTTTTATGACAGAACTATTAATAAAATTTTATCGGAAAAAAAAACAATAAGATCTTATGGCATTCAAAAAAGTATCTAAAAGAAAATATACTTTAAGAAATTGTTTATGTCATAAAAGTATAAATCTAATGCATTTCAGGCTTAAATTGATATATTTGTCACTAATATTCTAATTTATTCTTTTAATGTATTTTTCATAATTTGATGAGTAATTGTTGCATAATTATTGTTGGTTCGTTTATTCTTTCCCTCGATATTGAAATTTTTGTAAATTGATTATTTACTGCATTATATATATATATTTCCAAAGTTTATTTTTTGTTTATTTCCTTTCATCCTCTAAAGATTAGTATGTTCTTCGGTTTGAAGGGCAAATAGTCACAAATTTCTGATCAAATGATATTTTTTTATTGAAATTGTGACAATCTTCAGCAGATTAAAATAATGGTCATTTCAAATGTATTTGTTTTAAAATCCAATAAAAATATGGGATTCAACCTGCGCTTGCAGGGAATCCTATGATAACTCATATAAAATGCACGAGACGGAACGTTGTGTGAATGGAATCTGTAATCAACTAGGGAATAACTAAAGATGGCGCTGTAAGTTGAGCTCTCGAAATCGGGACCAAAATTCATGCCAGAGTTGCCTATCTATAGGTAGTCTATGGTTTGAGCCGGCATTTATAACAACAGAATCGTGAAACCCCTTTTATTCAGCTGTTAGACACAAATGATTTCGGCATTGAAGGTAAAAGGACAATTAACAATTATATATTTATTTGATGTTTAGGGATTCACTCATTGAAATTTTTTTATTTATGATCGAAAGATCATAGTCATTTCATTTCCAAAATTAAAATTTTAATTTAAATTTATATATGGTTTATCTTAAACTGTAAAGTTGATCGTTGTCAGTGTGATAACCATCATAATGTTTATATTTATATTCCAGACCAAATTCGATAAAAGGCATAGCCCCAAACGTCATTTGGAAATAAAATGGCTTCGATCATAAATAAAAAAATTTTATTAGCGAACCCCTAAACATCATATAAATATATAATTGAACAATTCATTGGGATAAATAAACTGAATAATTCGTACTTATGAATGACCTGCACGAAGTTCCGACCTTAATCCAGTGGGGTTATTTCAAGTCTAAGAATAATTTGCAAGAACTAGCTGCAGGAATAACTCCCGAGATACAGAGAATTCCACCAGAAGTAATAGCTAATGTTACTAGAGAATTTAAAAACCGACTTGCTACTGTCAAAAACTAAACGATGCTCAGTTTAAGCATTTAATACATTAAGCTTAGTTGAGTTTCAATATTTTGAAAATCATCAGTTTTAATTAATAATTATGATTAGTTATTTCTTTAATTGATATTAGATTTTCCTTTCTCCAGTTACTTTTCTGTTAAAATATCGGTAGGTATTGAAATAAAAAATTTCGCACCCAATATTTTTGTACTCATAATAGAATGTTTCATCAGGAACTTGAATAATATACATTGCAAATTTTTAAATGGACATTACGTCCGGTAAAACCGGAGGTTCAAAATTGAAAAAGAATATGAAACCAAATAGACAATCTACTGCAGTATCTATCTTTCAAATTTTATTTTAATATCTGTGATAATTCCAGAAATATTCACTTGGTCCCACACATTTGCCCATCACAGTATAACATTATATTACATTCCGTAACAATACAATACTTCATAACACTATGTGATTGTTACAAGACATACTTCAACATTTTGAAGCAAAATTGAACATTATTTTAAGTTCTTATAGAACGGCAAAGTGGGGTACTATTAACCTAGCAGTACTCGCTCCAACATTCAAATAAATTAAATGCGTAGTGTAAAGTGAAAGCCTGTAAATGTCCAAATTTGATTCAGCTTCAGTCTCATAGACCTAAACAGGTAATGACTTCTATACTTACAAACATTATTTAGGACCACAAAATGGAGTATGCGCCAGTTAATGTTTTCAAATAATGAGGATGAATTTACTGTACCTACATCTTTAAAGAGACAAGTAAACTCACCTTAATTGCTAATAACGAAATACATGCTCCTTGATCTCTAAAAGCGAAATAGACTCCTCTTTTCGTCACAGGAATACTTTTAACTTCGGTATTGATGTTCACCTCGCTGTTGGAGTTAAATCTACCTTCTCCTGCAGCTATACGACCTATAAAAAAAAGAAGGTCAACAAACCCTGTAAGTGAAAATGTGTCTACCAAATCTATCGAGGTACTACATCGGTCACATAGTCCCGGGCCTAACTAAAAAAAAATATTCAAATGGTTTTTCGAAAAAACCAACCTTCAGAAGAAATTTATCATTCATCGAGTTGAAGAGATATAACTTCGAAAAAGAAATGGTGCTCTTTCTCCACGACTATGCATCATGTCAGAAGTTAATAAAAAACAGTCGAAAAATGGTGAAATTTAGGTTTGGACTCTAGAAACTAGTAGCTCTTCACAGAACTCAAAAAGATGCTCCGTGGAAAGAGATTAGTCTAAGATGATGAAGTGATTGCCAAAACAGAATGTCACGGTTTTGAATTCCCGTGCCAGGATTTTTCTTTTTATTTAGCCTGATTGAAACTAAAACTGCCTCCGCCAATGGTTCCAGTGATATTCGAAGACCGCAAGTACGATCGCGATGTTTTTTTTTGTAATATTAATGCGCTGAAGATTATCGATAGATCGACAGATGTGAGATTTGATACGCACGTATTTCATTTATTGTTTGGCTTTTCCAGCGAAGATATTGAACGTTTTATACGGAGATAAAGTTGGAAAAGTTTTGTTTCAAATATTGAATTGTGCTCGTACCTTTCGTTTTACCTTACCTGGAGTACAAAACAATACGACTTTGTCGGATCTTTACAATCAAACAATCACAATTAGCCTGCCCAACATCCTGTAAGTACTTTCGAACGTTTGCCTTTTTTGTTTCTTTTTCTGAGGTTTCTTGTTTATTTATTGCAGAAGGCTTTTACCCATTACTATAACTTATAGTATTTGATGGTCAGTACTTCTCTCGGCTTGCGATTTTCATTGTATTTGTGTGCTGATTGCAAATTACCACCGTTTTTCGTTGATTACGTCACTGCCAGAGCACCTGTGGGCCATCAACCACTGAAAACCGTGGGGGCGAAGACAGTCATCCACCCACTTCTAAAATAATTCAGAAGAGTTTCCTGACGTCTGGGAATATCATTTTGTTGGAGAAGAGAGTGGTGATAACTCAGCTAACTCGAGGTCAGATAAATTCTCTTATAAGTATAATTGTTTTCGTTGGATAAAAATTCCATCCTGTATCAACCTTATTTAATTGACGATCAAGTATTTTGATCGCTCCTTTTTTTATTGTGTTTCAATTAGTGAACATTTGTAAGAACAATTTTATTGGAAACTGAGTATAACGTTATACGAGGGTACCGCAGAACAAAGATTTCCTTGTCATAGTTTATTAGAACAATACAGATCTCTTTTGTAATTGTTTTACACATCAAAGTTGGAATAGAGAGCATTAGACTATACATATTTTGCGTTTCAGTTGTTGAAGTTTACATTTTTTTGATGCTTCGTGGTTGGTATCAAATGGATCACTAAAGGAAAAGGACTACTTAAAATAACCAAGTGGCGCCCTTAAATGAAATAACAATAAATATTCATATATTGTGCAATTCCACCCCTGACTCTCCGACTGAATGGCATTCCTTTTTTTGTTTTTGTCACTTAAACTTTCAACTTAAGAAGCGTATTTAGAACACCTTATTTATTGATTTGTTTTAATGATTGTGAAGGGCTATTCGGGAAGTTTGTGACAAGAAGCATGTTTTGAAGGTCGCTATAATTTATTCAACACCCTTGGTATCAAAAAGCTAGGGAAACGCTAGAATGATTTTATCACTCTGAAAGGACATTTCATTGATAATTAAAAATCAATTTTGGCAAAAAATTTTCTTCTCCTACCTATCGATCAATGTGTTAAAAACCTACCCGGGAAAGTGTGGATAATTTTTCTCCAAGACAGAGCTCTGAAATTAACTGATAATAATTTTAACGAATTGTAACTTGTCAAAACTCAATTTATTTTTTTACTACTAATTCCAATTTACAAGGATACTACTTCGAATTGCAGTTGTTACTTGAGATTACGTTTCTAAAAAATCATTGTGAAGTTGTGAAAACTGTGACTACCAGTACTCAAAAGTGGACTAAGGATATGAAATTTCAATCTCTTTGAATCTGTCCTGATATTCTGATGTACTTCTGCCCCACGCCTGGTAACATAATATTGTATGCAAAATCAAATATTAAATTTCTATTTTTTTTTCTGAAAGCTATATTTTCGACATGCGCAGAACATTCGAACAATTCGAAAACCAAATAATAAAAAAACAACTCTGAATTGAATGATTTTCATTTATTTGAGACAGTTTATACTGAATAAAATTATTTCAATTTGTTCAATCAAACGATAAGAAAGAACCAAAATAATTCATGAGAAACTTCAGAACAAAACCAATCGATGATCTAGTTTCGTTGTAAACCTACACACCTGGACAGCAGTGGTCGATTATTACTCTAAAATTATAGCAGCATTAATTCCAGTATCCAGCTATAAATCTAACATTTGACGCATGCTTCAAGCTGAAATCCCGCGATCGTTCAGCTGCAATGCTGAAGGTCCTGTCGTTACAGAAAGAATCCAACAAGCGAAACCTATTGGTTCGATTTATTCTCATTTGCTTATTCAACCGATTTTTACTCTATCGCGCTAAAAATCAGAATGCCTTAATGTACCAGAACCGGTTTAGTTACTCGATGACCAGCATATAAAACTCAATGGTTGCTCCATCTAAACCCGGATAGTGACATAATTATTTTTCTATCCTACCACGGGAAAGACAGAGAGAACTGTCTAATTGACTGCCGCTCCGGTTAGAGTCAATTTTTCAACATTGACTATTGCAACGCTCTAGTGAGTGGGTATTACAGATTAATTCTGTTAAACTATTTGCATGACTCTACATTGACTTGATTCTGTCGCTGAATAAATTGTTTGTTCTTTGCATTTCGTGAAAGTGCTATTTTAGAAATAGCCAGAAATTTAACTCAAAAGATAGCATCCGTTAAGGTGAAATCGATAAAGATTTACAAAGTATTGAATATCCGCGCTACTCGTGTGAACTTTGTCCTACCATACAAGGGTTGCCTTTTGTATTTCGGGAGAATGGCCAATAACTTACAGATTCTTTACGTATGTACTTTTTTTAGATGTTCTGAAGAAGCAGTTGGAATACTGCAAAAGCTAAACATTTGCAATAAATAGTATAATTATTGAAAGACCAACAATCTCTGTTTACCAATTATAAATCAATTCTTTATAAACATTAATCGGAGATGAACTCCACACAATTTATATATATATATATATATATATTTTGGCACACTGAAAGTTCGTGAATTCTCATCCTCAGCACTAGACTGTCCACATAAAATACAAAAACGCATTATAAAAAATGGATAATCACTTTTCACACACTTTTATATAAAAATTCCGAATAACGCAATAATAGTATGTTATATACCGCGGGACTGAAGTAGTACATGTAATCCTGTAGGTAAAGTTTATGTTATATAATTTACCTGAAGGATTAAATGTACTTCAGTCGCAAGGTATATACGATACTTTTCGTACTTCCGGTATGATTTTATTAATTATTTCAATAATTTCAATTAGTTTTTTCTCTCTTCAACTCATTTAATAAACTGTCTTTAAAATAAGTTACCATAGTAACATTGCGTTGTGACAATTATAATTTAGAAACATTGTCATTACTAGTGTCATTGTAAAGAAACATTGTTATTGATAATTATTGGTATCATGAGTGAAGAAAGTGTATCTGATATTGATAAAAGAGCAGCCGAAGTAGGTGAAGAATTGTTACCACCGAAATCTAGAAAACTATACGATGCTTTTAAAAAGTGGTGCCGCTTAAAAAATGTGAGACAACCTACTGAAAATGCGCTGTTAGTCTACTTCAATGATAAATCAAAAGCGGTTTGTGCCTCAACTCTCTGGGCACATTACTCAATGCTGAAATCGGTTATTAACATTAGAGAAGATATTGATATAAGTAAATTTCCAAAATTATTAGCTTTTTTGAAGAGAAGAAATGAGGGATTTGAGCCAAAGAAGTCAAGAATTCTCACGTCTGAGCAGGTAGATCAGTTCTTACGGGAGGCTCCGGATGATAAATATTTAATGCTCAAGGTAAATTTGGAAATGTGTTTATATTCAGAAATTTTAAGAAATCAATTTTTTTGTAGGTTGCACTTATTTTGGGCGTTGCGAGAGCTTGTCGTGGAAAAGAGTTGGTTGATTTAGAAATCGACGATGTGAGAGATTTGGGCGATTCCTTCCTAATTGCGATTAGAAACACCAAAAATAAAATTGACCGGAATTTTGTGATCAAAAATTCAGAAAACAGTGCCATCAGTTTTGTGGCGATATTTCGAAAATATATGGCATTGCGAAAGACAGGGACACCTCATTCAAAATTTTTTGTTCAATACATCAACAAAGAATGTACTACGCGAGTAGTAGGAAAAAACATGTTTGGTACATTTCCAAGGCAAATAGCAGCTTTCTTGAAATTAGAAAATGAGACGTCTTATACTGTACATTGTTTTAGACGCACATCTGCTTCTTGTTAGCTGATTCGGGAGCAACAATAGACGTGCTGAAGAGACATGGAGGATGGAAATCCTCCAACGTGGCCGAGGGATATATTAAATCGTCTATTAAAAATAAACAAAAAATTTCAGATAAAATATTTGGTCAAGTCGCCGATTCGTCCACTATAGTTATGCTACAGTCCTCATTCTCGCTTCCTGTTTCCACAGGATCTTCGAAACAAACACCAGTTCGATATGATAAGGACCTATCTGTTACTCGTCAGTTACCTGCTGCATTAACCCAGGAAAGACTGGTCAATATGACGAACTGTCACAATATTAATTTGAATATTAACGTTGATTACCATTCTAATTAATTGTATTTTTCAATAAAATATCCCTTAAATTCGTTTGTTTGTGATTTAATCGTTCCGGGAGTTTCGTCAATATTTAATCCCGGAGGGATTAAATGTGACACTTTAGTACCTGTCACAAGGGAGTGAAGTTGTCACTTAGGGCCCGGAAGTACGAAAATAATTTATTCTAATCAGAAACTGACATTCGAATATAATGTTTGGATTTCAGAGCTCTATCATCAGTATTAGAGGAGATATAATTCTGATATCGCGTTTTTCCAATTTCCGCTAATAAATTGAAAACAAAAGAAGTTAGCCTGAAAAGAATACTACTCTTATTAGTTTTTCAGAAGAAGAACGAGAATGGGGATTCAAATTTTGTCTATCTTTTCTGGTTCGAAAGTGCTGAAACATCGAAATATGCCCACTCTGTACAATACACCTTTTAAGTTCTCCTTATATCTTCTCTCCCAATATAGTGATTCTTAACTTGATAGTCTGCACCCCTTTTTGTGCTTTCTCGTCCTCTTTTCCATGAACCCTATCAGAAAACGCTACAAATGTTCGTCTAAACTACAAGAACTCCATCTACACGTAAAACGCGAAATGCTATACGTCAAGTTCCTTTTGGTAAAGTTAGGCAGCGAAACCGAAAGAACAAGCTGAAGAGAACACCAAGTATAATCTCATTAGCTCTATCTGAAACTACTGAAAATTCCGTATTAGCTCTCACTTAAAACTCCCATCCGGCTACCACCCCTTCTCGTAACATAATGAATTTCTGCGAACTCTAGACATCTTAAAGGGGTGTTCTTACCAATTAGTTTGTAGCGTTCCGCGTCCCACGGTGGCGGCTCTCTGGTGGCGGCATCGAACTCATAGTAATGTAGACTGAAAGTTTCTTTGCAGGACAGCGCGTTGCCTGGAACAGAAAAGGAGCAAATTTCGTATCAGAAATTTGTAAGAGCAATCAAGAAATACTGATGTAATTTAATTAAATAACGCGTGTTTCAGACACTTTTTAGTTGTTTAGTGATCTTTCTAATATAAAAAAGTCTGAATTGTGTCCGAGGTGAGGAACTTGCAAATACTGAAGTATAAATGGTTCCACGAATGAATAAATTGAAAGAAGTTTTAAAGAATGAAAAAGAAGATGTGGTGTCATGGGGCGTCAGTAGGAACGAAGTTCCTTCGGCTAATGTAGAATCGACACAATTTGCAAAAGAAACATCGTGCTCAATTTTATGTATGTTTTCTTGAATAATTCAAGAAAACCTACATATTATAATTTGAAATCTGAAAATTGGGATTATGATATTGTTCAGAAGTTCTCTACAGAGCTAAAATATTTTCGAAGCCCAAAAACTTCCGGTTATACAGGGAGTGAAAATAAATTCGACGAAAAAAATGTTTTTCAAGTTTTCCATTCCTGGTATGATCGAGTATTCAATAATGAATACATTTCTGTTAAAACCATTGTATTAAATCGAATAGTTTTGAAAATATCCAGAAAAAACTGGAAAAGAAAGTCAAATATGTTCAGTCAGTAATATGTTCATTATTCTTATTTTAAATATCCTAAGCGTAAACCGTTTTTACAACATCGAAGACAAAGGATGTGAAAAGGTCATGCATCTTTTGGATTTAAAAAATATCATCACAGGGTGTTTCAAATTTTGTGTTGAAAATTGTGATCTTAAATTGACCATAACTTCTGTTTTTCAAATTAGAACCCAATTTTTTATAATTTTGTTGGATTCTGCGGTCAAAAATAATAATAGTATTCTCACATGATTATGCTCCTAAATTCAATAATTTCTGAGTTATCTGAGATTTTCTGGATTTATGTAGTACGTAGAGTCAAATTCATAAGGATACTCTGTGAGCATAGAAGATAAATCATCCCATTTATAATTCACAAGTGTCGGATAGGTCTTATTGTTAGTCGTTATGAAACTTTTTGATTTCACAAAATGAATCGTGGCTATTCTAATAATGAGATTTTGGATTTATTTCTTATATTGTAATTTTTCAATTGTATACGCAATTCACATTCAAATGCACTTAATGATATTGTTTATTTCAAATGATGGATGACACAAAATGTTGAGTATCCAATGAGAAGTATCCTCATTTTTTATTACAATTTCTTAAAAAAATGTTTCAAACTCCAAATTTTGGAATGTAAGAGCCCCTAAAGAATACAAAAAAAGGGCAGTTGATGAAATTAATATTTGGACTTATTTCGAAGCGAATAAGAATTCATCTCTTCAATAGGAAACACATTAAATAGATTCGCTACTTCAGTACACCGAATTATGAATATAAATAAATTATGATAATAAAAATAAAAATACGTTTCAAAACTCAAATTAACAAAATAAATGATCAGGTAAGATTCTCAATATGGTAACCATATTGTTCCACACACTTTCGAATACGTCTTGAAACACCTCGGTTAGTCGCTCGCTCAATTTCCTCCCCCTTTAGAGAGTGGAAATCATCCTCCACACGCCGTATCAAATCTTCTTTGCTTTCAATAGGAGATTCATAGACTATGTTTTTTATTTTACCCCATAAATAAAAATCTAAGGGAGTAAGATCGGGAGATCCTGGGGACCAAAATAGTGAAGAACGGCGTTCGATCTACCGATTACCAAACATTGCATTCAGTTCTTCAGACACGTCGTGCGAACTATGTGCCGGAGCCCCATCCAATTAATAATATGCGGTAGTCGACATACTCAACGACAGTTCATCCAAAAACTCAGAAACAAAATTTCTCAGGATTTCCAAAAATTTTTCTGTATTTAAATTTTCTTCATAAATGTAGTACCGCACTTTATTGTTCATCAAAAGAGCAAACACATTAAAACTAAATTTGTTCCGGAGGTTTCTTTGTCTTTTTCTATGAGGATTTTCACTTCTCCAAATGTGGCAATTATTTCTATTCAATAGTCCTTCATTATTGAATCTTGCTTCGTCTGTCCAAATGATCTTTTTCAAAAAATTTTCATCATTTCCAAGTTTTTCTAATATTCCTCTACAAAAATTCAACCTTTTTATGTAGTCACCTGGTTCTAATGCATGAACTTTCCCATATTTGTAGTCATGCATGTTGTGTTTTTTCAAAATTCGGTGCACTGAATTTCTGTCTAAATCGATTTCATGAGCTGCACTTCGAATAGATGCATTTTCATTCGCTTCGAAATAAGTCAAAACACTAATTTCATTTTCCTCATCAACTACCCTTCTTTTGTATTCTTTAGGGGCTCTTACACATCCAAAACTTTGAAAGTTTAAAACATATTTTCTAAAGATTTTCTCCGTCATGGAAGGTAAATGAGGATACTTCTCGTTTAAGGCCTGGCAGGTTCTACTAATAATTCTGTCACATTCACCATGTATATAAAATAGATCCAGAATTTCGTAATTAGATTAACGGTTCATTTTGTTAAATCGAGAAATGAAGATAACGAATAACAATAACACCTGACTTTTGTGAATTATTAACAGATAATTTATCTTCTATGGGTACAGAATGTTCCCATGGTTTCGAAAGAATATTCATTGAATTATTTTAGATGCAATCAATTTTACTCTACGTACACCATAAATCCAGAAAATCTCAAATAACTCAGAAATTATTGAATTTAGGAGCATAATCATGTGAGAAAACTGTCATTATTCTTGACCGCAGAATCCAACAAAATTATAAAAAAATAGGGTTCTAATTAGAAAAACAGAAGTTATGGCCAATTTAAGATCACAATTTTCAACACAAAATTCAAACATTACGATATAATGATGTGACAGAGGACATTTCAAGATATGTACAAAATATGAATTGAAAGAGTACCCACCAGGAAAAAGGCTGCAATCCCTGATGGTGAACTTGATCTCGATGTATATCCGATTTGCGATCCCTCTATCGATAAATGGCGTCCATAGCCAATTATTGACGTTATTGTAGGCAACATCGCACACAACGTAGGATCGCCAGTTGATCGCTTTCTGGAAATTGGTGAAGGATTCTTCCACCCACTGCAAAAAATAATGAAGAATTAGTGAATGTTGAAGAGCTTAAAAATCTATATAATGAAAAGGTTTGGAACAAGGAAAGTTGAAAAAATATAAGGTATAACATTGCGAAAATTAGGTGAATTGTGAATTGATAGCATAAATTCAATATTTTCTATGACTTAGCCAATAAACAGGGTGCCCACCGGAAGGTTGATAATTTTTGTTTATAATTTTTCATTTGATGATAGAGAATGGAACGTAAATTGATAAATGTTTTATTCAATGCCGGCTGTTATCTTCAACTTTTGAGCAGAAATTTCTTTAAAATCTCACATAGTTCATGCGATATTTCACTGATTTCAACACGGATATTCTGAGATGCTCAAGCGTTTATAGTTTGCTTGCATACCCCTTGTTTTTCAGATATCCCGACATAAAGTATGAACAGTCAAATCAGGCGATTGATTTCATGAAAATCTCGTAGATATAACATCCTAGAGGCATATGACGGTGGCGTTAATGATCTTTTGGAAGAAGCTCTGGTTCCACTGAATCATGAATAAAACAAAATGCAAATCCTTGTGCAAAATTGTGGCCAAATTTGCTCTTCAAACACCACAAGCTCTTGAGCACGGTGTCGAATCGAGGTTAATGGATTGTTTTGAACACTTCCACTTATCAGTCACTACACTATAAATAGTTCGACTTTTTGGCTCCCAAAAATGTCACGTAAATTTCTCATCGCTATAGTGGATTATGAACTGTGAAGACTAATGCTTACTTAGGTATTATTTATCAATAAAAAGATCGATACTGAATTATTCAAGTCTGGAGAAGTTTGAATTTTCATTAGATTCAATCAGAGACGTTGCCGTTATTACAGCAATTATACGCCTTGTTAATAAATTTCTAGCAGCAACTGCGAGATTCGGAGCCGTTTATATTTTTTAGACGCCATGTGTAAAGGCTGTTAACGAAACATATACTATTTTTCTGCCAACTATCTCAATAAATTTCCAGCTGGTGTAAAGAAAATCGATAAAGAATTCATCTTCATGAAAAACTCCCTTTAACCTGAGTATAATTTATCCGGTGCCCTCCGGAAAAAGATCAACCGCAAAGGTCATACGTCCAAAGGAAGTATGCCGCGGATTCTGTGCGGTGAAAAACTCTATGACTCTGAATTTATCTAATCTCCATGGCCTTCTGTCTTAATTAACGGAGACCTAACGGGTACATGTGCAATTAGGTTTCATGGGATTTAAACGTGCTTCATTCAGTTTATCTGCGGTCAGGATGCAATGATCGTTCTGGAGGTTCATAATATTGACTTTTTATTTCCATGCAGAGTTGAACGGATTCTTCATTTTGTTGAAGATTGTGCATCGATTTCTATACGTTATACAGGGATGAGGGAAGGTACGAAAGCAAGTAAATATCTTTAGATCGAGAAGGGCAATGTTTTACATTGAGCCTTTTTCAAGTTTACATGTTACAAATACAGTGACAATCATATCTAAAATGTATAACTGTCCAACAATTCATCTTAAAACTTAAAATTAAAATAATATTCATCATGTTGTGAACGCTGTCAATTAGAATTATTCTAATATTGGAAAACCTGTTATAACCAAAAAACTAATCGAATCACCGCAATTTGATACTACCTCTCTTACACTTGCCATCTGGATCACTCACATTAACTTGTAACCGAAAACGAACGGAAACTCGTACAACTCTAAGCCCTACACACTAACATCTTACTCCAAACTACTGACCTAGTGAACTGAACTCAGATAATCGAAGTGTAAACACTCGCAATGCAATTCTCATACACTCCCTCCCCAAGGGTATCTCGGCCGACCTAGTCTTTGAAAAATGAACAAGTCGTGGGTTGCTGTTTTGCTATTTACAGTTACTAAGAATGAATTTTTATGGTCAGAAAATCACAAAATTTATTCCATACAGTACGAATACACCTTTT
Source organism: Micraspis discolor (assembly GCA_030674115.1). Lineage (NCBI taxonomy): Eukaryota > Metazoa > Arthropoda > Insecta > Coleoptera > Coccinellidae > Micraspis > Micraspis discolor. The sequence continues at coordinate 1,612,930 of JARTUT010001311.1, read as the reverse complement.
TTTGAAATTGAAATAATATTCAAGTACTTATGAGTATTATGAGTAATAATCATTTGAGATTTGAGGGTAAAAATTCAATTATTAGCAGGATACGTGACAAAATTTTAAATACATAATGATTTCTCTTTCTATCTCAAATTTAGGATGAACATATGAAAATGTCGGATATTAAATTACAATTTTTAATTTGATATTTGTAATAAACATCGATATCAATTAAAAATTTCATCCGCCTGCCGTTTCACATAGGGACGGCCGACGGCCAAGGGTTCTCGGCCGACCTCGCAAGTGTCGCAGTCGAGGTATTGTAGAGTTCCATAATAGGAACTTCTAGCGACGTATGTGTTAGATGAAATCATAAACTGAAAGCTGTGGCTCCGCTTGGAATAAAAATTATTTGAGGTGTTTGACCGAAATAATGTGTACTTCGATGTGTTGAGTGGATATATGAGATATATAGAGGGCAGAGTAAAAGATACTAAGGGAATTTCTTGAGATTTAAATATTGCTATTAATTTTTCAAATAAGTTTCGATTAAAAAAATATTTATTTTCACCTTCTCTTTTTCGGTTGCGTTTGGGTCGGCCTGGCCAACCCTGACGAGCCGTCACTGACCTTGTGTATCGTAATTGGTTCTTATAAATTTGAAACTTTGTACACCCTTGAAATATACTGTTATTATTATTATCAATGTGTGGATTTCGGCATTCATTTTCTGACGAAAATCGGCCTAGTAGCGTGTAGACTAGACTTTCGCTAATTCCTTTCTTATCAGAAGTGTACAATTGAATTAATTTAAACTAGAATTTGACGCCTGCCAACAGTTAAGTAACAACTGGATTGCACTTGTCGATTTCAATCATTCTTAAAACGACAAAAATCAACTGAGATGATGCACTCTTGTACAAAGCTTCCCAAAAATCCAAGATGGCTAGTTTTCTAACTCGCGCACAACATAGCCTTGATCCACTGAGCTAATCGAAAAAAAATGATTTTAAGATGATTAGCCATAAAAATTCATAGTTGATGACGAGATATTGTTGATGATGGAGCTCGTGTTGAATGATTGTTTGGGCTATTACCATCATCTATTGTGGATGTAATGATTTCCGACGTTTCGATAGACATCTTCTATCTTTATCAAGGAGAAAAGTAAGAAACCTTTTGAAAATTATCAATTTTCAAAAAGTCAATTGACAGAAGTCATGAAAGAAAATGAACGATGTTATATACTCATCTGTGATATGATGATCTTTTTAAGTTGGATCGAACTATCGGCGTCCAAATTTCTGGCAGATCTATAGATGGAGCACTTATGGAATCTGGTGTTATTTTCATAAATGCTGCTTCTTTGATTTTTCTTCTTGCAAGTTTTTCTTCTTTGGATATTATTGATGCTTCATCCCACTTTATACGATGATTCTCATCTACAGCATGTTGGACCAACCTGGATTTGTCGCTGTCTAGTACTCGTAGAAGCTTCTGATTTTCTTTTATTCGTACATTCAGAGGGCGTTTAGTTTCTCCGATGTGAGATCTTCCGCACTCGCAAGGTAATTCATATATGCAGTTCTTTGTCCTTTGTGTCTCATTATTAGGCTTAACTTTTGTAAGTTTAGCTCTGATAGTGTCTTGAGTTTTGAATGCAGTCGTTATGTTGTATCTATTTCCAATTCTTCTCATTTTCTCCGACAAACCTTTTACATAAGGAATTACGGTTTTAATGGTCTGATTTATATCTGTTGGTCCAGGTTGACTTTCTCTTGTTCGTCTAGCTTTTTCTAATATCTTTTTGGGGTAGCCATTGCTTCTAAGAGTTTTCGAGATGTTATTAATTTCTTCATTTTGGTCTTCTTCAGTGCAACTAATATTTATTGCTCTATCAAATAAACATTTTGCTACTCCCAATTTAGTGTTCAGTTGGTGGTTTGAATCAAAATGTAGATATTGTCCTGTGTTCGTTGGCTTTTTATACACAGTGGTTCTTGGGATTCCATTTTGTTTATGTACGAGTACATCTAAGAATGGAAGTTGTCTGTCTTTCTCGATTTCAATTGTGAATTTAATTGATTCCTCTTGATTGTTAAAAAGAAAGACAGACAACTTCCATTCTTAGATGTACTCATACATAAACAAAATGGAATCCCAAGAACCACTGTGTATAAAAAGCCAACGAACACAGGACAATATCTACATTTTGATTCAAACCACAAACTGAACACTAAATTGGGAGTAGCAAAATGTTTATTTGATAGAGCAATAAATATTTGTTGCACTGAAGAAGACCAAAATGAAGAAATAAATAACATCTCGAAAACTCTTAGAAGCAATGGCTACCCCAAAAAGATATTAGAAAAAGCTAGACGAACAAGAGAAAGTCAACCTGAACCAACAGATATAAATCAGACCATTAAAACCGTAATTACTTATGTAAAAGGTTTGTCGGAGAAAATGAGAAGAATTGGAAATACATACAACATAACGACTTCATTCAAAACTCAAGACACTATCAGAGCTAAACTTACAAAAGTTAAGCCTAATAATGAGACACAAAGGACAAAGAACTGCATATATGAATTACCTTGCGAGTGCGGAAGATCTTACATCGGAGAAACTAAACGCCCTCTGAATGTACGAATAAAAGAACATCAGAAGCTTCTACGAGTACTAGACAGCGACAAATCCAGGTTGGTCCAACATGCTGTAGATGAGAATCATCGTATAAAATGGGATGAAGCATCAATAATATCCAAAGAAGAAAAACTTGCAAGAAAAAAAAATCAAAGAAGTAGCATTTATGAAAATAACACCTGATTCCATAAGTGCTCCATCTATAGATCTGCCAAAAATTTGGACGCCGATAGTTCGATCCAACTTAAAAAGATCATCATATCACAGATGAGTATATAACGTCGTTCATTTTCTTTCATGACTTCATTCAATTGACTTTTTGAAAATTGATAATTTTCAAAAGGTTTCTTACTTTTCTCCTTGATAAAGATAGAAGATGTCTATCGAAACGTCGGAAATCATTACATCCACAATAGATGATGGTAATAGCACAAACAATCATTCAACATAAAAATTCATATTCATATGAAGAAAAAGAAGTCTCAGAAATCTCCCTTGTGGCCAACCAAAATGAAGAAGTTCGTCTCCACACGTAAGTACTTCATCGTTAGAACTCCTTAGCTATCTACTCAAGAAATACAAGTGAAATGTCGTTGAACACCGTGAAGATCTGATTAATTCAATCCAACGCCTAAGATAGACCTACAAAAAGTCACACAGGCACCTCACCATGTATATTTCAGACAGATGACAAGTAGCTCAATGTCCAGCATCGAAATACCATCATTAAGAAAGTACTCATTTAGTAATTTCCCAACCGAAAACCTTTAAACTACAACGGCATCCCTCTTAATGCGCTAATAAAAATACCGTGCCTACTCTCGAGGTATTCCTCGGGAGGCTGACCGTGGACCCGCTGTTTTTCGAAAGAAGACTCAACGGGGCGCCGTCCGCTTTTACTGACCGACACTCGTAATTCCGTGGAGTTATTCCCTACGAACTGTCAGGTAGAAATGTCGACCGGGCCGGCGAATGTGAGGTTATGTACGCGTCCTGAAACATCGGACAAATGATGGGACGTACATTGAAACAGGGTCGGATTGTGGTGTATAATAAATGTGGAAGTGGAATAGTCAATTATAATCTGGTGAATTGTGGTCCAATGTCAACGCAGATACAGAAGAATTATATACAGGGGGTCAATTTGAAAAATTTCAATGCGAATATCTCTGAAACTAAAAAAGTTAGAGTGGCGCTATTCGTTATAAATACTGTACAGATTAGGGGAAAGCAAAACCGATATACTTTGGTTATTGGGCGAGACGCGCGTTCAATAAACCCCAACTCCAAAATTTTGAATGGCATTTCCCCTTTTGCGATACCGTAAATCAAAGGTCTTTTCAAGTAGTATTTTCCTGTAAGAAAATATTTCCTTAGTTTTTCAAATTGTCAAAAAAGAGAATATTATCGATTAAATAAACTTTGTTTTTATGGGGTAGATTTTAATTAAATTAGATGTTGAAAATGCATTCTAATTCGGGCTAAACAAGAGTCACTATTTTCAAATTTATTTTTAACATTCTGAAATACTTCTCTTGGAATAGATGCACAGTTTTTAACTTACCCCCAGAGAAAAAAAATCGAAGGGTGTTAGATCTGGTGATTGAATACATCGTGAGCATCCAATTAATCAAAAGTCACTTCATGAAAAAAATTCCTTTGAACCTACATATAAGACAGGAGAAATTCTTGAGCAAGTGAATACTACTAAAGAAGACCTTTAATTCAAGGTACATAAAAGAGGCAGTGCCATTATCATTTAAGGTTGGGTACGTGGGACTTGAGATGTAACTCATCCCATGGCGAAATAAAAGTGGTTACAGTTCCCTCTACCTGTATAACATTTGAACCAAGTAACGCTTTTCTAACTCATTTGAACTCCGAGATATTCGCATTGGGAATGATCAAATTGACACCCTGTATATACTCTGTGACAAAAAAGTATCCGGAAATTTGAAATAAAACCCAAAAATATTGAATTTTTTTAATATAAATTGAATTTCCATCAAAATATGCTCCATCTGAAACGATAGACATGTGCCAACGTTTTTTTACAATCAACATTTTTTATAAGCGCTTTCAGGGTACCCTTCAGCTACTTCTGCGAAATTTTTGGAATTACGTCTATGTCCTATGGAGTAAAATCTACTCACCCGGAGCGGTAATTTCAGTATGGATAAAAGATAAAAGTCACACAAAGCCAGATCAGGTGAATAAGGTGGCTGGTCGGTAGCATTTATCGAGTATTTGGTCTTTAAGTCGTAAATGATCGTGGCTCGATGAGATGGTTTGTTATCGTCATGTAAAATCCATGAATTGGTTTGCCATAAATTCGGACTTTTTAAGGCGAATATTTTCACGCAAACGTCAGGTTTGCCAGGTTTTCTCGGTTTCGGCTGTTTTTTTCCAACAATTCAGATGTCGTTTGTGTGTTTTATTCATAGACCCATGTCTCATCATAGGTAGTATGATCCGTCCAATGATTGAGGGATCAGAATTCGCACGATGCAGCATGTCTGCAGCTACCTGCATCCGGTTCAGATTAAAAAAAATTCACGTCTAACGACAACGCGCTGCAGGTCCCATTAGTTCACCGAAATCAAACGAGCGGTTTCAGGAGAGATGTTGAGATCATTTTCTTGAGCACAATTTTGTTGATTTTTTCGACATTATCGTTGGTTGAAAAGAACGGCGGTCGTCCTGAACGATCTTCGACGATCTCTCAACAATTTTTAAAGGCTTTGTACCATTCGTACACTTGGTTTTTCGATAAAATAGAGTCTCCATAAACCTTTTCCAGCATTCGCAGCGAGGCAGCACACGAAATTGTGAGGTCGACTGGTTTCTATAGCTATCGCAAACAAACTAGTTGAAGGATAGTAATTACGGACAGTCCCACCAACATACAGAAACTTTACATACTTAGAAAAACTCAACCCCGGCAATTTAAATGAGATTTTCCGGATACTTTTCTGTCTGAGTGTAAAGATAATCAATAGTTGATTCTGTTTTCATTTTATTTCAACGTCTTCAGAAGCTGGATCCGTTCATTATGATGATCATATTATCACTAGAAGATGAAAAAGTTTATCCTGCATTGAAGATATAGAAACAATCTTCGGAACTTTGGTAGCCGGAAAAAAGATGTAAGAATTTCTCTGAATCCCAAGAGTCCATCCCTGTTTTAACCGTAGTCCTACACGTTTTAGGATGAATGCTTTGGGGTCACTGGATGCAAGATGGCATACTGCATTGTTTATGGATGCTTTGCATTAACCAGCGCTCGAAAACAATATTGAAATTCGGGATATGTTTACATTCATGTCAAGAAATCTCGAATGGATGTGTTGTTTCGACTTCCAAATTAATTGGTTTTATGCGGACCTTCTTTCACCCGTGGACAATCGGCGAATGGCATCTGCATCTCGAATTCAATGGTTCAATGAGTTCTTGGGAATTTCGGTTGCCATTGGTATTTTTTAATTTGAATTTTGAAAAATCTGGTTATTAGCTACTAATAAAGAGTTAATCATTTCTGTAACAACGATTATTATTGCGCCGTCAACAAGGGGGTAATCAATCCTTATCAAATGAATTAGTTTGATAGAGTATAAGAAACTTTAGTGATGTGTTACAAAAGAAAAGTTCTTCTGCCAGTGAAACCATAGATCAGAAACATTATTTTAATTTGTCCTTGTACAAAAAATCAGTAGTCATTAAAAATTGAAGTATATTTGAAATATTTGACTCTTCATCTTGTATGAGTACGTCTTAGCTTAGTCTGTTTCAAGCATAAAAAGGTGCAGGTGGGCAAAAGTGCCATAGTGCCACCCTTCAAGAGACCCTACAGTAACTTATATCCATCAAGATCATAATTTATACTAACCTTTAATCTCATCCGTTCTTATTTTGATATTTATTATTTGCTTTTCACCAAAACGATATAATCCAATTTTTATTAAGTTAAGAGGTTTACAAGTTGCCCAATTGTGTAGCGTCAAACTGGACCCTTCAGTTTCCCCACCTCTAATCATATTTTTCACCAGCACGATCACTCCTTCATCGGAGTAACAACATTTCTTTGACTTGACATTCGCTGACAGACAGATAACGGTTGTGGAATACGAAACGTGCTCCGAACTTTCAATTATTGAAGTCTGTGGATGGAGAAGGTTTATGACGGTTCGGTAAGAAATTGCAACGTGGGCAAGGGTAATGCAACTCTCTTCCGAATCTGAGAGGAGTTAAAGACAACTTCTTCATTATGTGAATGATGTACAGTAAATATTTATTTTATCATATTCAACTCAATCATTTGGTAACAGTCATTTCTATGTAATTGACAAAAATTTCAACATCCATATTTATAACGATTCGTCATAACAGAATACGTTATGGGAGATAACAGATTAGTAGCATACCACAGCTATGGGCTTTGAATTCGGAAAACGAATCTCATGTCCACTTTTACTCCAACGAAAATTCGCTGCTGAAATATACATTATCTCTTTTGTGGAAACCACGCACAGCCCGCCGAAAGAAATTCCCATTTTCCTTCGGGCGTTGAAGAATCTTAATGACAGCTGAGTCGGCCCCGAAGTAAATCCGAATAAGTCCCGGAATGGAAGTCATTGGAAAGAGTGGAAGAGAACGGCAGAAGTAATAATTCTCTCAAGTCAATCGAAAATGTAAACATAAATTGGAAATTATTCAAATATTGACCTGATTCCGCTGATGAAATGGGTCTCCGGGCCACGTGATATATTTTCAATCAGGCCCAGAGAAACAATATAAATCTCTCCTTTCCCCACGGGGGAGAATGAGGTTTTTCAACCGATAAAGAAAGGGCACAAATGCGAATCTTAAATAGGATATTATTGGTTTACCCGTTTTTCGACTCGGTCATTAAATTCATATTTTGAATCCTGTTGAATAAATAGTGATTTTGATCAGTTATCTCAAAATAGGATAAAAACAGATTCTTATAAAAAGTAACACGTCTGTTCACAAGCCCTGGGCCTCGATACTGAAATAACATCATTCCAATTCTGACAAATGAAGTGACACTTTGAAAAAATCATCCACGCGACGTTTTACTTTTCTTAACTAAAAATAGTCAAATATTTCGCAACTGGCGCTACTGATTACGAAAAATACAAAACCAATGTGAAATATAATGAATGTACAGGGTTACGATTAAGTAATGCACAAAATTCATAAAACATACAACGATCACTTTTGAAAAAATGCAAAATTTTTATATTCCGCATCTCTTGAAATAAGTTACAAAAATAACAAGTCAAATTTGTCAAAGTTATGACGTCATCAACATATTTTTTTAATGGGAATCTAAGATTTGTATTACATTATGTGATAAAGCTTGTTTTTTTATACTAGGGAAAAATACTTGCAGTAGAGCTAACATAAAAAAACGAGAAAATTAATAAAAAACGAAATAAACGTAAGTTTAATAATAACTTTTCAATTAACTAAACAGTCCATTAAACCAACACTATTTCTTATAGGAATTGTTCAAAGTGTGTCCCGTTTACTAACTAACATAGGCCAAGACGATGGTAGACCGCATTTACAGTTTTCGATCATCTGCGGAGTTATAAGCGTCATTTCGTGTCTAATTCGTTCCATTAAGTCTTCTAAATTGTCTGGCCGGTTAATGTAGACCGAATTTTCAAATGTCCCCACAGAAAAAATCAAGGGGGTAAGATCAGGTGACCTAGGTGGCCAGTCCAGTGGTCCACGTCTTCCAATCCACCGTCCTTCAAACTGGTTATCCAGAAACCTTCGAACAGTAAGACCATAATCTGGTGGTGCGCCATCTTGTTGGAACCAAATACTTGGATCCAAGTTTTCCCCATTATTTGGATCCGAAAATACCGGAAGCACTGCCATACGAAGATGTTCCAAATATCGTTCAGCTGTTAAATTCCCGCGAAAGTAATAAGGACCAATGAATCTTCCCCTGACGATTCCTACCCAAACATTAATTTTTTGGAGGCGCAGGGTGTGTTTTGTCTGCATCCAGTGGGGATTTTCCCGAGCCCAGTAGCGACAATTGTGTCGATTTACAGAACCACTTAGATAAAACGTTGCCTCATAGGAAAATACTACACTATTAAGAAAATTTGGATTTTCGTCACAATTCCGCATGAAGATTTCACAAAATTCCAAACGTCTGTCCGGATCATCTTCTGCGAGTTCCTGAACAAGTTGAACTTTGTACGGGTGTAGCATTTCTTTTTAACATCTTTACTACAAACGACTAACATTTTCTTGAAAGGCAATTTCTGTTATAGTTGTGTGAGGGTTGTCTTTTACTGACAGCAAAATATCTAACTTTACATCGTCGCTTATTCCTGGTCGTCCAGATTTTGGAGCATCCTCACGCTCTCCGTTGCATTAAATTTTGCAACAATTCTGCTTACTGTGCTTCTAGCAATTGGAGGTCTTTCCAAATGTATTGCGTTGAATGAATGCTTCTTCATGACTTCGAAGGCGATTGCCGTAACCTATCATCATTAGAATTTCTATCCTTTTTATTTTGTTTAAACGAGCCATAATAATAAAACTGGTGTCACACTAATTGTACGACTGATACTGACACCGTTATTTTAGTAAATCAATCGAAAAAATTGATAAGAACAGATATTCTTACTTGATAAGTCTAAGTTTGATCTATTTTTATAAGTGGTTTTGTTATTTCGTTTTTATTCATTTTCTCGTTTTTTTCTTATGTTAGCCCTACTGCAACTATTTTTCCCTAGTGTTAAAAATACAAGCTTTATCACATAATGTAATAAAAATCTTAGCTTACCATTAAAAAATATGTTGATGGCGTCATAACTTTGACAAATTTGACTTGTTATTTTGGTAACTTATGTCAAGAGATGCGGAATATAAAACACCGTTTAAAGTGTTTTTGCATTTTTTAAAAAGTGATCGTTGTAGGATAATGAATTTTGTGCATTACTTTATCATAACCCTGTATAGTAAGTCATTAATATTGATATATCGGGTTTTCCAATGGGGACTTGACAACTTTGAATTTAATTTATGACTTAGACCAATCATCGACCTGTCAATGTCAATTTATTCAGTAAAGTGAACATTTTCGTTTATAGTGGAGTACACAAACGACCAACGTTTGCAAGTTATAAAAATTTACTACCGAAATTCGGAGTCAGTGACCGCAACTGTAAGAGCCTTAACTCCAGTGAGACAAAGGTCCGATCGCAGTAACGAAAACATCGCTGCTGTTCGGGCCTCCGTAGCCGACGACCCAATTTCACGGCGTTCTCAAGAATTGGGCATCCGTCAGACCACTCTATGGCGAATTTTCCGTAAGGATCTCGGTGTACACCCGTACAAGAACAAATTGACTCGAGAATCGAAGACGTTGGACCTTTTGAAGTGACGTAGTACACTCCGATTTGGGTCTGGGAAAAGCTGAGCGCCAATTGATATTGCAAGATCGTCATATGACCTAATGTGAGATTAAGACAACCTTAGGCATTAGTGGGACTAGCATACATTAACATTTGACCGTCAAAAAAGGCTTGTTTCGATTGGTTCGAAAGCATACGATCGCGGTGCTTCGAAGAACGTCTGTGACATAGTGACAGGTGATGAAACGTGGATTTAGGCGTATCAAGTAAACATCAGTCGACTGAATGGGTGTTAAAAGATGAGCCAAATCCAACAAAAGTTGCTCGCGTACGATGTACCTCCAAGCAAAAGGTCCCCTGTATTTTCTGGAAAATTTAACATGTCGTTATCGTACCACTAGAAAAACGCAAAACAGATCAACATTTTTATAGATACCCTGTATCCATCCCCTAATCCTTTAGCGTAGTTCATTCTCGAACCAACCCCGAATCGGAAAGTTTCCCAAAATGGACAAAAATACCCTGTAAAAACCACAACGAAAGGCAAATCACCAGCTTATTTCGCTAAATATCTCGTTACCCAGGCAACGAACTCATTTTTCCGCCCCTCTTCGTCTACGTATCTTTTTTTACGGGCCAAAGTCATGAATTTTTATTGGATCATCGGGATTATTTAAATATCTCTCTTGTTATTGTCGTGCACTGCTTTCCGACCAACCAAAAAGACGGGGGTGGCCGATTTTTTTCAGTAAGAGAAATTATTTCATTGCGTCAATCCATCCATATACAGATTAACATTTCAATAATCTGCCTTTTCTTCCTTATCGCAAAGCGGCTGAAGGTTGAATTAAGCCGATTAAAGCCATCAGTTAGATTCGGAGGTAGCTGGGAGACTGCCAGCTGAATACGCACTCTTTGGATTGTTCTGCTGATAGATTTTTCCCCCGTACAGGCTTGAACAGATGTTTTTCTACGATTGACACCTTATGACTTTAATAAAAATTGAAGACTACAGATCCGAAAGAAATAATATAAAATAATATATATATATACATATTCCTTGGAACTTTTGGCTTACAAAACGAATTTTAGTTGCAGTTGGTGACGGGGCGCCATACAATTCCTGGTATGACAATGAAGCCTAGGGAAAAAACCCTAGTAAAAAAAACCAAATAATAAATAATAACGAATATGACACTTGAATCCAATCAAAAATTTTCTATCCCTCTTAAGAGTTCCATGCACTCAGTTTTAATAACAGCAATTCAATACTTTTAAGCTTGGATAAAATAAACAAAAAATAAGACGGGATTTCCCGTTAACGCCATTAAAAATTTGAATAATTGAAACCTAAACACCCTTTGATCCACCACCCTCCATCAAGGTACACAATACCATTGACTATAAGCACGGCGTTTAATCAAACTGTCGACGCGTCTTATCCAGAACCGTCAAGTGGAGCTCTCCCATTTGACCCCCTTAGCAGTTCGCTAAGCTGTATGATGAAACTACTAAATATTAACAGCCCTTAATGGGCTATTCCTACCCATGAGGAAATAACCGTTTGGACCTCCCACCCCTCCGCATCCAAACACACAACAACGGAAATTAGGGTCAACTGAATTGTATTTAAATGAAATGAATCCACGCAAATTGGGGATGATACAAAGGGTTGATGGGCGATGGCTCCTTTTACGATTATTTCGCGAATGGTTTACATTCTGATGGCGGTACGGCTGTAAAGATCCCAAGGGCGATGGGGGGTTAGAGGGATGAAGAATCGAGTTGGATGAGTTTAATTGGAGATCTCCGAGTGATGGAGTCAAATAATCTGAATCAAGAATTAATTTTATGCCCATAGCTTCTGTTGTTGACGAAAAATTCTTGATTATGGAACTGGTGTAGAATTACGATTTGGGCAATAACCATCATCTACTATTGTTCTAGCTACCAACGTTTCGATAGACATCTTCTATGGTTTACAAGGCAAAAAATTAGCTTTGAAAAAAGCTGACAATATTTGAACCTTCTTCAATTTCCATTTGGTCTCAATTCTGAGACTAGATCAAATTTGTCCTGATCTGTGGTTTAAAAACTTCTACAAGTTACTCAGCTATTTTCATAAATGTTGCATCCTTGATTGTAGGTTTCTGGTGAGTTTCTCTTCATTGGATATGATTGATCAGCTTGAACCCCGTGATGATTCAATACAACCTGATATGGGACAAACCATGTAAAGTGGCATTTCTTATGTGAAAGAAATATAAAAAAACAATTAGAAGAAAAATCAAAGAGGCAGCATTCATGAATATCATTCTCAATCTCATAAGTACACCATCAATTGAGTTGCCGTAAGTTTCAAACCAAGATAAAAACCAATTTGAGCAAGTTTTCGCATTTCTGTCGAACAATTGGCCTCCGAACTTCCCAAGTAATTTGAAGAAGTCTTCAAACCATAGATAAGTGGTAATTTTATCTAGAAATTCTGACCCTATGGTTTCATTTATATTTCAATTGGATCGTATAAAAATAGTAAAATTCCATCCACCAAAGCTGTTATGAATATTTCGGCAATCTCTTATATGCGATCAATCCTCGTATCGAATTTTTTTTTCATTTCCGCTGTAATTACTGCCCATATCCTGTGTCCAGAAATTAAATTCCGGTGTACATAAGCGGCACTTTTCGGCATGCGAACAAAGCGGACGCGTCTCCCCCAACAAACGTTTCAAGGATTAAAATTTTCGCAGTGGCGAAGGCAGATGGTGCCGTGGAAATTTGTAGATTACGGACTCGGCTCAGCAGGATTATTTTTGCATTTGGAAAGCAGTTTTAGGTGTATCATTTAGAATTCCGACATTATGAAGACGGGATTGGAATTTGGAAATTCCGCAATCGTCTAAGTACTGTAGCAACGGAGGTAGGTATTTTGATGTGGCCCTATTGCTTTGAACTTTTGCTCCGAAGTGATTCTTGATCAACTACAGGATTAGTCCGTCATGTTGGTATTCTGTGGTTTCACAGATATTTTGAGTCAAAAATCTTGTGTTGATTATAAGAATTTTTGAGATTTTTAGTTTTTTTCATTGTTTTGTGCCTAAATCTTTTTAGCATCCAGAATAGAAATCGTATATGAAAATCTCCTTTCGCCCAATATTCCTGCAATCTTTGAAAAAAGGATGTGATTGGTTTTACCAAGATATCTGAAAAATGTCAACTTATTGATTGCGAGAGACTTGTTCATTTGATGAACCTTCTTAACGATTAGCTTCATCTAAATAAGTCTATCAATTTTGATATTCAATTGCTTCTTTATGGAAAAAACAACGTTCAAGCCCAAGCTTGTCTCGAAAAATTATATCCGATTTCTGCCCCATCGAAAACAACCAATTTTTGAACTTGCCCATGAAAAAGAAGGGAATAGTTTCAGAGAAGAAATTTTTTGGCGTATTTTTCCGAGCTGAATGAGGTACCGAAATCCAATGCCCTATGGTTGCGATACTAGATGGCGAAATGTTTAATTAAAATGAAACAAAACCTGGACATAACAAGTTTCATAAATTGGCATCGTTCCAAATAAGCAAAATGTTCGTTTGTCGACCACAGAAAGTTCAGATCTTTACCAAAAAAGACATATCCAAGTTCAAGATCCTTTGTTATATCTGAAGACATAAATATTGGGACCTTTTTGAAGCTCCATAGAAAGTACACCACGCACAATCATTATTTCATTGATCCCAATTTATCAATTTCTCGACGTTCTCAACAACTGGGGTAATCCCAAAGTACCACATGGCGAATTTTGCACACAGCCAATGAGACGGTCAAGTTATTGCAAACCAATTAGCTGATCGCATAATACAGATAGTGTGTTTAGACACCACTGAATTATTTTGTAGGGTTATCTTAAGGACAGATTCTATACAGAATACGGAGCCAATCGAATCGATTGCTGCCTTGAAACTCAAAATCTGTTATGGGATAGCCGAAATAGACCTAACATTTTGCTAAAAAGTGATTAAAAATTTTTATTTTGTTTTAAAAAACAAATTTCTTGTTGAAAGACTCTCTACATCGAACATGGAAGTTGATTATCTATCTCGATTTCCATTGTGAATTCAATAGACTCTTTTTCATTGTGAAGATGTTGAAGGAATCCATTTATAGTGTTCATTCCATCATCATGGTCTGTCACAGAAAACGTAAGTCACAAAATATTACTTCTGATATACGTCATCTTCATAAAAAACGTCATTAGAATTCACCTCGTCTCCTTTTACTACCCCACGATTGCCGTAAAGAGAAAAATGTAAATTGTTTCCTCTGATCTACAAATCCATTTATGTCTTACGGTCATATAAGTACGAATCGGACTCTTTCCCCTATCCTCTCCGCCATTGCCGAATTCGTTTTTTACGTGCTCCGCGTACCGAACTTCTATCTACAGGGGAGGCGGTTGGTTTTGCCTAGGTGCAAGGCAAGATCCCTGCCTGGCGGCATTCAATTCGGATGGCAGGCCCGCGTGTATATTCTAGAAGATTAGCACTTTGTGCAGCCCTCTACGATCGTTAGGAGGTGGGGCAGGATTGTGGGTTTTGGATGGAGAGAGCAAAATAGTGGGTATTAATTGAGGGATGAATTGGGGTGCTGTTCAGATGCAAATCAGGTGTGTGTGTGTGAATGTAAAACGAAAACCGAATGCAGTATCCTTTTGATGAGTTGGTTGACTAATTTCGGGGTGGATCGAATGAGAAAAGGGGACTGATGTTGAATTGGAATGGTTTTTAATGGAAAAGAAACAAATTCGTTGTGTGAAACTAATTTAATCGACCGTCATGATGTTTTGTTTTCAATGTGAAAAAAAATACAAAGAAAAACTGCGAAATCTCACGAAAACATTTTAACGAAATTAAATATATTTCGGAGCGATAACCAAAATCATTATTTGTTGAATATAAGAAAATAATCAGGTATACCGGTAAGAAATGAGCGTTTGTTTGTGAAAATAAAACACTAATTATTAATGGGAAAGTAAAAACATTTCATTCAAAGTATTGGCCATTGCATTCTACACATTTTGACCGCCTTTCTGCCAATTTGTGGTTACCACGCCGATAAAATTGTTCGTCTTTTAAAGTAAACCAACCAGGCACCAAATTTTCGAATTGTATATCATTTGTTATACAGGGTGGCCATTTGAAAACGAAACAGACGAGAGAAATTACACGAAATAAATTTTTTCTATAAAAATGCTCGGACAGGTCGATTTCTGTTTCGAGGGGGACAACTTAAGTTGTAGCTTACGGACGCATAGCGCTTCAACCCTTGCTACTACAACCCTCACCCCCAAATTTTGAATAGGGAAGATGTGGTGAGTGTTACCTCATTTGAAAGGTATTTTTATACTGATATCAGCACAGTAATTGTTTTTCCATTTTATGCATTACTTCTCGAAATATTCTTAACTAAGTATTTGAAAATGAAGTGGTGTTTTCATGGCACTTGTAGTGTTTTTTTGTGAATAATCGACATTTTGATCTTCAAAACAACCATGACTGTGGCTTCCTTCCTCCAATCTACTGACATAGAAATCTTCAATCAAGATGTCGAACAAACAAAGCGTATTTCGAAGGAGCTCAATCTTGCTGAAACTCAATCTAAATTATCTTCGATATAATTTGCTGTATTTCCAATAACATGCGGTAACACTTGATCGATAGAAATCTCCAAAAAGTCCAAATACGTACATATCTCTAATCAGATTACCAGGTAAGAAAATCAAATCATTAATGATGCCACAGAAATATTCCAGTTCCAATTCGTGAAACGATTTCCGACTTAATTATGAAGTGTTTTCTCAGTTGGCTTCAATATGTTTTTATTTTGTTGATTATTGAATTCTTAACGTTTTCAAAAAAATGAGAATCGATAATTTTTTATTTATTACGAACAGATCATTGAGTTGGCTTACTGGTTCTTTGACATGTGAATTATTCTTAGTTTTGAATCGAGACTTGTATGTGTTCTAATTCATTGTTCGACATGGTTTATTCAATTGCAGAGCGGGTGGAAATAATTTCACTTTTTTTTGCAAACAATCAATGTGCGAATAGAACCGCAGAATTCTTCAATCAACATGTTAATAGGAAGTATGTTTTGGAATTAGTTTTAAAGTTTCAAGAAACCGGGTCCGTGGCTAATAAAAAATGTAACATGGAAAGAAATGAAGCAGCTGAAGTAGCTGTTCTAGCTAGCACATGAATCTGGTTTTACGCGAACTCGAATTGCAAATATTTTGAAGCATCATAAATTCCATCCTTTCAAAATCCATCTTTCACACGCACTAAACGAAGATGATTTTGACCCTCGTGTTGAATTTTGTTATACAATGAGTGAACGAGTAACTGCTAATCCCAATTACCTGTACAATGTTTGGGCTGGAATATTTTGGTGACAACATTGTCGGCCCGTTCATTTTACCTGTTAATCTTACTGGAGATATGTATTTGGACTTATTGGAAAATCACATTGATCCAATTTTGACGGAAATTATTGAAAACAATGCTGGAAATTATGTAGAAGATCAGATTGTGTTTCAGCAGGATGGAGCTCCTCCACACTACGCCTTACCAGTTCGAGAATATCTGGATCAAAGATTTCCAAATCGGTGGATTGGAAGAAGGGGTCCCACTGAATGGCCAGCCAGATCGCCAGATCTCTCACCACTAGATTTCTTTCTTTGGGGCCACTTGAAGAGTAAAATTTGTGTGAAATGTGTGTCCCATCGATGAAAACAAATCGTAGTCGGAAAGATGTTAAACTGTAAACAATAAAATACACAACCTAAACCGCCCCTGATAAACTAAGGAAGCTAATTTTTTTAAGGACAGTAATTTGAGAGATCCTTACTACTTTTCATTGTATTAAATTTTCATTAAATTATATTTAGTATTTTAAAAGTTACTCAAGAAAAATTCATTACCAGTGGCTTTCTTTAGGAGACCGTACCTCTGGAGGGAGGACCACTAGGAAAAAAAATATGGGACCAAATGAAAGGTGGCATTCAATAGAAACAGATACATTGGATTCCTAAAAGCGTATTCATTTATTTTGTATATTTGTATATTTTGTATTCATTTGGACTTTTTTGTTTGAAAAATTAGTTCAAAATTTTCAAAAAAGTTTGGTATACTTCTCTTTTTCAACATTATTCAAAAAATGTTCGAATTTCGAGTCGTTCGGTCCAGAAGTTATTGAGGATATCAAATTTCAAATACTCAAAACTGCTTAATCATTCGACAGATTTGACGCAATAATGAATCAGATCGAGATATTTGGACAACAAATCTATTCTGAAAACATGGAAACCTAATCTTAACTCCTTCGGATGATGAAGAGTATATGGCCGAACGTCCTGATATACTCAAATTTGACACCGGATTCTTGATCGAGAAGTTGAACCCAATCGATTGAGACCAATATCAGCTCGATAATCGAAAATCACAGAAATTCGGCCGAAAAGAAAGCACGCTGTTTTACTAGGTTTTAAACTAGAAAAAGTGCGCAAAAACGATCATGGTTTTGCTTTGTATCCGATTGACATATCCGACAACGTTGCAACGGAATGCACCCACCTTCTTTTGATGAGAAAGTAAGTTCCGTAACGATCCCAAACGAAAACCGAGTGGCTGCTCTGAAGAGGCGCAATTTCAACGAAACCCTCTTTCTAATTGAATTCCATTCAACGCGAAGAACTCCTACGACGGTAGAAGAATTCCAGGACGTCTGAAAGTATTCAACAGATAAGCGGAAAATACGTTCAACTCCAGGACCAGACGGTCTTACACTGCGGCAAAAAAAGATGAAAAATTTATCATCCGTCCTAATTTATGTTTCTTATCTTTGGCTAATTCCTTGGGAGCCAGAGGCGCGGCGTGGAGAGGTAGATGGTACGCTTTCCAGAGGGAAATTTGAGATGACTTTTTCAAGAGGAGATGGAAAATTATAATTCAAGTTCTTGTAGGAAAGAAAAGGATGAACTTATTCGGTACAATGTGTTGATTGAAGTTCTGTGGGATCAGGTGACATCAAATATCAGTCAAAAAAACTGAGATACTACATCGGTAGAACAATACTGTGCCTGATAGATTCACATAACTTTTTGAAAATGATAACCACCAAAAGATTACTTGCTTTATTGTTCATCTACAGAGGTTTAATTGACGATAGTTTCGTGATTTTTGAAAACAATGAATTCTGTTTATAGTGCGAACAAAAAAACATTACTCATTTGAACGAAAAAGAGAATGAATAAATCGACCTTGTGGAGAGTTCATTCGATGTCAAGAAACCGAATTGTTCTTGAAGAGAAAAAGTGACATTGTGAAGGTTACCAGCCTTGAAATTCAAACTTTTTTAGCAGAAAAAACATTGCTCATTATCTGAAAGGAACGCTCGATGAGGAATATCTAATGAAAAAGGTAGTATTGATCGTTGCAGTTGCTGGAGCTTGCCGAATAGGTGAATTAAATTTTCTTCATGTGTTTGTTAATTTTATTTGTTGAAGTAATCATTTCCAATACAATGACGGATATACGTCGAAAATTTGCTATAACCGCTGGACCTTTTGACGAAATTGCAATTTGCAACGAAATTGTTAAAAAATATCTTAATCTAAGGCCATCAAATGTTGAGCATGACAGATATGGTATTATGTCAATTATCTGAATGGTAGATGTGAAGTGCAGCCTGAAGGTATTAACACAATTTTGCTGGAAATTATCGCCTCGTATTTAAAGTTGCCAAATCTTTCTTTGTACACTGATCACTCCAATGATGATTACCTGAATAAATCTATTGATTTTCATTTGTACATTGTAGTTCTTCAATTTCAGTGACTTATAGATGAAGAAGAATGTAATTAAAGTGGTTTAGTCAAACAATACTATCGGTATTTTTCCCAATAAATGGCGAAATTTATTTTTTCGCCTGACAGTGACCCTTAACAACCCTAAAGAAATAAGTACACGCTACATTTCCCTCCCTTAGGATTCAAGCTCATTACTTCCCTATTTTTATTGGTTTCATTAGAATCTGGTTATCACTGATCATTTGGTTATCAATTTGACGTTTCACTTGTTTAATTAAACGCAGCTACATTATGGTCAGAATTATAAATGCTGAATAGTACTTTCGAAGTTAGGGAGAATGTTAATTTTTACACTTTTCATATAGTCCGAGCAGTTTGAATGCAAGTTTCCGTAAATTACTGGTCCAAAAAGTAAAAGCTGTCATCGCGAGAACAACGCGTTAAATTTTTTAAAGAAGCAGATGATTCAGATCATCTGATGATAAAGGTAGGAATCTGATAATACTTAATTTTGATTTCTATTAAGGCAGCATTAGGTTTCTTTTATCATAGTAACATATGGAAGCTACCGTGAGGATCAATTGCTAAATACGAAAGTTGAAGTTGATAACAGAGGAGATTCATTGATAGTATCTGTGCCCGAAACGATGTTTGAGGGTAATGGGACAAAGTACGGATTTTCTTGTAAGTGATTGTCGGCATATTTTTCATAAAGAACATTCCATTTCGTTCAACATACTAAATTTAAAGGGTGAAACATCTTTTTCTTCAACCCTTTTGGCAACTTTGAACTTGAACACTATCCATCCCGACGAAAAGGTTAATTGGACAAAGTACAAATTTTCCGATATACCGACGGCTTGTAAGTGATTTTCGGCTTATTTTTCTGAAAGAACATTTCATTCCCTTCAACATACTAAATTTTCAGGGTGAAACATCTCTTTCTTCAACCTTTCTGGCAACTTTGAAATCCAGCACTATCCATTCCGACCTATAAGGGTATTTGGATAAAGTACAAATTTTCCGATATACCGAAGGCTTGTAAGTGATTTTCGGCTTCTTTTTCAGAAAGAACATTTAATTCTCTTCAACATACTAAACTTTCAAGGTGAAACATCTTTTTCTCCAACCCTTATGGCAACTTTGAACTCGAGCACTATCCATTCTGACGTATATGGGTAATTGGGTAAAGTACGAATTGTCCGAAATAATATCGATTAAGTAGTTTGGAGGATTGTGAATATACATACATTCGTTGGTATATCCTAGAATTATATTCAATTCCAAGTCTTGATCCTGATTATTCATTATCTTCCTATGGTTTTACAAAATTTTTTTCATATTCGCTTTGAATCTGTTGTATAATACTTCTGATTCGCCAATATTCAACATAGAAATTCTTTAGATTGTTGAAAAGACTTCTAAGGATCATATTCCGCATGAAATTATAAGATCTAAACCCCTCAGGTTCTTTTTTCTTAAAAACCAATTGAAGATTTCCAAACATGTGCGCATAAACGAAGTTCCGACTGCTACGACCCAGCAGCCGGAATTTCAATATCGGCTGCTAACTTCACACGGGTTCATAAAATCAATGAATTTATCGGTGCATATCAGAAAAAGATTATTAATTTTTCGAGGAATTGAAGATGAACATCGAAACCACTTCAACAACTTTTGAACTACTTCAGATCATCACATAAAATTGTTGCTTGCAAATTTATTATGACGATCATTCAACACTATACTACATCGTCCAATGAAATCGCTCAATTTTTGAAAACGGACCAGTAGAAACAAACTGTATCTGAAAACACTAAACCTCACAGTGTTTTCACTTTTAGAAATTTGTTTTTATCAAATGCCTAATTTGCATAGGAATATTAATACGTCCAGATAGCTTTGGCCGTTCGTGGAAGTAGCGGTCGTCATGGTTACGATAAACAAGCAGTTGTTAGCGATAACTTCAACAGCACATTTGGCAGTTCTGTCAGCTTATTTTCGTATTTTACCATAAGGTAGATAAAAATGAAACGTTTTGGGAATTGTAATATTACTTCAATTGAGGAAAGTGTGAAGAAAAGTGTGCCGCTTAATACAGTGAAGTCAAGATCCTACATTTGAAGACTTCTGTGCTGCCCGGGAATACCTTGTAAATGAAAAACAAGTTTGTCAGAGATCAATAATATTATGATAGACTGGGCTTTCAATATGAAGAAAAGAGATGGATCAGAGTACAAGGAAAGTGTCGTAAAAACCTTGTGGAATAATACTGCCAAACAGCTGCAGGAAAAATTCTATTCCGAATGGGGCGTTAGGTTCGATCCATTCACAGACGTGGCTTTTAAAACGGCGCGGGATGCACGAAATGCCAAGAGGCGTATTTTGCAAGTGGACCCTGAGAAAAGAAAAGTTAGTGCCAAGGCGCTGTCTTTGAAAGATGGTCAACTTATGTAAAGAAGATAATCCAGACGGTTTGAACAGAAAATTTTATTTTATTCCTGCATTGGAGCTTGCCTGGCGCGTAGGAGAGGGTTCATCATGCCTAATTTCGTATTTCCAATTCGAAATTGAAAACGATGGTAATACCACGGGCCGAATTGCCTACAATCCGATATTTTCTAGAACAAGACAAGGTGGTGCCCAAAAATGTGCGGAAACGAAATGGCTGACTCCCAATATTGAAGAAGATATTTGCCCGATGAGGTTATATAAGCTACTTGTATCCAAAAGAACTGCAAACATAATCACTGAAAGACTATTCCTTACTCCACATAAAAATTGGAAATATGGTTCATGGTTCAAAAACTCCCCGGTCGGTCCCAATACGATAGCTAAATGGACAAAAGGATCGGCAGAACTCATTGGCATCAACACAACCAAGTCGAAGATAACCAACCACTCGCATCGAGTTACTGCTGTCAGCCAATTAGCCAAAGCAGGGATTGGCGAGGAACAGCTGATAAAGATAACAGGCCATTCTTCTGCAGCGTCAGTGAAACCGTATCTCCAACTGGACCAACAACATCACAAAAAAATAATCACAGCCATAAGGAATGAAAACAATGTCCTTCAAGAAACAACAACAGTAAATACTTCATCATTCGAAAATAATGCTCGTAATGTATAAAATAATTGTACTATCAATAATTATTATTTTGAGAATAAAGATGAATAATTTGTTGTTATGCTTCTATCTGGTTATTTTTGAATAAAAAACTATTTTTCATTTCGTTTGATTTATATTGTTGAATGATCTTTTCAAATACCACACGAGATTCGAATTTTTTTAAGGATAACTTTGTTTCGTGAAATTTAAAAGCATAATTTCCAAAAACAAGAGTGTTCTCAAAAAATTCTCATCTCTAGTGGTATTACCCTTGAATATACCTACACGTTGCAACAATGGAAGAGCAAAACATTGAAACCCCCAAAGGATCTCCAACCTCAAGTACACATTGAAAAAATGGTCCCCATAATCCGTTCTCTACTGAAACCTAAGACCAAAAAATCCCCTCACAAATGGACGGATCTATCAAAGAAGAACCATCACGAATAGAAATATTTCGGAAACATTTTTCAGTCGGCTTATTTCTGACCCTGACTGCTTCCGATAAGAAATCCCCATTTCTCAAATTCAAGCTACGCCCAAGGAAAAAGAAACACCATTATTGGTCACCACTAGAGAAGTCGTCTCGTTTGAAATTAATCATGAGCACCGATTTACGACACGTCAGAGCTCAGCAGTGAAACTGGTGTTTCTGCGACCAACTGCACGGAAAATTATACGCAGGAAATATGGCCGACTAGATATTCTTCGGGGGTGTTACACTATTCGGGGGAAATTCAAAGCGGAAAAATCCAGAATTGCAGGTATAAAACAAGAAAATGGATGTGGTGGGCGGGCGGCTGCTGATGCCTAATCTAAATTGGACGCATACTGCACGTTGGGAGAGGCTTTTAATTTGAAAGGATAAGGGTCCTGGAGGTGGCGTGACAAGATTCATGGGTTTGTACGAGTCGTTACAAGATGGTTTGGAGGAATCGGATCGAGAAATTAAACGCATCTTTTATTTCTTCCATATATTTCACATTTAAATGGCAACTAATTTTACCACGTGTCACACTAATCTTTGTCGAGTATTTTTGTATAAAGAATGATATTTTTGCCATTCGAGGGATAATTTGCTGTTGCCTCGCTAAGCTTGAATTTGAATGTACTATATTTATTCCGTAGTGACTTGATCAGATTAAAAGATTCTTTCTTGCCCTCTCTGAATAGTTATAGTTATTAATAGGTTATTAATTATTTGGGGATTGTTCCTTTCGTTTATAGTAGACAGAAAGCCATGTGGTGAAAGATTTGATTGGCGGCAGAGTGCACTCGAATGCCTCGTTATTTTGACTAAGTCTTGTTCATTAATTCCTGTTGCGATATTCTCGCAACAAAGGACAGTTCTTGGAATTTAGGGCAGCGGCCGTTACTTCCAAGAATGCATTCTGTCGGACGGAATTTTGGAAAGCCCTAAACTCAGCTACCTGTACGACCTCTCTCAATTATTCAAATTCATTCTCTCTCTACACTCTCTCGTGTACAGTACTACAAGTAAGTTCTCCTTTATCAATTTACTTTCACGAGTTTATAACGGCACTCAGAACTACAAGTTCCTCTAAAGATCTCTCAAAATAATCTGTTTTCGGGTCAGTCAGCTACCCTAGTTCATGTGTATGTGAGTTACTCAGTTGAAATTCTCTACGTAAAAGAAAAAGGTTGTGACTTGTGAATCTGTGAAGCAATTGCATATCGCCAAGCACAATTCATCAGTGGAAGTTTGAGAAAATCTCATCCGAAGTGCCTGCACCTTATTCTGAGAAATCTACCCTCTACGATTGAAGCAAAGCTGTGGTGAACTCCAAACAACTAATAAGGTCAGATCTCTTTATCATTTAAAATTACCAGAAGTGCCCAAGATTGAGCAAATAAGTTCAAATCCTTGGTTATTATAGAACCTAAAAACTCTTTCTGTGAGTGTAAACTCAAGTACCGAACATTGTGTAACTATTCTTATCTATGAATACATAATTCTATTATAACTACAAACTTGTTTTTATTCACCTTGCAAACATCTTTTCTACCAAAGATAATTTTTGGATCTACTGTTATAGTATAACCAGCGACTCAGGAAGTGCGCTGCCCTTCATTAAGCGGGTGATTATTATTATTTCTAATTTAGTACCCGCACAATTCCTTTTTTGGCCAATGATGAGATGGTAGATGCTCTCTGTGAAACGACAGTTGCTATGAAAAAAGGGTCGACTGAAAAGTGATCAAATCGAGAAGAAAAATTTTATTCATTGCCTCCCTCGTACTATACACATGCAATACTTTCTCAAATTTCTTTCACGTCTCCATTTCGTCATCAATACCATGAAGGAATCCTGGAATAATAACAAAAACGTCCTCGTCTGCTCGATCAGCACCTATTCTGGCGCGATGCATCCTTGCCAAGCACCGTCTGAACGCCGCTTAGCAAATCCAATTGAAATTTGATGTTAAACGTGTGACGTGACTGATGAAGTAAATCGCTGTTTCGTTCGCGACGGTGATCCGTCAACGTCACATTATGCATGTCGTGTCGCACTCAAGATGTGACAGCTTCATATATATCTACCTTGCGCGCTCAATGGTTTTCAAATCGACCAGTTCCGGTTGCGGAGGGTTATGATTCGAGCCCTCTCTCAACGTTCGCCAATCGAAGCTCGACTGTCTACGGATGATCTATGGTATGGACGATTGAAATTCAAATTACCAACTTGAATCGATAGTTCGGAAAGATCAAAGGTTCCGAACGGATTCGCTATTTTTGGTCGCGTGACTGAATGGTCGTAGAAACGGGACGCGTCGCTTTCAATTGAAAAGCGACTGAATAGTCGCGCCACTGATAATCGCTGGTGCACGAGTGGCTTGATATGTGGGAGGAGTTCGAAGTTGCTCGAAACATTTCCAAGAGCAGATTGAAAGGATCAGAAATATATATATTCCAACTAGCTGATATCTGAACAAGGTAGGTATAATACTAATGTAAAAAAAATTAGAAAGTACTGACGTGAGGTCAGATTGCTTTGGCGCTCTTGTTGAGCTACTTGCGAGTAAATATTCAAACCATAACAAATCTTTAAGCACTCTGATCACGTGAACAATAGTCTTTTCCCGTACTATGGAACAATGTGATGCAAATATGAACGCCTAATGAATGAACAAACCTATATCTCAAATTAAAAATAACTACTCATAATTTTCCCCAAGTTTTGTTCGAAGCTACAATTCCCTTTTCCTAAAAACTTATGTCAGTGTTTTTCTGAATTTTGACAAAGTATATTGTTTCAGCTACCGAGATGGAATTCTATGTCTATGATTCCCGTTATGAAAAATTTTGATTAATATTACGCCAACTGACACTGATTAATGAGCCCGGCATTTGTCAATCGAATATCGATCTGTGATGGCCATCGTTCAAAGAAAATCATCGGGACTTATGTCATTTCTCTTTTCTCTTGAGTAAATTAAAGAAATGATCATATCTTTAGATGGAAAAGAGCTATGACAATGAAATTTAAGGATAAGTAAGATATCGATCACCTCAATATATTCACGAATTTTCATTAAAATCCGAAGAATATCTTCTGAGATAGTGAGGATTAAAAATTTTTTTTTGGGAATTTTTAAAAAATTTTCTATCGTGACGATTTCTGCGAAATTTTGCGAGCCGTTTTATTTCAGCCTCCTTCAACAATATTTCAAGTATCAATTTGATCGGATGGATATTCAAGTAGTTATTGAGGAAACAAAATTTCAGATGCTCTTAACTACTGAACCATCCGACGGATTGGGCCCAATAATGAACTTGACCGAGATATTTGGACAATTAACCTATTCTGAAAATATGAAAACTCTAGGTGATTCCTTTTGGATGCTAGAGAGGATACGGCCGGCCGGACAGACTCAACTTTCGCCACGAATTCTTCATCAGGGAGTCGAACCCAATCGATTATTAAATAAATTACAGACATTCGGGCAAAATGATAGGCACTCTGTTCGGGTGAACAAGAGCTCCAAAAAGAGAGTCTTGAGTTCGAAACCGTGTAAAGTCTCTTCCATTTTTGAGTGCTTATTTTTGAAGTTCAAATAGATTGTAGCGTAGATTATAAACTTGCTCGTTACGGTTTCATAATAGAAGAGGATAACTACTAACTGCGATGCGAACTCAGATCTATCAGATTTGGAGAGGAAATTTCATAACCGATTTTCAATCTGAATCAATAAGTAATACATATTTTTTATTTTATTTGATCAGTTATAACTATTCAATATGCAATTCTGAAATGCAATTTCTTTTCGATTTCCAATAAATATATTATCAATTTCCACTCAAAGTCAAGAATGATAATTTATGCTGTATGCTACAATAAAAACATAACCTTCAACTTAAAGTTGTGCTAAACGAAATCTAAATCTGCAGACATTCCATAGTGAACATGTTATTTTGAAAATTGGAAAAAGAGCAATATCGTTGAGTGATTCGATACCAGTCTTTGGAAGGTAATTCGTGCGAATTTGATAGTTGATAGCTGTTCATGAGGATCGTGCACCTTCGACGCCGAGCATCAGATATTGGTTCAATGGATTCAAACGGGAACGAACATGAGTGTTCGATGAGGACCGTCCAGGACAATATCATGATATAGAGTAAATTTTTTCTAATCTAGACAAAACCCTGATCGATGTCAAACAATGAAAGTTTCACAAATGTGGTAACTTAATATCAATTTGGATTATATATTAAGTCGAGACCTAATGAAATGATTTTACAAAGCGAGTCTCTGACCGTTGCGTTAATTTCCACAACAAATTCTTGAAGGGATAAGGAACATTTTTTCCTCTACCATTTATTCCAATTCTGTCCTGTTGTTAGGGTTCCAACTGGGCTAAGCCACCACTGGATACCTTTTGAGTTGGTTGATCTTCTGGTGTTTCCATCATTTTGGAGAAAACTAGATCACAATACTTCAAAATAAGTGTGTTGTTTTCTGCATTATTTTAAAGACTATACTGATTTCAAAGCTTTTTTGCTTCATTGACTATTGAAAAAAAAGGCGTTACTGAAGCACCAGGCCCGTCACACAGGGATGAATGGCGAATTGTGTCACTAGATCCATCACCAAGAGATGAATGGCGAAAAATAAAGAACTGTGGCAACGTGGAAGTACTTCGGCTCAGTAATTTTTTTCCGGTTGAGGTCAGATCCAAGAAAAAGAGGTATTTGCTCAATTTCTTTCCAAATTTCAAACCACTCAACATCGAATATCTTCGAAACGGTACATTTTAGGAAGATAAATGTGGAATAATGAATTTTTCAAAAATGTTCAAGCCCACAAAAATACTAGGATCTGTTTCTAGTTTATAGAAAGTTTTGAAGATTTCACGAGTTGGCGATGCATTAACTCAAAGACGTTAGAGGACAGGGCAAGTGTGATAAATCTGAATAGTGTTTCCTATTTCTTTAAAACCTTCTGCAAAATGTGAATTCATTCAGATTATCCATTAAGAGGATATATGTAAAATACTTTTGTTTAAGAGAATTCAATACTCGGTTACTCTTTAATGGAGCCGAATCTCAGAAAAAGTAGAGAAAAAAGTGTTTCTTGGCGTCTTTAGAATTTACGGTTATAATGAATGTAGTAGTCAAAGATTCACCCCGTATAAATCATATTAGAAAGAGCTCTCAAAACACGAATTTCTCGATTCTTCGTCAAGCACGTCGTACCAGATCCCTTAAATCTAAACCGAGCGCACCCGATGCAAACTCACAGACTTCACCCTCCGAAAAATAAGGAGACCGCAACACGGATGAGAGACCCTGCAACTTCCCTACAAATCCTTGCGGGTCCGGTCGTTTTACAAGATAAAACAATTGCCGGCCGCCGGGCTTAATTGTAAAATATAACCGAATATCAAAAACGTAAGCTCCACGGACTCGTCTAAGCCACTTAGGACTGATAAAAGGGTAGAAAGGACGAGTTCTGGCGGTCTGGATGCCGAGGGTCGTAAGGAGTCTCTTTTGATAATTGGCGGTGCTTAGCGAGGGCACTGGTCCGCGTCGGGTCTTCAAAGAGTCCGTAAAAAGAAGGGGGAGAGGGTTGCGGACCTTTTGTTTCCGGACCTTAGGTCTTTGACTATCGCGTCATTCGTGATAAGGAATGCTGAGTAATGAGAGGATATTTCAAGGAATATTAGAATACTACATCGGTCAATAAGTTTAGAGCCTTACTACCAGATGGCGCCATTAATGAATTATCCATATGATTCATTATTTATTTAGTAAGAGTGGTTAGAGTGACGCTATTTCTTAGAATTTTAATTCATTCAATCTCAAACTTGGCATGAAGAAATTTGCCTCCAGTGTGTCCTATCGAAACGATTTCAAACGGTGTCCTAAGGACTCCAATGATATAAACGGCCTGGTAGACCAAATGAGACAGACATTGAAAAAACAAAAAATCATCATGAGCAATAGCAAAGTGTAGTTGCAAGAGATAGCTGACACTCTGAAGTTATCAGAAGGTAGTGTTTACACTATCAAACATGAAAATTTGGCAGTGAAAAACCTTTGTGATGTACCCTGCTGGGGTACAGGTTTGGCCAATCGTTTACACAGTTGAGGGATGACGAATAACACTCAGCACACTAACTGAAGGGTGTTTATTGTACAGGAGATATTAATTACAATCATTGAAACGGAATGATGCAAGCTCCGATGATGATTCTTCCCATCCAGACAAATGCTTCCTATTTATACTACATTGTTTATCTGGTGGTCATAACACGTAATGTGTTGACAAAATATGATGGCATTGTATATAAATAAATAAAACAATTATTGTTTTATCTCTGAGACATGTCTAGTGAATCTAGTAAGGTCGAAAAGACACGCATGAAAATATACAGGATGTTCATACTACACCTTTGGCTCACACCAGATCAAAAACAACAACGAGTAGATGATCCAAAAAGTTATTATAAATTTTTGAGCAAAATAAGAAGGATAATTATTTCACCAACTCGTTAGATGTTATTTCTTTGTTCACAAATATCCCTAAAGAACCAGCTGTCAGTATCAAAAAAAAAGATGGAGCCTTATTAAATGCCATACACATCTGAGTAAAGACAAGTTTTTGGAATTAGTTGAAATTATTATCTTCTTAATAAATGGGGATAAATTATACAAGCAGCTCTATGGTACAGCTATGTGCAGATCGAACGACAAAAAACCTCAGAACTAGTTAGCTCATACGACCCTATTGATGAACGGGTCTTTTTTCTACGAACTACCTAAATGATCGATTCGTTCGGGAATGAGGCATCCCTACCGTACACAATATACTCAATAATAGATCTCTTCACATTCAACAAGGGAATATATATCTGCGTCTGTCACAATTTCCGAAGGCACATCTCTCAATTTTCCACTCATATCTCCCCAATTACACTCAGAAGCCCTCGCATCAAACAATTTCCATAACTTCCTCGTACCTACGAACCCCATAAATTCTTCATTGGGACCCTTTCGTTCCCTCATACCGCTCTCCGCGAGCCGCAGGTGGACCACAGACGCGCTTTAATATTCAGTCATAGAGAGAGGCTGTGGCGGATCGCTAGAAGCAATCGATATTGGGGCCATCGGTCTGGCGCTAATTGTCATTTGCAATCCAAATTTATGCGAGAATATGCCGGAAAGTGTATATATATGTACATGAACGCACGGCCGTGCGGAACGCAAAGTCGATGTATACCGCGATTTTTGCATATTTTGGCGGATTGGTCCACCGTATGTATGGTCACGCTTTCATGGTTCGTTCACGTCATGTTTGTGGCTATTTTTCATGGATGAAAATTTTATATGCGTTAGGGTTAGTTAGGTTTTGGCTGAAAGCTTAGATATTTCGTTTTCGCTTTGAAATTTGGATAGAATACGATTTGAAAAATTTTTTAACGAAAGGTCGACAGAAGCGTTCATTTTGGCTGAGAAATATACATTGATCAACATCTGCTAGGGATCACTTATGAACTTCTCTTCATTTGTATTTTTTTCAAGTTATCTCGTGAATATCTGTACATTATATGTTCTCTAAGGAAAAATTAAGATGTTTTGTGTTGATTATATAAAATTTTTCCTCACTTCATCGGCTCTTGTTCACAAAATCGATTATTATCTGTAGGCAGTTACAGGAGGAGTGAAAAGCAATGTGGTATTTGTTATTAAATCTGTTTTATCACTCGTTCAAACACATAAGGTGACAATAATTGAAGAAATGGGAACAATATCAGCTTATCAGTCATGCCGAGAAGACGTTTAGCTTCTGTGCAACTGGACCAAATCGTACGGTGGATACAGGAAGGTTTGTCCCAGCAAGAAGTGTCCCGGCGGTTGAATGTTTCGCAAAGAGTCGCGAGTCGGGCTTGGAATAGGTTCATCCAAAACGACTCAGTAGCTTATGTTCATGGGGAAGGTCGGCAGCGCAGTACAACAGCTGCCCAAGATCGTCTTTTGATCCTCAATGCTAGAAGAAATCCCACTTACCCGGCGTCGCGGCTCAATAGATCACTGAGAGTTGCAACAGGAGTGTAGCGGCACTCTGTCAGCGGCAGGGATCTCTTGGCGGCCCTCTATATAGCCACGCATAGCTTAATTCACAGCGCTCCGGTGGCCTAGAGGTAAGCGCTCAAGTTTGACACCGACAAGGTACTAGGTGCCCAGGTTCAACTGCCGGCGGCTCCCTCAAACTTCTAAACCCCTGCGTCTATGGCATTGCGTACACAAGCCATACTGATGAGTCCAAATGTGTGCACCAGGGACGAAACGCATAAGTAGGGATAACACTTTCGATCCCACAGGAGTTCTAATTTGGAACCAGACTGTAAAACGACGACTACATGTTAGTGGTTTGAGAGCACGTTGGAGGGTACAACATCCCTGTTTGAATAGGGAACAATGGGTTCATCGACGGCAATGGCCTGAGGAGCACCGCAATTGGATAGTTGAAGATTGGAGCCGATGTTTATTTACGGATGAGTCTAGATTTCGTTTGGTCAACTCCGATGGACGTATTCTTGCTTGGAGGGAAAGAGGTCGAAGGTATCCAGAACAGTTTATGGTACCCACAACAGCTTTTGGTGGAGATTCTATATGTGCATGGGGAGGCATTTATTTGAACCAACGCACAGAGTTGGTTGTCCTGCAGAACACCACAATGACCAGCCAGAGATATCACGATATAATTATTGAACCCATAATTGTTCCGTTTGCGGCTGCTTTGGGAGAGAATTTCATTTTCATTGACGATAATGCCCGTCCAGACCGTAGTCGTCTGGTTAATAAAGCGCTAGAAACTCATGCTATTGATAGGATGGACTAGCCAGCACGCTCTCCAGACATGAATTGCATCGAACAAATCTGGTCTGAGATGTCTAGACAATTGTCAACCTTAGAACAACCGATCAATAACCTGGAGGACCTTTCTAACGCTTCACGGGATATTTGGACGAATTTGCCCCAAAATTTTATAAATCGTTTGATTGAAGGTATGCCTCGTAGGGTAGAATGCTTGAGACGAGGTCGTGGGGGACCGACTAGGTACTAGCTAAACCGAAACTTCAGCCTTCTTGTGGTTTCATCATAAAATATTTATGTTATTCAAACACAGAATTTTGAGTGTTCCTAATAAAGTCTTTTCTTCTCTCCAACTTTCCATTTTTTCATTCTTTTCTCAAGTGAACCATCATATTATCAACTGAAAATACTCTGATATCTGACTAAATTTATAATCTTGGAGCGAATATTTCAGAAATAAATTTAGAAAAAGTAAGTGATCCCTATCAATTGTTGAGCAGTACATATTCGATGCATATTCGCAAACGAACAAATGGAAATCATCCTGTCTCAAACATTGATCTATCATCGAAGTTATTCATTCGATAGAGTAGGATGAGCTGAATATTTTCTACTTTTATAGCACCCACTTCTATTATGTGAACTATTTTGCGCATCAAATTATCTAACAACCAAAAGAGGAACTGAGAAAAAAAAAAGATGCAAATACAAACATTATGAAAAATTGATGGAAAAAAAAACAGAATGAAAGCAAAAAAACCATGAAAGACTGTTAATGAAATCCAGCAAATCAAAGCAAAAAACAGATAGACAATCTTGAAAATGAGCAAGGAGAAGTCGTGACTGACCAGAGAAAAATTGCTGACATGTTCAACAGCTTCTTCGCAAATAGACCTATTTCGCTACTACCATCGATCAGTAAAGTTTCTGTAAATATTTTGAAGGCGAGAGGAAGCTGATTTCTAACAAAGTATGAACTGCTGTCAACGTCACAATATGGATTTAAAAATAAAAAGTCTACAAACGATGCATTTTACGACCAAACAGAAACCATATAACTGAATGGGCTGAAAAGTCCTGGGTCAAACAAAGAAAATATATCAGTCAACTCAAGCAACTTCCTCTTCGATCATTCAAAACGGTTTTGTGGATTTCTGTTTTCTCGCGTTACCGCCTCATTTAGACGTCCACTGCGTTCTGCATCAACGGTATATCTACGAAAACGTTTGAAATCAGCAAATCAACGTTTCATTGTTGTTTCTGATGGAGCCATAATACTTTTCAAGCCTTTGCTTCGCTTGAACGGTATTTTTTTCCAATCAAGAAGCAGTGTAAAACACGAAATTGTTTGTGATCCATTGTTTTGAAAATAACAGAAGTAGCACATTAATTCACAAACTAATGAATAGAATATCATGAAACTTCAACAGATGTCTCTTGAAGATTAGTATCAATTGAACAAGAAGGTGACTGCAGTAAAACTAGCGCCATCTATTTGTTAGGATCGGGACTTTTCAGTTGCAGTTATGAATCACGGGCCTCAAGTACTCCCTCAATACGTGTTTATATAGATCTGGGAAAGGCATTCTATTCTGTAAACCACTGGATACTTTCGGATGTCCTAGGCTTTATAGGTGTGAGAGGTATTAAACAGCAGATGGGAATTGGAAGCCAAGTCAGTGTGGAAATTCATATTACAAATGGAGTACCTCAAGGGACAGTACCTGGGCCAAATTCGTTCCTAATTTACTTGAATGACCTGTTCATACAGGAAACAAATGGAAGAATCGTGTTTCGCTAACGACGCTGTAATATACTATAAGAGCGAACACTTGTACAGACTGAAGCAAAGCATTGGGAAGGACTGGAGAAAACTCAAAGACTTGTTTTCTATCAATTTCAATAAAACAGTGTGCTTATCGTTCAGCGGCCTGAGTACTCTCCTAACATTCGTCAAGATCTGGTAGTAACCCTCAGAAAAAAGTTGAATATCTTGGAATATATGTAGACATCTCAGATGGGACCATCACATGTTAGAGTAGTTAACAAAAAACTACCATGTATTCTGTATCGACTTAAACAGGAAGGAGAGTTCCTGAATTACAACTACAAAAAAAACAAACAGTGATCCTAGGGATATTCAGTATCTGATAGATAGGTCTGCGACTCAATACTACAATCTCAATTAGTGTTGAAGTTAGAAGATCTAATATATATACATATATTCTTTTGAACTTTTGCCTTAGAATATTTAGTTAGCAAACAATAAAGCATATAGATCAGGGCTTAATGACGGGGTGTCATACAATTCGGCGTATCACATAAAAGCCTAGGGAAAAAACCCCAGTAAAAAAAACCCTGGCTTCCCGTCTAAGTGTGAAAGTACAAAAATAAACTGAAATATATTTTAGGGATTTCTTTCTTCATCTGATTAAAGGTGTTGATGCAAATATTTTTAATGATTTGCTAAAACTGCTGCTCAACTCTTCACAAGTGCCTACTACTGATCTGATTCCTGCGTTGTTCTCTTATTTAGACTCTTCAACATAAGAGCTTTCAATTAGTATAACACTTTACAATGCACAGGTTTATAACAATGCGACATAGGAGATAACATGGATAGAATATATATGGAAAACAAAAAAAATGGCCTTAGTATTGATTGGTTGAATTGAAGGTATGAGAACCATCATAGGATTCAGAATTTTGAAAAAAGGATAAAATTTGAGAAAGGGATATTTGAAGTGTTTCGTCCGCATCCAGAACTTTTGTTTTTGAAATTAACGCGTAACCAGAGACCCTGTATATTTTGTTTGACTGAATAGTATGGAACGAGAGAGCCATGCCTTTTGACTTTTTGTTCTTACAAGGTGTGCAGAAAGGGTATCGGGTATTTGTTTTCGCGCCATATTCGAAACGGAGAGGGGTTCGTGGCTTCCCCTATGTTGTGGAGTTTTAGTCACGATGGAACAGTACTCGGCAACGCATCGCGCATGTTTGAGAATACAGGTGCGACAGTTAAAATTCAGAAGTTCAGTTCGTCATAAAGAAACAATTGAAGGAGTTGATGCCTCGGTTGGTCAAAATCCGTCTATATCCATCCGAAGGCGAAGCCAAGCGTTGAACATAAAAAAATCAAGTTTATATTCGATTTTAAAGAAAGTAGTACATCTAAAAGCCTATAAATTGCTCCAAGAATTGAAGGATGCGGACTATGCTAATCGACTGCATTCTGCGAACGGAATGCTGCAGCGATTCAACAACTTTAGCAACATACTGTTTAGTGACGAAGCAAATTTTCAACTGAATGGTCATGTTAATTGTCGGTACTGACAGTAAAGAATCCGAGACGAAAGCATGAACGACGCCTGCATATCCAAAGGCCGTGGTTTGGGCCGCTATGCCTGCTAAAAGCGTAATTAGTACTTATTTTCACGAAGATCAACGAGGCCGAGCAATTAATGTGAATAGTGACCGTGTTGCGAAATTTTTTGGTCTCAAAGTTGCAGGAGTTTGCAGGTTTCAACTCAAGAACGTGGATCCAGCAAGATGGGGCCACTTGCAATACCTCAAATGATTCAATTGAAGTTGTTAACGAATTATTCTCTAATAAAGTCATTTCGCAAAGGGGTAACATCAACTGGCCTCCCAGATGCTCCGACTTTAGGTCGCTATGTGTCAACTTATTATCGCCAATCTTTGTTCCCGTTTAGAAGAGTGCCAGCAATGCAACGGTCGTCATTTGGATAACATCATCTTTCCCAAATAATTCTCCAATTTATATGTTAACATTAAACAATAAACTTTTTTATTGCTCACAAATATTTTTTATTTTATTGAACTTACAACTACTCGATACCCTTTCTGGACACTGTTAAGATTTGTAACGGTCATGGAACTGCAATATCCGAAGTACCCCAATTAGTTTCGAAAGTGATAGAATTTACAACGAGGTACATTCGGTATGAGTTTATGACCGGATGACCAATAAATAGATCTTTATATTTGAACCTTTGTCGAATGCTGGAATTCCGCCTGGGTATTTTCGGGAAAGGCCAGAATTGTACGTTTTGCACTTTCAATTTATTTGGTCAAACCGTTTTTACAACCCCTTTTGAAGAGGGGGAACTTGTATATATTTCAAGGTTTTGTTTGATTTAACCAGTTAACATAAATAGAACTAAGGTTAAGACTTATAGCGTTTTCTACTTGTTGCCCTGGTGCGCACCAGTGCTGCACCGTTCGAGTGTATCGTTTTCCGCTTATGATTTCGGTGCGAACTTTTTCAGAGTTGGCGTTCTCTGCTTACCGCTAGATTGCACTCAGTGCGCACCCAGGTAAACTTTTTCGACACTGGCTCCAGTAGTCAGTGCATCAGTTTCAGTGCAAATATTGCGGGCAATATGAACCAAAACAATCGTTCAATTTTAGCTGTTTGTGAAGAATTTATAGAATCATCTTCATCTTCTAGTAAAGATTTTCTATTTTTGACCAGTGAGAAAGCTGATAAAAAATGAAGATTGAATATGAATGAATATGAATGAAGATCAATATCTGTAGAGACTTTCAAAACCATCCCGTTCACTTTAAACTCTATTTCGTTTTCCATTGTTCTTCCACGGTCGTTTGTTTACTTTGAAATTTTTTGGAGGTTAGGGTATTTTTGCCGGGTTTCAAATCTCAAATGCACTGAGTGTTGCGGTCGTTTTCCGCTTCGGTTGACCTAATGTCAATTGCCCCGAAAAACCGAGAAAGTGCATGACGTCACTAGTTGCACTCAGTGCAGGTCAACAATGATGAAGCAGAAAACGCTATTAGAGAAATATTTACAACATTTCCAGTGAGTGTGTTGACTCATTGTGGTCGTAAGAGGAAGTTATATGTGCCACCCAGACATCCGAGGTGTACATAGCGTAAATAAAGTTTTGAGTTGTACAACCTCTTTTCAATTAAAGGGATTTTTCATTAATTTGGGAAATCCAGTCCAAGAAGAAACCGGAAATATCCGACAAGTCCTTCTTGCACTCTACATCTCGTAGAAACTGTGTTACCAGTCTCCGGTCCACCAATCCTCAGAGACTCTGTCAGTCTGTCGATTTCGGAGTTACGAGAAAACAGATACATTGTATAATTCTTTATTTATCCGATTCGAGGGACCAATAACAACTACTCATTGCAGTTTCCACAACGGACAGACCTATTTCACGGCATCGGCGAACCGTTTCCGACGTTAGCCGACGTCATTTCCAGCTGGCGACCACCAGCGTCCGGCGTCTCTCTCAAAAACATACATCACGTCGATAATTCCCGTCGAATAATCGGGTTAGCATCGCCGATTTATCGCAAGCTGCCGCCAAGCACGCATTGTCGAGCACGCGAACAAAGATTATAATTGACCCAAGTGGACAAACAGGCTGGAGTACCCTATCGTTTGTGTGTGTGTGTGTGCGTAGGGCTTTTGGATTTTTTTCTTATTTGCGAACGTGTCGTGACAGATTGCTGTTGACGCTTCGGGATAGCGTGTGCGATGTTTGGACATCCTTGATCGCTGCGCCTCCTGTTCCAGCCGATACCATCGGTGCACTCTTTGTTCTTGACTTGATTCATGTAATCAAGTATCGTACCATTCTGCTGAGTGGCTTTTTCATTATCACGTCTGTACATATTCGGGAGACGACTAAGATAACAGGAAAAATATTTTGCAGGAAAATATGTTCGTCTTAAATTTCGAAACGCTAGTAGCATCCAGCAGATGAACATTTCATATTCTGATCAGGTAGATCAACAATTCGAAGAACTTATATTCTACAACGTATAAATCTATTAAACTTCTATGATAATATGCATCTTCAGCTGCTCATTTAATTGATAATGTATCTTTAGAACATCGGATGGGTTGAAACGGGGAAATCATACTTTTTGCAACCCTATTGTCACAGGTTCATTTTGTCAGAAAGCGAATTAAAGGAAATTTCAAAACAGGTGAGATCTATTATTCTTTATCGGCAATTATCAGTTCGAATATAGAGATCTTCGGCACATCTGTGAGATAAATTTTCTCGCCATTCAATCATTATAGATTTATTATGTAGAGGGCATATGCGGTCCATTAGCTGGTTTAAATTTTTTTGGTCTGACGGTTACATATTTCCATTTCCATATTCCACTTTCGAAAAATTTCGATGCAGAAAGAATAAAGGTGTGGTTAATGACACAAAGTGAAATATTATTACCTTATATGCTTTCTTAGTTTTCACGGATCTAACTTGGTGTCAATTGCAGTACTTGAAAATTACATTTGTACCTTTACCTTAATTTACCTGAAGTGTAATTTTCTATCGAGAAAGTCGGATTTTGCAACTGCCTCTCGCCTTTAATCTCGGAGCCGCCTACCATCTCGTAAGTAAATTTTTTCAGTTCAATTTGTAATCGTTATTTTCGTTCGCATTTTGGTTGATTCGAATAGTAAGTGTGATTGGAATTTATTACAGAGGCTCCAGAGTTATATCATTTTTTCTCGGGAAACTAACCAGAGTTTTCTAGTATAGCAGACCATTAATTTCGGACCCATTGCTCCTGGAGGTTACCCAGTCATCGGACTATTGCCTTCGGCGCCGTTTGGATCAACTGACAAACGAATAGAGCCTGTCAAAACGTCATTATAAGGTCAGAACTTTCCAATATTTACCTGTCGCATAGCTAGAGCGAGAAGATCCTTCATTTCTGTTTCGTTACGACATATTTGACAAGCTAAGTGATAATAATTAGTAAATTGAGTTAATTCGAATTCTAAACAATACTTGTTTTTTTGGGTTGAATTTAAGCACATGAGATCAGTATATCTTGTTGAACCTGTGGATTGATTCTTTTTTTTTACTTTATATCTTTCTTATATTGTTTAATTATTGTGCGGCCGGTTATATAACGTACGTTATATCGAGGCAAATCTACCAACTTGATCAAGGTATAGATGATATTTATATTAGTAGTAACTATTTGAATAGAAAATATGTACATAATGGATGGGTGAAATATATTGATTATATTGTATATTTTCGTGATTTTTTTTTTTCTTAAGGTTAGGTTATATTTTCGAGGATCTCATGCTCTCCATTATTAATAGCTAAAAACTAGGAACACAAAATCACGTGGCGCCCCTTTCAGATAAGCTAGCTGAGGTATCCTATCTTTCTAACCGAATTTATTGAAAAAGTTAGTGTATTTTATTCTCCATTATTGTTCACACGGTACTGTGTCATTATTGGTGAAGCGAGACTCCAAAGTAGGGATGGGACATCATCATCGATGTTTTTCAAACATCGATGTTTGAGTATCGATGTCGATGTTTTTACCATCGATGTTAACTGACTTTCAACATCGATGCTGACATCGATGTTGCGGATAGAATATTAAACATCGGTTTATATATATTTATGGAAATTCAGCTATTGAATCATTTTTCAGTCAACTAGGTTTGTTTTTATACGGTTGATTTATATATTATTCAAAATCATGCATATGACTTGTCAAGAATTGTAGAAGAAAACAGCGTCGTACTCAGAATGAAGTGTACAATGAAAGTATGAGAAAATATACCGTTTTTGCCATCAAATATTCAAAAAAATAGTCCATTTTCTGTCTAACTGGAAATATTTGTGACCCTTCTTTGGTACAATCAAAAATATTCCACACTGCAAAAAATCGAATTTCATATCCTCATTGATATACAAACATGAGCATGATTCCATATTTTGTTGTCACCCTGTATAGACAGATGGGTGAAATTAGTCGTCACAGTTCTGGTTGACGTCAGGAGAAAGTTATATTCGGGTTTTACCCCAATTTTGTGTTATGATAATTTTGGAATCGGTGGTTTACTATACAGGGTGGCAATTAATTACTCGTGCAAACTTTAAGGGGTTAAACTTTGCGTAATTTTAAAATAAAAAAGTTCATATGAACGACTTGATTCCTGAGATAGAGGGCGTCCAAAAATTAATTTTACTTGATTTTATGCTTTCCAGTTTACACTAATTTGCTGATAGGGATATGTAATAAGGAGTATTTGGGACATTTAATTTATTTCAGTGTCCAGAGTTCTATCCATTTATTGAATCAATTTTTATTTTATGTTTTTCCAAATTATTGTTATAGTTACCTGTATCTTTTTTCTAATATAAGAATTCTCAGTAGACATTGAAATTTATTTTTGATATATTGGGAATTTATCGTTAGATCATTATGAATGATTGATATACCTAAGTATAATTAAAGTGTTAAAACACCGATGTTCACAAACATCGATGTTCAATAAGCGATGTTCAGTTAACATCGATGGTGCAGTTCGATGTTATCATGGATGTTAAACATCGACGAAAATCTATCGATGTCCCATCCCTACTCCAAAGCACAATATCACGTTCTGTACGGTGGTACATTAAATATTTCTAGGCAAGCTATAACGATCTTCGTCTTCAATAATGAAATGAATATCGAAGACACTCATGACAGAAGTGACAACTACAGAACATTGGAATCGAAATAATCAGACCTAATCCTAGAATTCATCAAGCAGCTTCATCTTAAATTCCCTGAGATTTAGGTGATTAAGTGCGTAAACACATTCGTTATACCATTCCTCATCCACAAGTCCCAACCACATCAATCGATTCCACGAAAATATACACAGCAGAGCGCGAAATTAAGGGCTCAATCGCAGCCAAACGTTAATATATTCCTTTTCCAGTAAACACCCCATAAACCTGCAAGCACTTTGAGTTTCCGCATGCTAATTCCCAGACAAAACGCGAAGAAACGAAATTAATAAGGTATTCACACAGTGGCTATGAGATCAGGAGATTGAGTAATTACTCATTGCTGTAACAGAGAGCTAATTGAATACCATATCAGACTTTGGCCGAATCACTTTTACCCCCATTGTCAAGCAGGCTATGAAGAAACAATGGCATACAAATGGGCAATTTCAGGTTAGTTCGCTCAACTTGGGCAAATGCACTCACGCCAACGAGCAACTATTTGCATAAATTTGCGACATGCGTTGTATCGAATGGGAAAAAAGTATCACGATGAATTATTGAACGTAAAGGTGGTCGTACGAAGTCATTTCTAGGTCCAGAGTGGTCCCCTATTATTTTTACTACATATTCTCTTTTCGAAGAGTACTAAACTAAGTGGGCAAGTTTCTGGCTGACATTGAATGATTATTTTCCTATAATATAGTGACCAGAGTTTGATCTTACCTATTTGAAGAAACACTTCGAAAGTATTCATGTTAATTGGTGGCGACTGGTAGAAATTGAACATTGAACAAGAATGATATATTAGTATATGTATACAGGGTGAGTCTTTGACCACTGCGTTAATTTTAACCATAGGTTCTTGAGATCAAAACAAACACTTTTTCCATTACGGTTTTTCTATATTCAGCTGCGTTGAAAAGTTATAAGCATTTTAAGTTTTCACATTGGGCAAATACCCCTCTGTAGTCCAGTATAGTTTGAATGAAAAATACTTTCCACAGCATCCACTATTGAATCTAAATTGTTTAAAAACATTATTTTCCCTATAAGAAATGATTCACTCACTCATGTTTCATCCGATTAGGTCCATATCCAGAAGGAAGATACAAAATACTAATTTTCTGGTAGAAAAAATTCAACACCATAAACATATTTTTGCTGTTTACTATAATTTCTTTCTACTTCAAGATTATAAACCAACCCTTCCCAGTGGGAAATTCCCAAAAAACCTCAGAATTATTGGATGTTATCATCATACATTTGTTATCATCTATGATTTTCCAAACACTGATATTATTTGAGTTTCTTCTCCTTGACAGAGACCAGTGAACAGGTCTATGAGACTGTTAAAAATATGGCAATCTTTTTCGAAATCTTCAACAACAATGAATAATGTCACTACGAATAATTATTTTACAGTGATGTTACTTTGCTTGATGATTATTTTCTCTACTGAATCCCAATAACAAATTACTTGAATAGATGACAAGTATTCTCAGATTTAGGTGTGCAATTATATTTGCTTGAAGGAATTAGGTTTGATCACCTACATTTGATTATGAAAAACCAACTACGTGTTTTTATCGTTAGTAAGAATCTATTCTGTTTAGACTATAATTAATTACTGAAAAAATTTTTGCTTTTTATAATCAGAATATCTGTTTTAATTATGTAAACAAAAACAGAAATATTGAATAATGGTTATTCATAGATTATGTCAAATTTTAATACCATAGAATATTAATTTATTACCGAACCCCAGGAGAGAAAAAAATTAATAATTGCAAAGTTTTTTTTAAATGAAAGATAATATCTATAATCATCATCGATCTTCAGTTATAATTTTTCTCAGAATAACTAGAGTGAATTATTACCACATTGAAATGTTATAATAACGTCTCTGTGGTGGGTTGTTCCCAATAAAATAGTGTTCTG
Source organism: Micraspis discolor (assembly GCA_030674115.1). Taxonomy (NCBI): domain Eukaryota; kingdom Metazoa; phylum Arthropoda; class Insecta; order Coleoptera; family Coccinellidae; genus Micraspis; species Micraspis discolor. The sequence continues at coordinate 1,571,103 of JARTUT010001311.1, read as the reverse complement.
TGGTTCCTTGTTGTTTTGATTCTGTTTGAAACTGTCAACAGTTATTTGTACCTTTAAAAATGTGGAAAATATTATAATAAAATAATAATAATAATTTCGATAGTTTGAAATTATTCAATTCAGTATGAAATGATTATGGTCAGAAAATACATTTCTATTCTAATCTTTCTTATTTATGAACCTATAGCTTCCAGTTTCAATATTGATTGAATTTTAATTAACAATGCATCATAACAAACATTCAGAAATACTAAAACTAAGTCAAATTCTATTATCTCCTAAGTTCGTGTAGGTACCAGGTTGAATCGGTGTATGAAATAAATATGTGAAAAAACTATAAACCTACAAAATAAATCAAGGAGACTGGATTCGAAGATTTTAAAACTCATATGATCTTAATTTGAAGCATTCCTATGTTAGAATAGATATAATTTGATGGACCCTGAAAGTCTGAAGCTATAAAGAACCAGCTCTTCATAAAGACAAGTCTTCAATTCAACAGGTCCTGACAGAAAATACATTACCTATTTCAACGGTCATGAGAATATACCGAAATACCTATGTTAGTGAAAGAAATCTTTTTCTCTATTTCTTATGGAATATTACTCTGGATTAAATATTAAACAAGGGGCTAGACATCATTAATAATGAATACAGCAAATGGCAATTCAGATTTTGTAGTGAATGTAAGACAAAAATTGTTCAGTGGTTAATTTCATCTATTAGTTTTTAGTGGTGGAACCATAGACTGGAGAGATTTCCCCAACTTTTTGAAGAAATATTTAATATAGACATAAAATATGGCACCATTGAACAAATCTTGTTATTGAATCATTTCTGCACAGAGTTGGATTTGGGAAAATCAGAAAATTTGGACAAAATTATATCGATTTAATTCCCTTCAACTTCAAATATCTCAAGAATGGTGCAATTTAGGAGGAAAGATGGAGAATGATTTTATCTGCAAAAAAGACTAATGATTCCAGGAAGTACAAGATACGGACCTTTAGTTCAACGATATTTGTTTTTCATGCAATTTAACCAATCTGTAGAGTAGTAGTGAGAAACCCACAAGAAATGGAATGAATTTAACGATGCCAAAATATGCATGACTGTTATCAAAAACCTTCTACAGGAGATCATTTCAATTGATATTGTCGTTTGAATATTACAGGTGAAAATGCAATTTTTTGGAAATTTCAACACCCTATATCTTTTGAACGGGGCCAAATTTGGAAAAATGTTATAGGAAGAAAGTGTTTTTTTTGACGTAAAGAATCTATGGTTAAAATTAACGCAGTGGTCAAAGACTCACCCTGTATAACAAAATCAGGTAAGTCATTCAATTTTTGCAATTGTGCAATTGTTGAATACTTTTACAGATATGGTACAATTTGAACCCGTATTCAAGGTTGATATACCTGGTATGTTGTGCTGTGTGATATTATCATGCGTTGGTACTTGAGTAGTAATATTTCCTACCTCTGTTACAATTGCGATTTCCGGTGTAATATTTATTCTTGAACTACAATGTATATTCATGTCTTCAGATATTTTGTTCAATTGTGTTGAGAGAGTTTTGAAATATTGAATTTTTTTGAAAGAGACGCATCAACATATCCTTCAGCAACTGCTGAACTCTTCCATCCTCCATGCCTCTTTAATGCCATTAAATCCTCTCCGCTGTTTGCTAGATGAGAAGCTGAGCTTCTACGGAAGCAATGGCCAGAATAGAGTCCTGGGTTTGGCAATTTCAGGAATCTTCCATTTTTTTGTGGCATTCCACCTATTTTATTTATACTAATAGGTTGCATACTACATTTTCCTGCTCTAAAATTAATAAAAAATCTATCATGATGAGTATGTGATGGTCTCAATTCATAATATGTTCTAATAAGATTCAACCAGAATGGGTCCGAAATGATTAATTGACTGGGACTATAAGTTTTGGTATTCGGGATGGTGATTAAGATACAATCATTTTTGTATTCAATGTCTTGAGTTCTCATATTGCAGAGCTCTACCCTTCTGCATGCCCTAGCGTATCCCATTATTAATACTACCTGAAAGTAGTTATATTATGCTTACATGGTTGAAAAGGAATATATTGTTACCTTCATATCTAAATAAGTCTCATTTAATGCTTCCTTCAAGAATTTGTCGATTTGTTCAAAATCGAGAACTTTTGATTTTTTCGGTTTATATTCTTTCGAATAAGTTTTCAATAAACATTGTTATTTTGAAAATTCTGAAATATCCATGCTTTATCTAATGTTAAGCATACTGCGTCACATCGAATAAGTTTTCCATAACGTAGAACTTTTATATGTCTTACTCAAATGATCAAAATACGCTATCAAAACATTTTCGGAAATTCTAATGACCGAATTCTCTTGAGACCACTTCATTAGTTTCTCATATTCTCTTTCATACAAGGATTTGGATTTTTGTGGTATAAGTGTATTTTCAACATTATTGGCAATTCCTCTCAATTCTGGTTGTGTTAGATCCATTTCTTCAGACATACTTAATTCACGAATTGAATTATTTTAAAATTCGAACGCACTATTCAAATTTTATAATCTGTCAATTTTCGTATCAGTCACGCCAACTGCGTGATATAATAATACAAAAGGCACTAGGAGGTATCATCTGAATTTTTCATTGAAGTCCAATAAATTTCTCACCATTCTTGACTGAAATAGAGAAAATATCATCTAATACTCGTTGCAGAAGGCAATTCCAACACTCATGTGTTTCGCATTCGTGTTGGAATAGGTGCCCATTCTGCAACATGTTTTAGAATATACTATTATTCCCGCACGTAAAAAATAAAATGATAGGTCAACGTCTTTCGACACCTGAAGCGTTCAGAAGGTAAGTATGTTTTGGAGATAACATAATCAGAGTGGCAAAGTTGCTTCGACAACTGGTTCAATCGGATGCAAAAGTGTATAGATCTTAATGGGGAACATTTTGAACAATAAAGAGATAATTTAATTTTCGATAATTAATATTTGTTTTTTCCCTAATCCCGAAATATAAAGGCAATCCTCGTATCACACTGGTCCAAATTGAAGGAATAGACTCGAATTAGAGGGCAAAATATTTGTAAATTTTCAATCTATTTCCTAAACTACTATATTTATTAATGAATAAGTTTAATTTCATCATCAGCTTAGTAAAGGTCGACTCAAGTCCGGATCTTCAACTAACATGTAGAAAATGAATCAAATATGACGTTCCATAGTTCCACGTCATACCGCAACAATCCACGACATGGAAATATTCCGGCGGCATCTCCCTAAGAAACTCCGTCGAGATTAAATCATCGCTCAGAATCCATCTTAATTCAAACTTTCCGGGCCGGAATAATTCTCACCCCTTCAACGAGACACGTAGACGCTACGCCGTGGCTCCCGAACTATCTCGTGAAATAATGAAAGGTTATTAAGGTCCCGGTTAGGAGACGTTATCTCGTCGTGCAAATCTCATTTTCGGCCTGTCAGGTTATGAATTAGGAGCTATATATCGTACCACGCTGGAAATGGAACAGGCAAAACTCGCGGAAAAATAAAAACCCCGGATCGGACGTACTCTTGTTGTTGGTAAGTTGGGCGGAAGTGAAGCAAGGGTGAGAGATGTTTGAAAGAGATTTAAACTACAGGCCCGTGTGGTCATTTGAACCATCAGGCAATGCATAAATAGTATATTATATACCGCGGGACTGAAGTAGTACATTTAATCCTGTAGATAAAGTTTATGTTATATAATTTACCTGAAGGATTAAATGTACTTCAGTCGCAAGTACGATACTTTTCGTACTTCCGGTATGATTTTATTAATTATTTCAATAATTTCAATCAGTTTTTTCTCTCTTCAACTCAGTTAATAAACTGCCTTTAAAATAAGTTACCATAGTAACATTGCGTTGTGACAATTATAATTTAGAAACATTGTCGTTACTAGTGTCATTGTAAAGAAACATTGTTATTGATAATTATTGGTATCATGAGTGAAGAAGGTGTATCTGATATTGATAAAAGAGCAGCCGAAGTAGATGAAGAATTGTTACCACCTAAATCTAGAAAACTATACGAGCAGCAGTACGATGCTTTTAAAAAGTGGTACTGCTTAAAAAATGAGAGACAACCTACTGAAAATGCGCTGTTAGTCTACTTCAATGATAAATCAAAAGCGGTTTGTGCCTCAACTCTCTGGGCACATTACTCAATGCTGAAATCGGTTATTAACATTAGAGAAGATATTGATATAAGTAAATTTCCAAAATTATTAGCTTTTTTGAAGAGAAGAAATGAGGGATTTAAGCCAAAGAAGTCAAGAATTCTCACGTCTGAGCAGGTAGATCAGTTCTTACGGGAGGCTCCGGATGATAAATATTTAATGCTTAAGGTAAATTTGGAAATGTGTTTATATTCAGAAATTTAAAGAAATAAATTTTTTTGGAGGTTGCGCTAGCTTGTCGTGGAAAAGAGTTGGTTGATTTAGAAAACGACAATGTGAGAGATTTGGGCGATTCCTTCCGAATTGCGATTAGAAACACCAAAAATAAAATTAACCGAAATTTCGTGATCAAAAATTCAGAAAACAGTGCCATCAGTTTTGTGGCGATATTTCGAAAATATGTGGTATTGTGAAAGACAGGGACACCTCATTCAAAATTTTTTGTTCAATACATCAACAAAGAATGTACTACGCGAGTAGTAGGAAAAAACATGTTTGGTACATTTCCACGGCAAATAGCAGCTTTCTTGAAATTAGAAAATGCGACGTCTTATACGGGACATTGTTTTAGACGCACATCTGCGTCTTTGTTAGCTGATTCGGGAGCAACAATAGACGTGCTGAAGGGACATGGAGGATGGAAATCCTCCAACGTGGCCGAGGGATATATTGAATCGTCTATTGAAAATAAACAAAAAATTTCAGATAAAATATTTGGTCAAGTCGCCGATTCGTCCACTATAGTTATGCCACAGTCCTCATTCTCGCTTCCTGTTTCCGCAGGATCTTCGAAACAAACACCAGTTCAATATGATAAGGACCTATCTGTTACTCGTCAGTTACCTGCTGCGTTAACCCAGGAAAGACTGGTCAATATGACGAACTGTCACAATATTAATCTGAATATTAACGTTAATTACCATTCTAATTAATTGTATTTTCAATAAAATATCCCTTAAATTCGTTTGTTTGTGATTTAATCGTTCCGGGAGTTTCGTCAATATTTAATCCCGGAGGGATTAAATGTGACACTTTAGCACCTGTCACAAGGGAGTGAAGTTGTCACTTTAGGCCCGGAAGTACGAAAATAATAAAATTCAACACTACACCGTCACTTGTAAGCTGTCCAACTGAGTCCAGGTGAGAACTCAAAAGTACGATGATAAATTCCTTTTTAGAAGCTATTAATATGGCAATAATATAAAATTGAAAATACTCAGGGGATGAAAGGCAAGAATTTCAGTATTTCCTACGTGCATTTCGAACAGTATATTACTGCACTGAAATTTCTCGACATTAAGTCAACTATTTGATTTCGAATTCCACTTATGAAGGTGGATCACTCAGAATCTGAAGAACCTCTCAAGAATCTCGAATCGACTACACCACACAAAATGACATCTTCCCAAAAAACAACAGAGGTTATCCTTGAAACGGACAGTTCTGTCATCATTTGACTTCAGAACTCTATGCACCCAACAGGCAGTTAAACATGATGTAAGTATTTTAACTGGGCGGGAGAGTCAACTTGCCAACAATCAAAACAACCTGCAATGCTCTACTGACAGCGCTCATGTTATTCAATCTCGAAGACATATCATAAATATGAAATATTCATCTCAGTCTTACAACATTCATAAAATAAGGCTTCAATAACAGGTTCAAAACAGGAGCTGCTTTCATTGATTTATCTTCGGTTTATGACACTGTGTGGATTGATTTTCAAACTCTATATCCATCTGCAGTGTTTGTACATGCTGAGATTATTAGAAAATATGTTATATGATAGAAGGTTTCGTATTTTTGTTGAAAATAAGAGTAGCAATTTCAAAACATTGAAAAACGGTCTTGCCCAAGGATCACTTCTAGCTCTTTTACTTTTCAATTTATATCTCAGTGATTTACCCGCAACATCATCTCAGTAGTTTGATTATGCTGATGGCATTGCTATTGCTTACCACCATTCGGATTTCCATACTCTGAAGAACAAACTATCATCAGATTTGGAGATTTTAAAGAATTATTTTGCTGAGTGGCGATTATGACCCAACCCCAAAAAAACAGAGGTTTGCTATTTCCATCTGAATAATCATGAGAAATACAGGAAATTAGCTTTAACTTTCAATGATTCTCCTATCGAACATAATTTCTCTCCTGAGTACTAAGGAGATCAATTAGATCCATCTCCCAACAACCAGGTACATTTAAATGATCTGAGCTTGAAACTGTGAAATAGGTAAAATATTCTTAAGAAATTAGCCGGTTCATCCTGGGGTGCTCATGCTTCCACTCTACGCACAGCATCTATAGCCTTAGTCCTTTCTGCAGCTGAGTATTGTTGCTCTGTTTGGTTTAATAGTGCACATGCACAAAAAATCGATGCACAATTGAATAATACGATGAGAATAATTACTGGCACCATAAGATCTAAACCGGTTTATTGGTTACCAGTTTTGTCTAACATTGTCCCTTCCCATATTCGCAGACAGGCTGCAGCTCTGAATTCTTGGAGCAAATATCATTCTTTTACTAATTTATTTCCAATAATTTCGTTCATTCCACGAAATAGAATTCCCAGATCGAAGTCACGAAAAAGATTATGGTATAATACGTTTTTTCAATATGAACATTAGCGATTAAGAATTATGGAAGATTGAGTCGAACTTTTATGAAGAAATTTCTGGTTTTGATCTTCCAAGAAAAATTTGGATAGTTCTTAATCGTTTGAGAACAGATCATGGTAGTACCAATAGCATGTTTTTCAGATCGAATTCAGTTCTAAGCGCAAGGTGTGAATGTGGATATGTAGAAGAAAAAATACCTTTTCTCATCAATAGTTGTCCCATATATATTATATATATTTCAAGAAGGTTTTAGGGCTATTTATGATGTTTCCGATTCTTTCTTGGGTTATAAATTTGAAACAAATTGGATCCGTATTTTTTGTATTCTGTTCTTTTTTCTGCTTTTGTCTTTTTATCATCAGATTCTATGTAGGCAACTCGAAGAAGCCTCTGTGTTTATTAATAGAAGACTACTCTTGAAGAAAGAAGTCCCTCAAATATATTTCAGCTTAATTTTGGATACACAAACACTTCTGCGGAGAGCCAGGGTTTTTTTACTGGGTTTTTTCCCTAGGCTTTCATGTCGTACGTCGTCACCAATCCCTGCTAACACTACATCCTCTATTGTTTGCTAACCAAAAAATTGTTAGCCAAAAGTTTAGGAGAATATATATAAATTTGAGATTCCGACAAATTTTAGTTGAGGATATTTCGAGAAATAAATACATTTATTGCAGATTATGACTGTTAAAAATTGCAAGAATTTTTAACCCTACAACTCAACCTACTCTACGCTCATGGATTGTCTACCTCATGTATCATCGCTAACTTCATGATGTGTGTGACAGTTGATCGATACTTACGATCGATGAAACAATCAGCTCAAAAAAATAACATTCTCTCAATTTTGATTGCTCGAGTTTCTTTTTCAATTCATTAATATCTTCGAACTCCTCGTTACAAGTGAACCTGGTAGTGACTAGTGCTCTATATTGCTTTTTCACAGTCTTTTTCAAGACGCCTCTACTTTCATTTTACAATCAAAGACATTTTTTCTCTGCTCGAGACACCTATAATCCTCTCTAAAAGGTACAGTACAGTTTCCTCAAATACATGAATTATTTTCTGCACGTGCACTTGTGAAACTGCATGACTTTATATGTCCTTTAACCATCTCGTTACTTTTTCACTCAAGTTACACTCCTTATTACATTCTCGACACCTCTAATTCATGTTTTGAGTCATATTTTTCATATTCTAAAATATTCTACGTCCAACCACGTGCCAATTTCAGCTATCTTTTTCATATCTGTTCTTTTGCAAATCACCCCCTACGTTAACACTGAATTCCTCAATTTAATGCCAGATTCACTTGTAATTTACTCATTTTCGCTCACACATATTTCACTCAACTTTTAGACATGTTCATCTTTTTATGATTAGACTTCTCAGGCCTTATAAGTTTCAGATATCTGTACGTGCCATGCTGGGATCATCATGGGATTCTGCAACCAGGATGTTCTCAATATTCATTCAAGACTTCTCGATAAGAAATATAGTTACCAGAACCTTCGTTAGACCTGGTTGGAGAAATCACCTGATGATTCTACATTGATATTGCACCTCGAATACTTAAGTATACACTCTAACGACTCCTTTTTCAACTTCTCAGTACTTATATTACCTGATATCAATATTGTTCTCAACTAATCATATTATATCATTTCAAATAATATGTTGTCACTTTAGTTCAAGTTTCTGATAATTTTCTCTACATCTCACATCTCTTATTGTTCAAATATTTCATCTCAATTCTTGAATTATTAAAGGACTTATTCTGCTTTTCTAATATAACTATCATTACTGTAAGCGTTAATCATTTTATGATAAATCTCTCAATTAAGTTAGTATGATACAGATGCTTTCTTAAAAACTAATCACTTCTTCAACTGCTCTATATTTTATATAACTTTATATCCTCTCAAGCCTCATTTCATACAGTTCAACTCTTCACAGATAATTATGTATTTCTACTTCTGTTTTTCTGATAGATTCGACAACCTATCACTGTAAACTTTGTGAATCGTAATTATTCTTTCTCTTTAATCGCTCTGAAAGTCTGTCATATAAACCTAAACATCTCACTTTATCAATTAAACCTTTTGTTTTTCTGATAGTAGACAGTTTGAAATAAATTCAAACTCTATCACTGTAAACTTTGTGTTTGATTGATAGATGGCGCCTCTACTCTCAATATTCTTGACTTGAATAATTTTCGGCAACACACATTACTCAATCTAGTCTTGCAGACAACGCTGTTTCTCAAGTAAACACAACGTTATAACTCTTTCATTGTGAAATATGATTCTACATTTTCTCAAGATAACTTCTCAATTATTCTCACACTCAATATTCTCTCTATAACTACTCCATAATTGTAAATAGGTCAACTCTGTTTAGATGTAGTTAATTTGTAGATATTTTAACTTCATGCTAGTACCTATTTATTATGTGAATGTGAACATTGTACAATAAACATTTTATTTTACCACCTCTAGCTCAATCATTTGGTAACAGTCCTCTTTTAAGTAATAGCCAAAATCTCAATATTACACACACGAAAATTAAAAATATTTTTTTCTGTCAAAGTTGAAGATGTCTCTCGAAAATGATTACTGCAATTCGTTCCTACAATCGATAAGAATCGAAGAAAAAAATCTCATCAAATGTACACCCGTCAGTGGCGTGCTATGATGGAAGGAATATTACACATACGAAAATTAAAAATATTTTTTCTGTCAAAGTTGACGATATCACTCGGAAATGATTACTGCAATTAATTCCTACAATAAATAAGAATCGAAGAAAAAAATCTCATCAAATGTACACCCGTCAGTGGCGTGCTATGATGGAAGGAATATTACACATACGAAAATTAAAAATATTTTTTTATGTCAAAGTTGACGATGTCACTCGAAAATGATTACTGCAATTCGTTCCTACAATCGATAAGAATCGAAGAAAAAAATCTCATCAAATGTACACCCGTCAGTGGCGTGCTATGATGGAAGGACTATTACACATACGAAAATTAAAAATATTTTTTTCTGTCAAAGTTGACGATGTCACTCGAAAATGATTACTGCAATTCTTTCCTACAATCGATAAGAATCGAAGAAAAAAATCTCATCAAATGTACACCCGTCAGTGGCGTGCTATGATGGAACGAATATTACACACACGAAAATTAAAAATATTTTTTTCTGTCAAAGTTGAAGATGTCACTCAAAAATGATTACTGCAATTCGTTCCTACAATCCATAAGAATCGAAGAAAAAAATCTCATCAAATGTACACCCGTCAGTGGCGTGCTATGATGGAACGAATATTACACACACGAAAATTAAAAATATTTTTTTCTGTCAAAGTTAGAGATGTCACTCGAAAATGATTACTGCAATTCGTTCCTACAATCGATAAGAATCGAAGAAGAAAATCTCATTAAATGTACAACCGTCAGTGGCGTGCTATGATGGAAGGAATATTACACATACGAAAATAAAAAATATTTTTTTCTGTCAAAGTTGATGATGTCACTCGAAAATGATTACTGCAATTCGTTCCTACAATCGATAAGAATCGAAGAAAAAAATCTCATCAAATGTGCACCCGTCAGTGGCGTGCTATGATGGAACGAATATTACACACACGAAAATTAAAAATATTTTTTTCTGTCAAAGTTGAAGATGTCACTCGAAAATGATTACTGCAATTAATTCCTACAATCAATAAGAATCGAAGAAAAAAATCTCATCAAATGTACACCCGTCAGTGGCGTGCTATGATGGAAGGAATATTACACATACGAAAATTAAAAATATTTTTTTCTGTCAAAGTTGACGATGTCACTCGAAAATGATTACTGCAATTCGTTCCTACAATCGATAAGAATCGAAGAAAAAAATCTCATCAAATGTACACCCGTCAGTGGCGTGCTATGATGGAACGAATATTACACACGAAAATTAAAAATATTTTTTCTGTCAAAGTTGATGATGTCACTCGAAAATGATTACTGCAATTCGTTCCTACAATCGATAAGAATCGAAGAAAAAATCTCATCAAATGTACACCCGTCAGTGGCGTGCTATGATGGAAGGAATATTACATTTACGAAAATTAAAAATATTTTTTTCTGTCAAAGTTAAGAATGTCACTCGAAAATGATTATTGCAATTCGTTCCTACGATCGATAAGAATCAACGAAAAAAATTTTATCAAATGTACACCCGTCAGTGGCGTGCTATGATGGAACGAATATTACAAACACGAAAATTAAAAATATTTTTTTCTGTCAAAGTTAAAGATGTCACTCGAAAATGATTACTGCAATTAATTCCTACAATCAATAAGAATCGAAGAAAAAAATCTCATCAAATGTACACCTGTCAGTGGCGTGCTATGATGGAAGGAATATTACACATACGAAAATTAAAAATATTTTTTTCTGTCAAAGTTGACGATGTCACTCGAAAATGATTATTGCAATTAATTCCTACAATCAATAAGAATCGAAGAAAAAAATCTCATCAAATGTACATCCGTCAGTGGCGTGCTATGATGGAAGGAATAATACACATACGAAAATTAAAAATATTTTTTTCTGTCAAAGTTGACGATGTCACTCGAAAATGATTACTGCAATTCGTTCCTACAATCGATAAGAATCGAAGAAAAAAAAATCTCATCAAATGTACACCCGTCAGTGGCGTGCTATGATGGAAGGAATATTACACATACGAAAATTAAAAATATTTTTTTATGTCAAAGTTGACGATGTCACTCGAAAATGATTACTGCAATTCGTTCCTACAATCGATAAGAATCGAAGAAAAAAATCTCATCAAATGTACACCCGTCAGTGGCGTGCTATGATGGAAGGACTATTACACATACGAAAATTAAAAATATTTTTTTCTGTCAAAGTTGACGATGTCACTCGAAAATGATTACTGCAATTCGTTCCTACAATCGATAAGAATCGAAGAAAAAAATCTCATCAAATGTACACCCGTCAGTGGCGTGCTATGATGGAACGAATATTACACACACGAAAATTAAAAATATTTTTTTCTGTCAAAGTTGAAGATGTCACTCAAAAATGATTACTGCAATTCGTTCCTACAATCGATAAGAATCGAAGAAAAAAATCTCATCAAATGTACACCCGGCAGTGGCGTGCTATGATGGAAGGAATATTACATTTACGAAAATTAAAAATATTTTTTTCTGTCAAAGTTAAGAATGTCACTCGAAAATGATTATTGCAATTCGTTCCTACGATCGATAAGAATCAACGAAAAAAATTTTATCAAATGTACACCCGTCAGTGGCGTGCTATGATGGAACGAATATCACACACACGAAAATTAAAAATATTTTTTTCTGTCAAAGTTAAAGATGTCACTCGAAAATGATTACTGCAATTAATTCCTACAATCAATAAGAATCGAAGAAAAAAATCTCATCAAATGTACACCCGTCAGTGGCGTGCTATGATGGAAGGAATATTACACATACGAAAATTAAAAATATTTTTTTCTGTCAAAGTTGACGATATCACTCGAAAATGATTACTGCAATTAATTCCTACAATCAATAAGAATCGAAGAAAAAAATCTCATCAAATGTACACCAGTCAGTGGCGTGCTATGATGGAAGGAATATTACACATACGAAAATTAAAAATATTTTTTTATGTCAAAGTTGACGATGTCACTCGAAAATGATTACTGCAATTCGTTCCTACAATCGATAAGAATCGAAGAAGAAAATCTCATTAAATGTACAACCGTCAGTGGCGTGCTATGATGGAAGGAATATTACACATACGAAAATAAAAAATATTTTTTTCTGTCAAAGTTGATGATGTCACTCGAAAATGATTACTGCAATTCGTTCCTACAATCGATAAGAATCGAAGAAAAAAATCTCATCAAATGTGCACCCGTCAGTGGCGTGCTATGATGGAACGAATATTACACACACGAAAATTAAAAATATTTTTTTCTGTCAAAGTTGAAGATGTCACTCGAAAATGATTACTGCAATTAATTCCTACAATCAATAAGAATCGAAGAAAAAAATCTCATCAAATGTACACCCGTCAGTGGCGTGCTATGATGGAACGAATATTACACACACGAAAATTAAAAATATTTTTTTCTGTCAAAGTTGAAGATGTCTCTCGAAAATGATTACTGCAATTCGTTCCTACAATCGATAAGAATCGAAGAAAAAAATCTCATCAAATGTACACCCGTCAGTGGCGTGCTATGATGGAAGGAATATTACACATACGAAAATTAAAAATATTTTTTTCTGTCAAAGTTGACGATATCACTCGGAAATGATTACTGCAATTAATTCCTACAATAAATAAGAATCGAAGAAAAAAATCTCATCAAATGTACACCCGTCAGTGGCGTGCTATGATGGAACGAATATTACACACGAAAATTAAAAATATTTTTTTCTGTCAAAGTTGAAGATGTCACTCAAAAATGATTACTGCAATTCGTTCCTACAATCCATAAGAATCGAAGAAAAAAATCTCATCAAATGTACACCCGTCAGTGGCGTGCTATGATGGAACGAATATTACACACACGAAAATTAAAAATATTTTTTTCTGTCAAAGTTAGAGATGTCACTCGAAAATGATTACTGCAATTCGTTCCTACAATCGATAAGAATCGAAGAAGAAAATCTCATGAAATGTACAACCGTCAGTGGCGTGCTATGATGGAAGGAATATTACACATACGAAAATAAAAAATATTTTTTTCTGTCAAAGTTGATGATGTCACTCGAAAATGATTACTGCAATTCGTTCCTACAATCGATAAGAATCGAAGAAAAAAATCTCATCAAATGTGCACCCGTCAGTGGCGTGCTATGATGGAACGAATATTACACACACGAAAATTAAAAATATTTTTTTCTGTCAAAGTTGAAGATGTCACTCGAAAATGATTACTGCAATTAATTCCTACAATCAATAAGAATCGAAGAAAAAAATCTCATCAAATGTACACCCGTCAGTGGCGTGCTATGATGGAACGAATATTACACACGAAAATTAAAAATATTTTTTTCTGTCAAAGTTGAAGATGTCACTCGAAAATGATTACTGCAATTAATTCCTACAATCAATAAGAATCGAAGAAAAAAATCTCATCAAATGTACACCCGTCAGTGGCGTGCTATGATGGAAGGAATATTACACATACGAAAATTAAAAATATTTTTTTCTGTCAAAGTTGACGATATCACTCGGAAATGATTACTGCAATTAATTCCTACAATAAATAAGAATCGAAGAAAAAATCTCCTCAAATGTACACCCGTCAGTGGCGTGCAATGATGGAAGAATATTACACATACGAAAATTAAAAATATTTTTTTATGTCAAAGTTGACGATGTCACTCGAAAATGATTACTGCAATTCGTTCCTACAATCGATAAGAATCGAAGAAAAAAATCTCATCAAATGTACACCCGTCAGTGGCGTGCTATGATGGAAGGACTATTACACATACGAAAATTAAAAATATTTTTCTGTCAAAGTTGACGATGTCACTCGAAAATAAACATCTCACTTTATCAATTAAACCTTTTGTTTTTCTGATAGTAGACAGTTTGAAATAAATTCAAACTCTATCACTTTGTGTTTGATTGCTAGATGGCGCCTCTACTCTCAATATTGTAAATTCTTGACTTGAATAATTTTCGGCAACACACATTACTCAATCTAGTCTTGCAGACAACGCTGTTTCTCAAGTAAACACAACGTTATAACTCTTTCATTGTGAAATATGATTCTACATTTTCTCAAGATAACTTCTCAATTATTCTCACACTCAATATTCTCTCTATAACTACTCCATAATTGTAAATAGGTCAACTCTGTTTAGATGTAGTTAATTTGTAGATATTTTAACTTCATGCTAGTACCTATTTATTATGTGAATGTGAACATTGTACAATAAACATTTTATTTTACCACCTCTAGCTCAATCATTTGGTAACAGTCCTCTTTTAAGTAATAGCCAAAAATCTCAACACCCAGATTTTTGAACAATGACCAAAATCTATATTACACATTTATTTTTGAAAATCAAGAAGTGCCGCACCAATTTCAAACGTTCGAATGACATCCTAAGCTGAAATCAAATAATCAAAATCAATATCATATTCCAGAACTTTCATTCATAAGAAAGAAAAGGGAGAGCATTGAATTTCATACAAAGACCTAACATAGATTCCTTCATCTCGTGAATAATCTGTTGGATGTTATAACCGTCCCAAACACGTGAAATACACGCGGCGACGAGGCACTGTCAACGTCAAAGCATAGCTACACGACATTTTCCGGCATCTCTGCACCCCATAAGTCACTCATTCAACCTCTCCCCCTCATTTCATTTTCGCTCTAAACCCCCGGTCTGCTATCTACCGTAGCAGGTCCAGATCTCATTTTCAGCCTGTCAGGTTATGAATTAGCGGCCATAAATCCATCCCGAGTAGAGGAGGAGGTAGGCCAGGAACGACAACGTGGACAACGGTGCGCCAGCTTGAAAAATGGGGAAGAATTAACTTTCGCGAGTATAAGTCGACCCCACCGTGAAGCTAATCATCTGAGTGAATTTGGGAGACGATTAATCAGAAGGGGATCATGCCCTCACTTGGTATATTAAAAATCGGTGAATAGTGTAGAGGGGAATGGTTTCGATATGAAAAAGTCACATATCAATCTATTTAATCGAATCTAGGAAAAATCCAGAACTCAGTTTCGTCCTGAAATATGTACCTAGTCGTAAATCAGGTACTTTGTAATTGGTTCCAAACCTTATGATCGACTGACTTCTTCAATTATTGGACGAACAGAACACCTTAATATGTACTATGATCGATGTTCCATTATTACAGATTCTTGTTTCGGGTAAGTGCTAGTCACACTTCTTCCTTCTTCATGTGCTGACCCTTGAACGCAGATGTTTTGCCAGACCATGCTCTCAAATTTATCAACCAGGAGTCTCGATCTCTTTTGCTGTTGATAAACATTAAACCACAAACTGTTTCTTCACCCTGCTCAAAACAGGTAGAATAGGGAAGGTGATAGATAGTCTGTCATATGTCTGTATTGGAAGATGATGCTGAACATATGTTTGTGGACTGCGACGAGAGAGAAAATGCTCTAGGAGATGAGTTTCACGTCGGATATTGAGAAGGTGACAGGATAGTAGAGAGGAGAAAACTGGGAGAACATAACAGCGTAAATCGTCGAGGATATGGAGAGAAATGAAAGTGAAGACCAAGAGAGGGGCAGGTGACGATATAAGGTGATAAAAATAGTTATACGCCTTTTGCAGCTTAGGCCTTTGTATACCAGGTTACGCAACCTTGCCAGAAGGGTTATTTAGATCCGCAGCCTTCATCAAACTATACTCAACATATTCCGACTCTGCCGTAGAGAAGACATAGGCTTTACAATAAAAGTCTTCGATGAAATAAATACTTTAGTTCAAGACTTGGAGAAGAACAAGATGCCTTGCAATGAATAGAGCCTTTGATATACTTTTGCGCCAATGCGGAGTATCTTATTCACTTGGGAAATAGAGATCCCATTCCTGGACTTCTTTTTTCTAACTCCAAATAATTCTGAAAAATGCGAATTAACGCAGCAACCCTTCGAAATTAACATTCCGTATTTTGATACACAACATTTCTCATTCATCTCGAGCACCTAGAACAAATGCAGAACTCCCCTTTCGCGCTCTCCATAATCGAGTTCGTAGAGTTAACCCTCATTTGGGATTGTTTGCACTACGACAAGCGGTAATTCGTTGTTTGACATAAACAAGTGGCCCCGAACTGCAAGAAGAAGAGCAGGTGGAGCGGGCCTAAATTTCATCAAGGGCTGGCGTTTAATCAAGAGAAGCGCGGCCCGGAATTCTCCGAGTGCGTGAAACAAAGGCTTCCGGATCCCGTTCAAAGAAAACAAACTTACAAACTACGACGACAGGTTATGTGAAACGGAGTGTAAAACGCGTTTTGGAATCGAAATCGTCATTTTGTCCGACTATTGAGAGAATTATTAGGTTTTAGGGGTGACTTGAACAGGTAGTTGACCGCTTTCCTTGAGAAAAATCGAGAAGTAAAACCCGATATCAATGATATGGAGTACGAGTTGAGGCATGGGTACAATTTGGGTTCTATCTTGTTTTTCTTGAAAGACGCTGATGTTTCAACTCTATGCACAGCATCCTACGTTAGTCTTTTCTGCAGCTGCGTTGTTGCTCACTTTGATTTACTTAATTAATTGATAATTAATTAATTAATTGATGCACAATTGAGTATATCGAGAATAATTACTGAAACTGTAAGATCTACACCGGTCCATGACCAGTTTTGTCTAACAATGTCCTGCACCATATTCGGAGGCATACTGCAGCTTCAAATTGCTGAAACAAATAACATTCTTTTCTCAATCTACTTCTTGATATTTCATATACTATGCAAAACAGAATTCCAAGATTAAAATAGCGTAAAGCATTATGGTATAATAGTATCTTCAGTATGAACATAAGCCATTAAGAATAAGGGTAGATTGAATGGAGCTCTCATGAAATGTTCATCAAGTATCCATACCATAAGTACCTTCTCTATCTGCAAAAATAGAAAACATCTTGAAACCCTACAGCAACGTGAAAATAACTCAAAAACCATACATTCAAATCAAACACCTATACAGCAAGTTAAAATCATCAACAGCAGTAAACAAAATATGGTATATAAGATCAATCGTGAGGACGTATACATAGGATACACAAAACACAAATAAGGGGTTAGATTGAAAAGACACAAGTACTCCAAAACAATGAAGGCACTTCACAAAAACAAAACCGAGAGCAAGCACATCTCCAATTATGACCAGACAGTAGTGTTAGACCGAGTACCAGATAAAAAATCCATAATTCCATTAATAACAGAGCAGATATTGGGAATATTGAATGATTGTTTGGGCTATTACCATAATCTATTGTGGATGTAATGATTTCCGACGTTTCGATAGACATCTTCTATCTTTATCAAGGAGGAAAGGTAAAAAGCTTTTTGAAAATTATCAATTTTCAAAAAGTCAATATTGACAGAAGTCATGAAAGAAAATGAACGATGTTATATACTCATCTGTGATATGATGATCTTTTTAAGTTGGATCGAACTATCGGCGTCCAAACTTCTGGCAGATCTATAGATGGAGCACTTATGGAATCAGGTGTTATTTACATAAATGCTGCTTCTTTGATTTTTCTTCTTGCAAGTTTTTCTTCTTTGGATATTATTGATGCTTCATCACACTTTATACGATGATTCTCATCTATAGCATGTTGGACCAACCTGGATTTGTCGCTGTCTAGTACTCGTAGAAGCTTCTGATGTTTTTTTATTCGTACATTCAGAGGGCGTTTAGTTTCTCCGATGTATGATCTTCCGCACTCGCAAGGTAATTCATATATGCAGTTCTTTGTGTCTCATTATTAGGCTTAACTTTTGTAAGTTTAGCTCTGATAGTGTCTTGAGTTTTGAATGCAGTCGTTATGTTGTATCTATTTCCAATTCTTCTCATTTTCTCCGACAAACCTTTTACATAAGGAATTACGGTTTTAATGGTCTGATTTATATCTTTTGGTTCAGGTTGACTTTCTCGTGTTCGTCTAGCTTTTTCTAATATCTTTTTGGGGTAGCCATTGCTTCTAAGAGTTTTCGAGATGTTATTTATTTCTTCATTTTGGTCTTCTTCAGTGCAACAAATATTTATTGCTCTATCAAATAAACATTTTGCTACTCCCAATTTAGTGTTTAGTTGGTGGTTTGAATCAAAATGTAGATATTGTCCTGTGTTCGTTGGCTTCTTATACACAGTGGTTCTTGGGATTCCATTTTGTTTATGTACGAGTACATCTAAGAATGGAAGTTGTCTGTCTTTCTCGATTTCAATTGTGAATTCAATTGATTCCTCTTGATTGTTTAGATATTGAAGAAATCCATCTATAGTGTCTCTTCTATGTTGCCAAATAATGAAAGTATCATCTACATATCTTTTCCACAGTTTGGGTTTAAGTACATATTTTTCTAATGCCTTCTGTTCGAAAATTTCCATATATAAATCAGCTAAAATTGGTGATAGTGGTGAACCCATGGCCATTCCAAATTAAAAATTAAAATATAACATGGTTCAGTGTCTTTCATGACTTCTGTCAATATTGGCTTTTTGAAAATTGATAATTTTCAAAAAGCTTTTTACCTTTCCTTCTTGATAAAGATAGAAGATGTCTATCGAAACGTCGGAAATCATTACATCCACAATAGATGATGGTAATAGCCCAAACAATCATTCAATACGAGCTCCGTCATCAACAATATCTCGTCATCAACCAGATATTGGGAACTAACACAACATCTATTCCACTCTTTTGAACAATGTTGAATGAACAGACCAACAAAAACCAAGAAGATGTATTCAAATTTGACGTGAGACCTCTAAATTCAATTGACCTCATAACACCAATGAAATCAAACAAAATAAGTTGGAAAAAGATAAGAAATAAATTATTTTCGAAGGTACTATGTGAATTAGACCTCTATTCAAAATAATACAGTTTATGATACTTATAGATTGTTTGGTTTTATTGTTGATACATTGCGTATGATGCTTTTTCAGGATTGGAAAAGACCACTGCCTGAAACGTTGCCTAATTGTATTACATTGTTAATAGAATTATATTCTGCACATCAAATGCTGTTTTACAATTACTAATTATACAGGTTAAACACTCATCTTCAATATTTTATTTCTGATCCTTCCAAAGAAGGGTCTAATCATCCCAGAAAAGCTAAGTGAGTTTTAAATCGTTCGAGAACAGGTCATAGTTGTACGAATGGCTAGATGACCAAATAAAATTTCTCTGAAGTACATGCAATGAATTTCTTCAAAGCAGTCATCTATTTCATCCACCCCCACACCAACACCTGCATTGTTTTCAGATTCCTCCACCTAAATTTCTCCTGTCCCTTCAGTCTTTAATCATACACCGACGAGGGGTATATTCTTCGAGACGGCAACGACCCCCCCGAGGCTCCGCACCGCCCCTGGCAAAACGAGGGCTGAAATATTAAACGAATTGTCAACCCGATCACGCGTGTACTTCATTCGGCGGCAAGATAAGGCTAATGATGGCATTTCAACTTTCTGGCCCCGTACGCCATTGTTAATGGTGATTGAAACGAATGGACTACTCCGCTTTATTTCTGGCAAGGTAGATTAGTGCTTTCGCCTTCGGGGGGCTTAGGAGGATTGATATAGGGGCTTGTGGAGAGAAAAGAACGGGAGATTTGAGAGGAGGATGAAAAAACGAAATCCTCTCGTAATGAATAATATTGGTTCAATCGAACCTTTCGACTATACAGGCCGAGTCTTCCACTGCTGCATGAATTTTCACCATAGATGTCCATAATTGAAAGAACTAGTTGGGAAAAGCATAATTTTCCTAAACGAGCGTGAGAACTCGAGTTTTATTTTGTATGTCCAGAGTTTGGAACTCATCAACTATGTGGAGTAAATTTTCAATGATCAAGTCGAACGCTCTCGTGCTAATAGTAGTAAATATTTCAAGGTTATAGCATATTTAGGACGGAAAAGTGAGGGATATCGCCCGCAAAAATCAAAGATTCTTACACTTGAACAAGTAGACAAGTTTATGGACGAGGTAACAGATGAGAAATACTTGATAGTAGTAAGAGAACTGTTGCCTGAAGTACAATGCACTGCGCCCTTCAGTTATCAAACACCATCCTTTTATCCTGAAATACATGATTAATTGTAAATACACTGCCAGTCCAGTTGGTATGAATACATTTGGGAAAATGCCCTCGAAAAGGGTGGGGTACGGAAATTTCATTATAGGAAAGACCCAACTTGATTTCATATGAACAATCACCTCCTGAAGATTGTCGCATGAATTTAGGAACACCTGTAGATATATTATATTCCATATCCGAATGATCGATTTCGTTGTTCTGCTTTCTACATCAACTTTCCCCGAAACAACTTCCTGAAACATTTCCTGGATACTTGAGAAGGCACATTTTTTCACGTCCTCAACGAAGAAAATTTTCCAGAAGCCCCCTCAACATTACGAAACTGATTGAAACAAATGGGCCTTCTCGCAGTGTTGCCTTCGCGGTGTATTAGCGCCCTTGTGGGGAACGTGGAGCGCCTGAAAGGGGCGTTTTATAACGATTGATCGCAGGAACTAATGAACGAAACAGCATCAGAATGTTTTTTCTTTGTGCCATTTCGACGGCATTATGAAAATTAATGCTGGTAAAGCTCCGCAGTCGAGTGTTATAAGCCATCTCGAGAAGGTCAGAGTTTGAATGGAAATGGTTTAATAGCAGAGTTTTGCGAGGAAAGGGATGTTCTCTTTCATAATATCCTGTGAGTTCAATGGATTTTCTTCATTTAAATTGAAAGAAAGTGTTTTCTCGGGAACGCATAAATGTGAATCATAGTATATATTTTGCGCCCTATTTCTACAGTATTTTCCAGGACTTAGGAACAGAGCGATACTAAAACAACCGCAACAATGAATAAATAAACCAGTATCAGTATCACACATATTTATTGCTTTTCGGTCGCATAGTTTTCCATCCAAAACATTATTTCGGCTGATTATCATACTGAATTCCTTGGTAAATGATTTTGCATCCGAATATTGGTGATTATTTTTTCGACCCAAATATCGACCAATAGAATTGCACCATTCGACGTCACGTGGTACAACCTACATGGTATTATACTGATAATTTTTTGAAAATTTTCTCTGGTAGTTGCTATATATAAACAAAACATGATCCAGTCAAATTAAGCACACGTCAAACTGACAGGTTGAATTCAATTGTGAAAATTAGAGATTTTGCATGAAAATGAGTCGATTTGGAGTTTGTTCTCTGTCCACCATCGATAAAAAAGTCAAAGGAAATGTTCCCATTAATACGGAGAAGGCAAAAAAAAAAACAGTTTGGAACCAATTTACTACTTTTTGTACTGAGAGGGAATACACATTGAGTGCTGAAACGAGTGAAGCGCAATTGGCAAACATTATTAAAGATTACGCTTACACTATGAAGAAAATGGATGAAGAAGACTATAAGGAAGGTACAATAAAAACAATGTGGAATCAGACTGCCAAATTACTTCAAGAAAAGTATTTGAACGATTTCGACATCAAAATCAACCCATTTTCGGATGCTGCATTCAAGACCGCTCGAAGAGCTCGTGATGCCAAACGTAAGGCTTTACAATCTATTCCGGAAAAACGGAGGGCAAGTGCAGCAGAGTTGGAGGAAAAAGATTGGGATGCAATGACCACTGTTTGGGACGAGGAAACTCCTGATGGCCTCCAGAAAAAATTATTCATGATAATATCAGTGGAATTGGTTTGGAGAGGTGATGAGGGCAGCATGGCGTCAATACATCACTCCAAGGCAGAACAACGAAATGACGGGGAAACATCTGGGAGAATTGAATACAATCCAATTTTCAGCAAGACCACACAAGGTGGTGATAAAAATTATCAGACAGCAAAAGGCTGGAGGAGAATCGGGAAATCCCTGACAAGTGCCCAGTGAGACTGTTCCAGAAATTGAGAGAAAAGAGAGATGTCAATATCAAGAGCGACAGAGTATTCCTGACCCAAAATCCATTCTGGAATAAAGTTTCAGGCGCTAGGTGGTACAAGGATTCCCCAGTAGGCCAAAACACGATTTCAAAGTGGGTTAAGGAGTCAGCACAAAAAGCTGGGCTTGACCTTGGTAACAAAAAAATCACCAATCACTCCAGTCGTGCAACAGCCGTCTCCAATCTAGCGAAATCGGGCCTGGGAGAGCAGCAGATAATCAAAATAACTGGACATGCCAACAGTAACTCCATCAAGCCGTATCTCCAACTCGACCAGGAACACCACGAATTAATTGTCAAGAAACTGCGAAGGAGTGAGCCTACTGCAGAAAATGCCATCAACAGCATAAACCTCATGCCATCTACCTCTTCTGGGACCATTACCGATAACTCTGACTTGAAGAAAACATGCACCAATGTTTACAACAATTGTATTTTTAATTGCACTACCCTGATTCTTAATTAAATGTTGTTTTATTCATTATGAAATTCTTATTTGTTTACTGTACATTTCGTCTCATGGTGAAATTCTATTAGTCGACATTTGGGACAGAAAAATAATCCCCGAATACCACACGAGCTTCAAAATTATCTGGTATTTCGTCAAGTTTTCAGGAAAAATCATTCGCGCTTCGCGCTCGTGATTTTTTAACCTGAAAAACTTGACTCTTCATTTGTTTGCAACGAACCTATCGGGAAATACCCGATAATTTTGAAGCTCTTGTGGTATTATAAGTGAACATTTTTAAATTTCTTCATTTAAATCACATTTTGATCGGACACTTAATAAGCAAATATTCATATCTAACAACAACTTTTACAATACTCTGAATTCTATGATGTATCTCAATTCTTCAGATCATCTAATCATCATTATTAACTTCGTTTTTTATTTTCAATAAATATCAAAATTTCTATCTGCTTGATCTATATCTCTTATTCCGAATCTGTAAATTCTAAAGTGATTTAGTAATTCAAAGAATACAAATGTTGAAGTTATGATAATATTCAAGGAAATTCTCATGTTTTAAAGTTCGCTATAAAGGAATGAGTTCGACGAAAGGCAGTATTTAAGTATTTTCAAAACTAATTCGAAAAAATTTCTGAATTACCATAAACAGGATATATTATGAAATTCAGAACATACAGAACATCATTTCTGTATACTCGACCAAATTTTATTATATATATTATTTATTCATTTCAGTGTAAGAACATGGACCTGTACATAAGATCAGCGTAATATGGATCATACGATTTACATTTTAAATACCTTCAAGATTATCAGACATGTGATTCATTTGTACTCATTAAATTAAACATGTCTTGGAAGAAAGAACTCATTGAGTTGAAGGTTATGTGTTCAGTCTTAGAATAGAGTAAATTTTAACTGGAAATAGATCACTTATTCATGAGATTTCGAGCTGAAACTTCGTTCTTGAAATCTTGTAGATCCGAGTTCGTATCGTATTTAGTAGTTCACCTATGGTTCCACTATAACTTTATGTTATTTATGAAACAAAATTCATAATCTGAAAACGTTCTCTTCTTTGCCACAAAAATTTCAGTTCCCAAAAAATTATACAAAAATGTATCAGACAAGTTTCGCATTATTCTGACTCTACTTCGAAACCTACCCTAAACTCCTTCCAGACACACGAATGCAAAATTCCAGAGTAAATATCTCCCTTCGACTCGGAATCATCATCAAACCGGAGGGACACGTCAGAAATATGAAATTCCCGCGTACGTGGAGCGAAAACCGAACATGTCCGACAGTCTCCATACTGCACGGATGTCTTCAAGTCGCCCCTTCACCAAACCTCCTGCCTCCTCCCCAACTTGATTACCTCTCATCCAGTACGTCTCCGATTTAAATTCAGCTCCGGTAACGGACTCCCCTAACCTGTCAGTTTGTTTTATCGGAAGATCCGGACGATGCCTTGAATGGATGAGTTCTGAGGAATCATTTCGGGAGGTTGGTTACAATGAGGGCGAGGCATTCGAGCACGGAATTTCCTCAGGGTAAATATTTTCATCGATATAAAAAAACTGAAATTCGACTTAATAGTCCGTTTTTGAAATGGTACCTATACTGTTACTTTTCCAGCAGAGTGAGTCTTTGATTAGTATATTAATTTCAAACATTTTTCCATACCATTTTTTGAAATTCGGCTCCCTATAAAATACACGAAGTGTTGAAATTTCATTGAAAAAAATTGATTTTGGATATATCTTCGCAGTTTATAATCCAAATGAATTGAAATTTTGTAGGAGGTTTCAAACAAATGGAACACTTATTTCAGATTAAACGCGCTTGCTCTATCCTTCAAGGTCTTCTAGGTAATATCTCACCAACTAGAAAAACCATCTAAACAAACTATAAAATAGGCAGTTACTAAACACATCCTAGTATTTCCTGAATGTTTGAACATTCTAGAACAATTTATCATTCTACATTCATCTTCCTACAAAGCCTCATTTTCAAGATTCAAGATATTTAGTGTTGATTTGAAAATTGGAAAAAAAATGAGAAAATTGCTCATATTCCTGGATCCAACCCTGACTGGAAAAAAATCACCGAAATAACTCCACGTTGCCACAATATTTTTTGAAATCATTATCTTCGTTGAAAATTCAGCTATGTTTGTAAAATATATCACTTTTTCTGAGAATAGATGAAAATATCAAAGACATACTAATAAAGATTCTCGTTAATGGTGAATTAAACGTAAATATTTCCTCCATTTTTGATTCCATATCATAGCATTCATCTTTGTGTGTTTGAAAATATGTATTATAAAAAACTTTCATTTTATGAAATTTAAATGAATGTTAGCGAAGGTAATGTTAAAATTCTTAAATTATTTTATTCATTTCCGATGACAATTTATACTCTATTCTATGACAGAAAACATAACCCGAAACTTGAAGTTGTTTCTTTGATACAAATAGAATAATACAATGTCTTAATGGAATTTTCATACAGTTTTTTCCTGTGTTTAATGAGTACAAATGAATCACAAATATATCTATATGAAATATCTAATAATCTTGATTGTAATTAAATGAGATAACGTTTGATTCATAATACCTCACTCCCAGAATGTATCTTATGAAATTAATCTCTAAATACAAACTATAGCCAATTTTATTATCCTGATCTTAAGTACAGGCAAAATGAACAGACAACATACATATTGAAGATTTTAACGATTCAAGTTTTTAAGGGTGCTTCATAGAGTTTTGAGAAAATTCAGTATGTTGAAAGAGATTATGGAAATCTTTTCAATTTCAAAATCTATCCCCAGTAGTGTTGAAGTTGGTTCAAAAAAAAATTTCGAATAGGATTCGACAATACTGCATTTCATCGAACTGGTTCTTCTGCTGCGACTCTATTTTGACTTAAGAACATGAGAAACTTCTCGAATATTACAACTTTCGAATTCTTCTAACATTGGAGTCAGCAGGCTCGAAATAGGACATACGAGGTAAGTAAATTAAGTAAGATACTGAAATAACTTTCAGCTGGTCGGTTACAGCCGTTTGAATTTTTTCGACTGTCCCAAAATGACTTCCCTTGGTGTAATTTTTCAACTTTGGGAAGAGAAAGAAGTCACAAGGAATCAAGTCGGGCGAATAAAGAGGCTGAGGAGCTGCAGGAATGTGTTTACTGGCCAAAAAATCGTTTATTGGAATTGCCATTTTGCGCAGATTCCTCTCATCCCCAATTCATTGGTCAAAATTTGATGAACGGTGGTGTAAGTCAAATTAAACTCTTTCCCTATCATTCTGACTGTCGACCGACGATCTGAACGCAAAAGAGCCCGGATTCTGTCGACATTTTCATCGGTTCTTGATGATGAAGGCCTTTCGCTTCGTGGTTCATCTTCAATCTACTCTCTTCCTTCTGAAAATGCCCTAAACCACCGAAAAATCTGGGCCCGTGACAAATCTCCGTAGGCCTGCTGAAGTTCAAGAAGAGTTTCCGTTGCACTGTGCCCAAGTCTGAAGCAAAACCTCATAGCTCACTGTTGCTCGAAATAGATGTCATTCATTCTTAGAGCACAACAGAAAAAACTGTCAAACAAAAACAATCGCTACGCACAAATCGCCCCACGAAGCCCCGCGCTTCCAGTGTTCCCAGATCAAACGCAACGATGGAAGTGTCATTACTTAATTTACAGACCTCATAGAAGATGAAACTGATAGAAAACTTCGATAGTAATCGAAAATGGCAATAGTGTTGAGTTTATGATCTACAGAACTGGAAAGACTTATAGAATTGAGATCATTGATATTAGATATAAGTGTATTTCTTATGAAATGTTCACTCAAATTAAAAATAAAATTCAGAAATTTCAATATTTTCAGCAATACACTGTTGGAAAATCACTAATCATGGATTTAAGTATGATTTTCAGCTGGAATAATGACATGGATGGAAAATTATGTGAAGAACAATAAAAATGTATTTTTATTATAATATTATAGGAGCAGTAAAAAAATTTAAAATAAAATATAAAACTCTGCTCGCAACATGGTTGAACTATCCACGTGATGATTTTTGCGAATCTTATCTGAAACTGTTACAAAAATGAATAAATAATCTTTCATAGATGAAACAAAAAAAATCTAGATAATGTCACAAAATATGATTTTTCATGTAGAGAAAAGTATTTTAGGAGCGATAAAAGTTTTAGTTGAGGAAAAGGCGCGTGGCTTTTGACATCTCAAGTAATATACACCGATTAATCAGATAAGTTTAATATATGGAAACGATTCAATTTTATAAATTATCCCTTTCTTTTAAGCCTCATAGTTTCCGTTCCTACATCACCAAGGCTATTATCCATGTTCTTCAGCATCTCCCGCAATAAAAAATGTACTGGCCGTCTCTGATTGCATTGGTTGTTTAATGCCCTAATCAATTACGTCGAATTTTATTGAATACGAGATATTTAAAACGTCAGGTCGGTCTCGAAATGTATGCAAATTCGGAGAATCGCCATTATTTATACAGAACTCACACAGGTAGAAGGTAGGTGGGCAATTATTGGTATGGTCCATTGGACCTGATGAGGTTGTATTGCTTTTATGGTCTTCAGAACCAACCGTCCGATGGTGAGGAGATAAAATGACTAGAAAATCAGCGATTGGAGATAATGGAAAGATACGTTTCATTCCCAAACCAATCAGTTATAGCCCTCTCTTATTTAAAGACAGTCAAACTATAGATACGAGATCTGTTAATTAAGTAATAAGACGGCAACGTTGCGTTTGATCTAGCAACACTGGAAATACGGGGCTCAGTGGGGCGGTAGAAGAACATGTGATCCACCTTCAGTACGAGTTTAACCGCGCTCGAGTCGTTAAGTTGTGCGTAGCGATTGTTTTTGTGAAGCAGTTTTTTCTCTTGTGTTCTTGAAATAAATGACATCAATTTCGAGCTACGGTGTGCTATCACGTTGTGCTTCAGACTTGGGCACAATGCAACTTTTTTTAAACTGCAGCAGGCCTACGCAGATAGTGTTTCGTCCCGGTTTTTCGGTGGTTTAGGGCAATTTCAAAAGGGAAGGCCTTCATCATCATAAAGAACCGATGAAAATGTTGACAGAATCTGGGATCTTGTGCGTTCAGATCGTCGGTTGACAGTCAGAATGATAGGGGAAGAGTTAAATTCGACTCACACCACCGTTCATCAAATTTTGACCGATGATTTGGGGATGAGAAAAATCAGCGCGAAATTGACAATTCCAATAAACTATTCCTGTGTCTCCTCAGCCTCGAGTCTTTATGACTTTTTTCTCTTCCCAAAGTTGAAAAATTACCTCAAGGGAAATCATTTTGGGACAGTCGAAAAAATTCAAATGGCTGTAACCGACCAACTGAAGGTTATTTCAATATTGAATTATTTTTGTAAAAAAATCAGTCTCATTACTTATTTTACCTCGTATTAGACCCTGTATATATTTATGTATTCAAATTGAATAGAACAAGAAATGAAAGGAAAATTTTCTTTAAGTAACTTAGGAAAATAAGAACACAAATACCTTCAAGATGTCGGATTTTAACCTGTGAAATCTGTGTCAAGGAGAAATATTTTCTTATGCTGTAAGAAGAAATGTAGAGAAGCACAAGGGTTTCACCAAAACTCTGCAACAGCATTATACAAAAAGAAACTACACATAAACTATGTAAAAAAAAATAAATCGCAGCGTAGGTTAGGTAAGACTCCATTTCATAATAAAACTACTAACTAGGATGCGTACTTTGATATACCGAATTTTAAAATGAAGTTTCAGAATGAATTCTCATAATGAATCAATACATACGATTTGCTATGTTATCAGTTATAAGTCTACAATACGCAAGACTTAATATTTCATCTAAAATTCTCAAATATACTTAATATCCAATTCCAGAATAAATAACCACTGGTTCTATGTTCTTAGAATTCCAGTGTCAATTTATACTCTATTCTATGACAGAAAATATAACCTTCAACTCGAAAAGTCCTTGTTTTGAACAAATAGAAAAATAGAATATCGTAATTGGCTTTTTCATGCAGCTTTTTCCTGAATTTAATTGGTACAAATATATTACATGAAATGTATGATAACCTTGAAGGTCATTTAAAATACACTGTTTGATCGATAATACTTTGAAGAACTATTTTCTATCCAAAAATGTGCCTTATGAAAAATTCATTTTCAAAGAGAAATATTATTACCCTGATGTTATGTTCAGGTAAGTTTCTTCGAGTATTTAAGGGTGCTTTATACAGTCTTATAGAAAAATGATGGGTTTTCTCGCTCAAGCTTCAAATATACGTCGGAAATTGTCACACAAACAAAATCGTTTGACGAGTTTCAAACACTGTGGGAAAGTAAGTTTACAAGGTATCTTCTCCGAGATAAAATAGCCTGTTTTATCAACATGCAGAAAAAGTGAAGTGAGTTTTCGAAGCCGTCATCGATCTTCTGATCGAACAAAAAAAAACTGCGGTCTACAACTGTTCAAATGGGCAAACCTACAAGCCGATTGGACGTAAAAAAAGAAGAAAAAGCAGTGCCTTACACACAGAACAGATGACAATCGAGATCCGACAGTGTGGAAACGGAACACGAACGCTTTTTCCGAGTTGGCAAACGAAGAGAGAGTTACCTTTACTCGAGTTACGACGCCCCCCTTCGGCCAATATACGTAGTTAGGTGAAACTTGAACTTCTCGGCTACGTTCTCAGGCCTGCGGAAAATTAGGTTTGGTCAGGGCACCTATCGAGTCCCGATCCAGTGCTGGAGTTCGGAGATTTCGGGAAAATTCAATAATCGAAAAGTTCCGTTGTAACTGAACGAAAAGAAATGTTTTTTCTTTCGAAATTCGGGAAGTAACGAAGCGGCTACACCGTAAATTTCATATGTGAACAATTAACTCGATTAGCCGCAAAGGACTGAACTGTATGAAAGAATGTGATCTTTCTAGTTTTAATTGAAGTAGAATCAGAATACTGAATTATACGTCTCACAATCTTACTGGTCCGAATATTGTAAGCTGCCGCAGTTACCATTGGAGTGTCATGCGGCGTTACCTCGCTTTGAGGCGTTCCATTTAGGGCACAAGAATTCATCTGTTACTATTATCCAATTGGAAAAAACGAAATTCATCATAGTTTAGGCATCGTATCCTATTACTCAAATCTGTATCTGCCAACCACTCCTGATTTTACATTATCGAAACTATACATTAAACAATTTTTACACTCATCATATTGAAAATTAAGAAAATTCCACTTCCATAACTAATATTATTCAAAAACAATACATACTCTCTCACGGCGTCTGAAAACTGACTTGGGGAAAGAATTGCGCATATTAATATTGTTGAAACCTAATTATTAACTAACTCTGTTGTCATTATTTTCCGAGTTATTCATATATTCATTATCCTAAATCGAGTAGTTTAAACAAGTCTCCAGTTGGCAAATCATTAATTATCAAAAACCATAATAATATTATAAATATCGATCGATCTCAACGACCGAAAGAACTGAAGGAGTTGATGCAGTAAAATTCACTTAGCTCTTCTCCAGTGGCGTATATAGGGGGGGCCCAGGGGCCCGGGCCCCCCCGAAATGGATAAAGAAAACTGAATTACTATAATAAATAAAACAGGCTCGGGAAGCATGGCTCCGGCGTCTGATGTGAACATACAACAACTGTTTGTTCGCGTGACGATTTCTAAACTGGTTGGGAACCTATACGCAGGCTTAGATCTTAAAATTCGGAACTATTTGGGTACCAGTTACAAATCTCCGAAGCTCTGATCATATCTTTGAATCCGCGAACGGATCTTTTCTATCTGCGCTTAAGTGAATAAACCTAATAATAATCTGTAATACGCACGACACGGCTGAAGCCGCTAGGACAGTAGTTGATGATTACCTAAATCTCACGGTTGCGTTCTAAGATCGTAAGAGTATTTTAGTGTTCTCGGGTCGTAATTGAAAGCTGATTAGTGAAAGAAAATCACAATGAAGAGACAAAGTTCAATTCAAGATTTTTTCACGAAAAGACAAAATGTGGATAGGCCTGAAGTTGAAAATTTGGAAGCCCGCGTTGCCGTGGAAGGACAAAGTGAAATTGCTTGTGCCGATATCTTTCAAACGAGCTCCTCTGGTCAAGATGTGGATGGTATTTTTCAAGTTATTAAAAATGTAAACGACATTGGAAATTACTGTCAAAGGAGTTATATTTGTTCATTAACAAATGATGAAAAAGTTTCATTGTTAGAAAATGTATGGAAACCTCAGTCTGGATACAAATTTCCTACCACTTCGATTTCAAACCACACGAGATCCTTTCAAGCGAAATGGCTTGAAGAATTTGAGTGGTTAACTTATTCAGAGGAGAAATGCGGTGCATTTTGTAAATACTGCGTGTTTTTCTCTCGGATCGAAAATGTAGGGAAAGGAGATCACCAATCATTGGGAATATTTGTAACCCAACCTTTCATCAATTTCAAAAAAGCAAAGGAAATGAATAGACAATCTATTTTGATTGCTGAAAATACAAAATCCTTGATTAAAAAAACGTGATAGTATTATCGATCAAGTAAATTCTCAAAGAAAATCAGATATTGAAAATAATAGAAAAAAACTGGTTGCTATAATTCAAACTATTAAGTTTTGCGGAATGCAAATGATTGCTCTCAGAGGTCATAATGATCCTGGACGAGTAAGTCTTGAAGAACCTGACGAAAATGACGGAAATTTCCGATCATTGTTGAGATACCGAGCTAACAGCGGAGATAATCTTCTCAAGGACCAATTGATCAGTGCTGGTGGAAAGACAATGTACACAAGTCCCGTCATTCAGAACGACATCATTAACACATTCGGTTCTTTGATTCAAACCAAAATTGTGGCAAAAGTTAGAAATTCTATCTTCTATTCCGTTTTAGCGGATGAAACCACCGATATAAGCCAAATGGAACAATTTTCACTTTGCATTCGCTATGTTGAGGATGAAACTTTTAAAATCAGAGAAGATTTCCTAACATTTGTTCCCGTTCATGATGTAGGTAACTGGTGCAGGTTTGGCGAAAACAGTACTAGAGACCCCCAGTCAGAGAAAAACTACCATTGGCCCTTTATACACATTGTTCTTCGCATACACTCAACTTGTGCTTGTCAGATGCAAGTAGCATTTCCTCTATTAGAAACTGCATGGGTGTCATTAAAGAAATATGTGCATTCTTTCATGCATCAGCTAAGAACACAGAGATTTTAAAATGCACGATTTCAGAGTGCTTTCCTGATGAAAAGAGAAGGAAACTGATTTCATTGTGCGAAACGCGATGGGTGGAAAGACATGACTCAGTTAGGTATTCCATTTAAAGAAATTTTAGAAGCTATCATACTCTCCCTAAATAAGATAGAAGAATCGAGTGTTTCATCAACTAAAGGATTTGCTTTAAGTCGTGCCATTTGTACTTTCCCATTTATTGTTAATCTTTTCATTTTGAGCCAGATGCTGTCGACTACACACAGCTTGTCTGAGACCCTTCAGAAAAAAATATTGACCTTAGTCAGGCTATAAGCAACATCACAACTGTTTTAGACCTACTGTCAAAACAGAGATCAAATGCCGAGCAAACCTTCAAACCATTATATGAACAGGTGAAGGCAATAGCCTCAAAACTTTTTGTCACAGAGGAGCTTCCACGATTTTGTCGGCTTCAAACAACACGCAACAATGTACCTCATACCACAGAAGAAGAATATTATAGACGAGCAGTTTACGTGCCATACCTGGATGATTTTTGTGAAGCGTTAAGGGAAAGATTCCAATCTCATAAAGACACAATAATATCTTTACAAAACATTCTTTCACAATTTTGTATCAGAACAGACATCACTTCATTAGACGCTGCATTGAAATTATATAAATCAGATTTGTCATTTAACGACATTGTGCGAAGTGAGTTTAAGCTGTGGCAAGAAAAGTGGAAACAGGAAAGACCTGAAGTTCTGCCAAAAACGGCGATTAGTTCTCTAGAAAAATGTGACAAAGATTTATTCCCCAACATGTATATCCTTCTGAAAATACTAGCTGTCCTTCCCGTGTCAGTCGCTACCGTTGAAAGGACTTTCTCTAGCCTACGAAGACTGAAAACTTACCTAAGGAACACAACATCTGAGAATAGACTAAATGGTCTCGCATTGCTCTCTATTCACAGAAACATCACAGTTAGCGATGAGGAAGTTCTTGATAAGTTTGCTAGTGTACCGAGAAAACTGGGGTTTGTTTTGTAACCATCTATGTAAGCGAATTTTCAGCTAACCTCGTCTTCAATATATTTTTTCCACTTATAATCAAATAAAATTTCTCAATGTCGTTTTTGTGAAAACCTCACTACTCTATCAATTTCTCGTCACGTTGCAGGAGTCCGTTAAATGGGGATAGTTTACAGACGTGAGTGAGTCTAGAAATAGCAACAAATGGTAATTTCTTTGCATCGAAACGATATGAACATAATTTGTATGAGATATTGATGAAAAACAGGGAGACTATGCCCAAAGTTATCCTTTGATTCTCAATAAAAAAATTGCATCTAACCTAATCTAACCATTGGATCATTTGATGGTACAAGCATCTCGGGCCCCCCCCCGAAAATATTTTCTATATACGCCACTGCTCTTCTCGAACAGAACATTCAAACCCGATCTTCTTAGTGATTGATCTGTATCGACCCTGTTCCTCAAAATTCAACGAACGACACATACCTAACCCAAAGACGGTACAGAAAATTCGCGATACTCAAAATCCAGAATACGGCAATACCAAGTTTTCGAACTGAAAGCTTCCCTTCCGAATCTATTCCCGTCGAGCTCTACTCCCTCCCTTCTTACCCCTCACACCAGATCTTGTCACGAGCGGAATTGTCATTTGTTCCGTGTACACACTGCTTTCGTTTCACTTTTAATTAATACCAATTTATCACAACTAATTGGGACTCGGAATTAAAATGGACTTTTTGATTTATTTTGAGTAAACACGTGAGTTGGGAGGAGAAGCGTCGAGACTTGTTCGTGTTTCTATTTTCTTTTTCCGATCAGTCACTCATTGTATATGGGGGTTACGAAAAGAATCCTGGACTATTCCTGGAATGTAGGATGCCTATTTTTCAGTTATTGGGCTCATTAGGATGTTGACAGATCGAGAGATGACAAGGAGGTTTCGTATGGATACGTATTATTTACACGTGTGATTTACTTGAAATATACGAGGAATAAGCGTCGAACGGAACAACGTCTTGTTAGTCGGTCCAATTTCTGTCGAGGTGATTTGTTACAACGAATTCTGGAGTTTTTTTTTCTATCGAGGAAAGATGTTTGTATCTTTCAGATATTCGGTGGAGGTCTACAACGTAATCATACAGATATATCAGCAAAATACCTAAAACATGACGGTCTATATTTTATCTTTCCTCATCTCATAATTTGTATTATACGAGGATTTTTCAGAAAATAACGAGACTGTTGCTAAAGTATATCAACAAAACATTTATTTGAATAGATTCAATAACTATCCATCGAAGTACTCTCCATTCTGTTCCATAAACTTATCCCAACACATTATCTACTTATCATAAACTTCTGAAAAAATGTTTTTTGATAGTCTGTTTAGTGTACACATACAGCGATGTTGAGCTCTAAATCTGACTCAAATCTCCTACCTCTCATTTCTTCATTGACTTCAGGAAACAAATGGAAGTCACATGGAGCAAGGTCAGGAGAGTAGGGAACCATAATTTCAACCCCTAATTCTTCAATTGTTAGTCGACAAATCGTTGATCTATGAGCCGGAGCATTGTTGTGATGCAGCGTCCAAGCCAAAATCTTGATAAAACGGTCTTTTTTCTTCAATTTTGGCTTTAAAGGTCCTCGAAGTATATTAGAATGGTACTCCCCTAGTACTGTATGTCCTCAATGTACAACAATGCGATTGTAAATAACGCAAAATTCACCAAAAACAAAAAAAATCAGATGTATCACTTTACCAGCACTTTTAGCAGTTTAGGTCTTCTGCGGTCTTGGGCTGCCTTTATGGTTCCATTGTATTCTTTGAAACTTCAATTCAGGATTGTAATGATAAAACGAACTTTCCTCACCTATATCTACATTATTTAACAGTTGTGGGTTACCTTGCAATTGCCTTTTCGCCTGCTGATAAATTTTCCATCGATTCGCTTTTTGTTCATCGGTTATCACCTCTGTAATCCATCTTATCGCGATCTTCTGGTACTCTTAATCTTCATGAATAATTTTTTGAGTGACACGGTAAGACAAATAAAAATTGCCAGAAATTTGTCAGTGCAATTCTGATTTTTTCAATTGTTCCGGTTGATGAATATGATCTAATCATCAATAGTTGATACGAAATTATCGAAAAACGTCCTGATTACTTGATAGCTTCAGAGGACGAGCACTTTGGTCCTATCGATACTCTAGACTTATTAGAAGATGGGAACAAAGTTTGAGCGAGCTATCGAGAAAACCTTACAAGATTTCTTAGTAACCTTGATTTTTGGCAATAGAGTAGTAGTCTTATCAAGGGAAATATTGAAAAAAGAGTCACCGAATACAATTCTCGCCCTCACAACACCGTAACAGGCGAGAATTTCAATCCTACACCATAGAAAGCAATTTATTACCCTCGGAACCCATGGGTAGCAGAATCACACATCCACTAGAAACATCTCAACACGCATTAGGGACCCTTTAACTCAAAGAACGATCGAAATCAATCGGACTTCCTCAAACAAGTACAACAGCTGCCAAACAACCTCGGACAACCTGAATTGACCCTGTTCGTCTTCCGAGAACGGGCAACTCCATAATTCACGATCCTCGGCGTAGACGTCGGTCGTAAAGCTGGCAACGTCGAATCTCCATGAAATACATAGTAGTGAGATAGGGTCGAAAGCACATCTCACTACCAATGTCTTTCATGCAGACCAGACGTAGGAGATTTCCGAGTGATGGGAGAACGAAAATATATTGCACAGAATGAGAGGTTGATGAAATTCGAACGGACAGCTGGATTAACCAAATTCTTATTTATTTGAAACCACTTTTTCGGCAGTTTCGTAACAAATTGCGAAAAGAAGTCATGAGTTTGTCACATTTGGAAGATTGTGGTTATGATGAAATTCGTGAAGCTGAAACCAGTTTTTCGAAAATTCGTGGCTGAAAAATAAAATTCTGCAATTTTTGGTAGCTATAAATAACAAATTGAAAAAATTTCTAAAAATGTCAGCTTTTTTCGAAAGCTTATTTTTTGCCTTGAAAACTACAAGAATTTTGTCGAAAAGTTGGAAACATGAACAGTAAGAGATGTTGGTTATTGCCTAAGTTAATGATTAATCTACAAGAGACTATTTTAAAGGTTTGTCGTTAGAAGGACGAAATTCAAATTTATCCTGGAGAGAAAAATGTGAAAGAAAAACACCATTTGTCTCTTGTCGTTTGGTAGTTTCCGTGTTACCACAGACCATTACGCTAGACAATTTTTATGCATCAATCGAAATCGATGACAAGGTTTTCAGCATACGTGTAACAGAGATTTCAACATTTTCAGTAGAAACGGTAGCACTGCCATACATTCCCGAATTCTACCGGAATCGCCAGAAGGCTTCATGAAATATTCAAAGATGAGAGAGAAACTCTGTTGAATTCCGTATTCCAACCACGAGTATGTCTCCCTTAACGTTACGGAATAAGTGAAGAACGGCGCCACGATTACAAGGAGAAAAATTCAGTTATAAAAGAGCCCTTTCGACAAGACACGAACTTGCATTTCTACGAATTTTGATTGGTATTTGCCATTAGAAACGTCTTGCCTTGCTGACTCATCTGTTTGTTGCAGAATATTTTAGTTGTTCCATTATATTAATTTCTATCTATGTTTTTAATCTGATATACAGGGTGAGTCTTTGACCACTGCATTAAATTCAATCATAGGTTCTTGAGATCAAAAGAAACACTTTTTTCCCCATACCGTTTTTCCATATTCAGCTGCGTTAAAAAGTTATAAGCATTTTAAGTTTTCACATTGGGCAAATACGCCTCTGTAGTCCAGTTTAGTTTGAATGGAAATTACCTTCCACAGTATCCACTATTGAATCTGAATTGTTTAGAAACATTATTTTCCCTGTAAGAAATGATTCACTCACTCATGTTTCATCAGATGTTTATATCGATTTAATTCCTTTCACCTTCAAATATCTCAAATATGGTACGATTTAGGAAAAAAGATGAGGAATTATTTTATCTGCAAAAGAGATTAATGATTCTAGGAATTACAAGATACGGACCTTAAGTCCAAGTGATATTTGTCTTTCATGCAATTTAACCAATCTGTACAGTAGAAGTGAGAAACCCACAAGAAATGGAATAAATATATTGATGCCAAAATATGCATGACTGTTATCAAAAACCTTCTACAAAGGATCATTTCAATTGATATTGTCGTTTGAATACTACAGGTCATTCAACACTATACTACATCGTCCAATGAAATCGCTCAATTTTTTAAAACGGACCAAACTGTGTCTGAAAACACTCAACAGTGTTTTCATTTTAAGAAATTTGTGTTCATCAAATGCCTAATTTGTATAGGAATATTAATACGTCCGGATAGCTTTGGCCGTTGGTGGAAGTAGCGGTCGTCATGGTTACGATAAACAAGAAGTTGTTAGCGATAACTTCAACAGCACATTTGGCAGTTCTGTCAGTTTATTTTCGTATTTTACCATAGGGTAGATAAAAATGAAACGTTTTGGGAATTGTAATATTACTTCAATTGAGGAAAGTGTGAAGAAAAATGTGCCGCTTAATACAGTGAAGTCAAGATCCCACATTTGGAAACAATTTGAAGAATTCTGTGCTGCCCGGAAATACCTCGATTCATTGAATTTGTTTGCGAGCATTTAAATAAAATGTTGCTTTTCAATTTTCCTAACATCTTCAATTCATTTTATCAGACTTGTAGCGGGTTTCAGAAAGATCGTTGATCAAATGATTCACATGAAACTACAATTTATAATTCAGATTGAAGAATGGAATGCCGAATTCACGGATTTTCAGGCATAGAATCGCTCTTTCAATGAGTTAATCAACTGATCAACGTTTATGAAATCCAGCATTAAACATGATTTCTGTTTTTTTCATAAGAAATTATCGTTTTCGTAAAGAAATGATCTCATATTTCACTATCCATCGAGCATCACTCCAAACCCACATTACAGTCTAAGACAATCCCAGAAAATATAAAAATAATCTCCCATAAAAAACGTACCATTGTCGTGCTAACCCTAATTAAACCTATGATTTATCACTCTATCCGAAGATAAACTGCTTCTTTCTCCATTGTGTATTCTTAGGCTATAACAATATATTATTTTTAGCCGTTTATACACCTCTATCCTCCATCGCTTGTATCCCCGAAATACCTACTTTTTTTTTATCTTCAACACCCCCGCAAAATAAACTACCGCTTCGTGTATCTCCCTTTTCTCTTTATTTCATCTTCGAACAATTCCCCTGTGACACTGTATTTGAATATTATAAGGGACTAGGGCCTAGTCACGAGGGCCTTCACACAAGGTCTGTTCTCTTCAATATGCTTTTCAGGTCAACGTTCCAGAAGCGGGGGAGGGGAATTGCACGATTCTCTGCGTAGCTTCATCGGAACAATGATTACTGGTACACAGGGTGAGCAAACTTTTCATCCTCACCTTTTGGTTAAAAATAGAGAAAACCTTCCTGATAGAGAGAATATTAACTTCTAGGTCTGTAGGCAGGCCGTGGTAACTCCTTTACGAAATTTTTGACCACAAGTCTCCAAAATACTCCATTGGAACGCTAGTGTCGTACGAGAAAATATCAGAAAAGTAATTCAATTAAATTTTTTTTCTGTGCTTTATTTGATCAGTTTTGACAAAACACAAGTGAATAGAGGTTTAGTCGGCATCATCTGTTTTCAAGGTTTAATTTGATTGATTTCTGAAATCGTTTTGAATGAGGTTTCCAACAAAAATTGCTCGCGCACGAAGCACTTCAAAGAATTAGACTCGTCAGCAATCCAAACAAATTTTTATAATAGTCAAATGCTTGTACTTTATTACATTCAAGAAAAATCAAAAAGAGTGACCTGCGACAACAGCATGTTTCGAGCTTGAATAACAACATGTGGTATCATCAAGACGAAGCCAAATTGCGGAAAACTAGGATTACAATAGAATTACTGCGAGATATCACTCCACAACAAGTCATTTCAAGAAATAGTGATATCGATTCGCCTCTCGATTTGACTATTTTGTCCATCTGAGAAGAAAGGTTTATGCAATCAAATCAGAAATGCTGGAGCTATGCGAACAGAATATCATGGTGGGATTAATAAAATAAATACCTCCTGAAATGTGTAAGAATACTTATAATAAAAATTTAGAAAGCACTGACGTGAGGTCAGATTGCTTTGGCGCTCTTGTTGAGCTACTTGCGAGTGAATATTCAAACCTTAACAAATCCATAAGCTCTCTGATCGGGTGAACAATAGTCTTTTTCCGTACTATGGGACAATGTGATGCAAATGCCTAATGAATAAACAAACCTTTATCTCAATTTGAAAATAACTACT
Source organism: Micraspis discolor (assembly GCA_030674115.1). Taxonomy (NCBI): domain Eukaryota; kingdom Metazoa; phylum Arthropoda; class Insecta; order Coleoptera; family Coccinellidae; genus Micraspis; species Micraspis discolor. The sequence goes on along the minus strand of JARTUT010001311.1, from coordinate 1,531,284 downwards.
CATAATTTTCACCAAATTTTGTTCTATGCTTCTCCTGAAAACTTACGTCATTGCTTTTCTGAGTTTTGAGAACGCCATCAAATTCTTTCTCTATGATAAAAATTTTTTGATTAATATTACGTCTGTGCATTTCTGAATTTTGACAACGTCATCGACATCGAATTCTACCTCTATGAATTCTATGAAAATTTTGATTGATATTACGCCAACTGACACTGATATCTAGGTCCGCAAGTTGTCAAACGAATATCGATCTGTGATGGCAAATCTTTCAATGACAAAGCTCGGACTTCATGACATTTCTATTTTTCTCTTGAGTAAATGAAAAAATGATCATATCTTCAGAAGGGGAAAAGCTACGACAATGAGATTTGGGGAAGAGTAAGATATCGGTAACCTCAATATATATACGGATTTTTATTTATATCTAAAAGAAGTCTTAGGAGATATTAAGTATTGAAAATTTTGTTTTGGGAATTTTTTAAAATTTTTAGCGTGACGATTTCTGCGAAATTTTGCGAGCCGTTTCGTTTCAGCCTCCTCAATAACATTCCAAGTATCAACTTGATCGGATGGATATTCTAGTAGTTATTGAGGAAACAAAATTTCAGATGCTCATAATTACTGAACCATCCGACGGATTTGGCCCAATAACGAACTTGACCGAGATATTTGGACAATTAACCTATTCTGAAAATATGAAAACTCTAGCTGATTCCTTTTGGATGCTAGAGAGGATACGGCCGGCCGGCCGGACAGACTCAACTTTCGCCACGAATTCTTCTTCATCAGGAGTCGAACCCAATCGATTGAGACCATTTTCGGCTCGATATTCCAAAATTACAGACATTCGGGCAAAATGATAGGCACTCTTTTCGGGTGAACAAGAGCGCCAAAAATGTGCTCACATGGGCTCTCATCTATAGTCCAGTAAAGGAAAGGTTGAAATCACTTTTTCTCGGAAAGAGCTGCATTTTTGATATGTTGATTGTTATAATGAGAGAAACATATGGTCAAAAATGCCGATGTTAAAATCTTCAGGAACATTGAAAAATTCTTGAAAATATAGAAAAAAAATACGGTTTTTCCGATATTTTCGCGAATTAGAAGGTTTAGTAAGAAAAAGTTTTGAACAAAAGTTGTAGAGCGGAAAATTCTAGTTCAAATAATGTACTTTACAGTGAATTCGAAATTTGGCGCCTAGTGCAAAACCGAGCGGTCCTAGACATCTGAAGTTCTAGAACAGGGTAGGATTCAGCACAAGTTGTCTGGAGAGTGTGATTTGAAATTCTTGGTCTATTAGAATGAATAACAACTCGTTTGTGATATCAATAACATGTTATTATTGGGTTTAAACTCATTAGTTTGAAATCGATATTTCAGTGACGCATTGAAAGGAATAATTGCTTCACCAAAATTTCATTTTCTCAAATAACTCGTTGACGGGATTTTGAATACTTACAAGAACAGATTATTCTATAGTTAGTTATGGGGGGAAAACTTTCTCAACAATAATACTTTCATAAAAAAATTTAAAGAGAAATATAGTAATGTCATAATCATCGAACAACATCGTGGGAAGCAACCGGTTTTCTTTTACAAATCTTCCAATATAATGGAGCTTAGTAAAGATTGGCTTTAAATCCCGATTCCCTCAGTAATTATCACAAAATTTTAATTTTTCGGATAGCTGGTCAAATCGTTGTAGCTGATATAAAAAAAACAAGATTATAACTATGAAATTTATTCCCTCTCAAGTAAATTCTTGGATACCATTATATCTGAAATTCCAGAAAAATTGAAAACTCCCCTATTCCATTTACTAGATTCAAAATGTAGTGCAAGGAAAGATGTGAAACGTGATACAATAGCACATTCCATAATTTCCATTGTTCGTCCAAGAATATTCATTTCCAAATTTCAGTTAGCTGTAGGAACTTATGTCTACAGAAAAACAGGTTCTCGTTTGATAATTGACATGATGAGTAAATTAGGAGTATCGGCTTCATACCACAATATCCAATTATATGAAGCTTTCGTTATTAGACAACCTGCAAAATTAAAGCATCCAAATCATTCAATTCGTTTCTGATAACACAGATCACAATGTAAGTACGTCGGATGGTCATGAAACATTTCACTGTTTGGGGGGTTTTAAAGTCATTACACCAGAATATTATGTTGAATATGAAGGAGGTTCCAAAAGGCTGATGGAAATGCCACATGCTTCTATTTTAGCTTCACAAAAGAAGATATAATTGATACCATTCAGTTACACGAATCCTGATGAATTGAAGAGTGTAGAGTTCGTTGATAAATCAAAACTTCATATAAAAAGTACAACCTGAAGTTCCAAAATCATATGTTGCGTATTTATGTGCGAAATCTCTCGAAATAGAAAATATTCCAACATGGAAGGGTTTTCATGAAATTTTCTCACGAGACGTTACATATATGACGTCGTATGTTAATTGTCTCCCATTCATTAATGCACCACCATCCAGTTTAACCACATTACACACAGCTTTGCTCTATGGAGTTGAAGAAACGAAGAGATATAAAAGTAGAACAACTTTTGTAACATTCGATCAGCCTCCATATTTCAAAGCTAACTCTATCATTGTGCAGTCGGACAATCCTGAATTTAGGAATGTTGCTGTGAGATTAGGAAGGTTATTGATGTCATATATGGGCGCCATTGGCTTTATCATGGATGGAAGTGGTTTGAAAGATCTTTGGGCTACTTCATACCGCGCACAATCAGTGAAGAAAATGTCTGAAGGGCTTTCAGCAGAGCTTTTCGTGCTCACATGTTAACTTTTACTGCTATAGGAATTCATATTATGAAAACAAGCAATACAACTGCGACTGATGAAATTGAGAAACAAGTGAAAATTATGTTCGGAAAATGGAAGGAAAATTCTCCTACTATGGGGATAACAGAGGCGGACACTTATCTAATCCCGCGGAAACCCTGTATTTTGCAAACACGTTGAATGGTTGAGAAATCACAATGGAAAAGTGCAAGGGTAAAATAATCTGGATTCACAGAAATTAATCCGGAGGGGCTATATTAATAAGTAAAATTTAAAAAGCTAAGCAAAAAATATTGTGCTTCCTGGAGGTGTTTCAGAGAATTCAAGGAAAAAATAACTACAATGAAGATGACGCCTTGAAAGGTCAACTAATCTTTCGATTTATTATGTAGCCATTCACAAAATTGAACATATAAATCCTATTTCTCCGAAATCGAATTCACCTCCGTGCACAAATATTTTTCCCTAACATCTATCCGTCTTTCCCACATTTCCAGCGACGGAAGCTATTCGCCAATCTTGGAGCCACATAGGCAGGCTCATCAGCTTTTTATCGCACATCTGCCTATCTCGTAGATGCATTCTTACGTGTTGACAATTTCAGAAATAGGACACCGAGTATTTACCGGGAAAACAAAGGACGCCTGTGCTCTGTAGCTGTTTATCAATTTCTGGAAGATGGATTTGTTTCAAGGATATCGGTTTTCAGGTATCATTCTTCCGCGCCTAGCAACAAACTGCTGGACGAGTTGAACTATTTTTCCCAACAGAAGGAGGATTTCCAGGATTCGAATTGCAAATGAACTCCAACGCTAGGATTGAGTGTGAATTTGTATGAAATTGAAGAGGTAAGATTGAACAGGGTCTGCGGAGCACCCTGAACAATATTTTCGAGGTTGAATAATATCTGTCCATACAAAAAAATCACAGAGTAGGGAATAACAAGGAGAAGCATATGATCTAAAAGCGACAATATGAAAGTTTCATGCGCATAAACCAATCCACATTGTATAATCCGTTAAGAACAAGGACTTATTACACAGTGCTGCCGGTATTTCTACCGATTTGGAGTCGCCTACCGATATACCGAAAAGATATGAAAATCTACCGATATTTTTGCTTCTTAGATATAACGTCAAAATATATCTTTCTCCGAACACCAAAATAATTGAATCTTCCACACAAACATTCAAATAGACATCAATCAAAATGACTCCCAAAGACGTGAAATTTCCAGATTGTTTGGAGATGCAGCGCGTTCTTGTTCGCTGCTACAAGTAATGTATAGTCAAGTTGTGAGTTTTAATTTCCAGAATTTCCATTATAAAATTTAGGTTAATGAAAATAATTATGCTGCTACGAATTTCCTTTCTAATCTACCGATAATAGACACTAGTCGCATTGTATTCAATCGAAATAAGAAGTTTTTATATGCTAATTTTTCAACTTTCTCTCAATATCGATATTTTCTTATTGTTTAAGAAGAAATAATGAAAAACTCACTCCAGGTGTTGGTGCATTGGCCCCAAAGGGAAACTTGGTCCAGTCCAAACTCTCTTCCGTTGTTGTGTCCAAGAGAACCACTGAAACAAAAAAAAAAAAGGTGAAGGAAGAGTTGTGTTGAAGTTTTTATATTTTAAGAATAAATTGATTGCTGAAATTTCACGGTCAAGTTTACGCGCTCTTCCCGAGTTCATTGAACAAGTAGAACATCGTTCTATCGTGTCGCCAAAATATCTCCATCAATAGAAGATCACTCTTCAAGAAAGAAGTCCCTAAAATATATTTCAGCTTATTTTTGTATTTTCACACTTAGACGGGGAGCCAGGGTTTTTTTTTACTGGGGTTTTTCCTAGGCTTTTATGTCATACGCCGAATTGTATGACACCCCGTCGCTAACCCCTGATCTATATGCTCTATTGTTTGCTAACTAAATGTTGTCAGCCAAAAGTTCAAAAGAATATATATATACTGGGTGAACCACGACGAACCACTTCCGGTTATACCGGAAATAGACCCTAAGTCGTTTATTTCAAATGGGATACCCTATATATTATTACATTTTTGGATTCTACTTAACATTCTAGGCAGATTGCATGTATTATGTCCTATCCCTAAGTCTAGGCGTTTTTGACATATTCAGGTTTTTATGTCAAAGATTACGTTTGCATGCCCTAATTTAATTATCAATTGTTCCTATAAGGAAGCTCTTTATACTTACTTTGGGTTAGATGTCTTGTTGAAAAGGACCTACTTCAATAGATTTTGTATAATACTTGAACAAATAATCATACAGTCTTAAAAAAAAAAAAAAGATCTAGAATGAGATTGAGAAAACTGACAAACCTAGATTTTTTCAAATGGAAATGGATTTTGATTATTTTGTAGCATTAATCATCAAAAATGAAGGTAACTTTGTATGAGGTTATCTATACATAAAATTTGAAGTTTTCGAAATATTGCCAATTTAATATTTTTCATTGGTGGTTTTGCATTTAATGTGTAAACAATTAGATCTAGGATAGCCACGTTTATATTTGACATTTCAAATCATCGTAACGCCAGCCCGGTTTAATTATACAAACGAGGATTATTTAAACTTATTTATTATTTATGGACAATGTGAAAAAGTTTTTTCAAGAACCTGTGATACATTTGCTACCCGGTATCCTCATAAACAAAAACCATCACCAAATACTGTTGAACGAATTATAGAATTTTGGATCCGTTAAGGCAAAAATGTACAAAAAGAAACCAGTTGTTGACAATGAAAATATTGAAATAGCAATTTTGGGATATTTTGAAGCATATCCAACAAAATCTTCAAGGCAAGTTAGAATCAGGATTATCTCAATCGTCAGTTCTAAGAATTTTACATAAACACAAATATCATCCCTATGCAATTTCATTAGTGCAGCATTTGAATGAAACTGATTTTCCAAGAAGAATGGAATTCTGTGAATTCATAATACTTCACAAGAAGATTTTTCTTTTTTGGATAATATCATTTGGATCGACTAAGCCAAATTTACAAAGAATGGTGATTTTAAGCGATGTAATTGCCATCATTGGAGTGATAGAAATGTACACCCATTTAGGGAACACAATTTTCAAAAATCCTGGCAATTTAACGTTTATTGTGCAGTAAGAAATGACGGCATTGTTTGCTTACAATTTTATCAAGAGAACTTGAATGGTAAGTTAGGTCTTTTCGAATAGTTCTAATATAAAACACATATTTCAACTTATAGGAGACCGATACCTCAACATCTTGCGGAATTTTGAAGTTGACTATTTAGACAACTTGCCCCTGGCTGAACTTCGAAAACTTTTCTACCAACATGATGGAGCACCTCCACATAATGCCCATTTGGTCAATAATTATCTGGAAAACTTATTTTACGATCAATGGATAGCCAACAATGGACCAAATCTTTGGCCACCTCGCTCTCCGGACCTATCAGTGCTCGATTTTTATGTATGGGGAACAGTGAAAAATAACGTGTATAAAACATCAGTGACCACCATGGAAGACTGCATGAGACGTGTTAGAACAGCATTTGAAGACCTGGACCCCCAATCAATAAGAAAAGTCACCCATGAACAATTGCTGCTGAGATGCGAAAAATGTTTAGAAGTTCAAGGACACCAATTTGAATATTTACTTAAATAATTTTTTTAAGCCTGATTCAAATGCTACTTGAAATGTCAAATATAAACGTGGCTATCCTAGATCTAATTGTTTACACATTAAATGCAAAACCGCCATAGAAAAATATTAAATTGGCAATATTTCGAAAACTTCAAATTTTAGGTATAGATAACCTCATACAGTTTTGTCAGTTTTCTCAATCTCATTCTAGATATTTTTTTTTGAACACTCTGTATGACTATTTGTCCAAGTATTATACAAAATCTATTGAAGTAGGTCCTTTTCAACAAGACATCTAACCCAAAGTAAGTAAACAGGGCTTCCTTATAGGAACAATTGATAATTAAGTTAGGGCTTGCAATCGTAATTTTTGACATAAAAACCTGAATATGTCAAAAACGCTCAGACTTAGGGATAGGACATGATACAGGAAATCTGCCTAGAATGTTAAGTAAAATCCAAAAATGTAATAATATATAGGGTATCCCATTTAAAATAAGCGACTTAGGGTCTATTTCCGGTATAACCGGAAGTGCCCAATAGATGAAAATATTTTAGCTCTATAGGTCCCAAGACATCTGGCAAGTTCCCAAAATTTCAAATTCTTCCCACATTCAGTTTCTGAGATATCGATCGATGCAGTTCGTCGTGGTTCACCCTGTATATATATCTCTCTTTCCATGCTTTTTTGTAACTCTTTCTGTCGAAAGATATTTCAACAGAGATCAATAATAAAGGTACGACCCTACTTGAAGAACTATATCGATTTCTTCATGAAATATACTATTTTTTCAAGAGAGGTAAGAGTGTTGCTATTTCGAGCTAAAGATATAGGTTGTTCATTCTTTCAGATTCATTGAGAGGAAAGACTTTAGAACAAGCGCAAAAGCTCACGTCAGTGTTCTTATATAGAAAAATGTAGAAAAGAATTTGTTGATGGGTGATGCAGATGATTGGATATGAGAAAATTAATGTGACATGAAAATACAACGAGCAGCCGACAATGCATACAAATTTCACAATCAATTAATGAAACGAATGCCAAAGGATATCTCTAAATGGTAAAGTAAATAACTCATGATCAAAAATCAACAAAAACCACTAATTGAAAAACCCTGTAGGTTATATTCATATAATATCATATTATAAATATATAAGAGAAATGTTATTAAGAATAGGTTGTTTCTCCCTGAAAACATTTATGCTGCTATCGGATTGGTGCAATCAGATCGTCATATGACTACAGACATTGGAGTGTTTTTGAGAATTAATATAATGAGATTGATGGATTGTTTCAGCAATTATATTATATTTGCAAATGTGAAATGGAAGTAATACATAAACTCTTGATGCAATTTCGTTATAATTACTACCAAATTCATCATGAAAAACAAGCCCAATGTAGGTGCATTTTATTTTCATGAAACGGAATTTCTCAAGCTTCGAATTCGACAATTTTATCTTTTCAAGTATCCCCAACATAACAGTCAATAATTCCCAGACGTAGGAAGAAAAATTCTTTGGTCAAAATTCATTTTGCGCGCGTTCTAGTTTAAAAACTAGTAAAACAACGTGCAAGCGTCCAAATGTTATTTCCTAGTATCGGGTCAAAAATTATGATAACAATAGAAAAGGCTAGATCATATTAAAAAAATCCGAAATTTTGTTTGTGAAATATTCCATTACTCACAAGATATTCGTAAAAAATTTGTGCTTTTATGAAGATTATTGCAATATCGAATATTCTGAAATTTCGACTCAATAGAAATCCAGGGTCAAGTTCGAGTGTGTTCGATCGGTCAGCCATATACTCTCTATCTTCCTAAAGAGATGAGTTTACATGTTATCAGAATAGGTCAATTGTCAAAATATCTCGGGTAAGTTCGTAATCGGGTCGATACGACTGGTTCACCAGTTATGACCATCTGAAATATGGTTTTTTCGATAATTCCTGGAATAGCCATCCGATGAATCTGTAGTTTAGATGTTTTAATGAGGTTAAAACGAATATGTTTACGAAATTCCGTGGAAATTATCATGTTAGAAAATTCAAAAAATTTTCCATTTTATCATCTTTATGTAGAAAGCTATGAATTTACCATGCGCTCTGAAGATCTCGGAATATAAAGAGAATATAGAAGATTTACGTACATCATTGGACACGGGACATGAAAATGGCGCTGCATTCACCACGGAAGACAACTAAAGTATCTTCAAACTAACAACTAACCCAAACAGTAACAGTATTCATCGAGGAACTTTACGCTACACAGGGTCTTTCACGAGGAACCTCACCCATATTTATACGGGAAACTACTGAACGTATTTTCATGAAATTCAGCACTTATAAGTATTTCACGATGCTGATGAAATCTAAAATATTTTCAAGGCATGAGCACCTCCGGTTTTTCCGCAAATGACGTCAACTTCCGTTTTTTAAATTACAACACCATTTTTTTATTGCAGAAATAGATTCCTTAGAAAATTTCAAGTTATTTTGATGTAACTTTTTTTAGTTTTGGTTGGAAAATTCTCTCTGAGCGGGAAAATTCGAAAAAAAATCGAAAATAGAGCTCCGCTGAAACAAGAATAACTTCGAGGTTTTTGGATGGAAAATTTTCATTTTTGGGTTTTTTCAAGATGTAAGATTGATGTATCCACTTTAAAAATCGAAATCGCGATTCAGGATACAGGGGGTGAAAAAATCTCTTTCAAAGTTAGGGATGACAAAATCGTGAAAAATTAATTTTTTCAGATTAGAACCCCATTTTTTTAATTTGAATCTATGTTAAAAAATAATGTGAGTGTATGCATCACACCCTTGCCCTAAAGTGCATATTTTCTGAGTTATTCACAAAAAATTGTTTTTCGTCTTGAATTTTCAGCTATTTCTTTTCCCTTCACGTCAAAAAGATGAAATTTTCAGGAACTGTTACTTAAACCATGTTTTAGATTTTACTACCCTAATATGCAAGAGAAAAATTTAGAAAGCACTGACGTGAGGTCAGTTGGCTTAGGCGCTCTTGTAAACCACTTACAATTATTTAAATTTTGAAAAATCATATCTCCAGAACTATTAGCTTGTCGAAGTCGAGAGTGGTATTTTTGTATACGTCTGATAAAACTGCACCATAAAAAAAAAAAATTTTGAACAGTGTCATCTGAAAAAATTTTTTTTGTACTCCGAACCTATTCGGTCGATTTGACTGAATAACGAACTTAGCCGAGATATTTATACCTCAAACCTATTCTGAAAGTTTCAACTCTCTAACTTCATCCGTTCGAGAGTTATCGTGTTCACGGAACGGACGGACGGACAGAATCGATTTTGACCACGGATTATTCATCAGTAGGTCCAAACAAAACGATTGATACCACTTTTGCCCAAAAATTCGAAAGTCACAGACATTTGGGCAAATTGATAAGCACTCTGTTCAGGTGAACAAGAACGCCAAAAAAGTTACAGGTTGTTCCTAAATAAATGGCGAATTTGGATTCGAATTTGTATCGGAAACCTCTTCATTTCAACTAATCGGCCATCGGTTTTCTCTCCAGTGATAAATAAATAATTCCTTATGAACCATATGCAAAAACTTACCATGTTTTACATCCTTTTTTTAATGATAGATATCATTAATTACATCTGCCAAATTCCTCTTTATTCAGTAGCATTTTGTGTTTACTATTAATTTGGTGATAATTCGTATTAAGTAATAAAATCGATCACTATGCCTAATTTTACCAATGAAGATTATTTAAATCTCGTTCTACTTCATGGAGAATGTAATAAAGTTGTAGATAGAACGATTCGACTGTTCATTGAGAGGTTTCCTGACCGACCCAGACCAACGAGAGATACCATTAACAGAACCATGACAAACTTGAGAAATGTCGGATCTTTCGTTAAGAAAACTATACACAGAGAAAAAAGTGTAGTAGAAGATGAGAACAACGAAATTACAGTTCTTGCATATTTTCGTGTGAATCCTCAAAATTCTCTCAAAGATGCCGAGATTGCTCTGGGATTATCTCAATCGAGTGTTTGGAGGATATTAAAAAAACATAAAATGCACCCATATAAATTCAATAGGGTACAGCATTAGAAGGAAACTGATTTCATCAGGAGAACAGAGTTTTGCGAAGCTATGATAATTCGATTTCAAGAGAATGAAAACTTTTTGGACTGTATAATTTGGATAGATGAATCTAAATTCACAAAGAATGGTTCTTTCAATAGGCATAACAGTAATTATTGGGATGAAGGGAACAACTACCACTTCAGACAATGGAACATTCAAGAGACCTGGAGTTTCAATGTTTTTTGCGCCATCAAAAATAATGCAATTCTCGATGTTCACATTTATAATGGGACTTTAACTTGTAAGATAGAACACTACACATGTTTGCATTATTTAAAGAATGTTCTCCCTTAGGAGATAGATATTCTGACATATTGACTCAAATAATTGAGCCGCTAGTACAGAACCATAATGACTTATGGTATCAACAAGATACCATAACGCCTCCATCCAATTCACTCAATGTGTCAAATATCCTATACAGGCTATTTGAAGATCGATGGTTGGCGTTCTCCCGATTTGACTCCTTTAGACTATTATGTTTGGGGTAGGATAAAAAATATTGTCTACTCAACTCCCTGACTGATAAAGAGGACTGCGCTCGGGACTGCGTCAGAAATGCGTTCAGGTTTGTTTAGATTTTTAGATTCATAGTTTTGAAACCAATTTAGTTTTTAACACTTTTGCAGATCTCTTCCTCCCGATGAAATAAGAAGAGCAACGCACGAAGCATTCCTGAGACGTATAAATAAATGTCTAGAAATTAACGGTCAAAACTTTGAGCATCTTCTCTAGTTATAACTGCGAGAGTTTGCCATGGTTCTCCTAATAGTAACTTGAAGTCGGTTTCAAGAAGGGGTGAAAAATCTACAGCATGGTTCAAATAACAGTTCCTGAAAATCTCATCTTTTTGGTGTGAAGGGAAAAGAAATAGCTGAAAATTCAAGGCGAAAAACAGTTTTTTGTGAATAACTCAGAAAATATCCACTTTAGGGCAAGGGTGTGATGCATATTCTCACATTATTTCTTAACGTAGATTCAATATCTGCTATAAAAAAATGGGGTTCTGATTTGAAAAAATTGATTTTTCATGATTTTGTCATTCCTAATTTTGAAAGCGATTTTTTCACCCCCTGTATCATGCATCGCAATTTCGATTTTTAAAGTGGATACATCAATCTTACATCTTGAAAAATCCTAAAAATGAAAATTTTCCATCCAAAAACCTCGAAGTTATTCTTGTTTCAGCGGAGCTCTATTTTCGATTTTTTTTTCGAATTTTCCCGCTCATAGAGAATTTTCCAACCAAAACTGAAAAATGTTACATCAAAATAACTTGAAATTTTCTAAGGAATCTATTTCTGCAATAAAAAAATGGTGTTGTAATTTGAAAAACGGAAGTTGACGTCATTTCCGGAAAAACCGGAGGTGCTCATGCCTTGAAAATATTTTAGATTTCATCAGCATCGTGAAATACTTATAAGTGCTGAATTTCATGAAAATACGTTCAGTAGTTTCCCGTATAAATATGGGTGAGGTTCCTCGTGAAAGACCCTGTATATAAAGCCCTAGAATTCCTTAATTATCTGCAATCAACGATGCTCCATCATCACTGACTCCATCAGCTCTAACTACACTAACCACTAACTAATTTCAGGCAGGTACTAACACAATGGAAATGAAATTTTCGTAGATTTCATCACACACAATTTAAGAATTGATCAGAATGAATTCATTCAAGAGGATATTTCATTCATTGAGGCGGTTGATTTAATATCACACTATTCGAGAATACGGAAAAATACTTCAGAACAAGCGCTTAAGAGCTCCTGACCTCACGTCAGTGTTTTTCTACATTTTATAATTTACAGACGTTCATTCAAAGTCCCTATTTGAAAACATTCTCTTTATTTTTTGAAGTGTTAATTACTGAATTACCAGAATAAATAGGGGGTGCCTGAGAAATTTCAGAGTTTACTCATTCTCGAAAAATAAAATAAGCATTAATTTGAAAATTGACCTGATACTTCACCATTCCGAAAAATGAAAAACATTCAACCCCCAGCGTATCGGTGGAAATAACAGAAGCACCACTGAAACGGACACCGCACTATCCTGTTATTTCCTCGTTACGCCGAAACGAACATCTCTCTATCTCTCATGCTTTGTAATCTCCGAACTGCTGTGGTATTACAGCCCTCACACATCCCACCCCGTTTCAAAGAGCGCTTATATTACGTAGACACATACACGCATCCCCTAATCTAGTAGGCAGAGACGAAGCCCGCATGCAGAAGAACGTGCAGTCAGATTAGGAAGGCTACTCCTGCTCTCGCGCCCACCATAGTCCTGATGGCGTCTTTATGAAGTTTTTGCCTCAAAGCGGTCGCTTAAATGATATCTTGATCGCAGCCAAGTTTACTACGACCGGGTCTTTGGCAATCTGTAGTTTTTGTTGTGGTTGGATGACGGTGCTGATTTTATCTCGCGTAGTAATGAGGAGGGTTGTAGAACAGGTTGATGGATGGTTTCACGCGGACAGGTGGATGGTCTTTAGAGGGTGGCCTATTGAAGAGTGATATTGTTGAACAATACGGAAACATTATAAATTTCACAGGGTTTTTCTTTACTCAGTTTAGGCTTTTCCTTTTAAGAACGGAAGTGGCCTTTGACAAAATCACAAAGCTTTATATTCGTTTTGTATCGATATTAATTGAGGCTCGAACTTCTTTTTCGCAACGCCGAATGAAATAGGAGAGATGAATGTGAGGGTAGATAGTTGGCAATGGTGGACCACCGAACGATGCGAATGTACTTATATGCTGATATGTTGGATTCTTTGTTCGCGGCCGTCGGCTGGCTTAGATCCCGAGACGCATTTCCGGTTGGCTGGTGTGTAAAGATTTTGCCCCAATTCTACCTAATGTTTTAACTTGATAAATACGAAGGTAAGTCACAAAATCACAGAGTTTATTTATGTACATTTTATATATAGTAGACGTAACAATCCAGCAGCCATTTTGTTTCTTATAACTTGAAATTGCTAGTCAGGTATTTTGTTCTCCTATTGCCCATGTAGGTTGGGTGATCCTTATTACATACATAGTGATCCCCACTGCCCACATTAAATAACTTTGGTAAAATAGTGTTATTGTTTGATTGTAAATTCCGAAAACCCGTAAGAGGAAAACAAATAAAGCTGAGTGGACTTAAGACCATCTAGTGATATTTGTTTTTCATGCAATTTAACCAATCTTAACAGTAGTAGTGAGAAACTCACAAGAAATGGAATGAATCTATTGATGCCAAAATAAAAAACCTTCTACAACGGATCATTTCAATTGATTTCGTCGTTATTACATTATTACAGGTGAAAATGCAATTTTTTTATGAAATTTCAATACTCTATATATTCTGAACAGGGCCAAATTTAGAAAAATGTTATAGGAAGAAAATGTTTCTTTTGACGTCAAGAATTTATGGTTAAAATTAACGCAGTGTTCAAAGACCCACCCTGTATAATGAATACATATAAAATAATAAAATGATATCAATGAATTAAAATAAATATAGGTTGACAAATTTTGCTTTCCTACCTAGGCCCGTTACTTATCGATCAATGTGTTATCAGGTTCCATTTTTCCAACAGAGATGGCACCCCTCGAACAACCTGACTGACCCTCTTCTCCAAACCCCGTTCGTCGGTCTTCCAGATCAAAATTGAGAAATCCCCGTTCACCCCTCCTGGGGGAACCGCATCTGTCGAACAAACAGTACATGCGAAGAAATTCAACTCGTAAGAACTCTAGAATCACGCTTCGGTCGGGCAATTTTCACGAATAAATACACTCCACCGTATCCACGGGGACGCACAACAATAAATATCATCAGGCAACCCTCCGGATGACCCTGTGTGTATGTGTTGCCGAGCGTGTGCTGGTCTAAGAAATTATACTGAACACCCCATTCAGGCGCTTCCTCCCTTATGACGACGGGGAAAGCATAAGGCCCAGATCACACTTGGTTCGAAAGAACAATGTCTTGAATGATATCTGGAATACTACCAGAAGTCACGGGGCTAACTACCAGATGGCGACACCAACAAAATATCCATATGATTTTTCGAACATTTCTTTTTGTTCGATTCAATATTTAAACAGTTACAGTGGTTTTAATGGGACTACTTTGTGATTTTCAAAAATGGTAGATTCAGAGCAATATTGTGTGTTAATATATGATTGATTCCTTTTCGATGGAAAGAATAGCGTTCAAGCCCAAGCTTTGCTTGAAAAATGTCATTCAAACATCACTCACTTCGTACTGTGGATGATGCCTGATTAACTAGTGAACAACTTCAGACCTTTATTATTGGGGTTGGAGGTACACTAAATTCACGTCTCCTATCACCCATGTCGTATGACCCTAATGGTCTCACTCCCTCGACGTCTAGCCATTTTCTCATTGATGGTACATCATTAAGCCTTATACAGAAAAATTTCACCGTGATACCAGTAAATCGCATATCGACTTGACGGCATACCCGACAATGTCTTCTTCTGTTAAAGGCATGATAATATTGTCGACTACCATTCACGATAAGATTCACAAAATTTGATTATTGACCATTTCCACATGTCTACATGTCCACCCACTGGTTCATTGTATATTCACCCTGCTAATATTTTCGTTAAAGTTGTTTTACCATGAATAAATGATGCCGCATGTGTGTCGAAGAGGGAGGGGGAAACAACTCGAACATAAAATGTGAGTCCACAAGTAATCATTGACGTTATATTTTTCTCGAAAATAAATTTATTTGCAATTATTTTTGCTTTCTTCTCTCTCGTATTCAAAATGATGAATCAAGAAGTAACTGACCGAAGTGTGAACGCACCCTAAGCCACGACATTTCCATCCCGCACCCTGCGCGCAATAAGGACGGCTGTAATACGCCATTTTCTCCCTTTCTGTTCGAGCCTTCAAACGAATTTAGCGTTGGAAATGATATCATTTTAGGGAATTCATCTCGGCATTCCATTATAATGTTTCCTTTGTTCAACTACTCGTTACTAACTTACAATTGAGTGCATCTCCGTACCCCGGCTTTTTGTGCCGACAAATCGAGCCGCACACGGGGGTGTGGAGGGGGTAGGTCCGGAGAGATCCTTACTGGGTCCGGGGACTGATTCGACGTTTCCGTTTCCGACTAGACCAGTGACGTAGAAGATGCTGGTCTCGTATCAAGCCAGGACAAGAGCATGAATAAAACGAATTATCGACAATCCCACAAAAATTGTTCATAACTGCAGACAGGTATTTACAGCTTTTGGGCCTCTTCAGTGCGTTGCAAGAGTGCTAAGATGGAAAAATTATCACAGCAAAGGAATCTCAGTGACTTTGCAATAGGTTTTATAGGATAATATTCGATCTTCCTTCTTCCCTTTGCCTCTTTCTAGAAAGCACACATTCAGGTCTTCGTGGAATTTGATTTCAGTGTAGTGTAGTGTAATATGTAGTGAGATGCTATTTCTGATAGGGCTTGTGTTAAAGTTCGTTTTACTTTTTCAAAATTGCTTCCAGTGTATCTTTTTCTATGTCGTCTGTATAAATGAGTTATCATTATCACTTCCTTGTGATAGCACATTCTATCAGATTCACCATCGACTTTTCTCGGTCCTCAATGTTACATGGAATCATCTGTTTCCAGGATACACTTGATGATTAACTGCGGCACTTGAATCAATGAATGCTACGCCAGTTACGTTCTTAGGTTTTCATAAAAATCCTTCTATATGTTGGGCAAGATTAAGGATCTGACTGCAGCATGACTTTCAAGGTCTGAATCCAGCTTATTCTTATATTAACTTTTACCAATATCAAGTGTCATTCTATTGAGGATGAAGCATTCTAGTATTTATACAGGTGACACAGTAATTATCTGGATCTAGGATCCTTTGGGTTATGTGCTTTTTTCCCGGTTTTAGCAATGCAACCACATGTACTTTTTTTCAAATTATAGGAATCATCAACTTGGAAATGCAGTTGTAGTATTTGACCGACTCTTTCATTATATTATTCCATTAAAGTCGACCTCTGCTGCTGAAGTGGCAGCACCCTGACGTCGCATGACATGATTTATTCATTGCGAATCAAACAAGTTGTTAGTAACCGAGAAGGATCACTTGTCTGAGAGAAATTAGTACTCAATAATAGTGCCTCATGCTATTTGAAAACTGATAATTTGATGTTCTAGTCAAGAATATGTTCCGTATGGAATCCTCCAAGCGGGTACATGTGGAGGAGATCAATTGTCTCTAGCATAAAATATACAATACATTCATCAATTCTCTCGGCACTGCCTAACCTCGAATCTTTCTAAGCTTGCCACGTTGCAAAGATCTACGTCGTGAAGTTAGCTACTTCGGCGGGTGCCTGCAAAGGGACGCACAACTTGAAATAACTCCGTTCGAGGAAGCATTTGCATTAATCTGGGATTAAAGACACAAATTCGACGAAGGAATGGTC
Organism: Micraspis discolor; assembly: GCA_030674115.1. NCBI lineage: Eukaryota > Metazoa > Arthropoda > Insecta > Coleoptera > Coccinellidae > Micraspis > Micraspis discolor. The sequence continues at coordinate 1,514,212 of JARTUT010001311.1, read as the reverse complement.
GGTTTCGGGTTTGAAATGCATAATGCGCGGTCACTTTGATCGTCGGTTCTCGAGTTGAGTGGTTCGTCGATGGAAGAAAAAGGCGGATATTTCTGTGGACGCGGCAGGGGTTTTTGGGGGTAGTAGGAGACTTTGGGTCGGCAAAGAAGCTTATTTCGAATGCGAAGTCAGCAGTTTTTAATGTTACATTTTTGGGAACGTTGCGGAATCCACGGCTCTTAGATATTTTATTTCTTCTTCCTTCAAGGGATCTTATTGAGTTTGAGTGTTATTGGCCGAAGCTTATACAAGGCGGAGAATTTGAATTTCTATGGAGGCATTTGAGTAATTATTTAGCGAATATGAATGAAAATTTTGTAAGTTCAGTGGTATGAACGTTTCGCCAATAGCGAACATGGCCGAGATATTCAGACAATCAGTCAATTCTGAAAATAGGATCTCTAGCTTATCTCCTTCGAAAGATAGAGAGTATTCAACAAGACGGACAGCCGGTCGGACCTACTTAAGTTGACCACGGATTATACAAGGTGTCCAGAAAGGGTATCGGGTATTTGTAGGTTCAATAAAACAAAAAATATTTGTGAGCAACAAAAAAGTTTATTGTTTATTTAATTAATTAACATATGAATTCGAGAATTATTTGGAAACAATGATGACCGTTGATTTGCTGACACTCTTCTAAACGGAAACGAATATTGGCAATAACACGTTGACACATTGCTATTGATATACCTGGAAGACTGGGTTCATCAAGCCTATTTTTAAATCAGGTTCCAAAGAGGACGTTTCCAATTACAGACCAATTACTGTGCTTAGCACAATCCCCAAATTGTTTGAATCTATCATTGATGAGCAAGTGAAATCGAGAATTTATGAAGGGATCATTCCTGAGCAGCATGGATTTTTCCGGGGTAGAGGCGTTGAAACCAATCTTCTGGTTTTCACTCAGTATGTTCTTGAAGCTTTAGAACATCACAAGCAGGTCGATGTTATTTGCACTGATCTTGCTAAGGCCTCTGACAGTGTGTCCCATAAAATTTTGGGTATAAAGCTTGGGATGTTTAGTCTCCATGATAATCTTTGTCGGTGGTTGATGTCTTATATTTCAGGCATATACCAAACCGTTAAAATTGGTGGAACATTATCATTTTCGATACCGGTTACTTCGGGAGTTCCTCAGGGTAGTCATCTTGGTCCATTATTATTTTTGATTTTCATCAATGACAGTCATGTTATCCGATTTGTTAAGTTGTTGCTGTTTGCGGATGATTTAAAACTTTTCCTCTCATTAGAATCGTTATTCGATGTTGACCGGTTGAGATCGGATTTACAGGCGGTTTAGGAGTGGTGTCTTGCCAATTGCCAACATCAATAAGCATAAGTTCATGACGGTTTCCCGTCTGGAGCACCCTATCACGATCGATTATTGTATTGTTGGTAAGCCTATAGATAGAGTATTAATTTACAAAGACCTGGGTGTTTCATATGACAGCACGTTGTCTTTTAGGGCACATATTCGGGACGTTTCTGCGTCATCTCTCAGATGGGGTTCATAATAAGGAATACTAGGGACTTCAACATCGAGACTCTCCACCATCTTTACATTACACCAATGTTGTAGTTCTCCTCTGTAGTGTGGTCTCCATACTCATCGGTCGACGTTTCCTTCCTAGAGAGGGTCCAAAACAGATTTCTAAAGTATGCAGCTCTTAGAACGGGTACGTTTTCAGTTTATACTTTCTCCGCCAGTCGAATGCGGGAACGCCTTGGACTATCCTCCTTGAGGACGAGAAGATTTCATGCGGATGTGATATTCATTGCTAAGCTCTTTCAGGGTCTTCTGTACTTCCCAGACTTGTTGTCACAATTCAACATATATGTTCCACCTCGACCCATCCGAAGGTTTGATTTATTTCGACTCGCCCAATCAAGAACCAATTATTGTTTTCATTCCCCGGTTTCGAGATTAATGAGAAACGCTAATGTCGTCGACTCATTAGGAGTTGATGTATTTCATGTATCTATTTCGAGGTTGAGGAGAGAATTGAACTACCTGATAAGACTGTGATATTCAAGATTAATTTTTATTTGTGCTTTATATTGTTATTCTGTTTCATATTACACATATATTTGTACTTATACTTGCTTTACCTCTACATATTCTCCTTTTCGTGTTATACTACTTAGATTTTATTATTTTGTGTTTTATTTTACATACAAAGGTCATGTATCGTTAATTAATAAATAAATATTGTTGCCATTTCTGACCTGATGTTTTGCTTCAACTGAGTTAGATTCGTCGGATTATTTTGATGAACCTTACTTTTGAGGTATCCTCATGCAAAATAGTAAAGCGGGCTGAGGTCGGGGCTTCTGGGGAGCCAGTTGATGTCACACCTTCGCGAAATGACTTTAAAGTTGTTAACAACTTCCATTGAATCATTTTAGGTATGGCAAGTGGCCCCATCTTGCTATAACCACGTTCTTGAGTTGAATCCTTCAATTCTTGAACCAATTGAATTTTATAGGCTTTAAGAAGTAAGTCTTTCTTTAAAATCGAATGTATAGACAATTTTTTGACGCTTGGCTTCGCTTTCGGATGGATAAAGACGGATTTTGACGAACCGACGCCTCAACCTCTTCAATTGTTTCTTCATCGCGAACTGAACATCTATCCGCACCATAGAGACGTTGAGCAGTCACTATTAACTCACCATTACAATAATACTCCCGCAAAATGCGCGATGCGTCCCCGAGTACTTTTCCATCGAGACTAAAACTCCATAACATGGAGGAAGCCATGAACCCCTCCTCGTTTCGAATATGGCGCGAAAACAAATACCCGATACCCTTTCTGGACACCTTGTATATCAGGAAATCGAACCCAATCGATTGAGACCATTCTCGGATAGAAATTTAAAAATTACAGATATTTGGGCAAAACGATAGGGGATGGAACAAAATCGTAAAAGGCACAATATATGCACTTTTAGGAATGGGAGAAGCGTTTGTAGAATTTGAAAGATCTCAAAGAATCGTAAAGTGTACATTGAGCCAGATCAAGAGACCGTCTGTGATAAAAAATTCATTTCCAACTATCAAACTTTTTTCATATTTTTCCATGGAAGCTGTCTGTCGCAGCACCTTCATAATGATGGAAATGGTTCACCTGCCCAACAAATTCTTGTGAATGAATGAAAACGATTAAATAAAGGGAACAATACGAGGAGGAAATCAAAAACTATCATTATGTCCTCCATGGATTAAATCGTACTCAATTAGGTTAGGGCAAAAACTATCAACTTGGAACAAAATGTCGTACGGTTATGGGAAACCGTTTTTATTCGAACCGGTGTGGTCCTACCAACAGACAGAGAACGTAAGACTCATCATAATAACTCAAAAAACTCATCGGAATAAAGCAATTACCTCATTTACGACCATGAGAAACTTCAAAACCAACAAAATTCCATAATGCTGTGCGCAATGATATTTGGTGACGAGAAATTTTTTATTATACAACTCGTGAAGACTTTAATTTGGGCAAATGCCGTCTCTTAGCGTTTAGGTTTAGGTTTACAGTTCCTGGGGTAGCTACCCTTAATAGGAAGCTACAGTGCAGGGAGGGACAAGGTTGCACTTGAAACCACCCTAACTTATAAAGTTCCTCGAAACATGAATAGTCGAACACACTTGGAATTAGTTCAAAGTAATAATTAAACTCTCGAGAAAATTGTCTATAACTCAAACAAGAATTGAGACGAGCAAATACTAAAAAACTGTTGTCACATCCACTTGAAAAAGCTTCTGATGCATTTCCAATCTTGCCTTTCTTGATTTTCATTATGAGTTTGGCCAACTAATCGTTGAACGGCACCAATGTGGATGTGTTTGAAAGTGGCCACAGGAAACTGGATACTCAAGGACAAGTGCTTACAGATTTTTTCTGATTCTTTGTTGAGTTCATGAGAGTGGACACTTTTGAATGAGACACCCTGTATAGGGACCACAGTACACAAGTCTGTTCAAATAATACAAAATCAGAAAAAAGTTTCCTTTACGTCTCAAAAAATTACAGGGTGTCCCGTAACTCAAGGTCAAGCGGTTACTGAGCGATATGCTAGGTTATGCCAGTCTTAGCAAAAATTTAAAAAAAATTCTATGTCACTTGGTTAAGTGGTAATAGGTAGGTATATTTTTGAAAATGTTGAAAATTGACACCCTATACTACATCCTTTGGTTTAGTAGCCACAAATTTTCCAATTCTGCAGTGATTTGTTTCAAAAGTAATCCTAAATAACAATGCTATTGATTACAGTCACAAATCCATTGTTAGGTGCAATTGTTTTAGTACAAAAAAAGTTTCGTTGAGACATGGTTAAAAAAAATGTTTTCAGCTTACTTTGACACTATATCTTTGAAAAAAATGTACCGTACTACCCTCGGCAAGTTACTTCAAAAAATGGCCCATTTAATCACGATTACAAAATGGTATTATACTTGCTAGCTACCTTACATAAAAAATATAAATATTTATCGAACAATTGAAATTTGAAAGTATGATATAATGGTTGTATTAATGTAAGATGTAATCATAATAAAACGCGAGAAAATTTTGTAGTACATTTATTTTCCTTAAAATTATAATAAAAATACATACTCTGCATCGCCTCAGAAAAGATCTTCTCACCAAACGTGCAAATCATTTTGCTCTGCAAAACTATATTCTAATGCTACACGCTATGGTCAACCGGTCTGCCTCGTGTGTGGGGACGTTCCGGTAAACCGAACGGGTCGATTGTTCGTTAGCATCGACCCTACAGTGCAACTAGACCAAGTCAAATCTCGAATTTGCTCAGGCGACCTGTTCAGGCTTGAAAAACTGCGACACACACATCCGGACGACCGGAACGTGTATGCTCTGCATAAGAGCATGATCCCGATGCAGCAAACTTTGAACACGTTGCACATGGGTGATACTCGTATCTTTTAAAAATTCTTTGAGCAATACTTTCTTGTATTCTAGTGGATCTTTCAATCGCACGTTTTGAAGTGCTGTGTCACTTGGTTTTTGGGACCTTTTGCAGACTAATAAGTAATTTTATTTTCTTGGAAGGATAAGTAGCAAGTATTATACCAATTTGTAATCATTTTTTTAAAGATGTTTTCTCAATATTTTTTAACCATGTCTCAACGAAGCTTATATTTTTTTCACTAAAATAATTGTACCTAATACTGGATTTGTGACTGTTATCAATAGCATGGTTATTTAGGATAAAGTTTACAAAAATCACTGCAAAATTGGAAACAATGTGACTGCAAAACCTGAGGATATAGTGTAGAGTGTCATAGTGACTAGATTTTTTTTTATTTCTTGCTAGAACTGTTACGGGACACCCTGTATAGAGAAACTGAAATTGATGCAAACTTTACGGAATTAACAATACTTCACCCGAGTAATAAAGCAATTAACATCCCTTATCAGTTCATGGACTGCAGTGCGCGAGGTCCCCAGGGTAAATGGGGGGTTGAGAGGCCGAAGGGTACACAACGCCGCCCGGGGTTGAAAGGGGTACGGCAACTCTGGAATTTGATTCGCGTGGAAGTTTCTCCGCCAAGACGGCCTACGGATCGATAAAGGGGTCCGCAATATGCCTGAGGGACAGAGGTCGTACGCCACTGAACACGGCTTTGTGCCTTCCCCGAAATCAGTCCCGCATCCAGGATCCTTGGCAAAATGTTTCATTTTTTCTCGAAACAGAAGTTGTATCGTCTTAGGTTATCGATATACTTATTCACTCAAAGCAACATAATATGAAGGAATTCACAAGGATCGTTCGAGAGAAAATCTTCAAAAGAAGGACTTGAGGTAAACAAAAAATTTCAATTAATACTTCATGGGACAGATGAATTGTAGGAAAAAAATTAAATAATGATTTACAAGGCCCACATATGAAATATTCCGTAACTATTTAAGGAAAGTAGAAAGTTTTCCAACTGGAGATGAGAGTAAATTCCGCCCTTGATTGTGAAATTGTATGTTTATTCAATCAAGTTTTTCCTGGCCAACGACCAAATCACACAACATCAACTATAATAATAAGGTAATCGCAGTCGGGAACCTTGTCACGATTTTGTCTAATTTCGTTACTTTTCAGAGACTTGGCTTGTTTATCACAGAATGTTCTTGAATGGATTAGACTTTCATTCTCCATGCCGTTTGATTCTCAGCAAATCAGCTCTTGAATTCGCAAGCAGAGTAGTCAATGACCATCAAGAAGAGCAGTATATAAAGAAGGATTTGACAAATTTAAAGACTAGGTTGCAAATGTTAATACCTACAGGTTCCACTTCACATCTTACTTCAAATATTTGACAAAAAATCTGGCGATGCAGTTTATGCATACCGTCGACAGCTCCAGCGGTTACAGCAAATTCTTGACATACGAGTACTTTCATCTTCGAGATGAGAATGATGACTAACAAATTACTCCTGAAACATCACATTTTCTACGCGAAGAAAACTAAGTTCATATTTTCAGCATGCTCCAACAACTCTTACAATCAATGCTACCTTATTGATTGAATGTTGTTCGTCGCTTCTTTCAGAAAATGAGCTATGTTTTCTTTACTGAAATTTTTTGACTTTTTAGGCTGGTAACCTTCAGAATTTCGTTTCGAATAATATTTGTGTACTTTTTAAAATCTATATTTCTCTCCAGGCGGTTCTTAACATTGAATACAGGGTCTTTCACAAGGAACCTTACCCATGTTGAATGATTGTTTGGGCTATTACCATCATTTATTGTGGATGTAATGTTTTCCGACGTTTCGATACACATCTTCTATCTTTATCAAGGAGGAAAAGTAGAAAACCTTTTGAAAATTATCAATTTTCAAAAAGTCAATATTGACAGAAGTCATGAAAGAAAATGAACGATGTTATATACTCATCTGTGATATGATGATCTTTTTGACGTGAAGGGAAAATAAATAGCTGAAAATTCAAGACGAAAAACAGTTTTTTGTGAATAACTCAGAAAATATTCACTTTAGGGCAAGGGTGTGATGCATACACTCACATTATTTTTTAACGTAGAATCAATATCTGCCATAAAAAAATGGGGTTCTAATCTGAAAAAATTCATTTTTCACGATTTTGTCATCCCTAACTTTGAAAGCGATTTTTTCACCCCCTGTATCATGAATCACGATTTCGATTTTTAAAGTGGATACATCAATCCTACATTTTGAAAAATCCCAAAAATAAAAATTTTCCTTCCAAAAACCTCGGAGTAATTCTTGTTTCAGCGGAGCTCTATTTTCGATTTTTTTTTTTTAATTTTCCCGCTCAGAGAGAATTTTCCAACCAAAACTGAAAAATGTTACATCAAAATAACTTGAAATTTTCTAAGGAATCTATTTCTGCAATAAAAAAATGGTGTTCTAATTTGAAAAACGGAAGTTGACGTCATTTACGGAAAAACCGGAGGTGCTCATGCCTTGAAAATATTTTAGATGTCATCAGCATCGTGAAATACTTATAAATGCTGAATTTCATGAAAATACGTTCAGTAATTTCCCGTATAAATATGGGTGAGGTTCCTCGTGAAAGACCCTGTATAAGCTCCGAATTTCGAATTAGCCAAATTCTTTCGCTCAATTGACTAAACCTTTTTTGTTCATAAACAGAGTTAGGCATGTTCAAATCCTACTACATTTTTAAAATAATTTTAGATAACGCAGATTGAGCTGCTTCCTCGATGTCACAGTATATTTTCTTCTACTTCGAAATAAATCTAGGGAATTATTTGCGGACAGTAAAACAATTATGATTTTCCATTTCTTTGACAATCAAAATAACAAAGTATGACACTAACTATACTTCCATGCAACGAAGTGAAAAATAAATATCTACCAATTCACTTGACGCTTTTAATTTAAATTTTAATAGTAATATCCTATTCGAAATAAAAGAGAATACTGTGTGAAATACGTTGGGAAACACTATTAATGCTTTTCCCAACTGGTTGCACAAATAACTATAATCTGCAGAAAATTCTACGGAGCATTTCATTTGAAGCAACAATCCCCATGTTTAGTTAGCATTTCACTTGTTCGATCCACACACAGATCGATAACTAATTTCGAGTAGTACAACGGCACATCAGTTAATTAACGAATGTATCAAGTCCGAACTGGCTTTATATCGTTAGTAATACGATAGCTTTGTTATTACGAAATAATCTCTCTTGATTGGTATTGTAATGACGATTTGATGGAAAAAAATAGTGTAGATGTTGCGATGGATAACTTTTTATAACCTCAATCTGAATTACACGCTAAACCATCAGTCGCCATCTTGAGAGGTGCCATTGTTGACAGTTAGATACTGAAACCTGTGTCGATAATATCTCAGTGGGGAGGCTTGAAAATTACTCAATCCATATGTTTGAATCCGTGAGGATATAGGGAAAAAATGTGAAAAAGCACTTACGTGAGTACAGGAGATGTTGAACGCATGTTCAAAGTCTATTTATGGATTCTGGAATAGTGTTATACGAAAACAACCAACACAAAATGTGAAAGGATCAACCAATCTATATCTTTAAAACATTGAGTGCACATGATTGAAAAACTACGGTAATAACGTGCTACGCTATTCAGATGCGGTAAAGTTGTTAGCGTACGTTATCACGAATTGTGAAACACTCCTCAAACATAAATAGCGTACAATGGTTATAGTACTTGACGTTATTGCGTCTTCCAAATCTCCCTATTATAACATCAAGATAGGCACTACCTAGTATTATTTGAATGATTGTGGACCACAAAAGATGTATGAAGATGTCCCGATTTGTGCCAAACCTCCCTTCATCCCCTCCTTCGATCCTCCACATCCCTCTTGGCGATGCTGCTACTACGTCCGGAGTATTCCCGCGCGACTGTTTCCAGCCTGAGAGCGTACTTTACATTCGTTACTCATTCATGCGTCGGAGGCGAGCAGTTTTTCCGGCGGGGAAATACCGAACCGGCACGGAAAAACCTTCGGGAAAACCCCGAAGACGGAAGATAGGTAGTTGTTTATTCAATTTCCAACGGAGCAGAGGATCCAATGGTTATCGAGGTCGCTCTGCAAGCCCACAAGAGACCAGTATTTTCGTCTTACAACTGGATGTTCGGACTACGAGCCAAGGGACCTGAAGGTTATGAGCACAGGATGAGGAAAGGCGAAATATTCTCAGTCCAGCGAAATCGAAGCAGTATACCTGAGGGTTTTGATGAAATAGACTGATAACGATGTAAAGAGCTTAGTTAGTGGAGATAATAACAATAACAGATAATTGAAATGGCTCAAATAATTATTCCAAATTCTATCTTCGGTAGATCTCATACTTCGAAAAATTATTCATCTTCCTTCAGAATTCAGAATCACGACCGTGATACCAGTACAAAAAACTTCAACTTTTTTTTCATCGCCAGTAACAATTCGATGCAAAACCGATTTTCTTTCGTGTCTTTGAACCAAAATTTCACAAGTTTTTCTTCGGTTTTCCATCTGTCATTCATACAATTCATGTGGCACCCATTTTCCATACTTTCGGATCTATGCCATAGCTTTCAAACGGTCAGAAATTATTTGTGGTGCAACATTTCTGTCATTTGCTTTTGATTCAAAGTGTCATCTCCATCCAATATTGTTTGGAATTCGGCGTCTTCAAACTTTTTGGTGTTCTTCCACGTTTTTCATTTCTCACATCAAAATCATTATTTCTGAACCGTTGAAATCTTCTTTTGCATATTGCTTCTGATAGAGCATGATCACTATAAGCCTCGGCAAGCATTCGATGCGATTATGCAGCATTTTTTTTCAAATGAAAACAAAAAATTAATGCCTTCCGCAAATCATCACTTTCTGGTACGAAATTCGACATTTTTAACATGATGAAAAAATATGATGTTGTCTGTTCAATGACTTGATGTATAATAAAAATGTTTCACTACAAATAAGGAATTAAATAATCTTCAAAACACATATACTCTAATGGCGCTGGAAATTTTATTTATTTCCTAAAAATTGGTTAAAGTTAAATTACATCAAGAACTTTAATTCCTCTTTTACTTCCAACCAAGTGCTCGCAGCTCCATATGCCTCATTATATTTCAATTATAGAAATCGACAAAAACATCGAAGTTAGCGACGTTGCCAGTTTCACCATTCTTTAACACGTTCTTTACTGTGCCTTTACCACACGGTGCAAGTGAAGACGTGGGAAAGTCCGACTCAAATTTAAGGCATGTCTCAGTTATGTCTGTTTTATGCATAAGACGGTGCGAGTGGGCATTAATTATTATTGGAATCAATTGTCAAGCATGATGGAGGGTACGAAAATTTCGACCGATAAAAATAAAAAGAGGATTTGTCGTACCATCTAAAGTTTTTCAGATTGTTTATATTGAATTTTAGACTACTAAGTTATTCATGGAATCCATTGTCCGACTTCAGTGAGGCTACGAACAAACTGAAAATTTCAACAAAAATTATAACGTTTCACAAAAGCCAAAAGTGGCGCTGTCGCATTGAGGTTGTTGATGAACAGTTACGGGCGTCCGCTAAGCGGTCAAACTGTGGATGATATTCGCGATAATGATTTCAAGCTCATCCCAGAATCAATAACGTCAGAAACTCTGCGAAAAAAAGGTACATATAAAAAGTAACGTCCAAGACCAGACATACGGAATACGAAAAGAACATCGAATTCGTGCGTTTGAGGAGGGATGGAAAAATTCACGAAGCAGCATGTCGTTACTAGCGAATGCATCCCTTCGAGGAGTTCACACATGGTTTCGTCCAGTAAAATTTCCAGTAATGGGTCTCACAACGCTCGCGTCCTTTGTTATTTCTCCGTTTCCTCTTTGTCGCGTATCCGGGAATCCCACTACGAGATTTCGGGATGATTTGAAACCAAAAGGCTGATTGAAAAATATTAGAATCGAGCGACAAGGATTTAGGCGGAAAACTTAAAGTATTTCCATTCTTGTGTCTGATTTTCTCGTTCTCATCTTTTGAAGAGGTCTGGGTTCAGTTCTGCAATCAGGTCACCAGGTGACTTCCATCTTTTCTGAAGAAAAACCTCGGCGGAACCCAATTCCAAACGGATGAAGAGGTACAAAACGCGGTAGTTAGTTTTCTACACGTATAGACGGCAGAGTTCTATAACTCCGGTTTAAAGAAGTGGGTGCATCGAATACAGACGTACATTCATGTAGATAAATAAAGAAAATACTGAACTTTCCATAAATGTACTATTCTTTGTCGATTTAACCAGTTTTTCAATGTGAAAAAAATTCGCGAAACTAATTTTACGGACCCACCTTGTATCAATCAACCTCATCTGGTTCATCGGTTCACTTCATGATCTGTCAGTATAGCTGACACTCGATCAATATTTCAAATCGATGTTAAAACCAGTTGACTACGAAAACATATATTGTTTTTCCAATTTAATTTCTCGAATTGCTTCAGATATCTCTTTTCGAATTGCTCCTTGTTTCGACGAACTTGACATTTAAATGTTGTAACGGACGGATTTCTCGATTGCGATTACTTCGGAAATTTCCGCTGAAAATGGGACCGAGGCCTGCATAGTACGATCTCTGTGTTTCTGTCACGCGCATGATGGAGAAGTAGGGTTGACTTTGATCAACCTTCTTCGATTCTGCATCATTTCTCGTGTTTAAATGTTAGAAAGTAAATGTGTGTCAATCTTGTGTAATGATCTTTCTCGGATTGGAATTGAGTTTTAAATAGAGAGTTTGCCGTGGCCAACAGTATTATAATGTTCGGTGAGTGCTGTTTTTGATCAGACAAGGTATTTTCAATTTTAAATAGTTATATTTAATCTTTTCAAACTTTCTTAAGGTAAATGTGAGATGGTTTTGAGCTCTAGCTAGCCGGAGCATTTTTCAATTTAATTGAATTAAATAAATATAATTTTTTTCGACCGTTACAAAGTGTTTCATAGTTTCTAAGTAATCTTTCTAGTGCCATACACAAAGACTTCTCAAATCGTTAACAAAAGATATTTCTTAAGTCAACTCAATGATCATCCTCATTTGAAGGTACAGTAAAGATGCACGCGGTGCAATTTATGTTTTATATATATGGGATCGTTTCTTTTCTTGACACATGATACATATGATTTAATTAGTATTTGATCGATACTATATGTAGTTGGTAAAATTATTGGTTTGATTTTGTACCGAAGAGAATATGGAATTTTAGATTGTTTTTTGTTATTTCGGGTTTTGTGGAGCTGGGAGATATAGTTGGGGTAAGTTGTGTTTATCATCACAAGAAATTATTTTTTCACATTCTTATATTATAAATCCCTGACGTTTTGAGAATGAAAATAGATTAGTATATAGTAAGCATTTCATATTAGTAAGTGTGATTAATTAGCACATTTTGTTACAGTTTGAACACTGAAATAATTAATTCTATGAAGAGAAAATTAGATACAAATATTTGAAATTCTCGAAGACACTAGAATTCTCCTACCTTCCGAACAAAAAAAATTGCTACTCTGTAATTCATGCTCATCGACGAAGATTATGAAAACTCTCTGAGGAACCGACATTTCCAACCGCCATAATCGTATTTCGAATAACCAGAGCATCGAAAATTAAGGCTCCCCATTTTTGCCCGACTCTTCTTTAATATCCAGGAGGAGGAAAATTAACTCGAAACTGGATTTTCCCGTGCTGTTCACCGCACATAATGGGAGATCTGCGGGACCAGTATCTAAATTTCCGCTGTTTATCGTCTCACCGTTGGCATCTTAATTTCGCCCTTCATGAATACGTAATCGGTGGCATTCAGATTTTTTTTTCGAATTTATAGGGACTGCGATAACAACAAGGTATGCAGTTCCGCTGAGAGAAATCGACATAAATAGAAGTAGTCCTATATCCTAGCTGATAAAAGAATGGAATTCATTTCAAAATAAATTGATTATACATATAAGAAAATCTCATAATAATAGGTTGTCAAAAAAATCTTGTACAAAATATTTACAATTATTCTTTAGAAAATTTTACATTAAATGTTAAATAGTAAAAAATATTTTTATCAAGGAAGCAGTTATATATTCCACCTGAATAACATATAGTTGAAAATAATAAATAAATATTCATGAAAATCAAATAAATTCATTGTTTAGAACAGATGAATATTCATTACTCCATATTCGAATCGGGGAGTTATTCAAAATGTATAAAATTTGTTATATATAAATAAACTATTCTCAGTGTATGAATATATAGGGATTGCAGACGTAGGGTTTTCTATATTTAACCTAAGCAAATTAATAGGCAGCCAGGTATCTCGATGTTAGTAACTTCACCGTTATGATAAAAGAAAAATACATAAAATATATAAAAAAATATATAAAGTATATCAACATAATTTTGTTGAGAACACGTTGATAATAGATGTCATCAAGAAATTTAAGCGCGTGTGAAATAAGTGGCATAGAGATACGAGGGGTTGTACTGTGTAATAAAAAAGACTGAACATCGCAGTCGTCTCTGATTGGGACGTTAATATAAGTAATCGTGCATGCTCGGCACGTGAACTATGGAATGTGGGGGTATCCCACCATTCTCCATATTGAAAGACTAAATATCTTGTATTTTATTCAAAAATTTTATTACAGAACAGTACAAAAAGAAAATTTTAATTTCAAGAAATAAGTCTTTTCGATATCTGATTCATAAGAGTAAAATTGTGAGTCTCGAATTGATCAGATTCATTAAATTTTTTCTCATGAATTCTCATTTTAATGTCCTGAATTTTTAAAGTAGGTTGATCATTGATAAAACATGATGATTTTAAAGAATCAAAAAAACAGCTATGCCGCCTTATCTATTTAATGAGTTCAAATTAATAATAATAGAGGCAGACCTACTGTTACTAAAACAACGTGATAAATCTCATTCGATACGGGATTCTGTCTAGATCATTGTGCAACAAAATTGCATTAGAATATTAAGAATTTCCAAAGTAATAAACAATTAAAGATGATAAACAATGGTGTTTACTTTTACTTTTTTACTTATAATGAGTAAAATAACATTTTCTTCAATTTTAGAAAAAAATACTGAAAACAAGTTTCGATCTCGGAAAATACATCACTGATAATTTTAATCAAACGTTAAAAATTGTGTTTCATATTGAGGTACAAGACATGGCGTCGCATGTTAGTAACTAACAATAAACTTATTTTAGGCTATATATAAAAATATAAAATTAAATAAATTTAAAAATCTGAAAAATTTGGATAAATTCGAACTCCTCAGAGGACTGACTACAGTTAAAAAATTTTTTTAGAGCTAATTTTCCAATTAACTAGATCTTTCCCAATTAATAGCTTCTTCCGGGACATCTTTGTAAATAACAAAAATATTTGAATAAATACCATAAAAAATTTTCTGCTTCGTGGAGCCTTTCTCTTGCACCCATAAAACATAATATAATGCTATAAAAGTGTAAATTAATTAAATACTTTGTTCACAATCATTTTTTCAATTTAACAAAAAAAGTACTGTCCCTTAATGACTGTTGCAATGTTAGCAAAAATATTTATTAAGTAGAGAAAAATTTATCTTCATTTCTCATAAACCAATAGACTTTTCAATATTTAGATTTTTAGAAACTCTATAATAAAAATATTTTCCTCAATAGTAATATTTAATCGTTATAAACGATTCTTTTGTTTGAATAGTTAATTAAGAAATCTTTTTTTTATATTGAATCTTCGCTATGAATAAAAAAATTATCATAAACAATTTCATTATTTATTGAATTAACAGTTTGTTATACACAAAGTTATAACACCTCCCAATTTTGTTCTGATAGAATCGGAAATTACAAAAACATCTCTGTGCATAAAAATACTGAAAAGAAGTTATTTCAATAATATTAGAATCAAAATAAAATTGAATGAATTGTTTATTGAATTAACAATTTATTATGAACATATTTAAATATATAATTTCTGTATAACAAATTGTTGATTTGTAGAGAACTGTTAATTAAGATGAAAAAAAAATTCTTCACTGATTAAACCATAAAAATATGAAAAAAACGTTTATAAACGACTAATAATGATTATTCAGGAAAAAACATCGAAAAATATCGAAGAAGTCCATTTGTTTTTGAAAATAAACAAATGGAAAAAAAATTATCTTTTTAGCTAATAAATGTTAACATGAAAATTGTGACAATTGAAGAAAATTTTCACTCAGAACGGAGAATTTTCTTCAGTTGTGTCGATTTTCCTGGTTACTTATTTACGCATTTATCTCTGTGCCTGAATTAGTTGAGTATTCATTTCATATCTTGATTTCTTTATTTAAATATATAATAGTATATTTTTATTCTCGAGCATTTCGATTTGAATATCGATTCAAAGTATCGTATTATTATTCCTTTTTTTGGGTAAGCAAGCCTATATTCATTTTTTGCATATCTTTTTTTACAATTACCAGGAAGTTTCGATTTTCTTGTGTCTGGTCGTTTGAGATAATTGATTTGATAATTTCATTGTTAATTATTTGAAGAATTTGGATATTTTGAACGGATTTTTATATGAATAATTTTTTGTAATTTTTTCAAAATTGATTATTTTCTAAATTTCTTAGAGTATTATTTTTGTAATTTTTTGAAAATTGATTATTTTCTAAATTTCTTAGAGTATTATTTTGTAAAGTATCCATCTCTGTTTTAATTATCTTTTCGAATCTCTGAATCAATTTCTTTAGAAATTTAATTGAAATTAAATATATAAAGTAACAATAGATTTATTATTTATTTAAAATTTCAGCACACTATTTCAGGCAATTATTCCCGAAAAAAAATTGTTAATGGGCGAAGGTCTAGTTTAATTGAAAAATCCTAACGGGAATCACAATGATCCAAAATAACAAATAATTAAAGAATCGAGGCATGCGACGTTTTCCGGGCTACTTTATTGCAATATAATGTTTATTCTATTATCCAATCGGGGAAGGTTGATTTAGGTTCGGATCTTCATCACACACGATAGAGCCGAATGGATTGGGGCCGTTTGGATTGGAGCCAAATGTAACTGACAACTGGCTTCGGGTCTCATCAACTTTCCCCACACTGGTTGAATTTGGACTGGCTCGAGGCCGTTTGGCGCTATAGCACCGTCGTGTAGGACCGGCTTCAAACTACCAGTGCCTCGTCAATAGCACATCTGTATATATATTTCGAAATACGGTGGTGAAAATTAATTCAAAACTGGATGATGACTAGAAGCAGTAATGTCCTGCAGTTGCGCAGAAGCGTTGAAGATGTTCAACCTACCGCGTGTTCCAAATTTCACCGATTGATATTAGAATTTTTTCAATCAACTCTTACCATTTTCATAACAACATAAAATCAGAGTGGATCTTGTAACACTACAATGAAATCAGGTTGGCGTTTGCGTGCCCTTTCGATTGTTTTTTCGCGGTATTTACCGTGTAAACAGGAAGGGAGCTCGAGGGGCCAGTGTTATTTCCGACTGATTATTTTTTATTCATCCTTTTTTTCCCATCCGGCATCGTTAGGTTTTTAACGCGCGGATGTCGACCAGCGTTTCGAGAAAATGACTGATGAACGCGTGTTCCATGCTGAAAATTAACGATTTTCCACGTTTTTTCGCGCGGAAAAACGTGTTTTAAAATGGGTTTGATGAATGGGGCATTGTTGTGTACGGTTAAGCGTATGGTTCGGAGTCGTTTGCAATAATTGCATTTGATGAATTGTGCACGACTGTTATGTACTCCGATCATTGAGAGTAAAAAAATTCCCTTTATTTACTATCGAATATTAGGTGTAGTTCCTTGGCGAACTGGAGTTTTTCGATAAAAATCACCACCAAAATATAAAGTAACTAAAAACAATTTTTGATTGTATCGTGATAATTTTTTTTGGAATATTTCGATATCAATACTTCAAAATGTAGTCACCATAGTGTAGTCAGTCCAATTATTTTTAGTTAATTAAGTAGTAAAAATGAGATATTTGGATGGTTTGTGGTTTGTCGTAAACATTAATGAATATATATATTCATACAAGCTGACCCGTCAAACGTTGTTTTGCCATGTATGTTATTTCTAGGAAACTTTTTAATAGGCAAATTTATGAGATTCGTTTGGCATTGGCAGCAATGATCCCACTTTGTGATAAACTTGGCCTTTGATTTTAAACGTGGAATTAAATTGTTGACCGTTTGCTGCAACATTGCTGACTATTTCTGTTGCTCCAAACGATATCATTTGGAAACATGAATTAAATGTGCGAATTGACTCTAGGAACAGGCTAGAATCTGGATCAGTACCAAAAAGTAAACCGTGCAATGGCTCAGGTGGTGTTTCAATTTCGGTTAGTTGTACTTTTCCTGATGAGCAACACATCCCAAGTGGCTCATTTTCAAATTTAAGTGCATGACAATGCGGGCATTCCTTCTCCAAAGTACCAATAACCACTTTGGAATGAGCATAATATTCAACATCAGGCTCGTAGTGGAATGCAAGTCGAAGAAATGAATTTGACGTAAATGCTCAATGAACTTGTTGGCGTTGTTGATCAATTCCTCTGTCTGTCGACTATGAGTCTGCGAGTTTGTCTTCGTTCTAGTTGTCTTTGTTGATTTTGTTCATCTCGTGCCTCTTGAGATCGTTGTCCACGTAACTGCGACATTCTAGCACGCAAATTTGCATTGTCTTCTTGAATTTGTTCGCTTGATCTTCGTGCTCTTAAATCTCGCACGGCTATGGAACTGCTCTTTCGACGACTCAAATTGGCCCCTTTGCGCTTTTTTGGCATTGCTGACTGTACGGGTAAAAAAATGTTTATATTTGATAAGCTTTATCAACTGTTAATAAATGATTTTATTAACATGACATTCATTGACATGACATACATTGTGATGGCCGACAACTGTGTAGGGAGTGAGAAAGAAAGGAGACCGGCTTCGTTCTCATCCCTACTCCGTGCTGTTTACTGGGTCAGAAATGACACCTGTAGACATCTGGCGGGGATAACTAATTAAATGACGATTGATCAGTTTTCGACCGGAGAGGAAAAATGATTGAATTACTAAAATGGCTATTAAAAAATAAGGGTTGATCGTAGAAGGGTGAAAATTGAGGATTGTATGTATTTTTGTATGTTGTATCATAAAAAAATTGAAATTAAAAATTTTGTCTAAAAAAAAAAAAATTAGGGGTAGACTACCCCTAACATTTAGGGGGATGAAAAATAGATGTTGGCCGATTCTCATAGATACCGGATAAGCACATAAAATTTCATCAAAATCGGTCAAGCCGTTTCGGAGGAGTTCGATTACGCACCCCTTGACAGAAGAATTTTATATATTAGATTCAATATATAATTTTATTTGCCGTTTAGCCGTTTATTTTACTGATGAATTTTATTTGGGCATTCGGCAATGTCGGGAATGATCAATAATCAAAATTGTAAAACATCTATATTTCGAACTTTTTTTGCAGTTCTTCTTCAGGATGCTATAGAGAAAATAATGAATATAAGAAATTGAGCACAATATTACAAAATAACTTACTTACATACAAAAGATTATTCGAATAATTGACAAGAACTTGAATATCAAATTTGACAATTTATTATCATAGATGAACTAAATTAAGTGACGTCTAAAGAAAGTAGGTATTCATAGATAATATTTAAATTTCTAATATTTGTTTTTTTTTGTTGATGTTGTTCTTAATTTCATTTATATAACACATTTCTAGAAATAGTCTTTTATTATAGTCATTTTTGTTCCATAAAATTTTTATACCGTCAAAATCGAAAGAATGATCGAGGGTAGATGAATGGTTTGCTAATGCATACCTTTCAGGTCTCAATCTGGTGTCACTTTTGTGTAAGGCAATGCGTTTTTTTCAGAATTTGTAACGTTTGTCCAATATATTTCGCATTGCAATCTTTACATGAAATTTGATAAATAAGGTCTGATTTGGAGAGTTTATTTATATTATCTTACATTTTATTAAATATGCTTCCTACCATTAATGGATTGTATTTGGCAATTTTTATGTCCTTGAAAATATTTGTTAATTTTGGAATCAGGTCTGGAAGGAAGGGTAAGCTAACATATTTCTTTGCTTCTATGGATTCAGTTGGAACGATATTATTTGAGACAATGGTATTTAAACTAAGTTATTCATTATTGAGATCTTTTATAATGGAATGGAAACATTTTTGAACAAAAGATTTGGGATAACCATTATCTTTGAATATATTGAATAATTTTTTTCAGCATTGTTTAAAAATTCAGGATGGCAAATATTTTTGATTCTTCGAAACATTCCTTTTATAAGATTTGTTTTTATATTCCAAGAATGATTGGATTTGTAGTTAATATATCGACCTGATGAAGTTCGTTTTTGATACCAGTCTAATTTAATCTGGTTATCTACAAATCTGACTACTTTTGTGTCAAGGAATGGGATACCCTTGTCAGTTTCTTCTTCAACTGTAAATTGGATGTGTGGGTCAAAACTGTTGAAAATTCTTAAAGTCTCAAGAGTCATGTGTTCAGGAATCGAAAAAAGGAGATCATCTACATATTGGTAAGCGATTTATTTCTCTCAAAAATTTTACAGGGTATCTCAAATAAAGATATTGCAAATAAATTATGAGAGTTTTTTGCTTCCTAAAGTCACTCTTCCTCACGTTTTTCGTCGGAAAACATTCATTGAAAATACTAGAAAATATCCCATGGAAATTTCCGTATGCATCACGGGCCGAGTCCGTCTCTGTAAGATCCCAACCAACATCTTTCAATCGTTCTTGAAACATATGAACGCGATTCATCGATCGTACGAATTAATTCATATTTCACTTTTTTAGGATCGTCTTCAAGTGGAAACTTCAACATCTGCGCCATATGATCCGATAGGTGATGATTTACCGTCGCATTTGTTTAAATTCGCGAAGACATTATCAATGCAGTTTCGGGATTTCTTAGTGATTCTGGAAGCTTCATTGAAATAAATACTGAGGCTACATGACATAAGTACTTCTTGTAATTCCTGCACCCATTTTTCCTCAACAAGGGACTAGACAAGGGACAAGGGTGACGACTCCACAATCTTGGTTAAGCTTCACACTGACCACGCTACACATCTAAACACTTCAATTGAGTTCTCTAAAAATATCGAGTAAGGCCTAAAAATGTAACAATTCATCGGACTATGTAAATTGTTAGTTCTTGAGAAACCATAAAAATATTGGTGATACGGAGCTCCGCATCTCCCACCTCCAACCTGTAAACCTATTATCGCATTCTGCCAGCGTCGTCTCATCGATAAGGATCGCTACGAATTCTCCGCGTGTGTTCCGTATAAAAATTTCCAGAATGTTTTCTCCCCATATTACGGTTATCGCGGAGTCTTTGGCGAACTGGGGGAAGCGGAGGATTGGGAGGTAGTTCGATCACGTAGTAGCGCCATCTAGTTATTATAAATGAGTGCTCTACGTCTTTGTACGGCGTTGCTTCAACCTTTATCGCTCCTGACATATGGGGACATGGCTTCATCTTGCTCCGTACATTCCTCCAACGTCCGATATGACTCTGGAGTTTCCGCAGAAGCGGGAATGTAATTTAAAGCTGACGTAAATGACGGAGTTGAATTGAGTCAGATCTGCTAGGAGGTTCTCTTCCGGTATGATCATTTTTTGAAGGAAAAAGGCTCCATGAGAAGGGACTGAAAGCTATATTAGGTTATTGATGCATTTCAATTAATCATTAGTTTTGTACTAGAAATAGGTGCTTGTCATTTTGTAGTTGACTTCAATCTGAATGAAAGAATTGAAAGTATAAGTGTCGGTGAGAGAGCTCCGAGATACTCAACGAATAATTGATCTAAAATAAGTAAGATAAGATGGAACCATTTCATCTACTCCCTAATAATACACGAGCGTTGCGACCTGCGTGAAGTACTTCAGATGGCATATCGTGGGTTCCTTATAAATGCCATTGGCCACATTGATAGAAAAATCCTGAAAAACCTCGACGTCACCCGAAATCATTTCGACATATTTTAAACGAATTTTTGTGTTTTGCTTGAATTCACAATCTGAAGGCATTTAAATTGATTTCTTTATCCCTTTTTTGAGGTTTTTTTGGAATGGAGTGTGTATGTTACTATACCGCCTTGGCCAAAAGTATTGAGCATCCTAAAAAATTTCGCAGGTGCACGGCAAGTGTGGGAAAAACAAAGCTATTGTTTAAGGATTCTTTTGTCGGCATCTAAAAAGGATTAAAAATAATTACATGTGCCGCAAAAAGCAATAAAACACCTGGGTGCCATAAAGTTTGCTATTTTTGCACATTTTGTCTTTATTTATCAGTCCGCTACTGCCCTTCGTTGTGGACACATCCAGTCGTTTAGTTTGCTTTTGGTGATTGTTGGCGGAAGATTGGAGTGATATCGTTATAATATGCCAAAAAGAAACGAACTTTCGTTAGAAAAACGTGTGCAGATACAGGTTCTGCATGAGCAAGGGAAATCACAAGTAGAGATTTCCAAAACTGTGAAATGTTCGCGTCGATCTGTGCAATATGCTATTGAGCTTATCGGAATAGGCCTAGAACCGGGCGCAAACGCATCACTACAGGTCGTCAAGATCATCAGTTATTGAGAGAGTCGTTAAAAAATAGGAAAAAAACTTCTTCCGAGCTTGCTGCTGAATTGTCAGTAGAAATTACACCATCAATTTCTGCTCGCACAATTCGCAGACGACTTCAGGAAGCTGGTTTGAGAGGGTGTAAAGCCAGAAAGAAGCCATGGCTCTCGGATGACAACAAGAAAGCTCGATATAAATGGGCTTTAAAACACCGAAGTTAGACTGCAGAAGATTGGTCAAATGTCGTGTGTCAGATGAATCAAACTTTGAGGTAAGTTAGTTAATTTTTGTCCTTATCATATTTCATAAACAGTTTGAAAAAACTGCCTCTTTATTTTAATTTAATATTTTTCTCGGGGCTCAATATTTTTCTCGTTGTTGCAGATTTTTGGAACACCTGGTGTGATCTTTGTGCGTCGCCGGGTAGGTGAAGAATTTAAACCAGAGTGTGTAGTACCAACTGTAAAACACGGTGGCGGCAGCATAATGGTTTGGGGCTGCATGACTGATTCTGGAGTTGGCGAATTGTTCGTGTGTGAGGGTCGCATGAACTCTGAAAAGTACATAAATGTACTACAATCTGCGTTGTTGCATTCATTCAACACACTTTCTGGAGACACAAATATGGATGGCGTTAAATTCCGGCAGGATAACCACAAGTCTGCTCGCTCGATGACATGGTTTCGAGAAAATTGCATTGAACTTCTGGACTGGCCTGCCCAGTCTCCGGACCTAAACCCCATAAAGCATTTATGGGGTTTATTAAAGCGCAGAGTTCGGCGCCACACTATTAACAACAAAGAAGAGCTAAAACGCTGCTTGCGTCTGGAGTGGAACGCGATAACGGCTGAAGACTGTAGAAAACTAGTGAACTCGATGCCAAAAAGAATTTCTGCCGTAATTAATGCAAAAGTTGGCCCACAAAATATTGATTATGTATTAATAAATAATGATATAAACATATGAAGGACCATAACTGATTCACAAAACGCGTGCACCAAATTGTTAAATTATATCAATTTTTCGTCTGATCTCCCTTGATACTGTGCCTCCTATGCTCTCTCTTGCACAGTAGAATCTAAGTTTGACTTAGCGCCAATTTTGATTATGGTCTTTAAATGGGTATAGGAGACTACATTCGGATGTCGATTCGAATTCCTCGGGTAAAAGGTTTTGTTTTGACATCATCTCTGAGAAACTAAAAAGTCGGTGGTAGATTTCCGTAACATTCCGGTATATCGGTAGACTTATATTTAAGAAGCATAGAAATACCTCAACCATGCAATGTTCACCTGATAACCTGAACTTACTATCAAGCCACAACGTTTTCCTTAATTGATCCACTACGACCAGAGAATATTAGTTCCATGGTTACGCCGGTTGTAACAATTTAACGGCCCGCTTGCGGAGATTTATTTAACGTTAATTAATCATTCATTACGCTACAAGCCACAATTTGTAATAAATAATGGCTCATTGTGATGCCCGGTAGTGCGGTGGGCCCATGTTAAAAGTATAAAACTCAAGAGCGTGGGGAACCACTGGCACCGTTGAAATATATACGAGACACACACATACACACACCAGGAAAATGATGGAGTTATTAATGGAGTACGCTATTAACATAAAGCTACTTGATATCCTGCATAATGCGGTATATTATGGACTATTGAATATTCCATTAACTGTTTTTCGGATTCCTGAAAGAATGGCTATAATGAAACGTGAACTGACGGTCGTTATTATATATTAGGGATAATACGCAGTTTTGTTCAGTCGATGACTGTACGATTATGGGTGTCGGTCTGAATGGGGTGGTGGGGGTCGCTGACCTGAATTTTTTAGTTACCATTCTAGAAAATGAAGCTTTATTTTGCATAGAGATCAAAATCTCTGCTACTATGGAGTAACATCCCTTGTCTCCGAGTTTCATTCTTGAAATACAACATCAGTTCTTTTGTGGTTGACGCTGATTTTTTGGTCGGCAAAATGGGACAGATATTCAGGAAATATTGACAAAAAAACATGAAAATCATCATGCTCCCAAATTTTCAAGAACGTGTGCAGGTAACAAATATAAATAATGATCTCTTACAAGTCAATTTGCCGAACAGCACAGAGTAGTTCTTTGACACTAGTTTGAACTCTGATTTAGCCTTAATTCAAGTTTCAGATACTCAAAGTGACACTTGACATACAATTTACCTGAAATATTTGACCACTGTGTTAACTGGCCGGATGGTCAAATTAAACTACACTGCTCAACAATTGATAGGGATCACTTACTTTTTCTGAATTTATTTCTGAAATATTCGCTCCAAGATTATAAATTTAGTCAGATAGCAGAGTATTTTCAGTTGATAATATGGTTCACTTGAGAAAAGAATGAAAAAATGGAAAGTTGAAGAGAAAAAAAGACTTTATTAGGAACAACTGAAAATTCTGTGTTTGAATAACATAAAAATTTTGTGATGAAACCACAAGAAGGCTGAAGTTTCGGTTAAGCTAGTACCTAGTTGGTCCCCTACGAGCTCGTCTCAAGCATTCTACCCTACCCTACGATTTATAAAATTTTGGGGCAAATTCGTCCAAATATACCGTAAAGCGTTAAAAAGGTCCTCCAGGTTATTGATCGGTTGTTCTAAGGTTGACAATTGTCTAGACATCTCAGACCAGACACGTTCAATGCAATTCATGTCTGGATAGCGAGCTGGCCAGTCCATCCAATCAATAGCATGAGTTTCTAGCGCTTCATTAACCAGACGAGTACGGTGTGGACGGGCATTATCGTCAATTAAAATGAAATTCTCGTCCAAGGCAGCCGCAAACGGAACAATTATGAGTTCAATAATCATATCGTGATATCTCTGGCTGGTCATTGTGGTGTTCTGCAGAACAACCAACTCTGTGCGTTGGTTCAAACAAATGCCTCCCCATACACATATAGAACCTCCGCCAAAAGCTGTTGTGGGTACCATAAACTGTTCTGCATACCTTCGACCTCTTTCCCTCCAAGCAAGAATACGTCCATCGGAGTTGACCAAACGAAATCTAGACTCATCCGTAAATAAACATCGGATCCAATCTTCAACTGTCCAATGGCGGTGCTCCTCAGCCCATTGCCGTCGATGAACCCGGTGTTCCCTATTCAAACGGGGATGTTGTAACCTCCTACGTGCTCTCAAACCACGAACATGTTGTCGTCGTCTTACAGTCTGGTTTGAAATTAGAACTCCTGTTGCAACTCTCAGTGATCGATTGAGCCGCGACGCCGGGTAAGTGGGATTTCTCCTAGCATTGAGGATCAAAAGACGATCTTGGGCAGCTGTTGTACTGCGCTGCCGACCTCCCCCATGAACATAAGCTACTGAGTCGTCTTGAAGCCCGACTCACGCCACTTTGCGAAACATTCAGCCGCCGGGACACTTCTCGCTGGGACAAACCTTCCTGTATCCACCGTATGATTTGGTCCAGTTGCCCAGGAGCCAAACGTCTTCTCGGCATGACTGATAAGCTGATATTGTTCTCATTTCTTCAATTATTGTCACCTTATGTGTTAGAACGAGAGAAAAAAACAGATTTAATAACAAATACCACATTGCTTTTCACTCCACCTGTAACAGCCTATAGATAATAATCGATTTCGTGAACAAGAGCCGATGAAGTGAGGAAAAATTTGATATAATCAACTCAAAACATCTTAATTTTTCCTTAGAGAACATATAATGTACAGATATTCACGAGATAACTAGAAAAAAATACAAATGAAGAGAAGTTCATAAGTGAACCCTAGCAATTGTTGATCAGTGTAGTTGATCATCCTTCAAGCAACTCAAATGACAGATGATCGTAGATTTAACAGCTGATTAGTTGATTGCTACGTTGATCAGCTTTTCAGAAACCGGCCGTCATTGGTTGGTTAGATTATGATGATGATGATCGTGTACCGAATTAAATTTTAAATTCTGGTTTGTTTTATAATTTCAAGTTTTGCGGAGAATAGGAGATACAGTTCAGAAAAGTTGTGTATATCACGATTAAACCGGATAAACAGGGAATCCTCTTTTCCATTTCTGTTTTAATAAACTACATTGGTTTTTTTTGCACATGTGTGAATTTTATTTTATTGTTCTTGCAAATAAACTCACTCTTATTGATATTCATCGACTTGTACTCATATTTAACATTTCAAATAGATATTTCTTCCTCCATTCACTTCTGAAGGGCGTTTTCGGTGCAATACACAGTAGGTATATTGGTATTACAAATCGAAATTAGATTATTTATTATGATACACAACACTCAAATCCTTGATCTGTATACTGAGAATCCTAGACCATTTTCGATACCACAATATTCTTTCATATGAGATAATGCTACTGAAGCAATCATCAAAATTCTATCAGCCATCTTGGAAGCGGCTGATGCGCTCAGCTCGGTGTAGCTACGATCCTCCAATTCTGCCAAATTGCTCCTTAACTCGCACAAAGCGACACCTTGTCCGTGCTGATCCACGTTCTCTTCGGCTAGGTTTCCACCTAGATCGAATAATTTCCTATCCGCCCTAAGGACCCTTTCAGACGCAGATTGAATTCAGCGAGTAAATGGCATTCCGATACTGGCGCGACTACGGGGCTATCATCAGCATCGTCGCGCTGATGCGTGCGTCAGAGACCTTCTTTGAAGTCTCCAGCACTCGGTCGGCCACCTTTCCGGGGGTAATTGCCTCCAAGGCCGGAGTGAGGAGGGAAGATGAGAGGGAGGCGGTTGGGGAATTTGTCGCGGAGTGTGTGTGTATGGTGGCTCCAAATTTTCGTGTACTCAGGAAGGATGTTAGAGAGGATGGGCAATTTGATGGCTTTGTGCGCTGCCGAAATGGGGGTTTTGTCTTGGGAGAAGATTCCGGATGGGAGTGAGGCAAGTTTTGGAGCGTCTCCGTTCCAGAACGCCCCTTGACGCTCTGTTATCTGAATACCTAGAATGTTTTGTAGTCGGATTCATTTTTTAATTTGGATGCCGTTTTCCAGGTCTACAACTCATTATGGTGACATATGGAGTAGGTTATCTTAGATTTCAATTTACTTGTTCGCGAGAAATTCGTTTATGTCGGGATTATTCGTTCAAGCAACCTTCTATATTAAACGACGCTATATTTGTGATATTTAAGAATGAAAAATTGCAAATTTTGTAATTGACATTACTTCAAAAATGTTGAATAATATAAAAAATAGGCAATCTACTGCAGTATCCATCCTCCAAATTTCATTCTGATATATCGAATAATTCCAGAGATATTTACTTGGCTCCACACATTTGCCCATCACTGTATATGGATAAGCAAGCAAATTCGTGAAGAAATGCATCTCTTTTATTCACGTAATCATTCTTCCACTTCCTGAACTCGGATGAAACTTGGTTTCACATTCCGCAGGAATAATCATTTCTATAGATTGCCATCAAGGATAACGATTCATTCGTACGCCACTGAACTAGTCGTACCTCTTCCAAAGATCAGCATCATCATCATCTTATCGGAACAAATCCGAACCGCGGCGGTTTCAGGTAAACCTGTAGCTCTGCGACATACCATTATTAATTTCTCTTCTTCCTTCTGTGTTTTAATGGACCGGACCATCGACTCTAATGCACGACTTCAGTGGCATATCTGATACGGCGGATTGATTTGTCGTTAATTTACCTATCTTGCTCATGTTTTTCTGGAGAATGTGTGGGCGAAATACCGACTATCTACGTATATCGAGTTTTTTCGATGAACCGGTAAAGTATAAGAGCTTCTGGTGATGCTTATCTGTAAATTAAGTAGTATTTTACGGAAGATTTCTCTCAGCTCATATGAACTTTTAGACGATCTAAGATGGGTGAATTGAATCTTCTTCACCATGTATAAATAGAAAAAGAATGTTTGAATTTATCGAATTACGGTCCCAACTGTCACTTGACACTAAAATTTAGTATGTTACGTTACTATTTAGGTGGTCTAGTTGTTTAAAGGTAGGCTAGAGTTCCGTAGGTAGCGGGTTCGAGTCTCTCTGAGGTTATAGTTGTTTTGTCTCTTTACACGAAATATAAATGATACTACGTATAGACTGTTAGCATATACTAACTGCTCCCACAAAAGAGAAGCTATTCAAACATTTCACGTTTGATGTAAACATATACAGAGGAGTCTTCGACAACTACATTAATTCTAGCAACAGATTCTTCAGACAAAAAATACACATTTTTCCGATCCTTTTTTCCTTAAAAAACAATTCCGTCCAAAAGATACAGCGTGTTGAAATTTCAGAAAAAAAAAATAGTTTTTGCATCTTTTTGGTGATTATATTATAGAAAATATTTCAGGATGATTACCATGGAAAATTCATATCAAAGTTTCAATTTTACATCTGCACCAGAAGTTCTAGTAGAATGACATCGGGATCATTACATCTCAACCGTACAATCCAATCTGCTGAACATGCAGAGGAGGGTATGAAGGTTATTAGAGCAGTACGAGATGAAATGAGCTCCTGGTCATTTCCAACAAGCAGCAATAACAATCTAGGATACTGAAAAAGTGAGGAAAACAACAAAAAGTAATTTTTCTCGTTAAAAACATTTTCCTGCGTGAAGGTAGGCCAAAAGGTAAATAGGAGGATGAGATCCTTTGTCGTACAAGCTATGCCCCCGGGGGATAATAAGATAACTGAGCATACGAGGTACGTGCCACGAATTCCCGTGGGGGACCGAACCCCAAAGCATATCCCCAATCTCTCCGGCGATAATATTGATTCGGCGTTTTTGCGCTGACAGAAAATCCCGAATACATGGTGAGCCAGTCACACAGCAGAGATAACTCGAACGGCCAGTATTTTCTAGTTTCTACTCTACTTTACGAATTTTGAGAAGAGTTATGTCACCTCGATCTTGTCTGAAATGAGAATAATGAAAATCCTAGTGAAAACCGAACTTGATAAAGATTTCACTCAAGAAGACCCAAAGAACATTTTGCTTTGCTATCAGATCTCATAGTTCCCCAGTACTAAACATTCTTAATCTTGAAGGAGCAGTTGAAAACAATTAGACAAACAAACCGTCTGAAATAAGTCTGGAAATTAAATTTTTCTCGGAAAAAATATTTGACTTACAGCATTATTATCATTTCGAGAAAAGGCAATATTTCAAAGAAATATTTCGGACGTTGCCAAATTTTCCTGGAAAAAGCGATTTTTAACAACCTGTTCCTAAGAGGGATTGACGACGTGTTGGTAACATCAATCAAAAGATTATACTTGAGTACCATTCGACTATAGGATACCCTGCGAAGGTGAATAACATACGATATATATTGCTCAAATCATGAAAGTAATTATTTCCCCCCTCTGAAATATTTCTGAATTTGAATTATATAAAAAAAAGAGCTGTTTTCAGCTCAATCGGCCGATCTTTATGATAAAAATGATAATAAGCATTCAGTGCACGTCAAAATTATGTAACAAATTGAATTCCTCAAAAGAAAAATATTTGGCAACCAAATCTAGAAACAGGTCGATTTTTTTTCTTTTTTACAAATTTTTTAAGCATTTTAGAAGAATTTTTGTTGCACCCTGTACTTCTTTGGCGAGCTCTTCGTATCTTCTTTACAAGCGTGCAAAAATTTTCACAACACATTATTAAAAATTTTTTCAAAAAATTGTGAACCCCCTTGTTTTTTTTTCTTCAATTTCAATTAATTTATTCCTTGTTCTACCGAAAAAAAAAATTAATTCAAAAGCTCCTTCTGGGCTTTGCGGTCTTTTGTCAGTTAGTATTATTTATTCTACTGAAAAATACTCGACCCTCATTCGGAAACCTGGAAATTTTGTGAATAATGAATAATGATATATTGAATTTCAAACATTCCCACAGTTAATCCGAAAGTTATTTATCTACCTGCAACTCAGCAACGTCAACTCAGACTTAGGTTGAAACTTCCGCAATATCCCCGGAAGTTTATCCCGAGGGGTTGACCGGACCGGAAAAACTCCAAAGAGTCGATGAAAATGATTTTTTTCTCGATTTTTTCCAGACTCGTATTATCGCGAGCTTACAAGGGATGTATTTTCCAGACGTTTCGCTCTTTTCTTAGGATTCCATCCAGAAGTGAAAGAAAAACGGCAAGGTTGGCCAAAAAGTTGAACTTTGAAAACCTTTTCTTCTTATTTTTCTTAACTTGAAGCGAGTCTGTTCGTTTCTAATGGACTGAGAATATTTTGTGCATTCAACACAGATGTGTTATTTTGGTCTTCTCTGATTTTTTACTGTTTTTATACCCAAAAAAATTGAGAACGTCAGTAAAAAGGGTTCTGAAATCACGTCAGTAGTGTTGGGTATGCCTTACAAGAGGCGGCTCATTTATCCCGAATACGACGAAGAAATGTGAATATAAAAAAAGTACCATCTCAATTCGACTGTCCAACTACGCCTCAGGCCTCAATGTTATGAGGCTCAAGAGGCGATCTAGTCCAGTCAAAATGATGGTGGAATCGGCATTTTCGCCTATACCGCTGATTTTTTATGGAAATAATCAGAAAAAAGCGTAGAAAACTGTGGACAAAGTAAAAAAATTTCCAAACACCGGGAAGGGGTGAAAAAAATGAGACTCTACCCCAAAATACGATTTTTTGGTTAAATTTCGGAAATATCAAAAAAAGTTTCAGATAAAAGTTGTATAGCGGAAAATTCTAGTCCAAATTATGTCCTTCGTCGTTCTCGAAAGTGAATTTGTAGACTGATAAACAGCGTATTTCTTTATTTGCGCAATAACAACGAATTTTAAATTTGGCGCTCGATGCAATGACTACCTGAACGCTGAACCGAACATCTGGCAGATATTTGCCAGGGTTGGACTCTCGTCTCGTTTTGTATTCACTACATCGAACCCTAGACTATAATTTTGAGTTGTATCGGAAACCGACAGTTTGTCAATAAATATCTCGAAGCGAGTTGCAAAATTATCTATATTATTGAGAGAACCAGCAACATTTTGTAGCCAGTGTATTTATAGGATATAATGAGTTTTTAAATGAAATTTATTATCAATTTAGTATCATTGGAAAGGTTGAGGCCTGAATCAATGCCTTTTAAATTTTTCTTATGCTTTTCTAAAATAGTTTGATTATTATGAAAAGTTTTCGAAGTTGTTAGAAATAAATACGAATTCAACGATAAACAGAGTTTATTTATTTTGTTTTTATTATGTATTTTAGTTTTTGTATTTATTGTATTTTATTACTTACTTACCTTTTGAGATATTTGCAAAAATCTAGCATCTAGAGATGATATTGATTCATTTAATTGAAGAATTATTAGTAAAAATGAAATAACTGTTTTTCCTGATATTATTCGATGCAGAATATTATTCAATAATGCAATTGCTCTTCAAATAATAACACCAATTTTGAATTAACCTTTTTTCTCCCATTACTCTGAATAAATTTCTTTCCTTCGAAGAATTTCTATTATATTACTATCAGAAACATACCTACCTATGTCTAAATTATTATTCGTTTATCGTATGCATCTTAAGGAAATTCAGCTAAGAATTTGTTCACGATAGCGGCTGAAAATTAAATTTGTTTTTGAATTAATAAAATTTGAATTTCAGATTCGTCAAATTTCGAAATTTCCTTTTTAAAATTTATCCAATATTTGACTTTTCTATTTTTCATATCACTTCTAGCCTCCATTGAAGAATCTATATCGCATTCGCTAGCACATCAGATTAGAACACCGAACATCGTTTTACCCAAACTGTCGGTTTCCGATACAACTCCAAATTATAGTCTAGGGTTCGATGTAATAAATACAAAACAAAACGAGACGAGAGTCCAACCCTGGAAAATATTTGCCAGATGTTCGGTTCAGCGTTCAGGTAGTCATTTCATCGAGCGCCAAATTTAAAATTCGTTGTTATTGGGCAAATAAAGAAATACGCTGTTTATCAGTATATAAATTCACTTTCGAGAACGATGAAGGACATAATTTGGATTAGAATTTTCCGCTCTGCAACTTTTGTTTGAAACTTTTTTTGATATTTCCGAAATTTAACCGAAAAATCATATTTTGGGGTAGAGTCTCATTTTTTTCACCCCCTTCCCGGTGTTTACAATTTTTTTACTTTGCCCACAGGTTTCTACGCTTTTTTCTGATTATTTCCATATAAAATCAGCCGTATAGGCGAAAAACCCGATTTCACCATCATTTTGACTGGACTAATCGAGGAGAATGCGACAAAGGGATCTTAAGAGACACAGAGGGGTGAATAAGGGAATGTACCATGTCCCTACTCTCTACTGAACTACTGAACTGTGTCATCGTCTTATAATTCATATTGCACGGATGTCATAAATTATAGAATTACGGTTAATTTCAAGAAGCGGTGCCTTTGGCACCTCTTTCATAATCCGGATGCATTTTGTGGGGGTTTCTTAGATTTTCAACTCAACAGAAAAGCAATATTGTTTCTAATCATTGTATCAGAATATTCATCAGAGAAGGAAAAAAATGTTCAGCTCTCAATTACAACCTGCTGTTTATGTACTAGTATCTCATGATATTATCGTGTTAATTTTTCCGATTACACAATAATTATTATTGAGAATTTTATTCGGCACAGATAGAGAAAGATTAGGGGACATGAATCGTTGATTCAGAGAAAAATAAAAGGAATTGTTGATGTTATTGTCAAAGGGCGAAATAATCAGATTCTCATTAACCAAATGAACGAAACTTATAAAATATATAGATGAAATATTCGAAATAGTAATACTTAACAAATAACCTTCATAAATATTGAAATTTCAAATTGCAATTGACAACCAATATTTTCAAATTTAAAAACTGAATAAGTATGGCGTAAAGTTTATATTTATAGATGATGATATGATCCATGGTCACTGTTAATTTGATACATTCTCAGCACTTTGAGAAATATTTCGAAAAATGAGCAAGCAAGTGCGAAAATATTTGAGAATGAAATAATACAAATCCATATATACAGATAATGCTATTTCAAAGTTTCCACAAACATGGTTCAACAAAATTATATTTGTCGCTAAAATGAAGATTTTATTCAAATTATCTCTAGATAAATTTCCTAATGGATATTCCATCCACTTAAAAGCCATCATCACAAAAACCAACTTATGTCGATTTGTACTCTTATCATTTACCATTTCTCTAATTGATTTATGGGGGAATAAACGTGAACCATCCAGTGATTTATAATCCAATAAATATCAATATTCATGGAGACTGACCTCGGCGACCTCCCTGAATCGAATAAATCGAGGTTTCATTATCTTCCCTAATGATTGATTATTATTCAATGAATTTTTTGGAATTGACCTGATTCCCAGAACATTTGAAAATAAA
This sequence comes from Micraspis discolor, assembly GCA_030674115.1. Taxonomy (NCBI): domain Eukaryota; kingdom Metazoa; phylum Arthropoda; class Insecta; order Coleoptera; family Coccinellidae; genus Micraspis; species Micraspis discolor. The sequence goes on along the minus strand of JARTUT010001311.1, from coordinate 1,481,052 downwards.
TAACTGATAGGTTATTGATGCAATTGGTGTTGAATACAGCATAAACTATCGGGTTTGGCGATAAGCCCACGGAATGCAACTTGAAAACAATAAAGAGCTTCTTTATTTCAATGAGGAGATTATGGAAGAGAAATAAAGCTGATTCAGGTTTTTCCATTAAATATTAAAATGTGATTGGTGATAAATCAATTATCTGACATCATTCTCAACAAAAATTGTATCAATATGCTGCCATGAAGAACGGTGATTTCATTAGAGTTCTTGCATTTCGTATTTATCATCACCAAATTTAGATGCAAAGAAGAACAGGAAAAAATAATTACATCTCCCGATTCCCATTCTACTATTTTTTCTGACATTGAGGACAGGAGATTTAGCGTGGTAGTGGAAAGAAATTAAGATGGAATATCCCCAATCTATATTTATAATGTTGAATTTTTTTACCAGAAAAAAAATTTTTTTATTTTGTATTTGCCCCTAAATATGGACCTCATCTGATGAAACATGAGTGAGTGAATCATTTTTAAGAAGAAAAACAATGTTCTTACACAATTCAGATGAAATTGTGGATGTTGTGGAAGGTAATTCTCATTCAAACTAAACTGGACAGAGGAGCATTATCTCAAATTAATTTAAAACCTAACACTTTAACGCAGCTGAATTTGGAAAAACGAAATAGAAAGAAAGTATTTCTTTAAATCTCAAGAACCTATGGTTAAAATTAAGGTTGTGGTCAATGACTCACCCTATACAGGGTGTTCGGCACATGGACCGTCAAATTTTTTTGGGGTGTTGGTAGGGTCATTTGCTACCTTTTCAGTCTTGGAACCTGGGTCCTTAGTATTACGGTTACGGAGGTATGATTTTTTATTAGGTTTTCTAAATTACCCAAAATGTACCCTTCGAAGCCCCATAACTTTTTGCGTGTGCTTTTTACATTCATTTTTGATTGTATTAAGTCTACATGAGTGTGTGTTAAAAAAACGTATTTATTGTTACAGATAACACCACAAAATTAACACGTGGGCCTTTTATTAAAAAAATTATGAAAGTATGAAAACATCTCCACTCCTATTGAAATTAAAAAAAAAAAGTTACTGCTATTACAAACTCAGTTTTATTTTTAAATGTTCTTTGGTTTATAACGTTGCTAACCATATGCTATTTACGTAAGTCAATAAAAAAAATAATACTGCAAATAAGGTGTTAGTCAGAAGAGTGAAGAAAGTCGCACCTAAATAAAAGTACGGATTACGGATTAAAAAAACTGTTCAAAGCGGCACAGACACTTCCAACAGCAGAGACAGTTAAATCTCGAATGACGGTAGGGTCAAGTCAGCGGCGACTAACCCAATCCAACCTAAGGACAAAATTAGTAATATACCTCAGTAACCGTAATACTAAGGACCCAGGTTCCAGGACTGAAAAGGTAGCAAATGACCCTACCAACGCCCCAAAAAAATTTGACGGTCCATGTGCCGAGCACTCTGTATATTCAAATCCAAATTACACTCAAATGGTGATTCTTCGTAATCTAACCTTCTGAAACATCTGAATGACTTTTACGAGCATTACATGAAACCTTTTGAGAACACGAAATTGGCTTGTGAATTTTGACAACATACATCATTTCTTGACAAGAAATTTTTAATGGTGGAACCCGAGTAAAATTATTATTTGTGCAATAACATCATCTCTTATTGTTCATCTTCCCAGCGTTTCAACAGACATCCTATTCAAGGTAAACATTAACTTTCAAAAAAAGCTGACAAGTTCAGATAATTTTTCAATTTTCACTAATGGGTGTCAAAAAGACAGACTACGAAAACTAGAGAAAATTGGCACTTATCTGTGTTTTTCAACATTTGTTCAATAGGGTCCACTCAGATGATCATACGAAAGATTCATATACACCATTCATATTGCAACAACGGGAGACCTGCCATAATTCAAAGCTCTCAAAACCTCCGCGAGTTTTTTTTTCACGTCCAATAAAGCACGTGGGCGATTCCCAACGAGATGAGTCATCGAAAAACAAAAACCAAGATATGTAATATACTCCCATGTCGTCAAGCCGTCCTGGAGAATCAATGCCCGCCATTCAGAGTCGTCGTACGATGAAAATACTTTCAATATGGTCCTTCGATATGGATTGGATTCATATCGTGACCGTTATATCATCATGCCGTCTCGGGAGAAATGCGTATCTACTATAGCGGAGATTGGGACGCTGCCATCAGGTGCGTGGTCCGTAATCGGTTCAGGTGTTCTTGAATTCTTCGGCATCTGGCGATCCGTTGTTTAAACGTACGGGGGAGTTACTTTAAGTGTTTGCTTTGCGAATTCCGACGTGCGATGATAAGAGTCTCACCGATACGGGAAGTGCTGAGTGATCTTACCTGAAACAAAGGAAATTAATATCAGTTGTTGGAATATAATAGAATGTATGGATGATGTTTTATGAAAAACACTTATAAATGTTGAATGATGGTATGACGAAATGCCTTAATGCAGCGGCATACAAAATCCGGTAGACCGGAGAGGAAAAACTGTACAGGTATACCTGCGCAGGTCGACCGGCGACCGTACGGTGCCAGTAGACCGAGTCGAATTTCAAATTTGCTCCGGCGACCTGTGCGGGCTTGAAAAACTGCGGCACACACGCTCCGGTCGATCTGCGGAGGTATACCTGTACAGTTTTTTCTCTCCGGTCGACCGGAGCCTGTATGCCTTGCATTATAAATCTGTGGAATGAATTTAACAGCAATGTTCAGGAGAAAATCCAAGGATTAGGTGCGAGCGAGTAAGCCCTTCTCGCAGCTCCTTTAGACCTCGGATACTGTACTGTACTTTGATTAGGCATAGATTCCAATTTTGGATATGACTTAGGTCTTTTGTGCTGGAAATATTATTCCTCCTAACGGCCACAGAGTATAGAATAATAAGAGGGAGAATATTAGGTTTTTCCTTTGTTCAACCTAGGGAACGCAAACTGCCTTCAATTCTGTGCTATGAACTTCGAGTGACTAATCGGTTAGGAATTTTCAGCCAACTAGCAAGTACCTACCAGCAACTTCTATTTCTGCTTCTGCAGTTTTCACCGTTACCCAAGATACTTCTTTGAGTTATAACAATTTTCAAAATGTAGAAATGTAATAGAAAAATTATTCGTTTCAACACAAATATTCAAGTATAATGCTTCGATCACCGTATATGAGAAATTTTTTCAACTTCATCAACTTTGGAACCCTGTAATGTAAATTTTTGACCAAATGTTTATTGATTAAGGCATAAAAATTTCCTCATGTTTCCTCTCCCTCAGAAAGCTCAGTACATATTTCCGTCTCATCTATATACAACGATCAGAAGAATCACCCAACATTCGATCAAGTGAAATTAGCACTTCTCCGAAGTCCGATAGCCTAAAACACAAAATAGAACCTCCAAAACTTCTCAGTCCAAGCACCAAAATCAACTCACGACCTCCAAAACAAGATCGCCCCAACCGAGAAGGATCCCAATTTAATTCCATCATTTCTGGGAGCTTCCGGGGCCAAAGCGTTCCAAGCCTCTCATATCGGTCCCAATCTCTCCTTCATAGAATCGCCGCACTCCGGGCGATAGGAGGACGTAACGCAGGTCAATCTCTGACCCGGTTTTCGTAGATCCCGTCTAATTGGTTCATTTCCATCATTTCGATCCACGCGGTCCGATCCGGTCGTAATTGCCGGATGACGCAAAGTCCGGTTGTTAGGGCGTCAAGATGTGCCTATCGAAGGACCAGAGGTCGAGATGTCGACATTGAGGAAACAGTCTGAAGGAGATTCCATTTATTAGTTATAACTGATTTCAGGTAATATAAAAAAATTGTTGCATTTCAATGATGATGATAGGTATGGATGTGTCGTAGTGCTGGGTACGTCTTTCAAGAGGCGGCTCATTTATCCAGGACGCGACGATGTAAGAGGGGCTCATTTAAAAAAAAATTTACCACCTTCTTTCGACTGTCACACTACGCCGCGAAGCCTCGAGCCTTGTTGCTATGAGACCCAAGAAGCGATCGAGGAAAACTCGACAAAGGGATCCTAAAGAGGTAGACAGGGGTAAACAAGGGATGTATGTACTTTTCACCTACTGAAATACCGAAGTGTTTCAACGCCTCATAATTCATACTACACGGATGTCCTAAATTAAGGAATTACTGTTGGTTTTATGGGGCGGCCTCTTTGGAAGCAACAGCTGAACAAACAAGATAGAATCAGACAGTGCTATTTTCAATCTTCCAGATATGATTCAATTAAAATCAATCAGAATAACTTGAAATGAATTATTGCCAAGTCCTAATTAGAACTAAATTAATGCAATATGACAATAATATCCAAAATTTAATAATATGCTGTCAGAAAGAACCTAACGAGTGACAATCAAGGAACAAAAAATTGAGACGAAACACAATACGAAGAGGAATGATAATAACAATAAAAAAGAGACCTTTATGTATATATTACCAGCAAAAAATACACAAAGGGCGAGCATACGCCACTCCATTGAACCCCAGACAGAAATAAATAAGAAATGTTTGAAAAAGAAAAATATTGATAACAATGAAGAAAAATTTCTACAAATTATATATATCAGGAGGATGAAGCTCTTATATCCTTCTCAGTGAAGCGTCCTTGTCAGCAAACACAGAATCCGAAGGATGCAAAAAATGCATATTCACAAATCTAGCAGGAGCTTGCGGTAAAAGTTTCTAACATACTAAATTTTCAGGGTGCATCTTTTTTTTTCTTCATCCCTTTCGGAAATTTTGAACTCGAGCACTAGGCATTCCGACGTATGATGCTAATTCAACAAAGTACGAATTTTCCGATATACTGACGGCTTGTAAGTGATTTTCGGCTTATATTTCGGAAAGAACATTTCATTTCCGTCAACATCCTAAATTTTCAGGGTGAAACATCTTTTTCTTCAACCTTTTTGGCATTTTTGAACTCGAGCACTAGCCATTCCGACGTATAAGGGTAATTTACCAGAGTAAGAATTTTCCAATATACCGACGACTTGTAAGTGATTTTCGGCTTATTTTTCGAAAAGAACATTTCATTCCCTTCAACATACTAAATTTTCAGGGTAAAACATCTTTTCTTTAAACCTTTCGGGAACTTTGAACTCGAGCACTATCGATCCCGACGAATAAGGCTAATTGGACAAAGTTCAAATTTTCCGATATACCGATGTAAGTGATTTTCGGCTTATTTTTCGAAAAGAACATTCCATTCCCTTCAACATACTAAATTTTCAGGGTGCAACATTTTTTTCTTCAACCCTTTCGGGAACTTTGAACTCGAGCACTAGCCATTCCGACGTATGATGCTAATTTAACAAAGTACGAATTTTCCGATATACCGACGGTTTCTAAGTGATTTTCGGATTATATTTCGGAAAGAACATTTCATTTCCGTCAACATACTAAATTTTCAGGGTGAAACATCTTTTTCTTCAACCTTTTGGGCATTTTTGAACTCGAGCACTAGCCATTCCGACGTATAAGGGTAATTTAACAAAGTACGAATATTCCAATATACCGATGTCTTGTAAGTGATTTTCGGCTTATTTTTCGAAAAAAACATTTCATTCCCTTCAACATACTAAATTTTCAGGGTGCAACATCTTTTTCTTCAACCCTTTCCGGAACTTTGAACTCGAGCACTATCGATCCCGACGTATAAGGGTAATTGGACAAAGTACAAATTTTCCGATATACCGACGGCTTGTAAGTGATTTTCGGCTTATTTTTCGGAAAGAACATTTCATTTCCTCCAGCATACTAAATTTTCAGGGTGAAACATCTTTTTCTTCAACCCTTTCAGGAACTTTGAATTTGAGCACTAGCCATTCCGACGTATGATGCTAATTTAACAAAGTACAAATTTTGCGATATACCAACGGCTTGTAAGTGATTTTCGGCTTATTTTTCGGAAAGAACATTTCATTCCCTTCAACATACTAAATTTTCAGGGTGAAACATTTTTTTCTTCAATCCTTTGGCAACTTTGAACTCGAGCACTAGCAATTCCGACGTATGATGCTAATTTAACGAAGTACGAATTTTCCGATATACCGACGGCTTGTAAGTGATTTTCGGCTTATTTTTCGAAAAGAACATTCCATTCCCTTCAACATACTAAACTTTCAGGGTGAAACATCTTTTTCTTCAACCCTTATGGCAGCTTTGAACTCGAGCACTATCCATTTCGACGTATAAGGGTAATTGGTAAAAGTACGAATTGTTAATTATTGATTAAGTACTTCAGAAGAGAGAAAATATACATTCGTAGGTGTCTCCTATAATTATATTCAATTTCAAGTCATGATTCTGATTATTTATTTTCTTCCTATGGATTTACAACATTTTTGCATATTCGCTTCGAATCTGTTGTATAATAATACTGACTCGCCAATATTCAAAATAGAAATACTTTAAATTGTTAAAAAGACTTCAGAGGATCATATTCCGCATGAAACTATAAGATCTAAACCTCTCTAGTTCTTTTTCTTAAAAATCAATTGGAGATTTCCAAAGGTGTGCGCATAAACGAAGTTCCGGCTGCTACGAGCCAGCAGCCAGAATTTCAATGTCGGCTGCTAACTTTCGGCTGCTAACTTCACACGGGTTGAAAATTGCTAGGATGTATTACTATATATTTCTTTCTTTGTGATGTTTTGTGATTTTCTTTCATTTGTATAAGCTAAATTGATATAAATAGAATTTTTTTACACTTTCGTAGAGTTGCTTCAAAATTTCGAACAAGAATGGACGCTTAAAATCATTCATGAATTGATCATTTCTCATTTTCTGATTTTGCCTTCCAGTGAACCTTCACACGTCTGAATCTAGCCCTTTCCCAATTTACCAATGGTTCGAGTTTTTGATCTCCACTACTAATAGAAAAGGATGTGAATGAATATAAGTTACAAGACATTTAGATAAAAAAGAAAATGTATTCATGTAAATATAAGAATTTGTGACTGCGAAGTGTGTATTTTGCTATTTCAATTATTGTCAATAGGGAAATTCATTTTTTTATACCTGTATATGTGAAAACTGAATAACTGATCAAATATGCATGTTGCTTGATTTGGTTTTTTTCCAATATGTTTTTTATTCTTTGTGGAATATTTTGAACTGAATTGATCACTTCTTAAAGTTATGATTTCAGTCGATTTACCAGCTTACTCTAGTTTCCTTTTCAAATAATGTTTTCCATTACGTTATTAATCTTTAAATTGAAATTTTCTTGTACATTTGACGTAATCCCCAACTCTTTTCATGTGAATATTAGATTTTAAATTAAATATATTTCTCGGAAAAATTGCATTTTCATTTAAAATCATTGGATATCTTTATTTCAGTTCATTTGAAGGCACCTTTAATAATTTGTGAGATGAGCGGGCTTATGGAAGATTTAAAATTTCCGCCAACATTCCATTCCCGGAAAACTTATAAAATGGCGACCGAAGTTGCCAAAAATTAGTTAGAACGTTTCACTTCTTGATATTAGTGTTCAATGCCACATATCGAAACTGAAAATGAGCACTAAAATAAAAACTTAACATGCTAAAAATTAATTCTGGCTCATAAGCAAGTTCATCTTCAATTCCCTGAAAGAAGAACTCATTGTTGATTTTCACTACATTGAAAGTGAAGGAATACTGAAATACAGCTGAATCAAATCGAGGCAAAGTAAGTCTCTCTCCGTGCCTTGAACCAACACCGTGAACATCACGTCTAAAAACTAATTTAGCCCTCAAATAGAATACCCGTATCTAAAATTCGACGAACTAAAAGGATCATATGAGTCCGGAAAATGTTTCCACATCTAGCATCGAAGGATCTAAAAGCCCTTTGAAAATTATAATGAAAAAATATCAGGAGCTGGCTCGAGTGTAGCATATCGATAGATATAAAGTTGGTCCAACATGATGTTACTGGAGATAATTGAATGATTTGAAGCATAGATAACATGTTGAAAATCAAAGAAACAATACGATTCATGTCAAAGTGCCAATAGCTCTATTTGTAGAATAACAGAAATGTTGGATTCAAATTTATGAGATCTTTATTGCACACATCAGTGGAATACTGAATCACTCGAGCCTATATGTTGTGATTTATCTGAAAATCAAGCAGTTCTCAAAAAGTTCCTTCCTGCTTTATCTTCCACGAAAATGGAGGAAGATATCTGCTGAAGCGTTGGTGATAAAGATATGAATAATAGTTGAAGGTTAAAGCCGAAAATGAACATTTCACACCATCACCAATAACATCTGGTCATCGAACTGCCCATCATTTGATGAGATATCGTCGGATTTTGCTGAAGAACCAGACCAATCTCGAGTCCAGTACACCGCATCAGTCTCGGTCTCTTCAAATCGAGTCCCAGCGCCATCCGGTACCTTTTCTTGCCCGTCTGTCTGTCGTTCCGCTCATGTTTTATATATATTTATAATTTCACAAACAATTATAAATCGGGCAGCCGAAGCGGCCTAACGTTGTGTACTCGGACGCGGGAGCGCGCAAGAACAATGTGTAAAAAAAGGGAATTGGAATCGGTTCTCTCTTGTCTCCGGCATTATTCAGAAAACTGGTTTCGAGACGTCTTCTTCTTACAGGTCCGGTTCCGGGGATGGTGCAGTAAAGGTGGGTCGATAACTTGGGTACTGATACGATAATGATGCAAATATTTTCTGTGGTTCAATGCTTGATCTGGTTATTGTAGAAACCAAATTTCAAATTTTCACAACTTCCAAACTCTCCTTCATTTGGAAGAGCACATTATATGGTCTGACATATTCAACTTTTACTAAGTAAGCTTCATCAGGTATCTATAGATGTTTTCTGATTACTGTGTTTCAAATTACTTCTGTGAATATTCAATGAAAATACATCTCTTTTCTTACACTCCCAGGTGGATCTTGTGGATGAATAGTGGCAATACTTGTACAGAAGTGGGGCAGATCCGTTGCGTCCATAACGAGCGAAAAACGCGCAAATTGGAGACGAAATTTTTCCTCGAAACGTGCATTCGCTCTGTAGTTTGCGCATTAACTGCACGCAACAAGGAGACCCTAATATCACGATTCGCGAGTCGAGCATCTAGCGTAGTGTACGCGCATTACGCGCGTATTCTGCATTTGCGAGATGCTTGTGGACGCAATGAATAAATGTGCCTAGTACCTCACCAAACAATGATTTCGCGCGATTCAATTCGCGACGAATCTTTTCATTCTGGACAAGGCCTCAGAGACTAAGCCTCGAACTTTGCGCAATTTAGGCCCTCGCCGTCATCCGGAATGATCGAAACTTCGAAGGGTGGGGTTTGCCCAGCGACAAACAAGGCCACTAGACTTGATAAATTTCCCGGAAAGGCAAAAAACGATCGGAATTTTCATATAGAGCTGCAGTTTCCGATGAGAAACGTCTTAGGGGCAAGGAAAACTTTTTTTTATTGTTGGAAGAACGTGTTTAGACGGAGGAAAATAACTGCCATTGGATCAAGAGGCGGTTGTTCTGTAAAGCTGTTAAGGAAATAAGTTATGGAACTTCAGACGGGATTATTTTCGTTGCGTGCGAGGGGGTGGAATGTCGTAGCAACATTTTGCTTATATTTTGTTACTTACGAGGATTAGCTGCTGTGTTATGAGTATTTATAACTGGTAGTAGCAATATTATTAATCTCCAACATATGTTCGCATTAGACAGGATGAGCTACTGATGCTTAGATCAAGTTTGCTACCATACCTAACATAGTTCAGTAACTATGATGTGGTTACTGAAGATTGAAACGACATCAGCACTTTAGTAAAATAGGCTCGAGTAGATTGAATATCATCTTCCTCTAAAACTCAGGTCTTACGGACAAAATAAATCCTTCAAATGAAATCCGGAGTTCCGCAAAGAATTATTTCATGCTTTCCTAATTCAACTTCCATGGACGGACATTACCGTGGAAACTGTAGTGCACGTCACCATGTCACCAAAGGCTAAATTTCTTCTAACAAGAACAATAAGAGACGGTGAATATAACCCAAATAATAATTCTAAACAAAACCACCCTGTTTCGCTAGGAACCAGCGCCCAAGAACCATTCAAAACGAAAAATCTCCCTCCCATACAATTAGTCAAATGAGCGACTCGAAACACCGGTATCCAACAAGCACGGGCGTTGCCAAATCTCGCCTTTGTCCGTGTTCACCATCCGATTTACATAAAGCCGTCCATCATCGCGAGAAATATGAGCCAGCTGATCGTAATCTTCACAGAATGCATCGAGATTAAAGAATTCATTAAATCATTGGTTAGTCATATAGAGACCGCGCCTCAACCCGTCCGACGACGGTCTGTGGCCCCGCGGCGTTGCCAGATCTAAAACCTGTTGTGGGCAATTTCGAAGGTATCCGAATTGTTTGTTTACGCATATTTCTTCCAGCAGAATTTTGGGGGTCTCTTATTGATTCGATGCAGATTGGAAGACTGAATGTTCTAGACGAGGGATCCATAATCAAGATGAGGAGGGCAACAAAGAGTACCTTGAGCACCTCATTTTCAGATATTATTTTTGCTATAAATGAATAACTATTTGGATTATAGTGAAAATACTTCCAAACTACTTTCGAAACAAATATCAGATGACACATGACACTGGAAGGTTTTCTTTCACAATATCATTCACATTTTACAAGCTATAACTGAGGGACTAATGAACGGAATAAATATGAAAACAGAATATGTCTATTTCTTCTTCACAGCAAAATACTCGACTAATTACCAAGTTGCATTGAGAGGGTAAATCGACTATTACAGCCAGACTTTGTCTGAATAACACGTAACATATATTACAGAAACTTCGTCGTCAATCCCTTCACATGCTCGTACAAGTATCTCCTAAGTATCCCACAGAATACACTCAGATTTCAGAGACTTGCACGGATCCAATCCAAGCAATCGAGCATAATCACTACGGCAGCAATTCCCCCATCACAATTTATCGGTAATAGCGCTTCCAACCCCTTGCCGCCCCCTAGAAGACGATTAATCCAAAACCGCATCCGAACTAATTCGACGTAACGACAGTTTCGGCGCTTCGGGCGTCTGCCGACGTCGCCGTCATCTCGAGCGACGTCGTTGCCTGAAAAGATGACAGTCGGTCGGCTTCTCGTGACGAACGAAGACCCAATATCGTGAGGACGAGTAGAAGAAGAGCAGGAATCGATAACCGCCGAGAGTTGAAGGCCCTCTCTTGTGGTACGGTTTATGGTGATGCAGGAGGCCGCTCCGTTTGTTTTCTTCATTCAAGAAGTGATGGTCGCGCGTTGTTGTCGGATTTATGTTGGTTGTGTCGATCAACACAACGTAAAGCGAGATAATCCATTTTAGGCATTTTGAACCTCAATCTGGGAAAAAATTCCTAGTGGGCTGAATTTTTGCATACAACTATATTTCCGTGAGAGAATATGTGGAAAATCGACATCGATAGTCGCAGAGGTCACGAAAATCAGTTTTTTGCAAATATTTCGCAACCTATTGCTCGGAGGCCAATAGAGGTGGATATAAAAATTGTACCTCATGAAATTCTCTATGAAAAATGTCTCCTACAGTTTTTATGTAAAATTAACGGTTTTTTGATTAAAGCGCTGAGAAAGCGGCTAACCTGCATCCAAGCACGGTATTTGACAACAAGGCGTATACTCTAATGTTTTTTATTAATTTGTGTTAGTAAATTTTGTCTTGAAAACTTTGATCTTATGTCTGGACGTTTCGGAAAAGATATAATTCCCTTATAGAGGTTTAGGACTCTAGTAAAATCTACTATATCTCATTTGAATATGATGTTTACTGGCAGATGTTTCTACTAGCAATATACGGTGCTCCAAATGCAGATACTGCAGCTCTGCTAAGCTTACAAGACAAAGTACAGCTGTAAAATTTTCTTCATTATCACCTTCTTCTTCAGCAGCCCAACAACATATTTATCGAGTGTATTATCAAAGACAAACCTGTATAGGAAGAGACATCGATCTAGAATAGTGGGGTTGGGAGTTAAAAAATAATAAACTACAGCCAATAACAACTTTAATACCACCAGCACCCGATGATCTCCAGAACACAATCTTTTGCAATTTCACCAGTGGCGGATTTACCAATAGGCCAAGTAGGCCGGTGCCTAGGAAGGCAGATTTAGAGGGGCACAAATTTAGCAAACTTTTTTTATAGATTTTTTTTTATAATTATATAAAAAATATGTAAAAAAGCAATGTTTTCTGACCACTCATTATTTTGTCTGTGTTCATATAGTGTAGGTATTTTTAAGTCATGCCTTTCCCCACCTTATGATTAGTACATGGTGCTATTTTTAACCCTCGACGCAAAAAGAGGGGTGTTATAAGTTTGACGTGTCTGTCTGTCTGTGGCATCATAGCACCCGAACAAATGAACCGATTTCAATTTAGTTTTTTTGTATTACAGGTGTTTTACGGGCGAGTGTTCTTAGACATGTATGATGAAAATCGATTGAGCCGTTTAAAAGTTACAGAGGTTTTACGCTTTAAAGTCGGGGGTTTTTTGTTTTGCCTGTCAAATAAACTTGTTAGGTCAACATTAAACTCTTCAGTACATAGCGGGTTGCAAAAATAATCTAGTAACTGACAGAAATATCATTAAGTTCACAATCATACTAATAACGGGATTAAACTAATGTATTGAATTTCAAAAGTCAGTAGGGGCGGCAAAAAATTGAATGGCCTACTAGCGGCAAATAACAATTTTTTGATAATCCGAAACAACTAATTAGAGATAGAAACACTAGACCTTCTGGTGAGCCATTATTGTTTGTCCCTGAAGAGAGCGTATGGAGGAGAGTAAGTTGATTTGACTATCTAATGATCATCTGATATTGATGATGTTATAGCCAACGTTTCGGTACACACATCCTACCTTTTTTTATGCAAACTGAATCGGAACCAGAAAAGACCTTTTCATGAAGAGCATTGACAAAGCAATGATAGTCAAATGAAAATATCCTTCACTTTCAACTTCCAGCAGTTCTATGTCACTTATATATCATCGCAAAGGGCAGTAAAGGTGCTATAAAATAGGTAGATACTAATGTAAAAAAAATGTTTTATACCGGGTGTAGTAAAAGGGTAAATGTAAAAATTAAAAAGAGTGCAAACTTAGTGGTGTTTTCTTGTTAGCTTTACCAATAAAATTGTTGAATGAGTAGTTGTTTTTTTTTCTAGGAAAAACTAGTACATGTAATAGACTTTCAAACGTTATATCAGCTTTACACTTAACTTTTTGTTTTTCCAACAATATTACGGTTTCAAGTCAGAAAAACATAAAAACCAGAAACGCAAATTTTATGATAATTCATTTCAATACATTGTAGGTTCAAAACAGTTATTATATTAAATCTAGTGGTAGAGTAGAGTTATACTCAATGTTAATAGTAAATAACAACATCTAAGTTGTAACCGAAGGTTTGAGGAGGAGACGGGTTGGAGGGTGTGTTGGTGCGTATCAGGCGGCCGGAAATGAATACCACAAATGAAAATGAACAATATGGCGGAATTTAATCTCGAGCTATGCAAACTTGACATTTTCATGGGTTCGAGGATATGCAAATCAACTTAAATTTTACAAAATTTGTCATTAAGTAAACTTAAAAAAAGATCATTTACTTTATCGAATTAATTCGACTTATACGCATCTACAAAAAAAAGAATATGCCTGTTTTCTCAAATATTGAATATCGGGATATGCAGTTTATCTACGGGTTCGCTAACGGAAATTCGCGAGCAGCAGTGCGGGAGTACGCGTTACGTTTCCCCAATAGACAACAACCTAGCAGAAAGGCATTTGTAGAAGTTTTTAGGCGCTCAAGTGAAACTGGATCGTTTCGAGGTATACGAAATAGAGAAGGTCATCGAAATGCTCAGCACTGGAGGCAAACACCAGCAATACTTCGCGCTATTAGAGAAGATCCCACTCGGAGTGTTGGTGCCACATTAGGGCTTCACCATTCCACAGTGCACAGAGTTTTGAAACAAAATAATTTACACCCGTATCATTTAAAAAAAGTCCAGAATTTGTTACCTGTGGATGGTGAGGTCAGATTAGAATTCTACAGGTGGTTCCTAAATAAGTTGGAAGTGGGGATGTGATCAAATATTATGGAGAGATGAGGCAACATTCACTAAAAGTGGAATAATAAATTCACGAAATTCCCATATATGGGAAACGGAAAATCCACATGCGACTGTTATATCTCATTATCAGCATGAATTAAGACTCAATGTTTGGCTGGGATTTATGGGAGGGCGGCTAGGGCCGGTAATACTTCCCGATCGCCTTAATTCCAATGAATTCACAAATTTACTAAATAATAACGTAGTTGACATTCTTGAAAATATTTCCATAGCGGATAGATATGAACTTCATTTTCAACTGGACGGATGCCCTGCACATAATAGTCGAATTGTGAGGGACTGGATGCATCAATGCTTTAGAGAAAAATAGATTGCAAGATATGGTCCCTTGAGATGGCCACCTAGAAGCCCCATCTTACCCCAATAGACTTTTATGTTTGGGGCAGTTTGAAAGAAAATGTGTATAAAAATCGCATTAATGAACGAGAAGAACTAATAAACAGCATTCAGGAATGTTGTGATACAATGCGTCGAAAACGTAACGAACTTCGAAAGATTATGGATTCTGTACGAAAAAGATGTATAAAATGCATTGAGCAAAGGGGTAGGCGATTTGAACAGTTTTTATAGTTTTTATTTCGTTTTTGCGATAACATTGATTTTTATGTTCATTCAGTTTCATTCAAAGTTTATTTAATGTTTTTATGTTACTATTAATAATATTTATGACAGTTTTGAACCTACAATGCTTTGAAATGAATTGTTATAAAATTTGCGTTTCTGAATTTTATGTTTTTCTGACTTAAAACAGTGATATTGTTGGAAAAACAAAAAGTTAAGTGAAATGTTGATATACCGTTCAAAAATCTATTACATGTACTCGTTTTTCCTAGAAAAAAAAACCATTACTTATTCACCAATTTTCAATGGTACAGTTTACAAGAAAATACCACTAAGTTTGCACTATTATCCATTTTTACCTTACCCTTTTACAACACCCGCTATAAAACATTTTTTTAATATTAATGAGTACCTATTTTATAACGTGTTTACTGCCCTTTCTGATGATATGATCAGATTTGATGTAGATGTAAGAATAACAGAGATATTCTTGTTTTTAAAGGGGAGAGCAATAACCAAGAAGTGTTAAATAACTCGATAACTATCAACTTTTCGAAAGTGTTCAGGACATTTTTTGTTGCAAATGACTTGTACTATCACCTACTGAAGTTTGGCACCTATTATAGTAGACACCCTGTATAAAAGTACTCTATCGCACGTATACAAGTGGAATTCACCTTTCTCGCCGTTTTGATCACTGACCTCACGCTAAACCCACGTTAATGGGTAAACCTAATCCGAAATCGATAGCAAATATGATTAAACATTAACGCCGGATTAGGATTCGCGTCCTGTATATCACGGAACACTATCCTGAACCGATTATTGCGTCGCTAACGGGCGTAACCTGTTGGAACCGGCAGGAGCTGCAGAAATAGATAAGACTGCTTAAAGAGTATCTCTTTGTCCCAGATTTTTATACACTGGAATTGATCCTCCTTTTTCATAAGAATGCTGATAATTGATTGTCATCCTTTTTCGGTTTTTTCTACTGGATCAAACTTGTTCTTTCAAAATCAATGGCATCCCAGTTTTTGATAACTTGCAGTTCGCCACCCAATTTGAGGTTCACCCCTTGTAATCATTATCCATCATTCGTTCTACATACTCACAAAAATATGAATGATATTTGAGATGTTCATGAAGGATGATAATGTAAAACTGCAGTAAAGCAGTGACGTGAGGTCAGGAGGTTAGGAGTCTTTTCCTGTACTGTGGAACGGTATGATACTACAGCAACCAAGCCCCAATGAATGTGAAGGAATGTGCAAAATCTTAAATTAAAAATAACCTCTCACGGTTCTCCTTCAGTTTGTTCTAACCCCATATATTGATATCTTCCTTTCAGTGAGTTCTTTAAAATACCTTCCAACTCATAAAACACTCAAAAAAAAAACGCGAGTAGTAAATAAATCTAATCGTCAAAACGATCATTGAAGAGAAAAATTTTTGGATGATTATTTTTTCTCCCAACATAGATATCGTAATCTAAGCTTGTCTATGAAATCAAAATGTTAAATCATACACAACGCTTCTTACTATAACAATTATACAGGGTCTTTCACGAGGAATCTCACCCATATTTATACGGAAAACTACTGAACGTATTTTCATGAAATTCAGCACTTATAAGTATTTCACGATGCTGGTGACAACTAAAATATTTTCAAGGCATGAGCACCTCCGGTTTTTCCGGAAATGACGTCAACTTCCGTTTTTCAAATTACAACACCATTTTTTTATCGCAGAATTAGATTCCTTAGAAAATTTCAAGTTATTTTGATGTAACATTTTTCAGTTTTGGTTGGAAAATTCTCTCTGAGCGGAAAAAATCGAAAATAGAGCTCCGCTGAAACAAGAATAACTTCGAGGTTTTTGGATGGAAAAATTTCATTTTTGGGATTTTTCAAGATGTAAGATTGATGTATCCACTTTAAAAATCGAAATCGCGATTCATGATACAGGGGGTGAAAAAATCGCTTTCAAAGTTGGGGATGACAAAATATTGAAAAATCAATTTTTTCAAATCAGAACCCCATTTTTTTTATGGCAGATATTGAATCTACGTTAAAAAATAATGTGAGTGTATGCATCACACCCTTGCCCTAAAGTGGATATTTTCTGAGTTATTCACAAAAAACTGTTTTTCGTCTTGAATTTTCAGTTATTTCTTTTCCCTTCACGCCAAAAAGATGAGATTTTCAGGAACTGTTACTTAAACCATGTTTTAGATTTTACTACCCTAATATGCAAGAGAAAAAAGTTACAGGTTGTTCCTAAATAGATGGCGAATTTGGATTCGAATTTGTATCGGAAACCTCTTTATTTCAACTAATCGGACATCGGTTTTCTCTCCAGTGATAAATGAGTAATTCCTTATGAACCATATGCAAAAACTTACCATGTTTTACATTCTTTTTTTTAATGATAGATATCATTAATTACATCTACCAAATTCCTCTTTATTCTGTAGCATTTTGTGTTTACTATGATTGTGGTGATAATTTGTATTAAGTTATAAAATCGATCACTATGCCTAATTTTACCAATGAATATTGTTTAAATCTCATTCAACTTCATGGAGAATGTAATAAAGTTGTAGATAGAACGATTCGACTGTTGAGAGGTTTCCTGACCAACCCAGACCAACGAGAGATACCATTAACAGAACCATGACAAACTTGAGAAATGTCGGATCTTTCGTTAAGAAATCTATACACAGAGAAAAAAGTGTAGTAGAAGATGAAAACAACGAAATTGCAGTTCTTGCATATTTTCGTGTGAATCCTCAAAATTCTCTCAAAGATGCCGAGATTGCTCTGGGATGATCTCAATCGAGTGTTTGGAGAATATTAAAAAACATAAAATGCACCCATATAAATTCAATAGGGTACAGCATTTGAAGGAAACTGATTTCGTCAGGAGAACAGAGTTTTGCGAAGCTATGATGATTCGATTTCAAGAGAATGAAAACTTTTTGGACTATATAATTTGGACAGATGAATCTAAATTCACGAAGAAGGGTTCTTTCAATAGGCATAACAGTCATTGAAGGGATGAAGAGAACAACCACCACTTCAGACAATGGAACTTTCAAGAGACCTGGAGTTTCAATGTTTTTTGCGCCATCAAAAATAATGCAATTCTCGATGATCACATTAATGATGGGACTTTAAGTGGTAAGATAGAACACTACACATGTTTGCATTATTTAAAGAATGTTCTCCCTTAGGAGATAAATATTCTGACATATTGACTGAAATAATTGAGCCGCTAGTACAGAACCATAATGACTTATGGTATCAACAAGATGGCGCGCCTCCACACAATTCACTCAATGTGTCAAATATCCTATAGAGGCTATTTGAAGATCGATGGTTGGCGAACAATGGTCCACATCTTTGGGCACCACGTTCTCCCGATATAACTCCTTTAGACTATTATGTTTGGGGTAGGATAAACAATATTGTCTACTCAACTACCCTGACTGATAAAGAGGACTGCATAGAACGACTTGGTTTTTGAACACTTTTGCAGATCTCTTCCTCCCGATGAAATAAAAAGAGCAACGCACGAAGCATTCCTGAGACGTATAAATAAATGTCTAGAAATTAACGGTCAAAACTTTGAGCATCTTCTCTAGTTATAACTGCGAGAGTTTGCCATGGTTCTCCTAATAGTAACTTGAAGTCGGTTTCAAGAAGGGGTGAAAAATCTACAGCATGGTTCAAATAACAGTTCCTGAAAAGTTCATCTTTTGGTCGTGAAGGGAGAAGAAATAGCTGAAAATTCAAGACGAAAATCAGTTTTTTATGAATAACTCAGAAAATATCCACTTTAGGGCAAGGGTGTGATGCATACACTCACATTATTTTTTAACACACATTTTTTGCCACACAAAAATGGGGTTCTAATTTGAAAAAATTGATTTTTCACGATTTTGTCATCCCTAACTTTGAAAGCGATTTTTTCACCTCCTGTATCATGAATCTCGATTTCGATTTTTAAAGTGGATACATCAAACTTACATCTTCAAAAATCCCAAAATTGAAAATTTTCCATCCAAAAACCTCGAAGTTATTCTTTTTTCAGCGGAGCTCTATTTTCGTTTTTTTTTTCGTATTTTCCCACTCAGAGAGAATTTTCCAACCAAAACTGAAAAATGTTACATCAAAATAACTTGAAATTTTCTAAGGAATCTATTTCTGCAATGAAAAAATGGTGTTGTAATTTGAAAAACGGAAGTTGACGTCATTTCCGGAAAAACCGGAGGCCTTGAAAATATTTTAGATTTCATCAGCATCGTGAAATACTTATAAGTGCTGAATTTCATGAAAATACATTCAGTAGTTTTCCGTATAAATATGGGTGAGGTTCCTCGTGAAAGACCCTGTATATGGAATGGATGTTTTTGATTTTCTTTGTCCGCACTTGTGGAACCAAAGAATATTTGAGAAAAAATCAGAAATCTTAACGAATAAGAAGAATTTCTTATTAGGAATTTGAGCTTCGAATTCTAAAAACTTGCCATATATCACAAACGAAGTAGAGCTCAACTTATAAATGAAAATACGGTGTTACCAACTAGTTACTCATAAGTCAATAATGAATGCAAAAATATTTTCGTCATTTTCATGAATGTGGATGCTGACTTCGCACACGTATTATCTCACTTTCACTCTATATGCAAGCCAAAAAGTAAAAATTTCAGAGTTAAAATGGTTACTAACGACTTAATGAGTGAAACAATCTTTCATTTTGAATGTAAGGGTGCTAACTTTGCATTTGAACGATGCCATTTCCCCTTTTCAGGTTAATGCAGAAACGAAAATTTCTCTCTTAAAAATAATTACTAATATTTACTAACCAATGCAAGAAAATGGTGCTTCATTTTTCAAAATATTGGTGCTGATTTCGAAATTTGATGATATCATTCTCCCACTTCAGGTTAATGCACAAAAAATTTCTATCATACAAAAATTTACTAACGATTTACCAACCAAAGTAAAAAAATTCCCTCTTTTTCGAAAATGAGGGTGCTAACTTTGATATTGAAGATACCATTATCTCATATTAGTTCAACCTACAAACAAAAAGGTTCTTCACCAATATCTTTGGTTTACTAACGAAAATTTCTGTCTTACGAAAATGCAAGCAAAACCATCTTTTTCGAAAAAGTTGGTGCTTACTTCGCATTATGAAGTCACTATATTCTCACTTCTGGTTAACATACAAACGAAAATTGTTTTTTTACAAATAGTTACTAACGGTGCACTTTCCAAATGCACATTTTTTGTGTAAAAAATCATCAAGTGAGTACCCGTGAAGGTAGCATCCAGAGGAATGCGGTGGTTTTTCAGTAGTTCACTTGACTTACAAACGAATTTTTTACACATACTTACTAACGAATACAAAAAAAATTTTCACCATTTGCTAAAATGTATGTGTTAACTTCACGGACGCTCGAAATTCACAACTCGTCTGATGGTGATGTAGGCACTCGGATTAATCCATTTGGATATCACTATTGTGAGTATTTGTAAGATAGTGATCTCCATATTCATATCCTTGTAATTCAGTACGCGCTTGTCTGTGATATGAGTGTGAACCACTATGAGGTTTTCCACTCGGTTTACCATAATAAGATCTGTTTTATATCCCGTTATAATTCAACATAAATTGGTATGTCTAATTTGAATACAGCCAAAAATTCATCCGTGAATTAAAACACAACTTCTTTTTTGGTTCAGAGCTGACAGTGATCAGAAAAATAATCAGTAAATTATGTGACATAATTTCATTCGAGAAAAATCTTGTGTTTAATGTTTAATAAAGCCTCTTCACTGAATCGTAAATTCTTCGACAATCGATTTTGCAGTATCATTCTTTATTTTCAAAAAGGAAATGAAATACATCTTTGAAATAGCGATTCAACGTATATATGAATAACCAGGCGATTAAATATCCAGCTGAATACAGAAGTAATAAAATGTTAATGACGAAGCTTTTAGCAGAGATAAATAGTATGACATTACTCCAGTAAAAAAAAGATATGGTGACATGTAATAAATAACAATTTTGAAAGCTGAAAAGGTTATAACGCATAATATTATGAAAATTAGATGCCATTAGTTCGGAATTGGCCAATATCGATGTTGATGTTAATTGTTGATAAATATAAGTGGAATCGATCATTAATCCTAGTAGAAAGGAGACGATTTAAACGTTGTTCCGACTGGAATCGTGGTCTACTGCGCTAGTTCAGCTATAGAAGAAAAACATTAAATGGAGAGAAACGAACAAACTTACAATGTACAGAGAGGACACTCTTGATATGAAACACCAATCTATGAAGGAGTTAGAAAAAACTTGTTCACATGATACGATGTCGATTTTCGTTAAAAAATGAATGCCGGAAACCGCACATTGATATCTTGATTTGTTCGAAAGATACAAGGTGTTTTTCTGACCCAACGCCGTAAATTGTTTCATTTTTAATATTTCTTGTTTCTGTGGAAACATTCTTCAGGCACTCTTCTGAAAGAAAACCAGAGGTGTTCTCAGTTTGTTATTGAAAAATGTAGTTTTGAAGCTTGTATATTTTTTCATTGACAACGTATTTGAAATGAAATGAGGAAAAAATAAAGGACCTCACATATAAACGCCAATATGCGCCATGCAAAATGGTCGTTTAGAATACAATACGACTTCAAGGCAATATAATACACTGTAAAAAATAGTTCCTCATCTCAAACCATATTAATTTGTCTCAAGTACTCCGTACGTTTGAATACAGCCAAATGCATAAAGTACTTGACCCTACCGCCCTCTACGGTTGAGAATGGCGTTTACCCTAAATAAAAGTTTCTTGAGCTAAGAAACTGATTAGTTTCAACCAAGCTCAGAGTTATTGACTCAGGTGGTAAAAAATTTGATCCAACGGTAATATTAATTAGTATGTAACTATTGATACTTTTCGTAGAATAAAAATTTTGGTTTCATGTAAATAAATATTACATTTCACTGAAACTCGATTTGTAGTTGATTTAAAGGATCTTAGTTGAATGGGTCGAGAATTCAGTCGATAAAAATGATAGTATCTCTTATGTCAAGTGAAAGTTTCTTGGGTTAAGAAACTGATTGATTTGAGCTAAATTGAAGGGTTTTTGACACTAGCAAAGGAATAATTTGATAAAGCAAAAAAAATTTTTGTATGTAATCATTATTTTTCTTCACAGAACAATAATTTCTCTTTTATATTAATAAATACCGGAATACCGCGGCAGACCATGAAATATTGTACGGAATGGGAAAGGCGTCTCGAGTTTCGTTGGAGTTGCAGAGAGGGAGCGAGTATACCTCAAGCGTCAACCGTCTGCTTTTCAAGACACGTCGTAAAGACAACCGTTCCCATCACGTCGGGGTCACCAATGTAGAATCGAAGGAATTTATCCCTACTTATGCGTTTCGTCCCTGGCGCACACATTTGGACTCATCAGTAAGGCTTGTGTGCGCCATGCCATAGACGCAGTGGTTAGAAGTTTTGAGGAGCCGCCGGGAGTTGAACCCGGCACCTAGTACCTAATCGGTGTGAAACTTGAGCGCAAACCTCTAGGCTACCGAAGCGCTGTGAACTAAGCTATGCGTGGCTATATAGAGTGCCGCCAAGAGATCCCTATACACTCCCCTGCCGCTACAATAGCTATAGTCCAGGCAGTGGGTTATCATCTCATCCCTGTCATCATCCAATACCAGATCACCCGGTTCTCCACCAACACAAAGATATTTGGTTTTCTCTAAGTTGATATTTAAGCCCCACTTCTCGTATTCTTTAATTAGCTTGCGCATCATGTATTCCATGTCATCTTTATCACCGAATACAACAATATTGTGAGTAAAATGCACAAATAATTGCATTAAAATGGGATATAAGATAAGAGATAAGAGATAGAGTTTTGATTTAATTGCAGCCAATATAAAAAAATTGCTACAATTAATTCGTTTTATTAAATCAATTACGCAATATTTTTTTTACAAATGTCACTTCATATTGCAACAATTATATGTTCAATTTTATTCAAATATTTATAGTTTTCTTCAAGTAAATGAGGCGAATAATATAATCTCACGAGATTCTTGTCTCAAGAAACTGTAGTCGTTGCATCAACTGACAGAATTTACGACAACCGTACCTTCGTTCTATTGAACAAATAAAAATGAAACGAACGAATGGTTTCGTTAAAACCTATTTAGAATAATGTATTTGTATCAATCAATTATGGATATTGAGACAATTGCATAACAATTTCTTGAAATTGTATGTTTATGTTGAATCAGTTGTTTCTTTCATTTCGCTGAAATGTGAAAAGTTTCAAGCGAATGTTTTAGCTGTTCTCTATAATCAACTAGGTTGTTTTAATCAAGAAAAATAGTTCATTTGGAGTAATCAATTTTAGATTAATTCAAATTAAAATGGTTTGATTGAAAAAAACTCCAGAGGAGTTTGAGCGCAGAATTTTATTTTTTACAGTGTAGGATTAGCAAAATAAGCGAAATAAAAAGGTTTCATCCTACTTCTAACTTAACCTGAAATATCAATGATTTCAAATATTTAGCCAAAAAGTTTCCATACTGCAATCATCCTATGACAAATTCAAAATGTCATTTATGCATTTTTCGTTTGCAAATCAAAGAATACCAATATAATGAAGATGTCAAAGCGTTAAGGAAATCACCAATATGGACGGCAATATCTGATCTAATTCAACGACATTCCATCAGTCTTGCCGTTCAAAATATACAGGGTGAGTCTTTGACCACTGCGTTAATTTTAACCATAGGTTCTTGAGATCATAAGTTTGAACGAAAATTACCTTAAACAGCATCCACTATTGAATCTGAATTGATTAAAAATATTTTCCCTCCAAGAAATGATGTTTCATCAGATGATTATATTGATTTAATTCCTTTCAACTTCAAATATTGCACTTCAGGAAAAAAGATGATGAATGATTTTATCTGCAAAATAGACTAATGATTCTAGGAATTATACGACACGGACCTTTAGTTCAAGTGATATTTTGTTTTTCATGCAATTAAACCAATCTGTACAGTAGTAGTAAAAAACCCACAAGGAATAGAATAAATCAATTGATGCCAAAATATGCATGACTGTTATCAAAAACCTTCTACAAGAGATCATTTCAATTGATATTGTCGTTTGAACATTACAGGTGAAAATGCAATTTTTTTATGAAATTTCAACACCCTATATCTTTTGAAAGGGGCCAAATTTGGAAAAATGCCATAGGAAGAAAATATTTCATTTGACGTCAAGAATCCGTGGGTCGAATTAACGCAGTGGTCGAAGAGTCACCCTGTAAAAATAATTTTTTTTCACAGAAACGTTGTCCCTTGTATCTGAACTTGAATACTCTGCAGCCAAAAACAATATTTCTAAGCGGTTGATAGCGGTTCCAGCACATTTGAGGAACATAAAATACTAGTGGAAAAGCCCGCGGTCGTTATTAGCAAATGCCCCCCTATAAGCAGCCGTTCATGTCATTTTGTGTCTAGCTTTCATCGAGTGAAAACGTGTTTAAAAAAATGCCCAAAAACTACAAATACTGATCGCATTGCGTAAT
Organism: Micraspis discolor; assembly: GCA_030674115.1. Classification (NCBI taxonomy): domain Eukaryota; kingdom Metazoa; phylum Arthropoda; class Insecta; order Coleoptera; family Coccinellidae; genus Micraspis; species Micraspis discolor. Next base: position 1,456,576 of record JARTUT010001311.1, on the reverse strand, counting down.
TATTGTTATGAACGCGGCGTCGGTTTCTTTCAGTTCGGGTTGTCCGGGAAGCGTTTCGAGAACCCACTGGTCTGCCTCGTGTCTCCATTGTAAATTAAAATTTTAAAATCCGTTTTCAATTTTTACCCAAAAATGGAGAATAACCATCGAAATTTGGGTTTTCAATATCTTTTTCAATTATAATTTTCTAAATTAACTCACTCGGTAGGTTTGGAAATTAAAATAAGCTTAAAATCAAACTTAAAATCAAGCTCGTCAAAACACGTCTTTCCTCTTTGAAAGTCAAAGCTAAAATTGCAGAAGCATGGGCGGAAGTCAATTTTGATTTGTTGAGCGGTGGCGCCATCTACAGCGAAAACATGCCAAACACCCTTAATTTTTGAGTTTTTTGTGTTTTTCAGAGAAATTATAGATGTTTATTATAATTATTAAACGTTATTATGTTTGACAATTACTTTTAAAATGAATTTTTTTCAAAATCACAGTTTCCATCTTATATTTTCAAGCACGTTATATAAAATATAAATTGTTATGAAATTATTCAAATGCTCACTTTCTGACCAACTCAGGTAGTACTCTTGAACCTTTTTTAACTCGCCCGAACAGTCCAACTTTCACTTAAGGTAATTTTATTCAAATAACAAAATTTGAAATTTTTAACTATTGTAAATTCACAAATTATTTTATTCACAAAAATTCACTTCACCCTTTTAAATTGAAAGCCTTCATAAAACAACTGAAATAAAGTGTTTTTTTCTCTTCTAGCAATGTTACCATTTGATTTACAAGTCACATGTTATAATTTAAATACAAATAAAGTTAATCAAATTTACACCTCTTAGTTTTCATGTATTGTCAACAATTTGTTTTTATAAATGTATCTTGACTTTTTCTGGCATCTTCGTTTATTTCAGCAATATAATTTGACCAAAAAAAATCGATTTGTAAGATTGTTTAATGGGTCTGAATAAACAAATCGAGTTCCATTGAAAAAAATGGAATCGATTTTTGAAGTTTTCAAATACGCAAGTTTAATTAAAATTCACTTCGCCCTTTTAAATTGAAAGCCTACATAAAACAACTGAAATAAAGTTTTTTTCATCTTCTAGCAATGTTACCATATGATTTATATAAGTCACATGTTATAATCTAAATACAAATAAAGTTAATCAAATTTACAAATGTTTTTAATGAGTTATATGACGGTAATGGTGACTTGGAGTGCAAGAAGAAGAAATTAAAACCCATATCAGTAAAAATTTGTTGAGCGGTGGCGCCATCTACAGCGAAAACACCCTTAATTTTTAAGTTTTTTTCGTTTTTTAGAGAAATTATAGATGTTTGACACTTGTTATTATTTTTTTGCATCAGTTTAGATGCCTACCGTTAATTTTAAGAAAAATTGATGCAAATCGGTTGATTGGTTTAGGCGCTAGACCTTACTATGCATCATATTATTATAATAGATTCATCCTTCAGTCTTTCATTTAGTTCTCTCTTGATAACGAGGTTTAAATTTCGCAGAAACAAAAATCACACTTTAAGAATGAGGTTGAACAAATCCTCAGTAGCAATGATTAAAAGTTGAATTCTGATTCAATGTCAGGAAAAAATGTATTTATAAAAATTGAGAACTCACCTTGTTCTGATGTAGCATAGGCGAAGAATAGCGCAAGCAGGTACAAAACCCTCCAGTCCAGGGCCATGGCTCCTCGCAGAGGTTATTGGCCACCCTGGATTCGGCCCACCCAATGACAGTGGGCTACTTCATTCTGAAACAAAAAGGAATATAATGAATATTGAGCGTTAGATGAAAACTTCATCGAGAAATACTTAAAATCTTATAGTTCAAATAACACTTAGGTCATTTCAAAGAAACTGATAAAAACCTTTCTTTATACACCATAATGGGTGGCATACACTTGATAAATCCTAGAGATCCAATACTCATGGAGTCCTCAATCAGAAGCTCCATTCGCCACTGGATTTCTCACTTTTCGGTTCATCCAATTCAGTTCAACGATTGGCATGAAGACTCTCTTGGTCATTCGCGAAAATGGAAAAAGCAATTCAATAATCTGAGAACGGAATGGACTCGTCGCTCACAAGTTGATTACTTCCACGAAACAATAAAATCGACAACTGGATGAAAAAGTAACCAATAAGGGAAATCGGATGAGTTAAGATTGGAGGGTTGAATTGGTTTCGGAGATCTTCATGACTCGAGACATTCAAGATGTTTAAATTAATCAAAATGAAAAGGAATGTAAAAAACACTCAGCTACTCGAACTATGTGCTATGAGCCATGATAGTAATCATTAACATTCAACTTCATAAGTTCTTAAAACAAATGGAAACTTTTGAAATCGTAATTGATACAGCCTTTTTCTGAATTCAATAAAAGTACAAATAAATCTCATGAAATATCTAATGATCTTGAAGGTAATTTAATGAGACAATTGATGTTCTATGACAGCGTTTCCCATCTGGTGGGTCGCGACCCGGTGGCGGGACGCCAAAAAAACACACCGGGTCGCCAGCATAGCCTCCATATTTTAAATAAGTACTAAGAGATGGTCGATTTTATTTCTTGACTAACAAGACAATGATGATAAGTCGACAGGTGGATTGTTGGTATTGTAACATGTGACACAGCACTAAAGGACATATTCGAGCGAAAACCATTGATAGATTTTTGGTTATCTTGTCGTCAGGAATACCCAATTGCAGCTAATCAAGCAATACAGTTTTTAATGCCATTTTGCACAACCTATAAATGTGAAACAGAGTTTTCCACATTAGCTTGTCTCAAAAATAAATATAGAAAGCGAACTGTCATCGTTTTGCCTTGGTCAAAATTAAACAGCTTCATACTTTTCACTGATTATAGTAATACATACATATTAGCAATAGTTTTGTTTAATTTTTCCCCAATACCGTTTTCAGTTGGTCCAAATATTTAAGTGGGTCATGAAGGAGGAGTAAGAAATTTACCGGAATCAGTCGAAATCATTGGGGTGCGCGCTATGAGAACATCTTCTCCTTTATACTTTCCTTTGAGTATGGTTGCTTCTATCACATTGTTTAGTAATTTTTTTATCGCTAACCGTGTACCGTTGCAAAGACGCGGTTGGTTGATATTTCGCAACATTATAACCACCGATCCAACCTTTAATTGAAGATTGTGTGGTGGCAATCCTGGCAAATCCAGCGAGTTTAAAAATTCTGGTGGATAGTTGACTACATCATCTTGATTAGTAGCCGAATCAACTGATTTATATATCCTCAATTCGCCTGTAATTTGTTCTTGAATTTTGAAATTTAATTCATTTAGATCTATGTTTTTGCAGCCAGTATAGCTCGTTCGCTCAACCAATCATGGTTTCTGTAATTTTGAGAAACATCTGGAAACATCTTCTGAATAAGTTCATCTTTTGATCGAGTTAACTGACAAAAACTTTGAGGAAAGTTAACGCAGCCAGAAAACATATCTAGGAAATTTGCCATTATCAATGTCAATGAGTTGTTTAGAGAATATGTTTCCAGATTGGTCATTTTGCAACTCGACACGCATATTCTTGCTTAAATGAAGTACTTTGACATGTTTCCACAAATTGGAGGACTTTAGACATGCATTGAGTTCATCAGCTGGCGTTGATCGTGGAATCACTGACAATGTTTGACGAAAATCTCCTGCTAATAAAATCATTGCACCACCAAATCGGTTATTATTGCTCCGTAGATCTTTTAAGGTTCTGTCTAAAGCCTCCAAAGATTTTTTATGTGCCATCGTGCATTCATCCCAAACAATCAATTTACATTGCTGCAAAACCCTTTGCCATTGCAGAGTTCTTCGAAACGTTGCAGGTTGGAGTTTCATTGCTTTGCATATTTAATGGCAATTTTAGTGCTGAATTGTTGCTAATATTGAAAATATTAAAAAGTTTTTCCTGTACCACCAGGTGCATCTAAGAAGTAAATCCTCCAGTTTCATCATTTGTTACTTTCATAAGAGTTTCAAATACATACTTCTGTTGTTCATTCAACAGTGGAAGATTTGTTCGAATTAATTCTTTCAAAGCGTTGAGATCATACAGTTTTCATTGTAAATTGCTTCATTGTAAATTTCTTCATTGATTTGTATATTTGGATTTCCCATTCTATTCCGTATTTGATACAAAATATCATCACACATATAATCTTTGTACGTGATCCACAAATTAATTGGGTTTCATGTGAAGCATGTAGATAATCATATCATATAGAAAACAATGTTCGTATTTGATGAGCGTGTGATGATATTACAGCATCATTGAGAGTTTGATCCCAATGAGCGTCATTTTCAAGCAATTGCAAACGTTGACAGGCTTCTCTGTAGGATATTAATCATCTAATATCGCTTTATGGTTTTCGAAAATATTCCTCATCACGATCTATACACTTTTGTATGTGCTTGAACCAATTGTCAAAGCACTTTGGCCACTCTGATTGAGGTATCTCCAAAACATGCATTCTGAAAGAATCAACGGCTTCTTCAAGTGTCGGAAAACGTTAACCTCTAATTTCATTTTTTCCCGAAAGGGTTTAAGAAAAAGATGTTTCACCCTGAAAGTTAAGTATATTGAAGGGAATGAAATGTTCTTTCCGAAAAATAAGCCGAAAATCACTTACAAGCCGTCGGTATATCGGAAAATTTGTACTTTGTCCGATTACCCTTATACGTCGGAATGGTTAGTGCTCGAGTTGAAAATTCCCGAAAGGGTTGAAGAAAAAGTAGTTTCACCCTGAAAGTTCAGTATGTTGAAGGGAATGAAATGTTTTTTTCCGAAAAATACGCCAAAAATCACTTACAAGCCAACGGTATATCGGAAAATTTGTACTTACTTACTCAATTTTCAGGGTGAAACATCTTTTTCTTCAACCCTTTCGGGAACTTTCAACTCGAGCACTAACGATCCCGACGTATACGGGTAATTGGACAAAGTACGAATTTTCCGAAATACCGACGGCTTGTAAGTGATTTTCGGCTTATTTTTGGGAAAGAACATTTCATTCCCTTCAACCTACTCAATTTTCAGGGTGAAACATCTTTTTCTTCAACCCTTTCGGGAACTTTGAAGTCATGATTCTGATTATTTATTTTCTTCCTATGGTTCTATAATATTTTTTTCATATTCGCTTCGAATCTGTTGTATAATAATTCTGATTCGTCAATATTCAAAATAGAAATACTTTAAATTGTTGAAAAGACTTCAGAGGATCATATTCCGCATGAAACTATAAGATCTAAACCCCTCTAGTTCTGTTTTCTTAAAAATCAAGTGGAGATTTCCAAAGGTGTGCGCATAAACGAAGATTTCAATATCGGCTGCTAACTTTCGGTTGCGAACTTCACACGGGTAATTTTCATTAGCAACGCAGGTCTAATAGCTTACTAGTTAAAAATTTAAATTTCATATCGATAACATTCTGACTTTACTATATTGTAATAATATATTCTTTCACTATTAAATTGTCGTTTTTCCTGCCACAGAAAAAAATAGTGTATTAAACACGGGAAAAATATTAGATTTCAGCTCTCGGTTTTTCGTCACCCTCCGCTTCGCGTCGGTAGACAACATTACCTCGAGCTAAAATCTAATACTTTTTTTCCTTGTATAATAAATAAAACTATTTTGATGGAAGATTATGTAATATTCCCCACAAATTAATGAATATCTTTTTGGCACTCTTGTTCACCCGAACAGAGTGCCTATCATTTTGCCCGAATGTCTGTAATTTTGGAATATCGAGCCGAAAATGGTCTCAATCGATTGGGTTCGACTCCCTGATGAAGAATTCGTGGCGAAAGTTGAGTCTGTCCGGCCGGCCGTATCCTCTCTAGCATCCAAAAGGAATAAGCTAGAGTTTTCATATTTTCAGAATAGGTTAATTGTCCAAATATCTCGGTCAAGTTCGTTATTGGGCCAAATCCGTCAGATGGTTCAGTAGTTATGAGCATCTGAAATTTTGTTTCCTCAATAACTATTAGAATATCCATCCGATCAAATTGGTACTTGAAATATTGTTGAGGGAGGCTGCAACAAAACAGCTCACAAAATTTTGCAGAAATCGTCACGCTAGAAAATTGTTAAAAATTTCCAAAAAAAAATTTTTTAACCTCGCTATCTCATAAGATATTTTCCTGATTTCAATAAAATTGAGGTGGTCGATATCTTACTTATCCTCAAATTTCATTGTCGTAGCTCTTTTCCATCTCAAGATATAATCATTTTTTTAATTTACTCAAGAGAAAAGAGAAATGACATACGTCCCGATGATTTTCTTTGAGCGATAGCCATCACAGATCAATATTCAATTGACAAATGCCGGGCTCATTAATCAGTGTCAGTTGGCGTAATATTAATCAAAATTTTTCATAACGGGAAATCATAGAGATAGAATTCAATCTCGGTGGCTGAAATAATATACGTTGTCAAAATTCAGAAAAGCACTGACATGAGTTTTTAGGAAAAGGGAATTATAGCTTCGAACAAAACTTGGGGAAAATTATGAGTAGTTATTTTTAATTTGAGATATAGGTTTGTTCATTCATTAGGCGTTCATATTTGCATCACATTGTCCCATAGTACGGGAAAAGACTATTGTTCACGTGATCAGAGTGCTTATAGATTTGTTATGGTTTGAATATTTACTCGCAAGTAGCTCAACAAGAGCGCCAAAGCAATCTGACCTCACGTCAGTGCTTTCTAAATTTTTTAATCATAAATCTTATATACACGTTGGAGCATAAAGATGCATAAACAAGTATGTTACCAGAATTTTCTGCACTACCATAAAGAAAAAGCTCAATTTTCAGTGTAATCTCAAAAGAAATCCAGTGGTGGCTTAGCCCAATTTCCAACTTCAAATCGCTTATATAACTTTGTAACGAGGCCTTGATGGCAGAAAAAGATTATTTCTAGCACTTGAAAAAATTTGTTAGGTATATCTATCAAGGCAGATGCATATAACATGCATTGCTGGTTTTGTTTAGGAAATCTTCGTTGGTGACGTTTTACTGAGGCACTGTATCTCGCTTTGCCTATGTGCCTTCATTTTTTTAGAATATCGGCACATTCAACTTTGTATTGATAGTTGAGGTGCTTTTTCTTTCTGATTTGTTTGACAGTCTTTATACCAATGTCGTATTCGATTTCATTCTCTATGATAAAAGGAAGAAAAAATGTTGAATTCTCGATTTTCCCATCCAGTGATGTATCGATTATCCTGATTCATAATTTTGCTGTACTCATCCCATTTTTTTTCAGAATGGTTTGACACCCTTTGTTGTGTGACATTGGATTGTTCTTGAATAACCGTGTCCCATTCCAGACTGATCCTGATGATGACCTTGAAATCAGGTAAAAAGCTCACCATGAAATGAAGTACATCGAGTCCAGCAAAGCCATAATTTGTCCGTTGGATTCCCAGAAGAACAATAAGAAACAAAGTTCACTTACACAAAAATATAACTCGACCATTTAATGACCCCAGAAATCCATTTAAAGAAGAATTGAACTCACCGATATAATTCGAGGTAACCTGTAATAAAACACGAGCTAATGGACTTTCATTATCGAAACAAACCAGTAGGTATCAAATGCAGTTCGGAAAACACTCACGCCCAAACAAAACGATAACTGATGACTGACATTATTGAAATCGGGATCAATAACAAAAGCTCCATTTTTTTCATGCAGTTTATCGAGGGTATTATCTTATCTAGGGCAAACAATGCGGGAGTTGTTGCATCAGTTGGAAATCATATTGATGATTCCTTGCCATTTTTGAGTCACCTCGGACAAGGATATAGGAAAACACCGTCGAGTTCGTAGTGTCTACATAGCTTGTTGCAAAACAATCAGACGGTACAAAGTTTGCATCGAAAGAAGTAGAATTCTTTCCTTTAGTGTAAAAATGCGATTACCCTGTGCAGTAACGAAAAAATTGTTCTAGTCTGATCCAGTTTTCGGAATACTGTCGAATTGAAACTTATCAGTGAGAATTGCAAAAATTTCCTGATACTGTCAGCTTTTTAAAAAGCTAATTTTTTAATTAGAATACAACAAATGATGGCAGTCGAAACGTTGGTTACAAGAACAATAAGAAATGATGGTTTATGCCCAAATAATAATTTTACACGAGTTCCATCATCAAAAATTTCTCGTCAACAAGTGAAAAAATGTGCAAAAATTCATTGCCTTACGCCAATGCCCCCTACATTTTCTAAAATTATCATCTAGAGCGCTAATCAGCCCAAGAAAACGTTAAATATTACACTGGTCAACAGTGGTTTTGGTGCCGAAGCTTTTGGAGGTGATTTCATATGAATTTGATGCCCTGAATTCGAATATGCTATTAGTTTTTGCCTGTCAGCTCGAATTTTCAAGGTGAATTATACATTACACTATTTTAAAAGAAAAACCATGGTTTAAAGAAACAAATTAATAAAGGAATTTTTATTATATTACACAGATAATACAGATATTATTCATTATATACTGTAGAAAACAGAAAAAGTCATCATTTGAACCAATTACTCACTAAACATTTCGGAAACTTCTTTAGCGTGACATTCTTGAATGTATTTTAGAACAATCCCGTTTTAAAGACCAGCAGTAATCTGCCATCATGTGAGTATCTCATCTTCCTTGATAGCGATACTCCATACATTTGATATCTTGGTGAAATCTTTCACCTTGCTCCTCACTAATGTCGCCTAAATTATCAGGAAAACGGTCTGAGTGGCTGTGTAAATAGTGCCCCTTAATGCTCATGTTACACCCAAGTGATCTGAAATTATTCAGCATGTCATTGACTAATTCAACATAGTTTTCAGCTTTGTGTATACCCAGAAAATTTTGGACAACTGAAACAAATGAATTCCAGGCATTTTGTTCAATCTCAATAATTGAATTTATGAAGTCAGGGTCTTTAATCAGCTGTCTTATTTGTGGGCCATCAAATATTCCTGCTTTAATTTTTTCTTTACTCAGCTGAGTCATTTTTTCCCTATATATGCAAAGCATGATCCATTCTTATCAAGAGCCTTTACAAACTGCTTCATTAGACCCAGCTTAATATGCAGGGGTGGACACATGATTTTCTCTCTCGGAACTAAAGGATCATTGATGATATTCTTTCCCCCAACATCCATGTTTTCTCTTCTAAGCCATTCTTTTCTAACCCAGTGTTGCGTTTTATCTCTGCTATCCCAGAGACACAAGAAACAAGGATACTTGGTGTGGCCACTTTGCTGTCCAAGGAGAAAATTTACCATTTTTAAGTCTACACAAATCTCCCATTGGTGTTCATGATACTTTATTTTTTCCAAAACCAAAGCAATGTTGTCTATTGCTCTTTTATTTTCGTTGAGTGAACAATTGGTATTGAGCCATATTTGTTCCCATTATGTAGATGAACACATTTCAAACTTCGCTTTGATCTGTCAATAAATAGGTGCCAATCATCCGGAAAATATTCAGGAAGACCCATTTCTACCAGGAGTTCTCTAATAGCATGGCGAAATACAAGATTTTGTTCTTCATAGAAAAAAGGTAGCAGATCTTTCTCCCTTGTGCGATAAAATGTAATTTTCGTTCCTGGTTCAAGAAAATTTTTTTCCTTCAACCTGGAAGCTAGTAATTCAGAAGCTTCTTTCGACAGGTTGAGATCTCTAGTGAAGTCATTTGAATCATCTTGGTTGAAACATTGGGCAATTGATGACATCGTTTCAAAATCACTGTCACCTTCAGTTGTGTCAGAATTCTGATCAGTGAAACATGTGTCCTCACAGAGTTCAGGTAGCTGCTGAAAAGTTGGAATTTGCACTTCTTCTGAGTGAGGGATGGGCGTCTTGCAGGGACTAAATCTGCATAAGTCCTCTTGTTACGGTTATTTCGATTGATTCCAGTTATATTTACTAGGCAGAAATAACAGTCATCGAAGTGATTCTTTGGTTCTCTCCAAACCATTGGTACTCCGAATTTCAGACTTTTCCTTTTCCCGGTAGTCCACTGTCGTAAATGCTCTGTAAAAGTTTTACAGACAAAATGTGGTGCCCATGTTTCATCCTGATCACCAAGCTTAACACCAAGATATCCAAGATAAGCCCTCTTTACAAAATCACTAATAGTTTTTCTGTTTTCCAAGAACGTGTTCTCCGCATATGTAGCAAAGAATATCAGGATGATGTACACAGCTTCTTCTACTTGAACTCATTTCTATTCAACAATTCACATTAACAGTCTACATTTTAGATTTACTTTTCAACAACTCGTTACTAAAAAGAAATTTCATATGACGCTAAGTTCTATCTATCTGCAAGCGGGAATTCACAAACTAACCTCAACACTCAACTGCAGTTAAAGTTCACTTCAGACTGGGCAGCTCCATATATCGGATTTCTATGGAACTAACTGGATGACACTAAATAGGATTAAATCCCACTTGTTAACAGTTTGTCAACCAATCAGTTGTATATCTTATATTGTTAGTCTTCTATTTGTAATAAATGATTAAAAATAATAATTGTAATAAAAATTATTATTTTAAATTCAATTTGTTACAAATGAAGACTGACAATAAGGAAAAAATACAAGAATCTATCTCCTGTATGAATTTTACAACACTCATACTTGAAAGTATTAAATAGGAAAAAGCATTGATAGATAAGTGAATTTATCTAAAAATCTAGAGCTGATACAGAAAAACTGCTATCATATTTAGATTCAGCAATAAAAATATAGTTAAAATCAGCTCAAAAATTCTAGGCACCAGAAAAAATGTTTTTTTGTAGACCTGTGTTATCAACATCTGATATAAAACGTTGGAGTAACTTGAAAGAAACTTCTGTCATAATCTTGATAGATTCCTGAGACCGTCTTCGACTACCTACTTCTAACATCAACAACGTAGGCAGTAGACCAGAGTAATTCATCAGCGTAGACCTTCGTCCCCAAGCCATAAAATATCACGTTGGAACTCCGCAGGAGCTCGGAAGTGGCGTGACGGAAGTCTCGGAAAATTGAGTTTCCGACACTTCTGCCACTACGAAATAAATTGTCAAGGGCTCTTAATGGAGAAGGTGTAATGTGGACCCCGCTCGATCGACTCTATCCAAGGCATATTTCAGAATTTAACCTAGTCGTCAATTGAACTTTTTGCTTCCAGTAATGTTGGATGAGGATATTTTCCTAGGAAAATGGGAAAATTTTGGTTTTTATTTTCTCACAACTCTGCGACATTATACTGAGGCGATTAGACTAAATAAGCCTTCAAACCCACCCCCTTCGGGTCCTAAAATCATTCTGTTTTGTACCTATTCATCGAGCACACGCGGAATCTGTTTTAGCCTTTATTATTGATACAATTTTTCTCAAATATTACAGATATTTTGGACAATTTGACCGCTCGCTGCTCTGGTGAACAAGAGCGTTGAAATTTTTTTGCAAACTTATTTCTCGCCATAAATAGCCGAACTTCGAAAATATTTAGCTCCGTGAGGTATAATGAATTTTCAGACTTCAAATATGAATTCAGTCTTCCATGAACGTCTAATAGACACTTGAACTTGTACACCCTGCACAATGAGTAGTGAAAAATATATACAGGGTGGCCATTTGAAAACGAAACAGACGAGATATTTTCCTAGGAAAATGGTAAAATTTTGGTTTTTATTTTCTCACAACTCTGCGACATTATACTGAGGCGATTAGACTAAATAAGCCTTCAAACCCACCCCCTTCGGGTCCTAAAATCATTCTGTTTTGTACCTATTCATCGAGCACACGCGGAATCTGTTTTAGCCATTATTATTGATACAATTTTTCTCAAATATTACAAATATTTTGGACAATTTGACCGCTCGCTGCTCTGGTGAACAAGAGCGTTGAAATTTTTTTGCAAACTTATTTCTCGCCATAAATAGCCGAACTTCGAAAATATTTAGCTCCGTGAGGTATAATGAATTTTCAGACTTCAAATATGAATTCAGTCTTCCATGAACGTCTAATAGACACTTGAACTTGTACACCCTGCACAATGAGTAGTGAAAAATATATACAGGGTGGCCATTTGAAAACGAAACAGACGAGATTACAGGCGAAATAAATTTTTTCGATAGAAATGCTTGGACAGGTCGATTTCTGTTTCGAGGGGGACAACTTAAGATGTAGGTTACGGACGCATAGCGCTTCAACCCTTGCTACTACAACCCTCACCCCCAAATTTTGAATAGGGAAGATGGGGTGAGTGATACCTCATTTGAAAGGTATTTTTATACTGATATCCGCACAGTAACTGTTTTCTCTTTTCATGCATTAGTTCTCGAAATATTCTTAACTAAGTATTTGAAAATCAAGTGATGGCACTTGTAGTGTTTTTTTGTGAAAAATCGACATTATGAGCTTCAAAACAACCATGACTATGGCTTCCTTCCTCCAATCCACTGACATAGATATCTTTAATCAAGATGTCGAACAAACAAAGCGTATTGCGATGGAGCTCAATCTTGCTGAAACTCAATCTAAATTATCTTCGATATAATTTGCAGTATTTTCCCTTCCAAACCCACACAGCTTATCCATAGTGTCGTCTTCAGCGGCTCTGAATCGTCGAAACCATTCATCCGCAGTTCGAACTCATAGAGTACTATCCCCCAAAACCCCCAAACTAATGTGAAAGCCATTCTGGCTAAAATAATATATCATCAGTACAATAGGGAAAATAAATAAAACTAATTTTAATCAGGACAAGAAACTGTGAGAATATTCGTCTTAGTGTCGAAGTGCATCCAATAAATTTAACCCATACAGGGTGAGTCTTTGACCACTGCGTTTATTTTAACCATAGGTTCTTGAGATCAAAAGAAACACTTTTTCCATTACGGTTTTTCTATATTCAGCTGCGTTGAAAAATTATAAGCATTTTAAGTTTTCACATTGGGCAAATACCCCTCTGTAGTCCAGTATAGTTTGAATGAAAAATACTTTCCACAGCATCCACTATTGAATCTGAATTGTTTAAAAACATTATCTTCCCTATAAGAAATGATTCACTCACTCATGTTTCATCCCATTCGGTCCATATCCAGAAGAAAGATACAAAATACTAATTTTCTGGTAAAAAAAATTCAACACCATAAACATATTTTTGCTGTTTACTATAATTTCTTTCTACTTCAAGATTATAAACCATCCCTTCCCAGTGAGAAATTCCCAAAAAACCTCAGAATTATTGGATGTTATCATCATACATTTGTAATTTTCTTCTTAAGATTTCCAAATCATGAAAACCATCATTTCTATGAAAACTTCCAAGGCATGTGGTTGTCACATTGCTTTTTTTTTCACTCAAAACCAGAAAATATCATCTATGATTTTCCAAACACTGATATTAATTAAGTTTCTTCTCCTTGACAGAGACCAGTGAACAGGTCTATGAGACTGTTAAAAATATGGCAATCTTTTTCGAAATCTTCAACAACAATGAATAATGTCACTGCGAATAATTATTTTACAGTGATGTTACTTTGCTTGATGATTATTTTCTCTACTGAATCCCAATAACAAATTACTTGAATAGATTACAAGTATTCTCAGATTTAGGTGTGCAATTATATTTGCTTGAAGGAATTAGGTTTGATCACGTATATTTGATTCTGAAAAACAAGCTACGTGTTTTTTCGTTAGTAAGAATCTATTCTGTTTAGACTATAATTAATTACTGAACCAATTTTTGGTTTTTATAATCAGAATATCTGTTTTAATTATGTAAACAAAAACAGAAATATTGAATAATGGTTATTCATAGATTATGTCAAATTTTAATACCTTACCATAGAATATTAATTCATTACCGAACCCCAGGAGAGAAAAAAATTAATAATTGCTTTTTTAAAATGAAAGATAATATCTGTAATCATTATCGATCTTCAGTTATAATTTTTCTCAGAATAACTAGAGTGAATTATTACCACATTGAAATGTTATAATAACGTCTCTGTGGTGGGTTATTCCCAATAAAATAGTGTTCTGTGGTTCCTTGTTGTTTTGATTCTGTTTGAAACTGTCAACAGTTATTTAAAAAATGTGGAAAATATTATAATGAAATAATAATAACAATTTCGATAGTTTGAAATTATTCAATTCAGTATGAAATGATTATGGTCAGAAAATACATTTCTATTCTAATCTTTCTTGTTTATGAACCTATAGCTTCCAGTTTCAATATTGATTGAATTTTAATTAACCATGCATCATAACAAACATTCAGAAATACTAAAACTAAGTCAAATTCTATTATCTCCTAAGTTCGTGTAGGTACCAGGTTGAATCGGTGTATGAAATAAATATGTGAAAAAACTATAAACCTACAAAATAAATCAAGGAGACTGGATTCGAAGATTTTAAAACTCATATGATCTTAATTTGAAGCATTCCTATGTTAGAATAGATATAATTTGATGGACCCTGAAAGTCTGAAGCTATAAAGAACCAGCTCTTCATAAAGACAAGTCTTCAATTTAACAGGTCCTGACAGAAAATACATTACCTATTTCAACGGTCATGAGAATATACCGAAGTACCTATGTTAGTGAAGGAAATCTTTTTCTCTATTTCTTATGGAATATTACTCTGGATTAAATATTAAACAAGGTGCTAGACATCATTAATAATGAATACAGCAAATGGCAATTCAGATTTTGTAGTGAATGTAAGACAAAAATTGTTCAGTGGTTAATTTCATCCATTAGTTTTTAGTGGTTGAACCATAGACTGGAGAGATTTCCCCAACCTTTTGAAGAAATATTTAATATAGACATAAATATGGCAACATTGAACTAATCTTGTTATTGAATCATTTCAGCACAGAGTTGAATTCGGAAAAATCAGAAAATTTGGAAAAAACTATATCGATTTAATTCCTTTCAACTTCAAATATCTCAAGAACGGTGCAATTTAGGAGAAAATATGATGAATGATTTTATGTGCAGAAAAGACTAATGATTCCAGGAAGTACAAGATACGGACCTTTAGTTCAACGATATTTGTTTTTCATGCAATTTAACCAATCTGTAGAGTAGTAGTGAGAAACCCACAAGAAATGGAATGAATCTAACGATGCCAAAATATGCATGACTGTTATCAAAAACCTTCTACAGGAGATCATTTCAATTGATATTGTCGTTTGAATATTACAGGTGAAAATGCAATTTTTTTATGAAATTTCAACACCCTATATCTTTTGAACGGGGCCCAATTTGGAAAATGTGTGTTTATTTTGACGTAAAGAATCTATGGTTAGAATTAACGCAGTGGTCAAAGACTCACCCTGTATAATACTATTTCAAAATTTGGTGCTGTCAACGTTAGGTGGGGTTAGACCAAAACTTCATAAATCATTTTCAATAAATCATTAGCACAGAATATTTTCAGAAATTGTTTCCAAGCAATCAAAGATTTAAACTTATGTTACAATCTAAATGCACCTCTATGTATTTTGTTGAATCACTGGAAGTAACATTCATCATCATGTTCAATATTGAGAGAATGATATAGTAGTACAGATTTTGCGTTAGAAAATCGAAGATGTTCAAAATCATGTTCTACAATAGCTTTTATAAGAAGTTTTCCAATAGGAACTCAACAAATTTGAATCTAAATAAAACACACCCATTTGAGATATTTCAGAAACTTTATTATTGGCTTGAAGTACAAACATTACATTTATGAATGGAACTCGACTCGGCCACTTATTTCAGCCGGAACGGCCGCTACTTCGCGTTCAATATTGTCTCTGGGCTCTTGCAATGAAGTCGGCTTGTTGGCAAAGACCAGTGACTTGACGCAACCTCAAAAAAATAGTCCAGAACCGTAAAACCGCACGAATGAGGCGGCCAATCGACGGGGCCGTTTCTGGAAATTACACTCTCACCAAATGTCCTCAATAAACCGATTGTTACGTGTGCTGTGTGGCTAGTGGCACCGTCCTGTTGAAACCACATGTTGGCCAAGTCCATACCTAGCAATTGGAGCCAAAAAATTCGTTATCATGGCGGGGTAGCGATCGCGTGACGATTGTTGGTATCAACGAAAAAATACGGTCCAATGATGCCGCCGGCTTGATGGCCGCACCAAACCGTGATTTTTTGTGGATGCAATTGAGTCTCGTGCATCACGAGTGGGTTGCTGCCAGTCCAATAACGCATATTTTGTTTATTGACAAAGCCATTGAGCCAAAAATGAGCTTCATCGCTGAAGATGATTTTTCGATGTAAATCATGATCGTGGCGCAGCTTTTCCAGAGCCCAATCGGAGAACGAACATCGTCCAAGGGCTTCAATTCTTGAGTCATCTTGATCTTGTACGGATATAAACAAAGATCCTTACGCAAAATTCGCCATAGAGTTGTCTGACTGATTAGGGTCGACGGCTACGGAGGTCCGAACGGCAGCGATGTTTTCGTTACTGTGATCGGTCGATATTACTAATCGAATTGTCTATCTGCACACATTGTTTTCTGTCAAATAAATAAGTTCTAAAGCAATTTAGACTCAACCACCAATTGCACGCTGTTTCAGAGTTCTGATTAATTCATTGTGATTATGCAAACAAAGGCCTTAACCAGATCGAAAATTCAAATAAACATGATTTTGATAACTAATATTTGCTTGAAACATCACACATTCTTCTAAGAAGAGGTCATTCGGTTATATAGAGGGTAAGTCTTTGACCACTGCCTCAATTTCAACTACTAATTCTTGAAGCCAAAAAATACACTTTATTCCAATAGCACTTCTTCCACTTCTGCCCCGTTGCAAAATTATGTGTGATTCAAGGTTTCAAGTTGAGCTAAGCCACCACTGGAGTCATTTCAAGTTTACACAAAAAAATCAGCTTATGCCTTCGTCTTTTAAAGCAAACCAACTAGACACCAAATTTTCGATCTCCTCGTAGGAATCAGCCAAGTCTGGTGAATACGGCGGGTGGGGTAGCAGCTCCCAGCCAAGTGTTTTGATTTTATCTGTATTTCATTCAATTCATGTGGCACCCATTTTCCACACTTTTAGATCTTTCCCATAGCTTTTAAACGGTCATAAATTGTTTGTTGTGCAACATTTAACATTTCTGCCATTTGCTTTTGATTCAAAGTGTCATCTCCTTCCAATATCGTTTGCAATTCGGCTATCTTTTGCATGTTGTTTCTAATAGAACATGATCACTATATGCCTCGACAAGCATTCGATGCAACTCTGCAGCACTTTTCTTCAAATGAAAAGAAAAAATGCTTTCCGCAAATCATCACTTTCTGGTACAAAATTTCGACATTTTTAACACGATGAAAAAATATTATAGTTCAGTCAATCTGTACATTTGGTGCGGGTATAATTACCCGCTCGATGAAATTTGGTACACTTGTTGAAAATGATGTAACTAAGCTACCTTTACGATGGCCTCGCTGAAATGTTAGCGGTTTTTGAAAAACTCAAAAAAAAGTAAAAAATGCATTTTTCTCGAATTGTATGCATCGTACAGAAAATTTTATTGAACAAAAAATGTAGAGGACGTTGCGATCTACATTTTTTGTCATTGGTGCAATGCTGCACGAATAAAAGCGCACAACGTAGGTGGCGCTAAAGTATCAAAAAGAGTATTTTTCATGTTTTTCGCCCTGAAAATGTTGTTTTAATGCAAAAGTTTAAATGTAATTTAAAACTCAAATAATGACTTTAATTGAATTGTTTGTTTCCCTTATCCAAATTTTCAAAACCTCTTCAAAAATCTGTTTAATTGATGACATTTTTTAAAAAATGAAAAACAACTGAAAAACATTAAAAATTGTCTTTGTTAATAACATTGAGAGTTCAACAAAATAATTCATAACAGAATGCGACTCAAAAAATCAAATAATGGATAATACTTGTCAAAAACAAATTAAAATTTTATTTATTGAAGTTTAATTGCTAAGAAAAATTAAATTAGTAAAATCTTGATTTAAACGTGCACTACCGATGTGTACTCATACTGCGTACAACAGTATATTTGGATTTTTCATTCTTCTGCAAGCTGCAGCTTCAAAATGGTACGTTGTACAAAAATAATGTTTAAATAAAAGTTGTTGATAATAATGTAAGGAACAACTCTTACATTTAAACTTTTGCATTAAAACAACATTTTCAGGGCGAAAAACATGAAAAACACTTATGCGCTTTTAGTCGTGCAGCATTGCACCAATGACAAAAAATGTAGATCGCAACGTCCTCTACATTTTTTGTTCAATAAAATTTTCTTTACGATGCATACATTTCGAGAAAAATGCATTTTTTTTTACTTTTTTTGAGTTTTTCAAAAAACCGCTAACCGCGAGGCCATCGCAAAGGTAACTTAGTTACACCATTTTCAACAAGTGTACCAAATTTCATCGAGCGGGTAATTATACCGTCAAAACGATTTATTTTTCGACAGATTGACTGAACTATGACGTTATCTGTTCAATGACTTGATGTATACCAAATATATTTCACAGATGTCATAGCAAACAAACAAAAAAATAAAGGCTCGTTCAAAACAAATGTTCCCTATCGAGACATTGTTGTTCCCTGTCGAGACATTTGTATCTTGACGCTCACTTCATACCGGTTTACCTGGTAAATGCAGTAGTCAAACTCATAATGTATAAATCGTTCGTAAACTTTAAGAGGTACTTGAAGATAACGAAATTAGTCTATAATCATTAGATATATTTCTGTCGCCGGACTTGAACAGTGGATTAGCAAGAGTAGTTTTCAGCATAGTTGGGAAAGTGACTATATGTTGAATAAAAATACAATTTGTGAAAAAAAAATGTGACTCACTGAAGTAAGCCAGAGAATTTTCAACTGAAAGAGATGGAAGATGAGTGCTGAAAGATCTCGGCTAACTCGAAACTCTCATCCGTATGATTTAACACCTTTATGACTTCATCATCATACCTCCAACATTGAAAACATTATGACCCTTTTTTCACACACAATATCACCTCAATTACGTGTTCTCGTCATTACCGTCATAATCCAATTCCTTAAAAAGCTATATGCACTCCACTAACGAAGAACCGTTCCGTGTACACAACCTGTAATAGTTCTAATTTCCGCACTGTAAGTGGTAACAGGCGATATTTTACTTAACAACACAATTGTCGTGTTCGCAGCTAATTTCTAGGTTCGTGGAAACCGTCCACTAATAGGTGCACTCATCGTTTGTTTTCTTACGTACCAGAAACGACAATTAACAAGTGCTCGTCAAGAAACGGCCGCCTGAGGAGTTGCACAACCGAAAATGAGCTGGTTAAATAGAAGTTACTCAAAACTTTCGTCCGCATATCTGTACGGAGCTCGGAGGAGGCCCTGGTGGTGATGCGGTAGCAGAAGAGGGACGTGGATGCGTATTTGACGGTTGTGGAAGTTTCTAATTTGAATACGAAATATGGAAGCGGAACGCCAAGATGGCGGCGAACACCGCCCGGCAGAATTAACAGAAATTAAGCGACAACCCGGCTCGGATGGGGTTTTGGAGTTTCCAACTGTGACATTTGATATGAAGTCTTGTTTTCTTCAACAGGGAACTTCTAAGAGCACAATGTTCAGTCCCGATGTTGGTTAAAACAATCCAATAAACGTCGTTCGTGCATTTGTAGCGGAAATTATTTGTTTTCTGAGTTGGTTCCACTGTGTATATTTCTTCCATTATGAGATTTATCCAGCTATCGAATTTTCTAACTCTATTGTCATTTAGAGTTTGAGAAAATGGAACGATTATTAGAAGATGTGTTGTCTGATAAAAGGTTTCGCGATTTGCTAACAATAAAAGTTGCATTCTTAAATTTTCATATCTAATGCAGCTCATACACGCTACGTTAGACCGGAGAGGAAAACTGTACAGGTATACCTGCGCAGGTCTGCCTCGTGTGTGGGGACGTTCCGGTAAACCGGACGGGTCGTGTGTTCGTTAGCAGTGACCGTAAGGTCCCATTGAGGCTTTCCGTCAGGCTCCAAGGGCAATTATGTTGAATAGAAGGCCCGTATTCTCTTCTAAGAGCAGGAACCGAAAATGGCGTCTCGGGCTATCTTAAAATATCCGAAATTTCCAAACAAAACCTTCGAACGCTGCCAATTTCTCCGAAATCGTCAAAAGTTTCCAACTGAAGGAAGATAGAACGTCGCCAAAAACGATTCATGGAGTGATCTAATTTCCGTCCCCGCTGGAAACCGAAATCCAAGAGATAATTGTGTAAGTAAATGAACAATTGTCAAAGCGACATTTTTAATGGCGAGGCGCAAATCTGCGTTAACATTTGCGTTCCGTGTAGGCCCCGGGTACTTCGGACCAAGCGGCCAGCGATCGAAAACAAATCAGCATGAAATTCCGAACCTCCCGATACCTCATTCGAATCTCAAAATCATCGAAAGAGCTCCGAGATATTGGTTTGAAAATCGACGTTTTCGTAAAATTTCTGACAAACATGCCCCCTCATTTTAATGTCAACCGCTGTTACGTGGCATTTCTGTGGTCTGAATTAAGTACGAGGGTAGTTAGGAAGAAAGTCAGTGTCGGGTTTATTTGCGTGCATTATCGATCAGGCGCTTATATTGATGTGTAGACTTTAGTAGATAAACCTACGACATCATGTCAAAAATTTTTTTATTCTGATGATACCACTATTACTTACAAGTATTCGTATTCTATACATTGGAGATTTGAGAAATTATTTTGTAGAACGTCGTTTATGTCCCCCTCTCCAAAGTAATGGCTCTTCATGATATTCCTCGTTTTTAGCAGTACTTAGGACAACAGTGTGTTTGGTTTAATACTATATACCCACAAATTGATGCACAATTCAATATATTCATGAGAATAATTACTGGAAGCATAAGATCTACTTCGGTCCATTGCTTAACCACTTTTATCTTACATTGTCCCACCTCATATTCGCAGACGGGTTGCAGATCTGAATTTTTGAATTAAATATCATTTTTCCAACTCATTTACAATTATTTGATATATTTCACACCGTCCTTGAAGAGTCCCATATGTCAGCACAAAAATAGAAGACCACTCGATAAAATAACATCAAAAGCTGCAAGGACAAGTCAACCAACCGATCGACCAGCTGACAAAGGATCCGTACAACTCACGAAGATTGAGGAGCTGGCCAAACGACCTAATGTTAAAAAATTATATCAGTGCAAAGTGTGAATGTCAATAAGCAGAGGAAACAGTACATCACATCATCAATTATTGTCCCATGTATATATTTCAGGATAGTTTTAGGTCTATATCTGCTGTTTCAGATTCTTTCATAAAATGGGTTATATATTTTGAACCAATTGTATTTCATTCAATTAATTTTTCTGTTTTTGTATTTTCAGATTCGATGAGGGCAACTTTGAGAAACCTGTGTTCATTAATGGAAAAATACTCTTGACGAAAGAGGTCTGGCACCACTCAATATTTCAGGTGATCGTAAACATTACAACACCGTACTTTTTGCTGGGTGACAGGGATTTTTAGTGATGTTTGTCGCTGAATTGTATGATACCCTAAACCTCTGCTAAAATATTCACCGAATACAAATGCTGCGTTGCTTAAAGAATATGCAATAATCTCTGTAGAATATACAGGGTGTAACTGAATAAGTGTAAAATATTTAAGGAAGTGATTCCTCATCGAAAACAAGATAGGATCTTTCATATACAGAAACTTCATTGGAGCATCCCTTGTTAAGATACAGCCCCTCAAAGGCAGTACATAAAATTTGTATAACAATTTTTGTCACAAGCACCAAAAAAGTTACAATATTGAAAATAACCTAACGATTCCTACTAGCAAAAAGACACTTATCCAGTTATTTATTTGTTTTATCAGTTCGCATTTATGACGATGTACCTATCTCTGTAGATGTTCGAAAAATACTTTTTTGCTGCGAACTGGTTTATTTTGGGCAAAAAACTCATGAGACATTTTTTGTTTAGAATGAAACAGGCTATCGGAAATAAATTTTTAATTGGTAAACAAATAATAAGACAAAAAGTTACATTGGAAATAAACTTTAGGGGTTACGTTTCTCACCCTTAAAACCATGGGGTAAACCAAATAAATAACTGGAAAAGTGTCTATTTGCTAGTAGGAAACGTTAGATTAATTTCAATATTGTAACTTTTTGGTGCTTGTGAAAAAAATTGTTAAACAAATTTTATGTACTCCCTTTGAGGGGCTGTATCTTAACAAGGATGCTCCAATGAAGTTTCTTTATATGAAAGACCCTATCTTTTTTTCGATGAGGAATCACCTCCTTAAATATTTTACACTTATTTAGTTACATCCTGTATATACAGTGCTAGTCAAAAGTACTCTCCCCCCCTCGTATCTTTTGAACGGGTATACTTATAATAATGAAATTTGGAGGGTGGAAATAAACGGATGTAGGCATCTCAACTGGTCATAACAGGTGACGCAATAGTCATAAATGACGTCACAAGGCCACTGTGACCAATAATTTTAAATGGGACCCTATGGCAAGTGACAGCTCGTTTGAAAGGTATTAAAAATACCTATTCATTCATACCAATTTTGTATGGGTTCCGGCTGATTTCGATTGATAAATTGAAGAAATACGAAAATTATAGTTTCGCATTTAATTAATAAAAATTTAAGAACCAGTTCTTATAATAAGTGTTCAAAATGTGCTCCATCTACTTCCTGGCAGTAATGCATCCTATTGCTAAACTCTTGTCGTACTCGTCCCAGTGTGTCAGCGGAAATTGCCCTAGATTCTTCAACAATTCGTTGTTTCAGAATGGCAATACTGTCAGGTGCTGGAGCGTAAACCTTAGATTTCAAGTACCCCTATAGAAAAAAATCTAATGGTGTAAGGTCCGGTGATCGAGCTGGCCATTCGATCGAACCTCGTCGTCCAATCCATCTACCATGATATTCTTCATCTAGGTAACGTCTTACTGCACCGTAATAGTGTGCAGGAGCACCATCTTGTTGAAACGTTATTTCCAAGTTGTCGAATTCATTTGGATTATCTTCTAGAATTTCAAGAATTAACGCCTCAATATCATTTTGTAACATCTCCAGATACAATTCACCGGTTAAGTTAGCATTGAGAAAAAGTGGCTAACTATGTGGTTTCCCAAAATACCTGCCCAAACATTTACTTTTTCTGGAAATTGAGTATGTTTTTCACGAAAGATGTGAGGATTTGTGTCACTCCAATACCTCACATTTTGAGTGTTAACATTTCCATTGAGAAAGAAAGTACTTTCGTCACTAAAACAAATTGTCTGTATGTAGCCTGGTTGTTGGTTCATTTTATTGGGCATAGTTTCACAGAATTCTAGTCTTCGGTCGGGGTCATCATCTGAAAGTTGGTGCACCATTTTTAATTTGTATGGATGAAATTTGTTTTTAGCCAACACCCTATGTACTGTCCTTTGACTGACTTCACAGATAGACGCAACTTGGGCTGTGGAAGAAGTAGGGTTTACTACCATTTCTCCAATTATGTCAATTTTTTTGTCATCACTAATTGTTGGTCGACCAGATCGTTTGGCATCTTGAACACTACCTGATGCTTCAAACCTTCGAAGAAGCTCCCTCAAATAAACTCTCGATATAGGGCGATCGGGGTACCTCTAATTAAACAGTCGTTCCGCTGCATGGAAATTGTTTCTACATTCACCAATTATTAAGATAGCTGCTACTTTGTCGGCTACAGTACGTACCATTTTGCCTATGTAAACACTTAAACGTCTCGTTAAACAATAGCTTAGGTAAATTTTCATGGTATAAACACTTTTGACAAGTAGAGAATTCAAACACGTCAACCTTCTTGACAATTAACCAGAGGCGTACTTTAAAATCTTTATTAATTAAATGCGAAACTATAATTTTCGCATTTCTTCAATTTATCAATCAAAATCAGCCGAAACCCAAACAAACTTACATTTTACAGGTATGACTGAATAGGTATTTTCAATACCTTTCAAACAAGCTGTCACTTGCCATAGGGTTCCATTTAAAAACATTGGTCACAGTGGTCTTGTGACGTCATTTATGACTATTGCGTCACCTGTTATGACCAGTTGAGAAGCCTACATCCGTTTATTTCCACCCTCCAAATTTCTTTTGACTAGCACTGTATATATATATATATATATAAAACATGCCAAATCTAGCTGAACTTACTAGAGAGATCGAAGATGCGGCAAGTTGTGATACCATGTAAAAGTGTACATCCAACATTTTTATGAAACGTCTCAATAACGACGAAGTTAAAACAGCGCATGATTATAAAGTCGGTCGTTCACTAATATTCCAAGCCTTTGTAATTAATCAACGAAATGATTAAAAACCGAGGTCGTCGATCTCTCTCAACCGAATTCATTCAAAATCAGTATCCTCTTCCTGAATTTTCCATTTTATCGTCTCCCTCACCTCCAGATAATCCTCTAGATCGACCCCGAAAAACCCGATTAAAGCTCACCTCTATCTGACCCATTTAACCCCCCTACCGCACCCAGGGCCGATATTCCATAATTACACCGCAACCACACAACTTCCACCCACCTAACTTCATCCCAAATTATGAAACGTAAATTCGACCTGGCATAATTTAAAAGTTCATTAATTCCCGCGAAGGGGAGGGGGGACAAGGAAGGTGTGCTGGTTTTCAAGGGAGAGCTATCGAATCCATCGGAACAGAACATTTTCTTAATTAAGAGCAGTGGAAGAAGGAGAAAATTACGAAAAAAGTCCAATTCAAGAACTCACTAATTATAAGTTGAACCGATGTCGAGGCTCAAAGGGATCACAGGTATGGGCATGCCTCAAAGGAGGTTGGAGGCATGTTCGAACACGATTGGGAGGTTAGAACAAAAGGACATCCCGCTGGCGATGACCAGGTTCGTAAATTCGGATGGCTTTTAGCTTAGAAGAAAGTTGATGGGAAAAAACCAGGCATTCAAGAAAGACTACGGAACTTATGAAAAGAAACAGTCTTTACCCCTAATAGAGTCATTACGAGTCATCCTACATAATTATTTTCAGATTTCAGGTCGATAAATCGGAATAAAAAAAATTTAAAATATAAATAAATTGAAAACTCCTTTGCAATACTGAGTCAGATATGTACGAGATATTTCGAACGAATTTCAATAAGACCCATTTATTTTTAGGGCTCGTTCATTCACTTCTCAGTAAACTCTCTAATAACGTTACCCAAAGGTATTTCTTTGTTATAACAATGAACTTCCGGTTAGGAAATTGTCCAGTAGTGTTGCCGATAAATTAAAACCCTAATTCTAGGAAATGCGTAGGTAAAATAATATGAAATGTATAGTGAAATCTGCAGCCAAGACAATTAGATCCATCACGGTTATCGAAAGGTTTGAATTATAATGCTAAATCTGAGGGGCGAGTCCTTTCGTTGCCAGAAAAATAATGACGCAGTTCGACTAATATGGCTAGTATTTCAGCTATAATATTTTGACATTTCCCACATTCATAGACAGCTTGAGAAATGAATGCCACAAAGAAAACAAACAATGTTTAATTAATATATGATGAATACTTATTTGTCAAATAGCGCAATAAGTGTCAATAAGTAGATTGGAGAATTCCAAAAATGAGTTAACCCTTAAAATTTAGAAATATTTCGTCGAGAGAAACATAGTGAAATTGGGAAACAAGTGAATTTCATTTAATTTTAATTTAATTTAGTCAGCTCATCTACGTTGCAAACTTTACCGGAGATAAAAGAAAATCAAGTTCTAAAGCTTTTTCGGTCCATCAGTTTTCGAGAATGATCAAATGTTAAAATGAAGATAAGCCAGATGGGTTGCAAAAGGAATTATTGCATATATGCTCCCTCAAATTGGCTCAGCTAAACAATGAGGCAGCTAATTGCCAGATTCATTGTTTCCAAAAAGAATTTGGAAATTCGAGTGGAATATTTATACCCCAATATTTTTCGAAACTTTCCCAAGTGGTTCGAAAAATGTATGTCCAGTTCGTCTTAATATCTCAAAAATATCAGCATATAATATTGAAATTAACAAGAAAAAGTTCAAAATATAGAACCATTTAGAGCATCTGCCATAAAAAATATTACGGGATATTCGAGTGCACACTCGCTGTGGAAGGTAATTTTAATTCAAACTAAACTAGACTACAGAGAGATATTTGCCCAATGTGAAAACTTAAAATGCTTATAACTTTTTAACGCAGCTGAACATGGAAGAACGGTCTTTTGATCTCAAGAACCTATGGTTCAAATTAACGCAGTGGAGAAAGATTCACCCTGTATAAGATTTATAGATTTTCGCATTAATCTTTTCTTCGAAAATCCAATATCTCCGGGATAAAACTAGTGGAAGCAAGGGTGGTATCATCCCCAAATCGTACATTTCTTTTTTCCCGACGCGTAAACCACTCAACAGTCGGAACTTGTTTTATAAGGAACCCCCTTTATGACCTCTAAGTTCAGATCGTTATCACGTCTGTCGACGCAAGAAGAAAAACAGCTAATATAGCACCCCCAGAATCGTCATAAAGAGGAATAAAAACAAAGACCGGTAACTGAGCGGCTAATAAGCTCCCAATAATCGAGGCCATTGTGCCAAGCGGGCCAATAATAATTAAAACTGGCAAGGTGGAAGACCTTAATGGCTAATATTCTTTTATATTAACTCCCTTCTTTTCACATATGATGCCATTGCTGCTAGGGTCGAAAGGGAGGAAGGTCGGGTAGCTTCGTTTGAGATCGCTGCGATCAGAGATGGCGTAGTACATTCACAATTGGGTGTGGAATAAGACAAATAAGTATTTTTGATGGTCCAGTTAAAACCAAGAACAACTTTTACTCAAAGACGATCGGCAAAATCCGTTCTCATCTATTGATTCCTCGAAAATAGGACATTCAAAATGAGGCATTCATATCTTTCTATCGCATTTGAAAACATTATACAGGGTGGTACATTTGAAAACGAAACAGACGAGATTACAGACGAAATAAGTTTTTTCGATAGAAATGCTCGAACAGGTCGATTTTTGTTTCGAGGGGGACAACTTAAAATGTAGGTTACGGACGCATAGCCTTCAACTCTTGCTGCTACAACCCCCACCCCAAATTTTTGAATAGGGAAGATGGGGTGAGTGATACCTCAATTCAAAGGTATTTTTATACTGATTTCAGCACAGTAATAGGTTTTTTCATTTTATGCATTAGATCTCGAAATATTCATGCGTTAGTTAATTTTATCACTTGAATTAATTTTTTGCGAATAATTGACATTTCGCGCTTCCGAAACACCAAAATTTCCGTACTTGTATTTGAAATTGCAAAACATCTACCACTGGGCAAATGAAGTCATACCGTACGTGTTAATGCTACTAGGGTCAGATGTTCGACTAGCTGTTTTATTCACTGAAATCATTCTCCAACTGTACGGTATCAGAACGATTTGAAGTATTGATCTAAGAAATAAGACTTTTCAAAGTAAAGTAAATAATTTATCAAAAACTCACATCAGTTAATTAAATATTCAAATTGTTCACCATTAGCTTCCATACAATGAAATAAGTTTTGTTCGAAACGATGGCGCACATTTTGCAGCATTTCTGGAGTGATTTGACGACATTCGTTCACTATACGTCTTCTTAAATCTTCTATGGAATCGGGCTGGGTAGAGTAAAATTTACTCTTCAAGTGGCCGCAAAGAAAGAAATCTAGTGGTGACAGATCTGGCGATCTGGTTGGCCATTCAGTGGGACCCCTTCTTCCAATCCACGGATTTGGAAACCTTTGATCCAGATATTCTCGAACTGGTAAGGCGTAGTGTGGAGGAGCTTCATCCTGCTGAAACACAATCTGATCTTCCACATAATTTCCGAGATAATTTCAGCATTGTTTTCAATAATTTCCGTCAAAATTGGATCAATGTGATTTTCCAATAAGTCCAAATACATATCTCCAGTAAGATTACCAGGTAAAAAGAACGGGCCGGTAATGTTGTCACCAAAATATTCCAGCACAAACTGAGTTTTTCTGGTTGTTGAGTATAAACTTCGTGGAA
The DNA here is from genome assembly GCA_030674115.1 of Micraspis discolor. Classification (NCBI taxonomy): domain Eukaryota; kingdom Metazoa; phylum Arthropoda; class Insecta; order Coleoptera; family Coccinellidae; genus Micraspis; species Micraspis discolor. The sequence continues at coordinate 1,428,413 of JARTUT010001311.1, read as the reverse complement.
CAATCTCGGATTAGCATCGGCCGAATAACGACAATTTACTGTGCCGTTTCGAAAGAACGAACACTCATCGGAGAAACAAACATTGTACAGATAATTGGGTTTAGCAGTTACTGGTTCACTCATTGTATCACAAAATTCAACGTGACGGTCAAAACAATCTTCGTTTAGTGCGTATGAAAGATGGATTTTGTAAGGATGGAATTTATGATACTTCAAAATATTTGCAATTCGAGTTCGTGTAAAACCAGATTCATGTGCTAGCTGCCTCGTACTCGTCATTGGATTCAGAGCAATATGTCCAAGAACAGCTATTTCAGCTGCTTCTTTCTTTTAATGTTTCGTTTTTTATTAGCCACGGACCCGGTTTCTTGAAACTTTGACACTAATTCCAAAACATACTTCCTATTATCACGTTTATCTAAATGTCGTTGATTGAAGAATTCTGCGGTTCTATTCGTACATTAATTGTTTGCAAAAAAAGTGGAATTATTTCCACCCGCTCTGCAATTGAATAAACCATGTCGAACAATGAATTAGAAAACATACAAGTCTCGATTCAAAACTAAGAATAATTCACATGTCAAAGAACCAGTAAGCCAACTTAATGATCTGTTCGTAATAAATAAAAATTTAGAAAGCACTGACGTGAGGTCAGATTGCTTTGGCGCTCTTGTTGACCTACTTGCGAGTGAATATTCAAACCTTAACAAATCTATAAGCTCTCTGATCGGGTGAACAATAGTCTTTTTCCGTACTATGGGACAATGTGATGTAAATATGAAAGCCTAATGAATAAACAAACCTTTATCTCAATTTGAAAATAACTACTCATAATTTTCACCAAATTTTGTTCTATGCTTCTCCTAAAAACTTACGTCATTGCTTTTCTGAGTTTTGACAACGCCATCAAATTCTTTCTCTATGATAAAAATTTTTGACTAATATTACGTCTGTGCTTTTCTGAATTTTGACAACGTCATCGACATCGAATTCTACCTCTATGAATTCTATGAAAATTTTGATTGATATTACGCCAACTGACACTGATATCTAGGTCCGCAAGTTGTCAAACGAATATCGATCTGTGATGGCAAATCTTTCAATGACAAAGCTCGGACTTCATGACATTTCTATTTTTCTCTTGAGTAAATGAAAAAATGATCATATCTTCAGAAGGGGAAAAGCTACGACAATGAAATTTGGGGATGAGTAAGATATCGGTAACCTCAATATATATACGGATTTTTGTTTAAATCTAAATGAAGTCTTAGGAGATATTAAGTATTGAAAATTTTTTTTTTTTGGGAATTTTTTTAAATTTTCTAGCGTGACGATTGACGAAATTTTGCAAGCCATTTCGTTTCAGCCTCCTCAATAACATTCCAAGTATCAACTTGATCGGATGGATATTCTAGTAGTTATTGAGGAAACAAAATTTCAGATGCTCATAACTACTGAACCATCCGACGGATTTGGCCCAATAACGAACTTGACCGAGATATTTGGACAATTAACCTATTCTGAAAATTTGAAAACTCTAGCTGATTCCTTTTGGATGCTAGAGAGGATACGGCCGGCCGGCCGGCCGGACAGACTCAACTTTCGCCACGAATTCTTCATCAGGAGTCGAACCCAATCGATTGAGACCATTTTCGGCTCGATATTCCAAAATTACAGACATTCGGGCAAAATGATAGGCACTCTGTTCGGGTGAACAAGAGCGCCAAAAACTCGATTCTCATTTTTTTCGAAAAAGATATGAATTCAATAATCAACAAAATGAAAACATATTGAAGCCAACTGAGAAAACACTTCATAATTAAGTCGGAAATCGTTTCACGAATTGGGACTGGAATATTTCTGTGGCATCATTAATGATTTGATTTTCTTACCTGGTGATCTGATTAGAGATATGTCCGTATTTGGACTTTTTGGAGATTTGTATCGATCAAGTGTTACCGCATGTTATTGGGAATACTGCAAATTATATCGAAGATAATTTAGATTGAGTTTCAGCAAGATTGAGCTCCTTCGCAATACACTTTGTTTGTTCGACATCTTGTAAAGATTTCTATGTCAGTGGATTGGAAGAAGGAAGCCACACTCATGGTTGTTTTGAAGCTCAAAATGTCAATTTTTCACAAAAAAACACTAAAAGTTCCATGAAAAAACCACTTCATTTTCAAATACTTAGTTGAGAATATTTCGAGAACTAATGCATAACATGAAAAAACAATTACTGTGCTGAAATCAGTATTCATTAGAAAGTTGAACACAATCGATTGAGGCCATTCTTAATGCAATATTCGAAAATTAAAAACATTTAGACAAAACCATAGGGTCAACAACTTTGATGAATTCGAACAACTGCACAAGAACAAGATTAAAAATATCTCCCAGGACGAAAATATCAAATGTTAAAATCAACCAATTAGCATCTTAACGCCAAACCGTGCGACTCATCGTACCAAAAAACAAATTTTCGTCACCTGAGATCCAGGCGCCCATATATCAAAACTGAGAATGCAATAAAATACTAAAAGTATAATTCCAGTCAGTCGCGAAGCCATTAAATGTTAGATGGTCGGAGATATGGTCAAATGCCAAAGAAGATCCTTATCTTAATTTATTCGTGCAAATTAAAATAGGATACAGCATGCCCAACAAACACCACATTGTAAGTATCAGATCGCTGAATGATAAAATATTACTATTTCTGTTCTATAATTATATTATTATTGCAACGCAACAGTTCAATTTGTCATTAAGGAAGTGTCGTCAAAAATTGTTATGTTCCAAGCGACGGGGTTGCGAAGATAGGGGTTGAAAACAGTAACGTGTCAAACATTAAGGAAACGGTGACGAATGCCATCAAATAATATTGTAGAGAGCACTGAGAATGAGGAAATGAGGGGGCGGTTTTTTGTGACCCTGCTAAAGCTTTTGACTGCGTCTTCCTTAATCTCCCCATATCTGAATTGAAATGATATTTTGATCAAACCACTGTTGAACCTTTGAGCTCATATTTGACTAACAAAACACACTACGTCTCTATAAATAATAAGATATCGAAGACGAAGAAAATTACTTACTTGTGGAGTGCCACAGGGGTTGGTGCTATGGCCCATAATCTTTCTGATTTGAATCAACAATTTTAGTTTGGGTCTAGTTTGGACTAGTGTTGGGTAGTACACGTCTTGAAATTGAGTTTGTAAGAGATGCCTCAATTTTTCACTATATATATATTTATATTCTTTTGAACTTTTGGCTTACAATATTTATTTAATTTTGTACTAAAGCGGTATGTTGTGCCACTTCAAAGGAGGCGTAGGGGTCTGGCTGTTTACGACGCGATACGATGTCGGGACAAAATTTGTACTAGTATAGACCACAGGTTGTTGAGGCGGTGTAGCATAGCGAGGGCGAGGTAGGTAAGAACTAGGAACGTTGATGGTCTGTCTCACTTCAAATATATTGATGCAAAAGGAGGGTCGTTAACTGTCGACAGAATTGAATGAATAAAAGAGGCAAAATTTAGAATGCAAATTAATTGTTGGATTTTGAAACTTTAGGACGGTGAGGGAGTGAGGGAAGATTTGACTGAATATGAGGGTTCTGTTATTCAAAATAATCGAAGCTAACCGTGATTATATATTCTCATATAATTAAAAATCCAAAGTTTCCTCTTACATCATACACAGTTTTCCTGTTCGTTTCAGAACAAACTGTTTTTATAAAATGTAGTAATTTTGGGCTGAATTCTTTTGGTGAGACTTCATTATGCCGAAGAGATATATTGCTTATTTATGGCTCATCGCAATTCGTAATTTTAACATTTTTATTAGTGTCATTTATTGAGTATTACTATTCCGAAAATTTCATCTTTGTAGTTCATCATTTGTGTTCATTTGGTTGATAAGAAACAACCCTTTGATAATAACAACTCGTTCAATTTTCCGTCGAATCGATTTTTCATGTCTTCTAATTTATCAATGACTAACAGAATGCCTAGTAATAATTAATATTTTTAAATCGAAAAAATTAATACTATAATGTCATGAGATACTGGTACAAAAATTGCAGGTAGTAATCGAAAGCTTAGCATTTTATTCCTTCTCTGAAGAATAAATATTTTCATACAATCATCGAAAATAAAATTGTTTTTCTATTGGGTTTAAAGAAACTCCTATAAAATCCCATCATATTTGGTAAGAGGTGCCAAAGTGACAAAGACGCCGCCGCGCCATGAAACCCTCCATAATTTCATAATTTACGGCATCTGTGTACTGTCTACTATGAATCAGTACATCCCCTTAGCCCTCATTTACCTCTGTCTCTGTCGTTTTTATACCGGTGACCAGGGCCAGGACTATCCCCTCTCCCTCTTTGTATTTGTCGCATGACTCCATCGGTTCCTGGTCTTCATTGAAACGAAGTGGAACATTTGAAGTGAGGTGGTACATTGTATAAGAGTGAGCCGCTCTTAAATTTCCTCTTCGTGTACGGGACAAATGAGCCGCCTCTTGTAAGAGGTACCCAACACTAGTTCGGACTCCGTACTTGCATCCCAATTCTTGGTGGCTTCGGATGAGGCGGGACTGTCTCAGGTGATTGACCGGCCCACTAGATTTGCTCCGGGCCATGATCCTTCGTTGCTTGATTTGCTTGCTATTAATTAGCGACCCTAATTTAATTTCTGAAGTTCGCCATCCTGTGGGTAAATCTGATCACTATGTTATTGTGGCCACTTTTCAATTTATTACCACCACTTGACTTGCGTTAGTTGCCAACTCGAAAACTGTGATAAACTTCGATTCCCTAAGAACTAATCTTTGTTAGTATGGATTAGAGGTTGCAGCTGTAGTCCAAAAATGATGTCAATGTTACCTGAGATCGATTTCACAATAATTATTTATTAAATTAATTGAGGTGATCTCACGTTGATCGCGAAACATAATTGTAATGAGGACAGACTAAGGCTTTTCGACATCACATCTTTTGTGAAACATCGCAAACGTGTCATTCCGGATGATGCGCAATCTCTTCAGTAGTGATCTCAGTGGTCTGTTCACGCGTAACAACAATAACTTACGTGGTAATCGGTATAAACTGAAACATGAGGTGTTCCAATCGAAATGCAGGCAATTCAGAGGATGAAATCATAAATATTCAATAAAATATGTTCGAAATCAATAGAAAATTACAAAACCATTCAAAGATCAGGCATACATTTATCATGGTTACCAGTACACACCTGTATAGAATTCAGAAAACATTGTCTACCAATATTCCTTTCTTTTCGTTTAGGGTTTAGTGAAAAGTTAATTCTCCAATTCACCAGGCTATAAGTCAACGATGCAACACAAAAGGCTTTTTCAAAAATTTGAAATCTTACAGTCTACATGTAATGGACGAATTTCTCGCTTGCGATTATTTCGGAAATCTCCGTGATGCGATCTCTGTGTTTCTGTCTAACGAGCATGGGGCAGAAGTGATTGACTTCGATCGGCCTTCTTCGATTCTGCATCATTTCTCGTGTTAAAATGTTAGAAAGTACATGTATCTATCTTGTGATCTTTCTCGAATTGAAATTAAGTTTCAAATAGAGAGTTTGTCGTGGCGAACACTTTTAATAACGTTCGGTAAGTCCTTTTTTCGATCAGACAAGATTTATTAAATTTTAAATTGTCTTATTTAATTGTTTTATGTACAGGAGATAGCAAGGTCTCGTGCATCATTTTTCAAACCGCTATATTTAGTTCTACACGTGTCTTTTGAAGAGATGTCTGATGAATCAATTTACCTTTCTAATTGCTTCAATATTCGTGCCATACTTTGTAGTTTTTTATGTTTCTCAGTTTCTATATTACCCTGATAATTTTTTTTGTTGAATTGTCTGAACCATAGTGTTCCTTTTTTTTGAACACACGGATATTTTTTCTTCTCTTAAATTATTATTGTTTCAGGGATCGCTGGAAACTGTGGAACATTGTCGTTTCGAGGACTTATGAAATTGATTTTCATAGCTAAAACCTACCGGAGTAGAAACTTCACCGAAGAATTACAAAATATCTAAAATTATAATTATAGTCTTACACTTCTTTTAAGTATCACTGATACCTTTATTTATTCTAGAAAACACCGCTCTCTTTGATGAATAAGAGAAGAATTGAACAAATTTGCTGGAGTTAGAAATTTACCGAAGAACTGAACAAAATCTGCCGGAGTTAGAATATTACCGAATTCGACATACCTTGCCGAGGCTGAACAAATTTTCCGAAGTTGAATTTTACAACGTACTGACAGATGTTTTCCTGAGGACTGGAGAACTGAGAGAAGAATAGTTTTTGTTGGGAAGTTTGTCTACAGGGTGGAAGACTAAAGACCCATTTTGACACCAAACTCATCCCGAACACCCACGCTGGTTGTATGATTCTTATATCGCATGAATTGGGACTCAAGACAGAGAAGATAAGTTCCAGCAACAATTGAAGACGATACCTGTTGACTTTTATAACCAGGAATCAATCAGTTCCACTTGCGATTTTTAATTTGGACAATTTAACATTTGTACATACTGTAAATATTTAGTATTCGTAAAAGAGTGGATTAAATTTCGATTGTTTGAGTATTGACTATACATATATTCTTCTGAACTCTGGCTTACAATATTTAGTTAGCAAACAATAAAGCATATTTAGTATTGACTATCATTGACTGGGATGGGAGCATCTTTTTGAACTCTCTGATGGTAGATGTAAGATGGTTTTGTGCTCTTGCTAGCCGAAGCAATATTTCAAAATTAAATCAAATCAAATTGAAGAAATAAATTTTTTTACCGTTACACAGTGAACAATTGATTAGAAGAAATAATTCTGTGATAATATCAATATGTATCACTTCATCGCTAATAACCCCTGTGGTTGACAATTTTGTCATGAACTCTTCTAATGCCGATTGAGCTATTTTCTCATTCGTCACGTACTTTTCCTAATACTTCCATGAAAACAAGATCTCAGATTTCAATATTTCAGTTCAATTACTTTCCAGCGATACGTTAGAAACGAATGCAATGAACACGACCATTAGTTCTAGATATACACTGTGATTCACTGAAAATTTCACCTTGAACATCGAGCTCATTCCCTTCGAACCAGTCGCTTTATCTAGTATGTACCATGGAAGTGAGTATAACAAAAGAATGTAGAATTTATCGTCCAAGAGAAACCAATATTGTTGTTTGCTCAATTGGTTTCGGACACCTGTAACATTAGAGGAGAAATTACACGAAAGATTGACATCTGTATCCGAAGAATGTCAATGAGAGATGAAGAGTATATGCAGAATCCAAGGTGACGACGTCTAATTGAAGTTTCCTCAGAAAATGATGATTTATTTTATGATAAGGGCAAGGTGAAACTTAATTTTACTCCTTAATGATCATTATCAATTATTAACGAATGAATTTTTAATTGGTTATAGCATATAAACGATTTTCCTTTGTGGAATATTCTTGGAAGATCCATCGAAGCTTCCACTAATTTTACGCGGATTTTACTTGGATATTCACACGGAATTTAATGTGATTTAAAAGAAAGGTTTTCAGTCCATAGCAGTCAATTTCAAAGCGTACTAAAAAATCAACACAAATGAGAATCAGACTAAATGAAGAATTCAACTGAAAGAAACACAACATGCACGTTTGTAACTGTTTCAATTCAAAAACACTGATTCAATAATAATATATATCTAAATGAAAACAAACAATTCAATTTCCAAATCAATGAGTGCAAAAGTGATTTAGAGGCTTCGATTTTAATTAAGTGGGTTAAATGACGCTCATGTCTTTAACGGTTAGCTACAGCAACAAGCTGTTGCTTGGAAATATTGATAAATATGTACCCAGACGTAGTTATGGCCAATTTCTAGGAATATTAACCATTTCTATCAAAATATTCCCTCAGAAACCAAACTAACCCGCCGATCATCTGTTCATTCATGGACAACAACACGAAATTATTTTAATTACAGTTGAATAAATATGTTCTATTAGATTGTCCAATAAATTCTAAATGGATTTTCCAGCTAATAACTATGTTATGCATGCAAACAGCATAACAATTATCTGTCAATATTTGTTATTTCAACAAGTGCTGAACAAAATGGACGCCTCTCCCGATAATGTGAAATAAAAAATCGTTAGAATAACTGAATTTGCAAACATCATAGATGATCATTTATTTCATTTCAATTGATGCATAATGGAGTAGATAGATAGTAGAGAAATTGTTGAAATGAAAGAAGTATAGTGCGATCACTTTCATGCTGTGTGAATATGCAACTATGATTGAAGATATTCAAGTTTTTTTTTAAATAATCCATGTTTTCCAATTTGATAGATTGTATCTTGTTATATAAATATAAACAGGAAATTTTCAAATTGAAAATGAGAATACCTGTCTCGTCTAATAATTTGTGCTGTAAAATATCTAAAGAAAAAGCCAAATAGGTACTCAGCGATTTCGAGATACCAAGAAAAATTTCAGAAGTTCAGAGACTCTCAGCATACTTGAGTGCAAAGTTTCATTGATGATAATGATAGGAAAAACATGATGTAGAATTATTATTTGCCCAAATAATAATTACTCTACACGACCACCATCATCAAAAATTTCTCGTTAACAGGAAAACTATGATTATAGCTGTCAACTTAACACATTAATCCAAGTGTACTCTCCGTAGGTCTGCCAAGAAATATGTACATAGATATATACCAACTTGCATAAGATTTCCGATAAGTTTAAAATATATCATAAACTTATAATTTTATTATACACAGAAGACGAGATTACAGACGAAATAAGTTTTTTCGATAGAAATGGTCGGACAGGTAGATTTCTGTTTCGAGGGGGACAACTTAAGATGTAGGTTACGGACGTATAGCGCTTCAACCCTTTTTGCTACAACCCCCACCCCCAATTTTTGAATAGGGGAGATGGGGTGAGTGATACCTCAATACAAAGGTATTTTTATACTGATTTCAGTACAGTAATTGTTTTTTCATTTTATGCTTTAGTTCTCGAAATATTCTTAACTAAGTATTTGAAAATGAAGTGGTGTTTCCATGGCACTTGTAGTGATTTTTTGTGAGAAATCGACATTTTGAGCTTCAAAGCAACCATGACTGTGACTTCCTTCCTCCAATTCACTGACATAGAAATCTCTAATCAAGATGTCGAACAAACAAAGCGTATTGCGAAGGAGCTGAATCTTGCTGAAACTCAATCTAAATTATCTTCGATATCATTGCAGTATTTCCAATAACATACAGTAACACTCGATCGATAGATATCTCAAAAAAGTCCAATTCTCGATTCAAAACTAAGAATAATTCACATAACAAAGAACCAGTAAGCCAACTTAATGATCTGTTCGTAATAAATAAAAAATTATCGATTATCATTTTTTTGAAAAAGATATGGATTCAATAATCAACAAAATGAAAACATATTGAAGCCAACTGAGAAAACACTTCATAATTAAGTCGGAAATCGTTTCACGAATTGGGATAGGAATACTTCTATGGTATCATTAATGATTTGACTTTCTTACCTGGTAATCTGGTTATAGATATATACGTATTTGGACTTTTTGGAGATATCTATCGATCAAGTGTTACCGCATGTTATTGGAAATACTGCAAATTATATCGAAGATAATTTAGATTGAGTTTCAGCAAGATTAAGCTCCTTCGCAATACGCTTTGTTTGTTCGACATCTTGATTAAAGATTTCTATGTCAGTGAATTGGAGGAAGGAAGCCACAGTCATGGTTGTTTTGAAGCTCAAAATGTCGATTTCTCACAAAAAATCACTACAAGTGCCATGGAAACACCACTTCATTTTCAAATACTTAGTTAAGAATATTTCGAGAACTAATGCATAAAATGAAAAAACAATTACTGTGATGAAACCAGTATAAAAATACCTTTCAAATGAGGTATCACTCACCCCATCTTCCCTGTTCAAAATTTGGGGGTGAGGGTTGTAGTAGCAAGGGTTGAAGCGCTATGCGTCCGTAACCTACATCTTAAGTTGTCCCCTTCGAAACAGAAATCGACCTGTCCGAGCATTTCTATCGAAAAAATTTATTTCGTCTGTAATCTCGTCTGTTTCGTTTTCAAATGGCCACCCTGTATAGATCTTTCTTCGAACAGAGGGATTAACAGAGAAAAAATTAATTTCGTTGGACATTGAACGGGCATGAACTTGAAGAAATTCAGAAAAACTTATATTTAGCATTTGTGCAAGATCTTTTGTTAAGATTTCGTTTTCATTTATCCAATCAACACTTTTACGAGCATTTTTCACAATCACTACCTATAATTGCTTTTTTAAACAATATTGGCCTAATTAGAATCTTCTATTGTATATTGGACATAATGGTTTTTATAATTTTTGTTGTTATTTTTAATTTATCTTAAGGAATCAAGCTTAAATTCTTTCAGTTAATTGTTCATGATTAGAGGGAAGTAAGAAACGTGGAGTCTTCCTTCGAGAACGAACCACTCACAGATAGAAATCTCGATACAACTGAGGAATATATTTTAGAAAAATGATTCCAAGTCATTTCTCACGCAATGTGTCGATTTTTTCTTCAAGGGACTTGAAATAATCCCAAACATTCTCCGAGCGATTGTAATTCTATAAGCTGGGGGTTGATACCTGAACCTATTGTACTGAAAAGAACGGAAGTTCCGAACCATGTTTTAAAATACCTAACAGTTATTGTTACAGGGGATGAAGAATTGACATAGGTGAGAACAAATATGTCGAACTTGTATTCATTGCGAAACTGGATAAATATTTTCAATCGAGCAACTAAGAGGATTTGCCAGCAAAAAATGCGGTATGTAGGGAGCCATTGATGAAGCCCTGATCTTCAAATTCTGGTTGTGCTAACCGTTATTTCGAAACGGATTGAATAAAAGTAAAGAAAATGAAACAACAGTTGTTTCAAAGTCAAATACATATCAGAAGCTTGTGAAGAACTTGATGGAAATTGTGATTATTCTCAAATAACCTGAAATCAAGGCAATCGCACAGTAGGGAATTGACAATTCTTCTAAGAACAAATTTTGTCTTGTTCTTCGAACACAGTGCTTGAAGATTGTATCTTTCGAATATTTGATACAAAGTGTCGCGAAGATTTTCATAAGTTTATTCAAGATCAGGTATTTGGAATTTAAAATTTGAGAATATAATATTGCTCGCTATACTCCACACTTCTGAAGTATTCTTGAAGCCCGGTCACTTATGGAAATACAGGATACAAAATGAGTTAGTCAAAATATTGTGACGCTCTTGTTCACCTGAACAGACAGCTTTCAAATTTGCTCAAATATTTGTAATTTTCGAAGTCCTGGGCAAAAATGTTATCAACGGTCTTAGCTTAAATCGATTCCTTGAATGATGACTCCCGAACAAAATTATAATTAAAACACTGAAATGTGAGTGACTTATTTCGTTACTCGGCTAGATCTGGCCAGTAGTTTGGACAAAACAAGAGAAAAACTTTTTACGAATTTCTCTCTTCAAATTAATGTTTTTTTATTATGCACTTTCATCATACCTATTCGTTTTCATTTCGATTGTTCACTTGAACGGTCGACTGACAAACTAATATGCGGAGATGTATTTTTTTTTCAAAATTAGAAACCCAGCATACTGATGCACAACACTATGCTCATACTTCCTCAGAGATCTCAAAATTAAGACATTTATTACACATGTTGACACCCCTTTCTATAATCCAAGAGCAGCTGATCTGGAACCGATCATACGTAATTGAAATACTTATTTGTCAAGCTGTTTCTATACTCCATAAGTATTATATCGATGATCCAAAAATATATTCATTCCTCAATCGCCTCACAATGCAACGGATGTAACTTCAAAGTAGCGATTTCGGACCACCTGGTATAACGAAGGATGCATCCAAGCCATTCACCCCGAGGCTTTCTCCGAACAATTTTTAAAGCATTCGATTCAAAAAGATTCAAGTCGAATAGAATCGAATATACCTGAAATAATATTCCTTAAACAATTTACTCTCCAGCAATGAAATAACGCGAGAACTCCACAACTGAAACTACAACAACGGCCTGTTACCGTTTCTTCATCGGGACATTCTGAACAACCGGCGTACCTGGTGTACTGACCTTGACTCTCCGAGTTAAAAGTATCCAAGCTAAGTCGCTATCCACTTTGGCACACACCGCGCGTATTCGAAATTCCTTCTTTCTCAAGGAGACACAATAACACACCACCGTTTTTCACCCTATCCGAGCAGAAAACACATCATCGTTGAATAGGACACAAGCAAGAACAGATCCCTGGGGCACACCGCGATGTTCGGCTACGATCGTCCGGACGACACAAAAACTAGCAGGCCCGACACCTGTGTTCCAAAACTACGAACTCGATGTTCTTGACGTTCAATAAGCGAAAGCACATCACTAAACTTACGCGCACAGCTTCGTCGTCAGCCTATTCTTTCGGGCGCCGAGAACACACTGAATACTGAATCGCCGCTACTGGCATGGAATCGAGCGAAGCGAGCACGGCGGCGGGTAGATACACTTTCATTGAAGGCATCCATCTCGGCCAAACAAGATACGGAGAGCTGACGGTCTCTCTGCGTTGTTGCCAGAGAGTCGTTTCCCGTAAATATTGCTACGTCGGAATCCAGGTGAGATTCCACTGGGCGAATTTCATGTCTGTCCGCTTTTCGGACCTTCTTCGAGCTTGCGGGCTCCAATAGGTAGCTACGTGGTGTTTCAGAAAAATGACGGGACTGTGAACGTTCCGGCAACGCTGTGTCAGTTGACTGGCCTAGACTCGTATACAGGTATGATAGTCATATGTTCAGCAATATATCTTCCTATGCAGTCATTAAGTTGTAAAGATGGCATCGAATAATAGGGGATGGATTGGAAAGTACCTGTGTTTGGAGAGAAAAAAGAATTTTTGAAGTGAAAACTTTTTTAGCGGCGCTGAGCACTCTCTTGTATGGGTAAAAACATCCAAACTCGCGTCAGGGTCACGTGATTGTCATCGAAAAAGCGTAAGATCGAGGAGTAGGAGAGGGAATAATATCCCACACTCTTTCTACCGTGCCTGCGTGTGCTGTTTCGTTCAGGCGGTGCAGGGCGCTTGTGCGAATGTTTGTGTATTTTAATGTAATATAAATTAGGTTTGTTCGCGTGGCAGTTCGGAACTGCAATTTTGGTAATTTGGGGTTCCCACCCGTTCGTCTGGGACGGAACAGGAGTTCCTTGTCGTTCGTGTGGTAGGAACACTTGATTTCGGAACTGTTCGTTACTGTTCTTACGGTTCCTGATCTAGAGATGGTACAACAGAAGAAGCGGTAAATTCAAATCATCGGTGATTCAAATTTTCAGTAGTTCTAATTGGCAATTAAGTTATATATTTGGTGACTAGGATCTTCGCATAGCTGTTTTTGAGTATATTTGATGTTGTGGGAGTATAAATCTTTAATCAATTCGTTATAATAGCTTCTCAAAATTTTTGTTATCTCAAAGAAGAGGATGGATCATTTGCAATAGATGAATAAAACAATTAGTTGTTGATCAAAGTATGTAAGATAATTATTTTATATTATTTATATATACGATATTTCGTATTTATATACTATATATTTATTTTTGTTATTTCGTGGTTGTAGTATCTTTATTTTTAACCACTCAAAATGTATTGAAAATTTAGGAAGGAAACGGAGGAATGACCTCTTTCAAGAACACAACGACTTGTTAAAACAATTCTTATCTAAAAATAATCACAAAGCTATGAAAATTGTTAGAAAATATTTTTATTTATTTCATAAATGCCACCAGTTCCATATACAATTACCTAATTCTATTATATAAAATTTTCTGTACATAGTTTCCACCAAAATTACAATGAAATAACAGAAAAATTCACAGTTTATTCAGAATGAACTATTAAAAATCATTTCTCCACTGATGACCACTACTACATGTATTGAAATTTCAAATTATAATTAAATTAAATCATTTCTTTAAATATTTCATTACATATAAATTATATTTACAGTTATTTATATGGATATGTTTATGTTTATTTATTTATGACAAAAAAAATTGTTCAATTTTAATATTTGTAATTTCTAAAGTATTTCCACCGTATTAATAACACAATAACTTATTCAATATCTTTTTAACACTATCCATGATATGATCCATGATCATTGAACTCTATATGAATACCTATATGGTATTTAGAGTTCAATGTCCATGATGTACAACATAACCTTATTTTCACTTATCTATGCACTTAACGAAATCGTTTTGAAATTATCTGTTCCCACCTGTTCTCACCCGTTCGTGTCATAGAACAACTTGCGACGATTCCAAGAGTTACAGAACCTGGTTCTCTGTGACCCCAGTACAACTGGGAACTGCCACCCGAACAAACCTATTGTCATTTTTGTGTACGATAGCGCAATAAATGAATATTGTATTCCACCACATAAATAATAGCACTTTTATACTGATAATGAAAGCAATTCATACAAAATTATTCTCTAACCATTCCAAAATATCAAAAATGCACAACGTTAATATTCAAGTTTTCACTTCTGCCGGCACTCCCGGAGTGCAACCCGTCTTTTTTAATTTTCATGTTTATTTCTCAACGATATTCCAACTTTTTCATGCCTTCTAAAAATATGATTTGCCGAACCCTGCACAATAGACTTACGTTTCATGTTTGGAAACAAAAAGAAATCACACGGTGCCAGATCTGGTGAATATGGTAGGTGCGGTAGCAATTCGTAGCCGAATTCGACCACTTTTGTAGTGGCGACTGCTGATGTATGAGCCATCTTTCCTTGGATGCGGCGACAAATTGAGCTAATAATTCACTGGAGTATTGCCTTGTTATTGTCTTTTCTTTTGCCAAATAGTCAATGGGGTTTATTCCCTGGAAATCCCAAAAAAAAACATCTGTAGTCACCTCATTCGCACGTCCTAGTCCTAGTCGAATACTTGTTCGGTCCCGTTTGAATTCATTGAACCAAAATCACATGGTCATCATCGAAGGTACACTGTCCTCGTAGTAAACAGCTACCAACCCATTTTCTCGCAAGCGTCCCTTCCAAATACAGGAATCAAATCACTGAACCTGGTTGCTCTTTTTCTGTTTTTAAACCAACACGAAGTTGTTTACTATGAATTTTCGGCAAATTAAAACCACTCGATGAATTGGTGCGAAATTCCCACAGACGTCGTTGGAAGTATGGCACTAAATTATGGTATACAGATTGTTTTCATACAGTTTCTTTTGCTGTCAAATACAGGTGCTTTTCAATCCAACCTCATACATCCTAAGTTGTAGAATGATCTCCATAGACCCCTCTAATGTACATTTCTCATTCATCTGGTCACAAAATATTACTGAAAATTTGTTTGAAGTTCAATCATACACATGGATAAACAATATAGCCTAGAAATTATTTGTTGGCGAGGTATACCCACCATCTCTTTCTTTCTTGCTATCAACGTTTCGAGAGACATCCATCATTCTCAAGGTAAATGAAATGTTTGAGAATTTTTTCAACATCCATCCATTGTGAAGACTGATAGAAATTCAAAATTAGATAAAATTTGTAGTTATCTGTTCAAGTCCGATCTAACAATCAGCCTCCAAACCTCCGGCTCTATTGATGGAGCACTTATGGGATCAGAAGTGACCTTCATGTAGGCCGGCTCTTTGACTTTCCTTCTTGTGAGTTTCTCTTGCATGCATCATTCCATTTTATCCGATGGTTCATATTCACAGCAGGTTGGACCAATTTTGATCTATCGGTGTTAAACACTTGATAAAGCTTCTGATGTTCATTTATCGTTACTTTCAAAGGGCTTTTCCGATAGGTCTTTCGCCTCCACATGGTATTCTATATATGTGTTAGGCCCGAAGACCGAAAACGCTCAGTGGCCGGAAAAAACGGCCACATCGCGTTCTGGCTGCCTTCGAACGCACAGAACGCGTTTTGGCTGTTTTTAAACGCTCGCAACGCGTTCTGGTAATTGTTAAACAGCCGGAACGCGTTTTGTCAATTGTTCAACGCTCACAACGCGTTCTTAATGTTCGACTTGTATTATTTGCCGCTTTCTACCTGCGTAGGATAAAATTTATATTGTCCCTCATAAAACAAAGTTGAAAATTGAAATACAATTCAATTATTGACAACTACAATTGGATACCAAAGATGGCTTCGGTTTTTCTTGCCGAATCATTTCAACAATATTAAATTTCTTATAATTGTTTTTCAGTTCTAGGAATAAAGTTACACTAATAAACATATATTGTCGAGCATATAATATATAAATGCATGAATGAAAAAGCGAAAAGTTCTTTATTGAACTAATGAATTTCAATTTATTTTCTACAAATCCAACTTATTGTGGAGAACAAAACAAACTTGAATTTATAACTCTTTTAATTACTTCATTAGAAACAATTCAATTATTGAAAATTACAATTAAATACAAACGACGGGTTTTTCCGAACTTTTGTGTACTTTACATAGGTACGTTACTTATTTTTACAAGAACTGTTTGAATGACATTTCGAATTACATAGTACATTTAAATTGTATCCGTAAAGTATGGAACAAATTCATTTTTAGCTAATCAGACCATTTTAAGAAATAATCCTGAAACACATCGATTTTTATTTTAATTTACCTTATTTTAAAATAATAATCTAATATACAGCGTGAATTATTTTCGAGTAATGACATCACCGTCATTTTTTAAATTGAACTATTTTGTCTCCATTTCCGGATTACTCTAGATCAGCTGATTCCAAAATGTATCACATGTTGATTCCAATAGGTACAGGGTCGACAAATATACAATAGTTGTATGTGCTCAGTGCTCATAAAGAAATGCTAGACCACAAGTACCAAACATGTTCGGAAACAACTTATTTTTATTATTCTAAAAATGTAAAAAACTACAGGGTCTTACATTTGAACCAATTGCCGTTAGACAAACGCGTTCCGGCTGTTTAACAATTACCAGAACGCGTTGCGAGCGTTTCAAAACAACCAAAACGCGTTCTGTGCGTTCGAAGACAGCCAGAACGCGATGTGGCCGTTTTTTCCGCCACTGAGCGTTTTCGGTCTCCGGGCCTAACATATGCAATTCTTCAATCTTTCATTATCAGATTTGAGTTTTTCTATGTTGGACCAGATAGTATCTTGTATCTTGAATGTTGTTGTTATATTGTATTCATTTCGAAGTCTTTTAATTTTTTTCTAATAAATCTTGAAAAAAAATAGCTTTTTATCATTCCTACCATATCAGCTTGTGTTGTATCATTATAGGGTTCAAGCTGATTTCGTCTTATTCTTATATTCTTATATCTTTTTGGGATTGCCATTATTTCTGAGTGTCTTGGGATGTTGTTCATTTCTTCATTTTTATCTTGTTGAATAACACAAATATTTGTTGCTCTATCAAACAATTATTCCGCCACCCCCAATATTTTGTTCAGTTGATGGAAAGAAATGTAGATATTGACCTCTATTTGATTGTTTTTTAAACACTCTGTTTTTTAGAATTTAATTATGTTTATGAACAAGTACATCTAAAAAGAATGTAATCCTAAGAACCAACAAATACACGTTGATATCTGCATTCCAAGTTCAACCATCCACTAAATACTGAATTGTGAGTGGCGAAATGTTTGTATGCTAGAGGAACAAATATATACCCTACCCAACATGATTGAAATGAGGCAATGAATAATATCACGAAAACACTATAATCCCAAAAAGATATTGTATATAGCGAAAAAAATTAAGCAAAATCAACTTGAACCCCATAATGTTACAAGCAGCAAAAATCAAATGTATGGATATACATAAACTTCTAAATACTCAACTACTATTTTGGTATCATTGCTCAAGTCACCAGTGACATAGCAGCTCTTCAGCGAAAAAAAATTAAAATTGTGAACTACGATGTTATCAAAGATGTATCGAAGAGCGCAACCAGCATCCTAGGCACTTGGGAGGAAGAAGTCTGACCGTATGAGCCAGTAAATGAGAGAACTACGATAATATTTCCTCGAAAAAGCCAACAAATTCTATCATCACAGAGCTGTATATATAAGTATATATATTCTTTTGAGCTTTTGGCTTACAATATTTAGTTAGCAAACAATAAAGCATATAGATCAGGGGTTAGTGACGGGGTGTCATACAATTCGGCGTATGATATAAAAGCCTAGGAAAAAACCCCAGTAAAAAAAACCTTGGCTCCCCGCCTAAGTGTGAAAGTACAAAAATAAGTTTAGGGACTTCTTTCTTCAAGCAAGTTGCCCACATCGAATCTGGAAATAAAAAGACAAAAGCAGAAAAAAGAACTGAATAACAAAAACACGTATCATATTCGTTTGAAATTTATAACCCATTCCAAGAAAGAATCGGAAATATCATGAATAGCCCTAAAACCATCTAGAAATTTCTATATGGGACAACTATTGATGAGATGAGGTATTGTTTCTTCTGCTTCTCCACATTCACAACTTGCGCAAGGAACTGAGTTCCATCTAAATAGCAAGCTATCGGTACAACCATGACCTGTGCTCAAACGATTAAGAACTGTCCAAATTTTTCTTGGAAGATCAAAACCAGGAACTTTTTCAGAAAGATCAGAAACGAGGTACTTATTGAACATTTCGTAAGAGTTCCACTCAGTCTTCCATAATTCTTCATCACTTATGTTCATATTGAGGAACGTATTATGCCATAAAAGTTTACGTGATTTCAATCTGGTAATTCTATTTTGTGGAATATATATGAAATAATTGGGAATCAATTAGGAAAAAATGATATTTGTTCCAACAATTCAGAGCTGCAGTCTGTCTGCGAATATGGTGAGGGACAATGTTAGACAATTTTACTATTTTTTAAATGAAATAAGTGTTATATCACAACCTTACCCAACTATGGATGATGATTTCCCTTTGAATGGGTTCCATAGCATAATTCAAACATCAGAAGATCTGAAAAATCGTCACTTGGACCGCAAGACCCGATTCGAAGAATCCTCCTTGCAGATTGGCGACAAATTTTCTATATTGGATTTGAATATAGAGGGTATTTCTAAAGACAAGAGTAATTATATTTCTAAGTTAGCAAAAGACTAAGGTGCAGAGATTATTCTCCTTCAAGAGATACACAGAGCTGTAGGCGCTGCAGATAACTCAACGCCGATGGGACTTCATGAGAGTCATCTATTCAACCTCCAGAACACTACAGAAACAAAAACGGACAAATTGAAAGGAAAACCAGTACACGAAAGACATGTAGACATGAGTAACCATGGCGACAGTTTAGTTTTAAACGATTGGTGGATTTTCGGAAATATTTTTCCAGCAAAAAAAGTTTCGTCAATATCAAAGACCAAGTTAATCCAACGAAAACTATTTCGAATACATCGCAAAATAGGGACCATTTTCGGCTGTTTCGAAAATAGCAGATATTTTGGCAGAACGGTATCACGCTGTTCCAATAGGAGCAAGCACACAATCAATTGTACAACCTACAGAACATAATACCGAAATATTCAGCCTCAGTTTCACTGTGAAACTAAGCCACATTCTTATTTAAGCTAATATTCTCATCTGCGATGATAAAATCTGATGTTGTCATAACTCAAAAAGGAAAGATTTGAAGGCGTTAATTAAATAAGAGAATTAACAACTGCGGCTTATCCAAAAATATCACATCTCCATATGGATGATGGTTAGAAGACAGAAAGATTTAATGTTTTCTATTTATCTTGATGTGATAAAGTAGAACATTATCGATATTTTATGTTCTTAAAATAGATTCAGGCTTTAAGCAGTAACCTCCAAGATGCAATAATGGAGTGATACAAGAGTTGTATTGCTGTATAGGGGTTTCGGAACGAACGTGTGAATCAGTATTCTCTATCGATGTTCCAGGAAACCGTGAGGTCAGAAGATGGCAGGATCCTTTATCAAACTACTTGTACAGGAAGCATAACTTCGTTTTCTCATCGAAATTCCTAGTAACTATTCAACGAAATATACAAAACCCTCGCTTATATCTCTTGTGGCACATGTGGACCAAACCGATGAAATGTCGAAACAAATATCAATCATTCTACCCCCTAAATACCAAACACTCGTCCCACTTTCACCCCTACAGATTTCCGAGCATCCCATAGCGTATGTCATATTCGAACTTGATTTTCCAAATGCTTAGGAAATTACGAAAATTCGGCAACAATGCTAAAACTACCCTTATTCCGAAATTCGGCACGGCCGGTCTTGAACGAAGTGAATGTAAAACACAATGCACGTTTCGTACCTCGTAGGTAATTCTCTATCGCTTTTTCCTCTTGACGGTTCCTGATAGTCTTTTGTGTTTTCAGACATCTGTCCCTATGCGACAACGAAAACAAGAGAAGAAAGCGAGGGGGTGGGGGTTAGATCGACCTTGCCGTTGTGCTCCGGTCTGCCTAGCGCTAATGTGACAGTTGCTGATATTGTTATTGGTTATTGCTTTTCATTATTCCAGCTCTGGCCCACACGTCATATATCGTTTGTTAGAGATTTTTCATAAAGGGGAATTGTGGTATGACAATGTCCCCCAAACTGATTAAATATGGTTTAAATCGATGTTCTATGCGTTATATTATTTCGGTATTGCTTATTTTGTGTTTATTTAGGGTAAATATAGGGTGGGGATCAATCCGACTATTGCTATTTCTAATACAAGTGTGAAAGGCACGAACATTTATATCTACTCTGAAAATACGAAAAATCTACCTCATCTCTTTAGGAAGATAGAGAGTGTATAGTCGACAAGACGGACATACTCAAGTGTCACTCTGTATCCTTAATCAGTAAGTCAAACCCAATAAGTTGAGACATATCATTGACTCCTATCAAAATTCTAAATCAATAAATCTAAAAGATACTTAATAACTATAAGTACGTTTAGTTCATTATTCATCTACATCTTGTAGCGTAAGAATAAATAAATCTTGAAAGCTAGAGTATTAGACAAAGAAGCTTAATAATTACCTATGACGATAGTAACATTATCATGAGAATATTTAGAATAACACAAACGAATCACATAAATGAAAAGTACCTCGGTTTATAAGCTATCAATAGAATTTTTCAGTTGAAGAAAATAACGAATTAATATTTTATTTACATAAAGGAGACAATGAAAAAAATATCATTTGCACAATATTTAAGAACCAAATTTTGAAAAGTACAGTTGAAAGCCATCCAGAAAGAACTCACTACAGAATCACCAAACTAGTTCTGTTTTCGAAAAACATTTCAGAACCTACTCTTATTGGTGCTGTATATACAGGGTGAGTACATTCTCTTCCCATATCATTTTCCCAAATTTGACCCCCTTCAAAAGATAGGGTGTTGAAATTTCATTAAAAAAATTGCATTTTAACCTGTAATATTCAAACGACAATAACAATTGAAATGATCTCTTGTAGAAGGTTTTTGATAACACTCCTGCTTATTTTGGCTTCAATAGATTTATTCCATTTCTTGTGGGTTTCTCACTACATCTGTACAGATTGGTTACATTGCATGAATAACAAATATCGCTTGAACTAAAGGTTCAATGTTGCCATATTTTATGTCTTTATTAAATATTTCTTTAAGGTTGAGGAAATCTCTCCAGTAGTTCCACCACTAAACACTGTAGATGAAATTAACCACTGAACAATTTTTGTCTTACATTCACTACAAAATCTAAATTGCCATTTGATGTATTCAATATTAATGATGTCTAGCACCTTATTTAATATTTAATCCAGAGTAATATTGCATAATAAATAGAGACCTGTTAAATTGAAGACTTGTCTTTATGAAGAGCTGGTTCTTTATAGCTTCAGACTTTCAGGGTTCATCAAATTATATCTATTCTAACATAAGAATGCTTCAAATTAAGCTCATATGAGTTTTAAAAACTTCGAACCCAGTCTCCTAGATTTGTTTAGTACCTTTATAGAAGTTTTTTCACATCTTCATTTCATACACTCAATCTGGTTCACAAACTTAGGAGATAATAGAATTTGACTTAGTTTTAATATTTCTGAATGTTTGTTATGATGCATGGTTGATTAAAATTCAAACAATATTGAATCTGGAAGCTTTAAGCTCATAAACAAGAAAGATTAGAATAGAATGCATTTTCTGACCATAATGATTTCAAACTGAACTATCGAAATTATTCTTACAATATTTTCCACATTTTTTTAAAGAAAGCTACAAATAACTGTTGACAGTTTCAAATAGAATCAAAACAACAAGGATCCACAGAAAACTATTTTATCGGGAACTACCCACCACAGAGACGTTATAATATTTTGATGTGATAAGAATTCACTCTAGTTATTCTGAGGAAAATTATAACTAAAGATCAATAATGGTTACAGATATTATCTTTCATTTAAAAAAAACTTTACAATTATTGATTTTTTTTCTCTCCTGGGATTCGGTAATAAATTAATATTCTATGGTATGGTATTAAAATTTGACATAATCTATGAATAACCATTATTCAATATTTATGTTTTTGTTTACGTAATTAAAACAGATACTCTGATTATAAAAACCAAAAATTTACGCATGTTCAGTAATTAGTAATTATAGTCTAAACCGTATAGATTCATATTAATGATTAAACAAAAAATTTTTTATTAAAGAACACCTAGTTGATTTTTCAGAATCAAATTTGGGTGATCTAACTCAATTTCTTCAAGCAAGTATAATTGCACACCTAAATCTGGGAATACTTGTAATCTATCCAAGTAAATTGAGTTTTCACATTGGGCAAATACCCCTCTGTAGTCCAGTTTAGTTTGAAATAAAATTACCATCCACAGCATTCACTATTGAATCTGAGTTGTTTAAAAACATTATTTTCCCTCTGAGAAATGATTCACTCACTCATGTTTCATCAGATGATTATATCGATTTAATTCCTTTCAACTTCAAATATCTCTTAAATGGTGCCATTTAGGAAAAAAGATGAGGAATGATTTTATCTGCAGAAAAGACTAATGATTCTAGGAAGTACAAGATACGGTGTAATAATATAATAATAAAAGTCAATATGACTTCTGTCATATTGACTTTTTGAAAATTGATAATTTTCAAAAGGTTTCTTACTTTTCTCCTTGATAAAGATAGAAGATGTCTATCGAAACGTCGGAAATCATTACATCCACAATAGATGATGGTAATAGCCCAAACAATCATTCAAAACGAGCTCCATCATCAACAATATCTCGTCATCAAATACGGACCTATAGTTCAAGTTGTTTTTCATGCAAGCTAACTATTCTGTAGAGTAGTAGTGAGAAACCCACAAGAAATGGAATAAATCTATTGATGCCAAAATTTGCATGACTGTTATCGAAAACCTTCAACAAAAGGTCATTTTAATTGATATTGTCGTTTGAATATTACAGGTGAAAATGTGATTTTTTTATGAAATTTCAACAGCCTATATCTTTTGAAAGGGGCCAAATTTGGAAAAATGCTATAGGAAGAAAATGTTTCTTTTGACGTCAAGAATCCGTGGGTCAAATTAATGCAGTGGTCGAAGAGTCACCCTGTAAAAATAATTTTTTTTCACAGAAACGTTTTCCCTTGTATCTGAACTTGAATACTCTGTAGCCAAAAACAATATTTCTAAGCGGTTGATAGCGGTTCCAGAACATTTGAGGAACATAAAATACTAGTGGAAAAGCCCGTGACGCCACGGGCGCAAATAAGGAAGCGCGCGGTCGTTGTTAGCAAATGCCCCCCTATAAGCAGCCGTTCATGTCATTTTGTGTCTAGCTTTCATCGAGTGAAGACGTGTTTAAAAAATGCCCAAAAAACTACAAATACTGATCGCATTGCGTAATTATTGTTATGAACGCGGCGTCGGTTTCTTTCAGTTCGGGTTGTCCGGGTAGCGTTTCGAGAACCCACTGGTCTGCCTCGTCGTCGTGTCTCCATTGTAAATTAAAATTTAAAAATCCGTTTTCAATTTTTACCCAGAAATGGAGAATAACCATCCAAATTTGGGTTTTCAATATCTTTTTCAATTATAATTTTCTTAATAATAATTTTCTTGATCTTTCGACCGGGGAAAAATTTGGAAAAATGTTATAGGAGGAAAATGTTTCTTTTGACGTCAAGAATCTATGACTAAAATTAACGCAGTGGTTAGAAACTCAACTTGTGTATATATACATATAAATACCTATGTATTTTTTTGAACTTTTGGCTTACATTTATTTGCTTAGAAAACAATAGAGTATGTAGTGGTAAGAGGGGTGCCATACAATTCGGCGTATGACATGAAAGTCTAAGGAAAAACCCTGGCTCCCCGCATAAGTATTTTTGTGTGTACAAAAATCAGCTGAGAAATATTTGTGGGTTTTCTTTCTTCAAGAGTGATCTCCTATTAATAAACACATAGGCTTCTTCAAGTTTTCCATATCGAATCTGAAAATGAAAAGATAAAAGAAGAAAAACGAACTGAATACAAAAAATACGGATCAAATATGTTATGAATTAATAACTCATTCCAAGAAAGAATCGAAAACATTATGCATAGCTCAAAAATCGTCTTGAAATATATACTACATAAATAAGGGACAGTTATTGATGAGATGAGATATTGTTTCTTCTGCATATCGACAATCACAACTTGCGATTCGAACTGAGTTCAATCTGAATAGCATGCTATTGGTACGACCATGACCTGTTCTCAAACGATTAAGAACTGTCGAAATTTTTATTGGAAGATCAAAACCCAGAATTTTTTCAGAAGGATCAGAAATGAGATTTTTATTGAACATTTCATAAGAGTTCCATTCAATCTTCCATATTTCTTTATCGCTAATGTTCTTATTGAAGAACGTATCATACCAGAAAGGTTTACGTGACTTCAATCTGGAAATTTCATTTTGTTGAATATATGAAATAATTACAAATAAATTAAATAATGATATTTTCTCTGAGACTTCAGAGCTGCAGTCTGTCTGCAAATGTGGGGAGGGACAATGTTACGCAAAACTGGAGTAGATCTTAAGGTATCAGTAAATATTCACACCGGCGTATTCAATTGTGCATCGATTTTTTGTGGATGTGCAGTATTGAACCAAAAAGAACAGCAATACTCAGCTGCAGAAAATACTTACGGTAGAGATGCTGTGCGTAGAGTGGAAGCATCAGCACCCCAAGATGATCCAGATAATTTCTGAAGAATATCAAACCTAGTTTTCAGTTTCAGGCTCACATCATATAAATGAGACCTGTGATTGAGAGATGAATTTAATTTAACTCGTAAATAATAAAAATAATGTTCGATAGGAAAATCGTTGAAAGTTACAGCTGTTTTCCTATATTCCTCATGATTATTCAGATGGAAATAAGAAACCTCTGTTTTATTGGGGTTGGGACATAATTGCCACTCAACAAAATAATTCTTTAATTAATAACCCAAATCACATGATAGTATTTTCTCCTGAGTATGAAAATCCGAATGCTGGTATATATTCTTTTGAAAACCCTCTATATTCAGATCCAATACACAAAATTTGTCGCCAATCTGCAAGGAGGATTCTTCGAATCGGGTCTTGCGGTCCAAGTGATGATTTTTCAGATCTTCTGATGTTTGAAGTCTGCTATGGAACCCATTCAAAGGGAAATCATCATCCATAGTTGGGGAAGTTTGTGATATAATACTTATTTCATTTAAAAAATAGCAGAGGAAAAATTATCGATTGACTTTTATTATGACAAGTGTCATAATAAATGCTGGTAAGCAATAGCAATGTCATCCGCATAAACAAATTTCTGAGATGATGTCGTGGGTAAATCACTGAGATATAAATTGAAAAGTAAGGAGGCTAAAACTCAATATTTTGAAATTGCTACTCTTGTTGTCAAGAAAAACACGAAACCTGTAAGACATATAAGCAGTATATAGGACAGATCAGATGAAAAATTCACATAGCAATTACAAAGATGTTTATACTTAAGTTCTATTTTCTTCATTGTTCAAATCAAAAGATCGGCAAAATACCCACTGAATGAATAGAAACATTTCGATGTTATATTGACCTCCCTCTTGAACTGAACTATATTCAAAGACTCTATTCATGGTGGCAAATGATTTTACAGTTTTATGCTTTGATACAACGGAGAACATTTATGTGTTCTGTGTTTTGGCATGAGAAAATATCAGAGTTTCTTGTTTTTTACTCGTGAGAGCAATGAATAGACTTGCGATTTACTACATTTTCTCAAGCATAAATAAGACATCTCAAAATAAATATAGATGGTAGTGGCAAAATTTTGTTTGTTAGATATATGGGGCTGCAGGAGGAAGATCAAATTGAATATCAACCTTATAATTCTCGTGTGAGCAACAAACACTCTAGAAACAAAAGTGCTGTGTCCCCAGAGAAAGTTATTGTACATAAGATGACTATAAACCAGACTATACTATGTATCAATGAGGGAACTATGAGGCAGAATGGTTTTGAGTGTATTTAAAGCAAAGGAAAAGGAGTTAATTTCTTTGCAAACACCCATATTGTCAACATGGGATGACCAACCAAGATTTCTGTCAATATGTAGTTACGTCAAGAAATGTTGTGCAAACTATCTGAAAAGTTCAGAGTAATAGGATCCATCTCGAGGCTATTCAGACCATAATGTAAATATACAAGAAGACGCATCATGCTCCTTTTGAATAGATGCTACAAATTGTCTCCGAAAAACCCATGCAGTGCTCGGTAGGTACCAATAAGATGTCTTCAATTACTTCGATTTCCGAAAGCCTGCCCTTCAAAAATGGACACCACACAGGTCTAGCGTACTCCATTAGAGGACGGACATAGAGCTACAATAAAACTTAAGTTATTATAAGACATATAAATATATATATTCTTTTCAACTTTTGGCTTAATATATTATAAGACTTAGAAACTCCACATGCCAGCTCATGCTAACGTAATGATCCAACTTCATACTAAAGGTTTTTGAAATATTCGTGGCAATAATCTTCAATTTACCCCATTCATTCCTCTGATATCATGCAGAGCCAATCACAGGCGAGACTAAGCACTTACATTGACCATAGAGATCAAAGCTTCATCTCAGGGTATAAATGCATTTCATCTCCTCTCCTAATTTCGAAAAATTGATAGTTCTTGACAGCAACCATGAACATGACAAACCGTTCCTCGTTGGTCTATAGGTTTCTAGACCTTAGGTTAACAATTTCCTGGATCGATGCAAAGGAGATGTGGGCGTGGACAAAAAGCTAAGAATCTCAAGGACAACAGAAGGTACAGGTGTTTTCATACGAAGTGGAGTGAACGCAAACTCTTGTCATTAACTTTCTTCACAGTAACGACGCGCAACTGTCTATATGCTCTTATTTGAAATGGTTATTTCGTTCAGGACCCCTAGAGTCGAAGAAAAACCTCAATATTCCACTCGGTTAGACAAACAACAAACTCTGTAAAGTATTTCGTCATAATAGAACCGTAAAAGTGAGAAGAACCCGCATCGCTGCAGATTCCTACTTCAGTAAAAGGAATATAACTTGGTAACTGAAACGGACAAAGAGGAAACCCCTGAGCACGCCGATCTATAAACCCTGTCGGCAAACAACAAAGGGGATCCGGTCGAAAATGATTGTTTTCTGGAATTATCCGCAGCGCCGGCAACGATATTGAAAGAGTTTATGAAACGTCGTTTTCACCACCCACCCCTTCCCAAGAAATGGAGCTGGCAACTCATCGAGCGAATCCGTTCTGGCGCTTACCCTCAGAAGTCCTGCACCTTTCGGGTATTATTTGCAAATAGCGTTTTTGGAAGAGGCGAAAGTTTCCGGTACAGAGGTGTAGTTGGCGTGGAAGGAAGTAATTTTGTTTAGAGTTTGAAGGACCCCTCCTTCGATACTGCAGAGTCGATCGGTTATTCGATGCAACTTGGTCGAATGAAATTCAAAACGTTCGAAATGATCAGTTCCTTGAAGTTTACTTCAGGCGTAATGTTATACTGCAATTTATTTTTTATTTGGTCAAACCGTCATGGCCTTATTTGGATTGGTACCAATAATTATTCTGTTGGATGTATGCAATTGTGTATCAATTATTATGTGGTACACTATTGAAACAAACAGAGCTATAGTACTCAGCTGCAGTAAACGACTAAGGCTGGGAATGTTGTGTGTATACCATAGTGAAAGCATCAGCAGAATAATTTTTTTTTACCAGGTAGAAAGAACAAGAAACCGAATAACCGGTACATTACAAAACATTTTGGTGGAAAAGTGCGACATTAAAAACATCATGAAATTCCTCGACAGTGCGCAATTAATCAATATAATATAATTATGTCAGAATGTTAATATGTTATATGTATATGAATCACTCGTCGCTAATGACCCCTGTTGTTGAAGCGAAATTTCTAAATAAAAAAATTATACTTGTTCCAACAATTCACGGCTGCAGTATGTCTGCTATTATACATGGTAAGTCTTTGACCACTGCGTTAGGTTTTATCATAGGTTCTTAAAATCAAAAGAAACACTTTTTCCATTACGGTTTTTCCATATTCAGCTGAGTTCAGAAGTTATATGCATTTTAAGTTTCCACATTGGGTAACTACCCCTCTGTAGTCCAGTTTAGCTTGAATGAAAAATATCTTCCACAGCATCTACTATCTGAATTGTTTAAAAACATTATTTTCCCTCTAAAAAATGATTCACTCACTGATGTTTCATCCGATGAGGTCCATATCCAGAAGGAAAATACAAAATACTAATTTTCTGGTAAAAAAATTCAACACCATAAACATAGATTTTTGTTGTTCTACCATAATTTCTTTCTACTTCATTCCTTTCTAGAGAGGAATTCCAAAAAAAAAACCTCGGAATTATTGGATCTTATCATCATACATTTGTAATTTTCTTCATACGATTTCCAAATCATGAAAACCATCATTTCTATGAAAACTTCCAAGGCATGAGGTTGTCACATTGCTTTTTTTTCACTCAAAGCCAGAAAAAATCATCTATGATTTTCTAAACAGTGATATTTCTGAAGTTCCTTCTCCTTGACAGAGACTAGTGAACAGGTCTATGAGGTCTCTTGATATCATACTGTTAAAAAAGTGAAAATCTCTTTTGAAATCTTCAACAACAATGAATGATGTCACTACGAGTATCTATTTCAAAGTGATGTTACCTAAATCACCTAAATTTGATTCTGAAAAATCAACTAGGTGTTCTTTAATAAAAAATTTTTTGTTAAATCATTAATATGAATCTATTCTGTGTAGACTATAATTACTGATTACTGAACATGCGTAAATTTTTGGTTTTTATAATCAGAATATCTGTTTTAATTACGTAAACAAAAACATAAATATTGAATAATGGTTATTCATAGATTATGTCAAATTTTAATACCGTACCAGAGAATATCAATTTATTACCGAACCCCAGGAGAGAAAAAATTAATAACTGCAAAGTTTTTTGAAATGAAAGATAATATCTGTAACCAATATTGATCTTTAGTTATAATTTTCCTCAGAATAACTAGAGTGAATTATTATCACATTAAAATATTATAACGTCTCTGTGGTGGGTAGTTCCCAATAAAATAGTGTTCTGTGGTTCCTTGTTGTTTTGATTCTGTTTGAAACTGTCAACAGTTATTTGTAGCTTTCTTCAAAAAAAAAAAATGAGGAAAATATTTTAAGGATAATTTCGATAGTTTGAAATTATTCAATTCAGTATGAAATGATTATGGTCAGAAAATGCATTCTATTTTAATCTTTCTTGTTTATGAGCTTATAGCTTCCAGTTCCAATATTGATTGAATTTTAATTAACCATGCATCATAACAAACATTCAGAAATATTAAAACTAAGTCAAATTCTATTATCTCCTAAATTTGTGAACAAGGTTGAATCGGTGTATGAAATAAAGATAATAAAGGTATAAAACAAATCTAGGAGACTGGGTTCGAAGTTTTTAAAACTCATATGAGCTCAATTTGCAGCATTCCCATGTTAGAATAGATATAATTTGATGAACCCTGAAAGTCTGAAGCTATAAAGAACCAGCTCTTCATAAAGACAAGTCTTCAAATTAACAGGTCCTGACAGAAAATACATTACCTTTTTCAACGTTTATTACGAAAATATAAGAAAAGTACCTATGTGAGCAATGGAAATCTTTTTCTCTATTTATTATGGAATATTACTCTGGATTAAATATTAAACAAGGTGCTAGACATCATTTATAATGAATACAGCAAATGTCAATTTAGATTTTGTAGTGAATGTAAGACACTAATTGTTCAGTTGTTAATTTCTTCTATAGTGTTAAGCGGTGGAACCTTAGACTGAAGAGATTTCCCCAACCTTTTGTAGAAATATTTCATAATGACATAACATATGGAAACATTGAACAAATCTGATTATTGAATCATTTCAGCGCAGAGTAGGATCTGGAAAAAGCAGAAAATTTGGATAAAATTACAACGATTTAATTCATTTCAACTTCAAATATCTCAAGAATGGTGCAATTTAGGAGAAAAGATTATGAATGATTTTATCTGCAATAAAGACTAATGATTCCAGGAAGTACAAGATACGGACCTTTAGTTCAAGTGATGTTTGTTTTTCATGCAATTTAACCAATCTGTACAGAAGTAGTGAGAAACCCACAAGAAATGGAATAAATCTATTGATGCATTACTGCTATCAAAAACCTTCTACAAGAGATCATTTCAATTGATATTGTCGTTTGAATATTACAGATGAAAATGCAATTTTTTTATGAATATTCAACACCCTGTCAGGGCTATTCACTAACCTAAGTTGCTATGAATAGCCACCGAAAAATCGTGATTATCTTCAAGGTCAGTTGCTAAACGCGAAATCGGTATTCACTATTCCAGAAAGTGGTTATGGAGGTGGCTATCCGTAGTAGTTTACTGGCAACTGCTTTATAGGTGTTGCTATTTATAACCACTCTTGTTGGCTGTTTGTTTATTTTTTTCATTCATGTGAACAATTAAAAGTTTTAATCGAATCAGAATGTCATTTTTAGTGCGAATGAACTTTTTAATGAATCAGGAATAACAAAGGTATTAATATAGGGTATTGTAGGGTAAAGTCAAATTTCATAGTGCAGGAGAGCGAATACAACATCACGAAAGATGTTAAGATTGTAATGTTCCTTATACTGGCAATACTGGTGATGGATATGGTTTTCAAACTGTATAAGGCTCACAAGAAAAATATGGAGAGACGCATTAGAAGGAACCTCAACGTATCCTGGGTTCTGTTGCACAAGTATAGACAAGAGTGCTACATGACTACATGGTGTGAGTGAACTATTCAGGAACAACAATAAGGTTTTGTACTCAACATTCCCTATACCTTGTTAAAGAAATTAATTGCTGACTCTTATTTTACCTATGTTGAATATCCAATTAACAGTTCTATGTTTAAGGTCCGAGGATGGAAAAACCATCATAGATATTACAATTATTGCGTATTGGTTATAGTATAATATAGTAAGTAATATGCCCACCGATGTCACAGGCTCATGAACACTAAAAACAAAGAGCTGAATTTAAAGTTAGATCAGGTAACAGTTTCATTGAAAAATACTAGCAAAAGAATTTTGAAGAAAGAAGTCCCTAAAACAGAGGCAACAAGGGCAGATATTAGAGATAACCTGGTAAGTTCATTCAATGACTTAACTCAGATTTTGAGAGACACTTGGGATACTTTAGATAACGTCGATAAACAAATTTGCAAAACTTCTTTCCTTAATAGTAGAGATAAAGTAGTACGCTCATTTCAAGTACTGGGAGTCAAGATTAAAGTTCCAACTTCATGCCTAGAAAAAAGATTGATCCACTAGTTTTAGACGAGGACTCAGAAGTAAAAAACTCATTTGAAATTATGGCCACTGCAGAAAGTGAATTTTTCAATTTGGCAAGTAAATTACTTCCTAATCAATTCGACGGCAAAATTGAAAATTTACGTTCATTTCTGGATGCATTAGAGCTCTTGAAAAGCATCTGTACCAACGGTCAAGGTAATGCAGTTGCATTTATCAAAACACGGTTAACAGGAAAGCTCGCGATCTGATCACCGAGGAAAATGACATTGATGATATAATTTCAAAATTGAGGAACGGAATAAAGGGGAAAGCTCTCGTTTATTATCAGCCAGACTTTCGAGCTGTAGACAAAATCACAAAGACCCTGCTAGTTTTGCATCCGAAATAGAAGTTTTATCGGAAAACTACAAAAGGCGTATATAAGCGAGGAGTGCCCAGAGAAGTTGCAGAAAATTACTCTGTGGAAGCCACGGTACGCTCACTCATGCAAAATTCTAATAACGAACGAGCAAAATTAGTCGTTGAAGCTGGTTCATTTAAGTCGGTACAAGAAGTTTTATCGAAATTTGTGAGTGCTTGAACAATCAACCCCAAAACAATGTACTTTATTTCCGGGCAATATAGGCGTCCTAGGCGAGGTTTTTCAAATCGGCGTGATATTGGAAACAGGTATAATCAGAATTACCGTCAAAATAATAACAATCCCTCAGAACAAAATACCCGCAATCAAAATCGTCGTGGTCACTCGAGAGGGTACAGACGATATGGAAATGCTACTAGACAGGTAAGGTATCTCGAAAATATCGACGATAATAATTCGGAAAACCAATCGGTCCCCAACGGGTCCGATTGGGGGAAAATCAAAGCAACACAATGAATTAGATAATGTCTTTTCTATCAATTTGTCACTGTCAAATATAGTTATTCTTACGACTCAAATGACAGGAATGGAAAATATGTATTTTGTCGACACAGGTGCTGATATTTCAATTTTCAAAAAGGAAAAATACGGTCAGACATTTTCGTGGATAATTCAAAAGCGAGTAACCTTCGAGGAATTACGGATGAACTCACCAAATCATTGGGTGTTGTAGAAACTTACATTTCAGTCGAAGAATACGATCTAAAACATGCTTTTCACGTAGTCAACGACGATTTTCCGATACCAGGTGACGGAATTTTGGGTAGAGATTTTCTTGCAAAGTATAACGTTGCTATCGATTACGGCAATTGGACTATGAGAGTCAGGGTGGACGAATACCAAATAACTATTCCAATTTTGAATGGCCCCGCAGAAAATCAAGTTTTCATTCCAGCTCGATGCGAAGTTGTTAGAAACATTCGCTGTTTAGACAATATAACCGAGGATCAGTTAGTCATGAATAAGGAACTTGCACCCGGAATATTCGTAGGGAGAACCATAATAACACCATCTAATAAACTTGTTCGCATAGTAAATACAACATTAGAAGATGCCTGGTCGACACTTCCAAAATTCAGACAAGAAATTTGAATGAATTCTATATTTACAGTGTAGAAAAGGAAAACATTGATCGAATTCCACAGTTAATGAGTGAACTCAATTCAGATATACCGGACTATGTCAAAGAAGATGTACTATTACTTTGTTCGGAATTTTCGGATATTTTTGGTTTAAAAACGGATATACTAACAACAAATAATTTTTATTCTCAAAAGCTCAAAATGACAGACAATACACCAGTTTATATAAAAACTATAGGCTGCCCTATTCTCAAAAAAATGAAATCAATCGGCAGGTCCAAAACCTCTTAGATAACAGAATTATCGAACCGTCTTTTTCAGCTTACAACAGTCCGTTACTGCTTGTCGATAAAAAGTCAACTTCCGGTAAGAAATATCGGTTAGTGGTAGATTTTAGGGTGTAAATAAGAAGCTTGTTGCTTGGAAATTTCCTTTACCACGAATTTCGGATGTACTTGACAATCTTGGTCGCTCAAAGGTCTTTTCAGTCATCGATCTTTTGAGTAGTTTTCATCAAATTCCCTTAGATGAGGAATCGAGAGACATCACGTCATTCAGTGTTGATTCTCAATCATACCGATTTACAAGACTTCCTTTTGGTTTATCAGTCAGTCCAACTAGTTTTCAAAGAATGATGTCTATTGCCTTTTCCGGATTGAGCCCCGAAAAAGCATTTCTTTATATGGATGACTTGATAGTTATAGGATGCTCCGTTCAACATCATATGAGTAATTTGCGAAAAGTATTCGAAACGTGTAGGAAATTCAACCTAAAGCTGAACCCTGCAAAGTGTAATTTTTTCAAAAATGAGGTAACATTCTTAGGTCATAAAATAACAGATAAGGGAATTCTTCCGGACGAAGCAAAATTTGAAGTCATTAATAAATACCTATACCAAAAAGTAGTGAAGAGATCAAAAGATTCGTTGCTTTTTGTAATTACTACCGCAGATTTATTCCAAATTTTGCAGAAATATGTCATCCTCTGAATACGCTCACTAGAAAACGGACACAATTCCTTTGGACCGAGGAATGTCAAAATTCTTTCGAAAAATTAAAAAGCATTGATTTGTCCACAAATTCTGCAGTATCCGGATTTTCCAAACCATTCATACTAATTACAGATGCTTCCGAGACCGCGTGCGGAGCAGTGTTATGTCAAAATTTCGACGGTAATGAACTTCCAATAGCATACGCTTCGAAGACATTCAGTAAGGAGAAAAACACAAAACCCACAATCCTGAAGGAATTAACAGCAGTTCATTTTGGCATTAAGCATTTTAGATGTTATCTATACGGAGCTAAAAATTTTTAGTAAAAACTGATCATCGACCACTAGTTCACCTTTTCTCAATGAGAGATCCTTCTTCCAAATTGACGAGAATAAGATTAGACTTAGAAGAATATAATTTCGAAATTGAATATGTTAAAGGAGAAAACAACGTGATTGCAGATGCCCTGTCACGCATAACTATAGAGGATCTGAAAAAGCTAAACGCTGATAACTCACAAATACTAGCAGCAACTAGGTCAATGTCAAGGTCAAGTTATAATAAAAGTAAAACTGATTCTTCAACAATATCATCTAACATTACTACACCCGAGTGTCGTGTTCGGGAGGCGTTGAATAATTTCGATGTTTTGAAATTACCACAAGTACAATTCACAATCTCGCGAGATCATATTACAATAACAATCATTCATAAAAGAAAGAAGAGCGCTCTCACCTTGTTTTTAATCACTAACGGCAAAATTCCTGTGTTAGCACAAATTTTGTCTGAGCTGAATCGTTTCGCCAGTGAGAAAAAATTGGGTCAATTAAGAATGAATTTGAAGGATGCCTTATTTACACAGTGCACTGTAAATGAATTTAAGGAAGTAGGTCAAAATATTTTGAAAAATGTTGAAATTGTACTTTGTAGCCCGCGAAGAGTAATTAAGGATAAAGAAGAACGACATCAATTAATGACAAAATTTCATGACAATCCTGTCTACGGTGGTCATAGTGGACAGAAAAGACTGCTCAAAATTGAAATCTCACTATTTTTGGAAAGGCATGTCGCGTGACGTAGCTAAATACACAAGAGAGTGTCATAAGTGTCAAATCAATAAAAAGGTAAAGGTCATATAGAACCACTAGTCTTGACTCCCACACCGCAAAGAGCTTTTGACATTGTATCCATTGATACAATAGGTCCTTTTCAAAAAATCAAACATTGGAAATTCTTATGCAGTAACTATTCAATGCGAACTGACGAAATATGTAACCATCATACCAATTGTCAATAAAGAAGCCAAAACTGTGGCGAGGGCAATAGTAGATGACTTTGTTCTGATATACGGCCCCATGAAGGAGGTTAGAACTGACATGGGCACCGAATATAAGAACGAAGTATTCACAAATGTTATTAAATTGTTAAATTCGGGTCATAAAACCTCAACAGCTTACCACAGCCAAACTATAGGCGGTTGTGAAAGGAATCATCGTGTTCTAAATGAGTTTATACGGATGTATGTGAACAGAAACAGTTACAGACTGGGATATCTGGACCAGACATTTTGCATTCTGCTATAATACTACTCCAAGTACTTATCATAACTATACACCTTTTGAACTAGTCTTCGCAAGGAAAGCAAACCTAGATACTGAATTGTTCACAAAAGTTCGCATAGATCCAGTATACAATCTTGATGCCTTTGACCAGGAAACTCGTTACAGACTTCAGTTTGCCTTGAATAGAACTAAAAATTTCCTAGACAAAGTAAAGAAGGAGCGGAAATCAAAATTAGACCAAAAATCAAACAATTTAAGTTTGGTTCCCAGTGATCTCGTGCTGACGTCAAACGAAGATAGAAAAAATTGAATTCATGGTTTGACGGCCCTTCAAAGTAATTGAAACACAAGGTGTCAACTGCACAATTGAGGATGACAAGGGTAGGCATATTACCATGC
Source organism: Micraspis discolor (assembly GCA_030674115.1). NCBI lineage: Eukaryota > Metazoa > Arthropoda > Insecta > Coleoptera > Coccinellidae > Micraspis > Micraspis discolor. Next base: position 1,391,894 of record JARTUT010001311.1, on the reverse strand, counting down.
ATAAAATGGAGTGAAAAATATTTCCCTGCGCAGTAAAGAGGTATACCTATTGACTATTTTATTATGTCCCTGACGGTTGCAACCACCCTATTGATGAACTTTTGTGTTATTGATTAAATTACTACTTATCATGTTATTTTATTATTTAGGTATAATTGTAGGGTTATAACAATCTCTAGTTTTAGTTGAAGCGATACCTTATTGTAGTAGATAGTTAATAGTGATTCTAGATGTAGCAGAGTTGTAATATGTACCTAGTTATGTCTTTTGTTATGTCTTTATTCCTTAATTTGATTGCTTGTTTCACAATTCACATTCCTGGATGTCCTTACAATCGGCCGTTGTAACGGACATCTTCAGGAAGGAGTGTAAAGCCTGAACAACCTGTATATTAATTCCAAATTAAAGAGAACAATATTGTTTATTCATTCAGGCTTGGTATTAGTCAATACGCCAAGCTTGCAATATATTTTGTAGACACCAATCCGAGTTCAATGAATTCGGAATAGGAGAGAATCAATCGAATAAAGATATCCAAATGATCAAGTAGTTATTTATTCATTACACCACTACTGCAAAGGCTTAACGCTGCTTTCATATTATTCAACTCTTTTGTGAGTTGCATTCACAGTTTTCCTCCAACTTCTACTGATTCAGCTGGCGATAGTTTTACTTTCATCATCACTTTATGTTCGCTCAGGAAATTCATCATAAATTGATATCTTCATTGTATGCCTTTTTAAGCCTTTTATGTCTAAAATAAGATATGTTTAATTAAAAAAACTGAAAATTGTCTTTTATATAACCTCATCCTTCTTCCATAGTTATAGTACAGCGTCATCGGAAATAATTGAAATCTTTTCAATACTTTCTTTAACGGTCATTATTCGTGATTTTAAAGGTTATGTATCTGCTTATTCCACAGACAAATCCATATCATTTGTCTATGGTTGAATCGAGAAAACGGACATTTGAACTATTTTGCGGTGTTGCCATGACTCTCTGATAACAACAGTTGTTAATGGTTGGATAGAGAATATAAATAATGATTTTATCTGCAAAAAAGACTAATGATTCTAGGAAGTACAAGATGCGGACCTTTAGTTCAAGTGATATTTGTTTTTCATGCAATTTAACCAATCTGTACAATAGCAGTGAGAAACTCACAAGAAATGGAATAAATGAATCTATTCATGCCAAAATATGCATGACTGTTATCAGAAACCTTCTACAAGAGATCATTTCAATTGATATTGCCGTTTGAATATTACATGTGAAAATGCTAATAAATGATAATTCTTTTATAAATTTCAACACCCTATATTTTTTGAACGGGGCCAAATTTGGAAAAATGTTATAAGAATAAAATGTTTCTTCTGACGTCAAGAATCTATGATTAAAATTAACGCAGTGGTCGAAAACTCACCCTGTATGTGTCAAATTCATTTTCGACATAACACTGTCTCACTTTTCGTTTCGAATTATATTGCTAGAAATCATTAGCTATTCGCATTCATCACTAGTTGGTGATTTCTATAGACCTTGTACAAAATTTTGGTTCCCTTCGGTCAACCATCTCATAAGTTCTCCTAAGAGATCCACAAAATCTATAATGTACATCGAGGTAATTTCAGCATCCTACTATCTTACTGTAAGAAATGATGAGTTTACCATATTTGGAAATCTTAGAACCTAAAGACTGTTTTTATTGGCAGCCTAAATTGAGATTATCGATTGGTAGTTCTATGTTGACAATGACAGAACAAATTAACATAATGTAGGATTGATAGGTTCTTCAAAATATATTGATCCATCCACTTTATAAATTCCTCAACGGCAAACAATAAGCATAAGTACATAAATGCGGGAAACGAACGAATGAATGGCTTCCTCTCCAAACCACAGACACATACATAACTTGACTAATCAAAGACTTAACCTAGTGACAGTTCACAAAAGGCGATGTCGTCTTCTGCTTAAGTGGAAAATTCAAAAATTAAATATTATTCACAACGGTAGTGAGTTCATCATGCCGAGAAAAGAATTCGAAGATCACCACAACCTAAAAGTAGGTGTGCAGGTCGCCGAACCAACCAAATTCCCTCCGCGTCACACTCCAAAGTTCCTTCAACTCGAAACCCCGAAAAAAAATCATCACTCCTTTGTCACAATACCTCCAAATTTTAATCTCTCCTCGCAGCGATAAAACGTCTCCCGGAAGGACCACCTTCAGACGCGGCAGCGACCATCCATTTCCATAATCCGTCGTAAAAAAAACCCTTTCCTCAAGCCCTCTATTTACTCCCCTACGTCGATACACAGAGAGCCTCCTTCAGTTTATATAAAAACTATAGGCTGCCCTATTCTCAAAAAAATGAAATCAATCGGCAGGTCCAAAACCTCTTAGATAACAGAATTATCGAACCGTCTTTTTCAGCTTACAACAGTCCGTTACTGCTTGTCGATAAAGAAGTCAACTTCCGGTAAGAAATATCGGTTAGTGGTAGATTTTAGGGTGTAAATAAGAAGCTTGTTGCTTGAAATTTCCTTTACCACGAATTTCGGATGTACTTGACAATCTTGGTCGCTCAAAGGTCTTTTCAGTCATCGATCTTTTGAGTAGTTTTCATCAAATTCCTTAGATGAGGAATCGAGAGACATCACGTCATTCAGTGTTGATTCTCAATCATACCGATTTACAAGACTTCCTTTGGTTTATCAGTCAGTCCAACTAGTTTTCAAAGAATGATGTCTATTGCCTTTTCCGGATTGAGCCCCGAAAAAGCATTTCTTTATATGGATGACTTGATAGTTATAGGATGCTCCGTTCAACATCATATGAGTAATTTGCGAAAAGTATTCGAAACGTGTAGGAAATTCAACCTAAAGCTGAACCCTGCAAAGTGTAATTTTTTCAAAAATGAGGTAACATTCTTAGGTCATAAAATAACAGATAAGGGAATTCTTCCGGACGAAGCAAAAATTTGAAGTCATTAATAAATACCCTATACCAAAAAGTAGTGAAGAGATCAAAAGATTCGTTGCTTTTTGTAATTACTACCGCAGATTTATTCCAAATTTTGCAGAAATATGTCATCCTCTGAATACGCTCACTAGAAAACGGACACAATTCCTTTGGACCGAGGAATGTCAAAATTCTTTCGAAAAATTAAAAAGCATTGATTTGTCCACAAATTCTGCAGTATCCGGATTTTTCCAAACCATTCATACTAATTACAGATGCTTCCGAGACCGCGTGCGGAGCAGTGTTATGTCAAAATTTCGACGGTAATGAACTTCCAATAGCATACGCTTCGAAGACATTCAGTAAGGAGAAAAACACAAACCCACAATCCTGAAGGAATTAACAGCAGTTCATTTTGGCATTAAGCATTTTAGATGTTATCTATACGGAGCTAAAAATTTTTAGTAAAAACTGATCATCGACCACTAGTTCACCTTTTCTCAATGAGAGATCCTTCTTCCAAATTGACGAGAATAAGATTAGACTTAGAAGAATATAATTTCGAAATTGAATATGTTAAAGGAGAAAACAACGTGATTGCAGATGCCCTGTCACGCATAACTATAGAGGATCTGAAAAAGCTAAACGCTGATAACTCACAAAATACTAGCAGCAACTAGGTCAATGTCAAGGTCAAGTTATAATAAAAGTAAAACTGATTCTTCAACAATATCATCTAACATTACTACACCCGAGTGTCGTGTTCGGGAGGCGTTGAATAATTTGATGTTTTGAAATTACCACAAGTACAATTCACAATCTCGCGAGATCATATTACAATAACAATCATTCATAAAAGAAAGAAGAGCGCTCTCACCTTGTTTTTAATCACTAACGGCAAAATTCCTGTGTTAGCACAAATTTTGTCTGAGCTGAATCGTTTCGCCAGTGAGAAAAAAATTGGGTCAATTAAGAATGAATTTGAAGGATGCCTTATTTACACAGTGCACTGTAAATGAATTTAAGGAAGTAGGTCAAAATATTTTGAAAAATGTTGAAATTGTACTTTGTAGCCCGCGAAGAGTAATTAAGGATAAAGAAGAACGACATCAATTAATGACAAAATTTCATGACAATCCTGTCTACGGTGGTCATAGTGGACAGAAAAGACTGCTCAAAAATTGAAATCTCACTATTTTTGGAAAGGCATGTCGCGTGACGTAGCTAAATACACAAGAGAGTGTCATAAGTGTCAAATCAATAAAAAGGTAAAGGTCATATAGAACCACTAGTCTTGACTCCCACACCGCAAAGAGCTTTGACATTGTATCCATTGATACAATAGGTCCTTTTCAAAATCAAACATTGGAAATTCTTATGCAGTAACTATTCAATGCGAACTGACGAAATATGTAACCATCATACCAATTGTCAATAAAGAAGCCAAAACTGTGGCGAGGGCAATAGTAGATGACTTTGTTCTGATATACGGCCCCATGAAGGAGGTTAGAACTGACATGGGCACCGAATATAAGAACAAAGTATTCACAAATGTTATTAAATTGTTAAATTCTGGTCATAAAACCTCAACAGCTTACCACAGCCAAACTATAGGCGGTTGTGAAAGGAATCATCGTGTTCTAAATGAGTTTATACGGATGTATGTGAACGAAACAGTTACAGACTGGGATATCTGGACCAGACATTTTGCATTCTGCTATAATACTACTCCAAGTACTTATCATAACTATACACCTTTTTGAACTAGTCTTCGCAAGGAAAGCAAACCTAGATACTGAATTGTTCACAAAAGTTCGCATAGATCCAGTATACAATCTTGATGCCTTTGACCAGGAAACTCGTTACAGGCACCACTGCTGCAAAAGCTGCTTTCATATTATTCAACTCTTTTGTGAGTTGCATTCACAGTTTTCCTCCAACTTTTACTGATTCAGCTGGCGATAGTTTTACTTTCATCATCACTTTATGTTCGCTCAGGAAATTCATCATAAATTGATATCTTCATTGTATGCCTTTTTAAGCCTTTTATGTCTAAAATAAGACATGTTTAATTAAAAAAACCGAAAATTGTCTTTTATATAACCTCATCCTTCTTCCATAGTTATAGTACAGCTTCATCGAAAATAATTGAAATCTTTTCAATACTTTCTTTAACGGTCATTTTTCGTGATTTTAAAGGTTATGTATTTGCTTATTCCACAGACAAATCCATATCATTTGTCTATGGTTGAATCGAGAAAACGGACATTTGAACTATTTTGCAGTGTTGCCATGACTCTCTGATAACAACAGTTGTTAATGGTTGGATAGAGAATATAAATAATGATTTTATCTGCAAAAAAGACTAATGATTCTAGGAAGTACAAGATGCGGACCTTTAGTTCAAGTGATATTTGTTTCTCATGCAATTTAACCAATCTGTAGAGTAGTAGTGAGAAACTCACAAGAAATGGAATAAATGAATCTAAACATGCCAAAATATGCATGACTGTTATCAGCAACCTTCTACAAGAGATCATTTCAATTGATATTGTCGTTTGAATATTACATGTGAAAATGCAATTTGTTATAAAATTTCAACAACCTATATTTTTTGAACGGGGCCAAATTCGGAAAAATATTATAGGAGTAAAATGTTTTCATTTGATGTCAAAAATCTAAAGTTAAAATTAACGCAGTGGTCGTAAACTCACCCTGTACCTATGTATCAAATTCATTTTTGACATAACATTTTCTCACTTTTCGTTTCGAATTATATTGCTAGAAATCATTAGCTATTCGCATTTATCACTAGTTGGTGATTTCTATAGTCCTTGTACAAATTTTTGGTTCCTTCGGTTAACCATCTCATAAGTTCTCCTAAGAGATCCACAAAACCTATAATGTACATCGAGCTAATTGACATCTAGGCTCAATATTTCAGCATCGTACTGTCTTACTGTAAGAAACTATGAGTTTACCATATTTGGAAATCTTAGAACCTAAAAACTGTTTTTATTGACAGCCTACATTGAGATTATCGATTGGTAGTTCTATTTTGACAATGACAGAACAAATTAACATAATGTAGGATTGATTGGTTCTTCAAAATATATTGATCCATCCACTTTATAAATTCCTCAACGGCTAACAATAAACACAACGAATGAATGAATGGCTTCCTCTCCAAACCACAGACACATACATAACTTGACATCTGACAACTAATCATAGGTTTAACCTAGTGACAGTTCACAAAAGGCGTTGTCTTCTTCTGCTTAAAGCCGAAAATTCAAAAATCAAATATTATTCACAACGGTAGTGAGTTCATCATGCCGAGAAAAGAATTCAAAGATCACCACAACCTAAAAGTAGGTGTGCAGGTCGCCGAACCAACCAAATTCCCTCCGCGTCACACTCCAAAGTTCCTTCAACTCGAAACCCCGAAAAAAAATCATCACTCCTTTGTCACAATACCTCCAAATTTTAATCTCTCCTCGCAGCGATAAAACGTCTCCCGGAAGGACCACCTTCAGACGCGGCAGCGACCATCCATTTCCATAATCCGTCGTAAAAAAAAACCCTTTCCCCTCCCAAGCCCTCTATTTACTCCCCAACGTCGATACACAGAGAGCCTCCTTTGATCCAACCACGTCGTCGCAGGAACTGCGAAGATCGCGAGATATACGACGGCATTTTTTGTTTCAATTAAAAATATCCACGTGAAAGAGTGTCGCCAAAAGCTGCTAGAACAAAGGGCCTCGCTAGAGGAACTGGAGACATTTTATCAGGATCCTCGTACCACGAGAGAAGAGAAAAAGAGAAAAAATGTAGGGCTAGCATAATGCATAATTACAGCCGAGATGGAGTGAGAAAGGGAGAAGGTGCATGAGAGAGATGAAGGGAGACTGACTTGCATTCGCGAAGCCTCTTCAGAGTGCACTCCGTCGAAAGAGGCCGTTGGGCCGATGTCCTCTGGAGTGGTGTAAATGCCTCATTAGCAGTATGGTAGCGAGCCGGGTTGGTAGAGGGTTCCCGGGGCTATAGGAATTTTCGGTATCGAAGATTTTTTTTTGGAGTTTCGAGAGGATATCGGCGAATGGATGGGGGAGGAAACCAGAGAAAGGGTTGAGGGTGGTGGTTTACAGGCATCCGTTTGACGTGTTCGGATAAAATTCGGCCTATTGGTTGTTTAGTCATGAATATACTCTTTTTGATTGCCTAAACTTCACAAATCTGGCTGAAGAAAGCGTCTGGTATATATGAAGAAATGTTTTCACTGTGTGGAAGCAAAGTAACAGGGAACAACATAGAATGGAATACATATACCCAGAAAAACTATGGAATTCATTGTACGGACAATCATTCTAGGTATTGAAATTGACGAAAAAACAACTTATCGCAAGCTTAATCAATAGTTCGCACTGATTGTCTTCAGATTTATCTGCACTGATCTGGTGAAGAACCTCCTAAAATTTTTCATCTCCTTCATCCTCTTAGGTTTTACCTGAAAACGCTATGCATTGAATTTTTGGAAGATAACCAGGTCTTCTTGTGGCACCAGGTTGGAATTATTTGATGAACATCGCTATTCCTCTCATCACATCACACAAGCAAGTACTTTGAGGCTTCAGAGCTAAGTTTGGCTTCCATCTGCATGAAGCCTTGTCTCTATAAAAATCTTCATTAGAGCAATTTAATGAAATTGATGCCCTATGGTCTGTCTAGCTATAAAATGATGAAATAGACTGGGACTATTACTGAAGAACTGTATCATCTTCAGTTTAATATTTAATGTATTATTCATAAAATTCTTTTTTTTTTGTATATTTCGAGTCCTAAGTTCTGTTATTGATTATATCTGAATATAAACTAGCATAATTGTTTCTATTTTGCCACTTGTTATTTCGATACTTAGGGTAAACTTTGAATACTGTTTATAGGTTCAACCTATAACAGCTATACCAACCCGAAAGTGGGTATACACTACAATTGATAAACAAAATATAATTTTGTAATTATGTCAATATACAGGGTGAGTCTTTGACCACTGCGTTAATTTTAACCATAGATTCTTTACGTCAAAAGAAACACTTTCTTCCTATAACATTTTTCCAAATTTGGCCCCGTTCAAAAGATATAGGGTGTTGAAATTTCATAAAAAAATTGCATTTTCACCTGTAATATTCAAACGACAATATCAATTGAAATGATCTCTTGTAGAAGGTTTTTGATAACAGTCATGCATATTTTGGCATCGTTAGATTCATTCCATTTCTTGTGGGTTTCTCATTACTACTCTACAGATTGGTTAAATTGTATGAAAAACAAATATCGTTGAACTAAAGGTCCGTATCTTGTACTTCCTGGAATCATTAGTCTTTTTTGCAGATAAAATCATTCTCCATCTTTCCTCCTAAATTGCACCATTCTAGAGATATTTGAAGTTGAATGGAATTAAATCGATATAATTTTGTCCAAATTTTCTGATTTTCCCAAATCCAACTCTGTGCTGAAATGATTCAATGTTGCCATATTTTATGTCTATATTAAATATTTCTTCCAAAGGTTGGGGAAATCTCTCCAGTCTATGGTTCCACCACTAAAAACTAATAGATGAAATTAACCACTGAACAATTTTTGTCTTACATTCACTACAAAATCTGAATTGCCATTTGCTGTATTCATTATTAATGATATCTAGCACCTTGTTTAATATTTAATCCAGAGTAATATTCCATAAGAAATAGAGAAAAAGATTTCCTTCACTAACATAGGTACTTCGGTATATTCTCATGACCTATGAAATAGGTAATGTATTTTCTGTCAGGACCTGTTGAATTGAAGACTTGTCTTTATGAAGAGCTGGTTCTTTATAGCTTCAGACTTTCAGGGTCCATCAAATTATATCTATTCTAACATAGGAATGCTTCAAATTAAGATCATATGAGTTTTAAAATCTTTGAATCCAGTCTCCTTGATTTATTTCGTAGGTTTATAGTTTTTTCACATATTTATTTCATACACTGATTCAACCTGGTACCTACACGAACTTAGGAGATAATAGAATTTGACTTAGTTTTAGTATTTCTGAATGTTTGTTATGATGCATGGTTAATTAAAATTCAATCAATATTGAAACTGGAAGCTATAGGTTCATAAACAAGAAATATTAGAATAGAAATGTATTTTCTGACCATAATCATTTCATACTGAATTGAATAATTTCAAACTATCGAAATTATTATTATTATTTTATTATAATAATATTTTCCACATTTTTTAAATAACTGTTGACAGTTTCAAACAGAATCAAAACAACAAGGAACCACAGAACACTATTTTATTGGGAACAACCCACCACAGAGACGTTATTATAACATTTCAATGTGGTAATAATTCACTCTAGTTATTCTGAGAAAAATTATAACTGAAGATCGATAATGATTACAGATATAATCTTTCATTAAAAAAACTTTGCAATTATTAATTTTTTTTTCTCTCCTGGGGTTCGGTAATAAATTAATATTCTATGGTAAGGTATTAAAATTTGACATAATCTATGAATAACCATTATTCAATATTTCTGTTTTTGTTTACGTAATTAAAACAGATATTCTGATTATAAAAACCAAAAATTTGATCAGTAATTAATTATAGTCTAAACAGAATAGATTCTTACTAACGAAAAAACACGTAGTTGGTTTTTCAGAATCAAATGTAGGTGATCAAACCTAATTCCTTCAAGCAAATATAATTGCACACCTAAATCTGAGAATACTTGTAATCTATTCAAGTAATTTGTTATTGGGATTCAGTAGAGAAAATAATCATCAAGCAAAGTAACATCACTGTAAAATAATTATTCGTAGTGACATTATTCATTGTTGTTGAAGATTTCGAATTAACAGTCTCATAGTCCTGTTCACTGGTCTCTGTCAAGGAGAAGAAACTTAAATAATATCAGTGTTTGGAAAATCATAGATGATATTTTCTGGCTTTGAGTGAAAAAAAAAGCAATGTGACAACCTCTTGCCTTGGAAGTTTTCATAGAAATGATGGTTTTCATGATTTGGAAATCTTAAGAAGAAAATTACAAATGTATGATGATAACATCCAATAATTCTGAGGTTTTTTGGGAATTTCTCACAGGGAAGGGATGGTTTATAATCTTGAAGTAGAAAGAAATTATAGTAAACAGCAAAAATATGTTTATGGTGTTGAATTTTTTTTACCAGAAAATTAGTATTTTGTATCTTCCTTCTGAATATGGACCTAATCGGATGAAACATAAGTGAGTGAATCATTTCTTATAGGGAAAATAATGTTTTTAAACAATTCAGATTCAATAGTGGATGCTGTGGAAAGTATTTTTCATTCAAACTATACTGGACTACAGAGGGGTATTTGCCCAATGTGAAAACTTAAAATGCTTATAACTTTTCAACGCAGCTGAATATAGAAAAACCGTAATGGAAAAAGTGTTTCTTTTGATCTCAAGAACCTATGGTTAAAATTAACGCAGTGGTCAAAGACTCACCCTGTATATCTTATACATGGTGTTTGTAAAGTAGGGAAATATTACATTTTTAGCTAAACAGACCATTTAAAGAAATAATATTAAAACACGTCGATTTTTTGTTTTAGTTTACTCTATTCTTAAATAATGATCTAATATGCAGGGTGAATTACTTTCGAGTAATTACGTGACCATCATTTTTTTTAAATGGAACGCCCCCATTTTGTCTCCATTGTTTATTCCAATTGGTACAGAGTGGACAATAGAAATATGTGTTTTCATCGAAAATAAAACACTTTGGAACCTTTAACAGGAACAGGATTTTATGGACTATAATATAGCAAAAGCTGAATTTTTTGTGTAATCTCGAAAGGAATCCAGTGGTGGCTTAGCCCAATTTAAAACCTTAAACCGCTCCTAACTTTGCAACGGGGCAGAATTGGAAAATGTGGAAGAGAAAAAAAGTGTTACTTTTTTAATTAAGAGTCTGTAGGTAAAATTAACGCAGTGGTCAATGACTCGCCCGGTATATCTATATTACCTCTCCGTTATTACCGATTTTTTTGTCGATAATTTCTTAAATTAAATAATATGATATGAATATTAAGTTTTATTTCAAAGAATATTTCTGTAGAAAATCATACTTCCCTGGTTGTCTTGGTAACCGATTTTGTTTGACCGTCGAGGCCATTTTGTATTGGATAGGCCCGTTGTTTTCAAGGTTCGAGTTCCACTTCACTTGTCTCATGGTTTTCGAGTGACTCTGACCAATCTTGCATGAAATTAGGCAGGGAATTACACCACGAATATGTTCTTCGGCGCGATTTTTTTGGTCGACATTCAGAATGTGGTCCAGACCCGGTCGTGGTGCGTCTTCTTACGGAACTTTGTAGCTTGTGCCCACGTAACGAATCATGGGAATGTACCGGGGTCATGCAGAAATAAAGTATTGAGTTGTAGCAGAAGGGAATTCAGACGACAATATCAATTAAAATGATCTCTGGTAGAAGGTTTTTGATAACAAACGTGCATATTTTGGCATCAATAGATCTATTCCATATTCCACGATTTTCCCAATATATCTCTACAGATTAGTTGAATTGCACGAAAAACAAATATCACTTGAACTAAAGATCCGTATCTCGTACTTCCTGGAATCATAAGTCTTTTTTGCCGATAAAACCATTTTTCAACTCTTTTCCTAAATTGCACCATATTTGAGATATTTGAAGTTGAAAGGAATTAAATATGTATAATTTTGTCCAAATTTTCTGATTTTCTCTAATCTAACTCTATCCTGAAATGATTCAATAATCAGATGTGTTCAATGTAGCCATATTTTATGTCTTTTTTTATAAAGTATTTCTACAAAAGTTTGTGAAAATCTCAGTAGTCTATGATTCCACCACTAAACACTATAAATGAAATTAATCACACAATTTTTGTTTTACATTCACCACAAAATCTATATTGCCATTTGCTGTATTCATTATTGATGATGTCTAGCACCTTGTTTGAAATTAAACCCAGAGTAATATCCCATAATAAATAGAGAAAAAGATTTCCATCACACACATAGGAATGTTTTCATGATGACCGTTGAAATAGGTTATGTATTTTCTGTCAAGACCTGTTAAATTGAAGACTTGTCTTTATGAAGAGCTGTTTCTTTGTAGCTTCAGACTTTCAGGGTTCATCAAATTACATCTATTCCAACATGAGAATGCTTCAAATTAAGCTCATATGAGTTTCAAAAACTTTGAACCCAGTCTCCTAGATTTGTTTGGTCAGTATATAGAAGTTTTTTCACATCTTTATTTCATACACCGACTCAACCTGGTTCACGAACTTAGGAGATAGAAGAATTTGACTTAGTTTTAATATTTCTGAATATTTGTTATGACGCATGTATAATTAAAATTCCATCAATATTGAAACTGGAAGCTATAGGCTCATAAACAAGAAAGATCAAAATGCATTTTCTGACCATAATCATTTTATACTAAATTGAATAATTTCGAATTAACGAAATTATCCTTGTAATGTTTTCCACATTTTTTTAAAAGAAAGATTCAAATAACTGTTGAAAGTTTCAAACAGAATCAAAACAACAAGGAACCACAGAACACTATTTTATTAGGAACTACCCACCACAGAGACGTTATAATAACATTTCAATGTGGTAATAAGTTACTCTAGTTATGCTAGGAATAATTATAACTGAATATACATAATGGTTACAGATATTATATTATTAATTCTTTCTCTCCTAGGGTTCGATAATAAATTAATATTCTATGGTAAAGTATTAAAATTTGACATTATCTATGAACAACCATTATTCTATATTTATGTTTTTGTTCACATAATTAAAGCAAATACTCTGATTACAAAAACCAAACATTTAGGCATGTTCACGGCATGTTCCATAATTAATTATAATCTAAACAGAATAGATTCATATTAATGATCTAACATAATTAGTATTTGGAAAATCATAGATGATTTTTTCTGGCTTTGATTGAAAAAGAAATGTGACAACTTCATGCCTTGGAAGTTTTCATAGAAATGACGGTTTTCATGATTTGGAAATCTTTAAAAGAAAATTACAATTGTCTGATGATAAGATCTAATAATTCTGAGGTTTTTTTTGGCATTTCTCACTAGAAAGGGATGGTTTATAAACTTATAGTAGAAAGAATTTATGGTAGAACAACAAAAGTCTATGTTTATGGTGTTGAATTTTTTTTACCAGAAAATTGGTATTTTGTATCTTCCTCTGAATATGGACCTCATCTGATGAAACATGAGTGAGTGAATCAATTTTAGAGGGAAAATAATGTTTTTAAATAAATCAGATTCAATAGTGGATGCTGTGGAAGATGATTTTCATTCAAACTAAACTGGACTACAGAGGGGTATTTGCCCAATATGAATACTCAAAATGCTTATAACTTTTTAACGCAGCTGAATATGGAAAAACGGTATGGGAAAAAAGTGTTTTTTTTTTATCTCAAGAACCTATGGTTAATATTAACGCAGTGGTCAAAGACTCACCCTGTATATGTATGTATTGTATTGTTACTGTTGTTATTTGTTATTTTCAGCTTTTTCTGTTTTTGTTTTATATTTTAGTTTTATCATCTTTTTCATGACCTCCTTGGGATTCTTAAAAAAAAGTTTTTGTTACGTTAATATTATCAGCTTTGTGTATATGCAGTGTATTGTTGTATTTGTTACCTATTTCCTTTCAAATTTTTTTTTCACATTTCAGTTTTATATGTATATTGTTTGTTAGCTTTTTATAATGTTCAAAATGCAAATATAATACATTTCATCTTATAATTTTTGTCTGATTGTGACAAGTTTACATTAAAATTGAAAATATTGGTGGGAGGCCCATTTGAAATTTTGACGCCCATTAGTTCAAAATAATGCCACCGGAAGGCGATGATCTTTCGAAAATATCTTCTTCAATGTCTTCGAACCAAACATTGAAGGGGAGGTTTCCCATTTATAGGTTGTCTATGCTTCCCGTACGTGGTCATCACCTTGTCGTGGTGTACGGGCTTAAGTAGCTGCAATAAGCGACGAACCAAGAATGACCATACCCCATAATCCCTTCCCATCCAGGGCTCTGTCTAGGTGAGGCATAGGTCCGTGTATACCTTGGCCACCATCCTAGGATCGCCACCTAGAGACACTGGAGACAGAGCCAGCAAGCAAAGTTGTCGAACGACTAGCTAGAGGAAGTGGTACGATATGGCTGCTGGCTTAATCCGATTACTAGGCGAGAGGATGAGCCCCGTCTCTCCCCTAGTTCTTAACGGGCCTGGCATAGATCTGGGGAGTACAGTCGTAGGGCTATCACAACCTCGGAGCCAAGTCCTCGAATATCAACAGGGCCATACAACCATACACCTGGAGTGACGAATGCCCGAAGGGTGTATGGGGTCAGGACCTTCCGAGGATCTATACCTGGGCTCTCCTAGTTCCGTAACCAGAGCCAGGTGAACACGGAACGGCCGAACAGAGTTAGTTGACCCTTCACGAGTTCTTCGTGAAGACAACGGAACCGTTCCGGCACGCAATACAAGCTCTTCCTCACATCCCCAAATTCCCAGTGAGTGTTTGAGTGAGTGCGTAGGTGGCACATATACTGTGTACATGAATGTTCCGCCCCTAATGCAACTTGCCAGTATGAGTCGGTGTCCTTGGGACTCTAACTGGAGAGGGTTGTGGTAGGAATTAGGAAGGGGGTTTTAGTGGGTGCAAGTCCCATACGAACCTGTCAGACACTAATCCCAAGTGGCTGCAGGGAAGGCATGAGGAGTTCCCCTGCCTACTAAGGCGAAAAAAAAAAAAGGTTGTCTATGCTAGAGTATTATCTAAAGAACAACATTAAAGTGACAGCGTACTTTGAAGGTAGCAAAACGCATTCGGACAAGAGCATGGTATATGTATATCTTGAAAAATTTTGATTGGCATGCCAGATGATAATATAGCAAAAGGATAAAGCGTATAAGATCTACACTCTAATACAGTGTGTGAGTTATACAATATAATATATTGTATAAGATCTAATCCTTACAAATAAAAATAGGTGTAAGTGGCGGGTTGAAGAATCCACGGAATAAAAACGAAAAACAAGATCCCATAGTTTTGAAATTTAGAATAAATTTATGTGAATAATTTATCTTTTTGTACGCCAGAAAAATAATTATTCTGCCGGCCAATTTTATAATATTCTCGACAGAATCAATTGAACTGTAGTATAAGCAGCCTGTATATTTGCATGTGCGCCCTTTAGGATCAGGGTTACATCCGCTGGCACGTGCCGGCGAACAAGGATCGATAATCATTTTATTTAATTGTATACAATGTCAACCTTGTTTTATCAATACATTACGTGTTGAATAATAGACAGACAATATAAACAATATAGTATAAATAGTTATGATATTGTCTGGGAATTAGGAACTCGACATTCATTCAAGACACAGACAATGTTCTTTGATCATTTCATTCATGTGTACCTCGTTGAAGTGTAATGAATATCTCCTGTAAAATAAACACCCTTCCGTGAGAGTGCTGAGTGTTATTCACCATCCCTCAATCGTGTAAACGATTGGCCGAACCGAGTACCCCCAGCCAGGTACGCTACACTCCATTTCTTGTTGGTTTCTCACTACTACTGTACAGATTGGTTAAATTGTATGAAAAACAAATATCATTTAAATTAAAGGTATCTTGTATTTCCTAGACTCATTAGTCTTTATTGCACATAAAATCATTCTTCTTCTTTTTTCCTAAATTGCATCGTTTTTGAGATATTTGAAGTTGAAAGGAATCAAATCGATATAATCATCTGATGAAACAAGAGTAAGTGAATCATTTCTTAGAGAGGAAATAATGTTTTCAAACAATTCAGATTCAATAGTAGATGCTGGTCAAGGTAATTTTCATTCAAACTAAACTGGACTATAGAGGGGTATTAACCAATGAGAAAACTTGAAATACTCATAACTTTTTAACGCAGCTGAATATGGAAAAACGTTATGGGAAAAAAGTGTTTATTTTGATCTCAAGAACCTATGATTAAAATTAACGCAGTGTTCAAAGACTCACCCTGTATATTCATAAGCACTTGGAACTGGAGTTGAAAGTAGTTAATTCAATTCAATTCTAACATTCCAACATTTTAGTTATTTTTTGTGTATGTGCACTATTAAACCAAACAGAGCAATAATACTCAGCTGCAGAAAAGACTAGGACTAGAGATGCTGTGCGAAGAGTGGAAGCATCAGCACCCCAAGATGATCCAGCTAATTTCTGAACAATATTATTCCTAGTTTTCAGTTTTAGGCTCAGATCATTTAAATGAGCCTTGTAATTGAGGGATGTATCTAATTTAACTCCTAAGTATTTTGGATAGAAATTATGTTCGATAGGAGAATCATTGAAAGTTACAGCTAATTTCCTATATTTTTCATGATTATTCAGATGGAAACAAGATGCCTCTGTTTTGTTGGGATTTGACAAAATCGCTTCCCAATAAAATAATTCTTTGAAATATCCAAATCAGATGACAGTTATATGCAAAAAACAAACGGTGCAATTTAGTACACCTGAACAGTGAAAATAGGTCACTTCAAATTTCAACGTGATTGTCAATTATGTCAATTTTTTTCCTTAACAAGTTCCTAACTCATTACATCATATCAAATCGATAGATATACTGCCGCGATAGCTAATATTCACATAGAACGATAAATCAAATTATAGTAGATCTCCCATTTCGAAACAGTTCAATCAGTAATATGATTTGCATTCCGTAACCGACCGATTAACTTATCTCTAATTGAAATTTTATTTTTGCTATCGTCGCATCGATATCACTACCTCTTGGGCAAGCCCCTGTTTTCAAACTGATTGAATTGAAACAATTACGTCGTAAGTTCTACACACCTGAAGAAAATCGATTCATTATGGAATTGACGAACCTAGTTTCACCGAGTTTGCAATTTCAGGGCAACTATCTCTGAAACGGACGCGCAGTATCCTGGTTTATCTAAGGAGTTTTCGAACTTGAGATTCTGGGTAATATAATTCTAACAATGTGGAAAGATACGAGTAGTACCAGTACGTGTTCCTAATGGTTCTGATATACCTATTTGTGGGGAATATGAAGTTTTTTCGATAAAATAAAGTGTATGGATGATTATTCGAATACTGGTTTATTTGAAGGTTGGAGAGACAAGTTAAAAATGTGTAACTATACTTGATAACTGTTAGTCACGATGATGGGGTCGTAAGAGTTCATAAGTTTCACTCTAGATACTAAAATAATGAAAGTAAATGTTCCGAATTGATACGATAAATTCTTATTCGAGTCCTAGGTCGGAAATCCTCTTCAGTCCAAACACTTATCGTCTCGTTGCCAGCATCCAAGAACGAATTACTCCCGGACTATCTCTGATTTCTCCAAAACCAGAGACGACGTCTTGGAGTTGTTCCAAACCATCGTTGCGACTGTCGTGTTACCACGTCGAACAGAAAACGGATTAAGCCGCGATTTTCCGACTACCGAAAAGACGTTACGTGACCTCCTTACGTTGTTTTATCGCCAGGCCTGTCCGTCCGTCCGTCATCCATTAATCTCGTGCCCGGATGATAACCGGCTAACGGAACTACGTAGGCAATTTGAAAAATTGTTTCATTTCCTGACGGGAATCCCGGATAGGGATCCCTTTGTCTCTCTCCGTCGACTCAAGGAAGAATTATTTCCAGGACGTCGACGGCGACTTGATTTAAGATCGGGGGAACGAGAGGGATCAGGCGTTAGGGCGTATTTTGGGTGTCTAGTCGGAAGGTTCGGGCGACAGGTGACGCGTTCCGACAAATAAGGAATCGAACTTCTCGCGGACTACCTTCAGCGAAGAATACCAGGTTTATTTTCGAATTTGGGGATCCGGCATTAGACAATCACATCGAATAGGCAATGAACTTGTCGATGCCATCCTGCAGAGTTCAGAATCCCAATCTCGTAAGTGTTGTTATAAAAAACTAAACCCCTCGCCAACCGAAAGTTTTTTGATCTTATTCGGTGGTTTTTTTGTATCGAACCATCGATTACCACAGAAATATTCCTTGTTGTTTTTAATATATTGGGATGATAAAAAAAGTAAAAACTCAATGACGTGAGGTCAGAGCTTTTGCGCGCTAATTCTGAAGCCTTCACCTGGACTCTGGACCCCTGTGAAACTAAATAAAGCCGCCAAAATGAATGCGGAAGATTTATAACAGTTCTATGTCTTGAATACCCAATAGAGTACAGACAAAGTTGTCTCTTTAACTGGAGAATACCACGCTACAATTTACTGTTCACAACAGCCGCGTTATAATGGCTGCCAATGCAGAAAGTGGGTCACTAAATTTTGGCTCATCCGCCTTACAGACCTGAGCTGGCTCTCAGCGATCGTTATACATTCCCAAACTTGAAAAAAAAACTTCAAAGCAAGAAATTTTTAAAGATGAAGAAGTGAAGGATGCAGTTTCTGCGCATTTTTCAGAGAAAGATCAAACATTTTTTTTCAAAGTGATAAATCTTGATTGAAAGATTTGAAAAAAGGATTGCAGGTGAGTATATTGAAAATAAAATAATGTATATTTATATCCATTTATTACCCCCATCCCGCGAATTTAAAAACGTCGCCTCGTAATACATCTCATATTTATACGTTTCATTTTCGCAGTATTGATTTGTAAGCAAGAAAATTGCGTGGGACTTTTCTCCCTTGCAGCATGTGTTCATGTAGTCGATTACCTTGCATTACTAAAACCACTGGAAATCAAGGGAACCTAACGGTAACTGTGGTCCACCTCGCACTTGCGTGCCCAGAACCCACTTAACCGCGAGAAATATATGTCGTTAATCTCCCAGAGGCACATAAATAACAATCAAATATTGAACTTTGAGTAACGAAACGTTTTTATGCAATAAAAATCGAACTTGAACGCGATCTCTGGCTGGATTACAGGTAGATCTCATTTAAGATAACAGTTATTCAAATGGTCGAGCGAGAATTGGTTACGAAACCCGTACACCGGCCTATCGTTGGAATTGACATGTCAACCTCTGTTGGTATTCGATCGAAGATAATGGATATCTTGATATTATTCAATATGCTGAGTTGGGCCAGATTTTAAATTGGTTTGTGAGGCAACGCGAAGAGATGCGGAGGTGATGCGTTCGTTTAAATGTCGGAAATATTGGTCCTTCGAGTGACTGGATGGCTGCTTCAGGCCCACAGAACGTACTTCTGAATCTGACAATTCCCAGATTGTTTCTTGAAACAACAACTGGTTCCATATATCTTCGAGGAGAGTAGTAAATTTTACTTGAAAGTTAATTACTATGTGTATTTTTTATCGATTTCGTTTCTGTTGTACTTGTCCACATATAATATAATAAATACAATAATTGAAGTAGTCCATGTATAAATGTTATAAATACATCCATATATTTTGATCAAGTTTCGGGAGGATTTGAACAGACTCCATGAATATTGTCTCGAGAACTTTCTGTATCTAAATCTCAGTAAATATCACCACATAACTTTTTCACGAAACAAAAACGTTTGTTTTCATTACTACATTTTAACAAAAACAGTTGTGTTCTGACCAAGGTATCGCTGGTGAAAGATTTGGAAATCATTTATGATTGAAAACTTATTTTTGACAATACCATCGATTATATCTCGAGAAAGACTAACAGTATGTTGGGTTTCATTATCAGACTTTGTAACCATTTTCGTAAGCATCAATCCCTTAGAGCTTCATACATGGTTTATGTCCAGAATGTGTTGAGCTACGGATCGGTAATTTGGAATCCTTATTACAATATTTACATTGGTCGACTAGAAAACATTCAGAAAAAATTAATTAATCATATCAACAAAAAACGTTGCAAAGATATAACTGATGATCCGGGTCGAGTGATAAGGGAGTTAAGGTTGACTACTTTGGCTGACCAGGGATTGTTGAGGGACGTAAGGTTGATTTACCGGGCTATTAATTCTCTCGATTCCATGGATATTGTGAATATGCTCAGTTTTAATGTACCTAATTATTGATCAAGAAGTAAGTTTTTATTTTATATAAATAAGAGCTCTTCCAATTATCATATGAAATCACCATTGATTAGATGCTACAAAACTTGCAGTGAACGTTAAATTTATCTGGCAATGATATTGAATCCTCATCGATATTAGGTTCTCTACGTCTATTTTTCCCTGTTAGCTCTCTACATATGTTCCACATAGATCTCATTTTACAATCTGATTTCATTACTCTATCCTGAAGGGATCTCTTTTTGTCTTCTTTCAATATGTAGTCATAATATTTTTTTGTGTCCTTGTATTGCTCTTTGAATGATGGGTTATCAGTTGAAAGCACCAGTAGAATATCCAATTGTTTTTTAATTTCTTCAGCATGTTCACTTCTTCTGTGTTTCTTGTGATTATTGAGACGTAACCTGGTGATTGGAAAGCTCTGATTGAATAACGGGTGGTCAATCTAGTGTTTGGAATTTGAACTACCAATTATTTGACATTATAAACGTCAACTATTCTTTTTGACGTGACTAATATTTAGTTGAAAGTTTGAAGTTTACGAAATGGTTTGGTCTGGCGGCATCATCGGTCCATTTTTCTTTGAAAATGAAGCAGAAATCGCCGTAACCGTCAATGCCGAGCGCTACCGCGCAATGTTGAACGATTGGTTCTTTCAAGAAATTGAAGCTAACGACTTGGACGATGTTTGGTTTCAACAGGACGGTGCAATGAGCCATACAGCACACGCCACAATCGATGTTTTACGCCGCATTTTCGGAAATCGAATAATCAGCAGAAATGCTGATGTGAATTGGCCACCAAGAAGCTGCGATCTGACGCCATTGGATTATTATCTTTGGGGAGCGGTGAAAGATAAGTGTTACGCCAACAATCCAGAAACAATTCAAGACCTCAAGACCGAAATTTGAGATGCTATTGGTGAAAGAGAGCCCCAAACAATCGAAAATGTATTAAAAAATTGGGTGGAACGAATAGGCTACTGCCAAGTCAGCCGTGGTGGTCATTTGGCCGAAATTATTTTTCATAAATAAATGTCATGAACCAACCTTTTAAATAAATGTTCAACCATTGGAAAATATTGAGCAGTTTTTTTTATAGCAAAATTAAATTCCAATTTTTAAATGGGCCACCCATTATATTCAAGTAGATGTTGATAAAAATTTTCCACTGCTCATTCACATTCTCCTTATCAACCATAAATACATCCTCCCAGTTTTGTTGTTTCAGTTGGTTTACAAAATTGATTCTGTTTCCCTCATCAAAAAGAAATCTCTTGCGTACAAATTGCATTTTATCATTTTGGTCTACTGTAAACATAAATTTTTGTCCAAAATGATCGGATATATGTGATGTAAGGATTTCAGAGGTGTGTCCATTATTAAGGTTTGTACATATGTTATCTAAGCAGCTTTTAGTTTGGCTAGTTACTCTTGTGTAGTCAACAACAGTTGTTCTGATAGAATAGAAATTGAGCATTGATGTTAGTTTGAACTTATTACTATTGTCATCCAGCATTTCAATGTTAAAATCCCCTGTAATGAAAATAACATTTTCGAGGTTTAATTGGCTGGAGAGAATATTCTCCAGTTGGTTAAAGAATACCTCAATAGAGCCACTTGGTGGTCGATAAATGCACAGGATAACAATTTTGATATTTTTCAGAGAACACTCTACAGCAGAACACTCAAACTCACCAAGTATGGAGAACTCAGCTGCGCTTTTATACTCCCTACCTACTATAGCATCCCTGAGGTAAATTGCTGATCCTCCATGTTTACCTTCTTCTCTACAAAGACAAGATACCAGTTTGAAACCCTGAATACCAATCTGAGTGATTTGCTCTCTTGACTTCCAGTGCTCTGTAGTGCAAAGTATTATAGATTCTGTATTTTCTCTCATAAGTTGTTCTACTTGATCTATACTGTTCCCCATCGATTGTAGATTCTGATGAATAATGCTGTAGGTAACCACATTTTTATATTCTTTTTTCTCATACCTACTCAACTTCACATGACCGAATTTTCAAGTTCAACAAATTAGGCTCCGAGTTTTGTCCGTTTTTGGATAATTTAGTAGCTTGTTCCTTCCATGATGTTTCTGGTTTTCCGAAATAAGTTTCGAAATGAAAATTCCCTTATGATAACTTCCTCTGGCAGACTTCCGGACTACAGATTGAGTTATATGTTTCCTCTGTGTAAACTCCCACACTGAAAGCAGAATTGTTGCCTTGTGTGTTAAGTTTTTTAACCTCTGGTTTTTCATTTTTATTTATTTCACTGAGGTATTCTTTTATTTGTTGTTCAGTTACGTCCTTTCCTTGTAATCTGCCCACGTAAATCCATTTACGTCTAGCCGCTCCTTTAATAATAGAATTATTTGATTTATTTGTACCTGTGCAGATTTCGTTGCTTCTTGTTTTACTTCCTTTCCTGTAGCTAATTGTTTTCCATCCCATATCTACCGGTATTGATGTTTGCTCCCCGTGTTTACTAGTTTGACGTACGACGTCCGAAGATCCGATTTGACTGTTCTCTGACTTATGAGAGTTTGTGCGGTTAGTTCTGGAAGTTGGTAGTTCCAACGCTCCTAGTGCTGTCATTCCTGCGTACGACATTTTATTGTCAACTCTATGTTCCGTTTTTGTGTTCTGTCCTTGTTTAAGTTGCTTGTTATCTTCCCCTTTTTCTTGATATCTGCTTTTTTCTCCTTTGTTTACATTTGTACCTTTGCTTGAATTTTCAATTTCACCTTCATAACTTTTCAGCTTGTCCATCAGAAGTGCGTTATTTTCCATCATTATTTTGTTCTTTTCTTGGGTCTCTTTCAGTAGTTCCTTAAGGTATGCTATTTCTATGTTGAATATTTTATTTTCGTTTTGAGGTTCTCCAATTTCCTTCGCCATTTTGATAACATTGGCTTCTACATGCTTGCAATTCGGATTTTTCTGACTTGCCGCCTGTTCCATGCATTTGGGGTGAAAATTTTTCCAACATTTGTAGCACTTTACAGGTTTCACTACCTTTTTCTTGCAATGGATGCATCTATATTCACTCTCTTTATAATTTTTAACCGATTCGTTTTCACTCACGTCTTCTTCGCCCGCCATCTTTGCGCATAAAATAAAATAAGAGTGGCAAATCGAAATTAACGCAATTCGAAATTAACGCAATTATTAGAAAAGGGGAGATGTTATGTGTGAATGCATTCTTAGAATCAGTTGCTGATTTGAAGTTAATACTTATTTGTGTATACGGAGTGTACCTGCGCATATGTGAGTGAGAATATGAAACATGTTTTAATAAATCAGTCTTCTTCCAAATGTGTTATAATTAAGTACCTACCTTAATAAAAGACATAACATATTAAACCAGTATTCAATATTATTGAAATAATTTTTTCTGGCATTTCTTCCAAATTCCTTACATACGAGGGTTGCCTTTTATATTTCGGAATTGCACAACCCTAGTGGTGCAACTGACAGCTCTATCGTAAAGCTTGACTTCTGAGGTTAAACGTAGTCAGAACGTTTTGACATATGAGCGCTATTTGTGTGGTCTATAGTAACTTAAAAGATTCATCCGCCCAAAGAATGGAATTAAATCCAGAACATTTTCATGCAATTATTTTTTACACTCGAAGTGGATTAACTCAACAACAGTGCATCGAAGAACGTGAGTCTTTGACCACTGCATCAATTTTAGCCATAGATTCTTGACATCAAAAGAAACATTTTCTTCCTATAACGTTTTTTCAAATGCTGCTCCGTTCAAACGATATAGGTTGTTGAAATTTTATTAAAAATTGCATTTTTACCTGTAATGTTCAAACACAAAATCAATTGAAATAAGAATGCGTAAGAACGCAGCTGTATATGGAAAAACGGTATGGGAAAAAAGTGTTTCTTTTGATCTCAAGAACCTATGGTTAAAATAAAGGCAGTGGTCAAAGACTCACCCTGTATGTTCATTGATGACGTGACATTCTCAATGGTGCAATATTGTTTTGTATCCATCATCCATGATACGAATATTTTCGTCAGAAATTTTAAAAAGCATTCGCGTGCCGTAAACTTGGTAGTGAATGTCAAAAGAAGTGAAAAAGTGTTCTCTAGACCGACAGCTGTATATTTTACTCTTAATGTCCCCTTGATTATTTACGACATTGACAGTTTCCAACGTGTATTTAATCATTCTGCGGCAGTCATCATTGTTTGATAGGTTTCCGCCAACATCCGTATTTCTTAATTCATTCAATTTCAAATCCGTATGACTCCGTCTTGGAGCCTGAGACACTTTCCGGGCATCCTCGAAGATTTTGATGCCTTCCGGCGAACAACTTTGCATTGCAAATTTTTCTTTCGTCCTCCGGGTTATGCTACATCGGTGTACTAACAAAAATTTAATATCACGATCCCGGGGAGAGTAGAACGATGTCTGATTTACTACCGACCGCGAAATTTTCATTTGAGCCGCTCGTTTCGTGGAAAACCCCGAGAGAATAGTGTGATGTTGGAAGTTTTTTTTTTACCTTTCTCCTCAACGAAGTCAATGCCGATTCTGGTTCGAGTTGTGGTTATGGGGTTGTAGTTACCTGTAACAAAAGGAATATGTAGTTGGGAAATACATGACAATCATCAAGGATGAACACGCAAAATATATTATTATGATACTGTAAGGAAGGGCAAATTGGGATTGAATTGCAGTTTTGCTACTTCTATCATAAATGTGCTATAGAAAAGTGAATGCCATATTTTCAGCTGAATTTTCTTGAAAAGAAGCAGTTTTCACACCTCAAGTGTTTCATATTGGATATGATCATAGAAACAAAAAGGTTCGACAAGGATTTCTCGATTCCATTAAGTTTAGTAGATTCATTTATATGCGATCCTCTCTCGAATGTACAGGGTGTCCCGTAACTCAACGTCAAGCGGTTACTGGGCTATATGCTAGGTTATGCCAGTTCTAGCAAAAATTTAAAAAAAGTTCTATGTCACTTGGTTAAGTGGTAATAGGTATATTTTTGAAAATGATACATCCTCAGGTTTGAAGTCACAAATTTTCCAATTTTGCAGTGATTTCATTTTAAACGTAATCCTAAATAACCCTGCTATTGATTACAGTCACAAATCCATAGTTAGGTACAATTGTTTTAGGATTTAAAATATAAGTTTCGTTGAAACATGGTTAAAAAATATGTTTTCAGCTAACTTTGATAAATCATCTTTGAAAAAAATGTACCGTACTACCCTTTCCCACAACAACCTTTTATAATTACAAAAGATTGTGTTTAGGAGATCACCAGGTGCTGGTGGTCATAAAGTTGTTATCGGTTGTTGTATATTATTTTTTAACTCACAACCCCACTGTTCTCGATCAATGTCTCTTCCTAGCCAGGTTTGTATTTGGTAATACCTGGAATACCGGGATGAAGTGTGCACCAAGATACAAATGTCTCGATAGGGAACATTTGTTGTAAACGAGCCTTTATTCTATTTTTTTTTTGTTTCTGTAAGTGAAATATATTATGTATACATCAAGTCATTGAACAGACAACATCATATTTTTTCATCGTGTTAAAAATGTCGAATTTTGTACCTGAAAGTGATGATTTACGGAATGCATTAAATTTTTTCTTTACATTTGAAGAAAATTGCTGCAGAGTCGCATCGAATGCTTGTCGAGGCATATGGTGATCATGCTCTATCAGAAACAACATGCAAAAGATGGTTTTAACGGTTCAGAAATAATGATTACGATGTACGAAATAAAGAACGTGGAATACCACCAAAAAGTTCGAAGAGGCCGAATTGCAAACGATATTGGTTGGAGATGACACTTCTAATCAAAAGAAAATGGCAAAAATGTTAAATGTTGTACAACAAACAATTTCTGACCATTTAAAAGCTATGGGAATGATCTTAAAGTGTGGAAAATGGGTGCAACATGAATTGAATGAAAGACAGATGGAAAACCGATAAAACACTTGTGAAATTTTGCTTCTTCTATCCTATTTTGAACCACTAAATTCCAAGTATGTGTTATGCTTTCGAATTAAAAACAGATGAAAAAAAATTTATATCAGTTCGGTTATTATTCCTGAAATGAATCTAAGAAGCTTCTATAAAAAATACTCTACGAAATTTCCAGGAAGGCTTTAGGAAAAATAGAAATTGTTTCAGATCAGGTTCTCAGTCTTACAACATTCATAAAATCAGGCTTCAATAATAGGTTGAAAACAGGAGCTGCTTACATTGATTTATCTTCGGCGTGTGACACTTTGTGGAGAAATGGATTAATTCTCAAACTCTCATACTCATCTCAAGTGTGGGAAAATGGTAAGTTTATTAGAAAATATGATATCTGATAGAAGATTTCCTGATTTTGTTGGCAATGAAAGTAGCAATTTCAACACTTTGAAAAACGGTCTTCCTCAAGATCAGTTCTAGCTCCTTAACTTTTCAATTTATATATCTGTGATTCACCAATTATTAATATCATCTCAAAAATTTATTTATGCTGATAACATTACTATTGCTTACCAACATTCGGATTTCCATACTCTGGAAAACATACTATCATCTGATTCGGAAATCTTAAAGAATTATTTTGCTGAGTGGCGAGAGATATCTTGTTTTCATCTGAATAACCATGAAAAATATATGATATTAGTAGTAACTTTCAAGGATTCTCCTATAGAACATAATTTCTATCCAAAATACTTAGGAGTCAAATTAGATTCATCTCTCAATTACAAGGATCATTTAGAAGATCTGAACCTAAAACAGAAAAAGCGGAATAATATTCTCAAGAAATCAGCTGGATCATCTTGGGGTGCTGATGCTACCACTCTTCGCACAGCATCTCTAGCCTTAGTCTTTTCTGCAGCTGCATATTGTTGCTTTTTTTGGTTTAATTGTTGCACATACGCAAAAAATCGATGCACAATTAAATACATCCATGACAATAATTATAGGCATCATAAGATCTACACCAGATCATTGGTTTTCATTATTGTCCAACATTGTCCCTCCCCATATTCGCAGACAGACTGCAGCTCTGAATTTGTGGAACAAATATCATTCTTTTCCTAATTTATTTCTACTTATTTCATACATTCCAAAAGATATAATTCCCAGATTGAAGTCACGTAAACCATTATGGTATAATACGTTCTTCAATATGAACATTAGCGATAAATAATTATGGAAGATTGAATGGAACTCTTATGAAATGTTAAATAAATATCTCATTTCTGTTGAGATAAAATAATTGATCATTTGGAATCTTCTTAACCTAATTTATTCGAGTTAAAACATATAAGACGTTTCAGGTTCGGGCCCTTTTTCAATCTAAAAACAATCATCATAAACACAGTTACATATACAATTCTTTTTGATAGAGATCTGTTACCTTTGTTTTAATAATTTCCAAACTTCTGCGTATAGTGCATGTGTCCTCATTCTTCATCCATAATATAATGTGGCATATTTTCTATAGATGCTGTGTCCCTATATACAAATATCCCCACACAAATGGTACCACAGATACTGGAGGAAAAATGGCACCTCGTGGAAGAATATACAGACCTACCGAAGACTGAATTCATAGAGGCAGTACAACTAACATTGGGAACTTGCTATTTCCAATACAAAGACGAATTTTACCAACAAATAGACGGTGTAGCTATGGGTAGTCCGGTTGCTGGTGCAGTAGCTCAGTTAGTGCTAGAATATTTTGAAGAAAAAGTTTTGCTAAATTCATCATATAGGATAACAATTTTCAAGAGGTACGTGGATGATTGTTTGATTATAACAACAGAAGATCAAATTGAAGAAATAATGGAAGTTTTAAACAATTTTAACAATAAACTAAAGTTTACTCTAGAAACAGAACTGGACAATAGAATCAACTTTTTGGACATGACCATCATTAGAGAAAATAACAAAATAGAAACTAAAATGCTAAGAAAAACCATTAACTCAGACCGGATACTTGATTATAACTCAACACATAACATCAAACAAAAAAAAAAGCAATAGTAACCAATTATATAGATCGAGCAATCAAATTAACTTCACCACGTTATAGACCGGAGATACTAAATCAGATCTCCTTCCTACTTGCCACAAACAATTACCCCCAAGAAATGATAAAGAAAACAATAAAACAACGCACTCATAAATTTTACAACTCATCAAGTTTCCAAAATCCAAAAACCGAACCAATAGTTTATATACCCCTACCATACATCCCAACACTGTCTGAGAAAATAGAGAATATAATAAGACCATACCCCAATATAAAGATTGCACACAAACCATTCATACAGATTAATCAATTATTTTCAAGATTGAAGGCAATAGTCCCGAAAGGTCAAAAATCACATATCGTCTACGAGATACCATGCAACCAATGTAATGGAGTGTACATAGGACAAACGGAACAAAATCTGAACAACAGGATAAAAGGACACAAATATTCTAAAACTCAAACAGCCCTCTACAAACATACGATAGAAAACAACCACACTTTCAATTTCGAAAATACAAGAATATTAGATAGGGAAAAGAATAAAAAAACTAGAGAATTTTTGGAGATGATTTATATAAAACGAAACCCTAACTCTATCAACGACAGAACAGACGTGAATGGTCTGAGCAAGATATATTCAATGCTTATAAAGAAAACAGCGGAGAACGACAACAAAAGAAGAAGAAAAGTGACATTGACACCAACTTGACATTTCAATAACTTGGTGCCACATTATATTATGGATGAAGAATGAGGACACATGCACTATACGCAGAAGTTTGGAAATTATTAAAACAAAGGTAACAGATCTCTATCAAAAAGAATTGTATATGTAACTGTGTTTATGATGATTGTTTTTAGATTGAAAAAGGGCCCGAACCCGAAACGTCTTATATGTTTTAACTCGAATAAATTAGGTTAAGAAGATTCCAAATGATCAATTATTTTATCTCAACAATAACTGATGGAATAAATATACCAACAAACAAAGTATCTCATTTCTGATCCTTCTGGCAAAATTCCGGGTTTTGATTTTCCTTTAAAAATTTGGACAAATCGTTTGAGAATAGGTTACGGTCGTACCAATAGCATGCTATTCAGATGGAACTCAGTTCCAAGCGCAAGTTGTGAATGTGGATATGCAGAAGAAACATCACCTCATCTCATTAATAATTGTCCCATATATAAACTTCAAGATGGTTTTAAGGCTATTTACGATATTTCCGATTATTTCTTGGAATGAGATATAAATTTCAAACAAATTTGATACGTATATTTTGTATTCAGTTCTTTTTTCTGCTTTTATCTTTTATTTTCAGATTCGATATGTGCAATCCTCTGTGTTTATCAACAGAAGACCACTCTTGAAGAAAAAGTCCTATAAATATATTTCAGCTTATTTTTGTACACACATCAACACACATACGGGGAGCCAGGGTTTTCTTTCACTTTCCTTTTCACACTTATATATATATATATATAGTTAAATTATTGATAGTAGGGAATTTCAGAGTAAACAAGGTCTTTAGTTTAGAGTACCATTCATTGTTTTGTTGAGCTTTCACGGTATATCAACCGCTTCTTCAGAACATCTAAAATAATAAGTAGATATATGAAATCTATACAGTGATCAGCTGAATGCAGTATTTTAATCACACAATGTTAGATTGCGACTTAGTGTTGGTAATGAACCAGAATATAATCAGCTTCTTAATTGAATATCTTATAGTTAGTTCTTAATACTTGATATAAATTCATATATTGACTTTAAGTTGTCAGTTTGAATTTTGAGGAAATAGACATCTAATATTGAATTTGGAAATATTTTCAAGTGAGGCAACACCATGTAGCAGTTGACGATCAAATACTTCAAGCCTTTGAAGACCCGAGGCTCTTGAAAATTTAAGTTTCCAGTCTCTCTTAATCGTCGATAAGTCGTCGAGAATGTTTCGTGGTGGGGTAATCTTCGATCAGGAAATTTGGCTTGATAAATCCTTTGAGCTGCACGAGCAACACCATCGGCCTTGCCATATGCCATCACCATATCAGCATACACAGCGTTGGTGAAATTAGGCATATCAACAACCAAATTTAAAACAACAGTAGCAAAAAGTCGATAAAAGTAACAAAAACAAAAAAATACAAATTTAAAAAACTGAACAACGCGGCACAGACACTTCCAACAGCAGAGACAGTTAAATCTCGAATGACGGTAGGGTCAAGTCAGCGGCAACTAATCCAATCCAACCTAAGGACAGAAATAGTAATAATAATAGTAATAATAATTCACACGCGTCTAAAACGGGCAGGTAAAATTTCCTTGCTCGCTGTGTTGTGTCGAAATCTGTACTTTTATATAGGTGCGACTTTCTTCACTCTTCTGACTAAAACCTTATTTGCAGTATTATTTTTTTATTGACTTACGTAAATAGCATATAGTTAGCAACGTTATAAACGAAAGAACATTTTGAAATAAAACTAGGTTTGTAATAGCTGTAACTTTTTTTAAATTTCAATAGCAGTGGAGATGTTTTCATACTTTCATATTTTTTTTTTTAATAAAAGGCCCACGTGTTAATTTTGTGGTGTTATCTGTAACAATAAATACGTTTTTTTTAAACACAAACTCATGTAGACAATAACAAAAATGCATGTAAAAGCACACGCAAAAAAAGTTATGGGGCTTCGAAGGGTATATTTTGGTAAATTTAGAAAAACCTAATAAAAAAATCATACCTCCGTAACCGTAATACTAAGGACCCAGGTTCCAAGACTGAAAAGGTAGCAAATGACCCTACCAACGCCCCAAAAAAATTTGACGGTCCATGTGCCGCACACCCTGTATATTCTATTTGATTATGATATTTTTTAAACAAGCATCATTTTGGCATATGCTGATAATCCAATCAGTTTTTTATTTCCCGGGATTCATTTTTCAGGAAAATATTTCAATGAAAGCTTCCGAAGAATTCATTATATTCGATCGAACTGACGTCGATCATCAGATATTGTGCCAACAACGGCAATCTGCAAAAATGCAAAAAAAAACTCTATCGACAAAAATCGAAAAGACTGATACTCGAATAGAATATTTTTTCAGGACAACCTCGATCTGTTACCAGCCCAAATTTTGCCAGGATGCCAGTTTATTCAGGTCGACCGGTTATCCTCTTAACGCTCGATATCCAGAGACTGGATTGAAACCGAAACCGACAAGCGAGCCCTGGACGAAATTAACAGTCGCAATCAAAAGTGCTATAAAATTATTTTCGTCCGAGAGACCTCCAAACGGCTAATCTATTAGCCTACAGTGGTAGGAAGAACGCATTCCACTTTCAGATAATTCGATAATTTAATTTTACGACGGAATTTGCCGGAAGGGACTCATGACGCACGAGAACTCAAATGTTAGTGGTTATTGGGATTATTGCAAAAAAACTACAGAGGCAACATCATCTCCAGCCACAATCGAATGAATTTCGATGTATTTCTGGATTTCTGACATGATCATTGAAAGTAAACAAACTGCTCCGCAAGAATTAAGGATATTATCTATGTTCAATTGCGTTGTAGTGTTCGAGCTATGTACATTTGCACATGGGTACAGAGGTAGTATGAAAAAGGGGATCATATATTGATAACAATAATAATTCTTCGTTTTATATCACCTGTTGTTTGTGTAACTATTCAATGAGTTTTTTCATGTTGTGGTATATAATTCAAAACTTACGTTCAATTATTGATATTTTTATGAGAAAAAGAATGATTTCTACTAATGCCTATTCAGCCGGCATAGCAAGGCAATATGTAAAAAAAAACGACAATTACAAAGAACCATCGTTCCAATGGGTGAGCTAGTCATTATTGACGTATGGTAATCTCAGAGAATCAAGACCTCAAGTCAACTGTGCACCGGTTTTGAGATTACAGCCTCTCATCAGCACAGTGTGGTACTGACAGTCCTGAAGGAGGCTGCCAATCTTAACAAAGAATGTGATGAATTTCCCAGACATGCTCAGAAAGAGCGCCACCTACATCTTGAAGACTGGAACCAGACTCACTTACTCTGCAGCTCCATACGACAAAATATGACTTCCAAATTCAAATATTACCAGTGGTCATCGATAAGATTGGTAGCCTCTTTCAGGACTGTCAGTGCCACACTGTGCTGATTAGAGATAGTCACCTCGGAACCGGTCCACAGTTGCACTTGAGGTCTTGATTCTCTGAGATTACCATACGTCAATATTGATTAGCTCGCACACTGGAACTATAGTTCTTTGTAATTGTCGTTCTTTTCTAACATATTGATATTTTCATGTACATGGGTCGTGATTTTATGATTGTTATAATGATAAGACGTAAATTGCGAGTTTCTGATGAGAATAGGGTCATCCTATTGTTACTGGCTGGTCTTTCACAAGTCTCAAACTTTTATTCAGTCTATTAGTCTAAAACTTTCAAAAGTTACAGAGTTTTTGGCAAAGTTTTACTGAAACTGCATCTGTAGCAGAAAAAATAAAAAGAACCAGAGCTCAAGAACAACTGAAGAACTATTTCCGCAAGAATATGCTGTTAGTTTTTGCCTGTCAGCTCGAATTTTTAAGATATCAACATTTTCATGAATTATACATTACAATATTTAAAAAAAAAAACATGGTTTAAAGAAACAAGTTAATAAATGAATTTTTATTATGTTACAGATATTACAGATAATATTCATTATATACTATAGAAAACAGAAAAAGTTATCATTTAAACCAATTACTCACTAAACATTTCGGAAACTTCTTTTGCGTGACATTCTTGAATGTATTTTAGAACAATCCTGTTTTAAAGACCAGCAGTAATCTGTCATCATGTGAGTATTCCATCTTCCTTGATAGCGACCCTCCATACATTTGATATCTTGGTGAAATCTTTCACCTTGTTCCCCACTAATGTCACCTAAATTATCAGGAAAACGTTCTTAGTGGCTGTGTAAATAGTGCACCTTAATGCTCATGTTACACCCAAGTGATCTGAAATTATTCAGCATCTCATTGACTGATTCAACATAGTTTTCAGCTTTGTGTTTACCCAGAAAATTATATTTTCATAATTTCATAAACTGAAACAAATGAATTCCAGGCATTTTGTTCAATCACAATCATTGAATTTATGAAATCAGGGTCTTTAATCAGCTGTCTTATTTGTGGGCCATCAAATATTCCTGCTTTAATTTTTTCCTTACTCAGCTGAGGCATTTTTTTCCCTATATATGCAAAGCATGATCCATTCTTATCAAGAGCCTTTACAAACTGCTTCATTAGACCCAGCTTGATAATCAGGGGTGTAAACATGATTTTCTCTCTCGGAACTAAAGGATCATTGATGATATTCTTTCCCCAACATCCATCATTCTCTTCTAGGCCACTCTTTTCTAACCCAGTGTTGCGTTTTGTCTCTGCTATCCCAGAGGCGCAAGAAACAAGGATACTTGGTGTGGCCACTTTGCTGTCCAAAGAGAAAGTTCACCATTTTTAAGTCTACACAAATCACCCATTGGTGTTCATGATACTAAATTTTTTCCAAAACCAAAGCTATGTTGTCATATTGCTCTTTCATTTTCGTTGAGTGAGCAATTGGTATTGAGCCATATTTGTTCCCATTATGTAGAAGAACACATTTCAAACTTTGGTTTGAGCTGTCAATATATAGGCACCAAGATTTTGTTCTTCAGAGAAAAAAAAGGTAGCAGATCTTTCTCCCTTGTGCGATGAAATGTAATTTTCGTTCCTGGTTCAAGTAAATTTTTTTCCTTCAAACTATGGAAGCTAGTAATTCAGAAGCTTCTTTCGACAGGTTGAGATCTCTAGTGAGGTCATTTAACTCATCTTGGTTGAAACATTGGCGAAATGATGACATCGTTTCAAAATCACTGTCACCTTCAGTTGTGTCAGAATTCTGATCAGAGACATGTGTCCTCACAGAGTTGTGGTAGCTGCTGAAAAGTTGGAATTGGCACTTCTTCTGAGTGAGGGATAGGGCGTCTTGCAGAGACTAAATCTGCATAAGTCCACTTGTTACGGTTATTTCGATTGATTCCAGTAATATTTACTAGGCAGAAATAACAGTCATCGAAGTGATTACTTGGTTCTCTCAAACCATTGGTACTCCGAATTTCACATTAACAATCTACTTTTTAGATTTACTTTTCAAAAACTCGTTACTAAAGAGAAATTTCATATGACGCCAAGTTCTATCTATCTGCATCGCGGGAATTCACAAACGTACCTCAACTCTCAACTGCAGTTGAAGTTCACATCAGACTGGACAGCTCCATATATCGGATTTCTATGGAACTAACTGGATGACACAAAATAGGATTAAATCCCACTTGTTAACAGTTTGTCAACCAATCAGTTATATATCTCATATTGTTAGTCTTCTATTAGTAATAAATGAATTATAATAATAATTATAATAAATATTATTATTTTAAATTCAGTTTGTTACAAATGAAGACTGACAATAAGGAAAATATACAAGAATCTATCTCTTGTATAAATTTTACAACACTCATACTTGAAAGTATTAAATAGGAAAAAGCATTGATAGATAAGTGAATTTATCTAAAAATTAGAGCTGATACAGAAAAACTGGAATCATATTTAGATTCAGCAATAAAAATATAGTTAAAATCAGCTCAAAAATTCTAGGCACCAAAGAAAAAAATTTTTTTTGTAGGCCAGAGCAGAATTCTGAACTCGTGAGCATAAGCGACTAAGATTAGAATGGGCTAGGTATCATGTTAATTGGAACGAAGAATGGTGCTCGGTACTTTCCACCGACGGGTTCTGATACGCTAGATTTTTTGATAGTTGAACAGTTCGAGTATGGACAGTGCCGAGAATATTCAGAAATCGAAGATTATCAATTTCGAGGTAGTTTCATTATGTCCAATAAAGAAAATTTGGTGATAAAAGTACGAAATAATGATTCACCAGGTCGATTATGACGACCATGATATGGTCATAACCAATGTGCACATTTTCCACAGAGCACGAATCCTGATAAAAATTTCAACAATTTGCTCCTTCCTCAGTTTTTCCTTGAGAAATGACACAGTATTGGCCGCCATTACTAAGCAGTATTGTCAACCTTTCCTGATCACAATACATTTCTGTCTAAGTCTAAAAGCTCCGCATGCTTCTAAACTACCAAAATCATAGAAAAAGTAATTCCTCATTAGTTTATTTCCATTTCAATTAATTGGCTTTCGAATGCCTATTTTGTAAAAAAATTAAATAACTGTTTGCATCTAATTAAAATTATTAAAATTATTCTCCATTTAGGGCTCCAAACCAGTTTCGTAAATATCCCATTTTGAAGCTGCAGAGTAATTTTGGAATGCAGATTGTCTTAGGAAGATAAAATTAATAAAAAGAAGTGAAGAAATAAATTTATTTTTCACACCCATTCAGAAAGTCGTGGAATAACAATCACAAAAAAAAACCTAGCCTCCATAACAGTAATGTCATATAACAACATCATCTAAGTTCCAAACTAATAATAATTATAAAATATCATGTGCCCAAGTAATTCAATTTTGAATAACATTTTTAATTCAATTTAATATACTAATGATGAATAGTAGATAAATTTTTTTAATGCTTTTATCTTTCAATGAATTGAGCTTTGAGGGCCGATTACAATAAAAAAGAAGTTGATTAAATGCAACTTTTCTCTTATGATTTTGATTGTTTAGTAGCAAGCAAAGTTTCAAAATTTATCCCGAAGCTACGGATACTCGTTTTTGTATTTTTAAATTGAAGTTGAATGTTTGGTTAAATGCTACCAGAAACTTGACTTCCAAATTTAAAGACTTTTCTTGAAAACTTGAGTTTTGGAACCTGAGATATTTTTTATTATACAACGCTCACGACAATGAATCCTACTAGGAAAAAGAATATTAATTTTTGAAATAATTAATAATAGCCAAAAGGAATTATAACTATGAATTTTTTCGTTATTACAAAATACTTATTACTTTAGCCTTACGGAATTCGGAAGAAAATTTTCCTGAATTCAAAATATCGTTATAGAAAGACAATAACCAAGACAAGGCCTTTTTTCCTGAATGTTTGATGAATTCAGGATAAATTCCGTCGAAACCTGCTGCTTTCCGAGATTTGGAGAATTGCAGACCTCAATTCATCTATATCGAACGGATGCGACACATGTTCTAAATTAGAAGCTAAACTCTTAAATATGTGTAACTTTTTCTTCATATTCTTCATTTAGATTGGGATATATTAACTGATTCAGATACATCAACAAAGCGGATAGCGATAAATCTTGGATCAAATCTTGATGATGATGAGGCAAGGGGAGTAGCATCGCATAATATCCTCAATATATCCCGTGAACTCCTACTCGATTGTGTGAAATGAAATCTAAAAATAAAAAATATTGGCGTCATTAATTCAATGATCCTGTACAACCGGGTAAAAAGTACCCTCTTTTATAAGGGAAAAAAAGTAACTCAAATGGTTGGAAATAACATATTTCAAAAACAGGAGGTATTCCCAAGTAACCCCTTTCATTCCACCAACTTATTTTACCGAATGCCTTAGATCGAATAACAAACGCACCCACCTCATCGACACCAATTCAACCGAATCCAGAAATAAATACGCCTTGGAGAATCTCGGATACCGATTTAGAACGGATTTCGGAATCTTTATCGCCTCTCCACCGCCTCCATTTCAACCCGACCTATTATTTACGACGTATACGGACCTCGTAATAATTATCTACCGTAATTATATCTGGGTTGTAAATCGCCATGTGTTCCGTGGCTTATCTTCCTTTCGCGCCAGACGTCCCTGGGTACTCGATGGGACTCGACGGCCGCCGTCCCCTAACGCCCCGACGCTGCCGGCGCCGAGGGGTGCGGTGGACGCTTTGTTTGCTGAAGAATCAGAACTTCCGCTCTCGGATTGAAAAAAGTTATATCGTAAAATTGGTTGTAAAATATCTTGTTAGGTTGTAAAAAAAACTAGGGGGATGCTGATTTTCCTGGTTCGGCTCGGAAGATTGGTTGTGACGTTATTTGAGAAAAATAACGCATGAAATGATAGTATTGATTTTCTACGAGTAGCATATCGGTCAATAAGTCTCTGCCAAGGTAGGAAAACAACATATTTTAGCAAAAATAAATTTCTATTCATGAATATAATCTCAAACAATTTTTTGTTATGATTTTTCTGTAGGTTTTTGTATTGTTTGATGTTATAATGAAAATATTCTCTCTTCCATTCGTTATGGAACTGTGTTTTCTGGGATAAAACAGTAAGAATTTTAGATACTTCAATCGAAAGTGTGACTATTATAGTCAATTCATTTGCTCTTTTCAAGAATATCTTTTGTTCAATTAAGCTAGCTGAATTAATAAAACCGACCGATGTCATCTGTGAAAGCATCGAGAATTGAAATTTTGGACGGACTTTTTGACATTTCCCTTTTCCGATTTGACAAAAACTTTTCTGTCTTTTAGGATTTTACACAAAATATCTGTTTTCTAACGAATAATTTGGACCTTTTTTGTAAATTTGAAACAAATGACGGGTGCTAGGAGATCGTAAAGTTTCAATGTGCCAACAATAGAAAAAAACGAAGTTAACCAACATTAACATTAACTTCTGTGATTGCTTGCCCAAAAGTAAATGAAAAATTAATTATCACAAATATTTGAGCGAATAACTATTCACAGTTTTGTTTGTAGCTCTAATTTCCTTCTCCTTAAAACCTACGTCTTTGTTTCACTCAGAAAAAAACATTTCGATTGTCATTTCCCCAACTGAAACTGCATCAATAAATTCGGTTTATGCCAATCAAATACGTATCTGTGAAAGCATCGAACAATGAAATTTCTGATGGACTCAACATTTTTCTATTCTCTGAAATAAATGAGAAAATAACTGTATCTTCAGGTGGAAGGAAGCTACGATAATGAAATTTGAGAATATGTAAGATATCGATAATGTCCATACAGGCACAATATTTTTTTTCAAATACGCTCGATATCTCAAGGGGTATAAAGAAAAGAAAAAATATTCTTGGCAGTTTTTTCAAGGTTTTCGATTTCTGAGAAATTATCCAAGCCTCGTTGTTTCATCTAATTTAAATATATTTCAAGATACAACTTGATCTGGTGTATATTATAGGAGTTGTAGAGGAAACAAAATTTCTGATGCTCATAACTCCCGAACAATTCGACGTATTGGGCCCATTACCGAATTTGACCGAGATATTTGGACAGTCAACCTATTCTGGATATATGAAAACTCTAGTTAACCTCTTTTGAAAAATAAAAAGTATACGACCGGACTGCATACTCGAGTTTGATCCTTCATCAGGAAGTCAAACCCAATCGGCTAGATATTCGAAAATTTCAGACATTTGGGCAAAACGATATCACGCTGTTCTACTAGGTCAAGCGCGCAAGTATTATGAATAGTCCAGTAAAGGAAGGGCTGAAATCACTTTTTCTCGGAAAGAACTTTTTTGATATGTTGATTGTTGTAAAAAGAGAAACATATGGTCAAAAATGCATTTTCAGGAACATCGAAAAATACGGTTTTTCTGATATTTTCGCGAATGAGAAGGTTTAGTAAGAACAAGTTTTAAACAAAAGTTGTAAAGCGGAAAATTCTAGTCCAAATTGTGTACTTTATCGTTCTCGAAAGTGAATTTGTATACTGATAAACAGCGTATTTCTTTATTTGCGCAATAACAACGAATTTTAAAATTGGCGCTCGATGAAATGACTACCTGAACGCTGAACCAAACATCTGGCAGATATTTGCCAGAGTTGGACTCTCGTCTGTTTTGTATTGCATTTATTACATCGAACCCTAGCAGTTGAGTTGGTTGGAAACGGACAGTTTGGGTACAACGATGTTCGGTTTTCTAATCTGATGTTCTAGCGAAGGCGATATAGATTCTTCAATGGAGGCTAGAAATAATATAAAAAATAGAAAAGTCAAAAATTGGATAAACTTTAAAAAGGAAATTTCGTAATTTGACGAAATTGAAATTTTATTAATTCAAAAACTGATATAGTTTTCAGCCGCAATTATGAACAAATTTCTAGCTTAATTTCCTTAAGATGCATACGATATACGAATAATAATTTAGACGTAGGTAGGTATGTTTCTGATAGTAAAATAATAGTAATTCTTCGAAGGAAAGAAATATATTCGGAGTAAAAAAAGGACAAAAAAGTTGAATTAAAAATCTGTAGTAATTATTGAATAGCATTATTGAATGATAATTGAAGTTTCTACATCAAATAATATCAGGAAAAACAGTTTTTTCATATTTACTAATAATTCTTCTATTAAATGCATCAATATCATCTCCCTCAGCGTCATCTAGATCCCATTCGTCTTCATCGACATCAGAGTTCATTTCTATTCTGTTTATCAGGTCAGACACATTTTTACAAGTTATGCCGTTACACATTTTGCAAAACCTTGTACACTTCAGTCCTGCTTTTTTGCAACTGCAGGGAGAAGTATCACATTTTCCATTACAGCTGCAGAACACCTTAAACAAATGTGAATCAATAAAAACAAGAATAAGAGTAAATTTCTGAAATTTCTGAAACTAATAAAACTAGGGTGTGAATGAAATTCACTCACATTATTCAATAATTCCTGTGGATCTACTGCTTTGGTCATCATTTTAGGAAGTAGCATACAATGTGATCTATGCCAACCCCAATGTTCAGGTTTCAACGATGGTCGTCCTAACTGTAGCAGAACGTTAATTTTCACCAGACAGTAAATGTGTTGAGCAGTGTATATTGCTTCAGGATGGTTCCGTAAGAATGTCGTATTCGCGCACATTCATTTTTGAGAAATCTTTGCCGCTGGTTGTCAATTTCTGATTCGCCACAACCATATTAGAATAATAGCAAAGTTTTCGTTAATTTTAAGAAACTTGTGTTTCTTGGTGTAGATAAGGAAAAATTATAAATAATACTCTTGATTTTCTCTAAGTTATAGTTCGTTTATTTTATTGGAGATTGATTTATTTTTCACAATCAACTGGCAAACTGTGGTATTTTTGTAAACGAAATAAAAGCTTAGTGGAAAAGGACGAAATTCATTATTTCATCCCGGTAACCCAGTACAACTTGGCGCCCAACGTGGGGCTAAGCTTATAAAAAGAAAAATGCCACTGCAACAGTCACCCCAACAACAGGAGAATGAAGGAAATGGATATAATTTGAGGAGTCGTTCAAAAAGTTTCAACAACATTTTGGATGAAAAGAAGACAGGAGCAGTGAAGAAAACAAGGGTAGTTTCATCCAGCATCGGAAATCCAGAACACGCAATGGAACAAGAGAAGGGCGATTCTACATGTGCAAGACAGAGAAGAAACATGCAGGTTTTGTCTAATATTAATACAATTTCACAAGACGAAGAAATCAATGCATTGTTAAATGATAAGATATTCGATAAGGATTTATCTCTTGCATATGTGTGCGATGCGAGTGAAAATAATCAATATAAACAAAAGCCTCAACAGATGCAGGATAAATCAGATAGTTTTAAATTTCAGGAAAGAATTTCCACATTTTCTGCGGGAGATAAACCGATATCTGACGAGAATTTTATTCAAGACAATAACTTCGGATATAATCATGATAGAATGTTCCATCACACTCTTTATAATATGCCCAAGGTTTCGTCACAGGGCTGGTCATTGGATAATTAAATGCATAATGATTATGATAAAATAAATAAACTGAAAAAGGAATTACATGTTCACTCATTAGGTAACGAAAAGCAAAACAAAAATCAGTTGCACAATAATGACAATTTAGAACATTTGTTAACTCAGGTTATATCTAATATGAATCAAATTAATTCGAGTATAAATAGGAATAGAATAATCAATAAGATAGAGATAATATTTTGCGAAATAATGTAAACTATTTTGAAGCAAGCAGAAAACTGCCAGTTTTTGATGACACAGAAACTCTCCATCCTATGAAATTTTTAGAATTATTAGAATATTTTGTGATCTCAGAAAACACCTTTCGAAAATTTTAAATTTATTATCAAAGATCAATTTAGGGGAACCGCAGCTTTGTGGTCACAGGCATTTCTTCATAATTTCGCCGATTTTGAATCTTTCAAATTGGGATTCAAAGATCAATTCTGGTTCGAAACGAAACATTTGCAAATAAAATTAGAACTTCAGTTAGGATGTTATAAAGAATATCAGGGTTCATTAGTGAACTATTTTATGAAAAATGTCGGGATGGCTAATTATTTAGTTCCTCCGTATAGTGAATTACTGCTTATTAAGACAATTGCTAGGCTCTTTCCGCCGCATATTTCTTCTACCCTAATGGGTACACAATGTTTGGCAGAAGCTATGGAAAGATTGAGACAAGCGGATTATTATATGGACCGCGTTTCGAGTATGAATGGAAATGCGCCTATTACAAATAGGACTACCAACAATTCTTACGGTGTTCAGAGAGATAACCGGTAATTTTTCCGAAGGGATAATTATGATCCTAAAAACAAAATAATATATTTCATATAAGCCATCTGAAGGAATATTTTCCTCCCATACAGTGGTATATTTATTTACTGAATTTAAATCAATTAGTAGTTCTAGCTTTTGTTTGAGTTTTTTTCATTGGAGGTTTTAATTAAGTACCTATATGATCTCAATTTTTCGATCAATACTGGGAGGGGGCAAGTTGTAGCAGAACATTAATTTTCACCAGAGAGTAAATGTGTTGAGCAGTGTATATTGCTTCAGGATGGTTCCGCGAGAATGTATTTGCGCACATTCATTCTTTGAGAGATCTTTGCCGCTGGTTGTCAATTTCTGATTCGCTACAGCCATACTAGAATAGCAAAGTTTTCGTTAATTTTGAAACACTTGTGTTTCTTGGTGTAGGTAAGGAAAAATTATAAATAATACTCTTGATTTTCTCTAAGTTATAGTTCGTTTATTTTATTGTAGATTGATTTAGTTTTCACAATCACTGGCAAACTGTGCGTGTAAACGAAATAAAAGCTTAGTGGAAAAGGACGAAATTCATTTTTTCATCCCGGTAACCCAGTACATAGCCAAACCTGAATTTGATAATAAACTCGTCTGGTGTGTTCAATTAATGCTAACTAAACCTTCTCATTCGCAAAAATATCAGAAAAAGCGTATTTTTTTATATTTTCAAGAATTTTTCAATGTTCCTGAAAATTTCAACACATGAATTTTTGACCATATGTTTCTGTCCTTACAACAATCAACATATAAAAAGTGCAGGTCTTTCCGAGAAAAAGTTATTTCAGCCCTTACTTTACTGAGTTAGAAGATTATGAACTCATAGACTGAATATAGGTCTCCGCAAGTGAACGAAATTATGAATATCCAGAACTCCCTACAAATATAAGTAATTTTTTTTTTGATATGATTGTTTATCCTTGGTTCTATTCTGAAACAATAATATAGAACGAATGCATGGTTCAGTTCGAAAATATTCATCGAAATTGGATTGGCGGTAGTTCAGATTCCCGAACATAGAATTGTAATAAAAGCAAAAACATCCCACATGGGGGGGGATTTTTTATGCTCGTCTCATCCTCATTTTGGTATCCATAAAAAGCAATAGTTTATTACTGAAGTTTGATGTTATCATCCCTCTTCACACGGAAGTTCTAAATCTTCTACAAACAATTTCAACCATCTCTGCGATGCGCCTTATCCAAACATGGCTGGCGCCGACGGCGTTAAAGGGGCTTTACGAGTATATTAAGATCTGGTAGTCATTCGGCAAGTACA
Source organism: Micraspis discolor (assembly GCA_030674115.1). NCBI lineage: Eukaryota > Metazoa > Arthropoda > Insecta > Coleoptera > Coccinellidae > Micraspis > Micraspis discolor. Next base: position 1,348,886 of record JARTUT010001311.1, on the reverse strand, counting down.
GTTTATGAAATCTGGCCCATTTCAAACGAGAAAAAGTAAAAAAGCTCTAGGTGTGTCTGCATATGAATGATAGATTAGTTGACGGCACCTAACCCGTGCCAGTAAGGTTTCGGGAACACTTTGAAAATTTGAACCCTTGGATTTCATGATAGCGTGAAACTAACATAAAAATTGTAGCATATCGAGACCAAGCTCTAATTGTATATATTATATTACTAACTAAAAGGAGTATTGCCGTATGAATATGTGTATATAGATGGGTTCTTGGCAAAATCAAGGTTTCTTTAAAGCAATGTTCAAACTTTGTCTATATTTCGGACGTATTTACGTCCTTCATCAGGACTCTACAAAAATTATTACATTATATAACTTAGTATTTTTACAATAAAGAATTAACTACTTACAGTTTTCAAGGTTCATAAAATTTTCCAAATTTGGAATGTTTGAAGAATGATGTTGAGTGTTTTTTTTAAAGGAGTTTTTTATAAATGTCAAAGAAACATAGAGTAGGAAAGTGACAATAGATTAGGGATGTAAATAAAATCGAAAAGTAGTATAGAATCAAGATAAGGGATAGTAGTTGAAATTATTAATTTGAAAGTTAGGAAAAGATCAAGAGGAGTCACAACTTTTGATCTAGAGATAGAAGGTAACTATACTCGTACTTCCTGGAATCATTAGTTTTTTTTGCATATAAAATCAATCCTCATCTTTTCTCCTAAATTGCACCATTCTTGAGATATTTGAAGTTGAAAGGAATTGAATCGATATAATTTTGTCCAAATTTTCTGATTTTCCCAAATCTAACTCTGTGCTGAAATGATTCAATAATCAGATTTGTTCAATGTTGCCATATTTTATGTCTTTATTAAATATTTCTACAAAAGGTTGGGGAAATCTCTCCAGTCTATGGTTCCACCACTAAACACTATAGATGAAATTAATCACTGAACAATTTTTGTCTTACATTCACCACAAAATCTTAATTGTCTAGCACATTGTTTAATATTTAATCCAGAATAATATTCCATAATAAATAGAGAAAAAGTTTTGCATCACTCTTCGGTATATTTTGACCGTTGAAATAGGTAAAGTATTTTCTGTCAGGACCTGTTAAATTGAAGACTTGTCTTTAAGAAGAGCTGGTTTTTTATAGCTTCAGACTTTCAGGGTTCATCAAATTATATCTATTCTAACATAGGAATGCTGCAAATTGAGCTCATATGAGTTTTAAAAACTTCGAACCCAGTCTCCTAGATTTGTTTTATACCTTTATTATCTTTATTTCATACACCGATTCAACCTTGTTCACAAACTTAAGAGATAATAGAATTTGACTTAGTTTTGATATTTCTGAATGTTTGTTATGCTGCATGGTTAATTAAAATTCAATCAATATTGAAACTGGAAGCTATAAGCTCATAAACAAGAAAGATTAGAATAGAATGCATTTTCTGACCATAATCATTTCATACTGAATTGAATAATTCAAAACTATCGATATTATCCAATATTTTCCACATTTTTTTGAAAGAAAGCTACAAATAACTGTTGACAGTTTCAAACAGAATCAAAACAACAAGGAACCACAGAACACTTTTTTATTTGGAACTACCCACCATAGAGACGTTATAATATTTTAATGTGATAATAATTCACTCTAATTATTCTGAGGAAAATTATAACTGAAGATCAATAATAGTTACAGATGTTATCTTTCATTTAAAAAAAACATTGCAAATATTAATTTTTTCTCTCCTGGGGTTTGGTAATAAATTAATATTCTATGGTAAGGTTTTAAAATTTGACATAATCTATGAATAACCATTATTCAATATTTATGTTCTTGTTTACGTAATTAAAACAGATACTCTGATTGTAAATATTAATGATTTAACAAAAAATTTTTTATTATGGAACACCTAGTTGATTTTTCAAAATCAAATTTAGGTATTTCTTCAAGAAAGTATAATTGCACACCTAAATCTTTAAATACTTGTAATCTATCCAGGTAAATTGTTATTGGGATTCAGTATAGAAAATAATCATCAAGCAAAGTAATATCACTTTAAAATGATTATTCGTAGTGACATCATTCATTGTTGTTGAAGATTTCGAAAAAGATTTTCATATTTGAACCGTATCAAGAGACCTCATAGACCTGTTCACTGGTCTCTGTCAAGGAAGAGAAACTTCAGAAATATCAGTGTTTGGAAAATCATATATGATTTTTTCTGGCTTTGAGTGAAAAAACAAGCACAGTGACAACCTCTTGCCTTGGAAGTTTTCATAGAAATGATGGTTTTCATGATTTGGAAATTTTAACACCCAATAATTCTGAGGTTTTTTTGGAATTTCTCAGAGAAAGGCATGGTTTATAATCTTGAAGTAGAAAGAAAATATAGTAGAACAACAAAACTCTATGTTTATGGTGTTCAATTTTTTTACCAGAAAATTAGTATTTTGTATCTTAATTCTGGATATGGACCTCATCGGATGAAACATGAGTGAGTGAATCATTTCTTAGAGGGAAAATAATGTTTTTGAACAATTCAGATTCAATAGTGGATGCTGTGGAAGGTATTTTTCATTCAAACTAAACTGGTCTACAGAGGGGTATTTGCCTAATGTAGCTGAATTTATAACTTTTCAGCTGAATATAGAAAAACCGTAATGGAAAAAGTGTTTCTTTTGATCTCAAGAACATATGCTTAAAATTAACGCAATGGTCAAAGACTCACTCTGTATATTGAGCTGAGTTTAGCAACATCAGATTTTTTGTTGATACTATTAGGATTATTTTTGATGTAACACATTTCCAAGAAGGTTCTTTTTTGATAATGGAATGCTTTATCAAGAATTTTAAAATTTTAAAAATTAAAAAGATGTCCTAATCTTGAAGAATGAAGGGCTAAAGAACACCTTTCAGGATGAATTCTCACATCACTTTTGTGGAGAGTTATTCTCTTTTTTATGGTTTGGCAGGTTTGACCAATGTATATTCCATTACAGTCCAAACATGGTATGCTATAAATACAGTCTGAGATTAGGGATGGAGGAATTTTATCTTTAATTTTGGTAAAGAGATCTCTGATGTTGCTAAACTCAGCTCAATATATAGTTACCACTATCTCTAGATCAAAAATTGTGACTCCTCTTGATCTTTTCCTAACTTTCAAATTAATAATTTCAACTACTATCCTTTATCTTGATTCTATACTAATTTTTCGATTTTATTTACATCCCTAATCTATTTTCACTTTCCTACTCTATTTTTCTTTGACATTTATAAAAAACTCCTTTCAAAAAAACACTCAACATCATGCTTCAAACATTCCAAATTTGGACAATTTTATAAACCTTTAAAACTGTAAGTAGTTAATTCGTTATTGTAAAAATATTAAGTTATATAATGTAATAATTTTTTGTAGAGTCCTGATGAAGGACGTAAATACGTACGAAATATAGACATAGTTTGAAAATTGGTTTAAAGAAACCTTGATTTTGGGCAAAAAATTTGCTAAGAATCCATCTATATACACATATTTCATTACTATATGCATTGTATGCAGTTTTACTTACTAGCGATTTAGCTTAGAACAAATCTAAAGAAAAACTGTAAGTTGATATTTATATCTTGAGATAGTTATTGAAAAGGCTGTATTGGTACCAGACCACGCGAAAGCTCTTCACCTGATATTCTAATTGTTTATAACCATATAACTACAAGGTGTGCAGTAAGGGTATCGGGTCTTTGTAAGTTCAATAAAACATAAAATATTTGTGAGCAATAATAGTATATTATATACCGCGGGACTGAAGTAGTACATTTAATCCTGAAGGTAAAGTAATTTACCTGAAGGATTAAATGTACTTCAGTCGCAAGGTATATACGATACTTTTCGTACTTTCGGTATGATTTTATTAATTATTTCAATAATTTCAATGAGTTTTTTCTCTTTTCAACTCATTTAATGAACTGTCTTTAAAATAAGTTACCATAGTAACATTGCGTTGTGACAATTATAATTTAGAAACATTGTCATTACTAGTGTCATTGTAAAGAAACATTGTTATTGATAATTATTGGTATCATGAGTGAAGAAGGTGTATCTGATATTGATACAAGAGCAGCCGAAGTAGGTGAAGAATTGTTACCACCGAAATCTAGAAAACTATACGAGCAGCAGTACGATGCTTTTAAAAATGTGGTGCCGCTTAAAAATATGGGACAACCTACTGAAAATGCGCTGTTAGTCTACTTCAATGATAAATCAAAAGCGGTTTGTGCCTCAACTCTCTGGGCACATTACTCAATGCTGAAATCGGTTATTAACATTAGAGAAGATATTGATATAAGTAAATTTCCAAAATTATTAGCTTTTTTGAAGAGAAGAAATGAGGGATTTAAGCCAAAGAAGTCAAGAATTTTCTCGTCTGAGCAGGTAGATCAGTTCTTACGGGAGGCTCCGGATGATAAATATTTAATGCTTAAGGTAAATTTGGAAATTTGTTTATATTCAGAAATTTTAAGAAATCAATTTTTTTGTAGGTTGCACTTATTTTGGGCGTTGTGGGAGCTTGTAGTGGAAAAGAGTTGGTTGATTTAGAAATCGACGATGTGAGAGATTTGGGCGATTCCTTCCTAATTGCGATTAGAAACACCAAAAATAAAATTGACCGAAATTTTGTGATCAAAAATTCAGAAAACAGTGCCATCAGTTTTATGGCGATATTTCGAAAATATGTGGCATTGCGAAAGACAGGGACACCTCATTCAAAATTTTTTGTTCAATACATCAACAAAGAATGTACTACGCGAGTAGTAGGAAAGAACATGTTTGGTACATTTCCACGGCAAATAGCAGCTTTCTTGAAATTAGAAAATGCGACGTCTTATACGGGACATTGTTTTAGACGCACATCTGCGTCTTTGTTAGCTGATTCGGGAGCAACAATAGACGTGCTGAAGAGACAACGTGGCCGAGGGATATATTGAATCGTCTATTAAGAATAAACAAAAAATTTCAGATAAAATATTTGGTCAAGTCGCCGATTCGTCCATTATAGTTATGCCACAGTCCTAAATCTCGCTTCCTGTTTCCGCAGGATCTTCGAAACAAACACCAGTTCAATATGATAAAGACCTATCTGTTACTCGTCAGTTACCTGCTGCATTAACCCAGGAAAGACTGGTCAATATGACGAACTGTCACAATATTAATTTGAATATTAACGTTAATTATCATTATAATTAATTGTATGTTTCAATAAAATATCCCTTAAATTCGTTTGTTTGTGATTTAATCGTTCCAGGAATTTCGTAAATATTTAATCCCGGAGGGATTAAATGTGACACTTTAGTACCTGTCACAAGTTGTCACTTGAGGCCCGGAAGTACGAAAAAAAGTTTATTGTTTATTATTAACATATGAATTGGAGAATTATTTAAAAAAGATGATGTTATTCAAATGAGGACCGTTGGGTTGCTGGCACTCTGCTAAACGGGAAAGATGATTGGCGATAGCACGTTGACACATAGCTATTGATATTGAATTTCTGACCTGATGTTTTGCTTCAACTGGGTTAGATTCGTCGGTTTATTTCGATAAACCTTACTTTCAAGGTATCACCATGCAAAATAGTCAAGCGGGCTAAGGTCGGAGCTTCTGGGAGGCCAGTTGATGTTACCCCTTAACTTTGTAAGGGAATAATTCGTTTACAACTTCCATTGAATTATTTGTGGTATGGCAAGTGGCCCCATCTTGACACCACGTTCTTGAGATGAAACCTACAAACTCCTGCAACTTTGGGACCGAAAATTTTCGCAACATATCGCAATAACGGTCACTGTTTACATTAATTGCTCGGGCTCGTTGATCTTCATGAAAATAAGGACCAATTATGCCTTCAGCAGACATAGCGGCCCAAACCACGACCAGTGGGCTGTGCAGGTGTCGTTCATGCTTTCATCTTGGGTTCTCCACTGACCAGTACCAACAATTCTGGTTATCAACATGACCATTCAGGTGGAAATTTGCTTCGTTACTAAACAGTATGTTGTTGAAGTTGTTAAATCGCTGCAGCATGTCGTTCGCAAAATTCAGTCGAAAGCATAGTCCTTCAATTCTTAAACCAATTGAATTTTATAGGCTTCTAGATGTGAGCCTTTGTTTAAAATCGAATGTAAATACGATTTTTTGATGTTCAACGATGGATAAAGACGGATTTTGACGAACCGACCCCTCAACTTCTTCGATTGTTTCTTCATCGCGAACTGAACTAAGACGACCAGAGTTTTAATTTTAACTGTCGCATCTGTATTCTCGAACATCCTGATCCATTTCCTAATGCTTTCGTCACCGTTCCGAATATGGCGCGAAAACAAATATCCGATACCCTTTGGGGACACCTTGTATTTCCAAACACAATCGGCCTGATAGTTTGACAACTGAAATATTGTAAATTCAAGATCAAAAGAATAAAATGATTAGAAACCCACATTTCTCTTTATCATTAAATTTCCTTTTTCGTAAATTCGAACGAGCGAGTAATTCTCTGAGCGATGATGAAAAGGACACCAAAATACTGTTGTGTAATATTCCGACATAACACATTTAACAAAGCATATTTAGAGAAAGTCCCATGAATCCACCCGTGTTATTAGAACACCCGAGCTAGCAATATATCACATTTAACTTTTAACTCGAAGCGGGACAACGGGCTGTGTTATGAAGTCGACGTACCAGCAAAAAAACCTCTATGAAAAAGAAATTGGAAAACTTTTTTATAACTCCCACGTACCTTAAAGCGAGGGTTCTTCAACAGGGTGTGTTCAAAATCAATGGCACGTACACTTCTTCATTGAAACGGGAGTGAAAAGTTCGCGAAGTCTTTGGAAACAAGAAGTGTTTCTGTTGGTATGTCGAATGGAGCGATTGTCGTTCGTGGTTCCTCTTTTTCGAGCTGGAAAATTTCTTTATCACGGAATAATTCCAGGGTTGTCCCAATCCTAAAGAATCTTGCTTTTCATCTAAGGAGTTAGAGGTATAGTTGAAAGAGGAACATGATTCGTAGGAGTTTTATTTATTGATTCGTTTATTCGAAAATAATTTATACACACGTTTGCCGAGAAAATATTGAACTCAAGACGTGCTTTTATTTTGGAGTCACAGACTTCCAGAACGAGCGTGAGCTTTAACTATTCGTCCAAAAAAACAATATTTTCCGGACTCGTTGCGTAGATTACTATTATTTCTTAAGGAAAGAATTAATTTTTTGTTGATTTCAAGAGCATGTAATTCGAGCTTTGTACAAAACTGAAGGAAAACTGATGTGCTCTTTTTTAACTCAGGATATGGACTTGCTAATTCTTTCACATTTCTTTCGGCGGTTGTTTCAGTATCACACTGTTCCAGAATCCAGAAAAAGTGCTCATAGCAAGCGCACATAAGCTCTTGACCTCATATCAGTGCTTTTCTACATTCTCATCTTTCATGAATCAAATAAATGGAAATAATAATAATAATAAACGTTATTGATCCTTCTGGACATGGTAAAAATGTATAGGACAAGTCATATAAAATATCGTATATTAGCAAAGAACCACAAGAATAAAACATCAAATTAAAAAAATTTAGAAAGCACTGACGTGAGGTAAGAATGCTTTGGCGCTCTTGTTGAGCTACTTGCGAGTAAATATTCAAACCATAACAAATCTATAAGCACTCTGATAAGGTGAACAATAGTCTTTTCTCGTACTATGGGACAATGTGATACAAATATGAACGCCTAATGAATGAATAAACCTATATCTCCAATTAAAAATAACTACTCATAATTTCCCCAAGTTTTGTTCGAAGCTGAATTCTATAATTGAAAACTTTTGCTTTTCTAAAACTTGATCACGTGCTTTTCTTTTTGCCATCGAGATTGAATACTATCTCTGTGATTTCCTTTTATGAAAAATTTTGATAATATAACGCCAACTGACACTGATTAATGAGCGAGCAATATCAACTTTGTCATATTCAGAAAATCACATCATGTCATTGCTCTTTTATCTTTCAAAGAAAAAAATTTAAAAGGACGTGATGTCATTTGCTTTTTTCTCTTGAGTAAATGACTTGCAAGTAAATATTCAAACCATAACAAATCTATAAGCATTCTGATCAGGTGAACAATAGTCTTTTTCCGTACTATGGGACAATGTGATGTAAATATGAAAGCCTAATGAATAAACAAACCTATATCTCAAATTAAAAATAACTATTCATAATTTTCACCAAATTTTGTTCTGTGCTTTTCCTAAAAACTTACGTCATTGCTTTTCTGGATTTTGACAACGAGATTGAATTCTTTCTCTATGATTTCCCGATAAAAAATTTTTGATTAATATAACGTCTGTGCTTTTGATTAACGAATTTTGACATTTGTCATCGACATCGATTCTCCTCTATGATTTCTAAGAAAATTTTGATTGATATTATGCCATTTCTCTGATATCTAGGTCTAAATTTTTTTGGAATTTTCAAAAATTTTTAGCGTGAAAAGATTTCTGACAATGAATTTTGAGGAGCCGTTTCGTTTCAGCCTCCCTCAATAACATACACGAATATCAACTTGAAATCCGGATATTCTAGTAGATACTGAGGAAACAAAATTTTTTGCTCATAACTTTTGAACCATCCGACGGAGTTGGCGATTTCTGCGAAATTTGACCGAGATATTTGGACAATTAACCTATTCTCAAAAATAAAACTCTAATTCTTTATCTAGATGGGTATTCTAGGCCGGCCGGACAGACTCAACTTTCAACGAATTCTTCATCAGGAGTCGAACCCAATCGATTGAGACCATTTTCGGCTCGATATTCCCAAATTACAGACATTCGGGCAAAATGATAGGCACTCTGTTCGGGTGAACAAGAGCGCCAAAAATGATTAGTGGGACTCAGGAAGAGCTTTGTATTATTGGACGATACAGCTAGTTCAGAATATTCTCAATGCCTTGGAGCGAAAAAACGATATTGTTCATCTTTGGAAAATTTTTCTAGGAAAAATGGACGTGTGCCAAAAAAATAAAAACGCTCCAGTAATGTAAACTTATGATAGAATCTGAAGCAAGTAGAAAATTTCTGAAAACGGAATGTACAGGGTGTTTTTTCAACCTGCATTCTGTATTTTTGAAAAAATGTTGAAATTATTGGAAGAAGATAACCATATTGTTCTACACTGAAAATTTCATCAAGATTAATCACGCCGTACCAAAGTTATGAATAAAAGAAAAATCGGTCGAATCTGACAAATCACCTTGTCGACTCTCAATGAAGGCCCCGAACCATAAACCCAACATTGTTCCGAAACTATATTGACTACTGTATACTTCACCTCAAATCTGACGGTCTCCTCCGGAATCACCCTGTATAAGTGTGACATCTCAAGGCTGTTCAAGCTTTTCGTGAGCCAGTGCAAGTTTCTCAAATTTTCTCTAGCTGAAACTATTGTGGACTCGATCCAGCCAGGTTTTCGACGAGAAGAGAAAAAACCTATATATTTAAGTGGAAAAACAACTTCAAATGATGACCTCAACAAGGTGACCAAACTCTCGAACTTATCCTCAAGTGTTACATCCGAGTGTATCCATCGAAAATCAGTACTCTCGATCAACGAATAGAAAATCTTCCAGTTATTATCCGACATAGTTCTCATCATTTTTGCATTAGTGCCACAAGAATCACCACCAGGACAGACATATTCGAGTATGATTGCTTTATGGTCACCAATAAACGGTTCAAACACAGTTGCATCAACTAATTGAAAGTCAGCATTAGTAGCTATACAGTGCTAGTCAAAAGTCCCCTCCCCCCCTCGTATCTTTTGAACGGGTATACTTATAATAATGAAATTTGGAGGGTGGAAATAAACGGATGCGGGCTTCTCAACTGGTCATAACAGGTGACGCAATAGTCATAAATGACGTCACAAGGCCACTGTGACCAATAATTTTTAATGGGACCCTATGGAAAGTGACAGCTCGTTTGAAAGGTATTGAAAATACCTATTCAGTCATACCAATTTTGTTTGGGTTTCGGCTGATTTTGATTGATAAATTGAAGAAATACGAAAATTATAATTCCACATTTAATTAATAAAAATTTAAGAACCAGTTCTTATAATAAGTGTTCAAAATGTGCTCCATCTACTTCCTGGCAGTAATGCATCCTATTGCTAAACTCTTGTCGTACTCGTCCCAGTGTGTCAGCGGAAATTGCCCTACATTTTTCAACAATTCGTTGTTTCAGAATGGCAATACTGTTAGGTGCTGTAGCGTAAACCTTAGATTTCAAGTACCCTCATAGAAAAAAATCTAATGGTGTAAGGTCCGGTGACCGAGCTGGCCATTCGATCGAACCTCGCCGTCCAATCCATCTACCACGATATTCTTCATCTAGGTAACGTCTTACTGCACCGTAATAGTGTGCAGGAGCACCATCTTGTTGAAACGTTATTTCCAAGTTGTCGAATTCATTTGAATTATCTTCTAGAATTTCAAGAATTAACGCCTCAATATCATTTTGTAACATCTCCAGATACAATTCACCGGTTAAGTCAGCATTGAGAAAAAGAGGCCCAACTATGTGGTTTCCCAAAATACCTGCCCAAACATTTACTTTTTCTGGAAATTGAGTATGTTTTTCACGAAAGATGTGAGGATTGGTGTATCTCCAATATCTCACATTTTGAGTGTTAACATTTCCATTGAGAAAGAAAGTACTTTCGTCACTAAAACAAATTGTCTGTATGTAGCCTGGTTGTTGGTTCATTTTATTGGACATAATTTCACAGAATTCTAATCTTCGGTCGGGGTCATCATCTGAAAGTTGGTGCACCATTTTTAATTTGTATGGATGAAATTTGTTTTAGCCAACACCCTATGTACTGTCCTTTGACTGACTTCACAGATAGACGCAAATTGGGCTGTGGAAGAAGTAGGTTTTACTACCATTTCTCCAATTATGTCAATTTTTTTTGTCATCACTAATAATTGTTGGTCGACCAGATCGTTTGGCATCTTGAACACTACCTGATGCTTCAAACTTCCGAAGAAGCTCCCTCAAATAAACTCTCGATATAGGGCGATCGGGGTACCTCTCATTAAACAGTCGTTCCGCTGCATGGAGATTGTTTCTACATTCACCAATTATTAAGATAGCTGCTACTTTGTCGGCTACAGTACGTACCATTTTGCCTATGTAAACGCTTAAACGTCTCGTTAAACAATAGCTTAGGTATATTTTCAAGGTATAAACACTTTTGACAAGTAGAGAATTCAAACACGTCAACCTTTTTGACAATTAAACAGAGGCGTACTTTAAAATCTTTATTAATTAAATGCGAAACTATAATTTTCGTATTATTTTCGTATTTCTTCAATTTATCAATCAAAATCAGCCGAAACCCAAACAAAATTGGTATGACTGAATAGGTATTTTCAATACCTTTCAAACGAGCTGTCACTTGCCATAGGGTCCCATTTAAAATTATTGGTCACAGTGGCCTTGTGACGTCATTTATGACTATTGCGTCACCTGTTATGACCAGTTGAGAAGGCTACATCCGTTTATTTCCACCCTCCAAATTTCATTATTATAAGTATACCCGTTCAAAAGATACAAGGGGGGGAAGGGACTTTTGACTAGCACTGTAAAGTCAACCTTTGTGAAGGAGATTACGCCACGCTCTAGCCACCCATGTTGGCTCTCTTGATGTAACCAATAATTTGTGACATGAAAATAAATCATTTAAAGATCGATATTTTGGAGAGAGGGTTAGAAAATCTATGTTAAGGTCTGCCAACAAAGAAATCACACTACAGGCAGTACTGCAGTACATAAGAACATTTTATAAAGATTTTAAGAACAAGTTAAAGTCACCTGCAGGAGGTTCTTACACACTTATAACACAGAAACAGTTCTCACGATATTTTATCTTAACATTTCATAGTACATCTCCACAGAGTATTCAGCCACAATAAGATGTTGTACTTGAAGAGCCGATCTGAGATAAATAAGAACACCACGATGAGATTGGAAGATGAATGAATCAAACCATAGTATTCTTTATAAAATGCTTCACATTTATTTTGGTATAACCAAATCGAAGAGAAAAGGTTCCAATTTGAAACGGCCTTCAGGCCGAACCAAAACAACAACACAAATATTTTCAACAACTTGGTGCCGAATCGATGAAAACCGTTCAACAATACTCCACCAAGAATATCAGACTCGATCTCTTTGACCTAATTAGATCCGAATTTTTATTGAGCGATAACCCGTCCGATAACAAACGATTTATAGACCGTCGCAGTGGCTTTGATCTGTCGAGCAAAGTCATTATCGTCCAATAAATCCATTAGGTCGTACTGTCCTCTAGAATTGAGTGATACAGAGAGCGTCGCGCTCGTAAACAATGACGCTGACGTCGATATGGCCTAAAATATGCCCAGAGAAATTATACGAACCATTAAAATGCGTCGATAACTGCCCGACCTCTGTATCTGTATAGTGGATGTGATTTATGTTTCTTGGTCGCTAATGGTCGTGTCGGAGGTACGGCACGCCAACACCGGCAGTCGAGCTGGGGGAGATAAGGAAATTTTCGAAAATCGTGGATAAAGTCGTTGCCACTTAGAGAAGAGACAACCGGACCCGTTTCTGTTTCGTATAGGCCTACGGAATTGGGTGCGACGTTATCTTGAAGTGATTGATGACGGTGGCAATTGGACGGCCCTGTAGATTAACAGTTGATTTTCGATAGGCATTTGAGTGTTGAAACAATGCCGATGGTTGAATTCAATGTGAAAATAATAACGATGTAGAAAGGCACTGCCGCAAGGTCTGGAGCTTTTGCCCGCTTCTTCTAAAGTCCTTTCCCACACTTATATCTTGAATCAAAAATAAGCACCAACAGTTTTCCATGTATTATTGTTACGGTTGTTTGCTACAGCGGATAACTTCTGATGTTTCGGGATTGGACAACCCTAGTGTTGCAATCTGCCAACTGACAGCTCTATCGTAAAGCTCGACATTTTTGAGGTAACAAGTAGTCTAAACGTTTTGGCATACGAGCGCTATTTGTGTTGTTTACAGTAACATAAAAGATTCATCTCCCCCAAAAAATGGAATTAAATTGATGAGCGTGAATCTAGCAACAGATTCCAGCAACACTTTTATCGCTTAGCGGGCGGTGCCTTGTGCATGCTGTAACTATTGATCCCGGCTGAAAATTTGCTCTAAGGAATTATTCGCTTCTGAATTTCAACAGTTGACTCATTCAGTTGTTATTATAAGATAATGAAGGAACTCTGTGATTTGAAATGTTCGGCTTGCTCTATTGCCATGCGCTTGAGGTGCTACAAATAGAATTTGAATCTTTGGAATGGGCTATTCGATAGAGTAAGACGAATTCCTGAAAATACGTTGTCGCATATGTTCAATGAATTTAAGGTGATATTTATGAATTGAATAATCATTAGAATCGATTAAATCCAGTGTCGCGCTTCAGGGAGGGTACGGAGGGATTGAAAAGAATGCAAAGTCCATCAAAAATAAAAAAAAGCGTTGTCACACCATCTGACGATATTGAGGTTGTTAATTCTGATATTAAGAATACTCTGTTATCGATGGAATCGATTGTCGGGCTTCAGGAAGGGCAATACCGGACTTTGAAAATTTCTACTAAAAAAAATTTTAAGTCCAACAAAAAACGAAAAAAGCGTTGTTGCATGATCTGACGATATTGTGGTTGTTGATTTCGATATTTGGAATACTCTGTTATCAACGGAATCGACTTTCGGGATTTTTCCATGTTCCACTGTTTGGAATGGCAAAAAATAAATTTTGACATAGTTTTTCGTAAATGCAGAACTTAACTGTACCTAACATAATAAAAAAATAGGTAGCTTATCTAAAAAAATATTTTTTCAAATATCAATTCAATTTTTATTTCTTCAATTTTGGCCTTGTTTTTTCTATACTTAACTTAAACTAACCTAACCTAACCAGTCCAGCAATTATACAGGGTGTAACTAAATAAGTGTAAAATATTTAAGGAGGTAATTCCTCATCGAAAAAAAGATAGGATCTTTCATATAAAGAAACTTCATTGGAGCACCCCTCAAAGGGAGTACATAAAATTTGCATAACAATATTTTTCTTGAGCACCAAAAAAGTTACAATATTGAAATTAACCTAACGTTTCCTACTAGCAAAAAGACATTTATCCAGTTATTTATTTGGTTTACCCCATGGTTGTAAGGGTGGGAAATGCAACCCCTAAAGTTTATTTCCGATGTAACTTTTTGTCTTATTATTTGTTTACAATTTAAAAATTTATTTCCGATAGCCTGTTTCATTCTAAACAAAAAATGTTTCATGAGTTTTTTGCCCAAAATAAACTAGTTCGCAGCAAAAATTATTTCACGAACAACTACAGAGATACGTACATCGTCATAAATGCTGGATTTATTATTATTGTGTAGTTAGTACCTGCATTAAACGACTAAATGGTAAAAAACAAAACTAATTAGGTCAATTTCAATATTGTAAATTTTTTGGTGCTTGTGAAAAAAATTGTTGTACAAATTTTATGTACTCCCTTTGGGGGGCTGTATCTTAAAAAGGGATTTTTCAATGAAGTTTTTATATGAAAGATTCTATCTTTTTTTCGATGAGGAATCACCTCCTCAAATATTTTACACTAATTTTGTTACACCCTGTATAAAATATAGGAAGGGTGCTTATATTTGTCGATCGTGGAATAATTATTAAGAGTGTTGATTCGGTTTTTCAGAGGAAATTGAAGAGTCTGCAAGAATAGCAACTTTGCTCTCCGACCTAAAAAAAATCAAATCAGTACGATATTGCATAAACTAATTTCTTGGCCTGATGTAAATTGAAAAACGTAGAATGGTACTTTCAGAGCGTTTGTCGGAAATACCCGAACGGCATGATCATTGGCGTGCGGGTTGATTCAAATTATTATCTCTGAAACTACTCGATAGAACATTTTTATTTTCGGGATGAAGTTAGATTACAACAAAGGGAACTCAAAAGTGAAAGAATTTTCGACTGCCCGATGATTCATCATGTGGTTTTTCCGATATATATATATATATATAGCAATTTTCTATATTTGTGTCATCCAACCTCATCCCGAAAATGAAAATGTTCTACCGAGAGATTTCCGAGATATTGAAAATTGCTATATATATATCGGAAAAACCACATGATGGATCATCGGGCAGTCGAAACTTTTTTCATAGTTGAATTTCCTATGGCATCTAACCTCATCCCGAAAATAAAAATGTTCTATCGAGTAGTTTCCGAGATATTGAAAGTTTCTATATAGGTCGGAATATGCCCGAATTATAATAGGGAAGAAAAAAATTTTTTCGATAACGAAATTACGAAATCTGACTCCAACTATACTTCCATACCAACAAAGAAAAAAATAAATATCTCCAAATCCACTTGACACTAGTAGGGACGTTTTTATACTTTCTATTTCAATTCAAAGGTCACATCCTATTCATAATTAGAAAAAAATATTGTGTGAAACTCTTTGAGAAACACTATTTTTATCATCTGGTTACTTAAATAACTATTTTAGCAAGCGTGCAAAAGTTCCTGATCTTACGTCAGTGCTTTAACACAATTTTTATTGCAGACTAATTTTTTTTCATCTATTGCGATACGTCTATTATCATTTTTCACAACGAAAACAAGCACTTCATGTACCGGACAATTCTGAACCGAACATATTGTCTGATAGAGAGTCGGTATTGGTAAATCCGATACCAACAAATAGATTTCGATTCAATTTGTTC
The DNA here is from genome assembly GCA_030674115.1 of Micraspis discolor. Classification (NCBI taxonomy): domain Eukaryota; kingdom Metazoa; phylum Arthropoda; class Insecta; order Coleoptera; family Coccinellidae; genus Micraspis; species Micraspis discolor. Next base: position 1,332,998 of record JARTUT010001311.1, on the reverse strand, counting down.
AATGGAGGTTACGTAAATGCATTTAATTCGATGGCCGTGCCGTATACGTGAAAATGACCGATTAAAATTAGTTATAATGGAAAAATAACGCGCATGTCACTACTCGCTTCTGCGGAAATTGATTTTGTCTGTTGACCAGATTACAACGCTTGTTTTAGAACAATTCTATGCCTTGACAACTTGAGAATATCAACCTGAAGTTTATCCATTTAAGTTATCGAGAGTTTCACAACAGAGCGCATCGAGTTTGAAAAGCTTACGTGCTTTGAGATTTGACTTGGTGTCTATTTTTTCTGATATTTTTTGTTCATTTAAGGTACAGATCAAACCCAGAAATATATATATATATATGTAAGGAAAGCACATTATACTTTCCTAACTTTATTGCAATCTACGACACTGCGTAGTAATCGCGTAACAAAATGTTCAGTGACCACGTACTGGTCGGCAAGGTAGATCGTACTGATGATAGAAAGATAGAAGAGATAGAAGATATAAAAAGTATCGATGAAAACAAAAATAGAAAGACTAATTTAAAGACGATTAATGGTGTAAATGAAACAGAAGGAATGATTACAATTACAGCAAAAATACTTGATATAGAGAAAAAAATTGAAGTTTTTATAATAGACAATAAAAATTTTAATTATGAATTTCTAATAGGATTAGATTGCATAAAAAAATTTAATTTAGTACAAAATGAGTACTTAAAAATTGAACAAAAAGAACACCAAAATTGATGAAACTGCAATGGAAAATTCCATAGAAAAATCAACAATTCCTGGCAGAACAGGTTATGATAAATTATATTATGAAGAAAAAGAATCTATAAACTTCAATGAACACATAAACGAAGAAGAATTTCAAATTTCAATTAATCATATCAATTATGAAGAAAAATCAAGAATACAAGATCTGATAGAAGAATATAAATCAGTGTTTGCCAAAGATAAATATGAAAGTGGAAGAGTAAAAATTAAGAGGCTAGAATAGATTTAATCATAGACAAATACTGTTGTAAAAGACCGTACAGGTGCTCAGTAGAAGATAAAAAAGAAATAGAACACCAAATTTCAAAATTATTAAAAAAAGACTTGAGAGAAGAATCTTACAGTCCTTTTGCTGCCCCTGTAACGTTAGCTTATAAAAGAGAAGAAAATAAGAAATCTAGATTATGTATAGATTTTAGAGATCTAAATAAAATTATAGTACCACAAGCTCAAGCTTTCCCATTGATAGAAGATCTGGTAATGAAAACAAGAGACTGCAAGTTCTTTATAAAACTAGACATTAACTCAGCCTTTTGGTCAATTCCACTGAGAATAGAAGACAGAAGAAAAACAGGATTTGTAACACAAGAAGGACACTTCCAATGGACATGCCTACTATTTGGATCAAAGACTGCACCATTTATTTTCCAAAGAATTTTGGTTAACATAATTAGAAAATATAAACTCTCACACTTCACTAGTATCTATATAGAACATATTTTAATTTTCTCAAAACTTTTTCAAGAACATATATATCATCTAAAACAATTATTAAATGCAATATTAAAAGAGGGTTTCCGACTGAAATTTTCAAAGTGCAGTTTTGCCTCAGATTCAGTTACATATTTAGGACACATAATAAAACACAATTCGGTTTCTCCGATAAAAGATAATTTAATAGCCATACGAAATTTTGCAGTACCAAAAACACAAAAACAGATCAGACAATTCTTAGGAAAGATAAATTTTTATAATAATTACATACCTAATAGTTACACTAGACCCTTTACATAACCTATTAAGAAAAGGACAGAAATTTATATGGACAGAAAAATGTCAAGAAGCATTTGAAAAAATGAAAAAAATTTACTCTGCACTAAACCAGTACTAGCAATTTTTGACCCAAAATTGCCGATACACATTTACACTGATGCAAGTCTCCAGAATACTTATTGAATGGTATAAGATCGCCAATATTACCAAATGAACTAAAACAGAATGATCCAAATGATAACCTAGAATATGATAGGAAAATTGCCTTAGAAAATAGTATCAAATACCACAATTACAATAAGCAACTATTTGACAAAATAGAACAGATTATTATAACTTTGAAATAGGACAACAGGTTTACGTAGAAAATGAAATCGACTAAACCGAAAAAAATTGGATGAATTAAGAATTGGACCATACAACATAATAGATAAAATTTCAAATTCGATTTACAAGGTTAACACAGGCCATAGGACATCAGAATCAAATCTATTTGATATCACTAAGCTGATACCAACTACAGACTTTGCTTTGGATGCACAAAATGCTTGAATATTGCAATCTACGACACTGCGTAGTAATCGCGTAGCAAAATGTTCAGTGGCCACGTACTGGTCGGCAAGGTAGATCGTACTGATGATAGAAAGAGAGAGAGAGAGAGAGAGAGAGAGAGAGAGAGAGAAAGACAAGGAATCAAGACGTGAACAGGCGAATTACGACGTCTTAATAGATTAATAAAATATTGTTGAAGATTTAAATAAGAGCTAAGTGAATAATAGACATTGAATGTTGTTTCTCTGTTTTACAGAGAAACTATTCTGTTTGGTTATTCATAACCTCATTCACAAAAAATAATAGGATAAAAATATATGGAACATTATAAAACAACATTCTGCAAAATAAAATCACTTTCGAACAGAATAATGGAAAAACTACAGTTCAAATTTGAAGTGAAGGCTGCATCGGATGGAAAATCAAGCATCATATGTTTAACCTCAATTATAACACCCAATGGCCAGATATATGGGATACCAATAGAATTGCAGAGTGTAGATATCCACACAGAATTAGTACAAACAAAAGCATTCAATACATTGAAAAATACACTAAAGAAAAGACATCAAACCAGGAAAATATGGATTACACTAACACATAAATTGTATGATGAATACATAGATGAAGATGAAAATTTACGCTTTGCAAATACTTTTCTAGAGGAAATCACAAATGAGGGAAGCACTGATACAAGACAGGTTAGTACAGAAGATTCTACACTAAAATTATTAGAGAAACTACTTGAAGAAAGACAAAAAGATTCTGAAATACAAAAAATAGCAAAAGAATTTATGATATATGAGAGAAAGAGAGAGAAAGACAAGGAATCAAGACGTGGACAGGCGAATTACGACGTCATAATAGATAAATAAAATATTGTTGAAGATTTAAATAAGAGCTAAGTGAATAATAGACATTGAATGTTGTTTCTTTGTTTTACAGAGAAACTATTCTGTTTGGTTATTCATAACCTAATTCACAAAAAAATAATAGGATAAAAATATACGGAACATTATATATATAAATATAAATGTGGGAGATCTCTCAGACCCAGATAGAACATTAAAAAATAAGATGACAAGTCCCATAAATTCTTTTCCTAGCGGCACTCCCTACGGAGATTCAGCCTCCTAAAGTACGCCACTGTTAATCAATTTTTCTAGAACTTTTAAACTGCTAGATATAATTTAATGAAAATTTAATATGATAAACAGTAGTAATTACCTCTTAAAAAACTGCCCTCAAAACATAATTAGCTTGTTTAGTTTATCAGGGACGGACTAGGTTGTACATTTTATTGCTTACATTTTTAACACCCGGTATGATGAAGAGTTGTATAAATGAATTTGAATACTTTGAACATTGAGCTAAAGAAAAAGTAATCTTGATAATTGTCGATAAAATCAACCGTTTTCGAGAAAAAAATATTGAAAGAATAAATACAGGGTGTTCGGCACATGGACCATCAAATTTTTTTGGGGCGTTGGTAGGGTCATTTGCTACCTTTTCAGTCTTGAAACCTGGGTCCTTAGTATTACGGTTACGGAGGTATAATTTTTTTATTAGGTTTTTCTAAATTACCCAAAATGTACCCTTCGAAGCCCCATAACTTTTTTTGCGTGTGCTTTTACATGTATTTTTTTATTGTATTAAGTCAACATGAGTGTGTGTTTGAAAAAAAAACGTATTTATTGTTACAGATAACACCACAAAATTAACACGTGGGCCTTTTATTAAAAAAAAATTATGAAAGTATGAAAACATCTCCACTCCTATTGAAATTTAAAAAAAGTTACAGCTATTACAAACTTAGTTTTATTTTGAAATGTTCTTTGGTTTATAACGTTGCTAACCATATGCTATTTACGTAAGTCAATAAAAAAAATAATACTGCAAATAAGGTTTTAGTCAGAAGAGTGAAGAAAGTCGCACCTAAATAAAAGTACGGATTTTGACACAACACAGCGAGCAAGGAAATTTTACCTGCCCGTTTTAAACGAATCCTGTTTTAACCGAGAAGTAATAACATATCTGCACAATTTACAACACTGGGCACCTAAAGATGACAATCCCCACGTGAAAAGGCAAATGAGTTTTCAACAAAAATTTAGTGTTAACGTTTGGGCTGGTGTGATAGGAAGACATCTCATCAGGCCACACTATTTACCGGCTCGACTAAGTAGGCCTGCTTATTTGCATTTTTTGTAGAATGCTCTGCCGGAGCTACTAGCCGATGTTCCGGCCTTCGATGAAGACGTGCCGATTGTGTTCCAGCATGACATTTCCTGAGAGAAGTTCGAGATCACCTCGACAACTCTTTTCCAAATTCATGGATAGGCAGAGCCGGCCCCATCCCTTGGCCCGCAAGATCTCCAGACCTAACACCTTTAGATTACCATGTCTGGGGTAGAGCCAAAGAATTGGTTTATTTCACAGAGGTACCTACAAGAGAGGTGTTGATTGAACGCATAAACGCGGCATTTGTGGTAATGAAAGAAGAAATGTTGCTAGCCACTACAACGGTCGAAATCAGAAAAAGGTGTCGGGCGTGCATTCGGAGTAGAGGAGAACAATTCGATCAGAATTTACGTTAAAGAATCGTGTTATTTTACTTTGTAAATAAGCAATCATACAAAAAGTGTATTTTACTGGAATCTGTCATTGCTTTGCTATTTTATCTAAAACACTATTTGTAGTATTTTTTTATTTATTGACTAACGTAAATAGCATACTTTTAGAACCGCGATGAACCAAAGAACGTTTTAAAATAAAATTAAGTTCGCAATAACTGCAACTTATTTTTATTTCTTCTAGAAGTAGAGATGTTTTCATACTTTCATTTTTTTTTAATAAAAGGCCCTCGTGTTAATTTTGTGGTGTTATCTGTAACAATAAATACGTTTTTTTCAAACACACACTCTTTGCTCGCTGTGTTGTGTCGAAATCCGTACTTTTATTTAGGTGCGACTTTCTTCACTCTTCTGACTAAAACCTTATTTGCAGTATTATTTTTTTTATTGACATACCTAAATAGCATATGGTTAGCAACGTTATAAACCAAAGAACATTTTAAAATAAAACTAAGTTTGTAATAGCTGTAACTTTTTTTTAAATTTGAATAGGAGTGGAGATGTTTTCATACTTTCATAATTTTTTTTTAATAAAAGGCCCACGTGTTAATTTTGTGTTATCTGTAACAATAAATACGTTTTTTTTTACACACACTCATGTAGATTTAATACAATAAAAAAAATGCATGTAAAAGCACACGCAAAAAAAGTTATGGGGCTTCGAAGGGTACATTTTGGGTAGTTTAGAAAAACCTAATAAAAAAATCATACCTCCGTAACCGTAATACTAAGGACCCAGGTACCAAGACTGAAAGGTAGCAAATGACCCTACCAACGCCCCAAAAAAATTTGACGGTCCATTTGCCGAACACCCTGTATTTTTATCGAATTATCCTTTTTTTTTTTGAACACATGGATAGTTTATCTTCTCTTAAGTTATTATCGTTTTGTGAGTCAATACATTCAGGAATCGCTGGAAACATTATTGGCTCGAGTACTCATGAAATTGATTTTCACAGCCAATTTTGCCGGAGCTAAAGTTTTACCGAAATATAAACTAAAAACTTTACCGAAGAATTGTACAAATTTGCCAGAGTTGGAGATTTATCGAAGAACTGAACCAAATCTGCCGGAGATAGAATATTACCGAGTTTGACATACCTTGCCGAGAGTGAAAAAATTTGCCGAAGTTGAATTTTACAGTGTACTAACAGATGTTTCCATGAGGACTGCACAGCTGAGAGAAGAGATAGTTTTTGTTGGAAAGTTTGTCTACGGGGTGAAAGACTTAAAACCCAGTTTCGACACCAGACTCATCCTGAACACCCAGGATGGTTATATGGTTCTGTTATCTCATGAATTAGGATTCAAGACAGACAAGATAAGTTTCAGCAACAATTATAGATATCACCTGTTGATTTTTATGGTTAGAAATTAAACAGTTCCTCTTGCAACTTCTAATTTGGACAATTCAACATTTGTACATACTGTAAATATCTAGTTTGTGTAAAAGAGTGGAATAAATTTCGATTGTTCGAGTATTGACTATCATTAACTGGGGTGGAAGCATCTATTTGAACTCTCTGAAGGTAAATGTGAGATGGTTTTATGTTCTAGCTAGCCAGAGCAATATTTCAAAAATAAATTAAATCAAATTAAATAAATAAATGAATTTTTTCTACCGTTACGAAAGTAGCACAATTCTTCAGTAGGCACGTCAGCACATTATTCGGCCGCTCGGGTTTAATTTTCTTCAAAATAACTTCAGGTGATTTGATGAGGGTTTTCTATGTTGCAGAGTCCGGATAAAAAAAACTTGTGTTTGAACGGTATTTTGTCTCATCAACAAGCAATAAAATAGTTATCAACACAAGAAATTTAGAAAATATGTTATCTGATAGAAGGTTTCGTGTTTTTATTGACAATGAGAGTAGCAATTTGGAAACACTGAAAAACGGTCTTCCTCAAAGATCAGTTTTAGCCCCTTTACTTTTCAATTTATATCTAAGTGATTTACCCATGACATCATCTTAGAAATTTGTTTATGCTGACGACATTGCTATTGCTCACCAACATTCGGATGGAAAACATACTGTCATCTGATTTGGAAATTTTAAAGAATTATTTTATTGAGTGGCGATTATGTCCAAATCGCAACAAAACAGAGATGCTTGTTTCCCTCTGAATAATCATGAAAAATATAGGAAATTAGCTGTAACTTTCAATGATTCTCCTATCGTACATAATTTCTGTCCAAAATACTGAGTTAAATTAGATTCATTTCTCAATTACAAGGCTCATTTAAATATATGTTTATGTTTATACTGGCTTACCTAGGTATACATATATCAATGTACACCCCTCAGAAGCTAATTCAAGCTTGTGCGAGTTAGGATAGCAGTGTGTAGGCTTTGTTACTGTGTCCTTACACCACCTTAGGCACAGCACTGTTAATTTTAGACCCAACAGTGAATGGTGGCCACATATCGAAAGCTAGAAAATTTATAACCTAGCCCCGGGCTCATTTAAATGATCTGAGGCTAAAACTGAAAACTAGAAATAATATTCTTCAGAAATCAGCTGGATCATCTTGGGGTGCTGATGCTTCCACTCTTCGCACAGCATCTCTAGCCCTAGTCCTTTCTGGAGCTGAGTATTGTTGCTCTGTTTGGTTCAATAGTGCACATACATAAAAAATGATGCACAATTGAATACATCCATGAGAATAATTACCGGCACCATAAGATCTACACCGGTTCATTAGTTACAATTTTTTTCTAACATTGTCCCTTCCCATATTCGCAGACAGACTGCAGCTCTGAATTCTTGGAAGAAATATCATTTTTTTCTCAATTTATTCCCAATTATTTCATATATTCCACAATATAGAATTCCCAGATTGAAGTCACGTAAACCATTATGGCATAATACGTTCTTCAATATGAACATGAACATGAACATAAAGAATTATGGAACATTGAGTGGAACTCTTATGAAATGTTCAATAAAGATCACATTTCTGATCCTTCTGAAAAAATTCCGGGTTTAGATCTCCCAAGAAAAATTTGGACAATTCTTAATCGATTCAGAAAAGGTCTTGGTCGTACCAATAGCATGCTATTCAGATGAAACTCAGTTCCAAGCTCAAGTTATGAATGTGAATATACAGAAGAAACAATACCATATCTCATCAATAATCGTCCCATATATCTATATATTTCAAGATGGTTTTAGGGCTACTCATGATATTTCCGATTTTTTCTTGGTGTTGCGATATTCTCGCAACAAAGGACAGTTCTTGGAATTTAAGGCAGCGGCCGTTACTTCCAAGAATGCTTTCTATCGGACGGAATTTTGGGAATCCCTAGAGCTGAACAGGTACTTTCCATAGCTCAGCTACCTGTACTTTCGACACGTCCGACCTCCCTCAATTATTCAAGAACCTTCTCTCAGTACAGTTCTCGTTTGACCACCAGTGTGGTTAGTTCTACCAGTAAGTTCTACTTTACCAGTTATTTTTCACCAGTGAATACATCACTCTTAACACGGGTGTCATTGCAGCAACGCTTTTCAGCAACGGATTTCGAAAGCTGATTTATATTTACGATTGCGTGTCATTTGTAATCGGTTGAATGAAATGACCTGATTTTTTCGGGAAGTATTATAGTTTTGTACTTCATTAGTGGGGAACCACCTACATAAAAAGACCCCCCCAACAACCCCCACGAAACCTCCAACATCAAAAAACAATTTATTTTGCATTATAATTATGTCGGCTTAATAAATATAATCTACTGCATCCAGCACATATACTGAAATAATTTGTGACCCTCCGCTTACCTCCGCATAGCCCCCTCGAATTCAAAAATTCGGCGGACAGTAAAACTGCGCATTGCTGGCGATTTTTCAATGAAAATAGTATCTTTGTATAAGGTCGAATATAATCTATAGGATGAAATAATTTGTGACCCCGTAATCCCCCAAAGCACGACAGAAACAACCCCTAAAGCTGACGATCGCAAAAACTAGATGGAAACGGCCGTTGCTCGATATTTTTCTGCAAAATGGGTCTACCTTAACTTATTCAATAAGCTCCATATAATGAAATAATTTGTGACCCCGCGCTTCAATCAGAATTGCCCCCTGTAGAATTAAAAAGTTTCAAATTCCTTAGCACGAGGAACTGTGCGTTGCAGGCGATTTTTGATGGAAATGGCATCCTTTTATATTGTTGAATACCATCCATATGTTGAAATAATTTGTGACCCCGCGCTTCAATCAGAATTGCCCCCTGTAGAATTAAACAGTTTCAAATTCCTTAGCACGAGGAACTGTGCGTTGCTGGCGATTTTCGATGGAAATGGCATCCTTTTATATTGGTGAATACCATCCATATGTTGAAATAATTTGTGACCCCCGTAATCCCCCAAAGCAAGACAGAAACAACCCCTAAAGCTGACGATCGCAAAACCTAGATGGAAACGGCCGTTGCTGGATATTTTTTTCCAAAATGAGTCTACCTAAACTTATTCAATAAGCTCCATATAATGAAATAATTTGTGACCCCGCGCTTCAATCAGAATTGCCCCCCTGTAGAATTAAAAAGTTTCAAATTCCTTAGCACGAGGAACTGTGCGTTGCAGGCGATTTTTTGATGGAAATGGCATCCTTTTATATCATTGAATACCATCCATATGTTGAAATAATTTGTGACCCCGCGCTTCAATCAGAATTGCCCCCCTGTAGAATAAAAATATTCCAAATTCCGTAGCACGAGGAACTGTGCGTTGCTGGCGATTTTTGATGGAAATCGCATCCTTTTATATTGTTGAATACCATCCATATGTTGAAATAATTTGTGACCCCTGTTATCCCCCTAAGCACGACAGAAACAACCCCCAAAGCTGACGATCGCAAAAACTAGGTGGAAACGGCCGTTGCTGGATATTTTTTCTGCAAAATGGGTCTACCTTAACTTATTCAATAAGCCCCATATAATGAAATAATTTGTGACCCCGCGCTTCAATCAGAATTGCCCCCCTGTAGAATTAAAAAGTTTCAAATTCCTTAGCACGAGGAACTGTGCGTTGCTGGCGATTTTTCGATGGAAATGGCATCCTTTTATATTGTTGAATACCATCCATATGTTGAAATAATTTGTGACCCCCGTAATCCCCCAAAGCAAGACAGAAACAACCCCTAAAGCTGACGATCGCAAAAACTAGATGGAAACGGCCGTTGCTGGATATTTTTTTGCAAAATGAGTCTACCTAAACTTATTCAATAAGCTTCATATAATGAAATGATTTGTGACCCCGCGCTTCAATCAGAATTGCCCCTGTAGAATTAAAAAGTTTCAAATTCCTTAGCACGAGGAACTGTGCGTTGCTGGCGATTTTTTGATGGAAATGGCATCCTTTTATATCATTGAATACCATCCATATGTTGAAATAATTTGTGACCCCGCGCTTCAATCAGAATTGCCCCCCTGTAGAATAAAAATATTCCAAATTCCGTAGCACGAGGAACTGTGCGTTGCTGGCGATTTTTGATGAAAATTGCATCCTTTTATATTGTTGAATACCATCCATATGCTGAAATAATTTGTGACCCCTGTTATCCCCCTAAGCACGACAGAAACAACCCCCAAAGCTGACGATCGCAAAACTAGGTGGAAACGGCCGTTGCTGGATATTTTTTCTGCAAAATGGGTCTACCTTAACTTATTCAATAAGCCCCATATAATGAAATAATTTGTGACCCCGCGCTTCAATCAGAATTGCCCCCTGTAGAATTAAAAATTTTAAATTACTTAGCACGAGGAACTGTGCGTTGCTGGCGATTTTTTGATGGAAATGGCATCATTTTATATCGTTGAATACCATCCATACGTCAGCTTTAGGGGTTGTTTCTGTCTTGCTTTGGGGGATTACGGGGTCTAAATTATTTCATCCCATAGATTATATTTGACCTTATACAAAGATACTATTTTCATCGAAAAATCGCCAGCAATGCGCAGTTTCACAGTCCGCCGAATTTTTGAATTCGAGGGGTTATGCGGAGGTAAGCGGGGGTCACAAATTATTTCAGTATATGTGCTGGATTCAGTAGATCATATTTATTGAACCGACATAATCATAATGCAAAATAAATTGTTTTTTGATGTTGGAGGTTTCGTGGGGGGATTTGGGGGTCTTTTTTTGTAGGTGGTTCCCTCCACTAATGAAGTACAAAAACTATAATACTTCCCGAAAAAATCAGGTCATTTCATTCAACCGATTACAAATGACACGCAATCGTAAATATAATTCAGCTTTCGAAATCCGTTGCTGAAAAGCGTTGCTGCAATGACACCCGTACTCTTAACTCTAAAAGTTTCTCGTCGATTAACATAATCTCTCTCATATACATTTTCTCCAGCTGGGTCAGTTAGTTACCCTAGTTTCTTGTGAATTTGAATTATTAAGCTGCAATTCTCCCAAGTAAAACAACAAAGTTGTAATTTGTGAATCTATGAAGCAATTGCATATCGCCAGACTACAATTCGTTAGTGAAAATCTCATCCGAAGTACCTACACCTTATTTTGAGAAATCTACCATGGACGATTGAAGCAGAGCTGTGGTTAACTTCAAATTAGAAAAATAAGGTCAGATCTCTTTATTGTTTAATATTACCAGAAGTGCCCAAGATTGAGCAAAGAAGTTCAAATACTTGGATTTTGTAGACATTTAAAAACTCTTTCTGTGAATATAAAACCTCAAGTGCCGAACATTGTTTAATTCTTCTTATCTGTGAATACATAATTTTATTACAACTACAAACTTGTTTTTATTCACCTTGCAAACATATTTTCTACCAAAGATAATTTTTGGATCTACTGTTAGAGTATAACCAGCGACTCAGGAAGTGCGCTTCTCTCCATTAAGCGGGTGATTATTATTACTCCTAATTTTGTACCCGCACACTTGGAATGGGTTATAAATTTAAAACAAATTTGATACGAAGTTTTTTGTATTCAGTTCCTCTTTCTGCATTTGTCTTTTAATTTTCAGATTCGATGTGAGCAACTTGAAGGAACCTCTGTGTTTATTAATAAAAGATCACTCTTGAAGAAAGAAGTCCGTCGAATATATTTAAACTTATTTTTGTCCACACAAAAACACTATACGGGGAACCACGCATTTTTTTACTGAGGTTCATTCCCTAGGATTTTATGTCTTACACCGAATTGTATGCCACCCCGTCACCAACCCCTGCTTACAACTGTTTTATAAGCCAAAAGTTTTGAAGAATATATATATATTTATATATAATTATTTTTTTCCCAAACTTATCAGCATAAGACATTCAATTCAAACCATTAAATTATGTACTCGTAATTTATCCACTGAACTCATCGTCTCCTTGTCTGCTGAATTATTATCCGAATTAAAATACAATGAACAATAAAATTTCGTAAACGGAAACAGCGAAACTTTATAACCGACTGACACAGAATCGGAGCACCGAATGCGTAAAGGTTTGCTCTTTCGCGCGCCCGTAATAACACTTGACCGTCTTTTTTAACCGACTCCTTTCATTTCTTCGTACGTGCCCGATAGGAATACATCTGCTCGTCATTATCCAGAGGGCGTTAATGGGATATTTCCATATATTTCCACTTGGGTTTGACGCTTTCTCCTATCCTCCTTTTTCCATTAAACGCCGATATTATCTTTCCCTTTTATAACACGATCAGATTCCATTTCATTCAGATTTATAGATATGATTAAAAAACATTGAATTGAATCGTTGCCGTATCTCTGTGTGGTAATATTTCAATTGAACTACCATCAACTTTTCAAAATGCGGAATAGGAAATGATTTTTTTTTCTGATTTTGACCCAAAAAGACACTTGTCAAAACCCATCGACGTTTCGAAACGCCTTATTTTCGTAACTAGTTTTTCCCTGAATCGGGCATTGCAGTATAATATTTTGTTGGGAAACACTCTTTTCGTAGCTAGCATTCTTTTGCGCAACGAGCGAAAATTAATGCTTTTACTAATTGGTTGCGCAAATAATTTCTGTAACAAGCGTGCAAACGTTCCTGTCTTTACTTCAGTGCTTTAGCACAATTTTTATTGCAGACTAAGGAATTTTCATCTATTCCTATACGTCTATCATCCTTTTTCAGAACGTAACTCCCTCGTTACGGAAAAAATGCTTTTTCTCAACTGGGAACACAAATAACTATGGCACTATCCTTCAACTGAACAAGATGCTCATCAATTCGCCCAGAGGTCTCTTGTTTTCTAAATTCAATTCACAGATTGCCTCAAATGTTTTGGTGAGACTCACTTATGAAACCCATGGCGTATGTTGTTGGAAGATATTTTTCTATTGAAGTTGGTCACTCGTAATATGGATTTGAACCCGTTGTCAGTGGGGTCACATGGTTCTGTTTTAGGTCCTATTTTGTTCTTGGTCCTACTCGATCAGTTTTCAAATATGATGTTAGCGCTCTGTGAACGTAGAAAACTGAAATGTTGGAATACTAACTCCACGAAATCAATATCTGATTGAGAACAAGCATCTGGAGTAGACCTAATAACATGTCGATTTTTGTTTAATAATTTCTTTTTTCTCACAACTCACAAACATGCCGTGATAAGTATAGGGAAGCTAAAATGCAATATTATCGGACACTGACCTCTGCGAAATTCGCATATCATAACAATTTGTTCGAAAAATCCAAAAATCTCAACAAAACCGTCTGGAATTTTGTTAATGACAAGAAAACAAAAGAATATTTCTCTAGAATTAAACGGTGAAATTATTTCCTGTCTTAAGATGGTGGCTGAAGCATTCGGTGAGCATTTCACAGAGGTCAGTCAACGATCTTAAATTGGCTACTATGGAGGCCAAATACCGGGTAACTTGCACAGTCCAAAATTTGCTGCCATACAACTTTTTCTTCTTTCCAATGGATGCAAATGAGGTTTCATCAGTTATAAAAAATTTTAAAAATAGTGGTGGAATAGGACCCGATATGATCTCAGCAAATATGTTGAAATCCATCGCTCCCTCTATAGCTGACCATCTTTCCCATCTCATGAACGAGTCCATCAGTTCTGGTTGTTTTCCATCGGTGTTAAAACTGGCAAGGGTCCTACCTGTTCACAAAAGAGAGGCTACAAACAACATAGCCAACTATCGCCCTATATCAATCTTGAGCCAGTTGTCTAAGGTATTTGAGAAGATCGTGTATCAAAGGATGAGTGATTTCCTCACGAAATTTTCGATACTTTCCAATCGACAGCATGGGTTCAGAGTCGGTAGGTCAACTCAGACTGCCTGCTCCGAGTTTTTGGAGTCCGTTTATGGCAGCTTGGATGAGGGTGATCATGCTGCGGGAATATTTTTTGACCTCTCACGTGCGTTCGACTGTTTGCAGCACAAGTTTAAATTCGACAAATTATACCAGATAGGATTCAGAGGGGTTTTCCTTGACTGGATCTCGCGTTATCTATCTGACAGAACCTTGTTCGTCGAACTCAAGGATTGCGCTTCCGGGATATATCGCACAAAATTGGATGTTCCTCAGGGGTCAGTTCTGGGACCTTTGCTATTTGTCAACGACTTGCCTGACTATCTGGTTGCGTCTGTTCTGGTGCTGTTTGCAGATGATGCTTCTTTGGCGGTCAGGGCAGGGAGTATTGGAGAACTGAAGCATATATGCGAAGAACTCATTGAGCAATTTCTTGACTGGTCGTAAAAACTCGCTTATAATAAACTTGAAGAAAACTCAGATTATCAAGTTTCAAAACTGAGATTTCGGTGGATCCGCTCCCCTTGTCGTGAGTGTTGCGGGTAGTTCTCTTACTACCGAGGAGCACGTTAGGTTTCTAGGACTCCGCGTTGACAGGTTTTTGAGGTGGAACTTTCAGGTGGACCATCTGTGCCGAACGCTTAACAGTTCCTATTAGGCTCTTCATCGACTGAAGGGGTTTGTCTGTACTGAAACCCTCTTGAACATCTACTATTCTTTAGTTTACAGTCACCTTAACTACAATACCATCTTGTGGGGCGGATCGTCGGAGTGTAATAGGGTGTTTATAGCCCAAAAAAAGATTATTCTTTTCATATTCGGCTTGAAATCTAGGGACTCATGTAGGCCAGAGTTCACGAGTTTTCGGATACTTACACTGCCCTGTATTTACATCCAGAGTTCCCTTCTATATGTGCGATCAATTATTGAACAACTGCCAAAATGTTCTGATTTCCATAGCTGTGAAACTAGATATCGCCATATGATATGTGTACCAAGGCACTCTACTGCCAAATATGAGTCATCGCCCAGGTATGCCGGTATTGATTTTTTCAATCATTTACCGAATAGGTTTGAGTCGTTGAGTGAGAGGAAACTCAAAAAAGAAATAAAAAATATGCTATGTTCCAAGGGATATTATAACTTGGAGGAATTTTCCTCAGATGAATTGAGCTAACATTTTGTTAATGTGTTATTATGTTATTATTTCTGTATTAATTGACATTTCCTATATACCTCTATGGTATCTTACAGGATGAATAAATTATTATTATTATGATCTTTGCCTGATGATGACTCAGGATCTGCCTTTGTCAGTCCATGTGAGCTGTGTTCTGTTATATTCCAAATGTGGAAAGCTAAATTATTCATTATTTCCAATGTATCGTCCTCATATATGAGGGTTGCCTTTTATATTTCGGGATTAGAGAACAAAAACAAATATTTCGTAAATCGCTTTACTGTTTTTCAAAATATTCCCCATTAAGATCTATACACTTTTGCATGCGTTTGAACCAATTGTCAACGCACTTTCATCACTCTGATTGAGGTATCTCCAAAACATACAATCTGAACGGATCAACCGCTTCTTCGGATGTCGAAAAACGTTGACCTCTCATTCTATTTTTCTCGTACGGGAATAAGAAGAAGTCGTTCGGTGCAAAGTTCGGAATATACCTACGGCGGATGACTCATCAAATCGATGTTTTGAGTGCTCAAAAATGCAGTTGTGTGAATCAATGTGTGCAGTAGCTCTCATTGTCGTGGTGAAGCGTGATCCATCTTCGGCGATTGGTTTTCCTGATTTCTTGGAAGACAACTGGCAAACAAATGGTTGTGTACATCTCAGAATTCACTGTTATGCGTTGTTCTAGTGGTGCCATTGCAACATGTCTAGTTTTTCAGAAAAAACAGGCGACCATTTGCTTGGAAGTGCTTCGTGCGCGAGCAACTTTTGTTAAATTTGGCTCACCTTGAAACACCCGTGTGAAGTTAGCAGCCGAAAGTTAGCAGCCGATATTGAAATTCTGGCTGCTGGGTCGTAGCAGCCGGAACTTCGTTTATGGGCACACCTTTGGAAATCCCCAATTGATTTTTAAGAAAAAAAAACCAGAGGGGTTTAGATCTTATAGTTTCATGCGGAATATGATCCTCATAAGTCTTTTCAACAATTTAAAGTATTTCTATTTTGAATATAGGCGAATAAGAATTATTATACAACAGATTCGAAGCGAATATGAAAAAAATATTGTAAAACCATAGCAAGAAAATAAATAATCAGTCAGAATCATGACTTGGAATTGAATATAATTCTAAGATACACCTACGAATGTATATTCACTCCCTTCCAAACTACTTGATCAATACTATTTCGGACAATTCGTACTCTTCCCAATTACCCTTATACGTCGGAATGGCTAGTGCTCGAGTTCAAAGTTGCGAAAAGGGTTGAAGAAAAAGATGTTTCACCCTGAAAATCTTTCGGAAAGAACATTTCATTCCCTTCAACATACTAAATTCTCAGGGTGAAAAATCTTTTTCTTCAACCCTTTCAGGAACTTTGAATTTGAGCACTAGCCATTCCGACGTATGATGCTAATTGAACAAAGTACAAATTTTCCGATATACCGACGGCTTGTAAGTGATTTTCGGCTTATTTTTCGGAAAGAACATTCCATTCCCTTCAACATACGCAATTTTCAGGGTGAAACATCTTTTTCTTCAACCCTTTTGGGAACTTTGAACTCGAGCACTAGCCATTCCTACGTATAAGGGTAATTGGACAAAGTACAAATTTTCCGATATACCGACGGCTTGTAAATGATTTTCGGCTTATTTTTCGGGAAGAACATTTCATTCTTTTTTAATATACTGAACTTTCAGGGTGAAACATTTTTTTCTTCAACCCTTTCGGGAACTTTGAACTCGAGCACTATCGATCCCGACGTATAAGGGTAATTGGACAAAGTACGAATTTTCCGATATACCGATGGCTTGTAAGTGGTTTTCGGTTTATTTTTCGGAAAGAGCATTTCATTCAATTTTCAGGGTGAAACATCTTTTTCTTCAACCCTTATGACAACTTTGAACTCGAGCACTATCCATTCCGACGTATAAGGGTAATTGGTAAAAGTACAAATTGTCCGAAATAGTATTGATTAAGTTGTTCGGAAGAGAGTGAATATACATTCGTAGGTGTATCCTAGAATTATATTCAATTCCAAGTCATGATTCTGATTATTTATTTTCTTCCTATGTTTTTACAACATTTTTTTCATATTCGCTTCGAATCAGTTGTATCATAATTCTGATTCGCCAATATTCAAAATAGAAATACTTTAAATTGTTGAAAAGACTTCAGAGGATCATATTCCGCATGAAACTATATGACCTAAACCCCTTGTGTGATCCAACAAGAACAAATTTTTTTGACGGTCAAATACTGTTACAATCTTGAATGTATACTGAAAATGAAAATGTTCGCGATTTAAGTTATTATAAACAACACAAATAGTGCTCGTATGTCAATAAAACGTTGTGACTATGTATAACCTCGAAAATGTCAAGCTTTACGATAGAGCTGTCAGTTGGCAGATAGCAACAGAAAGGATCTCCAATCCCGCAATATAAAAAGCAACCCTCGTAAATTGTCAATTTCATTCAACCAATTTACAAGATCCCATTATACAATCACAACAACACTGCAAAAATTTACCAACTCACAGCAATAAATATTTGGAGGTTATGTTCATGAATGTTCAAGGGCTCAAGGATTAAGGCATTCGTAAGCCCTGAACGGTGAATGCTTGAAATAAGAAGCTCTCATCCTTCACATAATCTGTGGTACAAGAGAATTTATGTCTCAAACCTCACTAACAATTGAAGATATCTCTAAGTCAGACTTAGATTTGACGGTGCAAGTTGAAATAATGGGTGCTTCCGCCCTTTTTTAAAATCGACAACACTCTAGAGTTCATTACACAGGGCCGCACTAGCATTGAAACTATGTCCAAAAGTGCTAAATCCTACAATAATGTCATCTTTTTAGACAAAAATGGTGGCGAATGTTACAAGGTTAACAGACAGAAATTAAAATCATTCCGACTACATCTAGGACAAATTCATTATCATAAACAGAATCTTTGTTCTAAGTCCATGGTACCAAAACCTCCGCGTATGCAGACACTCAGTCAACCCTGTCATTACCAAACCGGGATCCCTCAATTTTTCTATTGGGTTGCCGTAAAATGGCAAATCCCAATTTAGGTAATAACTATTATTACATCATTACAACGTTTATATCAGAATGATAATTACCGAAGGCACCCCCCTCATTAAATCTGGAATCGTATCTCCGGCTAGGTATGTTCCTCCTTTGGGTTATTACGCGATCCTAGACCCTCTTCTTTAACGGTTGCCACATTTCCAAAATTACTTCCGATCCAGAGGCTTAGCTAATGACGGTGCACAGGTGGATGGGCCTTAAATCGTTTTATAATGCCTGAAACGTCGTCGAATCGCTTCTCGATATTATTATTTGGGGGAAAAGCGTCTAAGAAACTTGTGGGAATGTTCGGAATTCTATTGAATTACTCAATTCGAATGGCTTCAATTTTACTGAATAATGTTTGAAAAGGACATATCTGAAGAGAGTATCTGGATTGAATGGATATACAAATCTAGAAAGAAACACCCAAAGTGCACAATTGCACAAACGAACTCGTAAAGAAAAATGTAGAATAGCACTAACGTTATGCAGGCTCCGGTCGACCGGAGAGAAGAAACTGTACAGGTATACATGCGCAGGTCGACTGAAGCGTGTGTGTCGCAGTTTTTCAAATCCGCACACGTCACCGAAGCGTGTAAAGCCTGCATTAGTTTGCGCGCTTGTTTTCAAGCATTTTTCTGTACTCTGCAACAGGTATCACACTGATAGAACCGACACGGTGAACGAACAATCATCAAAAAGGAATTTATTCTGATCAACTCTTGAGTTTGAGGTAATGGCATATAAGAATATAATGACAAGTATTATTGCCAAGCTGCATCAATTTCGATCGAAATATATAAATTGTCACTCTTTTTTCCAATTATGGCTGAAAATCCTTACAGAATTATCTACTTCTTTGTACATTGAATTATCAAGGGTAGTACCACTAGAGGTGGGAATTTTTTGAGGACACTGTTGTTTTTTTGGGAATTATGCGTTTAAATTTCACGAAACAAAGTTATCCTTAAAATACCACGAGCCGAAGGCGATCGGGATCACTTAGTTGAGTGAAATTTGTATAATTTTCAAAAAACGACAGAGTGTTCTCAAAAAAAATTCGAATCTCTTGTGGTATTTGGAAAGATCATTCAACAATATAAATCAAACGTAAAAAAAATAGTTATTTATTCAAAAATAACCAGATAGAAGCATAACAACAAATTATTCATCTTTATTCTCAAAATAATAATTATTGATAGTACAATCATTATACACATTATTATCCATTAGAGGACGGACATAGCTACAATAAAGGAGCTTACATGTTTCTAAACTGCATTGTCTGAAAGCACCCTGGATCATATAGGTCAATCTCCTTGCCCTAGCAGAAACACTCGCAACGTGTCGTGTCCAACCCAGATTTTTATTACGAGCATTATTTTCGAATGATGAAGTAGATACTGATGTTGTTTCTTGAAGGACATTTTTTTCATTCCTTATGGCTGTGATTATTTTTTGTGATGTTGTTGGTTCAGTTGGATATACGGTTTTTTTTGTGATGTTGTTGGTTCAGTTGGATATACGGTTTCACTGAAGCTGCAGAAGAATGGCCTGTTATCTTTATCAGCTATTCCTCGCCAATCCCTGCTTTGGCTAATTGGCTGACAGCAGTAGCTCGATGCGAGTGGTTGGTTATCTTCGACTTGGTTGTGTTGATGCCAATGAGTTCTGCCGATTCTTTTGTCCATTTAGCTATCGTATTGAGACCGACTAGGTAGTTTTTGAACCATGAACCATATTTCCAATTCTTATGTGGAGTAAAGAATAGTCTGTCAGTGGTTATGTTTGCAGTTTTTGGATACAAGTAGCTTATATAACCTCACCGGGCAAATATCTTCTTCAATATTGGGAGTCAGCCATTTCGTTTCCGCACATTTTTGGGCACCACCTTGTCTTGTTTTAGAAAATATCGGATTGCACGCAATTCGGCCCGTGGGATTACCATCGTTTTCAATTTAGAATTGGAAATGGGAAATTAGGCATGATGAACCCTCTCCTCCGCGCCAAGCAAGCTCCAATGCAACAATAAAATAAAATTTTCTGTTCAAACCGTCTGGATTATCTTCTTTACATAAGTTGACCATCTTTTTGTGTTGCTCCAAAGACAGAGCCTTGGCACAACTTTTCTTTTCTCAGGGTCCACTTGCAAAATATGCCTCTTGACATCCCGCGCCTTTTCAAAAGCCACGTCTGTGAATGGATCGAACCTAACGCACCATTCGGAATAGAATTTTTCCTGCAGCTGTTTGGCAGTATTATTCCACAAGGTTTTTACGACACTTTCCTTGTAGTTTGGTCCATCTCTTTTCTTCATATTGAAAGCCCAGTCTAGCGTATTATTATTGAGCTCTGACAAACTTGTTTTTTCATTTACAAGGTATTCCCGGGCAGCACAGAATTCTTCAAATTGTTTCCAAATGTAGGATCTTGACTTCACTGTATTAAGCGGCACACTTTTCTTCACACTTTCCTCAATTGAAGTAATATTACAATTTCCAAAACGTTTCATTTTTATCTACTTTATGGTAAAATACGAAAATAAACTGACAGAACTGCCAAATGTGCTGTTGAAGTTATCGCTAACAACTGCTTGTTTATCGTGACCATGACGACCGCTACTTCCACCAACGGCCAAAGCTATCCGGACGTATTAATATTCCTATGCAAATTAGGCATTTGATAAAAACAAATCTCTACAAGTGAAAACTGTGAGGTTGAGTGTTTTCAGATACAGTTTGTTTCTATTGGTCAGTTTTCAAAAATTGAGCGATTTCATTGGACGATGTAGTATAGTGTTGAATGATCGTTAAAAGGTTCCACTTCTCATCTGACATCACCTTCGAAACCATAAATTGTATTCTCATTCATTAAGGTTGAAAAATCATGACGTTCATCCTTTTTTGGTATGGATGCCCTGCCATCACAAGTTCAGCTGATATCTCTTAATATGTTGCAATTTGTTCACATCTTTTTCGATTTTCATAAAAATCTCTCTGAATTGCAGTATTTCTTATTTATATTTCAGAATCCAAAATCCAAACTAACACTCAAAACAATTCTGTTTAAAAAATGTCTCAATCATATATTTCTAATGAGTCACAGTTGTTCTAAGATTTTTTATGAAATCTGAATTTTTCAACATTAAACGTCTTCAGGGTAGTATAAAAAATTCTTAAAAATTTGGAATTTTTTTCCAATTTCTACGAAATTTGGCAAATTAATCCTCTTCAGTCTCATTAAAACCTCTTTCAAGTTATAGATTGGACTGACCGCAAGGTTGTCGGTTTCAGATTAGTTATATGAAAATGAACCTAGTTGTTTTAGTGGCACCGAGATTGTTGTAATTTCACTGAATACAATGTGTTTATGGGTTTTCTAGTATTTTATTTATACGCCCACCTCCTATAAATACCCACCCCATTCTCCACTGGTGACTATTTAGGCTCGAACCCGGGATTTCCGTTGCACAACACGAAAGAGTTCGATGATAAGGTTGGACGCCCTTGGAGGTAAAATAGTTTGGCCACTTGGCAGTTAGACCGAACACCGAAAAATGGCGTCATAAGTTCAAATCGAAAATACAGAAACTGCAGGCGGCTGGTGCATGTATAGGCACCATTAATTATGACGTCCACCCCTTCAAGTACTCTCTGCGCTAATTCCTTCTCTAGACCACCCCGTGTATCGGATCACATAAAGGTCGATCGATCAGGAATTCACAGAGTGGCTATGATGACACCGAATGCAATTAGATGTCGAGGAATCGATATCGAGAATGGGCGACGGCGGTTCGATTGATCTCCTAGACGTATTGGGGTGGAGGTGGCTTCAGACTCCCTTTACCGGGGGCTCGGAATTTCGTGTACGTAAGGAATAGGGGTTGTAAGCACATTTTGATTGATTCCGAGACGGGTCTCTTTGTGAGGATAAATAGGAAAATCGTGAGATCCCTACCGACAAATGATGAGATGGGGTTGGTGGTGAGAAAAATTACCATCCTTTCCCTTACGATTGCGATTGGTCTCGAACGAAATCGAATTGGGTTTCACACGGTGGAATGAATTTTATTCTTCTCATTCTGAGGGGTTTCGACTTGGCGGGCGAAAGTGAAGGTGGTTCAGGTCCTTTATTTAGGAAAGGGTGTTTTCCAAACCACGTGGAACCGAAAGAATAATAAATAGTATATGGTAAGAACAAAGTAGTATAAATCATGTGTTTACTAGTCCATTGTCCCTGTATGATTCGTACAAATACGGGACCAAAAAGTTTTCTTAAAAATTTTTTGAGATTTCTAAAAACCATTGAAATTTCCTCATTTCGCATGAAATAATCGATTTCTTGTACAACTGTCCATTAAGAGTGACACTTTTAATGATAGTCAATTGTGTTGAAAAGAGCTGTTTACGTAAAAGCTCGTTAAAAATATTTTCAACACTGTGTTGAAAGCATTGTTTTATGATGAAATCGAAAGGAGCCAAGTCTGGTGAATACGGTGGTTGGGGTAGCAGCTCCCAGCCAAGTGTTTTGATTGTATCCTGAACCGGTTTTGTTTTGTGTGCAGGAGCTTTGTCATAGAGCAAAATTAGCTTGCCGGTTTTCTGGTCGTTTATCGATCAATGCATGGGTCAAATTGATCATTTGTAGTCGGTAGCGATCATTATGAACGGTTTCACCAGGTTTTAGGAGCTCGTGATACACCACAATGTCCTGGTCCCACCAAACACACATCATTGTCTTCTTTGAATCGATCTGATTTTGCAGTTGATGTTGATGGTTGTCTCGGATTAACCCATGATTCTTGAAATAAAACCATTTTTCATTGCCAGTAACAATCCGATACAAAACCAATTTTCTTTCGAGTGTTTGAAGCAAAATTTCACAAGTGTTTTTCGGTTTTCCATCTGTCTTTCATTCAATTCATGTGGCACTCATTTTTCACACTTTCGGATCTTCCCTATTGCTTTTTAACGCTCAGAAAATCTTTGTTATGCAACATTTAACATTTCTGCCATTTGATTTTGATTCAAAGTGTCATCTCCATCCAATATAGTTTGCAATTTGGCGTCTTCGAACTTTTTTGGTGATCTTCCACGCTCTTCATTGAAATCATTATTTCTGGGCCATTGAAACCATCTTCTGCATGTTGCTTCTGATAGAGCATGATCACCATATGACTCTAACACTCTCTAAGACCCCAAGTATAAGACAACAGAATACACATATTAAGAAACAACTGACACTCCTCCGCCATACGACAACACCCCACCCAGAATACTCCAAACCATTCACTGCAGAAGAGGTAGATAAAGCACTTGGAGATACCAAATCTGGCAAAGCTCCAGGATTCGACGGAATTCACCCCGAATCCCTTGAGAACTGTGGAAAACACACTCGAATGTGGCTGAGTAAATTCTACTCTGACATTTTGCTGTAAAGTTATATACCAATGGTGCTTAAGAAATCAAAAATAATTGCGATTGTAAAACCAAACAGACCCAAGAACCTACCAGAAGCTTTCGCTTGTTAGGCTCATGCTATAAGCTTCTAGAAAGGATGTTATTAAACCGACTGGGTCCTCCGATAATCGAGCATATTCCTGTTGAACAGGCTGGGTTTAGGCCCCACCGTAGCTGTGTCGACCAAGTGCTCAGCTTAACAACACACATCGAAGCAGGGTTTCAAAAACAGCTAAAGACAACTGTAGTGTATGTCCACTTGACAGCAGCATACGACACGGTCTGGAGAGAGGGGCTCCTCTACAAGTTTCTCAATGTGATTCCATGCAGTCAAACAGCATATCTACTAAACAACATGCTCTGCGATAGACCCTTCCAAAAGGAGAAAGCAGGAGCAAGATGAGACATCTCAATAATGGACTGCCCCAGGGCTCTGTACTTGCACCGGTCCTGTTTAATCTATATATTTCCGACACCACACAGACATCGGAGGAGAAATGAGCGACTTCTATGAGGCCACTGACTCTGTGCTGGACTGGATTAATGGCCTCGATTTTAAAGTTTAACTTCAACGTGTTATATTTATGTTTATATTAATGTTTGTACTTTTTTCCTATTTTTGGAAGTACACTTATGTGTTACGTGATGTGATGTGAATGTGTCCATGTATGCCATACGCTAAATAAATAAACCATATGACTCGACAAGCATTCGATGCGACTCTGCAGCACTTTTCTTCAAATGAAAACAAAAAATTAATGCTTTCCGCAAATCATCACTTTCAGGTACAAAATTCTCAACAACATGAAAAAATATGACGTCTGTTCAATGACTTGATGTATACTAAATATGTTTACAAGATTGACCATCACTTCATACCGGTATACCTGTTATTTCCCGTTTATAAACTTGTCCACTTGTTAATGTGTAAGAATCTTTGATTTTTTGGTGCGATATCCTTCACCTTTCCGTTTTGAATACGCCTTTACCTTGAAATAGTGACTAACATGTACACCATTTTTGACAATGGCGTTTGATTTGATAATTGAAAATTTACTCCACAAATTTGATGAGCTCCAAATTTTTCTTTTAAATATGCTAGAAAAACAGTATCATTGAAGTTCTGGAAATAAATAGACAAAAGCAGAAAAAGAACTAACAAAAAAATACATATCATATTCGTTTGAAATTTATAACCCATTCCAAGAAAGAGTCGGAAACATCATAAATCATAAACTATTGATGAGATGAGGTATTGTTTCTTCTACTTCTCCACATTCACAATTTGCGCTAGGAACTGAGTTCCATCTAACTAGCATGCTATTGGTACGACCATGACTTGTTCTCAAACGATTAAGAACTGTCCAAATTCTTCTTGAAGATCAAAACCAGGAACTTTTTCAGAAGGATCAGAAACGAGATACTTATTGAACAATTCGTAAGAGTTCCACTCAGTCTTCCATAATTCTTTATCACTTATGTTGATATTGAAGAACGTATTATGCCATAATGGTTTACGTGACTTCAATCTGTGAATTCTATTTTGTGGAATATATGAAATAATTGGGAATAAATTGGAAAAAGAATGATATTTGTTCCAAGAATTCAGAGCTGCAGTCTGTCTGCGAATATGGGGAGGGACAATGTTAGACAAAACTGGTAACCAATGAATCGGTGTAGATCTTATGGTGCCAGTAATTATTCTCATGGATGTATTCAATTGTGCATCAATTTTTTGTGTATGTGCACTATTAAACCAAACAGAGCAACAATACTCAGCTGCAGAAAAAACTAGGGCTAGAGATGCTGTGCGAAGAGTGGAAGCATCAGCACCCCAAGATGATCCAGCTAATTTCTGAACAATATTATTCCTAGTTTTCAGTTTTAGGCTCAGATCATTTAAATGAGCCTTGTAATTGAGAGATGAATCTAATTTAACTCCTAAGTATTTCGGATAGAAATTATGTTCGATAGGAGAATCATTGAAAGCTACAGCAAATTTCCTATATTTTTCATGATTATTCAGATGGAAACAGGATACCTCTGTTTTGTTGGGATTTGTACATAATCGCCACTCAATAAAATAATTCTTTAAAAATAATTCAAAATCAGATGACAATATGTTTTCCATCCGAATCCGAATGTTGGTAAGCAATAGCAATGTCAGCACAAACAAATTTCTGAGATGACGTCGTGGGTAAATCACTTAGATATAAATTGAAAAGTAAAGGAGCTAAAACTGATCCTTGAGGAAGACCGTTTTTCAATGTTTTGAAATTGCTCCTCTTATGGTCAATAAAATCACGAAATCTTCTATCAGATAACATATTTTCTAATAATCGTACCATTTTCCCACACTTCAGATGGGTATAGAGTTAGAAAATTAATCCATCTTTCCACACAGTGTCATATGTCGAAGATAAATCATTAAAAGCAGCTCCTTTTTCTTCTTTTTTCCTGAATGTTTGATGAATTCTGGATAAATTCCGTCAAAACCTGCTGCCTTTCGAGATTTGGTAGATTTGATTGCAGCCCTCAATTCATTTATATTGAAGGGATGTGACACATGTTCTAAATTAGGAGCTGATCTCCTGAATATGTGTAAGTTTTTCTTCATATTCCTCAATTTAAATTGGGATATATTGACTGATTCAGATAAATTAACTAGGCGGGAGCGATTAAACTGGGATCAATTTTTGATGATGATGAGGCAAGGGGGGTAGCTTCACCTAATTTTCTCAATATATCCCATGAACTCATACTCGAAGGTATAAAATTCATTTGTGATACAACACTATCCCATTTCTCTTTTCGGCTTGTCCTCATAAGCCTTCCACATTTATCAACGGATGGTGATTTTTGATACTCCTTGTACAATTATCCGGAAACCTCTTGGAACGAACTTTTATGCTGCGGTTTTCACAACACCTAAGAATCTGTGATAGATATCGTGAGTGGATTTAATCCATCTACTATCACTGTCTACCTTCTTAGCAAATTCAATCCAATTCGCTATCTTGAAATTCCAACGAGGTCTTCTCAAAAATTCTGAATATTGAATTAAACTTCTTGAAGTCAACAAAATAGGCCTATCTTTTCCATCAAAAATTAAATAGAAATTATTATCTTCCATCCAGTCAGTTAAAGCTATTCCACATCATTATTATTATAACCCTACATTACGTGGTGAGAATTAAAATCACCGCAATAAATTGAAGGATGAGGAAGATTCATTTCCAAATTTCTTGGCCTAATAGAATTTGGAGGTTTATAAATATTAACGATAGAAATATTACAAAATTTGAAAGAGATAAAGAAAACAGCCTCAAATCCACCTTTTTGGATTAACTCGATATTTTGAATCAAGGATTTTCTAACATAACAAGCTAAACCGTAAATTTTACTAAGGAGATAATCAATGAATACATAACCTTTTATGGTTCCTAATAAATAACAAATAACACCAGCCCACGAAATTGGTATATGCAATATCGTACTGCTGATGTGATTTTTTAATTTTCGTTCGAATTTGCCCTTCTTACCTGATCTGACATCGTTGCTTTTCTATATTATTCTATTCTATATTATTCATATGTCAACTCCGCATTTTTCCAAATTTGTATATGCCAAGATATTCATGGTCTTACTCACCATCCATATTGATCTTCACCCAGGGAGCTTCTCACCTGCAGAGAAAATATTTAATTAGAATAAATATTTGTTTAAAAATATATTTGAATGATAACGAACATTTGAGATATTCTTTTAAACGAACAGAACTGTGTTCCCGATTCGAAATTTTATCTGAACTAGTGCTTATAGATTTGCCCAAATGTCTGTATTTTTCGAATATTTGGATAAATGTGGTGTCAATAGTTTTGTAAGGACTAGCCGATGATAAATCCGCAGTCAAAATCGATTATGTCCGTCCATCCATCCGTGAGCACGATTGCGTCTAAACTGAATGAACTAGAGAACTGAATTTTTCAAGGTAAGTCGAAAGAATCAATATATCGCAATTCGCCATTAGGCCTAATCCGTCCAATGATTCAAGAGTTATGAGAATCTGAAAATAGGCTTCCTTTATAACTCCTAGAATATTCTTCCGATCAAGTTGTAACTTGAAGATATCTGACATAAATTGAAACAGAAGTATTTTTGCTCGATGCGATCACTGAAACGTTAACGATTGACGTGGGTCGGAAAATCGAGCGAAATTTTCATTCCGGTGAAATAATATACGTTATCAAGATTTAGAAAAGCTTTGACGTAGATTTTTAGGAGAAGAGAATTCAAGCTTCGAACAAATCTTAAGGAAAACTATAAGTATTTTTAATTCGAGATATAGGTTTCTTCATTCATCGTGGCGTTTGTATTTGTAGCACATTATTCCAGAGTACAGGAAAAGACTCTTGTTCAACTGAGTAGAGTTTATAGATTTGTTATAGTTTGAATATTTACTCGTAAGTAGCTCAACACGAGCGACAAAGCCATTTGACCTCACGTCACTGCTTTCTATAATTTTTCAAGAAATAATTAAACAGAATTGAAAAACCTTTCTATTCTCGAAATCTTTTTTTTTTTGGATGGCGTTACTTGGGTTGAAACTTGGCCGTTTCGAACGTATCCAGATTTTTTATCATTGAGGAAAAGGTGATCTATATTCGAAAATTGTAGATATTTTGGTGAAATATTATGAGATAGCACGCTTTTCTACTAGCCTAATGAACAAGCGCCCGAAAAAAAATAACTAGCTGTTCCATTACGAACAAGCGCGTAAGAAGATATCAAATGTTGCATAGTTCTTTGGTCCTTCGAAATGAAAGAAAAGACAAAACCGTCTGTAATCGTTACAAGACGAGAAAACACGTTTATGAACAGATGTTTTAGGAGGTAATGACAACTTGTAGAGCAATAGTGCCGCTCCTCTTTCAAATTATCATTATAGGCAATTATTATTATGACCGTTTCGAGTTGAGCAAGGTTAGTGTACGTCTCAAGCCTATTTTTAAGTATTTTAAGAAATAACTACTATACTAATGAACCACTTCGGATGTTGTTCGTCCTGAAAGGTTATTACTGTATTATTAAAGAAAATTCAACAGCGTTATTATTTCAATTCCATTGAATACAATAATATGTAAACATCTTTCTCTCTAACATAACATAACATTTGTTTATTCATAGAAAATTATACAAATATTTACATATAATCTGATCAGTTTTATCCATGTCCATGAAAAAACAGAAAGAGGAAATAATAAAATTATTCCCTGTGCTTTTCGTGATCAAAATTTAAAATTATACTAAGCCAAAAAATGAAACCTACTCTTCACATTTTCCATACCTATTAACCCAATATACAAACTTAAGAATTTGTAAGCTGAACAAAATTCGTCTATGTCGGTTAAATGAGTCAAAAATCGGATGCGTTCGTCAAAAATCGGGCGAGTCAGTCTCAATCGGGTAAGTTTGTCCAAAATCGGGTAAATTTGTCCAAAATCGGGTAAGTTGTTCAAAATCGGGTAAGTTTATCTCATTCATCGTTAACAATGAAGTCCTCGACCGTTTCCCATTGTTCCGTCAAACGATATCTCCCTGTCGCAGAAAACCCCGCAACCAGCGACGCACTGCATCCCACCTTAGACATCGTTGATGATACCGTAGAATAGATGTCGATCGGTATTCAAAATCCATTCACTCAATTTTTTTGAATTTTTTTATTCCAAATATTTCGTATGTTCTTTGGTACCGCAGTGAACATCTTGATGCCCAGGTAGCGGAAATTTTTCTGTCCTATGCATTTTTCCATTCGAGGTATGTTGTACTTCGATTCTTGATCTCTCAAACGATAATTGCAATTTCTACATTCCAGAGCCTGAGTGTTGCCCTTCAGATCCAAAAGTACCATGAAGCCATACAGCTGTGCGATATCAATTATTCTTGATTCCTGAAACAATTGATCACTGGAGTATGTTCTGACCTTTTTCATCATTATTTTCAGAAACCATTTTTGAAGAATACTTAATTTTTTTATGAGGTGCCTCTCACGTGCACCTCCCCATCCTATTATGCCATAAGTAAGTTGTGACTGTATGAGTGCATAATATGAAATTTTCATATGACCAACCTCCAAATACTGTTCCCTCCTTAATCTCCGTATCATCACCCAGACGAAGAGGTCCAAGATTCGGCAGTCCACTGGAATACGTCGTGAAGGGGAGGTATATTGTTTTTTCCGAATTCAAACTGAGGGTATTGTACTGGAACCATTTTTGTATTTCTAGAAGATCCTTCTCAACTTTTTGTTTCAGATGTGCCCAAGTATCTGCATGATACATAATAGCAGTATCATCTGCATAACTTATTAAACTCCCTTGAAGACTCATCAACAACAAGGAATTAACATAGATCGTAAACAGGATTGGACCCAAGATAGTCCCTTGCGGCACTCTACATCGGTTTATCGGGTATTATTACGATATGGTTAATTTTATTGGACCGGAAAAGTGTATGTTATGAAAATTTCGAAGAGAAAAAATTCAACATATAAATAAACTACATCAAATCCATCTCAAAATTGTTATACAAATTTTATGTACTCCCTTTGAGGGGCTGTATCTTAACAAGGGATGCTCCAATGAAGTTTCTTTATATAAAAGATCCTATCTCTTTTTCGATGAGGAATCACCTCCTTAAATATTTTACACTTATTTAGTTACACCCTGTATTTGAACTATGAACGAGACTTCTCATTGTTTAAATGAATAAATTGAATTTTCAACCCAACTCGAAGTCGTACCCGGTGATTTCAGTGCTTTACTACATAAATATGTACATATACAAAAGAAATGCTTTTTCTTATATCATTTTTTCAATTTAGCATGATTGAAAAGTAATAAGCATTTAAAATTGTCAAACGTTCTTCGTCAAAGTTCAATTAATGTAGAAATAACTTTCAGTGGTCATTGAATTCGACTAATCAAACAAAATTACAATATAACTCATTACTCATGGTCCAGAACCAAAAAGCTCATCTATATTCAGACCATAATATCCAATACAATATGATGATTCATTTTCCAGTAATAACTTGGGTACAGTACATTTTTCTTGAAACCTTGGAAAATAAAGGGTGATTCATTTTGAGGTACTATTTGTGGTGGAGATTCAGTTGCAGATCGCGCATGCGTCGTGTAAACTGAACAGGTAGTGTCTGACATTTCATAATGGAACGACTTAGTCCGACACAGCGTCTACAAATTGTTAAGCTTTATTTCGAAAATGGGCGTTCTCCGATTAATGTGTATCGGTCATTTAGAACGACTTACGGTCCACATAATTGGCCTACCAAACGCACAATTCGCTCTACCGACACTAAGTTTGAAACTACCAAAGAGGCAACATCCAGCTCGTAGTGAAGAGAATATAGCGGCGGTGGAGGAGAGTGTACATGATGACCCTGAAGCACAGTATAGGGACCAAGCAGTAGTCGCACTCCGGGGATTTTGAACTGAAATCGCTTACACCAAAGGGAACTCGCGCATTCCTCCCTGCGCATCTAATCTTATCGACCGCGAATTTTAAAATTGATTAGAAAAGGTTATTTGCGTTATCTGAAAACTTAAATAATTTGATTTAAGCTGGTTATAAGTTTTCTCAGTGATATTTAGAGTGTATAGACCATTGTTTAGTCTATATTCATATAAAAATTATGACTCCGCTCATAATGTAACCGTAAATGTAATCATATTTTTGCATTACCAGAACGCATTCAATAAAAGATATATCGTTTTATTGTGATTTTAATATCACTTTGAAAGAAACAGTAATTAGTGATGAAATTTACTCAATAGTTTACTCAGGAACAGCCTCTGAAACTTTTTGAAATGTGTTAAAAATCAGGTACCTTAGGTTTGTAAGTGAAATGACTCATTAAAATTTTTCTAAACGAAGATTGAGTTGAAGAGTAGGTATTATATGGAAAAATAAGTAGTTGGTGGTTGAAAGCATCGAATGTGTTTAATATAAAATCCTCAATACTTAAATTTCACTGAAACATTATTCTTCGAGTCCATGAAAAATAACTTTTTTTTTATATTGAATTGTTTCGAACAATTTTTTTCAATGAATTCTGATGATTTAGTTTGAACTGATACTATTTATTACTATATTCAATTTATGACAAGTGGAATTTGATTATTTTATTCTTAACTATCGACAAACCCCCTCAACACGAAATGTTTCCAAGAACATTGATTTCTGTAATAACCCCCATATATATGTTCTTCCTTCAAATTTCTTTTGAACTTAAGAATCCTGTTTAATGCGTTTAGTTAAATGTAGTAAATTCTCCAGATTAAATCAACATCTTATCAGAGCATATAATTTGTTACTTGTTAAGAGATTTCTCAGAGTTTGTTTTTATTTTTTGCTTCAATAAATTTTTCTCAAGATTCTTTCAACCCCAGTACACCTCCACCCCGTAAATACTCCACTGCGCTAAATATGCTGAGTGTTCTCTAGAAAGGGTTCCCTCATTATTGTGGGAAAAAAAAAAAACCTATTGAATTATTGTTATATATATATTATATTATTGTTATTTCTATTTATAAAATTGAAAATCATATAGATACACACTCAAATATTTATCTAAGAAAATTTTACTCTTCTGCATACGCATGCATGAGACAGTAAGCGTAAACCTCCTGAAATTCCATTGGTTCCTGATATCTCAACTAATCGTAAAGAAATTACGACAGTAGGCGTAAACCTCCTGAAATTCCATTGATTCCTGATATCTCAATTAATCTCAACTCATTGAATGAAGCACTACTCAAATAACGGAGCTTTTAATAAACATTTACTACAATACTATATGTATCACTCACCTGTCGGTGTCTAATGGTATTGAGAAAAAAGAAAGTTTGGGATTATTGAAACTATTGTTTTTGCAGTTGTATACGCTACAATTGTTAATCAATTTGGAATCAATTCGAAAATAACACAAAATTGAAACAGAATACTTACTGGAATAAAAATAAATGATTAAATAAATGAGCTTTGCTGGTTCATGGTAGATTTTGACTCAAAGAAATTCCACTGAATTATAGGTTAGGTTGTATTTTTTTCTTCAACTTCTTCTTCGAATTTTAAATAGATCTCAAACTTGGTGTAAGAAAATCCACGGAGTGCGACTACGGGTTGATATCTATACTGTGCCTGAAGTGTCGATTCGTCGCCGTTCTCAACAGCTTGACCTTTCGTATTCAACGACTTGGCGGATTTTACGTAAGGATCTTTCTTTGGAAGCTTACAAACTTGCCAGTGATCCTATAGCGTCATTTTTCAAGAAGGTTGTTGCTGCTATCAGGTCTCATTCAGAGTTATTTGTGCATTTTGACACTAGTAAGGGGAAATTTATGTCATCACTTTGTTCCACTCCTCTTCTATATTGTTTACCCAGAATTCACGAACCCAATGTTCTCATTAGACTCATTGTATCCTTCACCTCGATTATAAGTCTGAATTTTACATAAAGAACTCAATACAGCTGACAGAAACAATAAAAGATCTCATTATTCCTTCTGGAGCAAAGATCGTGTCCTTTGATATCGTTAGTTTGTATCTGTTCGGTCCTTTTGTTATAGCATGAATTTGAAGCTGAGGCGATCGCTAAATATTTGAATTTCGCGCTAATTTCATAAGTCAACACTGGTGACTTCGCACATGTTAT
Source organism: Micraspis discolor (assembly GCA_030674115.1). Classification (NCBI taxonomy): domain Eukaryota; kingdom Metazoa; phylum Arthropoda; class Insecta; order Coleoptera; family Coccinellidae; genus Micraspis; species Micraspis discolor. Next base: position 1,299,338 of record JARTUT010001311.1, on the reverse strand, counting down.
GGATACGCATATGCATACGCCTCTAGAACGCGAATTGCAATAGAAGAGCTCTCGCTATAACGTCTGTTATTGAATTGTTTATAAAATCACGCTTATTTTGATTTGTTTTTGGATATATTTCACGCTTGGTTTCACCCGCATATTTGGAAGTTTCGCATCGCATTTTGATTGTGTTTTCAACACCGCAGTTGAACAAAAGTTGGACTAGAAATCCCGCAGCAAGGGGTCCTTGTGAAGAGCTGATAATTGGAGCAGAGCCCTGAAATCATCGTAGTTCACCGCTGTGGTAAGTCATCATTGTTGACCGCATTTCTTTATATGAATTTTGTTGTTTCATATTATATATTTTGAGTTCGCACCAGCTTCAAACGCAAAAATAAATACAGTCCACTTATCCCTCAAAATTACTGAGCTATCGGACATAACAGTATCCTTCTACTCTTTATTGAATCTCTGTCTCAAGCAGAACTTTTTTCAATTCAACAATGGTTTCTATGTACAAAAGAACGGCTTGAGTATGGGATCTCCTCTAGCTCCTATTCTTGCCGAGATATTCCTTAAGAAATTAGAGTCATCCCTCAAACCCCATACGAAGTTTAAAAAGCATACGAGGTCTGTCAATTATATTCCCGGAAAAGTGCTCGGACAGTCCGGAATATACATAAATTCTTAAAATTAAGTTATAATCCTTCGCAATAGTCTCCCTCTAGCTCGATACACCGGCGCCACCGTTGGATCCATGATTGGAACCACCCCCTGAAGCCCCCCGTAGATAGGTCCCTCAGCACCCGTGTCGTGACACTTTGCACCTCTACGCCATCGTATCGGTTGCCCTTGAGGTAGGACTTTAAGTGTGGAAAGAGATGAAAATCGCAGAGGGCCATGTCCGGGCTGTAGGGGGGTGGGGAAGCGTTGGAATGCCGTTTTTGGTCAAAAAATCGCAAACTGCGAATGAGGAGTGGGCTGGAGCGTTGTCGTGATGCAGCACCCATCCACGTTCGGCCAATTCCGGCCGTGCACGAAACACACGGGCCTTCAGACGTTTCAAAACTTCAATGTAGAACTTCCCATTGACTGTCTGACCTGCTGGAACGTATTCGTGGTGTACAAGTCCATTAATATCGAAGAATGCGATGAGCAAAGATTTCACTTTTGATTTCGACATTCTGGCTTTTGTGGGGCGCTTCCCCCTTTTCCACCCACTGCATGCTCTGTCGTTTGGTCTCAGGGTCATACTCAAACACCCAAGACTCGTCTCCGGTAATAACGCGGAACTTACACCACGTTTGACCAAAAATTTGTCCACTACTCTTTGCTCAGTTTTTTTATCACACATTTTCGCCACAAGGAGTCCAAACACGTCGATGATCAAAGTACTGTAAAACACGAACTGAACAACCGATCGAGACGAAACTTGCACTGACTGACACAGAAATATTCTTATGGAAGCTTTATGTAGATGATATTTTTTGTGTTTTTTTGGGTGATGATTCAGAACTTGACGATTTTCTGGTCCACCTTAACTCTCTACATCCCAGAATCTCATATACCATGGAGAAGAGTGTTTGCAATAGTTAGCCTTTTCTGGACGTGCTGTTGCATTTGGAATCGAATAGGTTGACGATCTCTGTTTATAGAAAACCCACAACTACCGACCATGTCATACCTTATTCATCCTGCCACCCATTATCACATAAACTCGCCGCTTTTAAATCACTTTTCCATAGACTTCTTCCAGTCCTTTTGTCACCAGAGAATTTTAGTATTTAATATAACATAATTTTACAGATAGCTTTAAACAACAATTTAGATGATGGTTGGAATTGAAATGTAGATATTGACCTGTGATTGTTGGTTTTTGTACAGACTGGTTCTGGGGATCCCATTTTGTTTGTGAACAAGTACACCTAAAATAGAATTGTTCATCTTTCTCGGTTTCCATTGTGGATTTAACAGATTCTTCTTGATTGTTAAGATGTTGAAGGAATCTATCTATAGTGTTCATTCCTTGTTGCCAAATGGTGAAAATTTCCTCAGCATATCTTTTCCATGATTTGGATTAAAAAAATGCTATATATGTATAGCTATCGCTATCTTGTTGACTTTAACAAAACGTTTTTTTTTTCCGATATCAGTAACTCATAAACTAAGTAAAATGTATCAAAATTCTACAGATAACCGACTGATTTCATGAAAGGGAATGTAGAATAAATTGCGAACGATGTTGGCGAAGCTCCAGTTTCTCCCTGAACGCGAAGATTCCCCCTCATCATAGCACACGTACCAGGGTGCGAAACTACCTTCTCTTTCTCGCACTTATCACCTCATATTTCAATCAACACACACGCGAGTTACCCCAGCCGCATGAAAAGCAATCCGAAGAAACGTCCTAATATCAAGCCGGCTCAGGAAAAATAAATAACGGCGCATCTTGTGGCGGTCGTTAAAATTTCCGTGTCAGCATAAATTTCTATTTAAGAACATAGCATCTCCGAATTTCTCAACAACATGCGTGTTTTCAAAGGATGGCAAATTTCCAGGAAACGTCGACATCGATACACTCCCTTTGGAACATATTTATATCAGCATCACTGACTGATATAGGAGGTTTAGATGAATGAACATATTTTGAATGATTGATTTCATCATTCAAATCTCAAGAAATTCATTCTGTATCCTTACTCTGTCCTCCATATAATCTATTTATTCCCATTGTCACATGGGAGTAAACCTTTTTCAAGCAACATGACATGAAGTCGGCCAGCCGAGCCATGGCTTTCAGTAAAGGTTCTATCTAAAACATTCTTCGCTCTGAAGTTCACATTACCTCCACAATGGGTCGGTTATTGACAACTGAATATGTTCTCGATTCATAAGTGAGTCTGTATCGTTTGACTCAATTCTCGGCCGAGTATTTAATGGTTACAGATATCTTGACAAAATAATAAAGTAAACTTTTAGAACAAGTGAACAAAATGAAAAGTTTCTGATTCCAGTTCAGTGCGCGTCGAACAAATTCATTTTCTCAGAAAAATATTTGGCAGCAAAATCATGAAACAGGTCGGTTTTTGTTTCGCTTTTTTCAAATTTGTATGCATTTTTGAAGGATTCTTGTTAGACCTTGTGCCGTCCCCACCAAACTTCCAAATTTTTTGAATAGGGAAAGTTGGTCATGTGGCACTTTTTTGGCAACATCTTTTTTATTTCTTTGCAGGAGTGTAGAAATTTTCAAGAAATTTCTTCTTTCTGAAATATTAGTTTGTTCAAAGAAGTTTTCAGTGTGTGAACTTTGTCATGGCTCATTTATTTTGAGACTAAGGCACCTGATGCCATTTGTTACCGAATTAATGTCGACTATCACAGTTTGTGCAAGCTTAACTTTCAACCCCTATGAACCCTTTAATGGAAATAAAATGGAGTGAGATGGGAAATTTATTTCGGCATTGAAGTACTACCCGTAGAATCATTATGCATTACAAGTTAAATTAAAAATCAAAATGACCATCGTTCTGGGTGCAATCAACAAAAAGTGTAAATTAATCAAAAATAATCTAAAATGACAATAATATGGTAGTCTTAACAATTTTCGATTGAAATATCAATGATACCTTATTTAATCTAGAAAACACTGTTTTCTTTGATGAATAATAGAGAATTTTTCATCTTATCATAATATTCAAAAATTCAAAAAAACTGTTATACAAACAACTAAGAATTGTTCCAATGATTGTTAATCGAATATAAATGCCGGATGAGACAAGAATGTTATACACAAATTTCGAAACACATGTGTCGTATTCTATTTCATTTTTGTATTATTTTCTATAGTTTTTCTGAATTGCTTGATATTATGAAAAGAATAAAAAATCTCTCCTACTCATAAAAAACGTTTTTTTAGAATAGAAAAAAGGTATCATTGATACGTCAATTGAAAAGTGACATTTTTATTATTTTTAATTTATCAACACTTTGAAGAATAGATTCGTTCAATTCAACACAAAATAAGCAGTTTTTATATTGCATTAAGAAATAATGATGTTAAAGAAATTTCATGGATCATTCAACACTATACTACATCGTCCAATGATAGCGCTCAATTTTTGAAAACGGACCAATGGGAACAAACTGTATCTGAAAACACTCAACCTCACAGTGTTTTCACTTTGAGAAATTTGTTTTTATCAAATGCCTAATTTGCATAGGAATATTAATACGTCCGGATAGCTTTGGCCGTTGGTGGAAGTAGCGGTCGTCATGGTTACGATAAACAAGCAGTTGTTAGCGATAACAGCACATTTGGCAGTTCTGTCAGTTTATTTTCGTATTTTACCATAAAGTAGATAGAAATGAAACGTTTTGGGAATTGTAATATTGAATTGTATATTGAGGAAAGTGTGAAGAAAAGTGTGCCGCTTAATACAGTGAAGTCAAGATCCTACATTTGGAAACAATTTGAAAAATTCTGTGTTGCCCAGGAATACCTTGTAAATGAAAAAACAAGTTTGTCAGAGCTCAATAATATTATGCTAGATTGGGCTTTCAATATGAAGAAAAGAGATGGATCAGACTACAAGAGAAGTGTCGTAAAAACCTTGTGGAATAATACTGCCAAACAGCTGTAGGAAAAATTCTATTCGATCCATTCACAGACGTGGCTTTTGAAACGGCGCGGGATGCACGAAATGCCAAGAGGCGTATTTTGCAAGTGGACCCTGAGAAAAGAAAAGTTAGTGCCAAGGCGCTATCTTTGGAGCAACACAAAAAAACAACAGAAAATTTTATTTCATTGCTGCTTTGGAGCTTGCTTGGCGCGGAGGAGAGGGTTCATCATGCCTAATTTCGCATTTCCAATTCGAAATCGAAAACGATGGTAATCCCACGGGCCGAATTGCCTACAATCCGATATTTTCTAAAACAAGACAAGGTGGTGCCCAAAAATGAGCGGAAACCAAATGGCTGACTCCCAATATTGAAGAAGATATTTGCCCGGTGAGGTTATATAAGCTACTTGTATCCAAAAGAACTGCAAACACTGAAAGACTATTCCTTACTCCACATAAGAATTGGAAATATGGTTCATGGTTCAAAAACTCCCCAGTCGGTCGCAATACGATTGCTAAATAGACAAAAGAATCGGCAGAAATTATTGGCATCAACACAGCCAAGTCGAAGATAACCAACCACTCGCATCGAGCTACTGCTGTCAGCCAATTAGCCAAACCAGGGATTGGCGAGGAACAGCTGATAAAGATAACAGGCCATTCTTCTGCAGCGTCAGTGAAACCGTATATCCAACTGAACCAACAACATCACAAAAAAATAATCACAGCCATAAGGAATGAAAAAAATGTCCTTCAAGAAACAACATCAGTATCTACTTCATCATTCGAAAATAATGCTCGTAATGTATAATAATTGTACTATCAATAATTATTATTTTGAGAATAAAGATGAATAATTTGTTGTTATGCTTCTATCTGGTTATTTTTGAATAAAAAACTATTTTTTATTTCGTTTGATTTATATTGTTGAATGATCTTTCCAAATACCACACGAGATTCGAATTTTTTTTGAGAACACTCTGTCGTTTTTTTAAATTTTACAAATTTCACTCAACAAAGTGATCCCGAAATACCACTCGCCTTCGGCTCGTGGTATTTTAAGGATAACTTTGTTTCGTGAAATTTAAACTCATAATTCCCAAAATACAAGAGTGTTCTCAAAAAATTCTCACCTCTAGTGGTATTACCCTTGTGAATAAATACATGTTTGAAAAAATATAAGATATAATTTAAATGTCTCCGTTATAAATGAATCAGCATCGTGTTTTGTGTTCAACCCCTAACTTTCTCCCTCGTGTCGCAGTATAAATTTGGCGATAATTTTCGAATATCCAGTATGAATTATAATTACTGGAGGACGGTAAACTAACGATGAGTTACGATCAGATTGTTCTGTTTATGCGAAGAGTTTTTCGAAACCGCTGTTGCTGTTGCGGTCGTCATGTTTCTAGATGAAATAGGAGCTTTCCACCACGATAAATCGTCTGGGAGAAATTATGAATTTCTTCAATTTAATGAGCAACGCTTTGCTTTGAGGGGAAATAACTGAATAACATGATTGGTATTACTCTGACTAATTCCGATAAACTTTTCCCTAAAAGTAATGAGATAATAATAGACAAAAAGTATTGAGAAATATTATAACTTACTCATTTTCGTGACCCCGGAAACTCTATCATATACGTTGAGTACTAGTTTTCATATTTCGAAAATAAATTGATAGAAGAAATATTTCGGTGAAGTTCGTTATTGCGCCTAATGCGTCGAATAGTTCAATAGTTAAGATAATCTGAAATTTGGTTAAAAAAAAATCAATGGACATGAATTTAATTACGATGACACAAAAATTTTAGGTGTAGAACCCCAACAAAGACGAAGAGAAATATTAGAAATGATCCACATACAGGTGAATAATAAGAACATAGTTAATGACAAACAAGACATTAAAAATCTCAGTCAAATATATACACCAATACTGAGAAAAACACCGAAAGGAAAGAGAAGACAAGACAACTAATATTCCTCTGACAACTGACTCGACATTGACATAAATGACAGGACAATACCGACCAGCTAGCAACCATAACAACGGAAAGAAGATAAACAGTGAGATATTAATACAATTATTTTTACACTATTGTATTTACTTATATTCAATTTTAGATGTATACTGAAGAAGGCAATTGACCCCGAAACGTTTATACAAATGAATATTTAAATTTTTCAAAAACCTAGATGCCCAATTCAATGAAATGTCATATATAATATACTAGGTAACAAGGCAAGATATATACATATATATATATGAACCAATTTTCAAACTTTGTCCATATTTCGGACGTATTTACGTCCTTCATCAGGACTCTACAAAAAATTATTGAATTATATAACTTAATATTTTTACAATAACGAATTAACTACTTACAGTTTTAAAAGTTTATGAAATTGTCCAAATTTGGAATGTTTGAAGAATGCTGTTGAGTGTTTTTTTGAAAGGAGTTTTTTATAAATGTCAAAGAAACATAGAGTAGGAAAGTGAAAATAAATTAGGGATGTAAATAAAATCGAAAAATTAGTATAGAATCAATATAAGGGATAGTAGTTGAAATTATTAATTTGAAAGTTAGGAAAAGATCAAGAGCAGTCACAATTTTTGATCTAGAGATAGAAGGTAACTATATATTGAGCTGAGTTTAGCAACATCAGATTTTTTGTTGATACTATTAGGATTATTTTTGATGTAACACATTTCCAAAACGGTTCTTTTTTGATGATGAGATGCTTTTTCAAGAATTTGAAAATTTTCAAAATTAAAAAGATGTCCTAATCTTGAAGAATGAAGGGCTGAAGAACACCTTTCAGGATGAATTCTCACATCATTTTTGTGGAGAGTTATTCTCTTTTTTATGGTTTGGCAGGTTTGACCAATGTATATTCCATTACAGTCCAAACATGGTATGCTATAAATACAGTCTGAGATTAGGGATGGAGCAATTTTATCTTTAATTTTGGTAAAGATTAGGACATCTTTTAAATTTGGAAATTTTAAAATTCTTGATAAAGCATCTCATTATCAAAAAAGAACCTTCTTGGAAATGTGTTACATCAAAAATAATCCTAATAGTATCAACAAAAAATCTGATGTTGCTAAACTCAACTCAATATATAGTTAGCTTCTATCTCTAGATCAAAAATTGTGACTCCTCTTGATCTTTTCCTAACTTTCAAATTAATGATTTCAACTACTATCCCTTATCTTGATTCTATACTAATTTTTCGATTTTATTTACATCCCTAATTTATTTTCACTTTCCTACTCTAAGTTTCTTTGGCATTTATAAAAAACTCCTTTCAAAAAAACACTCAACATCATTCTTCAAACATTCCAAATTTGGACAGTTTTATAAACCTTTAAAACTGTAAGTAGTTCATTCGTTATTTTAAAAATATTAACATATATATATATTCTTTTGAACTTTTGGCTTACAAATCAAATGATAGCTGGGGATGGTGACCGAGTGCCGTACAATTCTGTGTATGACATGAAAGCCTAGGGCCCTAGGGAAAGAACCCTGGCTCCCCGCATACGGGATGTTGTGTGTACATAAATGATCTTAAATATATTTGAGGGACTTCTTTGTTCATGAGTGGTCTTCTATTAATAAACACAGATATTTCTTCAAGTTGCCCACATCGAATATGAAAATAAAAACACAAAAGCAAAAATAAAACTGAATACAAAAAATACGTATCAAATTTGTTTGAAATTTATAACCCATTACAAGAAAGAATCGGAAACATCTTGAATAGCCCTAAAACCATCTTGAAATGTATATATGGGACAACTATTGATGAGATGAGGTATTGTTTCTTCTGCATATCCACATTCACAACTTGCACTTGGAACTGAGTTCTATATGAAAATCATGCTATTGGTACGACCATGACGTTTTATCAAACAATTGAGAGGTGTCCAAATTTTCTTTGGTAGATCAAACCCCGGAATTTTTTCAGAAGGATCAGAAATGGGATCTTTATTGAACATATAAGAGTTCGACTCAAATTTCCATAGTTCTTTATCGCTATGTTAATATGAATGAATAATTATGTTAATATGAATTAATAATTTTCAATGCAGTCTGTCTTGCTCGATGCATTGTTCATACTTATACGTCTTGTTTGATGTTGTTTTAATGCTATCCTGAGAAGGCCATTTTATTGTATGAACATTTATTTGATGATTTCGATGTATTCGAATGACTTATAACCTTTTTTCATAGGCCTGATGAAGGAGCTAAATGCTCAGAAACTTTGCCATTGAATAAATTGTATACAACTGTTCCTTGTGACTGATATTCCTCACCATCGAGTTAATATGAAAAACGTATTATATCAGAATGGTTTACTTGACTTCAATCTAGGAATTCTATTTTATGAAATGTATGAAATAATTAGAAATGAATTAGGAAAAGATTGATATTTGCTCGAAGAATTCATAGCTACATTCTGTCTGCGCATATGGGAAGGGACAATGTTAGACAAAACTTGTAACCAATGAACCGGTGTAGATCTTATGGTACCATTAATTATTCTCATAAATGTATTCAATTGTGCTTAGATTTGTGTATGTGCACTATTAAACCAAATAGAGCAACAATGCTCAGCTGCAGAAAATACTGAAGCTAAAGATGCTTTGCGAAGAGTGGAAGCATCAGCACCCCAAAATGAGCTAGATGAAGAATATTATTCCTAGTTTTCAGTTTCATGCTAAGATCATCTAAATGAGCCTTGTAATTGAGAGATATATATAATTTAATTCCTAAGTATTTAGGACAGAAATTATGTTCGATAGGAGAATCATTGAAAGTAACAACCAATTTACTATATTTCTAATGATCATTCACATGGAAACAAGATACCTCTGTTTTGTTGAGATTGAGACATAATCGCCACTCAATATAATAATTCTTTAAAATCTCCGAATCAGATGATTATGTTCTCCAGCATAAACAGATTTCTGAGATTATATCGTAGGTAAACCACTGAGATATAAATTGAAAAGTAAAGGAGCCCGAAGTGATCCTTGTAGAAGACCGTTTTTCAATTACTTGAAATTGCTACTCTTATGGTCAACAAAAACACGAAACCTTCAATCAGATAACATATTTTTCAATAATCCCACACTTCATATGGGTTTAGAGTCTGAAAATTAATATACCTCTCCACACAGTGTCATATGCCAAAAATAAATCAAAGAAAGCAGCTCCTGTTTTCAACCTATTACTGAAGCCTGATTATATGAATGTTGTAAAAATGAGAAACTGATCTGAACAATTTAGCCTCTTTGAAAATTTTGTAGAGCATATTCTATAGAAGATTCAATTCTAAAAAGATTTTACTTTTCAAATACCTTGAAAGGAACACTCAATAAACTGATAATCGATAACTATTAGCATCACAAGGATTTTTTCCTGTTTCAAAATACCTCTATTGCTTTAGTCTTACAGAATTCGGAAGGAAAAGTTTCATGAATTCAGAATATTGATATAGAAGAAAAATAACCGAGACAATTTTTTTTTCCCAAACTTTTGATGAATTCGGGATAAATTCCGTCTAAACCTGCTGCTTTCCGAGATTTGAAAATTGAATGGAGGCGACACGCGACACATGTTCTAAAGTAGGAGCTGAACTCCTGAATATGTGTAGTTTTTTCTTTATATTCTTCATTCAGATTGGGATATATTAACTTTAAATACATCAACTAAGCGGCGAGCGATTAATCTTGGATTAATTTTTGATAATGATTAGGTAAGGGGAGTAGCTTCACCAAATTTTCTCAATATATCTCATAAACTTCTACTCTTGATAACGTTTGCTGAGTGATAATGAAAGATTGACCGTTTACAAAAAACGTTCCAACGACGAAGCTGCGATGCTCTCCGCCCCAAATAATTATTGCCACTAAAAACGGGGTGAGTGATTGAACACAATCTAGATCATCTAAACCACAACGGCTGCACTGTTTATTTTTTTTCTTCTCTACTGGTCCCTTATCTTATTCATCTCCTCTTCAACTATCTTCTGGACTTCAGATTGTCTTACCCTAACAATCCCAAACCAGAGATGCACGTATCGGGAATTAACATTTGCTTATTCTTTGTTGCGCCGTTTGCGCAATTATCTTCTGTGAATTCTTCATAACATTCCATTGCTGTTGAACTCTCACAATCAATATAAAGCCATTTTATCCAAATTTCAACCTTACTATCATTAAAAAAATCCGATAGTAGCCAGAAACATAGATGCCACATTGTGCCCCTTTCTGTGATATTTTATAGAAAGGCGTATAGATGAATTAAGTTCGACACCATTATGAGAGGGCATAAAGTGATAAATTCTGGAACGAATAGCTTTCCGATTGATCGAGCTGTATTCTCCCTCGATGATTAATAAAGTCCCAAAGAAAAAGTAAACAGGTCCATTAACTTCTCGATTCATTAATCCAACCCCTTGATGAAAAACATCGTCCCCGATTACGACCTGCATAACTTTGACGCCGACCGAGCTATTATCCAAGGAGATGAGTCATAAAACTTCGAGATCCTCAGATATTCCGATTATTCCATGAAAACTCGACCTTTTATCCCTTCCCACAATTCATTCTGCACCCTTCCAGGTGACTGCCAAAGTTTGAGAATGTTCCAGAAATTGAGCGATGGCGGACTTTGGATCAGGTGATTCGATCTTATTCAGCTATAGACAATATCATTTTGTACAGCTTCAATTAATTCCCTGCAAGAAGTCTAAAGTAACGGCGTATGCACTGATTGGATTTGTTCCACAGATTTAGAGACGAGAGGATTGTTTTACTTTAATCCCACTATATGAAGTGTACAACATTTACGTGAATTTAATTAATCAAATATCATTTCAACGATTGAAATCGAATATAAACACAACTGAATACAACGTAGCAGTGAATTTTAGCTTCACCAGAAGTTTTCCGAAGTCGGAATCGGATCAAATATCATTAATGTAGATGAGCTGAGCCTGAAACTGAAAACTAGAAATAATATTCTTCAGAAATTAGCTGGATTATCTTGAGATGCTGATGCTTCCACTTTACGCACATCATCTCTAGCCCTAGTCTTTTCTGCAGCTGAGTATTGTTCTTCTGTTTGGTTCAATAGTACACATTAACAAAAAATGGATGCACAATTGAATATATCGATCAGAATAATTAATGGCACCATAAGATCTACACTGGTTCATTGGATACTAGTTTTGTCTAACATTGTCCCTCCCCATATTCGCCGATAGACTGCAATTCTGAATTCAGTTCCAAGCGCAAGTTGTGAATGTGGATATGCAGTAGAAACAATACCACATCTCATCAATAATTGTAACATACAATATAAATATAAATTTATATCTTATACAGGGTCTTTCACGAGGAACCTCACCCATATTTATACGGGAAACTACTGAACGTATTTTCATGAAATTCAGCACATAAGTATTTCACGATGCTGATGAAATCTAAAATATTTTCAAGGCATGAGCACCTCCGGTTTTTCCAGAAATGACGTCAACTTCCGTTTTTCAAATTACAACACCATTTTTTTTATTGCAGAAATAGATTCCTTAGAAAATTTCAAGTCATTTTGATGGAAAATTCGAAAAAAAAATCGAAAATAGAGCTCCGCTGAAACAAGAATAACTTCGAGGTTTTTGGATGCAAAATTTTCATTTTTGGGATTTTTCAAGATGTAAGATTGATGTATCCACTTTAAAAATCGAAATCGCGATTCATGATACAGGGGGTCAAAAAATCGCTTTCATAGTTAGGGATGACAAAATTGTGAGAAATAAATTTTTTCAAATTAGAACCCCATTTTTTTATGGCAGATATTGAATCTACGTTAAAAAATAATGTGAGTGTATGCATCACACCCTTGCCCTAAAGTGGATATTTGCTGAGTTATTCACAAAAAACCGTTTTTCGTCTTGAATTTTCAGCTATTTCTTTTTCCTTCACGCCAAAAAGGTGAAATTTTCAGGAACTGTCACTTAAACCATGTTTTAGATTTTAGTATCCCAATATGCAAGAGAAAAAAGTTACAGGTTGTTCCTAAATAGATGGCGAATTTGGATTCGAATTTGTATCGGAAACCTCTTTATTTCAACTAATCGGCCATCGGTTTTCTCTTCAGTGATAAATGAATAATTCCTTATGAACCATATGCAAAAACTTGCCATGTTTTACATTCTTTTTTTTTTAATGATAGATATCATTAATTACATCTGCCAAATTCCTCTTTATTCAGTAGCATTTTGTGTTTACTATTAATTTGGTGATAATTCGTATTAAGTTATAAAATCGATCACTATGCCTAATTTTACCAATGAAGATTATTTAAATCTCATTCTACTTCATGGCGAATGTAATAAAGTGTAGATAGAACGATTCGACTGTTCATTGAGAGGTTTCCTGACCGACCCAGACCAACGAGAGATACCAGTAACAGAACCATGACAAACTTGAGAAATGTCGGATCTTTCGTTATATATATATTCTTTTGAACTTTTGGCTGACAATATTTAGTTAGCAAAGGATCTTTCGTTAAGAAAACTATACACAGAGAAAAAAGTGTAGTAGAAGATGAGAACAACGAAATTACAGTTCTTGCATATTTTCGTGTGAATCCTCAAAATTCTCTCAAAGATGCCGAGATTGCTCTGGGATTATCTCAATCGAGTGGTTGGAGAATATTAAAAAAATTTAGAAAGCACTGACGTGAGGTCAGATTGCTTTGGCGCTCTTGTTGACCTACTTGCGAGTAAATATTCAAACCTTAACAAATCTATAAGCTCTCTGATCGAGTGAACAATAGTCTTTTTCCGTACTATGGGACAATGTGATGTAAATATGAAAGCCTAATGAATAAACAAACCTTTATCTCAATTTGAAAATAACTACTCATAATTTTCACCAAATTTTGTTCTATACTTCTCCTAAAAACTTACGTCATTGCTTTTCTGAGTTTTGACAACGCCATCAAATTCTTTCTCTATGATAAAAAATTTTTTGATTAATATTACGTCTGTGCTTTTCTGAATTTTGACAACGTCATTGACATCGAATTCTACCGCTATGAATTCTATGAAAATTTTGATTGATATTACGCCAACTGACACTGATATCTAGGTCCGCTACTTGTCAAACGAATATCGATCTGTGATGGCAAATCTTTCAATGACAAAGCTCGGACTTCATGACATTTCTATTTTTCTCTTGAGTAAATGAAAAAAATGATCATATCTTCAGAAGGGGGAAAGCTACGACAATGAAATTTGAGGATGAGCAAGATATCGGTAACCTCAATTAATATACCTAATTAATATATCTAAATGAAGTCTTAGGAGATATTGAGTATTGAAAATTTTTTTTTGGGAATTTTTTTAAAATTTTCTAGCGTGACGATTTCTGCGAAATTTTGCGAGCCGTACGGCCGGCCGGACAGACTCAACTTTCGCCACGAATTCTTCATCAGGGAGTCGAACCCAATCGATTGAGACCATTTTCGGCTCGATGTTCCAAAATTACAGACATTCGGGCGAAATGATAGGCACTCTGTTCGGGTGAACAAGAGCGCCAAAAACATCAAATGCACCCATATAAATTCAATAGGGTACAGCATTTGAAGGAAACTGATTTCGCCAGGAGCAGAGTTTTGCGAAGCTATGATGATTCGATTTCAAGAGAATGAAAACTTTTTGGACTGTATAATTTGGACGGATGAATCTAAATTCATAAAGAATGGTTCTTTCAATAGGCATATCAGTCATTATTGGGATGAAGAGAACAACCACCACTTCAGACAATGAACAATGGTCCACATCTTTGGCCACCACGTTCTCCCGATTTAACTCCTTCAGACTATTATGTTGGGGGTAGGATAAAAAATATTGTCTACTCAACTCCCCTGACTGATAAAGAGGACTGCATAGAACGAGTCAGAAATGCGTTCAGGTTTGTTTAGATTTTTAGATTCATAGTTTTGAAACTCAATTTGGTTTTTAAACACTTTTGCAGCATTCCTGACCGGTATAAATAACTGATTAGAAATTTAAAGGTCAAAACCGTTCATCTTCTCTAGTTCTCTAACTGCGAGAGTTTGCCAAGGTTCTCCTAATAGTAACTTGAAGTCGGTTTCAAGAAGGGGTGAAAAATCTACAGCATGGTTCAAATTTCATCTTTTTGGCGTGAAGGGAAAAGAAATAGCTGAAAATTCAAGACGAAAAACAGTTTTTTGTGAATAACTCAGAAAATATCCACTTTAGGGCAACGGTGTGATGCATACACTAACATTATTCGTAGATTCAATATCTGCCATAAAAAAATGGGGTTCTAATTTGAAAAATTGATTTTTCACGATTTTGTCATCCCTAACTTTGAAAACGATCTTTTCACCCCCTTTATCATGAATCGCGATTTTGATTTTTAAAGTGAATACATCAATCTTACATCTTGAGAAATTCCAAAATGGAAATTTTCCATCCAGAAACCTAGAAAGTTATTTTTGTTTCAGCGGAGCTCTATTTTCGATTTGCTTCCGAATTTTCCTGCTCAGAGTGAATTTTCCAACCAAAACTGAAAAATGTTACATCAAAATAACTTGAAATTTTCTAAGGAATCTATTTCTGCAATATAAAAATGGTGTTCTAATTTGAAAAACGGAAGTTGACGTCATTTCCGGAAAAACCGGAGGTGCTCATGCCTTGAAAATATTTTAGATTTCATCAGCATCGTGAAATACTCATCAGTGCTGAATTTCATGAAAATACGTTCAGAAGTTCCCCGTATAAATATGGGTGAGGTTCCTCGTGAAAGACCCTGTATATATATATATATCTTTATTATAAAAATGGTTTCAAGGTTATTCTTTCTGGGAATTGGTTATGAATTTCAAACAAATTTAATACGTATTCTTTATATTCAGTTCTTTTTTCTGCTTTTGTCTTTTTACTTTCAGATTAGCAAGGCAACTTGAAGAAGCCCCTGTGTTTATTATCAGAAGACCACTTTTAAAGAAAGAAATCTCCCAAATATATTTCAGCTTATTCCTGTACACACAACACACATGCGGAAAGCCTGGGTTTTTCTTACTGGGGTTTATTCCTAGGCTTTCATGTCATACACTAAATTGTATGGCACCCCGTCACTAACCCCTGCTAACACTATATGCTTTATTGCTTGCTAACCAAAAAATTATAAGACAAAAGTTCAAAAGAATAAATATATACATAATGTAGAATTCTGCATGCATATGTCAAACATTGCTTTTCGACTTCCAAATAGATGAATTCAATCAAAGATGTGTGAAATTTTTATGAATGATTTGCATTGTTGCTCCCCACGTTAATGTCATGGGAAACAGTCCCTCGCGGTACTCCATCAGTGACTTCTTCCGAATCACTTCTAATTTCTTCTATTTGAACTAACTGTTTACGGTTTTTCAAGTGATCTTCTTTCAGAAATTTGTAAGCACATGTTCATTTCAAACGGTATCAAAGGTCTTTGATAGATCTACTGCCCTATACAGGGTATGTCTTTGACAGCTGCCTCAATTACGCTGATTCTTGAAGCTAAAAGAAACTCGTTATTCCTATATGCTTTTTTCCAATTCTGTCCCGTTGCAAACTTATGAGCGATCTGAAGTTTTAAGCTGAGCAAAGCCACCACTGGATTCTTTTTGAGATTGCACAAAAATTCAGCTTTTGCATCATAACATTCCATAAAATTGTAGAGACATACTTGTTGATGCCCTCTGTTGCTCTCAAGGCTCCAAAGTGTAATATTTATGATAAAACCACATTTTTATTGCTCTTCGGAAAATATCACAAAACTTTCCATCAAAACCATTATTCCAACTGAAATTCATAAATGAACATTTCACAAGAAAATTCTCATATCCAATATAAACTTTCCCAATTCTATGAGTCTTTCCAATTCTTCAAATCAACACGATTGACATATTTTCTAATTTTCCATAACTATCAAAGATTTCTATCTGTGTTCTATTCTATGTCCTATTTTGAACCTGTAATTCAAATGTTTCAATAGTTCAGAGAATCAAAACTTCATAGTCGTTATATTCAAGAAGTTTTTTATGTTCCGTTTCATCAAAAGCTATTCGGAAATAAATGTTTAACCTACTTCAATACTACTGGGATAGTTTATGAAATCCAAAAGATTTTTTATTAATATTTTTCTACAAGAATAATTGTTCTGAAAACTGTATGTACATAAGATCAGGGAATAAGATTGGCTGTAATTCCTTCTTGAAGCTGAATTTCATAAGGTATAGGTATTTTAAGACTGAAAATATTTCTTCAGAGCATTTTGAATCAAATGTTCTCTCTTTATATTAACTTCAAGATTATCAGATATTTCATATTGATATATTTTATGTGATTCATTTGTACTTATTAAATTCAAACAAAAGCTACATGAAATTACGATATTCATTTTTTCTATTTGTTTGCAAGCAATAAATGACACAAAAATTTGAACGTTATGTTTTCTGTCAAACAATCTAAATTGTCACCAGATAAAATATTTATAAGAATTTGAGATGATATATTCAATATTCAGTATTGCATGTTAAAGAATTATAACTGATCAAATAACATATCAATTAGTACGTATTGATGCATTTTGAGTACTTATACTTCGTTTTTGAAATCCGTAGATCAAAAGCACACCAGTAGTAGACCTCCTCATTATCAAATATTAACCTTACTTTTAATCAACCTACGCTACGACTTATTTGAATTTCCAAAAAGGGAAGCTTTTTTAACATGTTCAAATACAAAACGTAAGTGTTATAATAGCGAATAAAAAACTGAAGAAGTATTTAATTTTAATCTACCATTAACAAGATATTTTTCAAGTATGTCTCCTCAATTTTCATCGATCCACAGAAAAGTTGAAATGTTTCGAATTCAAAAGCAATTCAATGATGCTGAAGATTTCCGAAATGGAAAACTAGGTCAACGTGGAATCATTTCGGCTCATTAATTTTTTTTCATTCAGGGTCAGATCCAGAAAAAAGAGCAGTTTCCTCATTTTTTTTCCAAAATTTCAAATCATTCAACATCCAATATCTTGGAAGCGGTGTAGTTTAGGAAGATTCTAAAATATGCAAGCATACAGAAAATGCTAGGATGTGTTCAGTAACTGCCTATTTTACAGTACATTTTAGTAGTTATACGAGTTGGTAATGAATTAACTAAAAGTCCTTGGAGAATATACAGGGTGTATCTTTGACCACTGCGTTGATTTTAACAATAGATTCTTGTTGAATGAATAGAATCATCTATTGTGGAAATCATTACATCCACAATAGATGATGGTAATAGCCCAAACAATCATTCAACACGAGCTCCATCATCAACAATATCTCGTCATCAATAGATTCTTGACGTCAAAAGCAACATTTTCTTCTTAAAACATTTTTCCAAATTTGGCTCCGTTCAAAAGATATGTGTGTTGAAATTTCATAAAAAAATTTCATTTTTACCAGTAATATTCAAACGACAATATCAATGAAATGATCTCTTGTAGAAGGTTTTTGATAACAGTCATGCATGTTTTGGCATCAAAAGATTTATTCCATTTCTTGTGGGTTTCTCACTACTACTCAACAGATTGGTTAAATTGCATGAAAAACAAATATCGCTTGAACTAAAGGTCTGTATCTTGTACTTCCTGGAATCATTAGTCTTTTTTGCAGATAAAATCATTCTTCATCTTTTCTCCTTAATTGCAGCATTGAGATATTTGAAGTTGAAAGGAATTGAATTGAAATAATTTTGTCCAAATTTTCTGATTTTCCCAAATCCCACTCTGTGCTGAAATGATTCAATAATCAGATTTGTTCAGTATTGCCATATTTTATGACTTTATTGAATATTTCTACAAAAGGTTGGGGAAATCTCTCCAGTCTATGGTTCCACCACTAAACACTATAGATGAAATTAACCACTGAACAATTTTTGTCTTACATTCACCACAAAATCTAAATTGACATTTGCTGTATTCATTATTAATGATGTCTAGCACCTTGTTTAATATTTAATCCAGAGTAATATTCCATAAGACTTGTCTTTATGAAGAGCTGTTTCATTATAGCTTCAGACTTTAAGGGTTCATCAAATTATATCTATTGTAACATAGGAATACTTCAAATTAAGCTCATATGAGTTTTAAAAACTTCGAACCCAGTCTCCTAGATTTGTTTTGTACCTTTATAGAAGTTTCTTCACATCTTTATTTCATACACCGATTCAACCTGGACTTTGGAGATAATAGAATTTGACTTAGTTGTAATATTTCTGAATGTTTGTTAGTTGTTAGTAATTAATTAAAGTCTAAACAGAATAGATTCATATTAGTGATTTAACAAAAAATTTTTTATTAAAGTTGATTTTTCAGAATCAAATTTAGGTGATCAAACTCAATTTCTTCAAGCAAGTATAATTGCACACCTAAATCTGAGAATACTTACTTGTAATCTATCCAAGTAAATTGTTATTGGGATTCTGTACAGAAAATAATCATCAAGCAAAGTAACATCACTTTAAAATAGATATTCGTAGTGACATCATTCATTGTTGTTAAAGATTTTCATATTTTTAACAATATGATATCAAGAGACCTCATAGATCTGTTCATTGGTCTCTGTCAAGGAGAAGAAACTTTAGAAATATCAGTGTTTGGAAAATCATAGATGATTTTTTCTGGCTTTGAGTGAAAAAAAAGCACAGTGACAACCTCTTGCCTTGGAAGTTTTCATAGAAATGATGGTTTTCATGATTTGAAAATTTTAAGAAGAAAATTACAAATGTATGATGATAACATCCAATAATTCTGAGGTTTTTTTGGGATTTCTCACTAGAAAGGGATGGTTTATTATAATCTTAACGTAGAAAGAAATTATAGTAGAACAACAAAAATCTATTTTTAGGGTGTTTATTAGCCGAAAATTAGTATTTTGTATCTTCCTTCTGGATATGGACCTCATCGGATGAAACATGAGTGAGTGAATCAGTTTTCAGAGGGAAAATAATGTTTTTAAGCAATTCAGATTCATTAGTGGATGCTGTGGAAGGTATTTTTCATTCAAACTAAACTGGACTACAGAGGGGTATTTGCCCAATGTGAAAACTTAAAATGCTTATAACTTTTTAACGCAGCTGAATAAGGAAAAACCGTAATGGAAAAAGTGTTTCTTTTGATCTCAAGAACCTATGGTTAAAATTAACGCAGTGGTCAAAGACTGACTCTGTATAATAGATAGTAAGTGTCTTTCATCTGTAATGTATGTCCCATTTGTTTGAAACCTCCTACGATATTTGATTTCATTCGGGTAAGTCTCTACAAAGATATACGCAAAAAGCAATTTTTTTAATGAAATCTCAACACCCTGTATCATTTTACGGAGCCGAATTTCAAAAAATGATGTGGAAGAAAAGGGGTTCTTTTGATCGCAATTATCTATGGTTGAAAGTAATGTAGTAGTCAAAGACACACCCCGTATATCTGAAGTAAATTATAACATGAAATTTCTCTAAATCCAAATTGACTATCTTGGGTATGCTAAACTTCACGAAAATTCTGAAAATTCTTTTGTTTACAAGTTTTTCAAAAATCTTCGAAAATACCGACGACAAAGAGATATACTTTTGTATGCAATATTGAAATTGAGAGATGGTACTTATAAAAAAATTATTTAGAACCATCGGAGGTTACAGCCAATTTACTTTATTTCTCATGAGTGTTTAGATGGAAATAAGATATCTTTATTTTGTTGGGGATGGGACATAACCGCAATTGAACTAAATAGTTCTTTAGAATCCCTACGAGTGAATCAGATGATAGAATCTCCCCCAAACTTTGAAAATCCGAATAGTAGTAAACAATAAAAATATCAACAGCATATACAAATTTTTGAGTTAATACCGTATGTTAATCACTGATATATAAATTGAAAAATATAGGGGCTAGAACTCTTGAGATAAAAAACAATCTGAGCACCTAAATGGGTCAAATGTGTGGATGAATCGATTTGGTTGTACTCTTAACCAAAGTGACAGCCAGATGGCTTATCCTTTGTGGGTTGGCCAATTGGAGCCTCAAAAATATGTAATGAAATTACGTTTCAGTTATTCCAACCCTGCTGAATATCATAGAGTCAATTTTATAAATTTACTCAACCATATAACGTCATCAAATGGCTGTGTGCTAGTGGAAAACGCATCAGCGAGTTTTCCTACAGCAACATTGACAGAATATTCACAATTATACCTAATTCCTATTCGACCATAAGCGTCGCTAAGGGGGCCGCATAACTCTTCGAAAATTATAAATAACGACTTGGACATCTTTCTAATCTGCCAGATCCCGCGAACGTTTCAAATTTCAAATTAAAACTTCGCCTTTGCGGCTCTGAGGCACAAGACAAGAAGTTTCGGACGACGGAAACCTGGTGGAATGGCTCTCCAGACGACCATCATTCTGAATTTCGTATCCTTACTTTTTACCCCCGTCGCGGCGCTGGTCCCATTGGCGTAAAAAGACCCTTGAAAACGTCGCGAACATTTGAATATTGCCATTTCGACACCAAAGTACTGCAATGTTACCCTGGGAAGCTTGGATATGACGTGAAAGAGTTAAAGAGATTGATGTAGTTGTTGCCATGGTTAGGAAATGCACCCCTGGCTCCCTCAGCAATTTTTTAATTGATATTATAAAGTTATTTTCCAAGTATCATTATGCTTCGTAAAATATTTTTGGAGGTACGAAATTTTGAAGAAAAAGGGGTGAAAATTACCCCTCTGGCTCCCTCTTCAAGTAAAGCAGAAATTCAGTAAATTTTTATATTGTAATAACAAATCTATATGCCAAGTGTGATCATGCTTCTTTGCATAGTTTCGGAGATAAAAAAATGTTGTATAATATAGGGCGAAAATTAGCCCCCTGCAAGTTGACCAATTTTTCAGCATCAAAATTTTCAGTTCTCAATATAACGAAGCTATGTTACGGAGGTATGGAATTTTGAATAATAAGGGGGTGAACAGTACCACCCTGGCTCCTTCTGCACTTGAACCAAATTTTCCGAAAATGTTTAATAATAATAAAGCTATATTTCAGGTGCCATTATGCTACATCGCATATTTTGGAGATACATTATTTTGAAAACTAGAAGGTCAGAATTAACTCCCTGGTTCTCTCTGCAAGTGTCATTTTCAGTTTGTGTTCATATCGACGTATCAGAGGGGTGAAATTAACCCCATGAATTCCTCTGCAAGTAGACGTAATTTTCAGAAAATGTGTATATTGTTATAACAAATCTATATGCCGGATGAAATTATGATCCCTTGCATATTTTCGGAGATGAAAAATTTGGAAAAATGTAAGGTGAAAATTACTCCCCTGGATCCTCTGCAAGTTGACCAAATTTTTGGCAATGGTTCTCTATTTATAACCGAACTACGTTCCGAGTGCCATCATGCTCCGTGGAATATTTACCGAGATATGAAATTTTGCATAACAGGGGGTGAAAATTACCACTATGGCTTGCTCTGCATGTGGACAAAATTTTAAGCAAATGCTTAGTAACAAAGAATCTATATACCAGGTGTCATTTCATTCTGGATTCAATATCATACCATTGATTATGTGTATTTGAAACTTATTTAAAATGTTTTTATTTTTGTAATACAAATGGATCATAGTTCATAACCTAATTATTATTTTACTCTTTGTGCGTTCCATAATAGAACTGGTGAACTACTAACCTCGATGCCAACTTAGATCAACCAAATTTGCAAAACGAAGAATCAGTTCTCGAAATAAATAAGTACTTACTATTTGATAGCTTTTTTTTTGTTATTTTATCATTTATAATTCTTAAATATGCATTACGGAATATTTCATCGCAAATTCTCATGAATATTTCATCTATTTCCAATGACAAACTGATTAAAAATGACAACTTATTTTATTCAATTATTTATTGTTATAATCATTATTTTTTATTTTTTTAAGGCGCTTCATAAAGTTTGAGGATAACTAAAAATGTCATGAATTTCACAAGGAATTCATCCTCACTAGTGTTGAATTTAATTCAAAAATTTTTTCCGAATAGGTTTTGGCGATACTTTCTTTAATATCAAAAATTTAACATTTGTATTCTAGGAATTTATTAACACTTTCGATTTTACAGCTTCGAAATAGGTCATAGAAGATGAAATCTTTGATATTTATAAAAAAACCTCACAATGGTGTTGATTTGATGACCTAAAGAAATGGAAACAATCATAGAATTCAGAATATTGGGAATATTGATGTCGAATACGAGTTTTCGTTCATGAAGTTTTCAATCAAAAAGGAATAAAATGCAGAAATTTATATATTCACTGCTCACACCTAACAAGTAATTCAGCATGATTTGAACCTGAAATAATTTTATGGGTGGAAAACGATGGTAACATTTTTCGAAAAGCAATCAATCGATGTATTACATTTTGAAGCCTTATACAGGAACTGGGCGCATCAACAAATATGCCTCTACAATTTTATGGACTATCATAAAGCAAACTTTTTTTGCATATTCTTGAAACGAATCCAGTGTTGGCTTAGCCCAATATGGAACCTTAAATCACATATAACTTTGCAATGGGGTAGAATTTGAAAAAGTTGTAGATTAAAATAGTTTTTCCTTTTGACTCGAAAATTTGTAGTTGAGATTACTCACTGATCAAAGATTGTATTGATCTAACAAAAGTAACTGGGAGTACCATTATGTTCCATTGAATATTTGAAATACAGGGGGTGACATTTATTGTTTATTACCGGCCACTTCGAAATGAAAGTTCTCCTTACAAAGTGTAAGAATGATCTAATCATGCGAAATAATGAAAAAAGCCGAAGATTGTCTCATAATGGTGTGTTTAAGTTAAAATAAAACATGAAATGAACCAACCAGCTTCGTCTCAATGAAATTTCGAAAGCTTTTTCCAATGAAACTTCAATCTGGATTCCATCGATCCGTTTTTCCTACTTTTTATCCAAACCATTCCAGTCGGCATCAGCTCCAGTCGCAAGCGCCCCCTAGGGTCAGTTTTACGTGTCGTTTCGTACACCTTTCACCCTCTTTCATTCGTTTTTCTGCAATAAAGGGAGACGCGAGAGTGTCCTGGCAAAAACACCCCGAAACGACGACTTGTACGAGCCTTCATAACGGTGTTTTATTGCCTCGTTTTAAAGAAACGGTGGCTGTTGTGTACGTTTGAAAGTGGAGGATGTTCCCGCTGCTGGGCGCATCAGGGTGAAAAAAAAAGCTATACATGTTTAATTCGGTCGACAAGTTGCGACCATGGCTGATGTAATTTAACTGGTAGATATTATGAAGTATTCATTATTTGAAATTTCATCAAAATGGGATAAAATTTTGTATACGACACGAGAGTTAAAAATATTTATTCACTCGAAGAAATTAACCCACTCGCCCTACGAGCTCGTGGGTAAAACTTTCTTCTCATGAATAAACATTCATTTAATTCACTTGTTGTATAAATAAATATTATATCTACAAAATAAAGGACAAGAGTTTAATTCTTTGAAAGTATTCTTAATAGTATTTCAGGGAGTGTACATGTCTACTTTTGATTGGGTTTCAGGAGAAAGAAATCTGAGCTTCTCAAGGAAAACTGTGATTGGTAATTTTTTTATTTAAGAACAAGGTTTGTTAATCCATCGCAGCTGTTGTGTCAATATTACACTCTTCCACAGTGTGGAAAATGACTTTAGAAACAGGCGTACAAAACTCTTGACCTCATGTCAGTGCTTTTCTGAATGTTCCAAATTATACACATGAAATTTTTCTACGACCTGTGCAATCCTGAGCTGTAACCAACCGAACATTTACGACCTTCCGAAGGGCAGCGGATGGCCAAAGGAAAGAGGAAACAAAGTGAGAGACCATACGTACAAAAGGCCGAATTCCGTCGGTCCTGTGGACATAAATTAGCGTAATGACGTACCTCCCTCCGTGGCCGCCAGCCATTTCCGGTTGCCCGACAAATATTACGTCCATCTCGATCTGGTCTGGAAGAAACCGCAGGGATGCATGAGAAACGTCGCGATTGTACGTGTGTGCACCATACGAAAAATTCATTTCCGTTCTATCCAGGGAGATCGGTGTATTCTTCAGGATCGGTGCTTCTTAAGAGAACACATTTCTACGTTTCCATGAAGATCTATTATTTTAGTAGTTCTTTTATAATTAGCAGAGAGAGAGAAGAGATCAAACAAATATTAATTGAATTCGTATCAATGATTGAAATGTAGGAAAGCAATGAATTGAGGTCAGGAGCTTTATCGAGCTAGTTATAAACAACTTTCCTAGACTCTGGGATATTGCGATACAGAAACAAAAATTATGAATAATTTTAAAGAATCAGCAAACATATAGTTTCAATGAAAGATAATCAATCTTGCAGTTTCATCTAGTTTACTTTCAACAATCGTATATACCAGTCCAACCACACTCCCTTTCCTCTTGTTAATAGTTTTTATCCCATTTTGACGTTTTAACACGACAATATTCAACCCATGGTAACAAGGGTAAGTTGACGTTTATCGACTGAGTGAATTGATTTTTTTAATTCACTAGTGGAATAAAATGTTCACCACTCACTTTCTGGAAATTATTCTTTCCACACAAAATGCACGTAGAACTCATTTTAAAGTATGTTTCTTAAAATTTATCAAAAATTCTAATATAATAATATAAATGGCAAAAATGAAGAGCATCTTGAAAGCAACGTAGAAATTTATAGCACCCACTTTGACGAAATCTCCAATTGAAATGGCCAATAGAGAAGGGGCTGCCTCAGATGAAGAAAATGCGATATATCAAATCCTATCCTATCCTGGTATCAGCGATGCAGAAGTTGAAACTTTCCTGGATGGTCCATGTCAGATAATCCTTACTAATAAACTTTCAAACCAATAGAAGAAGCCAATGAGATAAGAAAACTGAAAAACAAGAAGGCTCCTGGATACGACCTCATAACGGCCGAAACTCTGAAAAACTACCCATGAAAATTGTTGTACTGCTCACAACATTATACTCGTTATACTATTAAGAATGATGAGTAAATCCAATTTACCCATCATATGGAAGTTCGCATAGATTATAATGATACCCAAACCTGGTAAACCAGAACACAATGTGTAGTGCCAATGGATATGCACCAACTGGTACCAGACCACCAACTAGGTTTCCGAGAGAATCATTCGACAACTCATCAGGTCCATGGCATTGTGAACAACATCTTAAAAAACCTAAAAGAAGGAAAAGATTTGGCACAACGGACTGCTATACAAACGCAAACTCCTTCCACAGCCCGGCGTGGTGACTATAGCCTTTTCGGCTCCCCAAGGAACAGGAACCACTATGACTCATCGACCTCGTTCAGTATATCCAAGGAGTAATGTTAGTATCCAAATCAGGAGAAAAGGAGCCTCAATTCTCCTCTCGGTACTAACAGGCCTGGAATAGGTCTAGAGAGAACAATCGTATTGATAGAGAAACTATGACGCACTTGGCCCTTAGAGTTCGCACTGACTGACCCGGGCGAAACCCAAGCCCTTACGTTAATGTCTGATAGAACCTCATAGCTGAATCTCCAGTTGATAAGGACTTAAACGCTACAGGCTAAAGTATCACATGGTCAAATACATGTTGACCAAGACCTTCCGAGGTGATTTATACCTGTCTAAATGTAACTGCGTAACTAGAGTCAGACAAATAAGGAATTACCGGTCAACTGAGTAGACCCCCACGAGTTTTTCGTGAAATGAGGGAATTTGTGACTCAGGCGGACAAACTCTCCCATACACTTCTAATCTCCAAGTAAGATTAAAGTTAGCACGTGCCACAATAATAATCGCCTGTAACTAATGGTTAGAGAGTTAGAGTTTTACTACGTCCAAATCCCACATGAAATTACAGCACTGCACAGCCCTGCTGCAGAGAAGGCATGCAGATTTCCTCCGAATTTTGTGCAGCAAAGAGAAGGTGCAACGATCATACAGAGATAGATAACTTCAGGCTTTCCTGAATCTAGTGCTATCTACTGTTTACTGGATTTATAGCTATTTATCAAAGAACAAAGTGTCCGTCCGTATGACAGCTGTCAGTCTATTAGAATAATCTCGTGAATCCTCTAATTGATACTTTCTCATCATAAAAACCTAAGATTTCTGTCTTCAGCGCACCCACTCAAAAAGCTTTAGTCTACAGACCTAAACCCTTCGCTAAGCCGACGATGTCCCATGAAAAAACAACACATCAAAACCCTATTATACTCCTTATAATCAATTTCCTTAACTGAACATAATAATCACAAACCTGTCTCTTCGACCGTCGATTGTTTATAGTCAAAGTTATAAATTGTCATCTAATTCTGTATCACAATGACGGAACATCATCCATTCAAGGAGAGGGCTGACTAGTCAGGTAGTGGTATCCAAACCGGAACTCGTACAAGAACAACTGCGATATTTCTTGCTTAGGCCGCTGTGGTGGGTATTTACTCTATAACCTTCAGCAGGTAGCTACATCGGGATAATCTTTATAAATTACGTCGAAAACTAATGATCCAACTAGAGGCAGTCACCCTTCAGATTAATCTCGTATGCGATGGTGCGTGCCTTCACGAAAAAGTTGATACTCATGAATAGTGTATACGAAGTAGGTCCCTGATCGGGCGTGCAAGATGTGGATTTGACTTTGGGACAAATTTGTTTTCTGACGAATAGGGGAGGGAAATGAAGTAATTCCGAATAAGCGGCTGGAGTTTGTATAATGGAAGAAGAAAAATAATTTGATTTCAGGTTATGAGTTTAGAAAGTGGACGTAATGTTACAATGCAAAAAATGGTTTGTGAAAACCACACTGATGATGAGCCTTTGACTACTCAGTTAATTCTATTCACAGACTCTTGAAGTGAAAAGAAACATTTTTTTGCCACTTTCACCAATTCTACCCAGTTGCAAAGTTAAAGCCACCACTGTATTGCTTTCAATTTACACGAAAAATTCAGCATTTGATTTAAAATAGTCTATAAAATTGTAAGGACATACTTTTTTCTGCAACTTGTTCTTGTTTAAGACTCCACAGTGGTAATATTCAAGATAAAATACATATTTATGACTCT
This sequence comes from Micraspis discolor, assembly GCA_030674115.1. Lineage (NCBI taxonomy): Eukaryota > Metazoa > Arthropoda > Insecta > Coleoptera > Coccinellidae > Micraspis > Micraspis discolor. The sequence goes on along the minus strand of JARTUT010001311.1, from coordinate 1,271,481 downwards.
TCAGAGAATATTCCTATACCAATTATTATTATTTTAACTGCTCTTCAGAAAATGTCACATAATTTTCCATCCAAAACATTATTTCAGATGAAAATCATATTGGATTTCTTGGTTAATAACTATCCAGCAGAACATTTTTAAATTTCTGAAGTTTATTCACAAATCAATTGAACATTTCATGAGAAAATACTCATATTTTTCATCAACTCTTCCAATGCCCTGAATTCTATGATTGTTTTTTATTTTCCTTAAAAATGACAGATTATTATGAGTTAGCTTCAATGTCCTATTTTGAACCTAATTCTTATAATTATTACCTAACAGAATTCGAAATTGCCCTATTTTAACGTTCGTTGAATTCGTTTTTTTCAAACCAAAACTTTGATAAATATGTTTTCTGAAGATTCTCTCGCCTGTTTTCTATTGTTCTTCTGCTTTTACTTTCTTATAATTTTTTTATTATTTATAAACATTAACATAAAATATAAAATTTGCTTTTAGAAATATGTCAATACTTCAATAGCTGACGAAAACACAAAGTGCGTAGATTCTAGTGCTCATTCTTACAAAGCGGTTACTGAGGATGAAGCAAATAATACTGATGTTATATCTTACACTCAGTACTTTAGATCAGGTAGGGAAATATTTTGGAACTCATTTAAATTGGGGCGAATAAAAGAAAATATTTTTTTTAAATTAAAAAAAAGTTATATATAAAATATACATATGTGTATATAGATGGATTCTTGGCAAATTTTTTTGCCCAAAATCAAGGTTTCTTTAAACCAATTTTCAAACTTTGTCTATATTTCGAACGTATTTACGTCCTTCATCAGGACTCTACAAAAAATTATTACATTATATAACTTAATAATTTTACTATAACGAATTAACTACTTACAGTTTTCAAGGTTTATAAAATTGTCCAAATTTGGAATGTTTGAAGAATGATCTTGAGTGTTCTTTTGAAAGGAGTTTTTTATAAATGTCAAAGAATCATAAAGTAGGAAAGTGACAATAGATTAGGTATGTAAATAAAATCGAAAATTAGTATAGAATCAAGATAAGGGATAGTAGTTGAAGTTATTAATTTGAAAGTTAGGAAAAGATCAAGAGGAGTCACAATTTTCGATCTAGAGATAGAAGGTAACTATATATGGAGCTGAGTTTAGCAACATCAGATTTTTTGTTGATACTATTCGGATTATTTTTGATGTAACACATTTCCAAGAAGGTTCTTTTTGATAATAAGATGTTTTATCAAGAATTTTGAAATTTTCAAAATTAAAAAGATGTCCTAATCTTGAAGAATGAAGTGCTAAAGAACACCTTTCAGAATGAATTCTTAGACATGTTCATCTTTTTATGATTAGACTTCTCAGGCCTTATAAGTTTCAGATATCTGTACGTGCCATGATGGGATCATCATGGGATTCTGCAACCAGGATGTTCTCAATATTCATTCAAGACTTCTCGATAAGAAATATAGTTACCAGAACCTTTGTTAGACCTGGTTGGAGAGATCACCTGATGGTTCTACATTGACATTGCACCTCGAATACTTAAGTATACACTCTAACGACTCATTTTTCAACTTCTCAGTACTTATATTGCCTGATATCATTATTGTTCTACACTAATCATATTATATCATCTCAAATAATAGTGTTGTCACTTTAGTTCCAGTTTATGATAATTTCCTCTACATCTCACATCTCTTATTGTACAAATATTTCATCTCAATTCTTGAATTATTATAGGAATTCTTTTGCTTTTCTAATATAACTATTATTACTGTAAGCGTTGATCATTCTATGATAAATCTCTCAATTAAGTTAGTATGCTTTCTTAAAAACTAATCACTTCTTCAATTGCTCCATATTTCATATAACTTTATCTCCTCTCAAGCCTCATTTCATACAGTTCAACTCTTCACAGATAATTATGTATTTCTACTTCCGTTTTTCTGATAGATTCGACAGGTTATCACTGTAAACGTTGTGAATCGAAATTATTCTTTCTCTTTAATCGCTCTGAAAGTCTGTCTAGTTACATTATAAACCTCAACATCTAACTTTATCAGTAAAACCTTTTGTTTTTCTGATAGTAGACAGTTTGAAATAAATTCAAACTCTATCACTGTACACGTTGTGTTTGATTGATAGGTGGCGCCTCTACTCTCAATATTCTTGACTTGAATAATTTCGGCAACACACATTACTCGATCTAGTCTTGAAGACAACGCTGTTTCTCAAGTAAACACAACGTTATAACTCTTTTATTGTGAAATATGATTCTACATTTCCTCAAGATAACTTCTCAGTTATTCTCACACTCAATATTCTCTCTATAACTACTCCATAATTGTAAATAGATCAACACTGTTTAGATGTAGTTAATTTGTAAATATTTTAACTTCATGCGAGTACCTATTTATTATGTGAATGTGAACATTGTACAATAAACATTTTATTTTACCACCTCTGGCTCAATCATTTGGTAACAGTTCTCTTTTAAGTAATAGCCAAAAATCTCAACACCCAGATTTTTGAACACAACCTGTACATAATATCAGGGAAAATGATATTTGCTTTGATTCCTCGTGGAAGATGAAAGGTGATGTGTGATGTGTGTGAATATAGCCCTTCAAAGCTTTACGGATCATATGATTGTCTCTTCAAATCAACTTCAAAATTATTAGATATTTAATGTGATTTATTTGTACTCATTAAATTTGGGAAATCATCAAAATTTTAACTACAATTATCAGTATCCATTAGTTTCAAAGAAATAACTCAATAATTGAAATTATATTTTCTTTCATAGAATAGAGTATAAATTTTCATTATTCATCGGTTTGTCATTGGAGAAAGATAATAAATATATTTATAGAATTTGAGATAAAATATTCAGTATTGCATATTAAATAATTATAACTGGTCAAATAACGAAGCAAATAGTATGCCTTAGTTCAATTTCGCTTCTCCATTTTCATCGATCCATAGAAGTTAAAATTTTTCTCATCATTTAACAGCAAAATTTTTGATGATGATAATTAAAAAGCTGTAACAGCATGGAATTCTCTAAGCTAAGTGATTCATTACGGTCAGGGTCGGATCCAGGGAAAAGGGCAATTTTCTCTTTTTTTTCCAAATTTCAAATAATTCAACAAGAATATCTTGGAAACGGTGCAGTTTAGGAAGATGAATGTATAATGATGGATTTTTCTAAAATATTCAAGCATGCAGAAAATTCTTGGAGGTGTTCAGTAACTGCCTATTTTATAGTAAGTTTTGGTGGTTTTACGAATTGAAGATGCATCAACTCTAAGACCTAAGACGATAGGGCAAGTTTTTGGTCTGAATAGTGAGTACTATCTTTATAAAACCTCCAACAAAATATGAATTCATTTGGTTAATACATTACGAAGCCAATAAATAAATTTTTTAAAGAAAAAGTCTTAAACTCGCCATGTTTGGCGACGTATTAAAACCCCAAAAAGCTTGCTTGAATCTCGATATTTAAAACATTAAACGCCCAAATACTCATCAAAACAACCCATTGTTGAGCATAACATTGAAGACATAAAAAATGGACACTGCGAAGTGAATTTCTTTAGATGCAACTCGAACAAAATAATAAAAAAATAGATCTAGCAGTTAATTAACAATTACAATGTTGGTTTCGACCGACTCAATAAAATATACGCAATATCAATAATTCACAAGCAATCCAATTATTTCCTTTTATTCAACCACATTATCCATTGTAGGCATTATTTAAACTGTCCGACCATATTTCATTATGTATATGAAGTTGGTACATAATATATAGATCGATTTGAGAATGAAGCAATCTCATTTGGATGAAAAACGGTTCTCGGTAAAATTGCCTGATTGAACAACGTTTTCTTTTTTCATTTTTTCAAACATGACATCCAGAATAAAAATCCTATTGATTAAGTAGGATTAGTACATTCCACGCAACACCAATGGCTCACCTTGTCGCGGAAACGACCACCTGGGTGCTCGCAAAAGGCAGCCAAGTAATTATAACTAGCCAAGCTAGTTGATATTCAGAGGTGAATTTCATAAATCAACATCTTCGTAATTAGCGGTGAGTGAGTTGGAAAGGAAACAGTCCGACATATTTGACAACATGGAATGGGAGCCGTTTACACGGCATGTTTAGCTCTAGCTCTCCGTATTTTGACATATGGATATAGCCTTCGTAAAGGTATGTTCAGGTGGTGTGATTTTCGATGCGCAAAATGTCATTACAAACTAATGTATGCAAAGGGTGATTCATTCAGAGGAACTTTTTTTTGATAAAAACAATTTTATTTTATTATCTTTATTAACATAGGGGAGACCGGGTACAAAAGTAACGGCGGGTTGAAAGTAACAAATGCTCTCTAGATTTATCCAATAGGCGAACACCGCTTTGCTGCTGTCAGGTGTTAGCCGGGAGTACCCCCCTCAATTGCATTTAGTTGCCGCGTACGCCACGCGCTGTTAGGCTATGTGACAGGACGATACGAGAATTTACACATCAAAAGTAACTTTTTTGACGTTTTCTTATTCAAAGTTTAGATTGTCTTGAAAGTAAGTATAAATCTTAATGTTTTTGTTAATCTATTCTGTATTAATGTGATTACACATTGCGTGAATTCATTTTTGTGTAGCATGCTCCGATTTAAGGTTATGTTGTACGTTTTGACAAAAATGTGAACGGATACAAAAGTAACATAGCCCTATGGGTACAAAAGTAACATATTACTCTTGTCCTCGTGGTGGTTTAATTATTTATTATTTTTTTAGTTGTATTTTTTTCAACAGAATGCCCCGTCAACGCATTAGAAAAACTGAACGAGGAACCACGGACACGGGAGTGTATCAAAAAGCGGATGAAGAGCATTTTAAAGATGCTGCAACCATTAGAGGCCTGGCAAAAAAATATAATGTTTGCCATGTAACATATAGATTTATAAAAAAAATTAAAAGCAGGAAATGCTACCGCTGTTGTGGGCTACCGTTGCGTCAACTGTGTTTTTACCAACGACGAAGAAATTAATCTACGTGACTACTTAATCGAGTGCTCAGCAGCTTATTTTGGGTTATCCCCAACTGAAGTACGTAAACTGGCATACGAGTTAGCGGTTAAGAAAGAAAAATCATTCCCTACAAACACGAAAATCAAATGGCGGGTAAGGAATGGTTGACTGGTTTTTAAAACTACATCTGAGCCTGTCTTCAAGTCTGTCGCGGGCATCAAGTTTTAACGAGCATAATGTGAGTAAATTTTTTGACGACCTTGCTGATGTAATGGATAGGTACCAATTTGAGCCAAAAGATATCTGGAACATGGACGAAACAGGGGTGACTACTGTCCAAAAACCTAGCAAAATTGTAGCCCAAAAAGGAATTAAACCAGTAGGTGCAGTAACATCGGCAGAAGGAAGAAGATTAGTAACTGTTGCTGTTGCCATAAATGCTCAAGGGGACACATCCCACCCTTTTTCGTATTCCCACTGAAACGATTCCAAGACCACATGATCCGTGAGGGTCCTGTTGGGTGTACTGAAGTGGGCAATTCTAAGGGATGGATGGAAAATACAGCAGTTTATTTGTGTTATTAGTATATGATAAAGATTTTAAATAAATAATTTGTTGATTTACCATGTATAATATTGTACTCATTACCCACCCCTTCGGCTTGTTACTCCCGACCCACAACGTGTTACTTTCGACTTGCCTATGTGGTCGAAAGTAACAAGTGGCGATTTTTTTTTTAATTTCTATAATTCATATAAAACACACTATAATGCGATAATTCGAGTTGCTAGAGTAAAGAACACAAACTGAATTTTTATATAGTTATATTAAATGAATGGCAATAGTAACACCCAGCCAGAAATCAAGGTAACAGTACAAAGTGTTAGTTTTGTACCCGGTCTCCCCTATAAAAGAACCATTCTTTACAATTATTTTTTAAAAATAATTTCTTTCAAATGATGACCTCGACTACGGTCAACAACATTCGATAATTCCAATTTTCAATGATGCGTGTGAGTATTTCGGGTGATATTTCTCCAATGACTCGAGTAATATTACCCTACAATACCTCAATCGTAGCAGGCTTGTCCATGTAGACTTTGGACTTCACATAGCCCCAACGGAAAAAAATCAAGAGGTGTGATGTCACTGATCTATCCGGCCAATTCACTGGTCCGAAGCGTGAAATGATCTGCTCGCCGAAATGCTCTCGTAGTAAATCCATGTTTTCACGGGCTCAATGCCAAGTGGCATCATCTTGTTGAAACCATATTTCGTCGAGACCACGGGCTTCAATTTCGGGCAACAAATATTATGTTATCATGGTGCGATAACAGTCACCATGCACAGTAGCACATTGGCCGTCCTCTGTTTTGAAGAAATATGGACTGATTAATCCACCGGCCAATAAACCACACCAAACAGTTGTTTTTTCTGGATCTAATGGCAATTCTTAAAACTGTTCGGGTTGTTCAACACCCCAGATTCGGACATTTTGTTTGTTCACGAACCCATTAAGCCAAAAATGGCCTCATCAGTGAACAAAACTTTTGTCGAAAAGAGTGAATCCTCTGCTAGCTTGTCAAGAGCCCAACGACTAAAACTTAAACGATTCGGTCGGCTTCAGTTCTTGAACTAATTGAATTTTGTAAGCTTTCAAAGGAAGATCGACTATTACACCTAAAAACTTTGTGGAATATCCTTTCCAGAATACAGAATTAACGGAGAGGACTCTCTCAGTTCGAATTTTATCACCTCAGTTTTACCCACATTTAGTATAAGTCCATTTGCCTGACACCATGATGTGAAGTTTTTCAATAACAGTTCACACAGATCAATGAGCTCGCCTAAACTCTTTGCCCTCACAACAAATGAGGTATCATCCACAAATATTACAATTTTGGCCATATCTATATGATCTGATAAATCATTTATAAATAGTATAAATAATATTAGTCCTTGAGGAAAACATTATTCCACCCCTATAGAAGAGCATATTTTGGCCCCTGAGGAGAACATATCACACCATTGCTTCTTGCCTCCATGTATCTTGAATTTGAAAATCGACATATTTATAGCTGCTAGGAAAGAAATTTTCCAGCAGAATGAATTGATGACTCATTTATTTTGTGAAAATCCATCTTGAATATTAAAGAAAACAATTATTTTTGCGATACCTACTTGGTATCGAAAGAAAGGTACTTGGTATCCAATCGAATTGTACTCAAATTTTGACATTGGTTTCTGGTTTCCATTTTAACCGCAAGATACGCAGGAGCAGAGATGTCAAGAATGTGATGCAAAATTAACGCAGCTACAGCCTAGGTTATGATACGGACTTTCTTTCCAATTTCTACATTTCTACTTGCTGTTAGGGTGTAGGTCTAGGGTCAGTTTGGTTATTCCAACAGTCGTAGTGACTGTTTGTTGCATTGTTGTTACACTGACTAGTCAGAGTACAACATTTCCTCGTGTTCAAATTGTTGTAAGTGTATTAAATTCTTCGTATTCTCGAGTGATTCATGGGTTGAATCCTGATTTCTGTTCAAAGCGTTTAAGCGTGTCTAAGGTAAGAAGGTTCATCCATTATTCCTACAGTTCATCGAGAGCGCAAGAATATAATATTTATAATTAACCATGGTGCCACCAAAATCGAAAATATGGGCATATTTCAGCAAAATAGATTCGACAACAGCCAAGTGCAAACAATGTTTTAAGTCTTTGAAGTATAGTGGGCCACTAATAATAAATAAGTGGGCACCATTGAAGAGCAACCCATTTACAGAATAGGATGAAATGAAACAAATATTTCCGTCATTGTACAAATATGCAATTCAGTATTTGATTGTTGTTGCTACATCGGTGCCAAGTGAAAGCCTATTTTCCAAGACAGGAGCAACAATATCAAAGTCCAGAAACAGACTGTCCCCAACCTACCTGGAGCAATTACTGTTTTTAGGAAATTTGGATGCAAAAGAGTTTTTTGTTTAATATTTTTACATGTATATTTGGAATAAACAAAATAAAAATCTATCCTAACGATCTTTTCTTATTGGTTCTATTAATAGAATATATATAACGTACTTCAATATTCATAATTTGGATTTCAAAAAAATTATTCAATTCACTCCTGAACTGAATACAGCATAGCTGGTTTAGAGAGATTTACTAACTTTCAATCAATAAATCAGTGTTATTGTTAAAATACCAGTATATAGATAAGCTTAAGCCATTTTCCTTTATGAATTTCTATGAAATCTTAAATGTATCGATATGAGTAAGAGGAGGTATCGATACTTTGGTTCCGATACATGAGTAGGTATCGAAACATGATTCGAGTACTACTTATATGAGTAGGTATCGATACCTTGATGGTATCGGAACATCCCTAAGTGCTGTGCCTAAGGTGGCGTAAGGACACAGTAACAAAGCCTGCACTGCTTAACCTAACTCGCACAAGCTTGAATTAACTTCTGAGGGGTGTACATTGATATATGTATACCTAGGTAAGCCAGTATAAACATAAACATGATTGATATAAATGCTTTTTTTCGTTATTGTTAGTAAATTAACTGGAGAAATTTGGGGATCCTCAAGTTTCGTGACTTTAATCATATCTTTTATATTAAATTTATTGACAAAAACCAAGACCAAGAAGTAGAGTGCTGTGATGATCAGGCCCCTGTTGAGAGACTCAAGAGTCGAATCTCATGCTCATTTACTGTAATGGCTAATTGTCACGTTACAGAGTGGCGCCATTTGGTAGTTAGGCCTAGGTCTTATCGACAGTTGTAGTATCTATTCTGAGTGTCAATCCAAGAAGTGTCTAAGCTGTGCCTAATTGTTTTTTGTATAGGTATTTCATCATGATGAATCATCGTATATAAGACTTCATTTCACAGTGTCAGGGTTATTAAAGAACACCCCTGTACATGAAAAACAAAGTAACATCAACAAATCGAGCCGACAAACTGAGTCAAGCTCACGGGCGTAACCTCCAAAAGATCGAACACGATGAGAACATCAAATGAAAATAAAAGAAGTTCAACGAATCGAATTGAAAGCAGACAAAGCGCCTTTATTAATGGGCGCTATCGCCCGGAATGCGCCGGATCGAATCGGATTAAAAAATAAACATTTTCCCACGTCTCCTTTTTCCCGCGTCTGGGATTAGTATATTCCTCGGGTTTCGTCCCGAGGAAGCCTCTCGGTAATTAGATAATCCTCTGTCAAAAAATCCTGACAACCCGTTTCGTACGAGATTACGTCGACTCTAAGCGCGCGCGCCACTGCCCCTCCCACTCCCCTATCAATCACTTTACGAAAACGTTTTTTCGACAACAAAAGGTGCAGATTTCTCCGGGGATCCGTGGACAGACAGGGGCGAGTAGGAAGAATTTAATCTCGGTGTACCGAAAGGGCATTGTGGATCTGAGGCCGAGACTGCTGCGCGCCTCTCGGTCATTGTGACAGTTGTCGTACCGATCCGAGCCGACTATTGTGATGCGGAATCGAGAATTTGGCTTGTGAAATCGACAAATAAGCCTGCAAATGGGATCGGACGACTGGCGAGAAGGAAACGACAATGGTTGAATGCCTTTTCAGAGGCGGATTAAGCGCCGGATGAAGGTGATTCCGTACCTTCATTCACAACAATGAAAAATTGTTGTCCAAAGAAAAAAATGAATTTTCCAAAAATCATACCTTTTCTCACTCCTAAAAGTCATTGTATAATACCAACCAGATGTCGAACTTCCTATCTGTTAACGAAAGGCAAATTGACGCCATTTGTGATTTTGAAAAATTCTGATATAATAATATCATGTGGCCCACGGTAAGGGACTAATTAAATGATTCTGGAAACTATTCATGCAAAAAATTTCAAATTTTTTATATCAACATACATTATGTAAAGTAAATTTTTGAAATACTTCGAATTTTTAATGTTGCAAATGTATGAAAATTTAGCCACAGCTTTGATATTTTATGTGAAGGATCCCTCATCTCTGTTTCTTTTATGATTCTCGAAATACAGTGGACTTTGACCACTGCGTTCATTTCAACCAAAGATTCTTGACGTCTGAAGAAACATTTTCTTCCTACATTTTTTCAAATTTTGTCCCGTTCAAAATATATAGGGTGTTGAAATTTCATAAAAAAATTGCATTTTCACCTGTAATATTCAAACGACAATATCAATTGAAATAATCTCTTGTAGAAAGTTCCATTTCTTGTGGGTTTCTCACTACTACTCTACAGATTGGTTAAATTGCATGAAGAACAAATATCACTTGAAATAAAGGTCCGTATCTTGTACTTCCTAGAATCATAAGTGTTTTTTGCAGATAAAATCATTCATCATCTTTTTTCCTAAATTGTACCATTTTTGAGATATTTAAAGCTGAAAGAAATTAAATCAATATAATTTTGTCCAAATTTTCTGATTTTCCCAAATCCAACTCTGTGATGAAATGATTCAATAATCAGATTTGTTCAATGTTGCCATATTTTGTGTCTTTATTAAATATTTCTACAAAAGGTTGGGGAAAGCTCTCCAGTCTATGGTTCCACCACGAAACACTATAGATGAAATTAACCACTGAACAATTTTTGTCTTACATTCACCACAAAATCTAAATTGCCATTTGCCGTATTCATTATTAATGATGTCTAGCACCTCGTTTGATATTTAATCCAGAGTAATATTCCATAATAAATAGAGAAAAAGTTTTCCATCACTCACATAGGAACTTCGGTATATTGTCGTAATAAGCGTTGAAATAGGTGATGTATTTTCTGTCAGGACCTGTTAAATTGAAGACTTGTCCTTATGAAGAGCTGGTTCTTTATAGCTTCAGACTTTCAGGGTTCATCGAATTATATCTATTTTAACATAGGATTGCTTCAAATTAAGCTCATATGAGTTTTAAGAACTTCGAACCCAGACTCCTAGATTTGTTTTGAACCTTTATAGAGGTTTTTCACATCTTTATTTCATACATCGATTCAACCTGGTTCACAAACTTAGGAGATAATAGAATTTGACTTAGTTTTAATATTTCTGAATGTTGGTTATGATGCATGGTTAATTAAAATTTAATCAATATTGGAACTGGAAGCTATAAGCTCATAAACAAGAAAGATTGGAATGTATGTATTCTGATCATAATCATTTCATATGTATTTTCTGACCATAATCATTTCATACTGAATCGAATACTTTCAAACTATCGAAATTATCGTTAAAATATTTTCCACTTTTTTTTTAAAGAAAGCTACAAATAACTGTTGACAGTTTCAAACAGAATCAAAACAACAAGGAACCACAGAACACTATTTTATTGGGAACTACCCACTACAGAGACGTTATAATATTTTAATGTGATAATAATTCACTCTAGTTATTCTGAGGAAAATTATAACTAAATATCAATAATGGTTACAGATATTATCTTTCATTTAAAAAAACTTTGCAGTTATTAATTTTTTCTCTCCTGGGGTTAGGTAATAAATTAATATTCTATGGTAAGGTACTAAAATTTGACATAATCTATGAATAACCATTATTCAATATTTATGTTTTTGTTCACGTAATTAAAACAGATACTCTGATTGTAAAAACCAAAAATTTACGGATGTTCAGTAATCAATTATAGTCTAAACAGAATAGATTCATATTAATGATTTAACAAAAAAATTTTATTAAAGTTGATTTTTCAGAATCAAATTTAGGTGATCAAGCTCAATTTCTTCAATCAAGTATAATTGCACACCTAAATCTGGGAATACTTGTAATCTATCCAAGTAAATTGTTATTGGGATTCAGTACAGAAAATAATCATCAAGCAAAGTAACATCACTTTAAAATAATTATTCGTAGTGACATCATTCATTGTTGTTGAAGATTTTCATATTTTTAACAGTATGATATAAAGAGACCTCATAGATCACTCACTGTTCACTGGTCTCTGTCGAGGAGAAGAAACTTCAGAAATATCAGTGTTTGGAAAATCATAGATGATTTTTTCTGGCTTTGAGTGAAAAAAAGCACAGTGACAACCTCTTGCCTTGGAAGTTTACATGATTTGGAAATTTTAAGAAGGAAATTACAAATGTATGATGATAACATCCAATAATTCTGAGGTTTTTTTGGAATTTCTCACTAGGAAGGGATGCTTTATAATCTTAAACCAGAAAGAAATTATAGAAGAACAACATAAATCTATGTTTATGGTGTTGAATTTTTTTACCAGAAAATTAGTATTTTGTATCTTCCTTCTGGATATGGACTTCATCGGATGAAACATGAGTGAGTGAATCATTTTTAGAGGAAAAATAATGTTTTTAAACAATTCATATTCATTAGTGGATGCTGTGGAAGGTATTTTTCATTCAAACTAAACTGGACTACAGAGGGGTATTTGCCCAATGTGAAAACTTAAAATGCTTATATTTTTTTAACGCAGCTGAATATGGAAAAACCGTAATGGAAAAAGTGTTTCTTTTGATCTCAAGACCCTATAGTTAAAATTAACGCAGTGGTCAAAGACTCACCCTGTATATAGAGGACATCTCTATGAAACTGCGATTAGAATTCTCAGGTCTAAAGTTTCAGGCACGTCTACGTTCAAGCTGAACTCGTCATGTGAATTCTAAAAACTAGGCATGTACTCGATCTCTATTCAAAACTTCTTAATATCATATACAACTATCAGAACCTCTTTTGGACTTAGTTGTATCACTTGATGATTCGAGACTTCGAATAAGTATACCTAAATATAATTATTCTCTTTCAATTTTTCATGTGTAGAAGCTTATATTGCCTTATTCCATTATCTTTATCACCCAATTGTGCTATCTCATCTCAAATAAGACGGTAGTTTATTAATTCAATTTAATGATTATAGTACTCCATGTTCTTTATAATACACATCCTGCTGGAGAAATTTCTTGTGTAGGATCATTATTTGGGCTTCATCCATCATCTCTCATAGTTCTTGCGACCAACTCAAGCAGACGATGTTCATTTTTTATTTCAATACAAAAAATATTACACTTTCTTTGCATTTTGAAGGCTCATTTGCCTTGGGAACAATAGAAGATGTTAATCAAAACGTTGGCAGCAAGAACAATAAGAGATGGTGGATATGGCCCGAATAATGATTCCACATAAGTTCCACCATCAAAAACTAGAAATAACTCACCTCAATTCTTGCATTATCGTAGAAAACCTTCTGCTTTCTTAATAGAATTACTATTACTGCGAGGTTTAATTATTCTCTGATGAATCCCTCAACTAATTAGTACGATATAGATACTTTTTTAAAGCTAATCAATTTCTCGAATGCCCTATAATTTTAATAGCTCTATTTCTTTTCAAGCCTTAATCTCATACAATTCTCAATAGATAATTATACATAAATACTGATATCCATTAGATAACTTTGTAGTTTTACTTCAACCACTATAAATGCTGTCAATCAAGAATATTCATTTATATATCTCTCTCTGAAACCCTGTCCTATTACACTAGAAACCTCAAACATATAAGTTTATCAATAAAAAACAAACTTTGTGTTTTAATTGATAGATAGTGCTTCTCAATATTGTTAACTTGGATTATTAAGCAACACACAATACTCGATCTTGCTAAACTTAATCATATACACTATTTTAATGTAAAGACAACGTTCGGCCTTTTTTGGTGAAAGATTGCAGAATCTATCTCAATTAAATTTTGCTCAAGATTAAGGTCTGTGAAGTATACATCATTTTTGATTGGCACCTAACATCTACGATCAAAGACTGTGTACGGCAAAATTCTACTGGAGTTCGATAGACCGTACGTCTTAAAATCTGAAAATTTTCGTTGGCCATATTTTCCTTTCATTGAATCTACCAAATGAACAACTAAAGGTGGCAACACCGCACAGTATCCACCCTAAAGTCCAGTCTTTAACCTCCACATTCCACATATCGCCCATTTCGATAAATATGAACGGTAATAGACCGGTTACGATCGGAACTTCCCATTCGGAACATAAATCGTGAAAAACCTCTCTGTTTCATCGTAGAGCGACCGTGATTAAACGTTTTTCCACTGTTCACGTTCTCAGGATGTTTACATAAAAGCTCGATATAAAGTAGCCTAATGGCGATATGACACGTAAATGGATTTGGGTGACATAGATGACATAATATTCAGACGTCGTCAAGTGTGGGTTAACGAGCGAATTCTTCGGATTTGAGATCCGTTTTGAGGGGAGCAGCATCGGGGGAGGAAAGGAGGAATGACAGTTTGACGGTGACATTCGGATAAGCGACAGGTTATCGACGTCGACTATTGGTTGTAAGTTTGACGTTATAAGCCAACAGGATATGATTTTTTCAGCTTTTTCTAAGCATTTACTACTCTACCATTTCATTAACATATTATACCGAAAATTATTTTATGTGGTAATTTAATAAAAGTTTAATCATCACCTTGGTAGAACGGGAATAGATCTAACTAAGTACATATTTGCATGAAGTTAAAATATTTACAAAATTAATTACATTCACCTATTTACAATATTGAGGAGATATCTACATAAATTCAAGTGTCATATTTCACAAATTTTGGGAATCCCTAAGCTGAGCAGGTACTTCGTTCGATCTTTCTCAATTATTCAAAAACCCTCTCAGTTGTGTTCTAGTTTGACCACCAGTGTGGTCAGTTCTACTTTACCAGTAAGTTTTACTTTTCACCAGTAAATACAGCACTCCAAATTCTAAATGTTCCTCGTCGATTAACATAATCTCTCTCATATACATTTTCTCCAGTTGGGTCAGTTAGCTACCCTAGTTTATTGTGAATTTGAGTTATTCAGCTGCAATTCTCCCAAGTAAAACAACAAAGTTGTGATTTGTGAAGCAATTGCATATCGCCAAGCCACAATTTGTTAGTGAAAATCTTATCCGAAGTAACTGCACCTTATTCTGAGAAATCTACCCTCGACGATTGAAGCAGAGCAGTGGCGAACTTCAAATTAGAAAAATAAGGTCAAACCTCTTTATTATCTAGTATTACCAGAAGTGCCCAAGATTGAGCAAAGAAGGTCAAATCCTTGGATTTTGGAGACATTTAAAAACTCTTCTCTATGAATATAAACTTTCAAGTGCCGAACATTGTTTATTCTTCTTCTCTGTGAATATATAATTTTGTTACAATTAAAATGTTGTTTTATTCACATTGCAGAAATTTTTTCTACCAAAGATAATTTTTGGATCTACTCTTAGAGTATAATCAGCGACTCAGGAAGTGCGCTGCCCTTCATTAAGCGGGTGATATTATTTACTCCTAATTTTGTACCCCCACAACTTGAGAGAGAGTGCATTTCATTAAAGCCCACTAGTACCATCGAATCTAAGTATGACTTAGCGCCATCTTTTATTGTGAGTGAGGTTTGAGGCACGAATTCTCTAGCACCACAGATTAAGTGAAGATAAGTTTTTCTTAATCTAAAGAAAATTGTGCTGAAAAAACGAGTTAGAGGGATAGCTCGAGATCCCAACATCTCTAGTGAGCCGTCAACGTTCATGACTTAGGAAAGACTTAACCCTTAAGTCTGTCTTGAACATTCATAAACAAAACCTCCAAATATTTATTGCTGTGAGTTGGTCAATTATCGCAGTGTTGTTGTGATTCGATAATGGAAAGTATGGATCTTGTAAATAGGTTGAATGAAATCGACGACATATGTGAGGACGATTTCGATATATGTATTGGAAATAATTGAATAATAATAAAGCTGATCACTAGCATGATATGGACAATTTTTTAGGAGATTTCGGTTGACGGAACAGAACACTCTGAATCTATTATGTTTGATTGATAGTGATTTATTGTTATATTATACTGAGTGTGGCAAAAGTCAGTTTACACTGTCTGGTATTCACGCATGCGCGTATTCTCGGCCAGGGCGGACGAAGGCAGCGAGTTGAGTTGTCCGCGTGTAGTAGTGTTGTTGTGTACGATTACAGTGCGTTCGTTGCCATGGCTGCGCGTGTAAAGAACTCGATAGAGGAACGTGTTTGTTTGATCACTTCTTACCTAAAACTTGACGGAGATTAAGCTGAAATTTTCGAAGAATTTCTTCAGCACTTTCCAAATAAGCAACTTCCCAGCAGACAAATGGTGCATAAACTGTATCGTAAATTCGTACTGGCTCCGTAGTAGACGCGCGTGTTCAGGTCATAATTTTTTTTCGTAAAATTTGTTTTACCGTGACTATTAAAATATAAGAGATTGTAAAATTTGAGAATTATATCTATTTTTGATTGAGGATTAAGTTGAAATAATTCTGATAGCCAAAAAAATTGTATTATGATTTTGGGGCACATTATTTATGCAAGTTCAATCTCATTGAATACAAATAAGTTGTGTTTTGGCAAAGTTTTGATTTCAGTTAGATCCGTTTATAAAATAAACATGAGCCATTGAATTTCATGTGAGCATAAAGATGTATACTGAATTCATTTCATTTTTTCATTCTGACTAATATTTGATTGTTATAGATAAATTTTCTCCCAATAGTTATTTCATAACCACATTTATTCATTAAATGTAAATTGTGATCTCTTATATATGCTATAAAAGTTGCTAATAAAAAAATAGATTGATTTTATTTTTCCTAAATTTCCTAATAGGAATTGAAAATGAAACGATCTTCGAAACACATAACACACTGTAAAGTTTATTTCTTACTTAAAAATTGATTTTAAGTTGAAATACATCAAGAACTATCATTAAATATGTATCTTTTATATACAACAAAGGGCTCACAGCTACATGTGGCTCATAACTACAGAAATCGATAAAATCATCTTACTCAGCGACATTGCCTAATTCACCATTCCTTAACATATTCTTTATTAAGCCTGTAACATCCTAGGTTTTCTTTCATACAAAAAATGGTAGTCTCATTTCACCCTATGTTGAGACGCCACTGCCCTCACATACCTCGAAAGAGAGTTGAGGGTCAAAATAAATTCTATGGTTAGAAGTGTGAAGTGTCCACGTCAACCTATGCGACTGCGTGGGAGGGGAACCGGAGGAAGGAAGGAATCCAAGATGGTGTGATGATTATCAGTTGAGTTGTGAGAGAATTAAGTGCTTTTTCGAAAGTTTTTAGTGAGTGCTTGTGTGAGTGCTAAACCGAAGCCATTGCTACATTGAGTGCCGCTCGAATCTATTTTTCAGGTAGAACTCAGATTAATTTAATTATTATGAAAGATCCAACCAGTTTACTAACCCTTTGTTGGTAAACAACATTGGAAATCTCATTGTTTCAGGAAATTTATTGTTTTCGTATTAATGCCATTATTATAGAGTGTTTCTTAATTATTGTTAAATTGAATGATGTATTAGGTGGTGTTTGGGCTTTTGTCATTAATGCTGTTGTCTTGTGAATGTAATTTTTTGTTCACATAGTCCTTAGTTTGATTTCATATAACCATTTCCTTTGTTCACATAATGCTTTGTTTGATTCATATAATTCCATTTCCTTTGTTCACTTGTTTTAGTTGTCCTTGGGATGTTTTGTTCACTTTATATAATTCTACTTGTGCCATAAGAAACAAACCCTTTTAGCATGTGGTTCCATTGTCTCCGATATTACTACTCGTGGAGTTCAGGTGTCTACCATAACAATGAATGCCTTATTTTTCAGCTTTCTACAATGTGTTACTGGAGGGTTACCGATTAATTTTATTTACTGTACACTATGGTACAATAGGAATTACCAATCGTTCTGAGGGTCTGGACCTGTGATTAGACAGGAACATATGGAGACCTTCACTAGTGATAGTACTAGTATGGCTGATATGGAATAATGGATGTCACCAGTGTACGTAGCACCATGGTGTTATATCGAAGGGTAACGTTGTTAAGTTACCCCTGTCTCATGTAATCATTATGTATATTTCGTACTGTTGTAATTGGTCATTTTACTGTGTAATGTACTTGCCTTACTATTCATGGTTATTGTTGTGCATATTTCGTACTGTGTTAACTTATTCTTCTTATGGTCGTGATGTATCTTTTTGTTGTCGTTATGTATATTTCCTTCGGTTTATTATGTAGATTCTCTGCTTTCATCATTTATATTGCTTATTATCGTTTACCTATATCTGTTTCTGTTATTTATGACCATAATGCATTCTGGTTCTTATTATTTACTCGTAGTGGATATTCTATCAAGATTTGTTGTTTATTTATGCTATGATCTCGTACTGCTATTTATTTATCTATATGCTCGTATTACATGATATTTCATTTAGGGGTCTCGAGATTGTGGATCATTCCTATACTGTTGTATGAGATTTCTTAGGTTCCTGGATCGAAGGCCTTGAAGGGCCGGTTCCAAACGCCTTAAGGCAGGGACCGTTACCATCATGTGCTATAAGACATGGGAGAATATACCTTTTTTTTTCAACCGCGAAATTTTCTGTCATTTTTTCAGAGCCGCCGCTGGAACTCCATGACCTTCCCCGTGTTCCAAATTCCTTAGCTCATACAATATTATAGTTATGGCTCACATACCCTGGGGCCGTGACCATGACGATGGTCATAATTAATCGTTTACCTCTTTACCATGATTATTAACCTTGTTGCCTTATTGAAGTATATGATTGCAATGATTATTAATTCTTGTTGTACTATTGAGGTTGTCCTATTTACCATGTCTATTATCCTCTTGTATTATGGAAGTTGCTCTGATTATCATGATTATCGTCTGTGCTGTATTGTTATAGTTTCTTTTCCTGAATTGTTATACTCACCTTCGCTAACTGTTAATATCTCATCATTTAGTTTTAAACAAGTGCCCTAACATCACCTAACCAAAGGGGTTTTATGCCTGAGGCTTTCTCCTACAGACCCGTAATAAAGTGCTGATTGTTTGGGTCTAACCGTTGTGTTTTATTTACCATCTTTGTTTCCCAATTATTTTCACTGATCTCAATTATCACGAACTTGAATTATTACGTAGACATAACGTAGAGTCCTACCCTTGCTAAACGATCATATTAAATGATCAAGTCTTTGTATCTGTAGTCATTCAGACTCCAGTGTCGTAGTTAGTTTTGAAAATGATATTTATCATTCTGTTCGAAAGAAAAAGTGGCAAATGTTACAAGCCGTTGCCATTTAGAGTAGGGTGCAAGCAAAGACTAGAGAAGCCCAACTCGAATTTAAGTCTAAGCTAACCAAGTTTGCCTTAAACATCAAACGGTGCAAGTGGGCATAAGTCTAGCAGGATCGAGTATTGTGTGTTGCCTAATAAGTAAATAATATCGAGAGCCACTGTCTATCAATCAAACCACAAAGTTTATAGTGATATAGTTTAAATTTCTTACAAAGTGTCTCCAATCAGAAATTCAAGAGATTTCATTGACGAACAGAGAGGTTTGAAGTTTGTAATAGGAAAGGATTTTAGATAGAGATATGAAGGAACAATCAAGTTTGTTATTGAGCAGAATCGGTCGAATGGAAAAGACTTTAGAACAAGCACGCAAAGGTTGCTGAACTTACGTCACTGTTTCTCTACATTTTTTGAGTAATTATTTTATCAGCATTTTTCAATTACAACTAGCTCAACTTATTATTCTACTGAATCATCTTGGAAAAAAAGTTTCAAGACGTGCTTAAAGTCGACAATGCTGCTACTAAAGGCCCTGTAACTGTTTACAGACCTGAGAAAATACTGATAAATAAAATCAATGAGATGATTACCAGTGTTCTTAAACTCCTAGATTAAACTCTTAAAAATATCGTAAATGCCGTGTGACCCTAATTTGACTTTTTTGAAAATCGTTAAAAGCGTCCGTGAAAATAAAATCGGCTTCATGCAAGTCTCCTTCGGTCTATACATAAACCGACTACATCACATTAGTTTTTCACTTTATATCAATCCGAAATATGGTAGGCATTAACGCAAATCCTAACCGGCCGTTAACTAGCGCGTTAATGATACCCTGAAATATGTTCGACTTATGCACGGTTCACACTGATGGATCTTCGACCGTTTGCCGCTTTATGGAGTCGTTTAATGATTGTGTTTCGGGTCAGTCCATGTCATTTATTGATTTTAATGAGCTGGCAGAACGGGAAGTTTAGGAAATTCTGTGTGGAAGAGTGCGCTGTTACATCCGAAATTTAACGAGCGAAGACGTTTAATGAGCTGGGCTTCAAAGCTATCTTGTGTCGTTCTGGATGCTCCCATTTAGTCGTTAAATGATTGAACGATGTGCATTCTCGAGTTTTATAATATACGAATCACTGAGAGGTTACGAATGAGTTTAGATGAAACAAGAAACGGTTTAACTACCCGATATTCAGATATTTAATCATGGAGTACAGCAAGATAATGCCAACGAAGAAAATCGATAAAACTCTATCTAGCAACTATATGAACTTACTTGATCAAAAGGAGACAGTTTCAATTTCCAAAAACTTTATTTTTCATAATGACAGATGTTTCACCATAATATGGCATCTTCAGGTTGTTACATTTTAACTAACTGTTAGAGATATCAAACATAGAAAAAACTTTGTAATATTCTGGGTTAAGAAAAAGGAAATCTCAACAAAAGTCATTGAAATCATTTGCCAGCTTCGAAGGGTCTGCTGATTTGAAAGGAACTTTAGAGGAAGTTATGTTTTTAATCAGATTTTTAATAACCTGCCAAGTCCTAGTCTTGTTTTCAGAGTTCTGTAACAAGTCACTGAAATATTTCTATTTTGAATTAGATGTATAGATAATATTAGATAATATCAAATAATAATAATAATAATATCAAACTCTAATACATTAAACTTTGTGTTATACAGGGTGTTCGGCACATGGACCGTCAAATTTTTTTGGGGCGTTGGTAGGGTCGTTTGCTACCTTTTCAGTCTTGGGACCTGGGTCCTTAGTATTACGGTTACGGAGGTATGATTTTTTTATTAGGTTTTTCTAAATTACCCAAAATGTACCCTTCGAAGCCCCATAACTTTTTTTGGGTGGGCTTTCACATGCATTTTTTTATTGTATTAAGTCTACATGAGTGTGTGTTTGAAAAAAAACGTATTTATTGTTACAGATAACACCACAAAATTAACACGAGGGCCTTTTATTAAAAAAAAATATAAAAGTATGAAAACATCTCCACTCCTATTGAAATTTAAAAAAAAGTTACAGCTATTACAAACTTAATTTTATTTTAAAATGTTCTTTAGTTTATAACGTTGCTAACCATATGCTATTTACGTAAGTCAATAAAAAAAATAATACTGCAAATAAGGTTTTAGTCAGAAGAGTGAAGAAAGTCGCACCTAAATAAAAGTACGGATTTCGACACAACACAGCGAGCAAGGAAATTTTACCTGTCCGTTTTAGACGCGTGTGAATTATTATTACTATTTCTGTCCTTAGGTTGGATTGGGTTAGTCGCCGCTGACTTGACCCTACCGTCATTCGAGATTTAACTGTCTCTGCTGTTGGAAGTGTCTGTGCCACGTTGTTCAGTTTTTTAAATTTGTATTTTTTTGTTTATGTTACTTTTATCAACTTTTTGCTACTGTTGTTTTAATTTTGGTTGTTGATATGCCTAATTTCACTAACGCTGAGTATGCTGATATGGTGATGGCATATGGCAAGGCCGATGGTGTTGCTCCTGCAGCTCAAAGGATTTATCAAGCCAAATTTCCTGATCGAAGATTACCCCACCACGAAATATTCTCGACGACTTATCGACGATTAAGAGAGATTGGAAACTTAAATTTTCAAGAGCCTCGGGTCAATGCATGTAGCAGTTGACGATCAAATACTTCAAGCCTTTGAAGAAGATCCAACTACAAGCATTCGTGTCGTTGCTCAAAGACTCAACTTGACAATTTGGAAAGTTTGGTCAGTACTTCGCATTACACCCCAGTACAAGGTAAATGAACTTTTTTGTTGATAAATTTGTCCTTTTGACTGCGAAAAAATTGTCACAGACTAATGAATTTTATTAATTGTTACAGGTCTTCATGAAGGCGATCCTGCCAGACGGTTGGAATTCTGTAGATTTTTGCTGCACACAGATGTCGATGACAACTTGATTCTAAAACGAATTTTGTGGACAGACTAATCCTGTTTTAACCGAGAAGGAATAACAAATCTGCACAATTTACATCACTGGGCACCTAAAGATGAGAATCCCCACGTGAAAAGGCAAACGAGTTTTCAACAAAAATTTAGTGTTAACGTTTGGGCTGGTGGATAGGAAGACATCTCATCGGGCCACACTATTTACCGGCTCGACTAAATGGGCCTGCTTATTTGCATTTTTTGCAGAATGCTCTGCCGGAGCTACTAGCTGATGTTCCGGCCTTCGATGAAGGCGTACCGATTGTGTTCCAGCATGACGTTTGCCCGGCACATTTCCTGAGAGAAGTTCGAGATCACCTCGACAACTCTTTTCCAAATTCATGGATAGGCAGAACCGGCCCCATCCCTTGGCCCGCAAGATCTCCAGACCTAACACCTTTAGATTACCATGTCTGGGGTAGAGCCAAAGAATTGGTTTATTTCACAGAGGTAATTTCAAGAGAGGTGTTGATTGAACGCATAAACGCGGCATTTGTGGTAATGAAAGAAAAAATGTTGCTAGCCACTACAACGGTCGAAATCAGAAAAAGGTGTCGGGCGTGCATTCGGAGTAGAGGAGAACAATTCGAACAGAATTTACGTTAAAGAATCGTGTTATTTTACTTTGTAAATAAACAATCATACAAAAACTGTATTTTACTAAAATCTGTCCTTACTTTGCTATTTTATCTAAAACACTATTTGTAGTATTTTTTTATTTATTGACTAACGTAAATAGCATACTTTTAGAACCGCGATAAACTAAAGAACGTTTTAAAATAAAATTAAGTTCGCAATAACTGCAACTTTTTTTTTATTTCTTTTAGAAGTAGTTATGGGGCTTCGAAGGGTACATTTTGGGTAATTCAGAAAAACCTAATAAAAAATCATACCTCCGTAACTGTAATACTAAGGACCCAGGTTCCAAGACTTAAAAGGTAGCAAATGACCCTACCAACGCCCCAAAAAAATTTAACGGTCCATGTGCCGAATTGGGTTGAATTATTAGGCAACACATAATTCTTGATCTTGCTCAACTCACACTGAATTGATCTCAAACCTATACATCGAGGAAAGTAGGTTCGATATTTTCGACTTAACTCATTTGGATGTGTTGGTCGATTGCCGAGTGAAGATTAGAGAGATTGCTAAGATGCTGAACATTTCATAAGAACGCGTACACAACATTTCATATCAACAATCGGAGATATTGGAAAGATGGGTTTCCTGTTTGCTGACAGTGATCCTAAAATAACTTCGAAGGACTGTCTGGATCCACCATTACACACCTGAAACCAAGGAACCGTCGAAGCAGTGAACTTCTCCAGGAGAACGTGCTCCGATGAAGGCGAAGGCGGTGTCATAACCCGGAAAGGTTATGGCCACTGTTTACTTGGGATTCCAAGTAATCAATTATGACATCAATCCTATATCTCATCATTCTCCAACTAAGGATGATTTTCCTTTGAATGGGTTCCATAGCTTCAAACATCAGAAGATCTGAAAAATCGTCACTCGGACCGCAAGACCTGATTCGCAGAATCCTCCTTGCAGATTGGCGACAAATTTTTTTATTGAATTTGAATATAGAGGGCATTTCTAAGGACAAGAGTGATTATATACCTCAATTAGCAGAGGATTATGGTGCAAAGATTATTCTCCTTCAAGAGACACATACGGATTCCTCATTGGCTACTTGGAAAGAGGAAAAACAATAACAGGGCCAGACTACAGTGAATTATTGGATCGAATCACAAAATTGGTCGAATTGGGCTTCGAATTGCCACTTCACCCCCCATATTAGCCAGATCTGGCACCATGTGACTTCTTTTTGTTTCCAAACATGAAGAAATGGCTCGGCGGAAAGAGGCTTACATCAAACAACAATCGATGAAATAGAGACTCATTTTGCAGAGTTCGATAGTTTCAATATAGCTGGGCTAATTGTATCGAGCTAAAAAGAGACTATGTTGAGATATAAATATAACAAATTCCAAAAAATTGACTTTTTTTGGAAACACAGGTAGATATCAATCCATTATCGAAATGTGCTGAAACCATTGAACAAAGATCGAAGAAGAAGGATTATAATATACAAAACTACATTGGCTTCTTATTAAACGAAACTTTCAAACATTCCAACGATGGTAATCGAATCCTAATCCAAATATACGACGTACTTACTGTCCGTGCTGTTTCAGAGACACACACCATGCTCGCAAAATTGTACTGCGAGAATCGCTGAAGAAGCAGAAGCAAAAACACCAGAAACACACCGATCCGAGCGAAAATAAACTGTATAATCCTCCATTCATCAACGTCCCCCGAAAATGCCGGCCGTTTCCTATGGTGAAATCCGCCGAGTTCAGTTGAGCGGATAATATTTGATCTCGACTTAAACTCCGCCATGGTTCGTCCATAGTTCGCTCTACGCCAGATCCTGGATTCGAGTTGATCCGGAAGAGGAAACGAATCCGAGGACTTATCCGTCGGTGCAACAGTGATCGGTTTGGACATTTATAACACTAGAAAAATGGAGGACCAGACTTTACTCGACGGAGGGTGATTTTCTACCTTAGTATGGTTGGAATAAGCTAAATAGGGTTGAACTCCGCAGAAGCCATATGCAGCTCAATTTAATAGGCTTTATCCTATTCGCTTTGTTTTTCAATGGAGGTGAATCGAAATGCCTTGTGTTGTATTGCAATTTTGGAATTATATACCTTGTGTCTCAATAACTCATCAACGCATCATAATTTGTGAAAAGTTTCAGACAGGTCGATTTTTTATAACAGATGGACATGATTTGGGATACAAAGCTTGTTTCAATTATTAACCTCCAGGAAAAAATTGCAACAATCTCGTGAGTTTGAATAGGGAAGGTGGGTAGTTTGGTAGCACAAATTTGTATGCATATGCAGTGTGTTCATAAAAAAGAATATTCACAAAGTTACATGGTGACCTCTATGAAATTATGGTACAGACAAAACTGAATCAAACAGAGATGTTCTAATTAATCGTATAATTTCTATTGAGAGAAATTTTTTCACAAACAGTATTAGTAAAACTTCACAGCAAATGCTTCAAGTTCTCACCATTAAATTAAATGCAAACCATTAAGCCATATTTACATCTATTGAAATCGCCAAAAAAGCTTTCAAACAACTACCAGAATACCAACATGACCTTGGGCAGTGGCACCAAAAATGGTGACTCAACATCAATGAGGCTAAATCAGTTCAAGTAACATTCATTACACGAAGAAATACATGTGTCCCTGCAAAAATTCTAGTTGTAACCAAAGCAAAGTATCTGGGCATACCTTCAGAGCCGAGCCTCAACTGGGGACAACACATCATTGCTAAGAAAAAATAAATAAATATGAAATTCCAAAAAATGTATTTGCTTATAGGCAGGATGACCAAATTGAACCTTCAAAATAAATTACTCATTTACAACGCAATCATCAAACCAATATTGACGTACGGCATACAATTCTGGGGTGGCGCTAAAGCATCAACTGTTCAAATCATACAAAGACTTCAATCTAAAATACTACGGTTAATACCCCTTGGTCTCTAACCACACCATCCATGAGGATTCAAGAGTTCCATATGTCACCACATATCCACCAACAGATCGACCAACCGACAGAAAATCCATTCAAGTCTCAAATAGGTTGAATAGGACCGGACGAAACGACCTTACTGGATGATCATAACTGTGAATCTCTCAATGTTCAATAATTTTCATTAGTCTCTACCTACAACTTTACTCCATACTTTTGTAGGAAGATTGTAAATCTCAATAACTTTAAAAAAAATGCTGTAGAATGTCAGGAGTAGGTAATGTAACGACATTCTGCTACAATCCGAGCTCTAAGATCGTCTAAATATGCAAATTTTGTTCAATAAATTTGTAATTTCAAGTATCCCAAAAAAAAAACAAGAGGTATTAGATCTGACTATCGCGCAGGCTGCTCCACTGGATCCCTTCAGTATATCCAACGTCAGGTATTGCCCCGCCTGAGCGGCAGAGTGCCGTGGAATTCCGTCCTTCTGAAATCATAACTCCTCTTCCAGAAGGTATTCATCTGCCTCCAAATCTTCAGGGACCAGAAGATCAATAACATTCTTGAGCAAATTCGGATACATGTCGCCAGTGAGATTTCTAGGAATGAATACAGGACCAATCAAGTGATCCCCAAAATACCCACCCAGAGTTTGAGTTTTGGGGATGTCAGTGACAGTGAGAATGTTGATTCCCAAAGAGCTGAACATCTTCATAGAATCATAAACTACAATTATTCATTTTATACACGAAGTACCTAAGTACCTAAAAGCCGGCATACTGTTGAGTAAATACTGAAAGGAAACAAAAGTTCCGAAGAATTAACGTTCTCGAGCGAACCCTCGCAACTCGCCAATGAACCTTTGATGAATGTTTATACATTCAATGACCACTAGAAGTCGTTGAATTTGGAAGTCATGAATTGTCGTATAAATCTACAGAGAAAGCCTGAGAAGCCTGTTCAGTCTTTGAGACATAGATGGCTCATCTTTTGGACTTTACCTTGAAGATTTCAGTACCACAATGTGCTGACGAGTGGCAGTACCCCGAAACCGGTTCACGCTTGCACTTGAGTTCTTGATTCTGTTAGACATCCACTAGAAATAAACTTTATATCCCAGATCGTGTCCCTTGGTCATGAAAAATCGACCTTTCTGAGTGGTTATTGAGAGAGCACACTTTTAAAAGAGACGCTCTGTATTTTTCTCGTCAACAAATCGACGTGGCAACACCGCAGTCGTCTAACAAGAATGGAATAAATCCACCCAGATCCGATTCAACGCATTTCGTTGCATGAAAAATATCGTCAATCCTTCCACCGTGCATCCAAAGCCATCGCGCCCGGTTACAAATCGGTCGTTCCTTCCGAATCACGCCCGGCCGTATACCGAAAGGTCGATTTTTGGCGAGAATCGACGCGTTTTGTATGCTGCTCGAGGTTTCACCTTCGCAATCAAAACTCCGCAATAAAAACCGTCGGAAAAGAAGGCAGACAATGAACGAGCGTCGTAATCGATATATAAGATCCGAAAAAACCGCCCGGGCGTGTGTTTCGAATGCGAAATACGGCTTAGAGAAGAAGGCGTTGTTAATAACTCACTGCGTCGTTACTGAAAGATGTGCCGGGCCGTTGGACTTTTTCTTGTACGCAGAAAAGGGCAAAGCAACGGTTCTGAATTTTGGAATGTTCTGATGGTAACATTATAGAATGTCCGAAGAAATACTCGCGTCAATAAGGTCAATGAATCCCGGGCCTAGGTGGGAAAACAAAATTTTTTGCCAAAATTAATTTTTTTCATCAATATAATATCCTTTCAGATCCAAAAAACCGCTCGGGCGTGTGTTTCGAATGCGAAATACGGCTTAGAGAAAAAGGCGTTGTTAATAACTCACTGCGTCGTTACTGAAAGATGTGCCGGGCCGTTGGACTTTTTTCCTGTACGCAGAAAAGGGCAAAGCAACGGTTCTGAATTTTGGAATGTTCTGCTGGTAACATTACAGATTGTCTGAAGAATTACTCGTATCAATAAGGTCAATAAGGACTATCGCAATATGGCTCCGCGAAACAACACCGTATTTGATACGTGCTGTAATAAATGCAACAAAGAAGTGAAATTGTTAGTCAAATGTGGAAATTGTGAATCCAAATATCATCCAAGTTGTATATTAAAAATACCTGGAACTTACGTTGACAAAAACCATAACAACATGCTGCGGTTAACATGAATGTGAGAAAGAAGATGAAATAAAACAGTTGAAACAACGAATTTCAAACTTGAATGAATCTCTTTATGAGAATTCTATTAGATCTGAGGCAATAATTCCGAGAAATACGATACTAGAAAAAACCGCTGATCCTAATGTTTCAACCGAATATGACGAAAATCCTAAAGATTCCCACTATAAAGACATCATAATCGAGCAGAAGGATTAATAGAAGAATTAAGGGACAAAATTCTCATTCTTAAAAATCACATAAAACTGCTGGATAGATATGAATCAACATCAAATGTTTCAAATATGAGTAAACATAAGAATACAGAACGCAATATAACAACTATTGATAGAGATAACATTGTCAATAATGTGATTCCTTGTAAAACACAGGAAGAAATTCCACCGGAAAATATAATTGCTACGTTGCCGATATCATATGAGAGAGAGAATGTTGAATGCTCTAATACGAATAAATTTGTGAAGATCAAAAGCAAGAAGAAACATGATAGCAAAAAGGAATATACAAAAGATGAGATGAAGGCTGTCAGATCCGAGAGAGTTCAAACTAATTTTTGAAAATCACTGGTGCATCAAACGACAATCCAATAAAAGCCACTGAATGAAAAATACCTCTGTTTGTATCTAGAATATCTGCTGATACAAATTTAGACAATTTCACTGAAATGGCGAAGCAAAATTTTCGGAGGCCGAATGTCAGATGCTCCAATCAAAACATCCTGATATTTATCGTTCCTTCAAGGTTAATATTCACGAAAAAGCTCAGAGAGGGCGAAAGATAATAATTCATGGCCAAAGGGAGCATACGTTTCAAAGTTTTTTCGGAGGAAGTCGACGGAAAAACAAAATACAGGCTAAACAAAAACTTTGTGCCGAAGTTAAAGAACAACAGTGATAAAATGGCTCTTAATGTGATGCACTTGAACATACAAAGCGTGAAAAATAAAATTAATGAATTCGAATGTTTGATACGCTCCCAGTCCAGGGATTAGATTGTGTTATGCCTAACGGAGCACTGGTTAACTGAAACCGAAGTTCAAGGTTTATGTATGAATGGGTGGTATTATGGGTCATGATTACACCAGATCCAACATGACCAGAGGAGGATCCATGATACTGCTGAGGGATTCCATACCAGTTTTTGAGAACCCTACCATACGAAATATTTGCAATCTTTCTATGGAGCTCAACTGTGAAATATCGGCGGTGAAAATGAGAATGGGAATGCACGACATTATCGTCATCTGTATATATTCCTCTCCTTCAAGGAACTTCAATTCATTTATAGAAAATTTAGAATCAATGTTGATTGTTTGGAATGTTAGTCATGACAAAGTATTAATTTGTGGCGATTTTAATGTAAAAGTTGATACTTTTTTAAGCACTGTTTCAGATAAAGAAACGAGAGTTTTTATAGATCTTTTAGCTTCCTTTGGATTTGGACAGAAAATTTTTCAGCCCACCAGGAACAATAACTGTTTGGACAACATATTCACTAATTTTGACGCCCAGAGTGAGTACACGAGTGTTGTGCCGTCCACTATTTCTGACCATGATGCCAGGTTTTGAACGTGGAACTACTAAATCGGACAAAATCATACAGATACAGAAAAATAAGACCTTTGACATCAAACGGGTATTTCTATATGCACAAAACACTTGAATTGATTGATTGGGGTTTCATTGATGACGACAAACAATTCGACTTATTTCATCGCACCATTGTAGACATTTTTCTGAAATGTTTTCCCCTGAAGAATGTAAGAGGCGAAAGTCATTATACTGATAGCGGTTGGTTCACAGATGAGCTGAGGGACCTGAGGGAGAACCTGCTCATGGTAGTTTCTATGTGTCGTGGTCAAAGGTCACCAAACTTGCTCATGCTCCGAAGTGAATTGCGTGGGAAATATAGAAGGGCTATTAAATCGGCAAAGTTAGCTTATTTCAGTAACAAAATTGAAACATCAAGTAACAGGTCAAGGGCGGCCTGGCATATCATCAATAATCTCACCTTAGAAACAAATCTGCAGGTCCGCAAGCCCCTGTCAGTCCGGACTGCCTCAACGTACATTTTTCATCCATAGCACAGAAAGTGTCGGAATTTTTGACTAAACCAACGATCCCTATGATTGACACCTTTTCGAGAGAGCTCCATTCGGAGATAAAATTCGGTTTTCAGGAAGTAGGTCATAACACCGTGAGAGATATAGTCCGGAACATGAGGAACAGCAAATCGAAAGATTATTATGAGCTGTCAATGATAATTGTGAAGAAAAACATAAGTACCATCATTTCTCCACTGACTAAACTCATTAATAGATGTCTGAACACCAGGGTGTTCCCAAATTGTTTAAAAATTTCTAAAGTGATCCCTGTATTCAAAAAGGGGAACAAAGACGATCCTGGAAATTACAGACCGATATCACTAGTGCCAGTTTTCTCGAAGTTACTCGGAAAAATGATGAACGCCTAGATTGTGAGTTTCTTCGAAAGCAACAATTTATTTTCTGAGCGCCAGTTTGGTTTTCGCAAAGGAAGGAGTACAGTGGACGCAATTGTTGACTTCGTCGATTTCGCCGTGTAATGTTTCGAGAGCAAGCAGCATTGTGTTGCTACTTTTGTAGACTTGACAAAGGCATTCGACTCTTTAAGCTCAGAAAGTATGGATTTGATGAGATGACACTGAGAATAATTGAATCATTTTTGAGCGGACGTAACCAGGTGGTCTACTCCGACGGGATATATTCCCGTTTACGATCAATGAATATGGGAGTACCCCAAGGTTCCATTCTGGGACCAGTTTTGTTTCTGATCTTTATAAACGATCTGCCGGACTATTTATCTGGGGTTGAAACAGTGTTGTTTGTCGACGACATAACTGTTGCGGTCAAATCTTCGGACAGGAGTTCATTGTTGGAGCTCTCTCGAGGAGCGCGACTTAGCCTTTCTGAGTGGCTTACTGGACTAAGTCATAATGAGAATAAAACTCACAGTATGGTCTTAAGTTTGAGACCCATAAATTGTGGTGATTTGGAATGTACCGATGCCGTTAAGTTTCTGGGTGTACTTGTTGATGTAACACTCACATGGAGAACACATGTGCAGGAACTCCAGTTGAGGCTAAGTCGTAACATTTTCATTCTGAGGACACTCTCGTTCTCCATCACTCGGAACGTGCTGCTTCTGGTGTATTTCGCTTTGGTAGAGACTCACCTTAGGTACGGCATTCTACTATGGGGTGGCTGCTCCTACCGTGAGTATGTTTTTAGGCTACAGAGGAGAGCTGTCCGGGTCTTGGGAGGTTTAAGTTATCGCGACTGCAGTAGGAATACCTTCAAAGATCTGGGTATATTAACGTTCCCATCTCTTTTTATCTATGACAATTTGATCTTTATTCATATGAGAAGAGATAAGTATTTTAAACATTCAGACTATCATCAATATGCCACGAGGAACAAAAAATCACTTATTAGGAAGGACTTCCTAAGACTGAGCAGGTCGCAAAAAGGTATTGGATTCTGTGCTGTGACTCTCTATAATAAACTTCCTGGTGGGTTGAAGAAACTGCCAATACAAGGTTTTAGAACTAAGGTAAGAAGGATGTTAACAAAAAATGTTTTCTATTCAGTGGATGAATTTCTTGATCGATCCTTCGAGGATTTTAATTTTGTATGATTTTAGTGACTGTCCCTAATGTGTGACGTGTGAAAACAATGTAATTTTGTTGATCGCAAATAAACTCTCTGTTTCTTTCAATGAATCCCGGACCTAGGTAGGAAAACAAAATTTTTTGGACAAAATGAATTTTTTTCATCAATAAACATCCTTTCAGAATGAATTCATTTCGATTTATCTTAATCTTCAAAATATGCTTCAGTTTCGGCAATCACTTCGTCTACTGGGTCAAATCTCTTTCCACGGAGCACCCATCAAGTTCTGCGAAGAGCCATGGGTTGCCGTGTTCAACTCCCGGCGGCTCCCACTCTCACAAATTTCTCCCCTGCGTCTATGGCATGGCGCACACAAGCCATACTGATGAGTCCACATGTGTGCGCCAGGGACGAAACGCATAAGTAGGGATAACACTATCCGATCCTACAGGTGCAATTCGAAACTCAATCGACAATTTTTTGGCTGTTTTTAACACGCTTATATTAGCTTCACTTGTATGTATAACAGTTTGTAACTCTCCTTCTTTAAGCGTTAGCAGCTCATCACTGTGAAAAGATCCCAATTCTTCCAATGCGTTCGTTGGCCGAGCGGTCTAAAGCTCGCGTCTTCTATGACGTTAGTTCTTGGATTCGTCGATCTTGGGTTCAATTCCCGTCCACGCCGAAAAAAAGAATTTTTTTCCGCCATATTCTGAGATTGTAGAATATTTGAATTAAGGGCTTCATTTCAATATTTTGATGCGTGAGCTATGCATGTGTGAAACATTGGCCTACTTTCAGAAAAGCAATCATAGCTTAATGATTACCATTAATATTTTTCTGACAATCACTAAAAATTAAAAAATTAATATAGTTTAAAAAAACTGAATAAACCCGCTTATAAAGAATATCAAGCTAAAAACGTTAGAAATATTTTTAAAAATCGATTTATGATAATATTATATAAAACATATTACAAAATCGAGAAAGAAGCGTGGGGCGCTTTGTGCTGTAATTTCCGTATATCAAGCGCCCCACGCTTCTTTCTCAATTTCACTAGTATGTTTTATATACTATTGTCATAAATTGGGTTTTCAAATTATTTCTAACTTTTTCAGCCCGATATTCTTTAAAAGCGTGTCTTTTTAGTTTTTTCAAACTATATTTATTATAGACTTCTGACACGATCTTGGAGAAATGGTACCCTTTTATTTTTCAAATAAGGCCTTTTTTGGGCAATTTAAGTCTTGATACAACAACACAAACCGATTATGATAGTTGCTGTTGATTTTTTCTCGATGTTCCAAGTAGTCAATAAATAGAATTCCATGCGCATCCAACATACGAGTACAAAGGGCATTACCTTCCCAGCCGATGTTTAAGTCTTTGGACGGTTTCTCCTTCTGCATGATGTAAAGTGGACCTGTTCATGAGAATATTCTTCAATGAGCCTTGGCTCAAGTTCCCAAAATTCATTCAATAGTTCATTCGTTTACTCATTTCTTTGTTTCTTAACCACAGTTCACAGAAATAAAAGGAAAGTGTAACATTAAACAAGTCGGTGAGTATATTTAGGATACTAACTCCATAAGGGCAGATATATCTCAGGATCAGATCATGTTTGACAATTTGATTATGATTCAATGTCGGATGCGACACATGACATACTGCATTTTTCCCGAAATGTGATATTTGCTGGCTAAATGTGTGAAATTGGCCGAGGTTTTATGCTTTACCGAGATGTGATACTTACCGGCTCAGGATGAGGAATTTACCTACACGAAGTCTGATATTTGTTACCCGAAATGTGACTACCCAAAAATGTTAGATTTTACCCTACTGATATGTGAGATATACATGACTGGACTATTATATTGTTCCCGCTAGATGTTGATCCAGTACAGTTAATTTTATTTATTCTTGGTTAGATATCCATTTCTAAGGTTGAGGAGTGTATGTCTGTCAGTCGAACACTACCGTGCGCCAGCCCCCAATGACTTCACTTCAGGAAGGTACCGATCTCGATTCAATTGCGATAAATACGATTGTTAGTTTGTGAGGAGATAATCTTGTTCTAATTCTTTTTAACAACCATATTAGCGATAAGCTGAAATAATAATAATTTTTATACTTAATATTAATAATTAGGACACTGGTGCTTGGTGTTAGGTAAGTTATTTTGTAAATTTTGTTTGTCATCTCTCCTCAAAATTTATGTTAGTTAGTTTTGGAACTGATTGCTTCTCGGCGTTCTCTGTATGAATAAAAATCCAGCAACCTCTCATCCAGGACTTTGATTAAGAAAAATCCCGTTCCTGCTCAATGTTGGTTATTATGCGAGTTTTATAGACTTGGAGGAGTTGATGTTTCTTTTTGGGTAATTTTGTTATTTTATAATTCATGTATTTTGTTGTTGCATATTCTATTTGTCATTAGTATTCTTCATTTTAATTATTTGATGTTCAGATTCCAGTGTGAGTACTGCTGGTCCTTTTTAAATCAGCTTCTCTGGAAGTGAACAGTTTATTTGCACACCCATTGGAACTGACTGTTTATAAATGTATTTCTTCTGTGAATAAACATATATTATTATTATTATCAGAATCTTCTTCGTTGATATAATATTAGGTCTTCTATGTTCAAACGAATTCGTGAAGCATACCATAGTATCAGTAAAATAAACATTGCGCAAATTATCCTGGTTTCACGTCAGTGCTCTTCGACATTATTTTATATTCAAAGCCAATTCAAAATTTCCAGAGACTTTCACGATCTCTAAACTGCATTCGAGGCTGATCATACAAAATAATTCGAAAACAAACAATCTTGGTATCTTAATGGGGATCATTTGCCTGAAATAACACGCATTCAGGGGACCAGAAACCCTCAGTTATGTTGAATAATTCAGTAGTTAATCGGACTGACCTATCCAAACTATCGACGTTTGTGAGTTTCGACAAATATTTATATTTGTACGAGTTCTGAGGTTATCTATCGACTGACATCTTGTATTTCCTTCTTCTGTCGTATTCGTGTCGAATCCGAAGAGGTTATGAAAGGCAGCTGTCACTTGATAAAAAGTTGAATACAATTGGTTCTGTCAGATTTCCGAGGAAGCGCAGTATCAACAGAAAACAAGTTGATTGATGCTTTAACGGGGATATATTTACAATTGATTGGTTGTTTCTTCTATAACTGGTCACTGGAAGTGGTATAATCAGGTTTATCACTCGATGTTTGGTTCACAACTTCTAAGGAATGTCTGTTCCAGATAGAAATTTTCATAAATAATAATAAGAGAAAAATCTAAAATTGACAATTATAGTCTTACACTTCATGAAAGTATCATCAATGATACCTTTATTTATTCTAGAAATACTGTTTTCTTTGATGATTAAGAGATAATTTTTCATTGTTATCATAATATCAAAGAATTTAAAAAAACTACAAAAATTAATTAAAAAATGGCATAGAATACTACACATGTATTTCAAGATTTGTGTATAAGAATAGAGACGAAACCGCATATAAGACCATTCAGAAAGAAGTTAGAAGGAAAATAAGACAGGCCAAAGAAAAATGGCACGAGGAAAAATGCGCAGAAATAGAGGAACTCACCCGTGTGAAGTTAGCAGCCGAAAGTTAGCAGCCGGCTTGTAAGTTATTTTTGGCTTACTTTTGGGAAAGAACAATCCATTCCCTTCAACATACTGAATTTTCAGAGTGAAACATCTTTTTCTTCAACCCATTTGGCAACTTTGAATTTCAGCACTATCCATTCTGACGTATGATGCTAATTGGACAAAGTACGAATTTTCCGATATACCGACGGCTTGTAAGTGATTTTCGGCTTATTTTTCTGAAAGAACATTTCATTGCCTTCAACATACTAAATTTTCAGGGTAAATCATCTTTTTCTTCAACCCTTTCGGGAATTTTGAATTTGAGCACTAGCCAATCCGACGTATTGGGTAATTGGACAAAGTACGAATTTTCCGATATACCGACGGCTTGTAAGTAATTTTAGGCTTATTTTTGGGAAAGAATATTTCATTTCCTTCAACATACTAAATTTTCAGGGTGAAACATTTTTTTCTTAAACCCTTTCGGGAACTTTGAACTCGAGCACTATCGATCCCGACGTATAAGGGTAATTGGACAAAGTACTTATATTCCGATATACCGACGGCTTGTAAGTGATTTTCGGTTCATTTTTGGGAAGGAACATCTCATTCCCTTCAACATACTAAGTTTTCAGGTTGAAACATCTTTTTCTTCAATCCTTTCGGAATTTTTGAATTTTAGCACTAGCCAATCCGACTACAGAGGCTAATAGATCTAGTAGTACGGATCAGTGAAGAAAGGGGGCTCACACTTAACACCAAAAAGACTAAATTCATGACAATCACAAAACACCAACAACAGCGCGAAACACTATGGATCAAAGGGGAGCCAGTGGAAAAAGTCTGCAAATACAAGTACTTGGGGACAATGATGACCAACAATAATGATTGTTCACAAGAAATAAGATCAAGAATCGGAATGGCTAAAACAGTGTTTAATAAAATGAACAAATCTTAGATTACATCTCAAAATCAGAATGCTGAAATGCTACGTATTTCCAGTATTACTATATGGAATGGAAGCCTGGACGCTTAAAAAGTGCGACACTGACCGCCTGGAAGCATTCGAGATGTGGGCATACCGAAGAATCCTCAAAACAAGCTGGGTGAGCAGAACAACGAACGAGGAGGTATTGAGAAGAATGAGAAAAGAGGAAAAAATAATTAACACGATCAAAATCAGAAAATTGCAGTATCTAGGCCACGTGATGAGAGGGGAGAGGTATACACTGTTGCAAACTATTATGCAAGGAAAAATACAGGGTAAAAGAAGTGTAGGAAGAAGACGCATCTCCTGGTTGAACAACCTAAGGCAGTGGTACAACAGTAGCTCTGTGGAGTTGTTCAGATCCGCAACGTCAAAGATAAAAATCGCCATGATGATAGCAAACCTTCTTAGAGGAGATGGCACGTAAAGAAGAAGAAATATAATACTTTTCTCTCTTCAGGCATTCATATTCGATTAACAATAATTTAAACAATTCTTGATTACAACTTACGTGTGACATGACGCAACGGAACAAATGCACGTGCGTCTTTGAAATCGGTTGATATTCTAAAAACTATATATCAAATATAAGCGTTAAGTATTATCTCGTTTCACTAAATCGACACAGATAATTACAACTGCATTCTATGATTTTCTGAAGAATTGAGTTTATTATGAAAGAATGAAATCGACTCAAAATGGAGTTCTTTCCATAATTCAAATTGAATAATTAATTGAACAAGCATATTCTTGAAAATATAAATAAATGCAATATATGTAGACAAAACAGAAGAACAAATAATGAGACTACCAGGTAGTGAGAATATCATCTTGTGGAGAAGATACGTAGATGATATATTTTGTGTGTGGTCAGGTACTGATCAAGAACTCACAGACTTTTTCGACTAAATAAATTCCAAATTTAAAATCAAATTTTCCTTGGAGAGGTCTTTGTCGAATTCTATGAATTTTCTTGACCTGACTGTAACCTTGAATGTGGACAATATTTTCTCCTTCAACATATACAGAAAACCCGCTCAAACTGATTCGAACATACCATGCACACTCTGCAAAGAGAGCGGCCTTCACTTTTTTGTTCAGAAAACTTCTTAATGTCCCCTTATCTAAAGAAGATTATAAAAAAGAGTTAAAGACCATATATCAGATTAGGAGAAACAACCAGTACAAAGATGAATTTTTAGACGATATTTTTAAATCTATAAAAAGAAAACTGACAGTTAAGAAAATCTACCCACACATATTAGATAAAGGACTTTTTATTTCAACACCTTTTAATGTGAATTTAAATCACAAATTGTCTACAACTTTGAGAAAATATCATTTTCACTTCGCTAATAAGCGACATAAAACCCTGGAGAATATGTTGGTTAACTGCAAGACCAAATCTGACAAAGAACAATTTAGCGGAGTTTATAGGATTTCATGTTGGGATTGCGAATCATTTTATATAGGTATGACAACCCGAAACATGAAGAAAAGATTTAATGAACACCAGAAAAATAGACATCATTCATCTCTTGGAGAACACCTTATGGAACATGATCATAAGACAGATTTCAACAACCTAGAAATTTTACACGCTGAGAATAATTACTTTAAATTAACCCTTCTAGAACAATATGAAATATCAAAGAATAAAAACAGTAATCATCTTTTAAACAACACTTTAGATTTCTGTACACCCAAGAATATTTTCAAGCTTATACCACCTTTCATTTAGCTGTTTTTGAATTTTCCCGCCGTACTTTTGAAATCTCCTATTTGATTATGACTGTTCCATTTTCCGTTTCCTGTATCCCCATACCATAGATTAATTTAATCCCACGTTGTTCTACATTATATGCCTTTCATTGCGATAATATAGTGGATTTGATTTTGCGAAAAAATTTTTCATGATTAGATGGTTAGGATCTTTCACATTTTACTTCGATTGACGGTATGTTGCACACACCTGCCTTCTCTATAATTACTTTCATAACCTCAATGTTTTGTACTAACGGAATGATATTGTATTTGTCTGAAATATTGTTGATTTTTTCAGCTGGCCTGATGATGGTTTTTTGAAAACCGAAATCGATCGCCTACAGAGTAAAAATAAAAGTTTTAACTAGAAATAGTGTGTTTCTCATTCACAATCACATTAATTATTGACACACTGATGGAAGAATTCATTCACAAAATTCATTCACAAAATATAAATAAATCAAAAATATCTAAAATTGACAATTATAGTCTTACACTTCATGAAAGTATCAACTTACATAACTTCAGTTTGTATTGTCTGAGGTTTGATGAAATTTATGAAATGAAGTAAGAGCAATAGGTATTCACTTACATACTCAATTTATTTTCAATTTGAGTTCATGATTCTATGAATCCTAGATCGATCTCCCTTAATTAGCCATATTTTCATTTATTGTTTGAATTTTTTCTCACTGCGAATATATCTCTTCGGTATAATACAGTAGATTCTTGAAGCTATTTATGTACAAACTTGCTGGCCAGTTTTTTTTCTTTGCTCTTGTTTTTTCCTAATTTTCTTGCTTTGCTCTCATAATATCTTTATGTTCTTTTAATCTCACAGATATTTCATTCTGGTAAACCTTCAGACTGATTTGTTGAGCATAAATCTAGTGTTTTAGACATGCATATTATAAAACTAGGAAATGTCTTTTTTTTTCATACGTTCTTTTCAGAATGCATTTCTGTATGATGCCAACACCTATTATTCGATATGTAACTTGTAGTTATAGGCAATCTCATTGTAACAAAATTGAAAAATGTCCATATTCAATGTGTTGGCACATACATTTTCAGGAAGTTATTATCCATTTGCCATCCTATTTGTCTCCAATTGAAAAATTAAATCTTTTCCGATAGTAACTTCGCATACCCTCATTCCTGAAAGACATAAATTAACTGTAACACGATATTTTGTGAGAGTTTCCATTTTGAGCTCATAACTCCCGTTCCATCAAGTATAAACCATTCGTCTTCCTTCTTCTACGGCATTTAAGAATATGTCAATCTCACTCACGGTCACATGTTCCGAAATATCGTAAACATGTAATACGTCCTTCCTGTCTATTTGTGGCAATGGATAATGCGGGTACTTCGGTCGACTACCGTCATTTTATGTTTTAATTAAGTGTACTTACACAGTTCAACACTTCCCAATTAAACACAATCTTATAATATAATTTGTCAAAAAAACATTTTATCTGATCATCATCTATCCTTTATCATTATTTATTTGCCTTGATTGATATAATACAATAATGTTATTCAGGTGTTTGCAACGGAAATAGCATGAAGAGGGTGAATAAGTATACACGGTGTCTCACCAGAAACGGCCATTAGTAGTTTTTCAAGACACAAGCAAAGCATCTATAAAATTTTTTATATGAGTATTTGTCCATAATTCTTCCCTAAAATAAATTCATCATTTGCTACTTTCAGTAATCCCAAAATTAAGCATCATTTTCGGTATTTCAGATGGAACACACTATATATTTCAAAATAATATATATCCAGGAGGGAAGAAAATGTTATATAAAGGTTGCGGCAAGAGTCAGTTTACCGTTTAGCATATGAGAGAAAAAAAACAAAAATAATTGCAAATGTATTTATTTTCAAGAAAAATATAACATCAATGATTACACATTTTATGTTCTAATTGTCCCCCCTCTTCAACACACCTGCGGCATAGTTTAGTCACGGTAAAACAAATTTTACTAACAAATTAGCAGGGCGACCTGCGATACAGTTCAAGTAACACTTGTCTGGTGGAAACTTGCTTATTTGGAAAGCACTTGCGAAATTCTTCGAAAAACCAATCTGAAACCCTTTTGACACCCCTCGCTATCGCTCGACTCGTTGTCGATTGGTAAATCTTACTCACATCCCTTATAGTATAAATAACTATCATAAACTTATTCCACACAGTTGGTCAGCTGTAAGTTACAGTTTTTCGCAAATAGCCGTAGTTTGGTTTATACTCTTGAATATAGTTTTCCCCCTCTTGTATCATAATGATGTTGAAAATCTAGTTATTTACAATGACTTATAGACATACAGGCTGTACGATGTCATGATTTTTGAATTCCTGAATACATTTTTACGTGTTTCATGTGGTCTCATTTCGGAGATAATTCTCAAGCATCTTATTTGCGTAAGGAAGTTCCGTTTGGTTTCTATAGATATGTTATTCTAGACCAACCGTAAGCATTGTAGCTTGTCTCGGAGCATTATCCACTCATCCGTAAGGTTCTCAACACTTAAGCATAACGTGCTATCCTTGGTAAGAGTTACTCAATGTGGCTGTTCCAGTCGAATTCCAATCATATTCAGTCCTAAAGTAGGGACAGGCTTTCAAATGTTTTAATTTTCTAGTATTGATATCTCAGGTTTGTGTAATTCTCTTCTCTGAATAATGAAGTTTTGGTTGGTTTTGTAATACTTGTTGGTGTATCAATGATTGGCTGTAAATCATACATGAAGAGGATATTCAAATTGTTTTTGTATGATAGTCCTCCAATAGGTTCATCCTGAAATCACCACTCAGCATGACAACATAACTGAATTTCACACTTATATCGTGATATATTTGGTCCATACTATGGAGAAATACCTGAGCATCACCCAAAGAGGTCCTATAACAAGATAGAATCATTATTTTCCTGGAATTAATAATAGCACATGAGATTTATATATCCTTCTATATACCCTGGGCAATGGCATCGAAAATGGCGACTCAACATCAATGGGGCAAAATCAGGTCGAGAACCATTTACTACAAAAAGAAATACATGTCCCCTTGTCAAAATATTCGAAATGGAAATACCAATCCACACCAAACAAAGTATCTCGGCAAACATTTAGACCAGCGCCTCAACTGGAGACAATACATACACTTTAAGAAGAATGACATAAATCTGTATTGTATTAGCTTGTAGGCAGGATGTCCAAATTGAACCTTCAGACTGAATTACGCATTTACGAGGCAATCATCAAACCAATATGGACGTACGACATCCAGTTCTGGGATTGCACTAAAACATCAAATAATCCTGGAAGTGTGCTCTTGTTACACCTATTCCAAAAAACCGAAAACCTATGGAATTGTCTGATCTTAGGCCAATTAGTATTCTGCCAGGATTGTCCAAATTAATGGAGAAGATAATGTCGGTTCAGTTTCAGGA
This sequence comes from Micraspis discolor, assembly GCA_030674115.1. NCBI lineage: Eukaryota > Metazoa > Arthropoda > Insecta > Coleoptera > Coccinellidae > Micraspis > Micraspis discolor. The sequence goes on along the minus strand of JARTUT010001311.1, from coordinate 1,229,986 downwards.
TTATCTTGAAACTAATAATATAATTATTAGTCCGGTTTTCGACCAGGCTATGACACAACCGGCCCTCTCCCTGATGTTACCGATGACATTCTGCAGGCTCTCGATGACTCCAAATGTGCTGCTTTAATTTTGCTTGATTTTAGTAGAGCCTTTGATACTGTGAGGCATGACATTCTCCTGGCCTTGTTGGAGTCTTGTGGAGTGGTTGGGCCGGCTCTGGCTCTTTACGAGTCTTATCTCGGTGGGCGGTCACAATTCGTGAAGCTGGGTGGTAGACTGTCTGGGTCCAGGCTCGTGGCCAGTGGAGTCCCTCAAGGTTCAATTCTTGGGCCTTTACTATTCATAGTTTATACATGCCGATTCATAAAGTTCATTCATCACTGCAAGGTTCACATGTATGCCGATGACTTCCAACTCTTCTTGGATTTCTAGATTGATGAGTTGACTGCTGCGGAAATTATGCTTAATGAGGATTTGGGTAGCTTATGTGAAGTGGCGAAGAAGCATGGTTTGATTTTGAATGCGCGGAAATCATACGCACTTGCTTTTGGCTCCAGAAACGATAAGCAACTTGTCAAGAATAAGCTCAAACCTTCTGTTTCTGGTTGTGTTATCGATTTCGTTGAAAGTGCGCGTGATTAGGTTTGATTTTGGACGAGCTGACAAGCTGAAGGAGTTGGGTTGGCTGCCGATGAAGTTTAGTTTCGAATGTTATGCTGTCTGTACCTATCACAAAATAGGAGTCAAGAGATGTCCACCCTATCTCTTTAGTAAGTTAAGGTATAGAGCTGATGTTCATAACGTCAATATAAGATATAGGAATTTACTGTCATGTCCTCATCACAGAACATCTACCTTTCAAAAAAGTTTCAGATATAATATTTATAGACTGTACAACAATATTCCTGAACACCTAAAACAGCTCAGCAAAAATCGATTTAGGACTGACATAAAAGATTACTTCCTTGGCTGTCTCTAATTTGTTTTTAAAAATCAGTCTCCGAGGATAAGATGTGGATCTATTGAGTTTGCTCAGAAATGTATTATTTCATTTTTGTTTTTTATTTTATCTTTATAAATGATGAATGCCCAAATTGTTTAAATGTAACAAGGGATAAGTGGTAGAATACCTTTGGGTGAACTTCCCCTTGGGATTTCTATTTATTGGAAATAAAGACCTTTATTATTATTATTATTATAATCCAAAGACTATAAGATACTATTTTCATTAGTTGATGCCCCTTGGTATGTCTCCAACCACATAATCCGTGAGAATTTAAGAGTCCCGTATGTCACCGCAAAAATAGAAAATCACACGAGAAAATATCATCATAAGCTAGAAGGACATGCCAACCAACTAACTGAAGATCCATTCAACTCACAAAGGTTGAAAAAGTCCTGGCCAAATACATAGCTGGCTAATCATAACTATGAATCCACCAATGTCAATACATTCTCTAGTCTTAGTGAATCTTTTCCTTTCCAGTGTTCACTGAAACAAATTACTTCTGGAACATTAGTAAATGTGTGAATGATGGCTTTGATTTCTAAAAGCTTGTTTCTGATGCATTGTGTGTTTTGACGAAAAGTGTTTAGGGGTTACTTTTTTTGCTTTTTAGCTATTGTGTATTTTTATCAACTTTATAAAAGTAGCTTCTTGGTACTTGTTAAATTTTTCTGTAATGTGGAGTTTAAACGGTTCATTCCTACATTTTCAGGTCAGCAATAAGGGAGGTACAAATCATCTCTTCTGCTGAACAGGGCTTCAACTAAGAATCCTTTATTCAATTTGGGTTCCCCTTCTATTTCTTCTACTTCTACCTCACAGGAATCACAATTTGGCTGTTTTTTATGTACTCCATTATCATAGTAGATATGAAGTGATCGGATGATAATAAAACCGCATACCTCTTTTTCAATTCCAGAGAAGCCTGTCATCTTATCGGTTTCCTCAATTTCCTTTTTTCCGAGATTTTGCTCGATCGCTTCTTCTGTGATAAGTAACTTCCTTGAAACCGTCAATTGTTCATTGTTTTGGTCTATTTTGAGGTAGATGATTATTTGTTTCCTGACGAAGGGTCACCTTTTGAAGTTATTTTATTTTAGATCTTGTCGTCATCAATGTCATCGTTTTCTGTTCTGGTTGCAGGTTTCTACGCATTGATTCCGCTTAGCTTATGACATGTATTGCCTCTCGTAACCACTTTTTGAAGATATTTCTATCGTTCCATGATCGATTTATTTATCAAATTTCAGAAACTGGATAACGGAAATACTTCAATTCAATAAATAATAAGATTCAGATTTCCACAAATTTGTTGAAATCTTAATCTTATTATTTATTTAAAATGAATTTCCACCAAGTAAACACCAATACAATTAAATACTTCAATTCAATTTTGAAACCAGAAATTAAGATTCGTGTCGATAATTTTCAAAAGACAAAAGGTTGCACTGGTGAATATCAACAATTGAATAGATGACATCATTCACTTTGTTCACCCTACACTTCTTTATATGGATATTGTCGAACAAGCAATTCTTCAACTCTGTTGATCGGCTTCAGATACGAACTTGTCCTCGTTCTTTTCCCAAGAAAAGTACGCAAATAACTGTGATATGCCTCCTCATCAAAACCACAATAATAACAAAATCCTATCTCTCATCGTGCTCATTAAATAGCCATTATCTTCCGCGCTCATAGGAATTATATCATAGCATTCCACCTACCTGAATGTCGTAGTTATAAAGCGAAAAAAGTAAACAATACCCACTCTACTAATAACAGCTATATCAAGAAAAACTTCAATAAATTATACACCCATTTGTGTTCGACAACCAAAGAATGAACTTCATTAATTCCAACGGAGAGCACATTACGTTCTTAAATATGTGAAAATTCCACAAAGTTGTAATTAATTTTCCAGCGCCAAGAATTCATTCGGACTGTTCTTTAGGCTCAACGAACACATCGAAACCCCCACTCTGAAAACAGGAATTCAGCCAAACAAGAGCACACCTTAGGTTTTTATATGTATACAAGAGGTATAGGTAGGCATTAAGCATTCGAGTCAGCCATCTTGAATCAACTCCTCTAGCAAGAATTCAAAATAAAGTCGGAAATACCGATGCACCTCGACTGTCAGATCCTTTTCGGAAAAGTTACGGAACACACGCTATATTCATAAAAAATAATCGATCAGTAAAACAGTGGCGGGCAGAACGATTGTCAACTTAACATTTAATCGTACCTGTTTCGATGAAAACATAGCCTTTAATCCGTTTTTGAATGAAAACCTTCGGAGGTTCACTTGAAACAATCACACCGAATGTTTTTCCCTTGGTTAACGTTATTCCACCCAGAATTCCACCGGTATATCGGCCGATATCGAGCGCACTGGTATAGTGGTATGTTTTGACACTTGAGCATAGAACAATCGGCACAGGGATCGATTCACAACACTCTTTCACACCGGTTTTTGTCACTGAACGCGGGACGTCCTACGATACGTTTCGGTGACTACACACCGGTGTCCGTGTAGATAGGGATGGCCAATCTAATCGATCAATTTTACTGCATTCCTTTGGAATCCTTAGGTAATGTACAAACGAAATGTCAACTGCAAGTCGACTAAGCTACGGTACAGCATCTCGAATTCCCCCGTTGTGAGTTCTGCAAGAGGCGATCCGGCCCGAAGAACCAGCGCATGAGCCTCGCGCGGTAAAGGGGAGTTTGCATGGGTATCTTTCTGTTTGATCAGTTTGATATGATGCAGTTGAATTAAGATTTGGAAGGGCTTGAATCACATCTTTTGATGAAGACGTTACCGGTGTATGGGATTCCCGAAGCTGAACATTAATTTTTTTGCCGTAGGAATGTTTGGTCGTTGTTCAAGCAAACAAAGGAAATTTATCTTCCACCGAAACTTTTTGATATTTATTTACCGAAGAAACCTTGAAAATGTACAGGAGAAAAGAATTCACAACAATACTTTTGACAATATAGATCACATGACGTTTGAAAACTGAACATACTAATTCAAAACTCTCTTCTGTTACTGATTATTTCTAGTACTCCTGATTTACTATATTTAACAACTGTTTAGTTTTTAGTCTTTAGTTATATCCTGAGCTTAAACCGTTTTTACAACATCGAAGAGGAAGGATGTGAAAAGGTCGTGCATCTTTTGGATTTCAAAAATAACATCACAGGGTGTTTCAAATTTTGTGTTGAAAATTGTGATCTTAAATTGACCATAACTGTTTTTCAAATTGGAACCCTATTTTTTTATAATTGTGTTGGATTCTGCGGTCAAAAATAATGATAGTTTTCTCACATGATTATGCTCCTAAATTCAATAACTCCTGAGTTATTTGAGATTTTCTGGACTTTTTTTCCAGTTTCTTTTAGATATTTTGAAAACTTTTCGATTTAATACAATTTAATACAAATTAAAACAAGAATACTTGACCTAACTTGAATTCAGTTCAACTTGCTCTAGAATAGGGAAAAAGGGAAATGGGGGGGGATAGATGTCGCCGAAGAAAGGGACCACATTAAACATGGGTCTCAAGTAAGTATGATAGGTGAAGCACTCAAATATCTCCCGAGTTAAAACCTAAATGAAAGGAAAGTTACTCTCCGAACGATATCCGAAGGGAGGCGATTCCAGAGCCGGGGAAACAGAACCGTGAAGCTATTCGAGCTAACACTAGTCGAGTGGAGTGGTATCATCAAGGTGAAGTTATAGAGCGCCCTTGTCTGACGGACCCCATCCCCTAGAAGACAAAGACCATCATACAGGTACCCAGGCTCGCGAGAGCTCAACACCTTGAACTCCAGCAAAAGAAGATGCCAAATTCGACGTTGTTTGATGGGTAGCAATTCCATATTTTGCCTGTATTGACTTATATGATCAAATTTCCTTAAGTTGTAAACAAATCGTACACCCGCATTTTGTGAACGCTCCAGTTTCATCAGCTCTGTGGTTGTGAGACCCATATAGGCTACGTCCGCATAATCGAGTATAGGAAATACGAGAGAGAAGAATAATGTTTTCCTAGTTTCGAAGGGCAAGAAGTTCTTTAAAAGTCGGAGTTGATGCAAGACATGGACGACTCTTGAACTGATAGAGGCAATCTGACTATTCCAGGTTAAAGTCTCGTCCATAAGATACCAAGGTTTCTAACCTCATTGGAGTAGGGAAGAACAGCATCGTTGAGGACAATTTTGTTATTTACTTTGTCAATCAAACCCAAGTTTCTTTTAGTACCAATGATGATCGACTTGTTTTGGTGGTATTTAGAGTCAGTCCTATGCTCTCAACGTCAACAGAGAGTCGTAAGAGATTCCTGTTTAGGTTTTCGATAGTTGCCGAGAAATCCTCAACGGAAGTGTGGATATATATTTGTAGATAATCTGCGAAAAGGTGAAATTTAATATCTATGGGTCAGTCAGTGAGGAGACGTAAACAGAAAATAAAAGAGGACCCAACACGCTCCCCTGCGGAACACCCGAAAACGTGGTCACCCAATCAGAGGAGCCGCCACCCATCTCAACAGATATTTCGCGATAACTCAGATAAGAGTAGAAGAAGGTTATAGTATGCTCAGCAAAACCCAGCAGACGCAGCCTGGCTAAAAGTATATTAAAGTCGAGAGAGTCGAAGGCCTTACTGAAGTCTAAGAGTACTAAAACAGTGAGTAGTTTTTTATCCATGGTAACGCTGATATCATCATCAGTTATCGTCGAATCCAATATCATATATATATAATTAGATATTATCCACCCTGTATTCTGATCATTGCAACAATGTACTAATCCATTAGGAAATAAATATTACCATGTTGTATTTTGTCAGTCAGCATATTGCTTATCGCATCAATTTGTTGTTTGTGACGCCTCTTCACAATGCTCTCATTGCTCTCATTGCTCCGCAATGCTCTCATTGTTCTAAATTATTATAAATAGGAGAGACGTCTAATGATGCATGAAAAATATAGATTTGATCTTCTCACGTAGTACATTGCTTGTACAGTTGTTTTCTAAATAAAGTAGAATTTTTAAAAACACAAGTTTCTCCCAAAACAACATTATTGTCGACGAGGTCTGGGATTGTGCCAGTTTTAAGAAAACCTGCGTGTGTTCCTGACAGTGTAAAGATACAGAGGTCCACCCAGAGAGTCTGAAACTGTTGGTATCAACCATTCAGCACAAGGAGAATTCACGAGGAGAAGCAGGAAGTCCGATTGTCGAGTAGCGCCTTCAACGACTCCAAGATCTACATTGGAAAATCAACGGTGAGAGATTCCTTTCTATTTTCCCCAGTTTCTAATAATTCTGGTCCAAAAATAATCAATCCTTTTCTAGTTTTGAGCGTAAAACTTGTATGAAGTTTTTAGGTTCTTATTAAAAAACCTATTACATAACTATTTAATTATTTAATTATTTGACAAGACATCGAATAAAGTCTTAATTTTTATAGTTGAAATCTGATAACGATTTTTTCTTTTTTCAATTGAATTGTCACGATTACGTCAATAAAACATTTTTGCTTCCAAAATTCTCAGGAAAAGAAAATGAATTACACACATTCATAAAAAGCGTTCAAAGTTACTTTGACATGTTTAGATTGGAAAATGATATAGTTAAAAGATACTGCTTCGCGGTAGTAAAATCAAAATTAACGGACAGGGCATTAGCCGAGGTGTCAACCTCTGATATCCCTGATGAATGGGACGTTTTGAAACAATTTCTGTATAATAAGTTCGGTGATCAAATAAACTTAGACGTTCTGGTTCATAATTTGCAGTTTATGAGCAAAAAACAGAACCAAGATTTACTGAATTTTATCGAGCAAATAATTGCTATGAAAATACGAATAAACTATAGAATCGATGCCGATAATATGGCAGACCCAGAAAAATTGTTATATAAAACAAATATTCTAAAAATTTGTAAAACAGTATTAATATCAAATTCGCCAGTGGAATTGAGAACGTACTTAATAACTAATAATAATTTATCGTTCGACGAAACAGTCAACGCAGTGAAAGATTACATTAGTAACATGACTCAGTATGAGTTATTAGATAAAAGCCATCGTAACAAATTTCAGCAGACTCCGCAAAAGTCTGGTACTTTTACTTTCAATAAACCTATTAAATTAATACTTCGAGGAATTTTTATTCGAATTCCTTTAATTCAAATAGAGCGACGCATCAGAATGCAAATTATTCAAATAAACCAATGTACCAAAGAGTACATAATTCAAATGTATTTCAACCAAACTCAAATGTATTTCAGCCAAATCTAAACTATAAAAATACAACACCCTGAAAACCTGAAAAAATGTCAATTCAGACTAGGAATTATCCACAAAAAAGAACCCAATACTCTACCCAATATCAGAATAATAATCAACAAAAATATTTTAATCCTCAACGTAATTTCGTTTCGGAAGAGTTAACAAATATTCAAAGAGATGATCCTCAACCATCTACCTCTAAAGGTTTTCACCATGATAAAGGTTTTTACCAAAATAAACGATTCGATCAAAGTAAGCAAAATTTTCGCGATGCAAAAGAAAAAGATGCATTGACTTGAATAATTCTTTTGATAATATTAATCACTTACCGTATGTAGAATTTCAGAACCCCAAGTGTAAACTGTTAATAGATAGTGGGTGTTCAGTTTGTCTTATTGACCCGAAATTTGCATACAATAATTTTAAACAAAATATTTTTAATGAAGATACTACCCTCACGGCATGCTTTAAATCTCAAACTTCGAATGAAAAAGTTTTAATACCTCTATTTTCAGAATTCAATATGAACGATTATCATCCTTTCATTCTATATAAATTTCATAAAAATTATGATGGTCTCATTGGGACAGACTTTCTAAACAAATATAATTTGAGAATCGATTTCAAGAATGGAGTATTAGAGAATGAATATTGTAAGATACCATTCAAAAACAACAGGTTTGTGAAAAGCCTATTGACATACCAATTGATCTTTCTCCTTTGGAACCCAAAATTTCTACTCAATTAATGAAAAATTTTCAAACAAATATCGATGCATTGCAATCACCTGGACAACCTTTAAAGTTTTCAAATCAAGTGAAACACAAAATTCGAACGGTAGACGAAGTTCCTGTACATTCTAAAATCTATAGATATCCCGAATGTCAACGTGAAGAAATACAAAGACAAATAAATGATATGCTGAAAAAGAAAATCATTCGACATAGTTCTTGGACATTTCCGGTAGTCTTAGTACCGAAAAAACAAGATTTGTCAGAAAAAAAATGGCGTATGGCAATTGATTACAGAAAACTAAATGATAAAACTATTGATGACAAATACCCTCTTCCACAAATTGAAGCTATTTTGGATAAATTAGGAAATAAAAATATTTTACGACACTAGATCTTGCATCCGGATTTCATCAAATCGAATTAGATGAAGAATCCATTGAGAAAACAGCTTTTTCTGTTGATAACGGACATTATGAATTTTTAAGAATGCCCTTTGGTTCAAAAAACGCGCCAGCAACATTCCAAAGATTAATGAATAATGTATTAAAAAATTTTATAGGTAAATGTTGTTACGTGTATATGGACGATGTAGTTATTTTTTTGGAAACGATCGAACAACATTTGGCAGATATTCATAACATCTTGGAAACACTTAGAATGGATAATTTAAAGATTCAGTTAGATAAATGTTATTTTTTTAAAGAAGAAATCGAATTTTTAGGACATGTGATAACCAGGGAAGGTATTAAACCGAATCCGAATAAATTAAAAGCTATTTCATGCTTTCCTATCCCTAAGACTCAAAAAGAAATTAAATCATTTCTTGGTCTAGTAGGATATTACAGAAAATTCATTCCTAACTTTGCAAAAATCACAAAACCTTTAACATTATGTTTGAAGAAAGACGCAAAAATAAATATTGACGATCCCAAATACATAGAAGCATTTCAATTGTGTAAGAATAATTTGATGAATTACCCTATATTAGGATATCCAGATTTTAACAAACATTTAATTTAACCACGGACGCATCAGGATTTGCTGTCGGTGCAGTTTTATCACAAGGTCAAGTATCAAATGATCTACCTGTAGCTTTTTGCAGTAGGACATTGAATAAAGCTGAAATTAACTATAGTGTAATTGAAAAAGAATGTCTCGCTATTTTACACGGTTGTTCTATATTTCGCCCATACCTTTATGGAAGGAAATTTACAATTTATACAGACCACAAACCTCTTGTTTGGTTATTTTCTCTTAAAGAACCTAATTCACGTTTAATGAGATGGCGAATGAAATTAGAAGAATTTGATTATGAAATAAAATACAGAAAAGGATCATTAAATAACGCAGATGCTCTCAGCAGAATAAGGCTAGAGGAAAATAATGAAATTAATTACGAAAAATTTTTAAAAATCGATCAATTATCAAAACCTTCTAATATTAAGGAGAAAAAAGAAAATATTTTTAGTTGCCCGAACAAATATGCTTTAGCTCATTGTATATCAAAAGATTTAGAAATGAGTAAAGGTATTGCATCACGATTCAAAAGTAAATTTGGAAATGTAAACAAATTAAAATCTCAAAATAAAACTGTTGGCGAAGTAGCATCAATAAGAATTGAAAATCGAAATATTTACATTTTATAACTAAAGAATTTTATGATGATAAACCAACCTATGAAACGGTATTCGAAACTCTTATTAATCTGAAAAAATTATGTGAATTTAACGATGATAAATATTTAGCTATTCCCAGGATAGCATGCGGATTAGATAAATTGGAATGGACAATTATTTTTAATATGATAAAATACATTTTTAAAGAATCAGATATCAATGTTAATATTTATTACATACAAAATGACAATTTTAATGAAGATTTAAATTACATAGAAAAAGTTGAAATAAATCCAATTGAAGAAGATTCACTCTCCATAATTAATCATATCTCAGATGACGAATTGGAAGAATGTATCGATCTATTAGTAGAACCTGATAATGAACTACCAAATTTAGATAATAAAGATCTAAGCGAACTAAGAAATAAAAACATTATTATTCACAGTGACATAACTGTTCATAGTAGCGCGGAAAATCCAATTTTAGCAATTCCTTACACAGAGAGATGTGTAAATGCTTTCTCTTTACAAATAATATTGAAAAAAGCTTCAAATTTCCATATAACAAAAATAAAATTATTTGGAGACAAACTCAGGTTAAGAGTTGATGTTAAATCCATTGAAAATAATATATTTCAATTCATTAAAGAATTTGTTCAACCGCAGAAACCTTATGGGATATATTTTATATCTCAAGAATTAGAAAAACCATTTATAACGATTTTACAGAATAAATTCGATCACAAAACTTTAAATTTCAAAATTGCAAAGACATTTCTAGAAGATGTTGAAGATCAAGAAGAACAAACTCTTAGGATACAACAGTATCATGAAACAAAGACTATTCATCGTGGATTAACAGAAAATTTACTCAGTTTGAAACGTAAATATTATTGGCCTAAAATGGATGAAGATGTCCAAAACTATATTAATTCATGTGAGATTTGCCAAAAAGTAAATATGAACGTACACCTATAAAATTAAATTTCAAACCAAATCCAATAGGAGCGAAACCTTTTTTTATTGTGATTTATTGTGATACTATAAGATTCGGACAAAATTATTGTTTTAGTATAAAGTGTGGACAAATTAATAACTTATTTCAGTCATTATGGTATTCCAAATAAAATTACATGCGATAATGGACTAGAATTCAATAGCAGTGTAGTCCAAGATTTTTGTAAGATTCATCAGATAGAAATACATTACATAACCAATTATAATCCGAATTCAAATGCTCTAGTAGAAAGATTTCATTCTACATTAATTGAACAGTCAAGGACGTTACAACATAAAAATTCAACATTTCAAAATAAATTATCACAGGCTATTTTGAGTTATAATAATTCATACCATTCTAGTTTAGAAATGACTCCTATGCAAATTATAAAAGCAGATTTAAATTATTCACTACCAATTGAAAAATCTCATACAGAAACAATTCAAGATTATATTGAGAATTACGTAGAAAATCTTGAAGAAATTTCTAAAAAATTAAAAGAGAAAAGAGAGAAAATATTGAACAATTAGAAAAATTGAATAAGAAAATCTACTAAGGATCATACTATAAATGAAAACCCCGCGTATATTAAAAGTCCTATAACTAGAGAATTAGACCCGGTATATAAGAAAATTGAAGTTGATTCACATCGTATTGAGGATAATAAAAATAAACATGTTTATCATAAGAAAATAATGAAGCAACGAAAGAAAAGGAAAAAATAGTTAAATTATAATTGTTTATTATTGTTGTTTTCAGGTTCAAGATGAATATCTTTACCGCCATAATCGTATTAATTCAAACAATAATAATATCTTCTTTTGAAGTAATACCATTAGAAAGCAATGTATTGCCAATATTATTCGGCAAAGCTTATGTTACAAAAAGAAATATACAATTAATCTATCATATCAATTTAGAAAAAATTGAAATTTTAATCTTAAAGTACCAAGAGGAAATTAATAGAATAAAAAACCAACAATTAGGTTTTTCAAACGAGGCTCATTATCGATATCTTCCAGAATCAAATTTAATAAATATCAAGAGTCTGGAAGAACTATTAAATGAAAAAGTTAGAATTAAAAGAGGCTTGATAAACGTTGGAGGAAAAATATCGAAAATACTTTTCGGAACGCTTGATTCTGATGACGAAGAATTATATAAAAATTACTTTAATAGTATTGAGAAAAATGAGAAAGTTCTCACGAGAAATCAAAAACAAATAGCTACAGTTGTTAATGATTTAAAGAAAAAATATGATGACAAATTTCAAAAATTATCCGAAAATTATAAATTGTTACGAATTGTCCCAGCACTCAGAGAAGTTGAGCAAATGCACCTTATGATGTTCGAAATAAAAGATATAAAAAATATTTTGGACGAAATTCAAATTGCGGTTAGTTTTGCAAGATTACATGTTCTTCATGAATCTATTCTACCGTATGCCAAGTTTGTAGAATTGGTCAAAAACGTCACTATTATACCTGTGAATCATTTGAAAGATTATTATCAGATATGCCACACAAAAGTGATATTCAAAAATAAAGTTTTACTTTTTCTAATATCAATTCCAACAATTTATGAAGAAAATTTCAATTTGTACAAGTTTTACTACTTGATCCAGAATAATTTAACCCTACCCTATTCCGAACCCTATATGCTCTCACAAAAGGAAGAATTAAAATGGTCAACGAGTCAGTGCCATTCTATTGAAGGAGACTTCCTATGCGATCAAGATTCTCTGAATAAACCGCCAAAGTGCTTGAAAAATGTTTTGAAGAAACAAATGGAAAACTGTCCAAAATTAACTGTAGTCCCCACATCGAATTTAAAACTTTTGGAAGATGGAAATATTCTTTCAACAAACAACTTGGAAATACAAGAAAAGTGCCTCAACAAACGAAATACCATTTCGTTCCTAAAACAGCAATTCCACGGTCAAAATGTGTTATTGATAATAACCAGAAAGAAATTTATCCAGTCACTACGGTAGATGAAGAAAAATATATTATCCTACCAAAAATGGATACCCTCAAGAAGGAAGACTCAGAACAAGAAAATTTCAAGAAAGAAGACTTCAACGAAGTCAACCTTCCAGACATCCATTTAGAAGAAATAGAAAATTGAAAGATGAAGCCTAGTGAATTTAGTTTTTAATTTTGATAATACTTATAACTGTTATATACTTTATTGTGAAATATTTAAAAAGAAAAAGGTACTTTATAAAACTACACCCAAACAGGGTGATACTTTTAGCCAAGATGGGGAAGAATTAGATATTATCCACCCTGTATTCTGATCATTGCAACAATGTATTAGTCCATTAGGAAATAAATATTACCATGTTGTATTTTGTCAGTCAGCTCATTGCTCCACAATGCTCTCATTGTTCTAAATTATTATAAATAGGAGAGACGTCTAATGATGCATGAAAAATATAGATTTGATCTTCTCACGTAGTACATTGCTTGTACAGTTGTTTTCTAAATAAAGTAGAATTTTTAAAAACACAAGTTTCTCCCAAAACAACATTATATATATATATATATTATATTAACAGTTGATCATTAGAAACTGTATGAGATTGAGGCTTGAGAAGAACCAAAGCTATAACAAATATAAAGCATTTGATGGAATTGATTGGTTTTAAGAAAGCATCTATATATTTCTTACTTAGTTATGAAATTTACAACAGAATATTTAACGCTTGCAGTAATAATAACAACTCTATTAGAAAACCATACGGTTTTCTATATGGTTTTCTATGTTAATTCAACTGAGGTAAGTTATTTGTTTAGCAAGAGATGTAAAACAAAGAAAAAATGGAGCACTGTAATTATAATTTTAAATTCTATCACACACAATAATTTGAGATATAATAGCACTGGATGAAGATATTGATTTTTGGCAAAACAGCCTTTTGAAATCATGAGAAGTTGGAAGAAAATAATTATAATTTATACTAATTTGAGTTGGTGTCAGTACGGAATCATCAAGTGACACATACAACCACGTCCAACCGAGTTTCTGACAACTGTGTATCATATTTGGAAGTTTTGAATAGATATCGAGAACAGTGCACTTCGACGGAAAGTGAGTATGTGCCAAAAAATAAAGATTCACTACTGGTATACGGTCGTACGATTCAATTTAGTGACCTAGTTATTTTGACTTTCCGTTACTGTCGCCCTTTTGTCAATAAAATGTCGATTTCCTAATTGGTAGCGAGAAAAAAAAAAGAGAAAATAAATTTTAAAAAGTTTGAATGAAGAATAATGTAAATAAGAAATAAATTATTGTAAAAAAGTGTGAGGTGCATTTCAAGTCATTATATAAATGATAATCCTTCTACTGATATCTGTCAATGAAATATAATTATTGACACTATGTACCTCAAGCTTTTTTACAATAATATACATTTATTTATTATTTACTTATTATTACATTCAAACTTTTTAAAATTTATTTTCTACTTTTTAGTTGGATTCTTAACAAAAGTGTGTTTTTTGAAATTTTTTAAAAACTATTATTAATTTCGAATTCAATTACTATTCGATAAATAATGTCATTGAAACGAATCGAATCCAAAAGTACAAATCAACGCTCAACTGCCTTGATGAGATTCGAAAAACTAATACATCCAATTTCGTAAAGTCACTTCTTTTGAGTTAACAGATGATTACACACTCCAATGAACCTTCTCACCTCATAATATTGATAATGGGCGACCTATTCTCTTGGCATAGGATTTTTTTTGACAGAACCCCTCTTCTCCGCAAATTACCCCTTATCTGTCCCCACTCATTAGCCCAATCAGATGCGAAAAACGCGACAGCTTCCTTTTCTTTCCGTCGCCGACGTCTCCAAAAAACTAATACCGGTTCCTTATTACCTGCCTATTTCGTACAATAAAGGCCAACCCCATGTGAATTGCCCCCTCATCTGATTTTAATTACCAAATACCGGAACATAATACCGAGCGATCAACTTACGCCCGTGCACCTGCTCACAGACGTCGCCTCGCATGAAAGCCGGTAGAATGACAGTTTGCGTACTCAGGAGGAAGGGGGGGGTGTTCGAGCTTTATTAGCGAAGATGGCGGAACGCAAGTCTGGTTGGCAAGAGCGCGAAGCCTGCTTGCATCTGTTAGTATCCATACTATGACATTTGGTGAACGCACATTCTCATGAGAAATTGAATCAGTGCCTCGACACGGGAGTTCTTTATGGTTTTGATGTCTGGAATTTAATGAGAAGTTTGACAGCTGATCGGTACTTTGTTGGCCGTAGATTACTTCGCTACGTCCAATTCAGTGTTGATTTTAGTTTTTTTATGTTTAATGGCTGCACAGGTGTGTTTTTCGGGGGGATTAGACATCGAACACTACCAAAGTCACAAATGATACTCTTATCTAGGATCATCCGAATCCCCGCCCTTCGATAACTGCCATTTTGAGAACGGATATGATTAAATTTTGTCAACCACCTCCAAATACTAAGTAAACAAATGGAACATTCAGCGGATAACTACCAATAGGCTTCTATCTCAGCGGATCCGCAATATCAATTCTCATAGACGAAATGAAGAGATTCTATATTATATTGAACTCACTAGCTAATCATGCTTAACATAAAAATGATGAAAATAACGTTATTTTACAGACTATTACACTCATTTCCATTTTTAGTGTGAAAATTTCTGAAGCAACTTGTTTCACAGAGATAAAATTTTAACAAGATAGTATTCAAGCGATCATTCAACACTATACTACATCGTCCAATGAAATCGCTCAATTTTTAAAAACGGACCAATAGAAACAAACTGTATCTGAAAACACACAACCTCACAGTGTTTTTACTTTTAGAAATTTGTTTTTATCAAATGCCTAATTTGCATAGGAATATTAATACCTCCGGATAGCTTTGGCCGTTGATGGAAGTAGCGGTCGTCATGGTTACGATAAACAAGCAGTTGTTATCGATCGATAACTTCAACAGCACATTTGGCAGTTCTGTCAGTTTATTTTCGTATTTTACCATAAAGTAGATAAAAATGAAACGTTTTGGGAATTGTAATATTACTTCAATTGAGGAAAGTGTGAAGAAAAGTGTGCCGCTTAATACAGTGAAGTCAAGATCCTACATTTGGAAACAATTTGAAGAATTCTGTGCTGCCCGGAAATACCTTGCAAATGAAAAAACAAGTTTGTCAGAGCTCAATAATATTATACTAGACTGGGCTTTCAATATGAAGAAAAGAGATGGATCAGCCTACAAGGAAGGTGTCGTAAAAATCTTGTGGAATGATACTGCCAAACAGCTGCAAGAAAAATTCTATTCCGAATGGGGCGTTCGGTTCGATCCATTCACAGACGTGGCTTTTAAAACGGCGCGGGATGCACGAAATGCCAAAAGGCGCATTTTGCAAGTGAACCCTGAGAAAAGAAAAGTTAGTGCCAAGGCGCTGTCTTTGGAGCAACACAAAAAGATGGTCAACTTATGTAAAAAAGATAATCCAGACGGTCTGAACAGAAAATTTTATTTTATTGCTGCATTGGAGCTTGCTTGGCGCGGAGGAGAGGGTTCATCATGCCTAATTTCGCATTTTCAATTAGAAATTGAAAACGATGGTAATCCCACGGGCCGAATTGCCTACAATCCGATATTTTCTAAAACAAGACAAGGTGGAGCCCAAAAATGTGCGGAAACGAAATGGCTGAATCCCAGTATTGAAGAAGATATTTGCCCGGTGAGGTTATATAAGCTACTTGTATCCAAAAGAACTGAAAACATAACCACTGAAAGACTATTTCTTACTCCACATTAGAATTGGAAATATGGTTCATGCTTCAAAAACTCCCCAGTCGCTTCCAATACGATAGCAAAATGGACAAAAGAATCGGCAGAACTCATTGGCATCAACACAACCAAGTCGAAGATAACCAACCACTCGCATCGAGCTACTGCTGTCAGCCAATTAGCCAAAGCAGGGATTGGCGAGGAACAGCTGATAAAGATAACAGGCCATTCTTCTACAGCGTCAGTGAAACCGTATCTCCAACTGGACCAACAACATCACAAAAAAATAATCACAGCCATAAGGAATGAAAAAAATGTCCTTCAAGAAACAACATCAGTATCTACTTCATCATTCGAAAATAATGCTCGTAATGTGTATAATAATTGTACTATCAATAATTATTATTTTGAGAACAAAGATGAATAATTTGTTGTTATGCTTCTATCTGGTTATTTTTGAGTAAAAAACTATCTTTTATTTCGTTTGATTCATATTGTTGAATGATCTTTCCAAATACCACACGAGATTCGAATTTTTTTTGAGAACACTCTGTCGTTTTTTGAAATTTATACAAATTTCACTCAACAAAGTGATCCCGAAATACCACTCGCCTTCGGCTCGTGGTATTTTAAGGATAACTTTGTTTCGTGAAATTTAAAAGCAAAAACAAGAGTGTTCTCAAAAAATTCTCACCTCTAGTGGTGTTACACTTGATAATATTTTACATTTATCACCTTCATAGATATCTTGGGTAATGAATACCATAAAGAAAACAAAGTTTACTTAATCTATGATTGATAATTATTCGTCAAATAGCGCAATGTGTGTCAAAAAGTAAATTTGAGAATTCCAAACCACCTGTTATATTTAAAAATATTTCGTCGAGACAAATACATAGTGTCTTTCAACACAAGAAAAAACAAAACATCTGCGTGGAACCAGTTCACGGAATTCCTGCTAAAATGAAACTATACATTAGATGTAGAAACGACTCCAGAAAGATTAGCAGAAATATTAGAGGACCATGATTTGATATGAAAAAATACGGAGACGATTATAAAGAACCCCCAGTAAAGTCTTCTCGGAATACCACGGCACAAATTGTTCAAGAAAAGTTTTCAAGGAATATGATATAATGATCGCTCCATTCCAAGATTTTGTGGGTCCTCCTAATGTGCTCGACTTCAAAATATAGTTCATCTCATGCCAGGATGGCAAAAATGAAAGGAGTGATTGTATTTGCCGTTTTGAGAAAAACTGATTTATGATGCCCTCTGAGTACCTTCGGATTTCGGATGGTCTTCTTGGTGTAGCGTTCGGTCTGAGATGTCTCGACAAGAAGCAGAACTTTGTTCTTCCAACCGGATGATTATTGTCCTCTTGATGTGGGCAAAGTAGAGAGGTGAATGATAATCTCGGCTCATGGGTTCGGCCTTTTATCCTTTTTCGACCGAAATTTGGTTCCGCCTATAGGAACGCTGCATTTTGGATACATATCTTTCTGAATATTCTGGAACTTTCTGTTCCGTTGTGTATATTTCAGATAACCGTATTCAGTTCAAAATCATCGAATTTTTGAATATAATTTCGTGGAAATTATTTCAATTTCCCCTTTGTTGAAATTAATGAATTTCCTACAATTTAATTTTTAAATCAGCTCTTCTGGCTAGGGATTTGAAGCGCAAAATTTTGCGAACATTACCAGAAAACAGCAAATCAAGGTAATTGCTCAATTCATCATTTTCGAAAACAATATGATCATCTGGAAAACTTCACTGGTCGGGTGGAATATAACACAATATGGCTAATGTGTAATTGAAAAAAAAAATTATCTATTTTTTAATAGCATTTATCTTTCTTATCGCACTATGTTCGTGAGCTGTAATGGTTGTTTATCCGAGGGGTATCGGAATGACTTAGGGGTTCCTCAGGTCTCAGTCCTGGGGCCTCTGTTATTTCTGCTATTCATAAATGATCTGCCAGAACACCTTTCCGCAAGTATACTGATTATATTTGCAGACGATACGTCCATAGCTGTCCGAGCTAAAAGTACTGACCAACTGGTATGTCTCTGTGAAGAGTTTATTCAGAGGTTCAAATCGTGGTGTCGCCAGAAATCACTCATCATGAACCCCGATAAGATCCAGATCATCAGATTTCAAAATTGTGAGATAGGTCAGTCCCCACCACTGGTGTTGAATGTCGCCGGTAGTGTCATCAAGACAGTTAACTGCGTGAAGTTTCTTGGACTCTACTGTGATAGATTTTTCAGATGGAGCTCTTACATCGACTTTCTATGTGAAACTCTCAACAGGGGGTACACCGGTTGAAGCAGTCTCTTCCAACTGAGACCCTCCTAAATGTCTATTACTCCCTCATTCACAGCCATCTGAACTTCAACATACTACTATGGGGGGCGGCATCGGAGAGTAAAAGAGTTTTCATAACGCAGAAAAAAATTATTCGCCTTATGTTCGGTTTGAAACCTACTGATTCATGTGGGGAGGTTTTTAGGAGTTCCGGTATCCTAACGTTATCCAGTATGTACATCTTGAGTTGTCTTCTTTACGTTCGATCTAACCTGCCAAATTTGCCCAAATGTTCAGACTTTCATAGTTATGGAACTAGGCATCATAATACATTATGTATACCGAGGCACTCAACGACTAAGTACAAGTCATCACCTAGGTTTGCCGGAATTTCCTTCTACAATCACTTACCTGACAGATATAAAACAGTAGAATGAATTGATGACTCATTTATTTTGTGAAAATCCATCTTGAATATTAAAGAAAACAATTATTTTTGTCTAATTTTCAATAAGATGTCAATCGAAACGTTTTAATCAAAACAATAAGAAATGGTATTTATTACCCAAATATTCTACAGGTCTTCGAAATCCAACGTGGTTTTTACTTGACTTAATTCATTCGAGAAATTAGTTGCACTGATGATTCAATATTTGGGGGAAACATTTCGTAGGTCTATTCAGGAGGGGCATTTTCACAAAATTTGAGAAGGTATCACGAAATTAAGTACCAACTAGACGTTTATGAGAGACTGAGTCTATCTGAAATCTGAACACTGAGATTATATTATTATTCGTTATACTCTCCAGACTTAAGATATTCTCGAAATCTGGAAAATTTTGTCCGTCCGTGAGCACGAATACCTAAAGACGAAATGTATCACTGTAACTGAATAGGGTAGGTCTGTCGGTTTGAATATCTGAACTGGACTCTTGTTTACCTGAACAGTGTATGCCCCAATTTTTTTGAATATTTGAAATTTTCGGATTTTTTGTTACAAGATGTATCAAAAGTAGGTAGCTTAAAACGATTACATCCGTCCGTGAGCACGATGACTCTCGATAGGAAAGAGCTTGAGAACTGAATGGGATAGGTAAGAGGGTTTGAATATCTCGGCTTATTTAGTTAATCGGACAAACCTGCTCAGTAGTTTGAATATTTTTCATCAAGCTGTTTGATTATCCTCACTAGTTCTAATTTGTACATACAGGGTGGGCCATCCATAACTTTGCATCCTGAGTTTTGAGCTTTGGAATGTAATAACGAAAAAACGCTCGGAGTAGGTCAATTTTTGTAGAGGGAAGAAAAAGTGTGCTCAAATCAGTTTCATATCACTACCCCTTTGGTCGCAACCCCTAACAGCTCTCGTTCTTAATAGGGAAAATGGGTCGAGCAGCTGTCAGAAGTTTTAGGACATTTCGTCAATGACTCTGCTTCAAGTACAATAAAAATGGAAGAAATGTATTGGGTTCCTAGTACCACTGATAATCCTTTATGAGATGAGATTGCTCAACGAAATGAACGAACTTGACTTTGATCACCGCTTACAATTTTGCGAAACCATGGGTGATACGATAAGTAAGAATCTGGACCGACATTTTGAATGTCTGCTTCTCCAATGAATGCTCTACTTATTCGAATGGATCTATAAAAGTCACAACTGTCCATATTGGTCTTATACCAACCCAAGACTAAAGAGAGATTCACACTCGGTATCCTGAAAAGCTGAATGTCTGGGTCGGTATCGAGGTCGGTATATATGGCGACAATATTGTGGGCCCTTTTTTCATACACGGCAATCTCAATGGTGATAATTACTTAGACCTCTCAAAAAACAATGGATTTGTAACTGTAATCAATAGCATGGTTATTTAGGATTTCGTTTAAAAAAATCACTGCAAAATTGGAAAATTTGTGACTACAAAACTTAAGGATGTAGTGTAGGGTATCAATTTTCAACATTTTCAAAAGTATACCTATTACCACTTAACCAAGTGATATAGTATTTTTTTATTTTTGCTAGAACTGGTATAACCTAGCATTTCGCCCAGTAACCGCTTGACGTTGAGTTTTTCAGGTCATCACATTAAGATGAAAATGTCGAGCTTAGTCAGCTTGACATACAACATGAGGACATGTTCAATTTCCTAAACTGACTTCCTTTAATCACATGCACATTGCAAGTTTACGTCCAACTTGAATATACTTATACCGGGTGGCCCACCACTCACTCACTGCTCATTTTGAGGGTATACATGAAGATATTTCAGTATTCTCTTTATGTAATGTACGTATTTTGATCAGAAGCATAATTTAAAATAATTTTCATATATTTAGGTTTTACAATAAAAGGAAAGAGATCAAAGTTACTCTAGTACTATTTCATGATTCATCTAAACGTATTTTATATTTCTAGCATACAGGTTATTTTTAGCGTTATTTGCCATAATGCCATAAATGTCTAGTATCAGTAGTGTTGGAAGGAATATGCAAAATGTTTTAGAATGAAATATTTCAAATAAGTAGGGAAAATTTGGAATTATAATAAATTATTATAAATTGATTGCATTTCTGTTGCGTTTTGAATTTGATTGTTTGTCTTAATCAAGTTCAAAATATAAACAAATTTGAAATATTGAATTATTGTTTGGGCTATAACCATCATCTCTTGTTTTCGTTCTCTCCAAGGTTTCGACAGACATCTTCTGACGTTTCAAAGGCAAAATATTAGCTTTTAAAAGCTGAGTTCAGAAAAAATTATTCAACTTTTCAATTTGAAAACGTCAATTGACAGATTATGAGAACTAGATAAAATTGAATTGAGACTTATCGGTGGTTTGAAGATTTCTTTAAGTTATTTCGAAGAATCAGCGTCCAAACTTCCGGTAACTCAATTGATGATGTACTTTGAGTGATCGAGAGCGATATTCATGTTCGAAGTAACATAAAGAAATCTTCAAATAACAGATAAGTCCCAATTCAATTTTCTAGTTCTCATAATCTATCGATTTGACGTTTTCAAACTGAAAGGTTGAATAATTTTTTCTAAACTCAGCTTTTTAAAAGCTAACATTTTGTCTTGAAAACGACAGAAGATGTTTGTCGAAATGTTGGAAAGAACAAGTACAAGAGATGATGGTTATTGCCCAAACAATAATTCAATACAAGTTGCATCATCAAAAATTTCTCGTCAACAAATTTAAAATACCCAGAGAGAAGGAAGGGTAGACTTGGATATCTTTTTGATAAAATGCTCATTTTTTCCTCTTCAAAATCTCAAGAAAGTTCTCCATATAATGAAGATTTCCTGAAAAACATCAGGCAAAAGAAAATAAATTTATTTGGGCAAACGAATATTAAGTTCTTGGTTCATTATTGTATGAACTGCGTAAATTCAATGCAACGAACAGAAAACTTATTCGAAACAACTACATAATAACTTACATAAAAAGGATCGAATGTGACTTTTGCAACACTTGAGAACTAAAACAATGATGAAACTACATGAAATGAAAAAAACAGAAACATCAAGAAATATCACAAGAAAAGATAAATTTGTAATTTATATAAATTGCTCGAGCGATCCCACATCTTATTTCAACATATCAATTGATTTTCATTTTCTAAATTAGTAGGAGTATTTCAATCTGATCTCATAAAATTATTCTACGTGAAATCAAATGACCCCTCTGAATATTTTCCAACATTACGACTTTTTATGTATTGTGGCAACGTTGCATGATGCCCACTTGAATGAAAAAACAGTATACGGGTACCAACTGAAACCAAAAGTGGAAAAAAATATACGGATGCAAAGTGATATCATATTTGGGCCGGACGGCAAGACATACCGCAAAAGAAGCGCCCGATATACACGAAGTATACACGAGGATTTCATACCACACCCTTTTTGGGCGGATGTCAGTTAGTTCGCCATCTGTATATATATATATATATATATATATATATATATATATATATATAATATTCAAGAAATAAAACAGGTACAAATAGGCAATTCAAAAAGGAAATTAAGTCACTTTTGCGCTCTAAGGTTTACTATGAGCCAAGAGAGTTCCTCTTTGATAAATTGATTTAAAATTTGTTTGAATTTCTTTTCTCATTATGACTTGTCCTATACAGGGTCTTTCACGAGGAACCTCACCCATATTTATACGGAAAACTACTGAACGTATTTTCATGAAATTCAGCACTTCAGTATTTCACGATGCTGATGAAATCTAAAATATTTTCAAACCTCCGGTTTTTCCGGAAATGACGTCAACTTCAGTTTTTCAAATTACAACACCATTTTTTTATTGCAGAAATAATAATAATAATAATAATAATAATAATAGTGGTGTTTATTTTCAGAATTATCATTGAAAGACAATAAGATGAAAACAAGTCCAAAACAGTACACTACATAAAATCATTACCAGCATTAACTATATCGTATATGTATTACAGAAAGTTCTGAACTCTTCTAATGAATCTGGTTCACATTTAACAATCATGAGAAATATACACTTTCGAAATGCCTGAATTCTGATATGCTCTTGACAATTTGAGGCAGATAGTTAAACATTTTTATTCCCATATAAAGTACTTTGCTCAGTTAGAGTGAATTTATGGGCTGGAAAAAAATATGTACATATTCTCCTAGTTCTATTGGTGTTCATATGTTTCTCTAAATAGACAGAATTTTTTCGGAAAAATAATAAGACTCTATATATGTATAAACCCGGTAGTGTCATAATATTATTGGCTCTAAATACTCCTCTACATGATGCCCTGAATGTCATCTGAAGCATTGTTCTTATTGCTAGTTTCTGACGAATGAAGATATTCTGAGCTTGGTTGCTCCCTCCCCAAAAAATGATGCCATAGCTCATTTGCGATTGAAAATTAGAAAGTAAATCGTCTTCACTGTGTCAATATCTATTTGATTTTCAAAACTTTAGAGTGTATATCACGGAATTGAGGCTCCTGATGAGATCTTCACAGTGCAGTCCCCAGTTGAGGTTGCGATCTATAATAATACCTAAAATTTTTGTATAAGGGGCCACCTGGATGATTTGGTGGTCGAGAGTTAGATTGCTGGGGCACACTAAACTTGATCTAATGGTCCCGAAGAATACTACATTTGTTTTCCCGGTATTGAGTTTGAGGCCATTGCTCAAACACCAATCCTCGATCCCACTGAACACTACCTCTAGTTTGCCAGTCACTGCCTCAACGGTGCGTCCATGTACCAAAGCGCTAGTATCGTCGGCATAGAGATAAATTTCTGTCTCTGATTCCATTTCCTCGGGGAGATTAGATGAATTAACTCGCTTCCGTTTATCTTCAGTTCCGTCAAAGAGATCGGTCAAGTCATCAACATATACCAGAAACAACACTGGTCCGAGAATAGTAACATAACATAACCTGGAGATCCGATGACTCGAATTGCGAACATTCATCGCTCAAGACTACACGTTGTTTTCTGTTTGATAAATAGCTCTTAATAAGGTTAAGGGTAATTCCTCTGATCCCATATCTTTCGAGTTTAGCAAGCAATACCCCATGATCTACCCTATCAAATGCTTTTGACAGGTCAAGGAAAAGTGCTGCGGGTATCTCGTCTCTCTCAAGGAATTGAATGATTTTATGTAGAAGATCATAAACTGCTGTTTCGGTACTGCGACCCCTGACAAAACCATGTTGTCTCTTCGACAACACGTTGAATTTCGAAAAAACTTAAGTATACGATTAGACAGGATTTTCTCAATTATTTTAGCAAATGAAGTTATCAAACTAATGGGTCGATAATTGGAAAGCTCATTTGGATCTCCTTTCTTGTGGCAAGGTTTTACCAGGGTGACCTTCAGAGAATCAGGAAAATTTCCCGCTCTAAAACAGTGATTTATTATATAACAAATATGCTTGGCCATTTTTTTAATGTGAGTTTTTATAACTTTTATGGGGATACCATCATGACCACTCGAGTTATTGTTTTCAATTTATTTACAACTGATATGACCTCTGCTTCATCAACCTCAAATAAACAGAAAGATGATGCAATTGTTTTTTGGAAGAAGTATCCGTATTTGCATCTATATTAGAAGTTGTCGAAATATTTGTGAAGAATTCATTAAAATCATTCGCCAAATCATACATTTTGCTTTTCTCTCCTTTTTCACTAAATTTTGATGGTAATATTTTCTTTGCCATTTTATTTTCCCTGTTAGTTGGTTTATAACCTTCCAAGTTGCCGATGACTTATTTTCAGCCATATTTATGATTGACCGATAATAAGATTGCTTGTTTAAACTCAAGGCCTATCATAGCGTCGCTTATAGTCCCTATACATATCAGTGTATTCAGGTTTACACCTAGAGACTACAAACAAAAGATCTAACATCTTCTTGAGGAATTCAATCTCAGGGGTCGAATTTAGTTTTCTTTTTTTGCAATATTGATATTTTTAACTGGAAAGGCTGCATTGAAATTCAAATTAATTACATCTGAAAAATAATTCCACACTTCATTAACCCGATTTTCCTGCATATCATAAAGTTTAGTCCAATTAATATCTTCGAGCAATTTAGCGAAATTTTTATGTGCGGTTTCATTGTATATCCTGATTTTTTTCTTAAGGCAAGAATGATCTGATTTTGTCTCTAATTGAAAAACAAATTTTTGTCCAGAGTGATCTGACAGGTGCTCCTCTATTACGGTTGCTGAGCCTTTCAAATTCGAGATTATGTTATCTAAACAGGTGGAAGATGTCAATGTTCTTCTTGTAGGTTCTCTAATTGAGACTTCTAAGTTGTACATTTTTAATATTGACTCAAATGTTCTGGAATTGTTAGAAGGAGACAACAAATCAATATTGAAATCCCCACAAATAATAATATCAACCCTTTCCGAAATACACCTATCAAGAATCAATGTGAGCTGTTCAAAAAACACGGATATATCACTCAAAGGTAATGTGTTAGGGCGGTAAATGCATATTATCAGAAATTTTTTTTGTTTGATTACAAATTGGGAGGCACAACATTCAATTGAACCGGTCACACTAAAAAACTTGAAATCACTCCGCTCAAAACTATCCAGACCGTCCTGCAAAATTATTGCACATCCACCATGATGTCCATTTCCTCGACAATAGGAAGCTCCCAGGTAGTATCCAGATGGAATGTAGTTCACTATTTCCTCTTCTGACTTCCAATGCTCAGTTAGGCAAACTATATTGACCCGATGTTGCGAAAGGGTCTGTTCTAATCTCATATATGAAGTTCCAATAGCTTGAATATTCTGATGAAAGAGACATAGTTGATTCCTTGTTGTGGTCGAATAATGATTATTGACTTCTTTGGTAACGAAAAAAATTTGTGAAATTGAACTCTCTTATAGACACACCAGCAGGCCAGAAATTTGGGTCATTCAATTTTCCAAAGAGCTCATCATTAGGTATCCCTATACTGAAGGCAGAATTACTACCTTTTGTTGGAAGTTTTTACTTCGATCATTTGATAGTCGGGTAAGTTAGACATGAAGTTCTTTATATCTTCTCCTGTAACATCGTCACCAGCAATTTTCCAACGTACAACCATCTCCTTCTGATAGCTCCTTAATTTTAGAGTTGGGGTTTATGTTACCTGTACACAATATACTTGGTCTGGAT
Source organism: Micraspis discolor (assembly GCA_030674115.1). Taxonomy (NCBI): domain Eukaryota; kingdom Metazoa; phylum Arthropoda; class Insecta; order Coleoptera; family Coccinellidae; genus Micraspis; species Micraspis discolor. Next base: position 1,203,544 of record JARTUT010001311.1, on the reverse strand, counting down.
TTTATATTCGTAATTTTTGTTGTCTTTTCTTGTTCATTTTGAGCTTTGTCGTGAATTTTAGGCCTAGCACTATTTCTTCTATTTGTGACAGTAGTCCATGGAATATCGGCTTTGATTTCATTTGTCTTCTCTGCATTATTTTCTCGATCAGCATTGTTTATATTTACGTTCTTTGTTATATTCATATAACTTCCACCGCGCCTGTCCAATGAGTTAGAACTACTTGGAACTGGTTCTATGGTAGAGTGATCTTTCATTGTTAGTGGTTGTAGATATTCTAATCGTAGGTGGCTTATTTTCCGTTACATTTGCTGACACATTTGACTGACGAGTATCGTAATGTTTACAATTTTTATATAGATTCCTTAGAAAGATTTCAAGTTATTTCGATGTAACATTTTTCAGTTTTGGTTGGAAAATTCTCTCTGAGCTGGAAAATTCGAAAAAAAAATCGAAAATAGAGCTCCGCTGAAACAAGAATAACTTCGAGGTTTTCGGATGGAAAATTTTCATTTTTGGGATTTTTCAAGATGTAAGTTTGATGTATCCACTTTAAAAATCGAAATCGCGATTCATGATACAGGGGGTGAAAAAATCGCTTTCAAAGTTAGAGATGACAAAATCGTGAAAAATCAACTTTTTCAAATTAGAACCCAATTTTTTTATGGTAGATATTGAATCTACGTTAAAAATAATGTGAGTGTATGCATCACACCCTTGCCCTAAAGTGGAGATTTTCTGAGTTATTCACAAAAAACTGTTTTTCGTCTTGAATTTTCAGCTATTTCTTTTCCCTTCACGCCAAAAAGATGAAATTTTCAGGAACTGTTATTTGAACCATGCTGTAGATTTTTCACCCCTTCTTGAAACCGACTTCAAGTTACTATTAGGAGAACCATGGCAAACTCTCGCAGATATAACTAGAGAAGATGCTCAAAGTTTTGACCGTTAATTTCTAGACATTTATTTATACGTCTCAGGAATGCTTCGTGCGTTGCTCTTCTTATTGTATCGGGAGGAAGAGATCTGCAAAAGTGTTTAAAAATCAAATTGAGTTTCAAAACTATGAATTTAAAAATCTAAACAAACCTGAACGCATTTCTGACTCGTTCTATGCAGTCCTCTTTATCAGTCAGGGGACTTGAGTAGACAATATTTTTTATCCTACCCCAAACATAATAGTCTAAAGAAGTTAAATCGGGAGAACGTGGTGGCCAAAGATGTGGACCATTGTTCGCCAACCATCGATCTTCAAATAGCCTGTATAGGATATTTGACACATTGAGTGAATTGTGTGGAGGCCATCTTGTTGATACCATAAGTCATTATGGTTCTGTACTAGCGGCTCAATTATTTGAGTCAATATGTCAGAATATCTATCTCCTAAGGGAGAACATTCTTTGAATAATGCAAACATGTGTAGTGTTCTATCTTACCAGTTAAAGTCCCATCATAAATGTGAACATCGAGAATTGCATTATTTTTGATGGCGCAAAAAACATTGAAACTCCAGGTCTCTTGAAATTTCCATTGTCTGAAATGGTGGTTGTTCTCTTCATCTCAATAATGACTGTGATGCCTATTGAAAGAACCATTCTTTGTGAATTCAGATTCATCTGTCCAAATTATACAGTCCAAAAAGTTTTCATTCTCTTGAAATCGAATCATTATAGCTTCGCAAAACTCTGTTCTCCTGACGAAATCAGTTTCCTTCAAATGCTGTACGCTATTGAATTTATATGGGTGCATTTTATGTTTTTTTAATATTCTCCAAACACTCGATTGAGATAATCCCAGAGCAATCTCGGCATCTTTGAGAGAATTATGAGGATTCACACGAAAATATGCAAGAACTGTAATTTCGTTGTTCACATCTTCTACTATAGTTTTTTTTCTGTGTATAGTTTTCTTAACGAAAGATCCGACATTTCTCAAGTTCGCCATGGTTCTGTTAATGGTATCTCTCGTTGGTCTGGGTCGGTCAGGAAACCTCTCTATGAACAGTCGAATCATTCTATCTACAACTTTATTACATTCTCCATGAAGTAGAATGAGATTTAAATAATCTTCATTGGTAAAATTAGGCACAGTGATCGATTTTATAACTTAATACGAATTATCACCAAATTAATAGTAAACACAAAATGCTACTGAATAAAGAGGAATTTGGCATATATAATTAATGATATCTATCATTAAAAAAAAGAATGTAAAACATGGTAAGTTTTTGCATATGGTTCATAAGGAATTATTTATTTATCACTGGAGAGAAAACCGATGGCCGATTAGTTGAAATAAAGAGGTTTCCGATACAAATTCGAATCCAAATTCGCCATCTATTTAGGAACAACCTGTAACTTTTTTCTCTTGCATATTAGGGTAGTAAAATATAAAACATGGTTTAAGTAACAGTTCCTGAAAATTTCATCTTTTTGGCGTGAAGGGAAAAGAAATAGCTGAAAATTCAAGACGAAAAACAGATTTTTGTGAATAACTCAGAAAATATCCACTTTAGGGCAAGGTTGTGATGCATACACTCACATTATTTTTTAACGTAGATTCAATATCTGCCATAAAAAATTGGGTTCTAATTTGAAAAAATTGATTTTTCACGATTTTGTCATCTCTAACTTTGAAAGCGATTTTTTCACCCCCTGTATCATGAATCGCGATTTCGATTTTTAAAGTGGATACATCAATCTTACATCTTGAAAAATCCCAAAAATGAAAATTTTCCATCCAAAAACCTCGAAGTTATTTTTGTTTCAGCGGAGCTCTATTTTCGATTTTTTTTTCGAATTTTCCTGCTCAGAGAGAGTTTTCCAACCAAAACTGAAAAATGTTACATCAAAATAACTTGAAATTTTTTAAGGAATCTATTTCTGCAATAAAAAATGGTATTCTTATTTGAAAAACGGAAGTTTCCGGAAAAAGCGGAGGTGCTCATGCCTTGAAAATATTTTAGATTTCATCAACATCGTGAAATACTTATAAGTGCTGAATTTCATGAAAATACGTTCAGTAGTTTCCCGTATAAATATGGGTGAGGTTCCTTGTGAAAGACCCTGTATATCTATGTGATATCTGTAAGGATCAATAAACATTATTATTATTAGTAAATAATTGGTAGACAATAAGAGGAGCAATTTCAAAACATTGAAAAATGGTCTTCCACAAGGATCAGTTCTAGCCCCTTAATTTTCAATTTATATCTCAGTGATTTATCATCTCAGAAATTTGTTCATACTGATGACATTGCTATTGCTTACCACCATTCGGATTTAGATACTCTGGAGACCATGCTATCATCTGATTTGGAGATTTCAAAGAATGATTTTGCTGAGTGGAGATTATGTGCCAATCTCAACAAAACAGAGGTATCTTATTTCCCTCTAAATAATCATGAGAAATACAGGAAATCTGCTCTACCTTTCAATGATTCTCCTATCGAACATAATTTGTATCCTAAGTACTTAGGAGTTGAATTAGATTCATCTCTCAATTACAAAGCTCATTTAGATGAACTGAGCCTGAAACAGAAAACTAGGAATAATATTCTTCAGAAATTAGTTGGATCATCTAGGGGTGCTGATGCTTTCACTCTAGAACAGCTTCTCTAGCCTTAGTCTTTTCTGCACCTGAGTATTGTTGCTCTGTTTGGTTTAATAGTGCACATGCACGAAAAATCGAAGCACATGATTACATCCATGCGAATAATTACTGGCACCATAAAGAGGAATTAGAGGCTGGCCCCAGGTTTTTATTCCAGTTAATTGGGAAGCGGGAAATAGAGAAATAGGGTTAGTTCACTTTGTCGTTATTTAGAGGTATCGCGTTTGCTGTGTATCGCGTATGATTATAATCTTTTTTAGGTGAATTTTTTCTGAAATATAAATCTTTTTTATCGAAAGTGACTACCAGATCGCGAAATGGATTCAGCGGGATCTAGTAATACCTAGTAAATCTTTTGAAATTCCTAAGGAACATGTTCAGTGTACCTGTGATATTGTTAATTTTTTAATAAATAAGCAACATTTTTCGACTCATTCGTATGATGATAAATTATATTTAATTAAGGAAGTTAAGCGACCTGTTCCAGATTTGAGGAAATCTCTAGTGTCTAGTGGTGGGGTCGGTAAATCAAATCGGGGATTCCAAAATACGTGGTATGACATTATGACAAGTACGACTGGCTTACTGGAAGTATTACTTTGAAAAAAATATTTTGTTGGCCGTGCATTTTATTCTCAGCAACTAATGGAAATTCCGACAGAGTTTGGTCGAAAAGTGGTTTTAGTGATTTGAAAAATTTATCTCGGGGTCTATCGCTACACAATAAAAGTGCTCAGCATATTTCATCTAATTGCAAGCTTACCGTTATGAGAAAGCAAAAACAAAATATCGCCACAGCAATAGACAATGCGCGTCAAATAGAAATTGAAAATTTCAATGCTAAAGTCAAAGAAAATCGACAAATTCTAAGAAGTTTAATAGATATTACGATGCACCTCTGTATGCAAGGGTTAACTTTTAGGGGGCACGATGAATCGAATGAGTCTTTAAATCGCGGAAATTTCAAAGAATTGGTAGTTCTTGTTAGTAAATTTGACACGAATTTAAAAACCTTTTTAGAAAATGACACCAACAGTAAATCGGTATTTTCTGGTACATCTAAAACGAAAATGAATTAATTGATTCGGTTGCTTTTGTTGTGAATAAACAAATCGAGGACGAAAATCCGATTTCCTTCATCTACACTGATTCATTGGTTACCAGTTTTGTCTTTTTCCCTACTCATATTCGCAGATAGACTTCAGCTCTGAATTCTTGCAGCAAATATCATCCTTTTCCCAATTTATTTCCAATTATTTCGTACATTCCACAAAATAGAATTCCCACATTTAAGTCACGTAAACCATTATGGTATACTAAGTCCTTCAATAGGAACACTAGCGATAAAGAATTATAAGATTGACTGGACCTCTTATGAAATGTTCAATAAATATCTCATTTCTGATCCTTCTGAAAAAATCTGGGTTTTGATCTTCCAAGAAAATTCTGAACAGTTCATAATCGTTTGAGAACATGTCATGGTCGTACTAATAGTACTTGGAGCTCAGTTCCAAGTGCAAGTTGATCGGCAAATTCGGCAGATCGAACGAATGAGACAAGATCCTCAGGGCCATTCAGCTCATACGACCCTATCGAATGTCTGTCTACGAAAGACCTGAATAATTGATTAATATTTGAGACCGGGTTCGTTTGATTCGTTCGCTCTAAAACGGCACATCCCTACTGTGATACTTTCATCTGAATTGAGGCAAGGTGCATAATTCAAGTTCCATACTCGCGAATCATTGTCGTCTTCAAATATTCATTACTTACATCTCCTCCATACTCATTTAACAAAATTGAATACTCGATTGAGAAGATGAGTTCACACGGTGGCTACCGGTTATGTCCAACCTGTTCCTATCGCTCTTTGTGACCATCCTCAAAATATCTCCTCAACATTGACGTATCAAGGGTACACCAGTTCTTTTGATCGACAATGAATGAGAATTTACGACGAGGGTAATGTGACGTTTGTCGAATCGTGCTTTGACTGATGCAGTCTGAACCGAGCTTATATATGAAGATTATTGTCGGAAGAGTTCAGTGGTCGCTCCAGTGGCGGAGTGCGGGTGTTCTGAAATACGTGTATCGCCTAAAGACCGAGGATTCACTGATAATCGACGATGATGAAATCCGACAAAAGCCTATTTCAAGCGGAAAACCGGTCATTATTTTGGTCTTTCTATGGCCCATTGCTGATCAGCGCTTGATCATACTTTGACGAATGACCATAGAAAACTATTAATTATAGATTGTAACCACATTATTGATCCTGGTCATCTTTGTTGAGATACATATATACGGTGTACTGATTTGTTTCCGACAAACTGATTGTTGCTGATAGATCACATCATTTTAGGTAAAAAAGTTCCTATAAACATGGGTCTGCTTCGTTTCCGAGATACAAGGTGTTAAAGTTGAAAGAATAATTCGCGTTTTCTTTAATATCTTTAGATTGCTTTCAAATAATTGCATGAAAGTTGTTACATTGGTACATAAGGGTTTTTGAGGTGAGAAATTCAAATTTTTGGTCGATCTGGTTGTATTTTTTAGAGGGTGCCATTGGCAATCATTTTGTCCCCTGTAAACCGTTGCAGTTTTTTTGTGCTACCCTGTACGTCATTTTGGACTAGAAAAATCGATTCCCCTGGCTCTTCTTGTTAAAAAAGATATACCTCATTCAAGTCGCTAGGACAAACGGTTTCCGTTTTTCCCAAGTTTTAAAACTTGGAAGTGTAATTAAAAAAAACATTGTTTCGCAAACCCCTATAATAGCTTACAAAAATCGATTCCCCTGACTTTTGTAGTGAAAAAAGGTATACCTCAACGAAGTCGCTAGAAGCAACTTCAGATGGAGAATAATGAGAAGGGATATAATAAAATAATAACAAGTTTATCTTTAAAGCATCCACTTTAGCTGCAGAAAAAACAAAATACATACAGGCTGCGGCAAAACAAACAGTGCAGTTCTGATGGGTTATTAAGAAAAAATTGGCACAACCTACGGAAATGTGGTTCATTCTGCTTGAATCAGTTCTACAATCAATTTTTCACTTAAGTTTTAAAATTCACATTAACAAGATGATGTCCTCCTGAGGCGATACACTGATGCAGGCGATTTCAGCAGTTTTCAACTACTTTCTGGTACATACTAATCGGAATGGCGTCGAAATTCATGAATAGATAAAAGTTTATTCATATCTTGCATATTCTGGAAATTCATCTTAAACTAGAGCCACGAGAAGATATAGGAGTTGTTTCATACAGAAGTTCATGGAATAAAGTTTAGAATACATATTCCTTTGTAAAATTCTACGAATAATGAATGCTACAAATCAATTCCAGAACTCACGTCTGTGCTTTTTCATATGTATTAGTGGGGATAAAGACATCAAACATCACGAAACACATCAGTCAGGATGGCCGAGCGGTCTAAGGCGCTGCGTTCAGGTCGCAGTCCACTCTGTGGGCGTGGGTTCGAATCCCACTTCTGACAGTATATTTTTATGCTTCTCCAGGAAGAGTGGAATGTTATTAACACCGATCTCTGTTTTTAAGAATATGATAAAAAACGGTGCGGTTCAATCAGTCGAAAAATTTTGTGGAAAAGACATTCCGTCGGATAGTTAATTTAGAGAAAGTTCATATTGGTGAAAAGTCCAACCTCTTATTCATGATTGGCCATCGAGTCAGAGCTCCGTTGAATGAAATATTCAGGGTCATTCTTTGAGTCCACATTATTTCTAACATAGATTCTTGGGGCCAAAAACACTTTTTTTTTCAATACCATATTTTGAAATTCGGCTCCGTTCAAAAGACGGGGTATTAAATTAATGTTTTTTGCCTATACAAGGTGTCCAGAAAGGGTATCGTGTATTAGTTTTCGCGCTTTATTCGGAACGGGGCGTCTAAAAGAAGCGGTGAGGGGTTCGTGGCATCTGCCATTTTGTGGATTCTTATTTACGATGGAATAGTACCCGGGGACGCATCGCGCATTTTGCGTACAAGCGTATTATCGTAATGGTGATTCAATAGTGACTGCTCAACGTCTCTATCGTGCGGAATATCATACACGTCACGCGCCAAGTGATGCTAGTATTAGGAAGTGGATCAGGATATTCTCGAATACAGGTGCGACAGTTAAAATTCAAAACTCTAGTCGTCCTCTTTCAGTTCGCGATGAAGAAACAATTGAAGAAGTTGAGGCGTCAGTTCCTCAAAATCCGTCTTTATCCATCCGAAAGCGAAGCCAAAGGTTGAACATCAAAAAATCGTTTCTACATTCGATTTTAAAGAAATACTAACATCTAAAGCCTATAAAATTCAATTGGTTCAAGAATTGAAGGATGCGGACTATGCTAATCGACTGAATTTTGCGAACGAAATCCTGCAGCGATTCAACAACATACTGTTTAGTGACGAAGCAAATTTTCACCTGAATAGTCATGTTAATAAGCAGAATTGTCGGTATGCAATGGAAGTTGTTAACGAATTATTCCCTAATAAAGTCATTTCGCGAAGGGGTAACATCAACTGGCCTCCCATACGCCCCGACCTTAGCCCGCTTGACTATTTTTCATGGTGATACTTTAAAAGTAAGGTTTATCAAAATATTCCGACGAGTCTTACCCAGTTTAAGTAAAACATCAGGTCAGAAATGGCATGTATTTACGTGTTATCGCCAATCATCGTTCCCGTTTAGCAGAGTGCCAGCAACGCAACGGTCATCATTTGGATAACATCATCTTATCCAAATAATTATCCAATTCATATGTTAATAATAAACAAAAAACTGTTTTATTGCTCACAAATATTTTTTGTGTTTTTGAACTTACAAATACCCGATACCCTTTCAGGACACCTTGTATTTCCGTAATGGATAATCCGAATGAATTCAAATTTTGAAGAAGGTTTTAAACAAATAGGACGCACTACTCAGATCAAACAGACTTGCTCTATCCTCTAGTGTTATTGAGTTAATGCATCAGCAACTCGGGTAATCTTCAAATCATGCTATATAAAATAGGCAGTTACGAAACACATCCTAGCATTTTTTGTATTCTTGAACATTTATCTTCCTGAAATTCACCTTTTCCTAGATATTCGATGTTGAATTATTAAAATTCGGGAAGAAAAATTGAGAATATTGCTGTTTTTATAAATTCGATCATGACCGAAAAAACTCACTAACCAAAATAAGTCCACGTTGCCAGTCGCCACAATTCACAAAATGGACACTTGAAAATTTTTTCTTAGTTGAAAATTAAACGTAAATATGTGTGTCAGTTTCATTTCGATAGCGCTCACTTTATGTATTCAAACCATTTTTCTTAATTTCATTTTTTCAAATTCAACAGTAGGCTATAGGCATAATTACCTGCTTTTGATTAATTCCATTCCAAACACAGCCCGAAACGTGGTTTGGTAATAAAATGACTGTGATCTCTTTATCGTGAACAGAAATAACAATGACTGAATCCCTAAAAATCAAGTAAATGTAGAAGTGAGCAAATAATATGAATAAATCGAATTTACATCAAACCACCATTCATTGAACACTTCAATCGCTATAGTATTTCTTGTTACAAAACATGAAATGAGCAGCTCGCGTCATCTATGAGAAAGCAATTCAACCAACTATTGAACGAGTCAATTTATGTACAGAACGCAGCTTCTTGCGAACATACTTTAGTTTTAAATATAAAATCCTTATCTTCATTCTTGTTATGAGCAGTGGTGCGCCCACTTGAATACTTCGAATATTTGAGTGAATTGAGAACTCCTGCGAAGATGCCAGCGGCACTTTGACAAACTACTTCAATCCCTGATTCTTCGGTAAACCTGCATAGACTACCTCTTAGCTGCGATATTCGACTAAACGTTCAGAACGTCTGAATTTTTGTCAATTGTTCTAATTTAGAAAACTAGTAGAACAGCGTGATATTGTTCTACTTCCCAATGAAGAATTCGAGGTCAAACACAACACAGTTAGACATAATGAAAAACTGAACCTTAGACTAAATAAGATAGACAAAGCATTCCTTTGTAAAATGTCGATTTGTTTTGAATCCCTCATTGAAAGTCTTAACCTCATTGAAAGTCTCTTGTGAAACCTGACCCGGCAACACCGCATAAAATCTTTTTCCATTTACTCGGATCACATTATCTTCAGGGTCAAAATGATCTGAACAAATGAAAATTGCTTTCTTTGGGCAAATACATGACCATCCCAACAGCGAAGCCAAAATTCTTCTTCTTTCATCGTCATCTGAGAACCTTAATTCAAGAAAACCTCATTTCATCTTATAATAATCTCGTTGAAAACTTCCTTATTAAACCTTTCTACGCTACTGAACCTGTAAATAACTAAATACTACTACTACACTTACCTATGGAACGATAAAAATATGAAAAACCTAATACTGACTCTTACAAATTTTCTTCAATTAGTGTGTTTATTTTCGATACAGAGGGGACAACGTGTGTCTTCTAAACATCATGTGACCTTCAAACTGTCAAACAGAGAATGCAGCAGCGTTGTCTTGACTTTCATCTGAATTTCTTTCCATCTGCGGTCTCTGACATATAATAGCAGAATCAACTAAAGTTTTTCTTTTACTTCTTGGTAATACATCCGATAATACAGTTTCAATTCAAAATATGAAATTTTATGAAATGTTTTGAATGCAGATTGGACAAAAAGTTTTTATTCACAATTATAGAGGAATAGAGAAACCTACTAATTGCTCAGTTTGGCAACATGAAAATTTTTTTATAACCTGAGTAGACCAGCTCAATACGTTACAATCGACAAGCTCTAAGTTTCAGATGCAACACTTTTCAATGTAAATAAAGGGGTCTATTCTTATATAGTCTAAGAACTGAACCTACTGAACCTAAAACAATTCCTGGTCCACAAGCATATGTATAGTACAAAACAAAATAAAAAAATTCCAACACTACAATACCACTTGACCAAATCATATCTAATCTTAGTCCGAAGTTTGCTGTAAACACTAACAATATAAAACAGATACCAATGAATCAAATAATCGCTAGCATCGAAAGCAACATAACCGAACTTTCTTAGGAAGACCAGAATACTATCAGAGTTAAATTAACGAGTACACTTCAACAACAATGTAATAAAATGAAAAATTCATAGTTGTAACTAGAATAACAGTGTAGGATCGGAAGAATTATCTCTACTTATGCGTTTCGTCCCTGGCGCACACATTTGGACTCATCAGTATGGCTTGTGTGCGCCATGCCATAGACGCAGGGGTTAGAAGTTTTTGAGGGAGCCGCCGGAAGTTGAACCCGGCACCTAGTCAGTGTGACACTTGAGCGCTAACCTTTAGGCCACTGAAGCGCTGTGAATTAAGCTATGCGTGGCTATATAGAGTGCCGCCAAGAGATCCCTACACACTCCCCTGCCAGTGACGGAGTGCCGCTACACACTCCCTTACCAGTGACGGAGGAACGAAACCTAGTGTGTGTTACAAGGTCAGTAGGTGTAGCCGGGTGATGGCCACCTGAGTTGAGCTACACCACACGGTATGGAGCGGACGGGTGATGTGAACCTAAGCAAATCCGCAATGCCGCGGCAGACCATGAATATTGTACGGAATGGGAACGGCGTCTAGAGTTTCGTTGGAAGTTGCAGAGAGGGAGCGAGTATACCTCAAGCGTCATCCGTCTGCTTTTCCAAGACACGTCGTAAAGCACCCGTTCCCATCACGTCGGGGTCACCAATGTAGGATCGAAAGTGTTATCCCTACTTATGCGTGTCGTCCCTGGCGCACACATTTGGACTCATCAGTATGGCTTGTGTGCGCCATGCAATAGACGTAGGGGTTTAGAAGTTTGAGGGAACCGCCGGCACCTAGTACCTAGTCGGTGTGAAACTTGAGCGCTAACCTCTGGGCCACCGAAGCGCTGTGAATTAAGCTATGCGTGGCTATATAGAGTGCCGCCAAGAGATCCCTACACACTCCCCTGCCAGTGACGGAGTGCCGCTACAACAGAAATGCATTTCAAATTACTACCAAACAAAGAAAACTCACAAATTATAGTTACAAAAACAGATAAAGGTAATTCTACAATAATAACGGAAAAAGATGAATATACATACAAAACAAAACAACAACTAACTGACACTACAACGTATAAAAAACATTCAAAGTCCTCATTGCAAAAATATAATATTTCGATAATAAAAAAACGGGAGAATGCAGGCTACGTATAACCTGAAACAGTAAAATAATTATCCAATCATAACAGCATGCCTCCTAAAATTTACGGTCTTCCCAAAGTACACAAAACTAACATACCAATGAAGCCAATAATATCGCACTCACAATCACCGTTTTATGAATTGTCTAAATACACTGCTCAACAATTGGTAGGAATCACTTACTTTTTCTGAATTCATTTCTGAAATATTCGCTCCAAGATTATAAATTTAGTCAGATATCAGAGTATTTTCAGTTGATAATATGGTTCACTTGAGAAAAGAATGAAAAAATGGAAAGTTGGAGAGAAAAAAAGACTTTATTAAAAACACTCAAAATTCTGTGTTTGAATAACATAAAAATTTTATGATGAAACCACAAGAAGGCTGAACTTTCTGTTAAGCTAGTACCTAGTTGGTCCCCCACGAGCTCATCTCAAGCATTCTACCCTACGAGGCATACTTTCAATCAAACGATTTATAAAATTTTGGGGCAAATTCGTCCAAATATCCCGTAAACCGATAGAAAGGTCCTCCAGGTTATTGATCGGTTGTTCTAAGGTTGACAATTGTCTAGACATCTCAGACCAGACATGTTCGATGCAATTAATGTCTGGAGAGCGAGCTGGCCAGTCCATCCTATCAATAGCATGAGTTTCTAGCGCTTCATTAACCAGACGACTACGGTGTGGACGGGCATTATCGTCAATTAAAATGAAATTCTCGACCAAGGCAGCCGCAAACGGAACAATTATGGGTTCAATAATCATATCGTAATATCTCTGACTGATCATTGTGGTGTTCTGCAGAACAACCAACTCTGTGCGTCAAATGCCTCCCCATACACATATAGAACCTCCGCCAAAAGCTGTTGTGGGTACCATAAACTGTTCTGCATACCTTCGACCTCTTTCCCTCCAAGCAAGAATACGTCCATCGGAGTTGACCAAACGAAATCTAGACTCATCCGTAAATAAACATCGGCTCCAATCTTCAACTGTCCAATTGCGGTGCTCCTCAGCCCATTGCCGTCGATGAACCTGGTGTTCCCTACAACGGGGATGTTGTACCCTCCTACGTGCTCTCAAACCAAGAACATGTAGTCGTCGTCTTACAGTCTGGTTCGAAATTAGAACTCCTGTTGCAACTCTCAGTGATCTATTGAGCCGCGACGCCGGGTAAGTGGGATTTCTCCTAGCATTGAGGATCAAAAGACGATCTTGGGCAGCTGTTGTACTACGCTGCCGACCTCCCCCATGAACATAAGCTACTGAGTCGTTTTGGATGAACCTACTCCAAGCCTGACTCACGACACTTTGCGAAACATTCAACCGCCGTGACACTTCTCGCTGGGACAAACCTTCCTGTATCCACCGTATGATTTGGTCCAGTTGCACAGGAGCCAAACGTCTTCTCGGCATGACTGATAAGCTGATATTGTTCTCATTTCTTCAATTATTGACACCTTATGTGTGTGAACGAGACAAAAAACAGATTTAATAACAAATACCACATTGCTTTTCACTCCACCTATAACAGCCTACAAATAATAATCGATTTTGTGAACAAGAGCCGATGAAGTGAGGAAAAATTTGATATAATCAACTCAAAACATCTTAATTTTTTCTTAGAGACATATAATGTACAGATATTTACGAGATAACTTGAAAAAAATACAAATGAAGAGAAGTTCATAAGTGATCCCTAGCAATTGTTGATCAGTGTATTTACGAGGCTTGCTTTTATAATATTAATAATCGAAAATCGCTTTATTGTTTGTCAACATATTCCCCATGCGTTCGAACCAATTATCGAAGCACTTTTGCCACTCTGATTGAAGTATCTCCGAAACATGCATTCTGAACGCATCAACCGCTTCTTCAGGTGTAGAAAAACGTTGACCCTTCATTTTATTTATTACGTACGGGAATGAAAAGAAGTCATTCGGTGCCAAGTCAGGACTATACGGCTGATGACTCATCAAATCGATGTTTTGAGTACTCAAAAATGCAGTAGTTTGAGGCGATATGTGAGAGCTCGCATTGTTGTGGTGAAAGGTGATCCGTCTCTGGTGGTTGGTTTTCCTGATTTCTTGGAAAACAACTGGTTAAAAAATGGTTGTGTACCATTCAGAATTAACTGTACTGCGTTGTTCTAGTGGTACGATTCCGATTTGTCCAATTTTTCCGAAAAAACCGGCCACCATTTGCTTGGTAGTGCTTCATGCACGAGCAACTTATTTAGGATTTTGCTCATCTTGAAACACACCCATACAGTCGACTGCTGTTTACTTTCGGGCTCATACGCGTAAAACCACGATTCAGCAACTATCACTATGTCATAGACGTGCTTCGAAACACTGCAATCGTGTTTTTGGAGCATTTCTTTCGACTAATCGACACGAGCCTTTTTTCTTAAGCGATTGACAAATTGTGTGGGATCCAAAGTGAACAATTTTTTTGGCGGTATAATGTACATGCAATATTGAATGTATGCTGGTCCCATTAATTCCTAAGGTTGTCTCAATTTCACGATAGGTCACATGACGACTAGCAATATCAGTTAGCGCATAGCATCAATGGAAGACCTTCACGAAATTCGTCTTGGTTGAACTACGACCGATAAGTTCATTATTTAATTCCATTTTTTGAGCGAGATGAATCCTTTAAGTTACTGTTAACAACATAAATAGCCCTCTTATGTGAAAACGGTCTGACTACCTATAACATCAAAAATGTCGATAGAACTATCAGTTGGCAGATTGTCCAATCCCCTCGTACTAGTTACAACAGGATTAAGACTTATATTCAACATATTTCATTGGAAATTCATTACTAGGAATTATGAAAGTATGTGAACTCAAGTTAAATACGATTGATGATAAAAAGAGAGAAAAATTAATTATTCTGCTATCCCAGAGGCACAAGAAACAAGGATACTTGGTGTGGCCACTTTGCTGTCCAAGGAGAAAGTTTACCATTTTTAAGCCTACTCAAATCACCCATTGGTGTTCATGATACTTTATTTTTTCCATAACCAAAGCTATGTTGTCATATTGCTCTTTCATTTTCGTTGAGTGCGCAAATGGTATTGAGCCATAATTGTTCCCATTATGTAGAAGAACACATTTTAAACTTCGCTTTGAGCTGTCAATAAATAGGCGCCAATCATCCGGAAAATATTCAGGAAGACCCATTTTTACCAGGAGTTCTCTAATAGCATGACAAAATACAAGATTTTGTTCTTCAGAGAAAAAAAAGGTAGCAGATTTTTTCTCCTTGTGCGATAAAATGTAATTTTCGTTCCGGGTTCAAGTAAATTTTTTCCTTCAACCTGGAAGCTAGTAATTCAGAAGCTTCTTTCGACAGGTTGAGATCGCTAGTGAGGTCATTTAACTCATCTTGGTTGAAATTCATTCCAAGCGTCAATCAGAACATCTGTCCATCCAATTAATTAATTCAGATAGTATCCTCCGAAACAGTTTGTGAATAACAAACGCGATATCGTCACCTATCCAACAATTAAAAACCAATTCGCATACCTCAAGGTCATTCGTGCTGCTGCAATCTTAACCTGTATCAAACTCCCTATCGCGAAATCCCTCGTATGTCCAATGAGACGTGTCATTGTCGCGGTGGCAGAACTGTTGAGAAACCTGAATGTCATCGGTTCTCGAGCAATGACGATTCCTGTTCAAAAAAGTCTCACGTATTCGGGTCCGGCACATCGCCTGACTGCCCAAGAGGGAAATATCCATAATTCCGAAAATGTTCATGACATAATTCAGGTTTAATCGTTCTTGGAAATTTTTTGGAACGAGCTCCGCGTGTTATGAATTGAGTACAGGTCGTGACATGCGTCAGGGAGATTCTTTATGGATTACGTCGTTCCTATATGATGGTTTCATGGAGAGGTTGATGACGCGAGAGATGGTTTAGGATACAATGTTTTGAACGTTTGCTTTTTTTAGTTTATTTGGTGTATTCGACTGGAGTTTTTTGTGCAACCAGTTGCGAAAAGAATTAATTTTCGTAACGAGCCGAGTTATGAAGAATATTGTTTCCCAACGTGTTTCACAGTTTTTTTTCTTTGTTTTAAATAAAATGTGACTATTTTAATTGAAATTAATTGTATAAAAACGTCCCTACAAGTGTCAAGGGAATTCGGAGATATTCATTTCCGCTTCGTTACTATGGGAGTATCGTATTTGTCATGTTTCGTAATTTTGATCGTCACAAAAGTGGGAAATTATAATAGTTTTTTTTTCTGCAAATAATTGCTTAACTTTGTTTCAAACTAAAAGAAAATATACTGCAATGTCCGATGAAGAAGCTCGATCTGCGTTATCTTCAATTATCCTAAACAGTCGAGGAACAAATATGATTTGTCCTATGCTCAATTTTGTTTATAGTGTGAACAAAAAAGCTTTACTCATTTTAACGAAAAAATTTGCTAGCGTATTTTTAAGAATAAAGGGAATGAGGAATTCGATCTTGTGGAGCTTGTGTTCGTTGTTGAGAGTCGAATTGTGTTTGAAGAGAAATATTGACATCAAGTAATACATATCGGTACAATAACAACTTTTATTTTAATTTGTGAGCGCACCCTTAGATCAATCATCTTCGATTTTTTATAGCCCCCCTTGATAACAATTCAACTTGAACAGACTTTAAACACCATTGATCTCTTCCGAGACAGAAGAACTTTGGTGATGCCAGCAGATGAAATGGTGAAATCGGAACTCGATGAACTTTTTCAACTAAGGTCAATAAATTCAGATACAACCCTGCGCCAGTTGCTTCAGATGGCCAAGATCAGCGCCATTGTTTCATGAAAAGGAAAGGAA
Organism: Micraspis discolor; assembly: GCA_030674115.1. Lineage (NCBI taxonomy): Eukaryota > Metazoa > Arthropoda > Insecta > Coleoptera > Coccinellidae > Micraspis > Micraspis discolor. Next base: position 1,186,850 of record JARTUT010001311.1, on the reverse strand, counting down.
CATCAGGGATGGGATCTAATGAAAATTACTGTGCTGCGATAAATTCGTCCAAAGCTAAATTCCCGCGGATTCACGTCCAAGCTATAAATCTCCAGCAAAAGTGGGTTAGTTTATTTATTGGGAGGCTCTGTATAAGGCCAAGTTCGGGAATATCCGATGAATGTCTGGTAATTAAATTAAGAAGAGGAGGTGGATGTCAGTATTTTGTTGCTAGATCGGAGGTTTCTAGAAATGAATGAAGACACTAGAAGGTTATTATGGTGGAGTTACATTTCACTGAGAGAAAAAAAAATAGAAAGCACTGACATGAGGTCAGATGGCTTTGGTGCTCTTGTTGAGCTACTGAATAATAAGTCCGGCTCATGTCAATCTAATACGTATCTGTGATAGCATGGAGCATTGAAAATTATGAGAAACTTTTTAACATTTCTATTAAGTTAACGAAAATATAATCATATATTTAGATGAAATGAAGCTACGACAACGAAATTTGAGAGTAAGTGAGATATAAATAACGTCCGTCATAAGCAAAAAAGGAATTGAATATTCTACACTATTTTGTGGGCCATCTGAAAATACAAAACGTTGTGAATATACTGTAGTTGTTATTGCAAAAAACAAACTAATCAAACTTATAAAAATAACGCACAAGGTGATGATCTAATAAGTTTGGACCCGTGGAAGGTCTGAGGAACTTACAATGCAATTTTGAGCTCTTATTCAAATATAAACAACCTGATTCTTCCAATCGTGTCTCCTCATCGAGAAAACTGATGAAATTAAACATAAAATCGTCAACAAATTAAAAAGAACAGATATTAAATTATCTTTCTGATAAGAAATTTGTCTAACTTTTTCTAGAAACAAATGTAAAAGACATTTCCCTGAAGATTATATCATAGAAACATATATCATACAACTACAATAACCAAAAACCGGCATTTAAAAAAAATTAGATAGCACTGACGTCAGATTGATTTGGCGCTCTTGTTGAGCTACTGAGTAAATATTCAAACCATAACGAATCTATAAGCACTCTGATCAAGTGAACAATAGTCTTTTCTCGTACTATGGAACAATGTGATGCAAATATGAACGCCTAATGAATGAACAAACCTATATAATAATAATAATAATAATAAATGACTTTTATTCATTAAAAATCATTATAAACACTTATTTCAGCAGTTATAAAGGGCGAGGTTCAGTTCATTCTGAGTATCTCGTACCCCGAACGTCTGTTCAACTAACCCTAAATGAATCACCAATTGTACAACAAAAAAAAACCAACATATCACAACAAAAATTAAATAAAGTAAACGGAAAGAAGATAAAAAGAAATAGAATGTTTTCTTTTTTTTATAGAGTTATACCCATATCTTTATTTCCACTTACGCATCCATTCAGAACCTCCAGTACCATCCTCCTGAATTTTCTCTCAGAGCAAGATGAATCGATGTTCGCGTAATCAAAGGGGAATTCGTTCAAGCATTTTGCGACGTTATAGGAAAATGAACGTTTAAATAACTCTCTTGATTGACTAGGTATTGTAAGGCTAGTTACACACACATCAATTTTGGACGTTCGATAAAAGTTCGTACGAACATTTATCGTACGTCCAAAATTTAAAGTAGCTTTCAGACCTGTCGATTTCGTATCTTGGACGTACATTTTTGATGATTCGCTTCAGTTGCTTATCAGCCTGAACCCTTTCAAGACTCGTGTTCTTGCTATGTGGTTGTTGTAACGTCGGCGGTAAAACCAGGAGGCAGTGGGTTCATCCTATTAATCAGAGAAGACTAGATGCAGGGATTTTTCACACGCTTTATGAACAATTTCGTAGTGACGAAGAAAAGTTTTTTAATTATTTTGTCACCAAACCCACTCGGCTCCAGAGAGTGCACAAAGTACCTCCTCGGCTAGCTCTAGAGCTGAGACTACTTATAAAGGGGCGCCACTCTCTTTTATGATAATACAAATAAAAAAAAAAAGAGGAAAGTACACTAAAGATCTCAGGGTCGCAAAGAGAGAAAATAACGAACGCACTCTCAGGATGCCAAACGAGCCCGATCACACAAGCGGGAGGTAGTGGCTGGTAGAAAGAATATAGAGCAATTATTTAATAATATAATGAGCCCAAATGAAATACACAAGGTCCCTCAAACGAGGATATATCTTACAGAAGGTAGATCACTAACTAGTTCTTACTTCACAACCCGAATATTCGATATAATGCTTTATCTCTTACTAAACAAACAGTAATATCACCCCAAGGTATATACTTAGAGCCTCGATGGTAATCGTTACAAATAGCTCTTTACTTATATCTAAGCGACCTTCTCGATAGGTTGGGTTTTATGTACTAAACAGTATTCACTGAATTGGGTCTCTTTGATACTAATCAATCTTAACTAAATTCTACAGACTAACCTTCTATAACAGTCTATGTCGTGGCTTGACTGAAGTACAAAAGGATATAGTTTCTCAACCCATAATTATTCTCACAGTCTCGTAGATGGAAACTGGGCTCAAATATATTCCTGGGCCAACGTAGTACAATTTCTCACAGTAATGCGCCCTGGGTAGACGACAGGTGTGGTATCTTAGATGGCAAAATCTGGTGGAGGTCCCCAAAGACAGCTCCCACGGCAGCTCGACGGTAATTCAAAGACAGCCTAGACAAACAGCTTGAAGACTTCGAAGACAGTTCAGAATCTGCGGTACCTCGCAACGGTACAATAATAATTCCCAATTCGAAGCAGAATGATGGAATCCCACGTCGTTTTTCCAAACAAATACGCCACTCCGCTAAAGCGCAAAAATCTCACCAACGAACAAACCAAACCAACATGATAAGATTTCTCTCAGGGCTTCAGTTAAAATACTGTTCAGATCCGAAAAATTGCGATTAATTACTCCAGGACATTTCAACCAAATATGCGGGAAGAACGATGTAATTGACAACCTACGTCACATGATGACAGAAAAGGACCACCGACAACGGCGTCCATCGAAACGTACGAGATAAGCTGGCAAACTACTGCGACTAACGCCACCAGTTCGGTTTGCAGGTACTAACTGGAGCGGGAATTTTGAAACCGTGACAATTTTAGAATGTCAACAGCAAGCTTTGATGAATTGTATGAGAAAAAACTAAATAATTTCACCAAACACACTGCATTACTTCCTTCTCTGATGGCGGTTAAATCGCAACTACGAACTTCGGTCGTACGAACGAAATTCGATGTGTGTGAAGACGCCGTTTTGATCACATGCGCCACTGTTTTCACGACCACTAGACGACGGTCGTGCATAGTCGAGACAATGGACGACCGCAACACGGCGTCCGTACGATAACTTTTGAGAAACTTTTGAGAATCGATGTGTATGTAAAGACACAATCATTTCTTTGCTCCACTATTGGAATTTGGTCGTACGAATTTTTATCAGCCTGAGGACACTCCTCCAAGTAGAAGGACAGGTAGAGCTGAGTATCGTCGGCATAGTAGTGCTGAGTACATGATTGAAGTGCGGCTGGAAACTGCGATATATAAATGGTGAAATGAAGAGGGGAGAGAATTGAACCCTGCGGCACACCACTGAGTACACTCAAAAATGACGATTGCCTCCCGTCCAATATCACAGCCTGTGACCTATCTGTCAAAAAAAGACGCTATCATATCGAGTGCCAACCGCGATAAACCTATATAACGCAAAATAGCCTTCAAAATATCGTGACTCAAGGTATCGACGAAGGCTTTAGAGTAATCAAGTAACATCAATATTGTCAGCTTACCCTCATCAGTTGCCTTCAAAATATCATCGGTTATCGAGAGAAGGGCTGAGCTACATCCAAAGCCCCGTCTGAAACCCGGCTGACAGCTCGGCAAAATACCATTTTTCTCCACGTATTCACGAAGTATTCACGGAGTTCGAGATAGAATAGTTAATTATATGAGTTATGTAAGGAAGCAAGTATGGCAAGCAGATTCAAAGTTAGAATATTTATACCGTCTAAACCTGCTGCGTTACTTTTGATGTCAGTGATAGTTTTCAAAATGACCATTTCTGAAACACTACGGAAATTAGTCGATTGTTTTCATTAAGAGATATTAGGTCCTTGTTTGTATTCAATGTTGGTATAAAATTGACGAAGTGAGAATTAATTGAATTCAAATCCGCAAACTGGTCTGATACAAAAGCTGGAGCTGTATTACTACTTTTGATATTCAAAGACTTCAGCTTCTTCCACAACTCTTTCCCGTTCTTGTTCCTCAATGTATTCTTATAGAATGCCTTCTTCTCTTTTCTCACAGTAACAGTGAAGAGATTGCGAAGCATCTTATAGTGATTCCAGTCAAGTTCAGTCCTGAACTTTTTAAATTTAGACAGAGCTTTATCTCTATCCCTCTTCAATGCTCGAAGAGTCTCCGTAAACCAAGGGGCATAAGGCTTCGTTGTGCTATAGGTTTTATATGGCGCATGTATATCCAAAAGAGTACTGATATTACCACAAAAGAAATCAAGTTTATCATCTATATCTGTGATATCATATATATTACGCCATGGAATAGATCGCAAGTCACAGTCAAACTGGGTAACATTCAAACCTCTAAAATCCCGTGATGTAACCAACCTTGGTCCGGGTTTGCTTACTCTGAACTTCAGAATGCAAGAAGTCAGCTCATGATCCGAGAAATCAACGGGCTCCACCTTTAAAGATGAAATAATATCAACAGAATACACAAGTATATAGTCTAATAAAGTGGCCGATGTATCTGTTATTCTAGTCGGTTCATCAACCAACTGCTTCAAGCCAAGGCCCTCAAAACACTTAAACACGTAAACCGAATCAGCACTGTTGATCTCGAGCAAATCGACATTGAAATCGCCAAAACAAAGGATATTATCCACCAATGGCATAATCTGCGATATCTCAGTTTCAAACATATCAAAAAAAAATTTGTAATTCAAGCTAGGTGGTTTATAAGTTGAGCAGATACCAATCTTTGTTCCAGGTAACCCCAGTTTTATCCACAACTGTTCTATATCTGTACTACTCGGAAAAACTTCAAAACTCAAATGGTTCTTCACGAAGATACCAACTCCGCCCCCATTACCGATTCTGTCCTGGCGTACAAAATTATATCCAATAACAGCAAGATCATCATTTGTTATTCCAGAATTTAACCAGGTTTCACTGACGCACACAATGTCAAAATTGATAGTTGATAAGATGTTTTTAAATTCAGCCAGATGAGCAATTGAAGATAATAATTGAAAATAACTACTCATAATTTTCCCCAAGTTTTGTTCGAAGCTAAAATTCCCTTCTCCTAAAAACTTACGTCAGTGCTTTTCTGAATTTTGACAACGTATATTATTTCAGCCACAGAGATTGAATTCTATCTCTATGATTTCCCGTTATGAAAAATTTTGATTAATATTACTCCAACTGACACTGATTAATGAGCCCGGCATTTGTCAATCGAATATCGATCTGTGATCGTTCAGAGAAAACCACGGGACTTCGTGTCATTTCTCTTTTCTCTTGAATTAATGAAAAAAATGATCATATCTTTAGAAGACAATGAAATTTGAGGATAAGATAATTTTGACAGCCGTTTTGTTTCAGCCTCCCTCAACGATATTTCAAGTATCAACTTGATCGGATCGATATTCTAGTAGTTATTGAGGAAACAAAATTACAGATGCTCATAACTACTGAACCATCCGACGGATTTGGCTCAATAACGAATTTGACCGAGATATTTGGACAATTAACCTATTCTGAAAATATGAAAACTCTAGGTGATCTCGTTTGGATACTAGAGAGGATACAGCCGGCCGGCCGGACAGACTCAACTTTAGCCACGGATTCGTCATCGGAGAGTCGAACCCAATCAATTGAGACCATTCTCGGCTCGATATTCGAAAATTACAGACATTTGGGCAAACTGATAGGCACTCTGTTCGGGTGAACAAGAGGGCCAAAAACGATATTGGATCAAAACTAATATTGTAAGGGGTGATGTTATGACAATTTCATCAGTTGACTCGATGTAGAGACACGATTAGAAGAAGTAGGTTGTTTATATTTGAATGAGAGCTCAAAACTACATTGTAAGCTCCTCAGACCTTCAACAGGTCGAAATTTATTAAATCATCACTTTGAGAGTTATTTTCATAAGTTTGATTAGTTTGTTTTTTGCAATGTCAACTTCAGTATATTCACATCGTTTTGTATTTTCAGATGGCTTTGAAAATGGCAAATTATTGCCGCAAAAAGTGAGCCTGATTAATTTATAATTAAAAACTCAACAAAACAGAGAGGAATATTAAATTCCTTTTTGTTTATGTTAAAAGTACACTATTCGTTTCAACCTTATTCATATATCTCCCAAGTAACAACTTGATCCGATGGATATTCTGGGAATTATAATGGAAAACAATATTCAGATGCTCATAACTCCTGAATCATTCAACTGATGTTGCCCGATAACGAACTTGTCCGAGATATTAATTCCTCCTACCTACCCTGAAATTTTCAGCTCATTCCGTTCGGACGTAATCGTGCTCACGAACTGACAGAATCGATTTTAACCACGGATTCTTCATCAGCGAGTCCTTACGAAACGATTGATACCACTTTCACCCAAGTATTAGAAGAATACAGACATTTGGACAAATCTATAAGCACTCTATCCAAGTAAACAAGAGCGCCAAAAAATTGTTTTCCACGAGTATTTATGGATTTTTCATTTTGAGCGCTTGTTCTCAGTGGAACGGCATTTTTATTGTGTTGGTTCACGAATAAGTTCAGCAGATGGAGCTGCATCATATGGAGAAATGGCTATGGCCACAATTACAAAATGGCGAACACGTCGGGTTTGATTAATAGTGAAATACAGGGTGTCTCAAGTTCGCGTGCCTATTAGACGTTTCTGGAGAACTAGACATATTTGAAATCTGAAAATTGGGGTTATGATATTTTCGAAGCTCAAAAACTCCCGGTTATACAGGGAGTGAAAATAAATTCGACGAAAAATTTTTTTTTCAAATTTTCCATTCCTGGTATGATCGAGTATTCAATAGTGAATACATTTTAGAAAATATGTTTTAAACTTTCAAAGTTTTGGATGTGTAAGAGCCCCTAAAGAATACAAAAGAAGGGTAGTTGATGATGAGGAAAATGAAATTAGTGTTTCGACTTATTTCGAAGCGAATGAAAATGCATCTATTCGAAGTGCAGCTAGATACTCAACATTTTGTGTCATCCATCATGGATTTCAAATAAACAATATCATTAAGTGCATTTGAATGTATATTATAAAATATTAAAATACAATATAAGAAATAAATCCAAAATCTCATTATTAGAATAGTAACGATTTATTTTGTGAAATCAAAAAATTTCATAACCATTAACAATAAGACCTGTCTGACACTGGTGTATTATAAATGGGATGATTTATCTTCTATGCTCACAGGATATCCTTATGAATCAGATTCGAAGAATTTGACTCTACGTACTACATAAATACAGAAAATCTCAAATAACTCAGAAATTATTGAATTTAGGAGCATAATCATGTAAGAAAACTATCATTGTTTTTGACCACAGGATCCAACACAATTATAAAAAAATTGGGTTCTAATTTGAAAAACAGAAGTTATGGCCAATTTAAGATCACAATTTTCAACACAAAATTTGAAACACCCTGTGATGATATTTTTGAAATCCAAAAGATGCATGACCTTTTCACATCCTTCCTCTTCGATGTTGTAAAAACGGTTTACGCTCAGGATATTTAAAATAAGAATAATGAACATAGTACTGACTGAACATATTTGACTTTTATTCCAGTTTTTTTTAGATATTTTGAAAACTATTTTATATAATACAATGGTTTTCACAGAAATGTATTCACTATTGAATACTCGATCATACCAGGAATGGAAAACTTGAAAAAAAATTTTTTCGTCGAATTTATGTTCACTCCCTGTATAACCGGAAGTTTTTGTGGTTCGAAAATATTTTAGCTCTGTAGAGAACTTCGAACAATATCATAATCCCAATTTTCAGATTTCAATTTCTCTAGTTCTCCAGAAACGTCTAATAGGCACTCGAACTTGAGACACCCTGTATAGGTAATCAGAAGGAATGTGTTGCGATATTCTCGCAACAAAGGACAGTTCTTGGAATTAAGGGCCGCGGCCGTTACTTCGAAGAATACTATCTGTCGGACGGAATTTTGGGAATCCCATCATTTTTGTCTGAGCAGGTACTTTCGATACGTCCGACCTTTCTCAATTATTCAAGAACCCTCTCACTGTAAAGTGCTAGTTTGACCACCAGCGTGGTCAGTTCTACTTTACCAGTTAGTTTTCAGCAGCGAATAACGTGTAAACTCTAAAAGTTCTTCGTAGTTTAATATCATCTCTATGTTATACATTTTCTCCAGTTGGGTCAGTTAGATACCCTAGTACATTGTGAATCTGAGTTATTCAGTTGCAATCCTCCCAGGTGAAACAAGAAATATGTGATTTGTGAATCTGTGAAGCAGTTGCATATTGCCAAGTCACAATTTGTTAGTGGAAGTTTCATCCAAGGTACCTGCAACTTGTTTTGTACCTTCAACGATTGAAGCAGAGCTGTAGTGAATTTCATATCAGGAAAATAAGGTCAGATCTTTCTATTTTCTAGTCTCATCAGAAGTGCCCAAGATTGGGTAAAGAAGTTCAAATCCTTTTGTAGAAATCTAAAAACTCTTCTCTGTGAATATAAACTCTCAAGTGCCGAACCTTGTTAATTCTTCTTATCTGTGAATACATAATTTTGTTATAACTACAAACTTGTTTTATTCACATTGCAGACATTTTTTCTACCAAAGATAATTTTTGGATCTACTCTTAGAGTATAACCAGCGACATAGGAAGTGCGCATCTCTCCATTAAGCGGGTGATAATTATTACTCCTAATTTTCTACCCGCACATAATGTTTACGAGGTGGTGATTTTACAGAGAAATTGGGAGGAAAATATTGATTTGAAACAGTTGAAATAATGACACAATAGGGAGCAGTGGTTGTTGTGATAGGTGCTTGGCATATATCCTATCACAAAATGAGGTAATTCCAATGTTGGCTTCATCTGTAATAGCTGCCTCTGTTAGAAGTCGTGCGAACATGTAATTTCGTTCTTGAAATTCACGTAATAATCCTAATTTGTTGTGGAGCCAAGTTTCTATTGTCAGGATTAACAAGCCAGTGATTTTGCAACAAAATCAAACTGTGATTGTGTTTTGGGAGCGGTTGCTATATACTAGAAATGATATTATTATTATTTAAATTGATTTTCCGAATTATATACAACAATGTGTGACGCCTTTCTGCGGCATTCTGATAAAATTGCTCAGGCACCGCATTATTTCCCTACATGGGCGCCACCCTTATAATCGAACTCTTCCCTCTAGTGAACCGCAAATCCTCAGCTTGAGCTTAGGTAGTCTTCAGTGGAGAATGAAGGAGCTTGGGACTGAATCCTCTCGGAGAAAACTCCGGTCGGGTTCAAGGTGAGCTGCCATCGCACCTAGAGGCGTAAGGACTTTTACAGCCACCTTTCATCTTTAACAACTCTTCCTCGAGATCTGGAGCACTGCTTTTTCCAGCACAAAACTCTGCCACCTCACGTCTATTCCAAATCACAAAAATCTCTCCACCGCACGTTTAAGTTCCTCTTAGGTTTCTTTCCTTCACTAAATACACTGCACTCCCCGTTTTCCAAGCACCTTACTCTCGGCTGCCCACACTCCCAACTCCAGCGCTCTGTCCTTAGCTAGCAACCACAGCACATCCAGTGGGGTACTGGCGGTCAGTTCATATTACGACGTCAATGAGTTAGTCAAATCACTCATTTTCCAACCCAGAACTCAGGAATCGGCGAAATAAAACTTTAGGACGCATATAGAAAAATGTTCTTATACAAATCTAATAACAATAATTAACAAGTAATAAGAGGAATGATAATCCCGAAGATTTATGGTTCCAGTGGTGCGAGATAGTCATGATTGACTATCTGGAACGATAATTTTTGGGGATTAGCGTTCCTTTTATTATATAATAGGCTTAGCCGTGTGGCGGCTTTTAAGTACTTAAAATTATTCCTTTTCGTATACCTAACAATAATTGGCTGCGTAGACGAGCAATGTTGGTGATAAAAACACAGATGTTGATGATCTTATTGCGACATTTCAGAATTTCCTTTCTTTTATGAATGTCCGGAGCAAGCGTCCGAATAATCGTCAATAATCTAAAAAAATTGGAAAAGTCCTGACGTGAGGTTTTGCACGCCTGTTCTACAATCTTTTCCCGTACTCTGGAATTTTTTGTCCACACATCTCAATAATTGCACCCCCTTCATAAGATTCAAGCTATTTAACAGTTATAAATGAGTGTTATTTATTGGGAAACTTTGTTTCTATATCTTCGAGGCGCAACGAGGTTGGACGGATCAGCTAGCTTGAATTTTCCACGCCCAACCTTCCATCCGAATCAAAAAATGCTTCGAGTTTTACTGAACATTCCAAACGTTTCATATCAAAGGATTCGTCACGAGCATAACCCAATCGTAACAGCCGGAAAATCCACCTTTCTTCATCACGTACGTGCATGATGGCTGTTGTAGGGGGTGTTTTTATTAATCCCTGGGTTGCCCCTGGATCGAATGGGCAATTCGATGAATCATATACCGACAACTGACCGAAATGGGGTGGCTTTATTAACAGGGGGACGGCTAATTTGATTTTCAGAATTATCAAGTGACGTTTAGAGATTGACAGTTTGAATCTGTTGTCGAAGGGGGATTCTTATTAGTTGTCTTTCGTAGTGAATTCTTCAAATGCGATGTTCAAAAGGGTACATTTATAACAGTTTTTATCTTCCAAGTCCGAATTTTATACGTTATCTCAGCTACGTAAATGTATCAATAACAGATGTGAGCCTTAACAACCTTGTAAAGAATATGTTGTATACTTATTTTATCTTTCGGACACGTGTTATTATTTATGAATGCATGCCGGCTGTTCGCCTATAAGGTATGCTACTTTGTTTTTCTATAGTTTTTGTTTAAATGAACATTTATATTGATAAATGTTTTATTTAATGTCGGCATAATGGATGATATACAAGATCAGATAAATATCCGTCTGTGTTATGCAGGGCATACACGCTCTGGTCGACCGGAGAGGAAAAACTGTACAGGTATACCTGCGCAGGTCGACCGTAGCGTATGTGTCACAGTTTTTGAATGTCCCCACACGTGAGGCAGACCTGCTCAGGTATACCTGTACAGTTTTCTTCTCTGGTCGTCCGTAGCGTGTATGCCCTGCATTAGCCTCACAAATGCGATACCTTACGCCCATATTTTACATTACATTCTCACACATTTCAGACGGTATTTTATTAATTTCATTACGAATATTTTGTTTGAATTTCTCAAGTGTTTCTGGTTTGTTTGCATAAACCTTTATTTTTAGATATATCCACAGAAGAAAGTCCGAACCATTTATACTAAGAATGCGGAATCAATAATAATTAATTTTAAATTGAATATTCAAGACATTCACCAAATTAAAACCTATTATAAGGAACTTAATTTCAGAATCTAATTCATATTGATTATCCCATATACTTCGGCACATCCTTCATTCTCCATACGAAATATATAACACATATTAACGTAGCCCTTCGGAACTGGGCAAAAGTTATGTCCGAGTAGCAACTTCGGCAGCTCCCAGGCGTTCGATCCAATTTTCTCAAGAATTTCCAACAATGAATTCCCATGTTTAATAAATTTCTTTTGTCTAATAGCCTTTAAAACAGTAATTTTAATCAACATAGCAGGAGGAGGAGAGGGAATTTCTGGAATCTTTTAGGATCCGAATTAATTTGGTGGAATCGAGGCAATGTATGACGGTCCATTTTCATCAAAGATGCAACACCTCTTCTGTTGAATTTTTTTACGCCTGGATCTAGAATATAGCAAGGTATTTCAATTCTATATTTGAATCTCTTCAACCACATGTTTGTAGTTGAATATAAGTGATGTATTTCTACAAAGCACCATTCGATATTGAGTTCGATAACATAAAAAAATGCATGAAGAATAGTTTCAACTTGTTCATTTCCATTCTTGGTAATTCAATACTAAAGAAAGGCTAAAAAGTTGGATTGTTTAAAACAATATACAACTTATGCCTAAGTATCACAAATATATTTCTAATTCTTCAGGTCAGGACAATGGAAACATTTCGAAAATTGAATATTGCATATTCATTTATCCAGAAAAATTAATGTATTTATTTCAAATAGCTTCAAAATATACTTCACATACACAAACCAGGAGTGATCATGAGAATATCAGCTTGAATACATATTAAAATTAACAGATTCTATTTTTTTTGCTCATTTATTGTGTTGATCAGAACACCAAAATCAGTTTGAAGTATCTTTTGTGCTTCTCACAATAGAATTGAGTTTGTTATAAAATAATGAGATCGACTTAAAATGGAATTGTTCCCATAATTCCAATTATGTAATTGAATAAATCTATTCTTGAAAGTGCAAATAAATCAAAAATATCTTAAATTGATAATTATAGTACAATTCGAAAAAACTACAAAAAAATTAATCAAAAAATGAAATAGAATACGACACATGTGTTTCGAGATTTGATAACACTTTTCTCGCGTCATATTCGATTAACAATAATTTAAAAAATTCTTGGTTGCAAATTACTAGTGACTTGATTCACAATATCGAGTTAATCCAAAAAGGGGTGTTTTCTTTATCTCTTTCAAATTTTGTATTTTACAACAGTACCTAGCAAAAATTTGATAAAAGTAACAAAAACAAAAAAATACAAATTTAAAAAACTGAACAACGCGGCACAGACACTTCCAACAGCAGAGACAGTTAAATCTCGAATGACGGTAGGGTCAAGTCAGCGGCGACTAACCCAATCGAACCTAAGGACAGAAATAGTAATAATAATTCACACGCGTCTAAAACGGGCAGGTAAAATTTCCTTGCTCGCTGTGTTGTGTCGAAATCCGTACTTTTATTTAGGTGCGACTTTCTTCACTCCTCTGGCTAAAACCTTATTTGCAGTATTATTTTTTTTATTGACTTACGTAAATAGCATATGGTTAGCAACGTTGTAAACCAAAGAACATTTTAAAATAAAACTAAGTTTGTAATAGCTGTAACTTTTTTTTAAATTTCAATAGGAGTGGAGATGTTTTCATACTTTCTAATTTTTTTTTTTAATAAAAGGCCCACGTGTTAATTTTGTGGTGTTATCTGTAACAATAAATACTTTTTTTCTAAACACACACTCATGTAGACTTAATACAATAAAAAAAATGCATGTAAAAGCACACGCAAAAAAAATTATGGGGCTTCGAAGGGTACATTTTGGGTAATTTAGAAAAACCTAATAAAAAAATCATACCTCCGTAACCGTAATACTAAGGACCCAGGTTCCAAGACTGAAAAGGTAGCAAATGGCTCTACCAACGCCCCAAAAATATTTGACGGTCCATGTGCCGAACACCCTGTATATATCTATATATACTAGTGACATGCCGCAACAGAACAAATGCACGTGCTACTTTGAAATTTCTAATAAAGTGGTCATACAAAGTACACCGTGCAATAGGCTTATGACTAGTGGAATGGTAAATAAATACGACCAGATTCTTGGACAATTCAGGACGAAAAAATTAATGATAAGAAAATAATGTATCTTCATTATTTTATTAGCTTTTCATTTTCATTCATTTGGTATCATAAGGTGGATTTCCATATTTGGCGAAAATTGTGGTCCAGAAATCCATTTCTTTTTTCCGAGGATCAGCTTCCATATGTAGTGTTTTATCAATTTGCAAAAACGTCAAGTTTTCTTTATTTGATTGCATCCAAATTGTGTTATCAAACAGCTGTGTTTCAAATGGCGTTGGGTTACTGAAAAAAAAAAGTTACTGAAAGAAAGAAGTAATATCATGAAGTTACCTGTATTTTGCAAAATTTGTCCAGAGTTTAACGAGTTTTCTACTTGTCACAGAATCTTTTTCATTTAAAAATGTTCCTGTATTCCATAAGTATCTAACATCCTCAGTATGTCCAACACCTAGAAAAAGTTATATGATTTTTTAAGAGCTATTTCTTCCCAAAAGTTGTTTCAATTTTGAAACAAGAGAATGCAGAACATCGGTTCATCTATGAGTTGAATATTCTTCTGACATAGATGAGGTTCTTAATTGAGTTGACTATTTTACTCATTACATTGTTGGCGAGGAAGTTTCCTTAGTAACTTGCAAACTTAGCAAATAAGTGTTTCAGGGATAATATTCTGACATCTCTCATATTTATAGATAGCTTGGGAAATGAATCCCAAAAGAAAAAACAGTCTTTTTACCACGTCACAGATGATTCAAGATGTTTTTCAAGGAATATGATAGAATGATCAATCCATCTTATGGTTTAATTTTCAAACTAGCTCGTCTGGCTAGGGATTTAAAGCCCTGTCTCATGTTTACCTGTTGATTGTGTAAAAATTGTTCAAATGTTTGTTGTTTCGTGAGGAGAGGAAATAAGGTGAACTCTTCAATCTCCTGGGCCTATACGAGAAACTCCAACAGAAAGGTAGGACCACAAAAAAAGGGGAAAATTGAGGAGACTTAAAAAAGTAATAAACATTATTTCACGAATATGAAACGTGATGTTCAAGAACATGAGCAACAAATGCAAGAAATGATTCGATATTCATAAAAAGAAGCAGTTTCAAAGAAAACATAGCCATTGTTCCAGCATTTTGGTGCTAAAAATTTCATTCTTATAAGGCTTTCTGTGGTTACTATAATCTTTTACTCACCTGGGAGATTTCTTGAGGCGATAGCTGGACTTCCAACGTAGGAGAATTCGTATAAATATGTTGGTATCACTGGTGACACCACGCGAACTAACTCAAGCGTTGGTCTAATGAACTGGTCTTCCGTTATGAACTAGAAAAAAAAGGAGTTCAAAAAATACCGTAAATATTTAAACGAATCAGTATTAAATTGGATTTTCATATTTATAAACTAGTTGACCCTGCTAACTTTTTTGATTTTTTTCAAACAACCATGACTCCACGAAAAAAAGGGATGTCCAGTGCGTTCAGTGATCTCTTGTGTGCAATTCTTCATTCTTCCCAGATCACCAATTTGCACAACTGAAGAAACTTAAATATCCCTATTTTTGGCAATTGTTGCAAACTGGCGATTCGTTGACTTGTATATTGGTGATTAAAAGACCGAAAGTGCCGTTCGTCGGTCTTATAACAAAGTGGCAACTATAGCAAATGAAGCCAACGCTTTTGCTACATCATTTTGTGATGGGATCAATGTCAAGCACCCAACAAACAACTAATCCTGGATAGGTCCATTGTTTCATTACTTTAACTGTTCAAAATCTTAAAGTTTTTTGGAACTTTTTTCCGTGTTCATTACCTTCTAATAATTCTCACGACTCAAACAATAACGAATAGAGATTTCACAATCCCTCAAACCCGGTCGATTCGCCATTTTGTTACTAAAACAATAACCATAGCGAGGTTTTCATATTTTCTAATATTTTGACTAGAATGAAAAGAAGAATCCAACCAAATGGTTTCAGCCGGCCTTGAATTTTGAATAATGTGACTAACACAACCTTAGCCTAATATAAATATATATGTATATATCAGTGGCGTATATTGGGGGGGGGGTGTGCAGGAATTTCCGATCATTGTTGAGATACCGAGCTAACAGTGGAGATAATCTTCTGAAGGACCAATTGATCAGTGCTGGTGGAAAGACAATGTACACAAGTCCCGTCATTCAGAACGACATCATTAACACATTCAGTTCTTTGATTCAAAACCAAAATTGTGGCAAAAGTTAGAAATTCTATCTTCTATTCCGTTTTAGCGGATGAAACCACCGATATAAGCCAAATGGAACAATTTTCACTTTGCATTCGCTATGTTGAGGATGAAACTTTTAAAATCAGAGATGATTTCCTAACATTTGTTCTCGTTCATGATGTAACTGGTGCAGGTTTGGCGAAAACAGTACTAGAGACCTTGTCAAATTTAGGTCTTGACTTGAACAAATTGAGAGGCCAAGGATACGATGGTGCTGCCACTATGAGTGGCAAGTTCAGAGGAGTTCAAGCTGCTATCAGAGAAAAACTACCATTGGCCCTTTATACACATTGTTCTTCGCATACACTCAACTTGTGCTTGTCAGATGCAAGTAGCATTTCCTCTATTAGAAACTGCATAGGTGTCATTAAAGAAATATGTGCATTCTTTCATGCATCAGCTAAGAACACAGAGATTTTAAAATGCACCATTTCAGAGTGCTTTCCTGATGAAAAGAGAAGGAAACTGATTTCATTGTGCGAAACGCGATGGGTGGAAAGACATTACTCAGTTATTCTATTTAAAGAAATTTCAGAAGCTATCATATTCTCCCTAAATAAGATAGAAGAATCGAGTGTTTCATCAACTAGAGGATTTGCTTTAAGTCTTGCCATTTGTACTTTCCCATTTATTGTTAATCTTTTCATTTTGAGCCAGATGCTGTCGACTACTGTCGAGACCCTTCAGAAAAAAAATATTGACCTTAGTCAGGTTATAAGCAACATCACAACTGTTTTAGACCTACTCTCAAAACAGAGATCAAATGCCGAGCAAACCTTCAAACCATTATATGAACAGGTGAAGGCAATAGCCTCAAAACTTTTTGTCACAGAGGAGGTTCCACGATTTTGTCGGCTTCAAATAACACGCAACAATGTACCTCATACCACAGAAGAAGAATATTATAGACGAGCAGTTTACGTGCCATACCTGGATGATTTTTGTGAAGCGTTAAGGAAAGATTCCAATCTCATAAAGACACAATAATATCTTTACAAAATATTCTTCCCACAATTTTGTATCAGAACAGACATCACTTCATTAGACGCTGCATTGAAATTATATGAATCAGATTTGTCATTTAACGACACTGTGCGAAGGGAGTTTAAGCTGTGGCAAGAAAAGTGGAAACAGGAAAAGACCTGAAGTTCTGCCAAAAGCGGCTATTAGTTCTCTAGAAAAATGTGACAAAGATTTATTCCCCAACATGTATATCCTTCTGAAAATACTAGCTGTCCTTCCCGTGTCAGTCGCTACCGTTGAAAGGACTTTCTCTAGCCTATGAAGACTGAAAACTTACCTAAGGAACACAACATGAGAATAGACTAAATGGTCTCGCATTGCTCTCTATTCACAGAAACATCACAGTTAGCGATGAGGAAGTCCTTGATAAGTTTGCTAGTGTACCGAGAAAACTGGGGTTTGTTTGTAACCATCTATGTAAGCGAATGTTCAGCTAACCTCGTCTTCAATATATTTTTTCCACTTATAATCAAATAAAATTTCTCATTGTCGTTTTTGCGAAAACCTCACTACTCTATCAATTTCTCGTCACGTTGCAGGAGTCCGTTAAATGGGGATAGTTTACAGACGTGAGTGAAGCTAGAAATAGCAACAAATGGTAATTTCTTTGCATCGAAACGATATGAACATAATTTGTATGAGATATTGATGAAAAACAGGGAGACTATGCCCAAAGTTATCCTTTGATTCTCAATAAAAAAATTGCATCTAACCTAATCTAACCATTGGATCATTTGATGGTACAAGCATCTCGGGCCCCCCCCCGAAAATATTTTCTATATATATATATATATATATATATACATTACACTTTGAAATAAGCATCCGCAAATTTTCTTTTGAATTGCCCGCAATGAGTATTTGAAGTTTCGGTATGTTGGAAATATTATCCGTATTGACTATGCGAAACACGAGCGCGGTATGTCAACTAGTTTGTTTATAACAGCTGTTGAAACCAATCGACTTCAGTGGTAATGCGGGAAAATATTTGACTCAAATTTTATGTTTTGAGCGAAATTTCGTGTGCTGACTAGTTCTGAATGCTGGGAAATGCTTATACAGATTATTTTTTATCGTAAACCCAAGTGTAAGAATGGTAAGAAACCTTCAACCAACGATATCGTCGAAAAAATCAAATGCTCGAAAAACGTCATGCCATTGTTAGAAATATAGCTCGTGATCTAAACATCTCTCGTGAAACGTTTCGTTCCATTAGGGCTGAATTTTCTTCAAAAACAGTACCGGATGCAAGTAGTTTCACACACGCTAGATTGTGAGCATTCTGATCTCACGCTCATGAATCGTATCATAACTGGTGACGTTGTGTGTATAAACACGAAATATAAACGAGCTAACAACCATCGAAATGAGAAAACATGAGCCGAAATCGAAAAAATCTCACAAAAGTCGTTCTAAAATAAAGACGATGCTCATTGTTTTCTTCGATATTCGTGATGTGGTTCATCATAAATTCGTTCCGCAAGGTCGAACAGACAATAGTCTGGGCCAAGGGAAAACACCCCAGCAAAAAAAACCCTGGCTCCCCGCCTAAGTGTGAAAGAACAAAAATAAGCTGAAATATATTTTAGGGACTCCCTAGAGACTTCTTCACACATCGAATCTAGAATTGAAAAGACAAAAGCAGATCAAAGAACTGAATAACAAAAATACGTATCATATTTGTTAGAAATTTATAATCCATTCCAAGAAAGAATCGGAAAGATCATGAACAGCCCTAAAACCATGATGATTGATGAGATGAGGTATTGTTTCTTCTGCTTCCCCACATTCACAACTTGCGCTAGGAACTGAGTTACATTTGAATAGCATGCTATTGGTACGACCTTGACCTGTTCTCAAATGATTAATAATTTTCCAAATTTTTCTTGGAAGATCAAAACCAGGAATTTTTTCAGAAGGATCAGAAACCTGATACTTATTGAACATTTCGTAAGAGTTCCACTCAGTCTTCCATAATTCTTTATCAGTTATGTTCATATTGAAGAACGTATTATGCCATAATGGTTTACGTGACTTCAATCTGGGAATTCTATTTTGTGGAATATATGAAATAATTGGGAAAAGAATGATATTTGTTCCAAGAATTCAGAGCTGCACTATTTCAGCGAATATGGGGAGGGACAATGTTAGACAACGGTAATCAATGAACCGGTGTAGATCTTATGGTGCCAGTAATTATTCTCATGGATGTATTCAACTGTGCATCAATTTTGTGTGTATGTGCACTATTAAACCAAACAGAGCAATAATACTCAGCTGCAGAAAAAACTAGGGCTAGAGATGCTGTGCGAAGAGTGGAAGCATCAGCACCCCAAGATGATCCAGCTAATTTCTGAACAATATTATTCCTATTTTTCAGTTTTAGGCTCAGATCATTTAAATGAGCCTTATAATTGAGAGATGAATCTAATTTAACTCCTAAGCATTTTGGAAAGAAGTTATGTTCGATAGGAGAATCATTGAAAGTTACAGCTAATTTCCTATATTTTTCATGATTATTCAGATGGAAACAAGATACCTCTGTTTTGTTGGGATTTGGACATAATCGCCACTCATTAAAATAATTCTTTAAAATTTCCAAATCAGATGACAGTTTGTTTTCCAGAATATGGAAATCCGAATGTTGGTAAGCAATAGCAATGTCGTCAGCATAAACAAATTTCTTGGATGATGTTGTGGGTAAATCACTTAGATGTAAATTGAAAAGTAAAGGAGCTAAAACCGATCCTCGAGGAAGACCTTTTTCAATGTTTTGAAGTTGCTACTCTTATTGTCCATAAAAACACGAAACCTTCTATCAGATAACATATTTTCTAATAATCGTACCATTTTTCCACACTTCAGATGGGTATAGAGTTTGAATATTTATCCATCTTTCCACACAGTGTCATATACCGAAGATAAATCGATGAAAGCAGCTCCTGTTTTCAACCTATCAATGAAGCCTGATTCTATGAAAAATGTAAGCCTGAGAACCTGATCTGAACAATTTCTATTTTTCCTAAAGCCTCCCTGGAAATTTTGTAGAGCATTTTCTATAGAAGATTCAATTCTAAAAAGAATTAGCCTTTCTAATATCTTGAAAGGAACACTCAATAAACTGATGGGTCGATAACTACTAGTATCACAAGGATTTTTTCCTTGTTTCCTTGTTTCAAAATACCTATTACTTTAGCCTTACGAAATTCGGAAGGAAAGTTTCCCGAATTCAGAATATTGTTATAGAAAGACAATAACCAAGACAAGGCCTTTTTTCCTAAATGTTTGATGAATTCTAGATAAATTCCGTCAAAACCTGCTGCCTTTCGAGATTTGGTAGATTTGATTGCAGCCCTCAATTCATCTATATTGAATGAATGTGACACATGTTCTAAATAAAGTAGGAGCTGATATAATATAAAATAATGAAAAATTGCGATAGAGTTTTTATTCTTGATTTTGTCTGGAATTAGACCTACCTTGCTTAATTGAATAGGAGAACTTTGAATGGATCTATTACCAAAGTAATAAGATTTGATTTCATCTTCCACTTCGGCTCTTTGACTTCCATTTACGTTCAGACTTTTGCTTACCAGTACACTGTTCTTCAAATCATTTCCTGTCGGACCGATGAACTCTAAAAGATATTCAGAACAAATTAAAAATAGGGTAATGAGATTTCTCTTATTGTATCGACACAAATATATATAAAAGCACTGACGTGAAGTCAGGATCTTTTACGCGCTTGTTCTAGAGTCTTTTACCGATACTCTGGAACAGTGTGTTACTTACCGCCACGATTAATCAACAAACCTATATATCATATTAAAAATAACTATTCACAGTTTTCCTTGTGTTTCGTTCGAAACACCAGTTACCTTCTCTTTGAAGTCAATCAAAAGTAGGAATATCAACTACATCGAAAACCATTTAGGATATCTGTCACTAAGCTATTGTCCTTTGAAATACGTCATATATTCAAGTCCAAATTTTGAATTAAAATTAACCAAACTAACAGTTTTCCTTCAATTCTATTTCCATGATGCATTTTTGAAAGAAATTCCACCAAGAACGCGCTTCAGCTTCATGGAGATCGGCCATAATACTGTGAGAGATATTGTGGCAAATTTGAGAAACAGTAGGTCGGCAGACTTTTACGGACTCTCTGTGGATATTGTGGAAAAAACATTAATCCACTAATTTCTCCTTTAACCAAACTGATCAACAGGTGCCTCACATCTGGAACTTTCCCCGCCTGTTTGAAGATCTCCAAAGTCATACCAGTCCACAAAAAGACGACAAATGCGATCCAAATAATTATCGCCCGATCTCTTTAGTGCCGATATTCTCGAAGATTCTAGAAAAGGTTATATCAAATCAGATCGTGTCATTTCTTGAGGAAAATTGTTTACTGACGCCATGTCAATACAGGGTTCAGGAAAGGAAAAAGCACCACCGATGCCATTCTGCAGCTCATAAAGGGCGCTATTGACTGCTTCGAAAATAAAAAATATTATTAGGCATCATTCATCGACTTAACGAAGGCCTTTGACTGCGTCCCTAGTGACGGGCTCCTGGACAAGTTGAAAAGATACGGTCTCGATGAGGTGGCACTGAGCATGGTCCGGTCATTCCTTGGTGGGAGATCACAGGTTGTATCAGTTGAGGGTGAGCTGTCTGGTGTGGAGCCAATCAGAACTGGGGTGGTCCAGGGTTCGACGCTGGGACCTATCCTTTTTATCATCTATGTAAACGACTTCCCCGACTATATGACTGATGCCAAATCGATTATATTCACCATTACAAATGAATCCTCGGACTTACATTCCCTCGAGAATTTGTCTAGAGCGGCACAGTCGAATGCATCGGATTGGTTTGCGTCAAACGGCCTCTGTGTGAATGAGGGAAAAACGCAGGAACTCATTTTCAGCCTGAGAGATACGAGTAGCCTACCCAGAGCAAACACTGCTGTTAAATTCCTTGGTGTATACCTCGATGCATCTCTTACATGGGTGGACCAAATTGATCATTTGGCTGCTAGACTCAGCAGCAACATATTTGCTCTAAGGGTCCTTTCGAGCTCAATGTCAACCGGAGTGCTGAAGACTGCCTATTATGCCTTGGTAGAAACACATCTTAGATATGGAGTCCAAGTATGGGGCAATTGCGCCCAGGCTGGGGTCATTTTTAGACTTCAGAGACGAGCTATCAGAGTTTTGGGCGGGCTGAGATACCGCGACTGCTGTAAGCACATTTTCAAAGAACTAAAAATACTCACCTTTCCCTCCCTATTTATCCTTGAGAGTTTGCTGTACATCAATAAAAACAGCAAGAACTATACAACGCTGTCAGAAACTCATGAACATGACACCAGAAACAGGCTCAATATTAGGAAGGAGTACGTTAGACTGAGCAGATCCCAGCGTGGTCCGGACTTCAGCGCTACTACACTATACAACAAGCTCCTGTTGGGGTCAGAGGTCTACCGACCAGGATATTCAAGTTGAAAATTAAAAAATTTTTGTTGTCGAATGTCCTTTACTCGGTGGACGAGTTCAAATGCATGAGAATCTCAGAGACCGATTTTAATAAATTATAGATCTATTACGTATATTTATAATCATTCTCCATACTGTTTGTTTGTATGACTATTCATGTAATTAGTGTTTATGCTATTTACCTATATGTGAGTGTGTACATTTTGATTATATGAAATATTGATGTAGTGTCAGATGTTTCTGTATCTTTATACTGACCTGTGAAAGCATAATGTAATGTGCAACTCATCAATAAATCTCTCTCTCTCTCTCATTTCAGCCCCAATCCTGTTCAATTTAAAACTGTACTACTTCGAAATTTAATCAATTGAATAACTTAAATGCATATGACGACATAATAAGGAAAATTAATCTATCGATAAACAAGGTTTCATCATATCAAAACTTCGGACGAGCATATTTCGGGTGATATTTCTCCAATGCCTCCATTACCTCAATCGTAGCCGGCTTGTCCATGTAACCTTTGGACTTCACATAGCCCCAAAAGAAAAAAAATCAAGAGGTGTGATATCACATGACCTAGCCGGCCAATTCACTGATCCGAAGCGTGAAATGATCTACTCGCCGCAATGCTGTCGGAGTAAAGCTCTGGTACGGGGTATAGTAAGCGGTACCATCTTGTTGAAACCACATTTCGTCGAAACCACGGGCTTCAATTTCGGGCAACAAATAGTCTGTTATCATGGTGCGATAACGGTCACCATTCATAGTATCATTCCGGACGTCCTTTGTTATGAAGAAATATGGACCGATTATTCCACCGGCTCATAAGCCACATCAAACAATTGTTTTTTTCTGGATTTAACGGTAATTCTTGAAACTCTTCGGATCGTTCATCGCCCCAGATTCGGGCATTTTGTTTGTTCACGGACCCATTATGCCAAAAATGGGACTCATCAGTGAACAAAGCTTTTGTCGAAAAGAGTGGGTCCTCTGCAAAGTTGTCAAGAGCCCAACGACTAAAACTTAAACGATTCGGTTGGTGGGTCGGCTTCAGTTCTTGAACTAATTGCATTTTGTAAGCTTTCAAAGAAAGATCCGCCAAGTCGTTGAATACGAAAGGTCAATCTGTTGAGAACGGCGACGAAACGACACTTCAGGGTCATCACGTACACTCTCCCCACCGCCGCTATATTCTCTTCACTACGAGCTGTATGTCGTCTATTTGGTCGAGTGTTATTCAATAACGAATATTGAGTCGCAAACTTAGTGATGGTAGAACGAATTGTGCATTCGGTAGGCCGATTATGTGGACTGTAAGTCGCTCTAAATGCCGGATACACATTAATCGGAGAACACCCATTTCCGTAATGAAGCTGAACAATTTGTAGACGCTGTGTTGGGCTAAGAATACCACACGACGCATGTGCGATCTGCAACTAAATCCCCACCATAAAGAATACCTCTAAATGAATCACCCTTTACATCCTTTTACCGTATATAAATCATTATTATATACCCAAAACGCAGGGGACCACAACTGGTGCGAACTATCAATTTATGGCTTCAATCCTGAAATCTACAGATTTGGAGGAATACCAAAGCACCGTGATAGAGGAGGTATAAGCACCTTTGCGATACGAGCCTATCCCAAGTGAATATAAAAGTAGAAGTTGATCAATGCGACTATTTAAATATAATCAAGAAAGTATTTGTGGGCAGTTTCACAGAAAGTAATTTTTGATTTGAGAAATAGGTTTGTTCATCCATTGTGGCAGTTGTTTTAGTATCTCTATCCGGAAAAAATACTAGAATAAGCACGCAAAAGCTCCTCACGTCAGTGCTCCCCAGTATTTTTTATATTTATGTCAAACGATGCTATACAGAAAGACCTCTAGCATTGTGAAAAAGTAAAAAATCAAAGGGAGATTTAGCTACAAAAGACGAATGTCTAAACTTACTATCAACGAAGAAATTTCCCTCAGCCGAAGTGTAACCAAGCATGATAGGAAGTCTCATGAAACGACCTTTTTTTAGTGCATCGTAGCTGT
Source organism: Micraspis discolor (assembly GCA_030674115.1). Lineage (NCBI taxonomy): Eukaryota > Metazoa > Arthropoda > Insecta > Coleoptera > Coccinellidae > Micraspis > Micraspis discolor. The sequence continues at coordinate 1,162,273 of JARTUT010001311.1, read as the reverse complement.
ATTCTGTCATAACGGCTCCATCATGCGGTGGTTCAATGGTGGGACTAAAAGATAATTCGAACGGATTTCCATGTTTAGTGTTCTGGAAATTAAAAAAATATTTGAAAATCCGTGACGATTTATTCTGTTTATATGCTTTGATCCATGGGAATTTTTCGAATATTTCATCAACTCGAAAAGCAAACTGCTTTATACAGGATGCGTGTTCGACTATCTACAACATTCATTGAAAAAATAGATTTCGATGATCTACAGAAAATTCGTCCCTATAAGAAGTCCTTAAGATTTCAAGAGAAATAACTATTTTTTCGGGAATAATACCAAGAGTAATAAATAATATAATCAAAATATAAACAATATAGAGGTAAAACTCACTTCTGAGATTATTTTGCTTTGGGCATCTAAAAGCTTCTTCGCGGTCACACCTTTCAATTTCATCACAAGATCTTTATTTGTGTTAGCCTCGATATTCAAAAGTGTTGCAGTCTTTCTTGCATTTTCCAAGGGGTTAGTGGTCCTTGAAAACGAACTTAAACTGACTCCACTCTCCATGATCGCAGCATGAAATAAACCTAGAGAATGAAACATTTTTCAGAGTTTCAGAGAAAACATTTTTGGGTTCAAATGGAAAATAAACTCATCCCAATCCAGGTCTATCAAGTTGGCCCGGAAGTTTCAGCATTTCTTTAAAAAAAAAATTCCACGGTGAATGCTAGATAGATGCTAGTAAATGCTGTAGAAAAAAAATAATTATCTTTGATAGTGGTGGAAAAATCGATGATTGAATTTTCCGGGCCAACTTATGTGCAGCCCGGAGACGTCAGCATTTTCCATCGAAAAGCTAACGAAAATCAATGCTAGCCAAATGCTGCAGAATGCTGAAAAAAAAATTGGAATATTTTGAACCGTAGTGAAAAATTCGGTCATTCAATTTTCCGGGCCAACTTATGTGCAGCCCGGAGACATCGGCATTTTTCATTGAAATGCTGACAAATATTAATGCTAGCCAAATGCTGATGAATGCTGAAAAAAAATCGAAATATCTTCGACCGTAGTGGAAAAATTTGAGATTGAATTTTCCGGGTCAAATTATGTGCAGCCCGGAGACAACGGCATTTTTCATTGAAATGCTGATAAATATTAATGCTAGCGAAATGCTGATGAATGCTGAAAAAAATCGAAATATCTTCGACCGTAGTGGAAAAATCGCATGTTGAATTTTCCGGGTCAACTTATGCGCAGCCCGGAGACAACGACCTTTTTCATAGAAATGATAACGAAACTAAATGCTAGCTAAATGCTGGTGAATGCTCAAAAAAATGTCGAAATATCTTCTACCATAGTGGAAAAATCTATGGTTGAATTTTCCGGCACAACACTTGTGCCGCATTGAGACACAGAATTTTCTCATCAAAATGCTGACAAAATTTAATGATAGCTAAATTTTAAATTTTAATTTTTCTACTGTAGTAGAAAAATCGATAGTTGAAGTTTCCGAGCTAATTAATGTGCAGCCTGGAGACCACAAAATTCTTCATCGAAATGCTGATTAAACTGAATGCTTAGCTAAATGCTGATGAATGCTAAATACGAAGTCAAAATATCTTCGACACTGGTGCAAAAGTCACTGATTAAATTAATGCATCTGGTATAAGTTGAAATAACACTAATTTTTTTTGGGTAAGTTAAGTACGGCCCAAATGAATTGAAATTTCTATGAAATACTCGAAGAGGCGCTAATGAAAAAAACTATTCCTCCATTTTTCGAGAAAAACAAAAAAATTAAATTTCTCTTTATATCAGAATGAATAAGAGAAAAAACTTTTTCTGCAAAAAATATATTTAACCAAAAAAAATAAAGAATAACAAGAAACATAAACGTAAAACATAAAACAATGACTTTAAACTAGGTATAGAATCAACATGAGAAGATGATTATCATTTTCAGACAGAATAAACCAGGAGGGTTGTTGAAACATAATTATCTTCGTTTACGCGTCGTTCAGCTTTTTTCTTCTAGTCATCGTACTTTTCCCATTTACCCCGTAATCTCTTCGCGAAAGCCACAAAATGACCCACAGAATTTTTTTCTCCTCCAATTATTTGAATAACACCTCTCAGAGAGTAGGTTTTTTCCTGTATATGTATATAATTGGGTTAATCACAAAGTTTACATCTTATGTCATACCCCTTGTCATCTGTCCATTCAAGGAATATCAAAAAATCATTAATTTTGTATTTTATTTCCATCGAATAACAATTACATTCGGAATAAATAAGTTTTTTTCCTGCTTGTGCACGATGAAGATTTGCTTCAAAATCGTCAATATTGTTTACTGGAATTGTAGTCGTTTCAATTACTTCTTTATGTTCGCATGCAGTGCATAGTACCTCAGCAGTTTTGCACCAAGGTAGGAAATTTTCATTCATAAGATTGTTCAGAAGCTCGACAAGTGTTGTGACGCAGGATATGAACTTCAAATTATTAGGCAAAAGTTGTTCTTTATGAATTTTTTTCATAACTTTACCTCTGAGCTCATATACTTGAGCAGTCATTTTTCCTGCTGCAAGCTTTTGTAGAATGTTTAAAAGGATATTATCAGCAGTATTCCGTTCAATTTCACACCAATTCTCTATTTTGGAATTGAACTCAGAGGAATCACAAAATGCCGTAGATAGAATTTGCAGGAGGCAATCCATTGCACAAGTGTTTGTTATAATATATTTCGAATTGTCAATTTTGATCGGCTTCAGATCACTTGCATTAGCATTTCTCAAAAAACCAATTGGTATTATTCGAGATTTATCTGCTAAATTGATAAAAGCCCATTCTATAGACAATTTCTCATTACTTTTTGAAAGCTCCGAAGTTTTTGTTGAATTTATAGTAGGAGCATCGGTTTCTGTTTTAAGAGTTACATCAACAGCAGTTATTCTTGATGATATTTTCGAACTGATAGCAATACGCATTATACCTTCTCTACCATCGATATGTTTTTTGATCATGTCATCAACTCTGATGGGTAGTTGGAAGTTATGAAAAATCCTATTTTTTATATTGTGGAAATTGCTTTCTACACTGGCACTGGAGCAAACTGTTCCACTATTTTTTAGAGCCGGCGTCATAACTGCTGTCCAAAGCGGCAATAATTTACATAAATTTATTATAGGTTTTATGATTTCAGGTAAATACTGCATATTATCATGATCTCCATCACTTTCTACGCCAATTGCGGCTTTTGCTCTATCTAACATGGATTCCGCCCATGTTTTAAATCGAGATTCATACTCATCTATTTCCAAAAACTCCAAGTCGGTTGCGGGTGCTTCGTTTTCTATGGAAACAATATGTAAAATAATTCTTTCTTCTGTTGATTCACTACCTTCAGCAATGAGATCTTTGAGAAATTGTTTCTTCTGCTGGGTTAAGGTTGCATTTCAACGATAGATTTTTCCCCTACAGCAGGAGAAATTTCGATTTTTTTTTCAGGATTCATCAGCACTTCGCTAGCATTAATATTTGTCAGCATTTCAATGTAAGAGGCCGTTGTCTCCGGGCTACGCATAAGTTGACGCGGAAAATTCAACATGCGATTTTTCCACTACGGTCGAAGACTTTTCGATTTTTTTTTCAGCATTCATCAGCATTTGCCTAGCATTAATATTTGTCAGCATTTCAATGAAAAATGCCGATGTCTCCGGGCTGCACATAAGTTGGCCCGGAAAATTGAATGACCGAATTTTTCACTACGGTTCAAAATATTCCAATTTTTTTTTTTTAGCATTCTGCAGCATTTGGCTAGCATTGATCTTCGTTAGCTTTTCCATGGAAAATGCTGACGTCTCCGGGCTGCACATAAGTTGGCCCGGAAAATTCAATCATCGATTTTTCCACCACTATCAAAGATAATTATTTTTTTTTCTACAGCATTTACTAGCATCTATCTAGCATTCACCGTGGAATTTTTTTTTTAAGAAATGCTGAAACTTCCGGCCAACTTGATAGACCTTCCCAATCCTCAATTTTTTGAGCTCTTTATGAGTTAAAAAAGAGATATTTTGATGAAACCCGGGAGAATCTTTTTTTTATGCAATTTCTATCAATCTAGTATAGATGTCAGTGCCCTATTACCGCCTAGGTCAACATAGCCCATGGCCTAGGGGCGGCACAATTTTAGTGGCGGCAAAAAAATTCTTTAACTCCTCTACGAAAATGTAGAAATAGTCACATTCGAAAATTTCGCACATATTTTCATTACCGATGTATAATTCTTTTGAAGGGAAGATAGAAATATTGTTGCATTTTTCACACCACTCGTAATCTGAAAATCAAAGGAGCCGATCTAAAACCGAACAGCAGTCGTTGGAAAACCTATCCTATCGTAAATTGTAATTGCTACTAATAAAACACGGATTACTGTCAGGGAAATCAGAGGACTGGCATAATATTTAAAATATGAATGCGGGGCACGTCTGATGAGTTTCCCTAGTAGGTATTATTTTCAATGGATGCAAGTAACTAGTTAATTTTTTTGCGTGAATTTCGGAATCGGCACTGGCAGCTCATCAGTCCTATTTTTCCGTCCATGCAATACACTCAGAATCGAGAACTAACCACTATAGAGTTGTCGCCAGTCATTTTTAAACATTGCTAGTGCAATTTTTAGTATAAATAAATTTTGTGGGAACTTATCTTCAGATCTACTTGTTCATTCTTTTTTTCGCAATGTCAAGAAAACGTGAAAGTGGTTGTGAATATAGAAAACGAGCGAAGGAAAGATCAGAAAAAATGAGGAACTGGTGAAGAAGATTCCCAAGATTGACACCTTTTTACAAAAAGGTGATAAAAAACAAAAAGTGGACTCGACAGAGCTGAGTGAAATTCAACAAGAATGCGGTCAACTTTCAACAAGTGGTAACAACACATCAAACAAAGCTGAAAGCATTATGGAGATTCCGGAACAAGTGGAATCTTGTGAAAATCCGAAAAAGCTTTTCCAGAAATTAGCGGCAGTTCAGATAATTTCAGTGATTATGGGATGAAATAACAGAGGAGTTGGGGCAGAATTTTATCAATCGTGGAATAAAACAAAATATTGATTTATTAGATTTTGAAGCTTCAAGAAGGAATTACAATGATCGCGTTCGATATTGTTCGAAAGGATTGTTTAAAACCCGATTGGAAAATGCCGAGACTCACACTCGCGATTTCTTGATTTACTCTGCCAGCACAGGACGTCTCTACTGTCTGCCATGCCGTTTATTCAATGGAAAAGGTCCATTTGCATCTACCGGATTTGATGATTGGAAAAATCCTATTACTATTGAACAGCACGAGAATTCACAGAATCACAAAAATTATGTCCTGATTTTACAGGCAAAAAGCAGCTGGCCAGGTAGATGCACTTCATGTTAAAGAATACAAGCGGGAAGTACAGTACTGGAGAGAAATTTTAAAGAGAGTTGTTGCAGCGATCAAGGCATTGGCATCAAGAGGACATTCATTCAGGGGTTCGACGGAAGTATTTGGTAGTCTACATAATGGCAATTATATGATGCTATTAGAATTTAGAGCTGAATTTTACCCTTTTCTTGCTGATCACATTGAAAAGCACGGAAATCAAGGCAGAGGAACGTCTCTTACTTGTCATCATCGATTTGTGAAGAAATTATCCAAATTATGGCTACAGAAGTTCTAAAATCAATTGATCAGGAAGTTACAGAAGCCAAATACTATTCAATAAGCGTAGACTCCACACCAGCATTGAAGCGAATTTTATCCTATTTGCGATCTAGCATGTCTCAAGAGCGTTTGAATTCTCTGGCCGTTTTGTGCATTGAAGCTGAATTGTTGAAAAAATTAGACATCGAAGCTGTGTTGCAACAATTTGCGGAAAAGAAGGGAAGAAGAAAACCATTATTAGTTTGATTATGAAAGCTGTAATTGTTTACTATGAAATATACACTCTGAAATATTAGATTGTTTTATTTCCAGATAGAAAATTGTCTTTATCAACTTCTGCGAAAATCACGTATTTAAAAATTTGACGGTCAGTACGGAGGTGCTTAAATAAGTAAAGGGAAAAAGTGAGCTGGTAGCGGCGTGGTAACGGTGTTGTTGAGTGTTGAGTTAGTACATGTCTTAACTACACATCGGTGCAATTGTTTTGTTAAAATGTCTCGTCGGTCACGTTTCTGTGTGCCTAAACTTGTGATCCCCGCTGCATAAAAGTACATACGACGAACAGCGTGACACTATTCCTTTTCTTCTAAGAGAAAATGTTAAACCGTATGAAATATATTGGAGGATAACTTCACAGTTCAGTTCTTCATGTATCAGTGTCTGATCAAGTGTCTATTCGCGGCTCGATTAGTTCAAGAACGGTCGTCAAAGTGTCGAGACGGAACATCGCATTGAGGGACCAATCAAGATTTCAACTACGTCGTTGAAAAAAAAACGTTGATTTTGGCGGATCGTCGGATTACTAGCTACAAAATTAATCCGAATTAGGTCCTAGAGTCGGTGCAATACATAAAACTATTAATGACACGTTAAATTTTCAAAAAAATATGCGCCAGATGGGTTCACAAAGAAAATCGTTTAAGAATCTGTTCAGAGCTTAAACAGCGGTTCGACGAAAATGGTGAGTCCTTTCAACAACGTATTATAACCAATGATGAGACGTGGAAAACATTTCTTTTTGTGGCTCCGGCAGCAACCTAAAGATTTCTATTCCGAAGGAGCACAGAACATGGTATCTCGATGGGAAAAGTGTATAGGTTGTGAGGCCGATTATGTCGAGAAGTAGACTTTCACCTTGATCGAAATATACGCATATTTACGATTTTCATGTTTCCGTTTACTCATTTAAAAAGCCTCTACCCACCTTCACAGCAATTTTAAAATTTCTCAAGGATACTATACCTTTTGCTTTTTCAGCCTGGAGTAGAATTGAAACTGAAGCCGACCCGGCACTTTCCCCAAATATTGTTACCTTGTCTGGATTACCACCGAATGCAGCAATATTCGTTTTCACCCACTCCAAAGCCATAATCTGGTCCTTCAGTCCGTTATTTCCCGGTGCTACTTCGTCCTGTGTGCTGAGGAAACCTGAAATTGGGTTGAATCGAATTAAGTTCAGCCAATGATCGAGGGATTATTTCGAAGAAGGCATTGCTCGGATTGCGAGTTACAATTGTTTGAGTAAAATATGGAATTGTAAAAGTGCATTGAATATTTGTGCTATTTCTATTATTTATCATGATTCTTAAAATCATTAAACTCATTTTTGAGCGTTCACCTAAGGCAGTTTGAGAAGTTGTGCCGTTGAAGTTCAGTAGCACAGCCAGAATCAAAATTTTCCTTGAGAGGTAGGGACTCTGGGTAACCAGAAATTTAGGAAAATAAGTTAAGTATGTAAAGGGAAAGAAAAAGGATAAATCTCTTATTTTTTTGGGATTTGGCCGATTAATATAATTCAGAATCTGCTTATTTATGAGAATATATTCTAGTGGGCAAAGCCCAAGATGGATCACTTCGCATTAATTAGATGTAGTGTTTAATGTATTTAATTTAGAAAATTTTGACAGTACCACTAATAATCATCAAGAATTGCTTATATCGTAAGATGCTCTGTGCTCCAAGACTTAGTAGATACCAATAATGAGAAAGTTAGAGCCAACTTATTGAATCACATGGCACAATCTATCTGTGTAGTTCAGAAAATAAACTGTGGTGTTACATTCGGTTCGCTGTGATATATAATAGGTTTTCAAATATCTCCCTTCCGCTTTTTAGCTTTTTATTCAATGCTTTATAAAAAGTGTTGCAGTGATCGGATTTAGTTCAAATATGCGCCGTTTTGTTCGATAATCTCTTTCCACCTAGAGGAAACTTCATAATACCTCCCTCGTAGAATCCCCTCTTTATTTGCAAAGAACACGGACAGCCACTTTTCACAAGCCTCTTTTGAGTTCAACTTTAAACCACCAAGGGCGTTCGCCATGGACAGGAACAGGTGGTAATCCCTTGGTGCTATTTCCGGGCGATATGGTGAATGCGATAAAACCTCCCATCCGAGCTCCCGTAGGTTCTGACGAGTCATCAACGAAGTATGTGGTCCTGGTGGAATACTGCACCCTTCCTGTTGGCCAACTCTGGACGCTTCTGGTCGATCGCCTTCTTCAAGTGCTCCAGTTGTTCGCTGTAGATGGTAGCATTAAGCATCTGGCCATACGGTAGCAGCTCATAGTGGATGATTCCCTTCCAATCCCACCAAACACACAGCAAAACCTTCCTGGCCGTCAATTCCGGCTTGGCCACTGTTCGGGACGATTCACCTGCCTTCGACCACGACCGTTTTCGCTTGATATTGTCCTATGTGATCCATTTTTCGTAGCCAATCACCATCCATTTCAAGAATGGGTCGAGTTCATTCCGTTTCTGCAGCATATCGCAGGCGTTGATTCGGTCCAGAAAGTTTTTTTGTATCTCCTGGGCGATGTCACGAGATGCCACATGCCGGTCTAACTCGATATATTTCATGATTTGATTGGTATTTGTCGTCACAGGTCTTCCGCCGGCTTGCTTATCCATGGTGTCGTTTTACCGGCTCTGCATCGTCGAAACCATTCCTCCGCGGTTCGAACTGATAGAGTACCATCCTCCAAAAAACCATTAATCTCACGGAACGTTTCTCTAGCGGGTTTGCCTTTAACGAACAAAAACTTCAAAATAGCGAGAATTTTCGCTTTAGTGAACTCCATGTTTACACGTCTATAACTGTTGAACGCAATATCCAAACTTTTCATGCATAGCGTCGTTTTGTAGGTTATGTCAAGACCTTTCAAATTATGTATAGTATTGCCACTTACGAGCTCTGTAGCGCTTTGTACATAGCCGCGAAATTAAAAAGACAAAAAGGCGGAAGGGAGATATTTGGCAACCTATTATTTTCCACAAAAACTAAATAGAGCATCTTTTATACCGCAGGACATGTTTAGTACTCCACCAACGAAATATCCATATCTCGTACTTCAATTTCTAACTCACCGAATATTCCTAAACGATAATTGGGAACCACCAAGACAACATTCTCTGTGATCAGAAAGTCAGGATTGTAGATCTTCTTGGTTGCAGATCCAGAAATGAAACTTCCACCATAGATGTACACCATGACGGGAAAAGATCCGTTAGGCTTCGAAAAAATGTCAGTATGCAAAAGACTATAAAAAATTCACTTACATTGGGTGTGTAGACGTTCAGAACAAGGCAATCTTCTGATGAACTTAGTCCGTAGAGTATTGATATTCGTTGCATGCACGCTGGAATATCTTTCGTCGCATTCAGAATACCGGTCCAGCTTCGTTTACGTTGAGGAGGCTGCAGAGAAATGTATTTTTTTCAGACATCGCTGGTACTATTTTTTGTTCTTTTTTTATTTCTGTTTTAGAGGAACAACGAGCTATCGTTCTGTAATTTTGAAATATCGAGTCGAAAATGATCTGAAAAAGAGCAAAAGTGCTTTGAGCATCCGAAAAAGAGATAAAGTCTCCAGTTCTAAGCTTCCTTTTCGAAGAAGTCTTCAGAAAATAAAGCACTTTTGAATTGGTAATTCGACATTTCGAGCAGAAGGACTCCATCAGTAGGGTTAGAGTGAGGTTGTCCGTTTGAATTAGGTCAAAATATACTAAGTAACAAAGAAGCTGCAGCACCTAGAAGGAGCTATTAAAATTTAAAATTTCTTTTTGTAAACCATAAATAGTACAGCAATAAGTTTTATTAAGACAATTGTCAATAAACATACAATATTACAGAGGGTTACTAACTAACCCTGTGCGTAACATAAAATAAAAAATATTTCCACAATTTCTCCCCGCAAACTTAATGTTCACACGACCTAATACTATCCTATAATCCCCAACAATCTCCACCTTAACCTTAACTCTAATTTACACATGATTGGTGATTTAATTATCCATAATTGCCCTCATACAATACAATTGACCAAAACACCCCTCCTCGAGCACAATGTTACACTTCGTACCTATCCCTCTTTTCATCAAGTATTCTCACCGTATTCATCTATCGATTACTCCTCACTTTCCTCTGATCCGACATTTTCAGTGTTTATCATCGAATTGCAATTCCTCTATTCCTGGCATTCCCGACTCATATGATGCAAAAGGTATACACTTAGATTTCTCCAGATTGAGAGTTAATTTATTGCGCTTGAACCAATTTTGTAGATTTGGGAAATCATTTTTAACTTTTAGTTCCAAGTCGGCCCAATTGACTGCTGCATACTGTACCGTTGTATCATCTGCAAAGCTCTTAACATGACCAGAACTCTTCATTCCCAATAGGCTGTTTATGTATATTTGGAACAGCACTGGTCCCAAAACGGTTCCCTGGGGTACACCGCACTCAGCAGCTCGTCTGTCGCTTTGAGCATTGTCAATTTTGACAAATTGCTGCCTATTGCTCAAATAGCTCCCGAGTAAACTGTGAACAGGTCCTCTAAATCCACAATTCCAAAGTTTGTCCATCATCTTTTTATGATTCACGGTGTCGAATGCCCTCGAGAGATCGAGAAACATGACAAGTGAAGGTGTCGCCTTATCAAGATGTTCGTAGATTTGTGTTGTTAATTCTCTTATGGCATCCTCTGTAGACCTTCCTCGCCTGAATCCATACTGATTTCTGTGAATTATACTATATTTATCAAGGTATCCAATCATTTGCTTCTTCAACACCATCTCCAAAATTTTAGCAATACTAGAGATTAGTGTGACTGGTCTATAATTTCTTATTTCTTCTTTATCGCCATTCTTGTAAATCGGAGTAACCATTCCCATCTTCAGTTGATCCGGAAAGATACCTTTATCCATGCAAAAATTTATGATGTATGCAATGGGTTCTGAGATGACATATTTTACTTGTTTAAGAATTTCCGATTTTAGACCGTCGAATCCTGGAGCTTTTCTAGGTTTTAGTGAATTTATTATAGTCTCTATTTCGAATTTATTTGTAGGAACCATGAAAAACGAGTTATTCTGATGAGCATCGTTTTCGACAAAATCTGGGGGATCGTGTATTTCAGTCGCCAATTTCTGCCCCAACTTACTATAATATTCATTCGCAAATAGCCTTCCCTTCATGAATCAATTCACTTCTTATTTTAACGGACCTTATTTTAGTTTTTGGTTCAGCATCACCACATGTAGCTCTTACGCATTGCCAAACAGCTTTCGATTCTAATGATTCCTCTTGAAGTATCTTTTGTAGATGATTTTCTTTCGATTCGCAAGAAGTAAATAAATAAAATTTGTAAAAAATAATAAGGTTTTTTCATGTTAACATTTTTGATTACTTTAATATTGTGAATTTTAAAGAAATTTGATTAGTCTAAGAGAGGCGGGGATGTCATTTCGGGAAATCTCTTACCTTACGAACATAATTCCAACTACTGTTATGAGAAGCTCTCAAGCGTTGTTTGATAATGCCCAAAATCGAAGTGCAGTTGCAACGGACGTCGAAGGGGCACAAATGAAGACTTTTGGCTATTAGAGACCATTTTGCGACAACTCGATCTTTGGCTGATGAGTGATTAGGAAAACGAGAGCATCCTGTGTCCGAACGGTTTACCGGACTGCAGCATTAACCCCCCCATCTTGTGTTACCTCTAACAGTTGAGCATCGCCGTCAACAATTACCGTGCAGAGAACGTCAGCATTGGAATGTGGAATGGCATCAAGTCATCTTTTCTGATGAATCTCGATTCTCCTTGGGTGTATATGAGGGCTGGAGAATGGTTATGGTGTGGGATGCTATTGCACATGCAAATAGATCACCTTTAGTCTTTAGTGCTGCGTTACCTTCAAGAAATAGCGGAGCCATATCTTCTCACTTACCTTAACCGACTCGAGAACCCAATATTTTAGCAAGAAAATGCTCGCCTTATGTTGCCAGAGTTAGTATAAACTTGGTTGAAGCGACCCATGTGAATATTTTGCCCATAGAGCATGTTTGAGACATCATGGGTAGCTTGAAAATTTACCCCAGCCCCCACGGCCTGTTGCGATATTCTCGCAACAAAGGACAGTTCTTGGAATTTGGGGTAGCGGCCGTTACTTCCAAGAATGCCTTCTGTCGGACGGAATTTTGGAAATCCCTAAACTTGGCTACCTGTACGACCTCTCTCAATTATTCAAATTCATTCTCTCTCTAGACTCTCTCGTGTACAGTACTACAAGTAAGTTCTCTTTTACCAATTTACTTTCACCAGTCTATAACGGCACTCAGAACTGCAAGTTCCTCTAAACATCTCTCAAAATAATCTGTTTTCGGGTCAGTTAGCTACCCTAGTTCATTGTGTATGTGAATTACTCAGTTGAAATTCTCTACGTAAAAGAAAAAGGTTGTGAATTGTGAACCTATCGCCAAGGCACAATTCATCAGTGGAAGTTTGAGAAGCTTTATCCAAAGTGCCTGCACCTTATTCTGAGAAATCTACCCTCGACGATTGAAGCAGAGCTGTGGTGACCTCCAAACAACAAATAAAGTCAGATCTCTTTATCATTTAATATTACCAGAAGTGCCCAAGATTGAGGAAAGAGGTTCAAATCCTTGGTTATTATAGACACTAAAAACTCTGTGAGTGTAAACTCAAGTGCCGAACATTGTGTAACTATTCTTATCTGTGAATACATAATTCTATTATAACTAAAAACTTGTTTTTTTTCACCTTGCAAACATCTTTTCTATCAAAGATAATTTTTGGATCTACTGTTATAGTATAACCAGCGACTCAGGAAGTGCGCTGCCCTTCATTAAGCGGGTGATTATTATTATTTCTAATTTTGTACCCGCACACGGCCTTTGACGGCTCTTAGAAATGAACTACAGATAGCTTGGGATAGTATCCTTTAAAAAAAATAGACCATCTAATTGAATCAATGCCAGGACGTGTTAGGGGGTATACAGATAATCGCAGAGAAGAAACACGTTATTAAAGAATTCATTAAAATAAATTGTTTTTCTCTTCAAATTTCAATCATTCACTCCCTTCTTTACATCTATGTTTAAAAAAAAACTCAAAATTCAAACAGGTCCTCAGGGTAACGCAGTTTCTTTGTAGGTTAGTATATGGATCAATACCAAAATAAACTGGAAGTTTGAAGTCGAAATAAGGAACACTTTTTCTTCGAATTCGTAATATGAAGCAGCGTTTCTCAAGACTTTCTAGGGGGTTGCAAGCATATTATTCCAAAAAATTCAAAAGTGTCTTCAATGCAGCATGCCTCGTACCTCGCTCATGTTCGCTTTTGCTCCAGTAATATTAGTCGAACGCCCCTGACTTGAAGTTTTGTGCATTTCAAAGTTACTTCAATTCGATTTTGAAATATTAAAATCATATGAAAACAAATATCTTTGATAGCCCGTATGTGGGTAACGAACATGTTTTGGAAAAACATTTGAATAGACTAAGTTAAGCTAGTTCTCAAACAGCAGAAACGTCCTGCCCTTTTTATAAATATAAGAAAATCTTCATAAAAGTGTTTTAACTCAACTTTACTCTTCTTACCATAAATCTTCTTTCTCCAATAGGTGCTTCAGCATATGGAATACCTTGAAACCCATAGTATGAAAATAAATCTCTTTCAGATATGAATCGGGATCCTAAAACCTTTCCATTTTTCGTAGAGACCAAAGGTTCAATATGAGAGGAAGTAGTAATTCCAAAAAACACCGCTAATAGAAAAAGCATTTTTTATATCAGACACGTCTTCAAAATTCGAAATTGTAATACAATAAGCAATATTTCGTCGTTATTTTAATGTAAGTCAATGGTTACATAATCATTGTGAAAAATATTTTCACTTGATTTATAAGCAAGTTAACAGAAATTTCACATATTTTCTGATCAGCATTCCTGACCGTTAAATATTTTTATGGCATTTTGAAACGTTTAAACCTAAATCATGAAGACTTATTAGTTATTTGTTTGCATAATGAAATAGACCAATAATTGGATATAATACATGTGTCTTCCAGTAGGTGGAAATTTTTGTATATATTCACCTTATCTACAGCGTGTTCCTACATTGAACGTACAACGAAAAGGGAGATTCCTTAAGTGAGTTTAAGAAAAAGAAGTCCCATAAACATGGGGTCGCAAACGTTTCGTTTTCGAGATACAGAGTGTTGAAGTTTGAATTTTTTTCAAGTTTTTTTCTCATAATATCTACACTTCATGAGATATTCAACTGAAATTTGGCATAGACATTACATTTGAGAGTTCTAACCACGTGAAATGGCAATTTCTATAGAAAATCTACAGGGTGATATCTTTTCTGGAACACTGCCACCTGTTCTTCTGCAGAACTTTTTTTTGGTGAGCAACTGTTAATTTGAAAAAATGTAAAAAGAAGCTTTGTTCTTATACTAAACTTTTCGGTCTCGTGTAGTTTTGTCGTATCTACCAACGATTTCGAGAAAAAAAAATTGGAACGATTCTCTCTACGAAATACTCGTGAAAATCCAAATTATGATGGGAAGGCCACTTTGTAAGCTGTGGTGTGCATGAACCACATTGTGAGAAGCAGACTTCATCAGTGAATAGAACTTGGCAATCAAAATAAGGATTCATCAATAGTCTACTGAGGTACCACTGACAAAAACTAACCCTCAGATGAAAATCTCGAGGCAGAAGAGCTTGCACCCTCTGAATGTGATAAGGATATAGCAGAGAATCCCGCAAGATCCGCCAAACAACTTGATGACTTGCATTCAAAAGTACACTAATATTTCTTGTACTGGTTCTTGGATGTTCTATTTCGTTCACAACTGCCTCTTCGAGTTGTGGTGTTCTCACACTGCGTGGTCTCCCAGCATTAATTCTTTTCGTGGAAAAATATCCAAATTCTGAAAGACACCTACACTGTAAAAAATAAAATTCTGCGCTCAAACTCCTCAGGAGAGAATTTTTTTTTCAATCAAACCATTTTAATTTGAATTAATCTAAAATTGATTAAGCCAAATGAACTATTTTTCTTGATTAAAACAACCTAGTTGATTATAGAGAACAGCTAAAACATTCGCTTGAAACTTTTTACATTTCAGCGAAATGAAAGAAACAACTGATTCAACATAAACATACAATTACAAGAAATTGTTTATGCACTTGTCTCAATATCCATAATTGATTGATACAAATACATTATTCTAAATAGGTTTTAACGAAACCATTCGTTCGTTTCATTTTTATTTGTTCAATAGAACGAAGGTACGGTTGTCGTAAATTCTGTCAGTTGATGCAACGACTACAGTTTCTTGAGACAAGAATCTCGTGAGATTATATTATTCGCCTCATTTACTTGAAGAAAACTATAAATATTTGAATAAAATTGAACATATAATTGTTGCAATATGAAGTGACATTTGTAAAAAAAATATTGAGTAATTGATTTAATAAAACGAATTAATTGTAGCAATTTTTTTATATTGGCTGCAATTAAATCAAAACTCTATCTATCTCTTTTATATTAAATATATCCCATTTAAATGCACATATTTGTGCATTTTACTCACAATATTGTTGTATCCGGTGATAAAGATGACATGGAATACATGATGCGCAAGCTAATTAAAGAATACGAGAAGTGGGGCTTAAATGTCAACTTAGAAAAAACCAAATATCTTTGTGTTGGTGGAGAACCGGGTGATCTGGTATTGGATGATGACAGGGATGAGATGATAATCCACTGCCTGGACTATAGCTTTTGTAGCGGCACTCTGTCAGCGGCAGGGGAGTGTATAGGGATCTCTTGACGGCACTCTATATAGCCACGCATAGCTTAGTTCACAGCGCTTCGGTGGCCTAGAGGTTTGCGCTCAAGTTTCACACCGACTAGGTACTAGGTGCCGGGTTCAACTCCCGGCGGCTCCCTCAAAACTTCTAACCCCTGCGTCTATGGCATGGCGCTCACAAGCCATACTGATGAGTCCAAATGTGTGCGCCAGGGACGAAACGCGTAAGTAGGGATATAAATTCCTTCGATTCTACATTGGTGAACCCGACGTGATGGAAACGGTTGTCTTTACGACGTGTCTTGGAGAAGCAGACGGTTGACGCTTGAGGTATATTCGCTCCCTCTCTGCAACTACGAACGAAACTCTAGACGCCTTTCCCATTCCGTACAATATTCATGGTCTGCCGCGGTATTGCGGTATTTATTAATATAAAAGAGAAATTATTGTTCTGTGAAGAAAAATAATAATTACATACAAATGTTTTTTTGTTTTATCAAATTATTCCTTTGCAAGTGTCAAAAACCCTTCAATTTAGGTCAAATCAATCAGTTTCTTAACCCAAGAAACTTTCACTTGACATAAGAGATATTATCATTTTTATCGACTGAATTCTCGACCCATTCAACTAAGATCCTTTAAATCAACTACAAATCGAGTTTCAGTGAATTGTAATATTTATTTACATGAAACCAAAATTTTTATTCTACGAAAAGTATCAATAGTTACATACTAATTAATATTACCGTTGGATCAAATTTTTTTACCACCTGAGTCAAAAACTCTGAGCTTGGTTGAAACTAATCAGTTTCTTAACTCAAGAAACTTTTATTTAGGGTAAACGCCATTCTCAACCGTAGAGGGCGGTAGGGTCAAGTACTTTATGCATTTGGCTGTATTCAAACGTACGGAGTACTTGAGACAAATTAATATGGTTTGAGATGAGGAACTATTTTTTACAGTGTATGAATATCAGAGAACATTCGATGATTTGGTATCACTCTATTGGGATAGCGTTCCATGTAAAGACGCCTAGCTTCTCTTGCATTGCCATTTGCAAGACCATACATGAAATTCATATCAGTCATTTCGGAATTCGTGAAATTCGGCGTGTTTTGATATTGAAATGTGTACAGGTTCTAATTTCTGATCAAATTATTGTTTCAAAAACTAAATAGCCACAAATGCAACCACCTCCACTTTGAAAAAAACAAACGTTTAATAATTTGATGTGTCAAAACTGGCACTGAATCCGTTCACCACAGCTTACAAAGTGGCCTTCCCATCATAATTTGGATTTTCACGAGTATTTCTAGAGAATCGTCCAAATTTTTTTTCTCTAAATCGTTGGTAGATACGACAAAACTACACGAGACCGAAAAGTTTAGTATAAGAACAAAGCTTCTTTTTACATTTTTTCAAATTAACAGTTGTTCACCAAAAAAAAGTTCTGCAGAAGAACAGGTGGCAGTGTTCCAGAAAAGATATCACCCTGTAGATCTTCTATAGAAATTGCCATGTCCCGTGGTGAGAACTCTCAAATGTAATATCTATGCCAAATTTCACTCGAGGAATCTCCCCTTTTCGTTTGTGCGCTCAATTTAGGAACACCCTGTATATAAAAAAGAGAAAATCTTTTTATGAATACTATGTTAACTGAACAAGTTCGACAAAAAATCGATAAATATATTTCAACAGAGGCAAATTTCTAAAATAATATACACTACTGGAAAAAATTGAAGGATAAAAAAATGCAAATTTTCGGGCAATTCTCAACAGGTCATAACTTCGAGAAAAATTGTGGTACAAAAAATTAGACGAAAAAGGAAATTGTAACTTCTAGTGTCTACATTTGAATCAGAAGTTTAAAATTTTATAGCGTCGTGATCGCACAGGAAGTTGAATCTGGGTTTTGGGAACTCAAAAAGATATTCTTCAAGAGTTTACCTTTCGTCGCATGACTTTGAAAATGTAACAAAAAAAATGGGCCATTTTTTGTTTTTTTGGAAAACCAAGCCCTGTATCGAAAATATTGAGAGACCAATGTTAAGAGTGCCTTTAACAGCTCAATATGTGCATAAAAATCCTGCGAAGATCACAATTTATCCACCCAGACATTTTTGTGTTTCGCTAGATCGAATTTTTGAAAAAAATTGAGGGATAAAGTTTTTTACTCTGAAAAACACATAATCTTCAACAAAATGAAAAACGAAATTCAGAGCTTTCTCACATTTTGTATTGAGACAGTATTTAAATTTAAAAGAAAAATTTTTTCAAACTAATATCCAAAAAAAAAATTTTTTCAAACAAAAATCCAAAAACCATTTTTTTAACAAAAAAATCTCATTGTAAACGGATTAGGTTTCAAGAAAAGTATAAAACACAATCTGTGAAAAGCGAGTAAAAAAAGTAGGAGTTCACTTGAGCATATCAACTTCTTTTTTAATTAAATTAACTAGAGATCAGTAAAATCATGCAAAGTAGCAACTGAAATGCGTTAAAAATTATTGGGCCTTGGTATCTCTTAGGACTGGGAGTTTTCTATTCAGTATATCATCAAAGCAAAACAGTAACCTAACTATTCTTGCAAATAACTTCAAATGTAAATATGCACAAACTGTAAATGATTGAATTTGGCGTATACAAGGGTTGTCTTTAATATTTCGGAATTGGAGAACAAAAACTAATATTAATCATCAGATAGATAATCATAGATCATTAAGATCTATACACTTTTGCATGCGTTTGAACCATAGACTTACAAATATATCTCTTTATATGTCTATGGTTTGAATCAATTGTCGAAGCACTTTTGACATTTCGATCGAGGTATCTCCAAAACATGCATTCTGAACGCATTAACCGCTTCTTCAGGTGTCGAAAAACTCTCATTTTATTTTTTACGTTCGGGAATGAAAAGAAGTTATTCGGTGCCAAGTCGGGACTACACGGCGAATGACTCATCATATCGATGTTGTGAGTGCTCAAAAATGCGGTTGTTTGAGCTGATGTTTGAAAGCTCGCATTGTCGTGGTGAAAGGTGATCCTTTTTCGGCACTTGGTTTTCCTGATTTCTTGGAAAACAACTGGCAACGAAATGGTTCTAGTGGTACGATTGCGACATGTCCAGTTTTTCCGAAAAAATAGGCCACTACTTGCTTGGAAGTACTTCGTGCGCGAGCAATTTTTGTTGGATTTGGCTCATCTTGAAACATCCCTACAGTCGTCAGACTGCAGACATGGTTCGAAGCACCATGATCGTATTTTTGGAGCATTTCTTTCGACTAATCGACACGAGCCTTTTTTTGAGCGATTGACAAATTGTGTGGGATCCAAAGCAAACAAATTTTTCAGACGGTCAAATGTTCACGCTATATTGAATTTATCACGGCCGTCTTAACACATGGCCCGGCTATTGGTAACAACGGCAACACTGTACTGGGGTATCTTACCCACACGGCAGGCAGTCTAGTTCCCGCGTTTTTGTGATATCATCTTAGTTTAGTTTGTTTATTCGGGTAATCTATGTGAAAAATTAGCGAATTATCGTGATTATTCGAGTGCCGTGAACAGTGAAAGTGTTTGTGATATCAGTGTCAGTAAATCTGCATTGGAATAACTTTTTTAAATTGGTCTTTTGGTAAGTATCTAATATCTAACCTAAATATTCAATTGGACTTGAGATCATTTGCGTCCAGAATGGTCAAAACGTGTTGTATTTCATCCTGTAAAAGTAATTATCCGTCTACAAAAAAAGAAGGATATTTTAGTTGTTTTAGTTTCCCGAAAGACGAAAAACTTAAGCTTTTATGGAGGAGATTTCATTCCCAATAATAATAGTTTTGTTTGTGAGAAACATTTTGATTCCGACGATATAATTAAATTTGATAAACATTTGCAAGCCGATGGAACCATTAAATTACTTTCTTTAAGATTCGCAAAATTGAAAGAAGGCGCTATCCCAAAAATTTTTCCAAATTTACCGTCATACCTTGCGAAACAAAATCAAATAAAAAGGACCGATCCTCAATGTAGAAGGAACGCAATTTTAACTAGGAATAATAATAAAGTAGAAGCTTTTTTGAGTTCTGATTTGATCAAAGATTTTAAAGACTTTCTTGAAAATTATTTGGCTAAAATTGATATATCTGGTTGGGAAATTAAAAATGCGATAACGCAGTCTATTTCTATATTTTAAATTATGAAAAATCATTATCGGTTGAAATTTCTATACAGATTAGTGAAGCTCTCGAGATTAAAATATTTCATAAAAATTGTCTAATTTCCGAAAATGACCTAAAATGGATACTTCCTCCTGATCTGATTCTCAGCAGATGGTCTCAAGTAGCAAATTTGCTCTCTCGTTATAAAAATGTGTCTAATGAGAAAACAAGTAAATCTACATCAGATTTATTGAGAGATTCCTTGACCTCATTAGAAGCATTTTTATCAGATGAGAATAATGAAAATTTGGACCAACTACGGCAGCTAGAAATTGTTACTGATCAATTGAGCAAATAAGTCGAAATATTTGTTATATATATGTATAGAGAGTTTTATTTGAATTGATTTTATTTTGAAAGTTATATTTGAATTCACATTTTATGGCGAGAGATGGCCCTACACCTCCCCGTGGTTCTTGCTGGACAATAAATTGAATAAAACATCATCCAATTTGCTTTAATCTCAATTTTGATTTGTATTTATATTCAATTTATTGACTGAGTAGGGCATACTTCCATCCTATTTTCAGATATTCATCGAAAAACACATTTAATGACATAAGAAAGTGAAATGGTACGTTCGAAACATCGTATCTCTCAGCTAAGCGTATACCTCCCAGACATCGTCTTTTGCGGCGTTGCCGCTTCAGGCGCCGGGCCATGTGTTAAGACGGCCGTGAATTTATGCTGGTCCCACTAAAGCCTAAGGTTGTCTCAATCTCACGATATGCCACATGACGATCTTGCAATATCAGTTGGTGAACAAAATCAATGCTTTTCGGAACAACTACTGATTTTGGACGACCTTCACGAAATTTCGTCTTGGAGTTGTCACGGTTTCAAAATTCCCGCTCCAGTTAGTACCTGCAAACCGAACTGGTGGCGTTAGTCGCAGTAGTTTGCCAGCTTATCTCGTACGTTTCGATGGACGCCGTTGTCGGTGGTCTTTTTCTGTCATACTGTCATTCTGTCATGTCTGTGACGTAGGTTGTCAATTACGTCGTTCTTCCCGCATATTTGGTTGAAATGTCCTGGAGTAATTAATCGCAATTTTGCGGATCTGAACAGGATTTTAACTGAAGCCCTGAGAGAAATCTTATCATGTTGGTTTGGTTTGTTCGTTGGTGAGATTTTTGCGCTTTAGCGGAGTGGCGTATTTGTTTGGAAAAACGACGTGGGATTGGTGAGTTAACCTATGTTTGTCACGAGATATTTTAGATTTTTGTTCGTATTTTAGCATCATTCTGCTTCGAATTGGGAATTATTATTGTACCGTTGCGAGGTACCGCAGATTCTGAACTGTCTTTTAAGTCTTCGAGCTGTTTTTCTAGGCTGTCTTTGAATTACCGTCGAGCTGCCGTGGGAGCTGTCTTTGGGGACCTCCACCAGATTTCGCCATCTAAGATACCACACCTGTCGTCTACCCAGGGCGCATTACTGTGAGAAATTGTACTACGTTGGCCCAGGAATATATTTGAGCCCAGTTTCCGTCTACGAGACTGTGAGAATAATTATGGGTTGAGAAACTATATCCTTTTGTACTTCAGTCAAGCCACGACCTAGACTGTTATAGAAGGTTAGTCCGTAGAATTTCGTTAGCGAGTACTGTAAACAACACAAAAAGCGTTCGTATGTCAAAACCTTCTGACTACGTATAACCTCTAACATGTCAAGGTTCACGATAGAGCTGTCATTTGGCAGATTGCAACACTTAAGTTGTTCAATCCCGAAATATAAAAGGCAATCCTTGTATCATAATATGGTCTTACTATTCATCTTATAAAATGTGAGGGCATCAAGCCGCGCAAATTCGGCTGGTACTTCAGGGGAAAGTTACGAGTGCTTGACGCACCATTCACTGAAAGGGGCTAGAGAAGATCGGAGAGCGCACTAGAGGTGCACAAGTTTGTGACTGGAATCCTTTTTTCTGAAGCACCAGTCGAATTTGGGAGACTTGATGCCCACACGGCTGACATGCGTCAAATTAAATTAGAGGATATGTCAGTTTAGTTGCACGCTTCCTGTCATAGGAAGGGCAAGAAGTAGCAGAGTTTGATACACCTGACTGTAAAGCGGCTTATATCTCACTTGGCATCCAGAGTCCCGAGCAGTAACTTTAAGATTTCAAACCCAGTGATACTTCAACTGCTAGCTTAACCTCCACCAAAAACCGAGCACGAAGAGTATTCATAGTACTCTGTTCTCTCCTCAAGGGCTTGGCGTGGATCCCAGGAGCACAATGTAGTAATTTCAGTTACTATGACTAATTCGGCTTCTCAAGTCGAACGCAGAGAATACCAAGGGAATAACGCTAACGCAGAAACTATCATCATGTATCTCAATCCCTGAGATATATTACAATTTCCTGCAGTCGTGTAATACTGCATGTCAGCATGAAGGGGTCAAAATGTTCCAAGGATCTATACTTGGCCTATTCGAGTTCAGTAGCCAGTGCCAGGCAGAAACAATGTTTATAGTTTTTAGCAAGACCAAAAAACTATTGAGAGTCGCTCAGAAGCCCAACATCCAGGTGAGGTTATGGTCATCATTTGTAACCATTGGGAATGTTAATATTATTGCATGAATACTGGGTGTCAATAGGTGAGAGTCTCACAAGAATCCGCACATTCCACCTACACACAAAAAAACAGGGGTCAAAGTAAGGGGGAAGAAAGAAATTAACCTGCAAGAAATCACTTGAATTCGTATTCATAGGTCTCATAATCATTCATCAAGAAGCAATTGAGTTATAAATGAAACAGCAAAAATATTTATTGAAAATAAGTTTTATTTCTTACATTCAAAAATAAAAACAACTGAATAAAAATCGAATTCAATTTCCTAAGTATGGCTCATCTGAAAAATCCAGACAAAATATATCTCCAGCAATCAACAGTATGTACACAATTAAAAAAACACGCCTATTTTCACCTTCTTTTATCTTTGGGTCGATCATCATCCTTGTGCTTGGATTTTTTACTATGTTTGTCTTTATCCGATCTTGAATATTTATCTTCTCTATATTTATCGTCCTTGTACTTTTCCTCTTTGTACTTATCGTCTTTATCAAATTTCCTGTCATTTTTATCATACCGATCCTTTTTGTCATCATAGCGATCTTTATCATATTTGTCATCCTTGTTATTATACCTATCTTTCTCAGAACGATCCCTCTTGTAATCGTCATATCTGTCAATGTAACGGTCATTTCTATCATTCTCAGCAGTTTGAGATCTGGATCTTCTCCTATCCCTGAAAAGAAACGTTTTTGAAATCAACACATCCTGGAGGATAAAATAAGAGCAATATCAAAGTTTAAAATGATGTAAACACACAGACTATTAGAAATCTATAAAAACAACAACCTCAAAAATGTTAAGAAATTTGTATGTTGAACATAGAAACTGAAGAGATAGATCTACCTTGTTTTCCTTGATTTAGGTGTAGGACTTCTTGACCTAGAATAACTTCTACGTTTATGACTTCGTTTATGATTTCTTGGAGAACGACTTCTTGATTTCGCGTGCTTCTTGGAACGCTTATGTCTTTTGCTGGGTGGCGAAGCACTGGGAGAGCGAGATCTGGATCGCTTATCAGATAAAGTAGGAACTATATGACTTCCCGAGCGGCTGAAAGAAAAGGGACATTATTAGTTGTGATTAAAAGTTCTGCAGAAATGATTGAAATAAATAAATTCTTTGAAAACTAACATATTAAATAGACACATAGTAAACCACCATTGAAAACTGTCAACACAAATTGCTCAATAAAGGGTAATATGGAAATGCAGTTTTTGTAGCTGCCTACATATGGCTATATATCCCCTTAGAAGCCATCAGTGATGTGTGAGTTAGGTTAACTATTGGGTGTTCTGTGTAAGATTTGTTACTATGTTCTATGCCACCTTGGGCACAGCATCGGTAATTTTAGACTCAACACTGAGTGGGGTACATAATGGATTGTTCAAACACATCAGAAATATCTTCATCTCAAATATAGTTCAAGATTTTTTAGATCTTTCTTTCTCAGAGAAAGATTTAATTTTCCATTCCACTCCATTTTTGTTGTACTAGTTGGAAACTAAATAATTCCAAAAACTGTTCATATTTTTATGAAGGTAACCAATGGAAAATTCAAAGGCGTCAAAATTGAAGCTTCAGTAAAGATGTCTCAAATAATGGTTTCTGCATTTCCTATCATTTGAATGGAAACGCCATTGTTAGTTTTAGGACAAGAGCAAATTATTCATACATAATGCACACTTTTTTTTATTCATCTATTTAATAGTTGTTGAACAAAAATTATCATAGTTCGACACTATCAACTTCTACCAAAAAATTACAAAATTTCCGTTTTTGCTTAATCCATTTTACAAGTGACATATTATATCCATGTTTCAAAACCTTTACTTCTTCCAAAATCAGCTTTTTTCTTACCACAGAAGTTTAATATATTACAACTGAAAATCACTGAACATAATCTATTTGGCAAAAAAAAATACAGAATTCTGAAATAATCATAGAAGGGGGGACTACGGTTATTTTTCATATCATTACTTTCAACTGCCATCTTGTTTTATAAAAGTTTACTGGATCAAATCCAAGACCACACATTGATACATATTCCCAAATCTGAGAAAGCAATAAAGGTAAAGGAGAATATATAGTCTGAAGCAATTTGCAAAGTCACTTCCCTAAATTTTCACCAGCATGCTGTAATTATAATATGGATGTCAATCATGAATGTAAAAATATGTCACCTTCATTCAAAGACAAACAAGAATTTTGAGAATAGATGAATTAGACTCATTGATAAGATTTAGAATTTTTCCAATTTTTTATACCTAATATGAGTACATACAGATTCATGTTAGAGAGAATCTTATGAATCTATGAAAACGAATTCTTTTCTTGAAGCAAGCAGTATTCTCACCTATTCTAACAGTTTCAAGTATAAATACCCAAATCTATAACAATTTCAAAATTTTTATACCAATTTCTCAGCACTACCGTCCTATGATTTGAGAGAAACGAAATGACCTATTGGGAGTACAAATTAATTCGGTCCGTTTTCAATAGATGACTCTGGCTGATTTGTTTACTGAATAATGATAGATGTTTTTGGCATTGTTAGAAAGGTTTGACCTTTGTCAACCATATTCAGTCAACGAAGCTTCGAGTTTTGTGCTAAATAAACAACATTCGCGGGAAGTTTTGATTTTCTTTTTTAATTGGAAGAAAAGTGCCGCTGAAGCGCATCGATCACTTGTGGAAGTTTATGGTGAATCTGCGCCATCTGATAAATCATGTAGAGAGTGGTTTCGACGCTTCAAAAATGGAGATTTTAGTGTCCAAGACAAGGAGCGCCCGGGCCAGCCGAAAAAGTTCGAAGACGCCGAATTGGAGGAATTGCTCGATCAAGATCCGTGCCAAACGCAACAAGAGCTTGCAGGATCGTTGGGAGTCACTCAACAAGCCATTTCCGTGCGCTTAAAGAACATGGGAATGGTTCAAAAGCAAGGAAATTGGGTCCCATACGAGTTGAAACCGCGCGACGTTGAAAAGCGATTTTTCATCAGCGCCCCATGTGGCAATTGTCGTTAAAAATTACTTGAAAACGTTGAAATGGGAGGTCCTACCCCACCCGCCATATTCGCCAGACATTGCTCCTTCTGATTATTGGTTGTTCCGACGGATGCATCACGATTTGGCTGGACACCGCTTCACTTCTTTCCAAGAAATTCAAGAATGGCTCGATTCATGGTTTGCGTCCAGAGAGGACTCATTTTTCAGAGATGGAATCCGAAAATTGCCAGAAAGGTGGACAAAAGTTGTGGCTACCGATGGACAATACTTTGAATAACATGTTTTTTCATTTTGAGAATAAATAAAATGTTTTTTTAACGAAAAAAACGGACCGAATTAATTTGTACTCCCAATAAAAAAACAATGAGGAAGGGTTTTCTCCGTCATTCCACTGCCAAATGGCAGCAACTTCAATTTTGTAGATTGAAATATTTTTAGAAGTTACCTTTGTTATTTTCATAATTTGTATTGCACTAATTTCAAATGCGGTTTTTGTCTATAAAAATAAAAGCAGTTCTACAACTAAGCATTGTGACTGAGCAGACTTCATCAATATATGACAAAAAATAAAATAGTTTCCCTACCTGATAAATCCACCCCAAGCGTTATGAGCACCAGCACTTTTCTGTGAAACCTTAGGACTGGTTTCGTTGTTGTTGGGTGTATTATTACCCGAACTGGCCTTGGCTTTGGCTCTCGCATCCTGATACTTTTTCGCCAATTCCTCCACTTTCTTCTCCAGACTTTCAACATTCACCTAAAACAAAACAAACATGAAATATTAATCACAACCAAGAAAACATGCAAAGAGAAACACTCTTACCAAATGGAATAAAAACAATCTTTTCCAAATCTCACCTTTGGTCTAGCGTATAACTTCAATATCCTGAAACTGATATCCCTGATCTGTGCATCTGTAGCACCGAAGACACCGTACCAGACCGGGCTCTTAGGAAGGGGTAATCTAAGAGTTCTGGCCGTCAGTGATATGCAAGCGCAGGCCACTATCTCTGGTTGATACCTCATGAAAACGTCGGTTCTAAGAGAGTCATTCATGTAGTTCCAGGAGTACTGCAACAACTTTTGATTCCTTTCCATGCCAAGAACTTGCAAATACATTACAATAAGCTGAAAGTATACAAATAATATAATATAAGCTGAAAACATACAATGTAAAAGCAAATCAATATTAAATGCGCATAAATATATTTGTAAGAGGATTCAGTGCAAGTCAAGAGAGTGGATGCCCCTCATGGTCTCGACATATTCAGCTTACTTTGAATGCCTCATTGATGAACAATATTAGAAGAACTGGATGTTGCCTAACCTAATGAAATATTTGCATCACATTTATAAGCAGAACAATGATATTCACTTTCATGGGCGGACGCTAAAATTTAAAGTAAAAGCAAATGAAGAAACTCACCTTGTGTGGATGCTTTATATGTACACAAAATCCTAATTCTTTAAGTACCCTCCTCTCGGCTTTTATAACTAAATTCTTCAAATGTACATAGTTTTGGTCCAAAATTACTGGTTGTATAGTCCTAGACATAACAGAATGGAAATATAATAATGAGTTCAAGAATTGATTTAGTCCCAAAAAATTAAACATGAAAATTTTTGGAACATTAATGAGAGTATGTATCACATTCAAATTCTGAAAAATAACGTGCTAGTAATTTCATATTTAATTTTTTTATATTACTGATAAATTATGTAACTTGTATGGATATAAACAACCATTTTCTGTTTCAACATTTACCTTTTGTCAAATTAAAACGTTTAAAACATCTTCTTTGCAATAATCCATTGTTCTCTTAGAACTTGCACCATCGCCTTCAACATTCACAGCTCAGTACATGCGACTCAAGGCACTTACTGGGGTTTTGGAAGAATTATTCATTAGTTTTGGATGTGGAGAAATAATACTTTGCAATAATTTTAGTTAATGACTCTTATAATAAAATAAGTCAATTTTGGATGCATCAGGTAGATGGAATGGAGATTTTCTAATTTCACCATGCATTGAAAGGTGAACACTGAGAGTGTCTTGGTTTTTGGTAAAACTGCAGATGTGGATCCCTCTTCCTTAGTTCAGGCACCTCCGCTGACGAAAGCCTCTCAAGCTGAATCACTACTTAACTTTCAGCAA
Organism: Micraspis discolor; assembly: GCA_030674115.1. Taxonomy (NCBI): domain Eukaryota; kingdom Metazoa; phylum Arthropoda; class Insecta; order Coleoptera; family Coccinellidae; genus Micraspis; species Micraspis discolor. The sequence continues at coordinate 1,134,499 of JARTUT010001311.1, read as the reverse complement.
TGAAGTTTAGAAGCATAATTTAAAACTTCACCTTATTCAATTATCATTATGATCTAAAAATAATTGCTAGCCTTCTAACAACCATAGAGCACTGTTGGAATAATCCCTTTAGTCAATCTTCTGTAGTATATACATATTTGGCAAAAATTAATCTCAAAATAAAAATAGCAAAGCAAAGAAAAGAAGGTAGCTGACTTCAAATACAGTGAATTAATTAAAATTCCTATGCCAACATTCTAAATTCACCAGAGATATATCAAGCACAAACATATATATGTATATAACATGTAATATATGAGAAACTGCAATATATTGATAAATTTTTGTATTCTTTCTAAACTTTCCTACTCACGTATAGAAGAAAATTGGAAAGTTACTCTTGCCAAGTCTCGGCAAGGCGATTTCAATTTTGAAAGAAATCTGAGATAATCAAAAAGTGATCCTTCAGTAGAGCAGCTATAAATTGCTCCAAGCGCTCACCTGCTGTGATTTGGCAAGTTTTCGGACCAATCATCTAATATAAAATCTGAAAACAATCAAATATTTTCGTGATGAAACATTCCTATAAATCACAAATAGAAGAACTATCTAATTGTAAAAGTTAATAAATAAGAAAAAAGAGGAAATTTTCACTATAACGAATAAACAAAGGAAAGCATAAATGTAAGAGGAAAATAATAAAAACTGAACAAACTGCACCAAGAAAGTGAAAGCCAAGAAAAAGTGTACAATGATAAACAGGCGAAAATAGAATAAAATTTTCAAAGCGATCTCCCAAATTGGTCTTTACTCCAAGAGAGCATAAGAGAAAAGTAGTGGATAGAAATCAATCACTCATCCTGAATGTAACTGATAAAAAAAAAACCAAACTCAAATTATTGGTTGGGCGTTTGAATAGCAAACGAGTTTATATGGTTAAAAACTGTAGTGTAACATAATAACGATTCAATATTTGAAATATAACGATGATATTGATGACATGAAAATTCTTATGATGGAACTTATGTAGAATAATTATTTGGGCTATATTCAACATCTGTATTTTCATCTTCTTACAGAAATCTTCGACGGACATCTTTCATTGTTCTCAAAGTGACTTAGCTTTCGAAAAAGGAGATAATGTTGGAAAAATTTTATAACTTTGATTAATTGTTACAATGATCATATGTCGTCGTGCATTAATTGTGTTTTAGCTGAGATATAACAGCAGAACTGATATAAAAAATACAACTTTGAAAACAAATTATTTGCTTCATTATCCTAAAGGTCGTAAGTTTGAAATGCTTATTATCCAAAATATAAATCTTTTATAGATCTCAATAAGTGCGCATCAAAATTATGGAACAAATTAATGTTCTCAGAAGAAAGATATTTGGCAACAAAGTCCCGAAACATGAAAAATTCTTGTTTCACTTTCACCAAATTTTTATACATCTTTGAAGCATTTTTGAAAAAGGAAAGTCGGTTACCATCATAATTAAATAGGTAAGCCAGTATAAACATAAACATTAACATCGTCTAAATCAATGTAGGCCAATAACTAGAAAATTATAATTAGTGGAACGCATTTGATATTAGTTTTTCAAAAAAATAGATCCAGAATTAAGCCCCCTTACATCTAACCTTCAAGGATAATTTTTTTGGAACACCAATTTGCTTCACCCTGTACAAAGGTTATTATTTCTTTAAACATTTCACGCAAACGCTCATAGCACTTATTGGATGTAAACATGGTGGAAACACAGTCTTTATAATCCTAGCTAATTAATTAGGTGTGGTAAGACGAAAGGGCAGTTGTCAACATTGACATTCCATAACAAATCAATTTTGAAACCTTTTAGCGGTAAACAGAAATACAGAGACACCTGCGATGTTATAATCACTCTTTAAGATCCAGTATATAATAACATAAGAGTAATCGTTTTGAAAAGAACTAAGAATTTTTGCAATGAAATCTTTCAATTATACACAACTATTAAATAATGTTATGTCATTAGTACTATTTCTAGCATTAGATATTCAAATGTATCAGTAGAGAACAAATTGAAATTATTCGAGAACTGTCTAATATATCGTTTATATGATATACAGGGAGGTTAGACAATGATTCTCGGGTTTATAACAGATAAAAAAGCAAGGTTAAAGATATAAAAATTGAAATTTGTACCACCTCATACTGAGCGAGAGGAAATGGCAACTTCGGTCTTGGAAAAAGTAAACGTTTATTACAACCTCATCATTTTTCTATAGTTATTACGGAGATTATTCAGGCAATTTTCATTGATCATCATTCATTATACCACATTCAAGATATTACGGTTAGGTACTAAAATGTTCGTATTTAACAGAATCATATATTGCAAAATATATTATAATTATTATAATATAACTATATTGATTCAATATGCAGGATAGTGAATCCTGTAATAGGTAAGACAAGTCGTTATCAACTAATGTTTTTCAGTAATACTATACATCGCAGCAATTCAATACTTTTAAAGTGTAGAAATAGAACTCATTATAAAACAACATTTTCTACAGCTGTTTATAAGGAAGAACTATGGAGATATTGAGATGTGAGTTGATAGTGAAAGCTGGTGAGGTTCTGAAAGCAAACAAAGGTATGCGATACAATTTAAATACATAAAAGGCTCATTACTAGTATATGCATTTAAAAAAATACGGTTACAGATAAATAGGTCATTGGATAAAACCACTCTGATTGATCTGATGCCTAAGGGCTACCTAGTATTAAAGCAGATAGAATTCATAGAGGTACCATATGAAAAACTGAAGATTTATTTAATAACGTCAGAAGTCTAGAGCAGTTAATAAATAAAAATAATATTGTGAAGCAAATGGGAACATTTCAAAATAAAACTATAAAAAGAGATGAGAGGAAAAAGCCAAGCAATTTATGAGAAAAAATAAAGGGATCCGGTTCAATTCAGTATTCTCATGTTGGTTTAAAACTGAAAATTTTGGCAGAACAAATAGGGAACATCTTAAAAATGTCAACAATTCCGAATTGGATATAGAATTAAATGAAATCAACCAACGAAACTAATTATTCCACCGTTAAAAAAAGTAAATTATTGATAAATAATAAATCAGTTATATGTGATTCAGGATTTATTGTGTCTTTGACAAATTCTAGATTATTAGTGTTAAAAATACTATACTAAACGGAATATCGTTAACAAAAATGCAAATTCAAGAATGTTCAACAGTATCAATAAGATTAAGGGAATGGTAAATTTCAAAGATACAGAGAGGAATATTCATGTATTTGAGATAGATAGGAAAAACTTTGATAATGATTTCTTGATTGAATCGTATTGAAAAATTTCATCTGATTCAAAATAATACATTAGAAGTTAGAGAAAATAATGAAAACATCAATAAGGAAAATAATGCTTAAGCTGAAAACTCCAAATAAACTGGAAAAAGATCGAACTATTTGAACAATGAGTTAATTGCTATAGAGAATAGCAAAGATAATTAAATTGATAAGTATAGCCTAAATTTAAATAGACACATAGAAGTGACGAAATCTTATATTCTTTTTAACTTTTGGCTTACAATGTAACATGTGTATTTGGTAAAACAGTGAAGGAAAAAACCTATGGGGTCCGATTTCAAGAAAAGGACATGGATATGACATGATTGAAAGCTAATCTTCCACCACTCACCTCTCATAATATAACAATCAAACATTCAATGTAATGAAAATCCCTAACCACAATCTATTAGAATAACGGTGCACTCTAAAGTTTGAATGAAAAAGAAGTTGCAAATCTCAGGGAACAAGAGGATTGTTTCCTAAATTACGTGCAGGAGTCCCGTGCACATTATTCATAGATATTTTACATTTCTTTGCCTCCATTAGTAAATTTCAGAGCCTTCAACCCATGCTAACATTTTCATCACATCAGAATTTCATATCTCGGAACTTGCAAGTGATTTTTCATTTTTTGATCTTTGCTACTTCTACTTGCTAAATTCTTTTCGCCTGAATTTATTCAAATGTAACTATTTGACGTGCTATTCTGCCTATCAATTTGACGTAACTGTAGCTGCTTTCCAGTCACCAAATAAGGCGCCCCGGCAGCGCTCATAAAGAGGGCAAGAAGCACCAGAAGTTCATGTCCCGGGATCATACCCACCTGACTGGAAAGCGACTTGTATCGACTCTAACAAGACAGTAGCGGTGATACGAGGGCAGTTCAAATGTGACTTCAGACAAACGCTTTAGATGGCGCGCATGTGAGTTTTGAAAGGCGTGGCTTGAGTAGGCGATACCTTTGTCTTTTACCAAATCCAACGGTAACGCATGTCTCACGCGCGTGCTACGACTATGAGTTAAAGTCAACGAACTCCATAATCGCAAAATAACGTCGCAACGGGTTCCGTAACAGTTCAAATTATAGTAAAAATTAATACCAAGCGTCTCATGCTCAATACAATATAGGAATTACGGTAGAAGGTACTGGAACACCCGCAATACAGTCCGAATTTATCACCCAGTGACAACTTAAGTTTGAATGACGAGGTAGAGGAGTTTGTGAGTTCATAGCTGTCCGGGTTGCCCAAGAAATTCTTCGATAACAGCGTCAAAAAACTCCCAGATAGACAAAATGCGTAAGCTACGAGGGGAATTACAGTAGAAACTCGATTATCCGGCCCTCAGTTATACGGATTCGTGATTATCCGGACTACCAACCACGACCAATATACGTAATACCTACAAGTCGAATTTATGCAAGCATGAACCTGTCAGAACTGGCATTAATCCCACCCTCGCGCCCAACAGAGTGCTCTCCCCACGCGTTTCGTTACTTTTTGTTTTAGTTAGCAATTGTCACTGGGCTCGGACGCGCGTGTCACGTGTCAAAAATGTCAAAGCGTAAGAGAGTGGTTCTATCGCTTAAAGACAAAATAAATATTATTGATTCATTAAAAAAAGGAGAAACTGGTCGTAAGTTAGCTGATAAGTATGGTGTAGGTACATCCACGACATTAGAAGACGCTTTATATTGTTGGTTTCTACAAAAACGATCAACTGGGCAACCGATATCTGGGCCTTTACTGTGTGAAAAAGCATTACAGTTAAATAAAAAATTAGGTGGAAATGAATCGTTAGTGGCAAGTAACGGATGGTTGTACAGATTTAAATCTCGTCATGGAATTCGTGAATTGGAAATACAAGGTGAAAAAATGTCAGCTGATGTAGACGCAGCAAAATCTTTTAAAGATGATTTTAAGAAGAAATTGGATGAAAATAACTATGACTTGGATTTTGTTTATAATGCTGATGAAACCGGATTAAACTGGAAGTCATTACCTTCAAAATCTTTAGCATCTAGGCGAGAGAATTCAGCTCCAGGATATAAAACTTGCAAAGAGCGAGTAACAATATTAGTTTGAGCTAACGCAACCGGGATCCATAAAATACCACTGCTCCTCATCGGAAAATCTAAAAAACCCAGATGTTTTAAAAATATCAGGGTGCCTTTAATTTATAAAAATCAAAAAAGCGCATGGATGAACTCTGAAATATTTATTGATTGGTATGACAACACTTTTATTCCTAGAAGTAAAGAAAAGACAAAACGAAATTGGCAAACGGAAATGTACTACTTCTACTGGATAATGCGCCAACCCGTCCCTCGGCTGAACTGTTAAAGAGAAAATGGAAAATTTAAAGTAAAATTTTTACCTCCTAATGTAACATCCTTGCTACAACCAATGGATCAAAGTGTTATTGAAACGACTTTATAGAAAACAACTTTTACGTAGGTTGTTATCTGTCGATGAAGACACTAATGTAGAAGTCGTTTTATCATTTTTTAAGGAAATGAATTTAAAAGAGTGTTGTTACATGGTTGTAGACGCGTGGGATTTGATTGAAAGGAAGACTTTAAACAAGGCTTGGAACAAAATACTTAATCGGGAGAATAAAAATTTACTAACCAAGACAGATGATTCTATTTTGAAAGAAATAAATGAGCTAATGTTAAAGATACAGATATGCCAGGATTGTGATGATGATAATATGAAAAAAATGGGTCACTTCTGACAGTAATGATCAAGGCTTTCAGTTGATGTCTGATGACGAAATCGTAGAAAACATATTGCAGATAAATGAACAGCAAGAAACACAAGATAAAACAGAAGAAAATCTAGACGTGGAAAATGATGCAGGACCATCTCATGACGAAGCACTTCATGCCCTGGAAACAGCTCTGATGGTTTGAAAAACAAACAGAGAGTGATACTGTGAGTTTACTGCAGCTGAAACGAATTCGTGACATAGCAGCAATGAAGAGAAAAAGTGGCTTACGACAAATGACAATTACCAAATATTTTAAACCAAATTAAACTTATGTATGTATTACATATTTTATTTTATGAATACCAAACGCAAATTACCAAATACAATGTTGAAAAATGTATATATCTCTTAACACTTTCTTATTAAACATTGATTTTCGTTAATATGTATTTGTTGTTTTTGAATAACACTATTGTACATATGTACTACATATGTATGCATAAAGCCTGCTTTTCTTCATATTTCGATTATCCGGATGCCTAACGACAACAATTAGTCCGGTTAATCGAGTTTCTACTGTACGTAGAAAAGCTGTGCCATTTTGTACATTTTTTCGATAGTAAAAAATGTGAAAACATTTGTTTGGATCGTATTTGAACGGCCTCATAGATGATCATGCACTGACGAATAATTTTTAAATGCCAACAGGCAAAACAACGAAAAAATATCGAAGCTCAAGGATTAACCACTGAAACAAAGAAATTTTGCTATTTAATGCTTAAATATTTCGGTAATTGGTTTTAAGTCTGAGACACCTTCAATCCACAGATAAATAAACTTTTTTACCACAATGTCTAAAGTAATAGTGTATGCACTTACCATAATTTGAATGGATTCATTCATAAAATTTCTACTCATCTTTGATTTCACTTCAAAGTTGTTAAGAAATATTTGACCTTTTGCATTGCAGAATTCTATATTTCCAAACCTGCAGAATATTTCGTTAGATCATGTTCATGTTAAATAATTTATCTCGTGGACCTTATTGAAGAATTCACTACCTTTCTGTATTTTCCTGAGTGTATGCAAACATGAATCTCGTAATTAATAATAAACTAATCAATCTACCGTAGAAACTGCGTGGCGCCATCTGGCGAAAAGAAATGAAATAGTTGTCTCATTATAACTTCTTTCTATGATTGGAAAACGTAATATCTTTGATAATGGAATATTATTAGGACAATCATTTAGTCAATTTTCAATATTTATGATTATTCTTGAATAATAAAACGTTTTTGTGTAAATGCTCTCAAACTCAACCTGACAATGTCTTTGAAGCGATTGAGCCCTTCGATAATATTACATTTGAATTTTTTCATTCAAAATCCACTGCCTTAGCTAATAAATACAAGGTGCGGCAAAACAAATAGAGCAGTTGCAATCAACTACAGCCCCCCTATGTGGGGATAGGAGCCTGGAAGGGGATTCATTGTGTCCGATCACTAGCCTCGTTTTCAGTCGTAACAATGGTTTGGCGCGGAGAGCATCGCGGCTTCGCCGTTAGCAAGTTTTTTGACAACGATCGTACTTTCAATAGCACTCAGCGGTCCTTCCGATTACACTTCAACATTCCACGTTGTGATTCCGCACCGCAAGTTATCGCGAGTTGGGTTCGTACATTGGAAGATTGTGGTCCAACAAAATGACTAGGGATATGGGAAGACACAAAACAGTGAGAAAGAACTCTCGAAAATGTTAATGTAGTGAGAGAAGCTGTTGAACAATGACAAACACGCTCTCCCGAAAACATGCAACTGCATTGAACATGTCCGACCACTTTGTAAGGAGGATTTTGCATAAAAATTTACAAAGAGATTTGAATGACAAAACTGGGGGAAATGTTCCCTGCGCGCCTAGTCTCTCTAAGGAGCGAGATCACCGCATTTGAGTATTTGCGATTTTTTCCTAGGAGGTAATGCTAAAGGTTTTTAAGCATCATCCCCACAATTTTGAAAACTGAAGGTCCGTATTAGAAAGAAAAACGCTGCTATTCCGATCGGTAAGTGCCAGGACGTAGTTAAAAACGTCAGAAATCGCCTACATCCGTGCATCGCTTCTGGAGCACATCATCTTGATATGATCTTCAAACTTTAGATGAAAGAATGACTGTAGTACAGACTACAGTATTTCTGTATGATATGCAGTTGGATCATGAATGAGAAATCAATGAATCAATTTGTTGCAGTGCTATAGAACATAGACAATCAGGGCCCAAAAAAAATTACTCATTGAGAAAACACAAAAATATATCTGTAATAAACAAATCAAACTCACCGCTTCCTAAAATTATGAAATTTCATCATTAAATATTGCAGCATCTCATATCAAAATTGAAATAAACACCAAAGTTACTGAATAATAAAGATAATATTTGAAACTGGGAAAGTCTTACCTTGCCAACCAATTATTGTAACAGATTATTCCAACAGTACTTCGGAACTTGATTCACAGACTACGCATATGTCCTGAAAATAAATTCATGATTTCTTCTGGATAACAATGAATTCACAAGGCAATAGTTCAAACTTGAATGACTTTCTTAAAGAAACTGAAGAATCTTCATCAATTAATGAATTGCTAATGAACAATATGAATGAATAACTGGGTTGATCGAAGTCACAATCTAAAATTATAGTTAAAGATCTTTTATAAAAATATATTATTCAAGTTATCCAAAAAATATCTAAAATCCGCTAAATTAATGCAAACATCAACTCAAAACAAAGATTATGTCTGAACTAAGGAAGGTGAACCTGGAAGCGGCGGCAATCATCTGCAGTATATTGACTCTGGTCCTGGATTTGACAAGTTGTCACCAACTTACCGTCAAAAACCACACAAGAATTTCCAAGGAAGCATAAACAATCCTTTGGGGATGTAGATTCTGAAATTAGTAATAACTTTAAAGATAACTTCAAAGTGTATCTGTCACATTGAATTGTAAAAAAATTGATTTCATCTCAATGTGTCGTTTAAATATTACTTTTTTCACTGAAGAGAAAAAGAAGACTAGTTATCCTTAACCATCGATCAGAGTCGTCAAAATTTAATTTTCAAAATGAATTCTTTGATAACCATTCAATATTTAGCACTTCTTGGTACTTTACTGAGTGATCAATGACCCTTTTAAATTCACTGACAAGAGTAAACTTTTCTGTAATATAGTACAGTCAAAAATGTGAGTTAAATAAGATCATTGGTAATGATCTAATGATACTATTATGATATATTTATTTTTGGACTTACAGTCTAGATTATACCAGTGACACTTGACACTTAAGTCTTGGTCATTCTAGACTTTATCAAGAAATAATTAAGTTTTTGGCACCATTGCAAAGTATCAAATCACATCCACATTCCAAATGAATAAAAAAATGAGCATACACACCTTTTCTCTGTCAACTGTGTCCAAGCAAAGCATCGAAGTCTAGGTATCCACAACATCCCAAGTCGCAAGTACTGAGTGATCTTATGTAGTGGTGGTATCATTTCTTACCAACTAACTGTCTACTTAAAAGAGGGAATTTTTCTGTTTGTCTGTTCGCGGTAGAGCAGTGGCGAACCACTCAGCACCATGAAGTCAGACAGAGGCCCTCTAAGCGAGCCTGTAAATTAACAATGCTATTTGAGTATGTACATACAAAGCACATCAAGCAACCAGTGTTGTGGATTCAAGGTTGATTTTGAGCTATTTTTCTTTATCTGAAAAATACTTCAGTCAATAAAAGGTCCAAAATCCAATATGCCTCATCCAAAAATATTTGTATGAACATAATTTCAACCGTTTACTCCTATCCTCAAATTGCAACAGATTTGGGTTAGAGAAACTTCTAAATAAAAGTATAGATAGGCCATAGCAACCCTAAGTCCAAGTTGGGTACTTTCCAAGGTATCAAAACAGAAAGATTCAAATATTCAAATTTTCCACTCTGATTGAGGTATTTCCAAAATATAGATTCTGAACGAATCAACCGCTTCTTCGGGTGTCGAAAAACGTTAACCTCTCATATTATTTAATACGTACGGGAATAAAAAGAAGTCATTCGGTGCAAAGTCAGGTCTATACGGCGGATAACTAATCAAATCGATGTTTTGAGTGCTCAAAAATGCAGCATATCAAGCTTTACGATAGGGCTATCAGTTGGCAGATTGCAACACCAGGGTTGTCCAACCCGAAATATAAAATGCAACCCTCGGTATCATAATATGGTCTTACTATTCATATTTTCTACTTTTCCACAAGGCCAGTTTAACCAGATGGGAAACTTTGCAACCAATGATCCTAATCGTCAACAAGACTTATTGAAGGGAAGAAGATAAAAACGTAGAAAAGCACTAAGAAAGTAATACTAAAACAATCACCAAAATGAATGCAAAAGAATCAACAAACCTGTATTTCGAATTAAAAATAAGCACTCACAGTTTTCCTTCAGTATTATTCGAAGCTCAAATTCCCTTCTCTTAAAAGTCAACCAGAAGAAGGTTAATCTTTTCCATTGAAAATCATATTGAAATTGATATCTAAACTAACTTATTTATTCAAGTCCAAATTACAAAAAATCGCCTTTTTATCAAGCGTGAAAGTTCTTATACATCAAATTTCTCAAATAACCAAAACGTAGAAATACCAAATGATCTTTTAATTATCTAATGATCATCAAAAAGATATGGAAACCACTAATTTCTTAAAATAAGATGGTACAATGCTGAAATTCAGTTAACCTATAAAATATGAAAACTCTAGTTCATCTCCTTCGGAAATAGAGTATACGGCCGGAAGGAAATACTCATTTTTGACCTTTACTTTTCAACAGAAAGTCAAACCCAATCGTTTGAGACTATTTTCAGTTCAAAATAAGAAAATTAGATATCTGGACAAATAGATAGCAAGCTCTACACTAGTTGAATGGAATAGATCAAACACACAAAAATAAATTTGTGTCAACAAGAGATTAAAAAGACAGCATTCTGAAAGGACCCAAAGATTCATAGGAAAAAGAGAGAAACATTTCCTTAAAATTAACTTGATTATAATACAACCAAAAGAGATATTTAAATAAAGAAATGAAAATAAGAAAACTCAGTGCACCTATGACTGGTGTAAAAGATTTAGGACACTACATCAGACAAATTTTTGTTTGAATCCCCCAAAATTGAAAGGCATATCATTTCAAGATCCAAATTACCTCATTTACACAAAGAAACTAGAATCTTTCATTATCAGAGACAAATCAAATAATTTTGTTTTTTTTTCTCCATAAGATATGCTTGTATGTATAAATAGCTCAAAATCAATACAATACAACAATTTTCTATCCAAATTTCCCCTGATGCAACGTATGAAGTTAGAAAAATATTTGTAAATCCTTGGTAAAATTTAAATAAATCCTTCGTTTCTCTAAGAATTTCTGACTTCCGTGTTAATTTTAATACCTGAGGTCTAAAAGAACAATTTTCTATATCATTATTCCCAATTCAGCTAAGTCAAAGAGTTGTGAGCATTTCAACGTCAAAAGGAGAGAATAAAAAAATTCTAGGATGGTTTTTGAGAAGAATTCATGATCAGGTGGAAAATATTAGACTTCCTTAACTAAGACAGATTCAGGAAAAAGGAAGTTTTGCCTTTTTTCAGATTTCAATTTTTTTTCAAATGCGATTCTATTGGAAATACGCAGGAGAGTATGTAAAATATCCTAAGGAAGGCGAAATATCAATCTCTGCTTGTGTAATCTGTATTTTATGGTATTTAAACAATCAATGCAGCTACAGAGGTTCAACGGACTTTGAAGTTATGTGGAAAAAAGTAAATTATTAGGTAATTTCAACAGCCTAATGTTTATGAAGAAACCTGAATTTACAGAAGTGGCAAATAAAAAAAAACTTTTCTTATGACCTCAGATATACAAGGTTAAAATCAGTAGTAAGATTTACTTTTAATAAAGATAAGATTTCGTGAATTAAACTAACACTTCTCCAATCTATATGAACGTTGGCCACATTCAGTAGAAAGGTTGGTATGCAAACAGCTATTCTATAGGTTTGCATCCATACCTACTAAATGGCACTGCTACTTTTGTCGGCAAGTCAGACATTTTAAAGGTTACTGTAGGTGACGTAACGTGGGTTATGTGCATACAGTTATGATATAGAAGGAGATTTTACATTCAACGATTTCCCCACAAAACAGCATAAGTTTTATAATTATGTTGTACCAATATGACGATTTCGACAGTGGGACTAAATATAATGCTGAGCAATGTGTAGAAAGAACTCGAGAGAATGAAAACAATAATTGTTATGAATCAATGGAAATGTGAATTTAATTAAACTACTGTTATGAATAAAGTCAAGTACGACAAAGTTACCTCTTGTTCGGCAAATGTGCAGTGCCAATATAGCTGAACCTAAACCTTATTGGTTATAGTATCTCCCTTCATATTAATTCTATGGTTTCATTGAATTTTTTATGATTCAGGGTTGCCCAGTCTGATTTGCATATTCATCTACCGAATATATTGCAATATCTGCCTAATTTGTTCGTTATTCTAATAGATTTTTTGACTCAAGAAAATAAATTGAAAATATGCCCTACAGCCATCATAACTGGATGTTTGAAAGACAATTTACGTTTATTTACTTAATTCCAGCGAATGTAAAAATATATTAAGGTTATTTAAATTTTCATGAAATACTTGATTTCAATTTTTTTGAATATGGTTTCTTTTTTCTTAAATGAAAATACATATATTTCGAAGTCATATAATCATATAAATTTCATTATCCTTTCTCGAAATTCATCTTGAATGAAGCTTGGGGTGAAGTGTTTATGGCCAAGTGTGAACCTAGATTTTTTTTGTTCAATTTTCAAATAATGGAATTCTTATTAATTACTCTAACTGAAGTAACAGTTACCAGAAAAATTCTCAATTTAATACCATTAAAAAAAAGGCCCAAAATATGAAACAGAAAATGGTTATATAAAAAATAAACAGCTATTTAAAAGAAATTGTATTCATGTTATGAAAACACTAATTGGAAAAATATTACATTCTTATAAGAACGTACTAGGAATTAGAAAAATATAGTTGGGACCATCAGTTTATATGTTCATTTTCATATATCAGTTGATGATTATTATATTTCACTTATCTACAGGTGGGCTACCGTCAATGGTATGTTAGATATTCAAGAAGGAATTCGTTGAAAATTTGGATTGCTCAATACAAACTACTGTCCTACGGGTCCAAAATATTATCAGTGCTGTGCGTTTACATCAAAAAGTGGCGGTTTTGTTAATTGAAATGGTAAAACCTGTATATTTGTGCTTTTTTCAATTCACTGTTACTTGAATATTTTTTCGTTATAACTTCAGTGATTTCTGAGTAAATGATTACCCTTGCTTCTCAGCAGGACATTTCTTTGATATAACATTTATGAATTCTATACTAGCAACCTCAGACTATGGCTGCATGGTGGCTAGGTAGATCGAGCGACTTAGCGGCTGTGTTGCTAGTCCCAAGTCTGGATAAAGAAGGAAGGTTTGCAAGCAAGGCCAGCCATTATTGCAGTAAAAGCCTGGATGTCAGCAAGCCAGACCAGTTAAGTGGATTTTCAACAACGTGCCAAAGTCACAAGATCCCAAAATGGAGAAAACTTAATTATCCTGAATGCAATGCCCTTTATATTTTTATATTTATTAAAGTGGAACATGATCATCATTGGCTGCCAAATAATTTCAAAAAAAAATTAATACAAAATTATACGTGGGAATCCTAATATCCTCAGTATCTAACTCTTCATTACAACTAATCTACTGTAGATTTTGCAAGTTAGTAACAGGTTTCGAATAATTTTTCATCTTGTCTTCAAATAAACCCATAAGAAATTCAAGTGGCATTAGTTTCAGTTATTTAAGTAGCCAATTCCTCATTTCTCAACTGAATCACATATCTTCAAACATTTTGAACAATTCCGATTATATTCCCGCTATACAGAAGATGAAACTCTTTCTCTAGGGGATTTCAGAGTTAAGCAGCTAGCAGTAATCAGGTGACACATTCCCAATGTCTTTTTTCCCGAGTTCTCCATATCCGAAAACAGATCCAGGGTTTATAGATTTTGAGTTATGAACTAAAATTGAAAAATTGCCCTTTTCGGTCATGCTGAACAAGCTCACATGTTCTAATTCTCATTTTATATCTGTTGTTACTTTCTACAGGCACCTTTATATCCATTGGATTAATCCAATTATATGATTAAATTTCTTGATCATACATGTTTTCAAAAAATACAAGGATTTATTACTTCCCAAATATAAACTTCACTCAAAAGTTCTTGCTAGAATGTTTTTGTTGCCTATTTAAAAAACTATTCAATTCAACCTAAGCCTCTACGATTGGAGTAATTGATATTTCTGTGGAAGAATTGTAATTGTTTGAAGTTATAGAGTTGTTTTCCATGCTGTAAAATGACTACAAATGACAGCAAACAGAACAATTAAAATTTTTCGCGTGCAACTGACAGAAGATCAATGAAATTAGTCATGAGCCATCTTTTCTCGCGTGTTCTAAAATGCTTAATTCAGTTTATTAGACTATCAGTGATTCATATCAGAGAGGATCGAGTTTACAATTACGTGGAGTTCTCTAATTATAATACCACCAACCTACTTATAATGCAACAGTGGAATGAAATGCAGGATGAAGTACTAACTTATTTTCTTCTTTTATATTCCTAGTGTCATGTGATTGACACAGCAAAAATTCTGTAACAAGAGAACTTTCTACTATTCAAACTTGGGAAATCGTTGATCCTTCTAATGTTCTTTAAGATTGCCCGATTCAATTATATCCATATTTGAATTTGTCCTCTTTAATCTCAACCTGTAGAACGTAACAATTTATTTTACATAAGCGAGTTATTGGCCATTATTTCAAATGGAAATTTTCCTATTTTCACTCTTAACTCAAAATCCATGAATTGAAAAAACCTATTTTCAGATTAGCTACTAGTTGTCAAGATCTCTTCATTAGACAACAAATTTTGTCCACCTGATGCACGATAAAATCAAATCCAACATGTTCACAATTCCTGCTGTAGAATATCCAAAAAAATTGGCCACTATTAACTTCTTTCAATATAAATTTTAGTTTAAAAATATTTGGAAGTCAGCAGTATTACCATATGTGTTACTATGATTTTACAATTACCATATATACATATATATTCTTTTGAACTTATGGCTTATAATTTTTTGGTTTGCAAATAGAGCGTGTAGTGATACCAGGGGTTAGTGACAGAGTGCGATACAATTCGGCATATAACATGAAAGCCTAGGGAAAAAACCCCAGTAAAAAAAATCAAAATAATTAAAGTCCCAAGGATCATTGCTGCCATCTCTGAAATCTGACGATCTAGGATAGTATATGATACATGAAAGGAAATTCAATTACTATTCAGTATATATCATAATAATCGGGACATTGCACTCGATAAACTTTACATTCAAATTCCGTTTCTCTTGGTAGTACCTTTGATTTTGAATAACCCAGTATTAAGTAACGTATTAAGTAATAATGAAAGCTACGTTTGCAGAAAAAAAATGAAGGAATGATTCAATTACTCAGAAATCTGATGAAAAGTATTTGGAAGTGATACCAAAAATTGATCACATAACCATGCCACAGAATGTACCATTTGAATCAACTAAACAAGTCATTGTGGCAACATTGCAGCACGGAAAATATATTAAATTGCAGAGACAGTAGTTCCGGTAATTATTTAGAACAAGCCATAACGGGAATATTTTTATGAAAAAATCAGTACCTACCCTTTGAGGTATGTAGATTACGAATTCGAAAACGAAATACCGTGCAAACTCATACTTTTTGAGAAAAAATCATGTATGTTGTATAAGTCACTTGAAAAAACCGTTGTTCTCCATTGTTTTTCTATTATTTCGTGAGTAATCGCATGCTATTATAATAAAAACTGATTTCTCTTCGTTTTTCATGCATTTTCATCAAGTTTTCTCCAATTATTCAGTAGATACTTGATGTTAAATTTCATAAACAAAGTCCGCCATATTGAAGACGGTTGACAGCTGGACCGAGGAAAGAGCGAGGTTGCCAGATTGCTTAATTTGTCCGAAATTAGGGAGCGCTCTCGTTTTGAATAATTTTGTAAAGGGGTCAGTCAGGAATATGGAAAAATTGAAAAGCCCAACTCAGTTAACTTCCTCAACAATGCACATGAGAAAGTTATCCAGCAAAGACCACGAGAAGGTGTGGGCGACCTTTGCCGGGATGGGATGTTGGAAAAACGAATCATGTGTGATGGGAGTCAATATAAAAATAAAATTTGTTTCTGGAGAAATACCTAAAAAACTTAACAAAATATTCCAAAAGAAGGTTGTAAAAATAAAATCTTTCCATAAAATTATAATAAACTTAACAAGAAATTTCATAAAATAAAATAGATTTCTATAAAATTCAACGAAGAATAGCAATAAATGCTCGAATGCACAAATGAAAACATTTTTATTCCTAAAACCTGATTATCACTAAACGTTATCTTCCCCATCATCTGGGGAAGCTATGGGGGGTTCCTTTTTTTACACTCTCTATCGATTCCTCCAAAGATCCACTGTCCTTCGATTATCCTACCCCTGTTATATTTCCGCTTGCCAAATTTTTGCCTCGTCTATCTCGACAATTTTTCCAACCCCGCCTAAACATTCACAATTTTGATTTACGACCATTAAGCAAACCTCCCTACAAAAACTAACCCAATCTACAACCGTTCTACTAGACCATTTCATTTGTGATTCGAGCGTTTGTTGCTTTGTTTCAAACAACCATAATGTAACGAACCTGCAAATTTCTGTTATCGATTTTTTACTATTTTGGAAAAATGTGTTTCTCTTTGCTACTTGAATAAAATTACACCTAACCCGAATTCTTCTTCTCGAACGTACAACTACATTAGTGGAGTTACAAACATACCGACATCTATCTCTATAAAATGTGCAAGGTTCGTTACATTTTGGGGATATGAATTTCCGCGAAAAATTCATTACGCCGTGCCTTTCTAAAAATTCATGTAGTCGTAGTCTCTCTTCATCGCTCGTCAGCAAAAATAAAATCAAATATATTATACTCACATCCTTGGCAAATCATTTTGAAAAAATTTAAATTATCATCGAAATAACCGGATATACCTTCCCGTGGCACGACAAAACTATACTTATTCCTAATTCCCTTCAGACGTACGATAAAATAATTCTAGGGTGATTCGCGCCCAATTAACCATAGATCTCCGTCTTTGTTTTACTTTTTTTACATCGCACATCGTTAGTTCTCGCAAAATCAACCGTCCCTTAATTCATAATACTACGAGAGCTCGCTTCCTAATTTCGGACAAATCTGGCAACCTCGCTTTTCTCTGGATTCAACTGTCAGTAATCCTTTGAATGGCGGACTTTGTTTATGAAATTAAACAACACGTTTTTACTGAAAAATGGATGAAAACATAAAGGAGATGCATGAAATCCGAAGAGAAATCAATTTTTGTTATAATAGCATGTGATACCTCAAGAAATAATGGAAAAACAATGAAGAATAACGATTTTTGTCGAAGTGCATGATAAGACCTAAATTATTTTTTTTCACAAAAAGTATGAGTTTGCACGGTATTTCGTTTTCGAATTCGTAATCTACATACCTCAAAGGGTAAGTACTGATTTTTTCATAGAAATATTCCCGTTATGGCTTGTTCTAAATAATTACCGTAGTTCCAATTAAAGAAACTAAACTTTCAACAAATACCTACTTTCCCTTCCCAGTAATTGTTCAACATACCATTGACCATGGCCCACCCTGTAAAATAGAAACATAAGTCAAGCAAATATAACTAACATGAAACACCTATTTGGCATATTCTTTGTATAATTACAGCACGTTATTGAAAGCAATATTAAATAAATGAATGGTTTCACTACTTACTTATTTGAATTCACTTGTCTTATATGGGTAAAGACATTAATGATGTCTCTAACCCTTCTGGGATCTTCTTCAATTTTTGATGCCAAACATACACATGCCATTGCTGTGTGTTCAACAGGATGACGAACCAGGCTCTTCGAGTAATAGAAGCGTTGCAAAAGAACTTGCCCTGTAGCCATTGCTACCTACAAATGATCGGCCACAAAATTAATAAAAGTTCAAATAACATTTGGACGGCTCAACAACGTTTGTGATCTTTAAACACCTTGACACAATTAAATTCCACTATTTAATCATATTATCCATCAGTGCTTTCCACCAAATTTCCCAGTACAGCTTAAATTATTGTTTTTTTTGTCTATCTGTTAGAATAGTACAAGGCAAATTCAAACTTTTACATAAATATAAAGAGGTCAAATAGCTTGGTGGAGAGGAGCAGGTGGACTTTGTGTATCAAAGTGACAATCATTATTAACGCCGTCCTAAAAAATAGAGTTCAGTACTCACCTGAGGCAATTTGAGCAGAATTCCTGCGGTTTGGATAAGTTCACAGCCATATATTCGTAAATCAATCTCGGTTTCAATATCCAATCCGTCAACTTGAGATGGAGTATTTCCCAACTTCTCCTCTGGCAAAAGCTGATTTTTAAGTGTCAATTCAATTTTTCCATAGGGTTTTGCACCGATTTTTGCACTATTAGATACAGAATCACTTTTAGTAGAACCCATAATAATACGGGAAAAATGATTCTGCTCGATAAACAAATCACTTAACAAAATGTCGCTGGTATTTCTGCATTCAGTCCGTCAGATGGACGCTTTCAGCATTTTAAACCATAGAACCATAGACACTCTTCTTTGTCTATGCATAGAACAGAATGAAAATATTCATCACTAGTTAATACAAATGGTCATGCGCAAGTCACAGCAAATGATTTCTATGATATATTTTATCATAGAAAAATCAGATAATTCTTCTTTTTTGTTAAGTTCGAATTACTCAAATTACCAAGGCAAGATTTAAATGTGAATTAACTACATAAAGGGTATTCAGTTAAACAAGTTCAAAATTGATTTTAAATATAAATAATATATATTACACTGGACACCACAGGTGGAAACGAATTTAATGCAAATTCTAAACATTTTTTAAGTACGATTTTTAATTATTATTGAAAGTTTATTTTGCTAATAAATTAACCCTCATTTATTTTGGTAGCTATAAGTTGATTCTGCACTGAAGCACCAGAATAAATTTTGTATCAATACCTACATATTTTATTTATGTCCACCTCTACCTATTCAAATGTGTGAAAACGGTAATTTTTGGAATAATGACATTTACCTATATGGCTTATTGGGTATTAGATATCTTCTGTTGTGTAGTAATTGGTAGTAATCCAGGTAGATAAGCCTTAAGGTCGGAGGAACTGTTAAAAATATTGATGAGAGAGGAACTTATCATGGTTTATTCAGGTAACATTTGTTCAGAATTCGTTACAATATTCGGGTATGTTTAAAAAACAGTTTTCATCTTGACTTCAGTGAGTACTTCAAAAACTCAACAGACAACAAATATGTACATAAACAAATAAAATGACCTCGAGGCTGTGGAAGAATATGAATTGATGCGAAATAGTTTAAAAAAAATTTATAATGGTATCATCAGTCTTATACCACAGCCATCTGAAGTTTAAATTCAACATCAAGTCTCAGTCTTAAAATAAATATTTACAAGTTAACCCTTTCTATTTACATCAGTTTATCACATTTTTTTATACAATTTGTAGTATAATTTGAATTCCGATATAACTAATTTCAATGTATTTGTCCTGAATAAGCATGAAGAGGGGAAATTAATGGAAATAACAGCCATAAAAGATATCAAAAATATTCTTGGAAGAAGTAATACAAAGTTTATCAACATCCAGGTATCAAGTTGAAAAGTTTTTTTCCAAGAGAGAAGTGATGAACTAACATTTTTATCTATATTCTATGAGGTAGAATGCAGTTTTATCTTATATTAATACACATGGCGAGAAAGTCAGTTTGAGATTCATCGATTCGTTAATATAAAATAAGAGAATACAATTCTCAGGTAAAAAAATGAAAAATTATGTCAGCCTGAAAAAATCTACTACCCAGCACTTGGGATAAAAAAGGACACTACAATTACTTCAATTAATTAAATAAACCTTTGTTGAAAAAACTCATCGGTACTTGTGGCTACCCTCCAAGGACTGTTTGCTCATTTATTTTCCACATAATATCTGTACCTCCTCTTGTTAATCCTCACCAAACCATAGAACACCAAAAGTCCTGAAAGAAAATTGAAGAAATTTAATAATTAAATGTTTACATAAAATTTTTTTATAACTTACAAGTGTTAACCAAGCAAATGTGAGTTCCAGCAGTCAAACTTTGGATGTGGAATTGGCAGCAGTCAACGGGTTTTGTGTTATAGGGAAAAAATAAGGATGATCCATGGCTTCCCGAGCAGTCAAACGTTCAGCATGGTCATAACGTAGTAATCTATCTAGGAAGTCTAGGGCTTCAGGGGTAACTAAATGCTGATTATCTCGGTTGACAAACTTCTCCCATCTTTTCCTGGAATGTCTGCTAAGGATATCATTGAATCTCTCATCCAATTCTACCCCATATTTCTCTAGATAAGCATATAGCTCCTCTGTTCCAAGAACCTTAGCTATACGCACAAGTTGATCATAATTATCATGACCATGGAAAAATGGCTCTCTTTTGAATATCATGGATGCTAGCATGCAGCCTAGTGACCACATATCCAAAGAATAATCATACATTTGAAAATCAACTAGAAGTTCGGGGCCTTTGAAATATCTTGAAGCTACTCTTACGTTGTATTCTTGACCTGGGTGGTAAAATTCTGCTAAACCCCAGTCGATGAGCCTCAAGGTTTTAGTTTCTGGGTCTATCATAACATTGTGAGGTTTCACATCTCTATGCATAATTCCCATGCTATGGCAATAATCCAAAGCTTGAAGCAACTGATGTAAATAGAATCTAATATCTAAATCAGTTAACTTAGGGTATAGAGTCTTGAAATCAACATTATTGATATTTTCAAAGATCAAGGCTGGTATTTTACTAATTGGATCCTTCACTACAGATTCTAAAGATATAATATTGATCCCTCCTCTCAAATTTTCCAAAATTTTTATCTCTCTCTTGATTTTTTTTCTATTCACTGGTTTTAAAACTTTAATCACGCATGTCTTGTTGGTGGTTACATTCATTGCTTGGAAAACTTCACTATATTTACCTCTACCTAATTTTTTTATTAGCTGATAATCATCTAAGCTTTTCCAATGCACAACGTAACTTTCATAGTCCCAATAATCCCTTGGTTTTTGGCAGTTTACATCGGCATACACCCTAGCGCGACTGGAAACCGTTGCAGACATTATAAAACTTATTATACTTAAAATTGGTAAACACTAAACTTGTTACTGCACTATTAAATCACGTGTAGGCGCATAACCTATTTCGATTAAAACTACGTATATATCACCTAGTAGAATACTTTTTCACAAAAGGAAAGGCTCTGAGACGAAACCAAAAGGACACGTTTGCGTTAGACCAACATTAGAGATTACTACGAAATGTATTGGACCCCTCTAAAACTGCATTGAGTTCGACAGTGGCGTCTACTTATGAACCACGTGCGTGCGTATAGACGACTAGATCGTGTCTTTCCGAGCATGTCCGGTGCTTGGTCTTCGGGGTGAAATGAGGGCGCCAATGTACATATTTTTGAACGAACCTGGTAAGTTGAAGAAGAAACGATTGAGGAAGTTGCCAGTGGCGTAGATGAATTGAGGGCGGGATATCGAGTGTTTATAAACAAAACAGTTTTATGTGCGAAACACTTATAACGGCATTATTATTATTAATATTACAAATGTTATATATAAAGTCACATTCCAAATTCATCGCTACTGGCACATGACGTCATACGGGGAGCATCATAAAATTAACAATGATACTATTTGAAATTTTCGCTCTTTTTTCCGATAAAAAAAAAACGAAAACCATATTGGATACCGAACAAGAGGACGTTACAAAAGCGACTAATGACTTAGTCGGCGAAAAATTCCTGCTTTTATTGTCCTAGAAAAATTAGGACAATGCTAAATCGTTTGAGAATAGATCATGGACGTACCGATAGCATGTTTTTCAGATAGAACTCAGCTCGTAGCACAAGTTGTGAATATGGAGAAGCAGAGCAAACAATACCTCACCTCATCAATCATTGTCCCGTATATAAATTTCAGGATGGTTTTAGGGCTATTCATGTTGTTTCCGATTCTTTCATGAAATGGATAGTATATTTTAAACAAATTTGATACGTGTTCATTTTATTCAGTCCATTCTTCTGCTTTTGTCATTTTTGTTATATTCGTTGTGGGTAAGTTGGAGAAACCCCTGTGTTAATAATCACTATGGAAAAAGATGTCCTTCACCTTTCACCATTTAATATTTGAGCTTATTTTTATAAACATCACAACATTTATGCGGGGAGTCAGGGTTTTTTTCTGGGGTTTGTCCCTAGGCTTTTAAGACATACGCCAATTTGTATGGCACCCATATATACAAGTCTTTGACCACTGCGTTGATTTTAACCATAGATTCTTGACGTCCAAAGAAACATTTTCTTCCTATAACATTTTTCAAAATTTGGCCCTGTTCAAAAGATAACGGGTGTTGAAATTTCATTAAAAAAATTGCATTTTCACCTGTAATATTCAAACGACAATATCAATTGAAATGATCTCTTGTAGAAGGTTTTTGATAATAGTCATGCATATTTTGGCATCAATAGCTTTAATCCATTTCTTGTGGGTTTCTTACTACAACTGTACAGATTGGTTAAATTGCATGCAGAAATTATTCTCCTTAAAGATACACATGCGGATACTGAAAGAAATCTTCGTGAAAGAGGAACTATAAAAGCTTATGTATTCATTGATTATCTCCTTAGGCCCGTTTGCACCAACGCCCCTTAAAATGTCGCTCAGCTAAGCGCCGCTTAAAGTTAAGGGTCGTCCAAATTCATCTGCAGTTGCACAACTGTCACTTAACAGAAACTTAACTAAGCGACGCTTAACTTTCTCGATTAAGTGACATTTCAGTATTTCATTTCTCCCTAGATCAATAAAGCGATTTCATTGGCTACACGCAATATTTGATGTTCTGTGGTTAAAGCAGTTTTAAATATTTCATCTATTCTATGGCAGAAATATTTGTTTATAAATTAATATATAAATAAACAAGCCCGATATGGTTTTAATTATAGACTTTATACGTATATACGCCTAGGAACTACTCTTTCCACAATTTCTATTATTTCCAAGTCGTCATGAAATGCATCAAATTCATTAAAGAAGTCCATTATACAAGTTAATAGCGTTGTTCGAAGTATATATTACAATTATTATTTTAGTCACATCACATTTGTTCGAAAATCACAAAGAAATACTAGACAAATATTTGGAAAACCAAACAAATCAAATTATTTTAGGTTAGAATCATAGATAAATACCAAAATAAATGTACATTTACCTTTGATCTATGGGTAGAATCCGCCCTTAAATAGTTAAGTGGCCATGAATGAGCATTTAAATTTAAGGCTCGCTTAAGGGATTTAAGTGCCGCTTAACAGTTGGTGCAACGCAATTTAAGTTAAGGATTCATTTTAAGGGACGCTTAACGCTAAGTGTGGTTGGTGCAAACGGGCCTTAGTAAAATTTACGGTTTAGCTTGTTATGTTAAAAAATCCTTAGTTCACAATATCGAGTTAATCCGAAAAGGTGAATTTGAGGGTGTTTTCTTTATCCCCTTCAAATTTTTTAATATTTCTATCATTAATATTTATGAACCTCCATATACTATTTGGTCAAGAAAATTAGATATGAATTTTCCTCATCCTTCAATTTATTGCGGTGATTTTAATTCTCACTAGGTAATGTGGGTTTATAATAATAATGATAGAAGTGAAATAGCTTTAGCTGACTGGAAGAAAGATAATAATTTCTATTTGATTTTTGATGATGGAAAAGAGGTACCTTCTTTTCATTCTTCTCGATGGAATAGAATCTATAATCCTGATCTCTGCCTACTATCTTGTGACAATACTTGCAAACCGCTTCCTATAAAACGTAAGCATAAATATGTTATTTGAAAGATCTGAAAAATGTTTAAAGGTTGCAGGTGAATATATGGAAAAGACAAAATAATTTTGTATTGTTATTTCTCTTTCTTCGCTATCAAAAATTGTACACCAGAATTCAGAAGAATATATATGTATATATTTCATAAGAACTAGAGCTTACTGAAAGAAAGATATTACGTTATTTCCAAATTGTTTTGGATGGAATTGATATTCCTACTTTTGGTTGGATTTTAAGAGAATTGAATTGAGATGAAGGAAAACTGTGAGTATTTAATTTTAATTTGAGATATAGGTTTGCTCATTTATTGTGGCGGTTGTAACAGTAATCACACTGTTAAAGACTACAAGAATCGCCCAAAAGCTCCGACCTCAAATAACTGGCTTTCTAAATTTTTTATCCTTCAAACTAATGAATACAAGATAATAATATCTATTTAATTTTTGATGGAAAAGATGTACCTTCTTTTCATTCGTGTCGATGGAATAGAGGCTACAATCCTGATCTCTGCCTAGTGTCTTGTGACAATACTTGCAAACCGCTTCCTGTAAAGCGTCAAATTTTAGGAGTTTTTCCTCATAGCCAACATAGGCCTATACTGTTGACTTCAAGAAGTTTAATTCAATATTCAGAAGGTTTAAAAAGACCTCGTTGGAATTTCAAGAAAGCGAATTGGATTGAATTTGCTAAGAAGGTAGACAGTGATATCAGATGGATTAAACCCACTCATGATAACTATCACAGATTCTTAGGTGTTGTGAAAGCCGCAGCAAAAGAGTTCGTACCAAGAGGTTTCCGGAAAGATTATATTCCAGGTTGGTCGAAAGAAACCGATAATCTGTACAAGGACTATCAAAAATCACCATCCGTTGATAAATGTGAAAGGCTTATGAATTCTATCAATACAAGTCGAAAAGAGAAATGGGATAGTGTTGTATCAAAAATGAATTTTACACATTCGAGTAGGAGTTCATGGGATATATTGAGAAAATTAGGTGAAGCTTACTCCTCTTACCTCCTCATCATCAAAAATTGATCCTAATTTAATCGCACGCCGCCTAGTTAATGTCTCTGAATCAGTCAATTTATCCCAATCTAAAATGAGGAATATGAAGAAAAAATTGCAGATATTCAGGAGATCAGCTCCTACTTTAGAACATGTGTCACATCCATTCAACATAGATGAATTGAGGGCTGCAATCAAATCTACCAAATCTCGAAAGGCAGCAGGTTTTGACGGAATTTATCCAGAATAACATTCGGATTTCCATACTCTGGAAAACATACTGTCATCTGATTTGGAAATTTTAAAGAATTATTTTATCGAGTGGCGATTATGTCCAAATCCCAACAAAACAGAGGTATCTTGTTTCCATCTGAATAATCATGAAAAATATAGAAAATTAGCTCTAACTTTCAATGATTCTCCTATCAAACACAATTTCTATCCAAAATACTTAGGAGTTATATTAGATTCATCTCTCAATTACAAGGCTCATTTAAATGATCTGAGTCTAAAACTGAAAACAAGGAATAATATTGTTCAGAAATTAGCTGGATCGTCTTGGGGTGCTGATGCTTCCACTCTTCGCACAGCTTCTCTAGCCCTAGTCTTTTCTGCAGCTGAGTATTGTTGCTCTGTTTGGTTTAATAGTGCACATACACAAAAAAATTGATGCACAATTGAATACATCCATGAGAATAATTACTGGCACCATAAGATCAACACCGGTTCATTGGTTACCAGTATTGTCTAATATTGTCCCTCCCCATATTCGCAGACAGACTGCAGCTCTGAATTCTTGGAATAAATATCATTCTTTTCCCAATTTATTCCCAATTATTTAATATTTTCCACAAAATAGAATTCCCAGATTGAAGTCACGTAAACCATTATGGCATAATACGTTCTTCAATATGAACATCTGTGATAAAGAATTATGGAAGACTGAGTGGAACTCTTACGAAATGTTCAATAAGTATCTCGTTTCTGATCCTTCTGAAAAAGTTCCTGGTTTTGATCTTCCAAGAAAAATTTGGACAGTTCTTAATCGTTTGAAAACAGGTCATGGTCGTACCAATGGCATGCTATTTAAATGGAACTCAGTTCCTAGCGCAAGTTGTGAATGTGGAGAAGCAGAAGAAACAATACCTCATCTCATCAATAGTTGTCCCATATATAAATTTCAAGATGGTTTTAGGGCTATTCATGATGTTTCCAACTCTTTCTTGGAATGGGTTATAAATTTCAAACGAATATGATACGTATTTTTGTTATTCAGTTCTTTTTCTGCTTTTGTCTTTTTATTTCCAGATTCAATGTGAGCACCTTGAAGAAGTCTCTTTCTCCATCAATAGAAGATCACTCTTGAAGAAAGAAGTCCCTGAAATATATTTCAGCTTATTTTTGTATTTTCACACTTAGACGGGGAGCCAGGGTTTTTTTTACTGGGGTTTTTTCCTAGGCTTTTATGTCATACGCCGAATTGTATGACACCCCGTCACTAACCCCTGATCTATATGCTTTATTGTTTGCTAATTAAATATTGTCAGCCAAAAGTTCAAAAGAATATATATATATATGAATACAACGTTACTAGTTTTGAAACGTTACCTAGAGAAAAGTAAATCCGATCCGAACGTCAGTGTTTTCTTCTGTTTTTGCCTAGTTCCAACAATTGGCAACATCGCAACGGTTCCACGAGGAAGTTTAAGCACATGTCCGGTGCAGTTTTGTTGTCCGTTTGTTTTGTTTGGGTTGGCAAGTCGACGCCGAGCGTCGGTCTACCGTTTCAGTCCGATTTCCGCATTGTACGTCGCGACACTGAGGTATTATATGATTTTTTTACAAGTGACATTTTCTGATTTAGAAAAATTTTATTCGTTTGACCTTCATCGAAGAAAGCTGTTTTTGTGCTATAAAATCGAGGTAAAAATATTAGGGTCTGAAGCTGAAAAGGATACAAAGAGGGGTTGTAAATACAGTGCGAAGCAGAGGGTGTCGTGAATGCAGAGGCGTAGAGGGTGAGTTTGTGATATTTTGAAATCTTCAATTTATCCTCATCAGCTCCAATATATATGGATTTTCTGAATTTTCCGCGCAGAGATTTCTTAGAAAGTTCAAACTCAATTTCGTTAAGTTCCCAATGCTGGTTGTCCCAAGTTCGACGTTTTTGCAGAATTAGTTCCTTTGAAATTCAAATAATTGGATCATATAGCAGTTTTCGACATTCCTTTCAGAGCTGTAATATTCTTGAAGCCTGACCACTTTAGATATTCAGAAAATTAAAGAGATGTTCACAAAAAAATGTTTTCTAACTTTTATATTCTCGATTGAGTAATATATTATACTATATCAGAAATCAGCTGAAAAAAATGGGAAAAAGAATTGACGGGGTCAGGAGCTTTTGCGGACTTGTACTATGTAAAGAATTATTTTTTGGAGAATAACCATATTTTACTGTTCTTCCTCCCAACGTTTCAATACTCATCTTCTGTCGTTTTCAATGTAAAAATTTGCTTTTAACAAAGCTGACAAGTCAGGAAATTTTTTAGTTTTCACTACTTATTGTCAAAATTGACAGAAATTACGAAAACTAGATGAAATTGGTTCTTATATATGGTTTGAAGACTTCTTCAAGTTATTTCGATTAATTGGCATCCAAACTTCGGGCAACTCAAGTGATGGTGCACTTATGTGATTGAGAGCGATATTCACGAATTCTTTGATTTTTCATTTTGTAGGCTTCTTTTCTTTGGATAATATAGATGTGTCATTGTACATTATCTGGTGATTTTCAACAACAGAATGTTGGACCAGCTTCTGATGTTCTTATTTTAATCTCACTTTGAAGGGGCGTTTTGTTTCTCCGATATTAAGATCTTACGCATTCGCATGATATCTAATATATACAATTCTTCATTCTTTGATTCTCGTTATCAGGTTCTGCTTTATTTTTTAACCCTGATGGTATCTTGAGTCTTGATTGCGGATGTTACGTCGTACCTATTTCCAATTATTCTCATTTTTTTTTCTGATAAACTTAACACATAAGAAATGACGCTCTTTATGGTTTGTTGCATATCTTCTCGTATTGTATTGGGATCAAGCTGATTTTTTCTTATTTGTTCGCTCTTTCCAATATCTTTTTGGGATAACCATTACGTCTGAGTGTTTCTGTGATGTTATTTATTTTGTCCTTTTAGCTTGTTGGGTAAAGTATATATTAATTGCTCTATCATATAAACATTTTTCCAATTTTTATATTTGTTTCGGCAATTTTTCATGAATTTAGTACGACTATTTCTACAAAATTTTGAGAACCTATTTCTTTCAACCTCATTCAATAATCCTTCAAGTTACAACTTGATCGGATGGATACTTTTGGAGTTATCGAGTAAACAAAATTTCAGATAGTCATAAATGCTGAACTATTCGCTTGAATTAGACCAATAACGAACTCATACGGACAATTAATTTATTCTGAAAATATATACATCTAGCCCATTTCCTTCGATTGCCGGCCGGACCTACTCAAATTCGAACTCCGGACTCATCATCGTCGAATACAATCGATTGATACCGTTTTCCAATGGATGTGAAAAAGTTACACACGCTTGGTCAAAGGAAAGAACAAGTTACAAATTTTAATTTGAAAAAATTTCAACCAAACTAGCCAACGCGGCATTTAAAACTCAAATAATCCCAATTTCCCAAGCTCGGCTTAATTTTATTTCTTACCAGGCCGCTAGAGGTCTATGTAACTTTGATCTATGATATCAACATACAGAATTGCTTTGAACCCATTGTTTTCGAATAGCACGAACATAGCTTCACTCAAACCACTGTTACACGATAAATAATAAACCAACCGTCGTGAAATTTTGACAGTAATCTTTTGATCGTTGGAACTTTCGAATTATCATATTGATATTTTGTTAGTGGAACCATCTGGTCGGTAGGCCCGGGACTTAGGAACCGATTATACATGGTTAATAATAAGCAAACAGCGAAATTTTCTAAATTTTTTTGTGATTGGTGATGGCACAGGTATTCGATGACCTGAGACCTCTGTGGCTTCCCATAGAGTCAATCGAGATTATTATCAACATCAAGGAAGTTCTGCATGCCTCTATGAATCGTTTAATTCTAGATTGCGTAACCAGATAGCGGTTGATGCGGGTTCCGAAATGGGAGTAAGCATATCCGGCAAGCGTCGTCACGCTTGCAATTCCTCCGACAATAGAAGGTTGGTATAGGACCCCGACGTTGCAATATATATCTTTTTTACGGATCTGGTATCATCAGGCTGAACTGAGTAGTCCTTGTACGGATTTGTTGTCTTTCAAGGAAAGTTTGGATAGCTTGTAACATTTCTCTCGAAAAGAATTATTAATAAAACTAACTATAACACTGGAGTCTGAGTGACTCCAGATACAAAGATTTGACCATTTAATGTGATCGTCTAGCAAGGGTAGGACTCTACGTTATGTTTAAGTAATAATTGTGATTAATGGGAAACAAAGATGGTAAATAAAACACAATGGTTAGACCCAAACAATCAGCTCTTTATTCAGGAGGAAAAGCCTCCGGCATAAAAACCCCTATACTATACATAACACTACAAGGTCAAATTATCGGTACCGATCTATTCAATAATAACTAAATTAGACCATGCAATAATTCTAGGCTAATGAAAGCACAAGCCAAGATATCTAAGCTTATGTGAGACATTGGTGAAATGTGATGGCTTGGAGATCCCTCGTAGGGGCAGGAGGTGTCCTTGAGTAACTTGTGTTACTCCAGAGTAACCATATTGTCCTATCCTAGATAACCGACGTGAAGGAAGTTATAATCCGACATCAAAATATTGTGATTACACAAAACAATCAATCATAGCAATTATGACAACTTCAATAATACAATAAGAATAATAATTATGGCAATTAGGTAAATAGTATTTGCGAAAGACTAATTATTACCATCGTCGTGGTCACGACCCCAAGGTATGTGAGCCATAACTATAAATATTGTATGAGCTGGGCAAATAGGAACACAGGTAAGGTTATGGAGTTCCAGCGGCGTCTCTGGAAAAATGAAAGAAAGTTGCATCGTCAAAAAAGTATATTTACTCATGCCTTATAGCCATTAATGGGGCGGGCCTGTACCGGCATTTATGGTCCTCGATGCAGGTCGCTAAGAAATCTCATACAACAATATAGGAATGGTCCACAATCCCGAGACCCCAAAATAAAATTATCATGTAATACAACCAAATAGTTAAATAGATAGTACTATTAATTATAGAAATAAATAAACGAAAGTGCTCTCTCCACTTGATGAAACAGTAACTGAAAAAAAGCTCTTTCTCATCACTTGATATAATAATGAACTTCCATAAACTAATTATTGGCTATATACATTACTCTATATGAAGAATATTAACTATTCTAATGTTTAGCAAATAATGTGTCCCTATCGTTGAACGATTGATCCTGGACTTCAAAGTCTTCGACGAGTTAAGCTGCAATATGAATGTATTTGCCTACCACAAATTAATTATAGGTTTAACTGAAAGGAGTGCATTATTGTGCAATTTGAGCTGGAATGAACATCAAAGGACTGCTGCAGCTGAAAGTATATAATCACGTGGCTAGATAATATGATTTGTATTCTCCTACGTAGTACAACAAACTTGAAAACACTCGATAACTCAAGGTATCTACAAGGATAGTTTAATTAATTCAATAAGTACTAATATGATCTGATCTAATCTAATATAGGTCCTCAAAAATCTTCATACCTTCTTGAATATTTCCAGAGGCATATTATTAAGCTTTACCATCATTTATAAAAAATCAACCAGTGATATACAGTGGGTGTTATTCCAATATATGATGTTACAAATATGAAATATTTGATATGTAAACTAAACAATTTTTTATCAATGGAGTTGTACCTATAAAATTATTATTAAACTCACAGGGAACAATATAACTACAATGACGGGTGTGATCTTAACAGACCAAATCCAGCAGACCGTTTGTCGGAAATACCCGAACGGCATGGTCATTGGCGTGCGGGTTGATTCAAATTATTCATTGAATAGGCGGAATTCTCGGGAAATATCAACAGGAATGAATTGAAATTTGGCATTAGGAAGGGAAGAGGTAGTAGAAATATAGTGCAAGTGAAATTTCTCTCTTCTCTATTATAATTCGAGCATTTTCCGACCTATATAGTAACATTTAATATCTCGGAAACCTCTCGATAGAACATTTTTATTTTTGGGATGAAGTTAGATGACAACAAAGGAAACTCGATAGTGAAAAAATTTTCTACTGCCCGACGGTCCATCATGTAGTTTTTCCGATATATATATAGCATATTTCAATATCTCGGAAACCTCTCGATAGAACATTTTTATTTTTGGGATGAAGTTGGATGACACCATAAGGAATTCAACTATGAAAAAATTTTCGACTGCCCGACGGTCCATCATGTGGTTTTTCCGATATATATATAGCATATTTCAATATCTCGGAAACCTCTCGATAGAACATTTTTATTTTTGGGATGAAGTTGGATGACACCATAGAGACTTCAACTATGAAAAAATTTTCGACTGCCCGACGGTCCATCATGTAGTTTTTCCGTTATATATATAGCATTTTCCAATATCTCGAAACCTCTCGATAGAACATTTTTATTTTTGGGATGAAGTTAGATGACAACATAGGAAACTCGATAGTGAAAAAATTTTCGACTGCCCGACGGTCCATCATGTGGTTTTTCCGATATATATATAGCATTTTCCAATATCTCGAAACCTCTCGATAGAACATTTTTATTTTTGAGATGAAGTTGGATGACACCATAAGGAATTCAACTATGAAAAAATTTTCGACTGCCCGACGGTCCATCATGTAGTTTTTCCGATAAATATATAGCATTTTCCAATATCTCGGAAACCTCTCGATAGAACATTTTTATTTTTGGGATGAAGTTGGATGACACCATAGAGACTTCAACTATGAAAAAATTTCCGACTGCCCGACGGTCCATCATGTAGTTTTTCCGATATATATATAGCATTTTCCAATATCTCGGAAACCTCTCGATAGAACATTTTTATTTTTGGGATGAAGTTGGATGACACCATAGAGACTTCAACTATGAAAAAATTTCCGACTGCCTGACGGTCCATCATGTAGTTTTTCCGATATATATATAGCATTTTCCAATATCTCGAAACCTCTCGATAGAACATTTTTATTTTTGGGATGAAGTTGGATGACACCATAAGGAATTCAACTATGAAAAAATTTTCGACTGCCCGACGGTCCATCATGTAGTTTTTCCGATATATATATAGCATTTTCCAATATCTCGGAAACCTCTCGATAGAACATTTTTATTTTTGGGATGAAGTTGGATGACACCATAAGGAATTCAACTATGAAAAAATTTTCGACTGCCCGACGGTCCATCATGTGGTTTTTCCGATATATATATAGCATTTTCCAATATCTCGGAAACCTCTCGATAGAACATTTTTATTTTTGGGATGAAGTTAGATGACAACATAGGAAACTCGATAGTGAAAAAATTTTCGACTGCCCGACGGTCCATCATGTGGTTTTTCCGATATATATATAGCATTTTCCAATATCTCGGAAACCTCTCGATAGAACATTTTTATTTTGAGATGAAGTTGGATGACACCATAAGGAATTCAACTATGAAAAAATTTTCGACTGCCCGACGGTCCATCATGTAGTTTTTCCGATAAATATATAGCATTTTCCAATATCTCGGAAACCTCTCGATAGAACATTTTTATTTTTGGGATGAAGTTGGATGACACCATAGAGACTTCAACTATGAAAAAATTTCCGACTGCCCGACGGTCCATCATGTAGTTTTTCCGATATATATATAGCATTTTCCAATATCTCGAAACCTCTCGATAGAACATTTTTATTTTTGGGATGAAGTTGGATGACACCATAGAGACTTCAACTATGAAAAAAAATCCGACTGCCTGACGGTCCATCATGTAGTTTTTCCGATATATATATAGCATTTTCCAATATCTCGAAACCTCTCGATAGAACATTTTTATTTTTGGGATGAAGTTGGATGACACCATAAGGAATTCAACTATGAAAAAATTTTCGACTGCCTGACGGTCCATCATGTAGTTTTCCGATATATATATAGCATTTTCCAATATCTCGGAAACCTCTCGATAGAACATTTTTATTTTTGGGATGAAGTTGGATGACACCATAAGGAATTCAACTATGAAAAAATTTTCGACTGCCCGACGGTCCATCATGTGGTTTTTCCGATATATATATAGCATTTTCCAATATCTCGGAAACCTCTCGATAGAACATTTTTATTTTTGGGATGAAGTTGGATGACACCATAGAGACTTCAACTATGAAAAAATTTTCGACTGCCCGACGGTCCATCTTGTGGTTTTTCCGATATATATATAGCATATTTCAATATCTCGGAAACCTCTCGATAGAATATTTTTATTTTTGGGATGAAGTGGGATGACACCATAGAGACTTCAACTATGAAAAATTTTCGGCTGCCCGACGGTCCATCATGTGGTGTTTCTGATATATATGTATAGCAATATTCAATATCTCGGAGACATTTTTATTTCCGCGATGAACTTAGATGACAACGAAGAAAACATTTGTATTTTATGAGATACATAATAAAAGCCATTTATATTTATCTGTTTATCATAAAGTTAGAAACAAAACCGCTAATGAGTTTCAAATCATTTTTCGAAAACTACATGATGGACCGTCGGGCAGTCGAAAATTTTTTCATAGTTGAAGTCTCTATGGTGTCATCCAACTTCATCCCAAAAATAAAAATGTTCTATCGAGAGGTTTCCGAGATATTGGAAAATGCTATATATATATATCGGAAAAACTACATGATGGACCGTCGGGCAGTCGAAAATTTTTTCACTATCGAGTTTCCTATGTTGTCATCTAACTTCATCCCAAAAATAAAAATGTTCTATCGAGAGGTTTCCGAGATATTGAAATATGCTATATATATATCGGAAAAACCATATGATGGACCGTCGGGAAGTCGAAAATTTTTTCACTATCGAGTTTCCTTTGTTGTCATCTAACTTCATCCCAAAAATAAAAATGTTCTATCGAGAGGTTTCCGAGATATTGGAAAATGCTATATATATATCGGAAAAACTACATGATGGACCGTCGGGCAGTCGAAAATTTTTTCATAGTTGAAGTCTCTATGGTGTCATCCAACTTCATCCCAAAAATAAAAATGTTCTATCGAGAGGTTTCCGAGATATTGAAATATGCTATATATATATCGGAAAAACCATATGATGGACCGTCGGGCAGTCGAAAATTTTTTCATAGTTGAATTCCTTATGGTGTCATCCAACTTCATCCCAAAAATAAAAATGTTCTATCGAGAGGTTTCCGAGATATTGGAAAATGCTATATATATATATATCGGAAAAACTACATGATGGACCGTCGGGCAGTCGAAAATTTTTTCATAGTTGAATTCCTTATGGTGTCATCCAACTTCATCCCAAAAATAAAAATGTTCTATCTAGACGTTTCCGAGATATTGAAATATGCTATATATATATCGGAAAAACCATATGATGGACCGTCGGGAAGTCGAAAATTTTTTCACTATCGAGTTTCCTATGTTGTCATCTAACTTCATCCCAAAAATAAAAATGTTCTATCGAGAGGTTTCCGAGATATTGGAAAATGCTATATATATATATCGGAAAAACTACATGATGGACCGTCGGGCAGTCGAAAATTTTTTCATAGTTGAAGTCTCTATGGTGTCATCTAACTTCATCCCAAAAATAAAAATGTTCTATCGAGAGGTTTCCGAGATATTGGTAAATGCTATATATATATCGGAAAAACTACATGATGGACCGTCGGGCAGTCGAAAATTTTTTCATAGTTGAATTCCTTATGGTGTCATCCAACTTCATCCCAAAAATAAAAATGTTCTATCGAGACGTTTCCGAGATATTGAAATATGCTATATATATATCGGAAAAACCATATGATGGACCGTCGGGAAGTCGAAAATTTTTTCACTATCGAGTTTCCTATGTTGTCATCTAACTTCATCCCAAAAATAAAAATGTTCTATCGAGAGGTTTCCGAGATATTGGAAAATGCTATATATATATCGGAAAAACTACATGATGGACCGTCGGGCAGTCGAAAATTTTTTCATAGTTGAAGTCTCTATGGTGTCATCCAACTTCATCCCAAAAATAAAAATGTTCTATCGAGAGGTTTCCGAGATATTGAAATATGCTATATATATATCGGAAAAACCATATGATGGACCGTCGGGCAGTCGAAAATTTTTTCATAGTTGAATTCCTTATGGTGTCATCCAACTTCATCCCAAAAATAAAAATGTTCTATCGAGAGGTTTCCGAGATATTGGAAAATGCTATATATATATCGGAAAAACTACATGATGGACCGTCGGGCAGTCGGAAATTTTTTCATAGTTGAAGTCTCTATGGTGTCATCCAACTTCATCCCAAAAATAAAAATGTTCTATCGAGAGGTTTCCGAGATATTGGAAAATGCTATATATATATCGGAAAAACTACATGATGGACCGTCGGGCAGTCGAAAATTTTTTCATAGTTGAAGTCTCTATGGTAACATCCAACTTCATCCCAAAAATAAAAATGTTCTATCGAGAGGTTTCCGAGATATTGGAAAATGCTATATATATATCGGAAAAACTACATGATGGACCGTCGGGCAGTCGAAAATTTTTTCATAGTTGAATTCCTTATGGTGTCATCCAACTTCATCCCGAAAATAAAAATGTTCTATCGAGAGGTTTCCGAGATATTGGAAAATGCTATATATATATCGGAAAAACTAATGATGGACCGTCGGGCAGTCGAAAATTTTTTCACTATCGAGTTTCCTTTGTTGTCATCTAACTTCATCCCAAAAATAAAAATGTTCTATCGAGAGGTTTCCGAGATATTGAAATATGCTATATATATATCGGAAAAACCACATGTTGGACCGTCGGGCAGTCGGAAATTTTTTCATAGTTGAATTCCTTATGGTGTCATCCAACTTCATCCCAAAAATAAAAATGTTCTATCGAGAGGTTTCCGAGATATTGGAAAATGCTATATATATATCGGAAAAACTACATGATGGACCGTCGGGCAGTCAAAAATTTTTTCATAGTTGAAGTCTCTATGGTGTCATCCAACTTCATCCCAAAAATAAAAATGTTCTATCGAGAGGTTTCCGAGATATTGGAAAATGCTATATATATATATCGGAAAAACCACATGATGGACCGTCGGGCAGTCGAAAATTTTTTCACTATCGAGTTTCCTATGTTGTCATCTAACTTCATCCCAAAAATAAAAATGTTCTATCGAGAGGTTTCGAGATATTGGAAAATGCTATATATATATCGGAAAAACTACATGATGGACCGTCGGGCAGTCGAAAATTTTTTCATAGTTGAAGTCTCTATGGTGTCATCCAACTTCATCCCAAAAATAAAAATGTTCTATCGAGAGGTTTCTGAGATATTGAAATATGCTATATATATATCGGAAAAACTACATGATGGACCGTCGGGCAGTCGAAAATTTTTTCACTATCGAGTTTCCTTTGTTGTCATCTAACTTCATCCCAAAAATAAAAATGTTCTATCGAGAGGTTTCCGAGATATTAAATGTTACTATATAGGTCGGAAAATGCTCGAATTATAATAGGGAAGAGAAAATTTCACTTGCACTATATTTCTACTACCTCTTCCCTTCCTACTGCCAAATTTCAATTCATTCCTGTTGATATTTCCCGAGAATTCCGCCTATTCAATGAATAATTTGAATCAACCCGCACGCCAATGAACATGCCGTTCGGGTATTTCCGACAAACGGTCTGCTGAATTTGGTCTGTTAAGATCACACCCGTACTACAATGGCTCATGCTACATGCTAAAATAACGTTAACATTTTTTACAATGGATTGTTTACACATTCAGGTAAATAGATATAACATTTGGTTATTCTTTCACCAGTATATCTAAATAGGGCATAATTAACAAGCTCCCAAGATTAAATATCATTCATTATTCAAATTATTTTCAACTGAACACTAAAGAGGCTTCCACCATCGAAAACTACCAAAAACTAACTAAGACGTTTTTTCTTGTTGCTACCAACGCTTTGAATAACCTAACAATGGAGCTTCATAACAAAGGAATCCCTTTTTCTGACGTGTACGTCTGCGCAAAGCGATATCTAACAGAACTACCCGGCTTGGTTCCAGTGGCGAATTTACAAATTTGCCGCTAGTAGGCCAGTCAATTTTTGCCGCCCCTACTAACTTTTGAAATTCAATACGTTAGTTTAATCCCGTTATTAGTTATTATGATTGTGAACTTAATGATATTTCTGTCAGTTACTAGATTATTTTAGCAACCCGCTATGTACTGAAGAGTTTAATGTTGGCCTTACAAGTTTATTTGACAGGCAAAACAAAAAACCTCCGACTTCAAAGCGTAAAACCTCTGTAACTTTTAAACGGCTCAATCGATTTTCATTAAACATGTCTAAGAACACTCGTCCGTAAAATACCTGTAATACAAAAAAAAAAACTAAACTGAAATCGGTTCATTCATTCGGGTGCTATGATGCCACAGACAGACAGACAGGTCAAACTTATAATACCCCTCTTTTTGCGTCGGGGCAGCATGTACTAATCATAAGGTGGGGAAAGCATGACTTAAAAATACCTACACTATATGAACACACACAAAATAATGAGTGGTCAGAAAACATTGTTTTTGTTACATATTTTTTATTGCACTTAACAGTTTAAAAACAATACAAACAGTTTCTATTAAAATATAACATGTTAACAATCAGTTAATGGTGACAGACAATGAGATCAAATAAGTTTTACTTTATTTTCTTGCTAGATTTTAAATTTCCAAAATCATCAATTATATCGTCGTATGAAATCTTTTTCATAAGTTCTGACTCTATGCACAAATGAGATAAAGCATTAAGCTTTTCGTGACTTAAAGTAGATCGTAGATAGTTTTTAACCCGTTTTAAGCAAGAAAAGCTTCTCTCACCTGAACAATTTGTCAACGCTGTGCACTGAGCCATGCGAAGTGCTATTTCCAAGTTTGGATAAATATGCTCCAAATTCAGTTTTCGCTGAAACAAAGATAGACTTTACTATTAATGCAAAGTTTGATCAAAATCGGTCTAGTAGTTTTGGTGTGATCGAGCAACAATCCAAACAACTAAACATCCAAACTCACTTCCACATTTATAAAATATTAGTAAGATCATAATGATTTGAACCATCCAAGAATAGTGAAAGGTTCGCCCGCAAAATTCAATATTTGACCCGACCATCAACAACGTCTGCCTTCACGCGTCTGCCGCGTTCCGGTTGCTCACTCGGGTATCTGCCCCCGCTCCGCACCTCACCAGCGCTATTGCCGCCCCACAACCGCCGAATTGAAAAGAATAAATATGTGGTCCTCCACCAATTGTTTTAAAGAATATCCATGAAAAATTTCAAAGAGATTGGACCACGGAATCACGTAGTTCCATACAAACGTTGACCCCCTTTTTGACCCCCTTAAGGGTACAATTTTGATAAATATTTTATGCTAAATGTTAAGCCGGACTTCAGACTACGCAATTAAAGGAGATCCATGTAAAAGTGCCCAGTAGTGCGTGATGTTCATTCAAACAAACGGACAGACAGATAGGCAACAAGAAATTTAAAAAAAATCTAATTCTACTCAGTTACTCATCTTAAGCCATCCTAGCGAATTTTTTTTCGAATATCTTTAATGTCCAGACTATTTTAGGTTTACGATTTTATTATAGTATAGATTGTGTACACGTATAATTATAAAAAAAAATCTTTAAAAAAAAAAATGACTAAATTTGCCGCCCCTCTAAATCTGCCTCCCTAGGCACACGCCTACTTGGCCTATTAGAAAATC
This sequence comes from Micraspis discolor, assembly GCA_030674115.1. Classification (NCBI taxonomy): domain Eukaryota; kingdom Metazoa; phylum Arthropoda; class Insecta; order Coleoptera; family Coccinellidae; genus Micraspis; species Micraspis discolor. The sequence goes on along the minus strand of JARTUT010001311.1, from coordinate 1,095,094 downwards.
CGCCACTGCTTGGTCCATAGTATGAGGGAATGTCCGATAAATAAGGCAGAGGTGTATCAAGCTTAGGGTGAAATTGAATTTTGGAGCTTTTAAATCCTGGGATGTTATAAGCTTTATTAAATTTCTTAGGTAATGAGTAAATTTGAATTCAATGGTCCAAAGAAAACAATTATTTTTGTCTAATTTTCACATAATTACTATTATTACACGACCGGTTTCGGTTGTTAAACCATCTTCTGGTGTTAGGTACAGACTAAAATATTTCGTGGGTTTAAATCTATGGGATATTCAAAAGTGGTGAATGGTTTATTTCTATTTGGGTGTTAAGTGGGGACACATTGGGAATATTGAACAGATTTGTTATTTCCATCGCTTCCAGCAAATTTAATTTCAGGCCTTTCTCGCATTTGTGAAGGATTTTAAAATTTACGATATCCATATGATGTTCTTCAGTCTCGATATGATCATAAACTGCGGACTGTTTACCTGATTTCAGATGTTCTTTTAATCTGGTCTCAAAATTTCTACCGGTTTGACCTACATATGCAGCGTTGCAATTTTTACAACAGATTTTATAAACACCTGAAGTTTTCTCGGGTTTAAGTTTGGATTTTGAATTATATAATATTTTACCTAGGTTTGGACGTCCTGAAAATGTTGTTTTGAAATCAAGTTTAGAAAAATAATTTTGGATTTGGATTGATAATTCTCCGAAATAAGTGATATGTATGAATATATTAGTAGGTTTTTCTGTGGTAGTGTAAAGCATATTAATGGTTTTCAGCTTTCTTTTGTTTTCAATTAATTTGTTGTTGTAAACTATCAAAATTTTTATCTAATAAATTCAAAAATCTATGGAAATTTTCACCAGAATATAGTTTAAAAAGTTCCAAAGATTTAATTGACAAATTATCTAAAATGAAGAGCACAGAAAATATGAAATTAATATCTTTTGATGTAGAAAATATGTACCCTAGCATTCCAGCAAAAGAATGTTTACCCCTAGTTGGCGAGTCACTTCGTAAAAATAAAGTTAACCCCCTCTTAATTTCAGAAATTCAGGAGTTATTTTCAATGTGCCTATCCCATAATTACTTTAAATTCGAATCCAAATTATATTTTCAAAATTCAGGTTTACCGATGGGATCACCTTTGAGCCCATTATTGTCAGATCTATTCATGAATCACCTTGAAAATGAATTCATAAAAACAAATGACCTATCAAAAAAACACGTCATTTTCTGGTTCCGGTATGTTGATGATATTATAGTAGGATTCAACGGAACAAATAGACAAATAAAAATGTTTCTTGACCTCCTCAATTCAATTCATCCCAAAATAAAATTTACATTGGAAATTGAATGCAACAAAGCGATTAACTTTCAGGATTTGACCATAAGTAGAGATAGAAACACATTCGACTTAAACATCTACCGAAAAGACACAAACTCAGAAGCCATAATACCATATGATTCCTTCAGTCCTGATAATCATAAACTAGCAGCTCTGAAATCTATGATCAACAGAGCATTCACCATACCTTTATCGAACGCTAACTTACAATCTGAAATTGATAAAATCAAAGAAATTGCAACTAATAATAATTTTCCGAGAATCTTAGTAAACAAACTAATTGAAAACAAAAGAAAGCTGAAAACCATTAATATGCTTTACACTACCACAGAAAAACCTACTAATAAATTCATACATATCACTTATTTCGGAGAATTATCAATCCAAATCCAAAATTATTTTTCTAAACTTGATTTCAAAACAACATTTTCAGGACGTCCAAACCTAGGTAAAATATTATATAATTCAAAATCCAAACTTAAACCCGAGAAAACTTCAGGTGTTTATAAAATCTGTTGTAAAAATTGCAACGCTGCATATGTAGGTCAAACCGGTAGAAATTTTGAGACCAGATTAAAAGAACATCTGAAATCAGGTAAACAGTCCGCAGTTTATGATCATATCGAGACTGGAGAACATCATATGGATATCGTAAATTTTAAAATCCTTCACAAATGCGAGAAAGGCCTGAAATTAAATTTGCTGGAAGCGATGGAAATAACAAATCTGTTCAATATTCCCAATGTGTCCCCACTTAACACCCAAATAGAAATAAACCATTCACCACTTTTGAATATCCCATAGATTTAAACCCACGAAATATTTTAATCTGTACCTAACACCAGAAGATGGTTTAACAACCGAAACCGGTCGTGTAATAATATTAATAAAGTGAAAATTAGACAAAAATAATTGTTTTCTTTCAATATTCAAGATGGATTTTCACAAAATAAATGAGTCATCAATTCATTCTATTCAATGGTCCAAGTTGATGGTCGATATAAATAAAGGGTTTTCCAACTTTAAACTTGTAGTGATCCATATCGTTCTCACAGATTTACAATGGAAAAGGCGCGAAGTAACCAAAAACTGCCAACAGATGACGCAACAGACAACATTAACCTCATTACTTCTCTGTCCCCTTTGATATACCCAGAGGATGCTATGCTACCGAGTACAGTGAATAGATGGAGCTATGTTAAATTCTACACTGAGAAGATCCACCAATATTTTTATGAAATGACAGCGAATCGCCTTGGTAGGCAAGCAGAGTGTCCGATCCGATAATAATAAGATCGTTGTATTGTAGTTTTCCTACTATTTTAATTATTTATTGAGTTTTTTCAAGTCCCGTGTAGTATCATATAGTGTGCCATAGTCATTTAATGTTGTATTCACTCCATCATTAAGATCATGCTTCACGACATAATTTATTACAGTGTTGATAGTTTATTTTTGGTGTTGTAATAATAATGTATAAACCGTGTTTGGCCCATTACTTGTTTGTGACTTCATCTTTCTGAGGACAAGTGCACGACCCTTCCATATACCATATATATGGATATGCTCAAATGTATATTTTCGAATATCTTGATAAAAGTGGTAAAATTGGCTCGTTCGTAGGCACGATGGATAATAATGAGATATAAACGACAAATTTGTCACATATGCATTGGGGGTATAGCTCAGTGGTAGAGCATTCGACTGCAGATCGAGAGGTCCCCGGTTCAAACCCGGGTGCCCCCTAACCTTTTTAATTTCTAAAATGAAATATTACAATTATGTTGGGAGGTATTAAAGTTTCAATAGTTACCAATTCTCCGGAATAATAAATATATAGAGATCAAATGGCGCCAAATTACAATCAGATATATGTTTAGGTAATAGGAGATGCAGAACTCAATTTTTGCGCGCTTATTCCTAGTGCAACAGCGTGCTCTCGTTTTGCCCGAATCAGTTTAATTTTCGAATACAGAACCGAAATTGGTCTCAATCAATTAAGTTCGACTTCTTGATGAAGAATCCTTGCTCAAGTATGTCAGGCTTTCCGGTCAGTAATATACTGTCTATCCTCTGAAGGAGATGACTTAGGTGGGTCGTCCATTGGAGCCGTTTTCGTCCGAACTAGCAACGGCCGAACACGACAGAACTCGACCGAACGATCCCCCAACAAAGAAAGGAATAGATGCGCGTCCTTTACGACAAATTCATACGGCCGTATTCGGCCGTGTACGGCCGATGAATTTCTCGATCCGAAATAAATGGGATTTTTCGGTCCTATTCGGCCGAACTAACTAGTCAGGCCCAGACAACCTAGTGTAGTGTTACTAATCTGAAATTGTTCCACACTCTTGTTTGTTCCTGTTTTTTTGAAGTTGTGCTGTTTTATGAAGTTCTTACTATGGACAGTGAAAAGTTGATAAGTTTGGTTGAAGAACATGTTCCACTGTAGGATATGCGAGACATAAGATATCATCGTCGAGATGTTCAAAGGAATCAGTGGACAAAGATTGCTGAACAAATAGGTGCTGATGATTTAATAAAGCCTTGGAGCACCGTTCAGGGAGTCAAGTGAGGCTACTTACAATTCTTCATGGCCATACTACAACCAAATGCTCTTTTTGAAAGATGTGGTGTCACACAGAAAGCTACATGCCAATCTCTCACCTAAGAAAAAAAAAACCCTGCACAGGAACATAAATTACAGCAACAAGGATCTGACAGCATCGCTGATGACGGCAATTCATCGAACCAGCATGGATCAGATCTTTTTGAAAGTTCAAGTGATGTTTCCCAACATTCACACTCAGTGGTTGTGAAATGCAGCCTCCTCCAGCCTGTGGAAGAGCTTCTAGAACCAAGCCTAAGAGAAAATTTGAAAGTTCATCTGAGGATCCTTTTCTTGACATAGAAAAACAAAAAATTAAACTGCTTCAAGAAAATTCTGCGTTGAAACAAAACCCAGATTATTTGTTTCTGCAAAGTCTGCTTCCTTATTTAATGAAGATTCCGGAGAACAGGAAACTGGAAGTTAGAAATAAATTACAAAACGTTCTGGTTGACGAACAATCCAGGCAAACGAGTTACACGTCAGTGACACGTCCCTTGGCTTCTCCTTCTCCTCTGTCTTCGTACAGCTCTACTTCCCCTGCTTACAGCTCTACAACTTCCCCTGTATGTCCACAGCAGGGCAATTCTTTTGAGTACAATCAAGAAACACAAATGGATTGTAACCCTGTCCAAACGTACTTCTATTCTTTTTAATATCAGATTATTGTACTTTTTTTAAATAAAATTTTAGAGTTTTTTAGTTTTTTTCTTGGAGAATTATTTGTTATTTCTTACCTTATTGTGACAGCCAATCGTTCTTCCGGTGATATAGTTACTCGAAAATTTGAAAATCTTTCTATTGAGTGCCAAATTTTATTTAATGTATAATTAAATGTCTCTTCACTCATACAATAGTACTCAGAAAACTTAATTTTATCTTCCTTAGAACGGCTATGCAAATGATGAAACTCGCCAAGTCGGCTACTTTCAGTCAGTATCGGATGCACCCAATACCTTTTACTCCTTTTCCTCTCCCTCCTCATCACGTAGGTATTTTCAAGTAACATCATCTCATCGAAATCCATTACAATCTCGCGGAGTTTGTAAGTAACTCAAAGAAAAATCACTTTCCGTACTAATTAACTTGCCACTTTCTGGCAACGTACTACTGAACTGGACTGACGAAAACGGTTGCAATGGACGATCGTGTTCGGCCGAATTGACGGCCGAAATTTCAACCGAACTGACGGCCGAAGGGTTCGGTCGAATGCGGTTCCAGTGGACGGATACCCTTAGAGTCTTTCATTACGAGTTTTTTGCCAAAATTCATTTTTAATCATCAATATAATCTCCTCTTAGAGTGATTCAATCATTACAAAGTTTCTCTAGTTTTTCGATTCTGCCGTCACTCATTAGACTGCCGCTTTGATTAAGGAGTGAAGAGGTGATGAACCGAAGTAATAATCTACATCCATGATGATAATACAAAATTTTCACTATTTCTTTTTCTGTTCTAGATCAGAAGATATCGTATTGCTGTTTGAAAATACCTGGATTGCGTCCTTCTTCTGAAATCGTCAACCCTTTAGGTGAGTAAATATTGTAATAAAATTCACATTTTTCCTTTTCTCAAATTCTCCTATAATACACCTCTCCAAATGTTAAAGAGTAGAAAGATATGAATCGCCATCATAATATGGCTGGCAGTACTACTGCTAACAATTTAGTTCAGTTTGTTTCTACCAAATTCTTGAGCAGAATTACTATGAACGCATTGAAAAAAATTATAATTGAAAATATAACATTTTCTTGAGGTTCGTGACTTATCTTGCATTATAATTCAGTATCAGAAGATAACTAAACTTATACAGGATGTCTCATTTGAAAGTGCCCACCCTCAATAACTCAACAACGAAACAGAGTTTGTGAAAACAAGTCGATTTTTTATGACAGAAGGACATGAACTGGGATACAAAGCTTGTTACTTCTAGCAAACCCCTGGAGAAGGTTCAAAATCACCTCCTGGAGAGTGTCGCATTTATTCACCCTGTTTTATATATCCTGTATAATAACTAATAAAGATGTTATTGTTTTGAGTACTCATTTTTGTCCAAGGAAGAATTTTTCTTTATTTCCATATTTTATAATTCTCCATCTTTCCTGTAATAAAAACCCCGTGGTAATATCCAGAAGGATTTAAATGTAGGATATAATTACTGAAATTGCATTAATTATTATGAAAACATTTTCACATATCCTGTTCCTATAATTTAGTCCAAATTAGGTATTCATATCATAAACGCGTAACATATTGGAGACCTATATTTAAGATATTTTCTTTCTGTACTAAGTTGAAAGGGCGCTCCGATAAGAATTAGAGATGGAAAATAGTTTTTGTTGAGGCATTAATGCTCAAAATTAAAGTAGTAGTCAAGAACTTAGCCTGTATATTCTATTTCTGTCCGAAACATTAGCAGTGGCATCTATACGGAAAAACTAGAATCATTTTCATTTGTAGAATTCCCATTTCCTGTGAGATTCAAAGTAAAAACAGTGTTTGTAGCGGAGAAGTGACCACCTGGAACATAACAAAATGACAGGAAGCCTTCAATTAGATATCTGAAGCATTTTCCTGATATCTAGTTATATATGCAGCAAAGAGATGGCGTATTCATCTTTCTACTCTAGTCTTTTCTGCCTGCAAATATTATCTCACGTTCATAAAGTACTTCGTTCGAAGCATAAACATGGATTCAGTTAATAGGCTTATAAGAGCACAAATGTAACCTATTACAATATATTTATTTTAATTTTCCGATTGTATTTTTTTGTGTTCTAATGAAGAGAAGATCCCCAATCCCCCAGCTAACAATTGGAAATATTTGAAGAGATGAAGTTGATATGAAGTTGACTGGAGTTCCAACGATAGAAAATTTCGTTCATTCTTTATTATTTCTCAGTGTATTGAATGAAAATTTAAATGCTTGGCAATTATGAAAAATGATCACTAGTATCCCAAAGAAATAAATATTTCCATGTGATTTTAGTTAGGATTTCTGTAAGTAATAGTATATTATGAAACAAGTTGCAGAATGGGCACCTATTCCAACACGAATGCGAAATTGTGTTAGAATTGCCTTCTGCAACGAGTATTAGACGATATTTTCTCTATTTCAGTCAAAAATTGTGAGAAATTTATTGTAATTCAATGAAAAATTCAGATGATACCTCCTAGTGCCTTTTGTATTTTATTTTCGCAGTTGGCGTGACTGATCCGAAAATTGACAGATTATAGAATTTCAATAGTGCGTTCGAATTTAAAAATAATTCAATTTGTGAATTATGTATGTCTGAAGAAATTGATTTAACACCATCAGAATTGCGATAAATTGCCAATAATGATGCAAATAAACTTTTATGAAAGAGAATACGAGAATTTTCTGATACTCGACGTGCAGGATGATTCAAAATTTGAGGGAAGCAAATCTCTAATACCATTTTTCTCAATGAAAATAAGATTTTTCCCCTCAAAATTTTTTTCACTATCTACATGGTTTAATATTGACAATTGAAATGCAATGGAAGCGTGTTGACATTCGAAAGGATAGGATGTCAGTGTTGTCGAACACAAAACGAAAATTATAACTAAAAACAATGCTGTATTGAGTTCATTACAGCACTGTTTTTAGTACTGTAACGAACTCATTACGACACTGAAATAGAGAAATACATTTAAGAATTGGTCGAACTATCGAAGATATCTAAATATTTTGCAATATTTCATTCGTAATAGAAAAACAGGTAAATTTTTAAGTGGTTGTTTATCTCGACTATCCTATTATTTATCTAAAGGGTATATCGGGTATGTAGTCATTTATTCAGTTTTTTTAGCTCTTTATTGTCTTAACCAAGCTTTCGGACAATTTTCTTGTCCTTCTTCAGGGCTACTGGAAATAACATCAGTGTTTTAAAAGTTATCATAAAAGGCATTAAAACTTACATCAATGTGAGACTCAACTATCAACAAAAATAATGAAACTATGAACATCCATATATCCAAAAAATCCAACATGCGTCATGTTAGATGATTCTTTCATGATAAAAAACGTTCTTACACATTTTGTTGACGATTCATTGTCCTCATCTGTCATTTTTTTCCATGTCTTCTGTTTTCTTCTTTTCTGTGATTCTAACCTTTTTGACTCATGACATTATTACACGTCGTTTCTTTTAAAAGTTGATTTTAGCTGTTGGTTTTCGAATGTAATTTGGATTTTTTGGATATATGGATGTTAATAATTTCATTATTTTTGTTGATAGTTGAGTCTCACATTGATGTAAGTTTTAATGTCTTTTATGATAACTTTTAAAACACTGATGTTATTTCCAGTAGCCCTGAAGAAGGACAAGAAAATTGTCCGAAAGCTTGGTTAAGACAATAAAGAGCTAAAAAACTAGATAATTGACTACATACCCGATATACCCTTTAGATAGGTAAATTTTTGTATGGAATGTCACGTGGTTTTGGACACAAACAGAAGTCTTCCGTGCTCACTTCACCACGTCTAAACCATAAAGTAATTACATATGTGTTCTGTGGTCCAAACTACCACTTCTTGATGGTTTAGACATTGTCCAGAAACTCGGCATCAAGCCAACGTTTTCTTCAACTGCTTTTTTTCCCTTAAAGAAGCAATATTTTAACAACATGCAAATTCCTTTTTAGCTTTCCTTTTCAGAATAACAAAAGTTGCTCACTCAAAATGCCATAATTTACTAACTCATGATTCAGCAGCTGTCAAATTATACACGCGTCTTTTGAGGATTAGGGCAAACTGAAAAATATATATTATAGATTAAATTCTAGTAATGCCATCTATGTTTCAAGCCGGAACCTAATACATCCGAACAAAAATACGTATCCTGTAGTATCGTTGAGGATTTTCTTAGCTTCTTCTTATTTAAATACCAAATGAACTAGACAGCATCGTCCCTCATTCATTCCGTCGTACATTCTATCGGATCTTGCTTATATTTCTATAACACTATATCTTTACACGAGTATCGACTTTCAAAGGTCAGTTCTAATGAGATTATTGTTCTGTAACCGTAAGTTATACGTGACTCAATAGTTAAAACCCTTATCTCTAGGTTTGCCAGGTGCTATTTTAACGCTCGTGAAAGAATGCGCCTTGACCGTATGCATTCTAGAATCTTGATCGGTTCAGTGAAGTCAATTTTTAAAGAATTTATAAAACAAATAAATCAATTCACATTTTGATCTCATCATTTATTTGTAGGATGTCTCAGTAAGAGTGCAGTGGGGTACGTTGTCGATTTCAAATAAAAAAAATTAAAAAGGCCCGTTTGCACCAGGGATCCTTAGAATTATCGCTTGGCTAACGGCCGGTTTCTGAAAGACTGATCAAACCTCTTGTCAACTAACATAACGATCATCTTAACATAGATGTCAAATCAATTTGAGTTGTTTTAAGGATGTTCGGTGCGTAATTGAGTAATCTATGATCATTTTCAGCTGACATGAGATGACAGTGTTGCCAGACTATCGAATCACAGATTCTGTGACAAAAACTTATATTCTGCGATCAAAGAGGTTAAGAATAAAGATTTTGCATATACTCTGAATGTAATAAAAACTTTGATGCAATGGCACCAAATGCTACAAAATGCATATGGTGATGATTGTTTATCCCGTACGCAAGTTTACGAGTGGTTTGGGCGATTCAATCGGGTAGAAAGACGCTGGATTATGACGAAAGATCAGGCCGTCCCAGAACCGGATGACCTTAATAAAACATCGAAAAATTGCGTGAATTCATAAAAAATGACAAAAAATCGTCAGTGAAAGTTATATAAATGGAATTTAGCATTCCTCGTCCGACGTCCTAAAGACCATTCCAATAAAGAGCATGGAGAAGTCGTTTGACAACTTGTTGAAGCTTGCAAATTTGAGTATCGATGAAGAAGGGGAATACATCGATTTGTAAAAAATGATTTGTTCCAAAATGTACATTGGTTTTTTGTTTTTTCTCAAGTTCGGTTTCTTTTAGAATGCGGACATTCAATTATAAGAGATTGAAAGGTCGTTTCTAGTTCAGATCTTTGACTATGTATTGATATTCCACCCGTATACCGTCATAACACGTGTTTTACCATCGACATCTGTCCATCGATGATGTCTGACACACTTCTCTTCCGAATTAAAGTGTTTCTGGGTCAGACAGGCATTGTCTACAGGCAGAAGAACATTTTCGCCTGATTGGAGCGTTAGTTTGTTTTCTAAAAAGGTTACTTTCTCTGTCGAATTCCAATGATAAGAATTGTAATGAAAATATTCTCCAATCTTCGGAACAGACAGATTTACAATGGGCGATTTTTTTGGTCCGTTATAGCCCAAGAGGCGTTAAGTGAAGAGACGCTTCAAGTTCCAACTAGTCAACAAATGCGTTTTGATAAAAACTTCTTTGTATACTCAGATAATTATAATTAAGGTAGGTAGATTGTTTTTGAGTTAATTCAAGTTCCCCACCCCCCACAGAGTTTGACATATTTTAGGAGTATTTACTCTCTTGTTTTAAGTTATTTATTTAAATTAACGTGTCTCTCAACACTTATAGGTCATTATTCTTCATTTTCCGAAATAATGAGTGTTAGTTTCACTTGAATAATGTCAAGATATGCGAATAAGGTCCTAGATTGATAAAATAATTCCAGAAACTCTCCAGAATGTACACGAAGAATATATCAAGCTATTCAATCATTGAATTCAGAATAAACCATGGTGGTCATTTGAAAATTCAATTCAACATATCTTGTGATACACAATGATTCTCCGGGTGGTACTTCAATGCCGAAATCAATTTCCAATATCCTTCCTTTTTTTTCTCGTTCGTAAGGGTTGAAACTTGTGCATTAACAAAACTATGATATATTGGACGACTTTTAAGCTGCGACTAATTTCATCTAGTAATGTCGTCTCAAAGTAAATGAGCCATGACAAAATGTACATACAAAAAACCTATTTGACCTAAATAATTTAAACAAAAACCTCTTTCTGGGTTTTCTTGCCAAATATTTTTCTTTTGAGAAAATGAATTTGTTCCTTAATTTTGACGCGCACGGTATACATCAATTCTTAATCCCATGTTAGAAAATAGTTACAATAGCTCTCCCTTGAAACCCACCAAATTTCATTCGCATATCTCGACCCATTTCAGAGCAATAAACTATTAACTTGTCAATAGTTAAATGAAATTAAAATCCTGTATTTAGGAAAATTGACCATTTGCGGACAAGAATATTTCAGCATAATGCCATTATTTTTTCATCATACTTATTCACTAACACCCTTTATCGTAGTAAGTATATGTATTTATCAGATTCCACGAACACTTCATGATCACATTTAATTTATAAAAATTCCTTTGTTTCTTGGAATTGTGGCTTCTTCATTTACTTCATCAACCTAAATGAAGTTAGTCACATACGTTATGATAAAGCTACCAAGTACCCCATTCCTTCTATCTTCGTCGATAGTGGAATCAAACAAGTGGGTACCTATCCACGACGTTGCCGGAACTCCTTACATTTCTTGAAATCAAGGATTTTTATCCTTATGGATTGAATAATTGTCATAAAATTTTTTCGCCTCGTGGAGCACTTCTTGCACAACCATAAAATTACATAAATGGCTACAGTCTGCTTCCAATCGACAAAAACTCAGAAACAGAGTAAGGTTCTAAATCTAATAATAAATTAAATAATTGTTTCTTGAAGAATTTCACACCTTTTATACAGCAGATATTACTAGGAAGGTGGTTGTACAGTCTCACAGCCGCGTATGAGAAACCCCTCTTCGTGGAAGATAGTCGATACTTTGGATACACTAACATATTGTGGCGTGTTGGATACATATCTGGGCGTAAAAACCTCTGAAAATATTGTGAATTTCCGCGAAAAACGACATTGATTTGTACATATACAATTACATATTATTATTAAATATAAAGCCCAGACAACAGAATTGCTTATAAGCCAATCCAAATATTGCCCCAATCGCCATTTTTTGCAATTTGAATACAGATTCCGCATGCATACCCCAGAAGATTAATCCGTATGACAGGATGGACTGAAAACTTGCGTAATATACTGCCATCAGAAAGGACTCCGAAGAGCCCTAGTCCTAGTTTGATAAAACTTTAGATGAATGTACAATATACAATAAACTTTTTATAATCAGTTTTTAATTCAATTTATGTTGTGAAAAATTCCATTGGTCACTTACTTCTATGTCAATCGAAGACATTGATTTAATTTTTTCACAATTTTAAAAATATTTTCTTACAACTTCTTGTTAAACGTTTATTTATGATTAAAAAAAATTACATTTTTCATTACTAATAATTTTTAATTTTTCCTGAACGTTTTTTTATATTTCCATTCTTCAATTTGTTAGTTAAAATTTTTTTTTACATAATTGACAGTTCTAAACCAAAAAAAACAATTCCATTGTTTGTTATATCAACCTTTGTTGTAAACAAATTACTAATTTTTCTTCATTTTTATATTATTTTATAAACAAATTATTAACTTCCTTCAGTTTTTATTTTGATAGTTTAAAAATTACAAAAACGTCGCTGTGCATCAAAATACTGAAAAAAATTTTATTGGGATAGTAATAAATAAAAACAAAATTATCAGTAGTTTGCTGCACAGCGACGTTTTTGTGATTTTTGAAATAATCAGAATGAAAATTCAAAAAATGTTAATATTTTTGTTTATAACAAATTGCGAATATTAAAAAAAGAAATTGTTAATGAAAATCATATTTTTGTTTGTTGATTATCATATTCAATTCAATTCAATTTAATCAATCACAAATATCATACAATAATGAAAACAACCGAAAAAGCTCATAAAGGAGATTTATGGCTTGAGTATGAGCTCTCCCTGAAATAATACAAAATTCGATTGATTACAAAATATGTACTAATTAATATAATAAAATTAACTATAAGAACATTATAACACATTATATAAATACAGCATAATTCTAAACGAAATCGGAAAAGCTTATGAACATTGCTTCTCTCTAAGCAGTCGAGCAACCAAAAGTTAGCTCAACGCTTCAGAGAATAGAAACTCTGTTGACTCCTCAAGTAGGAGGTATTGAACTGTCAATTATGACTTGAACAATATAAATATGGAAAAAATTTTCATGGAAGATTAAAAATTATATAGATAAATTTTATTCTAAAGTATAAATAACAGTTCTTCTAGAACTAGAAATTTTCATAAACATTGAAATTGTCCATTGGTTTATAAGCATTTATTGACAAGTGTATTTTTTTTTCATTTGCCACCTACTTACTGTTTTTGTGTTCAAGATATTTATAAGCTAAAATAATTTTTTTAAACATTTGCTGATACATTTTGTTGGTTACAAATGGGTTATTTAAATTTTTAATGAAAATTTTTAATCATAGATAACAGATTTGTGGTAAAGAATTTCTCTTCAATAATAATTTTTTATCGTTCATTAATCTTTTTTATTGACTGAATAATCAGTTAAGAAATAATTTTTTGCACATTAATGATTGACAGTTCACTAAAAATTAACAGATTATTTTTTTAAAGAAAATACGGCAAAATACCGAAAAAAAATTGATTTCGACAATAATAAATAAAAATAAAAATAAATTTGATGCATAGGGACTTTTTGTTATTAACGATCAGAATAAAAATAAAGGAAAGTTAATAATTTATTTATAACAAATTTTTAATATAAAGAACAATGCAAAAAATTGATTCGTGGTGCACTGTCAATTATTATTCTGAAAAACATATTTCTTATCTGATTATTTGAGCAATAAAAATATGAAAAAAGGTTTATAAACTATTGAAAACCATTGTTGAAGAAAAAATTTTATCATAAATATGTTCTCCAAGAACGAGTGAATTTTCTTTTAATATTAAAGTCCATTTTTAATAAAAAAAATATTAGCAAATGGAGATAAAGGGGAGGGTCAGTTTCGGGTGTCAGATCTTTTTTTCATTGCTTTTTCTCTATTTTCAGAATCTCAAAAATGTTTGAATGAATCGTATCTGACAAGTCTAAGGAATTCATCGTTCGAATTCCTTACGATCCGGCAACGTCGCGCATCTCGAAGAACATGCCGTGTTTTTAACGGTCGTCCCGGTTATCTACAAACGACGAGACCACGTTCGCGCCATTCGCGGTTCCTGTCAGTTCTCGAAGGTTGCGGTTGTAAAAAGCACGCCTTCGTTTCGTACTTCTTCGTACAATGGGAGTACCAACTCTCGGGTAATGTGCAAGTATTGTGACGTGAACTGAATCAAGGTGCTCGGTCGGCAAGTAGCATCTACGGTTCTGTTTTCATTTCGAGTGTCGTTTTGTGACTTGTGAACTGTGGGTTTTTTATCTGATGGATTTGTACCTCAGTTGGTTCGCCATACAATTCTAGGTGTAGCCGAAGAGGCTGGAGAAAGTTGTAGAAAAAGGTCTGCTTCGTTATTTTCGATGCCGTTCGAGTTTTAGAGATCCAAGGATATCGTATTGTGGTTTAACCTGGCCACCTCTTTCAAGATTCTTCTATGGTTGAAACTTCATTCTTGAATTCAAAATTTAACGGTTTAATTTGAATCAACTGTAGGCTGATTTTCTATGTCGGGTTTAGAACAAAAACGTTTTTATGTAGGAAATAAGGATAAGAGAATTGGGGTTCACCTATTGAATACAAAAAATGGGCCATAAACAGTAGGTAAACTTGGTGCAATATTCTTTAGTTTTAACTCCTGTAAATGACAATATTGATTCTTGAAGAGCTAAGATGTCTAAAACCATGGTGTGTGAACAGGTCATATTTTGAATGAAATTGCAAATCTGTGGATATGGGAGATTTTTCGTGGCCAATTTCGACTAATTTCGAAGTCGCCTTTTCGCTTTTCTATGATTTTCTGATATGAAGACAAATTACTCTCTTACAATTTATTAATTCTGTATTTAATAATAAGGAACAAACAATATTGTTGTGTACGAATGACGTGTTCTAACATAAGGAAGAAGATCCCCAATACCTCATCTGACAATTGGAAAAATTTGAAGAGATGAAGTTGTTATGAAGGAGTTTACTGGAGTTCCTTTGATGGAAGATATCGTTTAAGAGTGTATTGAATAAAAATTTAAATGTTTGACAATTATGAATTATGATCTGTATTATTCAAAGGAAATAAATGTTTTCGTGTGATTTAATAAATTATTTTCGAAAAAGAATTCAGCCACTCGAATTATTGGGTAAAATAACTGAAACCCAGGTTGAATTTTTGTATGTTATTTTGGTTTAGATCCACAAACCACAAGGAGAGATTAGATACTGAAAAAATTTTTATCCATATCGCTCAGATATCAAAGATCCTAGATTTCAAAAATATTCCAAATATCACCAAAATGATAAAAAAATATTGAAAGAAAAATGTAAAAAATTTTGTTAACGAAACGAAATTCATGAAATCAGAAAACAGATTGTTATAAGTGCTCACACCATGATTTCAGACATCTTAACCTGAGCATAAATTCCAAGTCAGAATTTCCGAACACAAAAAGCTGTACAGTCCATATAAGCTTTTTGACATTGAAGTAGGCCTTGGAAGACTGTTCAACATCTTCTAAAAGAGGTTAATACAGTTTTGATGTACTTATGAATATTTATAATATAAAATGGATCTCAATATTTACAAGATGGTAACGTTTGTCTCGTGAGGCAACAACTGAAGATGATCTGATGAGCTATCATTCAAAATTGCCAGGATTCTTACTTAACAGTCTTCAATTAATGGATGGACTTGTAGTTATAATGTTGCGACAGATTAACTTACAGCGACTTTGTGACGTCATACAATTATCGATAAAAAATTACTACCGAATAACGAATCGTAATTGAAGCAATCATATTGCGAGAAAGGTATGACGGAGAAGATGCTTTGGTACTCAGCATCCCAATGATAGTTTCCATTATGACTTGTTTTCCCTATGACTATAAACAATCTCCATGGTTGTACGTAAGTGTGAAACACCAAGTATATGAAGGCTTATGGAAGGTATTGCATATGTGGAAAGTATTTCATAAGAAAGATGTATAAACAAATGGCAATGAATAAACTTAATTAAAATCGATGCCTCTTAAAAAAATGCGAAAAGGATAACGGAAAATGAAGTGACCGGCTTCTTCTACCTCATTGTAATCTAACAGCACAGAAAGCAGGCGTTTCGAAGTGGCTAGATTTACAGGCGATACTCAATGATGGGAGCAAGATTTTTCCGAATTCACCAAGATGATACACTTTGACAAAAAAGTATCCGGAAATGCTCATTGAATTGCCCGCGTTGAGTATTTTTAAGTATTTGAAGTTTCTGTATGTTGGTAGGACTGCTCGTAATTCCTATGCCATTCATGAGCGCAGTCTTTCAACTAGTTTGCTCACGATGGATTTCGAAACCAGTCGACCTCAGTGTTAGTCTACTAATGTTACAATGGAAAAAAATATTGGACGAAGAGTTTGCCTTAAATCTTCTGTTTTGAATGAAATTTCATGTCCTGACGCGTTGCGAAAGACCTATACAGACTGGTACAAAGCCTTCAAACGTTCGGAAGATCATCGAAAATTCGTCTCATTCAGGACTACCGTCGATCTCTTCAACTAACGATAGCGTCGAATTAATCGAGGAAATTTTGCTCGAAAATCGTCATGCCACAGTTCTCAACATCTCTCTTGAAACCGCTCGTTTGATTTTGGTGAACCAATTGAGCATGTAACGCGTTGCCGCTCGGATCCTTCCGTTAAAACTGAACTTTCCCCAAAAACGGTACCGGATACAGGAAGCTGCAGAGATGCTGGATCGTGCGAATTCTGATCCCTCGTTCATGGGACGGGTCATAACTGGTGTCGAGACATGGGTTTATGGTTACGACACACAAACGAGCCAACAGTCATCGCAAAAATCGTTCGAAAATCAAGAGATACTTATTGTTTTATTGGATATTCGTGGTGTGATTCATCATGAATTAGTTCTGAAAGGTCAAACCAATAAGGACTTCTATTTAACTGTTTTGAGACGTTGGCGTTTAAATATTCGCCAGAAACTGCCGTATTTGTGACCAAACAGTCGATAAATACTATCGACCAGCCACCTTATCCGCCTGATCTGGCTCCGTGTGACTTGTTTCATTTCTCCAAACTGAAATTACCGCTCCGGAAAACTAGATTCTACTCCATAGGCGATATACAAAAAAATCACAGAAAGAGGTAAAGACTATCCCCGAAAGCGCCTATAAAAATGTTTACATAATCGGCAAAAACGTTGAGAGATGTTAATCGCTTCAAATTGGCAATATTTTGAAAGAGATTCAATAAATATTGCTAATGTCAAATATGTTTGCCTTTCATTTTAAATTTCCGGATACTTTTTTGTCAGAAAGTATGTCGATGAAACTTTTTTTTTCTAAGTGTTGCCGGATAGTGGTATATAAAAGGCACCAAATAAAGACCATCTGAAGTACTTCATGTAGCTCGCTACGCTCGCGAGATTCCTGGCCTCATTCGGCTATAAATAGCGCATATCTGAGCATCTCGTCGACAGTAACTTTTTCGATCTTCTTCAGTGGTTACCTTAGAATATCATAGATTTGTTTACGATCTATTGATACTGTTTTAAAGATGACAATGTTTTAAAGATAATGGAGTACTATTATTTATATACTGGGATTTGATACAAATGACAAATGACAAATTATTAATTAGCATAGAGCAAAATGCATAAACTCTATGTTCTGCTTAAGGTTAAGTTAACAGCCAGTATAAACACCTACTGAAATTCTTACGGCATACGGAATAAGGTAAGGGCTTAGGGCATAAGGTACCAGCCAGTATAAACGAGCCCTAACTCGTCGTAACTCTTACATCAGAAAAAATTTACAAAAGCACTCACGTGAAGTCCCGATGCTTCTTTATTGGCACTTTCAAGTGGCGTTTTGTTTCTCTGATCTTAGCCATTTGCGTGGTATTGAATATGCTATTATTTATGCTAAGGTTTTCATTATGAGATTTAACTTCTGTTAGGTTGGCCTTGATAATATATCTTGTGATGGATGATGTATTTAAATTATTTTTAATTCTTCTTCTTTTTTCTAAACCTTTCACATAAGAAATGTTGGTTCTATCATTTTGTTTGGTTTAAGTGACTCGGATCAGTGAAGATGGTATTGATGGTGATTGATCGTCTTTCGTAAAGACAGCAGTGTCAATATTATTAATTGAAAAGGTTTCAACGTGCAAATTGACCAAGATCGGGTGAAGAGATTATTTTGTCTTCTGGGTAAGAAAAAGGTATTCGAATATTTACTAAAATATTTAATGCCAAGTTCGAAAGATACGGAAATCTTTTCAATACATTCCTGTACAGAATAACATACATTCGACAATACATAATGTATCGACCAGCAACCACTGTTATAAACGTGTTAATTTTTTTGGTAATGGATGGCGCCCTCACTGGCGCCCAACACAGTCCAAAACGTGTTCCGAAATCTCAATCATTTCTGCTGGCACTCACGTAGGTACTCGGAAGTGACAAAGATTGAGCTATAAACAGCGATGACTGCTTATTTTATAGGTTTCTTCCTGGTAAAATATGACACAGTTCATATACGAAGATGTATTATTGATATCTATTAGTTTTGATTTCGAAACTGCGAAAAGGGAGCAATAATTACATTCTGTCTAGAATAAACTGAAATTTAACTAATTCGAATAAATACTTATTCTTTATAATAGTATCTCTGAATCAATAGCATCTAAAATACCAATTAAAAACAAATAACCTTTTTTCAGTCTTCCTGTTATTTCAATACCCTCTTTATGGAAATTTCTCATGTCCGCCATATTTTGGTATCCTTCATTTGTTCCTTATCCAAAAGAAAGTTTTTGAATTGCGTTTTCGCTCGAGCTGGTTTTTTTTTACATTTGTCATAGCTAAAAAGGCATACATCCACAAAGATAAGGAAAACATGAAATGCTTTGTAGAGCATTTTTATTCACTTCCAAAATGAATACTTCAAGAACCTTTTATCACATAAAAAAAATTTACCCTGATATTTACGTACACGTCTACGTTTTTACACTGAAATTAATAATCAACATGCATGTTGACATTTTTTTCGACTATTTAAGGGTACCTACTCTAAACACTC
Organism: Micraspis discolor; assembly: GCA_030674115.1. NCBI lineage: Eukaryota > Metazoa > Arthropoda > Insecta > Coleoptera > Coccinellidae > Micraspis > Micraspis discolor. The sequence continues at coordinate 1,075,904 of JARTUT010001311.1, read as the reverse complement.
TTGAGTTTGAGGAAAATAAATCCTATAGAAAAATGAGAATCATTTATTTATCATTTTTATATTTTTAGAATTGGTTAATTATCCAGATATCTCTGCTGTGTTCGTTATTGATCAAATTTCGTTCAAAATTTCAGTAGTTATGAGCATAAAAAGTGTATATCCCTCAACAACTAGAGAGATCCCCACATGATCAACTTCTTACTTGAAATAGTTTGAACAACATTGAAACAAAGAAGTTTGCGAAATCTCCTGCATTTTCATTTCTTCAAACACCTCGTATATCGATTCAGCTATTCATGTTGCATCTGGATTCGTTTGAGCATTGCGAGATATATGATCATCCTGGGAATCATTCTGTACTTCAGCTCCCTGATTCCACTATAAAAAGAGATATGGCACAAGATGCAGCGGTACTTCATTCCTGGAAGATTGAATTATTTAACTTGTGGTTCATTTAAGCATATCCGAGTACGTCAACATGAAGATTAAATTTATGTCGCGGAAACAATGATGACGTGATATTTGACGTTGAGTGTATGCATTCCCGGAAATGTCACCTAGGAACTTAATATACTTCGCTCTTCGAAGGAAATGTCATGAATGCTGTGGATCATCCATGTGTGCCTCAATTTTCTTTTGTTTGTTTTAAGCTAATTCAGAGTGTCGAATGGTAACATGGATATCTGAAGACTTACTTGATGTTAGATCGTCGAATTGAAACAATTGCACGAGGATATCAAATGGGTCGTTTTATGTTGATTGCATTCTTCTCTCATCAATTGACTACTTGCAATGATTTCAACCATAGATTCTTGGGGACCAAAAGTGTATTTAAATTTCATTAAAAGAATTGTTTTTGATTGTATCTTCGTATAGATGATCCGAATTAAACCAAATTTTCCAGAAGGTTTCAAACAAATGTGACACACTATTCAGATTAAACACATGGTCTCTGAGTTAATTAATCACCATCTCGGAAAAACCATTGAAACACAGCCTATCATTTTCTGTATGCTTGAACATATTAGAAGAATTTTTAATCAAAATGAATTAATACATACTATTTGCGAATGATCCATAATGCCCTGAAGAGCTATATTCACCCCCAAAATGAATAATATAATAATAATAAAGTTTATTGAACTATTTTCTCATACAGCCAATAAACAGGAAAAATTATGTTAAAGAGGTAATCAATTACAAGAATGTGAACACATGTGCCTAACTGACTTAAACTAAGTGCTAACGTGAAACAAAATATCGACATCCCATTGCGACCATCATAATCCCAAAATCCCAACCACCCAAAACATCGACGGAAAATACTTCCAGTACCTTGTTAAATTGATCTTCAAAGCAATTATAGCAAATATTAACCTGATCTAATGTATAGTTCCATGTTTGTAGACTGAAATTATTACATAACATATATACGAGGGTTGCCTTTTATATTTCGGGATTGGACATCCCTAGTGTTGCAATGTGCCAACTGACAGCTCTATCGTAAAGCTTGACATTTTTGAGGTATATATATATATTCTTTTGAACTTTTGGCTTACAATATTTAGTTAGCAAACAATAATGCATATAGATCAGGGGTTAGTGACGGGGTGTCATACAATTTGGCGTATCACATAAAAGCCTAGGGAAAAAACCCCAATAAAAAAAAACCCTGGCTCCCCGCCTAAGTGTGAAAGTACAAAAATTAGCTGGAATATATTTTAGGAACTTCTTTCTCCAAGAGTGTCTTCTATTGATAGAAACAGAGACTTCTTCAAGTTGTCCAAATTGAATCTGGAAATTAAGACAAAAGCAGAAAAAAAACTGAATAACAAAAATACAAAATTTCAAAGAGTTAAAGAAAACACCCTCAAATTTACCTTTTTGGATTAACTCGATATTGTGAAGCAATGGTTTTTTAACATAACAAGCTAAATCGTAAATTTTACTAAGGAGATAATCAATGAATACATAACCTTTTATGGTTCCTCTTTCACGAAGTTTTTTTTTGTATCCTTATGTGTCTCTTGAAGGAGAATAATCTCAGCACCATAGTCCTTTGCTAGTTTAGAAATATAATCACTCTTTTCCTTAGAAATGCCCTCTATATTCAAATCTAATACACAAAATTTGTCGCCAATCTGCAAGGAGGATTCTTCGAATCGGGTCTTGCGGTCCAAGTGATGATTTTTCAGATCTTCTGATGTTTGAAGTCTGCTATGGAACCCATTCAAAATCATCATCCACAGTTGAGGAAGGTTGTGATATAACACTTATTTCATTGAAAAAATAGCAGAGAAAAAATTATCTTATGTCAATATGCTTTATGTCATAATTTGAGGTTATACCTAGTTAGAACATTTTGACATACCATCGCTATTTTTAATAACCCACCAATAAGCTTTCGTACTTAGTACATTCTGTATAAATCGAATATGACAGCAGAATATCTGATTTTCAAAAATAATCTACACAATCCCAGCGAGTGTTTCGATTTCAAATCGTGTATTTCTCGAATCACGCATGCTTATATCTCGATGCTCTTGGAAACCGAATTTTATCATTTTTTTTACTGATTCAACAACCGTGATTATGGAATGATTCATTGTTCGTTCTCCTTATTCTATTTATAGGAATGAATTTTAGGAATTTCGCATGAGATTTCAATAATATAAATGTAACGAGCGCCTAATGAGTTCTTCGAATTTGTTGTTTTGACTTCGGAGTTCTGCTTGAAGATTTTTCCTATTATACATAAATATTGTACTTGTCTTTTTGGCAAACTACTTCGTGTGTTTAAAAATTTGTAGGCTTTTCAATCTGGGCTTCTACAGGGTGTTTCAAAAAAAGGTGACCCCCGTCTCTAGGATAGGTAGAAAACTGAAAAATAATTGGGGTTTGCTCAGTAAAATATTAACGTAACGCCATCCGTATTCAAGATACGTTGAAGAAAAAAAAATATACACATTTTTTAAAGTTTTGCAGAAACTACTGGCAACATTGAAATGAAATTTTATACGAATATGTTTTGGAAGCTGATACATCCAATGAATTCGTTTTTATGTCTGACTCTCGTAGAGGGCGCTTGTTACACGGTTCCTACTAAGTAGTATTGAACATAACTTTTTTAATATTAGATTTATTGAGCAAAATTTCAAGCGTACTTAAACATCATTCAATTTCACACAAAAAAGGTACTCTTGGCAAAACTCGATACTGTGTAATGTTTCCGGAGTATTTATTTTGATTTGAAAATTATGAAGTAATAACCGATGAATTCTACACGGCAATAGCATTTTCTCTGAAATTTCAATTGCCACGGAGAACTGTCTTTCATTCAATAGTTTTGACGTTGAGTCAACAATTACATTTCTATTTGTTAAATTAGATATTGTTAATCAAAATGTACTCAAATTTTGAATACACTGACATGTTATTAACCTTAGGAGAGTGTTTAGGAAACGCTAGTGCAACTGTTACGCGTTATGCTGAAAAGTTTCCCCGAAAAAACTTTCAAAGTAAAAATACATTTAGAGCAATTGAACGACGTTATCGAAAATCTGGGAGTGTGAGACCTAAAAAAATAAATTCTAGGAGGCCAAGAACAACAAGAACCATTAATAAAGAAAATATGATTTTAAATTTAGTTGATCAAACTCCAACAGTTGACGTAAGGGAGGTGGCAAGACAAACAAATACATCTTCTTCAAGTACTTGGAGGATACTCAAAGAGCAGCAGCTACATCCTTATCATTAGAGACAAATCCAAGAGCTCTTGCCACACGATCTACCGGTTAGAATGGATTTTTGTCAAACATTACAAGGAAGGACAGCCCTCAATCCAAATTTTGTTAAATGTATTCTTCTTATGGTCGAGGCCACTTTTACGCGAGAAGTTATGTTTAACTCCCATAATGCACACTACTGAAGTGATGAGAATCCACATGTCAAAAGGGTAGCACATTACCAACACTCATTTAAAATTAATGTTTGGGCAGCAACTTTAGGCAACAAATTAATAGGTTATCACATTCTACCTGGAAATTTAAATGGTGATATGTACCTGGACTTTTTAAGTAATCACTCATTCGAGATATTAGAAAATTTAACGGTAAACCAGCGAACATATCAATTTTTTATGCACGATGGAGGTCCACCGCACTTTGATAGAAGGTGTCGTAATTGGTTGAGTAACCATTTTCCGAATCGATAGATTGGTAGAGGTGCAGAAGCTCCGATTCATTGGCCTCCTCGGTCATGTGATTTTAATCCCTTGGATTACACAGTTTGTTCGTATCTTAAAGAAAAAGTTTATACAGCAGAGGTAAATTCACCGCAAGATTTGAAAGAGAGAATACAACGTCACTTTAATGATCTCACAGCTGACTCCCAACCATTTAGAAGATTAATACATTCTTTAGAAACAAGGATAGCCTTGTGTATTCGTGAAAACGGAGGACAATTTGAACACCTACTCTAATTAAAATCATATTTATACAGGGTGTTCGGCAAATGGACCGTCAAATTTTTTTGGGGCTTTGGTAGGGTCATTTGCTACCTTTTCAGTCTTGGAACCTGGGTCCTTAGTATTACGGTTACGGAGGTATGATTTTTTTATTAGGTTTGTCACCAAACCCACTCGGCTCCAGAGAGTGCACAAAGTACCTCCTCGGCTAGCTCTAGAGCTGAGACTACTTATAAAGGGGCGCCACTCTCTTTTATGATAATACAAAGGAAGAAAAAAGAGGAAAGTACACTAAAGATCTCAGGGTCGCAAAAGAGAGAAAATAACGAACGCACTCTAAGGATGCCAAACGAGTCCGATCACACAAGCGGGAGGTAGTGGCTGGTAGAAAGAATATAGAGCAATTATTTAATAATATAATGAGCCCAAATGAAATACACAAGGTCCCTCAAACGAGGATATATCTTACAGAAGGTAGATCACTAACTAGTTCTTACTTCACAACCCAAATATTCGATATAATGCTTTATCTCTTACTAAACAAACAGTAATATCACCCCAAGGTATATACTGAGAGCCTCGATGGTAATCGTTACTAATAGCTCTTTACTTATATCTAAGCGAACTTATATCTCGATAGGTCGGATTTTATGTACTAAACAGTATTCACTGAATTGGGCTTCTTTGATACTAATCAATCTTAACTAAATTCTACAGACTAACCTTCTATAACAGTCTAGGTCGTGGCTTGACTGAAGTACAAAAGGATATAGTTTCTTAAACCATAATTACTCTCACAGTCTCGCAGATGGAAACTGGGCTCAAATATATTCCTAGGCCAACGTAGTACAATTTCTCACAATAATGCCCCCTGGGTAGACGACAGGTGTGGTATCTTAGATGGCAAAATCTGGTGGAGGTCCCCAAAGACAGCTCTCACGGCAGTTCGACGGTAATTCAAAATCAGCCTAGACAAACAGCTCGAAGACTTCAAAGACAGTTCAGAATCTGCGGTACCTCGCAACGGTACAATAATAATTCCCAATTCGAAGCAGAATGATGCAATCCCACGTCGTTTTTCCAAACAAATACGCCACTCCGCTAAAGCGCAAAAATCTCACCAACGAACAAACCAAACCAACATGATAAGATTTCTCTCAGGACTTCAGTTAAAATCCTGTTCAGATCCGCAAAATTGCGATTAATTATTCCAGGATATTTCAACCAAAAATGCGGAAAGAACGACGTAATTGACAACCTACACATGCACAGAACAGGACAACGACAACCGTTCATTGAAACGTACGAGATAAACTGGTAAACTACTGCGATCAACGCCACCAGTTCGATTGGCAGGTACTAACTGGAGCGGGAATTTTGAAACCGTGACAGGTTTCTCTAAATTACCCAAAATGTACCCTTCGAAGCCCCATAACTATTTTTGCGTGTGCTTTTACATGCATTTTTTTTATTGTATTAAGTCTACATGAGTGTGTGTTTAAAAAAAAACGTATTTATTGTTACAGATAACACCACAAAATTAACACGTGGGCCTTTTATTAAAAAAAAAAAAAAAAAATATGAAAGTATGAAAACATATCCACTCCTAATGAAAATAAAAAAAAAGTTACAGCTATTACAAACATAGTTTTATTTTAAAATGTTCTTTGGTTTATAACGTTGCTAACCATATGCTATTTACGTAAGTCAATAAAAAAAAATAATACTGCAAATAAGGTTTTAGTCAGAAGTGTGAAGAAAGTCGCACCTAAATAAAAGTATGGATTTCGACACAACACAGCGAGCAAGGAAATTTTACCTGCCCGTTTTAGACGCGTGTGAATTATTATTACTATTTCTGTCCTTAGGTTGGATTGGGTTAGTCGCCGCTGACTTGACCCTACCGTCATTCGAGATTTAACTGTTTCTGCTGTTTGAAGTGTCTGTGCCGCGTTGTTCAGTTTTTTAAATTTGTATTTTTTTGTTTTTGTTACTTTTATCGACCTTTTGCTACTGTTGTTTTAATTTTGGTTGTTGATATGCCTAATTTCACCAACGCTGAGTATGCTGATATGGTGATGGCATATGGCAAGGCCGATGGTCTCTCTTAATCGTCGATTAGTCGTCGAGAATGTTTCGTGGTGGGGTAATCTTGGATCAGGAAATTTGGCTTGATAAATCCTTTGAGCTGCACGAGCAACACCATCGGCCTTGCCATATGCCATCACCATATCAGCATACTCAGCGTTGGTGAAATTAGGCATATCAACAACCAAAATTAAAACAACACTAGCAAAAAGTCGATAAAAGTAACAAAAACAAAAAAATACAAATTCAAAAAACTGAACAACGCGGCACAGACACTTCCAACAGCAGACAGTTGAATCTCGAATGACGGTAGGGTCAAGTCAGCGGCGACTAACCCAATCCAACCTAAGGACAGAAATAGTAATAATAATTCACACGCGTCTAAAACGGCAAACCCTCGTAGATACCTTCTTAGCATCGTGGGCTCGTCAATAATTCATTTTGATTGTTTCGCTAACTTCATATCATGCTGTGGTTGCTATTAGAACAGCTTAGCGAACTTCAAAACAAAAGATCGAATTAATAACAACCCACGCTCCAAATCGAAACAAACATTCATTTCAACACCTGGACACATCAGAAGACGGTATACTTGTACTCGTATTGGTTCTATTTATATGCAGCCTTGTCTTTTCAATGTTGTTATTCAAATCACGAATCGTAATAGATATAAAAGAGCATTGTCCTGTGAAATTAAACGTCGACAATTTCAACACCCATCGATAAATTATTCGATATTATGAATGATGTTATTAATAACCCTAAGAAACGTGTTCATTGAGCTTCCGCAACTGAAACATAGATCAAAGGGAAATAATAGAGTGTGATAAGTTTTGTATTTCGATGATTAGGACAAGTTTTATGTTTTTGATAAATAAGATCGAAAGGTTAACTTGTTCGATAAACATATTAACCTTTTAGATAAATTGAGACTGCCACCACAAATTTTCAGCATTTATATTACATCAATGCCTATATAGCTTCAAAAGATGACTGTCAAAATTTTATGACTTATCAAGGGTAATACTACTAGAGGTAAGAATTTTTTTAGAACACTCTTGTTTTCTGGGAATTATGCGTTTAAATTTCACGAAACAAAGTTATCCTTAAAATACCACTCGCCTTGGACTCGTGGTACTTCGGCATCACTTTGTTGAGTGAAATTTGTATAATTTTCAAAAAACGACAGAGTTCTCAAAAAAATTCGAATCTCGTGTGGTATTTGGAAAGATCATTCAACAATATAAATCAAAATAAATAAAAAATAGTTTTTTATTAAAAAATAACCAGGTAGAAGCATAACAACAAATTATTCATCTTTATTCTCAAAATAATAATTATTGATAGTACAATTATTATACACATTACGAGCATTATTTTCGAATGATGAAGTAGATACTGATGTTGTTTCTTGAAGGACATTTTTTTCATTCCTTATGGCTGTGATTATTTTTTGTGATGTTGTTGGTCCAGTTGGATATACGGTTTCACTGACGCTGCAGAAGAATGGCCTGTTATCTTTATCAGCTGTTCCTCGCCAATCCCTGCTTTGGCTAATTGGCTGACAGCAGTAGCTCGATGCGAGTGGTTGGTTATCTTCGACTTGGTTGTGTTGATGCCAATGAGTTCTGCCGATTCTTTTGTCCATTTAGCTATCGTATTGGGACCGACTGGGGAGTTTTTGAACCATGAACTATATTTCCAATTCTTATGTGGAGTAAGGAATAGTCTTTCAGTGGTTATGTTTGCAGTTCTTTTGGATACAAGTAGCTTATATAACCTCACCGGGCAAATATCTTCTTCAATATTGGGAGTCAGCCATTTCGTTTCCGCACATTTTTGGGCCCCACCTTGTCTTGTTTTAGAAAATATCGGATTGTAGGCAATTCGGCCCGTGGGATTACCATCGTTTTCAATTTCGAATTGGAAATGCGAAATTAGGCATGATGAACCCTCTCCTCCGCGCTAAGCAAGCTCCAATGCAGCAATAAAATAAAATTTTCTGTTCAAACCGTCTGAATTATCTTCTTTACATAAGTTCAGGGCCGGATTTAGGGGAGGGGCAACAGGGGCAACTGCCCGGGGGCCTCCACAAAATAGGGGCCCCCACAAAAATGGGCCACCACTCAAGAAAATTCGGAAAAATTTTAAATTTCAACCAGGAAACACTAGTAAAAAAATTTTCCTTCAATATTTTTCATAATGTAATTAAATCATGATGAAAAAAAAAACGAAAGTCTTCTACTGGACAATAATTTCTGTTGTGGTATTCGATGAGTGAACGTAAACGAATTAAACGTGCCGCGCAAGCGCTCACGCTCAGGCAGGCGTATGGCGGCCCACTGTTCAATTTTACGTAAGGGAAGCGTTAAGCATAATACGCGTGTCCGAGCTACATTCCCAAACATCGAAATCGCGTTGAGAATGTATTTGGTTCTTATGGTATCCAATTGCACTGGAGAGCGATTATTTTTGAAAATGAAAATCATCAAAAATGACTCAGAACGACTATGGGACAAAATCGCCTCTCAAAGCTTACTCTCCTAAGCATTGAGAGCGATTTACTCCGTGAACTGGATTTTACTGAAATAATTGACGATTTTTCAGCCAAAAAAGCTAGGAAGGTTCCGTTCATTTAATGCCACACAATTATTGTTTTTTCATACTATTTTTGTTAAATAATAAAAGAATCTTGGTTTCTCGATAAATTATGTATTGAAAACCCCTACTTTAAAAGATCATCCATTGTGGGGCCCCCACTTATTTGTTGCCCCGGGGCCCCCACACCTCTAAATCCGGCCCTGCATAAGTTGACCATCTTTTTGTGTTGCTACAAAGACAGCGCCTTGGCACTAACTTTTTTTTCTCAGGGTCCACTTGCAAAATACGCCTATTGGCATTTCGTGCATCCCGCGCCGTTTTAAAAGCCACGTCTGTGAATGGATCGAACCTAACGCCCCATTCGGAATAGAATTTTTCCTGCAGCTGTTTGGCAGTATTATTCCACAAGGTTTTTAGGACACTTTCCTTGTAGTCTGATCCATATCTTTTCTTCATATTGAAAGCCCAGTCTAGCATAATATTATTGAGCTCTGACAAACTTGTTTTTTCATTTACAAGGAATTCCCGGGCAGCACAGAATTCTTCAAATTATTTCCAAATGTAGGATCTTGACTTCACTGTATTAAGCGGCACACTTTTCTTCACACTTTCCTCAATTGAAGTAATATTACAATTCCCAAAACGTTTCATTTTTATCTACTTTATGGTAAAATACGAAAATAAACTGACAGAACTGCCAAATGTGCTGTTGAAGTTATGGCTAACAATTGCTTGTTTATCGTAACCATGACGACCGCTACTTCCACCAACGGCCAAAGCTATCCAGACGTATCAATATTCCTATGCAAATTAGGTATTTGATCAAAACAAATTTCTAAAAGTGAAAACATTGTGAGGTTGAGTGTTTTCAGATACAGTTTGTTTCTATTGGTCCGTTTTCAAAAATTGAGCGATTTCATTGGACGATGTAGTATAGTGTTGAATGATCAAGAAAACACCGTTCTAGCCCAAGCTAACCCGTACTTTGCACTTTTTCCTCATTATGAACATTTTCGGGCGAAATATCCATATGAATGAACTTTGAACGTATTATTTATTTAATCTGTCCGCCCGATTTTCCATCCAACTCTCTGAGTCAAAAGATAATTCCACCGTTTCATTCCTATATTTTTCTTCTGTAAATATTTACCAGTTTATATCAGTTCAAACATAGGATAATTGCAAATTAGTTCAGCCACTTCGCGAATCCGTTCAGGAATTATACCATATGTAGAGAAATAGTGATATTTACGAGTACCATGTGCTCTCGCAATCAAGGTTAATTGTTCTAAAAATACATAAAGAATACAATCAGTTCCGTGAAAATTCAAACGTTTTATTCATTAGGCGAATCAATTTCACTGCATTACCGAGTGATACTTAGTGCACATATGTTTCTATTGCAACAACGAGCTATTTGTAAATCCGAGCTGTTAATTGTTTTACAATAAATTAAGGATATATTGAATATATTGAAAATTGCTCGTAAGGAAAAAACCAGTACAAAATATTTTTGATAATAAACTGCAAATTAACCCAATCTCCATTGTATTTTTCAAAATGATCATACAACAAATAAGTCTTGAAACTATTTGCAAAAGTATACTGAATGAAGAAGTAAGCCGTCTGATTTCTGTAAAAAACTCGTGCAATTAATTGATGTCTCCCAATTTCAAATTTCGTTAATCTGAACAGAGTATGACATTACTCAACGGAAAAGGGGAGTACATTGAGCTAACGCGGAGTAAATTTATGAAGGATCACTGAGCTCACTCGAAATATTATGTATATATACAGGGTGTCTCAAGTTCGAGTGCCTATTAGACGTTTCTGGAGAACTAGACATATTTGAAATCTGAAAATTAGGATTATGATATTGTTCGAAGTTCTCTACAGAGCTAAAATATTTTCGAAGCCCAAAAACCTCCGGTTATACAGGGAGTGAAAATAAATTCGACGAAAAATTTTTTTTTCAAGTTTTCCATTCCTGGTATGATCGAGTATTCAATAGTGAATACATTTCTGTTAAAACCATTGTATTAAATCGAATAGTTTTCAAAGTATCCAATAAAAACTGGAAAAAAAGTCAAATATGTTCAGTCAGTAATATGTTTATTATTCTTATTCTAAATATCCTGAGCGTAAACCATTTTTACAACATCAAAGAGGAAGGATGTGAAAAGGTCATGCATCTTTTGAATTTCAAAAATATCATCACAGGGTGTTTCAAATTTTGTGTTGAAAATTGTGATCTTAAATTGGCCATAACTTCTGTTTTTCAAATTAGAACCCTATTTTTTTATAATTGTGTTGGATTCTGCGGTCAAAAATAATGACAGTTTTCTCACATGAGTATGCTCCTAAATTCAATAATTTCTGAGTTATTTAAGATTTTCTGGATTTATGGTGTACGTAAATTGATTGCATCTAAAAAAATTCAATGAATATTCTTTCGAAACCATGGGAACACTCTGTACCCATAGAAGATAGATTATCTGTTAATAATTCACAAGTGTCAGGTGTTACTGTTATTCATTATCTTTATTACTAGATTTAACAAAATGAACCGTTATTCTAATTACGAAATTCTGGATCTATTTTATATACATGGTGAATATGACAGAATTATTACTAGAACCTGCCAGTCCATTTGGAGAAGTGAAAATCCTCATAGAAAAAGAAAAAAAAACCCCCAGAACAAATTTAGTTTCAATGTGTTTGCTCTTTTGAGGAACAATAAAGTGCGGTACTACATTTATGAAGAAAATTTAAATACGGAAAAATTTTTGGAAATCCTGAGAAATTTTGTTTCTGAGTTTTTGGATGAACTGCCGTTGAGTATGTCGACTAAAGCATCAATTGGATGGGGCTCTAGCACATAGTTTGCACGAGGTGTCTGAAGAACTGAATGCAATGTTTGGTAATCGGTGGATCGGACGCCGTTCTTCACTGTTTTGGTCCCCACGATCTCCCGATCTTACCCCCTTAGATTTTTATTTATGGGGTAGAATAAAAAACATAGTCTATTGAAAGCAAAGAAGATTTGAAACGGCGTGTGGAGGATGCTTTCCACTCACTAAAGGGGGAGGAAATTGAGCGAGCGACTAACCGAGGTGTTTCAAGACGTATTCGAAAGTGTGTGGAACAAAATGGTTACCATATTGAAACTCTTACCTGATCATTTATTTTGTTAATTTGAGTTCTGAAACGTATTTTTATTTTTATTATCATAATTTATTTATAATCATAATTCGGTGTACTGAAGTAGCAAAACTATTTAATGTGTTTCCTATTGAAGATATGCATTCTCATTCGCTTCGAAATAAGTCGAAATACTAATTTCATCAACTGCCCTTTTTTTTGTATTCTTTAGGGGCTTTTACATTCCAAAATTTGGAAAGTTTGAAACATCTTTACAGAAATTGTAAAAAAAAATGGGAATACTTCTCATTGGATACTCAACATTTTGTGTCATCCACTATGAATTTGAAATAAACAATATCATTAAGTGCATTTGAATATGTATTGCGTATTAAATTGAAAAAATACAATATAAGAAATAATTCCAAAATCTCATTACTAGAATAGCAACGATTCATTTTGTGAAATCAAAAAATTTCATAACGACTAACAATAAGACCTGTCTGACACTTGTGAATTATAAATGGGATGATTTATCTTCTATGCTCACAGAATATCCTTATGAATCAGATTCGAAGAATTTGACTCTCCGTACTACATAAATCCAGAAAATCTCAAATAACTCAGAAATTATTGAATTTAGGAGCATAATCATGTGAGAAAATCATTATTTTTGACCGCAGAATCCAACACAATTATAAAAAAATAGGGTTCTAATTTGAAAAACAGAAGTTATGGCCAATTTAAGATCACAATTTTCAACACAAAATTTGAAACACCCTGTGATGATATTTTTAAAATCTAAAAAATGCATGACCTTTTCACATCCTTCCTCTTTGATGTTGTAAAAACGGTTTACGCTCAGGATATTTAAAATAAGAATAATGAACATATTTGACTTTTTTTCCAGTTTTTTTTTTTTTAGATATTTTGAAAGCTATTCGATTTAATACAATGGTTTCAACAGAAATGTATTCACTATTGAATACTCGATCATACCAGGAATGGAAAACTTGAAAAAAATGTTTTTCGTCGAATTTATTTTCACTCCCTGTATAACCGGAAGTTTTTGGGCTTCGAAAATATTTTAGCTCTGTAGAGAACTTCGAGCAATATCATAATCCCAATTTTCAGATTTCAAATATGTCTAGTTCTCCAGAAACGTCTCCTAGGCACTCGAGAACTTGAGACACCCTGTATATATATATATAATATGTTTGTTTGCTATGATATCTGTTAAACATATTTAGTATATATCAAATCATTGAACAGACATCATATTTTTTCATCGTCTTAAAAATGTCGAATTTTGTACCAGAAAGTAATGATTTGTGGAAAGCCTTGTTTGTTTTCATTTGAACAAAAGTGCTGCAGAGTCGCACCGAATGCTTGTCGAGACATATGGTGATCATGCTCTATCAGAAGTAACATGCAAAAGATGGTTACAACGGTTCAGAAATAATGATTTTGATGTGAGAAATGAAGAATGTGGAAGACGAACAAAAAAGTTTGAAGACGCCGAATTACGAACGATATTGGATGGAGATGACACTTTGAATCAAAAGCAAATGGCAGAAATGTTGCACACCAAACAATTTCTGACTGTTTAAAAGCTATGAGAATGATCCAAAAGTGTGGAAAATGGGTGCCACATGAATTTAATGAGACAGATGGAAAACCGGTAAAACACTTGTGAAATTTTGCTTCAAAGACACGGAAAGATCTCGGTTTTGCATCGGATGGTTACTGGCGTTGAAAAATGGATTTATTTTAAGAATCCTTAACGGAAAAAATAATGGGTTAATCCGAGACAACCATCAACATCGACTGCAAAACCAGATCGATTCGGCAAGAAGACAATGCTGCGTGTTTGGTAGGACCAATAAGGTGTGGTGTACTACGAGCTCCTAAAACTTGTTGAAACCGTTACTACTGATCGCTACCGACAACAAATGATCAATTTGAATCATGCATTGATCGAGAAACGACCAGAATGGGCTGGAAGACACAGCAAGGTCATTTTGCTCCATGACAATGCACCTGCACACAAAGCAAAACCGGTTCAGGATACAATCAAAACACTTGGCTGGTAGCTGCTACCTAACCCGCTGTATTCGCTAGACTTGGCTTCTTCTGACAACCATTTGTTTTCATCGATTAGCCACGCATTGGCTGAGCAGCACTTTGATTCCTACGAGGAGGCCGAAAATTTTATTGGCGTGGTATCCACAAATTGCCAGAAAGGTGGTCGAAATGTGTAGAAAACAATGGCCAATAGTTTGAATGAAATGTTTTTACTTTTCCATTAATAATTAGTGTTTTATTTTCACAAAAAAACGCTTATTTCATACCGGTTTACCTGATAGAGTAGGTTTGAGAACGCGTCTGAGTAATTGGAGCTAACTCGGAGTTAGTTAATCAACGCACCTTAAACGGACTATAAATGTCAAAATAAGAGGAAGTTTATTTGAATAAGTTGAATGATTGTTTGGGCTATTACCATCATCTATTGTGGATGTAATGTTTTCCGACGTTTCGATAGACATCTTCTATCTTTATCAAGGAGAAAAGTAAGAAACCTTTTGAAAATTATCAATTTTCAAAAAGTAAATATTGACAGAAGTCATGAAAGAAAAATGAACGATGTTATATACTCATCTGTGATATGATGATCTTTTTAAGTTGGATCGAACTATCGGCGTCCAAACTACTGGCAGATTTTATATTTTGTACGATGATTCTCATCTACAGCATGTTGGACCAACCTGGATTTGTCGCTGACTAGTACTCGTAGAAGCTTCTGATGTTCTTTTATTCGTACATTCAGAGGGCGTTTAGTTTCTCCGATGTAAGATCTTCCGCACTCGCAAGGTAATTCATATATGCAGTTCTTTGTCCTTTGCGTCTCATTATTAGGCTTAACTTTTGTAAGTTTAGCTCTGATAGTGTCTTGAGTTTTGAATGCAGTCGTTATGTTGTATCTATTTCCAATTCTTCTCATTTTCTCCGACAAACCTTTTACATAAGGAATTACGGTTTTAATGGTCTGATTTATATCTGTTGGTTCAGGTTGACTTTCTCTGGTTCGTTTAGCTTTTTCTAATATCTTTTTGGGGTAGCCATTGCTTCTAAGAGTTTTCGAGATGTTATTTATTTCTTCATTTTGGTCTTCTTCAGTGCAACAAATATTTATTGCTCTATCAAATAAACATTTTGCTACTCCCAATTTAGTGTTTATTTGGTGGTTTGAATCAAAATGTAGATATTGTCCTGTGTTCGTTGGCTACATTTTGATTCAAACCACCAAATAAACACTAAATTGGGAGTGGCAAAATGTTTATTTGATAGAGCAATAAATATTTGTTGCACTGAAGAAGACCAAAATGAAGAAATAAATAACATCTCGAAAACTCTTAGAAGCAATGGCTACCCCAAAAAGATATTAGAAAAAGCTAAACGAACCAGAGAAAGTCAACCTGAACCAACAGATATAAATTAGACCATTAAAACCGTAATTCCTTATGTAAAAGGTTTGTCGGAGAAAATGAGAAGAATTGGAAATAGATACAACATAACGACTGCATTCAAAACTCAAGACACTATCAGAGCTAAACTTACAAAAGTTAAGCCTAATAATGAGACACAAAGGACAAAGAACTGCATATATGAATTACCTTGCGAGTGCGGAAGATCTTACATCGGAGAAACTAAACGCCCTCTGAATGTACGAATAAAAGAACATCAGAAGCTTCTACGAGTACTAGACAGCGACAAATCGAGGTTGGTCCAACATGCTGTAGATGAGAATCATCGTATAAAATGGGATGAAGCATCAATAATATCCAAAGAAGAAAAACTTGCAAGAAGAAAAATCAAAGAAGCAGCATTTATGAAAATAACACCTGATTCCATAAGTGCTCCATCTATAGATCTGCCAGTAGTTTGGACGCCGATAGTTCGATCCAACTTAAAAAGATCATCATATCACAGATGAGTATATAACGTCGTTCATTTTTCTTTCATGACTTCTGTCATATTGACTTTTTGAAAATTGATAATTTTCAAAAGGTTTCTTACTTTTCTCCTTGATAAAGATAGAAGATGTCTATCGAAACGTCGGAAAACATTACATCCACAATAGATGATGGTAATAGCCCAAACAATCATTCAACACGAGCTCCATCATCAACAATATCTCGTCATCTATTTGAATAAGGTTATCTTTCATTTGGAGAAAGTTTATTTTATTTGAAGAGCCCTCAAAAGTTGGTGTTAATGCACAGGCGCATCTATCAAAATTGGAAAAAATTCATTAAATGACTGTCAAAACTGACTTTTTCGATAACTATTCATAGCGGAATACGCTACGTTTGACCGTCAAATAATTTCGAGCCGAGTTCACATAAAGTCACAGCCTCGAGGTACGTTTTCAACAAGTGCAGCAAAGCTGTTCGACCTTTCTCTTAGGAAATCTAGTAGACGATACCAGCTCCGATACCCAGAAATGCGAACCAACTTGAATAACTGGGTTTTGAGTCATTCTACATAGGCTGAATGCAATCAGCCTTGTGGCTACACAACTACTCGATCCAGTTTTTTTTTGGGACACCCATGTCACGCGTTTGAGGATGATATACGACGTATATTAAAGAAAGGAGGGGTCTTTTATCTCTGACGACAGTTTTATGTATGGGAAAGTTCGGTGGTACTGAAGTAGATGAAATGAATTCATATACTGAGTGTTGTTAAGTTGGGGATATGTTTAATAACCTGATGTACGCACTTATCACAGGCTCATTCAAACGTATTAGGATAGAAATAAAAAAATGAGAATTGGAGTATCAAAAAGGATAAAGACTGAAAGCTTAAAATTTTTACGAAATTCTTTGAATTTTCGGAATAGTGTGATTTCCAAAAGAGTACACTTTTAGGAAAAATTACCGGAATAGTTTACACTTACCGTGAAGTTCAAACTATCCAAATATCTCTGTCAAGAATGGTTGAATATTTTTGCGTGCTTGTTTAGGTGTTATTCTGACCAAAAATCGTGCTTTGAGAGAATTTTATGTTCCGTTATGTGTAAACGAGAATACTCATCCTTATTAGGATCCTCTAGAGGTTTGAGAAGATTCAATTCCGAAGAATCGTCGCATTTTCGTAATTTGAACTTGAATAAATAAAGTTGTTCAACGGACAAGACTTCACTGGTAGAAAACTGTGAGGGATTATTTTTTTTGAAATAAAGATTTGTTCATTTATTGTGGACACTGTTTCAGAGTACAAGGAAAGACTTCAGAATAGGCTTGCAAAAGCTCCTGACTCCCGTCAGTGCTTTTCTACATTTTGTTTAGTTTTGGCTTATTCAATTTCATATTGGATTTTCTTTAGATGTAGAGAAACCTTCGAAAAAAATCTATTTGGGAATGCATAATGAACTTGAAGATGCCAATTTTCAAATATTTCAGCTTTTTTTATGAATGAGTTCGAATGTTAATTACATACAGGGTGAGTCTTTGACCACTGCGTTAATTTCAAGCTTTTTGCATACCGTTTTTCCATATTCAGCTGCGTTAAAAAGTTATAAGCATTTTAAGTTTTCACATTGGCAAATACTACTCTGCAATCCAATTTAGTTTGAATGAAAATTAACTCCACTAGCATCCACTATTGAATCTGAATTGTTTAAAAATATTATTTTCCCACTAAGAAATGATTCACTCACTCATGTTTCATCTGATGATTATATCGATTTAATTCCTTTCAACTTCAAATATCTGGTGCAATTTAGGAAAAATGATGTAGAATGATTTTATCAGCAAAACAGACAAGATTCTAGGAAGTACAAGATACGGACCTTTAGTTCAAGTGATATTTGTTTTTCATGCAATTTAACCAAGCCTTACAGTAGTAGTGAAAAACCCACAAGAAATGGAATAAATCTATCGATGTCAAAATATGCATGACTGTTATCAAAAACCTTGTACAAGAGATCATTTCAATTGATATTGTCGTTTGAATATTACAGGTGAAAATGCAATTTTTTTTATGAAATTTCACAATTTCACTATATCTTTTGAACGGGGCCAAATATGTATTATTTATCACATTGAATCTGTTCGTTACACCAATTTCTGATCGATATTTGTGAAATGAAGATATGTTCGGGCAAAAATAAATATCGCTGTTTCTATATGAACAAGTACAGAAGAAACTCACGAAGTAGTTCGCTGGGAAGACGGATCATAGCGTTCTTTCTTAAATGAAAATCGGCTAAAAAGTTCCATCGTTAAAAGCACATCAGCGGCTGGCATTCTGTGGATCTTGTAGACCTTGACCGTCGCATTCAGAATTTTGGCAACTGTGTTACATAACCCATAAGTACGAGGAAATGTGGATATCGCCTACGAGCAAAGCATTTTAGCTTCCCAACATTCAGTAGGTAGTTCCCACACGTCATCACAAGTTTCAATTACATAATTAGCGCAGAGGCCTGGCCAGGAGAAGCAACCAAATTAATTAATTCAATTTGAGGTTGACGATACAGTGTACACATTGATGAATCAGAGATCTCTTGCGGAGCAATTGAAAGCGGACAGGTAACACATCGGTCCAGAGTCATGGGTCTAAGTAGGAAAGCAACATTTTTTCGCCAAAATTCGTTTTTATACATCAATAAAATCCCCTTATACAAAATACCAACATTTCTCCAGCCTTTCTATACCACCAAGGTAGAACAATTTATAGAGACCTTTCTCACTTCCTCATCTGAGCCAAATCGCTTTCAACGGAACATATTTTAGAGTTCTGCGAAGGGCCAGTATTCACTGGGGACCAGATCTGGAGAACACAGTGGATACAGTGCGAATTCGAAACTCAATTCGGTTATTTTTGTTGACTTGTGATACGGGGATTGTATTGGTAAAAGAGCACCGTTTTCTTCATCAAATGATGCTTTTTTGGGCAATTGCGGCCTCCCGAAATATACAGGGTGTCCCAAAAATACCACGCTAAAGTGACAATAGAGATAGATTGGCATTAGGTCTATTAGATAGCATCAACATGACCTCAGTAAGAGTCCGCTGGTTTTCGAGATTTCGACAATGATACAACAGTATAGGGAAGATGCTGATTTTTTCAATAAGGTACTGTGGATGGTGAGTCAGCCTGTAAAAGACACGGCTACCTTAACCTCCACAATATCCATAGTTGGCAGCTAGTGAACTCTCATGAGAAAAGAGAAGACCGGTCTCAGCACTAATTTGAGATTAATTTGTGGACTGGGATCTTTAACGATGAAATAGTAGGCCCATTTGAACTCCCTGCCATACTGAATGCAGAAATGTATTTGGATATTTTGGAAAATCACTTACCTATCCTGCTGGAAGATGTACCCATTGATTGAACTAGAAGAATGTGGTATCAAAATGATGGGTGCCCAGCACTCTATGCATAATGCGAACGCACCTTGACCACGCATACCGTTCAAGGTGGATAGGCCGACTAGGCCCGATTTTGTGGCCACCACGATCACCGGACCTGAACCCATTAGATTTTTTTTACTGGGGATTCTTAAAGGATAAAGAGGAACTACGCCAGCGCATAAATCAAACAGCCCGAGAAATATCAACCACCAGTTCAAGAAGACTAAAGAGACAGTTTTTAAAACGATGCAGATTATGCATAAGAGCCAGCGGCAGGCCAGTTGAACACCTATTATAAGACGATATTACTGTAAAATGATATTGAAATGAATTCTTAAACTTTTTTGTGTTAATTTTCTTTACTACCTACTTATCTGCAAACAAAAAATGAAAGAGAAAGTGAGATACAAGAGCAAAAATAATGGTTGTTTGAAACGGTAGCGAGCAAAGAATATCAAGCAACATGTAATTTGGTAACAGGTGATACTTGTGCATTTTTCCTAATTTTTAATTATTTCGGCTTAAACACATCTCTCATGACAAAAATAAATTTCTAAGCTTTGACTTAAAAAATTGGCAGTGTTGTATCATTTTGAAAAGGGCATGAAATGAAACAGTTTCTACGATTATTTGTCAATTCAGTCTGATATAATTTTTTTTTTCACAGCAGTCAGTAAAACTTGAGTTAACGTTTTAACTTCGGCATAAAATATTAGACATTTTTTGAAGGATTTTGTTTCAGTTCTCGGTGAAGTTATTACGTCATTGTTTAAAGCAACTATTCAGGACAGCCTAGGTAAAAAAAACATTAGTTTGAAGTAATTTCTAGCAATGCTAGGCGATAAAAGACGGAAAACTGGAGATTTTTAAAAAATACACAAAAGTGATATCTCGAAAACCAGCGGACTTTTAATGAGGTCATGTTGATGCTCTGATA
This sequence comes from Micraspis discolor, assembly GCA_030674115.1. Classification (NCBI taxonomy): domain Eukaryota; kingdom Metazoa; phylum Arthropoda; class Insecta; order Coleoptera; family Coccinellidae; genus Micraspis; species Micraspis discolor. The sequence goes on along the minus strand of JARTUT010001311.1, from coordinate 1,055,251 downwards.
GAACTAATGCCAATCTATCTCCAGTGTCACTTTCGCGTGGGACACCCTGTAGACGCCATTACCTTTCCAGCCAACGAAATTTTCTTAAAAATTTTTAGCGTGAAGATTTCTATGAAATTTTGCAAGCCGATTTTTTTAGATCCCATTCCACCATCTTTCAAGTTACAACATGATCCGATGGAGTTATTGAAGAAACCAAATTTCCGATGCTTAAAACTGTGAACCATTCGACAGATTTCGTCCAATAACGAACTTGACCGGTATATTTGGAGAGTTAATTACCCTATTCTGGAAATATGAAAACTGAAGCTCATCTCTTTCGGAAAACCGAGATTATTCGATCGTCCGGGCATGTTCAATTTCATAATGGAGTTGAAACTAATTGGATTGAGACCATTTTCATGTTGATCTTCGAAAATTATAGCAAAAATGCCATCATTTATCGAAGAACTCAAATTGGTTCTAGTTCCTTTTATGACGCCTCTACATTAACGCCGTGAGGTTCTTGAACTGGCGCGAACGTGAATGTGGACAGTTTTTCGTGGGGTTCACGACTATTTCTATCTACCTATCATATCTATCTAATAGTTTGAAAACCACCGTGAAATGGTCGTAAAAATTGATAGGAGAACGCGAATGTGGAAGTCTATGCGTGGATGTGGCGCTGCAAAATACCAACCCTCACTGCGAAACAGGCCTGAACGTGTTTGAACTCTGCGAAAACCGTCCACATTCACTAATGTGGCCAACAAGAGTAAATTCACGGTGAGAAGTCACACTATGTCGCGGAACAAATGGCGATTCTGATCGGAAGCCAGTACGAACGGGAGTTAGCCCCGCGAAATCCGTCCACATGCACGTTCTCCCCTGTTTACGGAGCTTCACGGCACTAAAGTGGAGCCGCCATTACTATGAATCATCTGTGAGACGATTCTATGCTTAATCGTACGTTTCAACATTGAACAGCGATAATTTTGTTTATCAAAGGAGGTGTAAAAGTCTGATCACTAAATAATTCTGGAAAATTTGGCTCGATGTACAACATGATGATTTTTATCTTGCAAATAATAAAGGATTATAAATAGACTGAACAAAGTCGGAATGGAAAATTCCGAACTGTTTAAAGGAGTTTAACTGAATTCATTTGCAAAAGCAAAAAGTTTAACGAAATTTTCGATCTCCATTAAGAAATGAAAGGATACGTCTCTGATATGAACTCTTAACTTATGCAAATTTATGTGGGTCAGCAGTGAGGATGTGTGAAGATATATCAAAGCAAATTACTATTATTATTCTTCAGATTCACCTTCGTTGTAGATCCAGTCAATGAAGTACATAACATCAGCAACTATATGCTAACTGTCGCTCTTTCAAACAGCGTATTTTCTATAAAGCAAAGATTGATTTTTTTTATTATAATTATTTTGTGAGGAGATAATAAAACTGTTTAATAAGAAAAATATTATACAAGGTCAGTGTTTAACCACTGCGTTAATTTTAACTATAGATTCTTGATGTCGAAAGAAACATTTTTCCAAACTTGTCCCCGTGCAAAAGATATAGGGTGTTGAAGTTTCATAAAAAAATTGCATTTTCACCTGTGATATTCAAACGACAATATCAATTGAAATGATCTCTTGTAGAAAATTTTTGATAACAGTAATGCATATTTTGGCATCAATAGATCTCTTCCATTTCTTATGTGTTTCCCACTACTACTGTACAGATTGGATAAATTGCATGAATAACAAATATCACTTGAACTAAAGGTATCTTGTACTTCCTAGAATCATTATTCATTTCTGCAGATAAAATCAATTTTCATCTTTTTTCCTAAATTGCACCATTTTTGAGTAATTTGAAGTTGAAAGGAATTAAATCGATATAATTTTGTCCAAATTTTCTAATTTTTCCAAATCCAACTCTGTGCTGAAATGATTCAATAACCAGATTTGTTCAATATTGCCATATTTTATGCTTTTATTTATAAAATATTTCTACAATAGGTTGGGTAAATCTCTCCACTCTATGGTTCCACCTCTAAACACTATAGATGAAATTAACCACTGAACAATTTTTGTCATACATTCACCACAAAATCTATATTGCCATTTGCTCTATTCATTATTAATGATTTCTAGCACCTTATTTAATATTTAACCCAGAGTAATATTCCATGATAGATAGAGAGAAATATTTCCATCAATCACATAGGTGTATATATTCATGATGAGCGTTGAAATAGGTAATGTCTGTTTGGACCTGTTAAATTGAAGACTTGTCTTTATGAAGAGCTGGTTCTTTATAGCTTCAGACTTTCAGAATTCATTAAATTATCACTATTCTAACATAGGAATGCTTCAAATTAAGCTCATATGAGTTTTAAAAACTTCTAGATTTGTTTTGTAAGTTTATAGAAGTTTTTTCACATCTTTTTTTCATACACCGATTCAACCTGGTTCACAAACTTAGGAGATAATAGAATTTGACTTTGTTATAATATTTCTGAATGTTGTATAATTAAAATTCCATCAATATTGAAACTGGAAGCTATAGGCACATAAACAAGAAAGATTAGAATGCATATTCTGATCATTATCATTTCATACTGAATTGAATAATTTCGAATTATCGAAATTATCCTTGCAATTCAAACACTATATTCATCGTGGCGATCAAATATTTGTAGGAAAGGCATATCAGGTGAATCCACAAGCTGCAGAAGAAAATAAATGAAGATGATACTTGCCGACACGTGTTTCTGCTGATTGGCTTCGTCAGGGCAAGGTAACCTTAGGAATAAGGAGATGGTAAGCCAAGTACCATCTTCATTCATTTCCTTCTGCTGCTTGTGGATTCACCTGATTTACCTTTCCTACAAATATTTGATCGCCACGATGAATATAGTGTTTGAATTTTATTAATCCTGGTTTAGAGTTACATCATACAGGTTGCTTATGCTTCCTTCATGTCAATGCGTTAGAGTTTCCTCCTAAATGAGAGGTCCTAGTGTTGAAGACATAAATTGGTCGCTCGCTCCTGTTTGTGTACTCCTGTTATCTATTTTGTCTCCTTACCATCTCCTTATTCCTAAGGTTACCTTGCCCCGACGAAGCCAATCAGCAGAAACACGTGTCGGCAAGTACCATCTTCATTTATTTCCTTCTGCTGCTTGTGGATTCACCCGATATACCTTTCCTACAATTATCCTTGCAATATTTTCCACATTTTTTTTAAGAAAGCTACAAATAACTGTTGAGAGGTTCAAACAGAATCAAAACAACAACCACAGAACACTATTTTATTGGGAACTACCCACCACAGAGATGTTATAATAACATTTCAATGTGGTAATGATTCACTCTTGTTATTCTGAGAACAATTATAACTGAATATCAATAATGGTTACAGATATTATCTTTCATTAAAAAAAATTTTGCAATTATCAATTTTTTCTCTCCTGGGGTTCGGTAGTAGATTAATATTGTATGGTAAGTTATTAAAATTTGACATAATTTATGAATAACCATTTTTCTATATTTATGTTTTTGTTTACATAATTAAAACAAATACTCTGATCATAAAAACCTAATAGACCTGTTCACTGGTCAATACTCAAGAAAGTTTGTCAAGGAGAAGATACTTCAGAGATATCAGTGTTTGGAAAATCGTAGATGATTTTATTGGCTTTGTGTGAAAAAAAGCAATGAGGCAACCTCCGGCCTTGGAAGTTTTCATAGAAATGATCGTTTTCATGATATGGAAATCTTAAGAAGAAAATTACAAATGTATGGTGATAACATCCAATAATTCTGAGATTTTTTGGAATTTCTCGCTAGAAAGGGATGGTTTATAATGTTGTAGTAGAAAGAAATTATGGTAGATACTATCTATGTTTATAGTGTTGATTTTTTTTACCAGAAAATTTGTATTTTGTATTTTCCTTCTGAATATGGACGTCATTGGATGATACATGAGTGAGTGAATCATTTCTTTGGGGGAAAATAATGTTTTCAAATAATTAAGATTTAATAGTGGATGCTGTGGAAGGTAATTTTCATTCAAACTAAACTGGATTACAGAGGGGTATTTTATTTTTTAGAATTGAATGTCCTAATATCTGGGAGATCCATATGAAATTGAAACACTATTCAGATATAAGTACTTATATCTGAATAGTGTCGATTTCATATCAGAGGGGTATTTGCCGAATGTGCAAACTTAAAATGCTTATAATTTTTTAACGCAGCTGAATATGGAAAAACGGTATGGGAAAAAAGTGTTTCTTTTGATTTCAAGAACCTATGGTTAAAATTAACGCAGTGGCCAAAAACTCACCCTGTATATTAAATATAAAATACAGAGAAAAATCTTATGAAATTATTACTTATCGACCGATGTAGATATTTGAGATTTCGAACTTGACCTTGAAATGTCCCCGAATTGACATCTGTCTAAATCAAAAATGCCGATGTGCACAATTCAAAGGCTCGATTTCAAATGTTGGGAGTGACGACCACGACGACGAGACAAGAATTTTAAAACATTATCTTCAAAGTAACGGTATCAGAAACACGTCAACTAGTTAAGCTATAAATTCTTGTCTGAAGTACAAAATACCAAATATAGATACCAAAAAAGATCTGTATTAATATGATTTATAAATGGCCGTGTATAAGTCGACCTTGATGCAAGGATGTAAGTCGTGATATCGTTCAGGTCCATTCATAAAATGCTATTACGTTTCAATCGATCTATTCATGAATACTATAGAAACAATAGTTGTTTTTTCGCCATTAATAAAACCATTAAGCATATCCCTTTCATACGTTGATAACATTCTATTTCTGAAGGTCTGTAATCTTATTTTCGGAATAAAAAATTATGACATTGTTGCCATTTGTAGACATTTTACTGGAAATTCCTGAAAAATGTAATGATGTATGTGAGACATATTATATCGAACTCGACCATATATGACAGTTGTGAGTCAATCTCGTTGGGATCAGACGATGTAAAGGCGCCAACATGAGGTTGATTGTACACCAACATTGCCTACGCAATAAATTACTATCGTTACCCTGTAAGGAAGTAACTGTGAGAATATCAAGTAGGTAGAGAATGATATTCAGACTGTTTTTAAACAGAGGTATGGTGAGAATACGGGGGGTGTTATTTAAGTATGAACAATACGAGGATGGATTGATAAATACCAGTGTTTGGAAAAAAAGTAAATTTTTTGTATTTTTTCTTTTATCACACATAATCTTCTTTTAGCTCAAGCTCCTAGTCCAGTAAAGAAAGGGCTGAAATCACTTTTTCTCGGAAAGAGCTGCATTTTTAACATGTTGATGGTTATAATGAGAGAAACATATGGTCAAAAATGCAGCCGTAAAAATTTTCAGGAACATTGAAAAATTCTTGAAAATATAGAGAAAATACGGTTCTTCTGATATTTTCACGATTTAGAAGGTTTATTAAGAGAAAGTTTCAAACAAAAGTTGTAGACGGGAAAATTCTAGTCCAAATTATGTACTTTATAATTCTCGAAAGTGACTTTGTATACTGATAAACAGCGTATTTGTTGGAAACGGACAGTTTGGGTAAGGCCAGTTCTACATTGGAAGCGGATTTAGTCTGGCCAGCCAACCCGACCCGATTTGATTCTCTTCAGAGCAGTCCAGACCAGATCGAACACTGCTTCCCATAGACTACCTATAGATAGGCAACTCTGGCATGAATTTTGGTCCCGGCTTAGAGCTCAACTTACAGCGCCATCTTTCGTCATCTTAGAGTTGATTACAGATTCCATTCGCACAACGTTCCGTCTCGTGGCGCCCTCTAGTGCATTTTATAAGAGTTATCTTAGGATTCCACGCAAGCGCAGGTTGAATCCCATATTTTTATTGGATTTGAAAACAAATACATTTGAAATGACCATTATTCTTTTAATCTGCTGTAGATTGTCACAATTTCAATAAAAAATATCATTTGATCAGAAAATTGTAACAATTTGCAGCAGATTAAAAGAATTATGGTCATTTCAAATATTTCTGCCCTTCAAATCAAAGAACATACTAATCTTTAGAGGATGAAAGAAATAAACAAAAAATAAACTTTGGAAATATATATATATTGCAGTATATAATCAATTTACAAAAATTTCAACACCAGAGACAGAATCAACGAACCAACAATAACTCATCAAATTAAGAAAAATACATTAAAAGAATAATTTAGAATATTAGTGACAAATATATAAATTTAAGCATGAAATGCATTAGATTTATACTTTTATGACAGAAACAATTTCTAAAAGTCTATTTTCTTTTCCTTTTAGATACTTTCTCGGATGCCATCTTAATTATTGGATCGTAAGATCTTAATGTTTTTTTTTCCGATAAAATTTTATTAATAGTTCTGTCATAATAGTACAGAATGAATTTCATGGCAAAATCAATAAACTTATCACTAATTTTCTTATGTTCTGTACAGAACAGAGCTTTTATATCTTCTATCTCTATATTGTTCATAATTTTTTTTTCTTAATTTGATCTTAATTTGATTTACCTGCTCTGGTATATGTAGCAGAACATTTATGGGTTCATGCAGGCAAAGTACTGTGGCTGTAAACAAAATTATAACATGTATTTTTTCAAAAGTAATCTCTTTATATTTTAATATATATTATATTATGTATTATTATTAATATAACACTGTCAATATATTTGGAACGTACAGTCTTTCAACTGACAATATAAGGTAGTGATAACTTTGAAAATGACAAATGAATACCTTCTGGATTTCTGCTTGCACAAGTAAATTCAGTATCTGATACATGTCTTCTTCTTTCATATATTCTTTTGGGAATCATAACCTCAAAATCACTCTCCCCTTCCAATAAAGTTTTACTTCTTGAACCTTAAAGTAATCCAAGAATTTAAATCAAAGAGAACTAATGAAGGTATACTGAGATTTAGGGCCAAAGCTGAAATTCTCCTTGAATTTGGCGTTCCAACGATTAAATCTGACATATCGTTTGAAGTATTCTAGGAATCTTCTGATAAACGATTTTTATGAAAGCCACTATTAGTGGAATACCCAAAACTATAATCAATGACCATGATCAGTTCACTTATATATAAATACCTTGTTGCCTCAAAGTTTTTTCAGGACTTCTGGATGGTAGATTTTTGAAATTACAAAACTGATAATCATAGGGAGTAGAATGAATTACTTGGCAAATTAAGTGTTGTAGAGCAAATCTTTTCAGCTTTCCATGTGGGTCTATACAATCCATATGAAAATGCTTTATGCAAATTATGCTTTGGGATGAATGAAGACTTGGATTTCCGATTCTTTCCAAACAAACATTTCTAACATCCTCAATTTTTGTAATGCAAAACCTAGGATAAAAACAGTATTAGAAACTGTTCCAAATTTTTACTAATCAGAAATTACTACACGAATATGAAATTGCTACAGAAAATATTAATTCACAGTTATAAGTTAATCCAAAACCACTACTTAAATGAATGCAATAATACACATACCTTTTGACATTACTATCACTGAAGCAATTGGGAACACAGCAATAAACCATTTCAATGAAATTAAATTGAAATAAGTTCAAAATAAAAACCTCTCTAGCTGAATAACACTACTTTTTGAATAAATAAGTGGTCTATTTATGGAATAAACCTAGAACACGACATGGGAGAGAAGAATGGCGCTGGCATAGATATCATTCATAAAGTCCACCAAGAGTGAGGTCTGATAAAATCCGTTTTTACCGATCACTACTGAGAAGTCCTAATTTACCGATCCGAGCCTTTGAGACGACAACAGATGTCTCTGCCGCTCGTCGAAGAAAAACGTGACCAGCTTTGTAGTAGGCGAGTTCCCACCCCCTGCTGCTTCCAATGTAGGAGGAAAGTACGTTTTCTTTGTTTTTGTTTCCTCCAGACCCAGCCAGACCCGTCAGACTGTCTGGTCTGGAGAAATTCCGCTTCCAATGTAGGACTGGCCTAAAACGATGTTCGGTTTTCTAATCTGATGTGCTAGCGAAGGCGATATAGATTCTTCAATGGAAGTTAGAAGTAATATGAAAAATAGAAAAGTCAAAAATTGGATAAATTTCAAAAAGGAAATTTTGTAATTTAACGAAATTGAAATTGAAATTTTATTAATTGAAAAACTAAAATAGTTTTCAGCCGCAATTATGAACAAATTCCTAGCTGAATTTCCTTAAGATGCATACGATATAAGAATAATAATTTAGACTTAGGTAGGTATGTTTCTGAGTTGAATTAAAAAACTGTAGTAATTATTTGAACAGTAATAGCATTATTGAATAATAATTGAAGTTTCTGCATCGAATAATATCAGGAAAAACTGATTTTTCATTTTTATTAATATTTGTTCAATTAAATGCATCAATATCATCTCCCTCAGCGTCATCTAGATCCCATTCGTCTTCATCGACATCAGAGTTCATTTATATTCTGTTTATCAGGTCCTTCATATTAAACATCATATTCTGGTGTAATGACTTTAATACCTTCCAAACAGTGAAATGTTTCATGACCATCCGACGTACTTACATTGTGATCTGTGTTATCAAAAACGAATTGAATGAAAGAGTTTGGATGCGTTAATTTTGCAGGTTGCATAATAATGGAAGCTTCATATAATTGAATATTGTGGTATGAAGCCGATACTCCTAATTTACTCATCATGTCAATTATCAAACGAGAACCTGTTTTTCTGTAGACATAAGTTCCTACAGCTAACTGAAATTTGGAAATGAATGTTCTTGGACGAACAATGGAAATTATAGAATGTGCTATTGTATCACGTTTTACATCTTTCCTTGCACTATATTTTGAATCTAATAAGTGGATTAGGAGAGTTTTCAAACTTCCCGGAATTTCAGATATAGTGCTATCCAAGAATTTACTTGAGAGGGAATAATTTTCATAGTTATAATCTTGTTTTTTTATATCAACTACAACGATTTGACCAGCTATCCGTAAAATTAAATTTTTTTGATAATTACTGAAAAAATCGGCAATAAAAGCCAATCTTGACTAAGCTCCATAATATTGGGAGATTTGTAAAAGAAAACCGGTTGCTTCCCACGATGTTGTTCAATGATAATATCATTACTATATTACTCTTTCAATTTTTTTATGAAAGTATTATTGTTGAGAAAGTTTTCCCCCTATAACTAACTATATAATAATCTGTTCTTGTAAGTATTCAAAATCCCGTCAACGAGTTATTTGATAAAATGAAATTTTGGTGGGGCAATTATTCATTTCAATGCGTCACTGAAATATCGATTTCAAACTAATGAGTTCAAACCCAATAATTACATGTTATTGATATCCTCAACGAGCTGTTATTCATTCTAATAGAACAAGAATTTCAATTCACACTCTCCAGACAACTTGGTGCTGAATCCTACCCTGTTCTAGAACTTCAGATGTCTACGACCGCTCGGTTTTGCACTAGGCGCCAAATTTCGAATACTTTAATAATCAGTATACAAATTCACTTTCGAGAACGATAAAGTACATAATTCGGACTAGAATTTTCCGCTCTACAACTTATGTTTAAAACTTTTTCTTACTAAACCTTCTAATTCGTGAAAATATCAGAAAAACCGTATTTTTCTCTATATTTTCAAGAATTTTTCAATGTTCCTGAAAATTTTAACACCTGTATTTTTGACCATATGTTTCTCTCATTATAACAATCAACATATAAAAAATGCAGCTCTTTCCGAGAAAAAGTGATTTCAGCCCTTCCTTTACTGGACTATCCAACTTTTTCATGGCTTCCAAAAATATGATTTCTCGAACTCGTTCAGATTGACCTTCAAAGGGGCAAACAGTCCTTCTAAGCTGTTTCACTATTTCGTTTTTGGTCCACCAACCCCTGCCAACTCGCATGGAAAAATGTAATGAGTTGAATCGCTTTCGTCTATGTTCTGGACTACGTTCTTCTATGAGCGATCAACATAACCTTGATTTGTTTGCCGCAGCAATAAGAATCGCAGCATTTCGGTCAGAAAACGATTAAATAATTAAGGACCAACAGTGAAGTATTTTTAGCACTCTTGTTTAACCAGAAGAAATGGAAAATTCGCTGCAGAAAAACCAAAAAGAAGTCTGTCAAATAGGAGGAAGTATATTGTCCATTGTAGTTCTCAAACATATGAGTCTATCTGTATGTGTACGAGGGTTGCCTGTTAAACTTCGGAATTAGAGAACAAAAACAAATCTTTATCATCGAAAATCGCTATATTGTTTTTCAAAATATTCCCCATTAGGATCTATACACTCTTGCATGCGTTTGAACCAATTGTCGAAGCATTTTTGCCACTCTGATTGAGGTAACTCCAAACATGCATTCTGAACGCATCAACAGCTTCTTCGGGTGTCGAAAAACATTGACTTCTCATTTAATTTTTTACGTACGGGAATAAAAAGAAGTCATTCGGTGCCAAGTCAAGCACTATACGGCGGATAACTAATCAAATCGATCTTCTGAGTGCTCAAAAATGCAGTTGTTTGAGCTCGCATTGTCGTGGTGAAGGGTGATCCGTCTTCGGTGGTTGGTTTTCCTGATTTCTTAGAACTAGCAAACAAATGGGTTTGTACCACACAATTGATTGTTCTAGTGGTACGATTGCGACACGTCCAGTTTTTCCGAAAAAAACGGCGACTATTTGCTTGGAAGTGCTTCGTACTCGAACAACTTTTATTGGATAAGGCCCATACAGTCGACTGCTGTATACTTTCGATCTTATACGTGTTAATCCATGACAGGCGACCATTTGCTTGGAAGTGCTTCATGCGCGAGCATTTTTGTTGGATTTGACTAATTTTGAATCACCCATACATTCCACTGTTGCTTTCTTTCGGGCTCATAAGCGTAAATCCACAATTCATAACCTGTCGCCATGTCATAGACGTGCTTCAAAGCACCGCGGTCGTATTTTTGGAGCATCTGAAAGTGAAGAGAGATTGTTCTCAAGAACTGTTCGAAGTATTTCAAATCCGAAAAAAGATTCAGGCAAATATATCAATAAACTCTATTTCTAATACAATACTTGCTCAAGGTACGTCTTTTGAGATATTTAATAAATGAATATTTTAACTCGGAGCAGATAAAGCTTTTTTTCATTGGGGGCGGCGACGGTGACATCCAATGAATACCATAAATTTTTGAAATTGACACATTTTGTGCACCGCTTCGCAACATTCTGCTATAGGTTTTTGATATGTATGGGGCACTTATATATATATTCTTTTGAACTTTTGGCTGAGAATATTTAGTTAGCAAACAATAAAGCATATAGATCAGGGGTTAGTGACGGGGTGTCATACAATTCGGCGTATGACATAAAAACCTAGGGAAAAACCCCATTAAAAAAATCCTGGCTCCCCGTCTAAGTGTGAAAATACAAAAATAAGCTGAAATATATTTCAGAGACTTCTTTCTTCAAGAGTGGTCTTCTATTGATGGAGACAGAGACTTCTTCAAGTTGTCCACATCGAATCTGGAAATAAAAAGACAAAAGCAGAAAAAAGAACTGAATAACAAAAATACAAAATTTGAAAGAGATAAAGAAAACACCCTCAAATTCGCCTTTTTGGATTAACTCGATATTGTGAATCAAGGATTTTTTAACATAACAAGCTAAACCGTAAATTTTACTAAGGAGATAATCAATGAACACATAACCTTTTATGGTTCCTCTTTCACGAAGATTTTTTTTAGTATCCGTATGTGTCTCTTGAAGGAGAATAATCTCAGCACCATAGTCCTTTGCTAGTTTAGAAATATAATCACTCTTGTCCTTAGAAATACCCTCTATATTCAAATTTAATACACAAAATTTGTCGCCAATCTGCAAGGAATCGGGTCTTACGGTCCAAGTGATGATTTTTCAGATCTTCTGATGTTTGAAGTCTGCTATGGAACCCATTCAAAGGGAAATCATCATCCATAGTTGGGGAAGGTTGTGATATAACACTTATTTCATTGAAAAAATAGCAGAGAAACAATTATCGACTGACATTTATTATGACTTTTGACAATAAATATTAAATTATACACACTATATATTCCATGCCTAGTAAATCCGCACTTATTTAAACTTACTTCAATTTGCATATCGAATACTGTTGACCGGTTGCAAATAGCGCATAGAACATTAATATCGATTAACAGAGGTCAGTAACATCCAGTCGCGCTGTTCACAATGTCTCATTTCTCATGACGATGTCACTGCTGATTTGATTATATCAAATTTATGCGTACTCCCATTTTATTTAATCTTCTTAGTCGGCTATGCACTCCGATTGACGTACGTTGACAGTTGTCATTCTTTACAATCTGCCACGATTTTTCTCACTGAATCATGTAGAGCCAGCATCTATCCAGAGGTTGGCTAATATTTCTAATATTCTAATATAACGTGCATGCCGAGCTTGTAATTATTATAAATTATAATTACGTAAAGTTTTGTAACGCGACAAATAACCACCAACAATCTTTGACATAAACTATTAATTTCTCAAAGAAGGCTAAATCCCAGCAACTCCTTGGTTTTAGACAAATATCCAGCAGAAAACAACAGTACAAAATCCTACAGCATCCTCAATCTCGGGCCATTGATGAGTCTCTGGATGACAGAGGTCGGGTTATGTGAACTATGCAGACTTCTCAAGTGCTTTTGATGTTGTGGAGCATGGATTGCTATTGAAAAAACTTGCATTGCACGACCTCGCTCAATCTTTCTTCCGACTTATCATTTCTTATTTGAGTGGGAGGATGAACTAAGTTCATAATGGTTTCGAATTGTTCTAGTATGAACTCAGGACTGGAGAATCTCAAGGGGCTTATATTCAAATTCTTCATTAAAATGCTCTCTTGGTTGTAATGTGTCGGCTTCTGTAGATAATTTAGCTAAACCTGGAGAAATGTCATGTTTCTGATTTCTTGTGTTTAATGTCGAGTATGGAGTTTGTCAGCGATTGGTGCTTGCGGAACGGTCTCTTATTAAATTTAAAGAATTGCTTCAAGGTTATGTACACATATTCGAAACCATCGATGTTCAATGGGGTTCGATTCAAATTCAAACTCGGTAATTTGTGAACTTCTGTCATTCACGTCAACTGCCAAGATTCAATACAAGTCACTAGGATGTACAACACGAATTTCTCATTAAATTTGAGCAATTTTTCAAAAAAGTTTTCTGATGTAGAGAAAATATCGTATTAAACACGTTGCAGAAGGCAATCCCAACACTCATGCCTTCGAAAACTTGCTCCTCGCTCGTATTCGCATTTGGCATTCGTGTTGGAATAGGAGCCCATTCTGCAACTTGTTTGAGAATATACTATTAGACATCTTAGTTATCTTATTCCAGAAGGTACCAGTATAGAATCAATAAGGTTCGAAAATATTTCGATAGAACATAGACTAAGTGAATGAATTACAAGTTAATCTATGGGTAACACCATATGAATTATTATTCTGTGTACCATATATATTGATATTTGACATGAAATGATATTTTCACTTTATTTTGACATTACCTTGGATTCTCTAAAGACGAACAGGCGCAATTCTGGTACTAAATCGTGCATATTTAATCAAACTTCAATTTTCTCCACAGGAATTACCACATGAAGCTATTTAACTCACCAAAATGCAGAAAACTGCCCCCAGTTAACGCAAAATATGTTAAAATGTTCTGTAAAGCTTCGAACCGAGTGCCTTATGAACTTTACTAAGTCTGCCCCACCATAATCCCCTTCCAAAATGAAGAGTATTAAAGCCATATTTCGCAGAGGACAGACGTCCACCAAACTAGACGGACAAATCCACACCCCTGAAGATTTGTCCAGGTCTTCCTCTGTAACGAACCTGAACGTCGATCAGCAGAACTCACCGAAAACGAAGACTGGATCAGCCAAGACGAGAAAATCCTCGAGTAGGGATAGGTTGGATAAGATCGTTTCTGGTACGGGGACGACAGAGAGAAGAAATGACCGAAAAGGTTGGTATTTAGATGTAGATAGTATTCCTGGGCTACTCCGTAGAAAGTTACAGAAGTTACTCGTCGACACGCGTTTCTGCTTATTGGCAAACAATGCAGAAAATCCAAAAACCTTCTGAAGAGTTGCCCATGAATTTATTATGTAGATGTTGAGTTAAAAGTACAAACAAAGAAAGCTTTTTGGTTCAACTCTTTTCAGCCGTCTAAATTTTGTGGGTGTCATTCTGATTTTCCGCCCTTTGTTTTATTCCTTTTATTCTGCCTAGCCGCCTTGGTCATTAGCTCTCTCATTATTGTTTTTATTGTTATTTGAGAGATATGCAGAATACAAGGTGAGTTGGTACTAATACACCAAACACCGCATGCTATTTAGATAGAATTAAGTTGTCAGTTCAAGTTATGAATGTAGAGAAACAGAGAAAACAATACCTCACCTTATACGTGGTTTTTTCAATTTGGTCTCTCCTGGATTTTCGACAATTGTGCACTTTGGAGTATATTGAATTTAAGACTTTTTCTATTTTTGGTTGATTTATGACACTGTTCACAAAATTTTGAACCTTTAGGACAAATCTTGTACTGAATTCAAACTGGTAATTGGGTGTTGAAAAGAAAGCAGCGGTCTAAGATATCTTTTTCGCGAAGATTATATTCAGATAGAGGAACTTTTGCCTTTGCCTTGCCTAGAAGTTTTGAGGCAGAACTGTATAGATGCATCAAATTTGCAATCTTACCTTCCCCCCACATGAGCGTACATACCACATTCGGCATCACGAAGATCCGCGATTTCAAATAAATGTAATCTGGCACAGTAGTTATCAAGTATACCTGTATGAAATGAGCGTTTTTTTTTGTGAAAATAAAACACTAATTATTAATGGGAAAGTAAAAAAAATTTCATTCAAAGTATTGTCCATTGTTTTCTACACATTTTTACCATCTTTCTGGCAATTTGTGGATACCACGCCAACAAAATTGTTTGTCTTTATAGCAAACCAACCAGACACCAAATTCTCGACTTCCTCGTAGGAATCAAAGTGCTGCTCAGCCAATGCGTGACCCATTTATGAAAACAAATGGTAGTCTGACGGAGCCAAATCTGGTGAATACGGCGAGTGGGGTAGCAGCTCCCAGCCAAGTGTTTTGATTGTTTCCTGAGCCGGTTTTTCTTTGTGTTCAGGTACATTGTCAACTGTCATGGAGCAAAATTACCTTGCCGTGTCTTCTGGCCCATTCTGGTCGTTTGTCGATCAAGGCATGGTTCAAATTGATCAGTTGTTATCGGTAGCCATCAGTATTAGCGGTTTCACCAGGTTTTAGGAACTCGTGGTACACCACACCTATCTGGTCCCAGCAAACACACAGCATTGTCTTTTTGCCGAAACGATTTGGTTTTGCAGTCGATGTTGATGGTTGCCCCGGATTAACCCATGATTTTTTCCGTTTAGATCCGATGCAAGATCGATTTCTTTCGTGTCTCGGAAGCAAAATTTCACAAGTGTTTTTTCGGTTTTCCATCTGTCTTTCATTCAATTTATGTGGCACCCATTTTCCACACTTTTGGATCTTTCCCATAGCTTTTTAACGGTCAGAAATTATTTGTTGTGCAACATTTAATATTTCTGCCATTTGCTTCCGATTCAAGCAGTCATCTCCATCCAATATCGTTTGAAATTCGGCGTCTTCAAACTTTTTTGGTAGCTTTCCACGTTCTTCATTTTTCACATCAAAATTATTATTTCTGAACCGTTGAAACCATCTTTTGCATTTTGCTTCTGATAGAGCATGATCACCATATACCTCGACAAGCATTCGATGCGACTCTGCAGCACTTTTCTTCAAATATTGTTAAAACAAAAAATTAATGCTTTCCGCTTATCATCACTTTCTGGTACAAAATTCGACTTTTTTAACACGATGAAAAAATATGATATTGTCTGTTCAATGACTTGATGTATACTAAATATGTTGCACAGATGTGCAACAAACAAACAAACAAAAAATAAAGGCTCGTTCATAACATATGTTCCCTATCGAGACATTTTTATCTTGACGCTCACTTCATACCAGTATACCTGGTAAGTGCAAGTTTAATTATTGAAAAAACCTTTTCGAAACGGCTGGAAATAGTTCAACGGAAAAGCACCTGTTGCTTAGGTTCTTACTCAGAGACTATGTCTTTTCAGTGATAAATAAGAACAACAATAAATTTGAACTCGGAGATCAGCCGATAACGCTGGACTCCTTACAAGAGATCGATTCCTTAAAGTCCCAGCTTCACCAGATGGCGACGGAAAAATCAAGTTTGGCCTTGAAGTTAGGCGAGCAGAAGGGCCAAATACACAGCCTTCAGCACCAAATAGAAAGCTTAAAAGTGAGTACTCATATTGAACACTATGCCCAGACCATTTGGGAATTTTCACAAAATGTCTTTTTTTCATTTAACTTTATTCGAACGATCTTCAATGTACAAATTGATCTGATACTGAAATATTCAAAGAATTTAACACAATAACGAAATTGTCAGATTGAGTTAGATCATTAACGTACTCTTACAATATGGACACTAGCTGATCTCCTACCGAAGATAGAGAGTGTACGGACTGCTAGACATACTAAGTTGTACGATAGATTCCTCATCAGGTAGTCGAACCATTCGATTCAGACCATTTTAGGCTCGGTATTCGAAAAATAAATACAGGGTGGCCATTTGAAAACGAAACAGACGAGATTACAGACGAAATAAGTTTTTTCTATAGAAATGCTCGGACAGGTCGATTTCTGTTTCGAGGGGGACAACTTAAGTTGTAGGTTACGGACGCATACCGCTTCAACCCTTGCTGCTAAAACCCCACCCCCAATTTTTGAACAGGGAAGATGGGGTGAGTGATACCTCAATTCAAAGGTATTTTTATACTGATTTCAGCACAGTAATTGTTTTTCATTTTATGCATTAGTTCTTGAAATATTCATGCGTTAGTTAACACTTAAATTAATTTTTGCGAATAATTGACATTTCGTGCTTCTGAAACACCAAAATTTTCGTACTTGTATTTGAAATTGCAAAACATCTACCACTGGGCAAATGAAGTCATACCGTACGTGTTAATGCTACTAGGGTCAGATGTTCGACTAGCTGTTTTATTCACTGAAATCATTCTCCAACTGTACGGTATCAGAACGATTTGAAGTATTGATCTAAGAAATAAGACTTTTCAAAGTAAAGTAAATAATTTATCAAAAACTCACATCAATTAATTAAATATTCAAATTGTTCACAGATCGAGCTCCTTCGCAATTCGCTTTGATTGTTCGACATCTTGATTAAAGATTTCTATTCAGTGGATTGGAGGAAGGAAGCCACAGTCATGGTTGTTTTGAAGCTCAAAATGTCGATTTTTCACAAAAAACACTACAAGTGCTATGAAAACGCCACTTCATTTTCAAATACTTAGTTAAGAATATTTCGAGAACTAATGCATAAAATGAAAAAACATTTACTATGCTGAAATCAGTATAAAAATACCTTTCAAATGAGGTATCACTCACCCCATCTTCTCTATTCAAAATTTGGGGGTGAGGGTTGTAGTAGCAAGGGTTGAAGCGCTATGCGTCCTTAACCCACATCTTAAGTTGTCCCCCTCGAAACAGAAATCGACCTGTCCGAGCATTTCTATCGAAAAAATTTATTTCGTCTGTAATCTCGTCTGTTTCGTTTTCAAATGGCCACCCTGTATATTTGGGCGAAACGATAGGGCTCTCTGCCTGTAGGAATAGGCGCGCAAGAATAACACATAGTTCGAGCCGAAAATGATCTCCATCGATTGGGTTTGACCTGATAAAGAATACAGGGTTAAACTTGAGAAGGTCCATTCAGTCGGCAGTATACTGTCTGTCATCCAAAGGAGATGAGCTAGACTTTTCATATTTTCATTTTCGTAGCTTCATTCTTACAAAAGAAATAATTATTTTTTATTTACTCAAGAGAAATGAAATATCTAAAAAAATCCGTATAAATTTCAACGATTTCACAGATACTCATTCGATTGACATCGGTCGGACTTATTAAGTTGGAGAAAAATGAATGGAAATGGTTTATTTCGATGAAATAATGTATGTTATCAAAGTTAAGAAAATCACTGGCATGGGTTTTTTGAGAGCTTCGAACTTGAGGAAAACTATGAGTCGTTTTCATTAATTTGAGATATGGGTTTGCTCATTCTATTTCACGATTGTATTTGTATCACATTGTTCCAGCGTACGGGAAAACTCAAGAACAGACACGCAAAACTGCCTCAACCATCTCATATCTAATCTCGATATCGGCAGTGTTAAAACAAAACTATAATACTTTTATTCCTCTCGATGATATTTTGAATAAACATGCATAAACTTGCAGTGGTTCTAGAACTCAAATTTAAATTGCTTCTTTTTTTGTTATGTGAGTATACTCTATGTTCGAACTCGTTTTGATCTATATTGTAGCGATTCAGGATTTTTTTTGTTGGAGTGAATCGAAGTTAAACACCCATATTTTATTAGGTGTACAAATAAGTTTCCGCGGTTTGTCAAAAGATGGCCCCACCAGAAGGTTATGGAGAAATTGTCAGATGTAAAACGTAATATCCCAAGTTTAGTCATCTGGCAACACCATAAACTTAAAGTACTAGCGATTCCGTATCAGCATCACGTAATTTTTTCGTGCAAAAATGTCAAGTTTTATTCCGAATAAGCATCATTTGCGGGAACTTTTGATTTACTTCTTTAATGTGAAAAAATCTGCAGCTGAGGCGCATCGATTGCTTCTAGAAGCATATGGTGAAGTTGCTTTAAGTGAGAGAAGTTGTCTGGAATGACTTCAAAAGTTTAAGAACGGTGAGTTTGACGTTAAAGACAAAGAACGCAGTGGAAGGCCGAAAGTGTACGAAGACATGGAATTAGAAGCACTATTGGAGGAAGATTCGTCCCAAACGCAAAAAGAACTTGTACTTACTCTCCAAGTGACTCAACAAGCAATTTCACATCGTTTAAAATCGTTAGGAATGATTCAAAAACAAGGAAATTGGGTTCCATATGAACTAAAGCCGAGAGACGTTGAACGCCGATTATGCATGAGTGAAATGCTGCTTGCCAGGAATAAAAAAGAGTTTTTGCATCGTATAGTCACTGGTGACGAAAAATGGATTCACTACGATAATCCAAAGAAGAGAAAGTCATGGGTTAAGCCCAGCGAACCGTCAACATCGACAGCTAAGCCGAATATTCATGGAAAAAACTCATGCTGTGTATTTGGTGGGATCAGCTTGGTGTCGTGTATTATGAATAGGTGAAACCAAGCGAAACCATTACTGGAGCTCTCTACCGAACACAATTGATGAGATTGAGTCGGGCACTTAAGGAAAAACGCGCCCATTACTACTCCAGACACGACAAAATTATTCTTTTACACGATATTGCTCGTCCACATGTTGCGGCGCCGGTAAAAACATACTTGGAAACACTCAACTGGGAAGTTTTACCCCACCCGCCGTATTCACCAGACTTAGCCCCTTCTGATTATCATCTGTTCCGGTCGATGGCACATGGTCTGTCTGAACAGCGCTTCACATCATATGAAGACACCAAAAATTGGGTAGATTTGTGGATAGCGTCAAAAGATGAAGAGTTTTTTCGACGGGGTATCCGAATGTTGCCAGAAAGATGGGGAAAAGTAGTGGCAAATGATGGAAAATACTTTGAATAAAACGTAATGTACTTTTCCTTTACAATAAATTCCTAATTTTTATAAAAAACCGCGGAAACTTATTTGTACACCTAATATGAATAGATAATTAGCAAATGTAAGAAATTTCGTTGCATTTCCTACGAAATTCGAATTCCCTCCACTTGTACAAGTTTGGATTGATAGGTACCTGTGTTTGGCACTAGAGGAAACTAGATGAAAAATCTGTGTATCAACTTTTACTGCCCTTCCCAGGAATGGAAATTTCATTATCACTTATCATTATTAGGAATTTCAAAGCACCATTTATTTGGGAATAAAATTATCGCGTTTTTTTTCAATTAATCAATCAATATCTGTCGGATTTTAAACGATTTGCGGAAAAATAGTATGTTTACCTCGTAGGAAAAGCCACATTCCTGGACTCTGTGTTGCTAAGTCTCGGCTTGCGCCTCGACTTAGCAATCTTCACAGTCGTCCAGGAATGTTAAGCTTTTCCTACCCGGTAAACAATGTACTATTAACATTTTAGGAGTAACCTTAAGACTTATTTTTTTCATTTGTTAAAACTGGGGCGTAAGTTTGTTCTCGCAGGAAAGTCCCTGTTTTACAGCCATTAACTTATCCCTTGTGTGTATAATGTCACTGGGTATACAATACATGACAATAACGCTCTTATTCATTTAAAAAGATAATACAATGAGCTAATCTAATCGAGTTAAAAATGATCCAATTGAACATATATATTTGAGATAGCGATAGGAATCCAATTCCTATTGACTGCTTATTTGTGTTTTTCTTATCTTTACCGTATTAGGTATGTAGATATATTATGTTATTTTCATTTTATTTATTATGTACAATGTATTACGGAAAGGAGCTTCAAGCTTCAACATATTCAAATCTGATCACTCCTGGTTCTCAAATACCTTTGAATTCTAAACTCTTTCCTTTAAACCTGTTTACCACATCGGGTGTGTTGATTCAAACACGCAACATTTCTACCGTGTATCGGAAGTAGCAATTAAAAGTTCAACTCCTTCGAAGATTTCGAAGGTCGAGCAGTCATCATATCAATCATTATATCTGTCAATCGGACCATAACTAATGGGCTCATTTGTGTCTACAATAACAGGTGTGTTTTCTTTTTGCAATCTTTTGCATCGAAATCAATCTCGTTATGGTTTGTTCTATAGAAACTTTTTCGAATTTCTTCGACTTCTATGCAGATAACCTCGATCTAGTTCGACGGTTGAATTATGTTAACGCGTGTAGGGAATCTGGATCGGGAACTGGTTTTAATCGCAGGAAATGCAGTTTCTTTCGGATCAAAGAAGAAATTGTATTTGTAGACTTAAAAGGAAATATCGAGATAAAAGAGTTATTAGCTGAAAGGTGAAATGGAATTCTCCAGGAACGCTAATGATGGATCTTGCAAATTTCTTTATGCATTCAAATATACTGATGGACAAAATTAGCGCACCATCTTTGGTGGGATTTCAATGTTTTTTTTCAGTTGCAGCTCTGTTATTAGCGAATTTCTTTCATTAAACAGAAGTCCAAAAAATGAAATCTTCATGTTGTACAGGGCGTTTGAATAATGTCATGTTCTTTAGTCAAATTTTAACGTCTTCTGTGGGCCATGCCAGGTTGCTGAAGCATATAAAAGCAATAAAGCGTTGTAGCCCACTATCTCTTGATTATTTAGTTTTTTTTTAAAACCAATTTATCTTGGAATCGTCCAGAGATATTCAACATTTTATCAACTCTTGTATTTTATGCATTAGCCATGAAATATCTTTGCAACCATTTGTTCGATTTGAATGTTTTTTTTTAATTGTAGCCCTTTTAAGCCGAATATCGTACTACAATGAGCTGTTCAAAAAAAAAATGAATCATGCTGTACAGGGCGGTTAAATTTTCGGGTTTTTTTCATTACAGTTTTACGTCTATGGTCGGCACACCCAGATATCTGAGGCTTCTGAATATTATACAGTGATGTAGCCTGATGTTTCCTGAGTATTTTGCTTTTTTAAAAAGCAATTTAACTTGTACCCTTCCAGAGATATTCATATTTTTATAACATGTTGCATTTCATACAATATACAGGGTGTTCCTAAATTGATCGTACAAACGAAAAGGGGAGATTCCTTGAGTGATTATAAGAAAAAAAAAAGCCCCATAAACATGGGGTCGCAAACGTTTTGTTTTCGAGATACAGAGTGTTGAAGTTTTTTTCTCATAGTATCTACACTTAACAAGATATTCAACTGAAATTTGGCATAGATTATTACATTTGAGAGTTCTCACCACGTGAGATGACAATTTAGATAGATAATCTACAGGGTGATATTTTTTCTGGAACACTGCCACCTGTTCTTCTGCAGAACTTTTTTTTGGTGAGCAACTGTTAATTTGAAAAAATGTGAAAAGAATCTTTGTTCTTATACTAAACTTTTCGATCTCGTGTAGTTTTGTTGTATCTACCAACGATTTCGAGAGAAAAAATTTTGAACGATTCTCTCGAAATCCTCGTGAAAATCCAAATTATGATGGGAAGGCCAGTTTGTAAGCTGTGGTGAATTAATTCAGTGTCAGTTTTTATGGAAATTTTCCTGATCTGTATCGATGATTCATAAAGATTCGATATACTCGTATAATCAACACAAAAAATGTATTACAACAAGAAACGTAAAACTAAAAAAAAAAAATCATAACAAGAAAACTAAGTAACCGCAAAGGACTGAACTACAGCAAATGTTGAAAATCTCCTCTCCCTACGGTTATACAAGCTTCTGATCTTCGTCTCATAGACGTTCGAACTCTTTCAAACACTCCCGGAATATTCCTTACTGTATCAAATGCGCCTATTATACGATTTCTCAGTTCTTCTACGGTGTTCACGGGTGTCGAGTATACTAGAGATTTCAGGTGACCCCATAAAAAGAAATCTAAACTATTTAATTCTGGGGATCTGGCGGGCCATGACTGAGGACTCCCCCGTCCAATCCACCTGTTTTCATAATTTTCGTCCAAATAGTCCAAATGAACCACATTTCTCGTCGTAGCATAAGAGGTATATCTTCAATAACAAGGACAAATCGTTTTCTAAAAAATCTTTATGATTGGCCTGTTAGTCGACCTGGCAAGAAGAAAGGACCAATCAAATCATCACCAATATTACCACCCCACACATTTAGTGAAAATTGCTCTTGAAAATGGGTTTCTACATATCCATGCGGATTCTCCTCAGCCCATACGTGTTCATTATGAAAATTGATAATTGAAGTCCTTGAGAAGCAGGCTCCATCAGTGAATAGAATTTGGCAATCAAAACAAGGATTCATCAATAGTCTACTGAGGTACCACTGACAAAACTAACCCTCGGATGAAAATCTCGAGGCAGAAGAGCTTGCATCCTGGGAATGTGATAAGGATATAGCAGAGAATCCCGCAAGATCCGCCAAACAACTTGATGACGTGCATTCAAAACTACACTAATTTTTCTTGTACTGGTTCTTGGATGATGTTCTGTTTCGTTCATACCTGCCTTTTCGAGTTGTGGTGTTCTCACACTGCGTGATCTCCCAGCATTAGTTATTTTCATGGAAAAAGATCCAGCTTCTGAAAGACGCCTATGAATATCAGAGAACATTCAATGATTTGATATCACTCTATTGGGATAGCGTTCCATGTAAAGACGCCTAGCTTCTCTTGCTTTTCCATTTGCAAGACCATACATGAAATGCATATCAGTCATTTCGGAATTCGTGAAATTCGGCATGTTTTGATATTGAAATGTGTAGAGGTTCTAATTTATAATCAAATTATTGTTGTGACAGTCATTTAGATCGTAATGAAAATAGTAGTCTAACTACATTCAAAAAAATAAATAGCCACAAATGCAACCATCTTCACTTTTTAAAGAAACAAACGTTCAAAAATTTGATGTGTCAAAACTGGCACTGAATTTATTCACCACAGATTACAAACTGGCCTTCCCATCATAATTTGGATTTTCACGAGGATTTCGAGAGAATCGTTCAACATTTTTTTCTCGAAATCGTTGGTAGATACGACAAAACTACAAGAGACCGAAAAGTTTAGTATAAGAACAACGCTTCTTTTCACATTTTTTTAAATTAACAGTTGTTCACCAAAAAAAAAGTTCTGCAGAAGACAGGTGGCAGTGTTCCAGAAAAGATATCACTCTGTAGATCTTCTATCGAAATTGTTTCTGTCGTGCTTTAGGGGGATTACGGGGGTCACAAATTATTTCACCTTATAGATTATATTCGACGTTATATAAAGATACTATTCTCATCGCAAAATCGCCAGCAATGCGGAGTTTCAGTGTCCGCCGAATTTTTGAATTCGAGGGGGCTATTCCGGGATAGGCAGGGGTCACAAATTATTTCATTATATAGGGCTTATTGAATGAGTTAAGGTAGACCCATTTTGCAGAGAAAATATCCAGCAACGGCCGTTTCCATCTAGTTTTTGCGATCGTCAGTTTTGGGGGATTGTTTCTGTCGTGCTTTGGGGGGATTATGGGGGGTCACAAATTATTTCATCCCATAGATTATATTCGACCTTATACAAAGATACTATTTTCATCGAAAAATCGCCAGCACTGCGCAGTTTCAGTGTCCGCCGAATTTTTGAATTCGAGGGGGCTATTCCGGGATAGGCGGGGGTCACAAATTATTTCAACATATAGATGGTATTCAACGATATAAAAGGATGCCATTTCCATCAAAAAATCGCCAGCAACGCACAGTTCCTCGTGCTACGGAATTTAGAATTTTTTATTCTACAGGGGGGCAATTCTGATTGAAGCGCGGGGTCACAAATTATTTCAACATATGGATGGTATTCAACGATATAAAAGGATGCCATTTCCGTCAGAAAATCGCCAGCAACGCACAGTTTCTCGTGCTACGGAATTTGGAATTCTTTTATTCTACAGGGGGGCAATTCTGATTGAAGCGCGAGGTCACAAATTATTTCAACATATGGATGGTATTCAACGATATAAAAGGATGCCATTTCCATCAAAAATCGCCAGCAACGCACAGTTCCTCGTGCTAAGGAATTTGAAACTTTTAATTCTACAGGGGGCAATTCTGATTGAAGCGCGGGGTCACAAATTATTTCATTATATGGAGCTTATTGAATAAGTTAAGGTAGACCCATTTTGCAGAAAAAATATCCAGCAACGGCCGTTTCCACCTAGTTTTTGCGATCGTCAGCTTTAGGGGGTTGTTTCTGTCGTGCTTTGGGGGATTAGGGGGGTCGCAAATTATTTCATCCTATAGATTATATTCGACCTTATACAAACATACTATTTTCATCGAAAAATCGCCAGCAATGCGCAGTTTCAGTGTCCGCCGAATTTTTGAATTCGAGGGGGCTATTCCAGGGAAGTAGGGGGGTCACAAATTATTTCAACATATGGATGGTATTCAACGATATAAAAGGATGCCATTTCCATCAAAAAATCGCCAGCAACGCACAGTTCCTCGTGCTACGGAATTTGGAATCTTTTTATTCCAGAGGGGGGCAATTCTGATTGAAGCGCGGGGTCACAAATTATTTCATTATATGGGGCTTATTGAATGAGTTAAGGTAGACCCATTTTGCAGAAAAAATATCCAGCAACGGCCGTTTCCATCTAGTTTTTGCGATCGACAGCTTTAGGGGGTTGTTTCTGTCGTGCTCTGGGGAGATTACGGGGGGGTCACAAATTATTTCATCCTATAGATTATATTCGACCTTCTACAAAGATACTATTTTCATCGAAAAATCGCCAGCAATGCGCAGTTGCACTGTCCGCCGAATTTTTGAATTCGAGGGGGCTATTCGAGGGTAGGCGGAGGGTCACAAATTATTTCAACATATAGATAGTATTCAACGATATACAAGGATGCCATTTCCATCAAAAAATCGCCAGCAACGCACAGTTCCTCGTGCTACGGAATTTGGAATCTTTTAATTCCAGAGGGGGGCAATTCTGATTGAAGCGCGGGGTCACAAATTATTTCATTATATGGGGCTTATTGAATGAGTTAAGGTAGACCCATTTTGCAGAAAAAATATCCAGCAACGGCCGTTTCCATCTAGTTTTTGCGATCGACAGCTTTAGGGGGTTGTTTCTGTCGTGCTCTGGGGAGATTACGGGGGGTCACAAATTATTTCATCCTATAGATTATATTCGACCTTATACAAAGATACTATTTTCATCGAAAAATCGCCAGCAATGCGCAGTTTCAGTGTCCGCCGAATTTTTGAATTCGAGGGGGCTATTCCCGAGTAGGCGGGGGGTCACAAATTATTTCAACATATAGATGGTATTCAACGATATACAAGGATGCCATTTCCATAAAAAATCGCCAGCAACGCACAGTTCCTCGTGCTACGGAATTTGGAATCTTTCAATTCCACAGGGGGGCAATTCTGATTGAAGCGCGGGGTCACAAATTATTTCATTATATGGGGCTTATTGAATAAGTTAAGGTAGACCCATTTTGCAGAAAAAATATCCAGCAACGGCCGTTTCCATCTAGTTTTTGCGATCGTCAGCTTTAGGGGGTTGTTTCTGTCGTGCTCTGGGGAGATTACGGGGGGTTACAAATTATTTCATCCTATAGATTATATTCGACCTTATACAAAGATACTATTTTCATCGAAAAATCGCCAGCAATGCGCAGTTTCACTGTCCGCCGAATTTTTGAATTCGAGGGGGCTATACGGTGGTAAGCGGGGGGTCACAAATTATTTCAGTATATGTGCTGGATTGAGTAGATTGTATTTAATAAACCGACATTATTATAATGCAAAATAAATTGTTTTTTGATGTTGGAGGTTTCGTGGGGGGTTGTCGGGGTCTTTTTCATGTAGGTGGTTCCCCACTAATGAAGTACAAAAATATAATACTTCCCGAAAAAATCAGGTCATTTCATTCAACCGATTACAAATGACACGCAATCGTAAATATAATTCAGCTTTCGAAATCCGTTGCTGAAACGCGTTGCTGCAATGACACCCGTGAATTTATTACCCCTTTCCGGATCGCTATAAGATCCATACGAGTAATCAATCAAATGCTTTGTCTTCTCCAAATAAATACCCATCCATGGAATGATTTTAAGCTTACTCTTAAGGATTCAGTGAAGAGAAAAATCCTTTTGCGGAGTGTCTAACATTCAATCCAGATTCATTGAGTCTTCTTTTTGCAGTTTTTGATGAAATTGTAACATTTCGGGCAACTCGAAGGCGGTTTTTTCACCTTGATCTGGTCTTTTAACGTGAGAGCCCGTTACCATAAATTTACGGAAAACGAACAAAGAAGAATAAATA
The DNA here is from genome assembly GCA_030674115.1 of Micraspis discolor. NCBI lineage: Eukaryota > Metazoa > Arthropoda > Insecta > Coleoptera > Coccinellidae > Micraspis > Micraspis discolor. The sequence continues at coordinate 1,028,093 of JARTUT010001311.1, read as the reverse complement.
AGAATAAACTTTCAACACAAAAATAAACGATAACAACCTAAGAAAACAGAAAAAATGCAAGATGTTATAAAAAGGTGAATATCTCTGGAAGTGTACAAGATAAATTGCTTTTTAAGAAAGAAAAATACTCAGGAACATCCGGCTACATCATTGTATAGTTTTTAGAAGACTCAGATATCTGGTACTGCCCACAGAAGGCGTTAAAAAGTAATGAAAAAACCCGAAAATTTAAACCCTTTTTACAGCATGATGCATTCATTTTTTGGACATTTCATTGTAGTACGATCTTTGCAAATGAAAGAGCTACAATAAAAAAAAAACATTCAAATCAGCCAAATGGTTGCGAAGATATTCATTGCTAATGGATATAATACAAGAGTTGATGAAATGTTGAATATCTCTGGACTATTCCAAGATAAATTAATTTTCAAAAAAACAAAATACTCAGGAGATACTAGGCTACAACGCTCTTTTGTTTTTATATGCCTCAGGAGCTTGGCATCGCCCACAGAAGACGTTAAAATTTGACTAAAAAACATGACATTATTTAAACGCCTTGTACAACATGAAGATTTTATTTTTCGGACTTCTGTTTAATCAGGGAAATTCGCCAATAACAGAGCTACGATTAAAGAAAAAACATTGAAATGACTAAACATTGGGAAGATATCATTTGTTGAAATTTAACGAAAATTTAGGTGGTGTGCTAATTTTGTCCATCAGTAAATAAACAGGTATTCGATCTCAGACAAGCCAGCCATTATGTTTCTAATCCCATAATGATTGAAACATTTCCCCAATATACATCAAATGATATTGGTAGTTTAACTCAATTAAAAATATAGAAACAAATGAGCAAATTTCATTTTTGGACTTTTCAATCAACATTCTAATGGAAAACTAGAGTTCAGTATCTTTCGAAAACCAACCAGCACGGATATTTCTATTCCAATGGATTCAAACCATCCGCAAATCTAAAAATTTCTTTCCGTTCTATAATACATTGAGCATTTTTAATGGCCCTTTCCAAAAACTAAAGAGAATTAGAACTGAGAAAAAAAATAGTAAAAATTCATTGATGGAATTTGATGAACGGTGGTGTGAGTCAAATTTAACTCTTCTCCTATCATTCTGACCGTCAACTGACGAACTGAACGCACAAGATCCCGGATTCTGTCGACAATTTGATCGGTTCTTGAAGATAGGTTTTCCGCTTCGTGGTTCATCTTTAATCGACTCTCTTCCTTCTGAAAATGCCTTAAACCACCGAAAAACCCGGGCCCGTGCTAAAACACTATCTCCGTAGGCCTGCTGAAGTTTAAGAAGAGTTTCCGTTGCATTGAGCCCAAGTCCGAAGCAAAACCTGATAGCAGACCGTTGCTCGAAATTGATGTAATTTATTTTAAGAACACTATAGAAATATTCACAAAATTGACCTCGGTTTCCTTTAGTGCTCCATTATAGTCCAGTAAAGGAAGGGCTGAAATCACTTTTTCTCGAATAGAGCTGCATTTTTGATATGTTGATTGTATTATAATAAGAGAAACATATAGTCAATAATGCAGGTGTTAAAATTTTCAGGAACATTGAAAAATTTTTGAAAATATAGAAAAAATACGTTTTTTCTGATATTTTCGCGAATTAGAAGGTTCAATAAGAAAAAGTTTTAAACAAAAATTGTAGACCGGAAAATTCTAGTACAAATTATGTGTTACTGCAACTTAGTAGTTGAATTCGTTCATTTATGTTCCGAGTTGCTTGCTCGATTCAATAATTCTACACTCTGTATATGTTCATATCATTTTCCGATTAACGCGTGACATATGTTGGAGCATATGACCTATGTCGAACAAAGACAGTACTGAAGCCGCTCTCGTCCGGTGCAGTGGACTTTTCTTCGCAGTAAATTTCTCGTTAATCATACAAATTCGAACTCTAGTGAAAAAGTGACTATTTTCGTTTGAGTGCTTGGACACGTTGATTCAGCCGTACTGTGAAACCAGGTAGGCAAAAGTCAGTGCTCCAGCATTCGATTTTCTTTCGAGTCATTTTTTTCTTATTGTCAGAATTTCATTATTAATTTTCTATTTCGTTTTCGTTTAACTTTCAAAGGCCCTTGTCGTGCCATTATGTACTTTATCATTCTCGAAAGTGAATTTGTATACTGATAAACAGCGTATTTCTTTAGTAGCGCAATACTAACGAATTCTAAATTGGCGTTCGATGAAATGACTACCTGAAAGCTGAACCAAACATCTGGTAGATATTCGCTAGAGTTAGACTACTCGTTTTGTTATTGTATTGCATTTATTACATCAAACCCTAGCATATAATGTTGAGTTGGCTGGAAACCGACAGTTTGGGTAAAACGATGTTCGGTTTTCTAATCTGATGTGCTAGCGAAGGCGATTCTTCAATGGAGGCTAGAAGTAATATGCAAAATAGAAAAGTCAAAAATTGGATAAATTTTAAAAAGGAAATTTTGTAATTTGACGAAATTGAAATTGAAATTTTATAAACTCAAAAACTAAAATAGTTTTCAGCCGCAATTATGAACAAATTCCTAGCTGAATTTTCTTAAGATGCATACGATTTACGAATAATAATTTAGACGTAGGTAGGTATGTTTCTGATAGTAAAATAATAGTAATTCTTCGAAAGAAAGATATTTATTCAGAGTAATGGGATCAAAGAGTTGAATTAAAAAACTGGAGAAATTATTTGAAGAGCAATAGCATTAATGAATAATAATTAAAGTTTCTGCATGGAATAATATCAGGTAAAACTGTTTTTTTCATTTTTACTAATAATTCTTCAATTAAATGCATCAATATCACCTCCCTCAGCGTCATCTAGATCCCATTCGTCTTCATCGATATAAGAGTTCATTTCTATTCCGTTTATCAGGTCAGAGACATTTTCACAAGTTATGTCGTTACACATTTTGCAAAACATTGTACATTTCGGACCTGCTTTTTTGCCACTGTAGCGAGAAGTATCACATTTCCCATTACAGCTGCAGAATACCTTCAACAAATGTGAATCAATAAAAACAAGAATAAGAGTGAATTTCTGAAATTTCTGAAACAAATAAAACTGGGGTGTGAATGAATTTGATCACATTATTCAATAATTTCTGTGGAGCTACTGCATTGGTCATTATTTTAGGAGGTAGCAATGTGATCTATGCCAACCCCAATATTAAGGTTTCAACGACGGTCGTCCTAGCCAAACCCAAATTTGATAATAAATTCGTCTTATGTGTACAATCAATGCTGACTCTGTTGGAGGAAGCATTACTAGGGGTGATCTTTTCCTGGTTCCTAAAACTGGGGTTGTGAATATTTTATATCTCAGTTCACCGATGCTCAAATTTTCCCCACTTGTGTTGTACTGATATCTCACTATTTTTTCCGCAATAGGATAAAGCTCTCTAATACTTTCATCTTCTTGATAGAAAATCTGCACTGATTCCTGAAGATCGGGATTTCTCTGTAGTAAACGTATTATTTTATTCTTTCCTTGAGTGTACTAGAATCACATCCAGCAAATGCATGAGAGAATAAAATAAATGGATTCAATTCACGGTCCTGATTTTGGCGGGGCAATTATTCATTTCAATGCGTCACTGAAATATCGATTTCAAACTAATGAGTTTAAACCCAATAATTACATGTTATTGATATCCCAAGCGAGCTGTTATTCATTCTAATAGACCAAGAATTTCAAATCACACTCTCCTGACAACTTGCTGAATCCTACCCTGTTCTAGAACTTCAGATGTCTAGGACCGCTCGGTTTTGCACTAGGCGCCAAATTTCGAATTCACTGTTATCGCCGCATTGGAGAAATACCTCAATAATCAGTAAACAAAATCACTTTCGAGAACGATAAACTACATAATTTGGACTAGAATTTTCCGCTCTACAACTTTTGTTTGAAACTTTTCTCACTAAAACTTCTCATGTGCGAAAATATCAGAAAAACCGTATTTTTTTCTCTTTTTTCAAGAATTTTTCAATGTTCCTGAAAATTTCAATACCTGCATTTTTGACCATATGTTTCTCTCTTTATAACAATCAACATATCAAAAATGCAGCTCTTTCCGAGAAAAAGTGATTTCAGCCCTTCCTTTACTGGACTAATTGATAGAATTGCCAACAGTTTGGAGGGCAATTGTTAGCGTATAAGCAAATTTCAAGATTAATAAGATTGAAATTGAATGAAAATCGATACATTTTTCAATATTTTCTACTGTTGTGAAGCAAACTTACTTTGGGAACAATAAAAGATATCTATTGAAACATTGGTAACACATGGTGTAAAAAGCCCAAATAATCAATATATGCGTTATTTTGCTGTACACCTTGCATATTAGTTTTTTTGGTCAGCTGTACCACTTTAAATATTTCGGTTTTATTTTAAATGTAAGCAAACCAATTTTTAGCAAGCCCAAACTTGCAAAATCATTATTCCTCAATTCATAATGGAAATTCTCTCAAATAATAAATGAATAATACATAAAATCATTGACGTGGGGACAGGAACTTCTGCGCTCTTGTTCCTGGGTCTTTTCCCGTACTCTGGAAGAATGTGATACAAATACAACCGCCAGGATGAATGAACAAACCCATATCTTAAATTGAAAAAAACTTAGTTATCCTTAAGTTCTGTTTGCAGCTCAAATTTCCTTCTCCTAAGAGCCCAAGTTATTGTTATTTTAAATGGGACACACCGTATTTCTATTTTTTTATGATTCGCCAAAACAAATTAATTCAATTTACTCTACTTTCCAATATCTATCTTTAACGGTTTTTCAAGTTATAAATTATTTTGAAAAACATTAAATCAAATTTAAGACTCGAAAGTTCGAGATTTCAGATCAAAATGATGACCTTAGATAATAGTTTGATCTACACCATCGTTTTCTAATTTTAGTTGTCAGTTCTGGAGAGTGGTCAAATAAAAATGAGCAATTGTCAAGTCATCATTATGATCTGATCTCGAATATCGACGAAATATAGTCATTTTCGAGACTGAAATTCGATTTAATGATATGGGAAAGTGAACTAAATTGATTGAAATTTTTATGGAGAATTATAAAAAAAATAAATACGGTGTCCCGTTCAAAATAACAACGCTGTTGCCAAATTTCCATATGTCTGGCAACACTGGAAATTTTAGTGTTTCAGAAATGTACATTAAATAACCTAATATCGATCTACCCCCAAATTTGAAGTATTTTGCATGAATAGATTAATAATAATTTAATATTCCATCTTGGGACACCTGATTCACCACGTTCATATACATTCAGAACTGAATTATTACATTATATGTGTTAAAATTGGTTCATTTAATTTTATAATTTAATTTAATTGAATAAACTTATACCATCATCACATCTACTCGCGTTATGAAGTGCCAATCGGAATTTATTTCTAACACGATGAAAAATAACGGTTTCGAAATAATCGGATCTTTTTTGTTATCGAAAAATCAGGAACTCGGTGATTCCATATGTTCGATGGAACGCTTAGGATAAACCGTTGTTCAACTGTATATGGCTCCGCTCTCTTGACTCTACGGCATTCGATTTGTTTGGGTAACTCTGCTGCACCATATACCTAGTTTTTGGTGCGTGAAGATTGCCTATGGAGATGGTTCGCTACCATCGGCATTTGCGCAGAATATGATCATATATCTGGAAAATATGGTTATTTCTCCGTCGAAAAGTTCAGTTGCGATGCAATGAAAGATTGAAGTAATTGAACAAGTTTAGAAGATTTAAAAAATCATCATTTTGGTTTTCTGATGAGAAGTCGTTTTGTAAGTTGCGTTTATACCTATCAAAAACTGGAGTAATTGAAGTGGATTAAATAAAAATAAGTCTTTGCAAACTCAGTGCCGAAATAGTGTGAGTTCTGAATGCCAAAATTCCAGTGCTTGTACAAAGGGAAATGGATAATTTCAATATTTAGGTTAGTTAAGAAATTAGAAGTTGATTGAAGTAACGATTCCAAAAATAAATTGGTCCTTCGCACTTGCTGTGGTGCCCCGTGTTATAAATACTTCTCTTCATTCCTCTCGTGCTTTGCCTTGCAGAAGTCAATAAGCAGAAACGTGGTGGCATGTACATACCGATAATTCTTATTTCTGCTTGTATAACTTTCTGCGGAACTTTCTTGATTATATTTAATTTTTAGCATTGATCAGCTTCTCTTGAAAACCAACCAAAAGTTAGTACATTAACTTCATCAAAAACATGATACATTTCTTCCACTATGCTCTTGTCATTTGGAATACCATATATCGGGTGTCCCAAGCTGGGTATTCTATTAAATTATTATGGAAACTATTAGAGTAAAATTTTTAAACTTTTTAGGTCAATATTAGGTTACCCAAGGTACAAATCTGAAATACTTTCAAATTTCCAGTGTTGCCAGATGCATGTAAATTTAGCAACAGCTTTGTTATTTCAAATAGGACACAAATATTTTAATTTTTTTTATGATTGGCCTTAGAGAATTTTCATTAATCTACTTCACTTAACTGTATATATCGAAAACGATTTCTGAGTGATAACTCAAAATATAAACATGATGGGTACAAGAAAATGTAAAGAATAATTGTAGAGTGGATTGTCATTCTGAAAATGAAGAAATATTCTGGGTATTTAATTTAAAAAGCATATTTTCATTTTTGGATTTTTCAAGATGTAAGATTTTAAACTTAAACACTTTAAAAACCGAAATCACGATTCATGATACAGGAGATGAAAAAATCGCTTTCAAAGTTAGGGATGACAAAATCGTGAAAAATCAATTTTTTCAAATTATAACCCCATTTTTTTATGGCAGATATTGAATCTACGTTAAAAATAGTGTGAGTGTATGCATCACACCCTTGTCCTAAAGTGGATATTTTCTGAGTTTCACAAAAACTGTTTTTCGTCTTGAATTTTCAGCTATTTCTTTTCCCTTCACGCCAAAAAGAGAAATTTTCCGGAAGTGTTATTTGCACCATGCTGTAGATTTTTCACCCCTTCTTGAAACCGACTTCAAGTTACTATAAGGAGAACCATGGCAAGAGAAGATGCTCAAAGTTTTGACCGTTAATTTCTGGACATTTATTTATACGTCTCAGGAATGCTTCGTGCGTTGCTCTTCTTATTTCATCGGGAGGAAGAGATCTGCAAAAGTGTTTAAAAACCAAATTGAGTTTCAAAACTATGAATCTAAAAATCTAAACAAACCTGAACGCATTTCTGACTCGTTCTATGCAGTCCTCTTTATCAGTCAGGGTAGTTGAGTACACAATATTTTTATCCTACCCCAAACATAATAGTCTAAAGGAGGTAAATCGGGAGAACGTGGTGGCCAAAGATGTGGACTATTGTTCGCCAACCATCGATCTTCAAATAGCCTGTATAGGATATTTGACACATTGAGTGAATTGTGTGGAAGCGCGCCATCTTGTTGATACCATAAGTCATTATGGTTCTGTACTAGCGGCTCAATTATTTGAGTCAATATGTCAGAATATCTATCTCCTAAGGGAGAACATTCTTTAAATAATGCAAACATGTGTAGTGTTCTATCTTACCAGTTAAAGTCCCATCATAAATGTGAACATCGAGAATTGCATTATTTTTGATGGCGCAAAAAACATTGAAACTCCAGGTCTCTTGAAAGTTCCATTGTCTGAAGTGGTGGTTGTTCTCTTCATCCAAATAATGACTGTTATGCCTATTGAAAGAACCATTCTTTGTGAATTTAGATTCATCTGTCCAAATTATACAGTCCAAAAAGTTTTCATTCTCTTGAAATCGAATCATCATAGCTTCACAAAACTCTGTTCTCCTGACGAAATCAGTTTCCTTCAAATGCTGTACTGTAATTTATATGGGTGCATTTTATGTTTTTTAATATTCTCCAAACACTCGATTGAGATAATCCCAGAGCAATCTCGGCATATTTGAGAGAATTTTCAGGATTCGCACGAAAATATGCAAGAACTGTAATTTCGTTGTTCTCATCTTCTACTACACTTTTTTCTCTGTGTATAGTTTTCTTAACGAAAGATCCGACATTTCTCAAGTTTGTCATGGTCACGAAACCTCTTAATGAAATGTCGAATCGTTCTATCTACAACTTTATTACATTCTCCATGAAGTAGAATGAGATTTAAATAATCTTCATTGGTAAAATTATGCATAGTGATCGATTTTATAACTTAATACGAATTATCACCAAATTAATAGTAAACACAAAATGCTACTGAATAAAGAGGAATTTGGAAGATGTAATTAATGATATCTATCATAAAAAAAAAGAATGTAAAACATGGTAAGTTTTTGCGTATGGTTCATAAGGAATTATTTATTTATCACTGGAGAGAATACCGATGGCCGATAGGTTGAAATAAAGAGGTTTCCGATACAAATTCGAATCCAAATTCGCCATCTATTTAGGAACAACCTGTAACTTTTTCTCTTGCATATTAGGGTAGTAAAATCTACAGCATGGTTTAAGTAACAGTTTCTTTCTTTTTGGCGTGAAGGGAAAAGAAATAGCTGAAAATTCAAGACGAAAAACAGTTTTTTGTGAATAACTCAGAAAATATCCACTTAAGGGCAAGGGTGTGATGCATACACTCACATTATTTTTCAACGTAGATTCAATATCTGCCATAAAAAAATGAGGTTCTAATTTGAAAAAATTGATTTTTCACGATTTTGTCATCCCTAACTTTGAAAGCGATTTTTTCGTCCCCTGTATCATGAATCATGAATCGCGATTTCGATTTTTTAAAGTGGATACATCAATCTTACATCTTGAAAAAACCCAAAAATTAAAATTTTCCATCCAAAAACCTCGAAGTTATTCTTGTTTCAGCGGAGCTCTATTTTCGATTTTTTTTTTCGAATTTTCCCGCTCAGAGAGAATTTTCCAACCAAAACTGAAAAATGTTACATCAAAACAACTTGAAATTTTCTAAGGAATCTATTTCTGCAATAAAAAAATGGTGTTCTGATTTGAAAAACGGAAGTTGACGTCATATCCGGAAAATCCGGAGGTGCTTATGCCTTGCAAATATTTTAGATTTCATCAGCATCGTGAAATACTTATAAGTGCTGAATTTCATGAAAATACGTTCAGTAATTTCCCGTATAAATATGGGTGAGGTTCCTCGTGAAAGACCCTGTATAACTGACAACTAAGATTCGGAAACGTGGCGCAGATCGAACTATCATCTAACATGCCTAATTTCGAACTAAAATCTCGAATGTTTTGGAAAATATAGCCATTTTGGTCTCTCAAATTTAATTTGAATTTTTTTTTAAATAATTTATGAAACTTAAAGAAATAAATAGGAAAGTAAAACGAATTAATTCAGTTTCTTATAGAGCATAATAAAACAAATGAAAATACGGGGTGGCCCATTTAAAATAAGAAGCAAATTTCCATACATCTGGCAACACTGGATATTTCAAAGTATTCCATGAATGTACCTTAGATAACCTTATATTGATCTACGAAATTTGATTTATTTTGCATGAATAAGTTCCATAACAATTTGATAGACTAACGAACTTGGGACACCCGATATATTGAAGTCCAAATGGCCGAAGAAAAAGTCACACGGAGCTAGATCAGGTGAATAAGGTGGTTAGTCGATGGTATATATCGATCGTTTGATATACGCGACTCATGAAATGGTGCGTTATTGTCATGTTTTGCCACATATCCAGCCGTTTACGGCAAATATGTTCATGGAAACCTCTCGAAACAACTTGAGTCCTTATTGATCGTTTGACCTCGCGGAACGAATTCATGATGAACTTGATTTTCGAACGGCTTTTGCGAGGTTTTTGCGGTTTCCACCCATTCCCCCCATAGCCTTTTGTCTCGTCACCAGTTATGGTCTCTTTCATAAACGTATGATCAGATTTCGCACGAACCAGTGTGTCTGCAGGTACCTGCATCCAGTACTCTTTTGAAGAAAATTCAGCTCTAACGGAAAGAGCCGAGCAAGTGGTTTCACGATAGATGTTGAGATCATCTCTTTAACACTGGCAGAACGATTTTCGAGCACAATTTTCTACGTTTTTGCGACATTATCGTTGTTTGAAGAGATTAACGATCGCCCAGAACAAGATAAATTCTCCACGATTTCTCTTTCGCTTTTTAAAGGTTTTATACCATTCGTACACATGGGTTTTCGATAAAACAGAGATTTCATACTCCTTTAATAGCATTCGCTACGAGGGAGCACACGAATTTCGTTCAAAGCACAAAATTTGAGAAAAACTCATTCAAAAGCTTGAAATTTAAATGAAAATTACCGGATATTTTTATTAGAGTACTAGCTGACCCGACAGACTTCGTCCTGTCAAAAAGATTTGTAATGTGGCAGTTTTTGTGCCTACGTATGTTAAAAAATTCTCCTGAACAGAACCGCCACCCTGGTGATAGGGCGTTGTGAATAAAAAATAATTGAATAAATATATATAAGGATTTAAAAATAAGTAATCGCTTTATTGTTAATCATGTGAATCATAATTATTATTATTATCATTGTAGTGCTTTGTGGTATACGATGTTTTTGTTTGATTACCTGGCGCATAGATAAACAAATCTGATGGTTTTCCAACACGGGAACAGGCAACATACAATTGACCATGTGAGAAACATGGGTTTTCTAGATTAATACCACAAACACTTAATGATTGCCCCTGGGACTTGTTTATAGTCATAGCAAAAGCAAGCCGTACTGGAAACTGTAGTCGTTTAAACTCAAATGGCACATCAGTCGGAATCATTGGGATGCGCGGTATGAGAACATCTTCTCCTTTATACTTTCCTTTGAGTATAGTTGTTTCTATCACATTGTTTAGTATTTTTTTTATCGCTAACCGTGTAGCGTTGCAAAGACGCGGTTGGTTGATATTTCGCAACATTATAACCACCGATCCAACCTTTAATTGAAGATTGTGAGGTGGCAATCCTGGCAAATCCAGCGAGTTTAAAAATTCCGGTGGATAGTTGACTACATCATCTTGATTAGTAGCCGAATCAACTGATTTATATATCCTTAATTCGCCTGTAATTTGTTCTTAAATTTTGAAATTTAATTCATTTACATCTATGTTTTTTGCAGCCAGTATAGCTCGTTCGCTCAACCAATCATGGTTTCTGTAATTTTGAGAAACATCTGGAAACACCTTCTGAATAAGTTCATCTTTTGATCGATTGAACTGACAAAAACTTTGAGGAAAGTTAATGCAGCCAGTCAACATGTCTATAGGAAATTTGCCATTACCAACGTCAATGAGTTGTTAAGAGAATATGTTTCCAGATTGGTCATTTTGCAACTCGATACGCATATTCTTGCTTAAATGAAGTACTTTGACATGTTTCCACAAATTGGAGGACTTTAGACATGCATTGAGCTCATCAGCTGGCGTTGATCGTGGAATCACTGGCAATGTTTGACGAAAATCTCCTGCTAATAAAATCATTGCACCATCAAATCGGTTATTATTGCTCCGTAGATCTTTTAAGGTTTTGTGTAAAGCCTCCAAAGATTTTTTATGCGCCATCGTGCATTCATCCCAAACAATCAATTTACATTGCTGCAAAACCTTTGCCATTGCAGAGTTCTTCGAAACGTTGCAGGTTGGAGTTTCATTGCTTTGCATATTTAATGGCAATTTTAGTGTTGAGTGGGCTGTTCGACCACCTTCAATAAAAGTTGCTGCGATTCCCGACGAAGCGAGTGCAAGTGCAATTTTATTTTGTGAGCTAATTGTTGCTAATATTAATGAAATCAAAAAAGTTTTTCCTGAACCACCAGGTGCGTCTTAGAAGTAAATCCCTCCAGTTTCATCATTTGTTACTTTCATAAGAGTTTCAAGTACATACTTCTGTTGTTCATTCAACAGTGGAAGATTTGTTTGAATTAATTCTTTCAAAGCGTTGAGATCATACAGTTTTTCTCGATGCAACTCTTGGTTAAAAGCGTCATGCATTGCTCCAACGCACACACGCACATTGTTTTCATAGATATGATCTTTGACGTTAGGAACACACCTACATTGCTTAGACAACAGTGAGTGCTTGTAATTTAATATGAACTTTATGTTTATGTTTATACTGGTTTACCTAGGTATACATATATCAATGTACACCCCCAGAAGCTAATTAAAGCTTGTGCGAGTTAGGTTAACCAGTGTGTGTTCTGTGTAGGCTTTGTTACTGTGTCCTTACGCCACCTTAGGCACAACACTGTTAATTTTAGACCCAACAGTGAATGGTGGCCGCATACCGAAAGCTAGAAAATTTCTTTCCTAGCCCCGGACTTGAACCTACGACATGACGGGTTTCCACGTCAAAGGTTAAGGCTTTATTCCACTAAGCTATGCGACACGCATAGCAATTAAGCTCAAATTGACTAAGTTTTAGTTACAAATCATTTGTATGGGAAAAAGAAAAGGGCTATTTTTAGAGGTTTTCCAGCAATAATTCTAATTTTTCTCGCCGTAAAAACCATCCTTGAACTTCAACGAACATTTTAAAAAAAGATTTGGCCAAATTGGTCCTGGCGTTGTTGAGTTATGCGCTTACCAACACATTTTGCGATTCATTTTTATATTATAGATTTACTTTCGATTTAAAATTCAATTTCATGGATATTCATTTTATTTATTTCTTTATACTCAAATAGGTACACTCTTTAATTGAATATTCCATTCCTTTCTGTTGCTGTGATTACGGAAATTTGGCTATTTGATGAACAACATAATGAATTAAAATACAAAAATCAGCCAGATGTCTATAAAAATCATTTTCCATCCAGGTCACTATCTGTATGATTCAAATATTCAATTTTTTTTCACAGATGTTCCAGGAACAAAGTAATATTCAATTAGAGCAACTGACTGAGGAAAACACGGCTCTAAGGAATAGGCTTAGGGATGTTGCCCACTCGCCATTATCTGATAATGAAAAACAGCAACTACTCTACGAGTCCCATAGACATCATAATTCAGCACCTGCTTCCATAGCAACTAATGTAAGTTTATTACGGAGGTCGTTAAACTGCTTAAAAACTTATAGTGTCTTCAGAAATATTCTGCGTATAGGAGAATTTTTTTATTATGATTGTGATAAATAGGATTATAACATTCAGTAAGGATTGTCATAAGATTATCTGACTGCATTGATCATTCTTTCTTTCAGCCATTAGAAGATGGAACCTGCGGCGACGTCACAGCTTGCCCTACTCCTGACTGGGACAAACACTCAAGCAGCAATGTCAGCGAGATTTCCGTCGCTTGTTTGCAGGATAAAATCAACCAGATGCAAGAAACACACTACAGGTATGTCTCTCGGAAGTCTTCCTAAGAATCGGTTCTTATTTCATCATTTATGTTCAAGCACCAACGAGGAACTCCAAGCCACGCTTCAGGAACTCACGGACTTGCAGCGACAACTCACTGAGCTTCAGCAAGAGAACACCAAGCTGATGGATGAAAAGAACCTGATGTTCGACTCCCTGTGTAGACAAACCGAGCGACTGAAAGACACCAGATACGAAGTGCAATCACTGAAGACGTTCCTCTATCAAGAAAAAGACGAAACGGGTCTCGAGTCAGCCCAAGAGAGGGAGGAGAAGCTGGTTGATCTGCTGAAATGCGCGCAGGACGAACATGAAAATCTCATATCCAGACACGAGCAGCTCAGCAGCGAGTTACAGGAGTTGCGCCAGACAAATGATACCCTGCACGAGCAGCTAAAGGCCGTGAATGATAGAAATGTGACGCTGGAGAGCACCTTGGACGCGAAGAACGCTGAGCATAAACTGCTGGATGAAGAACTTATGCAGGCTAGGGATCAGTGCAATGGGAAGCAGATCGAGGTCAATCGGCTGAAGGATCTATTGGAGAATGCGAGGACTAAGGTAAACATTCTTCACCTGATATCATTTTGTAATAGAAAAACTCAAAACATTCCTGAACTTGTAGGTTATTAATAAACATCAGACAGACATTATTATTGTGTGGGATCTTCTTTTGAGTTGCTCTTCATAAACGAAACTTTTTAACATATTAAAAATCTAATCAGTTCTTACAACATGATTTTATACATATTATATAAAGCATAACCTGAAGCTAAACAGATTAAATTATAGAAATCCAAATATCAAGAAATACAGAGTAGTTGATTTTATTATCATACTTTTCAATCTACTGGACACCAATCGCCTTTTTATCCTATTTTCAACTTCATGCTTACAGATAAACGAGCTCGAACAAGACAGGGCGTTAAGCGACAAATCGGAGCTAGACGAGCTTTTGGACAATGCCCGGAAGGAGAAGGACACTTTGGAATCTGAAGTTGCCAACTTCAAGGAACAGCTGGCAAGAAGCAAAAACGAAATTGACAAATTGAAAGAGCAAATTTTCAATCTTCAAGAAGAGTGCAAGGTAGGTTTCTCATACTTTTAATGCTATCGGGAGATTTAGGAAATTTCGCTATTCTTTTCACCAAATAGACAATTCGTTCTGAAGTTACATACAGTTAAATTGTTTAATTGAATTCAAATCTAATGAAGCGTAAATAAGATACAAAAACTACCCCCAGAATAAACTTTTGTCACTTACACAGAAATTATTTTTATCAGCAATGATTTTTTCTCATAAATAATAGGTGTTCAAATATATCCCTTCCGCCTTTTTGTCTTTTGAATTTCGCGGCTATGTACAAAGTGCTACAGAGCTTGTAACTGGCGATACTATACATAACACGGGCCAACACACATTTTGGTGCCTGCAATTTTTAATTGTTCCTGAGTAATTTTTGGAGGCAGAATGTAAAAAAGTTCTCAGATTTTGTTTATCAGATCTAGTTTTTGAAATTTTTAAAAAAATTGTGTATATAATTTACGTTATAACTGTTATAATATATAATATTACTATTGACAGTTAAAAAAAAACAAAGACACATGGATTTAAGTATTTATTGCAAAAACTTAATTTACATAATTACATTAGTCACTAATCACATAAAAATTTTCTTTTATACGCTTCTCTAGAATGGAGTTTACTAGGGCAGTCTCGCTGAAGGCTCCAGCAGTAGTCCGCCATCATGTGGCTATCCCATCCCATCAATTCAGCGGATTCCTTTGTGAGATTCAGGTCTCTTATAAGATCGTTTAGTTCTTCTTGATTGAAACACTGCGAAGTTGCTAAATCTGCTTCAAAATCGCTGTCGTTTTCTGATTGAATTCTTTTAACTTCGTCAGACGTTGATGTTTCTGTATCATCCTCTGTCAGTTCGGGTAGACTGCTGAATGATGGAACGGGTATTTCTTCCGAATGCACTACAGGCCTTCTTGCAGAATCTAGATCAGGATATGTCCATTTGTGTCTATTGTTTCTATTTATGCCTTTAATATTAACGAGACAAAAATAGCAGTCGTCATGATGGTTTCGCGGTTCTCTCCAAACCATTGGTACACCAAACTTTAGGCACTTCCTCTTTCCAGTTGTCCACTGTCGCAAATGTTCAACATATGTTTTACATATGAAATGTGGGGCCTAAGATTTATCTTGATCTCCTAAATGAACTTCAAAATAGGCAAGATAAGCTCTTTGCACAAAGTCAGAAATTGTTTTTCTGCTCTCTTTCAAAGTGTATTCACCACACACATAACAAAAAACATCGGGATGATTTACACAGGTACGTCTGCTTGTGGCTGCCATTGTTTCAGTTTAGTGTCTTGATACTACAAAACGACCAAAATTTACACAAAATGATATCACAACTTTACATGGGGAAACTCAGTAATATACGAAATCAAGTACAGCCAAGCAGATATAGAAGGATCGGGTCATAGGCAATTACAGGTATAAAAGTAATTAAGAGCATTGTATTGAGTAGTTCCTAGTTTGGGAACATTGGTTCAGGGACAATTCCAGGTATCCATTTGGCTAATTAGATTCTGGGAAATTTCTATTTTGACGATTAAGTACATATTTATCTCTTTATTTTTTGTCCTTTATCAGAAAAAAATATATCATTTAACCTGTAACGTGTATCTCAAAAACTAGAGCTGATAGAAAAAATCTGGTGGCATTTTTGGAATCAGAACATTAAAATCATCTAAAATTAGATTTCCGGCACCAAATTTTTTTAAATTTTGTTGGCCTGTGTAATTTGAAAGATTTTGACATAACCTACAAAACGACGCTATGCATGCTTAGTTTGGATATTGCGTTCAACAGTTATAGACATGTAAACATGGAGTTCACTAACGCCGAAATTCGCGCTATTTTAAGGTTTTCCTTCATTAAAGGAAAATCCGCTACAGAAACGTTCTATGAGATTAATGGTGATTTGGGGGATGGTACTCTATCAGTTCAAACCGCGGACGAATGGTTTCGACGATTCAGAGCCAGTGAAAACAACACCATGGATAAGACAGCCGGCGGAATACCGATCAAATCATGGAATACACCGTGTAAGACCGTCATGTGGCATCTCATGACATCGCCCAGGAGATGGGAGTTAGTCACCAAACCATTTTAAACCATCTGCAGAAGGCTGGATACAAAAATAAGCTTGATGTTTGGGTGCCGCATGATTTGACGCAAAAAAACCTTCTGGACCGAATCAACGCCTGCGATATGCTGCTGAAACGGAACGAACTCGACCCATTCTTGAAGCGGATGGTGACTGGCGACGAAAAATGGATCACATACGACAATATCAAGCGAAAACGGTCGTGGTCGAAGGCAGGTGAATCGTCCCAAACAGTGGCCAAGCCGGGATTGACGGCCAGGAAGGTTTTGCTGTGTGTTTGGTGGGATTGGAAGGGAATCATCCACTATGAGCTGCTCCCTATGGCCAGACGATTAATTCTACCATCTACTGCGAACAACCGGACCGCTTGAAGCAGGCGATCGACCAGAAGCGTCCAGAATTGTCCAACAGGAAGGGTGTAGTGTTCCACCAGGACCACACACTTCGTTGATGACTCATCAGAAGCTACGGGAGCTCGGATGGAAGGTTTTATTGTATCCATCATATAGCCCGGACATAGCGCCAAGTGATTACCACCTATTCCTGTCCATGGCGAACGCCCTTGGTGGTGTAAAGTTGAACTCAAAAGAGGCTTGTGAAAAGTGGCTGTCCGAGTTCTTTGCAAATAAGGAGGGGGCTTCTACGAGGGAGGTATTATGAAGTTGCCGTCTAGATGGAAACAGAATATCGAACAAAACGGCGCATATTTGAACTAAATCCGATCTCTGTAACACTTTTTATAAAGCATTGAACAATGAGCAAAAAAGCGGAAAAGACATACTTGACAACCTATTACAATACAAAGTCTAGGCATTTCCGGTTTCAGCCATTGCTAGAACCACACAACACCCGAAGACTCAAAAGGAATTGGCCAGCAGACCTTAAGTAGGACAGAAGGGGTTCTTTTCATTGGAGAAGACCCTTTAAACCCACTTCAGAGCCTCATGCTCTACAGACATCTGATTAGCTTATAGAATTATTTTATTGTATTCTGATTGCTAATGAATAAATGAAATTAAAAAAAAAAATCTGAGCGTCCAAGTTGGTTCAGTTTGCACTACCGCTCCTCGGTCCTTGACGGCATACAAATCCCTTCCCAAAAAAAAAACCATATTGTATTCAATGTTTTAATTTACAGGTCACAAGAAATAATGCAAGAACTATACAATCTGATTTGGAGTATAAATATGAGAAGTTGATATCGGAGAAGGCCGCTTTGACGGAACAGTTACACAAGTTCCAAGAAATTGTTAATGAACTACAGGTGAGATTTATCAATCGAAAAGTATGTGATTACTTAGTTCCATTATTGATATTGTCAGGTACAAGCTCAATGCCAGGAAGAGGACAAAAGGAACCTCTCGGACGTCCTAGCAGAGACACAGAGGAATCTTAGCGAATCTGAAAGGAAGATAATCATGTTAGAAAATGAACTCTGTGATGTGAAGAAGTTGAGGAAAGAAGAGGTGAGATAAACGTTAGGAGAACCAAGATGACCCTATTAAGTTGTCTTGCATTTTTGGAGTTACTCCTCATTAGATTAACTGGCTTTCAATAAAAGTCCGAAACCTTATTGCTGTAACCTATTAACTAAGATGTCTAAAATACTGGTGTGTGCACTTGTCAAATTTTGAATGGAAACGTCATTTCACTTTTTGGGACATGGCGACTGTTTAGTTTTATACTCACATGAGGGAGCCACAAGGCAATTCATTCATAACATTATATCGCAAACGCTTGAAATTAACCTCAAAAATCAAAGAAATTTATTTTATTCCCCTGAATAATTAACTAGACAAATATTTCATGGATTTCACCGATTAACTGGATTTTAAATAAATATTCTTATGATGCGAGTTCTGATCACGTAATGCTTTCAAATAGTATGGATGGTCTCTTGCTCAAACATAAATGTTTTCACGGTGAGTTTATGCTCATTTATGTATGTGTTCTATTAATTTATAAGAAAACAAACATTGTTTGTCAACAGAATTCAACCTATAAATTATGAACTTGAACAATGCTTATTGGAAGATAATTGTGATAAAGAAAGGTGCTGCTCCTTGCTGTGATGTGTTTCACTGTAGGTAATTCAGTTGTTTAGTTTCAAATTTTTTATATATATATTTTTGGCACACTGAAAGTTCGTGAATTCTCATCCGCAGCACTAGGCTGTCCATATAAATTACAAAAACGCATTATAAAAAATGGATAATCACTTTCCACCAGTGACGGCTCGTCAGGGTAGGCAGGGTCGGCCGGGCCGACCCAAACGCAACCGAAAAACAGAAGGTGAAAATAAATATTTTTTCAATCGAAACTTATTTGAAAAATTAATAGCAATATTTAAATCTCGAGAAATTCCCTGAGTATATTTTCCTCTGCCCTCTATATATCTCATATTTCTATTCAACACATCAAAGTACACATTATTTCGGTCAAACACATCAAATAATTTTTATTCCAAGTTCCCGCATCTGTCCTTATACGTAATAACGCAGCTCAGCCAGCCGAGCCACAGCTTTCAGTTTATGATTTCATCTAACACATACGTCGCTCGAAGTTCCTATTATGGAACTCTACAATACCTCGACTGTGACACTTGCGAGGTCGGCCGAGAACCCTTGGCCGTCGGCCGTCCCTATGTGAAACGGCAGGCGGGTGAAATTGTTGTTAATTATTATCGATGTTTATTGCAAATATCAAATTAAAAATTGTAATTTAATAACCGACATCTTCATATGTTTATCCTAAATTTGAGATAGAAAGAGAAATCATTATGTATTCAAAATTTTGTCACGTAGCATGTTAATAATTGAAATTTTCACCCTCAAATCTCAAATGACTATTTATCATAAGTACTTGAATATTATTTCAATTTCAGAAAAAGTGTATTCGTACTGTATGGAATAAATTTTGTGATTTTCTAACCATAAAAATCCATTCTTAGTAACTGTAAATAGCAAAACAGCAACTCACGACTTGTTCATTTTTCAAAGACTAGGTCGGCCAAGATACCCTTGGGGAGGGGGTATATGAGAATTGCATTGCGTTAGTTTACACTTAGATTATCAGAGTTCATTTCACTAGGTCAGTAGTTTGGAGTAAGATGTTAGTGTGTAGGGCTTAGGGTTGTACGAGTTTTCGTTCGTTTTCGGTTACAAGTTTAATGTGAGTGATCCAGATGATAAGTGTAAGAGAGGTAGTATCAAATTGCGGTGATATGTTTAGTTTTTTTAGTATATAACAGGTTTTCCATTATTAGAAAAATTCTAATTGACTGCGTTCACAACATGATGAATGTGATTTTAATTTTACTAAGTTTTAAGATGAATTGTTGGACAGTTATACATTTTAGATGTGATTGTCACTGTATTTGTAACATGTAAACTTGAAAAAGGCTCAATGTACGCCGAAACACATGTAGTAAAGTATTAATAAAAAAAAGATGAAATCCTAATTTCAATCCAGTGCTCTAATCCTAAGAAAATTGCTTCTAAATTATATATATATATATATATTTTGTTTGAGTTTCTTGTTCTTTGATATAAATTTTTTTGTTTAAAATTTCTTGGGTGTATAGCACTTATTCTACTGATAAATGGTAATTGTTAAATTATTATTTTATTTATTTTATTTTTTCAACATATGTTTCAGCGTGTCTACGCCTTTTTCAAGGAATATAATTCAGTCGCCCTTGAAAAAGGCGTAGACACGCCGAAACATATGTTGGAAAAATAAAATAATAATTTAACAATTACCATTTATCAGTAGAATAAGTGCTATACACCCAAGAAATTTTAAACAAAAAAACATATATATATATATATATATGCTTGGTCTGGCCGACCCACTCCTAGAGGGCATCTGCTCCACACACGAAAATACGAATATCGCAATAAATAATTTATTCTAATCAGAAACTGACATTCGAATAGATTTGAGTTGCGCAATATGGCGGAGAGAAAATGAAAGAATCCCCATGTCGCCAAACCTGTAAAACAAAATCGGAGGAGTGCACACACCAGTAATTTAGACATCCTACTATTAACCATCGTTTGATATCCTCTATGGACTTCTGCTTGTCAGGCGAAATCGTCTTGAAATCCTGGCATCTCTCACTGAGCACTGTGATTCGCGGAGTTCTTTAATTAAGAAGGTATTCCAGCTATTTCTTTCAGCTTTGTCACTCTTTCTGTCATTTCATTCTCTTTACAACCAGGTATTCTCATGAGGTTGACCAAATTACTTTGACAGCGTGGATCGAGTGAAATTTTGCATTCCCAGACCAACTTTGCCGTATTATTGGGGAGTCAAATGCTTATAGATCTGCTCTTCATATAAAATGAATATTTTTTTCTCCAATAGTGGAAAAAGTGACACTATTTGACCTTTTTACTATTCTTCATGTTGCTAAGCAATTCGAAAATAACAGTGCAGTAATATCCATACCGTACTGATGTACCGTGCGATAATGTTACCAATTAACTAATACAATTAATTGAAACATGGTGTGATTTTAATTATTATATTAATAACGTTGTTATAAAAGAAATAAATGGGACATACAGGGTGTTCCTAAATTGAACGTACAAACGAAAAGGGGAGATCCCTTAAGTGAGTTTAAGAAAAAAAAAGTCCCATAAACATGGGGTCGCAAACGTTTCGTTTTCGAGATACAGAGTGTTGAAGTTTAAATTTTTTTCAAGTTTTTTCTCATAGTATCTACACTTCACAACTAAAATTTGGCATAGATATTACATTTGAGAGTTCTCACCACGTGACATGGCAATTTCGATAGAAGATCTACAGGGTGATATTTTTTCTGGAACACGGCCACCTGTTCTTCTGCAGAACTTTTTTTTGGTGAGAAACTGTTAATTTGAAAAAATGTGAAAAGAAGCTTTGTTCTTATACTAAACTTTTTGGTCTTATGTAGTTTTGTCGTATCTACCAACGATTTCAAGAAAAAAAATTTCGAACGATTCTCTCGACATTCTCGTAACTATGATAGGAAAGCCAGTTTGTAATCTGTGGTGAATGAATTCAGTGCCAGTTGTGACACATCAAATTATTGAACGTTTGTTTTTTTTCAAAGTGGAGGTGGTTGCATTTGTGGCTATTTAGTTTTTTGAATGTAGTTAGACTAATATTTTCATTACGATTTTTATGACTGTCACAACAATAATTTGATCAGAAATTAGAACCTCTACACATTTCAATATCAAAACATGCCAAATTTTACGAATTTCGAAATGATGTATTTCATGTATGGTCTTGTAAATGGAAATGCAAGAAAAGCTAGGCGTCTTTGCATGGAACGCTATCCTAATAGAGTGATACCAAATCATCGAATGTTCTCTGATATTCATAGGCGTCTTTCAGAAGCTGGATCTTTTTCCACGAAAAGAATTAATGCTGGGAGACCACGCAGTGTGAGAACACCACAACTTGAAGAGGCAGTTATGAACGAAATAGAACAACATCCAAGAACCAGTACAAGAAAATTTAGTGTATTTTTGAATGCAAGTCATCAAGTTGTTTGGCGGATCTTGCGGGATTCTCTGCTATATCCTTATCACATTCAAAAGGTGCCAGCTCTTCTGCCTCGAGGTTTTCATCCGAGGGTTAGTTTTTGTCAGTGGTACCTCAGTAGACTATTGATGAATCATTATTTTGATTGCCAAATTCTACTCACTGATGAAGCCTGCCCCTCAAGGACTTCAATGATGAATTTTCATAATGAACACGTATAGGCTGAGGGGAATCCGCATGGATATGTAGAAACCCATTTTCAAGAGCAATTTTCACTAAAAGTGTGGGGTGGTAATATTGGTGATGATTTTATTGGTACTTTCTTCTTGCCAGGTCGACTAACAGGTCAATCATACAGACATTTTTTAGAAAACGATTTGCCCTTGTTATTGGAAGATATAGCTCTTATGCTACGACGAGAAATGTGGTTCATGCATGACGGTGCTCCTGCTCATTTTTCAGTTTTGGTAAGGGAGTATTTGGACGAAAATTATCTAAACAGGTGGATTGGACGGGGGGTCATATAAAAGGCGCATTTGATACAGTTAGGAATACTCCGGGAGTGTTTGAAAGAGTTTGATCGTCTATGAGACGACGAACAGAACTTGTATAAGAGTTGGGGGAGGACATTTTCAAGATTTATTGTAGTTCAGTCCTTTGCGGTAACATAGTTTTCTTGTTATGATTTTTTTTTAGTTTTACGTTTCTTGTTGTACTACATTTTTGTATGGAGTTGGCTGTGCACACAGGAGAAGATAATTAAAATCAACGTTGATTTTAATTATCTTCTCCTGGTGTGCACAGCCAACTCCAT
This sequence comes from Micraspis discolor, assembly GCA_030674115.1. Classification (NCBI taxonomy): domain Eukaryota; kingdom Metazoa; phylum Arthropoda; class Insecta; order Coleoptera; family Coccinellidae; genus Micraspis; species Micraspis discolor. The sequence continues at coordinate 1,005,155 of JARTUT010001311.1, read as the reverse complement.
ACTATCTTCTATTGTACAATAGTCATGGCTGACAATTATCGCAGGTTAGCGGTGGCGAGAGCTTGTTTGCAACTTGACATCTGGTTCGTCCACCAATGTTTAAAAAGTGGACTTACCCCAACGTTCGCTAAAGTAAAAACTTCGAACAATGTACCCCATAACATCAGAGTTGAAGTCGAAAGGAGAATCCAAAGAAAGGCGATCAATAGACATTATGCCAAACTGAACAGGTTGAACGTTGACATGAAAATACTGTATGACCAGCTAGTTCACACTTTAGAATACAACATTCTACAAGACCTTCTTAATGAATGTGCAGATGCAGTCGTTTTCCATAGATCCTTGAAACACAAAAAGCTTAGAGATAAACTAACAAGACTTACCTATGCTAGGAATAACACTGAACACTCGAGAGCACAGAAATTCACAGACTACTCCTTCCACGCTAGGATCAAGAATTTGTCGCATACACAGTTTACACCATCTGAGCTTGAACTTCTTTCACAGGGACTCAAGTTCTGTACTTTTAGTAGAATGGACGACAGAACTCTTCGGAATTTTTCTATACATGTTGATTGTTTGACTGAATGCTTGTCTGACGACATCCACTTCAAGAGATCCCTCAGGGACCGCTGTCTAACATTTTTTCTTAATAACAAACGTAATGAATACGATAGGTTCAAAAATAACAAATTTTCCCGTATACTTAAAGACATAAAAATTAAGGTTTCAGAAAATGACTTGATAATTTCAAAAGCAGATAAGGGCAATTGTTTGGTGATTTTGAACAAAACAAAGTATATCTCCAAAGTGGAAAGTTTCCTCCAAACAAACAGATTCGAAAAACTTAACATCAACCCTCTAAATAAATTCATGAATAAGACAAAAACATATAAGCGTTTATGTGAGAACTTTCTCATTCAGCACAATAAACAAAATATTTTACCTTGTAACCCAACCATGCCTAGATTATATGGGTTGCCTAAAATCCACAAGCCGGAAATACCAATCAGACCAGTGGTCTCCTTCTCCAACACCCCAACTTATGCCCTGTCTTCCTTTCTGAACCACCTTATAAAGAGTATAACTAACTATAAATACTAACAAGTATTCTGCCATGAACTCAGCTGACCTCGCCAGTAAGTAACGCGATGTTGATATAAGGGACAATTACATTCTACTTTCCTTTGACATTTGTAATTTGTTCACTTCTGTTCCCAGAAATGATTGCATCCCTCTTGTCTCTGACCTTCTTCATGAGTTTAGTGTCCCCCAACCTGATATTACCGACATACTTACCTTGCTGAAGTTCGCTCTGTCTCAGGATTTTTCGTCTTCAACAAGATATTTTACAGACAAATCGATGGATTGGCCATGGGCTGTCCTTTGTCATCCCTTTTGGCTGACCTCTTTCTCGAGAAAGAATTCGAGACACCCATCATGAACAGATGTACCAACATAGTTCGCTGGTACAGATACGTTGATGACATTTTTGTCATATTGGACGGTTCCAATGATGATTCCCACAACTTACTAAGTTTCATTAATAATATTCACCCTGATATCACTTTCACCCTCAAATTGGAGGTCGATAAAAGGTTGAATTTTCTTGACCTCTCCATCACCAGACCAGATAATGGTTTCCTTGAATTCGAAATATATAGGAAACCCACACAAACAGATCATATCATTCCAGCACACTCTCACCATCCATATAGTCACAAATTGACTTCCTTGCGCTGTTATACCCACAGGGCCCTCAATGTGCCCCTCTCCGAAGTAAACAGACAAAAAGAATTTAATATTATAAAACAGATAGCCTTCAACAATGGATACGACCCAGGTCTGGTTGACCAACTCCGTAACAACATATTGCGTAGAACAAGACAGAATTTAGCATATCATTCTGGACCTCTTGACTCAAACTTGAGATACTTCTCCCTTCCTTATTTGGGATTCTTCTCCAACACCATTTCACGCACCCTTGAGACTTCCTGTGAGGGAGTGAAGATCTCTTGTTCTAATCCTTTCACCTTAGGTAACATCTTATGCAACTCTAAGGATCGGATAGAAGAATTACAATGCAGTGGCATCTACAGGCTAGGATGCAACGATTGTGACGTCTCATATGTCGGACAGACGAGGAGAAAATTGGAAGTCAGAATAAAAGAACACCTGAAAAGACCTAACTCATCAGCATTTGGTCACCATCTGAAATTTACGGGCCATTCCTTCAGCCCAAACCACAATTTCAAGATCCTCCACAGACTCACGACAAATAGCATGAACATTTGACCGTCAAAAAATTTGTTCACGATAGATCCCACACAATTTGTCAATCGCTAAAAAATAGGCGAGTGTCGATTGGTCGAAAGAAATGCTCCAAAAATACGATCGCGGTGCTTCGAAGCACGTCTATGGCATCGTGACAGGTGATGAATCGTGGATTTATGCGTATGAGCTTGAAAGTAAGCAACAGTCGACTATATGGGTGTTTCAAGATGAGCCAAATCCAATAAAAGTTGCTCGCGCACGAAGCACTTCCAAGCAAATGTTCGCCTGCTTTTTCGGAAAAACTGGACAACGCAAAATAGTTAATTCTGAGTGATACACAACCATTTGTTTGCCAGTTCTCTTCCAGAAAACCAGGAAAACCAACCGCAGAAGACGACCCTTCACCACGATAATGCGAGCCCCCACACATCGGCTCAAACAACTGCATTTTGAGCACTCAAAACATCGATTTGATGAGTAATCCGCCGTGTAGTCCTGACTTGGCACCAAATGACTTCTTTTTATTCCCGTACGTAAAAAATAAAATGAGGAAAAAAGTTTTCCGACACTTGAAGAAGCGGTTGATGCGTTCAGAATGCATGTTTTGAAGATACCGCAATCATAGTGGGAAAAGTGCTTCTACAATTGGTTCAAACGCATGCAAAAGTGTATATATCTTAATGGGGAATATTTTGAAAAACAATAAAGCGATATCTATTTTTTTTTCTCTAACCCCAAAATATAAATGGCAACCTAGTTAAAATATCTTCCGAGTGATAACTTGATTCGCTAGAAATTTTAGGAGTTATAAAAGAATCATTTCAGATGTTCATCATAACTCCTGAATCATTGGACGGATTTGGCCCAATAACGAAGTTGACCTTGATATTTGGACTGTTAACCTATTCTGAAAATATGAAAGCTCTAGCTCATATCGTTTGGATGATAGAGAAAAAATTTTTAGAAAGCACTGACGTGAGGTCAGATTGCTTTGGCGCTCTTGTTGAGCTACTTGTCATCTCATTAGTAGGTTTTTATTTTTCATTTTCCTAACATTCTTAGCCAGGCCGCACACCAGACATTCAATTGTTTCTCCACAATTGTTGCGCCACATTTAAAATGCGATACATTTAACTCCCCATATATTCCTGCGTGAGCACGCATATCGAGGAAACATTTGTAGCGGGCGCACTTTGTGGCGAGACGTCATCCGCGCTACAATAATTTAAGAACGAACATGTTCGTTTTTGTGTCGCGTTGGATTGAAAAAATGAAAGGCAACATTGAATTTTACGTTGAATTTATTGTACAGGTCGAAAAAAACCCTATATTATACAATCATACACTCAATGATTATAATAACAGACGGATTACAGAAATTATTTGGACTAAGATTGGAGAAAAATTCAATGAAAAGGGTAAGTACCTATCATAGGTACCTATCTTCTTTGTTCATTTGAAATCGGGCTACACTGTGTAATTATTTTGCCATGACACCAGCCCTTACGGTTTTAAGAAGTAATCACACAAATATTCTCGATTTTCTGTAGCATCGTTATTCGGTCTCCTATGATTTATATTATATTATTATTCTTTTTTATAAAGTTATGTAAAACACAAGCAGCTTTAACAATTTTGACTGCTTTCTCGACTGAACATGAAATTGTAGTTTCAAAAATTCGAAATTTGGACACTAGCATACCGAAGGTGCTCTCGACAATCTCTCGTAGACGGGATAGTCGATAGTTAAATATTTGGCGGTTGATTAAACGGATGAACCCAATAACGTCTTTTTTTCTCATGAATCGCCACATCAAGAAATCTTCGTCATCAGAAGATGACGTCGTCATGCTGAATTCGGTGACACGCTACAACTGTGCTTCCGATGTGCGTATATACAATACATTTGTAGTAAGCTGACTTGTAGCGCAACGATTGTGGCGACGTAAATGTTCGATACGTGTAGCATGTGGCGCTGGTGTGCGGCCTGCCTTATGCAACCAAATCAATATAAAAAAACATTAAATATTGTAATCAAAAATTTAATTACCGAAAAAACCTATATTGTATAGTGCTTTATACTTATTATAATTGAGGTCAATACATAAGAAGGGCCCTTCTAATTTACATTGTTATAAATACCATGTATTAATTATGTAAAGTCTTAAATAAACTTATTTTGATTTGATTTGATTTGTTGAGCTACTTGCGAGTAAATATTCAAACCATAACAAATCTATAAGCACTCTGATCAGGTGAACAATGTGATGCAAATATGAACGCCTAATGAATGAACAAACCTATATCTCAAATTAAAAATAACTACTCATAATTTTCCCAAAGCTTTGTTCGAAGCTATAATTCCCTTCCCCTAAAAACTTACGTCAGTGCTTTTCTGAATTTTGACAACGTATATTATTTCAGCCACCGAGATTGAATTTTATCTCTATGCTTTCCCGTTATGAAAAATTTTGATTAATATTACGCCAACTGACACTGATTAATGAGCCCGGCATTTGTCAATCGAATATCGATCTCTGATGGCCATCGTTCAGAGAAAATCACCGAGACTTCATGTCATGTCTCTTTTCTCTTGATTAAATGAAAAAAATGATCATATCTTTAGATGAAAAAGAGCTACGACAATGAAATTTGAGGATGAGTAAGATATCGATCACCTCAATATATTCACGAATTTTTATTGAAATCCGACAAATATCTTACGAGATAGTGAGTATTGAAAAATTTTTTTTTGTAATTTTTTAAAATTTTCTAGCGTGACGATTTCTGCGAAATTTTGCGAGCCGTTTTGTTGCAGCCTCCCTCAACAATATTTCAAGTATCAACTTGATCGGATGGATATTCTAGTAGTTATTGAGGCAACAAAATTTCAGATGCTCATAACTACTGAACCATCCGACGGATTTGGCCCAATAACGAACTCGACCGAGATATTTGGACAATTAACCTATTCTAAAAATATGAAAACTCTAGCTCATCTCTTTTGGATGCTAGAGAGGATACGGCCGGACAGACTCAACTTTCGTCACGGATTCTTCATCAAGGAGTCGAACCCAATCGATTGATGAGACCATTTTCGGCTCGATATTCCAAAATTACAGACATTTGGGCGAAATGATAGACACTCTGTTCGGGTGAACAAGAGCGCCAAAAATACAGACATTTGGGCAAAACGATGTTCTAACAGAACAATCGTGCAAAAACTATAGATTTTTCATTTGGGGAGTGTATTTATAGTCCATTGAAATGTTACATTTTTAGGCTTTACCTTGCGTTTTTGAGAGGACGCAATTTTATTTTTTTGTGTAGGGGGTCAGTGTAAAGGTAAAACCAAGTTTGTGGGGTCGCCACCCTTGTCCCACGGCCGCCATCTTGAAAATAGGGGTTGAAATGGTATTTACGATATATCTCTTAAACTATTTATTTTATAAAAAAATTTATTAACATTTTTTGTTGCAAATTAAATTCTCTACAACTTTGCTCCAGTAACTTTTTGTCGTAGAACTATAAATAAAAAGTTATAAGCGAAAATCTCCGGAAATTTGAGAAAAAATTTATATTTTTCGATGTAACTTTTTTTATCATTTTACGAAAAAATGATGTCTGACCATTTTTGTACATCGTTTTTGAGGAACTACTTTTATTCGCATCATTTTTTCATTAAGTCAATAGCTAAGGTTTTACAGCGCTCCGAAGTGAGTCCTATTTTTCAGTACTCTTAACTATACCTATATTATACGTGTGTACCTATAACATGTCATCAGTTATTGTTTTTTTTTTTTTTTTTTTTTTTTACTTCATTATTATAACTTTTTAATTACAAATTTTGCAATATTATTAATAATTAATTATTGAATCTTTTCCCCACCCCCACGAGGTAGAGTCTAGAGGCGCATTTTTTTTTTTTTTTATGGTATCCCCAATAGACATAATCCACGGTGGTTTTCTAAATTAGAACTACTCCGTCCTCAGTCGTTTCGATGGACCAGGCTGCGGCTCAGCATCTGATCGGCTTTCTGAATTAAATACCAGTGGGAGAACTGGAGAAGGAAGGGGTGTTAATGTTGGCGGTTCATCATCAAAGTCATTTTCATTTATTAAATCTGAGAGTTCCATTACGTTGCTGCAAGTCTCTCCAGAACAATGGAAGCACACTGCAGAACATTTCATTCCTGCTTTTCGGCATCCACACATCGCTCCACAGTTTCCTTTGCATTTGCAATAGATCAATTTTAGAAGCTCAGGGGGTGCTGGAGGTTTAGAGTTCTGCACTGGCATCAATAATTTTCCACATTTTTTCTAGTCCCCAGTCTTCAGGATCATTATAATTACCAAGCCACGACTGGACCTGATGGTAGACTCGGAAAGTATGAAAGCTAGCTGTGTCTTGTGTTGGAGGAAGTGAGGATAAGTTAAATGTACTTTTTGTCACTGCCTTGGCGAATTGTTTGTATCTTAGGCTGTCAAGAGAATTATCATCTTTATTACCACCGTATAAAGAGATAAAAAAACGTTTTCCAATTACAGTGAGCAAAGCAGGGTCAACTCTCTTGTTGAGAAACAAAGCCGTTCCACTTGCAAACTCTAAATGTTTCTCTAGGGTTTTCACAAATTTCATTTAACCGATATTGTAAGGAGCTGAAGTTGTGTCACATCCGGAAAAAGCATGAAGAAACAGCAAGTTATTTGCAATGACATCTCCGTACATAAAACCTGAGTACTGAAAAATAGTACTCACTTCGGAGCGCTGTAAAACCTTAGCTATTGACTTAATGAAAAAATGATGGGAATAAAAGTAGTTCCTCAAAAAGCGATGTACAAAAATGGTCAGACATCATTTTTTCGTAAAATGATTAAAAAAAGTTACATCGTAAAATATAAATTTTTTCTCAAATTCCCGGAGATTTTCGCTTATAACTTTTTATTTATGGTTCTACGACAAAAAGTTACTGGAGCAAAGTTGTAGAGAATTTAATTTGCAACAAAAATGTTAATAAATTTTTTTATAAAATAAATAGTTTAAGAGATATACCGTAAATACCATTTCAACCCCTATTTTCAAGATGGCGGCCGTGGGACAAGGGTGGCGACCCCACAAACTTGGTTTTAGCTTTACACTGACCCCCTACACATCAAAAATAAAATTGCGTCCTCTAAAAACGCAACCTAAAATGTAACATTTCAATGGACTATTACGGTTATGTCGAAGTTATACCGAATTCAATTAATCTGTCAAGTTCCAATAATTCCCTGTACTTGAAAAACTAGACATCATAGCCACCCTGTACATGCTCAATTGCTCGATAAGAAAACAATGTTTGCTCTTGTTTCAAATAGTTATTAACCTATATTCAGATATTTTGTTGTATTACGACATCCATCAAATGACTGTAAATATGATACTCCAACCATGCCACTTATCTAATCTCCTTATCCCATAAACCCTGCCACAACAATTCAAACTGTAAACAAAATTTCCATGCGGTAATCTTCAACTCTTTCGATAAATTCAAGTGAATTCGTCCGTTTTCAAATCGGTAAACGAGTTTTTGTCCCAACTGACAGTTTGCTGTGTGTGTTCCAGAATGAGGAATGGGAAAAATTCCAAAACGACCTACTGACCTCTGTGAGGGTGGCGAATGATTTCAAGACGGAGGCTCAACAGGATCTTCAGAAGATGATCATGGAAAATAAGGAACACAGGGATAAGGTTAGACAACTTGAAGCTCAGTTGGACAAGTTTAAAGGTGAGTTGACTATGTCAAAAATTGATTATGATGGGGCGGGATGTGTAATTTTGTCCAACTAGTTCTATGTCAGCAGTCTAGTCCGACTAAGAGTAGTTTGAAATGCAAGGAGGCCAAACATTCTTTATAATTGTTCCTTGTTCTCTGATAGTAACTATACAATCTCAAGAAAAATTTGTAATGTGCCGCGCAGAATGTTACTTTCAACATTAATCATTTCAGATGATTCCCTCTATGCTTCTCGTTCAGCAAGTGCGAATGTACAATCATCGCGGTTACGTAGGTAAAATTCAAAGTACTAGGGTTTGAAGTTTCTTTTAGCAAAGGCTGAAATAATCCATTGCTATTGGATGGTAGCCACAGAATATTAATTGTAAGAAATAACATCTTCACTAATCTGTGGCAACCGTTCTCGCCGCCATATTGCGTTGAATTTAAAGGGTCTTTCAACAAGAACTTTGTTTTTAAAACAAAATCAAACAAAAAATGTCGATGACGATGATTCAAATTTTAATTGTATTACAAAAAGAAAAGTTCGGCAATACAGGGTCTTCACGAGGAACCTCATCCATATCTATACGGGAAACTACTGAACGCATTTTCATGAAATTCAGCACTTATAAGTCTTTCACGATGGTGATGAAATCTAAAATATTTTCAAGGCATGAGCACCTCCGGTTTTTCCGGAAATGACGTCAACTTCCGTTTTTCAAATTAGAACACCATTTTTTTATTGCAGAAATAGATTCTGGCACGACAAGGGCCTTTGAAAGTTAAACAAAAACGAAAGAAAATTAACAATGAAATTCTGACAATAAGAAAAAAATGACTCGAAAGAAAATCGAATGCTGGAGCACTGACTTCTGCCTACCTGGTTTCACAGTACGGCTGAATTCACCTGTCCAAGCACTCGCGAGCGAGAATAGTCACTTTTTCACCAGAGTTCTAATTTGTAGAATTCACGAGAAATTTACTGCGAAGAAAAGTGTTCCACTTTAACGGATGAACGCCGATTTCGTACTCTTCTTTGTTCGACATAGGTCATATGCTCCAACATATGTTACGCGTTTATCGGAAAATGATATGAACATATACAGAGGGTAGAATTATTGAATCGAGCAAGCAACTCGAAATATAAATAAATGAATTCAACTATAAGTTGCAGTAACAGATTCCTTAGGAAATTTCAAGTTATTTTGATGTAACATTTTTCAGTTGTAGTTGGAAAATTCTCTCTGAGCGGGAAAATTCGAAAAAAAAAATCGAAAATAGAGCTCCGCTGAAACAAGAATAACTTCGAGGTTTTTGGATGGAAAATTTTCATTTTTGGGATTTTTCAAGATGTAAGATTGGTGTATCCACTTTAAAAATCGAAATCGCGATTCATGATACAGGGGGTGAAAAAATCGCTTTCAAAGTTAGGGATGACAAAATCGTGAAAAATCAATTTTATCAAATTAGAACCCCATTTTTTTATGGTTTAAGTAACAGTTCCTGAAAATTTCATCTTTTTGGCGTGAAGGGAAAGAAATAGCTGAAAATTAAAGACGAAAAACAGTTTTTGTGAATAACTTAGAAAATGTCCACTTTAGGGCAAGGGTGTGATGCAGACACTCACATTATTTTTTAACGTAGATTCAATATCTGCCATAAAAAATGGGGTTCTAATTTGAAAAAATTGATTTTTCACGATTTTGTCATCCCTAACTTTGAAAGCGATTTTTTCACACCCTGTATCATGAATCGCGATTTCGATTTTTAAAGTGGATACATCAATCTTACATCTTGAAAAATCCCAAAAATGAAAAATTTTCCATCCAAAAACCTCGAAGTTATTCTTGTTTCAGCGGAGCTCTATTTTCGATTCTTTTTCGAATTTTCCTGCTCAGAGAGAATTTTCCAACCAAAACTGAAAAATGTTACATCAAAATAACTTGAAATTTCCTAAGGAATCTATTTCTGCAATAAAAAAATGGTGTTGTAATTTGAAAAACGGAAGTTGACGTCATTTCCGGAAAAACCGGAGGTGCTCATGCCTTGAAAATATTTTAGATTTCATCAGCATCGTGAAAGACTTATAAGTGCTGAATTTCATGAAAATACGTTCAGTAGTTTCCCGTATAGATATGGATGAGGTTCCTCGTGAAAGACCCTGTATATGAATGAAAAATGTCCACTATGACCACGCCGACAGAAGTAAAGTCTTTCACCGAAATTTTTAATCACTTTTTGGCAAAATGCCGGGTCTATTTCGGCTATCACCTCACAGTTTTTGAGTTTTAAGGCTGCAATCGTATAGACTCTGTCCTTAAGATAGTCTCCAAAAAATAATCCATTGGGTGTTAAATTACACGATCTCGCTGGCTATTTAACAGCAGTGGATTGAGTGGAGTAGCTTATGCTAGACTCCGCCCTTAATGTATTTTTTACTGGTTTTTGTAAATAAAGACACCCATTATTATTATTAAATTATGCGATCAGCAAATTTGGTTTATAATAAATTGATCGACTCATTGGCTGTGTGACAAGTGGCACCGTCCATTGAAACTTCATGTCAGTGATATCCATGTCATCAATGATAGGCCAAATTTTAGTTGTTATATATATATTCTTTTGAACTTTTGGCTGACAATATTTAGTTAGCAAACAATAGAGCATATAGATCAGGGGTTAGTGACGGGGTGTCATACAATTCGGCGTATGGCATAAAAGCCTAGGGAAAAACCCCAGTAAAAAACCCTGGCTCCCCGTCTAAGTGTGAAAATACAAAAATAAGCTGAAATATATTTCAGGGACTTCTTTCTTCAAGAGTGGTCTTCTATTGATGGAGACAGAGACTTCTTCAAGTTGCTCACATCGAATCTGGAAATAAAAAGACAAAAGCAGAAAAAGAACTGAATAACAAAAATACGTATCATATTCGTTTGAAATTTAAAACCCATTCCAAGAAAGAGTCGGAAACATCATGAATAGCCCTAAAACCATCTTGAAATTTATATATGGGACAACTATTGATGAGATGAGGTATTGTTTCTTCTGTTTCTCCACATTCACAACTTGCGCTAGGAACTGAGTTCCATCTAAATAGCATGCTATTGGTACGACCATGACCTGTTCTCAAACGACTGTCCAAATTTTTCTTGGAAGATTAAAAACAGGAACTTTTTCAGAGGGATCAGAAACGAGATACTTATTGAACATTTCGTAAGAGTTCCACTCAGTCTTCCATAATTCTTATATCTTAATAACTTATGTTGATACTGAAGAACGTATTATGCCATAATGGTTTCGTGACTTCAATCTGGGAATTCTATTTTGTAGAATATATGAAATAATTGGGAAATGAATGATCTTTGTTCCAAGAATTCAGAGCTGCAGTTTTGTTGTTAACATCTCGCGATTGCGTGATCCATTGACCGTTACCGCATTTCCAGTCTCATCGTCGAAAAAACGGCCCAATCACTCCTCCAGACCACATAGCGTATCATACAGTAACACGTTGAGCATGAAGCCTTCTCATTAATCGTTCTAGGATTTTCAGAAGCCCAAATGCGGCAATTCTGCTCGTTGACGTACCCTGACAAGTGAAAATGAGCTTAGTCTGAAAAAATTATTTTTTCAGAAAAACCAGCTGGTTGTTCCAGAATAAATTGAAAGAATCTACGGCGATGTAAAAGGTCGATCGGCTTCAGTTCCTGCACTAGTTGAATCTTGTAAGGCTTCAATGCCAAATCCTTAAGCAAAATTCGCCATGTGGTGGTTTGGAATAACTCCAGTTGTTGAGAACGTCGAGGAATTGACAAATTCAGATCTTATTCAACACTGTGGCTCACGGGTGTGGTGTTATCAGTCGAACACGCGTTGATGTTGGCACATTTTTGTACCGAGCCCGTCGACTCAAATTTAGCGACCAAATTCTTAATAGCGATCTCAGAAGGTCGATTATGTTGTCCGAAAATATCACGAATTTTAAGGAATGTAATTATAGCAGATCCACCATTTTCATAGTGGATTTTAATTATGTTGATGCGATTTTCGAGCGAAATTGAATTCATTGTATCAATTCCCAAAACATCTACTACGAATATGTCTAAAAACCAACTGTCAATGCTGTCATGTGGTAGTTGTGGCCACAATTGCAAAAAAAATGTTGAAAGACCCCTAATAATCAGATTAGCGGTTAATTGAAATTTCAGTGAAGCTCCTCATCCCTCCTATAATGTACTCATGTTTCCTTACCATGAATGTGAGCTGGGGACGTTACTTATAGATATTGATCAGAACAGCTGAAAGATATTTTTTAAATGAACGGCGGCAATGAGAACAGATTTTACATCAGCCTATTATTTTCAATTCAATTTCCCCATTGTTAACAACCTATAGGCAATTATATGACTGAGAATCAATGAAGAAATCAATTCGAAGTAAAAACATTCTTTCATCGTAAATAACATTCAGCATTAGAATGAATCCGAATAAGAAAATGAATAATACATTAAACAAACCTTGATTGAGAAAATTATAAATTCATATACGAAAATGGAAGTTTCCTTGACAAGGAAATTGAATATTTTAAAGACTATAATAATACAGGGTTATGATAAAGTAATGCACAAAATTCATAAAACGTACAACTATCACTTTTGAAAAAAATGCAAAAACACATCAAACGGTGTTTTATATTCGGCATCTCTTGACATAAGTTACAAAAATAACAAGTCAAATTTGTCAAAGTTATGACGTCATCAACATATTTTTTTAATGGGAAGCTAAGATTTTTATTACATTATGTGATGAGGCCTGTTTTTTTACACTAGGGAAAAATAGTTGCAGTAGAGCTAACATAAGAAAACAACAAGAAAATGAATAAAAAACGAAATAAACGTAAGTTTCATAATAACTTTTCAATCAACTAAACAGTCCATTAAACCAAAACTATTTCTTATAGGAATTGTTCAAACTGTGTCCTGTATACTAACTGACATAGGCCAAGACGATGGTAGACCACATTTACAGAGTTTTCGATCATCTGCAGAGTTATAAGAGTCATTTCGTGTCTAATTCGTTCCATTACGTGTTCTAAATTGTCGGGCCGGTTAATGTAGACCCGACTTTTCAAATGTCCCCACAGAAAAAAATCAAGGGCGTAAGATCAGGTGACCTAGGTGGCCACTCCATTGGTCCACGTTTTCCAATCCACCGTCCTTCAAACTGGTCATCCAAAAACCTTCGAAAAATAAGACCATAATTTGGTGGTGCGCCATCTTGTTGGAACCAAATACTGGGATCCAAGTTTTCCCCATTATTTGGATCCGAAAATGCCGCAAGTAGGTCCGGAAGCACTGCCATACGAAGATGTTCCAAATATCGTTCAGCTGTTAAATTCCCGCGAAAGAAATAAGAACCAATAAATCTTCCCCTGACGATTCCTACCCAAACATTAATTTTTTGGGGGCGCTGGGTGTGTTTTGTCTGCATCCAGTGGGGATTTTCCCGAGCCCAGTAGCGACAATTGCGTCGATTCACAGAACCACTTAAACAAAACGTTGCCTCATCGGAAAATACTACACTATTAAGAAAATTTGGATTTTCGTCACAGTGCCTGAAGATTTCACAAAATTCCAAACGTCTGTCCGGATCATCTTCTGCGAGTTCGTGAACAAGTTGAACTTTGTATGGGTGTAGTTTTTCTTTTTTTAACATCTTTACTACAAATGACTGACTAACATTTTCTAGTAAGGCAATTTCTGTTGTAGTTGCGTGAGGGTTGTCTTCTACTGACAGCAAAATATCTAACTTCACATCGTCGCTTATTCCTGGTCGTCCAGATTTTGGAGCATCCCTCACGCTTCCCGTTGCATTAAATTTTGCAACAATTCTGCTTACTGTGCTTCTAGCAATTGGAGGTCTTTCCAAATGTGTTGCGTTAAATAAAGCACATGCTTCTTCATGACTTCGAAGGCGATCGCCGTAACCCATCATCATTAGAATTTCTACCCTTTCTCTTTTGTTTAAACAAGCCATAATAATAAAACTGGTATCACACTAAATGCACGACTGACACTGACACACCGTTGTTTTTGTAAATCAATCGAAAAAATTGATAAGAACCGATGTTCCTACTAGATAAGTTTAAATTTGACCTCTTTTTATAATTGGTTTTGTTATTTCGTTTTTTATTCATTTTTCGTTTTTTTCTTATGTTAGGCCTACTGCAACTATTTTTCCCTAGTGTAAAAAAACAAGATTTATCACATAATGTAATAAAAATCTTAGCTTCCCATTAAAGAAATATGTTGATGACGTCATAACTTTGACAAATGTGACTTGTAATTTTTGTAACTTATGTCAAGAGATGCGGAATATAAAAAACCGTTTGTTGTGTTTTTGCATTTTTTTCAAAAGTGATCGTTGCACGTTTTATGAATTTTGTGCATTACTTTATCATAACCCTGTATATATATATATATACATAATTTAAAATGCTGCACACAACTACATTACTTTCAGTTGAAGAAATGTACCTTTACATACTTATTAAAATAAGATTTCACAATAATAACAATATTATCACATCTAGGAAAACAGTTTACGAGTACTCACGTCAGATAATACTTTTATCGTATTGCATATAATACCTATATAGTAAACAAAGAAATACTTCAATTCATTGATATACATCAGATACAATTTTTTATGCATAACGTGAATGAATCTGCTTGATTTATCATTCGCTCCTTGAATTATACTTTCTTTCAATTTTCCTCAATGAGGAAGCCAATTTCACAATTTTTTAATTTGCAAAATTTATTTTGATTTATCAATAAATTTACGACACTTCCGGTTTCAGTTAACAAGCCATTGTGCTGGATACAGATTGAAACATTTTTCTGTTCGCAAGTAGTGAAAGATTTGGTGATCTTATAAAGATTTGTCACTTCCATCGATCCATGCAAATTTAGTTTCCGGCCTTTCTTTTTTCCACTAATAGGTATGATTATTTTCCATTTACTTGAGGAAAAGCAATGACAGAATTAAAATTAATGTTGATTAACTACGTTAACATTTAAGTTCAGTGTTCACTTTTGGCTCATTGAAACTTTGGAGCGGTGGTTAAAAACGAAACTACAGGAAATTTCTTATCTTCTGGCACCTCACCTTCGCCACAAACTTATAAAAAAAGCTAAAAAAGAGAAATTTCGAAAAGTCCGCCTGAAATTTCAATTCTCTATACTTTCACCGATACGAATTTGATTTTCATCTGCCGGACTTATTAATTCAGTTTCAGTTGTTGGAAAATCAATCGCAATGGTTCATTTACGATCAAACAATATACGCTGTCAAAATTTAGAAACCATATTCTTATTCTGAAACAGTTCAATGCTCGTAAAAGTCAGTTTTAGAAAACTCGATTTCGTAGAATCATTGTTTTTGTGTACTAGTGTTTAGCCGTCCGAAATTCTGGTATGATGATGAAAGAAGTCATTGTTCACCAATAGATAAATTTTCCTTATTATGTTGCCATATAGGTTTGTTCATTCATCGTGGCGGTTGCATTAGTATCACGCTGTCCTCCTGACCTCACATACGCGCTTTTCTAAATTTTTAAGCATCAAACCTACTATTTTGGATCTATTCAATTACGAACGTCACTCGTATATCCACAATTTATGTATGTCCACGTATTATTCTCGAAAATGCGTTTATCGGAATAACTAATCATATGCATATTTACAACGTGATAACTTCGATAAAAGAGCAAATAGTTGTTTTACCTGGTTGCCTCTTATTCTAATTTCCAGCTTTCCTCCTCATCATCGCGACGTTACCGAATTTGAGTGAATCTCACGAGACCGGAGTTAAAATGCGAAATAAAATTTTTTTATGAGTCACATAACAGATAAGATAAATTAACGTGATGATGCGACCAGATATGAGTGATTCAATTGAACATATTCGATTGTTTTTGTTGGTGTCAGTGCTTCGTAGTGCTTTAAATGTTGTGAGAAATGTCAGCTTTTCTCGTGTGAAAAAATCCAACCCTTAGTTGTGTTTCAAGGTGTTTTTGTGTGGTTATCAGGTGGTCCAGCTGTTATGCCGGAGGACAGAAGAAATTCGCAGCCTTTACAGCAGCTGCGCGTTCCTAAGAGGATATTCGGTAGTTTGCCCAATCTTCTTGAGAGTGTGATTGATAAAGATCAGACGGGCAAGGTCAACAGACGTCCCAAATGGATGAAACACCAGAAAAAACTGTCCCAAGGGGAAGAGAAAATCCTAGAATCACTCCATAAAATGTACGAAGAGATTGACCCAGAAAAACCTGATGATATGTTAACGTCAGAACAAGCTGTCGTAAAAAAATTAAAAACATTATACGAAACTGAAAGAAATGCCTATAAACCCGTGGCACCAAGAAAGAAACAAGAGCTGGCAATTAGTAAACCGCTTCTGGAATCAGTTTATTCCAACCCCAAGCTTGAGAGTATCGCCAAGAACCCAAATCTGAAGAGCCTCGAAACAGATCGTTTCTCTTGGATGGGCCACAAAAGGTTTGCAGATGAACAAGAAGGAAACTCGAAAGAATTGCACTCAAGAGGATTCGTAAGCTACGTTTTAGACACTCCGGAGGTTTCGTCATTCCGTGATGATAAGAAGAAAGATATAAATACTCGAAAACGGAACACCGAAGGTTTCCAGTGTTACCTTTCAGACACACCAGAAGTGACGCCAAGAACATCTGACTCAAGGCATCATCGCGCCTCTTCCATTGGTACTGCAAGAGAATTCCAGTTGAGAAGATACAGCAGCAAAGAAGATCTTACAGGATTGGACGAATTGAATTCATTCAAACGAATATCAGATATGGCACTGGGCAAGAGATCATCGCTTAAAAGCTTTCAGTCCGATACAAGTTCAAATATTTCTCAGAAAAAAAGAGTGTCGTTCGACGAGAAAAGGAATTCCATCGCGGTGATCAAAGAGTTTTACAGTTTAGAATCTCTAGAAGATATTTATAAAAGCATCGATCCAAATGTACCAGAAGAACAACTTACCAAAGAGCAAAGATTTGCTTTGCGACTGAAAGCATCTACTGAAAACTTAGGACAAA
The DNA here is from genome assembly GCA_030674115.1 of Micraspis discolor. Lineage (NCBI taxonomy): Eukaryota > Metazoa > Arthropoda > Insecta > Coleoptera > Coccinellidae > Micraspis > Micraspis discolor. Next base: position 988,004 of record JARTUT010001311.1, on the reverse strand, counting down.
AACCTGAACTTAAAAAAAGGCCTACACTCAAAAGAAGCAAAGTTACTATTAGTTCACCTCTAAGGGAATCAGTTCTGAAGAATACGAAGCTGCTTTCCATCATCAAAGACCCTGTTGTGAGAACAGCTGGAGAAGACTCAGAACAGGAGATTGTAGAACTAAGAAAAATTCACAGAATGAAAAAGTATCTTGCTGGGGTGAACAAAGTTGTCAGACATCCTTCAAATACAATGTGCAAGAACGACTCAAGGTTGAGTAGGAGTCTAGAGGATATCAGATTTTTCCCGATTTTTGATAGAATATCATCATCAATGGAAAACTTGCCGTCTGAGAGCCACTTGAATACTCGGACCGAGATTAGAGTCATTACTAAAGTTCTTCCTGAACAATCCTTTGCTACTACGTTGAACGTTTCTTCAGGTTCTTCCAGTGTTGAGGATTTAGAAGGGGAAAAACGAGAAACTCCGGTCGTTTTCATTGAACACTTTGAACCTGAAACAACATCAGGCGTTCCTGTTGAGGTGTATAATGATGATTGTTTCCAAATAGAAGATATTACGGAAGATTTCGATAAATCTGAAGTTTGTAGGCTGAGGTTGTTATCAATCAACTCCGTTGAAATGGAAGAAGAAGACGATGTACTGGCTAGATATAAACGTATTTCCGAGTATAAAGAGGATATATCCGATAGGGAAAGCTACCAGGAACATCACAAGGAGGAAGACGTGCATTCATTCTATAGCGTTGAACTGAAAGTTGAAGAAGACGTCCCAAAGGACTGTTCAGGTGCAGATGAAGAAAATTGGCTCACTAAATTATTGGACCAAAGTTGCGACATCGAGGACAAGAAAGAAACCAGAAAAATGAGAGTTTTATACAAAGACGTCGTACAAGAAATTAAACGTAAATACAGTCACGATCAACAAAGTCCTAATGAGAGCAGTGACGAAGAAGCATCAAATATTTTGAACGCCAAAGATGGGAATCTCGAAGTTCACCAGTTGGAAGATCAAGAAGATGATAGAGATTTCTTCGATAAATTCTTCAAACCAAAACGATCTATCACATTACAAAGTGACCGCCAGAAGTTGGAAGGAGTCGCAATATGCCATTCAGATGATCCAGAAAAATCTTGCCAGGAAGAATACATTAAAAATGTCAGAGAAATGTTCAAGGAAGAATTCGAGGATATAGACAGATTAGGGTACACAGAAGCAGAATCTGATAATTTCAAGAAAATTTTACTGAGGCAAAGTGCAATTTCTGAAGACTCAAGCTCAAGCGAAATGGATACACCCGAAATGAGTACCATTAAATATCAGAATTTATCGCACAATGATTTGAAACTGATGTCATCGGTTACAAGACGCCATTCAAGACCTTTATCTGATATAAACCAGGATGATATAGCCTTTATCGAATCCATGAAACAAAAATATCTGAAAATTGAAGAAAATAACAACTGTCCAAATGTTACATACCAAAGTAGCTTGTATTTGAAATATATAACCGAAAATTTTCTGCTTGAAGAAATCGAATCTTACCGAAATAGCTGTGATGAACAAATGTTCAGCTTCGGTATAGATGTTAACTTGAAACATTCCACCGAAATGTTCCTTATAAGAGAAAGGCAGGGTGAAGTTGAAAATAGGAAATTTCCAATGCTCGTCAAACCTGAGCTCATTGAAACATATCATACCAATTCGGAACAGAATGATGATTACTTACAGCAATCTGAAAATCAAAATGATATTACGAAATTGTCTGATGCTACTTGTAGTAATCCAAGCTTGACAACATCCAGCGACGTCGACTTAAGACACCTAACCTCAAACTTCTTGAATGAAGAAATCAATTACAACACGTATTTCGTATGTTGTAATAATACGAAATACTCGAACGATACTTGCAACTCACTAAATTACATTTCGAAAACTGAAATAGTTTTTGATAATGACTGGAATATTCAAAACATCACTCGGTGTTCAACAAGTGAGAAAAGAGTACCAACCGTTATTGGTGCGAATAATATGGAACTAGGAGAAGAAGATGAGCTAAATCCTCTCTGAGAATAAACACAAACTCAAAAAACTTCAGGCATTCAACAGCTTCTACCAGTTGGACGTTTCAATATCCGATTTATCAGAACTTTCAGGAAATACAGCTGCAAAATGAGGAAATCCCACGAGCGCCCCCAAGGAAACCTAAACCGTTGCCAAGAAAAAAATTCAGAGAACTTCGTTCTGATATAACTGGCGATTCTTCTGTGTCTGTGAAGTTTGACGACGGCAAAGTCAAAAATGAAGCGCTTGAAGGACATCTGCCAAATTCCAGTAAAGTCATGGATGAACCTTACGATGCTGTTATAACGAATCAAGTAACCAATCCTGGAGAGCATTCGAAAGATTTCGTCACAAAATCTATGGATACCGTCGGTTCCTCCAATGTGATGGTGAGGAAAACAAAGAAGTTCGTCAAGGACGGAAACGTGGTTGACGAATTCGACGAAGCTTCTGGTGTATGCAACGTGCGTTTGGACAGCGTGGCAGAGGAAGATAAGATCGATTCTAAAAGTCAGATCATCCCAGAATCTTTGATTGGATACTGCGATAGTGAATCAAAGATCACCCTATTCGACGTGGAAAACTTTCATGAAGCCTGCAGCAGACCACAGACTAGTAAGCAGAAATCGACACCTTTCAGGTTATCTTATTATGGCGAAAGTAGTGAAGAAGTTGCTGAAGGTTCGATAGATAGGACTTCAAAAGAAAACGTCACACGCCTCAAAGAAAAATTCGAACATCTGTCGGCTGGCAATGATGACAGTGAGAGAAATTCGACGGATATGCAAGAATTCGAGGAAGCTCCAAAAGCCGATCTGTCGAAATTAATCACCGAGAAGACCGCCTACGATTTGGTATTCAAAACCGAAAGCAAATTTTGGTTCGACAACGCGTCAGAGATCGAAAGACCAGAATGCAGCCTAAAAACTTCGGAGCCTTGTTTCGATTCCGCCTCTCTTGAAAAACCTCTCAACATCACTATCTTAGATCCCATCGAGTCGAAGACAAACGCCAACTACCAGCATCTGTTCGAGAACGAAGGTACGAATAGAATCCTGCAGAAACCCTTCGGAGGTAGCGTGAAGTTGTCGGAGCTCAACCTAAAGACCAGTATTCCGTGCGTGGATTTCACCACGCTGAACACCGCTCTGGTGGAAAGGGGTTCAAATGCTTCTCTCTTCAATTTCGGGGTGGCGTCTGATGGTAACACAACCGTAGATGGCGCTGCGTGCGCCGCCAGAGACGAGTGACTTGCGATGTTGCGGCGTGAGGTTTTGTTTAATTATTATATCGTTTTTATCGTTGGATTTGTATGTATGGCGTATGTAAATAGATTTTATTCGACCGATTGGTTTTTTTCGCTTGTTTCCAAGCATGCACTTCGAGGAATGCATTCAGACACTAGATATCTTTTATAAGTAGTCAGCCAGTGATTACCATCGACATTCAGAAATGACACGGACTTCCTGCCACTTATAAGAGGTGAAATAGGTAGACATGCAGAAATGTTATTATTTCGGCATAGGAGGGAACTCAATATAACGAAAAAAATTGGCAATCTCGTTTAGTCAGTAACTTGATTTTTAATATCAATAAGTTACCCCTCATTCCAAAAGTTAGACGTCCATTTCTGTTCTCAGCAATCTTTGGAGTTGAAACAGGCAGTTCAAGTTCCATGTGTAATAAATTCAAAACTTTGATATATACAGGGTGAGTCTTTGATCACTGCGTTAATTTTAACCCTAGGTTCTTGAGATCAAAAGAAACACCTTTTTCCCATACCGTTTTTCCATATTTAGCTGCGTTAAAAAGTTATAAGCATTTTAAGTAATCAAATTGGGCAATTACCCCACTGTAGTCCAGTTTAGTTTGAATGAAAATAACCGTCTACAGCATTCACTATCGAATCTGAATTGTTTAAAAACATTATTTTCTCTCTAAGAAATGATTCACTCACTCATGTTTAATCAGATGAGGTCCATATTCAGAAGAAAGATACAAAATACTAATTTTCTGGTAAAAAGAATTCAACACTATAAACATAGATTTTTGTTGTTCTACCATCATTTCTTTATACTACAAGATTATAAACCATCCCTTTCTAGTGAGAAATTCCAAAAAAAAATGTTATCATACATTTGTAATTTCCAAATCATGATAATAATCATTTCTATGAAATAGTTCAGTCAATCTGTACATTTGGTGCGGGTATAATTACCCGCTCGATGAAATTTGGTACACTTGTTGAAAATGATGTAACTAAGCTACCTTTGCGATGGCCTCGCTGAAATGTTAGCGGTTTTTTGAAAAACTCAAAAAAAAATTAGAAAGCACTGACGTGTGGTCAGATTGCTTTGGCGCTCTTGTTGACCTACTTGCGAGTAAATATTCAAACCTTAACAAATCTATAAGCTCTCTGATCGGGTGAACAATAGTCTTTTTCCGTACTATGGGACAATGTGATGTAAATATGAAAGCCTAATGAATAAACAAACCTTTATCTCAATTTGAAAATAACTACTCATAATTTTCACCAAATTTTGTTCTATGCTTCTCCTAAAAACTTACGTCATTGCTTTTCTGAGTTTTGACAACGCCATCAAATTCTTTCTCTATGATAAAAATTTTTTTGATTAATATTACCTCTGTGCTTTTCTGAATTTTGACAACGTCATCGACATCGAATTCTACCTCTATGAATTCTATGAAAATTTTGATTGATATTACGCCAACTGACACTGATATCTAGGTCCGCAAGTTGTCAAACGAATATCGATCTGTGATGGCAAATCTTTCAATGACAAAGCTCGGACTTCATGACATTTCTATTTTTCTCTTGAGTAAATGAAAAAAATGATCATATCTTCAGAAGGGGGAATACGACAATGAAATTTGAGGATGAGTAAGATATTGGTAACCTCAATATATATACGGATTTTTATTTAAATCTAAGTGAAGTCTTAGGAGATATTGAGTAATGAAAATTTTTTTTTGGGGAATTTTTTGAAAATTTTCTAGCGTGACGATTTCTGCGAAATTTTGCAAGCCGTTTCGTTTCAGCTTCCCTCAATAACATTCCAAGTATCAACTTGATCGGATGGATATTCTAGTAGTTATTGAGAAAACAAAATTTCAGATGCTCATAACTACTGAACCATCCGACGGATTTGGCCCAATAACGAACTTGACCGAGATATTTGGACAATTAACCTATTCTGAAAATATGAAAACTCTAGCTGATTCCTTTTGGATGCTAGAGAGGATACGGCCGGCCGGCCGGCCGGACAGACTCAACTTTCGCCACGAATTCTTCATCAGGGAGTCGAACCCAATCGATTGAGACCATTTTCGGCTCGATATTCCAAAATTACAGACATTCGGGCAAAATGATAGGCACTCTGTTCGGGTGAACAAGAGCGCCAAAAAGTAAAAAAATGCATTTTTCTCGAATTGTATGCATCGTACAGAAAATTTTATTGAACAAAAAATGTAGAGGACGTTGCGATCTACATTTTTTGTCATTGGTGCAATGCTGCACGACTAAAAGCGCACAAAGTAGGTGGCGCTAAAGTATCAAAAAGAGTGTTTTTTCATGTTTTTCGCCCTGAAAATGTCGTTTTAATGCAAAAGTTTAAATGTAAAAGTTGTTCTTTACATTATTATCAACAACTTTTATATTAACATTTTTTTCGTACAACTTACTATTTACAAGTTATAGTAATACATAGCGCTGCATATACAGCACTGTTCTGCTAACGGTAGTTTTCTCGGTGAATTAAACGTTTACTTGAAAATTGAAACTCAAATAATGACTTTAATTGAATTGTTGTTTGTTTCCCTTATCCAAATTTTCAAAACCTCTTTAAAAATCTGTTTAATTGATGACATTTCTTAAAAAATGAAAAACAAAACTGAAAAACATTAAAAATTGTCTTTGTCAATAACATTGAGAGTTCAACAAAATAATAACAGAATGCGACTCAAAAAATCAAATAATGGATAATACTTGTCAAAAACAAATTAAAATTTTATTTATTAAAGTTTAATTGCTAAGAAAAATCAAATTATTAAAATCTAGATTTAAACGTGCACTACCGATGTGTACTCATACTGCGTACAACAGTATATTTGGATTTTTCATTCTTCTGCAAGCTGCAGCTTCAAAATGGTAAGTTGTACAAAAATAATGTTTGAATAAAAGTTGTTGATAATAATGTAAGGAACAACTCTTACATTTAAACTTTTGCATTAAAACAACATTTTCAGGGCGAAAAACATGAAAAACACTTTTTTTGATACTTTAGCGCCACCTAATTTGTGCGCTTTTAGTCGTGCAGCATTGCAGCAATGACAAAAAATGTAGATCGCAACGTCCTCTACATTCTTTGTTCAATAAAATTTTCTTTACGATGCATACAATTCGAGAAAAATGCATTTTTTTACTTTTTTTGAGTTTTTTTGAGTTTTTCAAAAAACCGCTAACATTTCAGCTAGGCCATCGCAAAGGTAGCTTAGTTACACCATTTTCAACAAGTGTACCAAATTTCATCGAGCGTGTAATTATACCGTCAAAACTATTTATTTTTCGACAGATTGACTGAACTAAAAGCTTCCAAGGCATGAGGTTGTCACATTGCTTTTTTTTACTCAAAGCCGGAAAAAATCATTCATTATTTTCCAAACACTGATATTTCTGAAGTTTCTTCTCCTTGATAGACTTTCTTGAGTATTGACAAGTGAACAGGTCTATGAGATCTCTTGATATCATACTGTTGGAAATATGAAAATCTTAGATTACAAGTATTCCCAGATTTAGGTGTGCAAGTATACTTGCTTGAAGACATTGAGTTTGATCACCTAAATTTGCTTCTGAAAAACCAACCAGGTGTTCTTTAATAAAAAAATTATGTTAGATCATTAATATGAATGTATTCTGTTTGGATTATAATTAACTACTGAACATGCGTAAATATTTGGTGAGAATAGATATAATTTGATTAACCCTGAAAGTCTGAAGCTATAAAGAACCAGCTCTTCATATAGACAAGTCTGCAACGGTCATCATGAAAATATACCGAAGTAGCTATGTGAGTGATGGAAATCTTTGTCTATTTATTATGGAATATTACTCTGGGTTAAATATCAAACACATCATCAATAATGAATACAGCAAATGGCAAGTTAGATTTTGTGGGGAATATAAGACAGAAATTGTTCAGTGGTTAATTTCATCTACAGGGTGTCTCAAGTTCGAGTGCCTATTAGACGTTTCTGGAGAACTAGACATATTTGAAGTCTGAAAATTGGGATTATGATATTGTTCGAAGTTCTCTACAGAGCTAAAATATTTTCGAAGCTCAAGAACTTCCGGTTATACAGGGAGTGAAAATAAATTCGACGAAAAAATTTTTTAAAGTTTTCTATTTTCAGACTTCAAATATGTCTAGTTCTCCAGAAACGTCTAATAGGCACTCGAACTTGAGACACCCTGTATAGTGTTTAGGGGTGGATCCATAGACTGGAGAGATTTCACCCAACCTTTTGTAGAAATATTTTATAAAGAAAGACATAAAATATGGCAACATTGAACAAATTTGATTATTGAATTCAGCACAGAGTTGAATTTGGGAAAATCAGGAAATTTGGACAAAATTATATCGATTTCATTCCTTTCAACTTCAAATATCTCAAAAATGGTGCAATTTAGGAAAAATTATGACGAATGATTTTATAAAAATGACTAATGATTCTAGGAAGTACAAGATACAGACCTACCTTTAGTTCAAGTGATATTTGTTCTTCATGCAATTTAACCACAATCTGTACAGTAGTAGTGAGAAACCCACAAGAAATGGAATATATCTATTGATACCAAAATATGCATGACTGTTATCAAAAACCTTCTACAAGAGATCATTTCAATTGATATTATCGTTTGAATTTTACAGGTGAAAATGCAATTTTTTTATGAAATTTCAGCACCCTATATCTTTTGAACGGGGCCAAATTTGGAAAAATGTTATTGGAAAAAAATGTTTCTTTTGACGTCAAGAATCTTTGGTTAAAATTAACGCAGTGGTCAAGACTCACCCTGTATATATCTAACCCAACTCAATGATTCCATAATTTTCTCCTCCAGGTGGCGCTGTTGAGAAAATTCATGAAAATAAGGAATGTTACTTGGCTTTTCCGATTCTGTAACACAATTATTCAATAATGGAAGGTTGAATTATTCAATGATCATTTTCACAATGGGAAAAGCCCAAGTGATCTTTCTAATACAGCTGAAAATTTTTTCACATTGCGTGGGGTTTATTATCCAGTAATTATATTGTACAATGGAGGTGGATCAATTGTTATTTCTAATAAAATTTCATTGTCAAAAATACAATGCTGTTTATCTTCTTCTGTCAGTTATTTCCAGTGTTTCATTATTTTGCAAGATTTTTTGTGTTATTTGGAACCTTTTTGGGACGTGATATCTTGGTTGAGTATTTATAATTACTTAATTATTTATTTAATATTATTTAATAACTTGAAATTTTCATGATTGCTTCGAATTCTGCAAAGAAAAATAATTATTGCTCTCAAAGATGCTTTTGATCCTGAAATCAGTAATTTTTGAGTAATTTGACGATTGTTTTTGGTATTTGCTCCACGTGGGCTCGAATTAATCGAATGTAAACTAATCGGATGATTTTTCTAAAGAAACCATAGAATCAAAAGTTATCCAACTCTCAAATGATGATCTATCCACTAATTTTGTTTCACAGATTAGGTTACAAGAGGACTCGAGTCATTTTCTTTTCGTCTATCATCAGTTTCACGATTTATATTTAAAGTATCAGGCAGAATACGCCTGTGGAGTTAATTTTTCACTTGAGTTCCGCAAGAAAAAATGTTCAAATTCAACGAAAACGATACAAAATATCAGACAGACTCTGAAATACAGAATTCTTAAATACAAAATGTCCAAACATTTCTTGACGACGTTGAAGGGAAAGAATGAAAACAAAGATGAGTAAAATATTTATGAATCCTTCGCATGGTGGCGCCCTCGCGTCAAATAAAACTCTTTTTGCCTGTAGTACTAGCATATCCAATTTAAAATTCAGAAGTGAAGTGAGAAGTACAATGATTAGTTTTTGATTTCACGAAATGATGCTATTCTAATGATGAAATTTTCAATCTATTTTATATGCATGTTGAATACAGTATAATCATTGGTAGAACCTGCCAAGCATTCAATGTGAAATATCTCCATTTACCTTCCATTACGGCGAAGGTCTTCTGGAATACGTTTAAAACCCTCAAAGCTTTGGGGGTGAAAGTTCATTAATATAATAATATAATAACCGAATATTGAGAACAAATAATGAATATAAATTAGAGAACTTTCTCACTTTAGAAACAGGTTGCTACATGAAAAAATCGAATCTTTTGTAAGCGACTATTAGAGAGACTCTTGAATGACCCTTACAAGTTTTCTTCAGATTGATGGTTAGAACACATGTCATCAATCAAATATAGGTTTTATGGCATATTCTGCAGTTCGAATGGACCAATAGACCCGGTCATTCTTAACTTTAGATCTAAATTATCTTGTCTGACATACAGAAATATAATGCATCGGTAATAAAATCAATAAAAACCTAAAATTATCAACTGACCCACCTTCATTATCAAAAGAATTCAAAGACTGAAAAAAAAATTAAGGAAAGAAAACATACTCTGCTGAGTCAAAGGTCCTAACCAAAGTATTATCTATAATCTTAGACAAAAAGTGTACCTCACCTGTACATCAAAACTACGCCGTACACTCATTTTCTGTGCATCTCTTGATAAACTGTTCATTTCCGCTTAAGGGTCAATACTAAGATGTCTTGAAAACCAATACACCGATCAATAATATATGTTAATTGATTTAATTTGACTTAGTTTTTAGAGATCCACTTTCGTGTGTTGAATGTCAAAGATCGTGAAAAAACTGACATCTTCATCCACATTTCCTTCAGTTGAAACTAAATCATCCGAAGCAATCAGATATAGAGAGGAATTTTGATTTTTTTCAGTAACCACAGAACCCAGTGTTCCCCTTAGGCCAAACAGCTTTCCAGGTGGTGACGAACTAACTAGAAGATCAAAAATTGGACTCGCCAGGCAGAACAGTAGGCAATCCGTCAAGTCCCTAATTGAGAGCATCGAAAATCAAGGAAAGCCCATCTGTAAAAATGGTACGACATTTCGTTAATCAATTTGTAGGTTGCATCAAAATTTCGTAACTTTTATGTATTCCAAATGAGCTCTAGTGCTTTCCACAGCTTTGACTGGCAATTTTATTCCAAATAAACTGATCCATTAGAGTTAGGTTCATCAAAGTTTATGCAAAAAAACCTTGAATACATAAAGGATTATTTATGCTGATATGTTGGAGTGTGACCAAAGTGAAACATTCATGAAACTACACATTTTTGTCACACTCAACCGTCTACAGGTGGAGCAATTGAAGGAATACAAAATTTCCAAATTGTATTGCAACACATAAATTCAAATTAGAGAGGTACTAGTGTAATGTATGACTACCATGTGCATCAATAACTGCTTGGCATCTTCGTTGCATGCTGTCTATAAAAGTATTGAACATTTCTTCCATGAATATGATATGATAATGAGATGTTATTTTTTTCCTAATAATGTCACTGGTCACTAAATCTGCTCTCTATATTTATAACCTTCCTGCACTTCGTATAAACAAAATTTAAAACGATCCTATGTGTAATTTCCTCTTCAGCTCTCAATATGGTATCACGGAGCAGTTCAAACTCCTCGTTGAACTCATTGACTTCCGATGTAAGGACTCCGTCTAGCCCAGCTGTTGTGATGGTGGCGCCAACCTACCCTTCGTTGTCACCACTTCGGACCTCCACAGATTGGTCGGAAAACGTACCTCCAATTATGCAAATCAAGACGCCCTTGAAGGAACAAGCCAACAAGCTGAATAGGGACTGGAGCAAAACACACATTACCGGTAATTTTCTAAAAATATTTCTTGGATATTCAGACCGAGCTACATGCATTTTTATGAGAGATACAGATGAAGAAAATGAATATTATTATTGATACAATTAATTTCAACCCTTTCCTCTTTCTTTATCTTTATTGAACCGTTTTGCTCCGTTTGAATGAAATTGGTTCAGTTTATTGCATATACATTGTATTGATGAGTTGTTCATTTCAAGAAAATCATCATGTTAAATTTAGTGTTGCCAGTTTCTGACTATCAGGATAGATAATATAATATCAGATGATAAAATGTAATTATAGAATATTTTCAATAAAGGAATGTCTATGGTTATGAAGGAAAGAGTACTAAAGAGTACTCTTCAGAATTTTCATCACTTTTAGTCTTATAGCGAGAAAGTATATTATGTAATCATCTAAGATCATCTACTGAGGATTAAATCAAAAGGAAGAATCCATTTCAAATCATTTTGGGAAAGCTGAACATTTTTTATAAATAATTTTCTATCAATTTGGAGTGAAGCATCTATGGATAACGATTTTTTCTTATTAACTTGAGAAAAATAAATTTTCTTATTGAATTTCATTAAACAAACAACGTTATTTAAAGGGGGAATCAAATTTTTTCTCGGGATAGCCCGTATCTATCAGGTAAATCGGAATCAAATGAGCATTTTTTTTGTGAAAATGAAACACTAATTATTGATGAGAAAATAAAAAACATTTAATCCAAAGTATTGGCCATTGTTTTCTACACATTTCGACCACTTTTCTGGCAATTTGTGGATACCACGCCAATAAAATTGTTCGTCTTTTAAAGCAAACCAACCAGACACCCAAAATTCGACCTCCTTGTAGAAATCAAAGTGCTGCTCCGCCAATGCGTGTCCCATCGATGAAAACAAATGGTAGTCGGAAGGAGCCAAGTCTGGTGAATACGGCGGGTAGGATAGCAGCTCCCAGCCATATGTTTTGATTGTATCCTGAACCGGATTTTCTTTGTCATGGAGCAAAATGACCTTGCTGTGTCTGCTGGTCCATTCTGGTCGTTTCTTGATCATGGCAGGGTTCAAATTCATCATTTGTTGTCGGTAGCGATCAGTATTAACGGTTTCACCAGGTTTTAGAAACTCGTGGTACACTACACCTTTCTGATCCCACGAAACACACAGCATTGTCTGCTTGCCGAATCGATCTGGTTTTGCTGTCGATGTTGATGGTTGTCCCGGATTAACCCATGATTTTTTCCGTTTAGGATTCTTAAAATAAATCCATTTTTCATCGCCACTAACAAAACCGATTTTTTTCTTGTCTTTGAAGCAAAATTTCACAAGTGTTTTTCGGTTTTTCGGAGGAGTAGGAGAGGGAATAATATCCTCCACTCTTTCTACCGTGCTGGCGTGTGCTGTTTCGTTTAGGCGGTGCAGGGCGCTTGTGCGAATGTTTGTGTATGTTAATGTAATATAAATTAGGTTTGTTCGCGTGGCAGTTCGGAACTGTAATTTTTGGTAATTTGTGGTTCCCACCCGTTCGTCTGGGACGGAACAGGAGTTCCTTGTCGTTCGTGTGGTCGGAACACTTGATTTCGGAACTGTTCGTTACTGTTCTTACGGTTCCTGATCTAGAGATGGTACAAGGTACAACAGAAGAAGCGGTAAATTCAAATCATCGGTGATTCAAATTTTCAGTAGTTCTAATTGGCAATTAAGTTATATATTTGGTGACTAGGATATTCGCATAGCTGTTTTTGAGTATATTTGATGTTGTGGGAGTATAAATTTTTAATCAATTCGTTATAAAAGCTTCTCAAAATTTTTGTCTCAAAGAATCTCAAAGAAGAGGAAGGATCATTTGCAATAGATGAATAAAACAATTGCATAATTGTTGATCAAAGTATGTAAGATAATTATTTTATATTATTTATATATACGATATTTCGTATTTATATACTATATATTTATTTTTGTTATTTCGTGATTGTAGTATCTTTATTTTTAACCACTCAAAATGTATTGAAAATTTAGGAAGAAAACGGAGGAATGACCTCTTTCAAGAACACAACGACTTGTTAAAACAATTCTTATCTAAAAATAATTACAAAGCTATGAAAATTGTTAGAAAATATTTTTATTCATTTCCCAAATGCCACCAGTTCCATATACAATTACCTAATTCTATTATATAAAATTTTCTGTACACAGTTTCCACCAAAATTACAATGAAATAACAGAAAAATTCACAGTTTATCCAGATATGAACTAACAAAAATAATTTCTCCACTGATGACCACTACTACATGTATTGAAATTTCAAATTATAATTAAATTAAATCATTTCTTTTAATATTTCATTACATATAAATTATATTTACAGTTATTTATATGGATATGTATATGTTTATTTAATTATGACAAAAAAATTGTTCAATTTTAATATTTGTAATTTCTAAAGTATTTCCACCGTATTAATAACACAATAACTTATTCAATATCTTTTTAACACTATCCACGATATGATTCATGATCATTGAACTCTATATGAATACCTATATGGTATTTAGAGTTCAATGTCCATGATGTACAACATAACCTTACTTTCACTTATCTATGCACTTAACGAAATCGTTTTGAAATTATCTGTTCCCACCTGTTCTCACCCGTTCGTGTCATAGAACAACTTGCGACGATTCCAAGAGTTACAGAACCTGGTTCTCTGTGACCCCAGTACAACTGGGAACTGCCACCCGAACAAACCTATTGGCATTTTTGTGTACGATAGCGCAATAAATGAATATTGTATTCCACCACATAAATAATAGCACTTTTATACTGATAATGAAAGCAATTCATACAAAATTATTCTCTAACCATTCCAAAATATCAAAAATGCACAACGTTAATATTCAAGTTTTCACTTCTGCCGGCACTCCCGGAGTGCAACCCGTCTTTTTTTTTTTCTGTATTTTCGCTGAATCATTTTTGTTTTTTCCCTTTTCAAAGAAAGATCACAAGTAGTTATGAAGGATAAAAATTGTTTAATTAAATATCAAAATTTTTGTTGTCTTTTTCTTTTTTTCGTTTCTATGTAAGTATTTGCACTTCTGTCAATCAATGTTAATTAGTGGACATTGTTTTTGGGTATTAATTACCTGTATATGTTCTTGTTATGAATAGATAAATAAATATCGTTTGCAATTCGGCGTCTTCAAACTTTTTTGGTGGTCTTTCACGTTTTTCATTTCTCACATCAAAATCATTATTTCTGAGCCGTTGAAACCATCTTTTGCATGTTGCTTCTGATAGATCATGATCACTATATGCCTCGACAAGCATTCGATGAAAAGATATGATGATTTCTGTTCAATGACTTGATGTATACTAAATATGTTTCACAATGTCATAGCAAAAGAAAAAAATAAAGGCTCGTTCACAACAAATGTTCCCTACCTATCGAGACATTTGTATCTTGCACTCACTTCAAACCGGTATACCTGGTATACAAACTTGAGTTCTTCGTCTCTAGAGAATTTAAAACCACCGACAATATTTCGATCTCTAGGATATAAATAACTAATTTCTTCAGCAGTTTGGAAAGCGACATGTTCTTAACATTTTTCCTCAGTAGATGATCTCAACGGCAGTTACGAAAATCCTACCAATTCCTTGAACTACATCTCACTGTGAATCAATATTTGTAACTTGTAAAGGACACTTTTTCAAGCAAATTATCCAGTTAAACACTTCGATTTACCAAGACGAACAAGAAAACAAACCGCACTGATAAAATAAATTGAACTACTGGCAGTCGCAGACCTTCTAGGCATTACGAGGGAATCTACCTACGTCCAACAATGCCGGATATATCTGTTCCAGGCCCTAACGCTAGGGTAGGCTGCGATTCAATCTCACAATATCATCGTCACAATTTTTCATGGACATACATTTTCCCAAAAAATTTATAATAACATACAGATATCCTTTTGGACAAATCTACCTAAGTCATCTGATTTAATTATCTAGACAAAACATCACTTCATTTTATTCTTCTAATCTCGTCCCAGAACAGTTGTAATGAAAGCCTTCTGAATTTCTTAACTTTTCACTCTGCAATACCTTTCAGATTCCTTGCTCAAGAACGACTTGGTGAAGGTAAAGACTGATGATAACTTCAGGGAAACAATACTGCCAAAGGGTATCGATTTTTCGAGAAGGAACAGCTATTCTGATTTGAGTAAGTTTTTCATTTCAAGTTTGTTTTGCGATTATGTAAAAGTATTTATCTGATGGCATGTCATAATGACAACGTTATGTCACTCAATTTTGATGACATAAGGAAGCTCAGTACTTATGGTACTAAGTACCATAATGAAAAACATGTAATGATTTGATCAAAAAAGTTTATTCAAAATGCATAACTATGTACAAAACTATTTATTTTAAATGGTAAAAGAACAATTACTATAATTTGTAATATTAATTCCAATGGATTCTACAGTTTTTACATCAGTAGTTGATGATTGTTGGCAAACTTGTAATCCTGTTTGGTTGCTGGCACCAAAAATTGCTTCTGATATTTTTTTCTTTTGCTCTTTCGAATTTTCGATGTAACCTTCAGCGACAGTATTGCTTTTCCATCCTCCATGGCGTTTCACGGTACACACATAGCTCCAGAATCAGCCAAAAATGAAGCAGACGATCGCCGAAAACAATGTCCGGTATATTCTTCAGGGCGAGGAAAATTCAAGAAAGTGGCAACAACTTTTGGCAGTTTACCAAAGGCATGTATTCCAACGGGTTGTTTTGTGCATTTCTTATTTCAATAAGTGACAAAAAAACGTAGATGGTTTGTGTTGCAAGGTCGTATTTTCACATATTGTCTGACAAGATCTACCATATTCAATCCTGGGATATTTCCCGAAGTTACAAAAAATTCTCGCGTTACCTTTGTTTTTGTATTCGGTAATGTAATTCTAAAAACGGATCCTTCATCTATTACATTTTCAACAAGCATATTTGTCAATTCCACTCTTCTGCATGCTCCACTTAGTCCAATTATCATGACAACTTTATTAAATACCTAAGTATGTATCATCTGATGCTTCCGTTAAAAACTTTGATACCTTGTTTGTAACCTTCTGATTTACGTTTTAGTAATGCAACCAGCTGTAGGTACTTACTAATATCGACGTTTTTTCTTGTTGATAAAATACCTCATCGAATAATACGACCAAAGAGAAGATGGTTTTCTTTCCTTAGATAAGCATTCAAAGTAAGCCAACAATACTTTTTCATGAGTGATTTGATTTTTTTAGCAGAACACCATTCTTCGTACGGATTAAACACCATTTCATATACACTCCGTGATTTTTCCGGCAAAAGGGAGTCCACGATATTTCTCGACATTTCTTCCAAATCAGAAGGTGAACTATCAGCTTCAGAATTACTCATTTTTTAAGTTATATTAAATTCTACCTGATAATTATTGAGTTTGACAGCGATAAATAAATATTGCCGTTACAACCTGATGACGTTGTCAAGGAAATGGCAAAGCACAGCTCACTCACCTACTAATATTTGAAACTACACAATACTTACTCCTTTAAAAATAGTTGTCATTGTGACATGTCGAAAATGCAGTCTTTAATTTTCCGAAAATGTATTGATATAAATGCCATCAGATAAAATTTTGTATGTTATACGAATCATAAACAATCATTATGGCACACGTCGTGTTATCGGACTCGGCCACGCCTCGCCCGATAACATTCAGGGCTATTCACTAACTCAAGTTGCTATGAATAGCCACCGAAAATCGTGGTCATCTTCAAGGTCAGTTGCTAAGCGCGAAATCGGTATTCACTATTCAAGAAAGTGGTTATGAAAGTTACTATGCATAACGACTAGTGGCTATCCCTAGTAGTTTACTGGCAACTGCTTCATAGGTGTAGCTAGGCTTAACGCTATCTTCATATTATTCAACTCTTTTGTGAGTTCTCCAACTTTTACTGATTCAGCTGGCGATAGTTTTACTTTCATCATCACTTTATGTTCGCTCAGGAAATTCATCATAAATTGATATCTTCATTGCTTGCCTTTTTAAACCTGTTATGTCTAAAATAAGAGATGTTAAATTAAAAATACCGAAAATTGTCTTTTATATAACCTCATCCTTCTTCCATAGTTACGGTACAGATTCCTCGAAAATAATTGAAATCTTTTCCCAACTTTCTTTAACGGTAATTTTTCGTGATTTTGAAGGTTATGTATGTGCTTATACCACAGATAAATCCATATCATTTGTCTATGGTTGAATCGAGAAAACGGACATTTGAACTATTTTACGGTGTTGCCATGACTCTCTTCACAAAAAGTTGTTATGATAACAACAGTTGTTAATGGTTAGTTAGAGAATACCAAAAAGGGTAGCAGTGGCTATCGAAAGTTGTTATACGAGTTGCTTTGTATAGCCACGGCGAAAGCAACTTGAGTTAGTGAATAGCCCTGATTCACGACTTGTACCATAATGATCTTCTTGATGATCCTTATTACATAAATAACTATTTTGGAGAATTAAGCTCAGAGTACATGTAGAGATTATTATACTATAATCGTTTGTTTGGAAAAAGGTTAAAATGTGATCGAAGCCGACACTTCGAAAGATCAACGATATATTAAAAATGATCACTCACTTTTATGTTACCTTTACGACAAATACAGCATTCCATCGCTGTCTGGGTCTTTTGTGAGAATGTTCGGACGATAACTTGAAAGATATTTGAATTAGGTTGAAACAAATAGGCTTGCAAAATTGTGGAAAAATCGACGCGCTTTAAATTAAAAAAAAAACCCAAAAAATAATGTTTTCATTACTCAATATCTCATAAAATTAGTGCATGTATGGACGTTCTTGATATCTTACATATTCTTAAATTTCATTGTTGTAGCTTTCTTCTACCAGAAGATATGATAATTTTTTCATTCACTTAAGAGAAAGGATAAATGTCAAAAAGTCCGTCAGAAATTTCTATTCTCGATGCATTCACAGATACATATTCGGTTGGACTTATTAATCGCTTCAGTTTGGAGAAAAAAATCGAAATGGTTAATTTACAGTGAAATTATGCGCCTTGTCAGAATTTATAAATTCACTGACACGTGTTTTTTTAGGAGAAAGAATTTGATCTTCGAGCAAAACTTAAGGAAAACTAGGAGTAGTTTTTTTGAGTTTGAGATATAGGTTTGTTCATTCATCGTTGCGGTTGTATTAGTGTCACACTCTAAAATAGTATGAAAACAAACTCTTGAACAAGCGCGCAAAAGCTCCTGGATCTAACGTCAGTGCTTTTCTGAATTTGTTTCTTCAGTTTATGCTTATGATATCTTTTCTAATGTTAATAAAAAAAAAGTTTACCGTTATTTGTGAAAATTTTCTGTTTATTTGTTAATTACAATTATATGTTAATAAGGGACATCCATTAACTAAAACCACTTAATTAAAAATTTTCTATAAACCAATGGACTATTTCAATCAAGTTTGTTCGTTTTTGGAATTTCTTGAAGAATCTATAATGAAAAAATAGTTTTTTTACTAATAATTTTTGTTTATTGACGTTTTTCTCTTATTAATTAGTGAATTTTTTACTTTTACTTCTTTGTCAGAGTGTATGTATATGATTGTCCATTTGAAATAACAAAGTGGTGTCTCAGCCCCCAAGATTCCTACAATATATGTGTAGGGCCCCCCTGAAACAAAAATCCAGAATAATTGAGTAGGAACAAAAAATATGAATTTGCTATTTTGAGGAGGCTAAATTTTGAAGAAATTCCTTGTGGATTTGCTGTAGGTGATATCTCTATTCAATAGACCAACTACCAAATCCAGATTTGATAATACCTTATAATCCAAGCTAATACGAGCTCGTATTTTACAAGTAATGAAAAAACACTTCATTGCAGTGTTGGGTAATACACGTCTTATAATTGACTTTGTAGAAGTGCCTCATTTTTGTACTGAAGCGGTACGTTGTACCACTTCACGCGATACGATGTCGGGACAAAATTTGTACTAGTATAGACGACAGGTTGTTGAGGCGGTGTAGCATAGCGAGGGCGAGGTAGGTAAGAACTAGGAACGTTGATGGTCTGTCTGATTTCAAATATGTCGATGCAAAAAGAGGGTAATGTAAACTGTCGACAGAATTGAAGTAATAAAAGAGGCAAAATTTAGAATGCAAATTAATTGTTGGATTTTGAAACGGTGAGCGGGTGAGGGAAAGATTTTACTGAAAATGAGGGTTTTATTATTCAAAATAATCGAAGCTAACCGTGATTATATATTCTTATGTAATTAAAAAATTCAAAGTGTCCTCTCACATTATACACAGTTTTTGTTCATTTTAGAACAAACTGTTTTTATAAAAATGTATCTAATTACTAGAGATTTCGAGCTGAATTCTTTTTGTGAGACTTCATTATGCCGAAAAGATATACAGTGAAATCTCCCATGGGCGAACACTCACGGGACCGCTTGATGGTGTCCGTTTAAGAGGGATGATGTCCGCTTAAAAGAAATACATATGTACAAAAAAATTTCATAGAAATAATAATTGGAGAATATTGAACATAAAAATCAATATATATAAAGGTATAAGAAGGTGAACATTTTTCAAATTCAACTATAACTGAAAAATCAATGTGATGAATCATTAGGATAAACAAAAATTTTGATAAAAATATATATATATATTGGTAATAGCCCAAACAATCATTCAACACGAGCTCCATCATCAACAATATCTCGTCATCAACTTAAAAGAGACACTTTAATTACGAAAAAATTCCTGAATTTTTGTTTGTCTCATTTTTTCCTGAATAGACAATCAAGAAATCTCAATTCTAATTTGGACAGAATATCTAAACTCTCAGAATCTCCGTGATTCTGGGAAAAACTTTTTAGCTGCTTGGTTAAAGTCATAGCTTCCCCATAATTTTGGACAGCATCTGTTTGTCCTGATATTTCATCGTTATCAGAATCTCCGGAAAGTTCTTGAGTGTCATGTGAGTTCCCAATTTCATGCTCTGAATCAAAATCTTCAAAAAATAAATATTCATCAAGGTTCAAAATATCGTTGAGGTTTTCATTGAAACTCATATCCAAGAAATTCTTATTTTTGAGAATTTCTGCAATAACACTGAGTGGCAAGTCATCTTCAGGATCATATGTAACAGTCTGAGCCTGACTCAATAGGTCAGCACCTTTCATATTTTCATGTTTAAAACCGGCTTTGCGGAAGCAATTTTTGATGGTTTCCTTTGTTACTTGTTCCCAAGAGGTTTTGGCAAAGTAAATTGCGTCCAATGGCTAGATTTTTTTTGTCAATTCGAATGCTATACTAGCAGTCTCAATGTTTACTAGCAGGTGTTTCAGTATGAGACTTCGGTAGTGGGTTTTGAAATTTTTTATGATTCCCTGGTCAAGTGGTTGACAAGCTGATGTACAATTAGGGGGTAGAAACAAAAGTTTAATATTTTTCAGGTGAATATCTTTTGGATGAGATCCAGCATTGTCCAGAAACAACAAAATCTTCCTATTTTGTTTTACCATTTTCCAATCTAGTTCAAGCAACCACTCTGTCATAATTTGTCTGGTCATTCAAACTTTCTTATTCCACTTCCAAGTTACAGGCAAATTGTTTATGGTTATATTTTTGAATGCTCTTGGTTCAGCTGCTTTACCGATGACTAAAAGTTTTTCTTCTTCCCCTGCCATATTTGCAAAATGCAAAATTGTAAATCTCTCTTTGGGATATTTACCACCAACACATTTTTCTTTTTTGAATGTTAGTGTTTTATTAGGCAGAGCTCTGAAATAGAGACCTGTTTCATCAGCATTAAAGATAACCCTGGGTGAATATTCTTTGATAAGAGAAGGACATTTCTCCCAGAACGATGAGACATCTTCAGCAATTAATGAAGCTCCTTCTCCCGAAATTGTTTTAAAACTTATATTGTGGCGTTTTCTGAATTTATTAAGCCAACCAGAAGAAGCACTGAATCCTGAATGTCCTAAGGACAAGGCTATCTCTTTGGCTTTGCAGCGTATTAACGGACCTGCAAAAAATTTCACCAATAAGTTTTTTTCTATTTGAGTATAATGTCAATACTTATTTTCGAATAACTAAGAAAATAAAATTTCACATATTCAAAAAACCTCATAAAAAAGTTATTCATATCCATACCTGTCAGTGGAATCCCTTTATGGCGAGCTGCTGTAAACCATTCATAGCACAACCTATCAATTTTGGTACCATCACCAGTTAGAAAAGCTTCTTTTTTCATTCACATTGATGTTCGACATCCACTTGCTCATAAGGATTTCTCTATATCTAATTATATCAGCAGCTTGTGTTTTTCCGATATCAAAACGCTTAGATAAATTCCGTATACTCAATTTTTCCTTTTTGTACACTTCAATTATCTCAATTTTCTGTTTGAGAGCGAGTATATTTCTTTTTGGAGCCATTTCTTTCTCTGAGACAACGTCAGAATTCAAACTAACACTAGTTAAATTCTCAGGAGTTTCCTGCCGCAGTTGGGATCGATAAATCCCCGGTTCAACCGAGGAAGTTCCGAAGTGAAGGCTGGTACTAATATGGCGCGCGACACAGAAACCTCCTCTTATTTTCCATTGCGCCCAATTTGATGCAATGAACTAACAGCGATACTTTCCACAGATAATTGAAACAGAACCGATATTTTTTGTTTCGGTTTTGTCCGGTTAATAGAACATACCTTAGTGTCCGCGTCCGTTCAAGGGAATGTCTGTTCAACAGACAACTTACACAATGTAAATTATATGGGAGTCAATTGGGACCACGTAAAACTGTCCGTTCAAGGGAGGTGTGCGTTTTATTCCTTCTCTGAAGAACCAATATTTTTATACTATCATCGAAAATAAAATTGTTTTTCTGTTGAGTTCAAAGAAACTCCTATAAAATCCCATCATATTTGGTAAGAGGTGACAAAGACGCCGCCGCGCCATAAAACCCTCCGTAATTCCTTAATTTACGGCATCTGTGTACTGTCTACTATGAATCAGTACATTCCCTCAGCCCTCATTTACCTCTGTCTCTGTCGTTTTTGTACCGGTGACCAGGACCAGGACTTATGATATACATATACATATATATAAATTATTTTAGAAGTAATTTTCTAGGGATTAGAGCACTGGATTAAAATCATGATTTCATTAATATACAAAAATAGATGAAATCCTAATTTTAATCCAGTGCTCTAATCCCAAGAAAATTACTTCTGAATTATATATAATATAGCACAAGAAAAAGTACATATTTATATATAAATTATTATATATTATTATGATTTTACATTATATTTTTACTGAGTTAATATTTCTTGTTCAAGGCGAACGCAAAGACCCCCTGAACGGACTAATCAAGAATGGCGGTTCAAAGAGAAACGCACTCCTGAAGTGGTGCCAGAACAAGACGGTAGGCTACCAAAATATAGACATCACCAATTTCAGCAGTTCTTGGAACGACGGTCTAGCGCTTTGCGCCCTGATGCATTCCTACTTACCTGATAGAGTCCCTTACGATAGTCTCAATCCACACGAGAAACGAAGGAATTTTTCGCTGGCTTTTACCGCTGCGGAAAGCGTTGGAATACCAACCACATTGGTGAGTAAAATGAATTTCATGTGATCTTAATATACAGCCTTGGCCAAAAGTATTGAGCACCCATGTCACCTTTCAGTTTTTTGAACAGGGTCAAACCGAAATGAAATGAAACAATTCCTGTATGTTTATATTATTATTTATTAATACATAATCAATATTTTGTGGGTCCACCTTTTGCATTAATTACGGCAAAAATCCTTTTTGGCATCGAGTTCACTAGTTTTCTACAGTCTTCAGCCGTTATCGCGTTCCACTCCAGACGCAAGCAGCGTTTTAGCTCTTGTTGTTAATAGTGTGGCGCCGGACTCTGCGCTTTAATAAACCCCATAAATGCTCTATGGGCTTTAGGTCCGGAGACTGGGCAGGCCAGTCCAGAAGTTCAATGCAATTTTCTCGAAACCATGTCATCGAGCGAGCAGACTTGTGGCACGGCGCGTTATCCTGCTGGAATTTAACGCCATCCATATTTGTGTCTCCAAAAAGTGTGTTCAATGAATGCAACAACGCAGATTCTAGTACATTTTGTACATTTCAGAGTTCATGCGACCCTCACACACGAACAATTCGCCAACTCCAGAATCAGTCATGCAGCCCCAAACCATTATGCTGCCGCCACCGTGTTTTACAGTTGGTACTACACACTCTGGTTTAAATTCTTCACCTACCCGGCGACGCACAAAGATCACACCAGGTGTTCCAAAAATCTGCAACAACGAGAAAAATATTGAGCCCCGAGAAAAATATTAAATTAAAATAAAGAGGCATTTTTTTCAAACTGTTTATGAAATATTATAAGGACATTGAATTAACTATTATAACTTACCTCAAAGTTTGATTCATCTGACCACACGACATTTGACCAATCTTCTGCAGTCCAACTTCGGTGTTTTAAAGCCCGTTCATATCGAGCTTTCTTGTTGTCATCCGAGAGCCATGGCTTCTTTCTGGCTTTACACCCTCTCAAACCAGCTTCCTGAAGTCGTCTGCGAATTGTGCGAGCAGAAATTGATGGTGTTATTTCCTATTTTTTAACGACTCTCTCAATAACTGACGATTTTAACGACCTGTAGTGATGCGTTTGCGCCCGGTTCTAGGCCTATTCCGATGAGGTCCGGTGGCAGAGAATCGCTCAATAGCATATTGCACAGATCGGCGCGAACATTTCACAGTTTTGGAAATCTCTACTTGTAATTTCCCTTGCTCATGCAGAACCTGTATCTGCACACGTTTTTCTAACGAAAGTTCGTTTCTTTTTGGCATATTATAACGATATCACTCCAATCTTCCGCAAACAATCATCAAAAGCAAACTAAACGACTGGATGTGTCCACAACGAAGGGCAGTAGCGAACTGATAAATAAAGACAAAATGTGCAAAAATAGCAAACTTTATGGCACCCAGGTGTTTTATTGCTTTTTGCGGCACATGTAATTATTTTTAATCCTTTTTAGATGCCGACAAAAGAATCCTTAAACAATACCTTTGTTTTTCCCACACTTGCCGTGCACCTGCGAAATTTTTTAGGGTGCTCAATACTTTTGGCCAAGACGGTATATAGTGATGGGCAAATGATTTTTATTGAACATTTCATAAGAGTTCCGCTCAATCTTCCATAATTCTTTATCGCTAATGTTCATATTAAAGAATGTATTTTACCAGAATGGTTTACGTGACTACAGTCTGGGAATTTTACTTTTTGGAATGTATGAAATAATTGGAAATGAAGAAGGAAAAGAATGATATTTGCTCCAAGAATTAAGAGCTGCAGTTTGTCTGCGACAAAACTGGTAACCAATGAACCGGTGTAGATTTTATGGTGACAGTGATTATTCTCATGAATATATTCAATTGTGCATCGATTTTTGTATATGTGTTACACTATCGATTAATGACTGAATGAATATTTTAAATGATATTTCTTTGCAGAACATCAATGATATGGTACAGTTGGAGAGACCAGACTGGCAACAGGTCATGAGCTATGTCACTGCCATTTACAAGCATTTTGAGACCTGAGTTATTCCCGAACTTCCAACCAGTTACTGTGATAACGAATTTATTCATTCCCAACATTAAAACGTACTTTTTTGTATGATTTCGACTATTTCTTCTGAACACAGAAGATTTTCAATGTTATTTATTGAACTTTTACGTGCACTGATTGTATTTAAGATCAACGTCGACTGAGAACTTTTTTATATTTATATGGAGTGTGTTATAAGAGATTTTATTAGTGAAATGATCTTGATTATTGAAGTGTATAATTTGATGTGAAGAAGACAGCTGTTAAATTCTCTAAGTTATTAGAGTTTTGTGATGAAACTGTGAGAATAATTTTCTTTGGTGATTATTGGATATATTTGAACTGGGACGAAATTTCCTGTGTCCTTTCTGTTTAAAAGTTTGAACATTTATTTCATGAAAGATAAATCATTATAATTTCATGTATCGAAGAACAACATTATAAAATGTGTATTTGATATTGTAGAAAGTTCACACATATTTCTGAACACATTTATCATATGTCTAGTCACGATGGGATGTAAGATCAAACTTTTTAATCAAAATTTTCTAGCCTGAATTCGTCCTAAGAAATCCCATATTTTCCAATTTTTTCACTAGTTTTTTCGCACCATATTTTATGCAATTACTACTTGTGATGATAAGATATTTCAATAGACTCCGTCACGAACGAATGTATACGGATTTAGATTTGTTTCTTCGATGTTTTGGAGCTTTTTCTTGGAATTTATTTTCTTCCTATGTCATTAGGAATATTTCAACTTTTTTTTTGTTATGTGAATCGCAATTTGTTTTTTGAAAATAAAACACTAATTTTTGAGGAACTCTATTCATTTCATCGCAATAAAATATTCTCGACTAGAAACGTGAATATAGAACTAACATTTATTCTACATTCAAGGGGTTTTTGGCAATTTATGTTTACAAGAAAATGTAGATAAGCACTTATGCTAAAAATTCTGATGCTCCAGATTTCTTTCTCTCAACATTATTTATTATTTCAGGTTCCAAATTGATCGGCTGGATATTATATGAGTTATCCATGAAACAGAATTTCACATGTTCATAACTCCCAAACTATTCGACGGATTCAGCCAAATAACTAACTTCGCCGAGGTATTGCACAACTAACTTATTTGGATAATTGTAGTCATTTTTAAATAATATAAAGAGGCATTATTGCCTCATTACATACGTCTACAGGCGTTCTGAAAGTTATTGCAAAGAACGGCAGCAATCAGGGGTACTAAGCCACTGTTACAATGCTATAAATTGTTATTGAAATTCTTGCAGTCTCGAAAATCAGGTAAAGAACGAGATTAAACAGATAACGATATGATTATTTACATACGCATTTGCGCATAGACATTTACGTTACTGTCGGTTAGTGATGTCACAGAAGAACAAGCCCGCACTCCATTAATGTATTACAATTTGTTTTTTCAAGTTTTTTCTGAACAACTTTGCTATTTTTTATTTTCAGTTTCATTCCTGTCAAAGATCTATATCAAGAAACTCTTGAATTATCCTTGATTAGCAACATTTTCCCAGAAGTTTTCTCTAATTTGAAATTCTCGACTGATATGGAAGTTGGACTTCCTAATAGGTGAGCGTAATGATCAAAATTTAGAAGTTAAACGCCAGATGGGTGGGGCTTAAGATCCTATTATCGTATAGCAGAAAAGACAATGAAAAATTGTCTTACCGTAGTGCATTTTCATTATCTTTCCTGCTATACAGTTTTAACATTGCGTGCCCGCATATAGGCAATAAAATCTCGCGATCATATTATCGACACAGTAAAAAGGAAGAAGCGACAATAGACGATCATGATTCTGATTGGCTAGCAGTGACGGCTCGTGCCCTCTAGGAGTGGGTCGGCCAGACCAAGCATATATATATATATATATATATATGTATATGACATTTTAATGAATTGGGTATCTAGGTTCTTGAAAAAATGTAAATATTTATTTGTATAAACGTTTCGGCTTAAATCGCCTTCTTCAGTATATATCTACAATCAAATATAAGTAAATACTTATATACTTATATACTTATATACTTATATACTATATACTTATAAGTAAATACTTATATTTGATTGTAGATGTATCTACAATCAATCAATCAATCAATCAATTGTTACCACAACAACCACAACAACATAAAGAAGAGAAACAGTGAGATATTATAAAATAATTTTATTCTTGTGTATTTACTTATATTTGATTGTAGATGTATACTGAAGAAGGCGATTTAAGCCGAAACGTTTATACAAATAAATATTTACATTTTTTCAAGAACCTAGATACCCAATTCATTAAAATGTCATATATCATATACTAGGTAACAAATCAAAAACTCAAGATATATATATATGTATATATACAATTTAGAAGCAATTTTCTTGGGATTAGAGCACTGGATTAAAATTAGGATTTCATCTTTTTTTTATTAATACTTCACTACATATGTTTCAGGCGTACATTGAGCCTTTTTCAAGTTTACATGTTACAAATACAGTGACAACCATATCTAAAATGTATACCTGTCCAACAATTCATCTTAAAACTTAGTAAAATTAAAATCATATTCATCATGTTGTGAACGCTGTCAATTAGAATTATTTTAATAATGGAAAACCTGTTATCTACTAAAAAACTAATCAAATCACCGCAATTTGATACTACCTCTCTTACACTTGCCATCTGGATCACTCACATTACACTTGTAACCGAAAACGAACGAAAACTCGTACACCCCTAAGCCCTACACACTAACATATTACTCCAAACTACTGACCTAGTGAACTGAACTCTGATAATCAAAGTGTAATCACACGCAATGCAATTCTCATATACCCCCTCCCCAAGGGTATCTTGGCCGACCTAGTCTTTGAAAAATGAACAAGTCGGGGTTGCTGTTTGCTATTTACAGTTACTAAGAATGAATTTTTATGGTCAGAAAATCAAAAATTTATTCCATACAGTACGAATACACTTTTTCTGAAATTGAAATAATATTCAAGTAATTATGATAATAGTCATTTGAGATTTGAGGGCGAAAATTTCAATTATTAACAGTATACGTGACAAAATTTTTAATACATAATGATTACTCTTTCTATCTCAAATTTAGGATAAACATATGAAGATGTCGGATATTAAATAACAATTTTCAATTTGATATTAGCAATAAACATCGATAATAATAAACAATTTCACCCGCCTGCCGTTTCACATAGGGACGGCCAAGGGTTCTCGGCCGACCTCGCAAGTGTCACAGTCGAGGTATTGTAGAGTTCCATAATAGGAACTTCGAGCGACGTATGTGTTAGATGAAATCATAAACTGAAAGCTGTTGCTCGGCTGGCTGAGCTGCGTTATTACGTATAAGGACAGATGCGGGAACTTGGAATAAAAATTATTTGAGGTGTTTGACCGAAATAATGTGTACTTCGATGTGTTGAGTGGAAATATGAGATATAGAGGGCAGAGGAAAAGATACTAAGGGAATTTCTCGAGATTTAAATATTGCTATTAATTTTTCAAATAAGTTTCGATTAAAAAAATATTTATTTTCACCTTCTCTTTTTCGGTTGCGTTTGGGTCGGCCCGGCCGACCCTGCCTACCCTGACGAGCCGTCACTATTGGCTAGTGACTATCTTGCTAAATGCCCTTGTTTCAGTAGTTCAAAGGCAAATGGACTGTACTTGAGATCTTATTGTCGGCATTATATCAGGAGGGAAGCTACAAGACGATCTGGTTTCTGATTGAGCATCGCCTAATCTCGCTAAATGCCCTTGTTTTAGTATTGAATCATCATCTTTTTGTAATAACCTCAGGAAATGATTAGAATTTAGTAGTTAAACGATAGGTGTGCGAGGCTTGAGATCTTATTGTTGTTACTGTTGAAAGAGGGATGCGACAATAGACGATCAGATTTCTGATTGGGCAGAGACTTATCTCCCTAAGTGCTTTTGTTTTGATACTGAATCACCATGTTTTTGTAATTATCTCAGGAAATGATCAGAATTTAGTAGTTAAACGACAAATGGGCGAGGCCTGTGTTACTGTTGTGGGCACTGAATGAAGGAGGAGAAGACAGTAGACGATCATGTTTCTGATTGGCCCGCGACTTATCTTGATGAATGCGCAATTACCAGAATTTACCCAGTAAGCATGATACATTACAGATACATTTCAAATGAAATATGGGTGAATCAATATGAAACATTTCAAAATAATGTTTCAGAAACATATCGAAAACGTTCAAATGTAACATCGCTTGGTATCATCATAGTGACATATCAGACATGTGATATCGAGATATATTTTAAGGGTTATGAAACATTTCAAAGTAATTTTTCAGAAACATACCGCAAACGTTTGACGTTACCGTCGCCTTGCATCATCATGACTAACAATTCTTGATTCTGATTGGTTGGCGGTATAGACGCATTTGCGCATAGATATTTCCCTTATTGTTGGTTAGTGGCGTCACAGAAGTCGCGTGGTTATTTAGTTGGTTACAGAGGTGATTTGTTGAGTGGTTTGGACTTGTTTGGCGTCTGTTTATGAATGGAATACGATTGTCTCTGGGAGTACGTGAGTGAAACACTCTAATCTATTGAAATAATGGCTTCACACAGCGAAGACGATAATTTATTTAATATTTATTGAATTTCATTTAGCGTATTGCTTTTATTTATCACTTTCGTTCTGTGCAATTTATTTGATGAATAAAACGAAATTTTATTTCAATTTGTTCAATTTATTGACAAGAACCTTATATTATTCTTTTTCATGGTTTAACAAGGACTAAAATCAAAATTTATTTCAATGAAGAATATCCCTAAAACATCTCAATGACATGTCAAGTCATGTTGCCATGAGATCAAATAAACGTTGCGAATAACATATATTAATGTTTCACTCAAACGTTACTGAAATGTTTTTGGAGATACGCGTTTCAATGAAACATTTGGACATTAAGGATCACATAGATGTTTCTGAAACGTCTCCAAATCTACGTTTCATGTTTCAAGAGGAATGTTTAGGATATGTTACTGAGATATGAAAATGTTTACTGGGGAGACTTAAATTTTATCACTATCCGTTTTTCAAGATGCATTATTGTCACACGAACGCATTTATACCATTTTTTAACACATCGATACCATTTTTGAACACGTTGATACCATTTTTGTTTTCGACAAAATTTTTGTTTTCGACAAAATTCCAGGACCAGAGCGTAAGTGTTTTCTCCACCTCAATATCAACGAAATCTGTTATCGCCTTCTTTTTTTTTGCAATTTCTCGATCACTATGCGTATCGCAAACACATGATTAATTGCTGGAACCGAGACAACTGAAAACGTGAAAAAATAATATGTACAAAGTAAATCGTGCGCTTTCGTTTGAATTGAAATGATTACTGTTAGGGTAGTAGCAAGAGAGGTAGTGATATCAACAAAATTTTTTGATCTGTCCGCGCCTTTTCTGCATCTCAAATATCCAATTTCGTCTTATGAAAGTTATTGATAAAATACTGAGTCACTCTATATAATAATAAAGCGATGAAAAAAATACACTCATACAGGAAATTACCTTTCCAATGTGCTGCTCGACCCATTTTCACTATCCATAAATAAGCTTCAGGGGTTGCGGCAAGAGGGATAGTGATTTCAAACTCATTTGAACATCTTTATTTGTCCCTCTTCAAACCAAATTTGTCCGAGCATGTTTTGCTATTCCATCCCAAATCAAAATTCGGAGTGGAAAGTTATGAACGGCCCACCTAGTATGTGTATCAAATTGTACAACGCACTGCCAAGGAGCATAAGAAAGATGATAAATTCGAAACATTCCGCAACGAGATTTACGAACTCTTGATAAAGTAAGAACCTTTCACTGAATGTTTTGTCGGGAATATGTCAAAATTTAGCATAGTCACAGAAAAAAACTGAATACGAAAAATACGTATCAAATTTCTTTGAAATTTATAACCCATTCCAAGAAAAAATCCGAAACATTATTAATAGCCCTAAAACTATTTTGAAATTTATATATGGGTCAATTATTGATGAGATGAGGTATTGTTTCTTTCATTCACATTCACAACTTGCGCTTGGATCTGAGTTCCATCCGAATAGTATGCTATTGGTACGACCATGACCTGTCTCAAACGATTGAGAACTGTACAAATTTTTCCTGGAAGATAAAAACCCGGAACATTTTCTAGATCAGAATTTTTATTGAACATATCATAAAAGTTCCACACAATCTTTCATAATTCTTTATCGCTAATGTTCATATTGAAGAACATATTATACCAGAATGGTTTACGAGACTTCAATCTTGGAATTCTATTTTGTGGAATTTATGAAATAATGGTAATAAATTAGGAAAAGAATGATATTTGCTCCAAGAATTCACAGCTGCAGTCTGTCTGTGCGAAGAGTGGAAGCATCAGCACGTCAAAATGATCCAGCTAATTTCTTAAGAATATTATTCCTAGTTTTTCGTTTTAGACTCAGGTCATCTAAAGGAGCCTTGTAATTGAGATATTAATCTAATTTAACTTCTAAATATTTAGGATAGAAATTATGTTTAATAAGAGAATCATTGAAGGTTACAGCTAATTTCCTATATTTTTCATGATTATTCAGATGGAAACAAGATACCTCTGTTTTGTTGGGATTTGGACATAATCGTCACTCAATAAAATAATTCTTTAAAATTGCCAAATCAGATGACAGTATGTTTTCGATATTATAGAAATCCGAATGCTGGTAAGCAATTGCAATGACGTCAGCATAAACAAATTTCTGAGGAGATATCGTGGGTAAATCACTGAGATATAAATTGAAAAGTAAAGGAGCTAGAACTGATCCTTGTGGAATACCGTTTTTCAATGTTTCGAAATTGCTACTCTTATTGTGAACAAAAACACGAAACCTTCTATCAGATACCATCTTTTCAAATAATCCTACCATTTTCCTACACTTCAGATGGGTATAGAGTTTGAAAATGAATCCATCTTTCCACATAGTGTCTTATGCCGAAAATAAACCAATGAAAGCAGCTCCTGTTTTCAACCTATTATTGAAGCCTGATTCTATGAAAGTTGTAAGGCAGAGAACTTGATCTGAACAATTTCTATTTTTCCTAAAGCCTCCCTGGATATTTAGTAGAGCTATTTTATATAAGATTCAATTCTAAAATGAATTAACCCTTCTAATTTCTTGAAAGAAACATTCAATAAACTGATTTGTTGATAATTACTAGGATTATAAGGATTTTTTCCTCGTTTCAAAATACCTATTACTTTAGCCTTACGGAATTCAGAAGGAAAGTTTCCTGAATTCAGAATATTGTTGTAGAAGGACAATAACCAAGACAAGGCCTTTTTTCCCAAATGTTTGATGAATTCAGGGTTAATTCAAAACTTTAATGACTTTAATGCAGCCCAGAATTCATCTATATTAAATAGATGTGACACATGTTGTGAAGTAAAAAAAACGTATTATTATCAGTTGAAGATTAATTGATACGACTGAAACTCGTGAAAAAAAATTCCGATAAAAAATTCGTTAAAAGTGCCGCTGCGCATGTAACAAACACCTGGTACATCTTCACCCTCATCACAATGATGTCTTTCTTCGCCATACATGCAAATAAATCATGCTCAATGCTCGATTCCATACAGGGACTGATATAGTCTAGTTTTTCTCCTGTGGAAATATCGATCATTAGGACGTGGCGTCCAAAGCTTGCTTTCCCTCCCCTCCCCTTACCCACGAGCTCGAGCGCAACAGGCGTCAAATATCAACAGGCGTCGCGTGCGACGTCCTTCAGTTCTTCGACAAGTGGATGATGGTGGCAAACAGATCGCAGAGACGTTCATTTTGACGTATGTTTCGAGTGGATCATATGGTGAGTTAATTAGCTTACGTAATGAGTGAAGAATAATACTCTCATTCATATGAATGTATATAGTGATTTATTTCTTGTACCTATGGCGTATATAGAGTGAAACCAATATTTTTCGTCGCTAATATCTATATTATCTGTTGATTTCATTTTCAAGAAAACATATTTTCTTACATTTGATTTTTCGTTAAGTTTTCTTAACTCCATTGATTGTAGAGGTTGAGATCAAAAAAAGCGCTTATCTCCTATACTTTTTTCGACCCTCTTGATCTTCGAATACAGTACTTATACAGGTTGTCGGGAAATAAATGCGAAAAACTTTGGGAAATGATTCTTGAGAAGAAAATAATGAAGGCACTTTCTCTAAATTTTTTAAACCCCTTAACTTTATTACTATTTAATAATATTACAGTTATTATCTGTTTTTGTGATTTTGTGAAGACGAGATAATTACTCGTAAGAAGTTCAAGAAGAGAGCCAAAACCATCTGCCCTGTAAGCATGATACATCACAGAAACATTTCATATGAAATATGGGTGAATCATTGTGAAACATTTCAAAGCAATTTTTAAGGAGCTTGAGGTAAACGTTTAAATAGAAAATAGCTTCGTATCATCATAGTGACAGTAAGTAATGTTTCAGAAACATACCGCGAACGTTTGAATGTAACGTCGCTTTGCATTATCATAGTGACGGTGAACCTTCCGGCCATTTTTTATCAAACGATAATGATATATAAATCACAGATATGGTCTCTATATCTATTATATAAATACAGGGTGCGGCAAAAGTCAGTTTACCGTTTTGCATATGAGAGAACAAAAAGCAAAAATAATTGCAAATAAATTGATTTTCGAGAAAAATATAACTTCAATAATTACTTGTGGCCTCACATTTTATGTTCGAACAGTTACCCCCCTCTTCAACACACATGCGGCATCGTTTAGTCACGGTAAAACAAATTTTTGAAAAAATAAACGCGGCGCGTCGACTACGGAGCCAGTACTTACGAATTTACTATACAGTTTATGCACCATTCGTCTGGTGGGTAATTGCTTATTTGGAAAGCGCTGGTGAAATTCTTCGAAAACTTCAGCATAATCTCCGTCAAGTTTTAGGTAAGAAGTGATCAAACAAACACGTTCTTCTTTCGTGTACCTTACACGTGCAGCCATGGCAACGATCGCACTGTAAACATACACAACAACACTACTACACGCGGACAACTCAACTCAGTACGTTTCAGCTGCCTTCTTCTGCCCTAGGTACGATACTGACCGAGAATGCAGGTATACGCGAATACCAGACAGTGTAAACTGTTTATCTACTTTTATCATCGAATGCCACAAAATGACATTCCCAATTTGGGAATTGTCTGAGAATGTTGTCATCATAATGTCGAATAATTCTTGATTCTGATTAGTTGAAAAAATGAATGTACCAAGAGAAATTATTGAGGCAACCAGCAGTGTAGCTTCAAGTTTATTACCTGCAAAATCAGCTTCAAGGTACGAGCGAGAATACTTCAAAAAGTGACAAAACAAAAATAGTGTGATTGGGGCAACTGAAGATGTTTTGTTGGTCTACTTGAATCAACTATCAGCTAGATTCTGCCCTAATACTTTATGGGCAAAATGGTCTATGCTGAAAAGCTGCTTGGAAATGAAAGAAAATGCCCCTGTTCGCAGGTTTGTTTTCCTTGAAAAATTTATTGAAATATATGACGTTTAGTTGTCATTTGCAGATTTCAAAATGTTTACTGGGTATCCCCGCGTCAGTTTTTTTTTTTTTTCTTATATCTTCAAAATTTGATTGAAATTCGATTAATACTTTTCGTTGTTTGTCTTCTCGTATATTTGCAATAACTACATTACTCCCACTGAGTTCGGTTTTTGCACCACTCTATAGCGGTCGGTGTTGAGAAGATCTCCTTTTTTTGAAGAGTTATGGCTCAAATGTGCCTAACAAAATACTCCTCGTTAGAGCTAGATGTGTTGGCCATTAGCTGTCGAAAGGACGGATGGTTCTAAGGCCCGTTTGCACCAATCACAGTTAGTTTCAAGCGTCCCCTAAAATGAACCCTTAACTTAAATTGCGTTGCACCAACTGTTGAACGGCACTTAATGTCTGAAGCGGACCTTAAATTTAAGCGCTCATGCATGACCATTTAACTATTTAAGAGCGGGATTCTAACCTGAAATAATTTGTTTCAGTTGTGGTTTTCGAATGAATTTGACTAACAAAATTTAAATATTTACTTTAAACAACTCCAATAGTTTCTATAATTATGGATTTAATGTATTACGTGATGTCTTGTAAATAGTAGAAATTGTAGAAAGAGAATTTCCTAGGCGTATATACGAAAGACATTCATATTCCGATTAAATGGATGAGCTGTCTTTCTTTCAAAGATTTTGCTAAACAAAACAGACTGTCTTGCATTTACTGACGTTAATAAAACACCGATTAGAATTTTCTCTGAATGGGTACTATTTCTATTGCGAACCTTGCTGCCTGCTGCTTATAACAAAAATATAATAATGTCCTGGAATTGGAATTGGCTGTTTTAAATGAACTGAAAACAAAACCTACTTAAGTTACTTTTAAGTGACAGTCGTGCAACTGGAAATAAATTTAAGCGACCTTTAAGTTTAAGCGACACTTAGCTAAGCGATACTTTTAAGGGTCACTAGTGCAAACGGGCCTAAGTGGCATTGCTTCAAATTCTTTCCTGGGTCATTTAAAGTTTCTTGGCGCTAATAGTCGTGGCCTTTAAGTGGCAAATGATCCGACGGTGATCATGCTGTGGTTCCTGGAACACGCCTTCTAGGCGAGTTATTTCTTAAGATTCGTTGATGTTCTTGACCTTTGAGGTCCAAATGCTTCTGATGTTTCAAATGCACTAGCAGGCTCAGGATTCGAAACGTCTGCTATGACTCACATATACGGCAAATCTTCAACCAGCACTTGCCGTTGTGGTAATCTTGTCGTCACTTTGACTTGTTCTACGATTATATCAGCAGTACCTTGTTTTTTTTGGCTGCAATTTTTTTGTACCAACTTCAGACTGATGCGGAACTGTTTATATCAGATCTTGTGAACAACTAGTCGGGAGGCTTCTGTGATACTGTCTACTCAGATTGTCATTTCTTAGCGACTGCTATCCTCGACGATGTCCAATGGCTCCATCCGTTTGAATTTCATCACGGCATCTAATGGGACGGTTATATGAGCAACACCCTGTGAATTTCTCGAGGATTGTGAGGGTTTAATAATAATTATAAAAATACACTGTATTTCCAAATGGAACCGCAGGAAGCAGTGTCAAATTAAACATCTACATTATTCTAAGGACTTCTTTAATCGTTCTATCTCCAGTAGTAGCTTGAAAACTTCATGGACACTGTTTGGTTTTTTTCAGCTCTTAATTCTGGCGAGATCTCCTTGAAGTATCTAACACAGCAATTTTTTGGTTCATGTTCAGTTTGAGTCAATCTGTAGTTAGGAAACTTCAATTGTGTTGTCTTGGTTTTATACATATTGACTGTGTTTTCTTCGAAATAGTTTCTGCATTTAAACACATAGAGAAACATGGATGTGAATTGCCGGGGACGTTAATATTCCCAATTTATTGTTGAATTTACCTCTACATGAGTCTTTGATTCTCATTTTGAGCATTGTTCTTACTGCACGATCTTGTTAGTACTTTTCTACCTCCATAAAACATTATACCATAACGTAACCTTGACTCAAAAACTGCCTGATATATCGCCTTTATTGCATGTATGTCAAGATATTTTTTCAAAACTCCCAAAGAGTATCACAGGCTAGCCAATTTGTTTGTCAGGCATCTATATGTATGTTCCAAGATAGAGGTACATTTCGCCAAGCTTATTTCATTTGCTGTCATAGTTAAATGTTGTGGAACGTTACAAGTAGTATGTCCTCATCATAATGGCTTCAGCTTTATCAGTATTTATAAAAAGTTGATTACATTTAAATCAACTATCACCCCTAAACTTATTCTCCTAGTTCTTCTGGCTCCAAAAGTAATCATATTTTCTCTTTTCTGGAAATGAGCTCATCGAGGCAGCTCTACTTTTATTTGCAGTAAGCTTCGTCCAAGGATCAATGATGATGATGTGCCCATATACAGTTATGTGCTACTCCAGCTCTGATGCAACGTCCTTCTATCTACTATTATGAATCATTATTCTAGATCAGCGTGGATGAATCCTAAAACCTGAAATGCTACTCGTTCTTCCATTTCCTAATTGCTTTTTCTCCAATCATATTGTCCTTGACCTGAAAATATTTTCATTCATATTCTCTGAATTGTCTCAAAATCACACATTTTCAACGGTAATACCACTAGAGGTGAGAAATTTTTGAGAACACTCTTGTTTTTGGGAATTATGCGTTTAAATTTCCCGAAACAAAGTTATCCTTAAAATATTTAGGGATCACTTTGTTGAGTTGGGACCGACTGGGGAGTTTTTGAACCATGAACCATATTTTCAATTCTTATGTGGAGTTAGGAATAGTCTTTCAGTGGTTATGTTTGCAGTTCTTTTGGATACAAGTAGCTTATATAACCTCACCGGGCAAATATCTTGTTCAATATTGGGAGCCAGCCATTTCGTTTCCGCACATTTTTGGGCACCACCTTGTCTTGTTTTAGAAAATATCGGATTGTAGGCAATTCGGCCCGTGGGATTACCATCGTTTTCAATTTAGAATTGGAAATGCGAAATTAGGCATGATGAACCCTCTCCTCCGCGCTAAGCAAGCTCCAATGCAGCAATAAAATAAAATTTTCCGTTCAAACCGTCTGGATTATGTTCTTCACATAAGTTGACCATCATTTTATGTTGCTCCAAAGACAGCGCCTTGGCACTAACTTTTCTTTTCTCAGGGTCCACTTGCAAAATACGCCTCTTGGCATTTCATGCATCCCGCGCCGTTTTAAAAGCCACGTCTGCGAATGGATCGAACCTAACGCCCCATTCGGAATAGAATTTTTCCTGCATCTGTCTGGCAGTATTATTCCACAAGGTTTTTACGACACTTTCCTTGTAGTCTGATCCATCTCTTTCCTTCATATTGAAAGCCCAGTCTAGCATAATATTATTGAGCTCTGACAAACTTGTTTTTTTCATTTACAAGGTATTCCCGGGCAGCACAGACCTCTTCAAGTTGTTTCCAAATGTAGGATCTTGACTTCACTGTATTAAGCGGCACATTTTTCTTCACACTTTCCTCAATTGAAGTAATATTACAATTCCCAAAACGTTTCATTTTTATCTCCTTTATGGTAAAATAAGAAAATAAACTGACAGAACTGCCAAAAGTTATCGCTACTTCCACCAACGGCCAAAGCTATCCGAACGTATTAATATTTCTATGCAAGGAATTTGATAAAAACAAATTTCTAAAAGTGAAAACACTGTGAGGTTGAGTGTTTTCAGATACAGTTTGTTTCTATTGGTCCGTTTTCAAAAATTGAGCGATTTCATTGGACGATGTAGTATAGTGTTGAATGATCACTGAAACACGACTAAATAACGCCAATGACGTTTCAGATATGCATGTCAAAATCTACAAGTGCCTATTGCTGGCGCCAACTATTGACAAGCAATAAGAACTTAATTACGTTCCCCATACAATGAAATAAGTATCCATTTATATCTCTTAAAATTCGCTCATTTCTTCGACATCGATATGAAACCCCTGTTATTGGAAATTCCAGAAATAATTTTATCAAGGAAATTGAACTTTCATAAGGATTCCCATTATACAGAAAGACGATTTCTCGATATTTTCCATCAGGAAAAATCTGTACTGTAATTGGGCGTTGTGACTTCAAGCGAACCTTTTTTTATGTCATCCAATATAAATGGGACACTAATTGGAAATTTTCTCAGGGCTTGTGTTTATTCGGGAGTCAGACTGCAAAGCCTATTACAGGTTTCGTGTATCAGGCCATTCGAAATTTATCATGACGTTTCTCCTAAATTGGCTCATTTCTAGAGAAATATATTTATTACGATACCATTAGTAGCAATTTTGCTCCACGTCTTTGAGATCTCGAGATGTTTTTCACAAATATGAGACTCATTATTTTAAAATATTACAGGTTTTTAAATGAGTTGTTTCATTTGATAGCAACAAAAATAGTGATTAGGTTAAGAATTAAAATTTTTCAGTTCAAAGTACTTACGCTACAAAAAATTCCATCCTATTTCAAAATATGGGCACTAACTTCATATTTTCGGTATGCCGTTTTCTAATTGTTAGTTCCCTAACTCAAATTTTGTAGTAGTACTAGTTACTATGAATGACGGATGACGAAAATTTTAATTCGCAAAATTTATTCATTTTCATTGAATAAATCATGTAGAAATGCAATTGACGAGAGTTCAGGAACGCTTTTGCGCGTTTGATTCATCAAACTAATTTGTACATACGACATCCAGTTCTGGAATTGCAATATGCCATCAAATAATCAAATTATCCAAAGGGTACAATCAAAAATACTACGTTCATTATTTAATACCCCTTGGTATCCAATCATAAAATCCATGAGGATTTAACAGTCCCATATATCAGCACAGAAATAGGAAACCGCTCGCAAAAATATCATCAGAAGCTAAAGGATGATTCATTACAAAAGTTTTGTTCACTGATGAGGCCCTTTTTTGGCTTAATGGGTTCGTGAACAAACAAAATGCCCGAATCTGGGGTGATGAACAACCCGAAGAGTCTCAAGAATTGCCGTTAAATCCAGAAAAAACAACTGTTTGGTGTGGTTTATGGGCCATGATAACAGACTATTTGTTGTCCGAAATTGAAGCCCGTGGTCTCGGCAAAATATGTACCAACAAGATGGTGCCACTTGCCATACAACCCGTGAAACCATGGCTTTACTGCGAGAACATTTCGGCGAGCAGATCATTTCACTCTTCGGACCAGTGAATTGGCCGGCTAGATCATGTGACATCACACCTCTTGATTTTTTCCT
Organism: Micraspis discolor; assembly: GCA_030674115.1. Lineage (NCBI taxonomy): Eukaryota > Metazoa > Arthropoda > Insecta > Coleoptera > Coccinellidae > Micraspis > Micraspis discolor. The sequence continues at coordinate 948,241 of JARTUT010001311.1, read as the reverse complement.
TTGTGGCTATGTGGTTCTATTATTTGTTAATAAAGATTATAAAATAAAATTGTTTTTATTTATATTTTTCTGTTTAAAAAAAGTACCTCTTTACAAAGACATGACAACCAACTGATCGACCAACTGACAGAAGATCCATTCAACACCCGAAGGTTGAAAAGTACCTGGCCAAACGACCTAAATGACTTACCTATCATACATAAGTGTCCATCAATGTGAAATAATTTTTCTGCGTCTGTACATTCAACACATTTACTAAATAATTCTGTGAATCTCAATGAATACTATACAAAAAAAAATTCACTCTATGAACTTCCTTGACTTCCTCAAATATATGAAAATAATCCTACATCTTCTAGCAATATAACGTTACTATGATGAAATTGTAGAATATGTAAGATATCAATAACCTCCATATATGTTTTAAATTTTGTTGAAATCCGACGAATAGGAATTTAAAATTTTTGTGTGATGATTTCCATGAAATTTGCAAGCATATTTGTTGTAACTTCATTCGAACATCTTTCAAGTTATAACTTGATGGAATGGATGTTCTAGGAATTATAACGAACTTGACCTTGAAGAGTTGTCATATTTTGGAAGAGGTTAGTTGTCCAAACTAACCTATTCCAAAATATGACAACTCTTTGTCCAAACAACTAAACTATTCCAAAATATAACAACTCTTTGCCTTCTTTCCAAGATATAGAGTCAAACCCAACCGATTCAGACCATTTTGGGCTCGATATTCGAAAATTAGACATTTAGGCAAAGCGATAGCACGATCTTGTACTAGTTTGATGAACTGGAACGCAGAAGCTCCCGATTGGATTGATTATTCACTCCCACATACTAATGAAAAATCTCTTGATAACATGAACAAAGATACCATTTTCGAAACAAAACGTATTTCATGCTGATGTTTGACCCACTTTCTGCTGGATAAAGACATGAAATGATGGCCTTGAGAAAATCAGGTCACAATGGTCGATATGCTTGCTTTACAACCTGGGTTTGCTCTGTGAGTATAGTCTGGAGGATGTTAATTAAATTTGTCCCCAATCTCATTGTTACCCTGTGTCTTATACGATACAGCATGCTTGTTCAGTTTTTCCAGTTCTGAAATGTAACACATCAGGGAATATGTCTCAGGCCTATGGAGGATGAAAATATTTTGTGCCAAAATTTATTTTTATCCATGAAAATCATCTCTTTTCAGAGTAATACATTAATTGAATTGAAAAGTGCCAATTCATTATTAAAAATAAAAAAAATTACTGTAATTGTCGTATACTTTCGATTGAAGTACCTTTTAGATACTTACGGTTCTTTTTCCAGACACACAGTGCCATAAAAAGGAAATATTTTCATTCTTATCATAACATCAAACAATTCAGAAAACTACACAAATCAAACAATGAAGTAGAACACAACGCGTGTTACTGGGTTTGCCTACTGGTTTCCCTCTTCTGGTATTATATTCAATTAAAATTAAGTAATTTAAAAATTCTTGATTAAATACTTAACATTTTCGACTCGATATTCGAAAATTACATACATTTGGGCAAAACGATGGCACGGCGTTCCACTAGAACCTGCGCGCAAAAATATCATGACTGCAGTGGACAGACCTCATTGTAAGATAGCACTGTTCGTACTGAGTGTCTGCTCTCTATACAATAATTAACATACAATAATATATATAATATAACATAAAAGTATTTTATTTCAGTCGGGCATGTTATGACAACAATCCACTTGTACTGATGGACACTGGTACACCACCAAGCCCTTCTAGTAGATTCGTATGTCCTAACGATAGGCAGTTAGCTTTACGCGCAAAGTGAGTATTGTTTGATTTATAAACATATACAATTTATATAAACTATATATATATTCTTTTGAACTTTTGGCTTACAATATTTAGTTAGCACAATAAAGCATATAGATCAGGGGTTAGTGACGGGGTGTCATACAATTTGGCGTATCACATAAAAGCCTAGGGAAAAAAACCACAGTAAAAAAAACCCTGGCTTCCCGTCTAAGTGTGAAAGTACAAAAATAAGCTGAAATATATTTTAGGGACTTCCGAGGGGACTTCTTTTTTCTTGGTCTTAGTGGTCTTCTATTGATGGAGACAGGGACTTCTTCAAGTTGCCCACATCGAATCTGGAAATAAAAAGACAAAAACAGAAAAAAGAACTGAATAACAAAAATACGTATCATATTCGTTTGAAATTTATAACCCATTCCAAGAAAGAATCGGAAACATCATGAATAGCCCTAAAACTTGAAATTTATATATGGCACAACTATTGATGAGATGAGGTATTGTTTCTTCTGCTTCTCCACATTCACAGTTTGCCCTAGGAACTGAGTTCCATCTGAATAGCATGCTGTTAGTGCGACCATGACCTGTTCTCAATAATATAATATAAACTAATGAATAAATAAAAAGCTCGTACAGTACAAGTGCTCCAACTGTTTGCATGCATTTACCAGGTATACCGTTATGAAGTGAGCGTCAAGATATAAATGTCTCGATAGGGAACATTTGTTGTGAAAGAGCTTTCATTTTTTATTTGTTTGTTTGCTATGAGATCTGTGAAACATATTTATTATACATTAATTCATTAAACAGACAACATCATATTTTTTTATCGTGTTTAAAATGCCAAATTTTGTACCAGAAAGTGTTAATTTTTTGTTTTCATTTGAACAAAAGTGCTGCAGAGTCGCATCGAATGCTTGTCGAGGCATATGGTGATCATGCTCTATCACAAGCAATATGCAAGAGATGGTTTCAACGGTTCAGAAATGATGATTCTGATGTGAGAAATGAAGAACGAGGAAGAACACCAAGAAAAACTTGAAGACGCCAAATTGCAAACGATATTTGATGAAGATGACACTTTGAATCAAAAGCAAATGGCAGACATGTTAAATGTTGCACAATAAACAATTTCTGACCGTTTGAAAGCTATTGGAAAGATGTGTGGAAAATGGGCGCCACATGAATTGAATGAAAGTAAACCGAAAAAATAATGATGAAATTTTGCTTCAAAGACACGAAAGAAAATCGGTTTTGCATCGGATTGTTAGTGGCGATGAAAAATGGATTTATTTTCAGAATCCAAAACAGAAAAAATCATGGGTTAATCCGGGACAACCATCAACATCGACTGCAAAACCAGATCGATTCGGCAAGAAGATAATGCCGAGTGTTTGGTGGTACCATAAAGGTGTGGTGTACCACGATCTCCTAAAACCTGGTGAAACCGTTGATATTGATCGCTACCGACAACAAATGGTCAATTTGAACCATGCATTGATCGAGAAGTGACCAGAATAGGTCAGAAGACACGGCAAGGTAATTTTGTTCCATGACAATGCACCTCCACACAAAGCAAAACCGATTTAGGATACAATCAAATCACTTGGTTGGGAGCTGCTACCCCACCCGCCGTATTCACCAGACTTGGCTCCTTTCGACTAAATTTTTTTTTTTTCATCAATGGGACACGCATTGGCTGAGTAGCACTTTGATTCCTACGAGGAGGTCGAAAATTGGGTGTCTGGTTGGTTTGCTTTAAAAGACGAACAATTTTATTGGCGTGGTATCCACAAATTGCCAGAAAGGTGGTCAAAATGTGTAGAAAATAATGGCCAATACTTTGAATGAATTGTGTTTTACTTACTCATTAATAATTAGTGTTATATTTTCCCAAAAAAAAATGCTCATTTCATATTCAAAGAAAATTACCGGGACTTCATTCTCATTTCTCTTTTCTCTTGAGTAAATGAAAAAAATGATCATATCTTTAGATGGAAAAAAGCTACAACAATGAAATTTGAGGATGAGTAAGATATCGATCACCTCAATATATTCACGAATTTCTATTGAAATCCGAAAAATGTGTTATGAGAATTTTTTTTTGGGAATTTTTCAAAAATTTTCTAGCGTGACGATTCCTGCGAAATTTTGCGAGCCGTTTTGTTTCAGCCTTCCTCATCAATATTTCAAGTATCAACTTGATCTGATGGATATTCTAGTAGTTATTGAGGCAAAAAAATTCCAGTTCCAGATGGTCATAACTACTGAACCATCCGACGGATTTGGCCCAATAATGAACTTGACCGAGATATTTGGACAAATAACCTATTCTGAAAATATGAAAACTCTAGCTCATCTCGTTTGGATGCTAGAGAGAATACGGCCGGCCGAACAGACTCTACTTTCGCCACGGATTCTTCATCGGGGTGTCGAACCCAATCGATTGAGACCATTTTCGATATTCCAAAATGGCAGACATTTGGGCAAAATGATAGGCACTCCGTTCGGGTGAACAAGAGCGCCAAAAAAAAATTAATAAAAACAAGTTTATTTTATAATCTTTATCAACAAATAAAAGAACCATTCTCAACAACTATTTTTTAAAGATGCTTTCTTTCAAATGCTGACATCGACTACGGTTAAAAAGAACCATTGGATAATTCCAATATTCGATGACGCGTGTGAGTATTTCGAGTGATATTTCTCCAATGACTCGAGTAATATTGGCCTCCAATACCATAATCGTAGCCATCTAGACTTTGGACTTCACATAGCCACAAAGGAAAAAATCAAGAGGTATGGTGTCACATGATTGAACCTGCCAATTCACTGGTCCGAAGCGTGAAATGATCTGCTCGCCGAAATGCTCTCGCTGTAAAGGCATGGTTTCACAGGCTGTATGGCAAGTGGCACCATATTGTTGGAACCACATTTCGTCGAGACCACGGACTAAGAAAGAACCTTACGTAAAATCCGCCAAGTCTTTGAATACTAAAGTCCAAGTTGTTGAGAACTGCGACGAATCGACACTTCAGGATCATGACGTACACTCTCCCCCACCTCCGGTATACTCTCTTCACTTACGAGCTGGATGTTGTCAATTTAGTCGAGTATTATCCAATAACGAATATTGAGTCTCAAACTTAGTGATGGTAGAGCGAATTGTGCGTTCGGTAGGCCGATTATGTGGACCGTAAGTCGCTTTAAGTGCCCGATACACATTAATTGGAGAATGCCCCTTTTTGTAATGAAGGTGAATAATTTATAGACGCTGTACCGGGCTAAGTCGTTCCGTTATGAAATGTCAGACACTACTGAACAAGAATACCACCACAGTATAGAGACCAAGCAGTAGTCGCACTCCGTGGATTTTGAACTGAAATCGCTTATACCAAAGGGAACTCGCGCATTCCTCCCTACGCATCTAATCTTATCGACCGCGAATTTGAAAATTTATTAGAAAAGGTTATTTGCGTTATCTGAAAACTTAAATATTTCGATTTAAGCTGTTAATAAGTTTTCACTGTGATATTTAGAGTGTATGGACCATTGTTTAGTCTATATTCATATAAAAATTATGACTCCGCTCATATAATGTAACCGTGAATGTAATCACATTTCCTCATTAACAGAACGCATTCAATAAAAGATATATTGTTTTATTGTGGTTTTAATACAGTAATTAGTGATGAAATTTGCTCAATAGTTTACTCAAGAGCAGCCTCTGAAACTTTTTGAAATGTGTTAAAAATCATAGGTACCTTAGGTTTTTAAGTGATATGATTCATTAAAATTTTCCTAAACAAAGATTGAATAATTACCCCCAGTACACCTCCCCCCCGTAAATACTCCCCTGCGCTAAATATGCTGAGTGTTCTCTAGAAAGCGTTCCCTCATTATGGTGGAAAAAAAATTAAAAACCTATTGAATTATTGTTATATATATATATATTATATTATTGTTATTACTATTCATAAACTTGAAAACCATATAGATACACACTCAAATATTTATCTAAAAAAATGTCACTCTTCTGCATACGCATGCAGTAGGCGTAAACCTCCTGAAATTCCATTGGTTCCTGGATATCTCAACTTATCGGTTCGTAAAGAAATGACGACAGTAGGCGTAAACCTCCTGAAATTCCATTGGTTCCTGATATCTCAACTAATCTCAACTAATTGAATGAAGCACTACTCAAATAACGGAGCTTTTAATAAACAACATTTCTACAATACTATATGTATCACTCACCTGTCGATGTCTAATGGTATTGAGAAAAAAGAAACTTTGGGATTATTGAAACTATTGTTTTTGCAGTTGTATACGCTACAATTGTTAATCATTTTGGAATTAATTTGAAAATAACACATAATTGAAACAGAATACTTACTGGAATTAAAATAAATGATTAAATAAATGAGCTTTGCTGGTTCATGGTAGATTTTGAATCAAAGAAATCCCACTGAATTATAGGTTAGGTTGTGTTATTTTCTTCAACTTCTTTAAATTTCAAATGGATCTCAAAAAAATTATATTCTTCTAAATATTAAACGAATTAATTATACAAAGGCATTATTTAAGATGTAAGAAAATCCACGGAGTGTGACTACTGGTTGGTATCTATACTGTGATACCACTTCAGTTTACATGACGCATTCGCGATCTGCAACTAAATCCCCACCACAAAGACTACCTCTAAATGAATGGCCCTTTATTTGCAATGAGCTCATATTGAGTTTCTTATGATTAATCAGGACTATATTTGGATACAACGAAAATTTCAATTTTCCAAATGTAATTAGCGAAATACTATGGATGTTTTGAAAAAACGAGACATGTCAGGAGACGAGGTATCGATTTGTGAATGATCACTCCAAATATGAAGTGAATCCGATCTATGGTCGAAAAGTTCTGAGGGTCTTTACAGCATTGATATGGTGTAGTCCAAATGAAAGTGATGTACACACCCTTAAAGTAAAAAATATTAGTGTAATAGTATTGTAATTCATTTATCATTGTGGGAGTAAATTTATGTAACAGTGATAAAATGAAAAGCATTTGGTTATCTTTATTTCAAGCGAAAACACATTCAGCTGAAATAAATTCGTCATGAATTCCAGATTGAAGACAGGATGGAGCATAAAGACAGGGTCCCTCGGGTATCAGACTCCGTCGACAACAAACCAATCCCTGATGCCAGAAGAACAAGAGGCAATAATAGCCGTTATAAAAAGGGCCGAGGAACTGGATCTTGTAGAACAGGAGAGGGTGAGTTAGCGATTGCAATTTATATAGAATTATTTATGGAATTTCCAAGAATGTCGCTCAATCGAAATTAAAGTATTCGAGGGTTATCTTTTATATTTCAGGATTGGAGAACAAAAACAAATATCAATAATCGAAAATCGCTTTATAGTTTTTCAAAATATTCCCCATTAAGATCTATACACTTTTGTTTGCGTTTGAACCAATTGTCGATGTACTTTTGCCACTCTGATTGAGATACCTCAAAAACATGCATTCTGAACGCATCAACCGCTTCTTCAGGTATCTATAAAGGTTGACCTCTCATTTTATTTTTTACATACTGGAATTAAAATAAGTCATTCGGTGCCAAGTCAGGACTATACCGCGGATGACTCATCAAATCGATGTTTTGAGTGCTCAAAAATGCAGTTATTCGAGCCGATGTGTGATGCGTCTTCGGCGGTTGGTTTTCCTAATTTCTTGGAAGACAACTGGCAAACAAGTATTTGTGTAACACTCAAAATTGACTGTTCTGCGTTGTTATAGTAGTACGATTCCGACATGTCCAGTTTTTCCGAAAAAACAGGTGACCATTTGCTTGGAAGTGCTTAGTGCGCGAGCAATTTTTGTTGGATTTAGCTCATCTAGAAACACCCATACAATCGAATGCTGTTTAATTTCGGGCTCATACGCGTAAACACACGATTCATCACCTGTCACGATGTCGTAGACGTGCTTCGAAGCACCGGGATCGTATTTTTGGAGCATTTCCTTCGATCAATCGATACGAGCCTTATTTTGAGCGATTGACAAATTGTGTGGGATCTAACGCGAACAAAATATTTTGACGGTCAAATGTTCTTGCAATATTATTATTATTATTATTGTTATTTTTTTTCCTTATTATTATAATTATTATTATTATTATAAAAGGATACAGAGAAGAGGCTGTTGCCTATAAATCTCAAGCAAAAATTGAAAATTAAGTGGCGCTTCAGAAATAACAAAGAAAAAAAAAGTATTGCCACAAGGAAAAAATATCACACAAATGTTAATGCGTCCAATATGTTTTTAAAAGAGTTTACACTATCGGCACAAACTACACTGTCAGGAAGAGAGTTCCATTTCGCAAACACGCGATTCGGCAGGAAAAACTGTCTCACACGAGCGCGGAATACCTCATGGTAAAGTTTATATTGGTGGCCACGAATATGATTTCTATTTAATTCGAAAATACTGCCCAGATTGCCACCAATGACACCACGCAGTATACGAAACGTCACTATTAGATCGCCACGCATCCTACGATCACTAAACAAGTCCAGCTCAAACATTTTTAGTCTGTCTTCATACGAAGGGCGAACCACCCCGAACGGAATCATCGTAGCAGAACGCTGCACTCCCTCCAAACGTTGTTGATCTGCGATCAGGCTAGCGAACCATGCAGGGCCAGCAAATTCCAGAATTGGTCGAACATAGGTGAGTAAAGCTGCCGGTATGTCTCGATCGAGCATCTAGGAAAAACTTTCCGCATCAAGTTCAAAATCTTCCGGCATTTGGCGGTTATATTGATCACATGGGCTGACCAAGACAGATCCTCAGTTATCACCAGCCCGAGATCGTCGTGCAGTGCAGCGGGGACCAAACATTTGCCTTCGATCATATACTGGTTACGCGGATTGTGACTCCCAAGGTAAACAACTCTACACTTTTCTACGTTCACGGGAAGAAGCCACTGACGGCACCATTGGCTAAACCGATTCAGGTCATACTGAAGAATATTAGGCAAGCGGTCATCATTGAAAAGCTTGATGTCATCAGCATATTGGGATGAGTGGGACGAGAATAAACCAGGCAGATCTGATACGTACGCCAAAAAAGGATCGGACCCAAAACAGAACCCGGCGGTACTCCACTGATAACGGATTTGAAGTCAGATAATGAGTCGCCAACTCTTACTGAGAAATACCTACCAAAAATGAACGAACGCAGCCAGTCCAAAACCCTACCTCTCACACCAAGATGTTCAAGCTTGAACAGCAAACGGCGAAAAGGAACACGATCGAAGGCTCGGGAGAGGTCCAGATATATCACATCAACAGGTATACCACAGTCAATAGACTTGGTCCAATGCTGTAGACCCTGTAGAAGACATGTGACAACTGATCGTCCGGAAGAAAACCATGCTGTTGTTCAGGAATTATATTATTTTCAACAAAGAACCCAAGCAGTCTATCAGACACAATCTTCTCAGCATTCTTGGAGATTAAGGGAAGTAAGCTAATAGGGCGGTAATTGCTGGTACTCAGTTTGTCTCCCCTCTTAAAGACTGGAGTGACTCTTGACATTTTCCAAGCTGATTGCAACTGATAAGTATGAAATGATAACCGGATGATCATGGTTATGGGTAATTACAGACTTGCAGCGCACCTCTTCAGAATTCGCGCTGAGATATCATCCAAACCTGGCGCAGTAGACTCGTCCAACCCAGACAGAATACCCAAAATCTCTTTCTCTCGGACATTTATGTTATCCAGTGTACATACTGCACGTGGTGCAGAGATTGCTTGCATAGGGTCACAAGACTCGTCAGAAAACGAATTAGAGAAGGTGTCAGAAAAAGCAGAAGCACACTCGGAACCATCAGAACACAGATCACCCGCCTCATTTCTAACCAGCGGAACTGATACTTTCGAACTCAATGAGCTTCGGATAAGCTTATAGAACTTCTTTCTGTTATTAGGTTTGCCTAAGGAATCATAGAACATTTTTTTGACATCACTTATTCTCAGACTCAAAGCATTAGAGAAGCGGCGATGGATGTTATAACTTTGTTGCGACCCATCGCGAATATAACACTGCCATAACTTTCTTTTTCGACGCAGCATGGAGAAAAACTCTCCAGTCAGCCGAGGCTTGGAAGCCACAGATCTAATAAACTTATTTCTCGTGCAACGTGATACTGACTCTTTAAGGCAAGAACAGAAACGGTCCCAGGCATCGTCCACATCCAAACCACCCAACAATTGGCTCCAGCAAATGCCGGAAAGATGACGATTCAGAGAATTGAAATCAGTTATTGAAATGGGTTTCAATGAAGTTCTGCTATAAGGGAGTGAGGTAAACTGGAGTGTGGAAACAATCATCCTATGATCAGATCGATCGAGAGGATCGATATACTTCGTCCCAGAAATCAAATCCTCGTCGCTTGTCAGCAGAAGATCGAGCGTAGAAGGAATCTGGCCATGCACGATCTGAGTAGGTCTATCAACGATCTGATGAAGGCCAGTTTCATCAAGCAAGTTAGCAAAACGCCCGGCTATAGTATTCAGGAAGGGGGGGAAAACGTATTGGCCACGTTTTTCCACTGAAATTGAAGTCTCCAGCTATGAAGACATTATGCATACATTATAAATGTATGCTGGTCTCACTTGCAATATCAGTTGGCGCACAACTGATTTTGGACGACCTTCTAGAAATTCGTCTTGGAAACTACGACCTCGGTTGAATTCACCATACTATCGATAAACACTGGTCCTTGTTGGAGCTTTATCGCCCAAAATTGAACGATTTAATTCCATTTTTTAGGCGAGATGAATCTTTCAAGTTACTGTGAACAACACTCTTAGCATTCGTATGTCAAAACGTTCTGACTACGTATAACCTCAAAAATGTCAAGCTTTGCGATAGAGCTGTCAGTGATTGCAACACTAGAATTGTCAATCCCGAAATATAAAAGGCAACCCTCGTTAGAGAGTTTATTTGTTGAAAATATCTAAACTCTAACTCCAAATTGTAGAGTTATTCTAATGATGACTGTGTCCAGTTTACTCAACTTAAAAATAAAATTGTTTTTAAAGAATAAAATATCAAAAATAAAACTGATAAAACATAAATATCCTTCCTGTATATAACATATTGACGCTGGCTCATTTGATCCAGATAATTGAATTTTAGTGAAAATATCAAAGCAGTGCCACACTTTTAGACACAATGACACTGTGCCGCTTGAGAATGGATATCAAAATAAAAAGAATTCTTCTTCTTTCTAATATGGAGGGCCATATTAGTAGGCTAATGCCTGTTCATTGCCAACATATCCTCCCCGGAAGATGATGTCCAGCATTCTCGCCACCGTTTTGGTGGTCTTCCTGTGTGATCTTTTTCCTACTGGGTTATTCGTTTTTGCTTTCTTAACGAGTCTACCGTCTTCCATTCTTTGATATGTTTGTTCCAGAATCTTCGTCTCTGTCTCACCCATCTTCCTATGTCCTGTATTCCGGATTGTTGTCTGATGTCTTCGTTCCGTGCTCTGTCGTATAGAGTTTTGCCTTGTATGTTTCTCAATGTTTTCATTTCGACCGTTCTCATCATTTGCAATGTTCTATTTGTGTCTGGTCTTGTTTCTGCCGCGTATGTTATGATGGGTCTTATAACCGTTTTATATATTTTGACTTTGCTTTCCGTGTTGAGGTATTTGTTCTTCCAAACAATGTCTTTCAGGCAACCTGAGACTCGAGCCGCTTTCATTGTTTGCTCTCTTACTTCGTCATAAAGATTCCCATGGCTAGTTATTTCCGTGCCCAGATATTTGAAGTGATTTACCTGTTCAACGACCTTAGAATCGATTTCCAACTTGCATCTTATTGGCTCTTTAGATATTACCAGGCACTTGGTCTTCTCGGTATTGATGAGCATATTCAATTCTTTTGCCGTGGTGTTAAAGGAATGTCTTTGGAGATTATCCTCAGAGTCGGCAATAAGGACAGCATCGTCGGCATAACAGACGGCATGGAAGAAAGTGTTTCCCATTTTGAATCCAGCTGTTCTTGGCAGGTTCTCTACTATTTTATCCATTATCAAATTGAATATGAACGGGCTGAGTGAATCGCCCTGTCTAATTCCAGTATTTACGTGTATATACTCTGTTGTCATATGTCCTACTCTGATTTTTGTTCTACACTGGGTGTTAATGTCGTATATTAGGTTAATTAGCCTGTGATCTATACCTTTTGCTCTCATCTCTGTGACATCCTTTAGGCGCACTCTGTCAAAAGTCTTGGTCATATCGACAAAACACACATACGCAGGTTTATTGAATTCAAGAGATTTTTCCGAGATTTGTTTGACAATAAATATTGCGTCAATACTTGATCTGTTTTTTTGAAAACCTTGTTGTTCTTCTCGTATGTTTATGGTCTTGCTGATTTCTTTCAGTATAGTTTTTGTGAATGCTTCGAAAGTACTATCTAGCAGTGTGATTCCTCTATATTTTTCGGGGTTTGTTTTCTGACCTTTTTTAAAATAGGTATTGTTATGCTGTCTTTCCAATCGTCCGGTACTTTTTGTTCTTTTAGGATGTTTCCAAATAGGGTTGATATTTCATTCTGTAACTTCTTCCTACCGTATTTGAGCATCTCGTTGGTGATCTCATCTGGTCCTGGACTTTTTCTATTTTTAAGAGATTTTAGGATAGTTTCTATATTGTCATTTGTTAGAGCGGTATCGTTATTCTCCTGTCTTCCTCTTCTTCGTACAGATTCTTGAAATATGTTTCCCACTGCTCTAAGGTGATTTTATTGGTTTGCACAGTATCCTTGACTTCAAGCTTATTTCTTCTCAGCATTCCCCATACTTTTCTTTGGCTTCCGTACATGTCTATCTTCATCCCTTTTGTGAATTCTTCCCAATAGTTTTCTTTGAGTTCCTTTATCCTTACGTTTACTTCGTTTCGTTTTCTTCGGTAGTTGTTCCAGTTTTCAGGTGTTTTATTTCGGATATATTGAATGTATACATTATTCTTTTGTTTTGCCAGTTCCTTCACTTCCGGCGTAAACCAAGGTGTTCTATTGGTTATATTTACGCTTACTTGTCTCTTTCCTACTGCTTCCATGGCGGCGTCTAGTATGTTGTTTCTTATTATTTTCCATTGTTGGTTTATATTGTCTTGAGCGTGGACTGGCCTTTGCAATATTTTCTGATTCAATCGGTCTTCATATAGGAGTTGTGTACTTTTATCTTCCAGTGATTCGACGTTGAACTTTTTGATCGTTTGTGGTTTAGGTTTTGGGGTTTTCCGTATGTTTAGTCTTATCTTACAGAGTACCAGCTTATGATCGCTTCCAGAGTTGGCACCGTTTAAGGTTCTTACATCTAATATTGATTGAGGGATGACTTCCCTGTTAGTAATGAAGTAGTCTATTACTGACTGCTGTCCTTTTGTGTTTTGCCAGGTGTATTTATACTTCATGTCATGTTCGAAGAAAGTGTTGGAAATTCTGAGGTTGTTGTTTGCACAGAATATTTTCAATAGTTCTCCATTTTTATTTTCATTTTCATTTCATAAAAAGAATTGCATTCAGGAAACACCTTAGACTATATAAGATAGACAAAGCATTCCCTTGTAAAATGTCGATTTGTTTTGACTCCCTCATTGAAAGTCTCTTGTGAAACCTGACCCGGCAACACCACATAAAATCTTTTTCCATTTACTCGGATCACATTATCTTCAAGGTCAAAATGATCTGAACAAATGAAAATTGGTTTCTTTGGGCAAATACTTAACCATCCCAACAGCGAAGCCCAAATTATTCTTCTTTCATCGTCATCTGGGAACCTTAATTCAAGAAAACCTCATTTTATCTTATAACAATCTCATTGAAAACTTCCTTATTAAAACTTTCCCCACTACTGAACATGTAAATAACTAAATACTTCGTTTCTAATTATACACTTACCTATGGAACGATAAATTCGGATTAAAATTCCTGTCTTTACTACAACTTTCACACTTACAAACCATTTTTAGTGCAATGAAAAGTAATAAACAATAAAAAATATGAAAAACCTAATACTGACTCTCACAAATTTTCTTCAATTTGCGTATTTATTTTCGATACAGAGGTGGCAACGTGTGTCTTCTAAACATCATGTGACCTTCAAACTGTCAAACAGAGAATGCGGTAGCGTTGTCTTGACTTTCATCTGAATTTCTTTCCATCTGCGGTCTCTGACATAAAATAGCAGAATCAACTAAAGTTTTTCTTTTACTCTAAGTTTCAGATGCGACACTTTTCAATGTAAATAAAGGGGTCTATTCTTATATAGTCTAAGGGAAACACCAAACAAATGTAGCAGATCCTACATTGGAGAGCCTCAACGCTCCATCAAAATTAGATTGAAGCAACTCTAAAGACCCACTCTCCAGAAGACCCAGTTGGCAGATCGCAACGCTAGGGTGGTCCAATCCGGAAATATAAAAGGCAACCCTAGTATTACAAGAAGGATCATTTGAGAAAACTTTCTTATTTGGACTTGCAAGAATCTAGCAGTCAGGCGATACAAACTTTCCACAAGGGGTCCGCCGTACACCCTCTACTATGTGAGAAATTTTTGATAACGGAACTCGTGTAGAATTATGATTTGAGCAATAACCACCATCTCTTTTGATGTTCGTGCAACCAACGTATCGACAGACATATCTATCGCTTTCAAGGCAGAAATTAAGTTGATCATTCAACACTATACTACATCGTCCAATGAAATCGCTCAATAGATCGGACCAATAGAACAAACTGTATCTGAAAACACTCAACCTCACAGTGTTTTCACTTTTAGAAATTTGTTTTTATCAAATACCTAATTTGCATAGGAATATTAATACGTTCGGATAGCTTTGGCCGTTGGTGGAAGTAGCGGTCGTCATGGTTACGATAAACAAGCAGTTGTTAGCAATAACTTCAACAGCACATTTGGTAGTTCTTCAGTTTATTTTCGTATTTTACCATAAAGTAGATAACAATGAAACGTATTTTGTAATTGTAATATTACTTCAATTGAGGAAAGTGTGAAGAAAAGTGTACCGCTTAATACAGTGAAGTCAAGATCCTACATTTGGAAACAATTTGAAGAATTCTGTGCTGCCCGGGAATACCTTGTAAATGAAAAAACAAGTTTGTCAGAGCTCAATAATATTATGCTAGACTGGGCTTTCAATATGAAGAAAAGAGATGGATAAGACTACAAGGAAAGCGTCGTAAAAACCTTGTGGAATAATACTGCCAAACAGCTGCAGGAAAAATTCTATTCCGAATGGGGCGTTAGGTTCGATCCATTCACAGACGTGGCTTTTACAACGGCGCGGGATGCACGAAATGTCAAGAGGCGTATTTTGCAAGTGGACCCTGAGAAAAAAAAAGTTAGTGCCAAGGCGCTGTCTTTGGAGCAACACAAAAAGATGGTCAACTTATGTGAAGAAGATAATCCAGACGGTTTGAACAAAAAATTTTATTTTATTGCTGCATTGGAGCTTGCTTGGCGCGGAGGAGAGGGTTCCTCATGCCTAATTTCGCATTTCCAATTCGAAATTGGAAACGATGGTGATCCCATGGGCGGAATTGCCTACAATCCGATTTTTTTAAAACAAGACAAGGTGGTGCCCAAAAATGTGCGGAAACGAAATGGCTGACTCCCAATATTGAAGAAGATATTTGCCCGGTGAGGTTATATAAGCTACTTGTATCCAAAAGAACTGCAAACATAACCACTAAAAGACTATTCCTTACTCCACATAAGAATTGGAAATATGGTTCATGGTTCAAAAACTCCCCAGTCGGTCCCAATACGATAGCTAAATGGACAAAAGAATCGGCAGAACTCATTGGCATCAACACAACCAAGTCGAAGATAACCAACCACTCGCATCGAGCTACTGCTGTCAGCCAATTAGCCAAAGCAGGGATTGACGAGGAACAGCTGATAAAGATAACAGGCCATTCTGCAGCGTCAGTGAAACCGTATCTCCAACTGGACCAACAACATCACAAAAAATAATCACAGCCATAAGGAATGAAAAAAATGTCCTTCAAGAAACAACATCAGTATCTACTTCATCATTCGAAAATAATGCTCGTAATGTGTATAATAATTGTACTATCAATAATTATTATTTTGAGAATAAAGATGAATAATTTGTTGTTTTGCTTCTATCTGGTTATTTTTGAATAAAAAACTATTTTTTATTTCGTTTGATTTATATTGTTGAATGATCTTTCCAAATACCACACGAGATTCGAATTTTTTTTGAGAACACTGTCGTTTTTTGAAAATTATACAAATTTCACTCAACAAAGTGATCCCTTCGACCTTCGGCTCGTGGTATTTTAAGGTTAACTTTTTTTCGTGAAATTTAAACGCATAATTCCCAAAAAACAAGAGTGTTCTCAAAAAATTCTCACCTCTAGTGGTATTACCCTTGAAAATATTTGAGAATTTTGTATATTTGGTTCACTGTCAAGATTGAGAGAAGTACTTAAACAACAGATAGTATAAATTTGATATAGTCTCGGAGTTCTGTCAATCT
Organism: Micraspis discolor; assembly: GCA_030674115.1. Lineage (NCBI taxonomy): Eukaryota > Metazoa > Arthropoda > Insecta > Coleoptera > Coccinellidae > Micraspis > Micraspis discolor. The sequence continues at coordinate 931,796 of JARTUT010001311.1, read as the reverse complement.
AAATGAAAATTAAAACTATTTTCAACTATTTTCAGCTTTTTTCAGGTTAATTTTTTTCGTTGAAAACCATAGAATTCGTCAGTCTGATTTTTTTTGTGTCGATATTTCTATATTGGTTTTCATTTCATATAACGCTGTTCAAAAATTTATTATCAAACCAAAAGTAATGTTTCGCATTTCTATCATTTCTTTATATTCATGAAAGCGTATCTGAGAAAAATGCATTAAAGTACAATTCTAAGGTTTATATTCAGATGTTTCTACTCTATCAAGTCTACTCCAAAACAAATTATGCCAGAGGAGGAAATGTAAATTAGCATTTTCCCTTTATAACAAAGAAAGCAAGAACATGGATCGATATATCCTGGCACTCCTTAATTGGTAGACACCTGGCCTCGGAACTGACAAACAGCTCCCGAATAAAATTGACTTGTCTTCGCCCCTAACATCGTAATTGAATCCTGCCGAGCTATTACCCAGTTTTTGAGCTTTAAACGTTCCCCTGCTGTTCTGCACAACTAATTGGATATGTGGAAACGCTAATTTGGTTGACGACAATCAATCCATGTCATGTCAATTCTTTTTTCCGAAATGATTACGATAGGTATAACAATATTATGATATCACAGATAACTGATGAATTCCGAAATAAATAGAAATGCTCGAAGCAACTTGAAATCATTTGGAATTACGAGTATCCAATCTACAAAAGCAGTTCAAAATACATAACGAGTCGAAAAATAACCACAATAATTACAGGGCTTTATTATCAGACTTAAGAAATATCCAACTAGGACGAAACCAAAATGATGAGAATAAATTTAAGGCTGTACACCACCTTGCGGCGAAACTCGAATTCCGCTAGATGGCACCAAGCGAAAATTTCAAGGAACTGAAAACAGGCACGCCCATTGTACGAAATAGGACGGTCTGTACGGTATTTATGACCCCTAATAAACTTTCTAGGTACTGTCGCCGGTGGGTAGGATCGAAACGGAACGTAAATTTGTGTTTATGGATTTTTTGTGGGTTTCGAAGAGAATGGTAAATACAGAGTTCATATAGAGTTACATAAATTCCCTACAAGCTGAGAGTCGGTGAAATTGTTCAAAACATAATTATGAATAAAATATTAGTTTCCCTATATGGAAAAATTTTATTCAAGGTTAATGGCCCAAAAATGCGGTTTTCACGATTTTCTGCAAAACGTCAAGTTTTATGTTAAAATTACTCCAGACAAATATTGTAGAACATATAATTATCTATAAAATGTGTATGAATATTTTGTTCCAAAGAGTCACCGTTTTTGAGATATAACGGTTCAAAAAATTATGAAACTTGTAATCGTCATAATATACATGATTTGGCCACGTATACAGGGTGTATCGAGCTATCTGGGGGTACATTGAAAAATAAGTATAGTATGATGGATAAACTCATATCCCAGAATGCATATTATGACGATTACAACTTTTATAACTTTTTGAAACGCTGTATCTCAAAATCGGTGGCTCTTAGGAAAAAAGAGTTGATACATATTTTATAGATAATATATGTTCTACAATTTTTTCTGGAGTAATTTTGTGATAAAACTTGCCTTTTTGCTGAAAATCGCGAAAAACGCATTCTTGACCTTTGACCTTGACTTGAATATTTCCGTACAGCGGAATAATGAAAAACTTTCAAATTTTATTCATAATTAGGTTCTGAACAACTTTCAGCTTGTTGGGAATTAATGTAACCCTGAATATCTAAATTGACCCTATAATTATTTATGTGAATGTGAAACCATTTCGAATATTCTTCAAACTAACTGGAATTTTGAGAATATCATGTCCAATTTTAATCTTTCGTAGAGTCACATGAAATATATCATATTTATATCTAATTTTATAAATATACTCTCATGAACTGAACTTACCATGTCTTCAGAAGATTTCTTATCAATCTTGATTTTCTGGTTCTTTTTGTCACTCTTGATTAAGCAGTTCGCTTATTCGCCATAAGTGCGGAATGAAATTATGTATTAGACTCTTATACGAAATAACACTGTACTAACTGTGTTAGTACAGAAATAAAAAGCGTTCAGAGATGCAGTTGACGTCTATACTAAAAATGAAATTCCTTGAAACAGCAAATCTGAGATCACTTTCGTTACTTTCGCTAGATAGGACTCCAGCTGTTCAGGTAGAATATAATAATAATTGTAATTGAAGGCATCGACTGCTTGGGTCATTAGCCTTGTACAGATTTGGACATTGTACATACAATAAGTTATTTTGAAATGTATAAATCAACTCTACAGAAATTATTGAAATACATAATAATACACAATACACAACAATACCCAAGTACCTACAATATATTTAGTCGATGCTCTAGCATAGAATATTTCTGACTGGAAGTGCATCCAGTTCTATAACTTGAGGAAAGCTAGAAATAATTGAAGTTTGCCGCTGGGAATCCCAAAGTAGGGATTCAAAAACGTTCAAATTGAATACTTGAACACCAATGAATTCTAATGAAAAAAACTTAATAATATTTTTGTTTTATTTTTATAGCACCTGCCATACATAAATTATGAGAAATTTTCATTTCACTTCATTATCCAATTTTCTCTTATAGCCCGAAAACGGTTGAACCATAAGTTTGCGATTTCCACTCAATTAATTTTCTCTTACATTGAGGCCGGAAGATCACTTTTTAATTTCAAACTTTTCATTGCAACAGATAAGCTGAAAGTATTTGAATTCTCTCTTTTCCTCCATTTTAACTATTAAAAATGGTAATCTCAGAATTCCGTCCAATCAGAGAGAACTCAAATCGGAAGGTCATAAAAGTGTCAATCATACCTGGGGTCATAAATGATCATAAATGAAGGATAAGGTTCTATTGGCCCATTTGGCGTAAAGAGGTGTCAACCATTGGGAGGCGGGCCAAATACAATTATTTAATACAAGAACGAGAATAACTCGAAAAATTGAGAAAATTGAAAAAAAAATTTAGCTAATTTCAAAGTTCAATGTAATACCGAACGACTACCTATGAGTTTTTTTCGATAAAATATTTCCTTGCGGAAATATTTGCATCTGAAGAGTATTTCAATTTTCAAAGTGTAATTAGCCAAAAACTATGCATCATATCAAAAATCGGCGGAAGGTACGCACTAGGGAATACTCATGCCAATGCTCACTCAAATTTTGAATGAAATCCGACAAACGGTTTATGCGTTATTCTTGAAGTAAATTAGCATTGAAATAGTTTAGGCACAAAGAAGGTGATGTACAGCCTTAAAAACGAAGAATACACTGTTCGATTCCTTGTGTAATTCATGGAACAGATATATTTGTTAACCATAAACAATCTTTCCCGAGAAGACAATTTGCTTGAGTGGTTGGGTCATTTAAGGAATGCACCCCAATTTCAAGGTAGAAATGTATCAAAGGAGTTGTGTTCGATCCCTTTTAAACTCATTGAACAGGTACATCTGTTGACAAACAGGATATTTGGCCACTCAGGTCATTTAAAGCATGAGGCTCAATTACAGGGTCAACAAATATATTGAAGAAACTTTTTTAACTATTTTATTTGTAAGGAATGTAACACTTTGAACGGGGAACATGTGGTCCCATTATATACTTGAGAATGCGATCTTCCAAGAAGGCTCTTGGAATTCCATTAGAATGTTCTCGAATGTTTGTACCCCATTTTTGCACCAGAAGGATGAGAATATAAAAACTAAAAACAGATGTATTTTAGGGAGAATAAAGTCACTTTACTGTTGTTGTTAAATAGTGTTTTTACTTTGAGCTAACCCAGCAGTATCAAGTGAAATTTCGATACACCGTTTTGGTATCGACGTATATCTTTAAACCTCTAAGATATACATCCCAACTGAGTCAATCGAAGATTTGTTCAACAAGAACAGCCCCAGTAAACTAAGTGTGGTACGCAACGGACACCAAAAGGCAAAACCCTTCATGAAGTTATTTCACATTCTGAAACGTTTTATTACAAGGATTCCCATCTATTCATAAGATAAAAATTCACTATATGAAGAATCCTAATTATACTTAAATAGATAAGGGTAATTAATTTTTTCAATAATTATGATAGATTTTCACAAAATAAATGAGTCATCAATACAATCGGGTTTCCAATGGGGAATCGACAACTTTGAATTCAATTTGTGAACGCACCCTTAGACCAATCATCGAACTGTCAACGTCAATTTATTCAGTTAAGTGAACATTTTCATCAGGTTGAAGTATACGAACGAACAACGTTTGTAAGTTATAAAAATTTTCTACCAAAATTCGGAGTCAGTGACCGCTAATTCGCGCTATAGTAGACAGGCAATCACAAGTTTGGTACAAAAATTTGAGTCTACATATTCGCTGTTGGATGTTGTCGTGCCAGTGAGACAAAGGACAGGTCGCAGTAACGAAAACATCGCTGCCGTTCTGGCCTCTGTAGTCGACGACCCAAATCAGTCAATTCCACGGCGTTCTCAAAGATTGGACATCCGTCAGACCACTCTATGGCGAATTTTGCGTAAGGATCTTGGTTTACACCCGTACAAGATCAAGCTGACTCAAGAATTGAAGCCGTTGGACCATTTGTACGTTCTCCGATTGGGCTCTGGAAAAGCTGCGCCACGATCATGATTTTCATCGAAAAATCATCTTCAGCGATGAAGCTCATTTTTGGCTCAATGGCTTTGTCAATAGGCAAAATATGCGTTATTGGACAGGCAGCAATCCACACGTGATTCACGAGACTCAATTGCATCCCCAAAAATCACGGTTTGGTGCGGTCTTCACGCCGGCGGCATCATTGGACCGCATTTTTTTGTTGATGCCAACAATCGTCACATTACGGTCAATGGCGATCGCTACCGCGCCATGATAACGAATTTTTTTTTGCCCCAATTGGTATATTGAAGCAGACATTTGGTGAGCGTGTAATTTCGAGAAACGGCCTGTCACGGTTTCAAAATTCCCGCTTCAGTTAGTACCTGCAAACCGAACTGGTGGCGTTAGTCGCAGTAGTTTGCCAGCTTATCTCGTACGTTTCGCATATTTGGTTGAAATGTCCTGGAGTAATTAATCGGAATTTTGCGGATCTGAACAGGATTTTAACTGAAGCCCTGAGAGAAATCTTATCATGTTGGTTTGGTTTGTTCGTTGGTGAGATTTTTGCGCTTCAGCGGAGTGGCGTATTTGTTTGGAAAAACGACGTGGGATTGCATCATTCTGCTTCGAATTGGGAATTATTATTGTACCGTTGCGAGGTACCGCAGATTCTGAACTGTCTTTGAAGTCTTCGAGCTGTTTGTCTAGGCTGTCTTTGAATTACCGTCGAGCTGGCGTGGAAGCTGTCTTTGGGGACCTCCACCAGATTTGGCCATCTAAGATACCACACCTGTCGTCTACCCAGGGCGCATTACTGTGAGAAATTGTACTACGTTGGCCCAGGAATATATTTGAGCCCAGTTTCCATCTACGAGACTGTGAGAATAATTATGGGTTGAGAAACTATATCCTTTTGTACTTCAGTCAAGCCACGACCTAGACTGTTATAGAAGGTTAGTCTGTAGAATTTAGTTAAGATTGATTAGTATCAAAGAGGCCCAATTCAGTGAATACTGTTTAGTACATAAAACCCGACCTATCGAGAAGGTCGCTTAGATATAAGTAAAGAGCTATTTGTAACGATTACCATCGAGGCTCTAAGTATATACCTTGGGGTGATATTACTGTTTGTTTAGTAAGAGATAAAGCATTATATCGAATATTCGGGTTGTGAAGTAAGAACTAGTTAGTGAACTACCTTCTGTAAGATATATCCTCGTTTGAGGGACCTTGTGTATTTCATTTGGGCTCATTATATTATTAAATAATTGCTCTATATTCTTTCTACCAGCCACTACCTCCCGCTTGTGTGATCGGGCTCGTTTGGCATCCTGAGAGTGCGTTCGTTATTTTCTCTCTTTTGCGACCCTGAGATCTTTAGTGTACTTTCCTTTTTTTTTCTTTGTATTATCATAAAAGAGAGTGGCTCCCTTTATAAGTAGTCTCAGCTCTAGAGCTAGCCGAGGAGGTACTTTGTGCACTCTCTGGAGCCGAGTGGGTTGATTGGCCGCCTCGTTCGTGCGATTTGACGCCTCTGGATTATTTTCTTTGGGGATACGTCAAGTCACTAGTCTATGCCAACAAGCCGACGACATTGTAAGAGCTCAGAGACAACATTGAACGCGAAATAGCGGCCGTTTCGGCTGATATGTGTGGCCAAGTCATTGAAAATTGGGTCCAGAAAATTGACCGCTGCAAACGGGCCCGTGGTGGCCATATGAATGAAGTCGAGTTCCATCCATAAATGTTATTGTTGTGCTTCAAGCCAATAATAAAGTTTTTGAAATATCTCAAATGGTTTGTGTTTTATTTAGATTCAAAGTTGTCAAGTCCCTATTGGAAAACCCATTATTTGAACAAAATTTTATGCTTGTATCTATTGTACTGAAGATTTACTCTAATGGTTGCATATAAATGAAGATAAAAGGAGTCACGGAACTTTTTGAAGGTCTTTTCGAATTAAACATTTTTAATTTACGTTAAACAGGGTGTTTCAGGTTCAAATGCCTACTAGACGTTTATTTTCATCATGATGTTTGATCATACCCATAAGTTTCTACAGAAAGGAAATAATTTTAAGTGCCTATATGCCGGCACACGGTTAAGTAAACTATTAAAAAGGAACGACGGTGCGAGTTTCAATCTTGGAGATATAGATGGCGATTCTTCTGGGCTTGTATGGAAATTTCCTCATTAAGACTGGCGGCCGTCAAGATTTCAATGCCACACTATGCTGATGAGGGGCAGTACCCCGAAACTGGTCTACAGCGGTACTTGAGGTCTTGATTCTCTGGTACGTCCTACGTCAATCGTGGCTAGCTCGCACCACATCCTTAAGAATTATCGTTCCATTTCATTAGTTCTTATTAGGATATGAATCATACCCATTATCAAATCTAAAACTATTTTGGCGAGCTCATTCACTTGAACAGACACGTCTTCGACAAATATTTCAGAGATTTTATTTGTCAAAGTTTGAATAATTAATCGCAAGTTGTTTCATGGTCCTAATGATAAGAAGGTCTCTGAACGATATAAAAGAGTGGATTTAAGCAATGGATGTTTGTGGTTGAACTAAAACTGAAAGAAAACTGCTAGTTTGGTTATTTTTAATTTAAAATATATGTTTGTTTATTATTCAACATTATCCAGTTGCTTGTTTTTAGATCGCACTGTAAAGTGGTAAAGTTTTCTGAATAAGTGCGTAACACCTCCTGATATGACGTCAATGCTTTCAGACATCATAATAATAATAAGTTTATTCGTAATTTGAACAATTTACAATAATATAAATTTCAAAAATGTTGACATTATTCGAAAACTGGAGCTTTATGTTAGAATTCGTTATTTGAATTTTTTTCATTCTTAGGTAGGATGCTTAATACAACGTTTGGACAATATGCGCCGAAAGGTGGTTGGACGAAGCCCATCTCAATGTGTTCTGTGTGCTGATGGCTTCGGCATTCTCAAATCGCATAAGCTGGTCTGTATGGACTGCAAGAAACCTGTGTGCCAAAAATGTGCCATCGACCCTTGCGGAGCCAAACATTGCTGGTGAGTATTGAAACGAACAACTTTGAATACTATTGTTTATTACTCGATATTTCATCTCTGTGAAGTTATAGAACGAAAGATAAGGCTATGTTCAATGAATATTACCCATTTTTTGTTAAAAATTGTTTCTTATAAAACTTTCATGTTAGACTGCATCATAAGCATTTATGAGTTAACGCAGTGTCCATAATTGACCTCTTTATTTGACACCACTTTTTTGGACTCAACTGTCACTGTCATTGTGTCAAATCAATATTTATTTAATTGAATAATTGTGCATATAAACCAAAAATATCTAATATTGACGATTATATCAAAAAATGAAATAGAATACGACACGTGTGTTTCGAGATTTGTGTATAACACTCTTCTCTCACCAGGCATTATATTCGATTAACAATAATTTAAACAATTCTTGGTTAGAACTTACTTGTGAGACGCCGGACAAATGAACATTACTATGTTACTTTGAATTCAGTTTATATCCTAAAAACAAAGCTCAAATATAAGCATAGAGTATTATCCATATCAATTTAAGCATGAAATGCATTAGATTTATACTTTTATGATAGAAACAATTTCTTAAAGTCAATTTTATTTTTCTTTTAGATACTTTTTCGGATGCCATCTTCATTATTGGATCATAAGATCGTATTGTTTTTTACCCGATAAAATTTTATTAATAGTTCTGTCATAAAAGTACAGAATGAATTTCATGGCAAAATCAATAAACTTATCACTAATTTTCTTATGTTCTGTACAGAACAGAACTCTTATATCTTCTATCTCTATATTGTTGATAATTTTTTTTCTGATCTTCATTCGATTTACCTGCTCTGGTATATGTAGCAGAACATTTTTAGAATAATCAAGATGTTATTATATATTCTTGATGGCCTCATTATTTTACAACTTTACGATTTATATGAAACCCACTATTAGTGGAATACCCAAAACTATGATCAATGACCATGAGCAGTTCACTTATATATAAATACCTTGTTGCCTCAAAGTTTCTTCAGGAGTTCTGAATGATAGAAAAAAATATGTCATCATTTTGTGGGCCGCTTACATAATCTGAAATATTATTGAAATTACAAAAATGATAATAATCATAGGGAGTAGAATGAATTACTTGGCAAATTGATGTTGGTAGAGCAAATGTTTTCAGCTATCCATGTGGGTATATACAATCCATATGAAAATGCTTTATGTAAATAACGCTTTTGGATGAATGAAGACATGGATTTCCGATTCTTTCCAACCAAACATTTCTAACACCCTCAACTTGTGTAATGAAAAACCTAGAAAGAAAACAGTATTAGAAACTGTCCCAAATGTTTGCTAATCACAAAATACTACACGAATATGAAGTTGCTACAGAAAATATTAATTCACAGTACATGTTTAGTGAGTTATAAGTTAATCCAAAACCGCTACTTAAACGAATGCAATATCACAGACACCTTTTGACATTACTATCACTGTAGAAATTGGGAACACAGCAAGAAGAAACCATATCAATGAAATTGAATTGAATAAGTTGAAATATAAAGAATAAATACCTCTCTAGCAGAATAACACTATTTTTAGAATAAGAAATAAGTAGTCTATGTATGGAATAAACCTAGAACACGACATTGGAGAAAAGAAATGGCGTTGGCATAGATATCATGAAAGTTCATGCTCGTCATACAATAGTTTCTTATTCGTCATAAAATCCATCAAGACCGAGATCCGATAAAATCCGTTTTTACCGATCACTAGGTACTGAGAATTCCTAATTTACCGATCCGAGCTTTGGGAATAACTAAAGATGTCTTTGCCGTTCGTTGAAGAAAAACGTGACCACCTTTGTAGTACGCCAGTTCCCACCCCCTGATGCCAACAAACCTACGACATTGTAAGAGCTCAGAGACAACATTGAACGCGAAATAGCAGCCGTTTCGGCTGAAATGTGGTGCCGAGTCATCGAAAATTGGGTCCAGAGAATTAACCGCTGCAAACGGGCCCGTGGTGGCCATATCAATGAAGTCGAGTTCCCTCCATAAATGTTATTTTACTGTTTCAAACCAATAATAAAGTTTTTGAAATATCTCAAATGGTTTGTGTTTTATTTAGATTCAAAGTTGTCAAGTCCCTATTGAAAAACCCATTACTTGAACTGAATTTTATGCATGTATATTATTGTACTGAAGATTTACCCTAATGGTTGCATATAAATGAAGATTAAAGGAGTGTCACGGAACTTTTTGAAGATCTTTTCGAATTAAACATTTTTAATATACGTTAAATAGGGTGTTTCAGGTTCAAATGCCCACTAGACGTTTATTTTCATCATGATGTTTGATCATACCCGTAAGTTTCTACAGAAAGGAAATAATTTCAAGTGCCTATATGCCGGCACACGGTTAAGTAAACTATTAAAAAGGAACGATGGTGCGAGTTTTAGTCTTGAGATATAGATGGCGATTCTTCTGGGCTTGTATGGAAATTTCCTCATTAAGACTGGCGGCCTCCGTCAAGATTTCAGTGCCACACTATGCTGATGAGGGGCAGTACCCCGAAACTGGTCTACAGTGGCACTTGAGGTCTTGATTCTCTGGTACGACCTACGTCAATCGTGGCTAGCTCGCACCACATCCTTAAGAATTATTTGATTTTTCAAAGTTTGAATAATTAATCGCAAGTTGTTTGATGGTCCTAATAATAAGTAGGTCTCCGAACGATATAAAAGAATAGATTTAAGCGATGGATGTTTGTGGTTGAAATAAAACTGAAAGAAAACTGCTAGTTTGGTCATTTTTAATTTAAAATATATGTTTGTTTATTATTTAACATTATCAAGTTGCTTGTTTTTAGATCGCACTGTAAAGTGGTAAAGTTTTCTGAATAAGTGCGTAACACCTCCTGACACCACGTCAATGCTTCCAGACATCATAATAATAATAAGTTTATTCGTAATTTAAACAATTTACAATAATATAAATTTCAGAAACCTTGACTGCTGTATATTGAACATTATTCGAAAACTGGAGCTTTATGTTAGAATTCGTTATTTGATTTTTTTTTAATCTTAGGTAGGATGCCTAATACAACGTTTGGACAATATGCGCCGAAAGGTAGTTGGACGAAGCCCATCTCAATGTGTTCTGTGTGCTGATGGCTTCGGCATTCTCAAATCACATAAGCTTGTCTGTATGGACTGCAAGAAACCTGTGTGCCAAAAATGTGCCATCGACCCTTGCGGAGCCAAACATTGCTGGTGAGTATTGAAACGAACAACCTTGAATACTATTGTTTATTACTCGGTAATTCATCTCTGTGAAGTTATAGAACGAAAGATAAGGCTATGTTCAATGAATATTACCCATTTTTTGTTAAAAATTGTTTCTTATAAAACTTTCATGTTAGACTGCATCATAAGCATTTGTGAGTTGATGCAGTGTCCATAATTGACCTCTTTATTTAATACCACTTTTTTGGACTCAACTGTCACTGTCATTGTGTCAAATCAATATTTATTTAATTGAATAATTGTAATTTCTGTAGTTTTTTTTTTTATTGTTTGATGTTAGGATAAGAATGAAAAACTCTTTTATTCATCGAAGAAAACGGTGGTTTCTAGAATGAACAAAGGTATCATTGATACTATCAAGAAGTGTAGGACTATAATTGTCAATATTAGATATTTTCAAGTCAATATTTGATGCTAATAATACATATTCTTTAGTAGTAGAAGGTATATTAGACAGTGGGTTAGTTTCATAATTATGTTGTGGGACGTGATTCTTTCACAATGATTCACCCATATCTCTTATGAAATGTATATGTGATGCTTACTGGGTAAGTTCTGGTAATTGCTTGAGATTATTACAAAAACATGATTGAGTACTGTAGCAAGCGCATTTATCAAGATAAATCGCGGGCTAATCAGAAACCTGATCGTCTTATCGCCTCCTCTTTTTAAAGAAGCGACAATTACATCCTAAAGCTAGCCCATTTGTCGTGTTACCACTAAATTCTGATCATTTCCTAAGATAATTACAAAAACATGATGATTCAGAACCAAAGCAAAGGCATTTAACGAGATAAGTCGCTGGCCAAAATGCAATCTGATCGTTTATTTCGCCTCCCTCTTTCGCCCATCTGTCGTTAAACTATTAAATTCTGCTAATTTCCCGAGGTTATTATAGAAACATGTATGATGATTCAGTACTGAAACAAGCGCATTTATCAAGATAAATCGCGGGCTAATCAGAAACCTGATCGTCTTGTCGCCTCCTCTTTATAAAGAAGCGACAATTACATCCCAAAGCTAGCCCATTTGTCGTTTTACCACTAAATTCTGATCATTTCCTGAGATAATTACAAAAACATGATGATTCAGAACCAAAGCAAAGGCATTTAACGAGATAAGTCGCTTGCCAAAATGAAATCTGATCGTTTATTGTCGCATTCCTCCCTTTTCGCCCATCTGTCGTTTAACTATTAAATTCTGCTAATTTCCTGAGATTATTATAGAAACATGTATGATCATTCAGTACTGAAACAAGCGCATTTATCAAGATAAATCGCGGGCTAATCAGAAACCTGATCGTCTTGTCGCCTCCTCTTTATAAAGAAGCGACAATTACATCCCAAAGCTAGCCCATTTGTCGTTTTACCACTAAATTCTGATCATTTCCTGAGATAATTACAAAAACATGATGATTCAGAACCAAAGCAAAGGCATTTAACGAGATAAGTCGCTGGCCAAAATGAAATCTGATCGTTTATTGTCACATCCCTTTTTCGCCCATCTGTCGTTTAACTATTAAAGTCTGCTAATTTCCTGAGATTATTATAGAAACATGTATGATGATTCAGTACTAAAACAAGGGCATTTAGCAAGTTAAGTCGCTGGCAACTCAGAAACCTGATCCTGTCGCTTCCCTCGTTATATAATGCCCACAATAGGATCCTAAGCTCCGCCCATTTGTCATTCAACTACTACATTCTGATCATTTCCTGAGATTATAATAAAGCATGATGATTCAGTACTAAAACAAAGGCATTCAGTAAGATAAGACGCTGACCGATCAGAAACCTGATCGTCTTGTCGCCTCCCCCTTTTTACAGAGCCGACAATTAAATCTTAAACCCCGCCTATCTGTCGTTCAACTACTTAATTCTGGTTATTTCCTGAGATTATTGCAAAAACATGATGATTCAGTACTAAAAAAAGGGCATTCAGCAAGATAAGTCACTGGCCAATCAGAAACCTGATCGTCTATTGTCGCCTCTTCCTTTTTACATGATCGATAATAGGTTCCTAAGCTCCGCCCATCTGTCGTTTAACTTCTGAATTCTGATCATTTCCTGGGATTATTAAGCGATTATTACGAAGTCCAACTTCCTCTTCACGGAATGAAGCGTCCATATCACTCCAGAATTTTAAATTGGGGAAAACTTCTTCTGGAAAAACGGTGCTAATCAAGGATAATTATGGTGTTTCGTTATCTAGATCTTTGACAGGAATGAAATTGAAAATAAAAAATAACAACTTTGACTTGAAAAAACAATTTGTTATACATTAATGGAGTTCGGACTTTTTTGGCCAGTGCTTTTTACATATACTTTGTACATTTTGTTAATTTTATTCAATATTTTCTTTTGTTGATTTGATATTCATTATAAGAATGAGTGAGTTTTTTTCGAAGTATCCAAGGCGGATTAAATTTAAGAGTTATTTATTACAAAAACTTATAATTTATATCATAGATATAGAGACCATATCTAGAGATTTCTATGACATAACCATTCGATTAAAAATGGCCGGAAGGTTCACTGTCACTATGTTAATGCAAAGCGACGTTACATTCAAACGTTCGCGGTATGTTTCTGAAATATTACTTTAAAATGTTTCATTATCGTTAAAATATATCTTGATATCACATGTCTGATATGTCACTATGATGACACGAAGCTATGTTCCATTTAAACGTGTGATATGTTTCATGCTTATTAGGTAAATATTTTAAATACAAATCATTCATTCATTGAAAAAATTTTTTAAGCTCCAAAGACCACTGGATTTGCATGATATGCTCGGAGAGTAGAGAAATCTGGAAAAAATCAGGGGCATGGTTCTTCAAGAGCATCCCGAAATATGTGCTTCCAACTCAGAGCAACGGAGTCAAGAAAACAAGCACGAGATCCTTCAAAGATGATGACAGCAGCAGTGATGAGGATTGGAAAATGAGAAAAAAGAACCAAAGAAGACATTCGAATTCTGAAAGTCCAAACGGTAAATCAACTGAGCTTCTATTATTCTTCATTTCAGTTCAGATTTTTTATTTATCTTCCGAAAGAAATGAGATATACTTCTCATAGTTTGAGAATAGGTTAATTGTCCAAATAATTCGGACAAGTTAGTTATTGGACCAAATCCGTCGAATGGTTGAGGTGTTATTAGCATCTGATAATTGACTGCTTCAATTACGCCTAGAATATCCATCGGATAACGATATCGAGTTTTTTGAATTAGGTGGAAACAAATAGGATTCCAAAATTTCGTAGAAATCGTCACACTGGAAAATTTTCAAAAAATTCTTCATTTTTTTCAATACTTCATAACTCATATTTGTCGGATTAAAAAAAAAGAAGTTCCTAACCTGACGTCACGGCTTTCCTACATTTTTTAGATGGACTTTTCCAGAGGAGTGTCAGATCAAAGATTGCATATGGCGTGCGTCGACAAATTGATTTCTCTTATGACTTGAGATGCACTCTCCATCTCTTGAAATTCAACTCAAGAAGTCTTAATAAGATAGTTTACTGAAACAAAGAAATATTAACATTGTTACTGTAGTATATATATATATATATAAAAGTGAGGTTATCCATGATCAGACAACAGATTAAAGGAAAATTTCTTTGATGAATAATCAGATTCTTTGGTTGATATGGCAACAGATCTAGTATGTCAGTCGACGCCATCTTGTATTGGATATCCATTGAATTCTCTAGGCCGAAATTTTGCAAACCTTTTTGTTTCCTTCTCATTCAATCATCTTCCAAGTTACATTGTTTATCATATGATTATTTAGGGAGTTTTTGAGGAAAACCAATTTCAGATGCCTAAAACTGCTGAATTAATTGACGGATTTGGCGAAATAAGCAACTAGATCGAGATATATGGACAATTAAAGTAACTTGAAAATATGAAAACTTTAGGTGTCCTCTTCAGGAGATGGCAAGTTTACGGACGGCCGGACATACTGAAGTTTGATTGGAGAATTCTCCTTCATCGCGAATAGCAGATAACGCTAATAACGCACCCTACATGAATTCTGTATGCTCGTCTGCATCACTATACACTAAGGATCGTTTGCACCAACCTCACTTAGCATCCCTTTAAATTAATCCGTAATTTCAATTGCGTTGCACCAACTGTTAAGCGGCACTTGAGTCCCTTAAGCGAGCCTTATATTTAAGTGCTCATTCATGGCCACTCAACTATTTAAGGGCGGATTCTACCCATAGATAAAAGGTAAATGTACATTTATTTTGGTATTTATCTATGATTCTAACCTAAAATAATTTGATTTGTTTGGTTTTCCAAATATTTGTCTAGTATTTCTTTGTGATTTTCGAACAAATGTGATGTGACTAAAATAATATTAATCGTAATTGTAGTATATATTCCGAACAACGCTATTAACTTGTATAATGGATTTCTTTAATGAATTTGATTTGATGCTTTTCATGATGACTTGGGAATAATAGAAATTGTGGATTTCCTAGGCGTATATACGTATAAAGTCTTTAATTAAAACCATATCGGGCTTGTTTATTTATTTATTAATTTATAAACAAATATTTCTGCCATAGAATAGAAGAAATATTTAAAACTTCTTTAACCACAGAACATCAAAGATTGCGTGTAGCCAATGAAATCGCTCTATTGATATAGGGAGAAATGAAATACTGAAATGTCACTAGATTGAGAAAGTTAAGCGTCGCTTAGCTAAGTTTCTGTTAAGTGACAGTCGTGCAACTGGAGATGAATTTAAGCGACCCTTAACTTTAAGCGGCACTTAGCTAAGCGACATTTTAAGGGGCGTTGGTGCAAACGGGCCTAAGTGTATCGTCCGGATCCAAGAATTGCTTGTAGTAAGTTGATAATACACACAGAGATGTCGCTGAAATACGTATATTCAAGAAAATGTTCAAAAAATAATTTATGGAAAAACTTTCAAATAAAGAATTATTTTGCTTTCTCCACAATCCCTCTATGTTTTTTTTTTTTTTCAAAGTATCGATAGACACTTTTTTCGGTCTCAAGTCGAATAAACTGCCGTTCCATCATTAAATTCGTTACAACTTTATGTAAGAGTCAGGATGGCCGAGCGGTCTAAGGCGCTGCGTTCAGGTCGCAGTCCACTCTGTGGGCGTGGGTTCGAATCCCACTTCTGACATATATTTTATAATAGTAGATTACTAAACGAACCTTTCAATCTAGAATTCTATATGGAACATAGGATATTTATTGAAGACACGATACACTTTAAATTGTATGCTCGTAACCAACCACACAATCCCAAACAAAACAATTTCCAAAATTGAATATCGTTTCAATACATTTCACATCAAGTAACCATTTGTGATTTCTTCTCGAAATAGATAAGTCAAAACAAGTAAATCTAGTTCTAAGACATGACTTTTTACAATTCGAAAAGATTTTTGTTCCATGTTACTGCAATTCCAAACTAACGCACTATTTTTTACAGACCTGAGGGATCATTCGCCTAACCCTTCATCTCTACCTAGGTAAGCTCAAAACGAATACGTGATTTCGAAATATTGAACAAGTTACTTTGCAGTCAGCCAAGTAGCGCAAGCCCTGGCAGCGCTACCTATTCAAAAATGCCGGATTTCTTGAAGCCATATCCTGGCATCACTGCAGCCTTTGATTTCAAAGTGGACGATACTGGATGTGACACGAAAGCGGAGCACAAAATCGAAAATTCTGAAAGATCTAAAAGGGGCCTTATGTGTAGTCGCAGTTTGACAGATTGGCCTTGGAGCGACAATAGGAGCGAAGGCAGAGTGTCGCCAAGTACCTGCAGTGTCAATAGTAGCACTTTCAAGGTAAGTCATATGAAAAAAATTATTAAATTAATTAAAGTACTCAGTGTTGACTCAATATCCTGTCTAATGAGCGTCCATAAGGATAGGATTTGGACTTAATGGCTTATTATTCCATAAATAATGTTACGTTCTTTTGCGGGTAATCGGTTATATTTGCATGAGCGTCATCCCAGGACGTCACCCTCACTATCGGGCTCTTCCTCACAATGGAACAAATATCCCAAGCTCGATCTTATATACTATCCATTGGACAATGTGGTAGGTATTTATTTGAGGTGGAAGCGAGGTTACAAGCACCCCTCGTAGCCGCCGTTCGACTACACCCCTTTTCCAGCTATCTGAAGCTTATCACTACCAGGCGCTGGTGTCCGTTCTAAGCTCGCAATCGTTTACAGCCACAGCGCATCAGTGGAGCGACTCCGACCCGGCGCTATGTTCTCGCGTACCAAAGTGAGGCCCCACCAGTAAGTCACTCACCACCAAGAAGACAAGCAACTCTACTCGTGTCTAGACACACACATTACAGTTTGCCTCCGTTTGTATCCGCATGCGCAGAGAGTTACCAGGCACATTTGAATTTCCGTAATACCTATAGTATATCATTATGAAAAGTGAAACGAATTGAACTACTTACTCATGGAAATAGTCCAATAGATGATATTTTGAAACTCCCCAAAGTTAATAATAGTTGAAAGAGTCTCTATGCTTTACCTGGAAGGTATAAAAAATGAATACGGTTGTATTATTGCATCATACAGTAAAATCGTAAAAGTTTCTTGAAAGAACACCTTTTCCACAAAAGAGCGTAGGTACAGGGTATTTCTTAAAATTGTTGTGGCAATATCATTTTGACATTTTTAAATGGCCCTATTATGTATAGGTACCTAATATTTGTTTCATTTGGAAAGTTCTATAGATACATTTCAACTACATTGTCTTATCGGTTTGGTAAACATTGGCCATTGAAAAATTGACTTTTTCAACTCTGTCTTCCTGTAAAATCAATACTGTTAAGCTAAGAGGAAATTGGTTTTCATGTCCAGATGTTGGTCTCTGAGCTTCAATAAAAAGGCCATAATATGGCCACATATTTACCACTAAACGTCTAAAGGTATAATATATATGTAGGCATTTAGTGGTAAAATAAAGTATTTGCAATGAACTTCACAACTCTGAGGAGGTAATTTGACAATTTTTCCATCGTGAACTGATTTAATCTTGATGGTTTTGGCTGCTTTGATACTCAACCATTTACCTTTGAAACGGGTTCGAAAGAATAGTAATAAGGTAGATACAAAAAAAAAGCACTTTGATATCCATGAAAATATTTATTGAAAAATATATAACGAATAAAAATTATTATTAATTAACTAGTCTGTTTGTAGTAAATTAATTGAAATTTTATTTACTTCATCATTAGTTGGGTTTTATAAACCACAACTTCGTTTTATGCGTTCTATACAGGTATAGAATATTCTTATTATGGTGAATATGAATATTATTCGAGCCTGTGGCTACTGTTTGAGTATTCCGGCATTGTTGAGCCTGTATAGAGTGTAATGTCGGTCTGTCGGTCTAATCGGAGCTACCATATTTTCCAGAGCTAAAAGCTCCTCCATAGTTCTAATTCCTTTCAAATTTTCAAGGTTGCCTTGCCCCGAAGAAGCCAATAAATAGAAACACGTGTCGGCAAGTACCTACTAATCTCAATTTTTTCTGCAGATCTGCATTTCTGCGGAATCACCCACGAATAATTCCATCTCAACTGTATTTAAATCTCCGCACTAAACTATTTCGCTATTATAAACGTGTTAAAAATGAATTCACTTATATAAAATAATTCATACCTTTTTACATGTCTTATTAAATTACAATATTTCACAAAAAATTGACCACAAGCATTGCAACTTGCTTTTGGCGGATTAGTTTGCTTTGGAATTATAGTAAACTGATTTGAAATAAAATATGAGTTGATTACAATTCTGAATGTTAACAATTTGAAAAAAGAGAAGGGTCAAGCCCAAAAGTGTAGGCAAATTCTGACCTGATATAATTTATTTTTGCGCAACTCTTCCCAAAAAAGTAATATGATCCTATGAATTTGAATTAACATTGAATACGTTATATTATAGCCCAAGGTTCAAGATTTGGTCTGTAAACTATCCTCATAAGGTAATCTTCAGTTTTCGACATGCGAAATCCTTATATTTATGGACCGGCGCTAACAGAATCAAAAATCATGTATGTATCAAGTTAGAAATGTAAAGCCCCGTATCTCAAAAAACAAATATTTCTAAATTTAATGTTCACCAGGATGGAATTTTTTCAAGTGGGTTCTTAAAGTCCTCTTGGAAAAGAATTTTTTTTCGCAGGTTTCGCAGAATGTTTCCATGTTAAACGAAATCGTGCGTGCTACGGAACGCTGCGGAATAAAATGATATTTATTTTTATTTATTTATTTAATTATACCAATCTACAGTCTAGACCAATTACAGATTGGGAATAAACAAAAATTAACAAAAATACAAACTCATAAAAATATATATATGTTAGGCCCGAAGACCGAAAACGCTCAGTGGCCGGAAAAAACGGCCACATCGCGTTCTGGCTGTCTTCGAACGCACAGAACGCGTTCTGGTTGTTTTTAAACGCACTGAACACGTTCTGGTTGTTTTTAAACGCTCGCAACGCGTTCTGGTAATTGTTAAACAGCCGGAACGCGTTTGTCTAACGGCAATTGGTTCAAATGTAAGACCCTGTAGTTTTTTACATTTTTAGAATAATAAAAATAAGTTGTTTCCGAACATGTTTGGTACTTGTGGTCTAGCATTTCTTTATGAGCACTGAGCACATACAAAACTATTGTATATTTGTCGATCCTGTACCTATTGGAATCAACATGTGATACATTTTTGGAATCAGCTCAGCTAGAGTAATCCGGAAATGGAGACAAAATAGTTCAATTTAAAAAAAATGACGGTGATGTCATTACTCGAAAATAATTCACGCTGTATATTAGATTATTATTTTAAAATAAGGTAAATTAAAATAAAAATCGATGTGTTTCATGATTATTTCTTAAAATGGTCTGATTAGCTAAAAATGAATTTGTTCCATACTTTACGGATACAATTTAAATGTACTATGTAATTCGAAATGTCATTCAAACAGTTCTTGTAAAAATAAGTAACGTACCTATGTAAAGTACACAAAAGTTCGGAAAACCCGTCGTTTGTATTTAATTGTAGTTTTCAATAATTGAATTGTTTCTAATAAAGTAATTAAAAGAGTTATAAATTCAAGTTTGTTTAGTTCTCCACAATAAGTTGGATTTGTAGAAAATAAATTGAAATTCATTTGTTCAATAAAGAACTTTTCGCTTTTTCATTCATGCATTTATATATTATATGCTCGACAATATAAGTTTATTAGTGTAACTTTCTTCCTAGAACTGAAAAACAATTATAAGAAATTTAATATTGTTGAAATGATTCGGCAAGAAAAACCGAACCCATCTTTGGTATCCAATTGTAGTTGTCAATAATTGAATTGTATTTCAATTTTCAACTTTGTTTTATGAGGGACAATATAAATTTTATCCTACGCAGGTAGAAAGCGGCAAATAATACAAGTCGAACATTAAGAACGCGTTGTGAGCGTTGAACAATTGACAAAACGCGTTCCGGCTGTTTAACAATTACCAGAACGCGTTACGAGCGTTTAAAAACAGCCAAAACGCGTTCTGTGCGTTCTAAGGCAGCCAGAACGCGATGTGGCCGTTTTTTCCGGCCACTGAGCGTTTTCGGTCTTCGGGCCTAACATATACATACAAATGCAAACCCAAATTAACTAAAAAAAAATCACGTCCCCAATACAGCCCTCATTATATCCAATTTAGTACAGTTGCAAACATCCAATACATCTTGAAAATTGCAAAAATCATGATATATTCTAAACAGTGGCGAAAACCGAAGCACGTTAGTACGAGGAAATGGAAGATAGAACGTGGATATATTTCTAACAGGTAGTCTAGGGACGTGCAAGTTCACAGAGCCTAGTAAGTAGGGGCAATCAATTTTGGAACTCATAAGTTTATTTAGAAAAAGAATTCCCAAATACATCCTTCGCTCCTCTAAAGAGTTAACATTAAACTTGTTCAATAAATACCCATTTTGTGTTCCACGACACGGATAAAAGTCATCTATTTTGAAACACATGTACTTCAGAAGTAGCCTCTGTATTTTCTCCAAACTATCAATATGAACCCTATAACCGGGATTCCATATAACACATCCATATTCAAGCTTTGACCGTAAAAAGAAGGAAAAGAGATCGAGTCTCCAACAAATCTCCGGAATTCCTAATTATAAACCAGAGAGCCCTGAGACCATCGGAAACAGTTGCCCTCACATGGGGTACAAAAGTCAAACTCTGATCGAATAAGGCACCCAGATCTCTGTATTCAGTCACCCTGCCCAAAACACCTCCCTCAATGTTGTATTGAAAGATGACAGCGGACTTACTGCGACAGAAGGACATCACATTGCACTTTTTTATGTTTAATGATAGTCGATTTCTCCGGCACCAATCATTCAGATTATCGATTTCACCCTGAAGATCCCGCTAAACCGTCAACGCCAGTCAACTGTTCATCGCAACTCACTGTGCATGCGGATACAAACGGAGGCACACTGTAATGTGTATGTCTAGACACGAGTAGCAACTCTCCCTTCTCCAACACAGCTATCAGGGATTATTAACAAATTTCGGTGTGATCGAACGCATCGTTACACTGTAATGGAATATTTGAATATATTAACCCGTTTTTCTTTCTTTCAGAGTCTAAGTGAAGAACCGAGAGAAACAAAACCCGTCATTGATGTCACCCTAGGGACAATGGACCTTTCCCTTATCTACGATCCTGTTAATTCCACCCTCCACTGTACTATTTATAGAGCAAAGAATTTGATACCAATGGATATGAACGGTCTAGCTGATCCATATTGTAAAGTGAATATCTTGCCTACTACAAAGACTGCAACGAGGTGAGCTGTACGATTTCAGAAACAAAAACTTTTTATATCCAGGGCCCCCGCTACCATATGTGCAAAGTGTGCAATGCACACGGGCGCCATCCTTTAGGGGCGCCAAAACCAAGGGCCCAAAAAAACAAAAATAGTCAATACATATAATAAACAAGTGATAAAAGTCATTATGTGACCATAACTGACTTGAGCGAATTTTCAAAAAGTAGGCACACAGGAGTGTTTGTGATCCTTGGACTATTCTCTATTAAATAAAAAAAAGTCCGTTCAAATTCGGTTGAGAAATAAAAAAGAGTCCCCCCGCTACGCCTTCTAGGGGGGCCCTGATTTAACATCCTTTCGTTCTCGGCATCCCTAGACCATACCCTATCGAATGCAAAAGATCCGATTAAAATCGGTTAAGAACTGTAGGACTAGTTTGACTGACAGACGGACGGACGGACAAAGTGCGGACAATAGCGTATTTTCCACTAGGGAAAATTCGCTAAAAAGATGTAGGTACGAAGCCACGACTCGCGAGCTAAAGCCTAGTTCAAAATAAAATAATTAGCACATAACTTTCGTGCGAGACACTTTCTTCCAGCTTTCTTTTTACGTTTTGAGTACTATAACCAGTGGCGGCTCGTGACAATATAGTATGGTGAGGCACATATGAAAAAAATTTAATAATGTAATATATATTTCGTCCTCGATTTATTTATTCACAACAAAAGCAACCGAATCAATTAATTCATTTTGAATGGTTTTAGATGTACCAGAAATTACCGATATACTGTTGGTGTCATTTTCTAAAAAGGTTTTTAAATTCGTGTCAAATTCACTAACAAGAACTACCAATTCTTTGAAATTTCCGCGATTTAAAGACTCATTCGATTCATCGTGCCCCCTAAAAGGTAACTCTTGCATACAGAGGTGCATCGTAATATCTATTAAACTTCTTAGAATTTGTCGATTTTCTTTGAATCTAGCATTGAAATTTTCAATTTCTATTTGACGCGCATTGTCTATTGCTGTGGCGATATTTTGTTTTTGCTTTCTCATAACGGCTTGCAATTATATGAAATATGCTGAGCACTTTTATTGTGTAGCGATAGACCCCGAGATAAATTTTTCAAATCACTAAAACCACTTTTCGACCAAACTCTGTCGGAATTTCCATTAGTTGCTGAGAATAAAATGCACGGCCAACAAAATATTTTTTTCAAAGTAATACTTCCAGTAAGCCAGTCGTACTTGTCATACCACGTATTTTGGAATCCCCGATTTGATTTACCGACCCCACACTAGACAATAGAGATTTACTCAAATTTGGAACAGGTCGCTTAACTTCCTTAATTAAATATAATTCATCATCATACGAATGAGTCGAAAATGTTGCTTATTTATTAATAAAGTAACAATATCACAAGTACATTGAATATGTTCCTTAGGAATTTCAAAAGATTTACTATCACTAGGTCCCGCTGAATCCATTTCGCGATCTGTTAGTCACTTTCGATAAAAAAGATTTATATTTCAGAAATAATTCACCTGAAAAAGATTATAATCATACGCGATACACAGCAAACGCGATACCACTAAATAACGACAAAGTGAACTAACCGTATTTCTCTATTGCCGGCTTCCCGATTAACTCGAATAAAAACCTGAGGCCAGCCTCTAATTCCTCGAGAAGTCGCCTTCAAAGCCGTAGATATGTTCTCACCGCTTCGACGCAGATAACCCTCTGGACATCGCAGAAACGAAACGATCTCAGATCGGCTAAGATCGCGCAGAGGCCAGCCTCGGATTAATCCTAGAACGGCTTTCCATTACGTTCTCGTAGATCATCGAAGTAGATAACACGCTAATTCAGTCAAAGAAGCCTGCGTTAGGCATGCCTCCAACCGTTTAGTCAAAGAGGATTTGATTTGTTATGAATATACAAGGAACGTGAGATTGGGAAAAATATTGAGGAAAAAAGTGATGATGAAAGGGAATGAAGAAATATACGGTTCAGAATTTTTTTGATGAGGCACTGCCTCACCTGCCTCATAGGACAAGTCGCCACTGACTATAACCCTAGATATAAAATAATACCGTTTTGCGGGATCCACGGCGAAGTGGGCGGATACTTGCAAGAGCATGTCAGGCGGTAGTTTCTTGATTTTTCCTGTTCAGACATGAATAATGCCGGGAGCTTTAAAAGCGATGCAACACCAGAGGCGTTTCAAACTTGTTAGTTTACTGGACCGGGCAACAAGTGTATATATATTTTGTCAAGTGTTTTGTTGTATAATACAAATTTTTGTTAACCATATTTTTTATAAAAAATCAAGTGCTGAATACCTTGTGACTGCAATTTCAACGATACAACATAAAATGGTAAGTGTTCACTACTTTATACTACTAACATTATCTCTTTATAGGATACTGGTTATATTATTTTTACGAATATTATTTTGATTCAAATTTAACACCTATTTTTTATTAGTGGAATCGATTCTACTCACGATTCTGAACTAATTTCAGGTGTTGCTCTTTCTCATTAAAACGTTGTATATGTAGACATGAGGCAACATCTTTGTTATTTGTTCCTAAAAAATTGTGATTTTTAGTTTTAGCTTATTTTCTAGTATTTATGAACAGCGTGTATGTACCCCATTAGTTAAGTAAATGCTTTAAAATGAGTGTGAACAAGAATTAATTATTATTATTTCATTTTCATAGTTTAGTCTACAAATAAATGACTTTTAAAGTTCAGTTATTTACTTTATTTGAAGTACCTACCTAACATAAAGAAGATATTCCGAAATGCCGTAAGGGGCGCCAAAATCCTGTTTTGCACACAGGCGCCAGTAGCCTTACAGGGGCCCTGTTTATATCATTCACATTTCTTCTAAGGTGCGTAAATTAAAAAGTTTCCACCTATGCAATTACGGATGACATGACCAGTTTTTCGGTCAGTTCATAAGTAAGAAGATATTCTAGGAACGAAATCTTGTATTTTCTCAAAATGAAACGTCTTCAATGTTCGTACAAATTCGTGTTCGCATATAATTTATTGAAAAAGAGAGCAGAGGCTCATGGAACCACTCACTCCTTTTATACAGTTTTCAAAAATATATTTCCTTTCAGATTACGTACAAAAACTATTCATAAAACGAGAAACCCTGAATTCAACGAAAATCTCACATTTTACGATATTTCCGAAGGCGATCTCATGAAAAGAAGCCTTCACATAATTGTGGTTGATGAAGACAAATACGGACATGACTTCATGGGCGAGACCAAAATAATTCTCACCAAGCTGAAGGTTCAGAACACTATGTATGTAAGTAATACCTTTTTTGTGTCGATATTTTAATTTCTCGTTTTCTTTTCATTCATTGATATATTTCGGTTATTACTCCAAAAATATAAACCTATCTTTTATATTCTTAGGGTTTGTATATATGCGATAAAAATTTAAGGATGGTTCTTTAGTAGTATAATGTCTGAAACGAATACAGGCAAAACCTGCGTGCTTGTTCTAAATTCTTTTCCGGACTCTTAAACAAAGTAGAATTAATTGATGACTCATTTATATTGTGAAAATCCATCTTGAATATTAAAAGAAAACAATTATTTTGCCTAACTTTTCACTGTATTAATACGGTTGGTAAACCATCTTCTGGTGCTAGGTACAGTCTGTTAAGTCTGTTGGGTGTTAAGTCTCATAGTCCATTGAAATGTTACATTTTTAGGCTTTACCTTGCGTTTTTAGATGAAATGGTATTTACGATATATCTCTTAAACTATTTATTTTATAAAAAAATTTATTAACATTTTTTGTTGCAAATTACATTCTCTACAACTTTGCTCCAGTAACTTTTTGTCGTAGAACTATAAATAAAAAGTTATAAGCGAAAATCTCCGAAATTTGAGAAAAAATTTATATTTTTCGATGTAACTTTTTTTATCATTTACGAAAAAATGATGTCTGACCATTTTTGTACATCGTTTTTTGAGGAACAACTTTTATTCGCATCATTTTTTCATTAAGTCAATAGCTAAGGTTTTACAGCGCTCTGAAGTGAGTACTATTTTTCAGTACTCTTAACTATACCTATATTATACGTGTGTACCTATAACATGTCATCAGTCTTTTTAATTACAAATTTTGCAATATTATTAATAATTAATTATTGACTCTTTTCCCCACCACCCACGAGGTAGAGTCTAGAGGCGCGTTTTTTTACGTGGTATCCCCAATAGGCATAATCCACGGTGATTTTCTAAATTAGAACTACTCCGTCCTCAGTCGTTTCGATGGACCAAGCTGCGGCTCAGCATCTGATCGGCTTTCTGAATTAAATACCAGTGGGAGAACTGGAGAAGGAATGGGTGTTAATGTTGGCGGTTCATCATCAAAGTCATTTTCATTTATTAAATCTGAGAGTTCCATTACGTTGCTGCAAGTCTCTCCAGAACAATGGAAGCACACTGCAGAACATTTCATTCCTGCTTTTGGCATCCACACATCGCTCCACAGTTTCCTTTGCATTTGCAAAAGATCAATTTTAGAAGCTCAGGGGTGCTGGAGGTTTAGAGTTCTGCACTGGCATCAATAATTTTCCACATTTTTTCCAGCCCCAGTCTTCAGGATCATTATAATTACCAAGCCACGACTGGACCTGATGGTAGA
This sequence comes from Micraspis discolor, assembly GCA_030674115.1. Classification (NCBI taxonomy): domain Eukaryota; kingdom Metazoa; phylum Arthropoda; class Insecta; order Coleoptera; family Coccinellidae; genus Micraspis; species Micraspis discolor. The sequence continues at coordinate 905,262 of JARTUT010001311.1, read as the reverse complement.
CTCGGAAAGTATGAAAGCGAGCTGTGTCTTGTGTTGGAGGAAGTGAGGATAAATTAAATGTACTTTTTGTCACTGCCTTATTCAGGCCTTTTTCGCATTTGTGAAGGATTTTAAAATTTACGATATCCATATGATGCTCTTCAGTCACGATATGATCATAAACTGCGGACTGTTTACCTGATTTCAGATGTTCTTTTAATCTGATCAAAATTTCTGCCGATTTGACCTACATATGCAGCGTTGCAATTTTTACAACAATTGACGAATTATCTAAAATAAACAACGCAGAAAATATGAAATTAATATCTTTTGATGTAGAAAATATGTACCCTAGCGTTCCAGCAAAAGAATGTTTACCCCTAGTTGGCGAGTCACTTCGTAAAAATGAAGTTAACCCCCTCTTAATTTCAGAAATTCAGGAGTTATTTTCAATTTGCCTATCCCAAAATTACTTTAAATTCGAATCCAAATCATATTTTCAAAATTCAGGTTTACCGATGGGATCACCTTTGAGCCCATTAATGTCAGATCTATTCATGAATTACCTTGAAAATGCATTCATAAAAACAAATGACCTATCAAAAAAACACGTCATTTTCTGGTTCCGGTATGTTGATGATATTATAGTAGGATTCAACGGAACAAATAGACAAATAAAAATGTTTCTTGATTTCCTCAATTCAATTCACCTCAAAATAAAATTTACATTGGATAGTGAATGCAACAAAGCGATTAACTCTAGATTTGACCATAAGTAGAGATAGAAACACATTCGACCTTAACATCTACCGAAAAGGCACAAATTCAGAAGCCATAATACCATATGATGCCTTCAGTCCTGATAATCATAAACTGGCAGCTCTGAAATCTATGATTAACAGAGCATTCACCATACCTTTATCAAACGTTAACTTACAATCGGAAATTGATAAAATCAAAGAAATTGCAACTAATAATAATTTTCCGAGAATCCTAGTAAACAAACTAATTGAAAACAGAAGAAAACTGAAAACCATTAATATGCTTTACCACAGAAAAACCTACCAATAAATTCATGCATATCACTTATTTCGGAGAATTATCAATTCAAATCCAAAATTATTGTTCTAAATTCGATTTCAAAACAACATTTTCAGGACGTCCAAACCTAGGTAAAATATTGTATAACTCAAAATCCAAACTTAAACCCGAGAAAACTTCAGGTGTTTATAAAATCTGTTATAAAAATTGCAACGCTGCATATGTAGGTCAAACCGACAGAAATTTTGAGACCAGATTAAAAGAACATCTGAAATCAGGTAAACAGTCTGCAGTTTATGATCATATCGTGACTGAAGAGCATCATATTGTTACGTTTTTCCTCAGCGAAATAGAAAAACAATACAAGTCCTCTTTAAACTAATTTATAGTCACACTTAACTAACAATTATCAATAATTTACATGCACAATTTATCTACAGAATTTCACTAGGAACACCTGTTTATTCGTCGGCAAGTTCTATCCATGAATGAATCCATGAATCGGCTTCAGTCATTTATATCCAGCGCTGTTTTTTTCTAGAAGTTACCAGAAAGATGCTTCTCGTTCCAGAACGATCGTAACCGTCTCTTTTATGTCACATAAATATGCCACCATTAATCGTTTTTTATGTGACAGCTCTATGGCGAGCGGTCCCTTTCATCATGTTCTTAATCCCTTTGTCGGGGCATGAAGCGGAACTCCTCTGTTGACGTAGTAGTCATTAGAAGGTTCATATTCGGTTTTGTTACAATATGGATATCGTAAATTTTAAAATCCTTCACAAATGCGAAAAAGACCTGAGATTAAATTTGCTGGAAGCGATGGAAATAACAAATCTGTTCAATAATCCCAATTTGTCCCCACTTAACACACCAATAGAAATAAACCATTCACTTCTTTTGAACATCTCATAGATTTAAGCCCACGAAATATTTCAGTCTCTACCTAGCACCAGAAGATGGTTTAACAACTGAAACCGGCCGTGTAATAGTATTAATAAAGTGAAAATCAGACAAAAATAATTGTTTTCTTTTAATATTCTTCAAAAAAGTGATATTAAAACAACCGTCACAATGAATGTGAAACAAACAAAAATCCTATTTACCAAATCAAAACTAAGCACTTGGTTCCAAGAATTCAGAGCTGTCTGTAAATATGAGATGGGCTAGTATTAGACAAAACTGTTAACCAATGGACTGATCTAGAATTTACAGTTCCAAGGATCATTTTCATAGATACATTCAACTGTACATCAATTTTGGATGTATGTACACTCTTAGACCAAACAGAGCAACAGTACTTAATTTTTAGGTTTCATTTTCAGGCGCAGGTCATCTAAATGAGCCTTGGAGTTCAGAGATTGGTTTTATTTAATTCCCAAGTACTTAAGATAGAAATAATATAATAATGGAACTTTAATTCAAAAGGGACCTGAAATAGAGATTAACCTAATTTTTTATAACTGAAAATCGAATTACCAGACCGAGTGAAGATAAATTTTTATTTGAAGGGTTTTTGTTGTGTCGATACAAACCTTTATTTTGCCAGTTGATTTTAATACTATGGAGCACTATACTGAATAGTTATCATCATTTCAGATGACTCTAGCTCTAGAAAATACAACATTACAGCAGAAGGGACCTTTACCAGCACCAGAACTGTGTCAATGGTTCGACGACTTGTGGTCTAGGGGTCAAATACTTCTTTCCTTGTGCTACAGCACGAAAAGAAGGTCACTTTTAGTTACCGTTAACAAATGTGCCAATCTTCTACCAATGGACAATAATGGGTTTTCTGACCCTTTCGTTAAGCTGTGAGTATCAATATTCAATAGCTTCTTCAAGATTACTTTCGCTCCACCCCAAATTTGTCCCAACAATAGCCTTCTGGTATCTGATGATATGTAATAAATATGGGGAATTTATTTCAACGGTCCATACACATTTCTTATACGAGCGTTGCCTTTTATATTTTGAGATTGGACAACCCTAATGTTGCAATCTGCCAACTGACAGCTCTAACGTAAAGCTTGACATTTTTACGCTACGCTACGAGCGCTATTCGTGTTGTTAACAGTAACACAAAGGATTCATCTCGCCCAAAAAATGGAATTAAATCGTGAACATTTTCTTGTGATTATTTTTTATAACTTTCGACGTGGATTAACTCAACAACAGTGCATCGATGAACTTAATTCAATTTTTGACCATGAAGCTCCATCAAGTGTTTATCGATGGTATGGTGATTTCAACTTAGATCATGGTTCACTCCAAGACGAATTTCGTGGAGGTCGTCCAAAATCAGATGTTGTTTCGAAATCCGTTGATGACGTGCGTCATGTGACCTATCGTGAGATTGAGACAACCTTAGGCATTAGTGGGACCACCATATGTTTTGGAGATACACCTCAATCAGAGTGGCAAAAGTGCTTAGACAATTGTTTCAAACGCATGCAAAAGTGTATAGATCCTAATGGGGAATATTTTGAAAAACAACAAAGTGATTTTCGATGATTAATATTTGTTTTCTAATCCCGAAATATAAAAGGCAACCCTCATATCGACACAACACGATAACGGCTGAAATATGATCGAGACAAACGCTGTAGAAGCCTGCATGTATGTTTTGAAAGGCATGACTTGAGTATTTTTTTGGAAGAAGATCATTGAGCATGGTCTCTAAAGTGCCAAAAACACTCTAAGGCATACCTAATACCAGCATCAAGCTACTGAATAAAACAAAACCAGAGATTTATCTAAAAAAACGAACAGGATTCACGCCCCCATCTCAATGCATGCCGATATGATTAATACATACCTTCTTAAAATGAAAAAAACCAAAAAATATCAACAGGAATGAACTTTTACTGAAACTGAAAAAACGTTTCATCAATCAATGTAATGTGGATACTACAGCCGTGTCCTCAGGCAACAGGGTATACATATAGATGTTTGACATGGATGATCCAGATGAACCTCCTCCTACAGAACCATATAATGACTTGAACATCCATGTCGAGAATTAAGATATTATTTAACCACATCAATAGCTACATTCCAAAGAAACATCTCATTAACCACTTCATGGAAAAAAACAACATAAAGTGTGCTATGTGTGTAGAAGCCAAAATTAAAGACTCTCACAATGTTAATTATAAATATTGGACTATAATTTAAAAAATCGGGCACAAAGTGCAAAATATAAGAGGTGGAAGTTTAATCCAATGCCACTTAGATATACTAAGGACATATACAAAATGATTCAACAATACAGATTGCTGCTTGCATTAATATCAATGAGTCCAAAGGCAAAAAATTTTATAAAGAGGTGAATAAATTATCAAAATATAAACAATATTGCTCAATACCAACAATAATCAAGAATAACAGAGAATACAAATCTGACCAAGAAAATGCCCAACTATTTGCTCAACACTACAAAACAAGATATAAATTCAGTAACGAGAACCTCTTTGAAAGAAATAATAGAGCACAAATAGTAGAGCTGTAGCAAACCGCATGTATTCGTTACTGAGTAACGGGTACGCCATCTAGAACCGAGTAATGAAACGTTACCCACGAATATTTTTCGTTACTAGCATTATTCGCATCATACACTGATTCATCCACGCAATGAACTTCGCATAAACGTGTCAAGCAATAAATCACAAAGTTTACGACTCTAACTGGACAGATAATTACCGATTTGTCAATTTGAAACTGTTTCCACCAATATTTTCATTTAGGAATTAGGAGTCAAGTAAATTAGTCATGAAATTTACTACTCGACGGTCCCTTAATTGTGGTCAGGAAATATTAAATTCGCAAGGAAGATGTTTCTACCATTTTTTTAGGAGAAAGCACACAGGATAATATTCAGAATCATCTTCCAATTCTATAGTTATAAATAGCATTATAATGATGAGGCAGTATCTAGAAGAACGATTCATTCCTCGAAATGAGTGTCCTTTGAAGTGGTGGCAGGCGAGGGCCATTCTATACCCCGAGCTCTCAAACTTGGCTGTAAAATACTTATCAGTTATGGCTAATTCGGTGCCATCTGAAAGAACTTTTTCAAAATCGGGCCAAATATTAAGTGAGAGGCGCAGCTCGATTCAGCCCAAGAGAATTGAAAAAATTTTATTTTTAAACATGAATCAAAGATTCATGTCATAGAATGTTTTCATTATTTCTTATTGTTTCTATCCTAGTTTTGTTAAAAATATGATTTTATTATTATGTTTGATTTCATTGTAAAAATTAAAGAATTTTGTTGTCGTTTTAATTTTAATAAATAATTTCCTACTCCTACTTTTAGCTTTTTCATTCTAACAGAATCACAAATGGGTATTATTTCTACAAATTCTATTTATGAATGTTACGATGACGCGTTTAGTACATAAATATTCTAATGTGTCTCCCTGGAACGAACACTTCGCTCAAGCAATACGACGAATACGACTCTATTCTTTTCTCTAGAATAACAAACATCATAGCTAGTATGAGGTATTAAAAGTAACGAGTAACGATACGACAGTAACGACTATTGTTTGTGATAGTAACGAATACATACGGGTATGTCATTTGTCGTTACTTTTACATTTCTAACAAATAGATGAATGGTATAAGGATTATTTCAAAAGGAGGGATGACACTATGGAAGCAATATCAATAGAATAAGCAGACTACTACCAATTACTTCATAGTTCAAAAAATAGCACACCTGATGAGGACAATATTCCCTGGATTGTACTGAAGAAAATAGATGACATCATACATAAACATATAATTAAAATTTATTAATTCTGTCTGAATAACTGCATATTCCCGGATATATGGAAAATAGGACACATAATAAACATTCCTCAAGCAAACTTGGATCGACAGAAAGTTGAAAACTACAGACCCATTACCTTACTGCCTGTGCTTGGAAAACTCTTTGAAAAGGTTATCAAATCCATTATTTCAACTTATATCGAACAACATATACCTCAATTTCAGTTTGGATTCAAGAGTAAAAGATCCACATATCATCCACTCACCATTCTCACATCGAATATCCAGAACTCAACATTAAAAAAATATAAGTCTGCAGTGTTGAGTCTTGATATTGAACAGGCATTCGATTATATGTAGCATAGGGGCATTCTGTACAAGTTGCATAAAATCAATCTGCAAGACCATCTCATTGGATTATGCAAGCATTTTCTAGAAGACAGAAAATCATTTGTTGAAGTTGGTTTATTTAAGTCTCTCCACTTTTGCATGGAGCAGGGCACTCCTCATATTTTCTAAGATAATAACAAAAAAGTACCATGGTGATTCCAAAACAAACATTTAGCGAGATAAGTTGCTGGCCAATCAGAAATCTGATCGTCTATTGTTGTATCCCTCTTTCAACAGTGTTGGCAATAAGATCTCAAGCCTCGCGCATCTGTCATTTAACTACTAAATTCTGATCATTTCCTAAGATTATTACAAAATATGATGATGGAATAGTAAAACAAGGGCATTTAGCCATATAAGGCGCTGGCCATTCAGAAACCAGATCGTTTTGTCGCTTTCCTCGTGATATAATGCCGACAATTAGATTATAAATAAGTACCACCCATTTGTCGTTGAACTACTGAATTCTAATCAATTCCTGAAATATAAAAGCTTGCCTCAGTACTAAAACAAAGGCATTAACAAGAAAAGTCATAGGAACCTTATCGTCTTGTCGCCTCCCCTTTATACATGAGCGACAATTAGATCTCAAAGCTAGCCCATTTGTCGTTTTACCACTAAATTCTGAGCATTTCCTGAGATAATTACCACTACATGGTGATTCAGAACCAGACCAAGGTCATTTAACGAGATAAATCGCTAGCCATTCAGAAATCTGATCGCCTCCCTCTTTAGCCTATCAGTCTGTTAACTACTCAATTCTGATCATTTCCTGAGATTGAACATGTATGGTGATTCAGTTCTAAAACAAGAGCATTTAGTAAGTTAAGTCGCTGGCCACTCAGAAACCTGATCCTCTTGTCGCTTTCCTCATTATATAATGCCGACAATTAGATCTTAAGACCCCTCCCCCCAATTGTCTTTTAACGACTCAATCCTGATCATATCCTGAGATTACAAAAACATGATGATTCAGTACTAAAACAAAGGCATTTAGTAAGATAAGACGCTGACCAATCAGAATCCTGATCGTCTTGTCGCCTCCCCTTTTTTCAGTACTGTCAATTAGATCTGAAGCCCCGCCCATCTGTCGTTCAACCACTAAATTCTAGTTATTTCCTGAGATTATTACAAAAACATAATAAACAGTACTAAAAGGCATTCAGCGAGATAAGGCAGTGGCCAATCAGAAACCTGATCGTGTATTGTCGCCTCCTCATTATCACAGTGTTGATAAGAATCTTAAGCTCCGCCTATCTGGCGTTTAACGTCTGAATTCTGATCATTTCCTGAGATTATTACGCTGACCTAATAGAAAGTCCAACTTCCTCTTGAAGTCCATGTCAGTCGAGAATTTCAAATTGGGTACAACTTGGGAAAATGGTGCTAATTAAGGATAATTCTGCTGTTTCTTTTATCTAGATCTTTGACAGGAATAAAATCAGAAATAAAAAATAGCAAAGTTGTTCACAAAACAACAACATTTCTTTTTGTTGATTTGATTTTCATTATAAGAATGAATGAGTTTTTTCGAAGTGTTCAAGGTGGATTTAATTCAAGAGTTATTTATTATAAAAACTTACTTTACTCTTTATTTTTTCAATTTAACTAAAAATCGAGTGATTTCTTGATTACTGAGTAGATTTGAAGAAATTTCTACTAGACTAGAAAATTTAGAAGAGCACTGACGCTTGTTTTACTCTGGAGCAGTGTGATATTAATACAACCGCCGCAATGAGTAGACAAACCGCAAATTAAAAATAATCACTCACAGTTGTCTTTCAGTTTTATTCGAAGTTCGAATATTCTTGTTGAGTCAACTAACCACGAACCCAACAAATCAATAGTGGAAATGCCAATGCGGAAATGCGTCTATACCTATCAGAATCAAGAAAGCGACGTTACATTCAAACGTTCCCGGTATGTTTCTGAAACATTACTTTGAGATGTTTAATTACCGTTATGACACATAGCTATGTTCGATTTAAACGTAAACGATATGTTCCTGAAACATTACTTTGAAATGTTTCACGATGATTCACCGATATCTCATATGAAATGTTTCTATGATGTATCATGGCATACTGGGAAAAAACGTTGAAATGTTGATTTTCATCAGAAAATAATGAATCCTCCTTTGTATATATCTGTTGATCACCATTCCCCACATATTGCTTACTATTTATTGCCAATCAATGTAGATAATGGGGATCAAACTCATATCTTTCTTTATTTTGTTGGTTGTACCAAAATTAGTAGACTTACATGATAAAAGTTGATTTCACTTGATAATTAAGAAAGTGAAGTTTATGATTCGAATATAACAATAAATATTCGATTGGTAAACATGTTTTTATTCTTGTATTCGCCTAAGTACTCATCATTACCTACATCTCCCTTATATATTAAATACTTTTTTTCACCAACGTGATCTTGTTCTTTCATTTCAGTCAACTTCGCCCAGACCCACATCACAAAAAACATAAGACAACAATCAAATGGAAAGATCTCAATCCGATTTGGAACGAAGAATTCGCCTTCGAAACCAGACCGACAGAACTGTGCACTCAAAGCCTTTACATCACTGTTTATGATAAAGACTACGGCAAAAGCAACGACTATTTGGGGGGTCTGGTACTTGGAGGTCTAGGATCAAAGGGCCAACGCCTCAAACACTGGCTTGATATGATCAAATATCCGGATCATCACCACGAATGTTGGCACAATCTCAGCGAGGAATACCTCAAATGAAAGACTGGAACAGGAAATCGAAATTGTTCAACAGATATCATATGCAGGGTCTTTTACGAGAAACCTCACCCATATTTATACGGGAAACTACTGAACATATTTTCATGAAATTCAGCACTTATATGTATTTCACGATGCTGATTAAATCTAAAATATTTTCAAGGCATGAGCACCTCCGGTTTTTCCGGAAATGACGTCAACTTCCGTTTTTCAAATTAGAACACCATTTTTTTATTGCAGAAATAGATTCCTTAGAAAATTTCAAGTTATTTTGATGTAACATTTTTCAGTTTTGGTTGGAAAATTCTCTCTGAGCGGGAAAATTCGAAAAAAATCGAAAATAGAGCTCCGCTGAAACAAGAATAACTTCGAGGTTTTTGGATGGAAAATTTTCATTTTTGGGATTTTTCAAGATGTAAGATTGATGTATCCACTTTAAAAATCGAAATCGCGATTCATGATACAGGGGGTGAAAAAATCGCTTTCAAAGTTAGGGATGACAAAATCGTGAAAAATCAATTTTTTCGAATTAGAACCCCATTTTTTTATGGCAGATATTGAATCTACGTTAAAAAATAATGTGAGTGTATGTATCACACCCTTGCCCTAAAGTGGATATTTTCTGAGTTATTCACAAAAAACTATCTTTCGTCTTGAATTTTCAGCTATTTCTTCTCCCTTCACGCTGTTATTTGAACCATGCTGTAGATTTTTCACCCCTTCTTGAAACCGACTTCAAGTTACTATTAGGAGAACCATGGCAAACCCTCGCAGTTATAACTAGAGAAGATGCTCAAAGTTTTGACCGTTAATTTCTAGACATTTATTTATACGTCTCAGGAATGCTTCGTGCGTTGCTCTTCTTATTTCATCGGGAGGAAGAGATCTGCAAAAGTGTTTAAAAACCAAACTATGAATCTAAACAAACCTGAACGCATTTCTGACTCGTTCTATGCAGTCCTCTTTATTAGGCAGGGGAGTTGAGTAGACAATATTTTTTATCCTACCCCAAACATAATAGTCTAAAGAAGTTAAATCGGGAGAACGTGGTGGCCAAAGATGTGGACCATTGTTCGCCAACCATCGATCTTCAAATAGCCTGTGTAGGATATTTGACACATTGAGTGAATTGTGTGGAGGCGCGCCATCTTGTTGATACCATAAGTCATTATGGTTCTGTACTAGCGGCTCAATTATTTGAGTCAATATGTCAGAATATCTATCTCCTAAGGGAGAACATTCTTTAAATAATGCAAACATGTGTAGTGTCTATCTTACCAGTTAAACATGGTAAGTTTTTGCATATGGTTCATAAGGAATTTTTTATTTATCACTAGAGAGAAAACCGATTACCGATTAGTTGAAATAAAGAGGTTTCCGATACAAATTCGAATCCAAATTCGCCATCTATTTAGGAACAACCTGTAACTTTTTTCTCTTGCATATTAGGGTAGTAAAATCTAAAACATGGTTTAAGTAACAGTTCCTGAAAATTTCATCTTTTTGGCGTGAAGGGAAAAGAAATAGCTGAAAATTCAAGACGAAAAACAGTTTTTTGTGAATAACTCAGAAAATATCCACTTTAGGGCTAGGGTGTGATGCATACACTCACATTATTTTTTAACGTAGATTCAATATCTGCCATAAAAAAATGGGGTTCTAATTTGAAAAAATTGATTTTTCACGATTTTGTCATCCCTAACTTTGAAAGCGATATTTTCACCCCCTGTATCATGAATCGCGATTTAGATTTTTAAAGTGGATACACCAATCTTACATCTTGACAAATTCCAAAAATGAAAATTTTCCATCCAAAAACCTTGAAGTTATTCTTGTTTCAGCGGAACTCTATTTTCGATTTTTTCGAACTGGAACAATTACTAATGTTGAAAGACGGAATGCCGACATTTATAACTTCATGCCCCATTACGACATTTACCCTATTGTGAAGTACTACTATCACTACCATTGTCATTTACACAAGCTTCAGTTTCCAGCCAGGTGCTTGTCAAATATTAAAGCGGCCCATAGACGGTCAATATTATTGTGCAATATTCCGGGTTGTGCAATTTAACTGAGCGTGTGTAGACGATATTGAAAGGTTGCACAATATATTGTGTGATTGATGAAAAGTTGAAAATATATTGTACAACCTGAAAAATATTGCATCGTCTGTTGGCAGTATTGCGCAATATACCGTCAGTTGGTCTCAAGCAGCGGTCGTTTCAACAAGTCGTCTCATTATAGGCCTTATCATGGGTGACAAGAAAGCGGAAAAACAATTTATTTGTGAATTTATAGAAGTGTATCGTGGTCTTCCGGCTCTGTGGGATGTCAAGTCCAAAGACTATAGTAATCGGGCGAAAAAGGGGAGCAGTACGACGTGTTAATAGAAAAATACCGTGAAAAACACCCGGATGCTGCGAAACAGGAAGTGGTTAAGAAAATAAATTCTTTGCGTACAAACTTCCGGAAAGAATGGAAACGGATTCGCGATGCAGAGAAGAGTGGTGCAGGTGCAGAGGATGTTGAACCTTCGTTGTGGTATTTTGAGGAAATGAGATTCCTTCAAAGTCAAGAAACACCCAGTGCGTCAATAAACACGATGGACATATCTGAGGATATTACTGATACGGTTGACAACAACGAGGATCGTGGCGATGCAAATGAAACAAGCGTCCGCACAGTGAGTTCTCCATTTTATTAAATTTCTATAGAAGTATAATTATCCTACATAAATTAATATTATTTCTTTAATTACATAATATCAACTTATTAGTTAACATAATAGTTATTTTACTGTGTTTTAGTAATTAGTATTATTGTTAGGTAAGTATTAGTTCAGTCTGTTGCGCCTACAATTTTCCATTGCCATGAAACCTGGCCTTCATTGTTGAAGAAATCAGAATAGGTATCTCTGACTACTTTAGCATTATGTGTTGCGTTTCTGGAGGAAGGGTTTGGAGGAAGTGATGTTATCTCATTTACAACATCCCTCCACGATCCGTTTGTGACAACGCCTGCCTGCAAATCCTCACTGTCAACGAGATTCATAGTGACATAAGCTCGTGATTGGCGTTTGCGTAAATAGTTGTGTAAATAACAACATGCCAAGGCAACTGTTCGAGCCTTTTCTGGAGAAAGTGCTATTGGCTTCTGTAATACGACTCAGTCGATAATTGAAAATTCTCCTCTCCACATTTAATGCTGCTTGGGGTAGGGTTTCATCAAATTTGCTGTCATCCCAAAGGCATCATCGCCCAAAAAAACGAATGGCAATATTTTCTGACTATTCGGCAGTTGTGTTCGCTCCGGAATTCTCAATGTATTATCAGCAAGCGCTTGCCCGAATTTCGTGTAACTGATTACACCACCGTCAGATATTCTCCCATTTATTCCTACGTCAACCATCATGAACTCATAGTTGGCATTGGACACTGCCATCATGACAATGCTGAAGAATTTTTTATAATTGAAATACAGAGATCCAGAATTGTCGGGCTTCTTTATTGCGACATGTTTGCCATCGATTGCACCCAGACAATTGGGAAAATTCCACAGATTGTAGAAATCCAGTGCAATTTGTTTCCATTCTTCTTCTGTACTTGGTACCTGCAACAAGGAAAAACAACTTGATAAGAGCTACAGAAAATTACCAATTTTCAGCAAAATGTAGAGAAAAATAGGTGAATGATGAAAATGCTGTAGCGATTGGGCAACAGGGTGTAGTAGCTAAATTAGTACGGTCGTGGGTTGATAGTTGACACAAGTTGTTAGTTGACAAATTCGATTACCTCGTACTTCACATCGAAGATGTGTCGCATTTGTATTAAGGGTAGTATGTAATTGTGTATTTTTTACGATTTTCAACGTTGATTTCCCACTGACATTATAGAGAAAATTACATACTACCTTTAACCCTTTCACTACCGATAATTTGCAAACGATTATAGGAGACAATAAAATGTACTCTAGAATAGGCTACTCGTGTAATTTTTATTTGCATTACAATATATTCGCGTTATCGTTAGCTAACAAATGAGCTGCGTTTTCTCGCGTCAGTATATTGTGTATCATCTCGATGATAGTTTCCTCTCTAATATAATAATTCGTAATAATTCGGTGCAGTGTCGTTCGTAGAATTTTTCGTATTCGCAATATTTTACAACGACTAATTTCATAACTTAATTTAGTTTTTTTCTTTTCCTCCTCAGGCAAATGATGAACCTCGTCACATGCCCAGGAAAAGAAAAGCTCCAGATCCCACTGAGGAATTGGTGAAATTGGCTTCCAAACGCCTTCAACAACCACAAGACGACAGCGACAAAATTGCTGCAGCTTGGGCAGTCGAGCTCCGCAAAATGGATCCACAACAACAGTTGTTTGCGAAGAAGGCCATCAGTGATATTTTATTTGAGGGACAAATGGGGACCTTACATCGTAATTCAGTGGAAATTAACATCTCACGTGTATCCACACCATACAGTGTTCAGTCCTCCTTCATTCTTTACTAATTTTCAGTAAAGAAGTTATTTTCCAAATTCATGTACATAGGTATAAGTTCTGTATACTGATAATTCTTGTTCTAGCCAATGTATGACAATATTTTGAATGTTTAAATACAATGATTTCAAATGAAAAATGTACTTACCTTAATGTATTCCTTGAGGCAGTTGATCAGAGCAGTGCACGTTTCCATAACAATGTGACCTATTGACTGAGGTGAAACAGCAGTTAAAAACTTCAGGTCTTCAAAACTATTCCCAGTTGCGAGATATCGTAGGGTTATGGACAACCTTTGACTTGCAGGAATTGCATCGCGCATGATAGTGTTCCTTTTCCCGATTTCAGGAGTAACCAAAGCGAGGAGTTCATCAAATAATTCTCCGTCCATCCGTAAAAAGTTGCGGAAATCATTAGGTTCAGTTACTCTCAGTTCATTGAGTAACTTTTCGTGAGTGTACTTCTCCTATCAAGAAACCACTGTTTAGCCCATTTTCTACCTTTCTGCGAGCCCTTTTTGTTCTTTTTGTTTTTGCGGCCACAGCAATTATCACGCAACACAATTCACTTTCATTCAACATCATGACTTCATGAAATTCTGCCGGGGACTGTTTGCACAATGTGGTTGTACGTCTATGCTCGCGATTGTGCCATATATTGCACAACCTTCAATATCGCCTCCATATGGTACAACTTTTTGCACAAACCACAATATTGTACAATAATATTGAACGTCTAGGGGCCGCCGTCAAAACATTGTGCAACCCACATTGCACAATAATATTGACCGTCTAGGAGCCGCTTAAAATAGGAAAAAAGTCTGTCTTTAAACCTCAGGAATCTTTGATTAAATGAAAATTGAATATTACTGTCAATGACAGCAACATATAATAAATCGGTATCGAATTCTGAGCTCTTAAAGGGAAAGATGTTGTCTTGCTTCATCACTTGCTTTCCGGGTTGTGAAAATGCTCAATTCTTCTAAAGTAGCAGTATTTTCTTAAATTTCATTTCATTATTGATCATTCTAACTCATCCATGTAGTCTCTATATCTCATTAATAGTTTGATAGATGAAGATTGAAACTGTATCAACTGCATCCTATTTTTATATATCGACTTCATGACTGAATAGCATTTCTTGAGGAATGTTGGAGAAAGACCTAGTTTTGTACTCGACGAATTTTCTATACTTCTTTACTGCAATGTTCTAATATTGATGGCTTAGCTTGTAGCATTGGAAAGTGTGATTATCGCATGTATTCAAGCTGAATCCTATATTTAAAGTAGGTTGTTCGATTTTTAGAGGAATTTACTTTTATATGTTGTTACAGTCCTAGCGGAGTAAACAAAAGAAATGTTTATTGTATTGTTCAATTAACAGGTTGTATGTTCAATGAGAAATATAATAATCGTTGACTAATTTCAACCCATTACTTTGTTCCTTCCTGCCATTTGTATTTCCCACATTGGTTAATAAGTACCCAGGCTAACAATTGGCGCCACTAACAAAATATCCATATGATTTTACCGAAGTACCAACCTACCAAAAAATATTGTCAAAAATTTCATACCGTTTGGTTTATTATTTTTCAAGTTAGTCTTCACTAAATAAGACTGAAAAACTATTGTACATCAAATCACATAAGAAAATTCATCAAGCATTGTTCATTAGCATGGGAATGGATATCTCAAAGGTTATTCAGCTGTTTAGCAAAACGCTCACCAACTGTGCACACTTCTCCAACTTATCCTACTAACACAAAAAGGTTCTGATCCACAAAGTGGCCTCCGGGCTCCATTGTTACTCTCTTTGTTTCCACAGTTACTAGGAACACAAGCAAGACCTTAAGCTTTTTGCTAATTCTGTTTAGTTTAGTGCTTCAATAGTATCTTTTCAAATTTATAGCAACAAATTTTTTAATTTCAAGTATCTCTGCCTCAGCAACAGTCAAACTGTTTATAATATATAAATTTTATATGTAATTTCACTTTTTTCTATGCCTTATATGTACATACATGCAGTCATGTGTTTTGGAATGGCTTATGCAGAAAGATGAACTAAAATAATCTGTTTTTATTTGAGAAGTTTATATTAAATTGAAAACATCTATAAAAAATATATACATATATTTACAATTTCATTTTTTTCGTATTTTTGCCTATAAAACTGCCTTTTCTCTTGTTATTATTTGCTTCCAATTGTTTATTTTCGAGCTGAGCAAAAAACGCTTTTGATGACTTAGGACCATTTTCTCCCATAGTCATCTGGAAAAAAATAATAAAAGTGAGCAATCAATGTACATGTTTGAGGTTAAGATAATACTTACACTTTTTATGTTCTTATCTTTAGATAAAAGGTTCATAATTTCTTTTTCTTTTCCTTTTGATTTTGGATTTGTTTTCAAGTTCTTCGTTTTTTCTTCTTTCAATTTTGCATGATACCTCTGCTTTGCCTTCTTCTTCCTCCTTTCCCGTTTTTTGTCTGATGAGGTCCTTTCACTTGTACCTAGGATTGAAAAAATTTATTAACTAAAAATTTTTCCCAGAAATATAAGAAATTAAATGACCGCTAACAAAACAACACACATTCTTGAGAAAAGTTTATAATCGGTGATGTTCACTTGTATAAGTTATGGTTGGTTCAAATACAAGAGAGACCTTTGTTAACATATTTGCTCCTAAATAGTAGGGTTTCATATCATATATAAAACCGTTTGACCAATAGAAAATTAGTCACCACAAAACAAACTCATTCGGTTTGTATTTGATGGATCTGGTCTTTACTTGTTGGAAATTCATTTCAATTACTTCATTGAAAGGAGATGGTTTCAATTTAAATCTCCTTTTAATCAAGTAATCATTTGATTTGTTCGCCTGCTCATAAGAGCAGGTACACAAATATAAATTTGTGTACACTAAAGATTTCTGTGGTAAAAACCAAATCTGCTTTTGAAAAAGGCAAAATCTTGGCAACATTAACATAATTTGCATAACTTGGAAACAGGGGCAGATTCTGGAGAAAGGGAAATTTTGTAATTGTTTTTGTAGAGTTTGATGCATTCAACTATGACTATCTAGGAAATGTAGACCAAATATTCTGAAAAGGACTGAATGTTTACCTTTACTGCTTGTGTTTTCTAATTTTGATGCTATTTTAAGATTCACACACAGAGGTTCAACGGGATTGAGTGAGACAAATTAAATGATGGCCAAATATATCAAGACTGACTCTATTACATAAAATTTCATGTCTTAAGAAAGAAGTCGTTTTTTTTAAGTTTTAACTTCAACAGCCTGCATAACCTGAAGTTTCAAAAATGGTAAGGAGCAAAATGTCTCTTGGGCCACAAAAAGGCATAGTTAAAATTAATGTAGTATTTAAAGAATTAACCTGTATATGTTGTGAATATTAATACTTATACCAGACTGATAACAATCATACAGAATAAAGAGTTCATACTCCGTAATTTCGTAAATTGTTACAACAAATTTTCTATATTGAAGGAGGCAGTTTGCACTGAACCAAAGATTCTTCCTGAGTAAAAACAATATGAATGTTGAAGTCAAAAATTCGAATACTATAAATGAGGGGTGTTCAATAAGTACACAGTAAAAGTGTCGAGACAACCCTGTTGGGAGTGACCAATCAAGATTTAAATTCCGGCATTGAAAAAAAAGTTGAACGGCTGCTATCGGTGAATCGTCTCATAATAGTCCATAAAATATCATTCAAATAAGGTGCTAGCATCGGTACAATATATAAAATTATTCATGGCACGATACCTTTTCAAAATACACGCGCCTGTTGGGTTCCCAAAATGGCACTAGTTCAAAAAGAAAATCGTTTGAGAATCAGTTCAGCTTAAGCAACAGTTTAAAGAGGGTAAATCCTTTCACAACATATTATAACCATTGATGAGACGTAAGTCCATCATAACAAACCAGAATCAAAACACCAGAAGATGGTTTGGCCGTTGAAAAACTATTCACACAGAAAAGTTTTTGAAGACCATGAAAACATCAAGAAACATATCCTTTTATAGCTCCAACAGCAACCCAAAGGATACAGAAGATGCTATCGCAATGGGAAAAAGGTATTCCTTTAGAAGGAGATTATATCCAAAAGTAACAGTAATTTGATCGAAATATTTGCATTTTTACGGCAGTTTTCCTGTTTACTCATTGAAAGACCCCCATACATTTAGCAATAAATGGCAATCTGCTCATTGTATTTAACAATAAAGATAAAATAAATGCAAATATCCAATAAATTCTTACCTTTGATATCACCCTTAGCACTAGGTTTCACTTCTTCAGGAGCCAATAATGGTGCATCGCTAATAGCCACTGGTAACACCTCCTCAGTGAATAAAACCGGAACATTACTGACTATTTTCAGTTCTGGAAGAGTTGGCTTTGGTGTAAAATGATAATTACTCAATGCATCCAATTGCTTGAAAAGACTTTGTAGCGATGTTTTTATCTCTTTATGTAACTCTGATTCTTCTACATCCTTTTCTTGATGGTCGGATTCAAGTTCAGCCAAATATTCCTTTTCGTATATTTGAGCAAGGGACAACTTGCTTTTTTCTTGATTCAGAACCAAATTTTTTTTGAAAGCAATAGGATCCTCCTGAACAGATTTTTCTTTTTTCTGAACATCATCGTATGCCCTATTTTTTATTCGATCTTTTATTATATCCTCCAAAAAACGTGTAGTTTCGCCAGTTACAATCGGAGCTAAAAATATGGATTTAGAATTCAATCAATCAATCAATATATTTATTTGCTTTCTTTATCATTGAATTGAATTTGAATATTATTAAATACACCTTGACAATTGATGCTTTTATTCATAGCTATAAAGTTTATTTATATTCACAGGGTAGGCAAAATTAGTTTTCCTGAATTACAACTCAAAACATTGAAAAAAATCTAGTGTCACAAGTAATAGTATATTCTAAAACAAGTTGCAGAATGGGCATCTATTCCAACATGAATGCGAAATTCGAAAACGAGGGACGAAGGAGCGAGTTTTGAACGCATGATTGTTGGAATTGCCTTCAGCAACGAGTATTAGATGATATTTTTTCTATTTCAGTCAAAAATTGTGAGAAATTTATTGGAATTCAATGAAAAATTCAGATTATACCTCCTAGTGCCTTTTGTATTTTATTTTCGCAGTTGGTGTGACTGATACGAAAATTGACAGATTATAGAATTTGAATAGTGCATTTAAATCTCTACATGTTTCAATATTGACAACTGACATGCAACGGACGCGTGTTGACATTCGAAGGGTTGGATGTCAGTGTTGTCATCCACAAAATGAAAAATATAACTAAAAACAATGCTATAATGAGTCCATTACAGCACTGTTTTTAGTACTGTAATGAACACATTACGACACTTAAATAGAGAAAATAATTTTAACCACTTACCAGCTCTAGTGGCTCTATCAAATTCCACATCTTCTTCAAGTAAAGAATTAATTGGGCGACTATCTGCTCTAATTTCTCCTTTCAATGTCCAAGGTTTTTCAGCAACAGCTTTTGTTTCCAAGTCGTCAATTTTCTGCTGTAATCTACTTTGCCGAAGCTCAAAATTTGATGGATTTTCAAGCTCACTATCATCATTAGGTTTATTTAAGTGTTCTTCTTTTCCATAATTATCATTTGGTCGGAAAAAGTCCTTGAATTTTGCCATTATTGCCTCTGAATTTTCATCTGACTCTTGAGCAAAGTAATCTATTTCATTTTCCTCATCCTCTGAGTCATCATTATGTTCAAATTCCCTCTTATCTTCATGTTCAAGAAATTCCTCTAATTCTTGAAAACAGAAAAAATCATCATCAACAGAAGACTTTTTATAAAATTTTTTTTGAGGTTCAGAATCGTTAGCATCTCCGTTTTCTGATTTTTCATCTTCGAAATTACTATCTTCATCTTCAGGAAAATCAGTTTCATCCTCTTCAACCATATCATTTTCATCATCATCCGTTGAAATATCATCAGATTCTTCTTTATTAGAGTCATCATTTATTGGTTCATCAACTTCAGAATCCTCAGAATTTTCATCTTCACCAATACCATCTCCATCACTTGGTACATCATCAATACCACTATCTGTAGATTTAGGGTCAGGTAATAAACTCTGGAGTTTTGGTAAAAATTCCTCGTTTTGGAATTCCAATTGCTGCCATATCTGTTCGGTATCAAAATTTGCTATAATAAGATGTGGAAAAGCATTGGATTCACCCTGACATTCACGTTCTTGAAGTTTCATGTAATCATATGTACTCTTCAGAGTACTCCTTAGAGTATTTCGAATATCATCATTCCCTCTGAAAATTAAATCAAAGAATTAATAAAAGGATTTTTGAAAAGTACTCTGCTGACTAACTTGTCATCTATTCCAGATAAAATTTCTAAGAATTCTTGGCTCTTCCAAGAAGTTTCATTTTTATTAGACATAGTGGTAACTTAATTCACATTGAGAGTAAACTTAGATAATGAATCTTAAATTCTTAAAAATAACAAATATGTACAAGTAGAAAAATTCGAGCAAAACTAAGATAACCTCAATTAAATTTTATATGTCGCAATCATAGAGTTTAGAATTGTTATTTTATAATCTGTGGCTTCTCTCATAGATTGGGGACATAGAACGTTAGGCATAGTGTAAAAAGTTATCTTACTGAATGATTTTCGTATATACTGGCCGGTAATGGTATCGTAAAAGTTGAACCATAGGAATTTAGTGCTTTCGTTCATACTTATTACGTAACTTTTTCCGGTACCGGTAAAGTGTACAACTTCTAGGGACAAATTCATAGAAATATATATTCTTAGAATTATTTGGACAAATTAAGGGCATGTAAGGGCTCGTTTATACTGGCTGGTACCTTATGCCCTAAGCCCTTACCTTATTCCGTATGCCGTAAGAATTTCAGTAGGTGTTTATACTGGCTGTTAACTTAACCTTAAGCAGAACATAGAGTTTATGGATTTTGCGCTATGCTTATTAATAATTCGTCATTTTGAATTTGTGTTTCTACGTTTTGATACGTGCTGATCATCTTGAATTATAATTTATGATATTATTTGAAATTACCGCTATTAAAACAGAGATCCTTTCCGTATTCAATACTTTGATATAAATAATTGACCCTCTATAGCAGGGCTTCCCTAACTGTGCGTCGCGGGTTTATCCCAGGGGCGTCGTGACGTGATTCACATAAATTGGTTACAAGTAAATACTGACTATTTCCCTGCATTACAAGGCATTCTACAAGAAAAATCTCTCTCTCTCGATCCGTCTTTAAAAATAATATTTACGCAGCACTAATCATCATTAAGCGAACATTTTGAACAATATTTTCCCGAAAATCTTGAGCGATATGACTGGGTTAGAAACCCTTTCCAGTCGACCACACCATCAACACTGTCAACAGAGGAAGAAGAAAAATTAATAGAATTGTCCTGTGACTCCAGACTTAAGCTCCAATTTAACAAAGACAAACTGCTTCAATTTTGGAGCACAGTTTCTCCCGAATATCGCTCTATCAGCACTGCAGCATTGAGAGTTTTGTTACCATTTGCGACTTCGTACTGGTGCGAAACAGGTTTTTCTGCAGTTGCAGTAATAAAGAACAAGTACAGATCAAAACTAAATTTAGAGAAAGAGATGAGAGTGGCAATATCGAAACTTGAGCCCCGATTTGAAAAGCTATGCTCAGAAAAGAAAGCACATCCTTCTCATTAATAGCCAGACAACAAAGTCAAATAATTATTTCCTTTTATTTTCTTTCTTGAGTTTGTTATTTCTTATTTTCTAATAAAAAACTATAAATGTATTTCGAGTTTTTCTTACGATTTATTTCTAGGTTAGTAGGTACTACAACTGATAGATTACTTATTGGCTAGCTACGGGGAAGAGGCGTCGCAAAAGACTGTCATTAGTGGGCGAGTTTTTTTGACACATGCGCATTCCATAGAGCGTCAATTATTTATATCAGAGTTTTGAATACATAATTGATCTCTGTTTTGATAGCGATAATTTCAAAAAATAATATAATAAAATATAATTCAAGATGGTCAGCACTTTTCAAAACATTGAAACTCAAATTCAAAATGACAATTATTAACAAGCATAGATCAAATTCCATAACCTCTATGTTCTGTTTACGGATAAGTTAACGGCCAGTATGAAGGGCTACTGAAATTCTTACGGAATACGGTAACGGCATATGGAATACGGTACCGGCCAGTATAAACGAGCCCTTAATATCACCATAGACCACTAATATAGTGAAGTGAAACGTCCCAACTATTTTAGGTTTGCAAAAAATGAAATATCGACGTGAATTTCAAATATTTCATCAGACCACTCACTTCACAAATTATTAAAACGCCTTCAATTTAGTATACTGCTAATAATAATTCTGGTATTATTATCACCAGTATACATTGAAAGTACCTCAATAAACAAACTGAAATGAAGAGTTCGGATGCAATATTTACGTAATATACAGAGTGCGGCAAAAATCAGTTTACAAGTATTCACGGTGTGGTATTCACGCATGCACGTATTCTCGGCCAGTATCGTACCTAGGGCGGAGGGGGCAGCTGGAACGTAGCGAGTTGATTGATATTTCAATTTTCAATTAAATATCCATTCGCCATTGCTTATGGCCTTATACTTTTATTTATATATGACTTATGGTACAAAATGTAATGAAATGACCGCTAGAAGCACTAAAACGATGACCAACAGTGACCGGTCTTTCGCTTGAAATTGATTAATATTTGACAACCCACAGAGAACACTATAGTTTGTCTATCATATTTTATGCTACCAGTACAAATTTGGCGCCTTTGTTCTGTGAAAGTGAAAATTGGCAAGTTGGAGGTTACGTTGAAATAGACGCTAGTAAATAATTTTGTTTTTGAAGTTGAGTTTCATTGTCGTCAGTGTCTTAATTCCGAAATTTTTCTTTTCAAGTAAATAACTACATAAACAAATTTCTTATAGTTTCATTGTTCTTTTCCGCAGAAAAATGGCCAAAGTTCAACTGTGTAATATAACTGTGATGGACAATCCCAGTCCTTTCTTGAATCCTTTCCAATTCGAAATAACCTTTGAATGTATAGAAGAACTTAAAGAAGGTAAAATTTTATTTATGTGACTCATGACACTTTACTGGACAGGATTTTTTCAGATTTGGAGTGGAAAATGATATATGTAGGTTCTGCAGAAAGTGAAGAGTATGATCAAGTATTAGATTCCGTATATGTAGGTCCCATTCCAGAGGGTAAACACATGTTTGTATTTGAGGTAAAACACTCTAATTCTATTGACTTCTTTAAATCTATTGAACACTGTGAAGAAATTTATGTAAAACTTCTTGATGTTACTTCATGAAAAACTTTCCAGTGAAACTCACAAATATCACTTCATAACTTTCTATGAAAACTAAATTCTTTCCAAGTTAGTACATTTTCTTCGAGTTAGTTCAGATGTTTTGAATGAAGTACTTCTTATGCTGAATTTAGCTTGGATCTGAAAGTTGAACTTAGGGAACATGGTTTATGTGATTTTACAGTCCTTTTTGGTTCTTGTTTGTACTGAATGCACTGGAGTCCTTGGATGTAACTTAACCTAGTTGTGATATTTATAGATTTATTGACCATTCCAGTGATTGTGTGTTCAGATGATAAACAAAGCCTTAATTTTCCATGTTTGAGTCTTTGATGCTAACTGTATGTTATTTAAAAGTTATCGTATTGGAGTAGTGTTCTCTTTCATTTTCTAACTATATGGTGCAGTGATGCATCGTCTTATCTTAGTTAATGCATATTGAATGATTGTTTGGGCTATTACCATTATCTATTGTGGATGTAATGATTTCTATGATGGTAATAGCCCAAACAATCATTCAATACGAGCTCCATCATCAACAATATCTCGTCATCAATTAGTTAATGCAGTTATTTTCACATAGAGGAATAAAAATTAAATATCTTTTGTACCAAAATTTGTTGAACAAAATCTTTCTAGTGCATACACCATTATTTCAGACTAAGTAAATACTGGGCGTTTCGAGAACCTGTGGTTTTGTCTTTAGGATACACTGAAAAATAATTGAGATTTGTCTACTATAAATTTTTTAAGATAAAGGGCTTTGAAGAAGCAAAACATATTCCTCCTTTCAAATTGTTCCACAACTACTGGCAACATTGTGATGAAATTTTGTACGAATATGTTTTGGAAGCTGCTACATCCAATAAAGTATACAATTATTATTTGGGCTGTATCCCCCATCACTTACTGTTCTTGCTCCTAACTTAAATATTTTATGTTTATTTTACAATCTTTCCAAAGATGAAATCCAGAAGAACCTCTCAGCCTTCAAATAATTGATATAAGAGAATATTTTCTTATTTTAATATGACCCAAGGAACAGCTTTTATAATCCAAATAATCCACTGATAATTCACTGATATAATTTTACAATCAGTTGAGTTCACAGAAATTATCGAATTCAACTCCTCAATTTCCTAATGTTGAATAAATATATTGGCACATCATTAGTGAAGTGAAAATCAAAATTCATGTTTTTTTTAATTGAATAAAAGAGTCAATAATGATGGAATTCTAATTCAAGTTGACTAAATGCGCAATCTGATCTGATACCAAAATTTGGGTGTTTTTCTTGCTATAATTTCTTGTTGTTACAAGAGTTCTTCACTTCCGCCCAAAACTCTGATTCCTCAAGACAGAACTAAGCACAAATCTAAAGAAATTGAGTATCACCACACCCCCTAAACTGAAAGGGCTGCCGTAGCAGATTTTATGACCCGAAATTAAAGTTCTAAGAGATCCTGAAGTAAAGTGAATACAACATAGAGATATTTTGTGACTCTCTAAAAAAATTATGAAACTACCAATATTGAGGGATTTGAAGTTTTTTTTTCTACAATGTATTTACAATAAACTGCTTTTGAGTTTTTTGTACTAGATCGATTTTCCAAGAGTAATTAGGAAAAAACTATGGATTTCTTAAAAAACCAGACATCTTGGGTAAGTCAATGATCACTCTAAATATGAAGTGAATCCGATCTGTGCTCAACGAGTTCTGAGGGTTCTTTTTAGCATTGAAATGGTGTAGGCCACATGAAAGTGATATATTAACCCATAAGCACAGGGTCAAAAGCTTTGTTATGTGAAATTTACAAATTTGAAATGTTTTTGAAATTTACTTCACAAAAGGTATACATGCCCTCTCAATAATAAGATATTAATTTAGCTGGATTTGAGGTCAATGAAGATATAAACTCACTAAAGTAACATCACATATGTTTTATTTATTTCAGGCTGATCCTCCAAATGTATCAAGAATTCCAGAAAATGACGCTCTTGGCGTAACTGTTGTACTACTAACCTGCTCCTATAAAACTCAGGAATTCATTAGGGTTGGATATTTCATCAATAATGAATATACAGATCCTGAACTTAAGGAAAATGCCCCTAGTCCTCCTCAGTTCGATAAGGTAATTTTTATATTATTCTTTATTGTCCATTATTAGTGTAAAACAACTTCCATCCAAAGCCAATATAACAACTAATGCCTGTGATAGGGTGAAATTAGCTAATGAATTCAATAACCATTTCACTGATGCAGTCAGAAGTAATAACATGACGTCACCAAATCCAAAAATAAATAGACATATTAAATGTACCATTAGTTCCATGTTCAAGAAGAGGCAGAGATCATGTGGATATGATAATATATCCATATTTGTGATAAAACGATGCATTGAACTAATTGTAGATCCCCTGACATATATAATGAATTGTGCATTTACTGGAGGTATTTTTCCTGACAATCTAAAGATTTCAGTGATCAGGCCTGTTTATAAGAAGGGAAATATTGATGAATTAAATAATTACGGGCCAATATCTCTTATTACAACATTTGCGAAGATCTTTGAGAAAATTCTGGCAAGTAGATTATTGAATTTTTTACTCAAGTTCAACGTTGTGTCGAAAACGCAGCATCAAAGATAAAAGTACTGAAACAGCAATTTTTGAGCTTACTCAGAGGGTTATAGAAACATTAGAAGGTGGGAGTATACCAGCCGCCCTATTCATTGACTTGTCAAAAGCTTTTGATCATGTGAATCATGAGTATTTGTTGTATAAACTAGAGATGTATGGTGTAAGGGATATTATGCTTCAGTTGTTCAAGAGTTATCTCACAGGAAGGAAACAAAGGGTAATGATATATGTAGAATCTGCAGAGTACATATCAGAGGATGTGCAGATAAATTTTGGTATGCCACAGGGGAGTATTTTGGGCCCTTTGTTGTTCACCTTATATATGAATGATCTCCCTAATTTACTAATGGATAAATTGTTACATCCCTATATATATGCTGACGACTACAATGTTTTAACAACAGCAATAAATAAGAGTGAGCTGCTCTCTAGACTGATCGAGGCAATGGATATAATAAATAAATGGTGTCAAAATAATGGACTCTCATTGAACACAAGTAAAACGAAAAGCCTAATTTTTGAGACCAGACTCAGAATCAATAAGTTTATGTTTTCATAGTAAAATGAATTACTGTATTTCACTTTGGGGTAACAGCACGTCAGCTGAAAGAGTTTTTTTGATGCAGAAACTAGCTATCAGAGCAATGTATAGGCTAAGATATAGAGAATCGTGCCATGGGATATTCAAGAGGAACAAGATACCAACATGTAGTGGTCTTTATACAGGGTGGGGCAAATCAAACAGTGCAGTTTTGAAAGGCTATTAAAAAAAAAGTATGCAACTTACAGGAATTAAATTTATTAAAATTTTTCGTTACATCATGCCATTTATTTTATCATGTTCTAAAAATTAAATCAGAAAGATGATGGCCTTCAGCAGCGATGCATTGATGGAGACGATTTCGGAAGTTTTCTGCCGCATTACGACACATTTCGGTCGGTATAGCACCAATTTCCTCCCTAATTCTTTCTTTTAGCTCTTCTAAAGTGAGGCCGATGTTTGAAAACCTTTTCCTTAAGGTAGCCCCACAAGAAAAAATCGCAAATCCGGTTCAACATTTCTTGTGAGCAATTCAATCGATTTTCATAGTCGAGTGGACTCAACTCCTGGACCATCATAATTTTATAGGGGTGGAAGAACAAGTCTTTATGCAAAATCCTCCTTACTGAGCGGTTGGAAATGCCCAATGCAATTGAATGTTTCCGGGCAGTTTCCGGCGATCGCTCAATAGCTTCTCTCACTCTCGTCAAATTTTCCGGTGTTCTTGCCGTTTTAGGTCTTCCTGAACGCCTAAGTTTTAGTGTAGAACCAGTTGCTTCAAATGTACTCACCCAATTCGCGATTACATTACATTGAGGGATGGTATCATGACCCGAAAGGTTAAAGTGGACCCGGAAAGCTCGCTGAGTTGCGATGAATGATCGACCATTTTCAAAAAACGTAAGGACTGCGAAGCCCCGTTGTTCACCAGACCAAACCATGGTAATGACTAATAATGGCATGGCCTGCCTGACAACATGAAACTATCGTGATAGGATTATCCCCACCACACCGAAAGTACCAACCTTTCAAAACTGCACTGTTTGATTTGCCCCACCTTGTATATATCGACTGCTAACATTCTTCCTGAAGCATTAGAGGTGTGCAACTTGGATACTTTCGAATATCCGATACTATCCGATATGTACGTAAAATGTATCGGATACATTTATTGGATACTTGGTATCCACCATACTTAACTTACAAAATCTCGATGTTATATATATATATGTTATAGCTATGGAGGGGCTCTACTCCCCCATTTAGAATTGGCGCGGCCAATAAAGGTCCAACCTTAAATAAGAAATTTACAGATTTGATTAATTTGATGACAGATTTCATTTCATTAGAATATTTCTACTTTTTTGTAATTTTCGTGGTTTGGAACCGCTGTCAAACTCCCTTTATAGAGCGCTATTATACTGAAAAACTAAAAAGTTAGGTTTGAAATAAAAAAATACGACAGAAAAAATAAAGAATCTAAATCCATCTAAATGGGAAATGCTGAAATGTACTACTAAAACTAAATGACGATGAATTGGTAAATGCTTGTATGCTTTGTTTCCCCAATAGTAAAAATTGTAGTGGAGCAAATCGAAACAATCGCTGCTTTTGCTTTACAAATGTTCAAGTCTCAAGTTGAGAAATAAAAACTTGAAACAAAATATCTAAAAATAGAACTCTATAGCACTTTGAAAGTAGAACTTTATTCTATTTTTCGAAATTGCATGAATACCCGTTAGATGGCTTACACTGATTTCGAATAACCGAATGGGTATCCAAGTATCCATAATTTTAAGATCGAGTATCCGATACTCAATTTCTAATCGTATCCGATACTTTTTCTTGGATAGATACTTTTTGCACACCACTATGAAGCATAATCACTATTTTGAAGAATGTAGAAACAAGAACAAAACCAGGCAAAACATAAAATACTTCTATCCAGCTCATTCTAAAAGCCTTACGAAAAAAATATTTTTTATATGGCAATACGAGTTTTTGAATCTTTGCCAGTGAAAATAAAAGAGATGAGAAATTTAAGGTCTTATAAATAGGAAGTCTACAGGATAATTATAGACTGTGAACCATATACAGTAAAGGAGTTTTTGGAGAGAGAGAGAGAAAGAGAGTAAAGGTTTATTTTTGACGTACTTTCCTTTTATTGTTTGTATTTTTACATAGCAGTGACTGTGATGGTGAATAAATATTTTCTTTCTATTTCTATATTTATACCTTCACATTTTCCAATGATAATTCAACTATTTGCATATTGAAGTCCAATCGCTTGATGAGCTACTTTGCATTAACTGTAATGTCTTAAAAATATATTTACTTTTTGCATTCCACAGGTTACGAGAAATATCTTGGCCTCAGAACCAAGAGTTACTCGTTTTAAAGTCAATTGGGAAGATTCACCATGCGAACAAACTCAAAATAAGGACAATTGTATGGCAGAAGCAAGATCGTCGTCACCTGAACATGAAATAGTGGACACTTCTGGCACACCATCATTTAATGAAAATTCCAATTCATGGGCCACAATGGAATGTTCTTGAAGCAGAAGGGGAATTTATAAATTAACTGTACATAATAACTTGGCTAGTATATTTTTTCAAACATGAGGAATCTAAAATCAATTTTGACAGTATTTGTATTCTCTATTGAGTTTTCCTTTGTAGTGATTTCCCTTTTATTCTTTATTCCATTTATGTTTTTGTCTTGAGCTATGATTTAGTCTCTATAATCTATTTCATCCAAAAAACTTTTGTTTTTATCCGAAGAAGTTTTTCGATTTTAGTTAAGATAATTCATGCTGTTGCTGAAATATCACTTAACCAGTTTCTTGTATGAGTAAATGTTTGAAGTAAATAAATAATTATTTGAAATTGATCGAATTAAATATCGTGAAATTTGGATTATTCCGAAAAATCATATGGTAGTACTAAATTAACAGTTTTTTTAGTGCTTTTGTTTACATAAACAGAGTAGGGATGCTCTTGAACAAGCAAGCAAATCTGGTCTCCAATCATTGAGTGTGTTGGTGAAAAAACAGCCAATTCATTTTATAAGGTTAGATGAGGTAAATGGCCCTAAGTTCTTGTTTCATTACTTCTTTCTGCCGTCTAGAATCCTCAAATACCCAAAAACACATGGGGGTGAAAATGGTGGAGGGGGCATAACGATAGGAAAGTGTTAGGAGCAAAAGGGGGACTAACTAATGACTTCGAACTATTACCTAATATTAAATTGTCAGCTAACTATCAAAAGTGACCAAGCCAGTTTTGTTTTGTCCAGAAAACAACGAATTTTTTCCTATTTTTGTTGAGTTTTTTACTTCTCAAAACAACTTCATATTTAAAAGAGCTAAACACACGTTAAAATTAATCAAGGTCAATGTTTTTTTTTAAGTGGATACCCATCCCTAAATTATATGCATTACGCAATTTTTCTATTTTATCTATGGCTTGTACTCATATGAGCTTCATTCGGGTTCAAATTCTGACTGTTCCAGAACCATCAGAATCATGCGCATTTCAGTGTTCGGTGTTCGGGTTTTCTCTGACTAATTTCGAACCGAGTAGTCCGATGTTCGGGTTATATCAGGATTTATTTCTGATTATTTTCTGACGATTCTGGGACTATCCTCAGGACCATTTTAGGATTTTCCGTAGAACCGCCTTAGGAGGGAGGAGTTAACCAATTTCTTTCGTAATTTGAAATGTTTGAATTTTATCTGCATCCGTTAACAGATATAAACAAATCTAAACATAGATGGTTTCAAATCGTGCATATATTGGTATTAAGTTAAATGATTATAAATTAATATTATAAAGCGTTTTCAGGGGCAGGATTATGAGTTTTCTATTTACTTTCCTTGAGTTGTCCAATTCAAATTGCAAGAACTAGTACAACTTTATTTATTACAATGATTTAAGTTTTCTAAATAATCATTTAGAATTCCTTAACTATTTTTAAGTATGTGAAAAATAGCTTTATTAAAAAAAAATTTTCGGCTCTGGTCAACAAATCGGCAATATTAAAAATGTGCATTATTATTTTTATTGACATATTCATTAATCTATTTGCTTTTATTTCAATTTATGGTTTATATGATCAGGAGAATTAAATTGAAATTTTCTGCTGTAACCAATTCAAATAGTCCTACGAGTTTGCGCATTTTGCCAAATTCAACTTGTTCGGGTTTTCTCTGACAAATTTTGGACCAAGTCTTCAAATTGGTTCGCTGTTCGGGTTTTTTCAGTACAATCCCAGTACAGTTCCAGTACAGTCAAAATCGGTACCTACTCGAGAGCAAGTATCAGTTCAGGATATTTTGCGGACTAAAATGCTACCAACCCTTTAACAACAATCACTTGAAAACGCAATTCGTGGTAAATTCGTAATTTTAGACGAGAAATAAATCAAGATTTCCCTTTACATCAAAGTTTGCTACCAACTGCATTAAAAGCTCCTTTTAAATTAACAATTGAAAACCATTATATTCAAAAAGGTAATGTGCGCATGTAACTAGGTATATTTCAAAAATTCAAATTTTTGATGAAACGAAATGACAATCTCAGTTTATTTATCAGCAACCTGATTATCAATGAAATACCTAGCGAATTTTTTCTGTTTGAGAGTTTCGTCTGCATGAAATTGTTTTCCATAGTTAGAATAATGTTTTATCAAATTTTCATCGACAAAGCAAAAATTTAATGTTGATAGAAACAGTTGAGTACTATAATAGCGCAATTCAAATTACTAATCATTATTAAAATTCTCAAAATATATATAATCCCACCTGGTAAATACTGAACAGTGAATATGTATCAGACAAAACATTTTGATAGATCTAGTTTCTGAGCTTTGTTCAATCACCCATATTCAGACAGTGGTTGCATTAGCACATGAATATTTTTGATAGTATAAACTGAAATATAAACTAATTCAGAATTCAGAGCAATCCCTTACCTATATAGGTAAATTGTATGGTTACCTGATTTACCAATTTTACTTTGCGTTCAATAATGTTTTGGAAATATTTTCACTTTCAGATCTGTATAACTAGTTATTATCACATCATTGAATTAATTTAGATTTTAGGTATAAATTGATTTGATATAGTGGGTATGAAATGAGATTTCCTGCAAAGATGAAGAAGCTTTTTTATTTTTGGGTAATACAAAAAATTTAAATGTCACGAGATTGACCTTGAAATACATAAATCCAATAAACTGATTTCATGAGGCTGAATACTATACAAAACTATTCATTGATTCTTTATCAAATAGAGCACAATTATGTATAGACTAATATTTACAACAAAAAATTAATTTTAGGAAATATAGATTCAGTATCAGCTCAATTGAATTTTTAACAACACACCAAGAAACTATCAGAATAATCAACAAGAAAGATCATATAAACAAGAATTTTCCTTCTGATACAAAAACTATAGAGCAATGCTTGATTTGAAGCACTGATGCCAAACTATATAGATTACCATAACAAATTCGTATAAACACATACACATACAAAAAAGAATTCAAGAATTAATTTCAGCACTCCCCATAGGTCTGGACAAGGTCAAACACTCACATGAAAAGCTAAAAACTTTATAGATGATCAAACACAATCCCTTTACCAGCTTGATATACCAATTGTTTACATCTAATAAATACAAACAACCAGTTTCTTCAAAATCCATTACATTAGTGTTCGATCCCTTGTGTAATTTATCGAATAGATTTCAGGATTGAAATGAGTTGTGTTTGATCCCTCTTGTTGTTTATCCAAGAGATTTATCTATCAACTAACGAGGCGTTTGGCCACTAAGGTCATTTAAAGCATGAAATGATGGGTTTCCATAGAACATTGAAAATTATTTCTCATTTCCATTACCTGTACTAAGTCGTTGCCTGAAATACGATAATATATGTTGAGATATCTTCACACAATTTACTATGATTGTCAACCTTCAAAACTTTTGTCGATTGAAATAAACATTCTTTCATTTTGAATCCAATTCTTGAAAATTAGGTATACCCCAATAAATATATTTTAGGAATCGACAATCCTGAAATTGTAAGTATGACAAATCGAAATTCTGTTATAATGAGAGCATTTGAAACTTTTAAATCAGTTGATTAAATAGAATCACAAAAATAAACACATATATTGCTATACATGCTGTCTACTATTTCTAATATCAAAATTGATTTGCTGAATTATACTTTGCAATCATTATTTCATTGTTTTTAATAAGTTCCAATATCTTACAAAAAATAGCTCTGAAAAAAAATTGGAAAGGTTTGAATATTGCAAAAAGTAGCACTACGGAGTACAATTACTAGATTTTACACATGGATACACTTGGTGATATTTTGGCATTATGAATTTTGAGTAACTGTTCAACCTCTCTGCATATTTTGCTGTACACTCCACAAGAGAATATCCATTTTGTTGCAGGTTATACCGATGTTTATCCTGAAGTAAGCATTAAGGATAATTGGCCACTATTCTTTCTAATACCCATTGCATTAATTTTCCATTCAATAGGGAAGAAAATATAACCTAGTCTTATATTCTCTAAACATCTAGGTACAAATATAAATCTTCTTTCCATCTTATTTAGTCATTCATTTTTATGGATCGTAAGATTAAGAACTCCAAAATAAAACTCTACTCCCAACCACAATTAGTTTTGTCACTTATTCCTAATGCTTCTCTTATTTATTCACACAGTTAGTGAAAGCCTGGAAACAATATAATTAACGTATTAATACAGCTTATTACAGAAACATCACTCCTTACCTTCAAACAAGATATTATTTGTCAAACATTTCCTGACGAAAATTCGTAAACACAAATGAAAAAACAACAAAGTGCTTGAAAGTTGTTGTCTGGCAGGCGCAATTAAACAAAGAACCTCCAAAACTGTACCCATCTCTCTCCATTTTTAATCCTCACTTTGCTGTTCGGGTTCTGCATTTCTCTGATAATTTTCTGACTGTCCAAGAATGGTCCAAAAATGATCAAAAAATCCTCAGCTATTACGCATCAGTTCTGCGCACCCTGAGGACTGTCCCAGAACAGTCAGAAAAATACGAACCCGAATGAAGCTATGATCATAAGCATTGTTTCTCTTTAAACAAGGTCATAAGGTAAGAGATGTGTTCTGCGTCTATGATTTCATCAATCTGAAACATAGATAAAGAAACATCTATATCTATGATCTGAAACTGACATATTTTTGTTGGAAATATTTGCGTTCATTTTTATTGTTGATGAAAACTTTTATATAATCGATAATGTAACGGCAACATTATCGAAATCGAGTAAATTAAAGAAGCAATTTTGTGGAATATCCTTTCAAATAAATTAACATGGAAATATCTGCATATGACCAATATGTACCGGGTTTGTTTTAACATCGATCGATTTTCAATCCATAACTCAACACTTAAATTTTAGACAAGGAATTGAATAAAAATTTCAAAATTCCTAGGAAGAGAATTAGCGACGATTCATTAAGAGGTAGTGCTAGCTACATGCATAAAACTTCGAATTATGATGTAAATTCTATTCCAGGTGAGCCAGAAATAAAGAACTTAGATACCTGAATTTTATTAACTTGCTCATTTTAAAAGTGAGTTGATAAGATTATACATTTAGGTTCAATGTAGGGTCTGTAATATGAATTTCATTCCATGAACACTATTTCTTGATGAAAAGTATGTTAAATTCCTATTGAAATTGTTCTTATTGAAGTGAATGGTTTCAAATATTTCCCATACTATCAATTTAATTGATTTTCAGCATATAGTCATGAAAGTAGGTCCCTTGAGGATAACAATACAAGAGGATCTACTTTTCAGCTTGAGAAATTTGATTGTTCATTTAAACTTCAGGCTCCACAAAATATCAGGTAAATTGCTTCCTATTACTAATACTTCGTCATTCTCTTTTTCATATTTTTCAGTTCTGGTTCTAGTAATGAATTTTCAATGAGTCGTAACAAGGGAATGATAGAATATCCAAGGATGATAGGGAATCCTAATAATATTAGTAGTAGTTACGGATTTAGTAACAGCAGCTACTTCAGGCAAAAAAGCGATTTTCTCACTTCTCAAAGCAATACAGATTCAGGGCAAAATCAAAACACACCACTTTGGCTGAGAAAGGGTGATTTAGAAGTTGGCCAGGGACCCTTGGAAAAGCCATTGGGCTGGAATAACCCAAGATATAATAATAGTTGTCAGGATAAATCTGGTGTTGGTAACAGTGATCAAGGAAAGTTTTCAGGCTGGAATGATTACAGAGGTACTTCTCAGGATGGAAGATATAATAATGGTGGTAACAGACTCAATGATTATGATAA
Source organism: Micraspis discolor (assembly GCA_030674115.1). Lineage (NCBI taxonomy): Eukaryota > Metazoa > Arthropoda > Insecta > Coleoptera > Coccinellidae > Micraspis > Micraspis discolor. Next base: position 870,836 of record JARTUT010001311.1, on the reverse strand, counting down.
CACTGCTCAAAATCGTAGCACTCACAATTGGAGGGGTATGTATAATAGATAATATGAATGAAAACTAATTGAGGAGGAAGGATAATTAACATTAATTAAATTTTTCAAGCTTCCTGCAATCATCTTTTACATAATTTTAGTTCTCATCTTAAGAAGAATATTTAATTTGTAAAATATAGCATCAACCGGGTGATTTAGCAATAGCAGTATTCAGCAGAAAGATGAGTAGCTCAAACTGCTGCACCATGGGTAGATATCAGAATCTGCTATGGTGCATTCAGAAATTCACTCCTGGAGTAGAGTAAGAGTATGATCATGTGATCATAATAATGATAATAATATGCCAGTTAAGGATAATTTAGGTTATTTGTTAACCTAAATTTTATTTAGGTTATGTTTATGAATATGATAAATTTGTTTTTATTTAAATGTATATTCATGGGGTTAATTATTTTCTTGAATGAGTTATGGATTTAGGACAAACCCGAAACAATCAAAACCTTAACTTACCTAACCTAACCTCCCAAACCAAATATTATGAATGAAAGCCAGTGAGGAGTTGATGAATCCAATGAAAAAAATTTTCTTCAATTGTTGATGACATTGTTTTATAACCTTCCTTAATGCAACTTAAATAATATAACCAGACTGCAAACCATGTAAAATATGTCATATGGACCATAAACTGCAAATTAAACCAAATTCCATTGTATCATACAAAATAATTATACAACAGATAAATCTCCTAAACTCAAATCTGAACTGTCTGCGTATGATATTGCTGTACAGAAAAGGAGAGTGTATCGAGCTTACTCGGAGTTAGTTCATGAATGATCACAGAGCTAACTTCAAGTGTCATAGAGTAAGTTTATGAACGCTCATAGTAATTTGACCTAAGTTTCTGAATGCACCCTTCAAATGCAGTTAGATGCTTGTGGGTAAGGTTACTGTTTGAATTGCCAATGATTCGGAGTTGCCAAATATATTAGATATCAGCAGATCTACAAATCTAAAAAAATTCAATATTTCCTGAAAAATATCAAGACGTATTCATTTCAAATGGTAGATGATGGAAACCGATTACTTCAAAATACAATTTGGAATTCTATTCTGATATATATTCAGTCTGTGTTTGATCGCAATAGCAAACACACATATTGTATTCAGAGTTATAGCTAAGTGAATAAGCCAGCGTCAAAATTTCGAGTCCAATAGGGTGGGAGTCAGATATTTAGGGGTACTGCTGTTCCGGTATGTTAAGGAACCGAAATTTCAAACTGAAAAGCAAAAAAGATGAACAAAACATTATCAGGCAACAAAAAATTGAACGATAAACTCTTTTTCTTTATTCCAGTGTCGTAATGAATTCATTACAGCATTGTTTTTAGTTATATTTTTTGTTTTGTGGTTGACAACACTGACATCGTATCCTTTCAAATGTCAACATGCGTCCATTGCAGGTCATTTGTCAATATTAAACCATGTAGAGATTTGAACTCGCTATTCAAATTTTATAGTCTGTCAATTTTCGTATCAGTCACGCCAACTGCGAAAATAAAATACAAAAAGCACTAGGAGGTATAATTTGAATTTTTCACTGAATTCCAATAAATTTCTCACAATTCTTGATTGAAATAGAGAAAATATCGTCTAATTTCGCATTCGTGTTGGAATAGGTGCCCATTCTGCAACTTGTTTAAGAATATATTATTAGAATAGCAGCACCCTGATTTAACACATATGCAAACAATAAGGCTACTGTTTTTATTTTGTTGATCAATCAACTTATTTTGGCAATTATTTATGAGAAACTGGTTTTGAATATTGAATTTGTATCTTTTGTTAGATTCCAGAGGTGAAACTGCTACTAGTCAGGGGAGTTATGGAGTAGAAAACAAATTCACCCCAGGCCGGAATAGCTTTGGACGCTATTGGAAGAATCCTGAGAAACCTAAGATTCCAAAACCAAATATACGTAAGTCTTGTGTTTTACTTTAATTAGAGACTTTTGTCTAATAAGAATGAACTTACAGCCCCTGTAACAATTCCTGATGTAACAGACCAGACTTTACCAAAGGAACTGAGGGAGATGTTTCAACCACTCTTCTGTAAGCTCTGTTCAATACAGATGTCCAGTAATGTTATGGCCAAATTGCATTATGTGTCCAAAAATCATGAAAAGAAGATTGTTAAATTTCTAATTGAATATGCAGAGAAGACAGGGGAGACTCTCCATCCTAGAGCTGTTATGACAACCTCAGAGAAGAAAGAAAAAACAGTGAGTTTTACTCTCTACTGTTTGTAATAGGAGTGCAGAGAGCACTCATATTCTGATAGATAAAGATCTTCATACCAAAAATCCAGAATAAAAATGTAGAAAAGCATTGACAAGAGAAGATGCTCTATGACAAAAAATCCGAAAATTCTCATTTAAATTGTCTCTTTTGAGTATTTTTAAGTAATTGAATTTTTATCTGTTTTATCGAAAACCCAAGTGTACCAATGATACAAAGCATTTAAAAACGGTCGGGAGATCGTTGAAGATTTTAATCATTCAAGCCGAACATCGTAAAACAATTGCGCATGCAGATCGTCATTGCTCGGCTCAAAAAAAGTACCGGATGTAGGTACTTGAATTCTGATCCCACGTTCATGGGACTGATCCTAAATGATGACGAGACATGGGTCTATGAATATGACACTCAAACAAGCCAACAATCATAAGAATAGGGTGGAAAAAATGAGCCGATACCAAAAAAAAACCTCTTGAAAGTCATTAGACAATCAAGACGATGCTTATTGTCATCTTTGATATTTGTTATTTTGTTTCATCATGAATTCGTTCCTATCACTAAGTTCCCACTTTATTAAATTCCAAATCAGGAAAAAAATCATCTGGTGGCAACTAAATCTTTTTTGTTGACAATTCATCAGACAAGGATAACTAATCTAGGCTTGTCTATGAAATCAAAATTTTTAATCAAAAACTACTTAATATAATGAAAACTCCTAGCTTCATTTAATAACATTACTTGTCAGCTGTTTTTAAAAGTTAATTATTGCCTTGAAAATGACAGAGGATGTCTGTCGAAAAGTTGGAAGGAATAATGAGAGATGGTGGTTATTGCCAAAATAATAATTCTTCCTAATATTTTAATCATTGATTTCAATTTTACAGGTGGATACGGATCCTAGAAATTTCTATTGTGAATTGTGTGATTTACATTTGACCGGCAAGCAGCATGCCGATTCTCATTACATGGGGAAGAGCCACAACGCGTAAGGAGTTTGTTTTTATTCCCATCAGTTTATACCATTAATATTTTAATTTCTTTCATTTAGGGTTAGAATGGGTAAGAAAAGGCCTGCCGGACAGGGATACTATGATTCTAATGGAAAGTGGATCCGTTCAAAGTAAGTTTGACATTTACAAAAATGAATTTAAGTTATCAGAATAGAGCAGTTCATTTCTTGATTCAGAGCGAAAATGTGGTTGATGAGAAATCGACAAGAAAGTTGCTTTTCTAGAAGCTGACAATATCAGAAAAATGTTTCTATTTCACTAGTAAGTGTCACAATTGACAGAACTAAATGAAATTGGTACTTATCCGTGGTTTGAAGATTTCTTCGAACAATTGGCCTCCAAACTTCTGGCAATTCAATTGATGGTGCACTTATTGGATTGAGAGCGATATTCATGAATGCTGCCTTTTTAATTTTTATTCTTGTAGGCTTCTCTTTGGATATGATAGATACATCATTCCATTTATCGGATGATTTTTATCCACAGCATGTTGGACCCACTTATCATATATCATTTATAATCAAAATATTCAGGACTGTATTCACATTATTAACAATCTATTATAAGTTCAAATTGAATATCTGTTCTTTCTTTAGCAGGTTTACAAAATAAATTTTTTTTTTAGTTCATTATATTCTTCGCTGTCTTCAACTTTGATTTGATTATTTTCTTATTTTAAATTGTTCTTTGGAAGTTGAGCATCAAGTTACCTCAACCCCCTCCACCTCTTAAAGGGTGTTGTTTATTTTATTGTTGTGATAATAAATCAGGAAATGATTATAACAGTAATATACGTATATGTGTGTATAAACTTAAATTGAATTGCAGAAAAGAAGAAAAATTGGAGTTAATAGACGGAGAAGACAACTTTGGCATGGATTTCAAACGACAAAAAATCGAAGAGGTTGATCCCTCACCTGTTGCCAACTTGGCTGTTTCAAAACCTGCAATAAAATCACCGATGCAGTTCTCATGTTCATTGTGCATTGTCTCTTGCGTCTCAGAAGAACAGCTCAATGTTCATCTTAACGGTTCTAAGCACAAGAAGAAGCTCAGGCTCAAGGGTATATCTCCTGAAAATTTCATTTTAGCCGACGAATCTGATGTTCAAGAGGATGACAGTTCTGCACAAAGTAAGTAAATAGCTTCTAACTGATCTTTAATATGGATGTTTAGTGCAAAGCTATTCTATTTGGAAGGCTGTGGTGAAAGAAAAAGAAATTAAAAAAAAATTAGAAAGCCCTGACGTGAGGTCAGATTGCTTTGGCGCTCTTGTTGAGCTACTTGTGAGTAAATATTCAAACCATAACAAATCTATAAGCACTCTGATCAGGTGAACAATAGTCTCTTCCCGTACTATGGCACAATGTGATGCAAATATGAACGCGTAATGAATGAACAAACAAATATCTCAAATTAAAAATAACTACTCATAATTTTCCCCAAGTTTTTTTCGAAGCTGAATTCCTTTCTAAAAACTTAAGACAGTACTTTTCTAAAAACTTAAGACAGTACTTTTCTAAATTTTGACAACGTATTTTGTTTCAGCCATCGAGGTTGAATTCTATCTCTATGTTTCCAGTTATGAAAAATTTTGATTAATATTACGCCAACTGACACTGATTAATGAGCCCGGCATTTGTCGATCGAATATCGATCTGTGATGGCCATCGTTCAGAGAAAATCACCGATATTTCATGTCATTTCTCTTGAGTAAATGAAATAATTTTCCCCAAGTTTTGTTCGAAGCTATAATTTTCCCTTTTCCAAAAAATTTATGTCAGTGCATTTCTGAATTTTGACAACATATATCATTTCAGCCACCGAGATTGAATTCTATCTATATGATTTCCCGTTATGAAAAATTTTGATTAATATTACGCCAACTGACACTGATTAATGAGCCCGGCATTTGTCAATCGAATATCGATCTGTGATGGCCATTGTTCAAAGAAAATCATTGAGACGTATATTATGTCTCTTTTCTCTTGAGTAAATTAAAAAATGATCATATCTTTAGATGGAAAAGAGCTACGACAATGAAATTTGAGGATAAGTAAGATATCGATCACCTCAATATATTCACGAATATTTATTGAAATCCGAAAAATATCTTATGAGATAAATTTTTTTTGGGAATTTTTTAAAAATTTTCTAGCGTGACGATTTATGCGAAATTTTGCGAGCTGTTTTGTTGCAGCCTCCCTAAACAATATTTCACGTATCAATTTGATCAAATGGATATTATAGTAGTTATTGAGAAAACAAAATTTCAGATGCTCATAACTACTGAACCATCCGACGGATTTGGCCCAATAACGAACTTGACTTGATATTTGGACAATTAACCTATTCTGAAAATATGAAAACTCTAGCTGATTCCTTTTGGATGCTAGAGAGGATACGGCCGGCCGGACAGACTCAATTTTCGCCACGAATTCTTCATCAGGGAGTCGAACCCAATCGATTGAGACCATTTTCGGCTCGATATTCCAAAATTACAGACATTCAGGCAAAATGATAGGCACTCTGTTCGGGTGAACAACAGCGCCAAAAATGTAGAATAGCAGTGAGCGAGATCAGAAGATTTCGTGATTGTTCTTAAATCTTTTCACTGACTCTGGAACAGTAGAAACATAGAAAAACAATGGAGTGAGACATTATAAAAGAATTATTTTATATATATATATATATATTATTTGATTTGAATCGAAACTGTGATATAGGGCTTTCCAACGTTCTAACCTCAAATGTGTCAAAATGGCCGCTGTAGGAAAAACAAACGTTTGTTTGCATTGAACGCTGTGTTGTTTTATCATTTTTGTAATGAAAGATTTAAGATAAAACGATCGCATATTCCTTTCGAAGTTTGTTCGGTAATTATTTACAACAAGCCATAACGGGAATATTTTTATGAAAAAATCAGTACTTACCCTTTGAGGTATGAAGATTACGAATTCGAAAACGAAATACCGTGCAAACTCATACTTTTTGAGAAAAAAAAAAAATCATGTATGTTGTATGAGTAACTTCGAAAAAAAAAACCGTTATTCTCCATTGTTTTTCTATTATTTCGTGAGTAATCGCATGCTATTATAATAAAAACTGTTTTCTCTTCGTTTTTCATGCATTTTCATCAAGTTTTCTCCAATTATTCAGTAGATATTTGATGTTAAATTTCATAAACAAAGTCCGCCATATTGAAGACGGTTGACAGCTGGACCGAGGAAAGAGCGAGGTTGCCAGATTGCTAAATTTGTCCGAAATTAGGGAGCGCTCTCGTTTTGAATAATTTTGTAAAGGGATATCAGTCAGGAATATGGAAAAATTGAAAAGCCCAACTCAGTTAACTTCTTCAACAATGCAGATGAGAAAGTTATCCAGCAAAGACCACGAGAAGGTGTTGGCGATGTTGGAAAAACGGATCATGTGTGATGGGAGTCAATATAAAAATAAAATTTGTTTCTGGAGAAATACCTAAAAAACTTAACAAAATATTCCAAAAAAAATTTAGAAAGCACTGACGTGAGGTCAGTTGGCTTAGGCGCTCTTGTAAACCACTTACAATTATTTAAATTTTGAAAAATCATATCTCCAGAACTATTAGCTTGTCGAAGTCGATAGTGGTATTTTTGTATACGTCTGATAAAACTGCACCATAAAAAAATTTTTATTTGAACAGTGTCATTTGAAAAAAAAATTTTTTGTTACTCGAACCTATTCGGCCGATTTGACCGAATAACGAACTTAGCTGAGATATTTATACCTCAAACCTATTCTGAAAGTTTCAACTCTCTAACTTCATCCGTTCGAGAGTTATCGTGTTCACGGAACGGACGGCAGGACGGACGGCCGAACAGAATCGATTTTGACCACGGATTATTCATCAGTAGGTCCAAACAAAACGATTGATACCACTTTTGCCCAAAAATTCGAAAGTCACAGACATTTGGGCAAATTGATAAGCACTCTGTTCAGGTGAACAAGAGCGCCAAAAAGGTTGTAAAAATAGAATCCTTCCATAAAATTATAATAAACTTAACAAGAAATTTCATAAAATATAAAATAGATTTATATAAAATTCAACGAAGAATAGCAATAAATGCTCGAATGCACAAATGAAAACATTTTTATTCCTAAAACCTGATTATCACTAAACGTTATCTTCCCCATCATCTGGAGAAGCTGTGGGGATATACTTCACCTATATTTTTGAGAAAGTGATGAAATCTTTCACTATGATTTGGAAATTTTTTCGAAAATAATATTCTGCCAAATAATAAACAAAATGATCTTCTTGACGCCCAAATTTCGGAATCGTGTTTCGTACATCCCTCCACATTCTGGGTGTGGGCGCCAGAAACCGGATCTACGAAGTTCATGCTGTGGTTCACGGTCAGATGTTGAAAGCCTTCCTGATTTAAACAATCATAAGCCTTCCAACAATCTGACATAATAGTGGTTCCTGGGAGGATCCATTCTTTAATGACCTCTAATAACGTTTCCTGGCTCCTGTTAGGAACAGGCACCAGGAATGTTTTTTTACACTCTCTGTCGATTCCTCCATCTATCTCTATAAAATGTGCAAGGTTCGTTACATTTTGGGCATATGAATTCCCGCGAAAAATTCATTACGCCGTGCCTTTCTAAAAATTCATGTAGTCTCTCTTCATCGCTCGTCAGCAAAATAAAATCAAATATATTATACTCACATCCTTGGCAAATCATTTTGAAAAAATTTTAATTATCATCGAAATAACCGAATATACCTTCCCGTGGCACTATACTGATTCCTAATTCCCTTCAGACGTACGATAAAACAATTCTAGGGTGATTCGCGCCCAATTAACCATAGATCTCCGTCTTTGTTTTACTTTTTTTACATCGCACATCGTTAGTTCTTGCAAAATTCAACCGTCCCTTAATTCATAATACTACGAGAGCGCGCTTCCTAATTTCGGACAAATCCGGCAACCTCGCTTTTCTCTGGATTCAACTGTCAGTTATCCTTTGAATGGCGGACTTTGTTTATGAAATTAAACAACACGTTTTTACTGAAAAATTGATGAAAACATAAAGGAGATGCATGAAATCCGAAGAGAAATCAATTTTTGTTATAATAGCATGTGATACCTCAAGAAATAATGGAAAAACAATGAAGAATAACGATTTTTGTCGAAGTGCATGATAAGACCTAAATTATTTTTTTTCTCAAAAAGTATGAGTTTGCACGGTATTTCGTTTTCGAAATCGTAATCTACATACCTCAAAGGGTAAGTACTGATTTTTTCATAAAAATATTCCCGTTATGGCTTGTTGTAAATAATTACCGTTTGTTCTTTCGGTGAAATGATTGTTAAAGATTAGTGGACGATTGTTGAAAAGATAATTTATAAAGCGAATTATTTGAAATAGAGTGCTTAATACTCTAATTTCTAACGTATATAATTTCTGTTGTTATCGTAAAATGAGTGAATATTTCCATAAACTTCAGCAAAAAGTATCCTGATGTTGCAGCACATTATTTAGAGAATACAACCCCAGATCATTTATCGTTATAATTTCTTCAATAATGCTGTTATAAAAATTCTAATTATATTTATCTTGGAATGAGTGCAAAATAAATATTTTTTTATAGTAAGTAGTAATTCTTTGTCATTGTTCTTTAATATAAGACCTGAATGCTAATTAATTATGACTATTTTGATGGAGATATATCTCATAAAGAAACTACATAATTTATTGAAATGTTTTTATTTATAAAGGAACAACTGATGGGCATAAATTATTCAAAGCACATGAAACATGAACAATTTCATCCAAAATCGGTTGCTCATCTTGTGTTCTCAAAGAGACATCGGGACAACAGTCCCGTATAATACTTTGTACGAGTATCATCACTTTTGAAACTTTCCATCGTGAAGGATGTTTTAATGAACCTCGTTTCCAAATAATGCTGCCGACTTCTCAAGAGTTGCATTGAAATCCTATCATCTCTTCACTATCGATATCTGTCTGAACAGCTCTTGAATTCAAATCTTCATCAGGCAATGCTTTCAAAGTATCTTCTTCACAAGATGTTGAAGGTTGGTTATTGCTAGCACAATGTACCTATTCATTTAAAAACTATCAATACAAATTGATTAATACATAAACACTGCCCAATTACCTCTGAAAATTTGATTACGGACAGAAGACAAGAGATTAAATGATTAGAATTATTATAGTAATATACTATAATATACAATGGTAACACTTTTATTTCAACCATATTATCTTACCTTAGCACTACTCGATTCGTGTAATGATTCAATGCCTTACCGCATCTTTTAACATATCTCTGGTTTTTCTTCGTTTGAAACGATTAAGCTTTTTTCAGCATCTTCTGAACATGTACTACCATGTTTTTCATATTCCAAATTCAGTGAGGGAACCCAGTCTGGGTTTAACATGTCCATTAGATCTGCTGGAGCTCCTTAAATAAATTAAGCTTTCAGTGCATATAAAACAGTCAAACAATCAAGTTTTTACCTGAAATTAAATGCTTTGAGCATACTAATGAGTATTTGAGCTTTGTGAGTGTCAGATCACTTGATGTATAGCATTTATCCAACGATCTCGTCTTAAAACCGACAGTTTGTTCATTTCAATCTTATGCTTAAAGTTCAAAATAGCAGGAATTCGGAAAAATCTAACACTGTCACGGGTCCCTACACTTCCACAGCCAACAATACAACAAAAATTAGGCATTTTGTATAAAAAAACAATAAAGTATTTCACTAATTTTTACAAATAACACAACTATTTACTTGTAAACAAAGGCTTTGTTTTTCCTACAGCGGCCATTAAACAGCTGATCGTGACAGCAGGTTGGAAAGTCCTATAACTTTGTTGCTGAGGTTAAAAAATTTTAGAAATCTATCGGATTACCTAGATGAAGATTTATAATTGCTACCACAAAAAATTTAGTTTATGGTGAATCTTTTGAGCGAAATTCTTGATAATTTTTCGGAACCCCACCATGATGACATGCGAACTACCTTTTCGCTATATCTCATTACATTAGGTTGTTTCCATATATTAATGTGTAATATAATGTAATAGGAATTAGCGATAAGGTAGTTCTGCATGTCAGCTGACTCCAAAGAGGCACTCCTTAGCGAGAAGCAGCATTGTTTACTTCTTCAAATTCATAATTATCTCACTGCGAACGAATAAACTTGCTTCAAATAAAAATTTTATCATTTCCAAGATGAAAAACTACCTGTATAGAACTTGATTATATTTTTAAATTTCAGAGAACAGAAATGCTGCTACAGATAGTGACGACAGTTTGAGGAGCAAGTACATTACACCAAATGGTTTCTTTTATTGTCAAAAGTGTAACATTACCGTTAATTCAGAGTGTCAGTTTAAACAGCACTTAGGTAGTAAAAATCATGCTAAGAAGGTAAAGAAAACTGAGTGAGGGGATTAATTTTTCTGCACCAATATTTAAATATGAAAAAATATTATTTGTTAATGATTTCAATAATTATATTTAATAAGTAGTTGAGAATGAATTGTTTATTTTATATTTACCATAGTATGTAGGTGTAAAAATATATGAAACCTTCTATCACTTGATTTTTTTGTGCCATTTCTTTTTGATGATATTATGAGAATTTTCAGCTGTACATATTACCAAGCAAATATTTTGTTGAATAACTACCAACCAACTTGCTCTTAGTAAATATCAAAGTTGGGATTATACCAGGGAATAAAAACAAATTTCGGTCAATATATATTAATGTATAATCGAGTACTCCACAGGCAGTTTACACCTGTTATAAATCCATCATTGTGAAAATAACTCTTAAAATAAAAGAGCAGAATATATGGATTCATTTACTCAACTTCTATAGCCACTCAAACTTGAATGTTAACTCATTATAATACAGAAAAAAAATATAACAGTGATGCCACTTTGCATTGAGTAGATTTTATTTCTAGTTTGAGTGCCTGTTTGCTCTTCGAGTTTTAGAGAACTTAGATATACACTTTGGTTTAAATCAATACAGCTACATGTTTATAAAGAGTTGAAACAATGTATTTTACAGAATTTCGAAACTTTCAATAGCTCAGAACAATCAATTTCTTAAGCAATGTGTCCACTTGAAAAATTTTTTTTCAAAAAAAAAGGCCTTGTATTAATCATGAATTTTTTCAATTCAATCAAAAATTTCCTAACATACTGTGATCATTTAGCTAACTACTTCCTATAGCTAAATGCAACTGTACTTTCGTTCAGAAAAGCTTCAGTATAAAATTATTGTACACTGTACTAAAAAAATTTGTGATTCACTGCAAAAAAAAGTGCAACAATTGAAATGAGTTTGAAACTAAGTTATGACATTTTTATACAAAAAGAAACAAGTTGGAATGATTGTAAATAAAATACAAAACAAATCATAGCTTCATTATTTGACTCTTAAACTAGGAGAATAATAAACAATATTATGAGAATATAATATAAAATTCTAGAACAATAGCTATTGAGAATATAGTTCTAAAACTAGAAACTTTAAATTCAAACAAAGATATAGAAAAATAAAATATGAGCAAAATCAACAATTCCATTGTCATGGAATTAAATTACCAGTTTCAAACTCACTTTGAAACATGTATACATTTCTAAATTTTAAAAACCTGGAAATGCCCAAATGTGGCCCATTCATGCTCTATAGGCTTAAAAACGATTACAGGAAATATCGGAGAAATATAAATATATATAGTCATTTTCAGGACGAATATCATGTGATCGATTTACGACGATTTTTTACCCTCTTTCTCCTTGTTTTTCTCATTCTCGTTAGAGTCTTCGCTAAAATCATCGCTGCTTGATCTGTAAAATATAAAGCTGTTGTACAAATTACTTACATAATGATCCAATGTTTGAGAATGAGTTATCAGGTACAAACATTAATACATTTATCAGGAAGTTCAGTGGGGATCCAGTTTCAAAAGGTGTTTACTTTTTCAATGAATCAATGAAGTGATAACCATTTTTCAACTTCCAATTCTGAAAAATCGATTCATCCATGAATACCCCATAATCCAAACGCTCTGCAGTTGTCACGTCACAGACGTGAGAACCTACGAATTGGTTCATGTTGCTCGCAGCTCATATGAACCGACAAGGATAATAAACAACTGCAGTGAAATCCAGGGATGCAATGATTGTATCAATGTAGTTGGCCTGGCCGACCCACAAATAAAGGGCATGAGCAGTCACTGGAATGATCTCCTATTTCTCTGTTTTTAAACTTAGTATTGAAAAAGAGATGCATCGATATTTGAAGGAAATTGATACCAATGCAATAAGTCAAAAAAGGTTTCTCCAATTACAAAAATTATTTAACTTCCACACCCACCTTAAAAAAATTAACCTAAGGGTTAGTTTAGTGAAATATTTTTAGTTTATTTTGAGCTGGCGTAACTGTAGGAGTCATGTAGGATTACATAATCCTTCAAAATATCATGCGATGTTAGCTCGTTAACAATTTCAAGAGCTGTAGTTAAACAAACTGTAACACAATCAACATAACTGAAGAGAACACAAGCTTTAGCTTCCAGTTTTGTACTCCAAAACTATTTAACTTCAATTAAATCCTGTTACACACCAAATTATCACTTGATGTTGTCGAAGATTGCTCATTTCTTGACAAATGTTTTTCAATGAGTAGAGTACATCTGTCGGAAAAACACAACACAACATTTAACCTCAATCTCAAATAACATTGAAATTGACTTAAGTCAAAATAATACTTCAATCCTACCTGATATCCCCCTCCATTTGTCCTGCATTTACAGCGTTGTAAGCAATTTTGAGGATGAGGTAGGTCCAGAATAAATGTAAAACTAGCAAGATCATCAGCAGACTGTTAAAAATATAGTACGCTGGGAACATTGGTACAATCTTCGGTGCATCAATAGATGTGCTGGAAAGAAAAACTTTTCGTAGAAAAAATTACAGCCTTGTTATACTATTACTATTAGAGAGGTTTCGAAAAATCTTGATCCCTGATTAACCCCTCGAACGCCAATCAGCTAAGGAATCAGCATACATTTAAAAAATGATAAAGAGGTTAAACAATTTGTTACGGTTTTACGAAACCCACTGAAATAAATTATTCAAGGCTGGTTCTGAAGCTACATGAAGTTAGATATTGACTTCATAACTCAAATATTAGTTTATTTGCCAAGTTTCTTATGAAAAATATAGCCAAAATTTTTTTTTTATCTCAGAAAGCAAGCCGTTGAGGACCTATGTTCATTTGAACTTTTTATCTTAAAATTACTCAAGAATTCATCCCTTAAAGTTTGTTCAAGTACTTAATTGACACCCTGTTTGGTGATGGTTTATGGAAACTTCTTCCCGTGTTTTTCTTGCCATTTTGTTCCTCGTCAGAAAAAGATATAAGTAAGGGAGGTGAGCGATTATTTTGTGTTGGTTCTGTCATCTGTGCCTCCTGTATATCATTCTGGTTGGAGTTTCCCAGTTGTGGAACCCATGTTTAGTTTTTCACTATGAGCGATTATCCGGCCAATTTTATCGCTTTTTTTTTATTTTCAATTCTTCTGAATGAAAACGAATCCAATGTAGAATAACTAACATTATTTCGAGAATTTTTCTTTAACTTGTTTTACTTCCATTCAGTACCAACTGTGAGTGTCCAATTGTTCAGTGCACCTAATTTTAATGTAAATTGATAGTTTCTTATCTGAAGTAATTAGCAAAACTGGAAAATCGCGCTTTATAACATGTGAGCACCTTAGATAATCTAATGATGAACTCAAAAGAAAGATAGATTGGAAATTCTCCTAGTCTGTAGCAGATCAGATAGAAAGTATCAGGACCAGTACTATAGCGCTAAGATGATTGTGATGGAATGCTACTTCGCAGTAGAAAGAAAGCATATCAAGACATAATAGAGATATCAGACAACAAAAATAATCATAAACTCCATAAAGGCAATCTACAAATCATGCCCTGGACATGACAATAATTAACCCAAACAGACATTGAAGAGAAAAAATTAACACACAGGCGAATGGATCAACTTATTTGAAACCTGTTAGTTAACAAGAACTTGAAAAATAAACGGCAAAATGAAGATGACGGTATATCCAATTTCATAATAAGGCAAACTTCAAGAAATATTGGAACCTTTCAGGTGAAAATTCCTCAAAGGAGTATTTCCAAACAGACTGAAGAAAGCTTTAGTTTATCTATATTCGTGAGGGGAAATGAAAATGAGTTTTGAAATGATACTATACTAACATCTTTTTCCAAAGTTTTTTTTATCGGAATCCCGTTTTTTCACCGTTTATTTATTTTGCATTTGCAAGTTTATTTTCAGAGTTGATCTTCATATTCATATGGTTTAATAAAGTAATTTTTGTTTTCGTGCATTATAAGATTGTTAATTATTGTTCCTTTAAAAAATTTTCCCATTGCGACCCGGTTCATTGTGTAAAAAGCACTTGATGTTAAAAAGTTGCATGGCAACTAAAATAGCATCTCATGAACAATAGACACTACCATTCCGAAAACATCAGGTTCATCCCACTTTGCCACGCTCCATATAAGCGTGTATACAGGTATCCTGTAACTCAACGTCAAGCGGTTATTGGGCGATATACTAGGTTACCAGTTCTAGCAAAAATTAAACAAAATTCTACGTCACGTGGTTAAGTGGTAATAGGTATATTTTTGAAAATGTTGAAAATTGACACCCTACATTACATTCTTAGGTTGTGTAGTCACAAATTTTCCAATTTTGCAGTGATTTTTTTTTAAACGTAATCCTAAATAATCATGCTATTGATAACAGTCACAAATCCGTTGTTAGGTGCAATTGTTTTAGTGAAAAAAATATCAGTTTCGTTGAGACATGGTTAAAAAATATGTTTTCAGCTAACTTTGACAAAATATCTCTAAAAAAAATGTACCGTACTACCCTCGGCAAGTTACTTTTTGTCTAAAATTCCAGTCCACATGTTGACCTCAAATTGGTATTGGGAGCGGTCTTCACGCATTAATTGCGGATTTTCTATATACCACCCATGACCACCCATGTACGTTATGTAAATTGAAATAACCGTCTTTTTTAAATGTAGTTTCGTCAGTCAATAAAATGTTGTTAGAAATTGCAGATCTTCACGAGTTCTCGCCGACATTGCTCTGCAAAATTCTATTCTAAAAGCATGATCCCGAGGCAGCAAACTTTGTACACGTTGCACATGGTATGGGTGATACTCGTATCTTTTTAAAATTCTTTGAGCAATACTTTTTGTTATTCCAGCTGATCTTTCAATCGCACGTACTGAACTGCTGGTGTCATTTGGAATTTCGTTTAAGGGAGACTTCGTCCTTGAAATTTTCAAAAAATCATTTTTTTTTATTACTGATTTTTAATATACATGTAAGTAGAAATAAATCTATCGAAGTATTTTCCGGATTTCGAACGTTTACGATATTTTAAACGCGTTTTAAGTTGATATTATCAGCGCGCTCTCAGCGGGGCGCCCGGGTTCCTGCAAGTCTGATGCAGGTATACAGAGCCTGCGCAGAAATTTCAGTCTGGCTTCGGCATTGGAAGTGAAAGCATCGTAGTGTGTGTGTAGTAACCAATAGATTTCGTATAGATTTGTGCGCAATATGCCTCGAAAGGGTTCAAAAGATCAACCGAAACAGTACGGGCGCAAAAGATCGCATCCGCCCGGAATCAGCAGTGATTATCTTTAACGAAGGTGAGGAATCATTGTTAATTGCCATGGATCTCATGGGTGTTCGGATTGGCACATTCAGCGAGAGCTGGATCAATTCACGAGATCAAGCAAGAATCGAGCGCGCGGAGAAGCATGTGACCGAAGCAGCGAAAAAGGCCCGGATTGAGCAGCGGGAGATGTTAGCAGCTCCACATGAGAGGGTAGAAGAAGAGGAGGGATGCCTCTATGGACCAGGCATTGCCGATTAGCGGTAATTATAAACACATTTGTGTAAACACATAACAAAACTTTAAGCGCGTTTTTCTCGAAAACACGTTTTTAAAAATGGCTGACATTCTCCTGGTCGCTGTCGTTACCATATCGACCTGAAATTTGGAGAGCATACTTAGAAAATATGTCTTCACGGAATGACGAATCGTTTTTCCGATAGATACATTTTTGATTTTATTATTTATCTTTTTATGCGAAGAAAAAACATGAAAATTGGATTTTTTTTGCCACCATTTTTCGAAATTTGCACTGAACAAAAAACCCATTCGTCATTCTATGGCCAGAGGGTCACACATTGATAATATGCTTTGAATTTGTGTTTCAGATCAACAAAGGGGGGGGCAGTGATGTCAGCTGTTTACCTCCCGCGATTTGAGGACTTGTTTTCGCGAAGCTGCAACGGCCGCCATTTTGTTTTTTTTTAAATTGTTCAACGTTCTGTATATTATGAATAAAAACATGAAAAAAACCGTACCCAAAAAGCTTTTATCGTTTCCTTTAAAAAAAATAAAACGTTAACACCTGAAATTTGGCACTCCAAGGACGAAGTCTCCCTTAAAACTACGTCACTTTCTATCTCACTCTATTACATCTGGCCATTTCACTCACCTAAGCATAGGTGATTTTGACCACGCAATAGTACCTATTACTCATAGTAATTGGGTTAAAAGTTTCTATTTGTAGGTATTTGAGTCCTTTTGCAAATAAGTGAGTAATTTTATTTTTATGGAAGGATAAGTAGCAAGTATTATACCATTTTGTAATCTTGATTAAAAGGGCCATTTTTTAAAGTAACTTGCCGAGGGTTGTACGGTACATTTTTTTAAAAGATTTTTGTCAAAGTTAGCTGAAAACATATTTTTTAACCATGTCTCAACGAAACTCATATTTTTTTTACTAAAACAATTGTACCTAACAATGCATTTGTGACTGTAATTAATAGCATGGTAATTTAAAAATTATTATTTAAAAAAAAATCACTGCAAAATTGGAAAATTTGTGACTACAAAACCTAAGGATGTAGTGTAGGGTGTAAATTTTAAACATTTTCAAAAATATACTTATTACTGCGTTATCCGGAATTTTTGTATAAAAATGTGTGAAAAGTGATTATTTATTTTATATAATGCGTTTTTGTATTTTATGTGGACAGCCTAGTGCTGCCGATGAAAATTCACGAACTTTCAGTGTGCCAAAGGTGAGTAGAAATGATCTTTTTTTCTGCTTTTGTCTTTTTATTTCCAGATTCACTGTGGACAACTTGTTCATCAATAGAAGACCACTCCTGAAGAAAGAAGTCCCTCAATTATATTTCAGCTTATTTTTGCACTTCCACACTTAGGAGGGAGTCAGGTTTTTTTTACTGTGGTTTTTTCCGTAGGCCGAATTGTATGGCACCCCGTCACTAACCCCTGCTCTATATTGTTTATTGTTTGCTAACCAAATATTGTGAGCCAAAAGTTCAAAAGAATATATATATATTGAAATTATCTATTTTATATGTTGAATTAAAACTTTTTAGAATTAGAATACTTTTTTTTCTTCATTACAGAAAGAGAGCTCCCAAATCACCCATGCCATCCTGTAGTAACTACTTTGAACCGGACCTCCCATATCATTCCTTCCCAAGCCCAATAGAAAACATTCCTAATGATATTACAAACCTTTTCCTGCTTAGCCAAAATGATCAGATCAGAAATTAATAAAACACATACATAAATGAGCCTCAACTTACCATAAATCAGGCTTGTAAAATCTTTATAAAATAATACTGAAAACATTCATGTTTGAGCAAGAGACCATCTATTAGTGAAAAAAATCATACTTCAATGTATTAGAAAAAATATGGATAAACCATACTAATTGAAAGCATTAAGTGATCAAAACTCGCATCACAAGAATATTTATTTAACAGACAGTTAATCGGTGAAATCCATTGGGAACTTCTGAGAAGCGATACGCCCTCTTTTTGTCTAGTTAATTTTTCAGGGGAATGAAATAAATTTATTCCATATTTGATTTGATATTTGATTTAAAATTTCAACAAATGTCAAGCGTTTGCGATCTAAATTTATGAATGAATTGCCTTGTGGCTCCCTCATGTGAGTATAAAACTAAACAGTCGCCATGTCCCAAAAAGTAAAATGACGTTTCCATTCAAAATTGGACAAGTGCACACACCAGTATTTTAGACATCTTACTTATTACCACATACATAGAATATTTTTTTTCTTTTGCTAAAACTGGTATAACCTAGCATATCGCCCAGTAATCGAGTTACGGGACACCCTGCATAAGTCACCTTGAATTGTGAACATACTTACTTCTTAATAATCCAAAATGGAAAGATGCCTATCCTAGTTACTATCCATAAAACTGTGAATACAGCAAATATAAAATCACATACTTTTTGGAAGCCAGAGTACTTCGCCATTTTGGCGGCCTGAAACAATATACAAGAATTTATATATCGTAATGACAGGATTATTGCAGAAAATTTAATAAAGAACACAAAATAATAAATTCTCTGACAAAAAAGTATCTGGGAATTTGAAATAAACAACAAAATGTTTAAACTTCTTCAATATTTATTGAGTCTCCTTCATAATATGATCCATTTGAAGAGATACATATGTGTCAACATTTTCCCAACTCTCAAATTTGATTTAAAATTTAAAAAAAAATTTATAACTCAGAAACTGTTATAGATAGGTGTGGTAAAGGGAAATAGATTAAGAGAAATTTTCATTAAAAAAATAGAAATACGGGGTGGCCCATTCAAAATAACAGAGCCTTTGCCAAATTTGCATATATCTGGCAACACTGAAAAAATTTTCTCATAAGTGCTCATAACAAAATTGATTAAGAGCAACAAGTGTTGGAATTTTCGTCTTTGTACAAATTTCATTTAGCCTTTTTATGGTTTATGGTTTTATCATCGGATATGTATCACAAATTTTTCGATTTATTAATTCCCTTCATTTGAATTAAACAAAAACAATTGCATATTCCCGCTAATCAAATATAGTAATTTACGATTATAGTCCTTTGTTTCGGCAAAAGCAGCATAATTGGATTTTGATAAGGTTATTCTGTCTCTCACAGTTCATTGAATAGACTTCAATTGAATGAGAATAGATAAAAAATTCATTATGGATAAAAATATCATGGATTTCAAAACTTTTTCGTAAAGTTAGCAAAATGGCTTTCAAGATGAAGGATAATTTCTTTCGAAGGGTCTACAAGAAGTTAAGACTGATTCAATGAACTTATAAAACCAGTCCATAAAATTTTTGTTATATTTGAAACAAAAAAAATTACCTCCAGCAATATATCAGCAGCATCGTGCACCACCAAGACAAGTGAGCCAATCCTGAAGACGTTCACGATCCAGGAGAGGCACATCAGTACGATGGTGGCTATGTGATGTATAAACATCTGCCAGAAATCCTTCCTCTTGACATCGAAGAACTGCGAAACACACAAGGACCAATAGAAAGACATAGAGATCATATAGTACCACCATATATCATTCGTGACAGATTGATGAGGGAAGTCGGTCCTGCAAGGAAAAATTTCTTCATGTATATAGTCGAAGTTTCAAATGAGTTGGTCGAGATGAAGTTATTTATTTTATCGGGAAGGGGCAGTATTGGTCAACATACAGGGTGTTCTGATTTGTTTCCATCAAACTGAAATGGGTTATAGATCACATTATTTTAAGCAAAAAGGTTTCTATAAATATGGATCCGGAAATGCTTCGTTTCCGAGATACAGGGTGTTAAAGTTGAATGAATAATTCGCGTTTTCTTTTATATCTCTGACTGCTTCAAAATCCTTTCATGAAATTTCGTATATAGGGGTTTTTTGGGACGATAAATTAAAATTTGTGGTTGATTTAGTTGTATTTTTTAGAGGGCGCCACCGGCAACCATTTCAACCCATGTAAACCGTTGCAACTTTTTTGTGCTACCCTGTAAGCAATTTTGTACTCGAAAAATCGATTCTCTCATCCTTTTTACTTAAAAAAGTTGTACATCATCGAAGTCGCTAGGAGCAACCGTTTCAGAGAAAAATACATTTAAAGCAAAAGAGTCCCAAAACTTCTCCGAAACTTATTCCCATTCAAATATTTAATTTAAATTCATTTTGAAATTTTCTAAGGCGAAATGAATGCAGATTTTTTATTGCCCACTAATAAGTAGAAGTGATGCTTTGGAATTGTCGTTTTTAAGTGTTCTGAATACCCTATTTCTTGAAATATTGAGTTGTTGGGATACTTTACGAATACTCAGTTTTTATTTTCTTAGAAGGTCTGTAAAATCCTATTTCTCTGTAGATGATTTCTTCTTTGTATGCTTCGTATGCTATGTTCAGTCAGTAATATGTTCATTATTCTTATTTTAAATATCCTGAGCGTAAAACGTTTTTACAACATCGAAGAGGAAGGATGTGAAAAGGTCATGCATCTTTTGGATTTCAAAAATATCATCACAGGGTGTTTCAAATTTGGTGTTGAAAATTGTGATCTTAAATTGGCCATAACTTCTGTTTTTCAAATTAGAACCCTATTTTTTTAAAATTGTGTTGGATTCTGCGGTCAAAAATAATGATGATATTCTCACATGATTATGCTCCTAAATTCAATAATAAAAGTTTTTGGGCTTCGAAAATATTTTAGCTCTGTAGAGAACTTCGAACAATATCATAATCCCAATTTTCAGATTTCAAATATGTCTAGTTCTCCAGAAACGTCTAATAGGCACTCAAACTTGAGACACCCTGTATACTGATGGACAAAATTAGCGCACCACCTACAATTTCGTTAAATTTTAACAATTGATATCTTCCCAATGTTTGGTCGGATTTCAAAATTTTTTCAATTGTAGCTTTGTTATTGGTTAATTTCCTTCATTAAACAGAAGTCCAAAAAATAAGATCTTCATGTTGTACAGGGCGTTTGAATAATGTCATGTTCTTTAGTCAAATTTTAACGTCTTCTGTCGGCCATGCCAGGTTGCTGAGGCATATAAAAGCAATAAAGCGTTGTAGCCTAGTATCTCTTGAGTATTTTGTTTTTTTTTAAATCAATTTATCTTGGAATCGTTCAGAGATACTCAACATTTTATCAACTCTTGTATTTTATGCATTAGCCATGAATATCTTAGCAACCACTTGTCCGATTTGAATGTTTTTTTTCTTAGTTGTAGCTCTTTTATTGGCAAATATCATACTACAATGAGATGTTCAAAAAAATAAATGCAGCATGCTGTACAGGGCGTTTGAATTTTCGAGTTTTTTTATTACAGTTCAACGTCTTTTGTGGGCAATACCAGATATTCTTCTAAAAATTATACAGTGATGTAGCCTGATGTTTCCTGAGTATATTGTATTTTTAAACAGCAATTTATCTTGTACCCTCCCAAAGATATTCACATGTTTATAACATCAAAGGGGTTAATACCCGATATTAAACCATAATTTTTCCCAATTAATAAAATTCATTCAAAATTAATAATCGTGCTCATTTCTAAAGTTTTCTTCACTTTAAGATTCTTTTTATTCAACGTTGAATACGCAGTTCGACCTGATCCCAAACGTTTTCGATTACGTTCAGGTCAGGACTACAAGCCGGCCACTGTAGATGTTGAATCCCAACCTCGTTAAGGTATTCACGATATGGAATTATCGTCCATCAGCAAAAAATTGTCGCATATATCTCGCAGAATTTATTGCCCTTTCCCGGATCGCTACAAGATCCATACGAGTAATCAAAGAAATGCTTTGTCTTCTCAGAATAGATACCCACCAATGGGATGATTTTGAGCTTACTCTAAAGGCTTCAGTGAAGTAAAAAATGCCTTTCTCGGGGTGTCTTGCATTCAATCCAGATTCATTGAGTCTTCTTGCAGTTTTTGGTGAAATTGTAACATTTCGGACAACTCGAAGGCGGTTTTTTTTTAACATGATCTGGTCTTTTAACGTAAGAGTCCGTTTCCATAAATCTACGGAGACAACGACCAAAGAAAAATAAATAAGAATAAACTTTCAACACAAAAATGAACGAAAACAACTTGAGAAAAACAGAAAAAATGCAAGATGTTATAAACATGTGAATATCTTTGGGAGGGTACAAGATAAATTGCTGTTTAAAAATACAATATACTCAGGAAACATCAGGCTACATCACTGTATAATTTTTAGAAGAATATCTGGTATTGCCCACAAAAGACGTTGAACTGTAATAAAAAAACTCGAAAATTCAAACGCCCTGTACAGCATGCTGCATTTATTTTTTTGAACATCTCATTGTAGTATGATATTTGCCAATAAAAGAGCTACAACTAAGAAAAAAAACATTCAAATCGGACAAGTGGTTGCTAAGATATTCATGGCTAATGCATAAAATACAAGAGTTGATAAAATGTTGAGTATCTCTGAACGATTCCAAGATAAATTGATTTAAAAAAAAACAAAATACCCAAGAGATACTAGGCTACAACGCTTTATTGCTTTTATATGCCTCAGCAACCTGGCATGGCCGACAGAAGACGTTAAAATTTGACTAAAGAACATGACATTATTCAAACGCCCTGTACTACATGAAGATCTTATTTTTTGGACTTCTGTTTAATGAAGGAAATTAATCAATAACAGAGCTACAATTGAAAAAAAAATATTGGAATCCGACTAAACATTGGAAAGATATCAATTGTTAAAATTTAACGAAATCGTAGCTGGTGCGCTAATTTTGTCCATCGGTATATATAATTATAGCTAACTCATAATTTAATAGAGTTATAATAATTTAATACAATTTTTGAAATGCCTTTTGTGTATAGTAATGTATAATATGCAGACATCATTTTAGTTTATGGTTTCTGCTGCACGTGAATATGCAACACGTTTTTCAAATCGTTGACACCTTTTATAACTAGAAAAGCCAGGTGAACCGATTTTTCTAGTCCAAAATGACGTACAGGGTATCACAAAAAAGTTGCAACGGTTTGAAGGAGACGAAATGACTGCCAGTGGCGCCCTCTAGAAAAGACAACCAAATCGACCACAAATTTGAATTTCTCACTTCAAAAAACCCCTATGTACCAACTTTCATACAATTATTTGGAATCAGTTGAAAGATGAAGAAAACACAAATTATTTTTTCAACATTAAGACCCTGTATCTCGGAAACGAAGGAACTTGTTTGCTTAAAATGATGTGTTCTATCACCCATTTCAGTTTGTCGGAAACAAATCAGAACAACCTGTATATGGAATTTTGACAAGTACTGCCCTTTGCGAGCCTCTTCTCGAAGCCCACCCCTTTATGTTCTAGAACTTAATCTTGAACAACTTTCATTTTTTCCTTCAGTTTTGTGCGAGGTTCGAATTCCCTTCTCTTAAAATTACATGGATGGAGCATGGCAAAAGTGTTTGTCAGTAGATTCAGATACACCACTATCTCAACCTTTGAGAGTTGATCAACATGAATTCATTCAAGAGGATTGGTCACTCACTGTTCCAGATTACGGTAAAATACTTCAGAAAAAGCGCGCAGAAACACCTGACCTCATGTCAGTGCTTTTCTACATTTTCTTTCCAGAAATTGAAAATAAAAAGGGAAGTATAACCACGATTAACTTTTATTTAATCGCTTGGACTGTATAGATACAAATTTTTCCGAAAACAACTTTGTCCATTTACATACGAACACTTCGAAGTACTAGGTTGATTTTTCATGGAATTTTGAGCATGTACACTAACTTAAAACTAGGAAATCATATAGAAAATAAATAGACTGTCTCAAACACTACCACGTGCACTTTTCAAGTAAACAACATCAAATTATTCTCATCTCGAAACTATTTTCTCCTCAGGTTCCTTCACCAAATCATCAGTCTCGTCTTCTCTCCTAAAAGGGGGAAAGCTCAACCTTCGAGCTGTCGACAAAGGCACATCCACGGTCCTCGGCCTCGCTATCCTCCTGAAATTGACCGGTCTCAGATCAACCTTATTCCCCTCCTCTTCGATATTCCGCAGACTAGTACTCGATCGAACCGTCGTATTCGAATCAGGTTTATCAGCCGGCTCCCTGAACGCCACGAAACGCCAGTCGGGGTCCACGACGATGGGTTTCCTGGCCAGATGGGATTTTTCGGTGAAACACTCCACGGGAAGCCTTTCCGTTTCGACATTTTTCTTCCTCTTGATGAAGAACGACTTCGCCCTTTTCAACATGGCGACAAAACTACGTTTTCGGAATGGCCCGGGTTTGTGCGATATTAATTCCGTCCGGTTTTAATTGCCCTGCAGATTAGATAAGATAGTTTTATCGATATACGAAACAGCTAGTTTTACGATGTGAGATGCATTTTTCTCTTTAGTCTGGGAAGAATGTTTGCGATGGAGATAAGGAGTTTATCTTGTGGGATTTGTTTGAAGAGATTTTCCGTCGTTTCCTTGTATAGATGTCGATGTTACAAAAAGAAAAGTTCGGTTATTATGAATGAAAAATGATATATGGCAAATGTCCAAAAGTAAAGTCTTTCATGGAAATTTTTATCACTTTTTGGATAAATGTCGGGTGTATTTCGGCTATCACATCACAGATTTTGAGTTTTAAGGTTGCAGGTATAGACTCTATCCTTAACATAGCCCCCACAAAAAATAATCCAGTATTGTTAAATCACACGATCTGGCTGGCCATTTATCAGATGAATTTCATGAAATTATGCGATAAGCAAATTTGGTTTGCAATTAATTGATCGTCTCATTGGCTGTGTGTCAAGTAGCACCGTCTTGTTGAAACCACATGTCAGTGATATATATGTCATGAATGATTTCTTCTGTTTGTTGAATACTGATCGACTTCTACAAATAACCGCTCGTCACACTGTGCAAATTCCATTTCCACTTATTAACCTTAATTTGTCTCTATTCTATTTTTCGTTGAAAAGATTCTTTCAGAATGTATGCACGAGGAGTAATATCTTCAATTCAGATAGCAATAATTAAAATGTTGCAGACTTCTTACTAAGAAGAAGATTCATTCAGAACTCTTAAAACAAGTGGCTTCTGTATATGACCATTCCTACAGGAATTAGAGGAAATAGAGCCAGTGGCGTAGGGTTTAAAGATTATCTTCAAACTAAGACGAAAGTGTATTATTCACAGATGTCATGACTGGTAACATGATATTTTGTAGTATGAAATATTTTTAGAAAGTTTACTTAGGAATTTTTAATAATTTGGTAAAATAGTATAATTCTAGGTTTGTAAATGCAAAAAATTCGTGTTAGGAATCCAATTGAATATAAGTGCACTTAAGACCACATACAAAAGGCTGTGAAGCCGATTGAAGAACAATATTTTTCAAAAAGGAAAGCTGCCAATGTTAAAAACATTCCATTTTTCAAGTCTTTCAACAAGAACTTTGTTTTTTAAAACAAAATAAGATGAAAAATGTTGATGACGACGTTCAAATTTTTATTGTATTACAAAAATAGAAGTTCGGCAAATATGAATGAAAAATGATATCTGGCAAATGTCCACCACGACCATGCTGACAGAAGTAAAGTCTTTCATCAAAATTTTAAATCACTTTTTAGCAAAATGTCGGGTCTATTTTGGCTATCACATCACAGATTTTAGTTTTAAGGCTACAATCGATTTGATTGGCTCCGTATAGCCTCCTTAAGATAGCCCTACTAAAAATAATCCAATGGTGTTAAATCACACGATCTGTCTGGCCATTTATTAGCTGAAATTCGTGAAATTATGCGATCAACAAATTGCACCGTTTAATTGAAACCACATGTCAGTTATATCCATGTCATCAATGATAGGCCAAAATTGAGTTGTTAACATCTCGCGATAGCGTGATCCATCGACCGTTACCGCATATACAGCCTCATCTTCGGCCCAATCACGCCTCCTGACCACATAGAGCACCGTTACATATTGATCATGCAAATGCTTCTCAATAATCGGTCTAGGATTTTCAGAAGCCCAAATGCGGCAATTTTGCTTGTTGACGTACCTTGACAAGTGAAAATGGGCTTCATTTTACAAAATGTAATTTTAACAGAATCACCATTTCACAGTGGGTTTTAATTATTTTAATGCGATTTTCGAGCGAAATTGAATTCATTGTAACAACTGCCAAAGCATGTACTACCAATATGTCAAAAAACTGTCAATGCTGTCATGTGGTAGGTATGACCCAGAGATATAGAGTGGGGAGAATGATCTTCGAGATGAGCGAAGTGGCTAATTTTTCGTCCGCCATTTTTATACTTTCGGTTCATTGGCGTAGAAAGCAGTGTATCTGAGGGATAGTTGGTATAGAATTAAAATGAAAATGAAATCTATTATATATCTTCAGAATCTATACTCAGAATATCAGTCCAAACTGTCCTCATATAAACTGATTTTGGGAAACTAAAAAGAATCATATTGCTGTGGAAAGTAAACAACACGCCACTGAGCAGTTAAACAATGCCATGCTGTATGATCAGTCGGATAATTTCAATAAAAACTAATGTATAAAATGATATTCCCTCGAACTTCTTTGTTTTATAGTTTTTACACGTTTTAACAATACAAGACATGTTGAGAGCATCGAAGTATCTATCAGCACAATGTAGAATTCGAGCAATTTCTAATTCATCTGACAAGTATGTCAACCAAGAACAGCTGACTACGAAAGTATAAAAAATGGTCGAAATTTGACATAAGAATTTAGCCACTAATTTTGGATGCGCAGTGGTCGAAGCGTATTCTCCCCACTCTATATCTCTGGTATGACCACAATTAAATAACAAAGTTCTTGTTGAAAGACCCTTTACCATTCAAGTTTTAAATATTCCGCGAATCCTTCCGCATACAAACGATTATCTGGATTATTATTTCGAAGAAGTCACGATTCGTGTTCAATAAATGTGTAATTTCAAGTAAATTCAAGGTTCTCATTGAGATCGATACACATTAATCGCTCAGCGCTAATTGAACGTACTCAGTCGCAAACCTTGAGCTATCGACCTTGGATTGTATTTTTTTCCCTTCGTCGTTAGACATAATGCTGAGTGGTGCCATTGGAAAAAATCGTACAAAAAAATTTCTTTGTTCAAATGCGACAATTTTTAAAACTTCGTTTCAATACCATGCTGATGAGACTGTCAATATGCATTAAGACAAAACCAGATTATGTTATCGTCAGGGTTATAATTGTTGATTAAATACTGCACTGGCTCCCGGTCTATTTGAAATTTTCTGATTTCCGTCTTGCGATCTATTTGATGCCCCAAGTTCAATTCGTCATCGGACATTCTTGATAACACCGTTATCAATCACCGTGTTTACTATTGCAGAGGGGATCACGAATTATAAACATGACAAGTCAATACATATTATTTAGGAAACGCAAGACCCTGATCCAGAAAATAAAGGAACAGTATGAGTAACCTTCAAAAAAAGATTATCGATTTATCTATGAGATCTTATTAGTTTCCTGCGGTTTCTATCAAGCATTTTTCGAAGGCGGAATCAATATTTAATCATTGTTTAAGTATTTCAGATAGCATATTATTTCACCCAACTTCGATAAAACTAATATCCTTCACAAAGAATGAAGGTTCATTAAGAAAGTCCAAGTTCCATATTCAATAATTCGTATATATTGACTTTTTTGTGAAACCCTTCAACTTTCCATTCTTTCGGATCTTTATAACTCGAAAACTATTCAATATGGCAATAGGTATCCTTCATCAACTCATCCCTGAAATTGCTGCAGAAGCCAAAAATACATGTTGACCCAAATTCGAGTGGAAAATTGGACATATTTGAAATGTGAAAATTGGGATTATGATATTGTTCGAAATTCTCTACCGAGCTAAAATAAATTTGTAGAAAAAATTTTTTCATATTTCTGGTGTGATTTTCATTGCTGAATTCATTTTTTTTTTTTTTCAAATCATTCGGTCCCCTATGATAATCATAACTTAATGACTACCATTGATGTTTTTCTGACAGTCACTAAAAAGTAAAAAATAAATAGGTATATATATATATATATAATGTTTTCGAAAATTAAATAAATATAGTTTAAAAAGAACTAAAAAAACACGCTTATAAAGAATATCGGGCTAAAAAAGCTGGAAATAATTTTAAAAATCAATTTATGACAATAGTATACAAAACATAATATTAAAATTGAGAAAGAAGAGTGGGTTGCTTTGCGCCATAATTTTCGTGTATCAAGTGCCCCACGCTTCTTTCTCAATTTTACTATTATGTTTTATATACTTCTTGAGATATTTGAAGTTGAAAGGAATTGAATCGATATAATTTTGTCCAAATTTTCTGATTTTCCCAAATCTAACTCTGTGCTGAAATGATCAGATTTGTTCAATGTTGCCATATTTTATGTCTTTATTAAATATTTCTACAAAAGGTTGGGGAAATCTCTCTAGTCTATGGTTCCACCACTAAACACTCTAGATGAAATTAACCACTGAACAATTTTTGTCTTACATTCACCACAAAATCTAAATTGCCATTTGCTGTATTCATTATTAATGATGTCTAGCACCTTGTTTGATATTTAATCCAGGATAATATTCCATAATAAATAAAGAAAAAGTTTTCCATCACTCACATAGGTACTTCGGTATATTGTCGTAATAAGCGTTGAAATAGGTAATGTATTTTCTGTCAGGACCTGTTAAATTGAAGAGTTGTCTTTATGAAGAGCTGGTTCTTTTTAGCTTCAGACTTCCAGGGTTCATCAAATTATATCTATTCTAACATAGGAATGCTTCAAATTAAGCTCATATGAGTTTTAAAAACTTCGAACCTAGTCTCCTAGATTTGTTTTGTACCTTTATAGAAGTTTTTTCAATTCTTTATTTCATACACCGATTCAACCTGGTTCACAAACTTAGGATAACAGAATTTGACTTAGTTTTAATATTTCTGAATGTTTGTTATGATGCACGGTTAATTAAAATTCAATCAATACTGAAACTGGATGCTATAAGCTCATAAACAAGAAAGATTAGAATAGAATCCGTTTTCTGACCATAATCATTTCATACTGAATTGAATAATTTTAAACTATCGAAATTATCCTTGAAATATTTTCCACATTTTTTTTTTAAAGAAAGCTACAAATAACTGTTGACAGTTTCAAAACAACAAGGCAACACAGAACACTATTTTATTGGGAACTACCCACCCCAGAGACGTTATAATATTTTAATGTGATAACAATTCACTCTAGTTATTCTGAGGAAAATTATACCTAAAAAAACTTTGCAATTATAAATTTTTTCTCTCCTGGGGTTCGGTAATAAATTAATATTCTATGGTAAGGTATTAAAATTTGACATAATCTATGAATATCCATTATTCAATATTTATGTTTTTGTTTACGTAATTGAAACAGATACTCTGATTATAAAAACAAAAAATTTACGCATGTTCAGTAATTAATTATAGTCTAAACAGAATAGATTCATATTAATGATTTAACAAAAATTTTTTATTAAAGTTAATTTTTCAGAATCAAATTCAGGTGATCAATCTCAATTTCTTCAAGCAAGTATAATTGCACACCTAAATCTGGGAATACTTGTAATCTATCCAAGTAAATTGTTATTGGGATTCAGTAAAGAAAATAATCATCAAGCAAAGTAACATCACTTTAAAATAATTATTCGTAGTGACATCATTCATTTTTGTTAAAGATTTTCATATTTTTAACAGTATGATATCAAGAGATCTGTTCACTGGTCTCTGTCAAGGAGAAGAAACTTCAAAAATTATTTAGTTGAAAAATCATAGATGATTTTTTCTGGCTTTGAGTGAAGAAAAAAGCAGTGACAACCTCTTGCCTTGGAAGTTTTCATAGAAATGATGGTTTTCATGCTTTGGAAATTTTAAGAAAAAAATTACAAATGTATGATGATAACATCCAATAATTCTAAGGTTTTTTTTGGAATTTCTCACTAAAAAGAGATGGTTTATAATCTTGAAGTAGAAAGAAATTATAGTAGAACAACAAAAATCTATGTTTATGGTGTTGAAATTTGTTTACCAGAAAATTAGTAATTCATATCTTCCTTCTGAATAGGGACCTCATCCGATGAAACATGAGTTCAGAGGGGTATTTGCCCAATGTGAAAACTTAAAATGCTTATAACTTTTTAACGCAGCTGAATATGGAAAAACCGTAATGGAAAACGTGTTTCTTTTGATCTCAAGAACCTATGGTTAAAATTAACGGAGTGGTCAAAGACTCACCCTGTATATACCTATTTATTTTTTACTTTTTAGTGACTGTCATAAAAACATCAATGGTAATCATAAAGTTATGATTATCATAGGGGACCGATTTACCGACAATATCTATTACCATTTGGAATATTTTTTTTCGAGTTGCAGTGTCACAAAGAAGTGGGGTAATGTTTCATTGAATTACTCATTACATTTGGATGAATAGATACAATCTTAGAATATGGCGGAAAAAACATATTTTTTTCGGCGTGGACGGGAAGCGAACCCACGATCGATGAATCCAAGGAGTTGATGTCACAGAAGATGTGTGCCTTAGACCGCTCGGCCATCGAAAGCATAGGAAGAAGTGGGATCTTTTCACAGTAATGAGCCACTCACGCTTAAAGAAGGAGAGTTACAAACTGTAACGTTGTAACTATTATTTTCATTCTCTTACGAGGGTTGCCTTTTATATTTCGGAATTGGACAACTCTTGTGTTGCCAACTGACAGCTCTATCGTACAGCTCGACATTTTTGACGTTTTACGTAGTCAGAAGGTTTTGACATACGAGCGCTATTTCTGTTGTTTACACTAACTTAAAAGATTCATTCGCCCAAAAACAGAATTAAATCGTGAACATTTTCGTGTGATTATTTTTTACAACTTTAGACGTGGATTAACTCGATGAACTTTCATCAATTTTTGGCGATGATGCTCCATCAAGGACTAGGTTCTACTAATAATTCTATTACATTCACCATGTATGTGAAATATATCCATAATTTCATTATTCGAATAACTATTCATTTTGTGAAACCAAAAAGTAAAGATAATGACTAATAGTTAGATCTGTCACTTTTGTATTATAATTTGGATAATTTTCTTCAAAAGTTACTATTGTTTCATCAAAATATTCATCGAATCTGTTTAGATCCGATGAATTTGTCTCTATGTTCAACATAATTTCGGAAAATCTCAAATAACTCAGAAATTACTGTATTTAGGAGCAAGACCATCTTAGAGTACTATCCTTATTTTACTTCGCAGAATCCAAGGCAATCATAAAAAATAGGGTTGTAATTTGAAAAACAAAAGGTGTAGCCAATTTGTGATCACGGTTTTCAACACAAAATTTGAAGCACCCTGTACTGATATTTACCAAATTCAAAAGCTTCATGGCCTTTCCACATCCTTTGATATTGTGAGAACAGTTTTTGCTCAGGATGTTCAGAATAAAAAAAATAAACCTAACATTAAATTTTTTGAAAACAAGTGGAGAAAAAAAAATTTTTTTATAAATTCATTTTCCCTCCTTGTATAAACAAAAGTGCTCAGGCTTCAGAAATATTTCAGCTGGGTAGAGCATTTCGAACAATATCATGATCCCAAAATTCAGATTTCAAATGTCCAGTCTTCCAAAAACATCTAACAGATGCTTAAACTTGGACCACCCTGTATATATTTTTTATGGGGTAGCCATTATAGATAGGTAGTATCAGTACAATAATAATAATAAGTAGTTTATTTCCTACAGGATACACTCCCAATTACAGGAAAACACACAAAAAAATTTGATAATACAGATACATATTGATATGGTGTATAAGGAACTATGATAAAAACAAAACAAAAACAACCCTTAAAAATTCAGGTGAGGCGCGACAAATAGGCCTGCACTATGGCCCGAGGAGAGTTGAAGAAAATGTCGCATACATTGGCGAGAGAATTGATTATCTTACAAGCATAATTTATAGGAGATCCAGATCCGGCATTCGTTCTCTCCGCCCCACAGTAAAACACCATGTCACCTCTTGCACCCAATCAGGGAACCAGAAACGGAAGAAAAGACAAAAGCTCCGAACAATCGATTTTTTTGATTAATAATTTTGTATATGAACAATAGTGCACATATATTCACCCTATCCGTAGTGGATACGGTACCGAACCTAGAGAGCAAAAGATTATTGTCATAGCCTATAGGAGGATACACACCATCCTGCTTCCACATTAAAAACTTGTAAAATTTCCTCTGGACCGACTCAATGCTCCTTCTATGACAGTCATATATAGGTCTCCAAACTATGCTACAGTATTCCAGTCGACTTCTTATTAAACAGTTAAACAGGTCTATTAAAGTGTTTGAGTTCTGGAATTTTCTGGTATTTCGGACTATGAATCCATAGGTTTTATTGGATGAGAGTATAAACTGTATTATATGCGGCACAAATGAACAACCACTATCACACACAATCCCCAGATCCCTTATCTCGGTTACTCGAGACAGCATTGTGCCATTGATTTTATAATCAAATCTACAACATTTTTTTTTGTGTATGTGTCATAGCATAGCATTTAGATATATTCAAGCTCAATCTATTGTCTTTGCACCATGTTGAAAGGCCATCGAGTGCTGCTTGCAGTTTTACACAATCAGTGAGACTGAGTATTTGTAGAAAAATTTTAAGGTCGTCCGCGAATAACAACACTGACACATCAATTTCATCCACTATATCATTAACAAATAAAAGGAAAAGCAAAGGCCCAAGGTTGGATCCCTGAGGAATTCCGGATGTTGCACAAAACTCCACAGAACAGTAACCCTCAACCTCAACACGACACAGCCTGCTAGACAGAGATGACCCGATCAAATTGATCAATTTAGGGCTGAAACCAAATTTATTCTTCAACTTGTTAATCAAAACACCATGATCTATCCTGTCGAAGGCCTTCTTAAAGTCCGTATATATAACGTCTACCTGACCTGATTTATCCAATGAATTCAGCACCTTCTCGAAAAATGAAACAAGGTTAGTTGTCGTCGACCTTTTAGATATGAATCTTCTTAAATGGGTAAACACATGAAATTTTTTTTCAGTTCAAGCTGAAACATATTTTGAAGGTTACAATAAATCGTTTTACACCAGTGGTATCGAAAAGCAAGAGAAACGTTGGAATCTTTATATCACTTTAAAAGCATTGGATGAATAGAAATAAATTTTGTCAAAAAAATTTTGTTTTCCAACCTAAGTTAGAGACTCATTGATCAATTTGTTGTATGGCTGTTATTTCAAATATAGTTTAAAGAAAAACTACAAAAACACGCTTATAAAGAATATCGGACTAAAAAAGTTGAAATAATTTTAAAAATGAATTTATGACGTGTTTTTTCAAACTATATTTATTTTTTACCTTTTAGTGACTGTCATAAAAATATCAATGGTAATCATTAAGTTATGATTGTATGTCGGAAAGTAGGCCAATGTTTCAAACCTACACAGCTCACGCATGAAACGCATTGAAATGAAGCCCTAAATTCTAATATTCTACAATCTTAGAATATGGCGGAAAAAACTTTTTTTTTTCGGCGTGGACGATCGATGAATCCAAGAGCTGACGTCAGAGAAGACGCGCGCCTTAGACCGCTCGGCCAACCAACATGCATTGGAAGAAGTGGGATCTTTTCACAGTAATGAGCCACTCATGCTTAAAGAAGGAGAGTTACAAACTGACATACATACAAGTGAAGCTAATATAAGCGTGTTAAAAACCTGTACAAATACCTGCCTAAATATTACATTACATCTTATCTCAAAGACTTTGAATTAACAGGTTATCCATTCAAATACTGAATATAACGTAATTTCAACTCATTGTTTCAATTATGCCCAATAATACATGCTATCTATTGTCTAGATAAAAAGATTATCAATCGTTGATAATGCATTCCATCTATTCCAGGTAATATCTAATGAACTAGTAAATTGATAACAGTAAACAAAGGAATACCATAGCCTCTAACACAAATAAACTTCAATTTCTATCGACGATATATATGGTTGATTCAATTGTTTTCAAAACAATTCTAATTTTCTAGCATTTCCAAAAAAAAACCAGGAGTTCATCAGTTTGTCAGTAATTTTTATGTTCGTTCCTTCAAAACTTCTCAGGGACGACCGATTTTGACCATTAGCTAGACCTTCCGGTTCAGTTATGTTTCAATTCAGTTCCAGTTCGGACCAATTCACGAAATTTGCATTGATTAATTTACATTAGAATCCTCACTTATATTACAAGTGTCTGCCAAGATTAAAACTTGGAGTCAATTCTTCAGCTGGTGCATACTACTAACAAAATATCCATACGATTTTTTTGAAAGAGTCAACTTTCAAAAGATTACTCTCTAAATTTTATGACTTATTGTTTATTATTTATCGAGTTACAAAGGTTCTGTACTGAACTCAAAGTAAAATGCACTGGCCCAATTTGGCCGAATAACGAACTCAGACTAGATATTCATTACTCAAACCTACGCAGAAGATTTCAGGTCTCTAGCTTATTCCGCTAGTGTGCCTACGGATGAACACAATCTTTGACCATGGATTCTTCATCAGTGAGCCCAAACAAAACAACAATACGATTAATAACACTTCTAACCAAATTTTCGAAAAATACATTTGTTCTAGTGAAAAAGAACGCCAAAAAGCAGTTGAAAAATGTTAGAATGCACCGAAGTGAGGTTAGGAGCTTTCAAGCGCTTAATCCATTTTTACTGAAGAAAACCAAAGTACAGGTACTCATGGCTTCGGAACCAATTTCCCATTAATTATAATATTAATGAATTCTTACAATAAAATTGCATAATTTTGGAAAAAACTATACATTTAGCCCAATTGATAAGTACTATGTCAAGATGAACTACCATGCCAAAAATGTTGTAAGCACCGACATGAGACCTAGTTGCTTTGGCGTACTTGCAAAACTAATCGCATGTAGTATTTATAATACATAACCTAATATTGATTCTCAATATTTGAAAAATTTTGCATGAATAATTTATTAGGGCATCCACCTTAGGACACCTGATATACTCATTGAAAATCAATTTGATAATAATGAAGATGACTATCATTTAGTTTAAAAACATTTATATACATATATTCCAGCTCCATATCGATCATCTTGATCTATATTCCTCTTGATAAAAGATATATATTTGTACAGTAAGATACACCATTATTATCAAGTATTATGTATAATCATTGACATTATCATCGAGAACATCATTGTGTAGATACTGAAATTCAAATATTTTTGATATACCCATAAACAAAAATTATGAATCATAGAATATGGGACATCTTACATATTGAATATTTCAACAGCTATTTTATTTCATTATTTCAATTAAGTTCAATCTATCAAGATCAACTGCAATTCAATTTTCTGCCCCTTCTGCCTAAACAACCAATGGGATAATGGATCTTAGAATGCTGGAATGACCAATTGAAATAAAATTCAAAACTTACCAGCATTCATTTATATTCCATAACCATGGCTTATCCCATAAAATGTACATTCCATAAATGAAACTAAAAATGTAGTAGGAACACCTCCAAGCATCCTCACAGAATTTTGTAAGTGTAGAGGGCTTATTTTGGCCCTTTCTCAGCCTTAACCACCTCTCTACCTGTCTTTCTGACATATCCAACTGTTTTGCTAGACCTTGTATCTATAAAGAACAGATAAAATGAAGCCAACTTCTCATTTCCAAGGGAAAAGATGTTATGATTCATCTAAAAAGTTCCACCAGAAGCAGGAAACAGGAAGCAACTATAAACTGCCTCCTTACCTGTTTATGTTTCCATTTTTTAGATGCCGTATATGCATTTTCAAGAGCCGGTATCGATGGGGCTCTTTTGGGTTTAGTGTGTTTGATCCCTAACGATCTTCCTACAGGTGAGAACCAATATCTAAAATAACAAATAAGCTATACAGTGAATTGTTTTCTAACCTTAAAACAGATATTACTTTTCTAACACATATCGAATAAACAACATTCCGAAAGCCATTGGCAATGGTAAAAATAGATGTTTAGAATTTGTGTGATTAATATGTTCACTAGCTTCCGGAGATATATCAGCCCATGTCGTATTTGGGGGCAGCCAAATGTGTTCACTCCAAAAGTGATGCATAAAAGTACGGTAGTAATCCATTTTAGGGAGTTCTTTCTACTATTGGCCGGATAATAAATATCAAACACGCGTGAATTTCACACACATGATTCGCACTAAAACTAATTGATTTTAATTGAATTCTACAAGGAATATTTATAGACAACACCCCGACAACAAACCGATCGAGATACCCCGTTCAACTGCTCCATGGTCTATCTGTGATCAGCGCACAGATTGAATTCAAATATGTGAACATCGCTATCAATCGTCCTTGACAAAATAATAAAAATTAGGCACATTTTTGCGCATAACCGTGGTAAAAACGGTTACAATTTTCGGTTAACGTTTGTTTTATTGCTCAAGAGGTTATGGAGGAGAGGATTGAAATTTCAATTTAAAATGTACGTATTCATGAACTCGAGAGTCCGGTAATCAATTATTTTAACCCGGTTATACCACCATAAACGTATTACCTAGAACAAAGAAGATACAAAGTGCATTAGGAACAAATGATTTACAAGATAAATATTGAGAATTTCTGAGAAGATGCCATCTGCCCAGAGATATAGAGTAGGGAGAATACGCTTCGACCACTGCGCATCCAAAATTGGTGGCTAAATTCTTATGTCAAATTTCGTCCATTTTTATACTTTCGTAGTCAGCTGTTCTTGGTTGACATACTTGTTAGATGAATTAGAAATTGCTCGAATTCTACATTGTGCTGATAGATACTTCGATGCTCTCAACATGTCTTGTATTGTTAAAACGTGTAAAAACTATAAAACAAAGAAGGTCGAGGGAATATCATTTTATACGTTAGTTTTTATTGAAATTATCCTACTGATCATACAGCATGGCATTGTTTATTTGCTCAGTGGCGTGTTGTTTACTTTCCACAGTAATATGATTCTTTTTAGTTTCTCAAAATCAGTTGATATAAGGACAGTTTGGACTGATATTCTGAGTATAGATTCTGAAGCTAAAGATTTATCTAAGATATTGATATGCTCTGAATGAACTGAAAGTATAAAAATGGCGGATGAAAAATTAGCCACTTCGCGCATCTCGAAGATCATTCTCCCCACTCTATATCTCTGCATCTGCCACGATGGCAGATTTTTAAGTTATTTCGTAGGGAAAATCATAGACTACCTAATATTAATAAACGTTTTAACCTCTGTTCAAATTCTTTTGTTAGCCTGACTACATGATATTCAGAGAGCGTACATAAAAACAACCATAATCCATAGTCGACGAAGAAAAAGACAGCTGCTTTATTCCTACGCTCATGCTTTGGCTGAGCCATTATTATCTCACTGTACATCTTCGCTCCCAGGATTGGTTATCAGATTCTGTTACACCTATCTTCAAGAGGTTTCTGCTCACAACTGCAGACTAATAAGCATCTAGTGTTGCAAAGTTTTCGGGAGAATTATTAGCGATATGTTAACAGCGTTTGCCTTGGAAAATAATATAATTCCAAATGAACGACATGGGTTTCTTCCAGGTAAGTTCACAATATAAAACTTACTAACCTGAAGTAACGATTGGACCAAGTGGATGATTCTGGTATTGCGGTGGATGTTGTTCACCTTGAGTTCACACGGGCATTTGATGGTGTCCCTTTACCGCCGACTCCTGACGTAACTTGAGTGCTTGGGAGTGAGGGGCTCTCTTGAATCGAGTCATTTCTGTCCCACCGTACTTATCGTGTAAGAGTCAGTGATTGTTTTTCCTCCTCAGATGTCAGGGCCCCCTAGGGTTCAGTTCTTGATCCTATCTTGTTCTTAGAACATACTTCTGATCTTGCTCGTCTTTTTCTTTCGAATTGTGCGATGTTTGCTGATGTCTGTCAATTGTTTAATATAAACGGGACTTGACAGAAATTGCCTGAGCTAGCAGACATGGTTGCGGTTGTTTAGGCTTCCTTTTTAGAGCGCAGGGGAAGGGATGACTTAATTATCACCTACAGAGCAATTCATTCTCTCTTTGGTTTGGACATGGTTTACCTCTTTCCACTCAATCAGAGGCGATTGTTGAGGGAATAGAGCTACAAGCTTGTCAAGAAGAACTTTAAGGCTACCCAGAGGCTCAACTATTTCTCCAACAGGGTATTCGAGGCGTGATGTCACAATCGGTGAACTGCTGCAAGAACTCTCTGGATGGATGGTCCAGCCAGCGATAATGACTGATTACAAACCATTTAATTTAAAGATGTCAGATGGGCGTACTTAAGGTTCAATTGTGATCATGGATTTGTTTCAGTAACTGTCACGTACGGTAAGTAGCGAAAATAGAGTCGTCTTTGATTGGTCCTCGTGTTTTCGGCACATTTTATCTTGATTGGGTACGTTTTTCTTTTGTCAGAATCATTAAATAGCTGGTTTTCTTTGTTATAGTATTGAGTCCAAGTGTTTTCGGTATATTTCATCTTTGAATTGGCATTCCAATTTTTTGTTTGGGCAATTCCGATAGAGAATCAGTCATTTTCTTCCTCATGGCCGTTTTGCTTTATTGGAGTCTTGAAAGTGAGGTACATAATTGCTATTCATTGCAAATATCACAATAAATCAACAAATATATTCAGCTATTGTCGATTTTCATAACAATCCCCTAAATTGATTCGAATTTACGAAGATGTCAAATGGGCGGGGCTTAAGGTTCAATTGTCATGAATAATGACTAACAAAAGAGTCAGACTGGAGGTAGAATCCTCATGACATTATTTGCATTTTGCATTATTTGCATTGCATTGCATTATTTAAGTCATGAAAGTGAAGTACATAATTGCAATTCATTACGAATATTACAATAAATCAACAAATATATTCAGCTATTGTTGATTTTCGTAACAATCTACTAAATTGCTTCGAATTTACCAACTGCAGAGACGCCGGCAGAGGCGCTGCTCCACACACCTCTCCAGGAGAGTATGCAAGACAGCACAGTCATGGAGGAGGAAGGCAGCTCTAGAAAGCCGGCGGCAGCCTCCCTAATAGGTGGAGAGTTATACTTGTCCACCTTCCTACCATGACTGGCGTCAAACAATGTTGCGCCTGACACCACATGTGCATCCACGATGAACCCCTGAGTGCCTTGCTTCACCAGAAGGTCGGGCTTCCTGACCCCGACCGCCGTTCGGAGATGGGGCTCACAATGAACCTCCATCTTCCGCACCTTGAGTTGGTCGGCCAACGTGCTACAAATTGCATTATGCCACCGAATCCTGCCTCCGTGGGTACGGAAGCAGGACTGGATGACATGTGCGGCAGTCTCCGTGCAGTTGCAGCTGGCGCGGCACTTGATGTCAGTGTGCACGCGCCTCTGGCCTCTAGGTGTTCGGACCAGGGTGGGAAGTCAGTTGAATCGGGTATGATGATACTGGATATAGTCCCTTCCGGGTACACCAGACACCCCCGCACCAATCCACCTGGTGAAAGCGGTGGTCTTCCCACATTCCCTCAGTTCCCCGCCATTCACCGACTCATAAAGCCTGTTGGCCC
Organism: Micraspis discolor; assembly: GCA_030674115.1. NCBI lineage: Eukaryota > Metazoa > Arthropoda > Insecta > Coleoptera > Coccinellidae > Micraspis > Micraspis discolor. The sequence continues at coordinate 830,756 of JARTUT010001311.1, read as the reverse complement.
AATACGCTGCTCGTTTTTGGGAGCTGTAGAGCCTCTCGCCATTACGGTCCAGACGATCTTATCCTGGACCCACGCTGACCCATGGGCAATCTTGACGGACTGGAATGAAGAATCCTTCATTTCCATGAGCCGGCTGCGCATCAGGCCAGGGACGGGGGTGAGGAACGAGGGAATTCCAAGGCCGCCATCTCGGCAGGATGTATGTACATCCTTAGGCAGTCGCAGCCACCTACGTACAGCAGAACGCACCTGAAGGTCAAGTTGACGTAGGTTCCTCAGGGTGCAGCCGGCCAGAACCAGACGATGATAACATCTAGTTATCAAAAAGCAGCGCAAGATGGTGAGGCGCTGCTGTGGTTTCAGCGGGGCCCGCGTAATGCGCTGAAGTTCCGCCTCCAAGGAGGGACTCACCCTCTTCACGCCCGTTGGACACCTGATCACGAAGCGTGAACTGGGAAGAGGTCAACACTTTGACCTTCTTATCCCTCCCAGATGGAACAATGGAGGTGGCAACGCATTTGGAAGCATTAAACGTAAGCCCCAGCTGATTGACCGACTCCTCGACTGCTGTCAACGCCGTCGCCATACCTGTGGTGGATGAAGTTACCAGGCAGAGGTCATCTACGTAGGCGATGGCGTTCATTAGGTGGCCTGGGGTCAGTTCGTACCCTACCGTGGCTGGGATCGAGCGCAGAACCCTGTCGGTGACCAACGAGAAGATGACAGTACTCATCGGGTCACCCTGACGCACTCCCCTCCTCACAAGAAGCTTCCCGGACCTTCCACCTGGAACCTCCAAGATGGTGGTGGAGGCCCTATAGACGGAGGCGACGTACTCCACTAGGACTTCAGGTACCCCAGCCACGGTCATGGCAGATGTTATCGCCTGGTGGCTCACCGAGTCGAAGGCCTTGGCCACGCAGAGACACGATGTGAAGTTCACAACGGGCGTGACCGATGGTAAAGGCCAAGACGGTTATGTTTTCAGCACAGCCGTCTTCGAGGCAACGTTGCCTCTCGTCGACCAATTGGTGAGCCATCATGCGGCCAGCTAAGGTCTTGTGCAGCTGGCGCACTACGAGCGAGGCGATAGAAATAGGCCTGAAGTCGGAAGACTGGCTGGAATTGACCATACGATGGATTACTACAGATAACCCCCGATAAACGTTACAAGTATAGCTCCGCTCACCAGAAAGAAGAGACAGCAAAATCTTCAAGCCAGAAAAAAAATGCCAGAAAGAAAACAAGACATTAATATCAGAAAAGCTATGACCCCTTGGACCAACGACTCTGAACTACCGGATTTGTGAGGGACCGAACGATTTCCATTAATCTAGACAATGTAAGTTCTCGTTCCCAAAAATAAACTTACTGTACTCTGTACTGTACTGTATTTAAAAGTTTTTATTAGTTCGTTTACCCATAACTGTACAGTAAGTCTTCAATTAATGTCTGGTAGAAATTGCAACCACATGCCTCAATCTTCGATTCATCAGGGTCCATAATTCCATGATTTGATGTTGTCTAGCCTTCAGTATGGGACTCTCAAGACCTTCTGATGGTCTAATCAGGCAAATTTCCTAGTACAACAATCCGTTGTAGTTCTCAATTAATTATAAATAAAGTTCAAAAATACCAACTCTTGTTATAATTTGATCATTCAATTATCGGATAAATTTCTATTCTCCATTTTGATTGGCCTTAAATCAAGTCACAACACAAGTGACATCTACATTTATGCAATTTCGATGGATACTTTGCATACGGAGTGATTCTCCTTTCCTCTAACATCTATTTGAGTTCTTTCAATTAGTCTTCTGTGGTGCATATTCCTTAAGGAGTTCATTTAGTAATTTTACATTCTGTGGTTCAAAGATTGATCAAAGTCTATGAACTAACCTATAGGAACAAATACGCAAAGGAAATTTGATAAGTCGATAATTCTTTTCTACATTTAGGCCAGGCATTTTCGTCAAGTTTTAATCTCGTCAAAATGGTTTTCTCAGAAGGTGTAAAACAAAGGCTGTCCACCGTTATCGAACTTGGAAAGACCGTATTCCATTATGGATTCATCCCAACTGTCTTATACTTAGGTAAGAAGACTATTTATCCCCTTAGTACACGTGATTATATCTCTATTTTTAGGGTTCCTAAAGGGCTCAGATCCAGGTGCACCAGAGATATCGTTGCAAAGGTAAATTTTCTTTGAATAATAAGTATTTTTCTATATATGATCTTTATTTACAGCTTATTGTGGTGAAGATTTGAACACCATGGACAATTAAGAGTGAATCTAGTTACATCTTTACTGATGCTTTTCATGATTGATGATAGAATTTTTATTATATAATTTTAAGCTTACAAACTATACATTGTTATAAGTACTTCAAAGTTACTATGAGAAGGAAAACATAAAATCTTATCATCAAATGATTGTTTCATTTAATTTTCGGCATTCTTTTCATATTCTGCAATTTGAGCAATATAATTCTGTGCATTTTCATAAGCCTTTTTAACTGCTTTACGATCTGTTGGCTTCCTTGACTCTGTAACCTGTATAAACAGAAGATTCATTCATTTTAAAAGATTATAAATATTAATACGAGTTATAAAATAAAGAATGATTTCATTACCTAAATTAAAGTTGTAATTGAAATGTGCAAATAAACTAATTTTCAAAAAGTATCAAACCATAACAAAGAATTATTTCAACAATGAGCACACAAAACAAATTCCAAAATGTTCCTGCAATTTTTTGAATAGTTGAAATTCTTATTATAAATAAAACACTAAGCTTTCTGTTTCATGAATATAATCAGATTCCTGACAAGTGTTTCAGACTTGCGACCATTTTCAAGGGACTTCATAAAGAAACTAAACATAAATGAACATTTCGTTTTCATTCGGTTACAACATCTGTTTTTTCCCATTTTTCTAGTAGAATATAATCTCATCATAAGAAAAGTTGATAGGGAAATACACTAACAATTATGTCAAAAACAGAATATGACAATAAAATGGAAGGATTAATAAAATCAAATAACTGCATTGAACTGAAATCAGACCCAACCAACTCTTTCCAAAAGGCAGTCAAAAATATATCTGATAATTATAAAAATATCTTTAATGTCCAAAACCAAAAAACATTACATGTAATGAACCCTTCAGCACCAATTCTCTATGGCATGCCAATATTACATAAAGCAGATATACCGATGAGACCAGTTGTTTCATATGTGAATGCACCTTCTTATAACTTACGTAAAGATATAACAAGAAATCCACCATCCATTATAGATTGTAATTACCCATATAGTATTAAAAATTTTTAGATCTCATAGAAATCCTACCAGACAAATGCAGATTTATATCATTTGACGTTATAAGTCTCTTCACTTCAATTCCTACTGAACAATTCAAAACTCTGACCAATAATAGCATTCTGTCACTAGATAAGAAAGAAAATCTATTAGAAATACTCAACATACGCTTAGAACAGAATTATTTTAAACTTAATAATAGATTTTTCAAACAGACTAATGGCCTACCCATGAGAAGCCCTATAAGTCCACTTCTAACCAGAAATATACATGGCATGTTATGAATGCCATGCCATATAAATTAAAAATTTTTTATACTTTTGCAAAAGATCCCATTGAGAATAAGAAGATCTGGTTTTCGATAGGATATTGCTTCAAAAAACTGGAAATCAATACGTTAGCAGTCAATAAAAATAATTTATATAAAACACTAGTTTACAGAAAAGAACTTAGTATTAACACATCAACAGGTATTTACAAATTAAATTGTGGTGACTGCAATTCTACATATATAGGTCAGACAGGACGTAGTCTGCAGATAAGAATAAAAGAACACAGGATCTCAATTCTCAAAAACAAACGAACACCTGGTCTTGCCAAACACTGTATCGATAATAACAATTTTTTTTATGAAAAAGATGTACAATTACTTTACAATGTTAGGAAGGGCAAAATTATGGATTATTTAGAAGAATTCTCCATTAAAAATCCATATCAATGAAAGGAAACATGTGCAACACTCAGGTATCCTTTGTGACAACCCCTGTACTGGATGCAGTAATAAAAATGCAGAAAAGGGAAAAAACAGATGTTTTAACCGAATGAGAATGAAACGTTCATTTATGTTTAGTTTTTTTATGAACTCCTTTGAAAATGGTCGCAAGACCGAAACACGTGTCAGGAATCTGATTATATTCATGAAACAGAAAGCTTAGTGTTTTATTTATAATAAGTTGTTATAATGTTTCATCTCGAGTCAACCGCAAACTCTATACAATTCATTGTTGAAATTCTGATGAAGAATGAAAATATTGCTGTTTGTTCATCATGGAATTGTGTTTCATATTTTCAATAAAACTTTACTGTTATAGTCAATTTTAGATAATTAAAATAAATATTGTATTGGTCTATTGTTCCATAATCAATTAAATTCCATGGATTACATGACGCATACATTTCATTTATACCAACTATTATGATGGTATGATTTTCAATTAATAGTACCAGATCATATGGTACAAATTTCCATTTTCATATTTCGAAATTGATATATTTATTATTTCATCAAGAAATATGAGTGTTTTGTGTGTGCTCTCATAAAAGAAAGATAACGAAACTTTTTGTAGTCTATTTTAGATAACCATTTTCAAATTCATCCCTCTACTGAACATCCCATATAAATAGTGGCTCTCCTAAAAACATATTGTCTAGGGACATAATTGATGAATGGATTTATTAAATTCTAGAAGTGAACAAATACATATGCTGCATTAATTCTTGTTTATAAAAAATTTATTTTGAGATCATTGAAGAGAACGATATTAAAAAAAAAATTAAAATTACGTCAAACGTGAAACATACCTTTGCTTCATCTCTATCTGGGTTTATACCAAGTATCTCAAGTTTTTCGGCAGGTAACCACTGCCATGTCCTTTTGGCATCAAAGAATAACACCAAATAAACATGTTCGTCATGATTAGATCTTAGAGATATAACTTCAGGGGGTGGAGTCGGCATTGGAACGCCCATGTGTACATAGCCTACAACAAATAATCACATTGAGGTAATTGGAAATACCCAAGATTTGTCAGATCGAGCGTTTGAATTAACTATTTATGTGTTATTAGTTAGTAATATAAATAACTGCTAATAATATAAATTTTTGTTTGTTCTTCTTTAAAAAGCTTCTTACGACGAAGTTATTTAGGAATTTCTGTGATGTGGCTCTAGGGTAGATTCAGACTGCATAACAACGACCTATATCATCATTCCGATAGAGCAGACAAAATTTTGATGATTGCCCGGAGGTTACTGTTGAGGAAAGGTACTCTTACTACTTTATTCCTCTAAGTGCTATAACCCTAGAAAGGTTATAAAATCTGCCTTCTACACTCTCATGTAGTAAGGCGGATAGAAGTTATTCCAAAACTTGGAACCTATACTTCCTAGAAGCGCATATTAGAAATTAATATATATTTAGCTACGGTAGGAGCATTTGACCAATACCCATTGCTTTCAAAATGTGAAGAATGCACATAACTACTTTTAAAAAATCTTTAAAGAACGTAATTAACTAATATTCCGATAAAGACAGAACACATTTTTACAACTGAAAACTATATGTGATCATAATTCGATTGTTATAAGAATAATTCCATGGCTTGAATTGCCTTATATTAAGCACAACTTCATTAAATTTTACCTTTAGGCATGGTGGGATCAATGATAAGGGCAGGATACCATGGATAGCCTCTACATTTAGCCCACACCAGCTGAAATGGTTCGAGAACTTTCTCTCCAATGCCATCTACTCCATCGATAGTAGTATATGAGCTTTCACTATCCTCATCTGAGTCAATTTCTGAAGGATCATGAGAATAGCATGTAGAAAGGCTTGATCCACTGTCACTGTTCTCATCTCCTGATGTCTGCCCTGGGGCTCTGTACACACGAAAACTGTCTGGTACAGCGTTCAGTTTACCTTCTTCACAAACAGACTGCTCAGTTGTTTTCTTCTGCCTTCCCTTTCGTTTTCTGTAACCAAATGAGAGATGCAACATTTGGGTGATTTTTATATATTTTCTGTTTTTATCAATGGAAGTGTTAGGTATGTTTTCTTGGCCGAGATTGAATTTTAAAATTTTTAAGAAATAATATTATTTGTGGAAGACACTTGTGTCTAGACGATTCCAAATCAAGAGACCCTTTGCATGATGAGCCAGAATGATGAGCGGAACTATGGTTCCCTGTTCCAGTAGGAATGAACATGTAAAAAGAAATTTTCCTTTTCTCCTCTGAACCTTCTGTAGCACTTACTTGGAAACTTCTGGTTGTTCGACAGGCTTTTTTGATACAGCTTGAGATTTCTTTGTCAGCAATACAGCAGTCCTTCGGTTCACTCCTCCTGATGGCGAGACACCTTGAAAGAAATCATTTAGGTTGCTAGAATTTAATTTTTTTGATTGGATTACTTGCGCCGCTATTTGAAAGTTTGGAATCGACCTGTTCTGTTTCTTGATCGGATTGAGAACTATCGGCATTGGTTAGATTTTTTTTGGCTTTATTGAGTTCGCTTCTAACTAATTTCACTCTCTTTGCTCTAGCCAAACCATGTTTTAATGCTTGACTTTTAGCCAGTAGGTCTTCAAGTTTAGCGATGAGATCGTGGCCACTTTTACCCTGAAAAAAAAAATTAATTTATCTATATTTATTGCTCTTGCACACAGGCGATAATAATTATGATATCAGCTTCATGGTAAATAATTTTACAATGTCTTAAATATAACAATCAACTGTTGCTAGTCAGTCTTGCTAAAACTCTAGTATGGACGGGCTGATTTGGGTTTTGGATAGATTTAAGGAATTTTAAAAGAAGAGTAAATATAAGAATATGCTGAAGATAAAGAAAAAAATTAAGAAAAGCACCGACGTGAAGTCAGGAGCCTTTTTGTGCTTGTTCTAGAGTTTTTGCTGCTAGTCTGGAGCAATGTGATACAAATACAAACGCTATGATGAATGAACAAACCCTTATCTAAAGTTAAAAAGAACTTTTCTCTATTTTTGAAGGAGGTGATCTAGAATTTTCATATTTTCAGAATAGGTTTATTTTCTTAATATCGCGGTCAGGTTCATTATTGGGCCAAATCCGTCAAATAGTTAAGCAGTTATGAACATCTGACATTTGGTTTCTTCAATAACTTCTGAATATCCATCTGATTGATTTGAAACTTGAAAATCAATAACTTTGAAACGAAGGAGTCTGCCAAATTTTATGGAAATCCTCGAGCTATACAATTTCTTTAAAAATTAGTTTGGAAATATTCGATCACTTGTATTCGTCAGATCTCAACAAAAACTACTAATAGAACAGCATTTTGGCAAAATGTCTGTAATTTTCGAATATTGAGAAGAAAATGGTCTCAATCGATTGCTTCGGCTTCCTGATGAAGAATCCGTGGTGAAAATTTAGTATGTCCTGCATCAAATTTAAGAATATTCGGTCGTCAAGCTCTTAGAATTCATGTGAAGATAAGTAGTACAGGTAAGATTTTTAGTTATTCATTTGTGTTAAACTAGAAATATGATCCAATATTTCATTTGTATGTTTTAGCTGTGAATGTAACATTCGTAGAGAAACACATGTAGGTCATGAGGATGAACTACACTCTAAACGCTTGAGTAAGGATGATCAGAAATTCATTGCTGATGAATTGGAAGTTGGAATTACAAAGAGAGCATTTTACAGGATTCTAAAAATGTTACAGAAGAAAAACTGCAAAGAATTAATGTACTCACAAAGCCAGATCTTTCTTATATTATGCGAAAATTCAATATTGAAGAAACGAAAACATGATGACATGCTACGGCTTTAAAAGTTAAATTAGATTAATCTAATAAAATTTCTAATTTTGCCATAGATTCTGACAGTAAATTTCAAGTAAGTCTTTGTGATAAGTCAGACATGTGTTTTTCATAGTAGTTGATTGTAGATGGAGTTAAACCAAAGCATTATGAAACTTAAATCGTTGCATGAAAGTGATATTTGACGTATAATGAAATTGATTGATGAAGCCCATGATTTGACACATGGTACTGGTGCAACTAGAAGAAAAGAAAAATGGAGAAACAATTATATTTTCCAAAACATAGTAGTTGAATTTAATATTTTGTAATTTCTTTATCTGCCAAGATAGTTTATTCATTAAATTTGATTCAAAGGTGTTGAGGTAGCAGTTCTGTAAGCTTATTCATTGAAGCCTGTTTTTCAAGAACAAGAAAATTCTAATTAGATGCATGGTGCAGTTTAAAAAAGGGAAATTGATCTCATATGTGGGTTTTGCCGCTGCTTGATAGATGGAGGTGCTAGGATTTTGATGAAGCATGTTCAACTTAAAATTATCATTCACCATTTGACTAAGCAAAAATTGAATTTCCTCTCCAATCTAAGAATTATACTCCATTTTTATTTGAACAGAATGTAAATATCAATAAAAGCCATGAAATATATCAGCACCTTCGAAATAATGCATTTTCCAACAAACCTGATCCTGTAAAGAAACCAATGAGTGTAATATATTGATACTGACTTTTTAGTGTTGCTTCAAGTGCCTTATGGTCAATAAGATATTTCGATACATTTAGAAAAGAAAATAGTATATGTGGTCATACTATTTGGTACGTTCACATATGCACCATTTATCCTTGTTTGTAACTCACAACATATCATTTTATTTGAAATGCTGCAATGAGTAATGAAAGTTTGAGTGTTTTGTTCAAATATACTGTGAAACATTTCAATTTGTTTTATTGTCATGAATTGGAAATGTGCATTAAATTAATTATACTACCGATATTGACCCTGTTGGGCATCATGCGATATCTTAGGAGTAATTAAATTATTTTTATAAGATACAAAAATTTTGACCAATTGTAAAGGATACTTGGAACTTATTGCATAAATGATCAAAAAATACCTACAATAACATTAATGTCTGCTTTCGCACCATACAAAATAACTTCAAACACTTTTGAATATCGTTTCAACATCGGCCATTCGCAAGTGAGAGAAAGCATTTATTTTAATGTGTTGTTTATGATGAAATATGATGATTCGTTTCTTCAATAGTATTGTTGATTTAACTATTTATAGATCTAATACTTTTTAATATTCTCTTGTTTTCTTTATTTTTGAGGTTTAATTTCATTTACTAAGAACTTACACTTAAATACCAGTAGGACATCATATATTGAAGCTTTTATTTTATAAAAAAAATGGGTAAATGGAAGTATATTTATGACCAAACATTTTCCTTACTTGCAAATTTTCCAATTCCTTGTCGATATCGGAAGCTAAAGTTTCCTCATTGGATGATCCTTGATTCTTATTTTCATTCAACAGACCAGCAGCTTCCAATTCTTTCCTAGCTTGCCTGAAGATGGCGGCACATTGGTCTCTCATTTTTATTGCGGCTCTAGAGATAGAAAGATATAACTATACACTTTTTTAACAATTTCTATGCACTACCTATAGAAAACTGTATCTCGATTGTTGTAAGCCAGACAGTTGGCTATCATCAAGTCAAAATCTTTTTCCATTGACTTCAAATCGGGATATTCTTCTTTTTCTAATTTTGCTTTCATTGTGCTCAAATCCATGGGTTCCGTCACTACAGTCATATAGTCAGGTACCTGAAACGATGTTTGTTTCAAATTCTGATCAGTATTTCAATGGAAAATCTAATCAGGATGTGTTCTTAGTACAAGAATTATTAATTTACTTTTCATTAATTTTTTTCAAAAAGTTCCATCAAAAAGAGTTAAATATATTTGATTTTATAAAATATATATCTTCTTTTTTATACATAAACATATAAAAAAAGAGATGAAATTTCAAAATTTTTTTTGAAGTAAAATAAAAGGTGATGATCTCCAACATACCAAGAACATTCCTCTTCAAACTGTGAAACTAGACCAAAATCATTCTTTACTGTACAAAGAGCACATTCTGAAGATATCATACCTCTTCTATATCCACAGGCTCGCTGAAAATTTCATTGGTATCTTTTGCTGCTATAAGATTTAATACATTTTCTAGACTTGCTTGGAAATGGTTTCAGTTGAATTTTATAGCATTTCTCGACATATTTGGTATAAAGCAGTTTGGTTTTTTCCCTTTTTCTTACTAGTTCGCAGAGAAGTCTAGCTCTTTCTAAGTCCTGTCTAAGGCATTGCCAATACTTTAACTGACGGCATAGTTCTAAGGTGTCTACGTTACTGCTGAAAGAGTCTCTGGAACCTAAAAATATACGCGTTTAACTTTTGCAATGCGTTTTACAAGCTGAGACATATTGAAACATTCGCTGAAATAACTATCTGGTCAAAGTCGAATAAGAATTGTTTCAAATAAATTCTTTAACGTGGAATTTAGAGGAAAGCAATTGGTCAAAAACTACATTCAACTAATCCAACGTTTAGTAGATATATTTCTACTTCTTCAGGGCAAAGTCGAACTTATGTTTTACACAAAGGATCTTAATATTACTTTGTTGAGCAAATTTAAAACAAAGTACTATTAAGATCCTTTGTGTGTAAAACATAAGTTCGACTTTGCCCTGAAGAAGTAGAAATATATCTACTTAAACGTTGGCATTAGTTGAATGTAGTTTTTGACCAATTGCTTTCCTCAAAATTCCATGAAAAATCAACCTAATATGTATCTACAAGGAAATGATCGATCAGAACATAAATTCTTTAACATAAGAACCCATATTTCCTATTAAAAACTATATTTGACCTTGATATTCAAGGGTAATACCACTAGAGGTGAGAATTTTTCGAGAACACTCTTGTTTTTTGGGAATTATGTGTTTAAATTTCACGAAACAAAGTTATCCTTAAAGTATTTCGGGATCACTTTGTTGAGTGAAATTTGTATAATTTTCAAAAAACGACAGAGTGTTCTAAAAAAATTCGAATCTCGTGTGGTATTTGGAAAGATCATTCAACAATATAAATCAAACGAAATAATAAATAGTTTTTAATTCAAAAATAACCAGATAGAAGCATAACAACAAATTATTCATCTTTATTCTCAAAATAATAATTATTGATAGTACAATTATTATACACATTACGAGCATTATTTTCGAATGATGAAGTAGATACTGATGTTGTTTCTTGAAGGACATTTTTTCATTCCTTATGGCTGTGATTATTTTTTGTGATGTTGTTGGTCCAGTTGGAGATACGGTTTCACTGACGCTGCAGAAGAATGGCCTGTTATTTTTATCAGCTGTTCCTCGCCAATCCCTGCTTTGGCTAATTGGCTGACAGCAGTAGCTCGATGCGAGTAGTTGGTTATCTTCGACTTGGTTGTGTTGATGCCAATGAGTTCTGCCGATTCTTTTGTCCATTTAGCTATCGTATTGGGACCGACTGGGGAGTTTTTGAACCATGAACCATATATCCAATTCTTATGTGGAGTAAGGAATAGTCTTTCAGTGGTTATGTTTGCAGTTCGTTTGGATACAAGTAGCTTATATAACCTCACCGGGCCAATATCTTCTTCAATATTGGGTGTCAGCCATTTCCTTTCCGCACATTTTTGGGCACCACCTTGTCTTGTTTTAGAAAATATCGGATTGTAGGCATTTCGGCCCGTGGGATTAACATCGTTTTCAATTTCGAATTGGAAATGCGAAATTAGGCATGATGAACCCTCTCCTCCGCGCCAAGCAAGCTCCAATGCAGCAATAAAATAAAATTTTCTGTTCAAACCGTATGGATTATCTTCTTTACATAAGTTGACCATCTTTTTGTGTTGCTCCAAAGACAGCGCCTTGGCACTAACTTTTTTTTTCTCAGGGTCCACTTGCAAAATACGCCTCTTGGCATTTCGTGCATCCCGAGCCGTTTTAAAAGCCACGTCTGTGAATGGATCGAACCTAACGCCCCATTCGGAATAGAATTTTTCCTGCAGCTGTTTGGCAGTATTATTCCACAGGGTTTTTACGACACTGTCCTTGTAGTCTGATCCATCTCTTTTCTTCATGTTGAAAGCCCATTCTAGCATAATATTATTGAGCTCTGACAAACTTGTTTTTGACGTGACAACGTCTTATAAATTGGTTTGCCGGGTGACACTTCAAGAAACTGCGTTACGCTTCGCTCACGTTATGCGCTCACAATGAGAGCGAGTGAGAGGCACGCGTCCCTTCCACTCGGGCATGGTTAGCCCGCCTAAGAGCGAGAGAGACAGACATAAAAAGTGAAAGGCACGCGTCCCTTCCACTTGAGCACAGTTAGCCCGCCTAAGAGCGAGAGAGACAGAGCGAGAGAGAGAGAGCAAAGGTAAACGCGTACGAATGAATATTCACATTAAAATTATTTTATCACTCAAAGTCGTTGTCACGTAAAACTTTCGCCCGTATACCGACTTTACAGGCAACCAATTTTTTCATTTACAAGGTATTTCCGGGCAGCACAGAATTCTTCAAATTGTTTCCAAATGTAGGATCTTGACTTCACTGTATTAAGCGGCACACTTTTCTTCACACTTTCCTCAATTGAAGTAATATTACAATTCCCAAAACGTTTCATTTTTATCTACTTTATGGTAAAATACGAAAATAAACTGACAGAACTGCCAAATGTGCTGTTGAAGTTATCGCTAACAACTGCTTGTTTATCGTAACCATGACGACCGCTACTTCCACCAACGGCCAAAGCTATCCGGACGTATTAATATTCCTATGCAAATTAGGCATTTGATAAAAACAAATTTCTAAAAGTGAAAACACTGTGAGGTTGAGTGTTTTCAGATACAGTTTGTTTCTATTGGTCTGTTTTCAAAAATTGAGCGATTTCATTGGACGATGTAGTATAGTGTTGAATGATCAATATAATGTATTGCGAAAATGAGCCTGCAACTTGCAATGCAACTGTGAAGTTTACACTATACAAGGATGAATTGAAAAGTATTTTTTGGAATTTTCCATGTTTATTTCCTTTTAGTTCAATACACTTAGCCCAGCGATATTCCAAAATTTTCATGCCTTCTAAAAAATATGATTTCTTGAGTTCAGCAAAATGTTTAAGCGATGACCTGCTCGTATTTCTTTTATTATTTTATTGAAAGGACGTAATTTTGTATTTCATATATTAATTCTAAAGTCGGAATCAGATAATATACTAGACAGTTCTATGCTTACCGCCTTGTGCACTCTGTAACCTTCTCAGCAATGGCACTCCATTCCTGTATTGTCTTTTCAAAGTCCAGTAAGCAATTAGGCGCTGAATAAATTGGGATTTCTTATTTATGTTCACTAAAGAAGCTATCTCTTGAATACGTTCCGGAGGTATTGTAGGTATAAGAATAATAGGAGCTGAAGACCTCTTCTTAGCTAGCATCTTTCTTGCTTGTTTCATCTTTTGTCTTGAATCTTCTTTTTGAGACTCACCTAATACACATCATAATTTCGAATTAAAAGACAGTATTTTTAAAATGTCCTAATATCTGAGCAACCCATAACATGTAATGGAACACTATTACACATATTAACACTTGTGTGATTTCAATTAATACTAAACATACTCATGATGAAAATACTAAATTCTATGGAAAAAATATTTCCTGTACTAGTTTTCGAACATTGTGATCTTTTATCTGTTGTTTTTCATTCCTATTTTATCACTTTGTTATGTTAATTTACACATTTTGTTTAATTTTATACCTTGTCTTTTAGTGTTGAGCGTTTTATGATGTTTGAAAAGAGTTTTTTATTTTAAGCATCACTTCTGAAGATTAGCTATATTAGCTTGAAACATGTTGAGTAATAATCAAAATAACATAAGTTAATATCTGGAATAGTTTTTCATTACATACTAAATGACAGTACATTATTTTCAAATGATTGGAGAGAACCAATGAAATGCGTTTTACTCATTTTTACTTACTATGATCTGGAGGAGCGTGTGTATCACAATAAGCGATTTTCTGTACCAAGACAGGCTGCGTTTCACTGGCATCTTTCACTGTGTCCATTTTCATATAGAGTCCAGCTTGTTGAGCACAAGTGACATGAAACGCTGAATAACAATTTGCCTTGTGACACTGAATGCAAGCACCAACACCCTTTTGCTTGCAGACATAGCATGAAAGGCGCCATCTAGCGGCAGGTATCGTTTCGATCGAGTCTGAAATGAAATCAAGGACATTTCATTCAATTTTTGCAACTTTAGTTCGGCGAGAATAATAATTTTTGAATAATTGTGTACGAGGGTTGCTTTTTTTTGGGATTGGACAACCCTAGTGTTGCAATCTGTCAACTGATAGCTCTATCGTACAGCTTGACATTTTTTAAATTATTCATAGTCAGAACGTTTTGACATACGAGCGCTATTTGTGTTGTTTACAGTAACTTAAAAGATTCATCTCGCCCAAAACGTGGAATTAAATCCTGAACATTTTCGTGCGATTATTTTTTACAACCCTCGACGTGGATTCACTCAACAATAGTGCATCGATGAACTTAATTCAATTTTTGGCCATGAAGCTCCATCAAGGATCAGTGTTTAGCCATGGTATGGTGAATTCAACCGAGGTCGTAGTTAACTCCAAGACGAATTTCGAAAAGGTATTCCGAAATCAGTTCTGAAAACCATTGATGCTGTCCGCCAACTGATATTGCAAGATCGTCATGTGTCTTATCGAGAGATTGAGACAGCCTTAGGCATTAATAATAATAATAATAATAATCTTTATTTTAAATAAAATACTACATTTCGAAAAATATCGCACTTGAAATAAAATAGTGTCAGTCTAGCAACTTAGCAATCTGCCATACTATATTCCAGGTATTCTCTTACAGTATATGGCTCTATCTTGAGGAGTAGTTGGTAGATTAATTTTTGAGTTTTTTCAAGTTTCTTTCATTTCTGAAGTGTGGAGGAGTCTTGTTGTAGTATTTTACACAGGCATATTCGGGGCCTCTTTCTGTTAGGGATAGCCTGTGAACTGGAAATTTCAAATGAGTTGTTCTGGTGTAATAGCCGCTGTTTGATTTCTCTTGAAGAGTTTTCTATTTTTGAAGGTGAAGATGAGGCATTCTTGGATGTGGACAGCAACTGCAGTGAGCAGTCCTAGCTCACGGAACTTACCTCTGCAGGAATCTCTAGCTTTCATTCCATAGATGTTTCAGATGGCCCTTTCTGCAACACAGCTATTCTCTGGATTTCAAGAGGTACCATAAAACATGATCCTGTATCAAGTTTTGACTCAAATACTGCCTGGTATATCACTTTCATCGAGTGGCAATCTAGGTATTTTTAAGCACTCCTAATGAGTAGCAGATGGTGACTAGTTTTTTCCCAGTTCTGTGATGTGTTCGCTCCAGCTAAGATTTTCATTTATGTGTAGTCCTAAAAATTTTGTTGTTTCCATTAGTGACAGATTATAATTCGCTATATTCAGCTGTTGTGGTGTATTGAGTCTAGAGTTAGGTGTTTTGAATAATATAGCCTGTGTTTTCTCAGTGTTCATGCATAGCCTGTTAGTCTGGAACCACTCTCTCAGTTTGCACAGGGTATTGCCGGAAAGAGCTGCTACCTCAGGGATTGTTTCGGCCTTTAAAGAGACACTAGTATCATCTGCATAATTCAAGATTGAAATGTTTTTGTCGCTGGTTTCTTCATTGATGTCATTTATGAAGATAATGAAGATGATGGGTCCAAGTATGCCGCCCTGTTGAACTCCTACGTCTATCATTTTCGAGCTGGATTTATATTGTGTTCCATCTTTACTAATTAGCACCCTTTGAGAACGAGATTGCAGATAGGATTCAACCATCGCAATGCTGTCCCTCTGATAACATATTGCTTGAGTTTTGTTAGGATGTAGGGATGTTCTAGACTATCGGATCTAGAAAAAGAGTGATTACTATTTCAGAATTCTCTAAGGCTGTTAAGATGTTCTTGATAAAGTCGTAGATGGCAGTTCGAGTGGATTTCCCCTTGATGTAACCATGTTGGTTCGGTGATAGGATGTTGTGTTCTGTGATAAAGGTTATCAGTTGATCGCTTACCACCAGCTCAAAAATTTTAGAGAAGGCTGGTAGGAGACTTATGGGTCTGTAGTTTTCTATTAACTCAGGGTTTCCCTTCTTGTGGACAGGTACAACAATTGCCCTCTTTAGTAGGTCAGGAAAGATGCCATGTTTCAAGGAATTGTTCACAATATGGGTAATTGGCTTAACAATCACATGTATACATTTTTTTACTATAGAAGCGGAGATGCCATCCTCTCCACAACTTTTTTTGTTCTTTAGCATAGATACTATCTTGGTTATTTCTTCTTCTGTGATTTCTGTGAAGGTTAGTGTTTCAGAATTTTGGGGAATCTTATGTTTCAGTTCGCATTTCTTGGAGTTTCTAGGTTTGTTAGTGGCAGATGTTAGGTAGTAGTTGTTGAAGTCATTCACTACATTAGTGGGACCAGCGCACATTCAATATTGCATGATCATTTGACCGTCAAAAAAAAATTGTTCGCGTTGGATTCCACACAAT
Source organism: Micraspis discolor (assembly GCA_030674115.1). Classification (NCBI taxonomy): domain Eukaryota; kingdom Metazoa; phylum Arthropoda; class Insecta; order Coleoptera; family Coccinellidae; genus Micraspis; species Micraspis discolor. The sequence continues at coordinate 814,155 of JARTUT010001311.1, read as the reverse complement.
TTTTCAATCGCTCAAAAAAAAATCGTGTCGATTGGTTGACAGAAATGCTCCAAAAATACGATCGCGGTGCTTCGAAGCACGTCTATGACATCTTGACAGGTGATGTATCGTGGAATTGCGCGTATGAGCCCGAAAGTAAACAGCAATTGTATGGTTGTTTCAAGATGAGCCAAATCCAACAAAAGTTACTCGCGCACAAAGCACTTCCAAGCAAATGGTTGCCTGTTTTTTCGGAAAAACTGGACATGTCGCAATGGTGCCACTAGAACAACGCAGAACAGTCAATTCTGAGTGGTACACAACCATTTGTTTGCCAGTTGTCTTCCAAGAAATCACACATCAGCTCAAACAACTGCAATTTTGAGCACTCAACGTCAAGGGGTCAACGTTTTTCGACACCTGAAGAAGCGGTTGATGCGTTCAGAATTCATATTTTAGAGATACTTCAATCATAGTGACAAAAGTGCTTCGACAATTGGTTCAAACACATGCAAAAGTGTATAGATTTTAATGGGGAATATTTTGAAAAACAATAAAGCGATTTTCGATGATTAATTATAGTTTTTGTTCACTAATCCCGAAATATAAAAGGCAACCCTTGTACAATCATATCACATCACATAATAAAAAAAAATGAAAAAGCACAGAAAACAAATGCTCACCAATTGGTTCCAAAAAAACAGTATTTGCAAACCTGACTTCAGGAATCCATAAAGCGCATACTACATGAGCCCACTGGCTTCTGTCTGTTTGTTTGAATGCTCCACCTTGGTTTGGACATAGAACACAATCGACAGCTCTACTAGGAGATTGTAAACACCTACGAAAAAATTGTAGTATGATAAATGAATTATTAACAGAGTGTTGATTATACAGAATAAAGCTATACCCATTACTGGCATGTATTTAATAAAGTAATTTCTAGTTTACTGATACTTTTACATTCTTTTAAGAATGTATACAGCTTGACTAACTTCTTATTTTGCCCTGTAGAGGAAGGATACGTGTTTCATTTATATATATATATAATATGGTTATCTTCAGGAGGAACAAAACTTATCGTAACCAACACGGCTATTATATTCGTTTTGTCAAGAATACTCCATTACTTTTCTATGAAATTGGTACCTCCGTAGGTTTGTTTATGTAAACTTCTCAACCAATTTTTAACATATAAAAATTCTTCCTAGAAAAATCATCGTAGGCAACACATAAGCACTAAAATTCAGATATATTCAATATATTCTTTTTCGATATGAACAATTCATCATTCGTAGAATAAAAAAAATCCATTCTTAATTTAATTTCATAAAATCCTCATATAAATTAAAACACTCCTATATCTTCTCCTGATAGAATGTTACGGGGTAGAAACTCTTATATCGGGTTTTCCAATGGGGACTTGACAACTTTGAATTTAATTTGTGAACCAACCCTTAGATCAATCATCGAACTGTCAACGTCAATTTATTCAGTAAAGTGAACATTTTTATCATGGTGAAGTACACGAACGAACAACGTTTGTACATAAAATGTACTACCGAAATTCGGAGTTGGTGACCGTAACTTTAAGATCCTTAACTCCAATTTTCGGTCAGTTGAAACATGTGGTTTCAACAGAACGGTGACACTAGCCACACAGCACACGTAACAATTCGTTTATTGAAGAGGACATTTGGTGAGCGTGTAATTTCGAGGAACGGCCCAGTCGATTGGCCGCCTCGTTCGTGCGATTTGACGGCTCTAGACTATTTTCTTTAGGGCTACGTCAAGTCACTGGTCTATGCCAACAAGCCGACGACATTGCTAGAGCTCAGAGACAACATTGAATGAGAAATAGCGGCCGTTTCGGCTGAAATGTGCGGCCGAGTGATCGAAAATTGGGTCCACAGAATTGACTGCTGCAAACGGGCCTGCAGTGGTCATATGAACGAAGTCGCGTTCCATTAATGAATGTTATGTTTGTACTTCAAGCTAATAACAAAGTTTTCGAAATATCTCAAATGGTTTGTATTTTATTTAGATTCAAAGTTGTCAAGTCCCTTTTGGAAAACCCTTTATCACTTACCTTCGACAAAGCCATTGCCCCTCTGGAATGTAAGGAACTCCATAACAATCTTGGTGAACTGCTAAATTACACATGTCACAAAATAAGATCACATTAGTATTTTGGCATTCCCCGTCCATGCATATACAACATACAGCATCATCATCAACAGTAGATCCAGATTGTCCATTCACAGACGCCTTATTAATTAAAAAAACATGTTATATTCAATAACTTAACAATAACAGGTTGATTTTAGACTTCTTGAGCATGGTGTTAAGAACGTTCCTACCTCATGTTTCTCTGTATCAGGTTATAGATAATTAGAGTAATGACCGCCCTGATCTAATTCATATGTTGGTTTTAAGTCACATCACCTCTGATTGGTCGATTAGCTCTCCCCACTTCAAGTTTGATCGCTTCGACAACATCTTCCAAGCAATTGGAGTTTCCTATTTCAGTTCAAATCAGCTTTATCTTCATGAAGATCTATAGCATAGGTATGCATCATCGAGAAGAAGAGAAGATGAATATAAACTTTGCTGCCATTGGAAGAAATATTGTGAACACTAGGTGGTGAATGAGAGTCAATTTTTCCTCAGACACTTAATTTTTCTCTGGGCTTATACATGGTTTTGACTTTGTGATTCTTTGAAAGTTTAATAGTTCTATCAGTTGTGAGTCAAATATGAGATTATCTCTTGGATGGAAACTCTTGTTTGCTCTCTTCCTGTATGGCTTTGGTGCTTGTAAATGTTGTAAATGTAAATGTTGCGGTAGTTCTATTGAACACATAGTCGACAGATAACAAGCCCATAAAGATGTTTTACTTACATAATAACTCCAACATCAAACTCCTTGTGGAAAGAGAAAAGCAAATTTCTGTGCCTGGACACTTAAAAGCTAAACTACAACATAGAGTATTCATTCGTCAACAAAAAAAACTCCTATTGTTGTTGATGAGTGCCAAGAAACTGGAAACACTAGGCGATATAGCACAGCAAGAAATAGGAATATTAAATCAGGGCGATCAGTATTCTAAGTAAAACCTGAGACAGCGCAAACTCCAAAGATGCTTTTCGCAAGGTGAATTACTTATCGAAAAGCTTATTATGCAATGGCAAAAAAAAAACAGAAAACTGTCTGCAATTCTGATGTTATAGTAAACTCAACTAAATGAATTCACCTGAAAATATGATTCTTTCTCAAGTCTATCCATAAGCAACTCTAAGGAATCAACAGAAACAGGGCTCAAACCTTGAGCTTCCCTTTTTTCATTCATTATAGATAACCAGGCAGTATCTTCTTCATCAACATCATATTCAACCTAAAAATATCAAATAAATGCTGATCATTTTGTATTGTTTCACAGTCTGCTAATGAAAAAACTATAGAATTGAGAAAAACAGTAGGGTCTGTATTTCACACAATAATCTACTACTTTTATACAACTTCAACATCAGAAAAATTATTAAATGCACTAAGGTGAGTTCAGTTCCTTTTAAACATTTTTTGTCATAGCTGCAAGAAACTAGTTTCTGATAAAGAGTCATGGGCATTAGGTCTAACTCAGGCCAATTAACCAATGATTAATCGGGAAAAGTTTTAATTTTCAGATATACCAACAGTCTGTAAGGCTTTTTTTCTGAAAGAGCATTTCATTTCCTTCACAATAGTGAATATTCATTTTCTTCAAACCCTTTTAAGCAACTTTGAATTCTACCACTAGTAACTTTTACTCATACAAGTATTAAGGAAAAGGAAAAATTACCTCTCCATCTAATTCTTCAGTGCTTTTTTCAATGAACCTTATGTAAGCATTAGGTCTGGGAGGAGCATCACATATATTGTAGTTATCCAATTCCTTAAAACTAGCTTCAGGCAATTTGACAATCTCTGAAGGAACTGGAATTACATAGATGAGAATTACTAATACTATTTATATTGTCAAATCTAACAACGCACTTGCAACAGCTGCCTCTGCAGGATTGTCTTTCTCAAAATCTTCCTTTGATCTCATCTCTAAAGGATCATTAATGTTCCATCTTATTATTTTACCATCGATATTGAATTCAACCATTTTTTGCGCTTCTTCATAAGTGAGAGGTTCAGGGACAGGTACAGTTTTGACATTAGCAGGGGTACCTCTGGCCCTAGCACCTTGAATAAATCAATCTATAGTTCAGCGAATGATTGAAGTCAATTACACACCAACCTTTCTTGTTCTTAGGGGTACTTGGAGTGACTGGAGGCAGCGGAGTAGGATTGTCATGATCAAAACTTCTTAAATGATAAGAGAGACCACAAACAGATTTATAATTTCGTCCACATTTATCGACTGGACAGGTGTAAGGGGGTCCATGATCAGCTCTCACTTTACGGCAGTGTTCTAAGATATCAAAGTCTACTACCATATTGAGGGATTATATTAGGTAATTGAACAATTTACATTTATATTATGAATAGGTGTTCATGTAAGTCGAATAAATACATCAATAATTTGAAAAATACTCTTATTGTTTTGTTTATATTTTGAATCATAACCTTAAATGAAAGACGTTAATTTTGATCCATAGAATTCATTTGATTTTGGCCGTACAATCGATAAGTTTTATTTTTCTTGGCAATAATGTGCTTGGCTTATATTTGTTATTCTGATTCCACTTTTTTAATTACATTAACACCATATGGGGATTATTTAATAGTTTTTCTATGGAAAAAATGTATCATTTCATCTTATGTTTTCTTCTTTATGAAAAAATCGGATTTCATTCTTGTATTAATTTTTTCTTTATTTAGGAATCAAGAGCAGATTACAACGAAACGAATAGACATGATTTATAATAATATACTGTAATTTGAATATCTGAAAGTGCATATTCGAACTTGGATTTCAATTGTTTTATATCCAGATTTCATATCTCAAATGACCATGTTTTTTTGATACGAATCCTGCATACATCTTATCTCTATCAATCACCTCTGCAATATTCGATAATCTAGTACAATGAGGATTAGATTGAAATACGATGCTAAAACATTATTCCTGGAAAACTACCTACCAAGTTTTCAACTCAGGGCAGCATGTCTGTCTTATTTATTTTAATTTTTGCAATTCAAGTGAGTAAATTCTGAATAACAAAAATTTGACGATTTTCCTTGTAAAGGAATTAAATATAATCAATTATTCTCCTTGACTATTGTGCATAAGTTGTTTGTTGTTTCAAATTTGCATTAGTTTCAAGACTTTTTAGCGTTATTCGAAATGGCTCAAATTGGAGTAATGAAATTGGTGGATGCGCAAACACTAAATATATATTTGCAGATTGTTTTATTTTTTCTTCTTTTCGATTTATGAATCCTTTATTTCTATTCTCTTTATAAAAACCTAAACATTTTGAAGAATCCTATAACATTGGGGCAGATTTCATCTTCTCAAAACTCTTTTTTTGTCCAAGGTTCATTTCCTCAAGGCCTCTGAATTTAAACATCCTAGATATGTAGAAGCCGACTCAAAACTAGGAATAATTGGAGGAAATGACGCCATTCCACATTCTATTGGATATCAAGTTGGAATCGAGATAGTGCAAAATGATTCTGCAATATTTTGTGGTGGATCACTAATAACTTCTTCTTACGTATTAACTGCAGCACACTGCTTGGAGGAGTACGTAAACTAAAGATTAAACATATTCCTTATATACAGGGTGAGTCTTAGAATACTAGGTACATCAGTTTTAACCTTAGGCCAAAATAAACACTTTTTATATAAGATATTCTAAGCAATTGTAAACGTGGATCAGTTTAATTGTTTTTAAATTTCAAACTTGAAAACTGACAAGAGGGTCCTTCGATAAGTAAATGGAAAAAGTGAGCTGGAGGGGGAACTATTCCAGGAAGCGGCATGGGTTAGTGTATGTCTTGGTTACACATCGGTGCAGTTGTTTAGTCGAAATGTCTCGTCGGTTACAATTCAATGAGCTTAAGCTGTGTTACCTGTGTAGAAAAGTACATATGACGAGCAGCGCGGCACGCTTCGCTTTTAGCTCGAAGAAAATGTTAAACCGTGTGGAATATACTGGAAGATAACTGCACAGTATTGGGGATGGCTACGGGTACGCGAAACTGATACTTTGGAACAGGTCCGGCTTGTCGGACTAGTGGACCTGATCTCTACAGGAAATTCAATCAAGTACGAGTACTAGCCCACCTAGTCCAGTCCAAGTGGATCACAGTAAGTTTCGGACTGGGATTGGTACTTGTAGTGTATCCAGTGGATTACCTAGCGCTGTACGCGTACGCCTAAACTAGTTTAGTTAGTTTCCTTTGAGTTGAAAACGAAACTAGTACAATAGTACAGATCGTGGACTAGGACCAGTACTTTGAATTTAATTATGAATTGTATCCCTATCTGGACTAGCCAATTTAAAGTAGGTACCTCCTTGCTTGATACTTTGATACATTTATAATATTATACTTTTACTCAGGGTATCTGTACATGAATGCGAAGAATGTTCGGAAATGATTCTTTCGTGAAAATCAATATAGATACTTCCTCACAAGGGGTCGACGAATTTTCTTTTCCAAATCATCATTGAGTTATTTAATTCAAATATTATAATTTGCGGTAAAAAAAATTCCGAGAAAAAAACACCTGTCCATTGAATGCGTAAAATTGCAATACTTTTGGATATTTAGAACAGGTAAAAATATTCGGACTAGGACTAGTATCTGGAACTGATCTGTGGACTAGTTTATTCTCTGGACCGGATCAGGTCGGAACTGATCCAGTATGGTACCACAGTATAGAGACCTATACTGTGTCTATACCTATATAGTATATACTATATAGTCCCTATACTGTGATGGTACTTCATGCATGAATTCATCAGGTTTGTATTCATGGATCGATTAGTTCAAAACGGCCATAAAAGTGCCGAGTAGGAACTGCGCATTGGCCGACCAATCGAGATTTCAACTCCGTCGTAGAGAAAAACATTCAACGGCTGATTTTGGCAGATTGTCTTATTACAATCGACAAAATATGATCATAATTAAGTGCTAGTGCCGGTTTATTAAAAAAAATATTAATGGGAGGTTAAATTGTCAAAAAATATGCGCCAGATCAGTTCCCAAAATGTTGTGGCCAGTTCACATAGAACATCGCTTACGTCTCTGTTTATAGAGCTTAAACAACGGTTCTACGAAGAGGGCGAGTCCTTTTTATAACGTATTAAAACCAGCGATGAGATGTGGGTCCATCATTACGAGCCGGAAGGGAAACGGCTAAGCATGTTTTGGAAACGTTCGAAGTCTCCTGCTGCTTAAAAATTCAAGTATCGTTGGTCAGCCAACAAAGTGCTACTTACGGTGGGACCTAAACGGACCATACAATATTTTTAGCGAACTTCAACACCAAGTATCTCATAATATAGAATAATCTTTATTATATCGTATTTTTGTAATTCTTTCTGTAATTTGGTAAGAAAATAAAAGGCTTATTGTCGTCATTATCTCATGAAAAGAGCCAAATTTCCAAAATTGGTATGGAAGAAAGTGTTTCCTTTGATGCCAGGAAAACCTATTTAAAATTGAAGCAATAGTCAAAGACTCACCCTTTATAATCAATTGTGACATTATTTAAACTTTGAATATAAATACATTGTATATGTATTATTCATTTTCAGGGTTGTCTCGATGGAGGTCATACTGGGTGCGCATAATATTAGCAAGAAGGAAAAAACCCAAGTGAGGTTTTCGCCCAAAATGTATGTAGTACATCCAGAATGGGACCCCTACAACCTCGTCAACGATATTGCCCTGATTAAATTACCGAAACCAGTGAAAACTTGTCTCTTTATCAGAAAAGTAGGTCTTCCTAGTGATGATAGAGATGATTACTCAGGAGATACAGGTACACAATAAAAATCCAGATTTTATTGAAGCATCGACATTCACTACATCGGTCAATGTCTCGTGCCTACCTTAAAAGTTTCATGTTTTTTTTTTATAATTTATCGAGTTACCAAGTACATCGATATGAAGTGAGCGTCAAGATACAAATGTCTCGATAGGGAACATTTGTTGTGAACGAGCCTTTATTTTTTATTTGTTTGTTTGCTATGACAACTGTGGAACATATTTAGTATAAATCAAGTCATTGAACCGAAAAAATAATATTTTTTCATCGTGTTAAAAATGTCGAATTTTGTACCAGAAAGTAATTATTTGCGGAAAACATTAATTTTTTGTTTTCATTTGAAGAAAAGTGCTGCAGAGTCGCATCGAATGTTGTCGAGGCATATGGTCATCATGCTCTATCAGAAGCAAGCTTCTGGAAGAATACACTTCTTGTAAAAGTCCTCTAATTTTGGAAGTATCGTATATCTCCAGAAATTCCGATCCCTTATTATGGTTTGCACATGGAAATCATTATCGCAATAAAGAATCAAGTCGCAATATTCTCTACGGCATATATTTAATTGTCCCTGAATTTGTTAAAAATAGTACCATACCTGGGGTCATAAATGAAAGATAAGATTCTATTGGCCCATCTGCCGTAAAGAGGTGTCAACCATTGGGAGGCGGACCAAATACAATTATTTAATACAAGAACGAGAATAACTCGAAAAAAGTGAAAAAAAAAATTAGCTAATTTCAAAGTTCAATGTAATACAGAATGACTACCTATGAGTTTTTTCGATAAAATATTTCCTTGAGGAAATATTTGCATCTGAAGAGTATTTCAATTTTCAAAGTGTAATTAGCCAAAAACTATGCATCATATCAAAAATCGGCGGAAGGTACGCACTCATGCCAATGCTCACTCAAATTTTGAATGAAATCAACGGTTGCAACGGTTCAGAAATAATGATTTTGATGTGAGAAATGAAAAACGTGGAAGACCACCAAAAACATTTAAAGATGCCGAACTGCAAACGATATTGGATGGAGATGACACTCAGAATCAAAAGCAAATGGTAGTAATGTTAAATGTTGCACAATAAATGATTTCTGACCGTTTAAAAGGCTATGGGAAAGATCCAAATGTGTGGAAAATGGTAGGCACATGAATTGAATAAAAGACAAATGGAAAACCGAAAAAACACTTGTGAAATTTTGTTTCAAAGACACGAAAGAAAATCGGTTTTGCATCAGATTGTTACTGGAGATGAAAAATGGATTTATTTTGAGAATCCTAAACGGAAAAAATCATAGGTTAAGTCGGGACAACCATCAACATCGACTGCTAAATCAGATCGATTCGCCAAGAAGACAGTGTGCTGTGTGTTTGGTGGGACCAGAAAGGTGTGATGTACCACGAGCTCCTAAAACCTGGTGAAACAGTTAATACTGATCGCTACCGAAAACAAATAATCAATTTGAACCATGTATTAATCGAGAAATGACCAGAATGGGCCAGAAGACACGGCAAGGTAGGTTTGCTTCATGACAAAGCACCTGCACACAAAACAAAACCGGTTCAGGATACAAATCAAAACACTTGGCTGGGAGCTGCTACCCCAACCACCGTATTCACCAGACTTGGCTCCTTCCGACTACCAATTGTTTTCATCGATGGGACACGCATTGGCTGAGCAGCACTTTCGATTCCTACGAGGAGGTCGAAAATAGGGTATCTGGTTGGTTTGCTTTAAAAGGAGAACAATTTTAATGACGTGGTATCTTTAAATTGGCGGGAAGGTGGTCAAAATGTGTAGAAAAATGGACAATACTTTGAGTGATATGTTTTTCACTTTCCCATTAATAATTAGTGTTTTATTTTCACTAAGAAACGCTCATTTCATACCGGTATACCTGATACAGTGATTTAGTTACGCTACTTTTGAAAGCGCTGGGTTCAAAGCAATGTTGATATATCGTTGCTATTTGAGGGGAAAAACACCGTTAAAGCCAAAGCTTGATTTGAAGAATGTGATCTAGACTCTGTACCATTAAAGAAGTCCATCAAACCATGTTTTGCTGATAATGCGTTGATCATGGACATGGTGGTATTTACGCCATCAAACACGAACATTAAGGTATAAAAAAATCTGTTTTCCAAATTAATGCCAATAACCAGTTGATGATTCAAAGAGCTGTTCACAAGAAAAAAAGAAGTTTTTTGCGTAGGTAGATCACTATAGATGTAACATAGATCCACCACTTCACTCCGCAACCAAAGCGCCCATTTAGTAATTTAAATACAAATAGATATTTGGTTTTGTATCAACAATCGAATGTCCATTTTATGGTAATGTCCTTACGATTCAGAAACCATTCAATATGGACATAGGGTATCCTTCATATGGTCATCTCAGAATTCACCAAAAATATATAAATAAATGGTGATTCATTTAGAGGTACTTTTTTTTTAAATAAAAACAATTATCATCATTAACAATAAAAGAAACATTCTTTACAATTATTTTTAAAGATAATTTCTTTCAAATGCTGACCTCGTCTACGGTTAACAAGGTCCATTCGATAGTTTCAATTTTCGATGAAGCGTGTGGGTATTTCGGGTGATATTTCTCCAATGACTCGAGTAATATTGGCCTCCGATACCTCAATCGTAGCCGGCTTGTCCATGTAGACTTTGAACTTCCCATAGCCCCAAAGGAAAAAATCAAGAGGTGTGATCTCACATGATCTAGCCGGCCAATTCACTGGTTCGAAGCGTGAAATGATCTGCTCGCCGGATGCTCTAGCAGTAAAGCCATGGTTTCACGGGCTGTATAGCAAGTGGCACCATCTTGTTGAACCACATTTCGTCGAGACCACGGGATTCAATTTTGGGCAACAATAGTCTGTTATCATGGTGCGATAACGGTCAATATTCACAGTAGTATTCCGGTCGTCCTCTGTTTTGAAGAAATTTTGACCGATTATTCCACCGGCCCATAAACCACACCAGACAGTTGTTTTTTCTGGATTTAACGGTAATTCTTGAAACTCTTCGGGTTTTTCATCACCCCAGATTCAGGGCTTTGGTTTGTTCACGAACCCGTTAATCCAAAAATGAGCCTCATCAGTAACCAAAACTTTTGTCGAAAAGATTGGATCCTCTGTAAGCTTGTCAAGGGACCCAACGACTAAAACATAAACGATTCGGTAGGTCGGTCGGCTTCAGTTCTTGAACTAATTGAATTTTGTAATGTTCCAAAGAAAGATCCTTACGTAAAATCAACCAAGTCGTTGAATACGAAAGGCCAAGCTGTTGAGAACGGCCAGAATCACCACGTACACTCTCCAACCGCCGCTTTATTCTCTTCACTAGGAGCTGGATATTGTCTATTTGGTAGAGTATTATCCAATAACGAATATTGAGTAGTAGTAGTTACTGTCCTTTATTGCAAGCAATTGGCCATCGAGAATATTGAGTCTCAAACTTAGTGATGGTAGTGATGGTGAGTCACTCTAAGTTCCCGATACACATCAATTGGAGAACGCCCATTTTCGTAATAAAGCCGAACAATTTGTAGACGCTGTGTCGGGCTAAGTAGTTTCATTATAAAATGTCAGACACTACTGAACAAGAATACCACTTCAGTTTACACGACGCATCCGCGATTTGCAACTAAATCCTCACCACAAAGAGTACCTCTAAATGAATCACCCTTTATATAAGATGTCACATTAGAGAAAATGAAGTTGAGGTGTACTTCCGGTATAACCGAAAACTGGAAATGTCAATATTTTCTGCTAAGTGGAAATGATCTTCTATTTTCAAATTTTCATGAAATTTGATCTAGCAATTGAGGAGATAAGCTTAAGTGAAGGTAAATTATTATTTAGGCGATATCCACTGTATTTCTTGTTGTTCTTACTACCAACATTTCGTAGATATCTATCGTTTTCAAGACAAAAATTAGGTTTCAAAAAAGCTGAAAATAATACTAATAATAATAATGTTTATTTGAATAAGAATACACAAATCTATACTCATTTTATAACAATTACGGTTATTGTGAAGTATTTATCAACTATATGATCAAATAAACATCAATTCAGCGGATTTTTCCCGAGGACATCCCCACCAGTTTAAATGTCCTGTGTGGGACATTTATGGGATGATAAAAATAAGCTATATCTAAAAAAACACAAATCTCTTTCAAAGTATCACTAATGAATCCGATCAAAGTTTCACAATACAGAAAAAAAAACGCAAGTGAATAATGAAGCCATATGTATGAAGGAATTTTTTATATCGATAATTTCATTAAATTTTCGGATCGATATAGTTGCTAACCATTGCTTAAACTTTTTCTTGAACTCATTCAGCGTCGATACACCCTTATTCTAATAAATATGAATATCACAGCAACGTTTTCTTTTATAGCTCTTATGAGCGGATGGGGTATGACAAGATATAATGAAAGCATCCCAACCATCCTCCAGTATGCCACAAGCACAATCTTGAGCAACAATGAATGCATGAAAATCCAACCATTCGAAACAGTCATAAAAGACACCCATTTGTGCCTTTCCAGCAGGGGAAAAGTCAGTAGTTGCGACGGTGACTCAGGAGGACCACTTGTTGTTGGAAATGTACAAGTAGGAATTGTCTCGTTTACAATAAAAGAGTGCAAGTTGACTAAACCATCCGTCTTCACACGGATATCCAAATATTTAGATTGGATTGAAGCAAACTCAGATTGGAAACGCAATAGGCAGCATCCTGACACAGAATGAAGTGAGAAGATTACATACAGGATGTCTCATTCAAAAGTGTCAACCCTCAACTAATTTGAATAAGGAAAATGCGTAATTTTGTAGCACAAATATATGCTTGAATGTAAATTGATATGTGAAAGTTACAGAGTCTTTTTTATGGAATTACTGTACCAATAAAACTAGATGAAACAGAGATGTTATTATTGATCGTATAATTTTTATTGGAAGAAAATTTGTTTAACAAACAGTATCAGTAAAATGTAACGCAAATAATAGAAGTGCCCGCAATTAGATTAGGTGCAGCGATATAATCATTCTTCAAAATTATTTTGTACAGTATTTAACATTTCAAGAGCAGTGATACGATAATCTGTACAATTCGTGCTCCAAGATCGTCTACATCCGCACCTCTGTTCTTATAAACTAGTGGTTTTAAGTGGTCCCAAAAATAAACTTGAGCGATGTTTAATTCACCGATCGCACAGACCTCTCTACTGGGCTCCTTCAGCCTATCCTACGTCCAGGAAACCTGCCTTTCAGGTACTACCTCTCCTGAGCTACATAGTGCGGCGAAGCTCCGTCATGCTGAAAGCGTAACTCTACTTCTCAAAGGTTTTAATCTGCCTCCAAAGCTTCGGTGATTTGAAGATCAATTACGTTGAGTTTCTGTGGGTGTTGAGAATGTTGCTTCCTAATGACTCGATAATTAGCGGAAATATTCCAACCCTAAGCGGGAGGCTACTATTTTGATTTCTCGATAAACAATTTCTTTTTAATTACCAGTTTTCAGCATGATGTTTATTTTTATGTGTCTAAGTTTTCTGCATCTCTATTCGTTTAGGAGATATGGGGAAATTAGTGAATACGGGAATTGTTAAAAACGAGTTTCAATTCCATACGGAAATCTACAATTTTTGTTCACGAAAACGGGGGGTCTCGTTATTTACTAAGTCGAGGGCGTAGATTCCGAATCTGTAATAAGTTTCTTCTTATCTTCAGTGATTTGGGGAAATAATCCACAACAACTGAAAAATTTGTCAAAAATTGGTCAACTTTGGCCGTAAGTACAGCTCAGAGAAAGCGGAGAGGATGATGCTGGATCTTCTGGTTGTACACTGGTTTTTCGTCTATCCAATAATCCAAACACGACATCTCTTGTCCGTACCGTTCGGAAGTTATGATTTTTTTCGAATTTAGCAAGATGTCAGATGGGCGGGGCTTAAGGTTCAATTATCGTCTTTGATTGGTCCTTGTGTTTTCGGTGTAGATTATCTTGATTGGGTACGTTTTTCATTGGTCAGAATCATTAAATAGCTGGTTTTCTCTGTTATAGTACTGAGCCACGTATTTTCGGTATATTTCATCTTTGAATTGGCATTTTGAAGTTTCGAATTTTTTCTTTGGGCAGTTCCGATAGAGGAATCAGATATTTTCTTCCTCATGACCGATTTGCATTATTCATTAATTCCAGATTGTTAATTAGTTTCTTCCTATCTTCAGTGAATCGGGAAAATCCACTACAATTGAAGAATTGGTCAAAAACTGGTCAACTTTGACCGTACGTACAGCTCAGATAAAGCATTGGAGGATGATGCTGATTTTTCTGGTTGTACACTGGTTTTTTGTCTATCGAATAATCCAAACACGACATCTATTGTCAGTACCATTCGGAAGTTATGATTTTGTTTTCGAATTCAGCAAGCTGTCAGATGGGCGGGGCTTAAGGTTCAATTATCGTCTTTGATTGGTCTTAGTGTTTTCGGTGTATTTTATCTTGATTGGTTACGTTTTTCATTAGTCAGAATCATTAAATTGCTAGTTTTCTTTGTTATAGTACAGAGCCCACGTGTTTTCGGTATATTTCATCTTTTTCTAGTTATATAATACATTGGTTCTTCATCTATCGAATAATCTAAACACGACATCTCTAGTTCGTACCGTTCGGAAGTTATAATTTCTTTACCCAAGGGTCTATTTTTTCCATTTTTGAGACCGGACGGAGGCTAACTGATGGACATTAGGAAAAAACCGATTGGATATTCTTAATCTACAACCTCGAGTTAGTAAATAATGTGAATTTTATGGAAATTGGTGACCACTTGTGTGTGCCAATCTTTAAAATCTTAGAAAAATTACGATTTTTTGAAAATATTTTTGGTCGCAGAACAACGATCCAGCTGTTGTTTCATATGGATTCGAAGCAGTAGATACCGAATATAAAGTCAGATATTTAAAAAAAAATTCATCTATGGAACTATCACGACTTGAATATTCAGAATAAATAATTATTATGCTTTAACTGAGCTGTATGTATGGTCAAAGTTGACAAATTTTGGACTAATTTCTCAGTAAAAGTAAATGAATAATTTCCGAAACAATTGAATACAACCATTAGAATAATTACTGGCACCATAAGATCTACACCGGTTCATTGGTTACCAGTTTTGTCTAACATTGTCCCTCCCCATATTCGCAGACAGACTGCAGCTTTGAATTCTTGGAACAAATATCATTCTTTTCCCAATTATTTCATATATTCCACAAAATAGAATTCTCAGATTGAAGTCACGTAAACCATTATGGCATAATACGTTCATCAATATGAACATAAGCGATAAAGAATTATGAAAAGCTGAGTGGAACAACGACGGCTTGAAGCAGGCAATCGACCAGAAGCGTCCAGAATTGGCCAACAGGAAGGGTGTAGTTTTCCACCAGGACAACGCCAGACCACCCAATTCGTTGATGACTCGTCAGAAGCTACGAGAGCTCGGATGGGAGGTTTTATCGCGTCCACCATATAGCCCGAACATCGCGCCAAGTGATTACCACCTGTTCCTGTCCATGGCGAAAGCCTTTGGTGGTGTAAAGTTGAACTCAAAAGAGGCTTGTGAAAAGTGGCTGCCCGAGTTCTTTGCAAATAAGGAGGGGGGCTTCTATGAGGAAGGTATTATGAAGTTACCGTCTAGATGGAAACAGATTATCGAACAAAACGGCGCATATTTGAACTAAATCCGATCACTGTAACACTTTTTATAAATCAATATAATAAGGGGAAAAAAAGCGGAAGGGAGATATTTGACGACCTATTATAAATTTCAAGATGGTTTTAGGGCTATTCATGATGTTTCCAATTCTTTCTAGGAATGGGTTACAAATTTCAAACGAATATAATACTTATTTTTGTTATTCAGCTCTTTTTTTCTGCTTTTGTCTTTTTATTTCCAGATTCGATGTGGACAACTTGAAGAAGTCATCTGTCTCCATCAATAGAAGACCGCTCTTGAAGAAAGAAGTCCCTAAAATACACTGCGCAAAAAAATTAATGCACGTTATGGAAATCTCAACTGAAGGTGTTCTCAATGATAATTATTTTTATCAGAATTATGCATGCTTATGTTATCCACTTTCAACGTTTTTCTTCAATACAGATGTTTTTTCCCAGCAGGAATAAAAAAAGATGAGATTATCAGATTTTGAATGTATTGGCTCCATTCTGAAATCAGTAGTTCTCGATCAATTCTAGTGATCAATAGTTTTTCCTTCGTTTGATTTTCTACACTCGATCGCTATGCATCGCGAAACACGCAATATGACCCAAGAGGAATGTGCCCAAGCGGTAGTTTTGCGAGAAGAAGAGTGGACATACACAAAAATTGCAGAAAGGTTTGGAGTTTCCCATACAAGTGTGTCCAGAATGTTGCAGCGATTCAGGGAGACAGGTATGAATGTCCGAAGACCAGGACAGGGTAACAACTGCCATTCAAGAATGTTACTTGAGAGTTTCTTTGTTGAGACAACGGTTTGCAACCGCTCGCCTCCTTCAAAATCAGCTTGAGCAAACTCATGGGGTGCAAATTAGCATTCAGACAATAAGAAATCGCCTCAGAGAATATGATTTAAGGCCTCGTGTCGCGGCAAGAGGACCAGCTCTTACCCCAGCCCATCGAAGGGGGCGTTTGGATTTTGCGAGAGAGCATATCCATTGGGAAGAGGCTGATTGGGAAAGAGTTCTCTTCACAGATGAGTCTATATTCTGCCTCTACCATTGTGATCGACGTTCCCTTGCATACAGACGTCCACATGGTATGGGGTGGAATATCTTTGACTGCTCGCATAGACCTAGTGGTCGTTGATAATAGAGCTATGAATGACGATGGGTCTATAAGGAACATTCTTGAAGAGCTTGAAGTGCTATTTGCCCCATACATTGGTGAAAATTTCATTTTTATGGACGATAATGCCAGACCCCATCGTTCAGGAGTGCCTCGAAGAGGTTGAAGTCTCTCTAATGGAATGGCCAGCGAGAAGTCCAAATCTCAATCCGATTGAGCAGCTTTGGGACAACCTCAATAGAACGCTGAGAAGCTCAGAAAATCATCTAGCTTCTCTTAATGACTTAGGAATCCAACTCAGAGAAATCTGGGAAGGATTATATCAGAACATTTTAAGGTCACTCATTTTGAGTATGAACTGTCGTTGCCGAGCTGTAATTAACGCAAGAGGTGGAAATACCAAGTATTGAATCACTTATCAGCATTCCAGTATTTTGAAAATTGTTTATTTCTCTTCTTTAACATAATATTCGGTGAAATCCTTAATTTTTCACCATTTAATGAGTCTTATTTCGTTCGAAACCTTCCCGAGAGAACATAAAAAATAAGTTACAGAGTCAATGTAGAGTTAACTTTCATTAAAATTGAGATTTTCAGACTGTGCATTAATTTTTTGAGCTTATTTTTGTACTTTCACACTTAGGCGGGGAGCCAGGATTGTTTTTTTACTGGGTTTTTTTCCCAAGGCTTTTATGTCATACGGCGAATTGTATGACACCCCGTCACTAACCCCTGATCTATATGCTTTATTGTTATATAGGTAAAGTTTTAAGGGTAGAACGACTAGTTTTTTGGGTGAAATCTTAAGTGAAACTCTTCATTCTTCGCCAAGCTTTCGAATTCAATTTAATTCTTCTTCAGGGCCTCTGGAATACATTGAAATTTATATTTATTTCTACATTAGATTATCTTTGCCTGTTTACTTACTGAATTTTACTCATTGATGAGAACTGAAAATGTTTATAGCTAGGCAGATTTCTTTAACATAATCTCAAATTCAGTAAGTAAATAGGCAAACATAATTTAATGTAGAAATAAAAATAAATTTCAATGTATACCAGAGGCCCTGAAGAAGAATTAAATTAAATTCGAAAGCTTGGCGAAGAATGAAGAGTTTCACTTAATATTTCTCCCAAAAAACGAGTCGTTCTACCCTTAAAACTTATATAATTTCAAAGACTCTTACAATTTAAATTCAAATATATATATATATATATATTTCCGAAACCACTAAAGATACAAAAAGAACTGATTCAAGATTCGAAATCTAAGCCCCCGGTTTAGTGAATAACGATACATGTGTCGATATACTGTGAAAAAGTTTTTTGGAATCGACACTGTTATGAAGTTGTATGCATTCTTAGAATTAGTTGTTGATTTAAATTTAATACTTATTTGTGTACGGAGTGTACATGCACATGTGAGTGAGAATATGAAGTATGTTTAGTAAATCAGTTTTCCACCAAATGTGTTATAATTAAGTACCTAAATAAAAAATATGTCATGTCGCAGTCGGTACTGTGAAATTAAATTCAAGTTTTTAGATAATGAACTGAAAATGGGTGATTATAGAGGTTTACCCCTAATGTACTTTTCTGGGAATATCTCAGAGAAGTGGAAAATATGGAGACAGAAGATAGAAAATTATTTGGTCGTTGCGGAAGTAGTTGAAAAGAACGAAAACATTCAAATAGTACAGTTACTTCATTATATAGGTGAGGAAGGTTTTGTAATTTACAATATTTTCACCTTCGATGAGGAGAAAAATATCATCATCATAAACAAGTTCGAATGTAATTTTTTGCCGAAGAAAACTTATCATTCGAACGATACCGATTTTTCACCAGAATTAACAGATGAAAAAATCGAACAATATGCTACCGATCTGAAAAAAGAGCACGATCATGGGACTTGAAAGAGAGCCTTATAAAAGATATCTTCACTTGTGGCTTACAAAACCTAACACTCCGATTAAATGAAAACGTGAATCCTGTTGTACATCCACCGAGCAGAATACCTATTCCGATACTAAATAAATTCAGAGAAACTTTGAATGACTTAGAAAATAAGAATATAATAAGAAAAATTGAAGAACCCACTGACTAGATGAACTCAATTGTGGTGGTTAGAAAAAATAAAGGTTAATTACGTATTTGCTTGGACCCAGCTGATTTGAATCGGGCAATAAAAACCTCCCTGTGTGTTTTTACAAATTCTTATTTGTTGTTAAGTTATTGAAGGTGGAGACTTTTAAATGAGACAACCTCTAAACTCATATTGTAATGACTAAGAATAAATATGCTGAACATTGCCTTTAATTTTTAGTTTACACTTCCGAATCCAAGATTGTATGGACATGATGATATAATACCAATATTGAATTTGAAGCTATAATAGATCACATCACTTCAATTAGACCTTAAATACATGTTTGTCGTTGTTTTGAGGGGCATAAATTTTCTCCGTATTGGCAATGTAATGTTGAAAATTTGACAGTTGTGACATAGATTTTGAATATAATATAAATATGATTGCCATGTTGCCACTTTGGTTTTTTCTCCATGAGTACATAGCTTGTCAAACATTCAGTTTATTTATTTTATGCTTTATTGTCAGGAAAAAAAAATATTAATATGATGTTAACAAATATGCATATTGAAGAATCGTAAAAACTAATCAGTATAATTTTAACTTCCGACTTCACCAAGCGTCTTTTTTTGGTTGTTCCTTCATCCGGCGCTCTCCATTTAGCACTTTCCGCTTTGTTTCGAGCTCATATTCCAAACACCACGTCTCGTTACCAGTTACAATCGATTTCAAGAAGATTTGATCCTTCCGAGCACTTTTAAGATGTCTTTACAATGCTCAATTCGATCAACTTTTTGGTCTTGGGCGAATTTGTGTGGTACCAACCGCGTATCAACCCAAAACATGATTGTTTGAGGAATGCCTAATTCCATTCAAATAACCTTCAATGTTGTTATTTTTGATTAATTCACGGACTTCACGTTTTCTTCCGATAATCCGGCATGATCTTTCGTCATCATCGAGCGTCTCTCTACTCAATTTGAATCGTCCGAACCACTTGTAAACTTGCGCACGAGATGGACAATCATCACATATGCATTTTGTAGCATTTGGTGCATTTTAGTAAAAGTTTTGCCAAGTTAAACACAAAAATCAATTGCAGCTCTTTGTTTGAAACTCATTTTTCGACCGATGTACAAAACACACTTCCATTTGAAACGCAATAACTTTTGTTGTATGCATCCAAGTGTCATGAAATTCATACCAGTTGTCAATGAGGGACGAAGCCATCTACTAGTAAAATATTACAACAGATGGCACTTGTGGTATAATTTTTTTCAAAAAGTTCGGCTTCTTTTGGAATGGAAGATGTATATCAATTCCAATTCTGCAATTTTACGTATCTTCGAATAGCAATTCATCTTAATAATTCATATTTGGAAGAAGTAATTGTAATTATAAATAAGCGTCATATCATTTTTCAATAGATATCGAGTTGATTCAGAAGATAATCATTTCAGAAAATATACTGACAATGAAGGAAATTTGGCAATCCTGAATCATTGAAAATTCAAGCCACCTAACCTAACTTTCAAACATCTGTCACTAGCTTCTCAGAGACTGAAAATACCGCTCTGGGAAGCCAGATTTAACGCCATAAAAGAAAAGTCGCAGAAGGCCATCCCTGAAAGCACATATGAAAAATGTTTCCATGATTTGAAGAAACGTTGGCACATGTGATTCGGTTTGAATAGAACATATTTTAAAGAGATTCGATAAATATTGAAGAAGTTCAATATTTTTGCGTTTTATTTCAAATTTTCAGTTACTTTTTGTCAGAGAGTACCTTCCACACTCAGCATGGACTCGCACTACTTCGGACTGTAAAACAGCAGACATTCAATAAAGGTAAAGAGCTTAGAGACTTGAAAGCGCTGCATTTAATAATACGCTAATTGTTTGCTCACATTATATGCATTATCTTGTTAAACAATTTAAACAAAGATAATAATAAGTACGTCAAAATATATTTATACATATAGGAACGAAGGAAATTAGGACAAGGAGTGGACTTAGGGCACTTATAATAACTTCGTCTATGTGTGGAAATAACAGCGTTAAAAAGTTAAGTTATTACATTCGAGTATGTGAGAATACCTCAAGTGATCAAATTTCAGCTCGATCCAAGGTATTTAAATCTACAGTATAAAAAATTCAACGAACGAAAATTCGCTTCATCTATCACCCAAAAAGTTCAAATCTCTAAAGAAATACAGTCCACTAATCACTTTCTGGCTCTTTTAACTGAGCCAAAAGAAGGGCCCTTCGTCTCTCCAATTCGCCTTCAGTGAAGTCTCCTTTGCCTTCCCCCTCATTGTTTTTCAAGTATTTTTGGTCGGGAGACTGCTACACAAAAACAAGAAATAAGCGTAACAAATTTTTTCAATTTTAATAAACATCATCATATTTTATTCAAACAGTAATAATAATGAATAACAATCTCAGTCACTCACCGAAGGACTTTTTCTCTTATGCTTCTTTTTTGACTTCTTTTTTCTATGATCTTCATCTGTTCCTTCGGAGGCCGTTGGACTATTTGATTTTTTCTTGGATTTGTATCTTTCATTGTCTGATTCGCTGGAAGATTTGTATTTTTTGCTCTTCTTTTTCTTTGATTTTCTCGACCTAGAGTGATGATGACTACACGATTCCTCCATTTCATGCTGGAAGTCCTGCAAAAAAATTAGTTATAAAAAGGTTTCTTTAAAAAAAAAGGGATTTCTCACTTTATATATTTTCTGTCTTTCAGAATCCGAGGTAAATGCTAGGAATTCTTCTTCATTTTGAATTTTCTCTTTGACCGTATCCCAAGAGCACTCAGGGTCTATATTCATTTCTTTCAATAGATTTTTGAATTGTATTTCTAATTTCTTCAAACGTTTCAGTTCCTCTTTAACCCTCTCCTTTTCTTTTGCCTCCGCCTGTAACGAAGTTAGTAGTAAAGCAATGCAATTGCGCAAAATTTAATATCCTCACCTTTTCCAACAACGAATTGAAGGTGAGTTTGACATTTCCTGCATCCAAGGTCGCACTCCGCTTATCTTCACAAATAACAGTCGCGAATTGATCAAATGTTGTATCAATTTCCACCTCGAACTCCTTCTCTTTTAATATTTCTTTTATTATTTTCTTCTCATCATGAAACCTGGCCTTCAGGTCCTCCACATAAAACTTGAAGAGGTCCAACGGAGTTGATCCGTTTTGACCTTCAAAAAAAGATTACTTCAAAATTATTCATTCCGGACCGCTTCCATCTGATCGACATATTGTATGAACACTATATGCATAACACATAGATTATGTTCACTCTATACATGTTATAACTAATATCAGGCAATGACAAAATTTCAAGCTCATCTAAATTTGGAAAGTATAGAAAACTCATCTTTTTCTATAACCTAAACCTCTATAGAAAATTGGCAATATTGATATATCGCTGTTGAAATTTGCTGCGTATCATCACTTACCTAGCATGGCAGAAAATCTAACATCAGCAGATATAAGAGGATACAATTCAACCCATAAGGACATTGAAGTCAATTTTCCTTCTTCGTGTAGATGATCCAGAAGTGATAGAAATCTATCTCTATTCTTACGATACTGTCTCTTCAATCTCTTCTTTTCTCGTTCTTTCTCTTCCATATGCTCTTTTTCCAGAGCTCGAATATGTTCTTCAAAAATTACAAGAGCATCTTCTTTATCCATTGCTAGAAATTCCAAATTATTAATAAAAATGTGGAAAAGCCTATCGCAATTGTTCTAATGTCTTTATCGGACTCTGGAACAGTGTGTTACAAAAAGAATGGAGTTCGATAATGTGGCAGAATCAATAAGCATATATCGACAGTTATCGAACAATACCTGCTGTCTGCTCTGACACCACTTTTACAGGGAAAACAAAAACTGTTCTGATTCATTGTAAGTGCTTTCAGATGACTGTTATATTGTGTGCAACTTTTTATCAAGGAAATTGCATAAGTTCTTACGATTCTCTATAAAAAATGGAATTAATTTACTTTTACCAAACACTTCAAAGAAACAATAAAACAAGCAGCCTGGCAGTCAACTCCCTGGATAAAGAAAAAAATTCCAAAAACCTTCAGCACACCCCTACATATAAGACAACTGATAGCTGAAAAAAGGAGAGCAAGAAGTTTATGGCAACGGTCACGCAACCTAACTGATCTTCACTCATACAGAGGATTGTCCCGTAACTTAACGAAGAAATTGAAAGATAACCAAAATGCTTACTTCGAAGTACCAGGCTTTGAAAACAATGTCCAAGAATTCCTAGATACAGCCCTGTCAGTAGTCAGTTCCTATTAAGGCAATATCTCCCAAAGAAGTAAAAGCGGAAATATGCAGACTCACTCAAAAACCCTGGACACAACTTAATATCTGCGCAAATCCAGAAAGCAATAGTTTTTCTCACTACTTTGTACAACTGTATGTTGAATTTGGGCTATTTTCCAATCCTATGGAAACTAGCACATATCATAAGCTCGAAGCCATCAAATGAGCTTATAGAATTCTTTTTTTTCTGATTGCTTGTAACAACTATTATAATAAAAAAAAAAAAAAATATCATAATGATAAACAAAATTGGAAAACCTCCACATGAACCAGCATCATATAGACCAATAAGCCTCCTCCCTCTTCCTGGGAAAATCTTCGAGAGAATACTCCTCAAATGAATACAAGACGATCTTGAATCAACAAATGTCATTCCCCAGTACCAATTTGGCTTTCGTCAACATATGTCTACACTCCACCAGAATCACAAAATAGTCAATGCAATTGCAAGTTCTCTGGAAAAAAAGCAGTTCTGTAACAGTGTCTTCCCGGATATGTCCCAGGCATTTGAGAAGGTGTGGCATGCGGGGTTATTATATAAGATGACAACTACTACCTGATCCTGAAATCATACCTTTTTGACAGAAACTTCCGAGTCAGATGTATTGACACATTGTCAAATTATTACTGTATTAAATCCGGTATACCACAAGGTAGTGTACTGGGGGTATACTTTTGTTTACTTTACACTGCTAATATGCCAGAAGATGATGCTACAACCATGGCAGCATTTGCAGATGACATCGCATATTAGCTTCCGATGATGATCCAGATATCTCCTCTAGAAAAGTCCAAGAGCATCTTGACAAATTGAACAATTGGTATAAAACCTGGGGGATGACATTAAATCACAACAAATCAACACAATTTGTCTTCACCAATCGCATCAACACCTGCTCCAGCTTAACACTGAACGGCATTACTATACCCACAAGGCAAACTGTCAAATACCTCGGACCGCACCTGCACCAGCGACTCGCATGGAAATCACATATAGATGCTAAAAGGAGTCAGCTAGAAGTCCAGAACAAACTGCTGCTGTATAAGGTGGTGCTCAAACCTGTCTGGAGTTACGGTATACAGCTGTGGGGATGTGCAAAACCATTCTTAAGAAACTCCATCCAAAGGTTTCAGTCCAAAACCCTTCGGTTGATAGCCAATGCTCCATGGTATGTCACAAACCAAAGGATTCATGAAGACCTCCAAATACCATATATATCAAAAGTCATACAATCCACCTCCACCATCTACCAGGAAAGACTACAAGCTCACTCGAATGATTTAATAGAAAACCTTTATGAGAATGAACCAAGCATCAGACGACTAAAAAAGACGTGGCCTGAAGACCCCTCTTGCTCAGAAATAACAATCGAGTAGAAGTGTCTCTGGACATTTCACTCTCATCTTAATTTCCGTTTCCTTTTTATTTTATTTATTTTGTCTCCCTTTTATTATAGCCAGCATAATTACTTATTACCTATATGTGTAGATTGTATATTGAGCAATAAAGGATTACTTTTACTTTCATATATCTATCTTTAGCTGTTTGGAGTTACAAAATATTTTTAGAAAGTTAAGATCAAATTTGAAACTTAGGAAAGGGCCTATATTTCGCTCAATATTTGAGTTTAAATTTGGCATGATCTTAGATAATTGTTCAAACTATCATCTGAGGTCATACCAAATATTGAACAGAAATCTCAAATATTGGCGAAATAGAAAGTTTTTTTGGTGATTCTCAAATTTTATCTTAATTTTCTAAAAATAATTTAAAAACTGTTAAATATAGATGAGGGAAAGTGAAAGTCACTTAACATAATTTTCATGGAGAATCATGAAAAAAAAACAGAAATACCGGGTGTCTCATTCAAAATAACAAGAACTATTATCCAATTTGCATACATCTGGCAATACTGTAAATTTGAAAGTATTTTA
This sequence comes from Micraspis discolor, assembly GCA_030674115.1. NCBI lineage: Eukaryota > Metazoa > Arthropoda > Insecta > Coleoptera > Coccinellidae > Micraspis > Micraspis discolor. Next base: position 788,940 of record JARTUT010001311.1, on the reverse strand, counting down.
GAAATGCACTTCATTTATCAAAGGCTCTTCAGAAATATCAATGGATGTCATCTTTTGTTCTAGTTTATTAAACTAGTAGAACAGCATGCTATCGTTTCACCAAATGTCTGTAATTTTCTAATATAGAGCCAAAAATGGTTTCAATTGATTGGGTTCGACTTCCTTATGGAGAATTCGTGGTCAAACTTGAGTATATCTGGCCGGTCATATACTCTCTATTTTCCAAAGTAGTTGAGTTAGACTTTACATATTTTCAGAATAAGTTAATTGTCTAAATATCTCTGTTAAGTTGGTTTTTGGGCCAAACCTGTCAAATAATTCAGCAGTTATGAGAACCAGAAGTTTGGATTCCTGAATGACTCCTGAATATCGATCAATTTGTAATCTGGAAAATGTTTGATTGAGGTTGAAACGAATATGTTTGCAATTTTGTGGAAATCAACACACTGGAAAATTTTTAGAAAACACTAAATTTTTTTTTTAATGCCTGACATCTGACATTCATCGGAGATTCACAAAATGTATCATCTTATTGTATGAAGCTAGGGATATGGGTACAACAATAGCCCGCTGTTCTACTAGAAACTGCTCTGGAACAAGTATGCTGAAATTAAAATATGGATTATTTCACTAACCAAGCAGATTCACGTCATTTTTGAATTCAGGATTGTCTAGAAGCATCCTTTGAGTTTCAGACCATGTAATGTCGTAGGTGATTTTAGGCATACTGTCCAATACTTCAGCAAGCCGTTTCATATTATGCTTCTTCAATTTTTTGGCTTCTTCTTTTTCCCTTTTTGCTAAGCTAAATATCACATCTTCATAGATGTCTCTTCGATCTGAATCAGACACATTACTCCATACCTAAAATGCATATTAAGTTCAATATGAGATTTAAGATGTGTGATTGAACTGACCTCAAGGTAGGAAAACATTTCATCACATCTATAATACTTGGTGGTTGATGAAATTTGTTCAGAATTTAATAAAAATTCTTCCAATTGCTCCTTTGACTTTTTCGCTTTAATTCTCTGTTCTTCCTTTTCATCTTTCAGCTTTTGAGTCTTGTATGCATTGAATACCTGCTTTTTCTCATTCAATTTTTTGAAACTGCCATATCTAAACATAAATTCATTACGTATCAATGAGGAAAATGAACACCCTGTTATTCTTACCTTGGATCATTAGATATCATTTTGACACAAGTGTCCCAAGAAGCATTTGAAGGAACATTTTTTTCCTTTAATAGTTCCTTGAAGGCTTCCATTGCTTCTTTCTTATCTTTAAACACTTTTACTTCAGGAACTATGGGCTGAATATCCTTTTCAGGTTCCTTGATTGATTCTTCCTCTATAATTAATCATATGTGAAATTATTAATGAGCACTAATGTACCAATTAAAAAAATTACCTTTCTTAGGTTCTGGAGTTGGAAGTTCGATTGAAGCCAGAGTAGCAGCCATTGCAGCTTCCAGTGCACTTTTCCCTCCAGGACTTGCAGCTGAAAATATAAAAATTAGTTCAAAATTTCCACTTCAGTAAGAATCTTATTCTTATACTTTGTGCTGTTGAAAGACTAGGTGAATTACTGCCTGAATTAATAGGCAATGGGAGCGGCAGTGGACTGGAAACTTCACTTGGTTTTAAAATTTTTATGGCTTCAGACCTGAAATAATTATTATGGTATAAAGTAAGTGACACTAATATACACTATGAGGTCTAGATACTAAAAAAATTTTAATGGCTAAAGATATTTAGTTTACTCCGTGTTTCCCAACCAACATCTCTCTACCTTATGTACAGTGTCTTCAGTCTACCCTACAAAAATCTCCTTTTGTTCTTTAAGAAAATATCTCTGTCTCACTCAGTCGTATTTTCTTCCGGTAGCCATGTTTGGTAGAGCATAGAACCCTGACTTTCATCCCTCTGGTGTGTGCACTCCTCCGATTTTGACTTACAGGTTTGGCGACATGGGGATTATTTCATTTTATCTCCGCCAGGTAGCGCCACTCAAATCTATTTGAATGTCAGTTTCTGATTAGAATAAATTATTTATTGCGTTATTCGGAATTTTTGTATAAAAATGTGTGAAAAGTGATTATTTATTTTATATAATGCGTTTTTGTATTTTATGTGGACAGCCTAGTGCTGCGGATGAAAATTCACGAACTTTTAGTGTGCCAAAGGTGAGTAGAAATGATCTTTTTTTCTGCTTTTGTCTTTTCATTTCCAGATTCACTGTGGACAACTTGAAGAAGCCTCTGTGTTCATCAATAGAAGACCACTCTTGAAGAATGAAGTCCCTCAATTATATTTCAGCTTATTTTTGCACTTTCACACTTAGGCGGGAGTCGGGCTTTTTTTTACTGTGGTTTTTTACGTAGGCCGAATTGTATGGCACCCCGTCACTAACCCCTGCTCTATATGCTTTATTGTTTGCTAACCAAATATTGTGAGCCAAAAGTTCAAAAGAATATATATATTGTATATTGAAATTATTTATTTTATATGGTGAATTAAAACTTTTTGAGGATTAGAATACATATTTTTTCATCATTACAGAAAGAGAGCTCCCAAATCACCCATGCCATCCTGTAGTAACTACTTTGAACCGGACCTCCCATATCATTCCTTCCCAAGCCCAATAGAAAACATTCCTACTGATATTACAAACCTTTTCCTGCTTAGCCAAAATGATCAGATCAGAAATTAATAAAACACATACATAAATGAGCATCAACTTACCATAAATCAGGCTTGTAAAATCTTTATAAAACTGAAAACATTTATGTTTGAGCAAGAGACCATCTATTAGTGAAAAAAATCATACTTCAATGTATTAGAAAAAATATGGATAAACCATACTAATTGAAAGCATTACGTGATCAGAACTCGCATCACAAGAATATTTATTTAACAGCCAGTTAATCGGTGAAATCCATTGGGAACTTCTGAGAAGCCCTCTTTTTGTCTAGTTAATTTTCAGGGAATAAAATAAATATGGCATACCATATTTGAGGTTAATTTGATTCAAAATTTCAACAAATGTCAAGCGTTTGCGATGTAAAAATTTATGAATGAATTGCCTTGTGGCTCCCTCATGTGAGTATAAAACTAAACAGTCGCCATGTCCCAAAAAAAAGTAAAATGACGTTTCCATTCAAAATTTGACAAGTGCACACACCAGTATTTTAGACTCTTACAAATATATAATAATATATAATGAATATATACAAATATTTTTATTATTGATATTATTCTAGGCATTTTATATCCAGCAAAGCAGTGACAGATATATGCCAATGATATATACAATATAGATTCACGATACACGTATACCTCTGACGCTAGTTGACAACAAATGCCGGAGATGTCGCTGTAGTATAAGTAGGTATCAATATCTAATTAGTATCTAATATACTATTAATTATTAATTTAATATTATCTAATATATGAACAAACATATAGATATACCCCTGGTAGAAAAACAAATGTATACATGAAATAAACCACAAATCCTCAAAATTGATTATATTTATAAAACTGAAAATATGGTTTTTTATTATCATTGTTCCACTTGAATCTCACAATCTGATAAAAAAAAATCCATTTATACAGGTGAATAAATAGTACGTCTTTCAATGTATCACTCAAGAGATTGCAGAGAACGCAATACATAAATATTCAGAAGTGCGTCACTTCTTGGATTTGTAATTTTTTCTATTTGACTGCCTAATTTTTGAAACTTATTCTACGATTATATTCACGCAACTTTGTATAAATTTTTATTTCACATAAGTAAAATACAAATATTTCTGAATAACACTATCAATTCCAGGTAGATAGGAGCGCTGTGGTAACCATAATTAATTCGTTCAAAGTAAGTATTCAACAAAGGTCTAAATTTAAACAAGAAAACTTTTTCCTTACCTCACAAGGCTACTCTATGCAGAATCTTTTATGTGTTGAACATTATCCATAGATAATCCTTATGTTATGTTTTTTTATTGTATTTATGAGAAGATAATTCAATTTACCTGATAACTGTATTACAAGTTTAGATTAGACTGAACGAATCTTGAGAAAAAATTTATTAAGGCAAAAATATAAACAACAGGGAGAAATCTTCTAACAAGTAACAAATTATATGCTCTGGTGTTGATTTAATCTGGAAAATTTACTACATTTAACTAATCGCATTAAACAGGATTCTTAAGTTCAAAAAAGAAATTTGAAGCAAGAACATTTATATGAGGCCTATTACAGAAATCAATGTTTTTGCAACATTTTGTGTTGAGGGGTTATCAGTTCAAACCAAATCATCAGAGAATTAAAAATAGTTTTTTCATGGACTCGAAGATAAACGTTTCAGTTCGTTTAATGAGTCATTTCATTTACAATCCTAAGGTACCTATGATTTTTAACACAGATATGAATATAGAATAAACAACACTCTAAATATCACAGTGAAACTTATTATCACAAACTTGAGGTTATGCGCAGGGAGGAATTTCCCTTTGGTGTAAGCGATTTCAGTTCAAAATCGACGAAGTGCGACTACTGCTTGGTCCCTATACTGTGGTACCACCTTCCAAAAAGAAATCTAACCAGAGCAACATAAATTTAAACATCTTAACATTATCCACTAATCCTATGTTATGATGCGTTAATTTTAATTCGTAGATCACAAACTCCTGAACTAGATCTCACCTACAAACTCGCAAGCCCTTGTTATTGTTTTTTATTGGAATTTGCTGTACAATTATAAGTAAAGGAACAACAAAACTCTCCCTATACGTTCGTTGATTGTTTATTTTGATGTTTTTTCACATAATGAAAAGTTTAAAGTGGCTGAATTCATCAGCTGTCAATTGTTCTTAGGTAAATATCCTTTGAATATGTAGTAGAACAGAAAGAAGATCTATATTTTATTTTTATTGATATTATTGTTGTAAACCTGTGTATTCATTTTTACTTTGCCATGTTGTGTTTATTTGAGTAACAAATATTTTATTGTAATTTTTAGCCTGAAGAAGATGATAACATTCATGGAAACGTTGCTGCTTTAGAACGAAGAGTTTTTTTTGTTCCATCACCCATAATTGTACAGAAAGTTAATTGTTGCAAATGAGAATTTACATTGCCTAGATTTATTGGAATTCTTTCTAATTCAAGAAACATAATGAAAATCAGTGAGAATATCCAGTCATATTTATTGCATATTCACAAGATTTACAAATTTCAAAATTGGTTTCCAGAAAATAAACAGAGCACTGGATTGTAAATGGAACTATTTTGAACAATATACACATTACAAAAAAAAATCCTATCGTTTTTAGGTTTTCTTCACTAATTCTTTTAGACTTTTTTCTAAATATTGAACTTTAGTGATCAATTTGGTTCGGGAATTGAATTCATTATATGGTATTGTAAGCACTTCATAACCTTTGGCTTTCAATATCCTCTTAGTGAAAGCACTAATTCCCAAAGGTTCCAATCTTCCTTTAGTCATGTCATGGTAGTCTAGAGGCTGAATTGCTACCTTTACTCCATCAGTTTCAGAAAAACTGAATTTCTTAGGACCACATTTATCATCTAAGAGACATTCCACATCTACTGAAAATCCATAACCTAAAAATTTAATTTTGATTTAAGCTCTTCCATTGCAGGACATTCTTTCGTAAATCAGTTACCTGTGTCAGAATCAACTTTCAAATATTTCTCAGAGTTCATTAAATTCTTCAATGAATTGACTATAGATTCAACGATCTCACGTTTTTCTTTTCTTTTTGGTATCATGAAATCCCGAAATAGAGAAACTTCAGGCAATTTATTTCCATTATAACCTTCTATAAGGCAATCTGCAGCCCCATTGATATTTAATATTTTAAGATTGGTTGAAATATTGTTCAGTTTACTTTTTGCCAAGGAATTAAGAAATTCTGTACTCAATATATAGGAGATTTCTTCTGAACTTGCCAAATTCAGTATCACCTTTGCCCATATATGTTCTAGCCAGATGCTCGGATTCCCTGCATCCAACTCTGTCAGATAAGGCTTGAAAACCTGTGGAAAACATTGATTTGATTTATGTAGTATCATAAACTTTATTAAAAACAAACAGATTATGATATTGAATTTCTGGTAGCCTCATTCTTTGAGAATGAATATGATCAAGTTCAGGCACCATTGGTTTCAAATTGAGAAGCATTTAACTTCTAGATTTTTGTCAACATACCGCTAATAACTTTTCATGATCTGGAGGTAAGTAATTCAAAGTGGCCAATGTCAGGAACAAACTGAAAACATCTTGGCTTCTGCAGGTATCACAATTTTCTATCAACCAGTTACTCAATGAATCTAGAAGTAACGGATTTTTGTATTTCAAAAGTCCTAAACTAGTCAATATAGAACCAATAACAGCACTCTTTTTGATCTCAGGGTCATTTTCAACTTCAGTACAAATATCCAAAGCAACTTTGGATAAGAGGTTTTCATCAATGAAGTTCAAAGAAGCCATGCTGTACAGTAGGTCAGAACCAAGTTTTAAATTCAATCTATCCACATTTCCGCATATATTGTAAGCTAAAGTACGAAGAAGCAACATTGATCTACGTTTCTTATATGATAGGGTTTTCATCACTTTCACCATTTGAGGTAAAGTTATGGTTTGAACCAATTTAGCAGCTTCTTCATCAGCTGTAACACCTAAAACGGTTGATAAGTCCTCACTTCTTGGAGTTACATTCCTACAAGTGATAGAATTATTGAGTGATTCATGGATATAAAGTTTCTTACCTCTCTGGCTTCTGAAACTTTGTCAGCACCTTACATAATTTAATAAACCTATAATCGTTTTCGAAATCAGTCAATTTGATTTTTTTAGAAGAAGTCCAATCAGCAAGCACTGAAACAATTTTCAGTGCAAGTCTACGGGAAACACCTTCACCATTTGAAACTGATAACAACTCCTCAACATTTGTAGCATTGGAAATTTTGGTGTCTGTTTGGGGAGTGGTTATTCCTTCATCTAATTTATTTGTATCTTTGTGTAATGACGCAAAAGCAGCTGCTACTATTCTATTTTTTGATTTGATTTGTTGTGGCAATATAGTTTGCAATGATGAAGGAACATTTAGATCTTCATGTGCTTGTTCGCTCAAATTCGTCTTCTGTTTTGTTTCCACTACAGTAGATGAGGACATGTCTTTGGCGAATGATAATATTGGGAACGAACGACTGCATACTCTTGAATTGTACCAGATTCCATAAGTCATTTTCAACATCCTGAGAGTGGATTTTTGGGTTTTTCCAATGTTCTAAATAATATAAAGTGAAGAATTAATACTGTTTTTATTTTTGCATTATAATTCGATCTTCGTTAATGTTGAGTACTTAAAAATCAGAGGTTAGTTTCTGACATAATCATCATAACCAAACATTTGTTTTCTTCTTTTTACATGAATGTGCTTTCAATAGTCGCTTTCCAGTCAGGTGCATGTAGGGTTGCCAGGTCGCCAAACCTAATAGTCGGACAGACAAGCCATTTTGGCCGGACATTTTGATATAAAAGCCGGACACCCCATATTAATAAAACTATGTCTCAGTATCAATAGATAACGACAAAAAATTATATGTAAAATCAAGCTTTTTTCGATATAGACCATGAATCTTGTTGAATTCTTGTGAAATATAAATAAATTCGAATGCCAAATAAGTAAAATGAAGCCATAATTGGGAATTATTTTCTTTTATTGAAACAAAACAAAAACCAATCTCAAAAAACTTCTATAAAATATAACTACTCCTCTTTAACAAATAAAATAACAATACAAATATTTATGAGTATTTTGAGTTGCCAGAAACCTGCTTCAAAAAATCAGTTTCTTTCAAAATGCTGTTGTAAAAATCCTTACAAGTCAAATGTTTTAAATTGAATTCTACAAGCAGCATTTTAGCAACAGTGTCAACATGTAATCTGTTGCGTTCCTTTGACCATTGCTGCCCTATCAATGAGAAAATTCTTTCAACATTTGAGTTATGTCCTGGAATTGCAAAGTAATACTGACAAATAGTCAGGAATTCTGAAAAACAATCCTGACTACTCATCGACTTAAAATAGGCTACCCATTTCTTGTGAGACAACAGCTTCTGGAATTCAACATCTTCTTTGTTTTTGTTCAGAAAACTTTTGAGGTTTTGCAGTTGGTCAAAACATTTGCTATCGATGACTTCAACGTTGTTTTGTAATAAAATACTTATAGTATCGGAAACTTGATTCCATTCAGGAACATCTTTTAAAGTCATCCATTTGAAATGTTCTGTATTTTTGTATAAGATTTCAGTCCAAGATCTTAAATATTGTACTGCAATAATGTACATGTTTTTTATATCCTCCTTGAAAGAAATAACCTGTTCAGAATTACCATTGCTGTCGTTGAATTTACGCAAAATAGATGTCACTTTCAATGGGCAAAAGTCCTGTTCAATCCTTGCATTTATGCTATTCATTATTTCTGAACAATTTTCCAAAACCTCATTAACAGAAACATCAGTCTTCTCTGTATCTTTGATGCGATTATGATAAATGGCCATGAAAGAATGAACAGCCCATAAATAGCCTTCGTTAAGATCATTTTCAAAAAATTCTCTCAAAGTTCTGGATGCATTGTTCTTTTCCTTTTTCAGGAAATATGTCCTAAGGGGCTCAAACATTTGTAAAATCCTTTCTATCGCTGGGAAGAGACTCAACCAGCGCGTCTTTGAGTGATAAAGTATTTGTTTGAAGTGAATGTCTAATTCAATCAATCAATCAATCAATCAAATGTTTATTTGCCCAAAAAAAAAACATGTTTCAAAAATCAATCATTATAACATATATAAATAACATATCTAAAATAAACATTTAGTTTCCCACAAAAGTTCAAGACTTGTATGTGGGCAGTACACATGAAAAAAAAGTCCTCAAAAAGAATTGCGTGATCACAAAAAAATCAACGAAGAATTACAATGCTTAATTTAACTTATATTTCACACATTGGGAATGGTAAGTATTAAATGAAGTTATTTCTATTAAGGAACGTACACCAGAATGATGATGGTCTGCCTCGAATCCATTCTTTTATTTTCCTATTGTATGTTGGTTTGGCCTTAGTTTCCTTAATGTTCTCTGGAAGCATATTATAAAGTAAAGGTGCCAGGTAGGTGTGTGATCTCAAACCAATAGTTTTTTTTGCCATAGGTAATGGGATGTTTGGAGATCTCATGTCTTTTCCAGGCTTTGTAGGTACCCGCAGTTGATGTTGGTACGTTAGAAGGGCACGGGCGTATAGTTGACGTACAGTAAACGTCTTTGACAGCTCATATAAGTTTTCTGTTGGGTAAGTAATGGGCTTACGGTATATGATTTTTAAAATCCATTTTTGAGCAACTTCTATTTTTTATAGTATGAGTCTGCTATCCCACCCCATGATAGTATAGCATAGTTCAAATGGGGTTCAACCAGTGCTTGATAAACCTTCGTCAGTTCGTCTAGTTCGCATATTTCTCTTAAAGTTTTGAATTTACCTAGTAGCGATCTTATCTTTTTGGTTATAAGATTCGCTTGTTCATTCCATCGTAGGTGGCAGTCCATTATTATTCCTAGATATTTAATATATTCTGTACTTTTAATTTGAAATGATGGACCATTAGTTTTTATGAGTAACGTATCATATGAAGGTTTTCCAGTTCTGAGACTCGTGAATGACATAAATTTGGTCTTATCCATATTGACTGACAACTTTTTCTTTCAAAAATGCAACTATCCCAGCAAATTCCTCTTCAGCTTTTAGCTTTAACTGGTTCCACGTCGGTGCGGTAATGTAGACAACTGTGTCATCAGCGAAACTTATAATTTCATTGTCAGGATTTAAGGCAAATAATTCATTTATATATAGCAAAATAAGGTGGGGCCCAAAATTGAACCCTGAGGCACTCCACATGTAATTATTTGTTCTCTACTAAAAACTCTTCCTACTTTGACTTTCTGTTTTCGCTTTAGATAGATAGCTCTTGATTAAATTAAGTGCAACCCCTCCACCCCATACTTTCCAATGTCCGCAACAGTATTTCGTGGTTTACTGAATCAAATGCCTTTGCCAGGTCGACGAATATGCATGCTGCTGGTACGCTATTATCCATAGCTCCAGTGATCAGGTCTACTTGAGCATTTATGGCATCTTGTGTTGATCTTTTTTTTTGGAATCCATATTGATGCTTGGCCAATATCTTGTACTTTTCTATAAAGGAAAGAGTGCGTCTGTCTAGAATTCTTTCGAATATTTTCGCAATTGATGATATCAAGGATATAGGTCTGTAATTCTTAAGCTCCGATCGTTCTGAGGACTTATACAATGGTATTACCACGGCGGTTTTCAGGATATTCGGGAATAATCCTTTTCTAATACTATTATTGATGAGGTATGTTAATGGTTTAACAATGTGGGCAGATATGATTTTTAAGGTTTCAGCTCTGATGTTGTCTGGTCCAGGTGCTTTATTGTTTTTTAATCTTTCAATAACCTTTTTCACCTCTGTTTCATCCGTGTCAAAATAAACAATTGAATTGCAATGTCTAGGGTTTGTTTGCACTATATGATCTCCATGTGAAGTGAATTTCTCTGCTAGCCTCGTCGCAACGTTTATAAAATATGTATTAAATTCCTCTGCTATCTCTCTGTCTCCCTCCAATACCTCCCCATTCTCATTCATTATTTTTGTAACCCTATTTTCCCGCTTTTTATTATTCACTATTTTCCAAAGACCTCTTGAAAAGTTTTTATTTTTTTCAATTTCTTTTCGATAATAATTCCTTTTTGCGCATTTCAATAGTTTTTCCAATATATTTTTGTGTGTTTTAAATTTCTTTAAAAGTTCAGGGTTGTTGGAGTTATATATGGCATTTTTATATAATAGGTCTTTTATTTTAATAGACTCAATCAGACCGTTTGTGATCCATGGTTTCCTTTTTCTATCACAGCGCTTTATTTTTACTATCCTTGAGCAACTCTCTATAATTTCTTGAAGTTTTTCCATAAATAGCATCCACGACCGATCCACCTCACCTGTTCCATATACATTTTCCCATTTCTGCTCTTCAAGTATTCTCATCATCTGTTTATAATTTATGTATTTTTTCTCGCAGGATGACTTTTTTGAGTTTGTATTCACAGATGTGTCCGAGGACAACTCTATGAAGGTTGAGTAATGGTCGGTAATGGTTGTATGCAGTATAGCAGGTAAGTACGTTTCCACGTCATCATCAGACCTGACGAAGATGTGATCAATGCATGATTTTGAATTGGCCGTTACTCGAGTATAATCATTTATCATTGACGTATATCCGTATTCCCCCATAGTGTTAAGGTATTCTTCTGTGTATGCTTGATTTTCTAGAATGTCTATATTGATATCGCCAATAAAGAGGGATAAATTATTTTTATTTTTCTTTTGCAGGATTCTAGTAGCATTGGAAGATCCCTATTAAAATCCTCCACGGATGAACTTGGAGGTCTGTACATAGCGATGACCTGTATGTTTTTATTAAACTTTGTTATATTGAGGTTTATAACTTTTATTTCTCCTACCTGTGTTATGTCAAAATTATATTGTAAGTTACTCCTCACAAAAACAACCACCCCATCATTCTGATTATAATCTCCATCATTGTATATTATGTTAAATCCTTCCATTTCATATTGACTGAGATCCCCTATTTTCCATGTTTCCGATAGAACTATGCAATCCATATCAAAATTCAACTGTGTTAGAACAACATTCAATTCATCAAAGTTTTTACTTATACTTCTTATATTATTATGTAGAATTCTGAAATTACTGCAGTTTACTTTTTTTATCAATAAGTTTAATTCCTCTGTGATCTGAACATTTCTGGTATACGATTGCTCTAATTTATAGTTCCTCACGAAGTCATCCATGCGGTATTTATGAGTATATTCAACTTAAACGTGTTTTTTTATTTCTTCAACTTGGTTTATGTTTTGAATATGTATTATTTTCGTGTTCTCACCTCTCCTACAGAAGACCTTGTCTTCCCTTGACCAAATGAACCTGTATCCCGAATTCCTCAGCTCTTTTGCCTTCCTTAGTAAGTCCTGTGTTTCCTTTGGCAAATCTTCATTTATGTATATCCTTCTATCGTCTCCCTCCAATCCCATACTCTCTGAACTCAAGACACCCAATTCTGAGCTAATACTTTTGAGTTCCTCAGTACGTACGGTAAATGTAGCAAAATGATTGTGAATCTGCATGACGATACTTTCGAGACACAAGGGCAACGAATCAAGAGCAGTGTGGACGGAATTATTGAAAATATGCGCAATACAGCCGACTCCGATAATATTCTGGTTGTTCGTCAGGGTTTTTAAATTGAAAAAAACGTTATTTTGTCCTCCTCTGTCTTTGCCGCCAAAATTTGTAGCAGCATTATCAGCCGAAAATGTTACTAGTTTGCCAGAAATTTTTTTGTCACGCAGTGAATCGTAAACATAATTAGATATAGTCTCGGATGTCTCATTTTGTTGTGACTGAATATCTATTAAGGAGACTTGTATTCCGTCTTTCTGATAATCAAAATAGGTACTGAATTAATAGCGGGAATAACTTAATAGCACCATGATTGCTTGCATCAGTGGAAGCACTTATGTATTTTATATCAGACAAGTTTTCCATAAATAAATAAAATAAAATCCTAACAAAAGCCGGACAATCCGGACACCGTTTGTTTTGGCCGGACACACTATCAAAATCCTAACTATGTCCGGCTTTATCCGGACGCCTGGCAACCCTAGGTGCATGTGATCCCGGGGCTTGAACTTCTGGTTCGCCCTCTTTATGAGTGGAAACCGGAGATGTATCTCTGGGGGAAACGAGTTTAATGGAAAGGGCTAGAGTAGATCGGAACGCAGTAGAGCGCTCCCAGAGGCCTCATTTGGTGACCGTAAAGCAGCTATTGTTTCAAGTGATTTCCGAGTGCAATCGTTCCAGTCAAGTCATAGAAACAAATAACTTCATACCTATCAGATTCGTCAAATTAATAGTCATAAATAAGCGTGCAAAATTTCGTAGACATTTTATTTTTTTTCTCAACAACTTTGCTATTTTTTATTTTCAATTTGATTCCTGTCAAAGATCTAGATAAAGAAACACCACAATTATCCTTGATTAGCACCATTTTCCCAGAAGAAGAATTCCCCAATTTGAAATTCTTGACTGAATTGGACGCTTAATTCCTTGAAATGGAAGTTGGCCTTCGTATTAGGTGGGGCGTAATAATATCAGGAAATGATCAGAATTTAGAAGATAAACGCCAGATGGGCGGGCTTAGGATCCTTTTGTCTACAGGGTAAAAAGGAAGAGGCGACAATAGACGATCAGATTTCTGGTTGTCTGAATGCCCTTGTTTTAGTACTGAATCATCATGTTTTTGTAATAATCTCAGGAAATAACCAGAATTAAGTAGTTGAACGACAGATAGGCGGGGCTTAAGATCTAATTGTCTGCTCTGTAAAAAGGGGGCGGCGACAAGACGATCAGGTTTCTGATCGGTCAGCGTCTTATATTACTGAATGCTCTTGTTTTAATACTGAATCATCATATTTTTGTTATAATCTCAGGAAATGATCAGAATTTGGTAGTTTAACGACAAATGGGCTGGGCTTAAGATCGAATTGTCGGCATTATATAACGAGGGAAACGATAAGAGGATCAGGTTTCTGAGTGGTCAGCGATATATCTTGCCAAATGCTCTGGTTTTAGTACTTAATCATCATGTTTTAGTAATAATTTCAGGAAATGATCAGAATTCAGTAGTTCAACGACAGATGATCGGGTCTTAAGATGTTATTGTCGGGAATGTAAAAAGGGGGAGGCGATAATAGACGATCAGGTTTCTGATCGATGTGCGGGGCCTTTTTAAACTCTATGAAAGGGGTGGCGACAAGACAATAAGGTTTAAGTACTCAATCATCATGTTTTAGTAATAATTTCAGGAAATGATCAGAATTCAGTAGTTCAACGACACAAATGAGTCGTACTTAAGATATATCTGTCGGCATTATCACGAGGGAAACGACAAGACGATCTGGTTTCTGATTGGCCAACGCGTTATCTGGCTAAATGCCCTTTTTTATTATTGAATCATTATGTTGTTTGTAATAATCTCAGGAAATGACCAGAGTTTAGTAGTTAAATTACAGATAGTCGAGGCTTGAGAACTTATTGTCGGAACTGTAACAAAAGGGAGGCGACAATAGACTATCAGATTTCTGATTGTCCAGCGACTTATCACGTTAAATGCCCTTGTTTTGGTACTGAATCACCATGTTTTTGTAATTATCTCAGTATATGACCAGAATTTAGTAGTTAAAGGACAGATGGGCGAGGCTTGAGAACTTATTATCGACACTGTAACAAAGGGGAAGCGACAATAGACGATCAGATTTCTGATTGGCCAGCGACTTATCTCACTAAATGCCCCTGTTTCAATACTGAATCACCATGTTTTTGTGATTATCTCAGGAAATTATCAGAATTTAGTAGTAAATCGACAAATGGGCGGGGCTTGAGATATTGTTGTCGGCACTGTATGAAGGAGGAGGAGACAATAGACGATGAGGTTTCTGATTGGCCAGTGACTTATCTTGATGAATGTCTTTGTTTTAGTACTGAATCATGTTTTTGAAATAATCTCAGGAAATAGCTAGAATTTACCCAGTAAATATGATACATTTTATATGAGATATGGGTGAATCATTATGAAACATTTCAAAGTAATGCTTCAGAAACATACCGCAAACTTTTGAATGTAACGTCGCTTTGCATCATCATGACGAACAATTCTTGATTCTGATTGGTTGGAGATATAGACGCATTTGCGCATAGACATTTCCTTTACTATTGGGTTAGTGGCGTCACCGAAGTTGCGTGGTTCGTGGTTAGTTATTTAATAGGTAGTTACAAAGATGATTGGTTGAGTGGTTTGGACTTGTTTGGCGTCTGTTTTTGAATGGAATACGATTGTTTCTGGGAATACGTGTGTTTCTCTCTGAGTGAAACGGTGTTGTGATAAATAAGTTTATTGAAAATAAACACTTATAATCTATTGAATTAATAGCTTCATCCAGCGAAGATAATAATTTATTTAATATTTATTGAATTTCATTTAGGGTATTACTATTTTTTTCACTTTTGTTCGGTGCAATTTGTTAGATGAATAAAACAAAATTTTTCTTCAATTTGTTCAATTTATTGACAAGAACCTTATATTAATCCTGTTCGGGGTTTAACAAGGACTAAAATAAGAAATGAAGAAGTCAATGAAGAATATTCCTGAAACATCTCAATGGCATATTAACTCATGTTGCCATGAGATCAAATAAATGTAATGACATTTCAAACGTTTTTGGAGATATGTTTCAATATAAACATCAATGTCTTTGGACATTTAGATCACATAGATATTTTTGAAACGTCTCCAGATCTATACATGAAATGTTTCAAGAGGAATGTTTAGGATATGTTTCTGAGATGTAACAATGTTTACTGGGTGTGGATGTTATTGATATCTTACATATTCTCAAATTTCATTGTAGCTTTCTTCAACCAGAATATATAACTATTTTTATATTTACTTGAGTGTAAGAATTAATCACAGAAGTTATAACTTTATAAAGTTATCACAGAATTTGAAGTTAATGTTAATTAATAACGTTGTCATTTACGTTCAGATTCGTCTAATGAAAGTTTGGGGCGGCATTCGAATACGGAATTTTCCATCTCCTGGAACCCTTCATTTTCCTCGAAGTGTTAGAAAAAGCCCCGTTCAATAAGTTCAATAATAAAAAGACCAATTAATATAATTTGTTGAAATCAGTTCATTAGGGAGATTTCAAAAATATAAAAATGTACCTACAAGATGCCCCATTAGAAAAAAGACACGGAATATGACAGCAATGCGTAAATCAGCCTGTACATTTCAATTTATTTTTAAATAAGGCACACCTTAATTCAAAAATTGATGTGTCCTAACATTTTGCTGTAAGTTTCTGAAACAATTATATAAAGAATTTTATTCCGTAAGTGGTCTCCACATTATAAATAATATGTAATCCGACTTATGATATGAAGGCTGAAGAAATAATTCTGATTGAAATGAAAAAATTATTTGACGTAGGGAATTTGGAATCAATGTACACAATGAAACACAATAAAACTGAGAACAATATACACTGTATATTTACCCTAACATGTATGAAGTCAGTGTTAGTGAATTCAATTCAACTAATATTGACATTATTCTTTAATACTTCATTCCTATATCCTCGATAAACATAATTAAATGCAATTTGATTGCTTAAGGACAAGTCATTACAGAGCAATAACTACGTTAAACTGAAATCTACATTTTTCAAATTTCTATTTTCCTAATTGAATTATCTAACAAGTAATCTGTCATATGGTCTATAGGTTTTATTATAAAAGGAATTGATGCTAAAGCTATGCCTGGAATTATAATTCTACCCACTCTCTTTGAAACTAAATTATTTTTGTTAATGATAAATGTGGACAATGCACAGATTCTATTTATTGTATATCCAGGAACTATGACAGAAGCAAGCATTTGCCATGTGAGAGTATCAACACTTTGTAATGTTACTCTTTTCGAACATTTTGGGTTATCCTTGTTAATCTGAAAACGGACGTCATGTATACGAGAAAGAAATATTATTGGGTATTTATTCAAATAATATTATCACCCAGTGTATGTATGAATAACTGCAAATTGCAAATTAATAACAAGAAATTGTTTGGGTTATGCAACACACATTACGTGATAAAGTAAAAGTATTGATTGATTGAAAATTTAAATGAGCTTTATGGAAAGAATCTATTTAGTTACCTCATATGATTTCCATGTTTTATCTATGGTATCCGCTAAAACATACATTGTAGCTACGCCATAGGAAAGATTCACCCATTTTTTCCCGATAATTTGGCGAAATGACTCCCCAACTTCATTAGCATAACCTATAAGAACATAATGAAGCAAATTTTCAATTCAATTCAAGTGATACAAACCAAGAAAACGTAAAGGAGTGTCTTTGTAAATATCTTTTTCTTCATTCACAGTCATGGTTAATATTTAAGATAACAATAAAATGATTAATTCGATATTGTAGAAGAGAAAGTTCATCTGATGTTACTTTGATTACTAGTAGAGTTTCTCTGTTCCCATTACTCACAGGCCTGTTGGTCTAGGGGTATGATTCTCGCTTCGGGTGCGAGAGGTCCCGGGTTCAAATCCCGGACAGGCCCACTTTTTTATCTACGAGCTTATCTTGACTGTCATGAAGACCAAAAATTTCCATGGTTTCTTATCTATGAATACATTCCAGTGTCAACGAAATGTCCACATCGGAAATTTTTACTAAATGTTAAATGTATACTTCTTCTTCTTTAGATAACCTGTCCTCTTCGAAATGTACATAGAAACGATAAAATATGTCCGGAACCTGCAAAACTTAAGGAACTTGATTTCTTCAATTTACTCCGTTTGGAAGCATTCTTCAATTGTTGAAGTAAAATGTCTGCCAAAGTTAAGTATAATTAATATATAGAACCTGAGCCGTTTAACTACTTCAATTTGTAATGGAAAAATTCCATATATGCAAGCGAAACAAATGTTCAAATTTTGTAAATACTGGTTTCAATCATCATTCCTTTTTAAAGGTAAACGTACAGGAGTGAAGTTAAACTGCAAGAACCGCTCGTTTGTAAATGACGAAGAAAGTTGATTCTGTTTATGTGTAATTCTTTCAAACTGTTTCAAGTATTAAGGAATTTGATAAGTTCAAATAATTGATTTCACCTGAATTTCTTTCGGCATCATCGAATATCGAAGACAACAAATTACCGTGGTGAGTAGGTAGGTATGGTAATTTTATATCACTCCGAAAATTCAAGTTTTATAGCTCATTCCGTTCGAGCGTAATCGTGCTCACGATGACAACAGAATCTTCATCAATGAGTTCCTACAAAACGATTCCACTAGTTTTGCCAAACATTCAAGAATTACAGACATCTGGCCAAATTGATGAGTAATCTGTTCAGATGAACAAAAGCGCTAAAAATACAGAAAATTGATAACCTCCTCCTTTTTTGGGGAAGTCGTTAAAAATATTCGAAAGTTTGCATTTAAAAATATGTAACATTCTATAAATATTCATGGCTTATCAGTATGAAAATTTATACAGAAATATCTTAAGGTCAATGAGTGTTGCTATAAAAGGAATATTTCCAACCCAAGATTGAATATAAGAATTTTTTTAATGAAAGAGATGACGAATAAAAAGAAGTTATAATATTAATCCTGAAAATACTGAGCGAAATAATTCAAAAAGCACAAAATAAAAGTATTACAGCATATTGAAATCCAATTGATTATAAATTGCATATTTGATATGACTTACTATTCAAATTTCAAGTTTTTAAATGAATAAAAAAAATAGGAAAGCACTGATGTTACATCAAGAGCTTTCGTGCTCTTGAACTCAAGTTTATTCCTGGACGTTGGAACCCTGTGATGCGAAAACCTATATCTTAAATTGAAAATAAGAACTCAACCAAACAAAAGAAGTTTTATCTTTGCTATCGAAAATCATATAGAAATGGATATTTTTCTTTCAGTAAGCTGTTGTTCTTTGAAATACTTTATTTATCCAAGTCCAAATGACGAAAAGATCACTTGTTAGTCTAAATAATATATTTTCGTCAAACGATCCTGTGAAACTCTGCAGTTAGTTGATTTGAATATTTTGGCAATTTACATAAAAAACGAATACATAGGAGTACCAATTGACGATCTCAGTGACAATCTAGGCTTGTTTATGAATTTAAAACATTTTAACATTAACCACATTCATTTATGAAAAACCTTTAGTTTCTCACAATAAGATGCTACATTACTGAAATTTGAAGATATTCTAGCTATTAACAACCTCATTTAAAATTTTGTGAATCTCTGATGAATATTCACAAAGTTATAAGGTGCTTTCAATGAAATTATGGTACCGATGAAATATAATGAAACAAAGATGATCTTATTGATTTTATAATTTTTGAACCAACACTTTAAGTGAAAATTTATCACGTTATTAAATATTATTTCGTACATACTGTAGCTTTTCAGGAGTAATACAACGATATTCTGCTACAATTCTCTAGGGTCGTCTCAATTTTAGTTTTAAGAACTTGTGAGTTCAAGGAAAAATCAAGCCGTCTCAGTTCTGGCGATAGCGCAGACCTCTCCCCTTTGTCCTGTCCAACGTCCAGGAGACCTTCAAATACCATCCAGAAATTTCTCAGGGCTTACAATAGAAGACACTCTCCATCTAAAGAGTTATATCTCTAATCTATGCAACCGAGTTCCATCTGCTATACCCTGAAAGTAATCAGTGAATACCTTGATCCTGTCACTAAAAATTATCTATCAAGCAGCCTTTGAGTCGAAAACGAGATATGATATCATCTTCTAGGTACGAGGCATGTTTTTTAAGTTTTGCGATTCCACCGTCGTAGCGCTACGGTCGGCATTCCGCGCATGCGCGTTGGTTACCTACATGTCTTGTCTACGCACTGACGCCATTCTTCATTGTATACGTTGTTTACTAAGTGTTTAAGATGCCTCCGACAATCGTCCCGCTGATTGTGAAGTACGGGCTGTTATACGATTTCTTAGTGCTAAAGGCGTAAAACCGATCGATATTCATCGTGAGATCGTGAAGTTTACGGACAAAACATTATGAGTGATATAATGGTAAGGAAATGGATGAGAGCATTTAAAGATGGCCGCACAAATGTGCATGATGAAGAACGAAGTGGGCGTCCTTCGGTCGTTAATAAAGATTTGGTGCAGAATGTGGACGATAATGAAGTCAAAACATTTGTGACACAGTGGTTAAGAAGTCAGGCGGTAGAATTTTATGAGGAGAGTATCCAAAATCTGGTGCCACCTTATGACAAGTGCGTCAATATTCACGGAAATTATGTTGAAAAGTAGATTAAGATATAGGCTTTCATGTAAAAATAAAATTATTGCGATATCTTTACACGTCTTTTTTTAATTCCAAAACGGTACTTACTTAAAAAACATGCCTCGTAGCACAAAAAAAAAAATTGGTAAAGGTGTTGAAACTTCAATAGAGAGCAATCCGTATAATTCGAAAGGTTAGAAGGATGGAGTCGTGTAGAGGATTTTTTGGAAAATATGGTTTGCTGACTTCGGCTGCCATTCATATCCAGGAATATAAATATGCATTACTTAGAAGAAAAAACAGTAACTGTTCATAACAAAAGAACCGCAATTCTCAAATATCCATAGCAAAGACTGAGCTTAACTGAAAATGGACCTGAATACAAGTAAGAATGGACCTTACAGCAGTATGAAAAATTCATCTGCACAATATCACTTGATATTGAACCATACAAGGTGGTGGCCTTTATTACGCATCCAATCTAGTCTTAGTCCAAATGAAATTAAAATATTTACTCTGTTTCATCTCAAGTGTCTCACTTATTATGTGTACACTTTGCATGAAAAAGGGTTCATTGTTATTACAATAAAAAATCGATCAATCTTAGTATTTTCACAAATTCTGATTAGTAGTTGAGCTATTGAATGTGGACACTTTTAAATGAGACACCTTGTTCATCGTGGGACAATGATGATTGAACGATGGAATTAGTATAACATAGAGAAGGATTTACTAATTTTTGCAGGGTGTTCGTAAATGTAGTGAACCTATCCTTCGAATTCCTCTTGTTCTGTTTGCAATTACCTTTCTGCAAAAAGCGGTTTCGTACTCAGGAAAAGCCTTGAGTGAACGAAAAACGGATAATCGAATAAACCAGCAAAGTGTACAAATTCATCGGGTACGATCCTGCATCTATAGAGATCGATAACGAGATACTATAAAACGAGCTGTTTTCTTCCGTAAATTGTTAAATCATTAATAACTACAGTAAACTCTAGTATCAAACGGATATACAGAGGTTCGTTCGTGAAGTAAAGCCCTAATCTTTCGCCCAAGTCGTGAATTAACAGAGTGACTACTTGACTAACCTTGATCTTTCTTCGTTTATAAAGGCTTTCAACACAAGGGGAGAGCTACAGTCTAATTTTGAGCTTTCACGAAAATTTTTCTCCACCTGCGAGGTTAAAGAAAACGTAGAAAATATGTCAGAAATCCTCGAAGAATTCGAAAGTGTTGATGCCCTTCTGAAGAAGCTGCCACCAGATGATTACAAGAAAGTGAAGAACGTGCTTTTTGGTACTGAGACATAGTGAGTTTTTCTTGAGAAAATATTAATCAACTAAATTAACTATCACATCCGAAATTCATCTCATACTTCGTTTGGATCAAAAATTCAATATTCGAAACTATTTTTAATTTCAATTATTTTTGAATAATAGGAATTTTTTTTGGGAATATATGATTTCTGGGCCGAACAAACTGTATTGAGATTAAAAATTATTTTTTCTTCTCTTATAGATTCGAATAATTTTTTTATTTATTCCATATTATAAGTAGCTGTTTCGGAATTGATGAATTTTTAGTGACTTAAAAATTTATTTGGGAACCTCCCGATAACGTGAAATCAATCTTGCAAACCAAATTATTATTTAACTTATTAATTTTTAACATAATTCAAGTTCTTGGTCGATCTCCATAAATATCAATTTAATCCACACAAGTTATATTTCGTAAGTTTGGTTTGTTTTCTTTTACTGTTTCCCCCGTAATTCAATATTAACGAATGCCAAGTTATTTATTCAAAATTTTTGCTTCGATATTGTATATTTCAATTTTCTCTTGAGGAAGTCGTGGATGTTTCAGAAAAATCTTCCATTTACTTATTATTTACATTTATTATTTTCCCCTGTTTTCATGTATGTTTATTTCAACATTTTTGTCTAGATTAGCATCCTCTAGTTTCTGAATTGGGTCTTTGACCTCAGGATTGTCCGATATGAAATAAGTCGCCAAAAAGGATTTTGTTTTAGTTTGGAATTACTCGAAAGTTTTGTTTCTATGGAATATCTTGTAGTGATTTTTTTGCATATATTCTGATTATGTAGGTACCTGTATAATTGCTATTCGATTTTTTGGGACGAATAAACAAAATAGACAAAAAAAAATTTCGGGCTTGTTGCGTACAATATTTTTTCGGCAACCGTTTGAATAACTAATAAATGAGACGGCACATTTCTTTTATATACATTTTAATTCTTATTTAAACTAAACAGTTTCACATGGACTGTTTTCTTCTGATGATTTTTGAATGAATGAAATTTTAATTTTGTTTTCAATTGAATTCTCTATACAGGGTGAATCTTAGATTCTTGACGTCAAAGAAACATTTTCTTCCTGTAACATTTTTCCACATTTGGCCCCGTTCAAAAGATATAGAGTGTTGAAATTTCATAAAAAAGTTGCATTTTCACCTGTAATATTCAAAACGACAATATCAATTGAAATGATCTCTTGTAGAAGGTTTTTGATAACACTCGTGCATATTTTGGCATCAATAGTTTTATTCCATTTCTTGTGGGTTTATCACTACTACTGTACAGATTGGTTAAATTGCATAAAAAACAAATATCACTTGAACTAAAGGTCCGTATCTTGTACTTCCTAGAATCATTAGTCTTTTTTGCAGATAAAATCATTCATCATCTTTTTTCCTAAATTGCACAATTTTTGAGATATTTGAAGTTGAAAGGAATTAAATCGATATAATCATCTTATGAAACATGAGTGAGTGAATCATTTCTTAAACAATTCAGATTCAATAGTGGATGCTGTGGAAGGTAATTTTTATTCAAACTAAACTGGACTACAGAGGGGTATTTGCCCAATGTGAAAACTTAAAATGCTTTTAACGCAACTGAATATGGAAAAACGTTATTGGCAAAAAGTGTTCTCGAGATCTCGAGAACTTATGGTTAAAATTAACGCAGTGGTCAAAGACTCACCCTGTATAAATTTCGAGATGGTTTTAAGGCTATTCATGCTGTTTCTGATTCCTTCATGAAATTGTTTCTTTATTTCAAACGAATTTTATACGTGGTTTTTTCAATTTGGTTTCTCCTGGATTTTCGACAATTGTACACTTTGGAGTATATCGAATTTGAGACTTTTTCTATTTTTGAACCTTCAGGCCAAATTTTGTTCTGATTTCAACCTGGTAATTGGATGTTGAAGAGAAAGCAGCGGTCTGAGATATCTTTTTCGCGAAGATTATATTGCAGTATTGAGTCAACTTCTGGTTTTCTGGTTTGCTTATATTCAGATAGAGGAACTTTTGTCTTGCCTAGAAGTTTTGAGGCAGAACTGTATAGATGCGTCAAATTTGCAATCTTACCTTCCCCCCACATGGTCGTACATACCACATTCGTCATCACGAAGATTCGCGATTTCAAATAACTGTAATCTGGCACAGTCAAATATACCGGTATAAAAAGAGCGTTTTTTTGTGAAAATAAAACACTAATTGTTAATGGGAAAGTAAAAACATTTATGCTCCAAATTAGTCAAAATTACATCCCCTGTTATGGTTTTGCAGGGCTTCATATCCATCCATTTTGTGAATAAGTCATAAAACATTTCGTATCTTGATTTTGAATTTTCGGGTAATAATTTTGCGATACCATAAAAATTTACAAGTTTACTATGACCTCTGATATGGTATCAATTGTGGTTACAATACTTATGAACAATATGGTAGCGGCGCGAATTTCTATCGAAGTTTTATTCCAGAAAATTGCGCTTCTGCGAATGTTTTCTTTAGGCGTGTTTGTTTATACTACTTTTCATTCTAGATTTGTACCTTTTTCCTTTGTGGTATTCTGCGAGTATGTAAGGAGCCTAAAAGTAAATTGAATTCTCAAAATAACTAAGTGACAAATTATCATTGAAGATGATTCTAGTCAGTAAATATCTTTTCTTCGGTTACAACATGCAGAAATATACCTCATGATCTAAATAATCCATTATTATCTTTCTTATTGCGAAAATTTCTAATTTTAAATATTGTATGGAAACTTCTATATCTCCTCAAATATTTACAAATCTCCAATGGCACCACACTGATCATATTGCTCTTACATAACGCAATAGTTTCATGCACCAGCCTAATGTTAGTAAAGATAAAAGCAAAGATAAAATCATAACAAAAATCAGAACAGAGGTGAAGGATCAATATGCAAGTATTCAGCTGATTAGTTGATAACAGCGAAAAAAATCAGTAGGAACAGATATAAGTTATCGTGATCCACATGTAACTTAAGATTCTTTTGCAATTAGAAAAATTAAATAAACATTCTGTCCGGGACCCGTAACCGGATATAACCGGTTTCGTTCGCCAAACCTTACAGTCTAGACCCTTATCTGTTAAAATAAACAAGCGAGTGCGTAGGTTCATACACTGTTTTGAAAAACGCAATGTTCCCTTTAATAGAGTTCAATTTATAATTAGAATACAGTTCAACTTGTCCGATAACGTTCTTTTTTGTGAGCCGTTTGTCTTATGGGTGCAGATAGGGCCGATCCTGTTCTGTCTTACGATTCGTTCGACCGGCGTTCGACCGTAAAATTTTCATTGTTTCTACATTTGTTTATATAAATGTTTGACCCATGCAGGGTATTTTCCGTTTGACGTTGTTATAGTTAGAATGATGATCACACAACACGAAAATCGATCATGAATATGATGATCGATTGGTTTATCTTAAGGCTGCCTGACAGGGAGTGATTAAGGCTAAATAGGATATTGAGGAAAGACTATTTGAAAAATGTGCGTGATATGTCAATCTTTATTATCTGTTTGCGATTAGGTATTTTGGTTAATGGCACAGTTGATCTACTAGAATATAGAAAAGCACTCACGTGAGGTAAAAAGCTCTTGCACACTTGTTCTAACGTTTTTTTCCGGACTTTGGAACAGTGTGATACTAAATAAAACCGTCACAAATATGTAAAAGAATAAAAAACGTATTGGGTATCACAAGGCGGGTAACCTAACAAATTATTGTGGAAAATAGTTATGAAAATATTTCAAATTTTTTAGATCAATAGATATTAGGTTATCTAAAGTACATTTCTGAAATACTTTGAAATTTCCAGTGTTACCAGATGTATGCAAGCTCTGTTATTTCAAATATGACACACAGTATTTCTATTTTGTATGATTATCCATAAAAATTTTTGATTAATTCTATATATACCAGATGTTTAAACAATAGAGTTTCAGAATTTAAGGAAGCGATTATTTGATACCAAAATAAGTAAGTGACAAATTTTTAACAACGTCCAATTTATATCTGAAAATCTGGTAGCCTTTGATTGAATGAAATATCAAGTATAATGAACTCAATGTAAATGGTATAAATAGACCTACTGATAATTTTTTTCGGAGTCCTTTGAAAATGATGAAAATCTCATAAAATTACGGTTGTATTCGGTTCAGCTGTCCATAATACGTTAGATTATGCATTTAGTATCTTACTTGAGTAAACATATTCTGACAGTCAGATAATGTGACATTTCAGCGAACTTCCTCTATCGGAGACCGTGACTTCGATGGCGAAAAACTGCAACTTCGATGTTATATCTTGCAAATTTGACTGTGAAAAAGAAGAACTAAGAAAACCTAGGATTGTGAGAGTGGGTATATTCCAGCATAAGATACCATTGGCTCCGGAAACTCCCATAGTGAAGCAGAGGGAGGCGGTACACAAGATGGCGAAGGATGCCATACAGACTGCTGCGGCTGGAGGGGTCAATATATTTTGCTTCCAGGAGACATGGAGTAAGTCGAAAAACTTTTATGAAAACTTTGAATTTAGTATGAAACTGTCGAGAGCAACTTTAACATTATTTTCCTTATGAATGATTTTCCCCATACTTATTCTGAGCACACTTTTCTCAACGTACACCTTCCTGAGTTGATATTCAAGTACGTATCTTTAACCAAGAATCAGAAACATCACAAGTGTAAATTATTTGTTGTAATAATAGATATAGTTTATTCACCCTGTTACGTGTAAAGAACATTTCAAACTAACATACGAGGGAATCTATTCCAGGTAGCGACTTGTTGACGGTATTTTTAGGTTAGTATATGTCTTGGCTACACATCGGCGTGTTAGGAAAAATATTCTTATGGATTCCATAAACAAAGTGATGAAGCAAAAAATTCGTGTTCTCGAAATTTTTGAAGAATGCACACAATCGTAGCAACAAGAATAGTTATTATACCTATGCTTACGATAGTTTTGACTAATTCTTCAACTATAGTAATTTTTTTCAGCACACATTTTTTTGTTATATATAATTTCATGTTTCTTCAATAAACGCAATGAGTATGCTTTGGCCTTACTATAAATTTTCTTGCAGCGCTCTCCGCCTTTTATACGTGGAAGTATCACTAAGAAAATGGTTTACGTGGAAAAAGCTGAGAAAAATCGCACAAAGAATGCGTTTTTTATTGGCCACAAAACTTTGGGTGCTTACAATAAAAATAAGATAATTTTATAACGGGTTTTCAAAAAGAATCAATGCATGTCATGGACTTGTGATTTTCATTTATTTAATGAAGCACATCATATTTTTCAAGCTCGTTTACTTCTTTTGACTGCCCGTTATAATTCTTAGTTCACCATTACTTTACAATTGATTTCCAGATATGCCATTCGCTTTTTGTACAAAGGAAAAATTACCGTGGACTGAATATGCAGAAAATGCGAAATACGGCCCTTCTACATTGTTTCTTTCAGAGGTTTGTGATAATTTTCATTCGATATCAACGACCTTTTCACATTTCTCATTCTAGCTGGCGAAGATGCATAATATGGTCATAGTGTCCAACATTTTGGAGAGAGACGAAACTCATGGCGATACCATATGGAACTCGGCTATTGTCATAGATAACCATGGCGACTATTTGGGTAAACACAGAAAGAACCACATACCTCGTGTAGGAGATTTTAACGAATCCAGCTACTATTTTGAGGGTAACACGGGACACCCTGTATTCGAGGTGAGCTTTCACTAAGCAGATGGCGATTTACCTAAGCGCACTACTGCTACTATACAAATAAAAAAAATAACATGGTTCATTATTTTCATTCAAATTCTTCATCTTGAGTAATGGTAACAGTTAAATATGGATATCATATTATGAGGAGAAAGTCCTTCTTATTTTGCTTGAAGATCTTCAAAATCTCTTTGAATCATCTTCTCGTTTACTTTGTTCTGGTGTGAGCAAACGGTAACCATTCGGAAAAACATCTTTTTTTACCCAAATGTTAGTGTAAACACTACCTTTTGATAACTTCAGTGTCTACTATCTCTTGCAACTTCACTTCACAATTGCTAATGATTACTTTCAAGGTATTTTCAATGTTTTCCGAAATAACTGCCTTATTTGGCCGACCAGGGCTTTTAGCATCATCGGTGTCCGCATGATCACCTTTAGAATCGGCAAACTATCGTTTGATGGTTGTTTACGATTGGACAGAGTCCGGATAAAATTAGCCAAGGCAAGATTGGACTTGAACGATGTTTATTTCATCAAAAAGCAATCAATGATGTAATAGGCTTGCAAGTGTTGAGATTTCATGTGTCAGAGGGCGTATCACTTGTCAGAATTTCGCAAAAATTTGTATATTCATAGAATTTTTTATGGCATCATTAATAGTGCAATAGCTGAATAAAAAATCGGTTGTCTGTAAAGTCGGTTTACTGACTGAACGTGACAACTTGTTGAGAAAATACTAATGGAATGGTTTCATTTTTCCATAAAATTCAGAAAATCATTTTAAATTCACAGAATACTTAAATAAAATTTATTGTTTACATTACTTCTAGACTGTTAAAATCTAATTTTATTATTTTATAAAAATAAATTTAGTAAACTGAATAAAAGTTGTTATTCAATTAATTAATTAATTTAACAAATTTTATTGTAATTTGTTGTAGAGAAAAGTAATAATATTGAATAATTTATTATAAGAATAAACTGTGATTGAATTATTGTTCAAAAATCTTAAATTTGAAATCCAAAATTTGGAAACATCATTGAAATTTATGTAACCCTAGCTTTTAAAAAGTAGTCTCAATGTGTTTGATATAGGAGAAAATTGTTCCCTTTGACGGTTGGCTGATCCAACCTGTCATTTTATACACGTTGTTATGATATGTGGAAGATTTAACATTCATGTTTTAATCGATACGCTCGATAATTATTTCGATCGAAGGTAATCCTACAGAAGTAACCTAAAAGCGTATTTTTATGCATGCGCAATGCTGTGTTATTTACAATTTTGTTGCCACAATGTCAATGACAGTCTTGCATTGTATCTCAAATAATTAATTACCAATTATAATTTTGTTAAGCCATGTTTTTCTAATGTCTTCTAGACCGAGTTCGGAAAAATATCAGTCAACATCTGCTACGGACGCCACCACCCCCTCAACTGGCTGATGTTCGCTATAAATGGCGCAGAGATAGTCTTCAATCCGTCTGCCACCGTGAGTAGTAGATTACCGCCAAAATCTCCCCCCGACAACTATAACCAGTGACACTGATAGGCTTAATTTTTTTCTTCGCCATCTAGATAGGCGATCTCAGCGAACCGCTATGGGGGGTAGAGGCGAGGTGTAATGCAATCGCGAACGGTTACTTCACATGCGCCATCAACCGCGTCGGTACTGAGATCTTCCCCAGAGAATTCTGCAGCGGAGACAAGAAGCCTGCGCATAGGAACTTCGGTCATTTCTACGGATCCAGCTACGTCACTGCCCCCAACGGATCAAGGAGTCCCGTAAGTTTTTAATATTGAGTTTATTATTTTTTTATTCAACAATAATCTGTGATCTGACGTATAGTGCTTCATTCTGTTGATCTCTGCATTGATATAGCGTTGGAGTCAATAGTAATATGTGAATAGTAGAGCCGTGAATAAATAGAGGCTTCCCGATCAATAAAACCCACAAAAAAGAAGAAATAAAAATTCCCGGCAGTTATTATCTTTCTAAGTACCCCTCGTACATAATTCAGACCACCGAATTGCCGTGAAAAGAACCGTTGACATTCAAGGGGACGTGGTGTCGTATGTTGTCAGACCGATTCGTCCTAATTTTAAGAAAATGTCGATTTTCAAATGAATAATTGGGGGCTTCTTCGGTGAAGTACGAGGGTAAAATAGGTATCAGGAGATTTAGCTCGTTTTAAGAGCACCCGATGGGCATTTTTCAGTCCCTACTCATAAAAAGGGATAGGGACTATTTCTCATCTAAGAGTAGGGAAAGAAGAAAGCCTCCTAGGCGCTTTTAAAACGTCCGAAATTTTCAAATGAAAACGGCCACTATCGCGTTTTTCAAAAAAACACGGAAGGTGCCGACTGAAGGGGAACAGAACGTCACCGGAAGTGGGCCCCGCGGAACAAGGACTGTCACTTTTTCGAGACGAAGAACCGGTTCATGAGGTGAATACACTGTGGGCTCGCCAGAAACTGAATTCGAGAAAAATATCATGTAGGTAAATAGGCAATTTTCAGACTGACATCTCTGAGGTAGAGTTATGAAATTGGCTTGACATTTGCGTTTCTTGTAGCCCCAGGTACTTCGAAAGACACAGCCAGCGGCGAGAACGAATCTTCATGTAATTCCCAAACTCTTGATACCCATTTCACCCTCGTAATTCATCGAAGAAGCCCCAAAAAATTCTTTAGAAAATTGGCATTTTCGTACAATTTCGACCTACGGAACCACGTCTGCTTAATATCAACGGTTGTTTACTACGCATTTCGGTGATCTGAACGATATACGGGGGTAGTTGGAAAGATGAACCTGGGAACAGTAATGGATTTGTCAGTCCCTCGGATAGGCAGCGTCCAGTCAAAAATGGCAAAGACAATGATTTGAGATCTTAAGAGCCGAGAGGTTCCAATCCATGCCACTCATCATCGAGGTTAAAGATTCCTATAAATTGAGGAAATAATTACACTGTATTAAACTTTTCTTAAGAAACTCAAAAACTTCAAACGAATAGTGTACGTTTGATTTGATTACCCAATAGGAGCATTTCTACAGGCATCCTGACATTGTTGCCCGCGTATCTATTCATACATGATCAAAAATGTTTGTTTCCATAATAAGTAATGAATGCCGATAGATTTCGACATTACAGCAAGCCATGATAGCTCGTGTATTAAGCATGCCTTGCCCCTCCTTATCGTTTATCAGACTCGATTTTTTACGTTAACTGGAAAATGACGAAACGCAATCGTCAGATAACAGTTTTCTATTAATCGAAGTAATCCGAATGGAATATTACGCGTTTGAATAATTATCTGGTTCATAAACAGGAAAGCAATCAGTGATATACAATATTGATTACGTTGTTGTCATGAAAAGAGATTCCTTGAGGAATTTTCCAATTGGTATATGAGGCAATTCATTCAACAACCTCCTTTTCGATTCCTCGAAGAGAAACATATTCGAACTCAAGTGCGTCAAACGTAATTATTTTTATTTATTTATTATTATTGACTTGGTTAAAGAGAACCCTTTTCTTCTTCAAATTAGGTCTTTTCTGGACAATTCCTTTTCTTTGTTCAAATGATCCAATATAATAGTCGATGTTGATTGGCTTTTTCACGTTCCAAATAGAAAATGATAAAATTCAATACGCTTCCCAAAGCACAGATGCCATAACCTTTCCAGCTGATGTTACAGTCTTTGAATACTTTGGGTGGTTTTCATCGCCTGCTCGCCACTTTGATTCCGGAGTGAAGTGGTGAATACAGGTTTCATCCTTTGTTATGAACCGACGCAAAAACTCATTATTTCGCGTGAACATCTCCGAAAAGAAGCATCTGACCGTTGTTGTTTTTGCATTGGTATGAGCAAACGAGGCACCAATTTAAAAGCAGATTTTTCATACCGAAATATTTGTGTATGATAGTGTAAACACCACCTTTTGATAACTTCAGTGTCAGTTATCTCTTGCAACTTCACTTACCGATTGCCAATGATGATATTCAAGGTTTTTTCGATATATTACAGAATAAATGTCTCATTTGGCCGACCTGGGCGTACAGCATTATCAGTGTCCGTATCACAAATTTTGAAATCGGCAAACCATCGTTTGATGGTCGTTTTCGATGGGTGAGAGTCCGGATAACATTTTTCAAGCTAAGCTTGGGCTTGAACGGTATTTCTGCTGTAGGATCGAAAGTGTTATCCCTACTTATGCGTTTCGTCCCTGGCGCACACATTTGGACTCATCAGTATGGCTTGTGTGCGCCATGCCATAGACGCAGGGGTGAAACTTGAGCGCTTACCTCTAGGCCACCGGAGCGCTGTGAATTAAGCTATGCGTGGCTATATAGAGTGCCGCCAAGAGATCCCTACACACTCCCCTGCCGCTGACAGAGCGCCGCTACACTGCTATAAAAAAATCAAGGATGTATAAGCACACTAAGTTGCTTTGAATCCATCGGTTTTAAAAATAAAAAAAAATTTAGTTACTCAAGCATATGTACCTCGATAAATAATAAACCAAACTTTCGAAAAATCATATAAATATACTAGCTGACCCGTCAAACGTTGTTTTGCCATGTATGTTATTTCTAGGAAACATTTTTATAGGCAAATAAAAATAATTACCTACCATAAAGTATATTTGTAAAAATTTATGAGATTTGTTTGGCACTTTGTGATATACTTTTGGCCTTTGATTTTAAACGGGGAATTCAATTGTTGGCCGTTTGCTGCAACATTGGTGACTATTTCTGTTGCTCCAAACGATATCATTTGGAAACATGAATTGAATGTGCGAATTGACTTCAGGAACAGGCTAGAATCTGGATCAGTACCAATAAGTAAACCGTGCAATGGCTCAGGTGGTGTTTCAATTTCGGTTAGTTGTACTTTTCCTGATGAGCAACACATCCCAAGAGGCTCATTTTCAAATTTAAGTGCATGACAATGCGAGCATTCCTTCTCCAAAGTACCAATAACCACTTTGGAATGAGCATAATATTCAACATCAGACTCGTAGTGGAATGCAAGCCGAAGAAATGAATTTGAGGTAAATGCTCGATGAACTTGTTGGCGTTGTTGATCAATTCCTCTATGTCTGTCGACTATGAGTCTGCGAGTTTGTCTTCGTTCCAGTTGTCTTTGTTGATTTTGTTCATCTCGTGCCTCTTGTGATCGTTGTCCACGTAACTGCGACATTCTCGCGCGCAAATTTGCATTGTCTTCTTGAATTTGTTCGCTTGATCTTCGTGCTCTTGAATCTCGCACGGCTATGGAACTGCTCGTTCGACGACTCAAATTGGCCCCTTTGCGCTTTTTTGGCATTGTTGACTGTACGGGTAAAAAAAATTGTTTATATTTGATAAGCTTTATCAACTGTTAATAAATGATTTTATTAACATGACATACATTGACTTGACATACATTGTGATGGCCGACAATTGTGTAGGGAGTGAGAAAGAAAGGAAACCGGCTTCGTTCTCATCCCTACTCCGTGCTGTTTACTGGGTCAGAAATGACACCTGTAGACATCTGGCGGGGATAACTAATTAAATGACGATTTATCAGTTTTCGACCGGAGAGGAAAAATGACTATTAAAAAATAAGGGTTGATCGTAGAAGGGTGAAAATTGAGGATTCTATGTATTTTTGTATGTATTATCATAAAAAAATTGAAATTAAAAATTTTGTCTAAAAAATAAAAAAAAATTAGGGGGATGAAAAATAGATAGGCCGATTCTTATAGATACCGGATAAGCACAAAAAATTTCATCAAAATCGGTCAAGCCGTTTCGGAGGAGTTCGATTACGCACCCCGTGACAGAAGAATTTTATATATTATATATGCCAGAACCATCTGGTATACCGGAATTTATTGAATGGTATATCAATTCACACACCTTATGAACAAAGTTTGACTTAATTTTCTGGAAGTTTCTCTACTTCTGTTGTATATAACAATGACTATCAATCAATGATTCAATTTATTTGAATCAGAACAATATATGATTTCTGTTATATTTATAGGGTCTCTCCAGAGTAAGAGATGGTCTTCTTATAGCAGAGCTTGACCTTAATCTATGCAGACAAGTAAGAGATAAGTGGGCATTCAGAATGACGCAAAGATTAGATATGTACGCATCTTGCTTGAACATGGCCATTCAACCGGATTTTACACCTCAAGTGATAAGAAAATAAAGCTGATGCTGCACTCAAGTGTTATTTAATTATTATTAATGTATTTTTATTTATATGACTTTAGATGGACAATAAAGACAGTTTTATAAAAAAAAATGTTTTTTTAACAGAAAAATATCATAACAATGAATTATATCACCCCTTAGAGTAGTGTTGGGTAGTACACGTCTTTAAATTGAGTTTGTAAGAGGTGCCTCATTTTGGTACTGAAGAGGTACATTGTACCACGCGATACGATGTCAAGACAAATTTGTACTAGTATAGACGACGGGTTGTTGCGGCGGTGAAGCGTAGCGAGTTCAAAGAAACTCCTATAAAATCCCATCATATTAGGTAACAGGTGAGTGAGTGAGGTAAGGAGCCTCTTGTAAGAGGTACCCAACTCTACTTTAGAGGCTTTACATTGTGCATAAGACATGTCACTCGGTTCATGAATAGAGAAATATGATTCGAAGTACTAGAATTCCTGATGTAATAATTATTAGAATTTGGTAATTTCACCTATAAGGGGCCGTCTGCATTGTACTAGATCTTGCTACATTTAAAAGCTTTATTTATACAGTGTGGAAACCACTTATGGAATAAAATTCTTTATGACATTATTTTAGAAAATTATAAAAAATGCTGAGACACGTCAACTTTTAAATTCAGTTGTGCGTTATGTAAACATAAATTTAAATGTACAGGGTGATACTCGTAAGTCTGCTATAGTCGGTGTTCTCTTTTTTTAATGAAACACCCTGTATATTTGTATATTTTTGAAATCCTCTTAATGAACCGATTTCAAAAAAGTAAATATTGTATGGTCAATTATGAATTATACAGGGTGAAATTTTAAAATTAATAATTTATTTCACTTGAAATATTGGTACTTTTTTAAATTAGCTAAATACGGATTTATCAAAAATCTAAACTAATTATTAGACGTATTTGGAAAACCTTCTGAATTAAATAAAACCTGGTGCATAGAAACGCCAATAATTAGACAAAATCGGTAAATAATGTGGATTGTTTTAATATTCTGTCGGTTGTTGATGTGTTGACAGTTTATACTGAAAAAGTAAAATCTTTGTTAAAAACTTTTTCCTTGTCGAAATAACAATGAAATATTTAACTGAGACTCACCGAATTGAGATTTTAATGTACGGGTACGGGGATAACTGCAGAAGTCAAGTTGAAGTGGCAAACTTATTTAATCAGAGGTATCCCGAATTGCCTAATATTTCACAAAGCACAGTGTCTAAAATTCATGCACAATTCAGAGAACTTGGACATGTCAAACCATTAGAAAGAAAACCAAACTTCGTTGAAGATGATGTGAAAGTGAATATTTTGTTTAGTGTCGAAAGGGAATCCAACTTCAAGTACACGTCAAATTGCCCGTGAAAATAATGTTAGTCATACAACTGTTCTAAGGTGTCTTCATAAAGAAAAACTTCATCCCTACAAATTGACTTTTGTGCAGGAGTTAACAGAAGACGATCCAGATCGTAGAATGGATTTCTGCGAAAGATTGATGGATAAGCTGAACAGAAATGAGATAGCTCTTGGTACCATTCTTTTTTTTTGACGAATCAACATTCACAATGAATGGGGAGGTAAACCGACAGAACTGTAGATATTGGTCAGCAGAGAATCCTAATTGGATACGTGAAACACATACTCAGTACCCTCAAAAGGTGAACGTTTGGGCCGGTATCATAGGCGATCATATTATTGGTCCTATATTTATAGATGGAAATTTGACAGCTGAAAAATATTTAAATATGCTTACAAATGAAGTTATTCCTGCGTTGGCAAACTTATATCCCAACGCAATAGATCCTAGCTTACCGAATGAAAATGTTTGGTTCCAGCAAGACGCGGCAAAACCCCAATATGCTTTAATGGTAAGAACTTATTTAGAGGAAATCTTCCCCAATAAATGGATTGGACGAAGAGGTACTATTGAGTGGCCAGCTAGATCGCCAGACCTTACGCCGCTGGATTTTTTTCTATGGGGTTATCTCAAGAACAAAGTATATGCAACACAACCAACTAGCATTGTAGACCTCAAAGACAGGATAACTACAGAAAGTTAAGGAGGAGTTCTATAGAAGACTTTGCTATTGCCAACAACTAGGTGGAGAACATCTTGAGCATTTATTTTAATGTGTTAAAATCAAATACATCAGCTATTTTATGTATGTGTTTGATGATTGTAAAAATAAAAATTTCACCCTGTACAATTCATAATTGACCATACATATTTAGTTTATTGAAATCGGTTCATTAAGGGGATTTCAAAAATATACAAATATACAGGGTGTTTCATTAAAAAAAGAGAACACGGACTATAGCAGATTTACGTGAATCACCCTGTACATTTAAATTTATGTTTACATAACGCAGAACTGAATTCAAAAGTTGACGTGTCTCAGCATTTTTCATAATTTTCTAAAATAATGTCATAAAGAATTTTATTCCATAAGTGGTTTCCACACTGTATATACTAATTCGAAATTTAATTTCGATTCAATTTGTTGTGGAATGGAAGGCTTCTTTATAGGTATGTAACTAGCATTTGAAAAATATCCCAGCTTTCAGAAACGGACGTATACCAAAGTTCATGAATTTATACCGTAAAGAAGCTGAGAAACTCCTAATAGACGGATTATTATACAGTGATGGAAAATGTGTGGAACCAAGTAAATATCTATGGAATTATTGGAGATATCAAACTGGAATTCAGAAATGGACACTGCAGTAGATGGCCTATTTGTTTTAATATTTTTTAACAATTTTGAATATCCGGTTTTACGTATTGTCAATTTTACAATTTGTAATGGAACTTCTTGTTTATTATCCAAGTTTCTGATTAAACATTTTATTACGAGTACAAAAATATTGGTTTCGATATTTTTTATTTCAATACCTACCGAGATATTACCAGAAAACTATCAAAAGAAAGTAAAAATTTAATATCCATTAAAGAAATAACTAATCATAATTATTAACTAAAATTAACTGATTTTTAAAACATTGAAACTAAACTAAACTTAACGTAGTAGATGTTGCACCGTTTACTTCTTGACAATAAGCGATTCGGTCTGTAAATTCTCTAGAAACATTAGCTATTACTTCTGGTGGAATTCTCTGTATCTGCAGCTAATTCTTGCAAATTATTTAGTCTATCAACATAAACCTTAGACTTTAAATGACCCCAGAGAAAATAGTCCAGTGGATTAAGGTTGGGACTTCGTGCAGGCCATTCGTAAGTACCCCTTCTTCCAATTCTTCTGTGATAAAATGTCCTATCTAAATAATCTCGAACAATGCGAGCGTAATGGGGTGGTGCTCCATCCTGCTCAAACCAGATATTATTTGGTAATTGTCCATTTACCTCCAATGCAGGAATCACCTGTGTCTAACAGTTGTAAATACCTATCTCAGTTTAAAGTTTCTTGTATGAAGGGTCCCACGATTCTGTTGTTATCAATGCCAATCAAAACGTTAAATTTTTGGAGATGTTGTGTATGAGCCTCTTGAACTTGTAACGAAGTAGTTTTGTTTGCGTGGAAGAAACCCGTTGACCTTGATCGACTCCAGCGAGATCACGCCGAGCGGTGGGGACACCGACCGATCATTCCCACCTCCATCAGCAGTGCGCACGACGTATGTGGTGGAGGGACCGAGAATGGTATTTATAGGCGAGTCGAGCACTGGAACGGCAGTTCCTCGCACGGCGCGGAACTCAAATTAAATCAAGGCCTCTACCGTATGGTGGAAGGTCCAGCCAGTGTTGTTAGTGCTGGTAGTGAGTTCAGTGGTAGGCAGACATACCAAGGTAGGAAAGGGGGTATAGAGAGGGGACCGGAGGACCACTTGTGGAGGACGAGATTCCAGGAGGTGAGTGTGAGGTTCGATCGTTGAGACCGAACGACGGCTGCAGGAGGGCGTTTAGGGCGTCACGTCCTTTACGAGTCCTTTAGCCGGTATTGCGGATCCGACATCTGGGTGCCGAGATGAGGAAACTCAATCGTCCCTAGATTGTGGGCCGTTTTACCTCGGCGGACTCCTGCTGTCCATCTCTCGGAGCTGACGTTGATGTACGAGATGAGGAAACTCAATCGTGCTTAGACCGAAGTTTTCCGTGACGTGGGCTGCTGCGCGGTGAGGGTCGTGGTGTGCCCCCTGTTGTCGTTTGTCGAACCGACCCCTGGAAGGCACGGGTTCGTCACGGGTGTCGGCTGGGTCCTTTAGCCGGTATTGCGTTTCCGCCGTCTGGGTGCCGAGATGAGGAAACTCAATCGTCCCTAGATTGTGGGCCGTTTTACCTTGGCGGACTCCTGCTGTCCATCTCGCGGAGCTGACGTTGATGTACGAGATGAGGAAACTCAATCGTGCTTAAACCGAAGCTTTCCGTGACGTGGGCTTGTTGCGCGGCAGGCACTGGGTTGGCCCGATCTTTGGGGGTGCGGAATTCGTCACGGGTGTCGGCTGGGTCCTTTAGCCGGTATTGCGTATCCGCCGTCTGGGTGCCGAGATGAGGAAACTCAATCGTCCCTAGGTTGTGGGCCGTTTTACCTTGGCGGACTCCTGCTGTCCATCTCGCGGAGCTGACGTTGATGTACGAGATGAGGAAACTCAATCGTGCTTAGACCGAAGTTTTCCGTGGCGTGGGCTGCTGTGCGGCAGGCACTTGGTTCGACCTCGGCCCTGTCGTCATCGCGGGTGGACGCGCGGTGGTTTGCGCATGCGCACACCATACCGCCGGTCACTCCGATTTGGGCTGGGCCTTGGCAGTTCTCTTCGAGGGGTTCTGTTGCGCACGGACACTAGTTGCGCCGTGTGGAACCGTGCCCCACGGACCCCCCCGCTTGGATGGTCCAGGTTGGCCTGAGTGAGGCTTTGGTTTCCCCCCCTCTCGCTTTAACCTTGAGATATTATTATTTCTTTCACACGGCCTTAGTCACTTTCATGCATGAGCAATTTTCTGATGAGCGAATGCCTTATCTATTCTCTGCCTGATTCATTGGTATGCCTAACCCATTTTTATGCCTACGTCATTTTGTTTGCCTAATTCTTTCTGATGCCTAATACATCGAGTAACTCGCCACTGTAATCGCTTTATGTGCACTCTAAGCCCTTCACGGAATGTTACTGGACTTTTGAAGATTGACAAGTAGATTTGGGACTTGGGTTTTTAGAGGTTAAGGACTATGAAGATTTTGTGATTTAGATTAAGGACTGTTGTACCGAATATGAACTGTTGATTTATTTTAAGGACTGTGAGACGTATTATTTTGGAAAGTTTGTTTATTTAGTATGAATAGAGAGTATATTTTTAGTTAATCGCGGGTTTTATTGGTGACACCTCCACCTCCAACAGCTACCCACTTCATTCTCCACTGGAGTCTACCTAGGCTCGAGCTTCTGGACATTCCGGAGGAGCTCGGTAGGTGAGGGTGACGCCCTCGGAAGCAAATAGTCTGGCGCCCGAGTTTACTGATAAAGGAACTGCACGTAAGGGCGTTACAATTCTGGCGCCCGAGCAGGGACTGCAGGTTGTTGGAGGCTGGTGTTGGAATATAATAGAGATTTTTCTCTATTTTGGACGTTGGTTGTTGCACCTGTGGCTCTTTTTCAGGTAACTACTGGTTTAGAGAAAACCGTCAGCTTTACATTCAACAGCCGCATCAGAACCTTGAGCAAAAGCTTTATCGGTTGGTTCTAAAGTCCATCTTGGGGGCACTAAAAAAGATTGTTGGTTAAATTCTGAAAATTTTGGACTTAAGATGACTGAATCATGCAATCAAAGGAATGCAAACTGATATGCTGTTAATATTTTTGTAAATTTATTTTCATCAATCGTTATGTTACGTCGTCAATGTTCGTTTAATTGCCTAGTTCAGCGGTTTTTAATTCAAATTTTATTCGTGTAAAGTTTAAAATTTGTGCTTGTGAAAAAAGTGTAATTGACTTTATATGTTAATTATTGTCTAGAGGAGGTTCTTTATTTTCATTGCAAACATTTTGTTTTGGCCTTTTTAAATACTCTCAAACGTAGTAAACACCTTGAACTAGAAGGATCATATCCAAGATATGCTAACACCAGTCATGGTCAATATTATCCACAATAGATATATTGAATTTTTTTTGAAAACGAATTTATAAGAGATAAATTACAACAGCATATCGATACCGCATTCCTCGATATTGAAACCAAGCAAATGTGAAAAGAAGTGATGCAGTTACTCAAAGTGTGAATTTCAGATATGCAATTGATAAAGAGACAATTAACAAAGAGGTGACTTTTTACTTCAGTCGAGATAAAACTTTCAATAAATGAACCGGGTACACTTTTATCCTTTAGTTCTCTATAGACATACAAATGTGCTTATGTATTTGTTTCAAGAGTACATTAGTCAACTTTTTTAACTTCCATTTTTGGGATTTTTTTTCGATTTTGTCCTGAAGAAACCCGAACAGCCAATGAAATTAATTAAGAAAAATGATCTTGAAGCAAAAATGAAAGCAAGTAAATTATTTATTTACGTCATGAGGTCATCGAAAATAACTAATACAAAATAAAAACACAGAATTAATTATAAAATATTTTAAAGGAAACATTGAATTTGAAAAATACGAACAGGATATAAAACAATTAATTTAAGAATTATTTTAAATATTACGTTATCTATCTAATGCCAAACACTCCGACTTCAACAGGACAATGCCAGATCGCATGTTGCAAGACTAAAGATGAACTATTTCCCTGAAATGGAAACGCTAGTTACTTTGAGCACGTTGGTGTATAATTTAAAAATAATGAAAATGGCGGGAAACTGAACAATTCACGAAAATATATAAACCTTTTCACATAATACTACGATAGCAGCATGAAGAATATGATAAAAATCACATTGATATATTTGAAATCCTAATAAGAAATTAATTGATTTTTATTATTCATGATTTACTATTTCAGAAATAAAAATTTTTATCTCCTTTTAATAACTGCATATCTGTAATAAAAATTACAAAATTTCACATTTTTTAGCAGAATCTTATATGTCCATCTCAGAATTCTTCAAAATTCAATAATTGAATGCTTAAAAATGTACATCTGTTCTTAAACATTGATTTATATTAAATTTCATTCTTGTCAGTGAATATTATATTCATTAAAATATATCTAATGTTCATTCTACACACTTTCTATTCGTAATTTATGGAGTCCTACAGAAAACTAAAAAATTATTAGTTTTGTCAAACGATTTTGAATTACCAAAATTTAAATAGAAGTATTACAAAAAATTGATACAAAACATTTAATTAAATATGACAAAATAATGAACGAGATATATTTTTCCCTGAGCAATATAAAAAAACAGTATTCAATTGATGATTTACATATTAGATTCTGCCACCGGATTAGATACAAATAAGTGATAAAAACAGAAAATTGCATGCACTGGAAGTGAAAAATTAAAAACAAACAATGTGAAAGCGTTGGATAACAGGAAGTCCTAAAATCCTGGCCTTTGGGTACGGAAGATAAAGGATATTGCGAGAGTCGGCCAGGATTCCTTCAACCGATTTTCACACAAACAGGATATCATTTACAGATGACTGAAAGTAACGTGATGTTTGTTATCGTGCCAGTTATTTACAGTACAGCTTGAACCAACCATAAAGCAACAAAGAATATGTTCAAAGAAATTTTCTATTGACAGTCCAATAGCTAGAGTATTCATAAATTTGCATTTACAGAGTTGTATCCACCAGTTTGAAAGCTTTCAGACAAAACCACTCATGAAATAAGCTATTACAGGTAAGAAACAGTAATCGTAGAAATTATTGAACATTCATAATCACCGGACGAGAGACTAAATGTATCGATGAAAACAATTGAAAAATCGACAACAAATCCCAAATATGTAGAGAGAATTGAACAGAGGAATTGAATAGAGCATGAAAACTTTGGAGGTGATATATGAAATTAAAAGTAATCACGATTTTCAAAACTGCAACGTATTTTATTTGAGATTCGATATAATTTCCTTAAATAGCGAACATATTTGGTAACCCCAACAAAAATTTGATACCTTCGCGATAACTCAGAAATGAAAAATTTCGAAGAGTTAAAAAAGAATCATATCATAGTCTGTTTAGAAAAGGGAATATACTGCTATATAATTTAATAGTCTAAGACATGACTTATGATCTGTAAATTAAAACATATTGAATATACGAGGGTTGTCTTTTATATTTTTGGGATTGGACAACCTAGTGTGGCAATTTGCCAATTGACAACTCAATCGTAGAGCTTGACATTTTTGAGGTTATATATAGTCAGAACGTTTAGACATATATTGTGTTTTTACAGTATCTTAAAAAGATTTATCTCGTTCAGCAAATGGAATTAAATCCTGAACATTTTCGTGCGATTATTTTTACAACTTCCGACGTGGGTTAACTCAGCAACAGTGCATCGATGAACTTAATAAATTAGTGAGATCAGCATACATTCAATATTGCATGAAAATTTAACCGTCAAAAAAATTTGTTCGCGTTGGATC
Organism: Micraspis discolor; assembly: GCA_030674115.1. NCBI lineage: Eukaryota > Metazoa > Arthropoda > Insecta > Coleoptera > Coccinellidae > Micraspis > Micraspis discolor. The sequence continues at coordinate 747,012 of JARTUT010001311.1, read as the reverse complement.
CCACACAATATGTCAATGGCTCAAAAAAGGCTAGTGTCAATTGGTCGACAGAAATGCTCCAAAAATACCATTGCAGTGCTTCGAATGACACTCAAGATGAGCCAAACCCAATAAAGTTGCTCGCGCACGAAGCACTTCTAAGCGAATGGTCGCCTGTTTTTCGGAAAAACTGGACGCGTAATAATCATACCACTAGAAGAACGCAGATCAATGACACGACAAATCGAGCTCCCACACATCAGCTCAAATAACTGCATTTTTGAGCACTAAAAAAATCGTTTTGTTGGGTCATCCGCCGTATAGTCCTAACTTGACGTCTTTTTATTTCCATACGTAAAAAATAAAATGAGAGGTCAACGTTTTTAGACATCTGAAACAGCAGTTAATGCGTTCAGACAGTGCTTCGACAATTCAAACGCATGCAGAAGTGCATAGATCTTAATGAGGAATATTTTGAAAAAAATAAAGCGATTTTCGATCCCGAATTACAAAAGGCAACCCTCATATTGGTTTGGATGTTATTTGATGATTAACCGAGTACTCGTTTTTCAGCTTCAATTTATAAAAATGAATCAAGCGTATTTTAGCAAACAAACATTTCTATCCTATCTCTATTATGTATTGAAACTATCTTTCTTTTATGCGCGATTTTTCAAGTAGAACAGCGTGCTGTACTTTTGCCTAAATATCTGTAATTCTTACATATAGGGCCGAAAAATGATCTCGACCGATTGGGTTTGACTTGCTGGCAAAAGTTTCACAGAAATCGACCAAATAGAAAATTTTAAGAAAATTCTCAAAAAGGTTTTTCAGTACTTTACATCTCATAAGATATCGGACGTATTTAAACAGAAATTTGTGCACTTTAGGACGTTATTGATAACTCACATATTCTCAAATTTGATTGTCGTGGCTTTCTTCCACCTAAAGATATAATTATTTTTTCATTTAGTTAAGAGAGAGATTGCGTTAACAAATACGTATCCGATTGACATCGGTCGGACTTTCAGTTGGGGAAAAATTATTACGATGAAATAATGTTTCATGCATTTTAACAATTTCAAGAAGTAAATATTGGTTCGATTCATTCAGCCAAACAACTTTTTATCATAAAGAATGCAAATCAAATTTATTTCACGAGTGATGATGACTAGGAATTTCATGATACCAGATAAGACAAACATTCAAGTCACTTAAACCTCGATTAGAGACAACCAAGAGACATTCAAGATATTAATTCACTCTACCATAGACATCTAATGAAGTGGTATAGTTAGCATAGCCAGCTCTATTCATAGAAGTACACGTGTACTGCCCTCGATGAAGCGTCTACAACAGAATCTATCAGAAGAAGAAGCGACGCCTTCCTTCCAATATTCGTAGTACTAACCCCAGTCAGCGACTCTATGCTCTTTCCTTCAAAGCTCCAAGTAACATTCAGCGGTAGATCCTTCCGGATACTAAACATGTTACTTGAGTAGTTTTGACCAGAATGGACTGGATTCTCCCCAAAGTAGATAGCACACAATATGTGGCAACACTGCAAAAAATAATTTCGAATATGTTGATATCTTGACTGCTAGGTAAGAAGAAGCAATACGTCATAAATATATGCTCCTGAGGCTTGATTTGTTCTAATATTCTGGGAAAGAAAGTATCTAAAATTTATAATATGAAAAAAACTGCAAAAATAGTAACCATTGACCAGAAGCTCCGTTGTATACTTAGTTTCCCCAGCGCTGTTTCGAGCGACGCAACTGTAATTTCAGAGGTTATGTATGAAACCAAACTCTATGGTCAGCATTGAACTACGTTTACCAACTTTGGAAGTAGTGATATCCGGAGTTTAAATTCTAGATTGAGATCGTTCAGAAGCCAAAGGATCCTCTTGTAAGAGGTACCCAACTCTACTTTAGAGGCTTTACATTGTGTATAAGACATGTCACTCGGTTCATGAATAGATAAATATGATTCGAAGTACTAGAATTCCTGAAGTAATAATTATTAGAATTTGGTAATTTCACCTATAAGGGGCCGTCTGCATTGTACTAGATCTTGCTACATTTAAAAGCTTTATATATACTAATTCGAAAATTAATTTCGATTCAATTTGTTGTGGAATGGAAGGCTTCTTTATAGGTATGTAACTAACATTTGAAAAATAAATGGCCTATTTGTTTTCATATTTTTTAACAATTTTGAATATCCGGTTTTACGTATTGTCGATTTTACAATTGAACTTCCTGTTTATTATCCAAGTTTCTGATTAAACAGTGGCGGATTTACAAATTTGCCGCTAGTAGGCTATTCAATTTTTGCCGCCTCTAGTGACTTTTGAAATTCAATACGTTAGTTTAATCCCGTTATTAGTATGATTGTGAACTTAATGATATTTCTCTCAGTTATTAGATTATTTTTGCAACTCGCTATGTACTGAAGAGTTAAATGTTGACCTAACAAGTTTATTTGACAGGCAAAACAAAAACCCCAACTTTAAAGCGTAAAACCTCTGGAACTTTCAAACGGCTCTGCCAAATGAACGCATAGTGCGCGTCTTTTCCCCCGCATGACAGTAGTGCGCGTCATCGCCCTGCCAAATGAACGCTTAGTGCGCGTCTTTTTCCGACATGACAGAAGTGCGCGTCACCGCCCTCCCAAAGGAACGCAGCGTGCGCATCACAGACGCCGACGAACAGTAGAGAGAATTGCTGATTTAGGCTAAGATTTCTGCTTGTATGTTATCGCAAATTTAGGCTAAGATTTTCTCTTATGTTGTTGATTGAGGCTAAGATTTTCTCTTATGTTGTAGATTTAGGCTAAGATTTTCTCTTATATTGTTGATTTAGGATGGGATTTTCTCTTATATTGTTGCTTTGGGATAAGATTTTCTCTTATATGGTTAATTTGGACTAAGATTTTCTCTGGGGTTTTATTGGGCTAAGGTCCTTTCTTCTTCATCCTTTTTGTGGTCAGGAAGGGAAGAGAAAAAAAATTTTTTTTATGGAAGTAAGGGAGAGTGTAACGAAGTAGTTTTGTTTGCGTGGAAGAAACCCGTTGACCTTGATCGACTCCAGCGAGATCACGCCGAGCGGTGGGGACACCGACCGATCATTCCCACCTCCATCAGCAGTGCGCACGACGTATGTGGTGGAGGGGACCGAGAATGGTATTTATAGGCGAGTCGAGCACTGGAACGGCAGTTCCTCGCACGGCGCGGAACTCAAATTAAATCAAGGCCTCTACCGTATAGTGGAAGGTCCAGCCAGTGTTGTTAGTGCTGGTAGTGAGTTCAGTGGTAGGCAGACATACCAAGGTAGGAAAGGGGTATAGAGAGGGGACCGGAGGACCACTTGTGGAGGACGAGATTCCAGGAGGTGAGTGTGAGGTTCGATCGTTGAGACCGAACGACGGCTGCAGGAGGGCGTTTAGGGCATCACGTCCTTTACGAGTCCTTTAGCCGGTATTGCGGATCCGACATCTGGGTGCCGAGATGAGGAAACTCAATCGTCCCTAGATTGTGGGCCGTTTTACCTCGGCGGACTCCTGCTGTCCATCTCTCGGAGCTGACGTTGATGTACGAGATGAGAAACTCAATCGTGCTTAGACCGAAGTTTTCCGTGACGTGGGCTGCTGCGCGGTGAGGGTCGTGGTGTGCCCCCTGTGGTCGTTTGTCGAACCGGCCCCTGGAAGGCACGGGTTCGTCACGGGTGTCGGCTGGGTCCTTTAGCCGGTATTGCGTTTCCGCCGTCTGGGTGCCGAGATGAGGAAACTCAATCGTCCCTAGATTGTGGGCCGTTTTACCTTGGCGGACTCCTGCTGTCCATCTCTCGGGGCTGACGTTGATGTGCGAGATGAGGAAACTCAATCGTGCTTAAACCGAAGCTTTCCGTGACGTGGGCTTGTTGCGCGGCAGGCACTGGGTTGGCCCGATCTTTGGGGGTGCGGAATTCGTCACGGGTGTCGGCTGGGTCCTTTAGCCGGTATTGCGTATCCGCCGTCTGGGTGCCGAGATGAGGAAACTCAATCGTCCCTAGGTTGTGGGCCGTTTTACCTTGGCGGACTCCTGCTGTCCATCTCGCGGAGCTGACGTTGATGTACGAGATGAGGAAACTCAATCGTGCTTAGACCGAAGTTTTCCGTGGCGTGGGCTGCTGTGCGGCAGGCACTTGGTTCGACCTCGGTCCTGTCGTCATCGCGGGTGGACGCGCGGTGGTTTGCGCATGCGCACACCATACCGCCGGTCACTCCGATTTGGGCTGGGCCTTGGCAGTTCTCTTCGAGGGGTTCTGTTGCGCACGGACACTAATTGCGCCGTGCGGAACCGTGCCCTCTGGACCCCCCCCGCTTGGATGGTCCAGGTTGGCCTGAGTGAGGCTTTGGTTTCCCCCTCTCGCTTTAACCCTGAGATATTATTATTTCTTTCACACGGCCTTAGTCACTTTCATGCATGAGCAATTTTCTGATGAGCGAATGCCTTATCTATTCTCTGCCTGATTCATTGGTATGCCTAACCCATTTTTATGCCTACGTCATTTTGTTTGCCTAATTCTTTCTGATGCCTAATACATCGAGTAACTCGCCACTGTAATCGCTTTATGTGCACTCTAAGCCCTTCACGGAATGTTACTGGACTTTTGAAGATTGACAAGTAGATTTGGGACTTGGGTTTTAGAGGTTAAGGACTATGAAGATTTTGTGATTTAGATTAAGGACTGTTGTACCGAATATGAACTGTTGATTTAATTTTAAGGACTGTGAGACGTATTATTTTGGAAAGTTTGTTTATTTAGTATGAATAGAGAGTATATTTTTAGTTAATCGCGGGTTTTATTGGTGACACCTCCACCTCCAACAGCTACCCACTTCATTCTCCACTGGAGTCTACCTAGGCTCGAGCTTCTGGACATTCCGGAGGAGCTCGGTAGGTGAGGGTGACGCCCTCGGAAGCAAATAGTCTGGCGCCCGAGTTTACTGATAAAGGAACTGCACGTAAGGGCGTTACAAACTAAATAAGAATTAGTTTGTGACCAGTAGCGGCGGTATGTTGATTAACTGTACTGTTTAAACAAAATGTAGCTTTGTCTGAAAACACCACATTTCTTATAAAATTAAATCACGGTTGCAAATATCTATCATCGTTTCACAAAATTGTACATGTCTGCCGAAATCGTTTCGGAATGTTCTTGCACCATGCGAATTTTGTATGGATGATATTTTTCTCGCCTTAATATGCTTCCTCCTGAACGACGTTAATTCCATGCATATTGGCAAGGTCGGTAGTGGATAAGTGAGGATTTTTTTCAAAGATATAGCAAAATTTTGAGCTACACCTTCATTAGTTGCACTTTTGGTACATTGCCAAGTGTTCCACTTGCATCGTACCTTCGCAAAGTTTTCGTCACTACTGAGCGGGATATTTATGCATTAGGATGAACAATGTTTAAAAGGTCACAAACTTCCTGATGCGTCCTTTTCCTCTACCCAATATGAATATAAACAGAATAAAAATGGTACAACCTGTTTGTATGATAGAACTGCATCACAACAGAGGGTTCATTATGATCAATATCTTCTTAAATCGGAAAATAAAAATAAAGCGGTTTGGAATATAGTCAAACATGAAACAGGTCATAAAGGTTCAACTAATTCTGATATTTCTTTAAATATAAAGAATACCATCTGTTCAGAGTCTTCGATGGTAGCTGAAGCTTTCGGAGAGTATTTTTCCAATCTTGCTAGCAGTCGGCTCAAACTTCATTATGGTATTGAACTCTCAAACAACTGTAAAACTAGTTCTATGTCTTTACATACATTTTATTTCTACCCTGTTTTGATGCAATAAGAAGTTTAAAAAATAAAATAAGTGCTGGAACTGACTATATATCCAGTCGACTTATTAAGGCATCAGGAGAGTTTAAATCCGGTCACCTAGCATATCTCATAAATTTATCTGTCACTAGTGGTGTATTTCCGAATCTTCTTAAGGCTGCAATAGTTATTCCTGTTCCAAAGAATAAAAATGACATTCAAAACATTTCCAACTACCGTCCTGTATCTGTGCTGAGTGTTATTTCAAAGGTGATTGAAAGTATTGTTTTAAAGAGAATCACACAGTTTCTAGATAAATACAGTATGATTTCTGACTCTCAGCATGGGTTTAGGCCTGGTCGTTTCACTGAGACAGCAGCTTATAAGTTCATTGAATGTGTCCATAAAGGTCTTGATGAGGGCCTATTTGTGGCAGGGTTATTTTTCGACTTGTCCTGTGCATTTGATGTTATATCGTTCGAGTTCATAAAGGAGAAATTGTATAGTTTGGGATTTAGAGGTGTGTTCCTTGACAGGTTGTACAGTTTCATCACTGGTAGAACCATGAATGGTAAAGGTTAACAACGTTTTCAGTAATGAACACGACACCACGTCTGGAGTGCCCCAAGGTTCTGTCTTGGGTCCACTTTTATTCATTATTTTCGTCAATGATTTACCTGATTACCTGAGATCGGTGTTAGTGCTCATTTTTGCAGATGATTTTTCTGTTGCCGTTACAGCCTCGAGTGTTACTGAACTTGTTGATGCCTGTAAAGGTATTATTCAAAGTCTTATGGATTGGAGCCAAAGGAATGCACTACTGTTAAATGTTGAAAAAACTAAATGTATTTACTTTGGTCTGAAAAACATGAACCGTGACATTTTGAGTATCAGCTGTTCTAATACTTCAATAAAATCTGAAGAATATATAAAGTTTTTAGGTATATACATTGACGAATATCTTAGGTGGACTAATCACATTGACATACTGAGTAAAAAGTTGAATTCATCGTATTATGCAATAAACCGAGTAAAAAATTATTTTTCACTAGAATGTTTGCTTGATTTATACTATTGTTTGGTTTACAGCCACATTTCATATAATATTTTACTTTGGGGAAATTCCACTGATGTAGATAGAGTTTTTGTTGCTCAGACTCGAGATCCTCCTGCAGGCCACTCTTTGTGGAGAATAAAATTTTGACAGTCCCTTGTATATATATTTATAAGTCATTGCTCTTGATCAAGCAAAATTTAAAAACTCTAGAAAGATTGTCCAGTCATCACTCCTATACAACGAGAAATGACAAAATCCTGTCTCTGCCTAAGCATCGAACGACGAAGTTTGAACATTCACCTACTTAGCAAGGTATTAAAATTTACAATAAATTACCAGAATGTTTTAAAAATACGAATTTTGCTTTTTTCAAGAGGGAGACTAAATCCATGTTATGTAAAAAAGGCTATTATATTCTAAATGAATATATGGTTGATCATTTGTAATTTGATATCAATTTTTTTTTTCTCTTCAAGTCGATCTTTCAGATCAAAATTTGTTGTTTTCCTGTATTTTTTTTTTTTTGACTTGTCTCATACAATTAATGTCTAAGGGGATGAATAAAGATTATTATTCGAGAAGTGTAATTGGAAAAAATTTTTGTTATAACTCCGAAACTACCAAGCTGATTTGTCTGAATAATGAAATCATCCGAGATATTCATTCCTCGAGTGAAAATTTCAGGTCTCTAGCTAATTCCGTTCGGACGTAATTTTGCCTCTGATTGAAGAACAAGAGCTCTACACATATAAAATATTGAAAATTCTCAAACTGGAGATCCATATTTATAGGATACACTAGAGAAGATAACTGCTTGAAGCAAAGTGAAATCAATAGATACTAGTAAGATCTCAGTTTTTCTTTGAATGAAAACATGGGCAATTTATATTAAAGTTTTTTCATCAACTTTGAAGTAAAAAACACACTTCAAAGACTTTATTAGTTAAAAAAGCTACAATTTATACAATTATATACATTATTTTCTGTTAGAAGCTAACACACAACACTTGGTTTTTTTTTGAGCGGTACTATTTTGAAAAATTACAATTAGTTTATACCCTGCTAACAATTCAAGTTCGTTGTAAAGCACTTTGGCCTGAAAAACTTACATATACATAAATATATATATTAAAAATACTTTTAGAATTATTAAGCCTTGTATATCATTAACAATTTGCATAAATGATGTGATAGGATATAAAATTAATTATGAAAGTTTTAAAAATTCGATAAAATAATACAAATCTCTAAATGTTGAGCTGGAGTACGATGTAGGGAAATTACCTATCATTATCACACAAAGCGCTTTAATATCAATCCAAAAATAGTATCTATGAACATTACAATAGCACATAAAATTTTGCTAAAATTCTACAATTTTGTGCATGAATTGACAATTCAAAAAGAATTTTATCACCCTGAAATATAATTCAACGGCATTCATATTTTCCTTTTAGAAATTCAGGTAACAGGATTTGGCCTTTCTTCAATGCATAAAAATTACCTAATCTTTTATAAGTTAGTGCAAATAATTCAGATTCAAAAATTATCAAGGTTCTCTGATTCATTTTCTTTATTGTCTTGATATCAATAAAATGTAAGAAATACTAGATCTTTGGTAGAACGTTACTAAATTCAAATCAACTCTAGGAAATTTCCAATTTGATATGTTGTCATTCAAGAGGAAGAAATTAATTTACTCTAACTAGAACTGTCAAGTTCTTAGTTTCGAAATGTAGTCTTTTATTATTCTAATAGTAAAAAAATTGGTGATAATTCAAAGCATAGCATCATTGAGGCTGCTCAAAATACGAAACAAATGCTGGAAACCAGGTAATCTATAATGTTAATTGGTCAACTAATTTTTTATCATAAAGTTTATGTAGTATTCAATTTGTGGATGAAAATTATCATGATAAATTTAATCCGATTTGAAGCAGGAACCAAGAGAGCGAGTAGAAAGGATGATAATACTTTATATTAGATTTAAAGACACTCTGCTCAGTTTCTAAGAGCACTTTCGGTAAGTACAACATACGAAATCCTATAAAAATAAACAAACGCAATTGAAAACAATGAAAAGATGAAATTATGAACGAATAAATAGAGATGTAACTTACGTTTATAAATAATTTTTCTGATATAGAAGCAGTATAGCTTTGCGACCAAACAAATATAGAATACATCCGAATAGAGACATTCTTGAATTCTTCAAACAAAAACATACAGAGAATAACTATCAACATATAAAGGAACAATTCAAACATTAACCAATGTCCATTGGATAAGGACAAAATCTATCATTTTCCAAGAGACACTTTTTCAATTTACCTTATGTATTTATCCAGTGGCTTCAATTTTTCCCTGCAAGTTGGTTCAAAAGTTTTGAATCCTTCCATTGAGCGAAGACAAAGTGTCCGACCCTATTGTGGGCTTGAAACAATGTCTTTCCATCAATCAGACTTCATCCGATGCAAGAGGGGGTGCTGTGTTTAGTCCATCCCCGCCACTACCTTCATCATCTTCTTTTGTTACTTTGTTCAAGGCAACCTCTGCCTCTAGCGCACGAATTCTATTTTCATGTTTGACTATCATTGCTTTCAGCTTACGGATCTCATCGGCGAAATCTTGCAACGTTTGGGCCTGTAAATTTGTATTGAAAGGTAGTGTTGTCAATGGACTACTTAAGTGTGACGTCACAAACGCTCTGTGATGTAGACACCTTTCCAAACATACCCAGCAATGCATGTAATCTGTCATAAGACACTTTTCGAACGAACTTTTTACCGAGCTGAGCGAAAAATAAGCCTTTTCAGTCATTGCCTGATCATTTTACGTATATTTTCTAGGGAGTTTCTTAAAAAAATTGTTGGTAGGTTGGTTATTCATAAATGATATATGCCGTTAAAGTAGAGTGAGGTTATGTGAATTCAGTTTTTACTTTCGTTCTTCAAACTGTACAGGAATATCCTGGAGGATTGGTATCAATTAAGCTACTTCTATTCTATATTTACAGTTTTCTGAATATAGGAAATATAGTTGCAACCACTATAGCGAACAGAAGAGATGTAGTTACTCGATTCCTTCAGAGTCAAAAGACAGAAAGAAATGGATTCATCTCATAAGGTAACTGTGAATCATACTAAATCTATTAGTATATAGTATTTTATTGTGAAATGGGTTTTCAGGCAGCAGGATCGTGATTCTTCAAAATGTTTCGTCGTTTGTTCCTGCCATTTTGAAAATGCGGATAGAAACAAACACTAGATGAACATTAACTCAATACAATATAAAGGGAAAGTTTAACTTTGCAACTCCAAAAAAACGATGGTATATCATTTGAATTATGTAGAACTTATTAATTCAATAATTCATTTCAGTAAGGGAACTGGCAAAGCAAAGGTGGAACCCAGCGTTGCTTCCACAAGTGCCCTTACAAAAGTGGCAGGAAGGACCACAGAAGTATAGGGTCTTTCAACAAGATCTATGTTTTTTAATAGTGTCCACACCTACCACATGACAGCATTGACAGTTAGTTTTTTGACTAAGTCGTAGTAGATGCTTTGGCAATTGTTACAATGAATTCAATTTCGCTCGAAAATCGCATTAAACTAATTAAAACCCACTATGAAAATGTTGTTTCTGTTGAAATTACATTCCGTAAAATTCGTGATATCGACCTTCTGAGATTGCTATTAAGAATTTGGTCCGTAAATTTGAGTCGACGGGCTCGGTACAAAATGTGCCAACACCAACGAGTGTTCGACCGGGCCGTTCAACTGAAAACATCGCAGCTGTGAGTCACCGTGTTGAAGAAATCCAAATTTGTCAATTTCCCGACGTTCTCACCAACTGGGGTTATTCCAAACCACCACATGGCAAATTTTGCATAAGGATTTGGCTTTGAAGCCGTAGGAGACTCAACTAGTGCAAGAATTGAAACCGACCGACCTTTTACATAGCCGTAGATTCGCTCAATTCATTCTGGAACAACTCGTTGGTTTTTCTGGAAAAATCATTTTTTCAGACGAAGCCCATTTTCACTTGTCAGGGTACGTCAACAAGTAAAATTGTCGCCTTAGGACTTCTGAAAATCCTAGAGCGATTATTGAGAAACCTTTGCATGCTCAACGTGTCACTGTATGGTGCGCTATATGGTCTGGAGTGGTAATTGGGATGAGGCTGGAAATGCGGTAAACGTCAATGGATCACACTATCGCGAGATGTTAACTCATTTTGGCCTATCATTGATGACATGGAAATCAGTGACATGTGGTTTCAACAAGACGGTGCCATTTGGCACACAGCCAATGAGACGATCAATTTATTGCAAACCAAATTTGCTGATCGCATAATTTCACGAAATTCAGCTGTTAAATGGCCAGCCAGATCGTGTGGTTTAACATCACTGGATTATTTTTTGTGGGGCTATCTTAAGGACAGAGTCTATACCGAGCCAATCGAATCGATTGCAGCCTTAAAGCTTAAAATTTGTGATGGGATAGCTGAAATAGACATTTTGACAAAAAGTGAAAAAAATTTCGATGTATTATAATAATAATACTTTACTTCTGTCAGCGTGGTCCTAGTGGACATTTGCCAGATATCATTTTTCATTCATAATTGAAGATCTTTTCTTTATGTAATGCAATAAAAATTTGATGATGACGAACAGTCCTACCAACATACAAAAACTACAAATACCTGAGAATACTCAATGTGGGCAATGAAAATAAGAGTTTTCGGATACTTTTTTGTCAGACTGTAGTTGTTTACTTTAATGATACCAAAGATTTTCGGTGTGACACTTACCGGTATAGATTCGCTTTGTGCCTTACTCCCTGCCCCACTTTTAGGGGACATTTTATTGAGGATGTTGGACCTTTTCGATATGGAAATGGAAGACTTTGACTCTGGAGGTTTGTAACCATCCTTCAGAGAGATCAGGATCGGATCTTCATCTTTTCCTTCTATCCATTCTTCTGCAGTTAAAGCAGATGTATCACCGATCGTATCTGGATAAAGATCCTCTTGAAAAAGTTCCGATTTCCTAGGAACTGTCATTGTTATCACTTGGCATAATCCAGAGTTGTTAAGACGGAAAAACCTGGAAATTCGCATTTCTTACACTAATTTGGAAATTAAGTTAAATGGAGCTCACCTTGTAATCTCGCAAGAAGTAACATCACATCCCCTTTTTGGCATCATTCCGATTCCTCTCTGGGGATCGGGCGTTTGGAAAGTATTGATATAATGAACGAATGGAGGCTCTGCCGTTATTTCGAAATACCTACAAAGGACATAGGTGTAAAACTCCAAAATATGTGGGAAAATGAAGCTTTTGCAACCTTATGACGGAGTCTCCTTTACCACACAGATATACAAGGTTTGTGTCTGGATCATACAGAGGAAACATCACTCCGTTTGAGGTGTCAAGTTCAACCATAACGATTGGCTTGTCCAGGCAATCTGGAGTTCTTAAACTGTACTGTCGTTCTGACATCTTCGAGAATCCGGTTGTAAAGACCAGGCCATGCCTCAAGAAGATGGCCCTTGTTGCTTTTGAACCTAAATTAATTGTGTAAACAATCGGTTAATTGAATACCTTCAGAAGTTGTTTCGGCAGTTCATCAATAATAGCCTGTATGTAAAATGAGGGCACATAGGCATAATATTAAACTCCTTTTGGATTACTCTTTATCTTCCAAAGGAGATAAGCTAGTGTTTTCATATGTTGAGTAGGTTAACTAATCAAATATCTTCGGTCATATTCGTTTGTATTCATTCGATTATAAAGAACACATAACTTGACTTTGATATGTTTTTTTTTAACACTGTTTGACACAACTGATTACACACTTAGTGGTTGGTTTGAGGACACTCGACGTAGAAATACTTGATAATTTAAAAAATTTGCAGAACGAAAAGAAATTTATGTATCAACACAGTGAAATGAATAAGTGGACTGTATTGGAATGCGTGATTGAATTTGAAGGCGTAAATGAATGAGAATGAGTGACTGAATCTGAATGATTGACTGACTCGGAATGCTTGACTGAATAAGAATGATCTTACTGACTTGGAATTCTGGAATGCCTTTTTTTGGATGTGTCCCGACTATTTATGCGACAGGGATGACTCCCTCTTCGAGGGCTTTTAGAATGCCCGTGGTCACATTGTTGTACGATTTTTCGTGTGTGAAACCAAAGACCATATATGGTATTGTATTCTTGGAAGCTTAAGGGAGATTGAACAAAGGCGGCGCCAGGATATTTGTCGCCAGCTTGAATTTGTGGATGTTTGACGCCTTTTTGAATGTGGTATCCGAACATCGTTATTGGGCCAAATCCATCGAATAGTTCAGCAGTTATGAGCATCTGAAATTTGGGTTCCTCAAGAACTTCTAGAATACCCACCTGATCAAGTTGTAACTTAGAAGATGAGATTGACACAATTAGGCTTGTAAAATTTCGATGATATTGTAAATAATTTATGATATGCTTAGATTTGATAGGTTTTTAAGAGAATTTTTGACCTCATGTCAATGCTTTTCTAAATTTTTAGTACACATAGTGACATCTTTCCAATTTTCAAGGCCTACCGAGTGACTAATTATAATCAATTAACTATACCGTGTTACTGCATTTCCAATTCCAAATTTGCGCTCATCGTTTGAACAAAGAATTTGAATGACCACGAAAAAATAATATTCGTAATTGATTCCTCGCTTATCCCATGGTGAAACATAGTTTGATATTAATTATTATTAATTAAAAATAATATTTTCAATTCACCTTCGTGGCATACTGCTTCAGACTCAATTTCACCAGTTCTTGGGTTAATAATCCGAATCTGCTTATCTTTGCAAGTTGTCAGAAGCTTTGATCCATCCCAGTTGAAACACGCACTATACACTATATCAGGGTGACAATCTATTTCCACAAGCGCTTCTCCGGTACCTAGAACAAAACATTCATTTGAGGACCAGATTTACCCATCGGGTGATAAGACAAATAAATTTGGCACATCAACTTTTGAATTTGTTGCAAGCAAGTGTCTAAAATACTGGTGAATTCACTCCGAATAATTTGAATGGAAACGTCATCCCAAATCTTGGGACAAGGGGATTATTTCCTATGACGTTTAGGTGAGGGCGCCACCCTGCAAATCATTCATTGATATTTGACAAAACTTTGATTTCATTCATTCATTTCAACGTCGTCAAGGAATGTTTGATCTTCTGAATTACAGAATTCTTCATTTCTGAACTTGCAGGATTTTTCATGCTATTTTCGTTGCCTATGAAAAATTTTTCTTGTGGGACTGAATGAAAAAATTCACTAGGTGGCTGTATTTCACCTGATACATTAGAATCTGAGGTGCGAAACTGATATATAGCTTGTCAATTTGATGTAAACATTGTGTGGTGACATCTAATGAAAAGAAAGAGTCCTCTTGTCGCCAAAGCTGTAATACAACATCGAATCACTGTATACACCATTATCATACATAGACCTTTTATTGCAAGCACAATCACCTCTGTGATCTCGAATTCTTATTGGTTGGAATTTAATAGAAGTGCAGCAGTCAAATAGAAAATTTTGGTTGTTGTCAATTTGACACTTATCAGTAAAAATTTTCTAATATTATCAGCTTTTTTGAAAGCTTAATTTCTGTCTTAAAAACCACAGAAGTTGTCTGATATAACATTGGTGAGAAGAACAATGAGAGATAATGGTTAATGCCCAAAAAATAATTCTACATGTACACACCATGTCTTCAGTTAACACTTATGACAATTTAATTTGGTTACAATCACTAAAATTTGAATATTTCATGGAATTATTTCTTTCCTAATTTCAACATAACTTGGTGGAACCAATTGAGAAATAAGCTCTATTAAAAATAACCTGTATCAAGCTTGTAATCTGGGGCAACATGTATGCCTTCAATATAGAACTCCTGTCATCTGCAATGTTATGTATTGATGCATTTTGATTTGATTGTATTATACTTATTATGTGATTGATAGAGATGATGAAGAGGGTGGGCCCTAGGATATCTCCTTGGGTGCTCCAAATTTAGCCAATGTCTCCACAGAAACAGTTTTTGTTCCATTATATCTTTATTGTCACGTTGTTTGTCCGCGATGGACTCCTTAACTATTGAACCAATTTTAAATTCAATTTGCACACTGTGTGCAATTTGACCTTGATTTGAACTTGAAAGATAGGATAACTTACATTTCAATTTATAGCCGCAATATTATTTTATTGCGAACTATTTGTCTATAAATTGACAGTAATAATTATCTGTTAGCTCCAAAGGACTCTAACAGTTTGCGATATCTATTGACTGGATTGAGTAAATTTCAATAGATGGCACTATGTTAAATATTACGTTTCATATAAGCTACAATACAATAGCATAACTACCATGTGTTGCTAATTATATTATTAATCATTGTCTTCAAAGTTTACCGGAGCATCTATCATTATTACATTTTCCAATGAGTGAGATTCAAACTATTTTTTTTTCTATTTCTCTTGTTTCTTAGTTACTCAGGCTATTATTATTTTTCGTGATGATTTATCTAATTGACAAAAAAGTATTTCAGTTAAAAAAAGCAATCAAGTCTTGCTATTGAAAATGCTACGAATAAAAACTTAAATCATAAATTTCTAACCTTAATATAAAATATTTTTCGAGAAAAACCTAAAATTTAAAAAATAAAACATCCAATGTTTTCTTTTTCTATGACTTAATAGAAAAAATATGTAGAACCTAATAATAAATATCTGTGCCTTTCTTGCAAAAGTTGCTTGGCTCAAGCAACCCTTCAGTTATACTTCGAGGATGAAATAAAGTAAATTTCAATTCAACTCTAGCAATTTTCTATGGATAGAAGAGGTATATTCTGATTATTCTGAATTCCAATCAGCGTTAAAGAATAACAGATCGCACTGTCTTTAGCATTGAAATAACTCACCTACGTTCCAAATAACAACTTGATTGTCACTCCCAGCTGTCAGAAGCACATTTAGAGCTGTTGGATGCCACAAAACTAGGCCTACCCGACGCTGGTGATAGACGAGATCAACAATAGGTTCAGTTAGTGTTTTAACAAGACCATGGTCGGGAATATGCCAGACTTTCACTACACAATCTTCCGATCCACTCGCTATCACATTATCATTATGAGGGCACCATGCAATATCAAGTACTGGCCCTTTATGACCACCAACTAGAGGATGATCGGCTGCAATTCTACCAACCTAAAAAATCACAAAATTTTCAGCTACTGAATTCAATCACAATTTTTCGAAAAATGAAAAAGTTATTGAACTCTAAAACTAATCTGTAGTTTCCTAATTGTAAACACAATTCGGTGGAATACTACATTCTTGAATGGTAACAGAAAGTCTAATCAGAGTTGTGAACTCTGTTAAGAGTTATATTAAAACAAATATTGACTTGATAGAAACATACATAGTTTTAACAAACAAAACGAATGTTGGCAACCAATCTTGGAGTTTAAAAAACATCATATATTTACTTCACTTGAAATTTGAAAGGGAAAGAGTTTTCAAGAATTTCATTCTACCCGTGCCAACTTGTTATTTATTCACACAGATAATAGAGGTTGAAGAGATTAAAAATGCATGTAACGGCATAAAACCCTGGTGAAAGCAAGAAATGACTATGAACCAAGGTGAAAATAATATCCTACAGAGGGTTTATTTTTGGAATGTTCTATTTGTGGACATAAAATCCTAATTTAAAACTGAAGGATTGCCAAACAAAACCCCTTCCAGTTTTTGATGAGAAACATTTGGAAAAACGTCATATCCTGTGAGTAACATATCCACAAATAATAGAAGATATTGAGTGGAATCCATTCAGTTTTTAATGAAAACAACTATAATGAAAATTAAGATCATGCTCAAAAAGAGTCTGAAAGATGTTGAAAAATGAGTTTTCTCTACTTGAGAACACATGAAAAAATTTGATGAACAGAGATAGCAAATATTTTATCACATAGAATAGGGCAGGTTTTGAAACATCCCGTATAAATTTTATCCTCTCTTATCATGTCATATTTTTCCTGTTACTTGGCTTTGTTATCAATACTAACAGCCAAATGAAAATATAGTGTGAATTGGATTGCATTACACCTTATCAAACCTTTTATTATCTCTACGTGCTTATGAGACAATATGAATGTTACACATTGCCCAGTGGATATGAAACAATATGAACCCTTTGAATTCATAAATATAATTTAATTGATTAGAAGAAAAATATTGTTACTTACTTTGTTCAAAGGTAATACTATAAAAGCTCCTCCACCAGCACTATCGACAATGATAGCCAAAAATTTAGGATTCACGGCACAGAAAGTAGAATCCCAAGAACTTTTGCTCACTCTAATATTATCATAACACTGCTCCCTTTTCAAAGCTTGTCCATAAACATGGCGAAATTTAGAACTTCTGACTACACGGAAAGACATCTGAAAAAATATTTTGATCTTTGGGTACTTGTGAGACCTATAATTCACCCACATACAATTATTCACAAACAATACAATTATATATTCAACAGAAATACTGGATGAAAAAATTAGAACAAGAATGAAAAAAAATAAACTGAAAATATTGCAGTTATAAAAACGACAACTATCGGTGCATATTCTAAAAAAGGATTAAAAACAGAGTTATTTTCGGTGGGATTGAAATCAAATATGTTTATTTTTAACTCTCCCTTCACTGAGGAGGTAACAGTTTGTGTATTGTAGCAAAATTTGAATATCTCTCCTACTGCTTAACCTAAAAACAAATTATTTAAGATGCTGAAATGACTCACCTTTATTAGTTTATCTGCAATCTAGATCTTTCCAAAAGTTCTACTCACTAACATTTAATTCATTCATCAATATGTTTATTTTCGAATTAAATGTACCACATATCTGTCTGATGAAGTTTGTTACAGTTTTCAAGAAATCCCTTATTTGGTTATGTGTAAGAATTTAAAGGTAAAGAGCAGCATAGAATATACAAAACGCAGTTTACGCCCCAACAAAAACACTTCCATCTGCTTTTACTATTCGATAGCAGTTGAATTCGAAACAGATCTCTACTTTGTTTAGTTCTGAAACTCATGGAGAGACCACTAGATAGCGACATCGAAGTAAAGAAATATTGTCTACTTATTTGTAGCAAATTCAAATATTTCCGACCTGTTTCCAACCTTTCATATTAAACACCATTGTATTAAAACTCTCTAATTTTTTTGGGAAATTTTATCAACGATACGCAGAGAGATGAACTTTACATCAGTTAAAACTATTATAAATACGAGTGGTGATCCAAATGTAACAATCAAAATCATACAGGGTAGTTACAAAAATAATAATAGAATAGACAGAATAAAATAATAGAAATAACAGAATTTTGATTGTGAGCTCAATACTATAAAACAAATCTCTGTTAATAATGGTTTCAAACCAGACCTTGTGAACCAAATATTGAATAAATTCCTATTAAATCAAGCTTTAACATTAATATACCCCAAAAACGACAAAATAAAACAGGATAGATATATAACATTAAATTTCACAGGTAAAAATCAATAGAAGTAGCAAATTTTTTAAAAACAAAAGGAATTTCAATATAGCATTCAAAACCAATAATACTTTAAGTAATTTAATCAAAAATAATAAAGATAAATTAGATAAAAACAAAAAATCAGGAGTGTATAAGTTGAATTGTGGTTCATGCCAGAAAGTATATATTGGACAAACAGGAAGGAACTTCGAGAAGAGGATTAAAGAACATTTGAGTAGTTTCCTGAATAAAAAACAGAACTCAACTTATGCGACTCATCTTTTAGACGAGGGACATATGTTTGATCCAAACTATAAAATTCTGCACATAGAAAACAAAAGCAGAAGGCTTAATATCCTAGAAACAAAGGAAATTAACAGATATAACAAGCAAAATATCTTACTCAATGACCAAACGAATGTCAACAGATCACCATTGATGAACATGCCATAAAAAAATCCCAGAAGCATTTAGAATACCGGTCCCCCCTCTTCCATCTTGAGAAATATATAAGGAAGACTCAAAAAAAAAAAATTTTTGGAGTAGTTTAACATCGAACTCGCCTGAAGAAGCCAAGAATTTGGCGAAACAATTGTTGCAAATGTAGTGTTACATATTGTTAAAACACAATAAATGTGGAAATTTTATTAAATAAGTTTTTATTTAATCATATTCAAACTAAATGAAATTCAGTAACTTCAAGAAAAAACATAAAAGTCTATTATAATTTCAAGCAAAATGAAATTATTTTGAACAAATTTAACGGAACTGGAAGTTCTAGATATAGAAATATACTCAACATGTATAATTTCTATTGGCTGAACTAATTTTAGGTGGAAAAAGTATAAAAAATCGATCCAATGACCAGAAATGATCAATCCACGTCAACAAGAAGACCAAAATCCTCAACAAAGGCCACTTTAAGACTTCTTGATACCCAAGGGTGAACCTTACATCTGTTCAACAAACGACTTTGAAGAAACCCAGAAGACGGACAAAATATCCATTCTACTCAAAATGACATGTTACTGCTATGATCTATTGGGTGAATAATGAAAACATTTTTCCTAGACAACATATTAGTTCTGTAATTGTTGTTGTTGGGCCCAGTAAATTGTATTTTGTTTCTTTCACCCCTATTATTTTTCACATCCTTGCTTTGAGACAAATTATATTTTCAGTAGTAAATGTGAGATTTGTTGTGATCAAGTGACGCTCAGCACCTACATCCCAGTATTTTCTACTTTAGTTCAAAAATGTTAGTCTTTTCTGACAGTTAAGGACACGAAATGAAATTATACCAAAAATCACAAAGATATTAAAAAACTGAATATAATCATAAGGAAAAAATATGGTACCAAAGGCAACATGACTTTCAGAATTTTATTATAAAAACTTATTATCTTAAAATTCTACAATGTAAATCTTTGTACAAAATAAAAAATAATAATAAAATTAATTACAGCCATGGATGCCACGCTGGATCCATTCGACATAAGTTGTCATAACTGCTAGCAGCAGCCACAAGTGTTGCCAACTGAAAAAATGAAAACAATCAATATCCATGAAGTACTAGAAGAAATTGAAACTTACCCTACTCTCTACACCTTCAAAGTGCGCTAATGTATTCAGTCTATTAGATATTGAGGTTACAGCTCTGTTAACCATATTTATGATTTGATCGTTATCGGCAATTTTTTCTTTATTGCTCAGTGGGGATTCTTCAGATTTCTTCATTCGGGATAGAAGCATTTCATCCTTGAGAATCGGTTTTAGTATTGCTAATACCTAAAAATTTTAAATCAATTTAATATTAATATCATATGTACATTAGGTCGGTGAAGTGGTAAGGTGGGTGAAAGGAAGATGGAATTAACATGTCAATAAGATGATAGATACACGACTAGTCAAAATGGCGGGAAATTGAAGACCATTAGAAAAAAGACCACCAAGTAGTTCTGGAGACCGTTGGCAGTCAATTTCAAGAGAGCAATGAATCTGATTGCTCTGATAAAACAGGCCAAATCTTACTGAGCAAAAAAAAGTCAGATTACAAGACTGATTGATTTTTTTTTTTGAGGAAGACGTCTGTTGTCATAAACTTTTGTTTTTTATAGAGCTAAACTCAAACGAGAAACGCAAGTTTGTATATAATTCTTTTCTTACCTTAAAATTTGGATATACAAAACATCTAGCAGTCGCTATCATAGAAGCAGTAAGGGGGCCAGTTATTCCAACAGGATTTAAATATTCTATAATATTTGGCGTTAATCTGAAGGGTACAGGTCTTGTTGTATCCAGTTCACCTGTAACAATATATTTTTTTTATTGATAAAATAATTCCTCGTGAAACATATTGAAAGTATCAAACACTTCACCTACTATTCAAAATTTGCTAAACAGTGGGTGTTTGATCTCAATTCTTTTTTTTTCTTCTCAAAATTTAAATATTCCAAAACCTTCAATCAGAAGATATGATGTTTTAATTAAGTTTGATTTATGTATTAAATGTAGATCATTCTGCAGTCCACCGTTAATAATAATTTGATCTCCTTTTCTTGTAAAGCCGGGTAGGCCTTAAATTATTTATTCCTCTATTGGGAATTTTCGCGGATCTCCCTGCCCACGTGGTCGAACAGCGTC
Source organism: Micraspis discolor (assembly GCA_030674115.1). Taxonomy (NCBI): domain Eukaryota; kingdom Metazoa; phylum Arthropoda; class Insecta; order Coleoptera; family Coccinellidae; genus Micraspis; species Micraspis discolor. The sequence goes on along the minus strand of JARTUT010001311.1, from coordinate 725,898 downwards.
TCTCTTTCTTGTCTACCGTACCTCCCTTCTCGTAGCCCGCTCGATGGGACACGGCCCTAGATTTAGCATTATTTATCAAACTCTCCGATAACCGTGAGCGACGAGAGTACGACACCATGAAATCTGTCCGAATGAAATTGACATTTTGCATTTTGTTTCATAGATTTTTTTTCTGAAGAGATTTCGAGGATTTATTGGTAAGAGGTGCTTACTTTTTTTTGTTTTTTATCGTCTAACCCATCCAATAATAAGAAATTGTTCAAGTTCAAAGTTCTGTTATGGTCATCATTTAAACTAGCATTGATGTTTTCTTTTCGTCTTCCAAAGCTATTGTGATTGAAATTTCCAGATTTTGATGAATTTATACTTTTGTCGGAATGAAGCAACAGCATTGGCGAAATAATTATTGTGAAAAACAATAAAAATCTGTAGGAACTACAAATTAGTTAATTACGTCAAAATTCCAACACCTCCCAATAAATATAAATTAAACCTTATTCAAATTAAGGCTTTGCATCAATTTGCCATTTTATATGTATAATATTAACAAATTAACTTATAGAATATTGTGCTGATTGTTAATGATTGAGCTAAAATAAGAAAAAAAAACTGTGTCTCGAAACTAGAATTCCTCTAGGTGGCCCTTGACGAAAATTTAATGGAATTGGGTACTTCCACACCCTCTCAATTTAAAGGGGTGGCCCCTCTGGATGTGAATAGGGCCGACCTATTTTATTGGTTGAAATTTTGCCGAATGGGTGTGACAGATGAAGGGTGTAAAAATCGATAGATTTAATTGGTTTTACATTCTAAACTCCCAAAATTTAAGGATTTGAAGTTCTTCTACACTAATTCAAAGTTAAATGTATTTGCGACGAGGTCATGCTGACTTTTCTTGTGATAAATCGCTTTTCAGGCCTATATTTTGATTCAAAGAAAATTTTTATTTTCCAATTACAATCAGCGAGAAACTATGGATTATTTCGAAAAACACATAACGTTAGGTGATAAATCCACATGCCAATGATCATTCCAGATTTGAAGGAAATCCGTTCTATGATCACCTAGTTCTGAAAGTTTCTCTTAAACATTGAAACGGTAAAAACCAAATGAAATTGATATACAGTCTTAATCCTGGTTTACCTAGCATAACAATCTTTATTGAACAAAATAAAAACTTACCTGTGCTGTCGTCAACGTCAAATTTGAAGTAAGATATATTCATCAATCCAGAATCCTGATGCAAATACATCATGTCAGGATTCAGTCTTGTTAGATGAAAAACATATTCAGCGAAGCAGGCTAGAGCCAGCTGCAACGTAAACATTTTCCTAAACTGCCAATAGTCTGTAGCCGAGGGAAAGGTCTTGAGGGCCCATTGCCTGAGAAGGTTCCTAGGTACCATGTTACTCTGCACACCTTTCAGTATATCCCTGTATACCTGGTGACTTGCTTTGATGCCTCTGCCCTGAACGTTTGCCAACCTCTCGTAATAGTGATTGATCGGTTTGTCATAATCGATGCCTAATTTTTCACAACCCGACTTGTATATATCCAGTAAGGATATCGAGCTGGGATTATCTTCAACAAGACGTATCTGTTGGGAGACAGCTACCACTTTTGGTATGGTGAAGTTGAGGAATCGTCTTGAGGTCTCTTTCTGCTTGCCAAGACAGTTGTTCATCATTCTCAACAGTTGTAGGACTCGTTCCTCCCTTCTTGCATCTGCTAAACCGGAGTCGTTGACCACAAGGTACGGGTAGATCTTGCCATTGTGACCTCTGATGTACAATCTGAAAATAGCATTGGTTTATAGTTATCAACACATTTCTAGTGAGGTTCAAGATATAGTGTCTACAAGAATTTCTTATTGTTTTAGGGTTTTTCTTAGTACCAATTCTTTGTTCCTGTGAAATATACTATGGATCTTTAAGACTGGAAACCTGTAATGAGAGCCTCCATTTCTCTGTAGTGGATAAGTACCCTGAGTGGGATTTGTAAACTTGACTAATTTCTTAATAAATATTGTGTTTACCATAATACTAGAGAAATAATAGATTTTTCTTAATATCAGGACAACAGTAGAAATATAAGCGTAGAGATTAAGTTAGGAGTTAGGGAACAGAAATTGGATAGGAAGTATTAGCAAAAAAAACAATAAGATCTTATGATCCAATAATGAAGATGTCATCCGAAAAAAAGTATCTAAAAGAAAATAGACTTTTAGAAATTGTTTCTGTCATAAAAGTATAAATCTAATGCATTTCATGCTTAAATTGATGTATCTGTCACTAATATTCTAATTTATTCTTTCAATGTATTTTCATAACTTGATGAGTAATTGTTGCATAATTATTCTTGGTTCGCTTTATTCTTTCCTCGATATTGAAATTTTTGTAAATTGATAATTTACTGCATTATATATATATTTCTAAAGTTTCTTTTTGTTTATTTCCTTTCATCTTCTAAAGATTAGTATGTTCTTTTTATTTGAAAGGCAGATATATTTGAAATGACCATAATTCTTTAATCTGCTGCAAATTGTCACAATTTTCTGATCAAATGATATTTTTTATTGAAATTGTGACAATATACAGCAGATTAAAAGAATTATGGTCATTTCAAATGTATTTGTTTTCATTTCCAATAAGTATTAACATTGTTTGGTAGAATTTTTAGAAACAATTTCTTGTTGGCGTACCTATACTAATATAGGGATAATTAATATTTCTCTTTATTTTCTCCTGGTTCACACTTATAGGTAGAAGAAACTGAAATACAAAGACCCACCATTGTTTTGGTAATTTTGTTTTAATAAGGTGATCAGGCATTTAAATTACCTGGCGCCCTTTTTTTAACATTTTAGTTGAATTTGAATTTATTTCAAAGGTGAAGAACCTCCCTTGTGAACTAGCTGGTCACCCTTATGTCAACGGGCTTTCAGTATTTTACATAGAATAGATTTTTCTTAAATCCGTTACAATGTGTCATTTATTAGTGTAAGGTGAATATATAACTATTTTTTTCACCTCTTTATAACGAATTTAGGACCAACCTTACCCCAACATATCGGCTGGGTTTGCCATCCAACAGCACCATTGTCAAAAACAGAATCTCGGAATCATACAACAAAAGATGTGCAGGAGTAAACGTTGAGTTCGTGTTGCTATCGGGAGGTAGTAACAACAGACTAGCTTCACCCATATTTTGGATGATCAATATGGTATAGTCCCAACAATCTCTGGCAGCCACCTCAGTGTGTTATATAGGCAGAGGTGACACCCAGTGGACATCCTCCTTAGCTTCTATCCCAATGTATCTCCAACAACAACCAATGATTCGAAAATTCAAAAAATTCCAGATAGCAACACGAACTCAATGTTTACTCCTACACAACTTTTGTTGTATGATTCTGAGATTTTGTTTTTGACAATGGTGCTGTTGGATGGCAATATAAGAATTGTCATTACGTGCTAAGACTACATTTAATGTATTTTCACTTCTTGTTATTCCGGGTTCAACCTTTCATTTTTGTCATTCTGTTAGTAGAAATTAATGTTTGCAACTAGTCTTTGCATTTTCAAATCCAAACGTCAATTTATAGAATATAAAATTGCTTATGCGGTTAATCTACGTGATATTGTCGATGTAAAATCCACAGAATCGACAGAATTGTACACCGGTCATCATAGAATACCGATTTCACTGTCGATGGAACCTGACCATTTACATTGCGATGTTTCCTTACACTGACGTAAAATTGCATCGGTGTATCCTGTTCTTACAGAATAGCACAATTAAGCTTTATATACTCTGTGTTTTTAGTAACAGTCATAAGATCTATGATCAAACCTGAGTGAAATATATTAGGTGGATGTGGATTTTTAGTAGTGTTTTAAATAATCCTTTGGCAGAGATATATGAGAACGTTCAAATAGAGATCAGGCAACTCTGATTGAATTATTTTTTATCAAATGAAAAAGGAAACATGAACACATAAAAAATTCGCCTACTATACAGGGTGAGTCTTTGACCACTGCGTTAATTTTAACCATAGATTCTTGACGTCAAAAGAAACATTTTCTTCCCATAACATTTTTCCAAATTTGGCCCCGTTCAAAAGATATAGGGTGTTGAAATTTCATAAAAAAACTGCATTTTCACCTGTAATATTCAAACTACAATATCAATTGAAATAATCTCTTGTACAAGGTTTTTTATAACAGTCATGCATATTTTGGCATCATTAGATTTATTCCACTTCTTGTGGGTTTCTCACTACTACTCTACAGATTGGTTAAATCGCATGAAAAACAAATATTCCTTGAACTAAAGATCCGTATCTTGTACTTCCTGGAATCATTAGTCTTTTCTGCAGATAAAATCATTCTTCATTTTTTCTCCTAAATTGCACCGTTCTTGAGATATTTGAAGTTGAAAGGAATTAAATCGATATAATTTTGTCCAAATTTTCAGATTTTCCCAAATCCAACTCTGTGCTAAAATGATTCAATAATCAGATTTGTTCGATGTTGCCACATTTTATGTCTTTATTAAATATTTCTACAAGGTTGAGGAAATCTCTCCAGTAGTTCCACCACTAAACACTATAGATGAAATTAACCACTGAACAATTTTTGTCTTACATTCACTACAAAATCTAAATTGCCATTTGCTGTATTCATTATTAATGATGTCTAGCACCTTGTTTAATATTGAATCCAGAGTAATGTTCCATAATAAATAGAGAAAAAGGTTTCCATCACTCACAAAGGTACTTCGGTATATTTTCATGATGACCGTTGAAATAGGTAATATATTTTCTGTCAGGACCTGTTAAATTGAAGACATGTCTTTATGAAGAGCTGGTTCTTTATAGCTTCAGACTTTCATGGTTCATCAAATTATATCTATTCTAACATAGGAATGCTTCAAATTAAGCTCATATGAGTTTTAAAAACTTCGAACCCAGTCTCCTAGATTAGTTTTGTACCTTTAAAGAAATTTATTTCATACATCGCTTCAACCTGGTTCCACAAACTTAGGAGATAATAGAATTTGACTTAGTTTTAATATTACTGAATGTTTGTTATGATGCATGATTAAGTAAAATTCTATCAACACTGAAACTGGAAGATATAGACTCACAAACAAGAAAGATTAGAATAGAATGCATTTTCTGACCATAATCATTTCATACTGAATTGAATAATTTCAAACTACAAAGATACAAATACCTGTTGACAGTTTCAAACAGAATCAAAACAAGGAACCACAGAACACTATTTTATTGGGATCTACCCACCAGAGACGCTATAATAATATTTTAATGTGATAATAATGCACTTTTGTTATTCTGAGAAAAATTATAACTAAAGATCAATAATGGTTACAGATATTATCTTTCATTTAAAGAAACTTTGCAATTATTAATTTTTTTTCTCTCCTCGGGTTCTGTAATAAATTGATATTCTATGGTAAGGTATCAAAATTTGACATAATCTATGAAAAACCATTATTCAATATTTATGTTTTTGTTTACATAATTAAAACAGATATGTACTCTGATTATAAAATCCAAAAATTTACGCATGTTCAGTAATTAATTATAGTCTAAACAGAATAGATTCATATTATAATGATCTAACAAAAATTTTTTTATTATAGAACACCTAGTTGGTTTTTTTCAGAAGCAAATTTAGGTGATCAAACTCAATTTCTTCAAGTAAGTATAATTGCACACCTAAATCTGGGAATACTTGTAATCTATCCAAGTAAATTGTTATTGGGATTCAGTAGAGAAAATAATCATCAAGCAAAGTAACATCACTTTAAAATAATTATTCATGGTGACATCATTCATTGTTGTTGAAGATTTCGAAAAAGATTTTCATATTTTTAACAGTATGATATCAAGAGACTTCATAGACCTGTTCACTGGTCTCTGTCAAGGAGAAGAAACCTCAGAAATATCAGTGTTTGGAAAATCATAGATGATTTTTTCTGGCTTTGAGTGAAAAAAAGCAATGTGACAACCTTTTGCCTTAGAAGTTTTCATAGAAATGATGGTTTTCATGATTTGGAAATTTTAAGAAAAAAATTACTAATGTATGATGATAACATCCAATAATTCGGAGGTTTTTTTGGAATTTCTCACTAGAAAGGGATGATTTATAATCTTGAAGTAGAAAGAAATTACAGTAGAACAACAAAAATCTATGTTTATGGTGTTGAAATTTTTTAACCAGAAAATTAGTAATTTGTATGTTCCTTCTGAATATGGACCTCATCCGATGAAACATGAGTGTGTGAATCATTTTGTAGAGGGAAAATAATGTTTTTGAACAATTCAGATTCAATAGTGGATGCTGTGGAAGGTAATTTTCATTCAAACTAAACTGGACTACAGAGGGACATTTGCCCAATGTGAAAACTTAAAATGCTTATAACTTTTTAACGCAGCTGAATAAGGAAAAACCGTAATGGAAAAAGTGTTTCTTTTGATCTCAAGAACCTATGGTTAAAATTAACGCAGTGGTCAAAGACTCGCCCTATATATATTCTTTTGATTTATACACTTGCGTAAGTATTAAAGAGTAGCAACTGTCATGAACTCACCTTCTAGCAGAACAATTATGCTTCTGTACAACGTCCACCCGGGGCATGAACCTGGTGATCCGAACGAAATAATGGTTATGCTTGGGCAGTAGAAATTCGCCTGGTAACTCTACCTCGGCCGTTTTCATGGAGAAAATGGACAAGAAACGGCATTTGTCTTCCATAAGGAACGACTGCAGTAACATCTTCGATCTATTGTCTAGGATCTTGATCCATTTCTTCAGCTTGAAGATGAGATTGTGCAACCTCATACTGTTCGATTGGGAGAAGTCGAAATCTTTGGTGAACTCTTGCTTCATTTCCTTAAATACCGGATCTTGATAAGTAGCTTCTGCTCGTCTCGCTAGGCTTTCAGAGGCTGCCGAATGGAAAGTAACGTTCACAGAACTGGATATGTTCTCTACGCCGATACCAAATGTAGATACCAGCTTGCGTACGAAGTTGAGAATGTGGGGCGTGATCTTGGCTTCACTCACGCTGTCGCGATTTTCAAAAGCGATTGCGTAACATTTCGCCAGGCCCTGCCTGAGCTGCCTCAAGACCTCCTCATACCAGTTCTCGCGGAACCATTCCATTTGGTCTGCGATACCTGCCAAAGAAGGAAAGATTGCCTTAGAAATCCTGGGAAAGATCATACCTCCTCAACACAAACATAGTGATTTACAGTTAATATATTAACACCCCTCGTGGCCGCCGTTCGATGACACCCCTTGTTCATCGACCTGGATTCCGGCTCAATATTTCTAGATTATAGATAGCAATTAACTCAGACTAGGCTTGAACTCATATCACCGATGAAACCAACCTAATAAATCTCCGCTAATAAAAAACACTTGTAAAAAAACATACCTTCTAAACTCAGTAGAACAATTGGATAAAAGTCTTTCTGCATCTTCATAATTTTCGAGCACCGAATCATAGCCGGTGTGGCCTTTATGGAAGACGCCTCGTTGCTGGCGGCGCTTGATGCCTGTTCATGGGACGATCCGCTCGGCGCCTCCGCTGACTGGGAGTCCTGACTGAACATTTGGACGCTGGTCTCTCTAGCCGTAGCCCTTCTCAAGGTTAAGTATAAAATACGAATTGGAAAATACACTGCTTGAGGGAACATCCTGCCCACTTGACACAGGATGTTGAGGATCACGTGTCCCTCGTACTGGACTAGGTAATTCAGCAGCTGCGGTGTCCAAGGTAGCCATTGAATGGGCATCACGCCCACCGAGTATTTCTCTAAGGCGTCCATCAAGCAATTTTTATCATCATAGCTTAGCATCCATAGTATCTTGGCCATGTATTTCCTGGATTTCATCTCGTTTTGGTGCCTGCAAGCGTGTAAGAAGCAGACGATGGCGTTCACGCCCAATGACATCTGTCTGGGGTCTTTGGTGAAAATAGCTTCCAAATAGTCGCCATAGTAAGCCCACGCTTTTATGGAAGAATCGTGTAGCTGTATGGCGGCCGAGAAGCACTTATTAGCGTCGTCTGATTTGTTCATAAGATGGTATAATATGCCTTTCATTGCGTAGAATTCTGCCGTCATCTCTTTTGCGAAAAACTGTATGTTTGTGTTGTTGATTACTTCCAAACCCATGGGTAATACTGGAAAATAGACATTGAAAAGGAAGGAGTTTTTTCTCAAACATTTTATTATTTCTGAAGAATATGATTATGTTGAAACAAAATTATTTTATCACTCACCATCCTGGAACTCAGATTTATCCTTCACGGACGCTATTTGAAGATAGCTCTTCACTTCTTGTCTGATCTTTTGATAACAATCTATGATCGGTACACTAGGAATTGTGTAGATTTTGTTCAGAGTATCCAAACAGACCTTCGGCATCTTATGCTTTCTGGCTATTTTACCGAAATGTATTATTGCTTGAGCAGAGGCGTGCACTCCAAGCATTGAGTTCGCATTTGCTGTGTCTTTGTTGTTTTCGTAATGCTTCACTATGGCCTATATGAACCAATTGATTAAACACAAATCATGAACAACTCTAAAAGAATATTACCTGGTAATGATGTTGCCGCCATGTTATAATATCACTCCAATGCGTGAGATCATCAGCAATAACTGGCAACCTGTTTCTCCAAGTTTTCACAATTGCTTTCATATCATGTAAAGAATTTTGATGCGACTGTGTCAAACCTTTGTGAATTTGATATGCTTCTTGAAGTTCCATAATTTGTTGGGCTGCCTGTAATATTATTAATGATTTGCATGAGCACTCAATGACAATAAGAGGTTGTTAAAGTCTTGTATGGATATAAATGAAAATCAAACTTGAAGAAAAATAATAGAATCTCTTGATTTATTCAATTTCAAATTATTTTTTAGGGCTCTAAAAGATAGTCAGCAGCATCTTAATGTTTATAAACAAAACAGCAATCTTATATTGATTAATTGAGTCCCCGGCCTGACATAGATGGCGCTACCAAAGTTAAATCCATATGCTTATTAGTTAGACCTAACCCTCAAAAGATGAATGTACATATTTGACAACTGTCGGATCATAATTCTGTTAATTATTACTTGAAAGTAACTTTTGTTATTGCTTCTTGAAAGGAAAAAAATTCAGTTAAAACGAAAACTTGATGCCAAATTCTCAGACAATGCCCCACGAAAATCAACCATTAAGGATTGGTATGCTAAGTTTAGACGTGGTGAAATGAGCATCGAAGACCATGAATTTAGTGAAAGGTCAAAAGAAAATGTTGCCGACGAAAACATTAACAAAATCCACAAATTATTTTGAATGAGTGTAATTTGAAATTGAATGAAATAGCAGACACTCTGAAGATAACAACTGAATGTGTATATATTACTGAATCTTGTTGATTACTGTAATAGATAATATGGTTATCTCACCTGCAGATAATTTAGATGGATGTGACTGACAATATGTGGTAACCTTTTCCACTCATTCAGACAAAGTACAGTAGCATTCTCTACACACCTCTCGACAAACTTGAGCGGTTTACTTTCTTCAGGCTGACATATCATTAAATAACCCCCGTACATTGCCAATTTCCACGACAACTCCTTGGGCCATTGGAACTCCACCGCGTTAAGAGTTTCCTTCAACAAGTTCCAATCTGACGTTCTCCAAGCGCACTCCAGCATTAGAGGAGCATCGCCCTTGGCGTAATCCTTCAATGAATCCCACTGGTTAAGTTCTTTCATGCAACGCACCCAGTGCTTGCTCCACAAGAGGAGCTCTTTTCTGTGGTATTCGGATGTTGGTCCCGACGCAGCATCTTGCTTGTACCTACGCATGCCGGCCTCGTAGGCGTCGTGGGCCTGATCGAAGAATCCGTGCTGTTCATATGCGATTGCGACGTTCGTCTCTTTGTAATGGGCGTGTTTCTGCCAAAGCCCCGCCCACAGGTCTTCCTCGCACAGCAGCTCGTACAATTCCGCAAGCGAATCTAGTAGCTCTACCTTGCCGGATTCAGTATCGAATTCTAAATAGCTGCCTGGATTGGCGTTTTTCTTGACCGAGGAGGGATCGTAGGCCATCTGTTCCAGTCCGAGGGTCATTCTGTGCCATAGGTTGAAAGTCCTGCCTAGGTATTTCATGGCCGCCGGCGTAATCTGAACAGTTGGTGTACACCTAAGAATTTGAAAAAGGAACAAGTGAATGTCTGCAGCAATTTTCATAATAGTTTTTCAATTACTCTCTACGAAAACACTATATTGATGATTATTTCTGTAGAGTAATAACGAACTCAGAAAATAATTCATGTAAAGCGCTAACAGGAAAGAATAAAAAGAAAGTAGCATAGGTTCTGTTGAATGATATAGAAATGATGGTTGGGAACACCTTACATGCATTAAGAAGGAATAATAAGCAGCCAATAACAAAAAATTAATTTCGGCCAGCAGAACAGAATATGGTCATCAGATAAGTGAACACGTTCATTCCATTACTGTCGCCTTTTGTCAATGAAATGTCGATTTTCCGAAGTGGTGGCGAGAAAATAGTATATAACATTACTAGCAAGGTAAGAGGATTTTTACTGGCGAATGAAGGATATCCTCCTTGAGCCAGTAAAATCCGTTACCTTGCGTGTATTGTTTTATATTTTATTTTTTTTCATTTGTAAAAAGGTTAGATAAATTCCAAAAAAATCTCAATAATTTGTCGCAAATGTCGTAAGCTATAGAAGCGTTACCATGAACATGTCAGTTTATTTTTCTCTACAGTTGAAATTACAAAGAAATTATTGAGGCAGCCAGCAGTGTAGCTTCAAGTTTATTACCTGCAAAATCAGCTTCAAGGTACGAGATAGAATACGATTAGTTCAAAGAGTGGCAAAACAAAAATAGTATGATTGGGGTAACTGAAGATGTTTTGTTGGTCTACTTGAATCAACTATCAGCTAGATTCAGCCCTAATACTTTATGAGCAAAATGGTCTATGCTGAAAAGCTGCTTGGAAATGAAAGAAAATGCCCCTGTTCCCAGGTTTGTTTTCCTTTAAAAATTTATTGAAAAAAATGACGTTTAGTTGTCATTTGCAGATTTCAAACGGCAATAGCGTTTCTGAAACGAAAAAATGAGCGTTATACGCCAAAAAAGGCCAAGGTTTTAAGTAAAGAAGAGGTTGAACAATTTCTTTTACATGCTCCTGATGACCAATGGTTGCTGGCGAAAATTGTAACAATACTTGGGATTTTTGGATGTTTTCGATGTGACGAAATTCTCTCCTAAAACATGAATGATGTAGAAGATATGGGAAAATTAATTGCGGCAAACAAAAAATTTAACAAGAAAATTCACCATAACCGATGATGGTTGCAGCTTCAAGCCCTGCATGTTATACAGAAAATATGTAAATCTTTGGCCTCCTGGAACAGAAAGCCTAAAATTTTTTTGACATACCGACACGGAAAGTGCATTTCCCTTAATGCTGCCAGCACACTATTGGTGGTGTCCCAGAGCAAATAGCGAAATATTTAGGTTTAAAAGACCCAGAGTTATACACCGGCCACTCTTTTCGCAGAACTGGAGCCACTATGGTTGCGGATTCGGGTGGAGATATTTTAGCACTAAAGCGTGCAGGAGGGTGGAAGAGCACCGAAATTGAGAAGAGTTATGTCGATGATTCGGTCAACAAAAAAATCGAAATACTGGAAATAACAATTTTACCATGATTTTCAACATATATGATGATAAAACAAAATTTTCTAATGTAAATAATACTACTAACTTGTAAAAATTTTGCAAGTTAACTGTCAGTTTTACAAGTTAGTGACTTGATAAAATAAACTTTCTTGATTAATATTGTGTTTTTGGAAACTGACGTTTACAAATAAAAAACAAATAAAATAATTATATCCTGTTTTCAACAATATTAACGTTTATGGCAGATATGACTGTATAAATTCTGACATTCACTTGATTTGAATTTTAAAATTTGTGACATTATTTACATGGTTGTGATATTCGTAGAAGCACTGAAGAAACAATGTCAAAGTTTGGCATAGAATAAAGAGTAGTAGCTCATTTATTCCTCCCAAAATTTGAGCCGATATACTCTTATTGTTCAATTTCTATGCATATATACATATGATAGGAAAGTACCTGCTTAAAGCTTCCATAAAAGTATTTATCGCGTTCGGATGAACATCTTTCTGCACGATATGCACCCCAGAAACACAGAAGTTCCGCGTCTCACTCGCTAATTGACATCTCTGATCCTCATGAAGTATTTTCCATAGGTTTGGGAATAAGTGTAACCAAACCTGCTCCGCTAGATTAGTGTCCAAGTGGCAAAGTTGAGTGGCAGCAGTCAAAAACTGATCGGTGGTTATGTTCCTTCCAACTTCTATAAACTCAAAATGCTTCTTCATCATTTTGGAAATTGTTTCGGCTCGGTTTATTGGCTTATCCTCCATCTGGGATCCTTCGACGCTGTTCAGATCTACCTCCAGAATTTCTTCTTTTACCTATGTACGAAGATGAAACTCGATAAATTAGAAGCTTCTTTGCTACAGTTATGAAGAGACTGACATACTTCTTTCCACATTTTTAGCCATTACACATGTTAAATCATTTCAGAAAACGAATGGGATGTTTCTGAATTGAAGCCATAAAATTCAAAGAGTGATTTTACAAAATGAAGGGAGGTCGTTTATCAAAACTTCATATTCAAACCCCTTCACTTGTCCAATTATCGCTGTCCCGCAAGAAAAGACCATTTCAATTACCGTTTTATTTCAAAAATACGATTTTTCATGTCTAGCAACGGGAGTATTGACTTATATGTATGTACAAGGGAAGCCTTTTATATTTCAGGATTAGAGAACAAAAACAAATATTAATGATCGAAAATCGCTTTATTGTTTTTTCAAATTATTCTCCATTAAGATCTTTACACTTTTGCATGAGTTTTAATCAATTGTCGAAGCACTTTTGCCACTCTGATTGAGGTATTTCCAAAAGATGCATTCTGAAGGCATCAACAGTTTCTACAGGTGTCAGAAAACGTTGACCTCTTATTTTATTTTTTGCGTACATGAATAAAAAAATAAAATAACTCGGCGGTTGGTTTTCCTGATTTTTTGGAAGACGATTGGCAAAAAAATTTGTGTACCACTCAGAATTAACTGTCCTGCGATGTTCTAGTGGTACGATTGAGACATGTCCAGTTTTTCCGATAAAACCAGCGACCACTTGCTTGGAAGTGCATCGTACGCGAGCAACTTATCTTGGATTTGGCTCATCTTGAAACACCCATACAGTCGACTGTTGTTTACTTTCGGGCTCACACGCGTAAATCCACGATTCATCACCTGTCACGATGTTATAGACGTGCTTTGAAGCACCGTGATCGCATTTTTGGAGCATTTCTTTCGACCAATCGACACGAGCCTTTTTTTGAGCGATTTACAAATTATGTGGGATCCAACGCGAACAAATTTTTTGACGGTCAAATGTTCATGCATTATACTGGTCCCACTAATGCCTAAGGCTGTTTCAATCTCACGATAGGTCACATGAAGATCTTGCAATATCAGTTGGCGCACAGCATCAATGGTTTTCGGAACAACAACTGATTTTGGATGACCTTGATTGAATTCACCATTTCATCTATTATATTAATACTGGTCCTTGATGGAGCTTCATCGTCAAAAATTGAATTAAGTTCATCGGTGCACTATTTTTGACTTAATGGAGGTCGAAAATTGTAGAAAATAATCGCACGAAAATGTTCACGACCTCGGTTGAATTCACCATACCATCGAATACTGGTCCTTGATGGAGCTTCATCGATGCCCTGTTAGTTAATCTACGTCGAAAGTTAAAAAAATAATCGCACGAAAATGTTCACGATTTAATTCCATTTTTTTGGGCGAGATGAATCTTTCAAGTTACTGTAAACAACACAAATAGCGCTCGTATGTCAAAACGTTCAGACTATGTATAACCTCAAAAACGATTGCAACACTAGGGTATTCCAATCCCGAAATATAAAAGGCAACCCTAGTAAACATAACAGTTAAGTCATCAATAGTTAACGAATAAACTCACCTCCATCATATTGCCTAAGCTCAGGTTATCCAATTGAGTTTTTATAAACTCCTCTTTTTTCTGGGCATTAGCTGAGTATATGGCGGACGTGATATTCGGCAGTATACTACTCTCGTGTGACATTTGTATCTGTGTAGTTGGAACTACAGTTACCATGAGCAGTTCTATGCACTGTTTTATCCAATAGTGCGGACCGAAAGCATCCCAATTTTGAGAGCAAGTAATATACAGGAGTCGATCGTATAACCTTCTCACCATTGATTCGTCGAAAACCTTGAAAAACTTTGATCGGATATGAGGCTGGGTACACCTGCAGCATTAAAACAACATGATTAAGTCTCCCAAGAATGAACTTGTCCAAAAGAATAATATATAAGAATAATGAAGAGCCCTTGGATAACTGGACATGATATTCTAAAAGGAAGCTACTCACCGCAATCCTATGAGAAATGCGGACTCAAGTTTCGCCGTCAACTCCGTCTGTCTGATTGTCGGGTCCGTGTAGACGAAAAGAATAAGGTCCAAGAACTGGGCCATTATGTCAGAATCATCTCCGAAGCGTTTTTCGACATATTGCATCATCTTAACCAGTAGGATGGATTTTTCGCGGAGGCTGGGCGCCTGGTTTAAAGTGACGTAGTTCTTAGACTTCATCCACTCCTCCAGCATCTTGATGATTGCCTTCATGACTTTCACGTCCGGCGTTTTTTCCATGAGACCAACAAGTATGTTGCCTATGAAGGTCTTTCTCATCTCGTTGCCCATGACTACCACCCTAGTCTTCACCAGGTCCAAACTGAGAATCAGTAGTTCACTGACTATTGACGCATGGTCCGTGGAGGAGGGTTGTAGATGTTCTTTAGCCAGGCGATGCAAGACCCTCATAAAAGGCGTGATTAGTAGGTCTATATATGAATGATTGCTTGCGCATGCGGCCTTCAACAGCATTATGGTTCCGAATAGTGTCTGTGGGTTGGCCTGGTTGGTCTTCTCGTAATTGTTGAGACCTTGAAAAATAGTTTTCATCAGAATCAAATAAAATAAGATTCGATATTTACTTCCGAAGTTATCATTTATTTATGATTTATCTACATGTCTAGCCTGTTGTGGAATGCTGGTTTAGTCCGATCAAGATATATTGTCATCAAACAATATTATTAATATATAAAAAATAGAAAACATCTTAAAAACCTACAGCAATGTCCAAATAGCTCACAAACTACACATTCAAATTAAACACCTATATAGCAAATTAAAATCACCAACACCAGTAAACGACACATCACATGTGGTATATATCAATTGATTGTGGATTGATCAATTGAAGGACACATTGAAAGGAAACAAGTACTCCAAAACATCGACGGCACTTTACAAATACAAAACCGAGAGTAAACATACATTTGATTATGACGAGACAGTAGTGTTGGAACGAGAACCAAATAAAAAATCCAGAGAATTTCTGGAGATTATCCATATAAAACAAAATGAGAACTTCATTAATGAAAGAGCAGATATTAGGAACATACATAATATCTATTACATTCTTTTGAAGAATTTTGAATGAACAGACCTTTAAAATCAATTGACATCATAACCTCTATGACATCAAACAAAATAAGTTGGGAAAGGACAAGAAATAATTATTTTCGAATTTAATATAAGAATTAGATCTCTATTCAACAGAATATTTTACAATTTATGGTGCTTGGAGATTATTTGTTTGTGTTTATTGTTGAAATATTATGTATGATGATTATAATAGAATAATTAAAACCCACTATGAAAATAGTGGTTCTGTTAAAATATTCCGTGAAATTCGTGATATTTTCGAACAACATAATCGACCTTCTGAGACCGAAATTTGCTGATCGCATAATTTCACGAAATTCAGCTGTCAAATGGCCAGCCAGATCGTGTGATTTAACATCACTGGATTATTTTTTGTGGGGCTATCTTAAGGACAGAGTCTATACGGAGCCAATCGACTCGATTGCAGCCTTAAAACTCAAAATCTGTGATGTGATATCATTGAACATTGTTGCTGCTATTTCTATGGGCCATAAATATTTTACATTTACATATTATTAAGAAAAAACTATAAATAAGGTATAAAAAATTTGCCAAACTCTACTCAGCTATTAATTGATAATTACTGGTCAATAAATTTTATGAACTAATCACATCTTTAAATCAAACATGCAACACTCACCTTCAAAGATAACCTTGCCCACCATTGTGTACAACACTTCCAGTTCTTCATGTTTGCAAGAAATAGTAGTGTTTGCTCTTTCCGTTGGAAATATGGACATTAGCTTTGACATAAGGGCGTGGATCATCTTGATTACCTTCGAATTAGACGTGGTAATACAGGCAACCAAACCTCTTTGTAGATTACGGAATTCACTTAGTATCTGTTCTTTTTTCAAAACACCTAGTAGAAAGGTTAGAATTTCCAAACCTGTCACGATGTTCCCCATGTTGGGATTTTGAAGTTCAACTCCTGCCAAAACCTTGAAATACAAAATTACTTTAAAATTATGGTTGCGTTCAAAATATTCAGAGTAGAATAAGGGTACGATCACATGAGCAGAAGTATGCTATGATCTGGCGTTTACAATCTTATTCAACGAAGTTTTGGATGACGAATTCATGAATGTACTGAATGGAGTCGAAGAAAATAACCGGCGTAGCATTTAGTGATTTAAGAGCTGCTTACGATACAGTTATAATCATAAAAAATTAATAAAGAAAGTATACGATCTGACGAAAGACTACAAACTTACAGGATTCATCAAATGTATCCTAGAAAACAGAAGATTCCATGTATCACTGGGAAATGAGAAAAGTCAATGGCGAATTCAAAAGAATGGGCTACCACAAGGAAGTGCTCTTTCTCCAATCCTAGACAACATCTATATCAATGACATCCCACTTTTCGACAAAGTAAGGAAATTTATTTACGCGGACGACACAGCAATAACTGCACAAGAAAACAAGTTTGAAGAAGTAGAACAAACTCTAACACAAGTCCTATCAAAAATGTCAATCTACTACAGAGAAAATCAGCTGAAACCAAATCCAACTAGGACCCAAGTGTGTGTTCTATCTACCTAAGAAAGAACCAGGCAAAAAGAAAACTTGATGTTAGAAGATGAACAACAAGAAAACACCAAAATACCTGGGTGTCAAACTACATCGAACCTTGTCCTATAAAACCCATTGCAAAGACACCAAGATGAAGGTTATGACAAGAATCAACATAATCCGGCAACTAACAGGTACATCATGGGGTGCCAGACCTGAAACTTTGCGGACATCAGCAACTGCCCTATCTCTATCTACAGCAGAATACGCCACCTCTACGTGGAGAAATTCTGTACATTCGAGGGAAGTAGATGTGGCTATAAATTCGACGACCACATCTTCCCCCTTCATTGACATATACCATACCATCATCGATTAAAATCAAGAAAGAGTTTCTTGAAAACTACTGAACCAATAACTAGGCCACCTGAAGAAAGAATAGAAAAACTCTGGAAGATATCCACCAGAGACAACATCACCGGCAAAGAGATATCTCCTGGAGCCCACTTACCTTACGCTACGTGGAGAACACTCAATAGACTCAGAGTGGAAGTATCCCGCTGTAAGAAGACCTTGGCAAAGTGGGGATACTCAGGTGATGAATTATGTGACTGTAGAGTAGTTCAAGACGAGGCCCATCTATTCGACTGCAACAACGTCGGTACCACCTGTACTAATCAAGACCTATATGCATGCACCTCCGAAGCCGTCACTGTTGCGGAGTTCTGGAGATGCACTTACTGAAGATATATTTGGATTCGGATAAGTTAAGTTATCGCACCGATGAGGGTCAAAAACCCGACCGTATTTGCAGTTATGGCCATTTATTGGAGCATACAATACAACAAACATTAAATGTGTGTAGCATTAAACAATATGATCTGTGTTCCAAACTTTATTGTAAAGACACAACTAGAGTGCGCATAATTTGAAAAATTATAATTTATATATATATATAAATAAAGTGTACGCTATCAGTCAGTAAATTAGATGATCCGGTAACGTTAATACCGCACGTATCCCAAGTTGCAAAATACGCATGAGCTGTACCATAATAGCGTACAACGCTAATAACGCATGTAATTATTTCATCTTCCATTACTTTATAATGAGAACTTGGTTGAACTTACCTCGTCTAAAAATTGCAGTTTAATATGGAAAGGTTGGGACCATATATCTGGCTTGTAAGTGCTTCTTAGAAGCATAACAGTTCTTCTTGATAATAGTTCAAGGGGAGTGGTACCGACTACATTAACTTGATTTGGCTGAGGTAGCTCGTGCATGATGCATGGCATTTTAACTAGGAAATTGAAGACAGATTCCATGTGTACTTTGTCGATTGGTTTGCTGGCTGCATCCGTTTTAGTAGTTGTTCCTGCCGAAACGGATGGCTGGGATACTGAAAGCCTTTTTCTATCGATGTCATCATAAGGGCGTTTTACCTGGAAAACGTTTTAGATATTTATAAGTTTCATATTTATTCTACAGTACTAAAAGGTTTACTCAAAGAAACCAGATAAAGAATGCAGCTTAATTTGAGAGAAATCAATAGATTTGTTTCGAAGATATGAAGGACTGCCATTAAACCTGTGGTTTTAAACAACTAGTGGAAAAATGACGATATAGTGGACTGTATTATTTTAAAAGGCCTGCGCTGGTTTACTTGCAAGTACACACAAAAACACTAGATAAATATATTTTAAACGTTATATATTTACATACCACATAACCCCAGTTAGGTTATGTTGCTTCAACAGCTGACGACGAAAGAGAATTAATAATGGTTAGTTTCTGGGACGTCACAAAATTCAACCATAGAAGGTTAATTTAGAACAGAGACAACAAAAAACTCATCCCAAATTATACATAATACACAAATCATCATATTAACATTACAAAATCTCATAATAAGGAAGAGAGGAGTACAAAATATAAAACGAATAATACAAATAATTATAGATAAGATAGATAGAGAACTGACGCTAACGCCATCTATTGGGGTTTCTCTCAACTATGAGATTTAAAGTTAACTGCAATTTCTCCATACCGCCCGACTTGACAGGCTACAGGGCTTCAACAGGATAAAAGTGATTTGAAATTGCGTTATAAAGTAATTAAACTTAAACTAAAATAATTATATAAACAAACATTGGATAAACAGTCAACATTTTACCATATTGGGTAATGGGCACAGTTTTACCACTGGGCGTTTGAAAACACCTTTACAGTTTTAACACTCACTACACGAGTAACACCATCACTACCAGGATGAAGTTCAACAATTCTTCCAAGATCCCACTTTGCTGGAGGACAGTTGTCGTTTCTTATGATAACCATCGTTCCCACAACAACTGGACTGGAACCAGTAGTCCACTTTTTCTCTGTTGGAGGGAATTGAGATAGTCCCGCGACCAACGTTTCCAGAAACATTGATGGAGCTGCTGGAGCAACTGGAACCTGGATAGTCGATTCAGTTGAACGGATGTGACGTCTGGATCTGGTACACTTCGATACAGCCGGCCAATGAGGAAATGAGCAGGGGTTAAGGGTGTTAAATCATTGGGATCGGAAGAGAGGGGATACAAAGGTCGGGAGTTTAAGACAGATTCTATTTGCGTCAACACAGTGCTAAATTCTTCAAAGGTTAAAATAGTTTCTCCAATTACTTTGTACAAATGAGTCTTAAAGGACTTTACATTAGCTTCCCAAATACCTCCAAAATGAGGTGAGCTAGGAGGAATAAAATGCCACTTTAGATTATTTTCATCAGCGAAATTCAAAATGGAAGATTCATCCTGTTTGAGGAATTGATATAATTCTTGCAGAGAGTTATTTGCACCGACAAAATTAGTTCCATTATCTGAAAACATATCAGATGGAACACCTCTTCGTGAAACAAATCTTCGTAAACAAGCAATGAAAGCGTCTGATGTCAAATCTGAAACCAACTCAAGATGCACTGCCTTAACACCTAAACATATGAACAAGCAAACATAAGCCTTTGATATTTTGCATCCTCTTGTTTTTCTGTCTTTTATTAAAAACGGACCCGCGTAATCTACACCAGTCGTTTGAAATGGGAAGGAGCGTGTTACTCTGCAATCAGGCAAATCACCCATGATGACTGATTGAGACTTCGGGAAAATTTAAAACATTTAAGACAATTTCGGACTGTCTTTTTGCCAGATTCATTCCATTTAGTGGCCAATAAGTTTGTCTAATATTATTTAGTAAGAGTTGTGGACCTGCATGTAACAATTTAATATGCTCTGACTTAAATATTAGTGCAGTCAGAGGATGTTTACCGTCTAATATAATAGGATGCTTAGCATCATAATTCAAGTTAGAAAAGCGTAATCTTCCACCAACTCTTATGAAACCCTTTTCATCTATAAATGCAGACAAACCTTTAAATCGAGTTTCTACACGCTTTCCTTCCTTATTCAACAAGAAGTTATATTCTTTCGCAAAAAAGTTTTTGTTGACATAATTTTACCAAGCAATTCTGTGAATTTTGAAATTCGTCTATCGTTAATCGTCCTGATAATCTTTGTCCCTTTTTTAATAAATTAAAACAAAATCTACGACAAAAGGCAACTACCCTTATTAATTTGGTCAAACTGGAATACCTATTGAAAATATCGAAATCTTCAGTAGTTGAGTGGAAAATATATTGATCCTTGGATATTTTTAATTCGGGAATTTCTTTCAATGACGGAGTGAACTTGAACTGATAGTTGTCTTCATTGAAATCTTTTAACCAACTAGGACCGGACCACCAGAGTTCACTAGACTGTAACTCTGACGGAAATAAACCTCTAGATGCGATATCCGCAGGGTTTTCGCTAGATTGGACATAGTTCCACTTAAATTTGCAGGTGAGCTCTTGAATTTCAGCAATTCTAGTATTGACGAATTGTTGCAACTTGACGGGTTCTGTGTGAATCCAATGCAATACAATCTCAGAATCTGACCACAAATAGCATTCTGTCACTGTGGTCATGACTTCGGTGACACATTTCACTAATCGAGAGAGCATCAGAGCAGCAAGCAACTCCAACCTCGGCATAGTTAAAGGTTTCAGAGGGGAAACCTTTGTCTTGGAACAAAGAAGTGACACCTTTACCCTACCATTTTCATCAACTGATCTTAAATAGATTACTGCACCATAGGATCGAATGCTAGCGTCAGAGAATCCAAAAGCTCTACTTTTAAAGGATTCAATAACAATGAGAATCGGGGAACACGAAGACTTAATTTTGCCATATCTTGTTGAAAGGCTAACCACCTTTCTCTCAATTCATCAGGAATCTCTTCATCCCAATCCAATCGAAGAGTCCACAACTTCTGAATTAACCTCTTCGCAACAATAACAGTAGGTGACAATAAACCTAAAGGGTCAAAAACTTTTGATATCTCCGACAAGACATGACGCTTAGTGCATTGAGTCGAGAAAATGGGTTCGAAATTGAAATGAGAGTTCATCACTCTCAGAGAACCATTGGATACCTAAGCATTTTGTGTCTTTATTACAGATGGTTAAAACATCTGACGATTGCAAGTCTGGTCTAAAATCACTCAAGCAGTTTCGGTTATTAGATCTCCATTTTCGCAACTCAAGCACCCAGAATTTAAAATCTTTGAAATGTCGCCACAAACCTGAATAGCTTGGGATTCACTATTGAATCCGGCAATCAAATCATCCACATAAAAATCCTCCTGAATAACTTTAGAAGCAGCTGGATACTGATCTTGCGAATCGATTGCAAGCTGTTGAATGCACCTCATAGCTAAGTAAGGTGCACTTGTTAGACCGTGCGTAACAGTGTTAAGATTATACACCTGAATATCATCCTGTTTGTCAAATCTCCAAACTATTCTTTGCAAAGGTCTATCATCTGGATGAACAAGTATTTGCCGATACATTTTGGCAATATCTGCAGAGACAACAATAGGAAATTTACGGAATTTAACTAACATTTTGAAAAGATTGCCAAGAATCGGAGGCCCAACATGTTGAAGATCATTCAATGAATAACCTGATGTAGTGGAAGATGACCCATTAAATACAACTCTGATTTTTGTTGTGAGACTATCCTCACGAAGAACAGGATGATGGGGTAGAAAGAATGATACCTTATCATGCGTTATGTCGCTCACTAAACTCATGTGTCCTAACTCTAAGTATTCTCTCATGAAATCATGGTACTGCTCCTTTAGGAGAGGTTTTCTCTAACCTCCTCTCTTGAGACAACAACCTTTTAATTGCGATTGCCTTTGAATCACCCAACTTACTAATGTCATCTCGAAAAGGAATCTTCACTACAAATCTACCGTGTTCATTACGAGAGAAAGTTGATTTAAAACTTTCTTCACACGCAATATCTTCCTTAGAAGAAAATACCTCATTTTTATTATACAATTCTTCAACCACCCAAAACCGTTGCAATAATGAATTAATGTCATCATTCTCAGAAGTTGCAAATAAATTCAGGGTTTTAATATTCGAACATTGTTATTACTTAAACAACCGGAAACTGTGAAGCCAAAGACAGTATTTTGTAAAACCGGATATCCTTTTTCAATTTGATCTGCTGCGGTTCTAAGCAATCCCAAAAGTTGGACGATCCAATGATCATATCGATCTTTTTGGTTGATAGAATTCCGGATCTGCTAACTGTACATTGTGGGGAATATCTAAATTTGAAATGTTTAACGGTTCATTTGGAAGTCGGTCTGCTATTTTAGGTAAGACAAAACAATTCAAATTCATCGCGTAATTCCTAGTCAATGATTCCACCAAAACATTACATTGTCTATTCAAATGTGACACTGAATTTATTCCCGTTACACTTATATGTGCATCTGACAAAGGTAATTTCAATTTTGAAACTAAATCTTTAGTAATGAAGTTTGATTGGGATCCCGAATCCAAGAGAGCATGGCAGATATGTTTATTTCCATACTTGTCTGTGACATGAATTTTCACCGTTGACAATAAAACATACGAGTTTGTCAAACTTGTAAGGGCAACTCTTTCATTTTCTAAGTGCAATAATCTATTATGCTTTTCCTTGCAACTTGGACAAGCATTATGTCGACACTCGTTAGGTCTGTGTCCTCTACAAAGACAATTCTGACACAGACCTAATTCATTGACTTTTTCGACTCTCTCAGTGATACTAAATTTTAGAAAATTTGAGCAATTATAAATGGTGTGATTCCCATCACAGAAGAAACACTTAACTGACTTTGGTTTTAATTTATCAGTCTTACCCAAATAGCTTCTGACTTGCTTTCCTTAAATTCCTTTTTAATTTTATCTTGGTCGACTTCATGATTTTGTTCTAATGATTCCAGCAAATCAGCTCTATTCTTCAAAAAGGTTGTGAATTCCTTAAGGGTGGGCAGGTCTAAATTGGCTTTCACCTTTTCCCATTCACATGCTGAAACTTTATCGAGTTTAGTAGTAATCAAATAAATTAATAAGGGATCCCAAGAATCCACATTCAAACCAAGATTGCTTAATGTTCTCAAATGTTTGAAGAGAGAATCTATGAGACTGCGTAGTGTCTTCGAACATTCTCTTTTCAAGGGACTCAAATTAAATAAGCATTTAATATGGTTATTGATCAATAACTTTTATTGTCGAACCGATTACACAGTAAGTCCCACGCAATAGTATAATTTTCTGATGAAAATTCAAGGGACTCTATCATTCTTGAAGTGGCACTATTTAAACTGGCCCGCAAATAATGATACTTTTGTATCTCACTAATAGATTTATTTGAATGAACGAGAGAATGGAAAATATCTTTAAAACTCAACCATCCTTCATATGTTCCATTGAACTTAGGTAAGTCTATGACTGGTAATTGCACCCTTGACTCTACCTCAGACTTGACATCATTATTCGAAACATTTCTCTTATTTAAGATTAACATGATTTTGCTCTGACACCTATTCATATGGTCAAAAACTCTTCCCTCTCATTCATTTGTGTCTCAAATTGACAGTCCTCACAGGATTCTTCAATCTGTGATTGAACTTCATTAAAACTATCATCAATTAATGACAACTTTTCTTTGAAACCTCTAACAACAATTAAATCTTCTTCGCTCAAAGAAGATGAATCCATCCCTAATTTCCCAATGAAGGGTTCTAATTTTTTCGAAATGATTGTGAATCTACCTCTTAAACTGGCACGTTTTCTCATGAGTGTTCTATCCATAATTAACAAAATATGCTAAGTACTTACTTAATAATAATTAAATTTGTTGACTCAAATAGAATTGGCAGGTATAAAAGGATACTTTACAAATGGATTCCTGTGGCTCTTTCTTGATTTTCAACAAATGGCTTGTTCTCACACACGAGGACAGGTAACAGGAATTCTTCTGGAGACTTCAAACGTGATTTTTCTAGCACTTTCTTGGTTTCCAACACTCGGAGACAGAAAGGTCACTAGTTTTCTTTAACTTGAAAGGTGTACTTGCTTCCTCTGGCACTTTCTTGGTTTCCTATGATGTCTTCTTTAAAACAGGAACAGAAAAGGTCACCAGTTTTTCTAGCACTTTCTTGGTTTCCAATACTCAAGAACAGAAAGGTCACTAGATTTTACTCAAAACCAGAATACGCCGAATGCGGCACGTAGGACCATGGAAAAAATACTATATTTCTAGCACTTTCTTGGTTTCCAATACTCGGAAACAGAAAGGTCACTAGATTTTACTCAAACCAGAATACGCCGAATCCGGCCCGAAGGACCATGGAAAAATACTATATAGTGGACTGTATTATTTTAAAAGGCCTGCGCTGGTTTACTTGCAAGTACACACAAAAACACTAGATAAATATATTTTAAACGTTATATATTTACATACCACATAACCCCAGTTAGGTTATGTTGCTTCAACAGCTGACGACGAAAGAGAATTAATAATGGTTAGTTTCTGGGACGTCACAAAATTCAACCATAGAAGGTTAATTTAGAACAGAGACAACAAAAAACTCATCCCAAATTATACATAATACACAAATCATCATATTAACATTACAAAATCTCATAATAAGGAAGAGAGGAGTACAAAATATAAAACGAATAATACAAATAATTATAGATAAGATAGATAGAGAACTGACGCTAACGCCATCTATTGGGGTTTCTCTCAACTATGAGATTTAAAGTTAACTGCAATTTCTCCAACTAGCTTGTGGAAACTTAACCATCAAGGATTGGTAAACGGAGTTACATTAAAAAAATGCACAAATTGATTTTAAATGGCCGTAAATTAAAATTGTATAAAATAGCAGACATTTTAAAGATATCAACTGGACGTGCAGATAAGTCATCTCTGCTATGCGGATGATATTGTGCTTATAATTGACAGCATACAAGAAACCCAATATATGTTTGATATGCTAAACGATGTCTAGGAAAAATTCGGTTTGAAAGAGAAATCTATCAAAAACTCAGTACATGACAATCTTGGTACTGAGTAGCCCTCTAAAAATCAATAATATCAAGTTGGAACATGTGCATGTATTTGGGCCATAAAATCAACATTAGAAGAGATAATCAGACTCACGAGATCAACAGAAGAATAGGTTTGACGTGGGCAGCGTTCGGTAAACTCCGACATGTACTGAGAACAGCCGGTGTTCCAATATGCTTGAAGAGGAGGGGGTTCAATGAGTGCATTCTGTCAGTTCTCACGTATGGAGCTGAGACACATTAAGCAAACATCTGCAGAATACAAGTGATGTAACGGAAAATGGAAAGGTCAATGCTGGGAGTTACCCTCAGAGATAAGATACTTAACCATAAGGAACCAAACAGGAGTAAGAGACGCGGTTGAGGCTATTTTACAGCTCGAGTGGAACTGGGCTGGGCATGTGGCACGAATGAGTGACGGAAAATGGACGAAGAAACTTGTGGAGTAGAGATCTAGACATGAGGCATATAGAAGTAGAGACGACCTCCTAGTCGGTGGACCAACGATATAAAAGAGTATCTGGAAACTGGATTCAAACAGCATAGGACCAAAGAAAATGGCTAGAGTTAAGGAGGGCTTTCGTTCAGCAGTGGACGGAATAACCTTCATGATGATGAACTGAACGTGTACATCATATCACTAGGGAATATTTTCGTTAGATGATTGCTATAATCAGTGTATTACCCTGGAAGGGAATTATGTTGAATAAAAAAAACTATTTTTGCCAAAAAAAATATGCTACACTATGGCAGGCTGGAGACTATTCAATTGACCTGTCACCTTATTTTTCTCATGATCCCAATTATAACATTATCAGATTCAAATTTGGTTAGATTAGCCCTAATGCCCCTGTTATGTTGTATTTATTTCCAATTCGTCTCATTTTTTCTGATAAAAGTTTCACATAAGGAATTACGCTCTTTATGGTTTGTCCTATATCTGCTTGTGTTGTATTATTATGGATTTCAAGCTGCTTTTGTGTTATTTGTTTCACACTTTCCAATATCTTGTTGGGATAGCCATTAGTTCATTTGCGATGTTATTTATTTCTTCATTTTCATCTTGTTGGGTAAAGCATATATTCGTTTTCTATTATAAATACCTGACTTTCAGGTAGGTGTAGTATACATTGCTTGTTGCAACTAAGTTTTGAAGTATAACTTACCCATATCTTATCCAGATAGTAGTAAAGGGTCTTTCAACAAGAACTTTGTTTTTTAATTGTGGCGTTGACAGCATTGACAGTTAGTTTTTTGACATAATCGTAGTAGATGCTTTGGCAATTGTTACAATCAATTCAATTTCGCTCTAAAACCGCATTAAGTGATTAAAACCCACCATGACAATGGTGGTTCTGTTAAAATTACATTCCGCAAAATTCGAGATATTTTCTGACTACATAATCGACCTTCTGAGACCGCTATTAAAAATTTGAGTCGACGGGCTCGATACAAATTGTGCCAACACCAACGCGTGTTCTACCAGGCCGTCCAAATGAAAAAATCGCAGCTGTGAACCACAGTGTTGAAGAAGATCTAAATTTGTCAATTTCTCGACATTCTCAAACCAACACAGGGCGGATTTAACTTTGAAGCCGTGGAAGATTCAACTAGTGCAGGAATTGAAGCCGACCGACCTTTCACATCGCCGTAGATTCGCTCAGTTCATTCTGGAACAACCCACTGGTTTTTTTTTTTTTTGAAAAAATATTTTTTTCAGACGAAGCCCATTTTCACTTGTCAGAGTACGTCAACATGCGGAATCGCCGCGTTTGGGCTTCTGAAAATCCTAGAGCGATTGTTGAGAAGCCTTCGCATACTCAACGAGTCACTGTATGGTACGCTATATGGTCTGGAGGCGTAATTGAGCCGTTTTTTTTCGAAAATGAGACTGGAAATGCGGTAATGGTCAATGGATCATGCTATCACGAGATGTTAACGACTCTACTTTGGCCTATCATTGATGACATGGATATAACTGACACGTGGTTTCAACAAGACGGTGCCACTTGTCACACAGCTGTTAAATGGCCAGTGAGATCGTGTGATTTAATATCACTGGATTATTTTTTGTGGGGCTATCTTAAGGACAAAGTCTATACGGAGTCAATCGAATCGATTGCAGCCTTAAAACTCAAAATCTGTTATGTGATTTTTCATTCATAATTGCCGAACATTTCTTTTCGTAATGCAATAAAATTTGAATCTTGTCATCAACATTTTTTGTTTTAAAAGACAAGTTCTTGTTGAAAGACCCTTTACATTTCGCCTCTCACAATTTAGTACTTAATTGATGGTTGGAATTAAAATGCAGATATTGACCTGTGTTTGTTGCTTTTGTTCTTGGGATTCCATTCAGTTTATGAACTAGTATATCTAAAAATGGAAGTTGTTTATTTTCTCGATTTCCATTGTGAATTTAATAGATGCTTATTGATTGTTAAGATGTTGAAAGAATACATCTATGGTGTTCATTTTATATTGCCAGATGATTTAAATATCATCTACATATTTCCTCCATAATTTGGGTTTTAGTATACATTGGTCGAGAGCTTTTTGCTAGAAATTTTCCACATATAAATCAGATGAAATAGGAGACAGTGGTGAATCCACGGCTATTCCAAATTCTTATTGGTAAAAAATGTCTTCAAATTGGAAGTATGTTGTTTCGATGCAAATGGAAGTTTTCCATTATTGCATTCACGCCAAGCGTAGTTCTTTCTCTTAGTGTTTGATCACCTTCAAGCTCTTTTCTTACAATTGCGAGTGCCTTATCCGTTCTGCCATTGGAGAACAAACTCGTAACATCAAAGCTGACCGTGATATCTTCTTCAAAGATTTCTCATCATTTCTATGAAGTCCTTTGTACCTTTAATCATATTGAAAGATATAAGCCTTTTTGTCAGCTCTTTTAAAAGCTTTTTTTGCCTTGAAAACGACAGAAGCTGTCTGTTGAAACGTTGGTAGCAAGAAGAATAAGATACTGTGATTATTGCCGAAATAATAATTCTACACGAGTTCCATCAACAAAAATTTCTCATCAGCAATGTCGACGTTCCCTCAAATTTTTCTACAGTTTTGCTGTTGTCGGCCAAGAGTGTATTCTACAACTTCCAAGAAGTGCTTCAGTTTTGCAAACTCTTTCTGTAGATCTGTAGTTACAACAAGCTTTGTTTGAGCGTTTATCGCACCACATTTATTAATGGTACAGTTTTGAATACTCGAATTTGGAAAAATAACAACAGGCTAGTAAGTAAATTATCCAAAATAAAAAATCTTGTTGAAAAACCTTTTGATAGTATTTTCTATCTGAGAGTTGGGCAATATCATATTGGAATCATGAAATATTCGATGTGTCAAAAAAACTTTGCACCTAGTCTAATAGGCAAAATTGAGCAAAAAAATAGGAAGGTATCCTCAATGGAAAAAAATATATTTCAACTAATAAAAAAGTTGTGCTAAGATTTGTTATATTACCTAAGATTTTCAAACTAAATATGGATTTTATTTACTTAGCACTGATAGAACAGATTTATCGATTATTGGTTAGTCAATCGGGTAGCATATTTTTTTTCATTTGAGTCGATACAAGCCATTGCTAAAATTTACCTGACTGGTGTCGTTCGTCTCTTCTTCTTTGATACCATACAATTCCCATTTAATGATAACTTCAGCCAACTCCACTGCTAATTTTCTATGTTCCAAGCTAGCAGTAGGACTGAATCCTAACCTCTGAATGGAACTAACCATGTATTGTACAATGTGATGCCTCAAAGGATAGTAAACTTTGTGATGTTTCACTATCAATTGTAATATGTGAAACAGTTGCTGCATTGAGTGCCCTTCGTCCACGATTATTTTTTTGGTCCAGTAGATCAACATTGTGCTACCTGAGCATAAATTAATTGTCAGAATCAAAGTGAAAATAAACTAATTTCTCTTTATAAGTGAGAGACTCATTTTTTGATATCGTAATTTAACATTTACACACAATGAAATAAAGCCAAAGAAAATTGAATTTTCAACTCACCCTCCTCAATTCTCAAAGGTACCGAAGGCGTTAATATCTCAAGAGCTTGCCTGACCACACTTCTAGCCTCGACGGCATGAGCTTTCAGAAGGCTATGGAACACCTGAAGCACGATTTTCTTGTGTATCTTTTTATATTTGTAAATGATGTGAGACAGAAGTAGGTGGCCGTGATACCTGGTGGCTGGATCAACGCAGTTCTCAACCAGCAAGCAAGGCCAAGCGAAGGTCATGAGACGACGTAGCTTGTACCCTTGCGTCTTACTGTTAGACTCTGGATCATGAAAATGGGAGCTGGCCTGCTCAAATAGCAAACAAGAAAATTGCAACAGAGATATGCGCACGCAGTCAGCTGAAGGAAATGGGTTGTCAGGATCAATTAGTTTATTGATGAAGACGGACACTACATTGTCTGGATTATCCTGATAGGGCATCGGCGAGCTACCTTTAAGAGATAAATAAAAAAATCAATCATTTTGCATTAGTATTCTCATTGATTAATTTTCAAACTCTATACCCATCTGAAGTGTGGGAAATTGGTACGCTTATTAGAAAATATGTTATCTGATAGAAGGTTTCGTGTTTTTATTGACAATAAGAGTAGCAACTTCAAAATATTGAAAAACGGTCTTCCTCAAGGATCAGTTTTAGCTCCTTTACTTTTCAATTTATATCTAAGTGATTTGCCCACTACATCATCTCAGAAATTTGTTTATGCTGACGACATTGCTATTGCTTACCAACATTCGGATTTCCATACTCTGGAAAACATACTGTCATTTGATTTGGAAATTTTAAAGAATTATTTTATTGAGTGGCGATTATGTCCAAATCCCAACAAAACAGAGGTATCTTGTTTCCATCTGAATAATTATGAAAAATATAGAAAATTAGCTGTAACTTTCAATGATTCTCCTATCGAACATAATTTCTATCCAAAATACTTAGGAGTTAAATTAGATTCATCTCTCAATTACAAGGCTCAGTTAAATGATCTGAGCCTAAAACTGAAAACTAGGAATAATATTGTTCAGAAATTAGCTGGATCGTCTTGGGGTGCTGATGCTTCCACTCTTCGCACAGCATCTCTAGCCCTAGTCTTTTCTGCAGCTGAGTATTGTTGCTCTGTTTGGTTTAATAGTGCACATACACAAAAAATTGATGCACAATTGAATACATCCATGAGAATAATTACCAGATTGAAGTCACGTAAACCATTATGGCATAATACGTTCTTCAATATGAACATAAGTATAAAGAATTATGGAAGACTGAGTGGAACTCTTACGAAATGTTCAATAAGTATCTCGTTTCTGATCCTTCTGAAAAAGTTCCTGGTTTTGATCTTCCAAGAAAAATTTGGACAGTTCTTAATCGTTTGAGGACAGGTCATGGTCGTACCAATGGCATGCTATTTAAATGGAACTCAGTTCCTAGCGCAAGTTGTGAATGTGGAGAAGCAGAAGAAACAATACCTCATCTCATCAATAGTTGTCCCATATATAAATCTCGAGATGGTTTTAGGGCTATTCATGATGTTTCGAACTCTTTCTTGGAATGGGTTATAAATTTCAAACAAATATGATACGTATTTTTGTTATTCAGTTTTTTTTTCTGCTTTTGTCTTTTTATTTCCAGATTCAATGTGAGCACCTTGAAGAAGTCTCTGACTCCATCAATAGAAGATCACTCTTGAAGAAAGAAGTCCCTGAAATATATTCCAGCTTATTTTTGTATTTTCACACTTAGACGGGGAGCCAGGGTTTTTTTACTGGGTTTTTTTTCCCTAGGCTTTTATGTCATACTCCGAATTGTATGACACCCCGTCACTAACCCCTGATCTATATGCTTTATTGTTTGCTAACTAAATATTGTCAGCCCAAAGTTCAAAGGAATACATATATATATATATATTCTCATTGTAAGAAACATAATAGAAATAATTCAACTACCAGGTGTCCGATTGGAAGGTATACTAATTTATTTTGTCGCCATTTCGATGAGGATTAATCTTGACAGTTCATATTTGGCAGTCGTAAAGCAGAGAGGTGGAAAATTAATTACCGAAAAATATCCGGTAAAGCTATATGTTTTAACCGTTGAAACATTTTATTGAAATCAATCATCGATTACTGTGACAATCAGGAGGCTATGTAATATTTTTTGAGAAAAACGAAGGGTCAACGAGACACACTTTTTATCATGTAGTGAATGATTTCTAACAAAGAGGGACTGAAGCTGATTGGAGCAAGTATGGACTACAATGTACTTCAAGATGAAAACATTACTGCTGTGCAAGAAAGTGTTCAAAACAATCCATCGACCTCAAGTTGCTTGGTATCCAAAGAACAACTTTGGACACAATTTTGCAAAAGTAACTGAAATTAACGCAGTAGTCAAAGACTCACCCGGTAAAATATAAATATGTTCATGACACTTTCAATTTCATTTCTGAAGTGACTACCTAATAGATGATTACTACAAACCTATCAATTTATTTGTTTCCCCTCGCTCGAAGCTAACAGCAAAACATGGAATAAGTATCAATTGAAGCACTTTTGCCTTAAGCTCTTGGGATATTGTCCTAGAAGGGAACAGTTCAACAAATCTGAAGAAGGCTGACCTCTTCCATTCCACCGTATAATTCTGGGCTACTGTGTTCTCAAGGAAATCACGCAGAAACTGCAAGAAAAAGCAAAATCAATAGATCTCATGAAATTCAGTGAGAGTTGGCATAATACGATGATTCACAAAATGATAAAAATTTTTTTAAGAAATGACAATGAAATTTAAAAATATTTTTACCACTGGTCAGTCCACCCGACGAACCCTGTATAATAATTACCAAAAATTGTTATATACTCAGTAGTAAAGGGTATTTCAACAAGAACTTTGTTTCAAAAAAAAAATGTTGATGACAATGATTCAAATTGTTATTGTATTACCAAAAGAAAAGTTCGGCAATTATGAATGAAAACTGATATCTGGCAAATGTCCACCCCACGACCACGCTGACAGAAGTAAAGTCTTTCATCGAAATTTTTAATCACTTTTTGGCAAAATGTCGGGTCTATTTCGGCAATTACATCACAGATATTCAATTTTAAGGCTGCAATCGATTTAATTGACTCCGTATAGACTGTGTCCTTAAGATAGCCCCACAAAAAATAATCCAGTGATGTTAAATTACAAGATCTGGCTGGCCATTTAGCATCTGAATTTCGGTTATGCGATCAGCAAATGGCCCAATCACGCCTCCAGACCACATAGCGCACTATACAGTGACTCGTTGAGCATGCAAAGCCTTCTCAATAATCGCTCTAGGATTTTCAGAAGCCCAAAGCGACACTTTTCATGTTGACGTACTCTGACAAGTGAAAATGGGCTTCGTCTGAAAAAATTATTTTTTCAGAAAAACCAGCTGCTTGTTCCAGAATGAATTTAGAAAATCTACGTCGATGTAAATGATCGGTCGGCTTCGATTCCTGCACTAGCTGAATCTTGTAAGGCTTCAAAGCCAAATCCTTCAGCAAAATTCGCCCTGGTTTGTGATAACCCCAATTGTTGAGAACGTCGAGAAATTGACAAATTTCCTCAACACTGGGTCTCCCGACTGCGATGTTTTCATTTGTACGGCCTGGTCGAACACGCGTTGGTGTTGGGACATTTTGTACCGAGCCCGTCAACCCAAATTAAGTGACCAAATTCTTAATAGCGGTCCCAGAAGGTCGATTATGTTGTACGAAAATATCTCGCATTTTACGGAATGTAATTTTGACCGAACCACCATTTTCATAGTGGGTTTTAATCACTTAATGCGGTTTTGGAGCGAAATTGAATTGATTGTAACAATTGCCAAAGCATCTACTACGAATATGTCAAAAAACTAACTGTCAATGCTGTCGTGTGGTAGGTGTTCTTGTTGAAAGATCCTTTACTACTTCCTGGGTAAGATAGTGTAGAGTTATACTTCAAAACTAAGTTGCAATAAGCAATGGTTACTACACCTACCTGAAAGTCAGGTATGAATCTATCACAAGTGGCCCTCAATAATTGGAATAGGAGATCAATATCATTGGGATAATGACAGAAATAATGAAGGAGTATCTTCACCAACAGCTTCGGTTCTTTCCAATGTTCCAAATCAATTTCTCTTGCATCCATGTGCCTAACTTGGTAAGAATCATCGCACCAAATCTGCTTTAAAGTATCCACGAGTTTCTGTTGAGAAGCTAACCATTGTTCATCGTATTTGATCAACAATGATATTATCCTGACAGATTGATATTGTAATGAGAGACGATCAGTCTGGTTTATCCAGAAGGAGGCCATCACTATAAGTCTGTTAACCATATGGTTCTGTATGTAATCGCGGAAAGGCTTACCGTCCTTGTGCCTGATTAAGTAAACTAGAAGTCTGAAAAAATATGGATCTTCAAATAAGTTTTAAATCATTATTACCATAAATCATACAATTATTCCACTCAACATGATAAATAATATAATATTAATAATACGAGGGTTGGCTTTTATATTTCGGGATTAGAAAACAAAAACAATATTACTCATCGAAAATCGTTTAGTGTTTTTCAAAATATTCCCCATTAAGATCTATACACTTTTGCATGTGTTTGAACCCATTGTCGAAGCACTTTTGCCACTCTGATTGAGGTATATCCAAAGCATGCATTCTGAACGCATCAACTGCTTCATCAGGTGTCGAAAAAAACCTCTCACTTTATTTTTCACGTACGGGAATAAAAGGCTCACATTGTCGTGGTGAAGGGTGATCCGTCTTCGGCGGTTGGTTTTCCTGATTGCTTGGAAAACAACTTGCAAACAAATGGTAGTGTATCACTCAGAAATGATTGTTTAACGTTGTTCTAGTGGTACCATTGTCACATGACGATCTTGCAATATCAGTTGGCGCACAGCGTCAACGGCTCTCGGAACAACCACTGATTTTGGACGACTTTCACAAAATTCGTCTTTGAGTGACCTACGCATCGTTTGAATTCACTATACCATCGATAACACTGGCTCTTGATGGAGTTTCATCGCCAAACATGAATTAAGTTCATCGATGCACTGTTTTTGAGTTAATCCACGTCGAAAGTTGTAAAAAATAATCGGACGAAAATGTTCCCGATTTAATTCCATTTTTTGGTCGAAATAAATATTCTGTAAACAACACAAATAGCGCTCGTATGTCAAAACGTATAACCTCAAAAATGTCAAGCTTTACGATAGAGCTGTCAGTTGGCAGATTGCAACCCTAGGGTTGACCAATCCCGAAATATAAAAGGCAACCCTCGTAAGAGAGTTTATTAGTTGAAAATATCTAAACTCTAACTCTTAACTGGAGAGTTATTCTAATGATAACTGTGTCCAGTTTACTCCACTTAAAAATAACATTTTGTTTTGAAAGAATCAAATATCAAAATTTTAACTTATAAATCATAAATATCCTTCCTGTGTCATTGTCTTTATTGATACTATTGTAACATCCCAGGTTTTTCCAATACAAAAAAATCATAGTCTCATTCCACCCTATGCTGATACGCCACTGGCAGTTACCAAACTGTGGAAATAAGATTCCATGGTCAGAATAAAAGAACACGGCTGTCACTGCCAAGTGCCCGCGTCTATCTGCGCGAGTGGTGAGAGAACAAGGAAGAAAGAATGTAAGATGGTGGGGCTATTATCGGTGGAGTTGTGAGAGAAGTAACAGAGACCCAAAAAAGTGTTAGTGCCTTTGTGTGAGTTCGAAAACGAAGCCATCTTACGTTGAGTGTCCCTAGAATATATCTCGCAAGTATAATTGAGACTATTTTAAATGTTATTAGTTGCTTGTCCATTTTATTAACCTTTGTTGATACATAGCATTGAGAACTGGATTGGTTCAGTGAATTTATTATTTTTCTATTATGTTTGTAAATTAATACTGTTATTATGCAATATTATTTGGTTTCATGGTGTATTAAGTGGTGTTTGGGCCTTTTTCATTAATGCTGTTGTCTTGTGTAATTTTTTGCTCATATAGTCCTTTGTCTGATTTCATATAACTCTATTTCCTTTGTTCACATTATGCTTTGTTTAATTTCACATAACTATTTCCTTTGTTCACATTATGCTTTATTTGTTTCATATAACTCTATTTCCTTTGTTCATATAATGCTTTGTTTGATTCATATAACTCTATTTCCTTTGTTCACATAATGCTTTGTTTGATTCATATAACTCTATTTCCTTTGTTCACATAATGCTTTGTTTGATTCATATAACTCTATTGTTGTATTTGTTCACATGTTTTGTTTGTGCTTGTGATGTTTTGTTCACTTTATATAATTCTACTTGTGCCATAAGAAACAAACCCCTTATAGCATGTGATCACATTGTCTCCGATATTACTACTCTTGGAGTTCAGGTGTCTACCATAACAATGAATGCCTTATTTTCAGCTTTCTACAATGTGTTACTGGAGGGTAACAGATCAATTTTAGTTACTATATACCCTATGGTACAATAGGAATCGTTCTGAGGGTCTGGACCTGTGATTACACAGGAACATATGGAGACCTCCACCAGTGGTAGTACTAGTATGGTTGATATGGAATAATGGATGTAAACAGTGTACGTAGTACCCCTGTCGCATGTAATCATTATGTATATTTCGTACTGTTGTAATTGATCATTTTACTGTGTAATGTACTTGCCCTACTATTCACAGTTATTGTTGTGTATATTTCGTACTGTGTTAACTTATTCTTCTTATGATGTATCTTCTTGTTGTCGTTATGTATATTTCATTCGGTTGATTATGTAGATTCTCTGCTTTCATTATTCATATTGCTTATTATCGTTTACCTATATCTGTTTCTGTTATTTATTTCCATAATGCATTCTGGATATTCTGGTCCTTATTCTTTACTCGTGATGGATATTCTATCAAAATTTGTTGTTTATTTATGCTATGATCTCGTCCTGCTATCTATTTATCTATATGCTGGTATTACATGATATTTCATTTAGGGGTCTCGAGATTGTGGACCATTCCTATACTGTTGTACGAGATTTCTTAGGTACCTGGATCAAAGACCTTGAAAGGGCGGTTCCAAGGCCTTAAGGCAGGGACCGTTACTAACATGTGCTATAAGGCATGAGAGAATATACCTTTTTTTATCAACCGCGAAACTTTCTGTCATTTTTTCAGAGCCGCCGCTGGAACTCCATGACCTTCCCCGTGTTCCCAATTCCTTAGATCATACAATATTATAGTTATGGCTCACATACCCTGGGGCCGTGACCATGACGATGGTCATAATTAGTCGTTTACTTACTTGCCATGATTATTATCCTGTTGTATTATTGAAGCTTACATATTTGCCATGATGATTCTCCTTGTTGTATTATCGAACTTTACATATTTGTCATGATTATTAATTCTTGTTGTATCATTGAAGTTGCCATATTTACTATGTTTATTATTCTCTTTGTATTATGGAAGTTGCTCTGGTTATTATGATTACTATCTGTTTAGTATTGTTATAGTTTTCTCAGAACTGTTATACTTGCCTTTGCTAGCTGTTAATGATTGACTATTTAATTTTAAACAAGTGCCCTAACATCACCTAACATGAGGGGTTTTCTGCCTGAGGCTTCCCCCTATATTTTTTGTGTTGTTAAGTGTTGTGTTTTATTTACCATCTTTGTTTCCCAATTATTTTCACTAATCTCAATTATCACGAACTTGAATTATTACGTAAACATAACGTAGAGTCCTACCCTTGCTAGACGATCACATTAAATGGCCAAGTCTCCAGTGTCATAGTTAGTTTTAAAAATAATATTTGTCATTCTTTTCAAAAGAAAAAGTGGCAAATGTTACACTATAATGTCTTCATCGGTATTAAAATGTAATAACAGGTAATATTTTCATGATTGTAGTTTGTATAGACTAAGGTTTGATGGGATTCATTAAATGAAGTAAGAGCAGTAGGTATTCACTCATGTAATTTTTTTTAATTTGAGTTTATTATTCTGTGAATCCTTGATCGGTCTTCCTCAGTAAGCCATATTTTTATTTTTTTTTAAATTTTTTCTCAATGCGGATTTGTCTCAATGTCTTAAGTATAATGGAGCAGATTTTTGAAGCTATATATGTGCAGCATCGCTGATAAATTTCTTTCATTGCTCTTGTTCTTTCAAAATTTTCTTGCTTTGCTCTCATGATATATTTGTTTTCTTTTAATCTCAGATATTTTATTTTGCTACACTTAGAATAATTTGTTGCGCATAAATCGGTCTTATATTTCCAGGAAATGACCCTAAATTGACTACTAAGCTGACATGTTTAATTGCGAACAATTTTATGATGCAGGCACGAATTGACTAATATTTTGATGGCGTTATGTTTACCAATACCTAAGCTCCTTGTAAGACATCTACGATCTATTCAACCATCACTTACTACTGCAGCCATTTATTGCAAAACAGCGGAAGCGAAGTTGTACAGAGTGGTCCAAATTAGACACTTTTGATAGGAACCGCCAATTTCTAAAAGAGAGAAAAACTAGCCCACATGCTATGAGGTCGATTTCCGTGAGAAAATTAATGACAAAAACTGAACATTGATATCATCACTTGTTCAAACTCTCATTATTAGTCAATTATTAAATGTATTCGTTTATTCCGTTCATCAATCGAGTTGAGCTGATGCAACTTTTTATGTCTTTGAGGTTAAGCAAACTTCCCCAGGTCAGCCAGTACTAATTATTTTATTCAACGTACCGGTTATATTGCCTATCCTGAACTTGAGCGTCACTCAGGAACATCTCCAATGTTTCTGATGGATAACGCAACAGGAATTTCATCAATTCTTCTCTGAACGGAGAATTCGCTTCGATGCACATGGCATTTTCCGTTTGTAATATCAAATTTACAAGCAGTGAAATGAACTTGGATGAAGCGGCAGGTGTCTGATGGAATATGCTTATGATGGATATTATCTTCTGTTCCTCTTCCCCTTTTTTTGATACACCGTTGGAATTCCTGTGATTGTTGATGAGATTATCTAGCAACTGCTTGAGTATTTCTAGTAACTGCTCACATAGTTTTTCATTAAACACCAAAGGAAACAGTTGCGTCAGATATGAAAGCATTTTAATTCCATTCAAAGTCAGATTCTTGACATCACCGAGGGTCATCAGAAGTGGTCTAACCTATAAAAAACTACTTTTAGATTTTGGGTGTTGAAACCAGAATATATTCTTTAAACAGCTATATCGATACACTATAATAACTTCTGCTTTCATAATTGAATGCACAAAATAATACAATAGAAGAACGGAGAGTTGAATTTACTAAAGCTGTCTTTTTAGTTTATTATAATGTTCCTTTGATATTAAGGGAGAAATTAAGATAGGATAAGGGAATTGTACAAAATATAGTTATGAAAAAAGCAACTCCGTATTTTATGTATGCCCCAAAAATTTGAATAAGGAGCAACGATCCAGTGTGGCAACATTTAAAGGAAATGTCTAAGAAACTCACTGTGGGATGTACAAGTTCTTTTTCAACAGGATAACCAGCTATAAACTGCTGCATACACTCGAAAGCTGCCTCTTGTAATTCTGCTTCAGGCTTTTCTAACGCTTTGTATAAAACTTGAAATATCTGTTCTCTGATTTCTTCTAAATAATGACAGGAAGCCAAAACCCTTAAAGCACTTCTTCGTAAAGGAACAAAACTGGATATCGACTTATAACACGAATAACTCATTAATTTTTGGTCATCTGTATTACAAATCGACAGCAGATCACCAATGAAGAGATTGTGTTCCTTTATTTCCATGTTTATGGTGAACAATCTGGGACTCAGGGTATTGCAAAAATAGTTGCCATCCATAAGACCCATTTGAGCTATGGCCGGTTGGTGTCTCAATAGATGTTTCTTTGGCGGAATAGTATCAGATAGTACGTCTTTGAATGGTTCCATAATTTCCGTCACCGATTTATTTTGTTTCTCAGCCAGTAACCTCAAAGATCGCATGGCCTGTTCTCTGACCATAACATAAGTACTAGTAACTTGTTTAACCAGCTCATGTGTTATATCATACAACGCTTTACGTTGCAAATCCTTTGTTTGTTGATCGGAATTCAATGGTGGAGGAGTTACGCACACAAGCAACATCTTTTCTAAATTATTTTTTGCCATATCTAAAGCTCCGCTCGATACCTACAACATTCGAATAGAGAAACTAGATAAAAAAATTGATTTCAAATGATGAAAAATGTTATTTACCTCTCCTGTGAGATCCATCATAACGAACAGAAGGGCTTTAAGGAATGTGAACATATGTTCATAAACCCATTTCAATGCACAGCTTTCGAACATGAACTTTATTGCTATGCAACCTCCCAGCTTTGAGTACCAAGCTCTTTCGTAGCATAAGGCACACATTTTTTCTGCCATGTACTCAATCATTGGTAACTTACAAGCCATTTCTTTACTTCCCAAGAGGGTAGATGCAGTATCAACAATAAGAACCTGTGTGAAAAATTAAAAAACTATTATTATGTAATATTGTTGACGAGAAATTTTTCAAAGTGATGAGGGTTGCTTTTTATATTTTGGAATTGGACAACCCTAGTCTTGCAAGCTGCCAACTGACCGCTCTATCGAGAATCTTGACATTTTTAAGGTTATACGTAGTCAGAACGTTTACACATACGAGCGCTATTTGTTGTTTACAGTAACTGAAAAGATTCATCTTGCCCAAAAAATGGAATTAAATCAGGAACATTTTCGTGCGATTATTTTTACAACTTTCGACATGGATTAACTGAAGAACAATGCATCGATGAACTTAATTCAATTTTTGGCTATTAAGCTCCATAAAGGTTCAGTGTTTATCGATGGTATGGTGAATTCAACCAAGATCGTACTTCACTCCAAGACGAATTTCGTGAAAGTCATCCGAAATCAGTTGTTGTTACGTAATCCATTGATGCTGTACGCCAACTTATATTGCAAGACCGTCATGTGACCTATCGTGAGATTAAGACAACCTTAAGCATTAGTAGGACCAGTAAGTATACTTTCAATATTGCATGAATATTTAACCGTCAAAAAAATTTGTACGCGTTGGATCCCTCACAATTTCTCAATCGCTTAAAAAAAGGCTCGTGACGATTGGTCGAAAGGAATGCTCCAAAAATACTATCACAGTGCTTCGAAGCACGTGTATGACATCGTGATAGGGTATGAATCGAAGATTTAAGCGTATGAGCCAGAAGGTAAACAGCAGTAACAACAGTATGATGTTTCAAGAAGACTCAAATCCAACAAAAGTTGGACGAAGCACTTCCAAGCAAGTGGTCGCTGGTTTTATCGAAAAAACTGGACATGTCGCAATCGTACCACTAAAACAACACAGAACAGTCAATTCTGAGTGGTACACTACCATTTGTTTGCCAGTTGTCTTCCAAGAAATCAGGAAAACGAACCGCCGAAGAAGGATCACCCTTCACCACGACAATGCGAGCCCTCGCATATCGGCTCAAACAACTGCATTTTTGAGCACTCAAAACATCGATTTGATGAGTCATCCGTCATATAGTTCTGACTTGGTACCAAATGACTTCTTATTCCCGTACGTAAAAAATGAAATGATAGGTCAACAGTTTTCGACACCTGAAGAAGCAGTTGATGCGTTCAGAATGCACGTTTTAGAGATACCTCAATCAGAATGGCAAAAGTGCTTCGACAATTGGTTCAAAGGCATGCTAAAGTGTATAGATCTTAATGGGAAATATTTTGAAAAACAATAAAAGATTTTTGATGATTAATATTGTTTTTGTTCTCTAATCCCGAAATATAAAAGGCAACCCTAGTAAGTACAAATTATGTCTAATGTCGAAGAGGTCAGTCTTGACAATTGAACAGTTTTCTAACATTTTCTTTCAAAAACCTGATTTACCTTGAGAACGATAGAAGATGTCTATGGTAGCAAGAACAATAAACGATTGTGAATATAGCCCAAATAATAATCCTACATAACATATTGTTGATAAGTCTCTAACTATTGGGTTGTTCAGGAAGTAATTTCTTTTTTTTGTGATATGAAAGACAGTTTTCATATAATAAACGAACACTTAATTGAATTAAATATTGGAACTTTTGGTTCAACACCTTTTTCTGTTAGTAGCATTATTCCATGCTCCTAACATTTTTTATCTTTGCTGGCAAAAAACTGATTTAGGTAGTTAGCTCCTCATTTGAGATCGAAGTTTTACCATCTAAAAATTGCTCGATGACGTTTGTTGTTGTTTTGTACAACCCATTTTTCGTCCCCAGTGATGATGTGCTTCAAAAACGGATCATTCTCATGACGTTTGAGCAACGAATCGCAGACGTCAATACGGGGCATAAATTTCCCTCCGTGAGAACAAGGGAAACCCATATATCAAACATCGCAAAATAATCACAATCGATTTGATAAATCTAACCTCACACCGATCTCCCGTGTTGTTATTCGCCAGTTCGAATGGCTTTGTCGCGTTTTTATCATGTGCAACCGGCCTTCTCGAACGTGGTGCATTTTCGACATCAATATTACCGGATCTAAATTTAGCGAACAAGTTTTGGCTACTGTCAACACACCTTTATACACATCAATTTCTTTCTGACTTTAATAGCATTTTTAACTTTCTGTTGTAAAACAGTAACATATGTCGAAAATGCTGCTTATCGCTCTCTATATTCAAAAACGAACCTACCAAAAACTACTGCGCAAAATTGATTCGAGTTTTTCGCATACAAGCGTTGCTATATGTGCTAAAGTATAGCAAAATAATAAGGTCCAAGTGTGAAAAAAACTACATATAAATTCTCTGCCGGGAAAAAATAAAATTACTTTCCGAACGATCTAATAAATAATGCTCATTTATGTGTGTTAGCCATAACTGAACACCAAGAGGATGACATTAAATAACAACAAATGTCTTCACTAATCACATCAACACCTGTCCCAGCTCAACACTGAACAGCATTCCTATACCCAAATGGCAAAATGTCAAACACCTCGGACTGCACCTGGACCAGCTACTAATATGGCAAAAGCATATAGAAAAAATTTATTGGAAAGAGATGAAGTTTGACTTTCCAGAATTAACTGCCACTCTTTAAGGTGGAGCTTAAACCTGTCTGGACTTACGGTACACAACTGTGGGGCTGACAAAATCATCTTTCAGAAACTCCATCTAAAGGTTTCAGACCAAAATTGTTCGGTTGATAGTCACTGCTCCATCATATGTCACAAACCAAAGAATTATCAGAAGTCATACAATCCACCTCTACTATCTACCAGTAAACACTACAAGCTCACTCGAATGA
Source organism: Micraspis discolor (assembly GCA_030674115.1). Classification (NCBI taxonomy): domain Eukaryota; kingdom Metazoa; phylum Arthropoda; class Insecta; order Coleoptera; family Coccinellidae; genus Micraspis; species Micraspis discolor. The sequence goes on along the minus strand of JARTUT010001311.1, from coordinate 682,735 downwards.
ACTAAAAAAGACGGGGGTTAAAGACCTCCCGCTCTGAAATAGTAATCGAGTAGAAATGTACTGGACATTTCACTCTCATCTTCTCCTTTATTAAAATTTGTCTCCCTTTACCTTCACCTGTATGTGTGGATTGTATATTGATCAATAAGTGTTAGGAAAAAGAAGTGTGAGCCAAAATTTTAAGATAAATTTCTCCTCAATCACAACTTTTGCATTTATGCATCCACTTCAAGGAAAAAAATTACCGCATGACCAGAAACAGGAAATTTTTGAGGTGAGTAAATATAAATGGGGCGGCTCATAAAACTCACCATGCCGACATGACCGGGTTTACAGAGTTCCTTTTCTTCATGACCCATAATGACAGCCAATGCATCAATGAGGACTAAAGGGTCTAAAGCTACTTGTTCATTTGGTTTTGGGGCATAAGCGAACATGCCTGATTGTTGCGCTACAGCTACCATTGTGTAATGACGCACAATAGAAACCATAGCAGGTACCACCCTCTCTCTGAGCTCCTTGATGGCTGCCGCCACGTACATACCTTGAAGAAATACAATAACAGTAATCTGCATTGCCTAATTATTGGTGGTATTCTGCTTATTATGTTCAAGTTACAGATCTGTACTGGACTAATGATCTGTAAGTGGCTGGCTTATAGATCTGTTAATTATGTAATTCTAGAATTGTAGCTGTTACTATCTTGTGTGTAGTTCGTTCAAGATATATTGTCATAGAAGGAAGCCTTGAAAGTGTAGTCAGTGCTTTATTTCTGGTTATTAAAATGTTCTGTGCCTAAACCATAGAAATGAATTATTCTACTGTGTAACATCACATTCCATATGCTTTCGATGACCTCTCGGGTACTTGTAAATATAAATGTATTTCTGTAAGTTACAGATCTCGAAAGAGCGTTGCATTTTTTCTGTGAGCTTATGAAAACTTACAGATGAAAGCAGAATACCACCATAAGATGCATTACTTACCAGTCAATGCAGTTTGATGAGTTTCTCTGGCCTGTTTGTAGATAGATTTATATGTGGATCCTTTAATGTGAGGTATAGTATTGGCATCCTGGAAACTTGGATGCATAAAGAGGTTTATTAATGTTCTACGATCATCAGAAAGATTGGTAGAAGCCATTAGATAACAATTTATAACGTCCCAAGCCTGCTTTCTATAAAAGGAATCTGTATTAGACTGTTTCAGAGCATTGAAAGCAGTTTCTATGACTTTTTGGACTGGGAATTGAACACTCTGTGGGTACTCTTGGAACCGGATCAGTATAGCTGGTGGATCGAAATCCGATGTTACATACTCTAGTTTCTGTGGCTCTATCATCATCTTCCTGTTACCGCCTCCAAATTTTCCTGTAAAGTTTCAAAGAAAAATAAAATAATATCTATGAAGACCATCTTACTGAACTAAACAGTTACAGTAAGGAGATGATTTGATAACCTAAGCGACTAATACCATTCAGCTGGTAAATTCACAAAAGTATAATAAAAGTTTGTAAATGGTACCGGAAGTTATTTAACGTTACACGTTGAATTTTTCAACGTTACCTCCGAAACCTCAAGTCAACCAAACGTTGATTTTACATATAATAAACGTAGATATTTGGTTTATTAAACCATTATGAAACGTGTCGTCATTGTATTTTCCAAACGTCGAGTCAACTTTATATAAATGTTCAAGAGTCACCATTAATCAACTCCACATTCTACAAAACTTTCCATCTATCTAGAATAAAGAAACCACATGTACTTCCTTTTCTCTCTATATTTTGATGGAGGTGCATAAACACAGTTACTTGAAACGCTTTCAATATTTCTTTCATACGATATTTCTTCAGAAAGCATTAATTATTTTATGTGGAATGATAGATATATCGATGACTATTGGAGTTTAATATAATTCAAAGGTAAATAAATGGTGAAAGACATTCGTTGCTCAAAATGGAACAAACAGTTTGAATTGTACACCATTTCAACTAGACAACTATATATGCAGCGCAAAAGATCTGCAAATGAGGAGTTATTATTTTCCATATGAAATACAACATTTCAACTTATTTTCGCAGAGAATATTCAATGTTGAATAGACCTAGTGATAGTACGATTTGAAAACCTTATTTGATTGCGTTATCACAACTCTAACCAACAAAAATATCTTACATACTTATAATTAACTCATTTTCTACATCCTACATTTTGAATTATTCATTTATTCAGTATATGAAACCGATTGTTATCAATACTAGTATATTCGTAACATACATCGTCTGTGCCAGCATATGAATCCTTCATATACAAACTTATGAAATTTCCGTGATTTATTTTCTTTAGCAACGGTACACGATGAAAAACTATTAAGAAATATTTTGAATCATATTTAATTCAATACCTAAAATCTTCACACTTAAAGTAAACGATTTATTTACACCTGTACCATTTTTGTACAAGCATCAATGTTAAGAATTTGTGTCTCGGTGACAAGAATTCAACGTTGCGTTGAAACTGAAAATAGAATCAATGATACCCACCCAATACTTTGAAAGCTACTGAATCGTTATTACGTAACGTCCTCCACAAGGCTTGCATCAGATCAGCTCTCACTGGTTGTATGTGTTCATACAAGAAGTCATGCTGCAAATTATCCACACACAGCTCCAATGTTCTGAGTCCCTGACTCACTAAAACAGGTGAACCGTTAAGTGCAGACACTAGGGGATCCATTAACATAGGAAGGTAAGGTAGTAACGAACTCAATCTTACTGGCACCGTCAGACAAAGTTCTACAAAAAGATCCTTCATGTGCTGTTTGTGAGGGCCGCTCTGAAGTCTGTTCAACCCTATAAAACGATCTAATTGATAGAATGAATAAAAGTGCCAAAATTTTCCACAAAACAAAAAAGAATTTTCTTCGGATTTCTTTTGAGTCACCCTTCTGTACAGGTTTAAACAGAAGTGTCTCCACCTGTAGTATAAAGCTTAACACCCAGGGGTAAGATGGCTAAAATAGTGGTGTATGCACTTCCCATTATTTGAATAAAAACGTCGCTCCAAATCGACGGACAAGGGGAATGTATCATATGATATTTGCGTGAGGGCTCAACCAAATCATTAATAAGTATTTCACACATCAATTCGTTCATCAATTGCATCAAGCAATGTTTGATAAAATTTAATCAATGCATACCTCATTATTTTTGGTATTTTACCCCGGGTCAAAGAAATCCTCAGAATAAATAAAGTTTGAATAAAGACATAATGAAATTTCGGCAGATATCGATGATGCAGAAATATCAAAAGTGGTGACGTCACATCCTTTGTACAGGTTTGCCAGCCAGTTATTAATTGTCATCAAAAACATTTTAACGATAAAGAAAACTGGGAATGAGATCATATTTCAAAATAGACTGAACTGAGTAATTTTATAAATCTATCATTTTGTAAGATTTCAATATGCTTTTTGGTTTACTCAACTCAAACTTCAGAAATTTATTATTTTAAAATATATGAATCTGATCTTATAAACTCGCTTACCCAGACAAAATCTTGTGACGTCACACTAATAAAGCATTGCTAGGTATGCATAAACTCAATTATATCAAATATACTGTCTTTGAGCCATGCTGATATGGCATAACAACTCTAACCTATATAATCAGGGCTACTCACTAACTTAAGTTGCTATGAATAGCCACCGAAAATTGTGGTTATCTTCAAGGTCAGTTGCTAAGCACGAAATCGGTATTCACTATTCAAGAAAGTGGTTATGAAAGTTGCTATGGATAGCCACGGCGATAGCAACTTGAGTTAGCAAATAGCCCTGAATATACAGGGTGTCCGAGGAATAACTGTACATACTCATACCAGAGGTAGAGTTGGACTAGCTGATTATGAATTGACTATAAAAAATTAATTTCTGTATTTCCCTAGAAAGCTACATGAAAATACTAAGACCAACAGAAAATCCAAACTTATTGACGGATATTATTGAAACTTGGGAGCTTATTGGCACATGCTAAGGTCGAGTCTGAAAGATATCAATTATTCCATTATTCCAGGGCAGGACGCATTAATATTCATTTAAAGTGTTCAGGGTGAAAAAAAAACACTTTGTATTTCGAATTACAAATAATTGATTCGCTTTTCAGAAAAAAGCTAAATTATGCTTCAATTTGTGGTATCGCTCAAAGTTGTCACATCAACAATTATTTTTTTAAGAATTTCTTAATTAGGATAAAGTTAGAAATTAGAATTGTAATTTATTTTCTTGAACAGGACTAAGTCATTTTGTGGAGGTCGAACATAAATAATAAACTTTCCTAAAAAAGTCACTGAAGGTGAGGAAGACTATAATAATTTGTTGATATACTGGGTGGCCACCCCAGACACGGATCTAATTGCGATGGAGTTAATGAAGGTAAATTAAAAAAAAAAAATTGGTGATGTGTATAGGTTATACATAAGCATATTTCAAAATTATTCGTATGTATACCGAGTGTTCGACAACAAAGATATAAGGAGACCAAAGTGACACTTCTTCCAATGTAAAAACCTCTTACTGAATTAGTAAATTGAGTAGTATGAGTAGTGATTTTTCAATTTGTTAGTCTGTTTCTTTAAAGTTTACTTATTCAATATTAAATATTATGAAGTACTCTGAGAAAGAGGAGATATGATTTTCAGTTTGGGAGAATGTTACAAAATATCTTACTAGATTCAAAGATTCAAGCTCAAAAACGCACAGAAATAAAATTTCCTTCAAGAAAAAATATGAATTCCTATAACATATTCTGTGATAAATTTCAAACATTTTGACAACGGAAATTTAAGATTATTCGTTGCTTGTGTTTTGATTATTATAAAATAGTGAAATTATCAAAATGGCCAATTTCACAAATAGAGAATCTGCTGATATGATGTTTGTTGGAAATATCCTTCGCCTAAACTAGACAACCAACAATACATGAGCTGACCTATGAGACCACGTCACCCTCTAATGCGCATCCCTGCTTTTAAGGGTGTGGCGGCGCCATGGTTTCTAAGTACTTAAGCTGATTAAGACTCTCGAACATATTCATCTAAGACGTTTGGTTGTAATAACTGAAATAAAGAATTGTTCTTGAATACTGTGTTATCTGTGATTTCCTAACTCCAAGTTAAAACATATTCCATCAGGTTATGAAAACAGCACGTTTCCACAGCGCAAAATAAAAAATAATAATTTGAAAAAGGCGAATTTGTGAGTGTTTGTTTTTGACTTGTGAGCAGAAGGAAAAAAAAACGAAGTGACAAATATTAGAGGTAAGCTTGCACTTCGACTTTAGATGATACTCTGAATGCAATGCGTAGCTGAATTATTCAATTATTGATATTGATAATTCTTCTACATTTCTTGCAGAAATATTGGGTCTAGATGACTAGACGGAAATATACACAGTATTTAAGATGGCTCAGCATCACTTGAGATTTTCAATTATTTTAATTGAGAATGTGTGATATTTTGAAGTTCAATAAATTATTTCAACTAAGAAATAATTTTATGAATTATGTTCACTTGAGATGTTCATTCTTCTTGAATGAAAGAACATAAAATTCGATAGTTCGATTCATATTTAATTTAAGAAATAGTTTCGAAGAAATGTATTCCACCCTTGAAGTTAATAAATATGAATTTGAATGTGGTCGATTCATATTTAATTTAAGAAATAGTTTCGAAGAAATGTATTCCACCCTTGAAGTTAATAAATATGAATTTGAATGTGGTCGATTCATATTTAATTTAAGGAATAGTTTCGAAGAAATGTATTTCACCCTAGAAGTTTACAAATATGAATTTGAATGTGGTCGATTCATATTTAATTTAAGAAATAGTTTCAAGAAATGTATTTCACCCTTGAAGTTTACAAATATGAATTTGAATGTGGTCGATTCATATTTGATTTGACAAATAATTTCGTAAGTTATATTGTCAGAAATTTTTTCTTTCATCTAAGAGGCATATTTAGAAAGAAAATGACCATGGAAAACAATTAAGTTTATCCATGTGTTTCAAGTTTTAAATTTGAAACTCTTCTTTTACACTAACTTAAATGAATTCATAAGTTCAGTGAAAGAAGAAAAATTTCAGGGCTTCGGAAACATAATGTTTGCCGTGCGACATTGTTTTTCTGTAAGCTAGGGACATCGTAGAAAATAGGTCTGCATCCCGCACATGCGTTATTGGCCAAACCTATTTCAAAAGGTAATCATTGCCGTGCGTGATACCATAAGTTGAACAAAGGTACGCATCTGCGAGGTGGTGCTTCTTATTGACTCGAAGTTCAGTTTCGAGTTGCCAAAGATCGACGTTCGTCCGAGGCAACTCAGAAGCACGAAACAAATTTTTATATCTTATACCTGGTATTTGATGATATAGAAAGTTAACAAATTGCGTATATTGCATGAATTTTGTTAAAAACATGATATAAATATTTTTGTTTCAAAAACCCGAAATAGATGGCAGGATTGGTGAATTATGACTACTCCTCTGAGGATTCCAATGAATCGAGGGCACCAATCTGGGAGGAATCGCAAGATAGTTTCGAAAGAAACTCATTTCAATCGATGTCTCAAGGTAAGACGTTTCCATTACTAATAGGAAATGATTGAATTGAGTGGTTCTTCCTCAAGCCATCAAACATAGAAGGAATGCTGTAGAATATTAGAAGTTAGATGATGAAATTTTAAAATAGTGAATTGATGAAATACATGAGATGAATTCACGTTGAAGAAGTAATTAGATGTGATTTAGAAGAAGGCCTTGTTAAAAGTAAATTTTGATGAGATGAAATTCCAGGTATAAAATAGATTATATTTTACAGCGAACTCTTACCGTAACATAAGAGTATTAGAAAATGTCCAGTTAGCATGTGACTTGGCAACTAGGCAGGAAGCAGTTGTAAAGGAACTGCAAGATGCTACAAAAAGCATAAAAGAAGTCCTAGATGGTGCCAAAACGATGGTCCAGACGTTGGCACAAATTTCTAAGGACAACCTGGAGGCTGAGAGAACCCGCCTTAAGATCCTTATTGAAAAGAATCGTGGATCTGTTAGCTCTTCTCAGCTGAAGCGGAAAGAAAATCCTGACTCTGTTACTCAAACCACAGAGAGTAAAAGAGTGAGATCTCTGGAATTGGGCATCGAAGAAAACTCGAGCTCTCCACCAGTTGTAGAAACCTTGAAGAAGGTAGTGCAGCAGGAATTGCTAACTACCAAAATTAACATAAGAAGGGACTACAAACTGACGAAAGGAGACCAATTTCGACATCTGGATGGATTATCTGAAGTCGGAATTGATGAGTAATGACATCCTAGATGTCATTGAACCCAACAGCAGTGCTTCTCCTACTCAAGAAAGCACACCGAGGAGGAAAAATTGGGTTCGTGACATCATCATCAACAGGTTGGATGAGAATTATCATAAGAAAATTCTCTCCGTAAGAGAACCTGTAGAGATCCTCAAAATTTTGAGGAACTCGAGGAAGTGTGAGAGTAATGTCACTCATACTTCGGTGAGATCACGACTCTATTCTATCAGAATGGAGAAGAAGGAGTCCGTAAATGATTTTTGCGAGAGATTCGACTCCATTGTGAGAGAATACGAAACATGTGAGGATGTCATTGAATTGACCACTCAAGAGAAGAGGTCCGCTTTTTATCAGGCAGTATCTTTTGTTATTCCTGAATTAAGAAATGCTGATCTGATAAAAAGACAAACCACCTCCAAAGAAATGACTTTAGAGGAAATAAAATCATTTATTTCTCAGCTGGAGGCTGAGAAAAAATTTGAGGATAAGGAGGTGGAGCCCAAGATCCAGAGAGTTGGTCTAACACCTAGAGCTAAATGTTTTAGGTGCAATAAAGAAGGGCATAAGTCGCATGAATGCTTTTATCGACGCAAAAATATGTGGTACTGTTACCACTGTAAGGCTATCCCTGGCCATAAAGTTGAGAACTGCATTCATGCTACAAAAAGCCAAAGGCCAACAGGGATAAAAAATAAAAAAATCAAAACCAAAGACGCTTCTAAAAAGAGAATGAGTGATAACAGAGTCTGCAGATTCATCAAAAAGGAGTGGAACAAGGCAAAAGTTGGTAAAACCATAGATTCTCAGAAAACCTCAGGTGAGTGTCTTGCAAATGATTTTATTAGTTTTGTTGCCGATTCAGGTGCCACTGATCATATAGTAAATGATCAGTTGTTATTAAGTAACTTTGTAAAGTTAGATAACAAAACAATTAAGAGTGCAAATAAAAATCATTTTGCTGACATTGAAATAGATGGCAAAGGTGATCTTATATTATATACAGATCCAATCAAGAGAAAGAGCTTAAAGTTGTTAAATGTATTTGCTTCTAAAGATGTGTCTGAGAATTTGTTTTCTTTACGTAAGTTAGCAGATTCTGGACTTAAAATTTATCTGGACGATAAGACTTTGAAGGTTTATGATTCAAATTCTCAGAATATAATTCTGGAAGGAAGTTATGAAAAACCAAATTGGATCATCAATTTCAAAGTCAAAAAGCAAAAACAATTGCATCCAAATAATGAAGTAGAATATGAGCATTATTGTTGCAGAGCAAAATGTTCAACAAGAATGAAATTTCCGAACAATCGCAGAATCTCTTTAAAGTTAAAGAGATACGTGAAAAGCAGGTAGAACCAAATGAAGGGGATACCCTTTCTGCGATTGGGAGGAGGAGAGAAAATCTCACTTCTACTCTTGCTGCAAAGTCTGTTAAAACCGATATAATGTCTACTTCATGCAAAAACACAACTGAAAATATCTCTGCTCTTGATGAAGAAGTTCTAACTTCTATCTTAGATGGAGAAGAAATTCTCAAATCTGGCTTCCATGGAAAGGTTCTAAAATGGACAATTGAAAAATTGACCGAAAAAGAAGAACCTGGGGAAGAAATTAAAAATTGGGATTGTAGTTTGATGAAAAGAAATATCGTAAATGTAGACAATCTAGAATCAGTAGAAAACTTAGAAGAACTTTTGATTGACCATCCTTCAGAATGCAATATTCATCAATCCGACAGGATTAATGAAGCAATGTTATGGCATGTAAGATTAGGTCATGCTTCTGTGAACTATTTGAAGAAGCTGCAAAAGCTTCATAAGAAGTTGGAAAAAGTCGTTTTTGACGATTCCATTTCAGATTGCGAAGTCTGTATTATGTCAAAGATGCAAAAGTTGCCTTTCAGAGAAACTCGAAAACGAGCTGAAAGAGCACTTCAAGTCATACACACAGACATCATGGGTCCAATCAACCCAACATCTCACCCAGGACAGAAGAGATTCATTAATGTTTACATTGATGATTACTCGAGAATGGCTAGAGCATACTGTTTGAGAACTAAAGATGAATCAGGAGGAGCTCTAGAAAAATTCCTTATATCCACTCGAAATCTGTTAGGTCGAAATGAAAAGGTCTGCTATATCAGATCTGATCAGGGAACTGAATTTACTGGTAAAAAATTCCTAGAAGTATTGAAAAATGAAAATATAGAAACTGATTTCACACCACCTTACACACCTGAACACAATGGAGTAGCTGAAAGGTTTAATTCAACAATACAGAGAAAAGTGAGAGCATATATGTTCGATTCTGGTCTACCTAAGACTATGTGGGAGTTAGCTGTTGATGCTGCAGTACATGCGTACAACAGAACACCTCATAAATCCATTGATTTTGAAACACCTTTAACAAGATTTGCATCAAATGCCAGATGTCATTTCGATCAAATCAGAAGGTTTGGATGCATAGCTTATATAAAAATCCCCAAACCCAATCTGAAGTTTGGAGAACGTGCACTAAAGACAATCCTTGTGGGGTATACCTCAACAGGATATCTTATGTGGCATCCCAGCTCAAAGAAATATTTTGAGTCGAGAAACGTAAGGTTCAATGAAAAACTTGTCTACAGAGATGTTTGCCGAAAGGACCATTCTAGCACTTTTGTGCAAGAAAAAGCAGATTGGGATTGGCTGAAAAACCTTGGAGAAAATTTCGACGAAAATAAAAAGACCAGGTTATTGAAATTAAGAAGAGAGGAAGACCAAGAAAAGAATCTAAACATTTAGAAGTTCCTAAACAAAATAAAAATATGGAAATGCCTCACACTAGAAGTAGAAATAAGAAGTTCGAAAATGATATAAAACTTCGATATATTGAAGATACTAGTTACACTAAATACAAATATGTGTTAGATAACATCTCAGCTGATAATGAAGATGAATTGAGTAAATGCTTCTTGGCCACAATAAACAGGGAACCAATCACATATGAAGAAGCTATGAACTCAAAAGAGAGTTCTTTTTGGCAAAAGGCAGTTCAAGAAGAAATTGACTCAATGTTGCTGAATAAAGTGTGGAAATTAGTAGATAGACAAAATATTTCATTTGAAGGAAAAAGACCAAACATAATAGATTCAAGTGGGTATTTAAAAGAAAATCTGAAGTTGAAGGTCTAACCCGGTATAAGGCACGACTTGTTATTAGAGGTTTCAAGGATAGAAACAGCTATGACTTGAAAGAAACATATGCTCCAGTATCTAGACTTCCTGTCATAAGAGCTGTGTTTGCAATTATCAACAAGTTCGACTTATATTCATGCCAATTAGATGTTAAGACAGCTTTTCTTAATGGAAAACTAGATGAGGAAATTTATATGGAAATTCCGGATGGCTTAAAGTTAGATCCTGAAATTAAAAAGTCCAAAGTATGCAAATTAGAGAAGGCATTATATGGCTTGAAAATTAGTCGAAGAGATGGAATCAAAGGTTCACAGAAGAAATAAGAAAGCTAGGCTTAGAAAATGACCTACATGAACCATGCTTATACACCTGGAGAAAGAACGGCACAATGGCTATACTAGTAATATATGTAGATGACATTCTAGTAGCTAGCAATGATCAAGGAAAACTTCAAGAGATCAAAATTCACTTAGGCAAAGCCTTTGAGATGAAGGATCTTGGAGAACCTAGAAGTTTTCTTGGAATTGGCATCATGAGGAATAAAGTTGAGAGGTGCCCAATATTGAACCAATCAACTTATACGTGGAACATTCTAGAAAAATTCAATATGAGAGAATGTAACCCACAAGGAACTCCTATGGTGACAAGACAAGTTGAAAATAAAAATAAAAAAAACACTCTAGAAATATTAAATAATCAACAAACTGTCAAAGTCCCATATAGAGAAGCAATAGGGAGCTTGATGTATTTGGCAAATGGAACACGACCAGATATAGCATTTGCCGTGAACTATTTGGCCAGAAAACAATTAGAACCCACTGAAGCTGATTGGAAAAATGTGAAAAGAATTTTCAGATACCTAAGAGGAACTATTAATTCAGGGTTGAAGTATACTACTGAAAAAGAAAATCTGGAAGCATTTACCGATGCAAGCTTCAGAGATCATGGTGATTCAACTTCTACTAGTGGATACGTGATAAAATTGTTTGGTGATATAATATCATGGAGAAGTCACAAACAATCTTATGTTACACTATCTACTTGTCAAGCTGAATATTTAGCCATGAGTGATGTATGCCAAGAACTTATATCTCTGGACAAAGCTCTCAGATTTGTGATGGGAAAAACTCTATTTCCCATAACAGTCTGGTGCGACAATAAGTCCGCAGGTGATTGCACAAAGAAGGATGGTAGTCACAAACTGAAAATGTTCGACGACAACTTGATTGATATAAATGAAAGTCTATTCCAAAGGGAAAAGACCGGAGCTAGAAGACATATGGCTGAGACACATGGTGATTTTATCAAACAATGTGTCGAAGAGAAGAAGGTTATAGTTCAATGGATTGCAAGTAAAGAAAATGTTGCAGACATTATGACTAAACCTTTGTCTTTGGAAGCTCATAAATATCTCACTGATAAAATATTAAATTGAAATGTATATTAATATTTTGATGTTTAAAGTATTTTTTTCGCAGTAAACTGATAGCGAAAGAGATGGCATGTCCAGTTATGGCAAAGGGAGGGAGTGTTGGAAATATCCTTCGCCTAAACTAGACAACCAACAATACATGAGCTGACCTATGAGACCACGTCACCCTCTAATGCGCATCCCTGCTTTTAAGGGTGTGGCGGCGCCATGGTTTCTAAGTACTTAAGCTGATTAAGACTCTCGAACATATTCATCTAAGACGTTTGGTTGTAATAACTGAAATAAAGAATTGTTCTTGAATACTGTGTTATCTGTGATTTCCTAACTCCAAGTTAAAACATATTCCATCAATGTTCGTGTATGGTAAATGTGAGGGAAATAGTCGAGCTGCTGAGAAAGAGTATCGTCTGAGATTTCCGATGCGCAGATTTCCCAATCACCTAACATTTTCTGTAGTATTTAATTGTATAGCGCAATATGGTAGAGTGCCAGATTGAAAGAAGGATCGCCAAAGGAATCTAGAAAGCGGTGATGAAGTACTCCAATTAATTCAAGCACAACCTTCAACTAGTATAAGGAGAGTAAGTGCACAATTACATTTGCCGAAGCATAAGGTGCACAGAATAATCAAAGAGGAAAATATGTACCCGTACCACATACAACATGTCCAACGAGTGGAACCTGGCGATGTCTTCAGACTGAATTTTGCACATTGGATAGCAAATCACAGAGTCACTTTGTACAGAACAATATTCAGTGATGAGGCTCAATTCACCAGAGATGGTGTGTTGAATACTCGAAACTCGCACATTTGGACCGAAAATAATCCAAACAGTATAAGACTCAGAAAATCACAACAAAAATTTTCACTAAATGTTTGGTGCGCTGTTATAAACAAACATTTGATCGCGCCTCATTTTTTTTTTCTTGCAAAATATTTTACGGCATGCTACAAGGAATAAATATTAGAGAAATTCATTTCCAGCATGATGGAGCTGGACCTCATTTTGGCTTGGAAGTTAGAAGTTACCTTGACAATACCTATCCAATTAGGTGGATAGGTCGAGGAGGACCTATTCCATGGCCTCCTCGATCTCCAGATTTCAACCCGCTAGACTATTTTTTATGGGGAAAATTGAAGGATATGGTATATTCTGAAGAAATCCAGTCAAGAAAACAGCTGATGAACAGAATTACCAATTATTGCGATATTTTAAGAAATAATGGCGATATGATTCGCAAGGCTGTATCTAATTTGAACATTCGGCAAGAGAAATGTATACAAGCTAATGGTTTTCATTTCGAACTACTTCTAAAATAACGTTGAATCAGCAATTCATTCATTACTATTTTCATTTTTATCAGGTACTCTTTACTGTATTTTAGTTTCTTTCATTTGTTATTGTTTAGTTATGGAAATGCTTATTAAAGCTCTGAACTTTTTTGAAAATTTTCTACTAATACCTTCGCATTTTATATTCAAACATGTGATTTTCAGTTCTCCTCATGGTGAAAAATTCAATTTATCAAATTTATCCAAATTAAAAAATTCATAATTGAATAAATGTTTATCTGACAACTTTAAGCGATACCACAAATTGACGTATAATTTAGCTTCCTTCTTAAAAGCGAATCAATTATTTGTAATTCGAAATACAAAGTGATTTTTTTACCCTGAACACTTTAAATGAATATTAATGGGTCCTGCCCTGGAATAATGGAATAATTGATATCTTTCAGACTCAACCTTAGCATGTGCCAATAAACTCACAAGTTTCAATAATATCCGTCAATAAGTTTGGATTTTCTGATGGTCTTAGTATTTTCATGAAGCTGGAATATCACCCTGTAGCTTTCTAGGGAAATACAGAAATTAATTTTTTATAGTCAATTTGTAATCAGCTAGTCCAACTCCAACGGTTAATCATGTTTCCCTTGAGTTACAGATAAACGTTAATTAACTATCTCAAAGTATATTTTGATGATTAAATCGGCCATAAGTTTTCAGATTTCTTGAAGGAATACTCTAAGAATTCACATCTAGCTCTTTGAAATAAGCAAATCAAATTTCAAAATAAATGTGAATGTCTGCTGATCACTTTTTTCGCAATTCGAAACGAACGACGTTGATTCTGGACGCAGCCATTGTCTTATAGTTTTCCTTCAAAAAAGAAAATTTTGGCGTTCCACGTACAACATGGACTTTGCACCGTTTTGAATTGGAATGAGTTTTACATAAATATAAAAATTTGAATTCGGTTCAATCATAAACACTCACCTTCTAGTAGATGTGGCAAAAGTGGTAAAAATTCTTGGTATAAAAGGTCGTGGCTACCCCCTCCAATCGACCTGAATAATGCTCTAAGAAGTAGAAAATAGTTGTATGGCTCCTTTGCGCTCGTTGCCAATTCCATTGACCTATAAGAACAAAATTTCAATAAAAACTCTTCTTCTATTAAAGTGAAATGAAATGAGAGGGAAGATCAAATGTTCAAATTAAGTGTGGACTGTTAATAATGGCAAAAAATAAGCATACATGTCTCAGAACAACATTTTGTTAGTTGACAGACGAGACTTAAAATTTTTTAACAGCAGGAGACTCCGGACGTTTCTAAACCATCCTCTGCCGTTTCGATTCCTGCTCGTAATGATGGATCCACGTCTCATCACTGGTTATAATACGTTGTAAAAAAGGCTCACCTTACCATATCATTAATAATTTTTTTTAAATTGACTAACAATGACCAGAAGAAAAAACGTGAATCTCTCTCTTTGTCTATCAATTATTCTTAAGTGAATAAATCAATCAAACAATTCTTATACTTGCCTAGTTACTATTTGATGTAAGTGTGGCTTAAGCATATTTTCATTCTCCGTTGGGAATAAAGAGACGCTTCCAAATACCAATTTGAAAAGTTTCAAATATAAATTACTCCTCTCTAAGTTAGATCCCATTTCTTCCATTCTTTCCAATAGGTATTCTACCAAAACAGTAGCAAATATTGGACTTGTTTGCGGATTTGCCAGGAATGAATTACAAACTGTCTGCAGCGTAGGATTTTTATATAGTTGTTCCACGAGTGTATCAACTGTTGTTGAGAAAATTTCATGAAAAGTCTGGGTATTCATCATGGAAAACTGGGAAAATGAAAGTTTTCATTAGTCAAATGACAAAAAAAATTTGAATATATGTTATTTCGCTGTACATGCTAATCATGTTATGGTTTAACAGATAGTTCCTTCACTATGAATATAAGTGATAAAGAATTATTGCAGATTGAATGGAAATCCGTGGGGTTGGTCTTCCTAAAAAAAAAAATGGGCCAGTTCTGAATCTGAATAATACTTCACCTCGTCAATTATTGTCCCTTACATAAATTTCATCATTGTTTTAGAGGTGTTCATGCTGTATCTAATTCTTTCATGGAATGGACTCTGCGTCAGTTTATTCTTATCGGTTTTTACTCAACTCAAAAGAATTTAAACAGATAAAGCTTGACCTTGAAATTATAAGAAATTTACTTCAAGAAACAAAAAACTGAGTTAGCATTGATGGAAATCTTTATATATAAAAATGAAACCCGTTTTTCGTTGTCACGGCATAACATGAAAACGGCTTGACCGATTTGGCTGGTTTTTTTTTTGGCCTTCTAATACGCTGTACATGGTTCTTACGGAAAAAATATTGAGAAAATCTCTCGGAAAATTGAAAAATATACATTTTAATTGTTTAATCATTATTAGGGATGTTCCGATACCATCAAGGTATCGATACCTACTCATATAAGTAGTACTCGAATCATGTTTCGATACCTACTCATGTATCGGGACCAAAGTATCGATACCTACTCATACTCATATCGATACATTTAAGATTTCATAGAAATTCATAAAGGAAAATGGCTTAAGCTTATCTATATACTGCTATTTTAACAATAACACTGATTTATTGATTGAAAGTTAGCAGAGGTATTGCTAATATGTTTGATGTTAATTTTTCAATTTGTTTTCAGATCTCTCAAAACCAGCTATGCTGTATTCAGTTCAGGAGTGAATTGAATAATTTTTTTGAAATCCAAATTATGAATATTGAAGTACGTTATATATATTTTATTAATAGAACCAATAAGAAAAGATCGTTAGGATAGATTTTTATTCTGTTTATTCCAAATAAACATGTCAAAATATTAAACAAAAAACTCTTTTGCATCCAAATTTCCTAAAAAACAGTAATTGCTCCAGGTAGGTTGGGGACAGTCTGTTTCTTTGATATTGTTGCTCCTGTCTTGGAAAATAGGCTTTCACTTGGCACCGATGTAGCAACAACAATCAAATACTGAATTGCATATTTGCACAATGACGGAAATATTTGTTTCATTTGATCCCATTCTGCAAATGGGTTGCTGTTCGATGGTGCCCACTTATTTATTATTAGTGGCCCACTATACTTCAAAGACTTAAAACATTGTTTGCACTTGGCTGTTGTCGAATCTATTTTGCTGAAATATGCCCATTTTTTCGATTTTGGTGGCACCATGGTTAATTATTAATATTATATTCTTGCGCTCTTGATAAACTGTAGGAATAATGGATGAACCTTCTTAGCTTAGACACGCTTAAACGCTTTGAACAGAAATCAGGATTTAACCGATAAATCACTCAAAAATACGAAGAATTTAGAATACACTTACAACAATTTGAACACGAGGAAATGTTGTACTCTGACTAGTCAGTGTAACAACAATGCAAAAACGGTCACTACGACTTTTGGAATTACCAAACTGACCCTAGACCTACACCCTAACAGCAAGTAGAAATGTAGAAATTGGAAAGAAAGTCCGTATCATAACCTAGGCTGTAGCTGCGTTAATTTTGCATCACATTCTTGACATTCTTTGCGAATTGCACAAATTGATATCTCTGCTCCTGCGCTTGCGGTTAAAATGGAAACCAGAAACCAATGTCAAAATTTGAGTACAATTCGATTCGATACCAAGTACTTTTCTTTCGATACCAAGTAGGTATCGCAAAATTGATTCGATGCTAAAAGTACTTGGTATCGAAACAAAAGTATCGAGTACCTACTTGTATTTACTTGTATCGAACATCCCTAATCATTATTGCTTTCACCGATACAAACTTGAGATTAGCTGTAGATCAAATGGCCCATTAGCTCAGTTGGTTAGAGCGTCGTGCTAATAACGCGAAGGTCGCGGGTTCGATCCCCTCATGGGCCAAGAAATTTTTATCATTCACCGAATCAAGTAGAAATTGAAGAAGCATTAGAATAGAGAGAAGCAGTGAAGGGTATAGAGGCTATCAGTTGCTTTCTAGAGTGCGCGTGGTGTTGAGCTGAGAGTTTACTTCAAAATGCCAAGTTGTTCAATAGCGATTTGTAAAAATATAAGTGAAATTATTGAACCGTATGAAATAAACTTTTATGCAAATATATATTTTGTTTTTATTTAATAAAATTAGTAAATTTCTTCTCAGGTAAGGCGAGACAGGGAAATGGGAATTCATTTTTATATGGAGCATATTATAGATTCCAGTTCAAATTGCATAGGTAGGTACTCATACATAAGATAGGTCAGCTATACAAAATAAAGAGTGCTTCAAAGCAACGATGAGGCGGTACGAAGTTCGCCGGGTCAGCTAGTAATTTATAAATATAGAACAAAGTCAATTAATGCATTGAATTAGTTCACAATGAAAATCATCTATCATCAAAGGAATTCAAAGAATTATTTATCTGACCAGAAATTAGTTCAAGACAAAGATGGATGGGTAAAGTGCCTCCTTCATTATTTTCTCGTTCTGCTTATGATTTACATGTTAATCTTATTTTTATATATATTCAATTAGTTAACGACCTCGTTCATAAAAATTAATGGATGAAATATCAAGTATTATTGAATATTATGTTCTATTTGTGAATAAAATATATTAACTTGAACTTTAAATTTGGACAATCAGGGTTCATAAAAATAGTTAATGGAAATATTTGATTCACACCAATATATTGTTCCTGAAAAAATGAAAATACTTACTACTCCGCTGAAATGTTCCAGAACTTCTTTTTCTTCTTTAGCTCTAGTATTCTGCTGATTAATTCTCTGTATCACCCCAACAGGCTGTGGTCCAGTTGACAAAGCATAAATATACAATGCCTTCAAACCCCATCTGACAAGCCGGGTGTAAACCAGAATTTCATGAGAGTGAAAATATTTATGAGAACCGTAATGTTGACCAGCAGGAGGCTGAAAAATTTGATTAATACAAAAATTTTAAAACGAACAGACATGGGATAACAACAAAAATAAAGTTTTCAACTCAGTATAATAGAAAAACGAAGTCGAAAGAATATGCGATCAAAATATTGAAATGTATTCATATTTTGTCTGTTACTCGGTTAGCCATATCTTGAATTTCTGGGTATCTTTGTCATCTCGATATTTCCTCAGGCGTTACCAAGTGTCATTTGGATACTTGTCCAGTTATGTCATCTGATATAAGTTTTAAAATGGTTTCGTCAGAAACCGGACACTTATTGATATTAAAATGCCAAGAATAATATGTGAAGAGCGTATAATAATCCAATATATAGCCTACAATTCATAAAATTCTGTTTAACATTAAATCCAACTTTATGAGAAGATTATCCCACAAATAATTAAAAAGTAAATAAGAATAGATATGCTACTAATCTTACACACCTTAACACTAGGACAGCCCCAAGTAACAGTTTTAACACCACAAACCAGGGTCTTTACTAAACCCCGATAGTCTGTTATGTTGTAACTGTTAGTTTGTGGAAACCCAAACTTTGACTTTTCTTCTTTAGATTGAGACCCTTGAGGTCCTGATAGAGGAGTTTCTAAAAGATCCCCCGGACTGGCTTTTTGATCAGTATCGCCTTTAACATCTGTGGTCTGTTGTTGGGAAGTAGCCTGAGAGGGATTTTGCGACTGCTGTTTGCTGCAATAATTCGAGTATAAATACAATGCAATTTAGCTGGATCAGCTTTTAATCCTACCATTTACTGACAAGAACTGGTAAATGAATCTTGGCAATAGTTTTGAATTTGAGTACAAAAACCTCCAACATTCGCATCAATAGTTCCCGTCCTTCCGGGTTATTTTCTGCTTCCGATCTAACACGAACACAATCGACTAAATTGAGAAGTAACTTACAAGACATGGTTTGAATCCTAGAAAAAAATTATATATACTATATATCCATAGATTATTTAAAGATAATGTAAGATATTTGAAATAATAGGGATGACATTTTGTTCAACAGATTGGGAACAAGATTGGCACTGTTTCATTTTTAAGTTATTTTTCTAGTTGAAAAAACTACAAATTTCAATTAATACAACATTCTTTGACCAAACAATTCTTAGTTTTTTTTTGCGCATATATAAATAGTTTTGTTGGTACTCCAATAAGGGAACAGACGACATATAACTGCCCATGTGAAAAACTTGGATTTTCAAGATTGATGCCACAAGCACTGGAAATTGAAACTGTTTAAAGTCGCCTTTGTATTTCCCTTTCAAAATTGTGGCTGGGACAGTATCAGATTAACTATGGTTAGATTAGGAATGTTTTATGGTTGTTGAGTATTCTTAAATAAATATTATTAAATTTTCTAATTTTCCGCGAAACTTTTTAAATTTATTCTTTCATAAGAACAGTCTCCTAACAATAACAAACAGAAATAAAAATGAAGTAGTGTAATTGGTCCAGTTGTTTATGCGTGATGTCGTGACCAAGGGAAATAAAGATTCAATTCTATGTATAAAGATAATCGCTATCCGGTATGGTATCCTGGAACAAGGAGTATTAATTACTTACGTAGGAGCCAGACTGTCATCATGGACATTCTTGCTGAAAAGATGAATGGCTCGTGTCAAATCTGACATTTGCAATTGTTGTCTAACATGATGTACCAAGTCTGCAAGTGTAGAGTAGGCAAGCGGTCTGAGAGATTCGTGGGTTGTCCAACCTCTACCAAGCAGCATATCTTCATCAAATAGTCTCTCAATATACGGAACAAACTCTGAAAACAATGAGATGTACAAAAAAAACAACAAATATTTCACTTTTTTATTGATATTAAATAGTCCATAGTACATAGAAAATGTACATGAGGTGTATAATTATAATATGAGGTTGATTGTTCAATGCATGAGATGTCAGGAATACGGTCACTCTAAGGCATACTGCTATCGGCCTTACAACCATGTTAAGTGTAGAGAACAACATGATTCTAAAAGCTGTCAGAAACCCAAAAATATGCCTGTAAAGTGTGCTCTATGTGATGGTTATTACCCAGCCAACTTTAAGGGATATAAAGTCTATAAAGACCTCATACAGAAAAGCCAGCCTAAAACTTCCAATCATGCACCAGCTGCTAATATACGAATACCTCTCATTCACCGTTCTCGTTCAACAGCTTCAGAGCCACAGCAACAAAACAACAAACCCCATCGAACATATGCACAGGTAACTGGCAATATCAATCAAGAAGATACTTCACCACAACTGATCCAACAGTTGACAACCTTCCTTGATGAATTCAAAAACATGTTCTCACAGCTTCTGAGTCAAAACAGCATGATCTTGAATCTGCTTACCACTGTTTTGAATAAACTTCCATAATGGCTAACAAAATACTTAGAATTGCGACATAGAACGCTAACGGTTTGAGAAACCATAAACAAGAAATCCTGACGTTTCTAGATATGAACAAAATCAACATTCTCCTAATTTCTGAAAGCCATTTCACCAACAGAACAATGTTTACATTCCCTACTACTCCGTCTATCACACTATACATGTCGATGGAACAGCCCATGGAGGTTCAGCAATCATAATCAGAAACTCAATTTGTTACCAAGAATAGGAGAGTTTTCAAACAACAGATATTCAGGCAACCACAGTAAAAACCAAAATCTATTCTGGTCATATACATATAACATCAGTGTACTGTCCACCATGTCACACAATTAAAACAGATACCTACGAGGACTTTTTTGCAACCCTCGGAAACAATTTCATTACTGAATGCTAAACATTTAATTGGGGTTCCAGATTAAAAACAACTAAGGGTTGTAAATTGCTGCAGGCTCTGAGAGACAAAAACTACAAACCCTATTCAAATGGTGAACCCCACATACTGGCCAACAGATCCAAGAAAGCTACCTGATCTTTTAGGTTTCAACATATATCCCAATGCAAAACTGTTCATTGTAGTCTAACTACGACCTAACATCTGATCATTCTCCTGTCACCATGAACCTGAAAAGCTCGCCTGTCAAAGTTGACACCACACCAAAACTCGCCACAAAACACACTAAGTGGGATCACTTCTGAGAATGCATAAATGCAAAACTTCACTGTAACACTGGCATAACAAAACCAATAGAAAGATATGAAGCTACCAAACACTTCACGAAAACAATATAACAAGCAGCCTGGCAGTCAACTCCCTGTATAAAGAAAAAAATTACAAAAGCTTTCAGCATACCCCTACATATGAGACAACTGATAGCTGAAAAAATGGAGAGCAAGAAGTTTATGACAACGGTCACGAAACCTAAATGATCTTCACTCATACAGAAAACTGTCGCGTAACTTGACGAAAACGTTGAAAGATAACCAAAACGCTTACTTCGAACAGTATACCTAGCAACTGACCACCGGAGATCACAGTTTATGGAAGGCTATAAAAAAGCTCATTAGGCCCACACCATCAGGCGTCCATAAGGACGCCAAATGTTTGGGCACATTCAAACAATGAAAAAGCTGAGGCCTTTGCATCACACCTATCTGGAGTATTTGAAGCGCCAATGGAAGTACCAGGCTTTGAGAACAATGTACAAGAATTCCTAGATGCACCCTGTCAGATGTCACTTCCTATTAAGGCAATATCTCCCAAAAAAGGAAAAGCGGAAACAAGCAGACTCAAAAACTTCAAATAGCCTGGACACGACTTAATATCTGCGCCAGTCCTAAAAAATTTGCCCTGGAAAGCAATAGCTTTTCTCACTACTTTGTACAACTGTATGTTGAATGTGGGCTATTTTCCAATCCTATGGAAACTAGCACATATCATAATGATAAACAAAATTGGAAAACCTCCACATGAACCAGCACATATAGACCAATAAGTCTCTTCCCTCTTCCTGGAAAAATTTCAAGAGAATACTCCTCGAAAGAATTCAAGACGATCCTGAATCAACAAATGTCATTCCTCAGTACCAATTTGGCTTTCGTCAACATATGTCTACACACCACCAGACTCACAGAATAGTCAATGCAATTGCAAGTTCACTGAAAAAAAAGGAGTTCTATAACGGTGTCTTCCTAGATATCTCCCAGGCATCTTTGACAGAAACTTCCAAGTCAGATACAATGACTCATTGTCAAATTATTATTGTATTACATCCAGTGTACCACAAGGTAGTGTACTGGGGCCATAGCTTTATTTAATTTACACTGCAGATAGGCCAGAAGATCATGATACAACCATGGCAGCATTTGCAGATGACATCACAATATTAGCTTCCGATGATGATCCAGATATCTCCTCTAGAAAAGTCCAAGAGCATCATGACAAATTGAACAATTGGCATAAAACCTGGAGGATGACATTAAATCACAACAAATAAACACAAGTTGTCATCACAAATCGCATCAACACCTGTCCTAGCTTAACACTGAATGGCATTACTATACCCACAAGGCAAACTGTCAAATACTTCGGACTGCACCTGGACCAGCAACTCGCATGGAAATCACATAAAGATGCTAAAAGGAGTCAGCTAGACATGAAAGTTCGAAAAATGCACTGGCCTATGGGCAAAAGATCAAAGTTGACCATCCAGAACAAACTGCTGCTGTATAAGGTGGTGCTCAAACCTGTCTGGAGTTACGGTATACAGCTGTGGGGATGTGCAAAACCATTCTTGAAAAACTTCATTCAAAGGTTTCAGTCCAAAACCCTCTGGTTGATAGCCAATGCTCCATGGTATGTCACAAACCAAAGAATTCATGAAGACCTCCAAATACCATATATATCAGAAGTCATCCACCTCCACCATCTACCAGGAAGACTACAAGCTCACTCAAATGAGTTAATAGAAAACCTTTATGAGAATGGACCTCCCGCTCTGAAATAGCAATGGAGTAGAAGTATCACTGGACATTTTACTCTCATCTTCTCCTTTTTTATTATAGCCAGCGCAATTACTTATTACCTATATGTGATGTTAAAAAAATTTTAAGTGGATGATTTCGAACCTTCATTCTGGTAATGTTCAATCACTAAAAATCCGACAATAATTCACTGACCGAAAAAAAGGGCTGGTTGATTACTCTGAGAAAGTATATAAACTATGTAGTGCTCATCAACCATTTAATAAAATAGTTATACTCACTGTTTCTCAGGTCAGTGGCTAAAATATGTCTTGCTGCAATCAATAATTCCCTTCTCAGGTGTGCAACTTCCATTGGGCACAATGAAAGTAATCCTAACATGCCCTGAACTAGCAGTTGCGAATGTTGCTGTACTACTTCCTGATAGAGTTTTATAATGTAAGCAAGAAACGATAAAGTTTTAATTTGTGCACCCATAAAATCCACAAAGATTTCTTTGTTGAAGCTTTCAGTCTCTCTAGAAGAAAATGCAGATGTGAATTAATGAAATCTTATTTCTTGATTCATATATCAATTCGCCCATTGAGTGAAAATGATATAAAATAAGACACCACATTCATAACTAGAAATGGAGGTCATTAAATTTAATAAGAATATCATCTAAAACATAAATACTATGAGAAAAAAAATTTTACAAATGTTAACTTCAACACAAATAGGAATCTGTTCTTTGTTTCAACCTCCGAATTAGGAACACTTATATAGATATAAACACATTTTTACATTCATTTGTTATTTACCTCCATTAATTTTATCTATTTTACATGACATGTTCTACAAGAAATATTGTTTTATGGAACTAGTAAATTAATCATTATTATTATTATAATTTGTCAACATAAACTGAATTCAGCAGCAAAAAAATTGTAATATGTCAACATAAGACATCATACTTAAACAACATTTCAATTTTGGGTATCATCTTTTTTATAAGAAAACAATTTTTTTCTGAAAAATTGAGTCACAGTTGCTGACACAAAATTTTTATTTGAAAAAAATTTTCAGTCAATTCAGCAGAAAGTTCATTACACAAATTTCACAAATTAAATGAATGTAAATAGTATATTCATAGTGGAGATAAAATACATGAAAAAGTAATATGAAATACTTTATTCGTTACATAAATGGTTCAGAAAAAATCCTAAACTTACCTTTGCTCAAGCGTTGGTTGTAAAGTAATGGTTGTCATTATAAGCGGAATAAAATCAGATACCTCCTGATGTACACTTTTTTTATAAAGCTGATACATCAAAACTACAATTATAGGCAGTTCTTGCAATACTTTAAGAGAAAGTACAGATTTAGGTATCAAATAATACTGAAAAATATATCATACATTATTAAGAATTATTCATAATCCCCCCTATTCTGTAACTTCAAACCAAATAGAAATGTACAAATTGGATCATAATTGCTGTATTATTCTTAGAAAACAACTTGATAGCGAAATACACATTTTTATCTAATACGAAATTGAAATTGTCGACAGAGTGAAAGAGGAAAATTCTGTATTTTTAAAATCAATACCCAATTTGTCGATATCGATCAGGTGTACTGAATAGGGTTGAATATTAGCTTACCGCAACAAAGCTTCCATCGTCTTTTCTTTGTTCTGTTTGAATGGTTGTCATCGTGAAGGTACTTTGTAGTAATTCCTCCAAATCGTTCAATTCCATGAGATCAGAAACCTTGATAGGAGCTTTAGGTTCGAATATTCTATCCATATGATTAGGTAAATCTGAGTATATTGTTTTAACGAATTGAAGAAAATGTTGTATCTGAAAAGAAATCAGTTGTAGAGAAATTTACTTTGAATTTATGTTTGTCTTTACCTCTTGGTTGAAAGCAGGTCTGTAAATCTTATGCAATTCAATTATAATCTTCAAACAAACTAAAACATTGACTTCATTATCAATTTCCAGTAGTTTCAGCATAAGAGTTAAGATGTTCTTTACATATGGTTTGAGTAGTTCATTTGTGGGTAGTCTATATAGCATTTCCAGAATTAACTTCCGAATCTGTAAGGCAACCAATCAAGATAATACTAATACAAGTTGCAGAATGGGCACCTATTCCAACATGAATGCGAAATTCGAAAACGAGCGGCGAAGGAGCCAGTTTTTGAATGCATGAGTGTTGGAATTGCCTTCTGCAACAAGTATTAGACGATATTTTCTATATGTCAGTCAAGAATTGTGAGAAAATTATTGGAATTCAATGAAAAATTCAGATTATACCTCCTAGTGCCTTTTGTATTTTACTTTGGCAGTTGGTGAGACTGATACGAAAATTGACAGATTATAGAATTTGAATAGTGCGTTCAAATCTCTACATGGTTTAATATTGACAATTGACATGCAATGGTGGTGTGTTGACATTCGAAAGGATAGGATGTCAGTGTTGTCAACCACAAAACGAAAAATATAACTAAAAATTACATTACAGCACTGTTTTTAGTACTGAAATGAACTCATTACGACACTGAAATAGAGAAACATATTTAGATTTTGAAAGGTCGGCAAATTAGAGATACTTCTACAACATTATTTTAGCTAAAAGAAATAGTGATTAAATGATAATACATTGTGGTTATCTCTCTTTGACCAACCTATTCTCATAAAAATTGCATTTATCTTTGTATGCTGAATGTATAAATCGATAGGTTGATTTAAATTGTCCTTAGCATAATTTTTTTCTTTGCTCATTGCATTATAATAATTTCCCACTGACAGCTTTGGCTTGGTGGGTTTTTTGCCAACTGCTATAATGTTCCAATTGCTTTGAAAATTTGTTGAATTTATCATTTTTTTTTGAGCAAATAAATATTTATTTTTATTTTTATTATTACTTGGGTACGAAACGATAAGGATTGTCATGTTAAATGAATTCATAGAAGCCCCTCAAGACAATTGGAAGAAAAGCAGAAATTGGATATGAAATCAATTAAACTGTCTCTAAGCCAAAGTTGATGTTTCCATATCTCACTTCTGACTATGAGCTATGAAAAATTATACAGCTTAGTTTATATCATGTCAGGAAAAAAGCATTAGGAGGAGGTGCCACTCATTTCCTCTAAGGATATAAAAATTATTTTGAACTGTCATACATTCCACATTCTACATACTCCGTGAAGTATTGTTACCTGTTGTAAATTATATTCTGCTATGAAAAGGGGCTCCCCGTTATCCAATATCTTCAAGAATATATTAATAGAATGTTGAAGAAACAATGGATAGTGGGGCGATGCCAGGATTATCTGAAAAATATTTGTTCTTTAATTATTCCAATACACCCAACTTCATTAATACCTCAAAATTTTCGCTAATTTCCTGTGCTGCCTTCAGCTTCAGATCCTCTTTGGCACTAGGATCTGCCAACATTGTCACGTAACTCCTAAATTGATTCATCTGCATTGTTTGGTGATCCACCGCAGCCATTTTCTCGAGAGATCAGATAAATTTTCAGATATAGTAAGAGCAAACTGAGACAATTGTAATGCAAACAATCTGCTAAATGGATTTGGGATTACTCAACAAGTTGTCACGAGCCCGCCCGGTTCCAGAGAGTGTACCAAATACCTCCCGGACTAGCTCTCAGAGCTGAGACTATTTACTAGGGCGCCACTCTCTCTTTTATGATGTTAAATAAAAGGGAGGTATCACCACAGATCTCAGGGGGAAAACAAAAGAGAAAACGTACACGAAAACCCACTCTCTAGAAGCCAGAACAAGCTCGATCACACAAAATGAGAGTAGTGACTGGTAGGAAGAAAAAAAAGAATCAATTGTTTAACAATTTAATCTCACCAAAAAATGTGGTGATAACACTACAACTAATCAATGTCCTACCACAAAATATCTCTATCGAACTTACTAGTCAAATATCTTAATATGCGTTTAACTGAATTATATTACTAAACTTATCACCCAAAGGTGAACCTCAAAGTTAGATTAATACTGGCCAGCATGAATAAAACACCTATGTAACGGTCTATATCTAGGTGACTGAACAACAGGTCAACTGTTTATCGCTATATCAATGTCTCGACCTAAGTCGTTTATATTCTCAGATAACTTAAATGCTACGGACTAACCTTACACATAACAGTCTAAGATGTACAGTGACTGTGAACAAAAGGATATTATGGGTTCTCAACCAACATTCACTCTTCAACCCTCGTAGAAAGGAAATTGGGTCAATACGTACTTCAGGCTCTTCGTAATACAATAATTCACATTACTTCCACAAGGCAAATGGCAACCAGGGTGTCTATTGTTCGATCTTCCAAGTAGAATGTGTTCAGATAGCTAGTACAGATGGTTTGTACAGAACGTAGATCCTACGTAGACTCACTTATTTCAGACAACCTCAAAACCGCCTCAGACAGCTCGCAGACAGTTTGCAGATAGTTCACAGAGTTCACAGACAGTTCGAGATCCGCAGCACAACAAATATAAGTACTCTCAACATAAAACGGAGCTAAAATAAAAGAAGTTGCAAAAATGGGCAACGTGACCGAATATAGGTTATCTTACCTAATCTTCTCCATCGAATATCTTCCCCTTTATAATCCGCATTAAGCGTTAACCTTTTCCATAAACCAAATAGAAACAGGTCTCTATTAGGGCTTAAACCATAAATCTTGTTCCAATCCGCAATCAATACGATAAAAATCCAAGAGTTTAATGGTTTGATACTCGCCAGAAAAACGGAGAAAAGCAAAGTGACACGCTCCAGCTGATTTGCGTCAACCCGACATATACGACCACAGACGCAATCACAGAACGGAGAGCATTCAGTAACGCTACCATCAACAGTAGTGCCACGGGTCGGAAAATGTACTATCTAGATAGCGGCGTTGCCAATAGTTGGTCGGAACTAACGGAACGGAAATTTTAAACCGTGACAACTCCCCTTCCTTCCACAGGAGGTGAGCATAGGTCACCGACGACTCACATAAGAACCATATTGCGCACTCGCCAAACAAAACTCAACGCCAAGATGGCAAAACAATCAAAAGTGAAAGATATCTAGTCACTGAGGGCGACTAGATACCGGCTTGTCCAGCTGGGTATAACGGAAAACTACAAGAAGAAGAAGAAAGCAATCGATTCAACCAAAAACAAAACAATAAGCCAAAATGGTCGAAATGTCAAATTTTGAAACAAAAGAAAACTTAACCGGAATCCGAATCGAAGACCACGGTTAAGGTGCTGAACAAGGAGGACTTGCTTTATCGAAGGTCGCAACCTCCACGACCCCATCACATCCTAGAGAGGTGATGTCCGAATCAGGAAACTCAAAATCGGGATAATAATTTACTCAAATATAGGCAACGTCAAAGCCGGAAATTCCAATGGTCCTCGTGGGTAAAGTGCGCTGCGACAATACACGACCACTGGTGTCACTAACTCGTCGGGAGTTTCTCGAAAAAACACAATAAAAGGAAAATCTCAATCAAGACACGCGCCTTCCAGGCAAACGCAAAGAAAAGTCACAATCGGGTATTTCACGTCATCAACTCGGAATCAAAAACGCCAAAGTCGCCACATCGGCACAAAAAAAAAAATCCAATCGCCGACACGGCAAAAAAAAACACAACACTTCTGCTCCAAGGCAGCCAACAGTGTAAGCCAATACGAAATCAAATCATCCCCACCATAATCGGGATCCCAAACTCACAAAGCGAAGGCAAGGCACAACAAAAAAACAAAACGAAACGGACACGTCAGATGTTAGACGGTCATAATCCCGAGCATATGACGGTCCCAAAATATATCCCCACCGTCACCGGGGCTAAAACGTACAGAAAAGGCAAGGTACGAACGACATTTACTTACTGAAACGGACTCGTCAGATGTTAGACGGTCATATTCCCGAGCGTATGACGGTCCCAAAAATATCCCCACCGTCACCGGGGCTAAAACGTAGAAACAAAAGGCAATCTCAAGCCGGAACGCACTCATAAAGCACTAAGCCACCCGACAACTCAGAACCACCAAAACTAGGTACTCTCCTCCAAACAGGTATCAGGATATCGTCTGAGATCTTTAACATGCCAGACACCTCTATCACTTCCATCCCTCCATTGCAGTTGATAAGCATTATGGCCAACTCTCCGACGCACAGTGCAGGGTCCGACAAATCTGGGCGCCAACTTGGAGGCAAAGCCCTTAGAGGCATCAGATAAAAGTTTATTGCGGGTCAGGACAAGATCTCCTCTCGGAAAAGTGACAGGACGGCGGCGCAAATTATAACGTTGACGATTACGCTCCTGAGCGCGAGCCAAGCGCTTCTGAATGTCGGCAAACAACAGCCGGTAGCCAACCTTTTTAGCGTCCACAACCTCCGAAGGACGTCTAGGGTCCAACTCTACCACAGTGTTATAGGCATCTCCAGATGGGCGATATTCTCTGCCAAAATTAGCGAAGTATGGGCTACAACCAATAACCTCATGACGACCAGTACGAACGGCGCAAGTAACAGCAGAAAGGTGTTTACTCCAAGTTTTATGGTTATCCTTGACATAACAGGAGAGCATGGTCTTAACTATACCATTGCTGCGCTCGGTAGGATCACAGTGCGGACTATAAACTGGAGTGAATATGATGTTGACTTTATATTTCTGACACAGCGACGTGAAAGAGGTACTGCGCATCTGGGTGCCATTATCGCAAATGAGCAAACGAGGAACTCCGTAAACAAGAAAAATATGCTGCTCCAGCAGATGACAAAGGAAACAGCAGTAGCATTGCGCAAAGGAAAGGTCAAAACATACTTGGAGAAATAATCAGTAACTACTAAGATGTACTTATATCCGTTGGACGATGGCAAGGGACCCACGAAATCCAAACTTATCATCTCCCAAGGTTCGGTAACAACCGGTCGGGTTCCCATAGTTCCAGCAGGAGCTTGAAGGTCAGGTTTATGCTCCAGACACACCGAGCAACGACTCACATATCGGGCTACATCGGCACGCATCTTAGGCCAAAAATAGCGTTGTCTCAAGCGCCAATAAGTCTTAAAGACACCAGGATGTCCGGCGGAAATATCATCATGATGTTGACGAAGTAGGCTCTTCCTGAACTCCCAGGGTACCACCAATTTCCAACAATCCCCCGCATCTCCTAAACCAGGATAAGGGGCGGAAACGTATTTCCAAAGTAAGCCATGCTCCTCCCTCCAGGTAGGGTATTTGTCCGGAAATGTGTTCAAGTCTTCTCTCATCTTGAGATACCAAGGATCCCTAGACTTATGGAACAGCTGGCGATCATCAGAGTCCAGCACCTCGTCCACAGACACTGGGACGGACCTGGACAACATATCAGGTACGACATTCAGTTTACCCTTGCGATGGACAATTTCAAAGGTGAAGGGCATTAGGCGCAAACTCCAACGAGCCAATCGACCCTGTGGGTCCTTTAGGTTATGCAGCCACAGCAAAGAGTGGTGATCGGTAATTACCTTGAAGAAGGTACCCTCCAGGTAATGGCGTAGTTTTTCAACAGCCCAAATCACGGCAAGGCACTCACGCTCCGTGGTCGAATAGTTGCGCTCTTGTCGAGTTAACGAACGGGAAAGATAGCACAAGACTCTCTCACCATCATCAAATTGTTGGGTGAGAACGGCTCCGAGTCCGTAGGCGGAGGCATCAACTTGCACAATGAACTGGCGATCAAAGTCAGGGCAAGTGAGTACAGGGCAGACGCTAGCTTCTCTTTTATTTCACTGAAAGCTAATTCACACTGGGGTGTCCAATTCCAGCGGACATTTTTCTTAGTCAAATTCGAGAGGGGTTCGCTCAAATCGGCCAAATTAGGAATGAACCGGCGATACCATGCGGCGGTTCCCAAAAAGGAACGGATGGCGGCAACATTAGTGGGAGTAGGAATACTCAAAATAGCCTCGACCTTTTCAGGATCCGGGCGAAGACCATGTCTGTCGACAACATACCCCAAATATTTCAGCTGAGGGCGACAAAAAAACATTTTTCACGCTTCACGACAAAACCAGCCGCTATAAGCCTATCCAACACCTTACCCAAAATTTCTAAGTGTGTGGCGAAATCTCCACTAACGATGACAATATCGTCCAAGTACACAAAGACGTACGGCTGAAGATCAGGACCAAGAACACCGTCCATAATACGTTGGAAAGTAGCGGGAGAATTAGTTAGTCCGTAAGGCAAGCGTCGAAACTGATATAAGCCGCGACCAGGGACGGTGAAAGCCGTATATTCCCTCGAGTTAGAAGCCACCTGAACGTGGTGATAGGCCGTTTTTATATCCAAAGTGCTCAACACACGAGCATCGCGCAATTTGTCTAGTATTCCAGAGATATATGGAATAGGATAAGCGTCCCTCTTGGTGACGGCATTAAGGCGCCTATAGTCGACGCAAAAACGATAAGTACCGTCCTTCTTAGGGACGAGACAGACTGGTGAAGACCACGAGCTACCAGAAGGTTCAATTATTCCCTTTCTCAACATATCATCAATTTCCGCGTCTATGATCTTTTGTTTGTGTGGGGAAACTGGATACCAACGTTGTTTGACAGGTCGGGTATCAGGAAGCAATTCAATCTGGTGCTCAGCAGCAGACGCACATCAAGGTCATCGCCCATGCGAGCAAATTTTTCTTCAACATTCTATCCAGCTGCATCCTCTCAGCAGGTGAAAGGAATTCCTTAACGCCATTCGAAGCCTCGAGTTCATCCAAAGCTTCTACAGGGAAGCAAAGTGCCAGACATCATCTCTTATATTAGGCACTATATCCATTTTTCTCCAAAAATCTATCCCAAGTATCAAGGAATGCCGCAAAGATGGAACCACCATTAGGTTCAACCAAATCAGCTTGTTCTTCAACTTAACAGGAGCCGAAATATAACCAGGACTCTCGCATATATCCCCATTAGCCACAGTACACGATTTAAGCGATGGAGTCAGTTTCAATCCAATCTCCAAAAGTCTCTCGTATCCCTTACTACCCACAAGCGAAACACTCGCACCGGAATCTAACAAACCCACAAATTTAAGCCCCAAAATATGTACAGTAAGGTAAGGTCGCTTGTCTCCATCAGCATGGGACAAAATGTAATCAAGAACAGCTGCTCTTCCTATGACCGCACTATGATCAGACGAGGACGACCCGCGGTCATCTAGTTTCCTCGTCGGGAGTTTTCCGAAGGCGGAGGAGAAGCAAAGCGTACAGATCGAGAATTTACCTGAGGAGAGCAATCAGGGCATGTCCGAACAGTAAAACCGGTTTTTCCGCAGCGATTACAAAGTAATTGTCTTGGTGACGGACAATTGACACGTCTATGACCAGACTTCTGACAGTTCCAACACACGACAGCGGTCGACGTCGTCGGCGGTTCACGAGGACTCACCTCAGAAAGAGAACTAGACCGAGAGCTAGAAGAAGCACAAGGAAGCGACACACACGCTAGTTCGGAGTCAACATAACTCTGACGTTTCCTAGATGGAGGCACATAGCTATCAGCACGATACTTTTTAACCTCGAGGCGCAGGCACACATCCTCCAGTTCCTGTAGGCTATCAACAACAGGCAACTGCGTCGCATAAAAGGCGCCAAATTTCTGGTTATTATTCCTAACTTTATCTGTTCATCAACTTCCCCATATCTCCTAAACATAGAGTTCATGCATGTCAAATAATCCACAATTGATTCTGAGGATCTTGCGTTCGGTTCAAGATATCGGTGAACAAACGAGAACGATAATCTGGAGGTTCGTAATGCCTAAGAAGCAGGGAGGACAAGCTCTTCCAGTCCTTAAATTTATCACGATTAGATCGATACCACATTAACGCTCTACCGGAAAAAGATCAACAGCTGAATCGAAAATTTGACTCTCTGTCACTCCACGAGCCCTTCCCAACTCTACAACACGTTCCAAGAAACTATGCACCGTAATATCCTTCGGATCACCCGTGAAAGTTAAATTCCACTTCTGTAAATTC
Source organism: Micraspis discolor (assembly GCA_030674115.1). Lineage (NCBI taxonomy): Eukaryota > Metazoa > Arthropoda > Insecta > Coleoptera > Coccinellidae > Micraspis > Micraspis discolor. Next base: position 649,564 of record JARTUT010001311.1, on the reverse strand, counting down.
AAAGAACGAGGAGGTTCCCAAAATTCGCATGAGTGCTAGTACGAGCAAATGGTGGATGCGCGGAAGCAACCGAGGCTTCATCATCAGAACAGTCACCCTCAGAGGAGGAGCAACAAAAAACAGAGGCAGGATCATAAGCCGGAGGCTGAGCGCAAACATCAACTAAAGTACTCTTACATTTTTAAGCATATCAGCAACATTCAATGGCAAAGATTCTTTCAACTACCAGACTCTAAACGTTCCAACCGAGAAACGACATGACACAACCTAGTAAATATCGCCTCAAGGCATGGGTCAGGTCCCCAAACAACGTTAACAATTCATCATACTTGCTCATACAAATATTAAATTCTGATACAGTATCCAACTCAACTATAGGATACTCAAAAGACCTATTACCCTTCTCTACTTTCAACAAAGGACGCAAACAGGCACGCAAATCCCGAACTGTCTGTGTATCCGAACATTTAAAACCTCTTACACGCAATTCATATTGTAATTCATCTTTCTTAAGCCTATTAAGATTATTTTTCAGAACCATACTTGCCAAATACCTTTACAATAAAATCAAAATATGATCAAAATCTGAAAATCAAAGTAAACCGCACAAAAAATTCAAATGAACCTTAAAAATAACAATCTATTTTCATCCAGTCACCACCTCAGTTGAACTTGTATAAATAAAAACAATCTCAAAACAAGTTCCCTCGAAACCACTTCGAGCCCCACGTTGGGCGCCACTTTATGTCACGAGCCCCGCCGGTTCCAGAGAGTGTACCAAATACCTCCCGGACTAGCTCTCAGAGCTGAGACTATTTACTAGGGCGCCACTCTCTTTTTATGATGTTAAATAAAAGGGAGGTATCACCACAGATCTCAGGGGGAAAACAAAGAGAGAAAACGTGCAAAACCCACTCTCTAGAAGCCAGAACAAGCTCGATCACACAAAATGAGAGTAGTGACTGGTAGGAAGAAAAAAAAAAGAATCAATTGTTTAACAATTTAATCTCACCAAAAATGTGGTGATAACACTACAACTAATCAATGTCCTACCACAAAATATCTCTATCGAACTTACTAGTCAAATATCTTAATATGCGTTTAACCAATTATATTACTAAACTTATCACCCAAAGGTGAACCTCAAAGTTAGATTAATACTGGCCAGCATGAATAAAACACCTATGTAACGGTCTATATCTAGGTGACTGAACAACAGGTCAACTGTTTATCGCTATATCAATGTCTCGACCTAAGTCGTTTATATTCTCAGATAACTTAAATGCTACGGACTAACCTTACATAACAGTCTAAGATGTACAGTGACTGTGAACAAAAGGATATTATGGGTTCTCAACCAACATTCACTCTTCAACCCTCGTAGAAAGGAAATTGGGTCAATACGTACTTCAGGCTCTTCGTAATACAATAATTCACATTACTTCCACAAGGCAAATGGCAACCAGGGTGTCTATTGTTCGATCTTCCAAGTAGAATGTGTTCAGATAGCTAGTACAGATGGTTTGTACAGAACGTAGATCCTACGTGAGACTCACTTATTTCAGACAACCTCAAAACCGCCTCAGACAGCTCGCAGACAGTTTGCAGATAGTTCACAGAGTTCACAGACAGTTCGAGATCCGCAGCACAACAAATATAAGTACTCTCAACATAAAACGGAGCTAAAATAAAAGAAGTTGCAAAAATGGGCAACGTGACCGAATATAGGTTATCTTACCTAATCTTCTCCATCGAATATCTTCCCTTTATAATCCGCATTAAGCGTTAACCTTTTCCATAAACCAAATAGAAACAGGTCTCTATTAGGCTTAAACCATAAATCTTGTTCCAATCCGCAATCAATACGATAAAAATCCAAGAGTTTAATGGTTTGATACTCGCCAGAAAAAACGGAGAAAAGCAAAGTGACACGCTCCAGCTGATTTGCGTCAACCCGACATATACGACCACAGACGCAATCACAGAACGGAGAGCATTCAGTAACGCTACCATCAACAGTAGTGCCACGGGTCGGAAAATGTACTATCTAGATAGCGGCGTTGCCAATAGTTGGTCGGAACTAACGAACCGTGACAAAGTGCTTATTATACTAGTCTTTTACTGTATGAGAATTGTTCTGACTTATTTAGATGCTTGAAAACACAAAATAATTGTATGGTAGTCAGCCTATACCTCTGAAATTGCTTTGTGAACGAGGAGCTCTTTTCAAATTTTGTTGTATTATTAAATATAATCTGAAGCATTAGAAAAGCTCTTTACATGTTTACATTTTTCAAATTCTCACTCGACATAACCACAATTTTGAGAAAGTGAATATGTGAATAATAGACCATAGAATCCCAATTCATATTCATTTTTTAGTACCTGTCTTTTATATTCAAAGGGATTTTAAGAGAAATACTTTCTTATATACAAAGAATGCAAAGACATCACAAGTCTGAAAAAACCAATGGTTTTTTTCCTTATAGACCAGATTGAGGTTGAAAATGTGATTTTACATGCAAGATGATAAATTTCCGAAGGCTACGTCAGAGGCGGCGGGAAGAATTTTTGCCATTATTAATTCCATAGACTATCTGTGATTGATTCCATGAATGAGATTGCTCATAGATATATCTATGAGTTGGCTGCGTTCAGCCACAGATATAGAATTATTTCTATATCTATGTGTTCAGCAGATACAACTGAAGAGTAGAATTTAACAGCTTCATTAACCCGAACAACATAATGAGGATTGGGAACTTCTGCGAAGATGCCAGCGCCACGATGGCCAGATTTCCAACTATTTCGAGAGGATAAACAAAAACAAACGGCCCCAACCTCATTCCTTTGTTAGCCTGCGTTGACTTTCTGTGAGTGTACGACAAAGCATTTACCTAGATGTCAACATCCAACTTATTAATGTGAAATTCAGAATTTTATAGCATTTATGACATTATTAAAAGTTTAAAATAGATAAATCACCACAAACCTGTTGCATCAGTCTCATTTCTAAAAAGAGTTGGTAATGCATGAGCCTTCTGGTATCAGGTAAGATGTATTTCTCATCAAAATGATAGTGGCAGACTCTTTTCTTATAAACATCTTCCCGTGGCATGGCTTTCAGTTCTGAATTCTGCAGTATATCTAAACACATATGAAATCTGACCAATTCTGTTTTAAAATTTGGGAAACGATGTCATCGGGGAGTGTTAATTTTGCAACCAGGTACTGCACATTTAGTAAGACCCTTAGACTATATATAGTCTAAATTAATGATTACCACTTATTGAAAATACTTTAACTCACGTCAAAAACTTAGCTCAACTTGCAACTAATACTGAACAACACGAAAAGAATTATTATACCTGTGATGTTTCTCTTATATTAGTGATTCTCAATCACGAGACGGATGTTGATGTTGAACGAAAATAATTTTATTTCAAACATAAAAATTAAGTTCCGTTGTCTGTTTACGTTTACTATAATAATTTACGACGACAAACGATTATTATAAAAAATTATAATTTCTAGAGTTTTTTAACCAAACAATTTGAGATGCTAAAAACATGACAAACAGTTAAATATATGGCTATCAGTTCCCAACTGAATAAGCTGGCGAACACATGTGTATCGGCTGCGATAAATTCGTGAATATAAATTGTTATAAAGTGAATATCAAAGTAAAATCGAAAAATCAACATTTCTGAAAACAAAACCTATGACGCCGCCGATTTCGAGGCATTCTTAAGAGAAATATCTGGAAGAAGCGACGAAATAACCCAAGACACTTCAACTGCAGAAGATGAATTTCATTCTAAGTTCCAAACAGCGTCAGGGAGGAAACGTAAAAGGAGAGGAATGAAACCAAAACGTCCAAAAAAAAAAGACGAGAAAGCATCACCGAGAATTACACAAGAACAACCAAACTTAGATCGAAATACATTCAAGGAACCCATGCATCACTGAAACACAAATAAACAAAACACACAATCTCAACACATAAACACTGATAATGACAATGCAAAAAAGATACGAGAATTTATTCCACATAAATACACTACCCAACACAAATAGAATACAAATCGCGAATATTTGGATGGAAATATTACCAAACAGCACAGGTATAAGAACAACAAGACAAGGATTTCTGATCAAATCTGACAATACAAAGGAGAATTTTCATAAAGCCCTGGAACACCTTAAAAAAGAAGGACTGGTATTAAAATATTCAGAAACAATGGAAAACAGAGGAACTACTCCAATCAAGAAATTGTCTGAATCATACTCTGCCGTCATTTCGCATGTGCAGATAGAAATTCAAGAACAAGAAATTGAAACATTTTTGAGGAACTTGGAAATTAAATTCAGATACTGCAAATGAACCATTTCGAAAAAACAAATCAGCCCTCACTGTTTATCAGAATCATAACAGGAGACATTGCTTCATATAAAAGACGATTAACGAAGTGCAGGCACTACATGGTTAAGCCCAGTTATCCACCAGATCCGATTCCCATACCGTGTTCAAAATATTCACAATTCACACACAAATGTGAGGATTGTAAGGAAGCAATAAAATGCAATAAATGTGGGGGAAACCATAGGAACAACCAATGTGAAACAAACCTACCTCAAAAATGTATTGTATGCAACTCAACTGAACATGTTTCATGGTCAACAAAATGTCCAAAACGGCCGCTCAAACCTATCGAAGGAATACCGAATGGAAAATACGCTCAATAAATAAAAAAAGCGCAGAAATGGAAGAAACTAAAACTGTAGTACAATCCACAAGTAGAATCCACCAAAGCATCACAATACACGATTACATAATTGAAACATACATAAGCAAAATTAATAAACCCAAAAATTCAGACAGACAAGTACTCATCCAAAAACTACAGAAAAGATTCATAGAGACCTATAGAAAAAATATAATCCCAACCTTCATAGGAAACCGGCTATATATTTTAATGTTTGATATGGATAAAACAATTGATATAGAACTTGCGGATGGGGTACAACTACATCAAATTATTAATGATTAAAGCAGTCTACTGCAATATAAACAATATAAAAAACAAAAAAGAACTAATACGTCACTTTATAGAAAACAACAATATAAAATGTGCAATGTTTGTAGAAACCAAGACAGGAGAAAATAACTACTTTCATTATCGGGATTGGAGGACAATATTCAGACATGGTAGTATTTTGAATCAAAATACCAGATGGGGACCATTAGTAATGGCTGAAAAAAAGGTTCAAGTTGGAAAAAGTAACCCACCTTACCTCAATAACCCATGGAACGACGTATTACACAACACTATTCAATTCAAAGACCAGAGGATGCATACAGGGTGTTTCAAAAAAAGGTGACCCCCTCTCTAGGACAGGTAGAAAACTGAAAAATGATTGGGATTTGCTCAGTAAAAAATGCTTGATCTCAAGCACTGATGCCAAACTATATAGATTACCATAACAGATTCATATAAGTAAACACATACACATACAAAAAAAAATTTGAAGAATTAATTTCAGCACTCTCCCATAGGTCTGGAAGAACTCAAACACTCACATGAAAAGCTAAAAAGTTTACAGATGATCAAACAAAATCCCCTTACCAGCTTGATATACCAATTGTTTACATATAATAAATACAAACAACCAGTTTTTTCAAAATCCATTACATTCGTTTTCGATCCCTTGTGTAATTTATCAAACATATTTCAGGGTTGAAATGTGTTTTCTTTGAACCCTCTTGTTGTTTATCCAACAGATTTATCTACCAACTAACGAGGCGTTTGGCCACTCAGGTCATTTAAAGCATAAAATGATGGGTTTCCACAAAACATTGAAAATTATTTCTCATTTCCATTACCTGTACTAAGTTGTTGCCTGAAAAATATATGTTGAGATATCTTCACCCAATTTACTATGATTGTCAACCTTCAATACTTTTGTCGATAGAAATAAACATTCTTTCATTTTGAATCCAATTCTGGAAAATTAGGTATACCTCAATAAACATATTTTAGGAATCAACAATCCTGAAACTGCAAATATGACAAAGCTAAATTCTTTTATAATGTAATAAAAAGAGCATTTGAAACTTTTAAATCACTTTATTAAATAGATCCACAAAAATAAACACATATATTGCAATACATGCTGTCTACTATTTCTAATATCAAAATTGATTTGCTGAATTATACTTTGCAATCATTATTTCATTGTTTTTTAATAAGTTCCAGTATCTTACAAAAAATAGCACTGAAAAAAAAATTGGAATGGTTTGATTATTGCAAAAAGTAGCACTAGTACAATGACTAGATTTTACACATGGATACACTTGGTGATATCTTGGCATTATGAATTTTGATTAATTGTTCAACCTCTCTTCTTTCCATCCTTCTTCTTCCCATCTTATTCAGTCATTCATTTTTATGGATTGTAAGATTAAGAACTCCAAAATAAAACTCGACTCCCAAACACAATTAGTTTTGTCTCTTATTCCTCATGCTTCTCTTATTTATTCACACAGTTAGTGAAAGCCTGGAAACAATATAATTAACGTATTAATACATTACAGAAACATCACTACTTACCTTCATACAAGATATCTTTTTGTCAAAAATTTCCTGACGAATATTCGTAAACACAAATGAAAAAACAACCAAGTGCTTGAAAGTTGTTGTCTGGCAGGCGCAATTAAACAAAGAACCTCCAAAACTGTACCTATCTCTCTCCATTTTTGGCGCTCTTGTTCACCCGAACAGAGTGCCTATCATTTTGCCCGAATGTCTGAAATTTTGGAATATCGAGCTGAAAATGGTCTCAATCGATTGGGTTCGACTCCCTGGTGAAGAAACCGTGGCGAAAGTTGAGTCTGTCCGGCCGGCCGTATCCTCTCTAGCATCCAAAAGAGATGAGCTAGAGTTTTCAAATTTTCAGAATAGGTTAATTGTCCAAATATCTCGGTTAAGTTCGTTATTGGGCCAAATCCGTCGGATGGTTCAGTAGTTATTTGAAATTTAGTTTCCTCAATAACTACTAGAATATCCATCCGATCAAGTTGATACTTGAAATATTGTTGAGGGAGGTTGCAACAAAACGACTCGCAAAATTTTGCAGAAATCGTCACGCTAGAAAATTTTTAAAAAATTCCCAAAAAAAAATTTTTCAATCCGCACTGTCTCATAAGATATTTTTTGGATTTCAATAAAAATTCGTGAATATATTGAGGTGATTGATATCTTATTTATCCTCGAATTTTATTGCCGTCGCTCTTTTCCATCTAAAGATATGATCATTTTTTTAATTTACTCAATTAATCAGTGTCAGTTGGCGTAATATTAATCAAAATTTTCCATAACGGCAAATCATAGATATAGAATTCGATCTCGATGGCTGAAATAATATACGTTGTCAAAATTCAGAAAGCACTGACGTAAGTTTTTAGGAAAATGGAAAACTTGGGGAAAATTATGAATAGTTATTTTTAATTTGAGATATAGGTTTGTTCATTCATTAGGGGTTCATATCTGCATCACATTGTTCCATAGTACGGGAAAAGACTTATTGTTCACGTGATCAGAGTGCTTATAGATTTGTTGTGGTTTGAATATTTACTCGCAAGTAGCTCAACAAGAGCGCCAAAGCAATCTGACCTCACGTCAGTGCTTTCTAAATTTTTAATCCTCATTTTGATGTTCGGGTTCTGCATTTCTCTGATAATTTTCTGACAGTCCAAGAATGGTCCAAAAATGATCCAAAAATCCTCAGCTATTACGCATCAGTTCTGTGCACCCTGAGGACTGCCCCAGAACAGTCAGGAAAATACGAACCCGAATGAAGCTATTATTTGATACAACAGTTGCGAATCTGAACAACTCCTAAAATAAAGATCTGACCAATTTGTTATTTCAAAAGTGTCGAACCAAAAGAATTTGCATAGTTATCATAGGATCTAAGTCTGTTATTCCTGCTCATTTCCGTCCCTGGCGCGGATACACACTATGAACTCTTCAATGCAGCATTTTAATGTGTGCGCTATGCCCCAGACGCTGGGGATTTATTCTTTATGATATTTGAGAACGCCGCCGGGATTTGTGCACGGCACCTTGTAGCATCCCGGGGGTTTGATTTTATCTTATAGTCAATTCTATTTTTCTTCAAATAAAACAATATCTTCAATAGATACTGAAATTCGTTATCATATATTGTGAATCAAATATGAAATTATAAATTTTGTACCATCCAAGTTCACGATTGACTATTCAAGAACCATCAGGATTGTGCACAAATAGGAAATGCGTTCTGGAGGACTCTGAACGTGAAACCTAAATGGACCTATTTTCAAGAGTGTGACTATTGGGTAGTGTCTATACTGTGTTACTATGTTAACTACAGTTTTTATTATATTCGAAGTGTTGTTCTTATAAGTATATGTGATCAGGATAAAACTAACCCCCAGTAGAAATTAAATACATTTTTTCCCTCATCGTTTTCCCAATGGCTGACAGTTATATGTTCTTTCATATGTATTCATCATTTCTCAGAAAATAAGTTGAGTACCAGGCTAATTTTAATGTTTTTTACATCCATAACTATAGACAAATTTGGTTTCAGTATTGTTTTTCACAATATACTCTATCAGTAAAAAAAATCATTTTTCTTCTAGTTTATTTGATAGTTTCACTTCAATAATACAATACTAAAAACATTATGAGAGTGAAATACCTCAGATAAACTATGCACATAAAATTTTGTAAATCAAATTGTTAGGTTTGTTTTGCACAGCATATTCAGAGAGAACACAACAACTACTATTTCCATTCCACACTATGATCATGACGGTTATCGGATAGACCAACTTTATGGTACATTTTCACTGATCCATTTTAGATAAGGTTCATATCCTTTGTCAATTTTCATCGAAATGACTTCAAAAACTGTATATGGATGATTCTTTCGTACATATTCAGTTAACTCATCAATCTTACTTGTTCTAGTCTTTATAATCATCATAGCTTCACTGCTTTCATTGACCTCATTTTCCCAGAAATATACTGATGTAATTTTAGGAATGATATTCACACAAGCAGCAAGTTTTTGAGTTACTAGACCGCGGGCCAATGTTTTAGCGACGTCCTGGCTGGGTGTTGTGACATAAGCAACAGAATGTAAACCACTTTGAATTGTAGAATTAGCACCTCCACATATTTCCCCCATTGCGATATTCAGTCTTCTGGGAAAGCTAAAGAACAAAATTTATTTCATTTAAGCAATTATCTAGAGTTCCAATCCGCACCTTAGTAAAAATGTTGATAAAAGCAGAGACTTCACCTTGATCAGCATTAGTAACCTAAGGATTATGGTTCAAATTTAAATACTCAGAAAACAAATCTGTGTAACAATTGAATTCACAGAAATATATGAAAAAATTCCTCTCGGTCATAGAACAATGAAGTACCAGTGTGACGACAGCAGGCCGGGCCAGCAGGCCGAGATCCCAAAGTTACCATATCGACCAGTGGCGTCGCTGGTGAATGTGGTCAATGACACGCTGCGCTCTGACGCTGAATATTAGTTGACTGCGTTTACGTTCAATAAGAAGAAATCAAGTCTTACTTATTTTTATCTTAAAATACTTCAGATAAACAAATCGGGTTTAAGGAATACTCAAAACCTTTTTGATGACTTGAAAATCTTTACTTTTTTTTGCATCCTATCGAAAATGGTTTCAGATTATTTATATCGAATCGTATTTGACAAGATTCATGGATAGAAAATACTATCTCGCTTTCATAGGGAAACAATCTGGTCAACATGAAATAAGTTCAAGATTTTTTTTCGATAATTTCGCAAGTTGCGGCCAATCTGGAAAAATGAAAAATACTTTCTGAAAGTCTCTAGCTATACGTTCCACATGAAATAATTACTACGCTTTGATAGGGAAGAATTCTACACTGCCCAACATGAAAAAATTTCAAGATTTTTTCTATAACTTCGCAAGTTGCGGCCAATCTGGAAAAATGAAAAATACTTTCGGGAAGTCACTAGCTATACGTTGCACATGAAATAATTACTACGCTTTGATGGGGAAGAATTCTACACTGCCCAACATGAAAAAGTTCAAGATTTTTTTCGATACTTTTGCAAGGTGCGGTCGTTCTAAAAAATGAAAAATACTTTCTGACAGTCTCTAGCTATACGTTCCACATGAAATAATTACTACGCTTTGATAGGGAAAAATTTTACACTGCTCAACATGAAAAAGGTTCAAGATTTTTTTTCGATACTTTTGCAAGGTGCGGTCGTTCTGAAAAAATGAAAAATACTTTCTGACAGTCTCCAGCTATACGTTCCACATGAAATAATTACTACGCTTTGATAGGGAAGAATTCTACACTGCCCAACATGAAAAAAGTTCAAGATTTTTTTTCTATAACTTCGCAAGTTGCGGCCAATCTGAAAAAATGAAAAATACTTTCGGGAAGTCACTAGCTATACGTTGCACATGAAATAATTACTACGCTTTGATATGGAAGAATTCTACACTACCCAAAATTAAAAAGTTCAAGATTTTTTCGTTAATTTCGCAAGTTGCGGCCAATCTGAAAAAATGAAAAATACCTTCTGACAGTCTCTAGCTATACGTTCCACATGAAATAATTACTACGCTTTGATAGGGAAGAATTCTACACTGCCCAACATGAAAAAAGTTCAAGATTTTTTTTCGTTAATTTCATAAGTTGCGGCCAATCTGAAAAAATGAAAAATACTTTCGGGAAGTCACTAGCTATACGTTCCACATGAAATAATTACTACGCTTTGATATGGAAGAATTCTACACTACCCAAAATTAAAAAAGTTCAAGATTTTTTCGTTAATTTCGCAAGTTGCGGCTAATCTGAAAAAATGAAAAATACTTTCTGACAGTCTCCATCTATACGTTCCACATGAAATAATGACTACGCTTTGATAGAGAAAATTCTACACTGCCCAACATGAAAAAGTTCAAGATTTTTTCGTTAATTTCGCAAGTTGCGGCCAATCTGAAAAAATGAAAAATACTTTCTGACAGTCTCTAGCTATACGTTCCACATGAAATAATTACTACGCTTTGATAGGGAAGAATTCTACACTGCCCAACATGAAAAAATTTCAAGATTTTTTTTCGATAATTTCGCAAGTTGCGGCCAATCTGAAAAAATGAAAAATACTTTCGGGAAGTCACTAGCTATACGTTTCACATGAAATAATTACTACGCTTTGATATGGAAGAATTCTACACTACCCAAAATTAAAAAGTTCAAGATTTTTTCGTTAATTTCGCAAGTTGCGGCTAATCTGAAAAAATGAAAAATACTTTCTGACAGTCTCCATCTATACGTTCCACATGAAATAATTACTACGCTTTGATAGAGAAAAATTCTACACTACCCAACATGAAAAAATTTCAAGATTTTTTTTCTATAATTTTGCAAGTTGCGGCCGTTCTGAAAAAATGAAAAATACTTTCTGACAGTCTCCAGCTATACGTTCCACATGAAATAATTACTAATTTTTCATTTTTCTCCCTATCAAAGCGTAGTAATTATTTTATGTGGAACGTATAGCTGGAGACTGTCAGAAAGTATTTTTCATTTTTTCAGATTGGCCGCAACATGCAAAATTATCGAAAAACATAATGAACTATTTTTATGTTGAGCAGATTGTTTCGCTATGAAAATGATAAAGTAATTTATTTCCATGGATCTTGTCAAATACGATTCGATATAAATAATCTGAAACCATTTTCGGTAGCCTGCAAAAAAAAGTAAAGATTTTGAAGTCATCAAAAAGGTTCTGAGTATTCCTTAAACCTGATTTGAACATCTGAAGTAATTTAAAATAAAAATAAATAAGACTTGATTTCTTGTTATTGAACGTAAACGCAGTCAATTAATATTATTCAACGTCAGAGCGCTGCGTGTCATTCACCACCGACGCCACTGGTCGATATGGGAACTCAGCCTGCTGGCCCGGCCTGCTGTCGTCACACTGGTCAATGAAGTTGAATAATTGGAGTTACCTTTGGAAATGAAAAGAAATCTGCATTATTTTATTTGGTGAGAAGGAAGGTTGAAGATATGTTTTAATTGTGATATCTCTACTTGACAGTAGGGGTCTCTCTACGTTTCATAGATAATGCGAAGATGTCTAAAATATTGGTGTGTGCACTTGTCAAATTTTGAATGGAAACGTCATTTTACTTTTTGGGACATGGCGACTGTTTAGTTTTATACTCACATGAGGAAGCCACAAGGCAATTCATTCATAAATTTACATCGCAAACGCTTAAAATTTGTTGAAATTTTAAATCAAATTATCTTCAAAAATTTAGAAAGCACTGACGTGATTTCAGATTGCTTTGGCGCTCTTGTTGAGATACTTACGAGTAAATATTCAAACTATATAACAAATCTATAAGCACTCTGATCAGGTGAACAATAGTCTTTTCTCATACTATGGGACAATGTGATGCAAATATGAACGCCTAATGAATGAACAAAACTATATTTCAAATTAAAAATAACTACTCCTAATTTCCCCAAGTTCTGTTCGAAGCTATAATTCCCGTTCCCTAAAAACTTACGTCAGTGCTTTTCTGAATTTTGACAACGTATAATATTTCAGCCATCGAGATTGAATTATATCTCTATGATTTCCTGTTATGAAAAATTTTGATTAATATTGCGCCAACTGTCACTGTTTAATGAGCCCGGCATTTGTCAATCGAATATCGATGTGTGATGGCCATCGTTCAAAGAAAATCATCGGGACGTACGTCATTTCTCTTGAGTAAATGAAAAAAATGATCATATCTTTAGATGGAAAAGAGCTACGACAATGAAATTTGAGGATAAGTGAGATATCGATCACCTCAATATATTCACGAACTTTTATTGAAATCCGTAAAATATCTTATGAGATAGTGAGGATTAAAAAATTTGTTTTTGTGTATTGAAATATAATTGAGGGACCTCTTTCTTCAAGAGTGGTCTTCTATTGATGGATACAGAGGCTTCTTCAAGTTGTCCACATCGAATCTGGAAATAAAAAGACAAAAGCAGAAAAAAGAACTGATTTGATCAATTATATCTATGAAAATAAGTGTTTGAAATGCGTATATCTTTCGAGGATTCTTGAAACGCACGCATAATATTTAGTTGTTACTTGATATAGAACAATTTTACTCGAGTCATTAAAAAATCATTTCTACTCACATTTGGCACACTGAAAGTTCGTGAATTTTCATCCGCAGCACTAGACCGTCCACATAAAATACAAAAACGCATTATAAAAAATGGATAATCACTTTTCACACACTTTTATACAAAAATTCCGAATAACGCAATAAATAATTTATTCTAATCAGAAACTGACATTCGAATAAATTTGAGTGGCGCTACCTGGCGGAGAGAAAATGAAAGAATCCCCATGTCGCCAAACCTGTAAAACAAAATCAGGGGAGTGCAAACATCAGTATTTTAGACATCTTAGATAATGCATACTGTAACAAAACCAAATATGAACCGTCTAATTACTACTACGTCAACAGAGGAGTTCCGCTTCATGCGCCGACAGAGGGATTAAGAACATGAAAGGGACCGCTCGCCATAAAGCTGTCACATAAAAACGATTAATGGTGGTATATTTATGTGGCATAAAGGAGACCGCTATGAATACTCTGGAATGTGCAGCATCTTTCTGGTAACTTCTAGAAAAACAGCGCCGGATATAAATGACCGATTCATGGATAGAACTTGCCGACGAATAAACAGGTGTTCCTAGTGAAATTCTGTAGATAAATTGTGTATATAAATTATTGATTATTGTTAGTTAAGTGTGAATATAAATTAGTTTAAAGAAGACTTGTAGTGTTTTTCTAATTCGCAGAGGAAAAACGTAACAATTGGTGTCAGGTGTGGGGTTACCAAGAAGAGTGGAAACTACTCCGAAATTAGTTTGGAAAATCCCTGAATGCCGGTAACGAGATCTCAAGCTGAGAAAATGGACCAGGCCAGTATAGACTTTTTCAAGAAAGCTTTTGAAGAACTGACAAATAAAATGGAGGAAAATTCGAAGGACATGAAAGATAAAATGGATTCCATGGAAAATAGAATGGAAAATAAAATGGATACCATGGAAAATAGAATGGAAGAAAATTCGAAGGACATGAAAGATAAAGTTGACATGAAAGATAAAGTCTCTAGAAAATAGCTTTAGAGGTAAATTAGAATCTATAGAGGATAGTCTAAAAACGATGACCGATAATTGCTCGAAGTTAGAGAATAAGATTGAAAATATTGAAGACCGGTTAGAAAACTTGGACATTTTGAAGGAGGAAATAGAAGAGGATATGCAAGGGAAATTGGAAGAGCATACCGAAAGTGTGTTGAAAATTGTGGAGGATCGATTAAATAAAATGAGCAGACAGGTAGATGAGAATATTAAAGGTAGAAGTATTCCAGTAAAATACGAAAATAGTGGAGAAGCAGGCCGAGCAAGGGTCAAACCACCAACGTTCGATGGTAAAACGGCCTGGTGCACATACCAGAGACAATTTGAAGCTGCAGCTAACGCGAATGGATGGAATAATGAGGAAAAAGCGACGGCCTTGATTGTTGCATTGAGAGGCGAGGCCTTAAATATTTTACAGATTATTCCAACCAGTCAGCAAAATGATTACGGGACGCTGATAAGTAAATTACAGATGAGATACGGCGACGGACATTTACAGCAAGTATATCACGCCCAGATAAAGAGCCGTATCCAGAAAAATTCAGAGACCCTGCAAGAATTTGAAGCTGACATCGCACGGTTGGTAAGGCTGGCGTATCCGACTGCACCGGACAGTTTCCTAGAACAGCTTGCAGTGCAGACGTTCGTGGACGGACTGAGAGATAGTGAGACCCAGCAAACCTTGCGGTTGGCCCGACCTAAGACCCTGGACGATGCTCTAGCCCATGCATTAGAGTTCGAAGCAGCCAAGCAGGCTTCACATAGGGGTCAGATAAAAATCAGGCGTACCATGGATGATTCCGAGGACAGCACCGAAAATATAGAAGATATAATACGCCGAGTTCTCCAACAACAACAAAATAGAGGACCTAGATGTTGGAATTGTGGTGAAGTAGGGTATATTCGCCGGTCTTGTAAGAAGCCTGCTAAGCCAAAACAACAGGAACAGGGAAACTAAAACGGGTTGGTGAAAGGGGCATAAGCCGACGGTAAGATCAACGGGCGGTCGGCTAAAATGTTGGTCGACACAGGTGCAACCCGTACTATTGCAAGACCCGATATAGTGAGAGGCAAGACATTACCGACTATGACAAGATTACGCACCGCCACTGGGGAGAGTGTACCAACGCACGGAAGGAAGAAGACTAGAATACTAATTGGTGGTACGTCATTCGAGCACGAGGTACTGGTGGCAGATATCACGGAGGAAGTCATCCTAGGAATGGATGTGATTAAGGGACAGGGTTTCGAGATGGATATGAGGAACGACATCCTGAGAATTGGAAACCTAGAAATTCCATTCCTAGGAAAGGAAGACGCTGTGAGTAGAGTCTTACTCGCGGAAGATATCACCGTGCCTGGCCTGGCGGAAACCTTGGTGAGCGGGTATTTAGACAAGAATCTTCGCAGTGGTCACGTTAGACTCATCGAGCCAGCCACCGGTGGCCCAGCCAAAGGAATACTCACCGGGAAGACGTTAGTGAGGGAGAAACAGGAAGTACCCGTGAGGATACTGCACACGAACATGTATCCAGTAAATCTGAAGAAAGACACTGTAATAGGAGAATGCTGCTCAGTATCGTGTGTGACAGGCGGTAGTCAAGACGAACATAAGAGCATTCCCAAGAAGAATAAGGTGTCACACAAATTGGTCGAAATGCTGACATCCTCCTACAACAACCTAGAACCAGAATACATCAAGGAAGTAAGAAAATTGATCACCGAATATAGTGATGTATTTGCCATTGATGATGACCGACTGGGAAGAACTAATGTCGTGAAGCACCCAATCAATACCGGAAATTCAGGACCTATTCGCCAACATCCGCGAAGACTTCCCATTGCCAAGAGAGATGAGGCCGAGAGAATCATCAAGGACATGCATGATCAAGGCATAATAGAGCCCCCGTACAGTCCTTGGTTATCACCTGTAGTTCTGGTCAGAAAGAAAGATGGCAGCACTAGATTCTGTGTTGACTACCGTCGCCTGAACGAAGTCACGAAAAAGATTGCTATCCTATTCCAAGAATTGGCGACACCTAGATACACTCTCAGGCTTGAAATGGTTCTCTACCCAAGATCTGAAGAGTGGGTACTGGCAGGTTGAATTGGATCCCAAAGACAAAGAGAAGACTGCTTTCACTATTGGGATCGGATTATGGCAATTCAATGTGATGCCATTCGGCCTTTGACCTGCAACTTTCTAGCGTCTGATGGAGACCATTCTACGAGGGTTGTCTTGAAAAACGTGTCTGCTATATTTGGACGATGTTATTGTTTTTGGCCGTACATTCCACGAACATCTGGGAAACTTAAGAGATGCCCTTGAGAGGCTGCGCACTGCAAATCTGAAGCTAAGTCCGAAAAAGTGTCACCTGTTCAAGAAGGAAGTGAAGTGCTTGGGACATATAGTATCTGAAACTGGAGTAAGTGCTGATCCAGATAAGATCCGAGTCGTACGCTAATGGTCAACACCGCAAGACAAACACCAAGTCAGGAGCTTTCTTGGGCTGTGCACTTACTATAGGAAATTCGTACTAGGATTTGCCAATATTGCGAAGACTTTAACAAAACTGACTGATGAGGGAAAGGACTTCGTATGGGATGCAGAGTGTGAAGAAGCCTTTACTCGATTGAAAGGTGCTCTTACGTCGGTCCCCATCCTGTGTTACCCACAGATGAAAGGAAGGTTCATATTGGACACGGATGTGGACACTGGACACTGTGGAGCATCGTGCAGGAAAGTCCCATGGAAACGCTGACGCTATGTCTAGAAGACCGTGCCCTATAGACTGCAAGCACTGTAAAAACTGGAGGACAAGGAATGTTGCCGAAGAACCACTATAACTGATGAGAATTGGCTGCCAGATCACCTGAGACAAGACCAATAGAACGACCCAGAGCTGAAACTGATTTTAAGACGGAAAGCGGATGGTCGTAGGCCTGGATGGGGAGAACTGTGTCAGATGAATTCAAGGGTCAAATCATATTGGGCACAATGGGACTCCCTCCTAATAGAGAATGGGTTGCTGAAGAGGACCCTTGAGAATGAAGAAGGTACCGGATCCAGAAACCAAGTTGTAGTCCCTAGGAGTAGAATACAAGATGTATTGCAGAAGTTACATGATGGGACCTCCGGCGGCCATTTCGGCATCAAGAAGACCCTAGAAAAGGTTCGAGAGCGTTTCTACTGGGTTAATTGCAAGGAGGACGTCAAGGACTGTTGCAGAAAATGCGGACTGTGTGCTTCGGTGAATGGCCCAAGAGGAAGTCGTAGGGCCCCTATGAAACAGTATAACGTGGGTAATGGAACGCGTAGCAATAGATATAGCTGGTCCGTTTCCAGAAACTGACGATGGAAACAAGTACATTCTTGTTGCTATGGACTACTTCTCCAAATGAGTGGAGGCTTACGCCATTCCGAATCAAGAAGCCGCAACAGTTGCTGATGTATTGGTCAAGGAGATGTTCTGCAGATTCGGCATGCCTATGGAGTTTCATTCGGATCAGGGACGAAACTTCGAGTCCAGCTTGTTCCAGACCCTATGCGAGTTGCTAGGGATCAAGAAGATCAGAACAACTGCTCTCCACCCACAGTCAGACGGGATGGTCGAGAGAATGATAGGACTGTGGGAAAATACTTGGCCAAGGTTGTCTCCGACCACCAGAGAGATTGGGATAGGTACCTGCATCTATTCACCATGGCCAATAGATCATCCGTGCAGGAATCGACAGGGGAAACCCCAGCATGCATTATGTTCGGTCGAGAGATGAGACTCCCTTGTGACCTGGAGTTTGGGTGTACCCTGGAACGGATATTGCGGTTGAGGATTACGTGAGCAATCTGAAGGGGAGATTGCACTACATCCATGAGAGGGTCCGGAAAAACCTGCAAATTGCAAGTGATCGCATGAAGTTTCGTTACGACATCAAGGCGGCAGAAAGTGGATACGAGGTGGGAGATTTGATATGGTTGTTCAGCCCCATAGGAGAAGAGGGCTATTCCCAAAGTTACAGAAGAATTGGGAAGGCCCATATAAGGTTGTGAAGAGGATCAACGACGTAGTCTACCGCATCCAAAAATTGCCAAGAGGAAAGAAACGTGTAGTTCATGTGAATCGCCTGGCAAGGTATGAGGCCGATCATAACGCTCAGGACGAGGCGGGAGTGGGAAGGACTACAACTCAGACCCCAGATCAAGAGGAATTGAGCTTTAATCAGTTCATGGCAAATTATGGAGAAACCGGAAAAGCGAGGTTCGGGATCACAACCGAGGAGCAACAAGATCTGTTTGCGGTACCGGTAGACTACTCATTGGCGCACTGTGTAGCTGAAGATCTCAACATGTCCAAAGGGATAGCTCTCCTCTTCAAGAAGAAATTTGGTCGTGTAACAGACCTCATGGGACAACAACCTTCCCTTTGCCGAATCCTGAAGTTGACCGATGGACCTCTTCTACATGGTAACTAAGGAAAAATCTTATGGAAAGCCAACTTACCAAGCCATGTGGAGCACCTTGATGAACCTTAGGGACGAGCTGGCTAGAGTAGGGGTGAACAAGCTTGCAATTCCCAAGCTGGGTTGTGGACTGGATCGTCTGAACTGGAGAGTAGTTCGTAACATGCTGGAGGTAGTTTTCCAGAATACCGATGTCCGAATACGGGTTTGTAGTTTCAACCCGAAAGGCGGTCCCGTAAAGAAAACGGTATCCTGCTATTTCGATCAACAAGGGTTCTGCAGAAATGGGAGCGCTTGCAGATTCAGTCATGAAGGAAAAGTTCGGGGACCGAACGTTCTTTTAAGGAGGGAGCAATGTAACAAAACCAAATATGAACCGTCTAATTACTACTACGTCAACAGAGGAGTTCCGCTTCATGCGCCGACAGAGGGATTAAGAACATGAAAGGGACCGCTCGCCATAAAGCTGTCACATAAAAACGATTAATGGTGGTATATTTATGTGGCATAAAGGAGACCGCTATAAATACTCTGGAATGTGCAGCATCTTTCTGGTAACTTCTAGAAAAACAGCGCCGGATATAAATGACCGAAGCCGATTCATGAATTCATTCATGGATAGAACTTGCCGACGAATAAACAGGTGTTCCTAGTGAAATTCTGTAGATAAATTGTGTATATAAATTATTGATAATTGTTAGTTAAGTGTGAATATAAATTAGTTTAAAGAAGACTTGTAGTGTTTTTCTAATTCGCTGAGGAAAAACGTAACAATACCTATTTCTATAAACTTCGTAATTTGTTGACAATCGTGCTACCATTTAGCGTTCATAATTTTGGTTACTCAAATGTATTCATTTATAGCAGTTTTAAATTTAAAAGTTTATATACAGGGTGGTCATTTGAAAACGAAACAGACGAGATTACAGACGAAATAAATTTTTTCGATAGAAATGCAGGGACAGGTCGATTTCTGTTTCGAGGGGGACAACTTAAGATGTAGGTTACGGACGCATAGCGCTTCAACCCTTGCTACTACAACCCTCACCCCCAAATTTTGAATAAAGAAGATGGGGTGAGTGATACCTCAATTCAAAGGTATTTTTATACTAATTTCAGCACAGTAATTGTTTTTTCATTTTATGCATTAGTTCTCGAAATATTCTTAACTAAGTATTTGAAAATGAAGTGGTGTTTTCATGGCACTTTTAGTGTTTTTTGTGAAAAATCCACTGACATAGAAATCTTCAATCAAGATGTCGAACAAACAAAGCGTGTTGCAAAATGTATGGAAGCTAATGGTGAACAATTTAAATATTTAATTAATTGATGTGAGTTTTTGATAAATTATTTACTTTACTTTGAAAAGTCTCATTTCTTAGATCAATACTTTAAATCGTTCTGATACCGTACAGTTGGAGAATGATTTCAGTGAATAAAACAGCTAGTAGAACATCTGACCCTAGTAGCATTAACACGTACGGTATGACTTCATTTGCCCAGTGGTAGATGTTTTGCAATTTCAAATACAAGTACGGAAATTTTGGTGTTTCGGAAGCACGAAATGTCAATTATTCGCGAAAAATTAATTTAAGTGATAAAATTAACTAACGCATGAATATTTCGAGAAGTAATGCATAAAATGAAAAAACAATCACTGTGCTGAAATCGGTATAAAAATACCTTTGAATTGAGAGTTGAAGCGCTATGCGTCCGTAACCTACATCTTAAGTTGTCCCCCTCGAAACAGAAATCGACCTGTCCGAGCATTTCTATCGAAAAAATTTATTTCGTCTGTTTCGTTTTCAAATGGCCACCCTGTATAATAACAGTATATAAACTTAGACATTTTTGATATGGGAATGTGACGAAAGGATGTGGTTTGTTCGGTGTGTCTGTCAGTAACTGTTAGCGGTGTGAATAAGTCCGCAAATCGGATTAAAGTCCGCCGATTAGCAATACTGAAAGAAATATACCAATAACATTGGTTATCTTATATTTTGTTTTTGACAGTTTGTAAGAATATAAAAAATTAATCTTTGTCCTGTGGTGACTGGAAAGCGACTAATATTAAATGCTTAACATTTGGAATTAGGGATTTATGTGAGCGCTAAATTGTATGTCCTTGTGATAGTAGAGCACACGATTGTTTTACGGGCTAATTATAATATTATATAGAAGGCAACCAAAAACAGTTTAGGGGTGAATCCAAAAATAGTTACGAAAAAATTGTTGAAAAAAAGGAAACAGAAATAGATTCAGGAAGGAAACTCAGTACCTTTCATTTATACTTAAGACATTTTCTTCATTTCCAAGTTTAAATAAACTGCAAAGATAGAAGCCGTGTTAGATTTGACATGTGAAAATATCATTGATAAAAAAAGCATTCCTTTAAATAAATTATTGATGAACTAATTTCAATGATGGGAGCTAATAATTGAGGGAAAATAAATAAAGACTGAAATATATATAACATAATACATATTGAGAAATAAATAACAGTAATATTATATTTTTAAACCATCAAACTGCAAAAAAATATATTTTTTGAAAAACTGAATTATACTTCATCCATATTTACAATGGTTATGTCGTTGGGTCCATCAATAGAACCTAAGAGAGTCTCCAATTTTTGAAAAATTTGATTACAATTCTCTGTTGTCTTCATTCTTTTTTCTTCAATATCCTCATTTTCATATTTCCGTTTTTTCGAATCAGAGTTTGGAGATATATTGTTTATATCATGTTCTAAATCATGGTTCACAGATTCCAACAATTTTTCATGGAAATGATTGGAATCTGACTGTTTACTATTCATTGAAGATTTTAAAATTTCTTCTTTCTCCTTCTTCATATTCATTATGCATTCCTTTGTGTGAATAGTTTTGAATTTATAATCGAATCCAAAAAGCTTATTACAAAATCTACATTTCCATTTGACAAGAACATTTGTATTTACAATGGCATTATGGACTTTTTCTTGATGGTATCCTAGACTTCGGAATGTAATGAACTCTTTTGGACACTTTTCACAGTTATACACCGATTTTTTGAGAACAATTGCATGACAATCCAGAAGATGTTTTTCAAAGTCATTGGTAGTTTTGAAGGATTGAGGACACTAAAAAAAGCAATATATTTTTCAAGATATCGGTTGATATACTGGTTCCAAATTCACTCACCTCTGGACACATCTCTTCATTGCTTGGGACATTTTCCATTACATTGTCAGGTACAGATTTGAAATCTCTCCCATGCATTAATGTTTTATGATAGGATAAACTGTAATGGAATTTGAAACTTTTGTCACAAACATTACAAACATAATATTTCTCCTCGTCTGCTGTACAATTAATAGGCTGTTTTTCAACAATTGAGATGTTATTGATGTTCTCATTCAGAGTCTTCTGTTCAAGTTCTTTCGACTGTGATATCTCAATATCAGATTCAATGAATAATTCAGGTTTCTTCTGATTTTGGGGAACCATTAATTCAGTTTTACTATTCATCTTCTTGGAATCCTACAAAAACCAGTTGATTGGTTGGTAAATAGGTATTTTTGAACGTAACAAAATCTCATTAATAATAAAACATTATTTTAAACAAGTAGTATTCCACAAAACAACAATTTGAAAATATATAGAATACGTTTGGCACATTTGGAGAAATTATTCAAGGGGTTAATGACCGAGGTCTTCCTGTCTATGTAAAATTTGTATTTACACCAATAATGGTATGTCAGAGAAATCTGTTGTTGTTGAATCAAGAAGTTGATAAGTTGCTCCTCAATTGTTTATTTCACCGAGTTTTTGTTCGAGATAAATGCGATTTTGGTATCAGATCATGGTAGAAATACACTGGTATGATCTTTAAATTTCTTATTTTCGTCCGTAACCGCGCATTTCATGTGTAACGTCACCTGAGTCACAAAACTATAAACAACTCTTGGTTTTGAGATTGAAATCATGTCAGAAATACTTTTTCCACTTGATTATTTCCAAGGAAATATAATTGATTGACGTTGATTAGTAAGAAGTATACTTTATTACCTTTATTTGTCGATGCTACCTCGTCGGGTTGTGAGATTGTGGAAAGTGAAGAGAAATATGATGCGGAAGAGATTAAATATATGTTGAACGAGTTAAGGACTCGGCCTGAAAGATTTATTCTGGATAATCTATTGATGTGTCTGGTATTCTTCAGAAATTATGAGTGTCTTAATGAGGTCCTGTCGGGATTTCTCTCGGAAAAACACGCCAGTTTTGTGCGGAGATCTTTTCAAAATATACCGAAACTTCTGTAAAACTTGTGACTAACATAGTGGGTTTGCATTTCGGCGAAAGTAGCGGCCAATGCAGCAAATATTTAGGGAAATCGGAGACATTTTGAAAATAATAAACAAATCGGACGTTATCTAGACATTCAAACCGTGTAAAAAGTTATCTCTTATCGCGAGGTGCGTGCGATATGAATCGTTGGCTGCCGGTCGCGTATATTTTTACCGGCAAGCGGGACGTTGCCGGCTCGTGCACATTTTCCGGCGATACTCGAATAAACACGCTGATCAATCTGTGAATATTCGAGCTCGTAATTGAGGCAGTTTTTTTTTCTTAGAATTCAAAGGCAGAGTAAATTGTTCAGTTCAAGGAGGGCGCTTAAGCATAATTTTCGAATCGGTGAAATATAGAAGTTTTTACCGGAAGACAAAGCAAGTGCAACGAACTTTGGATTTCTTGTAAATAGAATTATCCATCATGAATGATGAAACAAAAAGTGGGAATTTTTGCGGCATGACATCAAAGGAAATCTAACACAAGAGCTATCTATCAAGCAATATCAAAAATTCTAAAAAACTTGAATGAGAAGAAGGTAACTGGACTCATGTGTCTAGACTTGAGTAAGGCCTTCGATATGGTCAATCATGAGGTGCTATATGAGAAGCTATATAAGCTCGGTGTAAGAGGTGGATGCCTGGATTTGTTGATCTCATACATGAGTGGGAGAACACAGTGTGTGTCGGAGGTGGACCCGGCTACTGGGCGTTTGATGGTTTCGTCTGAGTTGCCGATTAATAGAGGAGTTCCCCAGGGGTCGATACTAGGACCTTTGCTGTACTTGGTATATACGAACGACCTATCAACAGTCCCTGAAGAGTTGGTACTATTCGCAGACGATACTTCCGTCATATTGTCTTCGTCGACGTCACTGGAAGGCCCAATAAATAGAGCTTCTGACTCATTGAATGCATGGTTCTCTGCTAATGACCTGAAATTAAACGAGGACAAAACACAGCTCTTAGAGCTTGCCTTTGGCAGAGACTACAAAGAAACGTCCTACCAGTGCCGGGATAGAATAATGCTGTCATCCCCGTACATCAGATTTCTTGGGGTGATGATAGACCATAGATTGGACTGGAGTGTTCACATAGATCTGTTGGCAGAGAACATGCCGAAGTATGCATATGTCTTAAAGACAATTTCAAACCTCATAAACAAGCAAACTGCTTTTGTACCATATAACGTCCAATCAAAGTTGAGGTATGGCATAGTAGTGTGGGGGAACTCAAAAGATATAACCCGAATTTTAATTTTACAAAAAAGATGCATAAGATCTATCTTGAAACTCAAAAGTGTCGAGTCATGCAGACAACACTTCAGAGACAATGCTATCATGACAATCATAAGCTTGTATATATATGAATCGGTGAACTTTGTATTGAATCACTTTGAAATGTTTGAAACAGCACAGGACACACATGACCATAATACAAGATACAAAGAAAATATTCAGGCTCCCTCTACCAGATGTGTTTATCTGGAGAGGAATGCACCCTTCAACATTATAAAGATCTACAATCACATTCCAGTGCAGGTGCGTCAGTGGCCCGTAAACAGAATCCGAAGCAGACTTAAAACCTATCTGTTGGAGAATCCCTACTACACATTGGCAGAGTTCTTTCATGACGGTTTACGGATGTGAACCAGATATGTTTGTGATATTGTGTGTTTTTATTGTGAAATGTTATTTACTAGACTACTACTTTTTCACATTAATTTGATCTATTTTACATGACATGTTCTACAACAAATATTGTTTTATGGAACTAATAAATCAATATCAAATATAAAAAAATTATTTACAGCCAAAATCCCTAACCAAACGAAATAATTCGTTTTCCGATTCATATGACATCAGAATGTGAGAGAAACTTCCGAGTTTTCTATCTCTCTTCAATATGCAAGATCATACCTGTTTTTCTACCATATGTCAACCTGAATAGCCGATTTTGGCGGGTCGTCGCATTACTATCGACCGTCAGCCAACAAAGTGCTTCTCACAGTGTTCTGGGACATGTACCGCCTATTTATTGCAATTTGTTGGAAGACAGACGTAGAGTGTATGCAGCTTCTTATAGTGAGATTGTCAAAGTGTACACAGAGTAGACAGATCATAAATACTCAATATAAGAGATAAAAGAATCTTCATAAAGAAATGCTCAATATCTTTGCATTCAAAGAAATAGCAAACAAATAATGTAAAGGTTAATCTATACTTACAACAATGGACTTTGAATCATCTTTCTTTGTAGCCACATGAATTTTTTTATGTTCATTCAAATAAGCTAGAGAAGGCAGGATGGCAAAGCAAGTTGTACAAATAACAGGAGTGCTTGTAGCCAATGAAGTTTTTGGTAGAATTCTAACTGGTCGTCTCAGTAAGCTTTTGTTTGGTTCACTTGTACTTGCTGGGATGCCTGGTACACTTTCGTTTGGTGCGCTTGTACTTGCTGGGATGCCTGATATGCTTTTGTTTGGGGTGCTTGAAGACAATGGTATAACTGGGAGGTTTTTCATTTGCGCACTTGAACTCACTGGTACATCTTGTAGGTCTTTCTTGGGCAAACTTGCATTGAATGGCACGCTTGGTAGCACTTTCGAAGGTATGTTTGTGCTCAATGATAAGTCCGATACGTCGTTCTTAGACACGCTAGTTCTCAATGGTTCATCTGTTATATTGATGTCAGGCAATGGTAACCCTGTCAGATCTTTCTGGGGCATTTCTGCTCCTACGCCTCGTAAAATTTGTCCAGAAGCATTTAGAAATAATGGCATATTACTCGAGACCTTCCCAGGTGTACTTTTGGCAATTAATCCTACAACTTGCAAAGGCATGTTTCGGATTGATGGTGGTGGTAATCTTGGTGTTGCCTTAACAATATATCTTCGGTACAAAACTCCTTTTCGAATAAACTCTTCAGTATCAACTTTAACGTTATCACCATTTTTTATAGCTCTCACCAAATTTTCTGGTAGTTTATTCAATATCACCTTAGCTTCTGTATGAAAAATGTCTTTCAAACAATTATTCAAGGAATAATTGGCAAACAACCCTGCACTTTCATTCTCAGTTTGTTTCTTCTCAATAGTAGACGGAATATCTTTCATGACCAAATCACAATGTTCAACTGGTTGAACACATTGCGATTTTGATGAACTATCTTTCTTTGTTGATGGCTGAAGTTGTTCAGCAGGCTCAGAAGCCATCGTAATTTCGTCCCTCTTCGGTAATGACTGAACATTTTCTGCAACTACAGAACCTTTGGAAATTGCATGGTCTTTCTTTAAAGCTGGTTGTATCTCTTCAGCCAGTTTAGAGACCCTGGAATATCAAGAATTACAATAAGGATTGGTACTGTTTTCAGATATGGCCAAACCGAGATAAGGAGGAATAATTTTCAACAAGAAGCAGAAAAGAAAAGAGGATGTGTCACAAAAGCAAGATATCTACGAATTCCTATTTGGATGTTGAAGATGAATCTCCGAATTAACAAATGAACCGTCAAACTAAGTGAATGATATTAGTTATTATACAGGATAGCGCACAATAGCTGCCAAATATCAACTTTTAGGAGAGCTCAAAGTTTTTTAAATGAGAACCAATATTTTTTTTATTGGCTGAATTCTGGAAGTTCTAAAGGAGTTATCCTATTTTTCATGCCAAAACCAATGGATATAAAAAAGGTAGTGGTTCTCATTTGAAGATCTCTACTTTTGAGTTGTTTCCTACAGGGGGTGGGAACTGGCCTACTACAAAGGTGATCACGTTTTTCTTCAACGAACAGCAGAGACATCTTTAGTTATTTCCAAAGTTCTGATCAGTAAATTAAGAATTCTCAGTACCTAGTGATCGGTAATTAATATTTTCTGTAAGCAATTTCATATTCGTCTAGTAATTTCTGATTAGTAAAAATTTTGTTACAGTTTCTAATACTGTTTTCTTTCTAGGTTTTTCATTAAACAAGTTGAGGGTGTTAGAAATGTTAGAATCGGAAATCCATGTCTTCATTCATCCAAAAGCGTTATTTGCATAAAGCACTTTCATATGGATTGTATAGACCCCACATGGAAAGCTGAAAAGATTTGCTCTACCAACACTTAATTTGCCAAGTAATTCATTCTGCTCCCTATGATTATCATTTTTGTAATTTCAATAATCTTTCAGATTATGAAAGCCAAATGCCCTCAAAATGATGACATATTTTTTCTACCATCCAGAACTTGTAAAATGATAAGGCCATCAAGAATATATAATAATATCTTCCATGATTTTTCTAAAAATGTTCTGCTACATATACCAGAGCAGGTAAATCAAATGAAGATCAGAAAAAAAATTATGAACAATATAGAGATAGAAGATATAAGAGCTCTGTTCTGTACAGAACATAAGAAAATTAGTGATAAGTTTATTGATTTTTCCATGAAATTCATTCTGTACTTCTATGACAGAACTATTAATAAAATTTTATCGGGAAAAAAAAACAATCTGATCTTATGATCCAATAATGAAGATGGCATCCGAAAAATTATCTAAAAGAAAAAGAAAATAGACTTTCAGAAATTGTTTCTGTCATAAAAGTATAAATCTAATGCATTTCATGCTTAAATTGATATATTTGTCACTAATATTCAATTTATTCTTTTAATGTATTTTTCATAATTTGATGAGTAATTGTTGCATAATTATTGTAGGTTCGTTTATTCTTTCCCTCGATATTGAGATTTTTGTAAATTGATTATATACTGCATTATATATATTTCCAAAGTTTATTTTTTGTTTATTTCCTTTCATCTTCTGAAGATTAGTATGTTCTTCGATTTGAAGGGCAGATATATTTGAAATGACCATAATTCTATTAATCTGCTGCAAATTGTCGCAATTTTCTGATGAAATGATATTTTTTATTGAAATTGTGACAATCTACAGCAGATTGAAATAATGGTCATTTCAAATGAATTTGTTTTCAAATCCAATAAAAATATGGGATTCAACCTGCGCTTGCGTGGAATCCTATAACTCATATAAAATACAAGAGAGGGCGCCACAAGACCAAACGTTGTGCGAATGGAATCTGTAATAAAGTGTGGAATAACTAAAGATGGCGCTGTAAGTTGAGCTCTCGAAACCGGACCAAAATTTATGCCAGAGTTGCCTATCTATAGGTAGTCTATGGTTTCATAAACAACGATTTTTCACCATCCTGTATGATTTGTTTGGTAAAACTATCAATTGATAGTCACAAGAGACATACCTTGATATATACTTAAATTGATCGCATAATCCGAGCGATTGCTTTTAGTAATTTTTCATCATTATTATCCACTACATTTGAAAATGAAAAATACTACTCTATTAAATTATATGCGTATCAAATCAAACTAATGCAAATAAATGACATAACGAATATTATAAATTAAAATACAAGTGCATATTTCAGCTGATTTCATGACGTTATTTCGCTGCCTAGCAAGAATACCACACACATGTGCTTGGGATCTACAGACTCTCTTTCTCTCTCCTATTTTCTATATTTGTGATATTTCTTTCTCTCTCCCTCATGAGTTGGAATATTCAAGGTTACTTGTTTCTAACGCTCAAGCTGGTTTGTAATAGGTGCATGAGATCGAATGCCAACCATTCACTTTTACACTCTTTATTACCCCCAGGAGCGTTGAATGTTTGACGCAGCTATGTTGGAAGTCAAATTAGAAGTTCATTTCAACTAGTGAAATTTAATCGTCGAGTAGTAACTTTCAAATTAGACGGAATATGACGTTACTTTTGAGCCAGTTGTTTTCCCTAAAACTGGTGTCACTCAACCTAGTTAGTAAAACGAAGTACAATG
Source organism: Micraspis discolor (assembly GCA_030674115.1). Taxonomy (NCBI): domain Eukaryota; kingdom Metazoa; phylum Arthropoda; class Insecta; order Coleoptera; family Coccinellidae; genus Micraspis; species Micraspis discolor. Next base: position 620,628 of record JARTUT010001311.1, on the reverse strand, counting down.
ATACTGTCGCTCGATGCAATTGCACAATATTTAATAAAGTTAGAAATAGGTTTTATTACATTGTACTTACCCTTCAAATTCACAACCTTCCAATAAAGAACTCAAGAGAAAAGTTCCAGATGAAATTAATTTGTCACTGTCAACAACTAACATGCTTACATCACTTGGTTTGTCCTTATTTTTGAAGGTTATTGAACATTCATCAATTTTGAAAGTACTCCCATTAACTTTCAGAGTATTTCCTACCAAGTTTTTCCTCAGATATTCAATTACCTTGACGAAACTAACCTGAAATTGTCAACTGTCAGTATATTCACTGCACACTATAAATGTAAATTTTAGCTTTGTGAAAAGTATTCTGAATGTTTGCTAGAACTGATCTGAAAAACATGAACATAGTAAACAGAATGATTTTGAAAAGAGCTAATTTTAGTTGAAAAAATATTCTAATCAAACTAAATTTGACATAAAAGCTATCAATTGTGATTTAATTATAAATAACCTGCTGAGATGCATTCTCCGCAATTGTATTTGTACTTGTGATTGACATGGTTTGAGTACCAACAGTTTTAGTCCTAGAAATTTGCTCTTTAACATTTCTAAATGAGGATGAACTAGTTTCAACTGGTATCGATTCTGACTTATCTCCAAATGGGGACAAGATGGTTTGATGTGTTGCCTCTGTGAAATCCATATGTAGGGATGAATTTATTCCAGGTTTTATTGGCTCTATGATATTTTTAGGTTGGAATGATCTGGTCTCAACTGGCCTCCTCAAGATGTTAGGTTTAAGCCTTGAAGGTCTCAGTACTGGAGGTAGAGGTACTTCATATGTAGTTGCTAAACTTTTTTTCACATCAACAAATTCAAAACCTTTGAAAGTATTCGTTTTCTTCCTCTGATTCTTTTTATGATCATTTGTTTCTGGTGCTGATTCAGTGTCTTCTTTATCAGAAATTAGATCTATAACTGGTGAGAATTTGAATGAAATTGGTTTGTTTCAAATTTTATTCAAAAATACCTTCTGTAATATTCTTAGATGATGATTTTTGTCTCGTTTTTCTTTCGATTGTTGAATTTGTGTTGCTGCTATTGGCATCATTAAGGGATAATTTAGTGCCCTGATTTATTTCATTACTATCTGTACCTGAAATAAAAATAAATTGAGCGTTTATATGTAAATACATATAAAAAGTTAAGTTTTTTAAGTTGGTGCATATATTGTAGGTGTTTTGAATGAAATTGAACAAACATCAGAGAATCTAGCAACATTATAATTTAGCATACAATATAAGAGGAAAGGGAAGAACCTCAGCGAAAAACTATCTGTCTGTGAATGTAGAGGTGATTTCTCAGCACAAAAATTGCACCATTTCTTTAGCATATTGATACATTTCATGAAAATTTCATGAATTGTAAGATACTTAATGTTGCTCTTTACTATATCAGTATATGAATGGTTGATATACACCTACTAGCATACAGCTAATTAAGAAGAAAATTGAATCTTTTTCTTTTTGGAATTGATTATCACTATTGACTATAATTGAAAAACTTAAGAATTCCCTCGCTTACCTTGAGCACTTTGCGATTCAGATAGCTTTGACTGCGATTCTTTAGCTGGTGTAACTGAAAATAATTTTCCTGATTGATGACTTGGCCAGATTTTTATTTGAAGTTCTTTAAATTATTTATGAAAATGACGATGAAATAAGAATTCCTGAATTTTTATATTATAAGATCAAATTGGAATAATAAATAACTTCAAATTAAGATGTTTGGTAATTACAAGATACTCACCATTTATACTTGGAGAATGATTTGCTAACCTTTTAACTATTTTCTTCTTTTTAGAATCTGAAAATATAATTCACTCACTTCATACTAAATCTCTAGTCTTGTAACAGAAATATCTAACATCTAATCCCTCACCATCAATTCTACCTTTGAATTTTAGTGTCCTACGACCTCGATGTTTGGGCGATGGATTGTGTTGTATTTTGACTGAAGGAATAACACCCCTTTTCAGTCGAAGCCTATTAGATGAATAAGCTGAAATCATAATTACTGCAGCACACCTGATTTTGCTCTTCTATTAAAAATACTTACAAGTTGTATAAAAATCTTTTGGGAGAAAATGTAAACTACAAACATATAAATAATCATTGGTTCCTCCATCAAGTTTGAGCTTTTTGGCCCATTTATCCCTCAGAGATTCGTCCCGTGGGAATTTGAAGAGTGTGATATCCTTCGTATTTTTGGATTTACACTGTGAGACACAGCAGGTAGCGTCCATCATAAGATATTGATAAAAAGAATAAAAAATTTAGAACTGTTATATTATCAATCAGATCATGAACATTTTTAATTCCTTCCTTAATTTAAGTATCCGTTTTTAATTTCTTTCAAATTTGCTTGGATAAATGTTTCAGTCGCAGGAAGCAAACAAAAAACCACAGAAATAAACTCCACTACCTAACCTCAAACTCTGACATTAATGACTTCATGTCAAAAAGTAGTTCATTTTTCATTTTTGTTTATTTTTATTATTATGAGTGCCGGCGTCGTTGGATTCGTGAATTTTCAATAGATAAAAAAAATCAATTGAATAGATATGTATGACAAGTCACGATATGTGTAAATTTAATTTTGAAATCCTATTAATTTCAAAATCGTTATGCTCGATTAATCTTTGATTGCACGAATATGATTGTTTGAATAAAATCGTCTCGATTTTAAACTTCTGAACCTTATTCGTCGTAAGAGAGAACCAATTTTCATTTTTGAGAATGGTGAAATATTGCTGTGCTCCTGGTTGTCTGAATTATTGGGGACAAAGTAAAAATATCACATTTCATAGGTGGGTTACTCTAAAAAGTTTTATTTTTTTACGTCATTTTTCAATTCATCAGGTTTCCGAACAAACGGCCAGATATTTTCGAAAAATGGATAAAAGCCACAAAAATGAAGAATTTCGAGGCGAATCTTTTCGCCATGATCTGTAGCGACCATTTTACGGCCGATTGTTACACTGAAAATAATCTTCATAGGAGAATTTTGAAAAAAGAAGCAATTCCCACAATATTTAAGCATTTCAGTGGTAACCTAAAAACTCATGATGAGCCAAAAAATACTGAAGCAGAGGTGAATATGTGAATTAAAAAGTGTTCGGAATATTGAAATATTTTTACAGGCTGGCTCATCTGATCCCAATAAAGAAGACTTATCAGAAGAGACTGGCAATGATTCTAACAATCCTGTGGTGCAATCCAACCATGTGACAGAGGTATGTTTGATTGATCCAAAACCGATTTTTACTAAAGTTCACTTGAGTTTTTCTATACACTTATTAGTTAACCATTTGATACAAAAACTTGAATCAATATTTGAATATAATTTTCTGTTATCTGTTTGTCCAAATAATTGATAAGATATATCTCAACTGCTTCATTCTCTGGTACCTAAACTGGACATAATTTTTCTAGAGTGCAGAGAAAATGGACTGTCTTGAAAGTACAAGTAAAATCAATGATGGTTGGTTCAGAGAAATTAACAACATGTGGCCTGGCCAACATCTGGCTCTTAAGGTTGATGAAGTTTTGCATTGTGAAAGATCTGAGTTCCAAGAAATTATGGTTTTGAAAACGTAAGTCTAAGCCTGATTTCAGGTGTAACAACTTGGTGTTCAAAGCAAGAAAGGTGAAATATACTGCTAAGTATATGCTTTGATAATTTTCATATTTTGAAATTTTTTCATTTTTTTTTTTTATTATAATGATAGTTGCCAGATGTTATCTGAGATCCTAAAACAAGCAACATTTCTGATTTCTTCCTAAGAAATGTTCTTCATTTCCTACTTTTCTTCATAAATCTTTTTCCATTGCTCTTCCAAGAACTGAGAATTGAATATGGCCATTATTATTGCGTAATTCGATGTAGCTTTCAATTCTGCACTGTATTAGATTTCCTATACCTATGTCCTGTACCATACACATTCAGTTTTGCTCTTTATAATATCATTTTATATTTGTTGATTCCATAGGTCCAACCATGGTAATGCCCTCATTCTTGATGGGATTGTTCAGTGTACCGAAAACGACGAATTTGCATATCAGGAAATGATTTCTTTCCTTCCACTTTGTGCACATCCTAATCCTGAGAAGGTACTTATAGTGGGAGGAGGAGATGGAGGTGTGGCCAGGGAGGTTACCAAACATCCATTGGTCAAGGAGATCATTCAGGTTGAGATAGATCAGAAGGTAATTGATGTGTGCAAAAAACATTTGCCTTCTATGTCGAAAGGATTTGATTCCCCCAAATTGGATCTACAGGTAAAAATTAATAATATTTTCTTGTAAAAAGGCTGTAAGCTGGTTCATTTAGGTTTGTGATGGCTTCAAATATATGCAGGACCATAAGAACGAATTTGATGTTATAATTACGGATTCCAGTGATCCAGTAGGACCAGCTACTGCTTTGTTTTCAGAGTCTTACTTTTTGCTTCTGAAAGAGGCTTTGAAACCAGGTGGTATAATCTGTTCACAGGGTGGAACCATTTGGACTGATTTAGAAATGGTTAAAAGTACATTAGATCATTGTCGAAAACATTTCAATGTGGTTAAGTGAGTTTTAATGGTTTGAGCATTATTTCAACGTATTTCTATAAATTTTTTGTATCTAGATATCCAATAGCAAGTGTACCAACGTATCCCACTGGGCAAATTGGATTTTTCTTGGCAGCTCTTGATGAGACTACTGATTTGACTGAGCCAAAGCTCAAGTTCACAGAGAATGAAATTAAAAGCCATGGATTGAAGTATTACAATGCTGAAATACACAAGGCCTGCTTTGTGTTGCCAAATTTCGTCAAGAATGTTTTATATGATTGATAACTTACTAATTCTTTTATTCCTTTGTCTTCCTACATTTTTATAGTCTTTATATACATATTTTATTTGTTGACAGATTTTTTACCTTTATATTTTTTTACATACTGTCGGATATGTAAGCGTTACTTTCGGTAATTTTTACACTTGTAAAACTAGTGTTTAATTTAATCTTCTTTTAGATTTTTCGAAATAAAGTGATTAAGTTGCTCCAAATTTGTTCTTCTCATTGAAATATTATTTTTGTTCAAATTGATGACAGATTGGGGATGCGTCACATTGTTTTTATGTAAATCTCTAATTTTTCATTTTCTTTCTACTCCGAAAGATTCCATTCAAAGGTGCGACCCTGGTTTGGTTGATTTGTTCTTTAAATTCTTGATTGTGCCTGCCTTTAATATCAACTCTACGCCTGAGTATATGTAGTAGGAACAAGCAATCATTTCTTCTGCAACCAGTGGGCTGGACCAGCGTGCTATCACACAAATGCCAGTAATTTTTAAAACTGGAACTGAAAAAGATCTCAATCAATTGGATTAAACTTCCTGACCCCAAGTATATGAGCTAGAGTTTTTATATTTTCAGATGATATAATTTTAAACGTTATGTAGATGACATTTTTATTATAATACCGGAAGGGACTGAACATCTTGTGCTTGACATTTTCAATTCGTATCATCCTAAATTACAGTTCACTATAGAGTTGGAGTCGAATGGAGCACTCAGTTTTCTAGACATGAAGATTGAACGTGGGTCGTGATGATATCTGTGGATTGGTATCAGAAACCTACTTTTTCTTTATATAGGGTTTTCCCATCATGCCATGATCCATACAATTAATATCATGAGAAATTTGAAGCTCAGAGCTTTTAATCTGTCTGACAATATATATCATGGAAAAAACCTGAAATATATTAAATCGGTTTTAATGAGCAACAATTATCCAACTCATTTGATGGACAGAAAATTGGGAGAACCAGTCTAGCCTCCAATACGGGGCATTAGTGTGACGTCACATCATGCTCGTAACCATAGTTACGGGATCCAAACAAATTATTCTTGAGGAGTTTATAATATATTTCAATTGATATTTAATTGAAATTGTGTATGTAACTTATCCTCAAAACAATTTTTCATTCTTAGAAATCCAAATTAAAACTGAGTTGTTTGGATCCCGTAACCATAGTTACGTGCAGATGTGACGTCACCACTAATGCCCCGTATTTTGAAATATGACACCCTTTTGTATGTCAGAGGTCTCTCAGAGAAACTCTCAAACATCATTAAGAGTGAAAATCTTATGTGTCATTTAGGAGCTCCAAAACAATTGGAAAATTTTTTTTCAGTACCATCAAGAATCCCATACCCCTACTATGCTTTCGGATATAGTGTACAGGATAAGATGTTCAGATTGTTTTAGTGTTTATGTCGGACAAACTGGGCGATATTTGAAATCAAGAGTCAAGGAACACATGAGATCTGTCCGTTTGCCCATCTCCAACCCAACAGCTTTAGCTGAGCATTGCGTTAGCATGGGACATAGTTTCGAGAATGTTGAAATTCTAAAAAGGGAACCATACTTACTGGTTCCAACTCCGTGTGTTGACGGTCTGATAATTTCTTTCCATGCAAAATATTTGAGATTTGGAAACTATATTATTTATATAGAGGATAATGGGAGGATACAGTTGTTTAGTCTGTAAGTACATTCACTTTTCAAAAAAATCTTCAACATCATTGCTGATTGTTTATGTTGTTTTTACTATTTGAGCTGTATCCATGTTTATGTTGTTTAATGTTACACATTCTACATTGTAATTATGAAATGTTGTCTTAGTCTGTCATTCCTGCTTGTTTTATATATTTACATGCTTGTTTTTGGAATTTTTCATTATATGCTCCATATTCTTTTGTAGAGCCCTGAATATGGAAAAATATATTTCCGAAACGTCGGCGAACTGTTTTTTGATCCTGCTACCACCATTTTAATCAATTGAAAATCAGAATATATTGTCTGAATACCTCAGTCAAGTTCGCCATTGGGCCAAATCCTTCAAATACTTGGAGTTATGAGCATCTGAATGTTGTTTTTCTCAATAAATTCTAAAATATCCATCCAATCAATTTGTAACTTGGAAGATGTTTGAATGAAGTTGAAACTAATATGTTGGCCAAATTTCATGGTGCTCCAGTGCAAACAAGAGATTTTTGAATATCGCCAGAGAAATGATAAAAACCTAATTTTTGCACAAAGACATTGGATGATCTCTGAATAGCCTGATGTAATAAATTTTCCAGCCACAAATTTGTTAGGTTCATTTTTGTAAATCGCAGAAACAAATTTATTCAACATATTTCTAATATTTCTTTCATAAATCTCAAACATTAAATATAATCAAGTACTCATTGAATATAAAAACTGGTTCTACAATAAATAAATATAAAAATGAATGCAGTATTTTACTCATTATCTCCAGGCCTCTTGATAACTCCTAATTTCTCAGCAGCCTTAAGAATCTCTTCAGCAGTTTGGGCAACTTTAGGGTGTGTCTCATCTGGTAATTTTGACAAAGCCATTAATATCTCCATAATATTGGTGGAAAGAAGCTTCTCAGCATTTTCCTTTGAGCTATCCACTATATTCGAAACAACACACAGTCCTCTGTATTGTATACTGGGTTTGGGATTAGCCAAGAGCATCTGCAGGCAGTCCAACCAATTCTGTGATTCGAAAACCTTTGAACAAACACCTATACTGCTTCCTGTCAATATGGCTAAGCATCCAGATGCGGCCATGGACGTGTCAAGATCTTCATCCATCGCTAGAGATACCATCATTTTGACTCTATCATTGGTACCTTCATATATTTTGACAATATCTGGGGACATAGCCATGTTTGTCATACATTGGGTTGCAGCTCTACACAGGTACTGATGATCTTCGAAAAGATAGTGGTCAATTCTGGAAAGTCCACCTTCTTTGAGAATCTTCTGTCTGGCACTTTCGCTCACCTGGTAAAGAATTCTTTTAGTAGTCTATCAAAATAAGATTTTTATTTAAAGAAACATATTTTTGCTGACGCGAGCACGATAACTTTCGAATGGAAATTTTACATTCAATTGACCTTACACATAGACATTAAGGGTTGATTACAGGTCAATCTTTTGTGAAAAAAAGGTTGTCTTGAACTTTCATTCAGGTCCCTCTTTTGCAGCCGTTGGCTGCTACCTGGTTTGCGAATACCAAAGTAGATGTAGACTCTCACTCAAACTTCTTCAACATTGTCGCTAATGTTGAGGCAGCTATTTGATAATTACCAGAAACGAATGCTGAAGTAACTTTAAATGAAGCCTCCAGAAAAATCTGAAGAGCCAAGCAACCAAAAACCAATATTAATTTCAAGAATGTCAAGTACTGAAGAATCTCGATTTGGATCACTCAATCTTAATCTTCCAAGTAGATAAGGGTGATGCAACTGTCGTAATGGATGTTTAAGACAATAAAAAAAAAACTGAATCAATAAACCCCTAAAACTTTCCCAAACTGAACAAAAATGTAACAATAGGCACCCTCAGACATCGGAATAAAGCTGTTCTTTCTTGAAACCCCATCCTACGCTGGGTTGAATCACTTTTCAGGATCTCTGATCAACTGAAGACCAAGAGGAACTCCGGAAACAGTTTGAAATCCTGAAAATGTTGAATGCATTCGACAAGCCTTTGTTCGTATTTTGTTTGATTTTCACCTAATTAATCATAGAACGAGACCGGTTTCGGTTGTCAAATCATCGTCAGAGATGGAAACATATTCGATTTGATAGTTATGAACTGTCAGAACCGAAATCTATGACTAACAGAGCATTTATCCTACCATGGAGTATACAATTATTATGTACTCTGTGTACCAAACTTTTTTCAAAGAATAACTTGCAGTCGAAAATTGATATAATCAGAGATAACAACTTGTTATAATTTTCCAATAAGTGAATAGTGAACAAACTGATTAAAAATAAAATAAACTAAAAACCAATAATCTCCTATATACAATCAAGGAAAAACCTACAAATAAATTCATCCATTTAACCTATCTCGGAGAACCATCAACACAAATTCAAAATTATTATTCTTAATTTTATTTGAAAACAACAATTTCAGGACTCAAAATTAAAACGGAACCCCGCCAAAACTTCAGGTGTTTATAAAATCAGTTGTAAAAATTGGCACTATATGTTGGCCAAACTGGTAGAACGTTGAGACTAGATTGAAAGAACACCTGAAACCAGACAAACAGCCCGCAATTTACAATCACATCAATACTGAAAAACATCATATGAATACTGTCAACTGTAAAATCCTTGAGGGGTGAGAAGGACCTTGAACTCAATTTCTGGAATTGATGGAAGTGACAAATCGGTATACAAAACCCAATCTGTCACCACTTAATACACAAATAAAGATGAGCCATTCACCACTACTTAATGTCCCATAGATTTAAGAACAGAAAAATATTTCAGTCTGTATCCAGCACTTGACGATAAAGTGAAAATTAGCCGAAATACTTGTTTCCTTCAATATCCATTTTAATATTCTTTCTGATTACCCATACCTGTGCTAAATTGCATAACGCCATCAAAGCCTCAAAATTTTCTAGGCCACTCCTATCAGGATGTAACAGGTTTATCAAAGGTCTTATGACTTCGAGACAGCGTTGTCCTGGAAAAGCCACTTCGGGATCTATAGTTATACCGATCCTGGCTAGAGCTTGACTGGCTTGAACCTTTCCCTTTTCTGTGCCCCTTGAAGCTAAAGACATAAGAGCCTTAACACCTCCCTGAGCAACAACAATGCCCCTTAATTCCTGTTCACTGCATAGGGCGTTAAAAACCCTTGATATAGACTCTCTAGAGTTTTCACTTTCCGTTTTTGAGAGCACAACAAGAGCGGAAGTAACACCTTCTTTGCCTAAAATTAGGATTCTCTTAGTAATGAAATCTGGATCGTCAAGTTCATGCTTCTCCGGTATATGTTGTTTTGCAAATTTAGCAATTTCCACCATTTCTGGAAGTACCTGTAAGCAAGTTTTGTTTATTAATTTGATGTTTCAGCTTTGAGCTTCCGTAATGTTACCTCTTGTTCTTCATAAGCATTAATAAGATTCATCAGGGTTGTCATTACGCCATAAAGACATGACTCGTCTCCAGATCTTGCAAGTTCGATCATAGCATGGATGCAAGCCTTATCCTCTATTAATTTTTCTTTGACTTCTGCATCCAGTGTTAAATATGCCAACCCTTCAGTTGCCCATTTTCTGAATGACCAATCTTTTCCTGGTTTTAGCATAAACCTGAAAAAAATGATTCAACATTGTTGGGCTTTCTTTTGTGTGCTCAAAGTGAGAGTTTCGGTACCTTCTACAAGCCTCTGCTAATTTTACATTAGACCCCTCGGAAAAAGGTCTCATTGAGGCATCTGTTCCAGCTGAACTTCCCAGTTTACATAAGCCAACAAGTGCTCTCAACCTCACACCTTCGTCGTTTGAAGTATACAATTTCTTCAGAATATTCACACCCTGAGCTATAATAGCCTTCGCTTTATCGGCCCTGCTGGCAGCTGCAATTATACATTCACAGGCAACCTATCGAAAGAATAATGGACAATTTTTTATGCTAATTCCAAATAAAAATACTCACTTTTTGTTGCACAAGATCTTCTGTATTTGCCATCACCAAAATCATTTGCATAATTCCATCTTTTCCTACGACAGCATTTCCTACATCGAGGGGACCTCTTAACAGGCTAGTTATAGTTGCAACAACTCTAACTTTTGATTCTATATCTGGGCTCAACAATTTTTCTTTTACATACTCTTCGATTTTTCCCATGAAATTTTCTTTCGCTTTATCATAATACATGTTTTCGTAGATTCGTTGCAAGCACATAGCTGCGACAGTACTGGTAGAAGTTGTAATGTTCATGGAACTTTCATATTTGAATTCTTCCAATTCACCAGTACACTGTAGCAATCTTTCAACGCCTCCTTATAACAGAAAAGGATGATATACACTCTGTCATAAAAGTATCCGCAAATTTTCATTTAAATTGCCCGCCTTGGGTATTTTTAAGTATTTGAAGTTTCTGTACGTTCGTAGGACTGTACGTAATTATTATGCCAAACATGAGCGCTCGAGCTCAGTGGTAGTCTGTAAATGTTACAGTATTGAACAGAGTGTCTCAAATTTTGTGTTTTGAACGCAATTTCGTGTGCTGACTCGTTACAAACGCTGAAAAAGGCTGTTGAAGAGTCTGTTCTATTGAAAACCTAAGTGTACGAATACGAAAAGCGTTTAAAAACGATCGGGAGATCTTTGAATATTTGCTTAGTTCAGGACGATCGTCGACCTCTTCAACCAACAATAACATCAAAAAAATTAAGGAAATTGTGCTCGAAAATCGTCATGCCAATGTTGGAGAGATAGCTCGTGATGTCAACATTTCTAGTTAAACCGCTCGTTTGATTTTGGTGAACCAAGTGTGCATTCAGCGCGTCGCCGCTCGGCTCTTTGAGTTAGAGCTTAATTTTCTTCAAAAACACTACAGGATGCAGGTAGCTGCAAACATACTGGATTCTGCAAATTCTGATTCCACGTTCATGGGCCCTACGTGACCGTCACCTTGCCGCGGTGTAGGGCTTATGACCTGCTTGCAGGTGTACTAGGAACGGTCTAGAGGTCAGTCATGATCTTATTGCGGAGCTTGGCTCAAGCTCGAATACCCAAGATTCAAAACTGAGAAGGGAATGCGTTCCCGTAGCATGTCCTAGCCAATGACGCGATGATTGGTACCACGGGGGGGCAGTTTAAGCCCCTAGGTCGGAAGAGCTCTGTCTCTTAGACCGGATACTGCCTCGCTTGAAACCTCGACGGGTGAGCTGCATTCTCAGCTCGGGCGCTAGCCTGCAGAGCTAGTAGTGACTTGGATAGTGTTGCGGCTTCACTAGTAGTGGTTAGGCTTGGGTAAACCGATACCGAACTAGAAGTTAAGCCTGAGGCTTAACGTGCTGGCGTGGACATTTCCGGCCCAATGCCCTCATGTGGGGTAATGCGTGTGGCGAAAAAGAACAACCATGAGTCAACTTCAGGCCGCACGATAAACTGCATGCTTGGGCAACCAAGTAGGCACCAGAGCTCTCCACGCTCATGGGATGAATCATTACTGGTGATCAGACATGGATCTATGAATACAACACAGACAAGCCAATAATCATAGGAATGGGTGGAAAAATATGACACTCACAAGAGAGTAAAACTATAAGGAATGAATAAAACATTCTAACTGCACAAATAAGCACAATCCTAGTACAAATAAGCATAGCAAATTTTTTTTTTGAAAATCAAAAAGTGGTCCCAGCCAAAACAAACAATGAATTTAGTAGTACTGAAGATCGAGATGTTATTTATTGTTCACTATTGCAAACCACACATTCAGTTTTTACTATTTTCTAAAATATTTTCTCAAGTGATGTCAGGAAACTTATCGTTTGATAGTTGTTTGGGTTATTATTATCTCCTTTCTTGTATATAGGTTTTCCAATGGTTTTTTTCAGGTCAGTAGGAAATATATCGTCAGTGAAAGATTTATTCATATGTGTCAGAGGTTAAGCAATGACATCGATGCTCCTTTACGAAATTTCATAGAATACCATCCTAGATTTCACATTCTTTGGTGATTTATACATTTCTGATTAAGTTATCCCTAATAAATAAATCAGTTATGGAACAAGATTCAATGCATCTAAAAACGCCCCGAAATAGTTTGGAGACAATTAGGATGGAAGTCGCTAATTTCAAATTAAGAGCAAAGCTCAAAAGTTTATTATTGTCCAAGAATATATGAATTGATATTAAGTATTAAGATATATTGATTTTCTAGAAGTATAAATGGAATGTACTGAATGAATTGATTTAACAATAAAGTTTCAATCACCAAATTGAGTCTTATAGCTCAACTGTTTTGATATGTACATTGTAAGACATCAATTAAGTTTGTTGTGTAAATAGTTACATTCAAATCCATACTTGAATAATATTATGTGCCACATGATGAATTGAGATGGCTCCAGAACTGCCCTTGAGATGCTGTGTTAGTACAAAATATTTATACTAAGTTGTCAGTCCTCAGTTACAATGAGTTCTTAATCATTTTAATCAATCTTACCTTGGTCCACAAGTTGCATAGCCCAGTCTAATGCAGTGTGATGTACATTTCTTATGAGTATTTCTATAATTGCATCCCTTGCAATACCGCTCATTATTCTGTTAGTTATATTGTTTATCAAAAATGTGAATATAGAATTAATTTCTCCTTCATATTTTTTTATTAATTCCTTATCAGGTTTAGAATCAGATTTATTTTTCATTCCAGAAAATGAATTCAATATTGCTTGAAGACAGTATTGTATAGAATTCACTTGCTCTTTATTTGAAGAATCAAGTGTTTCCAAAAACCAAGGTAGTCCTAAGTCCTGAAGAACTTTTTTTGTTTTCTCAGGAGTATGCTTGAACAATTCTCCAACTATTCTTATTGCTGCAAAAAAAGCTTCGAATTAAAGTATTGCATTCTAATATTTTGGATACACAGGGTGAGTGGTTGACTACTACATTAACTACATAGAATCCCAAATTCACTTTTCATATATCATTTCCTCCAATTCAGGTATGTTTAAATGCTGAAAGCATTCATCATTGAATTGTAACACCCTGAATAAAGTTGAATTTTTAGAATGGTTTTAGAAATAGCGCTTTTTAATATCAATGTATGGTTAAATTTAATATAGCAATCCAAGACTCACCATGTAATTTTTTACTAACCCAATCAACGAACCTGTTATCCTTATTTCCTCATTTCTTTCAACTTTCAGCAATCGTCTAATATGTTGTACAATAGAAGATTTAATCATTAGTTCAGAACCAGCCCCCTCCCTTGCCAAAACTAGTAAATTTTTCATAGCAGTTTCTCGCTTTTCTAGATTTTCAGTGATTTCAAAGGCAATTTTCACCATACTTTCTAACTTAGTGCTAGTTTGGGCATTTTTCCTCTCCCTTTCTTGAACTACCCTATATAAACGTTCAAGAACTGGTTGAATCAGTTTGTTATTAGGATCATCTTTGAAGATTTGAGTTGCATCCCTGTATGCCTCTTCAAACCTCTTGAGACAGAATAAGTTAAAACACAAAGTTTTAAACTAGGTGTAACATTACCTTAAGTTTTTCCAATGCTTGGCAGCGTCTATATAGAGCTTTTGGATCCGAAGGAATTATTTTCAAACATTTGTCACAATCATCAACAACTTCATTCAAGTTTTCAAGTTTGAGATGTGCGGCTGCTCTATTTTTGTAGTAAGTGGCTAAATCTTTTCCTTCCTCATTTGTTAGACTTATTGCTTTAGTATATAATGACAGAGCTTCATCCCAATTACCAGTTTTGAAGGCTTCATTACCTAATTCTTTATATTTTTCAGAGTTTTCAATATCACCTGTGACCATTTTATTTCTTCAATATTAAAACAGTAAGAAATAATGAATTCAGTGAGCGATTATAGAAACGGTTAGACTCAAACGTATCCAGTATCAGAATTGAATTTATTTAGAACGAAAGTTTAAAAATAGAAAGAAAATTCTAGTTGTAATTTTATACGAAAACGAAAATAAATACTAAAAATATGGTAGCTGTGTGAAAACCGCTGCCAGCCGCCAGCTGCCAAAAACCGAAGATGTCCGAGGCGCCTGCTGCTACGTGGATCAGTGGCGGGTACAATATTCTTCCATTTCATTATTCTCTTCACTGAAAGCGAACATTCTAGCTGCCAGAAATCCCAGCTGCTTCCGTTTTTCAGCTTCTTATCATCGCGGTGGAGGGTATTTTCACGTTTTCATTAATTATTGCACTGAAAGAGATTGTTTGATGGGACTGAACTTGCATTTTCCGAGGTTTTCGGTAAAAAATGGTAAATTATGAAAAAATTGTTTTCATATATACGGAAATTTGTTTTCATATATACGGACAATGACCGTCAATATAAAACTAGTGGTTTGATGTTCCTCTACTAGTCTTCCAATTATCCTAGTAAAATAAATCAGGTACAAGCTTGCTTTCGGGGTAAAAACAACCCCAAACTGAAAAAAAATACTAAACTTACTTATTTTCGCTTATTCGGCAGATGACTGTCAAAGTGAAACTAGTGGTTTTATGTTCCTTTAAATATCTTCAAACTACCGTGAAAAAATGAATCGGGAACTAGCCTGCTATCGGGGTGAAAACTACCCCAAACTGACAAAAAACACTTAATTATTTTTTTTTCGCATATTCAGCAGATGACTGTCAAAATGAAACTAGTGGTTTTATGTTCCTTTAAATATCTTCAAACTACCGTGAAAAAATGAATCGGGAACTAGCCTGCTATCGGGGTGAAAACTACCCCAAACTGATAAAAAACACTTAATTAATTTTTTTTCGCTTATTCGGCAGATGACTGTCAAAATGAAACTAGTGGTTTTATGTTCCTTTAAATATCTTCAAACTACCGTGAAAAAATGATTTGGGTACTAGCCTGCTATCAGGGTGAAAACTACCCCAAACTGATAAAAACACATAATTAATTTTTTTCGCATATTCAGCAGATGACTGTCAAAATGAAACTAGTGGTTTTATGTTCCTTTAAATATCTTCAAACTACCGTGAGGAAATGAATCGGGAACTAGCCTGCTATCGGGGTGAAAACTACCCCAAACTGACAAAAAACACTTAATTATTTTTTCGCATATTCAGCAGATGACTGTCAAAATGAAACTAGTGGTTTTATGTTCCTTTAAATATCTTCAAACTACCGTGAAAAAATGAATCAGGGAACTAGCCTGCTATCGGGTGAAAACTACCCCAAACTGACAAAAAACACATAATTAATTTTTTCGCATATTCGGCAGATGACTGTCAAAATGAAACTAGTGGTTTTATGTTCCTTTAAATATCTTCAAACTACCGTGAAAAAAATGAATCAGGAACTAGCCTGCTATCAGGGTGAAAACTATCCCAAACTGATAAAAACAATTAATTATTTTTTTTTCGCTTATTCGGCAGATGACTGTCAAAATGAAACTGTGTGATTTTATGTTCCTTCAAATATCTTCAAATTACCGTGAAAAAAAATGAATCAGGAACTAGCCTGCTATCAGGTGAAAACTACCCCAAACTGATAAAATACACTTAATTAATTTTTTTCGCTTATTCGGCAGATGACTGTCAAAATGAAACTAGTGGTTTTATGTTCCTTTAAATATCTTCAAACTACCGTGAAAAAATGATTTGGGTACTAGCCTGCTATCGGGGTGAAAACTACCCCAAACTGATAAAAACACATAATTAATTTTTTTCGCATATTCAGCAGATGACTGTCAAAATGAAACTAGTGGTTTTATGTTCCTTTAAATATCTTCAAACTACCGTGAGAAATGAATCAGGAACTAGCCTGCTATCGGGGTGAAAACTACCCCAAACTGACAAAAAACACTTAATTATTTTTTTCGCATATTCAGCAGATGACTGTCAAAATGAAACTAGTGGTTTTATGTTCCTTTAAATATCTTCAAACTACCGTGAAAAAATGAATCAGGAACTAGCCTGCTATCGGGGTGAAAACTACCTCAAACTGATAAAAACACTTAATTAATTTTTTCCGCTTATTCGGCAGATGACTGTCAAAATGATACTAGTGGTTTTATGTTCCTTTAAATATCTTCAAACTACCGTGAAAAAATGAATCAGGAACTAGCCTGCTATCGGGGTGAAAACTACCCCAAACTGACAAAAAACACTTAATTATTTTTTTCGCATATTCAGCAGATGACTGTCAAAATGAAACTAGTGGTTTTATGGTCCTTTAAATATCTTCAAACTACCGTGGAAAAATGAATCGGGAACTAGCCTGCTATCGGGGTGAAAACTACCCCAAACTGACAAAAAACACTTAATTCTTTTTTCGCATAGTCAGCAAATGACTGTCAAAATGAAACTAGTGGTTTTATATTCCTCTAGCTGTCTTCAAACTACTCTGAAAAAATAAATCGGGTACTAGCCTGCTATCGGGGTGAAAACTACCCCAAACTGATAAAAAATACATATTTAATATTTTTCTCATTGTCAGCAAATTTTTCACATATTTAGCTAACTATTGGTCTCATAATTTTCGAAACATGTTTTTCCTCCCTCAAAAACTAAATCGTTTACCATCCTACCTACCCCAATGAACAAAAATTGCAAATTTGTTTGGTTGCGATAAGGAATGTTTTCCGAAAAGAGGTTCAAACATCTGGATTTTATTATGGTTTAATGGCTTGTTGCAGAATTTGTGAATTCCGTTGTTTTCAAGCTATCCTTAATTTAGTGTTTTTTATCAGTTTGGGGTAGTTTTCACCCCGATAGCAGGCTAGTACCCAAATCATTTTTTCACGGTAGTTTGAAGATATTTAAAGGAACATAAAACCACTAGTTTCATTTTGACAGTCTTCTGCCGAATAAGCGAAAAAAAATTAATTAAGTGTTTTTTATCAGTTTGGGGTAGTTTTCACCCCGATAGCAGGCTAGTTCCCGATTCATTTTTTCACGGTAATTTGAAGATATTTAAAGGAACATAAAACCACTAATTTCATTTTGACAGTCATCTGCCGAATAAGCGAAAAAAAAAAAAATTAAGTGTTATTTATCAGTTTGGGGCAGTTTTCACCCCGATAGCAGGCTAGTACCCAAATCATTTCTTCACGGTAGTTTGAAGATATTTTAAGGAACATAAAACCACTAGTTTCATTTTGACAGTCATCTGCCGAATAAGCGAAAAAAATAATTGTGTGTTTTTATCAGTTTGGGGTAGTTTTCACCCCGATAGCAGGCTAGTTCCCGATTCATTTTTCACGGTAGTTTGAAGATATTTAAAGGAACATAAAACCACTAGTTTCACTTTGACAGTCATCTGCCGAATAAGCGGAAAAAATAATTAAGTGTTTTTTATCAGTTTGGGGTAGTTTTCACCCTGATAGCAGGCTAGTTCCCGATTCATTTTTTCACGGTAATTTGAAGATATTTAAAGGAACATAAAACCACTAGTTTCATTTTGACAGCCATCTGCTGAATATGCGAAAAAAAAATAATTGTGTGTTTTTTGTCAGTTTGGGGTAGTTTTCACCCCGATAGCAGGCTAGTTCCCGATTCATTTTTTCACGGTAGTTTGAAGATATTTGAAGGAACATAAAATCACTAGTTTCATTTTGACAGTCATCTGCCGAATAAGCGAAAAAAAAAATTAAGTGTTTTTTATCAGTTTGGGGTAGTTTTCACCCCGATAGCAGGCTAGTTCCTGATTCATTTTTTCACGGTAATTTGAAGATATTTAAAGGAACATAAAACCACTAATTTCATTTTGACAGTCATCTGCCGAATAAGCGAAAAAAAAAAAAAAATTAAGTGTTATTTATCAGTTTGGGGCAGTTTTCACCCTGATAGCAGGCTAGTACCCAAATCATTTCTTCACGGTAGTTTGAAGATATTTTAAGGAACATAAAACCACTAGTTTCATTTTGACAGTCATCTGCCGAATAAGCGAAAAAAAAATAATTAAGTGTTTTTTATCAGTTTGGGGTAGTTTTCACCCCGATAGCAGGCTAGTTCCCGATTCATTTTTTCACGGTAGTTTGAAGATATTTAAAGGAACATAAAACCACTAGTTTCACTTTGACAGTCATCTGCCGAATAAGCGAAAAAAATAATTAAGTGTTTTTTATCAGTTTGGGGTAGTTTTCACCCCGATAGCAGGCTAGTTCCCGATTCATTTTTTCACGGTAATTTGAAGATATTTAAAGGAACATAAAACCACTAGTTTCATTTTGACAGTCATCTGCTGAATATGCGAAAAAAAAATAATTGTGTGTTTTTTGTCAGTTTGGGGTAGTTTTCACCCCGATAGCAGGCTAGTTCCCGATTCATTTTTTCACGGTAGTTTGAAGATATTTGAAGGAACATAAAATCACTAGTTTCATTTTGACAGTCATCTGCCGAATAAGCGAAAAAAAAATAATTAAGTGTTTTTTATCAGTTTGGGGTAGTTTTCACCCCGATAGCAGGCTAGTTCCCGATTCATTTTTTCACGGTAATTTGAAGATATTTAAAGGAACATAAAACCACTAGTTTCATTTTGACAGTCATCTGCTGAATATGCGAAAAAAAAATAATTGTGTGTTTTTTGTCAGTTTGGGGTAGTTTTCACCCCGATAGCAGGCTAGTACCCAAATCATTTCTTCACGGTAGTTTGAAGATATTTTAAGGAACATAAAACCACTAGTTTCATTTTGACAGTCATCTGCCGAATAAGCGAAAAAAAAAAATAATTAAGTGTTTTTATCAGTTTGGGGTAGTTTTCACCCCGATAGCAGGCTAGTTCCCGATTCATTTTTTCACGGTAGTTTGAAGATATTTAAAGGAACATAAAACCACTAGTTTCATTTTGACAGTCATCTGCCGAATAAGCGAAAAAAAATAATTAAGTGTTTTTTATCAGTTTGGGGTAGTTTTCACCCCGATAGCAGGCTAGTTCCCGATTCATTTTTTCACGGTAGTTTGAAGATATTTGAAGGAACATAAAATCACTAGTTTCATTTTGACAGTCATCTGCCGAATAAGCGAAAAAAAAATAATTAAGTGTTTTTTGTCAGTTTGGGGTAGTTTTCACCCCGATAGCAGGCTAGTTCCCGATTCATTTTTTCACGGTAATTTGAAGATATTTAAAGGAACATAAAACCACTAGTTTCATTTTGACAGTCATCTGCCGAATAAGCGAAAAAAAAATAATTAAGTGTTATTTATCAGTTTGGGGCAGTTTTCACCCCGATAGCAGGCTAGTACCCAAATCATTTCTTCACGGTAGTTTGAAGATATTTTAAGGAACATAAAACCACTAGTTTCATTTTGACAGTCATCTGCCGAATAAGCGAAAAAAAAATAATTAAGTGTTTTTTATCAGTTTGGGGTAGTTTTCACCCCGATAGCAGGCTAGTTCCCGATTCATTTTTTCACGGTAGTTTGAAGATATTTAAAGGAACATAAAACCACTAGTTTCACTTTGACAGTCATCTGCCGAATAAGCGAAAAAAAAATAATTAAGTGTTTTTTATCAGTTTGGGGTAGTTTTCACCCCGATAGCAGGCTAGTTCCCGATTCATTTTTTCACGGTAATTTGAAGATATTTAAAGGAACATAAAACCACTAGTTTCATTTTGACAGCCATCTGCTGAATATGCGAAAAAAAAATAATTGTGTTTTTTGTCAGTTTGGGGTAGTTTTCACCCCGATAGCAGGCTAGTTCCTGATTCATTTTTTCACGGTAGTTTGAAGATATTTGAAGGAACATAAAACCACTAGTTTCATTTTGACAGTCATCTGCTGAATATGCGAAAAAAAAATAATTGTGTGTTTTTTGTCAGTTTGGGGTAGTTTTCACCCCGATAGCAGGCTAGTTCCCGATTCATTTTTTCACGGTAGTTTGAAGATATTTGAAGGAACATAAAATCACTAGTTTCATTTTGACAGTCATCTGCCGAATAAGCGAAAAAAAATAATTAAGTGTTTTTTATCAGTTTGGGGTAGTTTTCACCCCGATAGCAGGCTAGTTCCCGATTCAATTTTTCACGGTAGTTTGAAGATATTTAAAGGAACATAAAACCACTAGTTTCATTTTGACAGTCATCTGCTGAATATGCGAAAAAAAAATAATTAAGTGTTTTTTGTCAGTTTGGGGTAGTTTTCACCCCGATAGCAGGCTAGTTCCCGATTCATTTTTTCACGGTAGTTTGAAGATATTTAAAGGAACATAAAACCACTAGTTTCACTTTGACAGTCATCTGCCGAATAAGCGAAAAAAAAATAATTAAGTGTTTTTTATCAGTTTGGGGTAGTTTTCACCCCGATAGCAGGCTAGTTCCCGATTCATTTTTTCACGGTAATTTGAAGATATTTAAAGGAACATAAAACCACTAGTTTCATTTTGACAGTCATCTGCTGAATATGCGAAAAAAAAATAATTAAGTGTTTTTTGTCAGTTTGGGGTAGTTTTCACCCCGATAGCAGGCTAGTTCCCGATTCATTTTTTCACGGTAGTTTGAAGATATTTGAAGGAACATAAAATCACTAGTTTCATTTTGACAGTCATCTGCCGAATAAGCGAAAAAAAAATAATTAAGTGTTTTTGTCAGTTTGGGGTAGTTTTCACCCCGATAGCAGGCTAGTTCCCGATTCATTTTTTCACGGTAGTTTGAAGATATTTGAAGGAACATAAAATCACTAGTTTCATTTTGACAGTCATCTGCCGAATAAGCGAAAAAAAAATAATTAAGTGTTTTTTATCAGTTTGGGGTAGTTTTCACCCCGATAGCAGGCTAGTTCCCGATTCATTTTTTCACGGTAGTTTGAAGATATTTAAAGGAACATAAAACCACTAGTTTCATTTTGACAGTCATCTGCTGAATATGCGAAAAAAAAATAATTAAGTGTTTTTTGTCAGTTTGGGGTAGTTTTCACCCCGATAGCAGGCTAGTTCCCGATTCATTTTTTCACGGTAGTTTGAAGATATTTAAAGGAACATAAAACCACTAGTTTCATTTTGACAGTGATCTGCCGAATATGCGAAAATAAATAAGTTTAGTATTTTTTTTCAGTTTAGGGTTGTTTTTACCCCGAAAGCAAGCTTGTACCTGATTTATTTTACTAGGATAACTGGAAGACTAGTAGAGGAACATCAAACCACTAGTTTTATATTTACGGTCATTGTCCGTATATGTGAAAACAATTTTTTCATATTCTACCATTTTTTACCGAAAACCTCGGAAAATGCAAGTTCAGTCCCATCAAACAGTCTCATTCAGTGCAATAATTAATGAAAACGTGAAAATACCCTCCACCGCGATGATAAGAAGCTGAAAAACGGAAGCAGCTGGAATTTCTGGCAGCTAGAATGTTCGCTTTCAGTGAAGAGAATAATGAAATGGAAGAATATTGTACCCGCCACTGATCCAGCTAGCAGCAGGCGCCTCGGGCATCTTCGGTTTTTGGCAGCTGGCGGCTGGCAGCGGTTTTCACACAGCTAAATATGGTTATGTGTTTCTGTCAGAAAGACATCATTGACATATCATAGAATAACATATCCAGAAATCCAAGGGCGTAACAATTTTATAATCAATTACGAGCAAAAAACCGATCATTGTTGGTCGTCGTTTTGGTCCTTCTAGGGGTCATTTCATCACATCTTGTGCAAATAGCAATGACCGCTAGAAAGCCCAGAAAAATGAGCGGTCTTTCGCTTGGAATAGGCCTATATTACGCGTACTGTGAAGTAATAAGCTAAGATCTGTTTGTCCGACAGCACCATGGTATAGCGGAGTCTCCCATTGGTTCACATTTTTGGCGCAAATAATGAAAACCAATTGGAAAGCCGACGAATATCGTGCCGTCAGATAAACGGATTCATGTGACCTTCACTGTACTCGAGAGATCAAGATTGGACTAGGAGAGGATTTCTAACGATTCGCTATTGAGTAAAAAATACACTAATTTTCCCAGCTTAACTTCACTGCAATATTACTTATTCAAAAAATTAAATTCTCTAGTACCTATAATAAAATTTGATGCTACCCGGGATCGAATCGAGCATTTCCTTGTGATAAATATCCATCTCAACCTCTCAACAATCAATACAGGTAGCTTAGAATTATGAGAATGACAAAAATTAAGTCTAACGAGAAATTATTTAAGCTTTGAAAGATATATATATATATCAGTTTATCGAAAACAAAAATGTATTCGTATGATGAAAATACATCAAGAAATAGAATTTATTTGAGAAGTGTAATTGAAAAAAAAATTATCATTACTTTAATCTACTGCGTCGTTTTTGCCTTCCGAGATATTCATCCCAAACCTACCCTGAACATTTCAACTCTCTATATCATTCCGTTCGAACGTAATTAGACATATGGATAGATAGAATTGATTTTGAGCATGAATTCTTAATCAGTGAGCTCAAACGAAACGATTCATTCCAATTTCACTAATTGGGAAAATCTAAAAGCAATCTGTTCAGGTGAACAAGAAATCCATAAATAGGTGTTTTATCTCCCTAATGCACGATACATAGCCTAGTGTACACCACTGATGAGAAAAAACTTCAAATTTCACCTGAGATTGAAGCATAGATTAAAGAGAATAAAGATGGGAAACTGCCTTGTATTGCCCGTACTAAAAAGCGACTAACTTTAAGCGGTAGTTGTTACAGTTGAGATAGTAGATGGCGCTGAAACACCATCTGTAATACGACGAAAATCTGTAATAAAATGCGGGAATTTTGAATCTTCCGATTGCAAAATATTTTTCCTTTGCAATGCTACGATTATAATGGTTCCAATAATGGAACCTTCAAATGGTAGGAAAAAATTGAAACCATTTTTATAAAGGTCAGTAGGGTTAAATAGGAATAATCACAATGCTTTTGGAGTTTAAACTTTTTAATGTATTTGTATTGACGATGAATAATTGATATTTGATTACAGATGTTTCATTTACAATAAATAATAAAGTGACTCTTCTCTCAACTCATAAATAAAGAAGATATGCAATTTCACAGACAATTTTCATACTCATAAAAAACAATGACGGAAAAATCACAAAAATCAATATTCTACAGATTAATGATAAATTGTTCACTTGGAGGTAACACTTATTCTGAATAAAATAATACCATAATGAATAATTCAAATAAAATATCAATTAAATATTTAAAATTAATAGATACATATTCTATATAGGTGAATGATATATTACAAAAAATACAATAATTCAAGAAATTAGGGATAAACTTTTCATTCATTGCATATAAGTTTTTGATTTTTAGTATGAACTTTTTTAATTTTATTCTGATTAATAAAACGAGCACCCCATAGGCAACGTATGGACATAAATAATTTTAGAAAAAGGGAAGAGGTTTCTGGTGAACACAGATTGAATAGAATACCATGTTCTCTAACCTTATCCATTAGATCTTTTACTATATGATTACTGCAGAAAAGATCTTGAAAATATGTATTATGAATGACTTCAAGTTTTTCTACATAATCATATAGCACTTGCGAAGCATAAACTAATCCCTTCGAGTCAGGAATTGACTCTCCCTGTTTAAAATAAGTGAAGAGTTGATGCTGTCCTACAAGTAACTTATTTTTGTCCATAAGTATACCCTCACAACCATCACAATTGTGGATTTTTAAAAATTTTCTTACCATATATCCTGAAACATAATATATGGCGTTTTTATCTTCTAGATTTATAGGATCATCTTCAATATCCTTCAAAAGAGAATAAGTATGTTCAGATTGGTTTCGAGTTATATCACTCAACTCTGACAATTTATTTAAAGAAAAAGCAAAATCATCTTCACAATTGGAGTTATGAGATAATTTAGAGATGCTCGTTATAAAATTATGTCTCAGTCCATTTTCAAATTGCAGAGGATTTGGATTGCGACAACAACCATGTTGTTGTCGTACTGTGGCAAAAAAATTTTCAAGGGGATCTTGATTTAAATGTCTAGTTAATAATTTTGGAACATCATAATTGGATCGCAAATCCTCTGCAAGTTGTAAGATACTGTTAATCGAAATTATTACACCACTAATGCAGGGCGGTACAGATCGTTTTGCTTCTAGAAATTTAGCTTGAGTGAAATTATCCCTAATTTCTGAAAGAAATTGCTTATGAGGTGAATCCTCACTCATTGCGTATCTTAATTTTAATGCGTCATAATTAAGTTTGCTACTGTTCAAGCAATCAAAAAATTTGTCCATATCAGCAACAAACATTTGCGTAGCAAATGAATCAGCTGGCAGGTCACCCGTCTGATGAAAAATCATCATCGCAACACTGACAGACTCACTAAATACCTGAGCTGCGTACCTCACTTTCATAGCACTAAAGGAGGCTATGTTTAAGTGCTCCTCTGTAATTCTAGGGAGTAAACGTACTCTCACCGGATTTTTAGACCTGCAAGCTGATTCAATGTACTTCCAACTTATAATTTGATTCTTATAAAGTAAATCATACTTTAAAAGATTATTTCTCACACTTTTCATTAAGTGAGGGACATCATAAATGAAATATACTTTCTGGCCATTTCTTTCAAAAAAACTTCGGTCGATTGAAATCTGGAGTTTCTTGGCAACATTTTGATTAACTGGACTTTGGTCACATACAACAGATTTTACAACGAGGCCTGCTTTTTGTACAGAATCAAGTGCATCAAGGAAAATGGAATGTAAATATTCGTTAGTTGCAGTATGGCCCAAAAACCAGTAGCCCAAAGTATATTTCCAATTATAAGCAATGCCCCTCACCATGCAAACAAGTGCAGTAGTAGCCATCTCATTAGTTCTTATTTTCCCTGTGTCAATAATTCCAATAATTTTATCTTTAGATTTATTATAGTGAATTTCTTCTTTTAAAGAAATTTCATCGAAGAGTAGGCTACAAATTTTTTTTGTTTTATCTGAATCATTTTTGAAATGGGCCTTAAGGGATTCTACAACAGCATGATTAATACCAGGAGAAATTTTCAGTTTTGATTGCCAATTTCTCAAGGATCTTATAGTGGGTAAGTTCAAAGATTTTGAAAAAATTTTATATGCTTTAGGCGATGCATAGTACCATAAAAGACACATTTCTTTCAAGTCATCATCATACCTTCTTCTGAACTTACTGGCACAGTTAGCTAACAGTTCATTAGTAAAAATGATATGAGCATCTCTTGAGAGGAATTCTTTGGATTCACTGATCAATCTGGAAATGTTCGCCTTTGTTCTTTGTTTCATAAATTTCCCTTTCTTCCAGAAGTAACGAGGGTCATTCTCCATTCTGTAAATTTTACACCTCAAAGAATTAATTGTACTCTTCATCCTTTTAATAGTCTTCTCAGGATGCAAATGCCTACGTTTTGAGACTGATTTTATTTGGACACCTCTCACCCTTTTGTTGGCGCTACAGTCCTTACTTCCAGAAGGTTTAGTGGGAGATTCTAGATTTTGCCAAGATATATCTAAAAAACAGAGAAGTCGAACGTCTAAGTATTATTATTTCAACAGCCGTGGAGAAAGTATAGTCTGTTACTCAGTTAGAATGAAAATCTGATACCCGTGATTCCTCAGGGTCGCCTCGAATGTTTCACTAATATCGGACTTTCATTCTGCCCTTGTTACAGAACATACTATTATTATGAATAATCACAGAGTTATTCAAGCTTACTCAGAGTAAAGTCATGAATGCACCCAATATAATGGAAAAAAGGACCGATATCTCTACTTCAGCTTACTTACCTAAATCAACCTCCATTTCTGTATCTTCTGGTAGATGGGTTTCAGTATCTTCTGGCTTATGGCTTCCTAATGCAGAAAATAATGATCATAATAAGTTCATTACAGTATTAAAAACAGTGCTGTAATCAGCTCATTGCAGCATTGTTTCTTGTAAAATTTTTCATTTTATGGTTGTAAGCACTCAAATTCCTATCAAATTTAAACACACGTCAAATGCCAATATGAGATGATAATTCGAAACTATCAATGTTCAAGAGGTTGATTCAAATTCAAACTCGATAATTTGTCAGTCACGTCAACTGCCAATATCCAAAACAAAAGTAATTAGGGTGTACAACACAAATTTCCCATTAAATTTGAGCATTTTTTCAAGAAATTTTTCTCGTGTAGAAAAAATATGTTATTAATTTCACCACTCCTATAGTTTCAACATTTTGAATAATCAAAGAGAATAATAATACACTTGCCCATTATGACTGCCCTGGTGATCTAGTTACTAAGAGATGACTAGGATACCAAGTCCTGACAAGGTCATGGCAGATGTAGGTGTCCATCATGTTGATTACTATAAATCATATACCACATCAATACTTGTCTCTAATTTAAAAATAGTTTACTTAAGTAGAAGAAATATTCACCTGCATCATAATGAGAAGCTTCATGTTGTGAAAACCTAACATTTTCAGCCACTTTCATAGGCCCATTAAGATGTGGAATGCTTCCGCGGTACAACAGCACCCTTGGATTTCTTGTCTTGAATTGATCCTCAGAAAAATGATCACTGCAAATCTGGAATTTTTTACTATAATCCTTTAGATCAATATCTTGACGACCAGAAAATTCAATCCATTTTTTAGCGCTGAAAGACAATAACTTTAATTTTGTATTAGATTATTAAATTAAATACTTACATATCCATGTTCTTTGGTAAATTGAAGAATGTAACTTCTGGTTTGTTCTTCTTGTCATTGCCACAACTGCGTAACATGCAATATGCACCACCATGCACACGAACCATTTTATAATCAAAGGAAAATAAATTTGAAAAGGTAAGATTGATTTTTCGAAATATTAAACGAAAACTGCCTCTTGCCTCAACTTTCCTGCAACTCCACGACACAAACACAATTGTTTTGAAAGGATTCATAACAGCAGACAGCCTCTTATATACTAGATAAAATTACAGAGCCCAAACAACAAACAGCATGATAACAAACATGGAGATCATTTATTTATAATAAATAGACTCAGCTGATAAGAGTTGGCCTTCCATCGATGTTTAGTGTTACATTTGAGGCAATAGATGGCGTTCGGGTAGAGTTAGTCGCTCAGTTTCCCATCTTGTTCTCTTTAATCTATGGATTGAAGTTTGATCACAGAACACACACATACGTGATGTTCTGTGCAAAAACCATCTTCTCACTTTAAGGAGGGGAATATATATCTTGATTGAAGTTCCAAGTATATATATTTTGTTATTGACCTATGACTAATTGTTATGATTCATATTATCTAAATATCTGTTTAATATTTAATATTGTTCATTTCACAAGCTCACTTCGTCTTCGCTCATTTCATTACAGGTAATTTTTATTAATTGTTAACTTTGCTACCTGTTCGTTTTCATTCTTAAAACAGTGAATTTGAGGAAAAAATAGTATAAATATTTCCATAGGTGGAACTGCTTCATTCTGAGTTATCTGTTAACAACGAATCATGAATGATTTGGATAAGCAGTTGGCTGAATTAGCCTTGATGAATAAAAAGGAACTAGCCCCTAGTTCTCAATCTAATTCTGGGACATTAGGTAGAAAAGTGGGTCCTGCAGTACCACCAAAGCCGAAGAAACCTCAGCCGCAGGTAACTAACTAGTATCTTCTTTTTAATCTTACTAAAACTTTCTTTGTAATTCAGGTTCCACAATCTTATCCTTTGAAACATTCTTCAGAACCTCTTTATTCATCAGGACTCTCAACAAACTCTGCGTTATATTCAAATACAAGCAATGTTTCGTCGAATCCCCATACATATGCTAATACTGGACGAATTTCTGCCAGTTCCTCTGTTCATTCGATGCCTCCTCAAAGATACCAGAATACATATGCAAATTTAGCGAGGGAAGATCAGAGGTATTCGAATCAATACAATGTAGGGCCATCTCCCTCTCCTGCTCCATCTATAGTTGGTTCGTCAATGGGACAAAGAGGTAAAAATGAAATGTTGGTCATCATCATTCTTAAATGAATTGAAAAAATGTTACAATCATATTCTATTTCTGAGGGAGTAAATTATGATATATTAAATTTTTTGTGGTGGCTATAGGGTAATGAGAAGCTTATGGTTGGTCTGCCATACTATGTGTCATTTTTTTAATGGGATACCTTGTTTATTTGTATATTTTTGAAATCCCCTCAATGAACTGATTTCAACAAACTTTCTACTATGAATTCTACAGGGTGAAATTTTGAAACAAATTACTATTGGTTTTTTTATGTTAGGTAAAATGTAGTTACTTATCAAAAATAAAAGTATATATAACAATAATAATAATAATAATAATAATATGAATTTATTTAGCATTTTGCTACATTAACACCAGTGCATATAATTATCATAACATTAAATTCATAAAACATTTTTTAAATTCTTACAATGATTTACAAATAATACTTAAATATATTCACAATATAAACCACATGAATTGTCATAATTTCAACTGTTTCTTTTTGAGTACATACATTTTAACTTTATCTTGAATTCCCAAGTATTTATACTGTTGAACTATTGAAGTGATTGTTAGATAATTGTCAGCTGTTTTATAAAAATTTTAAATCGAATGAAACCTGATAAATCTATTAATTTCATCAGTAATGCTTAAAAACTACAATAGTTAAAAAAGTTAAGTATGTAATGTGGATTGGTTATATTATCTATTATGTTGGTTGTTGACGTGTTGACATTACTCATTGAAATAATTCATCTTGTATTATTCATATTTTAATAAATTTCTAACATAAAATCAGGTCCCATTAACATAAAAGTATCATTAATGACTAAATATAAATTTTGATTCAACAGGAAAAAAAAAAAGATGAGCCACACTAGTGACTTGTTTATTTTTGTATATTTCATGTTTCTGTGAAAACATTCTTCAGGCATTTTTTCAAGGGAATCCAACACAGTTCCTAGTTTTTTATAAAAAAATATGGTTTTGAAGCTATATCATAAACTTGTATTTTTTCTTACGGACCACCTATATTTTTTACATAATTGTGTTTGAAATGAAATTCTCTTTTCAAATGTATATCATAGTTGTTATCTTTTTTTTAAACATTCATTTCGTGGCTGTTTTCAAATTATTTTAGATGCATTTTCAAAATCTGGGTTGCCATGCCTGAATATGAAACAAATTACCTTAGTAACTGCAGTCGATGCCTACTGTCAAACAATTAGCTTAGAAGGCAATTAAACATAATATTGTTAACTCTTGTGGAGCAGTATTTGCACACATTCACCAATGGCCTCATGTTTTGCCCATTCTTAATACTTAAGTATACCATATCCCTTTAACTTTCAAATGAAAGCTTCTCAATATTCGTTGAAAATATTTTCAAATAATACCACCAATGCTAAATGACATATTTGCAGGGTCAATGAATCTAAAGGTAGTGTTGTTTCGCCTTCAAACTACTTGTAACAGCAAACACACAAATACGAGGGCTGATCCCGTTGGTCCGCCCCTGGCCCATTTATAAACCAAAATAATTATTTATTTTCACATAGTATTGTAACCTGGTATGTATAGACTAACGCTACAAACATACAAGTCTGAACATGTTAACGCGTGCCTACTGTAACGTCCGAGGTCGAGAGAGTCACGTATCAGTATCAAAATGGATCGCGTCGAGCAGCGAGCGGTGATTAAATACTTGCGTTTAAAAGAGATGACCCCAACTCAAATTCATCAAGATTTGGTGGATACATTAGGGGAATCTGCAGTATCATATGACATAGTGAAAAGGTGGTGTCGTGAGTTTAAATGTGGTAGACAGTCGTGTATAGACGAACATGCAGGTGGAGCGCCCATAACCGTTATTACCCACGAAAATGTTAAAAAGGTCCATGATCTCGTGTTGCAAGATCGACGTGTGACTATTAGACAATTAGTTGAAGATACTGGTCTCTCATATCATGTGGTACAGAATATACTTACTGCCGAATTAAACATGAAAAAATTGTCGGCGAGATGGGTACCACGAATGTTAACAGATGCACACAAGCAAACTCGAAAAGACATTTGCAGTCGTCTTTTAACGCGGTATAGACACGACAAAGAAAATTTTCTTGCAAGATTGGTGACAATGGATGAGTCCTGGATCTACCATTATGATGTAGAGACCAAAATACAGAGTAAGGAGTGGACACACCGAGGTTCACCACCGCCGAGAAAATTCAAGATGCAACCTTCAGCAGGGAAGGTCATGCTAACCGTATTTTGGGATGCTGAAGGCGTAATTTTGGTAGATTTTCTGCAGAAGGGAGCCACAATTACAGGTGCTTATTATGCCAACTTAATTCCTAAATTACGTGACGCGATAAAAGAAAAACGTCGAGGAACGTTGCGCAAAGGTGTTCTCTTGCATCAGGATAATGCACCCAGTCACAGGTCCGCCATTGCAAGAGCTGCAATAGCTCAAGCAGGTTTCAATTAGTTGAACATCCACCATATTCGCCAGATTTGGCCCCAGCGATTACCGTCTGTTCCCAAAACTTAAAGAACACTTGCGTGGTAAACGATTTTCTTCAAATAATGATGTGATATGTGCGGTAAATAACTGGTTTGCAGACGTTGAACAATCTTTTTTTCGGGAAGCATTAGAAATGTTAGAACATCGATGGGAAAAATGTGTTAACCTTAATGGAGACTATGTAGAAAAATAAAAGTAAAATATTTGCAATTTTTTTATTGTGAGTGGGTCAGGGGCGGACCAACGGGATCAGCCCTCGTAATTCCGAAATGTTTTTAGGATATGACACTAGACCAGATCAAGTAACGTATAGTAATATTCAAAGTACAAATAGAGGAAAACCTGAGTCTTCAGTTTATTCAAATTTAATGCATCCGCAGAGAGGCGCTGCTATGTACACCAATCTTAACATGGGATCTCCAGCTCCTCCATACGGAAACGGTAATAAAAAACTTCATTAGCAGATTCTTCATTGAATAGACAAAAATATGCTGCAATAATCCCTATTTTAGGTGCCGATGATTTACCCCCTCCACCCCCACCGCTGACTTCTAATTTAGGAGACTATCAACCTGTCACTGTCAACACTAATTTACCACCACCACCTGAAGATCTCATTCCTCCTCCCTCTCCAGTTAGTTCCAGCTACAGCGAATTGAGAAGGGCTACCGGAAGAGGTCAAGATTATGGTGCCTACGGAATGAGCTCGCAGGTAAGAAGTCCTATGAATCTACATGAAAAGTAAACGAAAGAAACATTGCTGCAACAGTTCCATATTTGTTGACGCGAAATTTTTGATGATGGAAATGCCTAGAATTATTATTTGGACAATAACCATGATCTCTTATTGTTCTTCTTTCCAAAGTTTCGACAGACATCTTCTGTCGTTTTCAAGGCAGAACATCATAAACAGAATGGAATCCCAAGAACCAGTGTGTACAGAAAACCAACAAACACTATCAACTATATACTAAATTGGGAGGGCGAAATGTGTATATGTGCTCTACCCAACAAGATAATAAATATAGTTTAAAAAAACTAAAAAAACACGCTTATAAAGAATATCGGGCTAAAAAATTTAGAAATCATTTTAAAAATCTATTCATGACTATAGTATATAAAATATACTAGTAAAATTGAGACAGGAGCGTGGGGCGCTTGATATACGAAAATTATGGCACAAAGCGCCCCACGCTTCTTTCTCAGTTTTACTAGTATGTTTTATATACTATTGTCACAAATGAATCCAGCGCCTTAGACCGCTCGGCCAACGAACGCTTTGGAAGAAGTAGATCTTTTCACAGTAATGAACCACTCACGCTTAAAGAAGTAGAGTTACAAAATGAGAAAATAAATAACATCACAAAAACAAAACAAAAAAGTTGTGGTTATCCCTAAAAAGATATTGGAAAGAGTAAAACAATTAACAGAAAAATCAACTCGAACTCAATTATAATACAATACAAGAAGATATGAGACAAAGTATAAAAAGCGTCATTCCTTATTTGAAAGGTTAATCAGAAAAAAATGAGAAGATCTGTAAGAGCTTATATCCGTGAAATAAAAAAACATCAGAAGCTCTCTTAAGTACTACACACCGATAGATCCAAGTTGATCTATCATCTCCAAAGAAGAAAAATCAAACAGACAGCATTTATGAATATCGCTCTCAATTCCTTAAATGTATAATCAATATTGTCAGCGTTTTGAAAGCTTATTTTTTGCCTTGAAAATGATAGAAGATATCCGTCGAAACGTTGGAAGGAAGAACAATAATAGACAATGAGAATTGTCCAAATGATAATTCTACAGTTCCATATTTGTTTCATTTTAAAATTACATAAATACTTTTTTGTGTTCTCAGTATGCTGACTCTGATTTTGGATATGGAAATTCTTCCAAGGTAAATTAAGATTAAGTTGTGATTATTGACGATATTTGTATTATTTTTTTCTTATATCCAGCTATAACTTGATTTTATAGCACTTTGAGGACTTGCTGTAGAAACAAATTTATGGAGAATTGAAGTTTAATCGTAATATTGAAATTTTTACTAGGTGCATATGTATATATATAACACATCAGTCAATAAGTCTAGCTATAACTTGATTTTATAGCGCTTTGAGGACTTGGTATAGGAACAAATTTATGGAGAATTGGAGTTTAATCATAATATTAAAATTTTCACTAGGTGTATCAGGTATACCGGTATGAAATGAGCGTTTTTTTGTGAAAATAAAACACTAATTATTAATTGGAAAGTAAAAACATTTCATTCAAAGTATTGGCCATTGTTTTCTACACATTTTGACCACCTTTCTGGCAATTTGTGGATACCACGCCAATATTGTAATATTGTAATTGTCTTTTAAAGTAAACCAACCCGACACTCAATTTTCGACCTCCTCGTTGAAATCAAAGTGCTGCTCAGCCAATGGGTGTCTCATCGATCGTTTCTTGATCAATACATGC
Organism: Micraspis discolor; assembly: GCA_030674115.1. Lineage (NCBI taxonomy): Eukaryota > Metazoa > Arthropoda > Insecta > Coleoptera > Coccinellidae > Micraspis > Micraspis discolor. Next base: position 587,073 of record JARTUT010001311.1, on the reverse strand, counting down.
TTCAAATCAATCATTTGTTGTCGGTAGCGACCAGTATCTGATGCAAAACTGATTATCTTTTGTGTCTTTAAAGCATAATTTCACAAGTGTTTTTGTGGCACCCATTTTTCACACTTTTGGATCTTTCCCATAGTTTTTAACGGCCAGAAATTTTTTGTTGTGCAACATTTAACATTCTTGCCATTTGTTTTTGATTCAAAGTGTCATCTCCAACCAATATAGTTTGCAATTCGGCGTCTTCAAACTTTTTTGTTGGTATTCCACTTTTTTCAGTTCCCACCTCAAAATCATTATTTCTGAACTGTTGAAACCATCTTTTGCATGTTGCTTCTTATAGAGCATGATCACCATATGACTCGACAAGCATTCGATGCGACTTTGCACCAACTTTCTTCAAATAAAAATAAAAAATTAATGCTTTCCACAAATCATCACTTTCTGGAACAAAATTCGAAATTTTTAACACTATGAAAAAATATGATGTTGTTTGTTTAATGACTTGATGTATCCTGAATATGTTTCACAGATGTCATAGCAAACCAAAGAATAATAAAGGCTCGTTCACAACAAATGTTCTCTATCGAGACATTTGTATCTTGACGCTCACTTCATACCGGTATACCTGGTAGATAGCAATCTATTTGTAAATATTTATCACGTTCTGGTACAAAATTCGACATTTTTAACAAAATGAAAAAATATGATGTTGTTTGATCAATGACTTGAGGTATACTAAATATGTTTCACAGATGTGATAGCAAACTAACAAAAAAAAAATAAAGACTGGTTCACAACCAATGTTACCTATCAAGACATTTGTTTCTTGACGCTCACTTCATACCGGTATGAATATTAAAAGAAAACAATTATTTTTGTCTAATTTTCACTTTATTACTACTATTCCACGACCGGTTTCGGTTGTTAAACCATCTTCTGGTGTTAGGTACAGACTGAAATATTTCGTGGGTTTAAATCTATGGGATGTTCAAAAGTGGTGAATGGTTTATTTCTATTTGGGTGTTAAGTGGGGACACATTGGGAATATTGAACAGATTTGTTATTTCCATCGCTTCCAGCAAATTTAATTTCAGGCCTTTTTCGCATTTGTGAAGGATTTTAAAATTTACGATATCCATATGATGCTCTTCAGTCACGATATCATCATAAACTGCGGACTGCTTACCTGATTTCAGATGTTCTTTCAATCTGGCCTCAAAATTTCTGCCGGTTTGACCTACATATGCAGCGTTGCAATTTTTACAACAGATTTTATAAAAACCTGAAGTTTCCTCGGGTTTAAGTTTGGATTTTGAGTTATATAATATTTTACCTAGGTTTGGACGTCCTGAAAATGTTGTTTTGAAATCAAGTTTAGAAAAATAATTTTGGATTTGGATTGATAATTCTCCGAAATAAGTGATATGCATGAATTTATTAGTAGGTTTTTCTGTGGTAGTGTAAAGCATATTAATGGTTTTCAGTTTTCTTTTGTTTTCAATTAGTTTGTTTACTAGGATTCTCGGAAAATTATTATTAGTTGCAATTTCTTTGATTTTATCAATTTCAGATTGTAAGTTATCGTTCGATAAAGGTATGGTGAATGCTCTGTTGATCATAGATTTCAGAGCTGCCAGTTTATGATTATCAGGACTGAAGGAATCATATGGTATTATGGCTTCTGAGTTTGTGTCTTTTCGGTAGATGTTAAAGTCGAATGTGTTTCTATCTCTACTTATGGTCAAATCTAGAAAGTTAATCGCTTTGTTGCATTCAATTTCCAATGTAAATTTTATTTTGGGGTGAATTGAATTGAGGAAGTCAAGAAACATTTTTATTTGTCTATTTGTTCCGTTGAATCCTACCATAATATCATCAACATACCGGAACCAGAAAATGACGTGTTTCTTTGATAGGTCATTTGTTTTTATGAATTCATTTTCAAGGTGATTCATGAATAGATCTGACAATAATGGGCTCAAAGGTGATCCCATCGGTAAACCTGAATTTTGAAAATATAATTTGGATTCGAATTTAAAGTAATTTTGGGATAGGCAAATTGAAAATAAATCCTGCATTTCTAAAATTAAGAGGGGGTTAACTTTATTTTTACGAAGTGACTCGCCAACTAGTGTTTAACATTCTTTTGCTGGAATGCTAGGGTACATATTTTCTTCATCAAAAGATATTAATTTCATATTTTCTGTGCTGTTTATTTTAGATAATTTGTCAATTAAATTTTTGGAACTTTTTAAACTATATTCTGGTGAAAATTTCGATAGATTTTTCAATTTATTAGATAAAAATTTTGATAGTTTACCTGTAGGTGTATTAATATAGGAAACTACTGGTCTAACGGGATGATTGTCTTTTTTGTGGAGTTTTATTATACCATACATTTCTGGAGGTCGTGGATTCATTGGAAGATGCTTCTTTATTTCCCATGGTGTAGAAAAAAGTAGATTGCAATCTTCTAGAGCTTCATTTATTTGTTTGGAATATTTGTTGGTAGGATCCTTTGGAATTTGAGTTAAATCTAATGTACTTATATCACAAAATAAATGAGTCATCAATTCATTCTATCATACCGGTATATTTGGTATATGTATGTATAACACATCAGTCATAAGTCTCAGGCCTTGTTCCAGAATACGGGAAAATAATCTAGAACAATCGCGCAAGTTTTTAATTTTTTTTGTATTGGATAAAAAAACAATTGGTTTAAAATTTTTGTCTGGATTTTTAGGAAAGGAAATAACGAACTATGTAACTGTTCCAGATCTTACTTCTTGTATTTTGCAGGCATCTTCAACTTATGAATCTATATACGAGCCTATCAATCCAAGGCCTCCAAGCCAGTTATCTTCCCGCTCAAACTACTCCTTGTATGCTCCTTATGTGAGTGGGACAAATAGTGTTATGACAGGACCATCACAATCAGCAAGTAGAATGGGCTTGAACAAAGATCAAGAGGTTGATAGTTTGACAGATCTTCTGGTGCAAGGTCTTGATAGTAATGATAGTGAACTGTTAGACACATATGGCCATTGTACTAAGTGCAAGGAAAAGGTGAATTATCGAAATTAATTTTAAACTGGTGACGTATTTATTTGTTTATTTAGATTGTTGGAGCTAGTAATGGTTGTACTGCAATGTCCAGGTTGTATCATACAAAATGTTTTACTTGTCATCAGTGTGCGGTAAATCTACAAGGGAAACCATTTTATGCTTTAAATGGCAAACCATACTGTGAAGAAGATTACTTTGTAAGTGACTCTCTGTTTGGAAAGTTTCATTATTTCATTCCTTTGTTTTCCCCAGAATACTCTGGAGAAGTGCTGTGTTTGTCAGAAACCTATAATGGATAGAATTTTGAGGGCGACTGGAAAGCCTTATCATCCAGGTTGTTTTTGCTGTGTTGTTTGTGGTAAGAGCCTCGATGGAATACCATTCACAGTGGATGCTACAAACAGGGTTCATTGTATTGAAGATTTCCACAAGTAAGCATGTGTCTATTTTATTGTATTTCAATGATTAACAATCAATGGAGAAACTAAATGTTATTGTATTTAATTTAATGTGCTACAGTTTTGAGAGTCGATGTTCTCTTCAGGCTAAAAATATACATCAATGAACAATCATAATCCTGATCTAGGGAACATACCACTAAATTTTACAGGTCTTTTAAATGGTAAATCATTCAGAAACAAGAAAAACCCCACTTCAAAAACGCAGCTTCAACAAGCTCACATGTGCAAACTAACATCTGTCATCAAAATCACAGAATTCAAATCAAAAACCGAAGAATCTCTTTCATCACGTCATGAACAATAAAAATCAACGTCATTAGCACCACCAACGCCCTCTGTGCAATGTCATAATTTAAGTATTATCATCAAATTCTTTCTAAGAGTCTCTATATCTGTTCTAAAGTTTACTGATCATTCCTTTTTAATGTTTATCATTTTGCCTATAATTCTTGTTTTTTTGCAGATTTTTCTTGGTGTAAAATTTGTGTATCATGTGTGTTAAAATTGAAAGAATGTCCTGTTTCTAGATGTTGTTCCTCCAAAGCAATTTCATTATTCTAGATGTTTCTTATAAATGCTATAGTCTATTTTTCAAATATTGTTTTGTGGCGCCTACTTTGGGCAGTGATTAACAATCAGATCTAATATTAATCATTCCAAAACGAGTGAGCAAGCTGCTTATCCTGCTCCATATTTAAAAGTGCACCAACCAAAAACTACTGCGTAGAATTGATTGTGATTTTTCATACACAAGTCTTGCTATAGTAGCTCTCAAAGTATATAAAAATTATATGGCTTTAGTGTGATTGGTGCAAAAAAAAATACAATTGAATCTTTTCAACCAGAAAAAACTGAATTATTTTCTTACCACCTTTTATAAATTGGTGATGCTTTGATGTCCCATTTTTGGGAGTAATTAGAATGGCTGCATCTCAAAAATAGACGTCAATGATTCCAGTGCCTCAGTAATTTCATTTATTTCCTTCAATTGGCAAGAGAAACAATTTTGTCCATTATTCCTTGGTAGTTGGCCTAATTAGTTATTCAATTATGTATTTTTCGGTGGTTATAAATAATCAATTAGACCTGGTGTTTCATTTGGATCACTAGGTATTGAGCTTCCAATAGAAAGGTTATTGTTTTTTTGGCTAGTTCAATTTTTCAATTTGAAATATAGTGTTAGGGATCTCGATTTATTATCATGTTGCCCTCATTGGTAAAGGGTGATTCTGTTAGAGGTACTTTTTTTTAGATAAAAAAATCAATGAAAATTTATTTTATAATCTCTATTAACATAAAAGAACCATTCTTTACAATTATTTTCTAAAGATGATATCTTTCAAATTCTGACCTCGACTACAGTTAACAAGATCCATTCTATAGTTCCAATTTTCGATGACGCGTGTGAGTGTTTCGGGTGATATTTCTCCAATGACTCGAGTAATATTGGCCTCCAATACCTCAATCGTAGCCAGCTTGTCCATGTAGACTTTGGAATTCATATAGCTCCAAAGGAAAAAATCAAGAGGTGCGATGTCACATGATCTAGCCGACCAATTCACTGGTCCGAAGCGTGAAATGATCTGCTCGCCGAAATGCTCTCGCAGTAGAGTCATGGTTTCACGGGCTGTATTGCAAGTGGCACCATCTTGTTGGAACCACATTTAGTCGAGACCACGGGCTTCAAATAGTTTGTTATCATGGTGCGATAACGGTCACCATTCACACTAGCATTCCGGTCCGTTTCGAAGAAATTACCCATTAAGCCAAAAATGGGCCTCATCCATGAACAAAACTTTAGTCGAAAAGAGTAGATTCTCTGCAAGTTTGTCAAGAGCCTAACAACTAAAACGATTCGGTAGGTCGGTCGGCTTCAGTTCTTGTACTAATTGAATTTTGTAAGCTTTCAAAGAACGATCCTTACCTGAAATCCGCCAAGTCGTTGAATATGAAAGGCCAAGCTGTTGAGAACGGCGACGAATCGAGACTTCAGGGTCATCACGTACACTCTTCCCCACCGCCGGTATATTCTCTTCACTAAGAGCTGGATGTTTTCTATTTGGTCGAGTATTATCCAATAACGAATATTGAATCTCAAACTTAGTGATGGCAGAGTGAATTATGCCTTCGGTAGGCCGATTATGTGGACCGTAAGTCGCTCTAAGTACCTGATACACATTAATCAGATAACGTCCATTTTCGTAATAAAGCTGAACAATTTGTAGACGCTGTGCCTGGCTAAGTCGTTCCATTACGAAATGTCAGACACTACTAAGAATACCACTTCAGTTTACACGACGCATGCGCGATCTGCAACTAAGTCCCCACCACAAAGAGTACTAAATGAATCACCTTTTATAATGAAATTTTCTTTTAGGATATTTGCACCAAGATGTTGGGTTTGCCAACAACCAATAATGCCTGAACCAGGAGAGGAAGAAACAGTCAGAGTAGTTGCTCTTGATCATAGTTTCCATGTTCAGTGTTACAAATGTGAAGTAAGTTTCAGTAAATGCTGTTATCCTGTTTTTTTAAGTATATTTTTTTAGGATTGCGGTTTAGTACTTTCATCAGAAGCTGAAGGTAGGGGTTGTTATCCTCTTGATGGTCATGTGTTGTGTAAGAGTTGCAATGCTAAAAGAGTGCAAGCAATTTCAAATAATATTACAACGGAACTTTGAAAGTAGAAACCATTCAACTTTGCATTTCATTATGCATTTAGCATACAATAATCGCTTCAGAACGTTACTTGAATTTTGGAACTGCTTAAGACTACTTGCGACTAAAGCACAATCCTGTTGCTCCTATAAGTAACATTTGTTCCTAGTTTTATATTATATCAGATAGAAACAAAAAATGGAACTTGTGCCATTCATAAATTTATGCAAAGCATTTTATTGATATATATTGAAAGTTAAGTTTTATTTATAGCATTTTTGTCTGATATTTTATTTTTATCCATATTTTAGAAATGTTTAAATATGACAGTGCTGGAATTGAGTTTTCATTAGAATCTATAATTTCTTGTCTGAATATATGAATGACGTTTGGGATTTTTAATACTGCTCAATTTTGAAACTTTTATATTAATCTTATAATAGATGTTTCATACTTTATGATATTTTAGATTTCTATAACATGTCTTTGTATTTTAGTTTTATTCCATCAAACAGCAAGGAAACTTAATGTATAATCATTTTAATATCATTTGAACTTTTCTTTCATTTTTCATGGTATAGCCTCTTTCAATCCTTATGCTCAAATATTTATTGTGATTTGACTTTTTCCTTTAATTATTTGAAAATATTAAGCGACTATTTTATACGTATGATATTCTATGTATTTAAGCTTGATTCCATCCTATCATTTGTGTCTACTTTATTATTTATTGTAATTTGAGTTCTTGTATGACTCAATTTTGAATATAGTTTTCAGGTTTAATCATCTCGATTTTCTTTTCCCTTAATGGATTTCCGGTTCTCATTTTGTTTTATGCAGAAATTTTAAAGTCAAATTTGGAATCGAATGAAAGACTAAAGATTTGTTGAGCCTGACAAGCTCTTTCGATTTCAAACATATTTTCGACGCTACTCACATTAAGGATTATCAAGCATCATTCATTGATAACCTATCGCATTATAACTCACTAAATTCGAGCGGTTTATGAATAGGAATATCTTACTCTATTTAAAATATGGTTCCACACTTCATCGATATGGTTTATCGTAGATTTAGCGATCACTATGATCTTATTGTCTTCTTATTCGCGTGGTGTTCTAGATTAAAATGTCACATGATGTTGTTGCCGATTGTAAGTCCTCAATTCCTGAACAATTGTTTTTCAGCATTTTTAATAGTTTTAATGCTGGAATTATCTGAGTAGGAGTTGGGCAAAAAAATTAATTGAAACAATATTGTATTGGACATCCCAAAAAATATATTCAAACAATCTCATATAAAAACAATCACTAAATCTTTATACAAACTAAACAAAAACAATCTAATCAGTTTTAATGTACAGACGCGCCATGAGACGATGATAAGAAACCCATTTTTCTATCAGTCTTCTCGCTCAATACTCTCTTCTTTGAAGAAAATGGAATATATGCCATACAATTTCCTATAGGAAAAAAATAATACTTTCGATAAATAGGTGTTGTTTCTCTAACGAAAGATGCTGCTTCTAGCTGTGTTGTGAATTCGAATATCACAGCCTTTTTTTCACAAACAGGTCAGTCAGATTTTAAAAGATTTTTGTCAAGAAACAAATGCTTCCGTAACTTTCCATAGTTACTTCCTATGGAACTGTTGTGACTGGTAATTTTGGCATTAGGGACTTTTCCAAATCAATTAATTTTCTTTTGGTTGCAGATCTTTTGGTCAGCTGACTCTTCAGTTTCATGTAAGAGCTCAACCTTGCATTTCCATACTCCTGCAAAAGTAAAAAATATTTATTAATACATGCATTGAAATTTAATTGTATTTTTGGATGAAACATAAGTACAGTTTATTTTAACTCACCCAGTAGCCAAAAGGTATTTGTGACTTCTCATCATTCACGAATGCCCATAGAGTCCAGAGAAGATGAGACACCAGAGTGAAGAGCTCTACTTCTCGTAGCAGCTTCTTTGGATTCTCAGAGAGATTCCTTTCAGCTAAATATTTCTTGATAAACCTCAGCCTCTTACTTTCTGAAGGGTAATTGTCCTCATCTATGGTGAAGAAAGGGTACTCTTTGTGTGTATAATCATACACCCATTCTACAAAATGATTGGCCAGATCGAACGCTCGATAATTGTATGAGCAATACTCGAAATCTGTAAAAGGGAGAATGACAGCATTTGAAAAAAAAAATTAACAGATATGGATAAGACTGTTGAGTTTAAAATGGTGGATGACATTTGTGAGAATAATGAAGCCGTTCGAAATAATATTAAATGTCGAAAAGTGCAGAAGTGAGGTAAGGAGTTGAACAAATGATCATTTTTATGGATAATTATTAGACATTCTGGTAGCTCAATTGCTTCAATTTAAGTGTTATTGGTCTTCCACTGTTGCTCAATTCAGAGATGACTAGAACGAATTAGAGATTAGAAAGAAAAGAACATGATCACTAAATATTTTATGCCACACTTATTCAACTTTTCGACTGTTTCATCATCATCAAATTTGTTGAGTCATTACATCTAACACAGATAGATTATTCGAAGTAAAATCTTTTACTTACCAATGAGAACAAGTTTCGGGTCATTCGGATCACAGTCTTCACCCTGCTGCATCAATATGTTACCCTCTTGCATATCGTTGTGACAAAACACAACCTCTGTGTTCTCTCTCTCGATTCTCGCCCTCAGCCAGTCAAGCTCCGCCCTCAAATTGACGTTCGGGAGCTGAGAAGCAAATTTTTCAGCTTTTGTCGGGGTCATGCACGTTCCCAACCATCTCTCCATTGTGTTCCACAGCCAACTTGGTGCTTTGTCTAGTGGTACCTAAAAATATAGGTAGGCATTGAAGGTTTGAAGCACTCATGTGGCAGATATTTAGTTTAATATGTCAGAAGACGCCATGTTTTTTGTACACTTTTTTTTTGCGGATTATTAATTGAAAGGAAGTTTGGATGAGTTGGTGGAAGCAGAAAAGGTATTCTTTGATTTTGTAACATCTACTTAAAATTGCGTTGATTCAAAGAATTCTCTGCATTTTTACCGTGCTCTATACGTGGTTATGGAATAAAGGTGCTCAAAAAAAGTTTATTAAATTGAAATTTAGGAGCCATTACATCGTAGAAATATTTTTTTTTTACTTTTTTTCCTACATCTAGTTAAATAAGTGACTGCAGAATTTGATTGAAATTGATCGTTAACTTCAAAAATATTTTCTGAAAACAGTTTCCGAAACAGATTCTTCTAGTTATTATCTTTGAAAGGAATAAGATAAATCTTCTAAAACGATAATCGATACATGGGTAATCTCGATAAAATCCAAAGATTAAGTGTTCATGTATTATTCAACATAAATCAAAAGCTAAAGCATAGAAAATCTGCATTAAAAAGCTTAACAAAAGGAAGAAAACTGCAGCTTGCTTTCGGGGGTTCACCAGAATTAATAAATTAAATGAATTCTATGGGCGCAGCTACAAATTTAATAATTAAATGTAGAATTGCATACATTGTCCTTGAAATTAGGAACACGTTTGTCTTTGTGATTAGGTCTTCAAATAATTCTGATAGATGACGATATTTTTTCCTATTGTAATGGAATGTATGAAAAATGAAGGTAGCGTATCGAGCCGTTGTAAACGGGCGTCCCGATTGTTCCCTCACTCTATGCCATCCTCTCAACGCTGTACCAGCAAGTAGCATTTAAAAGCCGCTTGTTGAAAGGCACCCTGTTCTATCGGTCGTTGGTATGGAGCTCTATCTGATTATCTCCCTGAATTATTATTCCACTTTTATTCGTATTGTCGGGCAAACCTCGGTATTACTTTAGTTTCTCTATTCTGGCACAAACCTATCCTAAGATATTTGCGATGCTTAAAGAAAATATGGTCTACTTTTCGAGAAAATCAGTTCGATTGTTGAAGAAAAGCATTGATTCGCATAGAGTGTCGATACAAACACTGTTGTTTCATAGCTTGGTCAATATATCGCCGCAGAGCAATCAAAATGAAAGAGTTACTTTTGGATGGCCTTAACTGGATGAACAAGAATAAGCTGGACTTAGAAACAACTAGCTTGTACTTTTCAAGTTACCAGTTTTAGGAAAAAGAAAATTGCAACATTCAGAGACTATCCAATTTTTCGGTAGAGTTCCCTCGACAACCTTTTGCAGTCATATTCTTTGTGATAGATGAGACATCAGAGAATCTTCTGTGTAGAATGTTGACCAATACTCCACATGATACTTCTCATCACACCATTGGGGAAAAATCATTCATTGAGTAAGTAAATGCAGCTCTAAAAGAAATATTTGATTGGTGTCCCATCAATCTACCCAATTAACACATATGATGTTACTTATTTGCGAAGTCCATACAAGATACAACCTATTTGCCTTCCGGCTTATATCAATGTATTAAATTGGAGAACTTGAATATTTCAAGAAAAAACTTAACACAATATTTACATTTACATTTTGAACAAGTGGATTTCAGTATTTTGAAACTGACCTATTCGGCTGAGTTCAGAGCTTTGCGAACTTCTTAAGTGACATCAATCTTGGAATGTTTAAAAAAATTGGGAAAAGAATGATATTTGTTCCAAAAATTCAGAGCTGCAGTCCATCCTCAAATATGGGGTGGGACAATGTTAGATAAAATTAGTAACCAATGGACCGGTCTAGATCTTATTGTAACAGTAATTATTCTCATTCATATATTCAACTGTGTATCAATTTTCGTGTATGTACACTACTAAACCAAACAGAAGCAGTACTCAGCTACAAAGAAGGCTAAGAATACTGTAAAGTAGTAGCATCAGCGCCCAAGATGATCCAGCTGAAGAATATTCCTTGTTTTCGATTTTAGGCGCAGATCATCTAAACGAGACTTGTAATTGAGAAATGAATCTAATTTAACTCTTCAGTACTTAGAATAGAAATTATCTTTGAAAGAAGAATAATTGGAGGTTACAACTAATGGCCTATATTTTTCATTATTATTCAAATGAAATGTTTTGCTAGGGTAGGGACATAACATATTCTTAAAATCTCCAAATCAGTTGATCGTATATATATGAAAATAGTAGGTAAATCACTGAGATACAAATTGAAGAGTAAAGGGACTAGAACTGATCCTTGTGGAAGTCAATGTTTTAAAAAAATTGCGACTTTATTGTCAACGCAAACACGAAACTTTCTATCAAATAAAATTTTTTTAATAATCTTACCTATGTCCTACACTTCAGATGAGCATAGAGTATGAAAATTAAACCATCTTTCCACAAAGTGGATAGATCTATGAAAGCCGCTCCTGTTTACAACTAACCATTGAAACCTGATTCTATGAAAGTAGTAAAGCTGAAAACCTGATCTGAACAATTTCCATTTTGCCTAAAACTTCCATAGAAATTTTGTAGAGCATTTTCTACAGAGGATTCAATTCTGAAGAGAATCAACATTTTTAATATCTTGAAAGGAACACTTTAATAGGTAAAACTACTTGTTCAATTAATCTTATCTGACAAAAATGTTTGATAGTTGACACAGCTGCTGAACAACTCATTAGCACACGTGAATCGACGAGACAATCTCTTGATAACAAAATGCCATGCATTTTTTTTTAAGTGATGTTCGATAAAAAAGAGCGATTAGTAATAATCTAACGCTACAAAGTACAAAATACTTTTTTCTATTTGTCATTCCCCATATAAGTACCGAGTTTGAAAAAAATCAGAAAACAAAATTGAAAATAAATTTTTTTCTAAATGACTTTATTCGTTTGATATTAACGATTTCAGGCCAATTGATAAGGTTTCTATTGGACCTATAAATTCTAATTTGACCTAGATAGGTGCAGTGTTCTATGAATTTTATGTAAATAAAATTCAAAAGAGAGTATTTACAAGAAATACTTCAAGGTTTTATCCCTTATCAAGACTGAATAATTTTAATGAAATTGAAATCTTAATTCATTTGAAATTTTGGACGGACGACCGTGCAAAATAGAATTGGCACTCAGATCAGACGTATGAGCACTTACTATTTCACAATTTGTAATGAATAGAATTGCTTTTTCACTCGAGAATTTTTTTCTTTCATATTGTAAATCACTATATAATTTATTTTATCATGTTATTAAGTGTTTTACTTATTAACAGATTAAGGTTTTTCATAGAGTAGGACATGGAGTTTTACAATAAAGGCAGAGAATTCTTAGATTCAACTTGCAGAAACCATTGTAGTGTTTGAATTTCAATCCTATTAATTTTGAAAAACCTAAAATTTAGTGATACATAAAGAACAATACAGAACACAAGAAAAACTCCAAGTAAATTTATTACAATATAAGATGAGGAAACCAGAGATTATACTCGAAAAACCATGGAACATTTTTTACGAAACTTTCAGTAAAAAAAAATGTTAGTTACACTTTTTCGAATGAATTGATGAGTTATCCAAAATATAAAATGAATTCATATCACTTACTCAATCCTTGATAATAAATTGAACAATTAGAAATGATAGTTTTCAATGTGTTTCGATAATAATAATATCAAATAAGTTCCAAAGAAACCTTCGTGATCAAGCATCAAAATATTTGTTGGATATTTACAAAAACATTGACCATGAAATGTATTTACTGAATTGCAAATATTCAACATTGAAATCGTTTTTGTTCCAACAAAATATAAATATAACGCAACGCTTTTACTGAAGCAACATTAATGATTTCATTCTTAAACGTAAATTGTGTAAATTGAGAAATGATATGAATTCAATTTTGAAAGGAAATTAGTGAAAAAAATAGGAAGCAAATTCGATATTTCAATGTTTCACAAGTAAAACTTGAATCTTCGATATTCAATAGATGAAACATCAAAATTTCGATCTATGTCATTGCATCAAGCACCAATAGTCTTACTCAACTTTTTCTTTCGATTCAAACCGTCTGGGATAGATCGCATACACATACGGAAGGTTATATAAACAGTGCGACAAAAAACATGTGTCTGGACTTTCAAAATAAACTAAAATATATCATATATGAGATCCTACTGCGGTCATAGGCTCCTCGAAAAGTCATACGGCGCCATTTTGTGCGGCCCTCAATATTCAAGACGCACAGCCTGTACATTTTAAGGAGACATCACCTTGCTAGAACAGAATAATAAACAACCCCATATGTGTGTGACAAAAAAAGGATAATATGGTGAATTTGATTCATTGGTTTTAATCTATTCAGAATTTTGAGTTTGGAGATTTTCCGAAACTTCGGTAGATTTGCGTGTACGAGAAAAACGCATAAAGCTGAGAGTACAACATATTTTCCTTTAGTCTCATCAAATGTGAACTTGAATAGAAATGAAAATTACTCAGATAGGTTATTCGAAAATATGTTACTTTCTCTGCTGTTTATTTTTATTTTTGACTAGATCTACAAAGCTACCAACAGGAATGTGTATTCTAAAAAAAAAAAAAAATTGAAAATTTCATTTCACGTGCCTGTAGAGAGATGTGGGTTTTGAATAAAAAATGATTTATTTGACAATAAATTTCTACATACTGAAAGAGGAAGTATGAAAATTATAACGATTCATTGGAATTCAATATCATCGATGAATGGATAAAATTGTTAATTATCCTTTAGGCAAATGCATGTATAAAACCTGTGATAAATGATATGGTGTGACAGATTATGTAAGATCTTTGTCGCTTTAATAATATTTTATTGATAGATAGATGATTTGACTTCTAAGGCAAGATTGAAAAACGCAAATTATATAAGCATTATTGAAATAAAAAAAAGTTTCAGTTTGAACAATTTCTACGAAACAAAACCGAATTTCTTTGTTCCATTCAGCATTCCCATTGGTTTCTTTTTGCCTTTTTCTCGTACATAATTTGGATATGTTCAAATCAAACTAATCATAATCATATCATACTAATGCAATTATTTCACAAAGGATATTTATCAATCTTGAACTCCTTCAGGCAATAGGTATCTATCAATGCTGTTAAATTCTTAACAATTGCTCTATTGATAATCCTTATCAATAAACAGTAGAATCCGTTCAGGAAAAACGATTAATAAATTTCTACCAACTTGATAATAAAACGTTTTTATTCGCAGTTTGCAGATTAATTTTAATAATAAATAGTTATCAAGAATAATTACGACTAATTCAGGAGAAAAGATGTGTAAATTTCTATTACGTCTGATAACTAGGTATATGAATGCTGTGTACTAGATCAGGTTATTTTCCATTGATTTAGAATAATCTGTTTACGAGTAAAATTTTCCACGATCTCGTAATGAATTGAGTTCTAAGAACGTATCGCATCGTCCTTGTAAATCCAGTTCTAAAAATACAGCTTTGTTATTTTCTCACAACATCTGTACTTATTCACCCTACTTAATTTACTTTTACTTAATGCGTTTATTTAATTTTCACTACTGCAAGGCTAATGAAAGAATGGGTAAAATTAAAGTCAATTTTTTCTGTTGAATGTACTTGAACTTTTCTAAACTTCATATTTGGTAATTAGAACCATTTCTGAGTAGTATTAATATAATCCATTTAGCATCCTTGTGGAAATTTTTACATCGAAATATAGGCCTATTTTTCCTGTGCCTACTTGAATAAGTGTGTGGAAGTTTTATGTTATTTCCTGTTCTTTAATCTATTAGGAAATTTTAACGTCCACCGATATGAATACCTGAATATCCCTAGTTGGAAACACGTTTTCTCACCCTACTACTACGGTTTTTTGTCAAACGTATTCAATGGATTCTTTCAAGAGGTTATTTGACTTCAGCCGTATAAAGGATGAATTTCTTTTGTGATACACGAGAGCATCTACAAACAGGTTTTCTTATACCTGTTACGAGAGTCACCGGGTATCGAAAACACCTACTTCGAAGAACATTTCCATTAAATTTGACCACTTCTTGAAAAAGATCCATAAATTTTCTTAGATGTTGGGATGCAATCATATGTTAATTCTTCTAGTCAATAAGCTGGAAGATTGGAATAGCTCAGGCATTAACTAGCTTGTTGTTGGTGGTAGAAACGTAATAAAATATAAGTTGGAAACTTTTCAAGTTTCCGAGTTGGTTAATAATTGTCTAAGAATTTGATCATTGCCGTTTTTAAATTGCCTGGCTGTTTGCTTGAACTAAATTGAAATTAAGCTGATTACCCATTGAAGAAGTGAACAAAAAATTGCGACTAGTACTCGGTTATAATTGTCGCTAAGCTCTGCCAATTAAAGAGATGAAATGACAGCATCGCTAATAAAATATAATAGGACGAACGAATGTTAATGCAAATTAATAAAAAACGTTTTTGTCTATTTTTTGAGGCAGAATTATCATCTCTCGGCAGATGGATACATTGAGCTAGATTGATTAAAGCTAAATATAGAAGTCCGGACTCCTCAACATCTGTCACAGTCACTCTAGAGCAAAATTTTGCTCTATACATCATAAATATTCAATTAAGGATATTGTTAGGACGTCATTTTTTAGAATCGCTCAAGATTTTTCATGGATTCTGGATACAGAATGAAAAGCAAGAATAGTAGGTAGGTACGTCAAAACTTAGATAAAGCTGTATGAGAAGCCGCTGCATTCTATACTAAGATGTTCAAGCTATTAGTATGTTGAGATGCAACATATGTCGAAGTAATGAATAATATTCAACTGGATGATACACCGATTGATTAACCTACTACTGACAGAAATACGTCATATAAATGATGAAATGAATGAAATAATGTGGCTGAAGGAATTCAAGATCGCTCAAGCTGTGCCTATTTGCAGTTTTATAAAATTTCTAGCCAAACTCATGATTCGAGAATAGATGCATGATCGGTGTGAGATTTAATAAAAAAATAATAATTTTTACCTCATTCCTGGAATGAAAATTTCAACTAAAAATATAAGGTGTAAGTTAAGATTGCCTAATTATTTTATCTCACCTCCATGGAGTGTATTCTGGCCATTTTTTCAGCGATCATGTCAGACAGGTTCTCGATCGCTAGCTCCTTGTTTTTTAAAGGTCTTGCATTTATGTATTGTTCGATCCTGCCACCTGGGAAGATGCCGTGCAATTTGGGACCCAGGCCCCTTTCGGAGAGCAGGGTGAAGATGACGGATTCGGTGATGATGGCCTCCAAGGCGCCTTCGCCGTGGGTCTGGCCGTAGACCCGGAGCAGCACCTCTTTGGGCTCGTCTTGGATCTTCTCCTGGAGGGTCTCGGGAAGATAGATGTGGTAGAGGAGGTTCGATAAACCACCACTGTGAAGGGGGAAAATTGATACTTGGATTATGGGATCCTTTTTATAAAAAAGAAATATCGATGATCAAGTTAAAAGTGCGTTATTGATTTTAAATCTTCAAAAATGTTATCCGAACTCTGCTTCATCGAAAACGACCATGAAACAATGGATTACCGATTTTAAGCGTGCTCCTACGGACAACCATGATGCTGAACGCCCAGGTATGCCAAATGAGGCAATTATTGCGAAAAAAATTGAGAAAACCTTGAAAATTCTCATTAAAAGTCGCATATCAAAGTTGCAAGAGATAGCTAGTGTTTGCATTATCACATACGAACATTTAAGTTTGAAAAAACTGTTTTTCAAATAGGTTTCGCGTTTGCTCACACCAGGGCAAAAACAACGAGAATGATTGCGTATAGATGGAGAAACTTTTTTTTTCAAATATTTGATATCTCATAAGATCCATAAGAATTTGAATGAATATCGAAGTAATTGTCAGAACATCTTCAAATCGCAGCAATGTACCACCATCTTACTGTAAGAAGCTAAGGGTTTTCCATATATGAAGACGTTATCGATATATGGAGATGTTGAATTATTGAAAATTTTGTTTCAAAGACAACCCTAGATATCGATTATCTTTATTTATCAAAAAATTGAATCTATCAAAAATTTTTGGTTTTGGCAATAAGATTTAGTTGCCAGCATATGATATTTTTGTGATTTTGAGTTAAATTAAGAAGGTATTTGAAAGTACAAGAACTAATGGAAGGAACATATCAATTTCTATATGATTTTCGATGGAGACATATATCTTTTTCCGATGGGCTTTTTAAAAGAAAGAAATTTGAGCTTCTTGACAATTAATAAAAATTGAAAAGGTTTTTTAAATATTTTTCTCTCTGACAAAAAAAGTATCCGGAAATTTGAAATAATACGCAAACAAATTAAACTTCTTCAATATTCATCGAATCTCCTTGAAAATATGCCCCATCTAAAGCGAAACATTTGTCATAGGCGTTCAGGGATGGCTGTCAGCTCCTTCTAGGATTTTTTTATGGCGTCAATGGAGTAAAATCTGGAGAAGAGAAAAATTCACACGGTGCTAGATCAGGCGAATTAGGTGGCTGGTTGACGGTATTTATCGAGTGTTTGGAATCGTTAATAATCGTGGCTCGATGAGATGGTCCGTTATCGTCATGCAAGATCCAGGAATTGTTTTACCACAAATCTGGTCATTTACACGAATGTTTCCATGCAAACGTATCAAAACAGTTGAATAGAAATCCCTATTTGACCTTGCGGAACGAATTCATCATGAACCACACCACGAATATAGAAAACAATAAGCATCGTCTTGATTTTCCAACGAATTTTGCTAGGTTTTCTCGGTTTCAGCTCTTTTTTTCCTCCTTTTTCGATGATTGTTGGCTAGTTTGTATGTCGTATTCATAGACCCATGTCTCGTCGACAGTTATGATCCGTCCCATGAACGTGGGCTCAGAATACGTACGATCCAGCATATCTGCAGAACGTGCCCAATTGGTTCACCAAAAGCAAACGAGCGGTTTCACGAGGGACGTTGAGATCACGAGCACCATTTTCGAGCACATTCAAAATTTTTTTGACATTATCGTTGGTTGAAAAGTACGTCGGTCGTCCTGAACAAGGCAAATATTCGACGATCTCCCGAACGTTTTCAAAGACTTATACCATTTGTACACTTAGGTTTTCGATAAAACAGTCTTCATGAGCCTTTTTTAGTGTTGGCAACGAGTCAGCACCCGAAATTTCTTTCAAATCACAAAATTTGAGACAAACTCGTTGTTCAATATTTTTTTCCATTGTAACATTCGCAGATTACCACTGAGGTCGACCGGTTTCAACAGTTGTCGAAAACAAACTAGTTTTGTTTTGTTTTCTTTTTGTACATCGGTCGGAAAATGAGTTTCAAACAAAAGCTCCGACTGATTTTTGTGTTTAACTTGGTAAAACTTTTACTGAAACGTACCAAATGCTACAAAATGCATATGGTGATGATTGTCTATCCCGTACGCAAGTTTACGAGTGGTTCGGGCTATTCAAATCGGGCAGGAGACGCTGTGTGATGACGAAAGATCAGGCCGTCCCAGAACCTGATTATTAGAAGACAACATCGAAAAAGTACGTGAATTCATCAAAAAATGACAAGAAATCGTTGGTGAAAGTTATATAAATGGCATTAGGCACTCCTCAAACAACCGCATTTCGACCGAAGTTTCGGGCCTTAAGAAGATTAATTCGAGGTTTGTACCACACAAACACAGAAGACCAAAAATTTGATAGAATTGAGCATTGCAAAGCAAAGTGCTCGAAGGGATTAAAACTTCTTGAAATCAATTGTAACTGGTGATGGCACGTGGTGTTTTGAATATGAGCTCGAAACAAAGCGGAAGAGTGCTGAATGGAGAGCACCGGATGAAGGAACACCCACGCTTGGTGAAGTCAATTGTTATGTCGATTTGTTTTTACGATTCAAAAGGAATTGTCCAGAAAGAATTTGTTTCTCCTGGCAGAAAGTCACTGGAGAGTTCTACTTGGACGTCATGAAGCGTTTGCTAGCAAGAATTCGTCGTATTCGGCTAAAATATTGAGAAATCGGTAGTTGGACTCTTGAACGATAATGAACCATCACATCGTTCGCGACTTGTAACTGAATTTTGGTCAAGAATCACATTATTCCTTTGCATCATTCGCCGTATTCGCCAGATCTGGCACCGTGCGACTTCTATCTGTTCCATGAACTGCATTTGGCGATGAAAAGAAAGTGACACGCATCGGTTGAGGCCACGGTTATGGCCAAGTCCAAGAGACCATTCCGATAAAGGACATGGAGTAGTCAATTGACAACTTCTTGGAACGTGCAAATTTGTGTTTCGATGCAGAAGGGGAATATATTGATTAATAAAAACGATTTTTTAAAAGATGTAGATTGGTTTTTTGTTTTTTTTTTCTAAGTTCCATTTCATTGGGAATGGAGGGTTTACACATATATAGTTTCCACTGACATCAAAGCAGAAAATTCTAGAAGATCATTAATTAGAAAAATTAAAGAATGGATCAACTCATGGAATCTCGATTTTTGGAGGACCATATTCAATCGGGTCAGATTCATTTAAATTGGCAATTTTCAGTTAAACTTTTTTTTCACTTCTTTCAAATTATTCCATATTTGAATCGTTACTTTCTATATTTACAGATGTTCCTCAAATAATGCTATTGAAAGAAATACTATTTGTTAATAAGTCTTGAACTTTTGTTGCAGCGTATTAGACATTATATAGTTTTAAGAACAGTAATTTTATTCCATACGATATACTTTTTATTCGCTTCAATAAACTGTATTTTTATTATAATCAATTTTGTAATTGATAAAATAGTGTGTACCGAGTTATTTTAAGCATCTCATACAACATCGAATGGCCTTAAAATAGCACAAAAATTAGGTCACGTAATTTCATACTGCCATTGATTCGATTCAATTAGTAACTCACGTGCTTCTAATTTTTCTGATTTAACACCAATCGACTAGAAGTAAAAAATGCACGTACCTTATATGTTTGAAGCCTATGTTGTTAGCATTGACAGACTTCCAGGCCCCATTCAAGTAATCCTTGCAAATCCTTGTGGCCAATTCCCTCATCTCGGTTGTATCTCCACACATCTGCGTGTTCAAAAAACCATGAAAATAATGTAATTCGTATCTTTTAATCTTTGGCTTAGGCATCCAATTTATCTGAGTGACTTCGCCAGTTGTTTATTTTTTGATTACAATGCTTTATTTTTTAATTGATGTTAGAATCACGTCTTGGTCTAGTGGTAAACGTGATGAATAATTTTTGTTAGTTTATTCAATAGGTAAATATTCATTAATTTTTACCAATCGGACTTTCTTCGTTTCAATTGAAGATTTACCGAAGATTTTGGTCAAAAATCGCACGTTTCTGAGCATTAGAAATGATTACAAAGGGATTTTCATGGAGACTGTGTTACAGTAGGTTGATCAATAAGTGCACGCAGACGTGAAGAATCTCATTTTTTTTTTCTCACAGAAATCAAATAAACTACGTCCATATGATTGTAGTAGTTGTGACAATTTGTAGAAATTCAAAACAAAATTTCATTTATTTACACGAAAACACCGGTTGTTGTTGACGTGTTTAATTTGACGTCATTAAAATTGGGTCGATTAAAGTACACGTCAT
Organism: Micraspis discolor; assembly: GCA_030674115.1. Lineage (NCBI taxonomy): Eukaryota > Metazoa > Arthropoda > Insecta > Coleoptera > Coccinellidae > Micraspis > Micraspis discolor. The sequence continues at coordinate 566,360 of JARTUT010001311.1, read as the reverse complement.
GATGAATGAAAGAAAAAATTTGATCACAACCGTAAGGCAGAAAATGTTTGCGATGAATTAATTTACGTCCATATAAAAATCTTAAAACCTACACAGTATTCCTTTTTGGAAATTGCGTAATAACTGAATTGAAATGGGCGTGGCTAAGTCTTTGTTATTCGACAAAAAAATTAACCTTCCATAACTTTAGTTCAAATTTTGTAACAGTTGAGTTTTTGGAATAAAAATAATGAAGTATTTAAACACAAACGATCCTTATACCTTGTAGTACTAATCCACAATTCCTTGGCTGGAATTTTTGCAAACTATATAATTAGGTCAGATATGAAATTTGAACGTATTAACAATTAACTCGAATATGTAATTTTGAAAATGATGAGAATTCAGTAATATCAACTATTTACAAGAAATTACGTTATATTAATTTAAAAACTTATTAACTTAAATTCTAATTTATATATAAATATCTCACCTTCACGTTGTTCATAACACAGGCCATTATTAAAAAAAATCACTTTTCAAAAATAAATTACTATTTATAAAATTTTTATAAATCTTTATTTGCCAGAAAATAGAAACACGCAAGATCCTATAAAATTTACAATATAAAAAAAATGATTCGAACGTGTCCTATAATTTTCCTCAATATTCGAAAAAGCACTAGAATGGATATCAATCTTTCTTGTAGGAAATTTTGGGTCACTTCAAGAAGGCACAAACTAACTTACTTCAAAGCTATTCATATACTGAATTTTTGATCTTGAAACATGCGAGGGTCTCGTCAACTGGATTTGGAATAGGTTGTTGGAGGGGAGAGATAAGTCATCAAATTGTTGCCACGCATATCACTTTCTCCTGAGATTCTGAAAATTAATGGACTTTCAAGTAGCTATACCATTACATTTCAAGCTGTATGATAAGAGCAGATTCAAAATTTTCCACTGTTTCTGTAGATTAAATTTTATCCATATCGATCTTTAAAGTAAACATGCTAATCGAATCACGTAACAAATCTCATTGTTAAGAAAAAAATTACTAGGAAAGTTAAATTAAATTTATTTTTTCAAATGCAAATATTTGAAGGTTTGCAACTAAGGTAGTACTGATTTTTTAATGAAGTACACTCAATGCTGGCAAAAACCTATTTCCATTTGTTTGGTAGCTTTTATCTTCCCAAGCTCTCACGTCGATTTTGAAAGTCATCGTAGCTGTTTTCTATTAGGAATAACGATAAAAAACTTCAATATATTTCCTTTGGATGTGTACCATTTTTTAGTTTATTTTATGAACTTGAATGACTTCCTCATTTAAATGAAAAAACTCATATATGTTCTCGAAATTGAAAGCTACGTATATAAACATATATGATATATATTCTTTTGAACTTTTGGCTCACAATTATTTGGTAAGCAAACAAAAGAGCGTGTAGTGTTAGCAGGGGTTAGTGACGGGGTGCCATACAATTCGTTATACGATATGAAAGCCTAGGGAAAAAACCCCAGTAAAAAAAAACCCTGGCTCCCCGCATATGTGTTGCTGAAATATATTTGAGGGACTTCTTTATTCAAAAGTGGTCTTTTAGGCTTCTTCAAGTTGCCCACATCGAATCTGAAAATAAAAAGACAAAAGCAGAAAAAAGAAGCGAATACAAAAAATACGTATCAAATTTGTTTGAAAGTTATAATCCATTCCAAGAAAGAATCGGAAACATCATGAATATCCCTAAAACCATCTTGAAATTTATATATGGGACAATTATTGAGTTGAGATATCGTTTCTTCTGCATATCCACATTCACAACTTGCATACATTTTATATCAAGATATGTTGTAACGATAATGAAACATTTCAAAGTATTGTTTAAGAAACATATAGCAAACGTTCAAATGCAGCATAGCTTTGTATCACCATAGTGACATATCAGACATTTGATATTAAGATATGTTATAACGATAATAAAACATTTCAAAGTTATGTTTAAGAAACATACCGCGAACGTTTGAATGTAACATCGCTTTGCATTATCATAGTGACGGTGAACCTTCCGACCATTTTTAATCAAATTGTAATGATATATGATGGTCTCTATATCTATTATACAGGGTGTTCGGCACATGGACTGTCAAATTTTTTTGGGGCGTTGGTAGGGTCATTTGCTACCTTTCCAGTCTTGGAACCTGGGTCCTTAGTATTACGGTTACGGAGGTATGATTTTTTTATTAGGTTTTTCTAAATTACCCAAAATGTACCCTTCGAAGCCCCATAATTTTTTTTGCGCGTGCTTTTACATGCATTTTTTTATTGTATTAAGTCTACGTGTGTGTGTGTTTAAAAAAAACGAATTTATTGTTACAGATAACACCACAAAATTAACACGTGGGCCTTTTATTAAAAAAAAAATTATGAAGATATGAAAACATCCCCATTCATATTGAAATTTTAAAAAAAGTTACAGCTATTACAAACTTAGTTTTATTTTAAAATGTTCTTTGGTTTATAAAGTTGCTAACCATATACTATTTACGTAAGTCAATAAAAAAAATAATACTGCAAATAAGGTTTTAGTCATAAGAGTGAAGAAAGTCGCACCTAAATAAAAGTACGGATTTCGACACAACAAAGCGAGCAGGGAAATTTTACCTGCCCGTTTTAGACGCGTGTGAATTAATATTACTATTTCTGTCCTTAGGTTGGATTGGGTTAGTCGCCGCTGACTTGACCCTACCGTCATTCGAGATTTAACTGTCTCTGCTGTCGGAAGTGTCTGTGCCGCGTTGTTCAGTTTTTTAAATTTGTATTTTTTGTTTTTGTTACTTTTATCGACTTTTTGCTACTGTTGTTTTAATTTTGGTTGTTGATATGCCTAATTTCACCAACGCTGAGTATGCTGATATGGTGATGGCATATGGCAAAGCCGATGTTGTTGCTCGTACAGCTCAAAGGATTTATCAAGCCAAATTTCCTGATCGAAAAGTTCATTTACCTTGTACCGGGGTGTAATGAAAAGCGTGTTGATTTTTATCCCGAAGTACTGACCAAACTTTCCAAATCGTTAAGTTGAGTCTTTGAGCAACGACACGAATACTTGTAGTTGGATCTTCTTCAATGGCTTGAAGTATTTGATCGTCAACTGCTACATGGTGTTGCCTATCATTGACCCGAGGCTCTTGAAAATTTAAGTTTCCAGTCTCTCTTAATCGTCGATAAGTCGTCGAGAATGTTTCATGGTGGGGTAATCTTCGATCAGGAAATTTGGCTTGATAAATCCTTTGAGATGCACGAGCAACACCATCGGCCTTGCCATATGCCATCACCATATCAGCATATTCAGCGTTGGTGAAATTAGGCATATCAACAACCAAAATTAAAACAACAGTAGCAAAAAGTCGATAAAAGTGACAAAAACAAAAAAATACAAATTTAAAAAACTGAACAACGCGGCACAGACACTTCCAACAGCAGAGACAGTTAAATCTCGAATGACGGTAGGGTCAAATCAGCGGCGACTAACCCAATCCAACCTAAGGACAGAAATAGTAATAATTCATTCACACGCGTCTAAAACGGGCAGGTAAAATTTCCTTGCTCGCTGTGTTGTGTCGAAATCCGTACTTTTATTTAGGTGCGACTTTCTTCATTCTTCTGACTAAAACCTTATTTACAGTATTATTTTTTTTATTGACTTACGTAAATAGCATATGGTTAGCAACGTTATAAACCAAAGAACATTTTAAAATAAAACTAAGTTTGTAATAGCTGTAACTTTTTTTTGAATTTCAATAGGAGTGGAGATGTTTTCATACTTTCATAATTTTTTTTTTAATAAAAGGCCCTCGTGTTAATTTTGTGGTGTTATCTGTAACAAATAAATACGTTTATTTTTCAAACACACACACACGTAGACTTAATGCAATAAAAAAAATGTCATTCCTGTCAAAGATCTAGATAAAGAAACACCAGAATTATCTTTGATTTGCACCATTTTCCAGAAGAAGTTTTCCCCAATTTGAAATTCTTGACTGGTATGGACACTTCATTCCGTGAAGAAAAAGTTGTTGGACTTTCTATTAGGTGTGCGTAATAATCTCAGAAAATGATCAAAATTCAGAAGTTAAACGCCAAATGGGCGGGACTTAAGATCCCCGGCACTGTAAAAAGTAGGAGGCGACAACGATTAGGTTTCTGATTGGTCAGTGATTTATCTTGCTGAATGCGCTTGTTTTAGTACTGAATCGTCATGTTTTTGTAACCAGATTTTAGTAGTTGAACGACAGATGGGCGGGGCTTAAGATCTAATTGCCAGCACGGTAAAAAAAGAAAGGTGACAAGACGATCAGGTTCCTGATTGGTCAGCACATTATCTTGATAAATGCCCTTGTTTTTGTACCTACTTAATCATCATGTTTTTGTAATGATCTCAGGAAATGACCAGAATTTAGTATTTGAACGGTAGATGGGCGGGGCTTAAGATCTAATTGTCAGCACTGTAAAAAGGGGAGGCGACAACGATTAGGTTTCTGATTGGTCAGTGATTTATCTTGCTGAATGCGCTTGTTTTAGTACTGAATCGTCATGTTTTTGTAACCAGATTTTAGTAGTTGAACGACAGATGGGCGGGGCTTAAGATCTAATTGCCAGCACGGTAAAAAAAGAAAGGTGACAAGACGATCAGGTTCCTGATTGGTCAGCACATTATCTTGATAAATGCCCTTGTTTTTGTACTTAATCATCATGTTTTTGTAATGATCTCAGGAAATGACCAGAATTTAGTATTTGAACGGTAGATGGGCGGGGCTTAAGATCTAATTGTCAGCACTGTAAAAAGGGGGAGGCGACAAGACGATCGGGTTTCTGATTGGTCGGCGTCTTATCTTACTAAATATCCTTGTTTTAGTACTGAATATCATGTAGTGAGCACTTGCTGGACTCTTTTTCTTTGAGAGAGTATAGCTTTTCCCGGCCAAGACTGAAAAGGAATCACGTCGTTTGTGTCATTGTGAATATGAAAATCTTGGGAGGTATATTTTTAATAAATGCAGTTGATCATTACCATAGCAACCGAGACAACGGCTGACAGTTCATATGATATTAGTTGACAGCAATTTGCATGTTTTTTTTATAACAATTGCAATAAAATATGGAATGCAGGAGCGATAGCGCCAATGAAAATGTACCTTGGGAAATTTCCAATATAGTAGCCGCTGCTACAGCAAATTTATTACCCGGAAAATCAAAATCGAGGTACGAAAAGGTTTATGATTTGTTGGTTGGATATGAAGCATTGAAAAACTATAACAGAGGATGTCATTTTGGCTTATTTGGCGCATAAATCAGAAACAGTCAAATCCTCCAGTCTGTGGAGCATGTACTCCATGTTGAAGAGTACGATTTTAATGAAGAAGAACGTAAATATAGCCTCATTGCAAAAAGTTCTTGAATTTCTCAAAAGGAAGAATGTTGGCTTCAAAGTCTTCAGCAATGAGCACGTGAGAATTTTCATCAGGGAAGCTGATAATTAGGCATCTCTAATGCTGGAGGTGATTTAATAAAATATTACGATTGTAGGATATAAAAGTATCAATTTAATATTTAGTTAGCAACATTTTTTGGGTTAGCCGGAGAGTGTAGAAGAGATCAATTGTCAAAAATGTCAGTTAATGTAATATACGACAAGGAAAACATGTGTGCGATCATGTTAGCACGTTATTTTGCAATAACAGACATTTGTGTAAAATAATTGATCGCTGTTCCATTAGGCACAAGCGCTCATATTCTACAGAAAATAAGAGCTACCATGTATCAGAAAAGCTATAATCCCTTTTCAATTTTCGGAGGGAGGAGAGCCACCCCGTTCACGGACGGTTATAGTAATAATTATTTTTGTGTTGACAAATATCAACCTTCAAAAAAATATCGACTTGTCTAGACATTTTCAAAGATTGGAGCAAATATGACTGTTTCATTTTCAAAGGGTGGCCATTGTTTATATATATTCTTTGGAACTATTGGCTTACAAACAACTATTAGCTGGGGTTGATCACGGGGTGCCATACAATTCGGTGTATGACATAAAAACCTAGGGAAAAAACCCAGTAAGAAAACCCTGGCTCCCCGCATAAGTATTGTTGTGTGTCCAGAAATAACCTTGAATATATTTGAGGGACTTCTTTCTTCAAGAGTGCTCTTCAAGTAATAATCACAGAGGCTTCTTCAAGTTGCACATATCGAATCTGAAGATAAAAAGACAGAAGCAGAAAAAGAACTGATTACAGAATATGTATACATATTAAATTCGTGTAAAATCTATAACCCATTCCAAGAAAGAATCTGAAACATCGTGAGTAGCCCTAAAATCATCTTGAAATTTATATATGGGACAATTATTGATGAGATGCGGTAGGTATTGTTTCTTCTGCATATGAACATTCACAACTTGCGCTTGGAATTGAGTTCCATCTGTTTAGCATGCTATCATTACGACCATGACCTATTCTCGAATGATTAGGAACTGTCCAATTTTTCTTGGAAGATCAAAACCCAAAATTTTTTCAGAAGGGTCAGTAATGAAATTTTTATTGAACATTTCATAAGAGTTCCACTCAATCTTCCATAATTGTTTATCGCTTATCGTTCATATTGAAGAATTATGGAAGATTGAGTGGAACTCTTATGAAATGTTCAATAAAAATTTCATTACTGATCCTTCTGAAAAAATTTTGGATGTCAGTCAGGCCTTTGATAAAGTCTGGCACAAAGGACTGTTATACAAGATCAAAAAGTGTCTACCGCTATACTATTTCCTACTGATGAAATCTTATCTTACCGGAAGAAGCTTTAGAGTAAGGGTCAACGATAAAGTATCCGATCTTTATCCCATACAATCAGGCGTTCCTCAAGGGAGTGTTATTGGTCCGTTTCTATATTTGGTATATACAGCAGACCTGCCCACATGTGCTAACACAATAATCGGAACATTCGCAGATGATGCTGCAATATTTGCAACCGACGAAAATCCTGAAAAAGCATCCAATATTTTACAAACGCACCTTGATAAAATACAAGAATGGCTCAACAAATGGAAAATCAGGATCAATGAGACAAAATCAATGCAAATCAATTTTACTCTTCGAAAAGGACAATGCCCTCCTGTTCAGTTAAATAACATTCAGTTACCAGTATCAAATAATACAAAATATTTGGGAATTCACTTAGATAACAAATTAACATGGAAGGAACACGTGGTTAAAAAGGAAGCAAATAGACCTGAAAGTTAAAGAGCTGTATTGGCTCATAGGCAGGAAATCTAAATTGTCGATGGAAAACAAACTTCTCATATACAAAGCAGTCATAAAACCTATTTGGACATATGGTATTGAACTGTGGGGATGTACTTCTAAGTCCAACGTATCTATAGTACAGAGAAGCCAATCAAAAAGACTAAGAATGATAGCAAATGCACCATGGTATGTGACCAATCAAACATTGCACGAAGATCTAAAAATACCTTATGTTATGGACGTCATAAAGGAAAAGAGCCAGAAACACCACGACTAACTACACGGACACATAAACGACCTTCTACAGCCATTGCTAGAACCACACACCACCCGAAGACTCAAAAGGAATTGGCTAGCAGACCTTAAGTAGGACAGAAGGGGTCTTTTCATTGGAGAAGACCCTATAAACCCACTTCAGAGCCTCATGCTCTACAGACATCTGATTAGCTTATAGAATTATTTTATTGTATTCTGATTGCTAATGAATAAATGAAATGAAAAAAAAAATATTGAAGAATGTATTATACCATATTGGTTTACGTGACTTCAATCTTGGAATTTTATTTTGTGGAATGTATGGAATAATTGGAAATGAATAGGAAAAAATGATATTCGCTCCAACAATTCAGAGCTGCAGTCTGTCTGCGAATATGGGGAGGGGCAATGTTAGAAAAAACTGTTAATCAATGAACCAGTGTAGATCTCATGGTGCCAGTAATTAATCTCATGGATGTATTCAATTGTGCATCGATTTTTTGTGTATGTGCACTTTTAAACCAAACAAAGCAAGAATACTCAGCTGCAGTAAAGACTAGGGCTAGAGATGCTGTGCGAAGGGTGGAAGCATCAGCACCCCAAGATGATCCAGCTAATTTCAGAAGAATATTATTCCTAGTTTTCAGTTTTGGGCTCAAATCATTTAAATGAACCTTATAATTGAGAGATGAATCTCCTTTAACTCTTAAGTACCTATTTTGGATAGAAATTATGTTCGATAGGAGAATCATTGAAAATTACAGCAAATTTCCTATATTTTTCATGATTATTCAGATGGAAACAAGATACCTCTGTTTTGTTGGGATTGGGATATAATGATGTATCATCATCGCAATTCAATAAAATAAGAATGTGCCTTGAATTCTTTCTAGCACAAAGAGTTCCTAAGGTTACCTCACTAGTCAATGAAAATGAAACTAGTATACCAGGTGCAGCTGAATAGGTTGTGAGTTTCACGTGAGGGGTTATTGTATTTTTTATCATTGCCCTTTGATACATAGGTACACGCATAGGTTACTAGGTTACACATTTCACGTATCTCCTAAAGTACCAATCTGATCAGCATTCCGCAAATTTTTGTAAGTCGGCATCAGATTAGATTATGACGATCAGCTTCGTGAATATTTGAGATTTCCTTCAATGTGACCTTGGCACTTTTGAATTAGATTAATCAATTCACGACATAGTATGAATTGAAGTTTCCAAATAATGTTTACTTATTTAAATAATAACTATTTTCTTCGAATATCTGTTAGCGTATATCTTCTAATTTGATGAACACAAAGAGTAATAACCAATGCAATTTGAACACGTGTCACAATATCGAACATTTATCCAATTTTTGCGACGTAATTCTAAATTTTTGGATAATTTTCAACCGGCCATAACTTCGAGATCGAACAAAAATAAATCAAAAGGAAATGGACGAGGATTGCCTCTTATATTTCGGTATTGGACAACCCTAGTGTTGCAATCGGCCAACTGATAGCTCAATCGTATGCCTCAACATTTGACTGTCAAAAAAATTTGTGCGCGTTAGATCCCACACAATTTGTCAATCGCTCAAAGAAAAGCGTCGATTGATCGAAAGAAATGCTCCAAAAATACGATCACGCGATCGCGGTGCTTCGAAGCACGTCTATGACATCGTGACAGGTGATGAATCGCGGATTTACGCGTATGAGCCCGAAAGTAAACAGCAGTCGACTGTATGGATGTTTCAAAGTGAGCCAAATCTAACAAAAGTTGGATTTGATGAGTCATCCAGCGTATAGCCCTAACTTGGCACCGAATGACTTCTTTTTATTCCTGGACATAAAAAATTAAATGAGAGGTCAACGTTTTTCGATACTTCGTTCAGAATGCATGTTTTGGAGATACCTCAGAGTGGCAAAAGTGCTTCGACAATTGGTTCAAAAGCATGCAAAAGTGTATAGATTATTAATATTTGTTTTTGTTCTCTAATCCCGAAATATTGTATAAAAGGCAACCCTCGTGTCTAGGTTTCGGATTAGAACTTTTAAATTTTGTACCGTCAGTGATTTTTGAGTGATGTTAAAAATAGCAGCGACAAAAAAAAATTAAATTTTTTCAGTTTAATTTTTTGCTCAACCACTATGAAGATGGGATACCTTGATTATTCAGCTCATTTTTTTTTAGACCTTAATATGTACTACTATTTCTTGCTGTGATATTGGTCTTCAAAATGGAAGATAATATTTTTGTCTTCGATTCTCTATATCTCACCAACCAATGATCGCACAGGAAAATGGAATTTAAAAGTGGGTTTCAGAAACTTGAATTAACATTCGAAAAAAAAATTATTTCTTAAAAGCAATGTTAAGTGATATTTAATAATGTTTCTGAAACCTACCTTCAACATTCATATTTATGAGTAGTGAGTATTAAGAAGACATTTTATAGTTTCAAGTGTGAGAGGATTGTGTTTGAATTAAAACTGAAGTAAAATTAAGTTTCGTTATTGCTAATAAAAGATATTTGTTTGTTTATTCTTATATTTATTCTATCTGCATTATTTTTGTATCGAACTCTTCTCTGGTCAACAAGCGCGCAAAACCTCTTAATCTCACGTCAGTGTTTTTATACAATTTTCTTTATCACATCGAATCAAATACGTAGCTTTTACCTACATCAGTAATCGATTCCTTTGAGAGCTAAGGGTTAAGAATCAGAGGGGCACACAATCAAAAATCGTTAGTCAATGCCTTTTCCACTGTTATTTTTTTTTTCTACTTCCGTGTCTACCATACATTTTGTAACACGTGATATGAATTAGACTTTGGAATTTAAAGCTGGCAACGTCGGGCGTCGTGTCTCAATTAGTTGCAGAATATTTCGCTGACTACATTCGATAGTAGATTGCAGTAGCTTCTCGTTCATTCAGCAATTTAGTGTATGCATTCGTTGACCTGTAATTGCTTTGAACTCGCTTATCTATTTCAAGCCTTTCTCTTCACATGAATTGAAGATGGAATGCACGCCTTCGCTTTGTGACGGAGCAATTAGCCGCATTATACCTAGAGTTCTGAAAAAAAATTACGTGTGGTTAGAAGCTTGTTCTAAAGCCGTTTTCGGGACTCCAGAACAGTGCAGTACTAAAACAACTGCTACAATGAATGTGAAGGAATCAACAAACCTATATTTTTTTTCGAACCACAAATTTTCTTCTCTTAAAAACTAACCAAATATTGTCGGGGAGATGTAGGTAATAGGGTCATTAAAGCACGAACAGAAATAAAAACATGTTTATCAATCAACTGTTTATTGCTCTATTTTAATCATAAACTTCACTTTCTTCCTTATCAACTGAGATCAATATTTATGATATAAGTTTACCAATTTGGTGCAAACAACAAAATAGAAAAAAATACTTTTGATCACCATTGTCAACATAGGTTGGTAATAATAATCCAAAATACATATGTGGGTTAATGGTGAGGGGAACCGGCGAAAGGAAGAAAAGGGAAGATGGTGTGGATTATTATCAACCGCTGAGCAATAGGTATCGAGTGCATACATAATTGTGTGGTAGATATGCCGCTTTCGTCACAATTTCAATTGGTTTGTCATTTGTCGTTAATACTGTTTTATGAATGTAATTCCTTTGTTCACATCATGCTTTGTTTGATTTCATATAACTATTTCCTTTGTTTCACATAATGCTTTGTTTAACTTCATATAACTAATTCCTTTGTTCACATAATGCTTTGTTTGATTCATATAACTCTATTTCCTTTGTCCTCATAATGCTTTGTCTGATTCATATAACTCTATTTCCTTTGTACACTTGATACTTTGTTTGATTCATGTAACTCCTTATAGCATGTGATTCCATCATGTTCGATATTATTGCCTTTGCAGTTCAGGTGTCTACCATAACAACGAATGCCTTATTTTACAGCTTTCTACATTGTGTTATTGGAGTGTAACCGATCAGCTTTATTTACTGTACCCTATGGTACCATAGGAATGGCCAATCTCTCTGTAGTTCTGAGCCTGTGATTAAGCAGGAACGTATGGAGACCTCCACTAGTGGTAATACTAGTATGGTTGATATGGAATAATGGATGTAACCAGTGCACGTAGCACCATGGTGTTATATCGAAGGTTAACGTTGTTAAGTTACTCTATCTCATGTTGTCATTATGTATGTCTTGTACTGTTGTTCTTGGTCAATTTACTGTGTAATGTGCTTGCCTTACTAGTCATGGTTATTGTTGTGTATATTTCTGACTGTATTAACTTATTCTTCTTACTGTCGTGATGTACCTTGTTGTCGTTATGTATATTTCCTTCAAGTTGATTATGTAGATTCTCTGCTTTCATTATTTATATTGCTTATTATTGTTTACTTATACCCGTCTCTGTTATTTATATCCATAATGCATTCTGGTTCTTATTATTTACTTGTGATTGATATTCTATGAAGATTTGTTGTTTATTTATGCCATGATCTCGTACTGCTATCTATTTATCTATATGCTCAGATTACATGATATTTCATTTAGGGTCTCGAGATTGTGGACCATTCCTATACTGTAGTATGAGATTTCTTAGGTTCCTGGATCAAGGCCTTGAAGGGGCGGTTCCAAGGCCTTAAGGCAGGGACCGTTACTGACATGTGCTATAAGGACATGAGAGAATATACCTTTTTATATCAACCGCGAAACTTTCTGTCATTTTTTCAGAGCCGCCGCTGGACCTCCATGACCTTCCCTGTGTTCCCAATTCCTTAGCTCATACAATATTATAGTTATGGTTCACATACCCTGGGGCCGTGGCCATGACGATGGTCATAATTAGTCATTTACTTATTTGCCATGATTACTATACTCTTGTATTATGGAAGTTGCTCTGATTATCCTGATTATCGCTTTGTGCTGTATTGTTATAGTTTCTTTTCCTAGATTGTTATACTCGCCTTTGCTAGCTGTTAATGTCTCATCATTTAGTTTTAAACAAGTGACCAAACACCACCTAAAGGGGTTTTATGCCGGAGGCTTTCCCTATATTTTTTAGACCCTTAATAAATAGCTGATTGTCTGGGTCTAACTGTTGTGTTTTATTTACCATCTTTGTTTCCCAATTATTTTCACTAATCTCAATTATCACTTAACTTGAATTATTACGTAAACATAGCATAGAGTCCTACCCTTGCTAGACGATCACATTAAATGGCCAAGTCTTTTGTATCTGGAGTCATTCAGACTCCAGGGCCGTAGTTAGTTTTGAAGATGATATTTGTCATCCTTTTCAAAGAAAAAGTGGCAAATGTTACAGTGGTGCCGTGACCAGGATAATTGAGAGATGTGAAATGTGGAGACATCGAGAGGTAGATTGAACCAAACTTAGTAAATTTGTGAAGTGTAATACTGTCTGGGGTGCCTCACAGTTATATATGACTAAGGGCGTCCTGAACGAGCTTCATAACACTGATTTCCTAGAGTTATACACATTTACTGCCGAGAGTCTATTTTTCAGATTAAACCAATAATTCTAAAAGGGAGATCAAAATGCAGTCACCTGATGGAGGCCATAACACCACGATGCCCAGTGAAATGCAGGCCCTGCGGGAGGATATGGAGAAGCAACGTCGTTGTCTAGCTCGAGTGTTGGAGCGCCTAGACTCGCTTGTGACCGGCGCAGATAGGCGAACCGATACACCATTACCACCAACTGAGCAGGAACCCCCAAGATCCAACACGTCATCGCCAATTATTGGGCTATCCTCATTGAACAGGGCCACTAGAGACCATACCCCTTTGGATGCCGAACCTGCAGCACAGAATCCAGGTAATGCAGAGTTCCAACAAGCTCTGGTAAAACTATTACAGAGACCCCAGAACCAGGCAGGACCACCTCCCACATTCAGAGATCCTGAAACCCGCCAACCAGCCAGGTTCTTACAAGACCTGGAAGAGTACTTCCAATTGGCAAATTCCAGTGAGGAAGAACGATTGCCGATTGTCATTAGGTCCTTGAGAGGAAAAGCTGCCGAATGGAGGTCCTTTATGGCAGAGACTGGCGATCATACGAAGACTTCCGAGGCATTCTTGATAACCTACTGGTCAGAAGACCAACAATTTGAGGAAAGATTGAGGTTAAGTCAGCAACAATATGACCCAAAGCGCGATGAGGGTCAGGCTACCTACTTTTGGCGCCAGGCAAATCTGTATAAGCTGTTCACCCCACCTGTTACAGAGTATACTATACAGAGGAGATTATGAAAGGGTTCCCCATGGCGGTGGAAGCACGATGGAACCTACTCCCAAACCCTACCCCTGGTTGAGACCGCTTTCGATTCCTAGAGCGCGGAAGATGAGATGCTGAGACGGAGGAGGGACAAAGGGGGAAAACCACCGACCAAAGTCATCAAAACAACAACTCATGGTAGGCGACATCCGTACTCCACCTGAGGAACAAAGAGGGTCTAGATGGTCGGAAAACTAGAATGGAATGGCTGCAAGGGCAGCCACCCCGCACAAGGAAAAAAAAGACCCCATAAACAAAAGGAAAAGTCTAGTTTGTTAAAGAGAGAATCCTGCTGGCAATGCGGAGAAGTGCATGCCAAACGTGATTGCTTTACTCTATGTTTTGGTTCCTGGCCAGCTGTGAGAGAAGGAACTGTTAATACTGTCCTAAACAATAGGGTTGATAAACCTCAAAATGATTACTGTACCATATTCAAAGGGGCGTTAACGTGGTCCATCCAGTAGTTACCACCAAAAGAGTTCCCTGGAACTATTAGAAATGCTACCTACGAACTGATACCTACATAAATGAGAGAATACATCTCATGCTTTGTTATAAGAAGATCTTGAAGTTCGCTCCCACATTAGGTAGCACATGTGATCAAACTTCAAAGGGGCGACTGTAACATCCTAGGTTTTCCTTCATACAAAAAATCGTAGTTCCATTTCACCCCTATGTTGAGACGCCACTGGCCTCACGTACATCGAAGGAGAAAAGAGAGTTGATTGTCAAAATACATTCGATGGATAGAAACGTGAAGTTAGCGCGTTTTGCGACTGCGTGTCAGGGAACCGGCGAAAGGAAGAAAAGGGAAGATGGTGTGGATTATTATCAGTTGACCGCTGAGCGAATTACGCTCGCTTTTCGAAAGTTTTAGTGAGTGTTTGTGAGTGCAAAAACGAAGCCATTGCTACCTGGAGTGCCGCCGAATCTATTTTACAGGTAGAATTCAGATTAATTTAAATATTATGAACGACTAAACGCTTACTAACCTTATTTGTTGGTAAACAACATGGGAAGTCTCATTGTTTCAGGAAATTTAGTGTTTTCATATATAGGCCATTATTATAGATTGTTTCTTAATTATTGTTTAATCCAATGATGTATTATTAGGTTGTGTTTGGGCATTTGTCGTTAATACTGTTTTATGAATGTAATTCCTTTGTTCACATCATGCTTTGTTTGATTTCATATAACTATTTCCTTTGTTTCACATAATGCTTTGTTTAACTTCATATAACTAATTCCTTTGTTCACATAATGCTTTGTTTGATTCATATAACTCTATTTCCTTTGTCCTCATAATGCTTTGTCTGATTCATATAACTCTATTTCCTTTGTACACTTGATACTTTGTTTGATTCATGTAACTCCTTATAGCATGTGATTCCATCATGTTCGATATTATTGCCTTTGCAGTTCAGGTGTCTACCATAACAACGAATGCCTTATTTTACAGCTTTCTACATTGTGTTATTGGAGTGTAACCGATCAGCTTTATTTACTGTACCCTATGGTACCATAGGAATGGCCAATCTCTCTGTAGTTCTGAGCCTGTGATTAAGCAGGAACGTATGGAGACCTCCACTAGTGGTAATACTAGTATGGTTGATATGGAATAATGGATGTAACCAGTGCACGTAGCACCATGGTGTTATATCGAAGGTTAACGCTGTTAAGTTACCTCTATCTCATGTTGTCATTATGTATGTCTTGTACTGTTGTTCTTGGTCAATTTACTGTGTAATGTGCTTGCCTTACTAGTCATGGTTATTGTTGTGTATATTTCGTACTGTATTAACTTATTCTTCTTACTGTCGTGATGTACCTTGTTGTCGTTATGTATATTTCCTTCGGTTGATTATGTAGATTCTCTGCTTTCATTATTTATATTGCTTATTATTGTTTACTTATACCTGTCTCTGTTATTTATATCCATAATGCATTCTGGTTCTTATTATTTACTTGTGATTGATATTCTATGAAGATTTGTTGTTTATTTATGCCATGATCTCGTACTGCTATCTATTTATCTATATGCTCGTATTACATGATATTTCATTTAGGGGTCTCGAGATTGTGGACCATTCCTATACTGTAGTATGAGATTTCTTAGGTTCCTGGATCAAGGCCTTGAAGGGCGGTTCCAAGGCCTTAAGGCAGGGATACCTTTTTATATCAACCGCGAAACTTTCTGTCATTTTTTCAGAGCCGCCGCTGGACCTCCATGACCTTCCCTGTGTTCCCAATTCCTTAGCTCATACAATATTATAGTTATGGTTCACATACCCTGGGGCCGTGGCCATGACGATGGTCATAATTAGTCATTTACTTATTTGCCATGATTACTATACTCTTGTATTATGGAAGTTGCTCTGATTATCCTGATTATCGTTTGTGCTGTATTGTTATAGTTTCTTTTCCTAGATTGTTATACTCGCCTTTGCTAGCTGTTAATGTCTCATCATTTAGTTTTAAACAAGTGACCAAACACCACCTAAAGGGGTTTTATGCCGGAGGCTTTCCCCTATATTTTTTTAGACCCTTAATAAATAGCTGATTGTCTGGGTCTAACCGTCGTGTTTTATTTACCATCTTTGTTTCCCAATTATTTTCACTAATCTCAATTATCACGAACTTGAAGTATTACGTAAACATAGCATAGAGTCCTACCCTTGCTAGACGATCACATTAAATGGCCAAGTCTTTGTATCTGGAGTCATTCAGACTCCAGGGCCGTAGTTAGTTTTGAAGATGATATTTGTCATTCTTTTCGAAAGAAAAAGTGGCAAATGTTACAGGTTTTCGTCAAAATTACCTCTTCTAGCAGGTTGTAGAATTCTTGACCATCAATTGTATTGGAAGCTGTAACCCTGTTAATGCCTTCCGTACATAATATTATTACTGATAACAAATCCTTCAAACCACACTCGACCAGCTAACCTCGAATTGGTATTGAAATTGTGTTTCAGCATAAGGGCTTCAGTGTATTCAAATGCGGTTCTTTTTATTTTATTTGGAGTGCTTTCATAGAATAAGTTGGACGTTTTCTTAACAATGTCCGCTAATTGTTTTTTCATCTGAGGTCTAAGAACAGTATTGCTGCCTAGATGGGGTGTCTTAATTATATTTTTATTGTACCTTTTGTGAATAGAGGCAAATGGCGTATTAATCATTTTTGGAGGTTTTCTTATTGAAAAATATTGTTCTCCAATCGGATTTATACCATTTTCCAGGTGGTCTAAAATTCACTTAGCTATATTTGGTTTCCCAGCAGGATATTTCGGTATTTACAAAGAATAAAACTGAAGTTAGTTAATTTGGGCAGTGCGCATCACTGTGTAGGTATATTAACAGGATCACTTGACTCCAAATACCTACATGGGCAATTGTTTGCTAACCAAAGAATTGTAAGCCAAAAGTTCCAAAGAATATATATGGGCAATGAGATGGAAAAATATACCCAAAAAGAAATTTTGAGTTATAATAACCAAGTGGCTGCTGGATTGCGAGCTGAAACGTAAGGACTATTACATATAAGAATTTCAGAAGTGAATACTCATTATTTTGTGACTGACCTATGTATTCATAAAGTATATATATATATTCTTTTGAACTTTTGGCTGACAATATTTAGTTAGCAAACAATAAAGCATATAGATCAGGGGTTAGTGACGAGGTGTCATAAAGTTGAAAAATTAGATGAAAATTGCGCAAGAACTTTATACTCCTGCCAACCGAAAATGCGTCGCGCGAACTAAGCCAGCCGATGGTCGCGAACGAAGATACTATCGTATTACGCAATACTATCGTATAGGTACCATCGCATCGTTCGGTTTTAACCTACATCTCCCCTATATCTTTTTCATCGAAAATCATAGATTAATTGATATCTTCCTTCCAGTAAGATCACCATCGTCACGGCGATTATTATCGAGATCATTTTGAGAAGGAACATGTGTAAAACAAATTTGATAAATAACGAAAATACCGATACCCCAAACGATCATCTTTTTGTATTCCATTCATGTTTTAGGAAAGTCAAGTGCCAAGACAATTATAGATTGATGTGGGGATGATGCTCTTCCAGCACGATAACGCATAGGTTCATTAATAAGCAGTAGAGACTGCAAATTGGGTTACAAATCACTACCATATTCACCAGACCTGGCATCCTGTGATTTCTTTTTGTTTCGAAACATGCAAGAATGGCTCGACGGAAAGCGGTTCAAGTCACACAAGGTGGTCATCTTTGAAACGAAGGCATATTTTGCAGAGATCGATAAATCCTTTTTTCGAAGGCATGAAAAAGTTGGAATAATCGCTGGGCTCCGTATATCTAGCTAAAAGGAGACTTTGCTGAGAAATAAATATGAAAAATTCCAAAAAATAGACTTTTCTTTCTAAACTTCGGTACTTATCAATTCATACTCGCATATTAAAAAATTTTGTGGATCCACGACTTCTAAGAAATTTTGCGAACCTATTTATTTCAACCTCATTAAAACATTATTCGAGTGACAAGTTTATGGAATGCATATTCTATGAATTCACAGGATTAATTCATGGCAGACACTAATTTTATTCAAATTTCTTTTATTTAATACTGATTTAACAGAATTATACAGTGCACTTTCCAACTGTATAAAAACTAGAGTTTGTTATAATGATACAGTTAATACACAAAATCAAAATATTCGGAAGGTGAACACAATAAAAAAGGTTGTGTGATATACTTATTCGATTGGTTTATAAAAAATATAATTGGAAAAATATATTAGGTGAGGTTTAAAATTATTCGTACACAGTTTGAGATCCAGTATTTGTGGGGATTACGATGTTTTTCATGAGAAAAATGTCTTGTTTTCTCATAATTGTGATCATTTAACATTTTGAAGCTCTCAATAAATAATTATAACCTCTCGCAATCCGTTTCATGATTTAAAATTCTTTATTTTTTCCATGAAAAACATCATTTAAAGAAATTCTTATCCTCCTATATCTCAACATGTCTTACACATTATATTATTATCAGTCAGTGATATTTTAAGTCTTTATTGCTTAAAATGTTTCCTTTAAGTTATTCAGATCAATATATTACACTGTCCAAAAGGCTTGTGTTTTATACCATAAATAAGATAAAAAATATCATTTACATTTAAAAGAAAAACATTTCAGATTGATTTAGGGCCCTAATCACAGTTTCAGAAAATAATTATATAAAATTTGAATTGTAACAAGTTGAAATAAAATAACGAAAAATAAATAAATTTTCCTTGCCTGCTTCACGGTGCCTTCCCGAAGTAAAACATATTTTTAATATTCTACATCTCAACGTTACAGATTAACTTAATTCCTACATTTGATCGAAATGTGAGTTTTTACTGGGTCAGTCATTACAAACATTCTCATTTAATAAAGCATTTTGAACTTAACTTAAACAAATCAAAAATATTTATCACAAAATATACATTTTATATAAGATTATAAACTAATTATTCCATTTACACGGAAATTAGGCCAAGTTAAAGCAAAATCGGCACGATTACACTCAATCGTAACAAACTTAAAACTAAGAAAATCTTTGATAATGGACTAGTTGTGAGTAGCGTGTGAACTATTGAGGCTGAACTTTTGAAACCTAGAAAAAAAGTATAATTTTCTTCATCAAATTTTCATATCAAGCAAGTGAATCACTGACAAGAGGTTTCAAAAATTATTTGTTATGAATAAAATATTTGGATTGTGGGAGAAAACAAAAATAAGGAAATATTATATTTATAATACAAAATTATTTATTGTTTTAGTCATAATGAGGATTGAGAATAATTTCTTTATTTGAGAAATCTCTCTTCTTTCTGAAGTGAAGTTTTGTCGATTACCAGTGTTTTTATTTTACTACACAAATAACACATTTTCAATTTTTGTAAAGTTGATATATCTTTTATCTACGTAGTTAATCTTTTAAGTCGAATAAATAAACAATATCAACACCGTTGTGTACAACGACCTTCAAATAGAGGTAAGCACATGAGAATAGATTAGCTGCAATGTTGACAAGCCTCATGCGCAATGGCTTCAAATAATCGCTGAGGTCGCATACGCCATCCTCGTCTAACAAGTGGCGTTTCACACTAACTCTCTTTCACTTAATCTCGAATACCTCGAGTGTTAAATAGTTTAATTATTCACAATATGAAATAGCTAGGCAAAACTTTTTGTCTAGAATGATAACATGTTCTATTCAAGAAACCAATGAAATCCCAAAGGAAGTGAATCAACATTCGTAATAAAAAAAATTAAAATAACATAAGAAAAACAACCACAACATTCATGCCCTTAAAAAATTTACTTTTAAACCTTCATGCAAAACTTACCATTGAATTGACTAGTATTTTGACATTTTCAACCTCTTCATAGCGGCGTTTCTCTCCTCCAATGAAAACTATTAGTTTTAGAAGCGGGATTAGCGGAAGAAGTAGACTTCCTAAGGTTAGCGGCTGCAGAATCTAAACCATTCTTGACGTTTGCCACCAATCTCAATGCTGGGTTCGTAACTATCCCATTCCTTTTAGATTTCTGATTACTATAAAAACATCAATATTAGCCAATGAAACCGAACTAATGTCATTAAGCATTCTCACAAAATTTTGAAAAAGTTCAAGTCCAACCTTTTATTCTTCGAGCTGTCCTCATCGTTTTTCTTGTCGTTTTTACTGCTTGGAGACGAGCTGGAATTGCCTAAGATTATCCGCATGTGTGTATCCCTAGCGAAATGTGTGTCTGGAGCCTTAGCAAAGTTATGTCGTAGCACCGGCTGATAAATATTCATGGCTCCTGGAATAATTTGTAATTTATATTATGTTCGGGAATATTTTCATGTTATACCAACCGAATATATTTGGAGAATCGTGCACTGGACTTAATGGAGGGGATGCATATATGGGACTCTGTGGTTCACTTTGTAAAGGTGATAGCACTTTGCTTAAAGGCCTTGTTTTTGCACCTCTCGAACATTGCTGTAGCTTCTGCGTAAATGACAAAGGCTGCAACAAAAAAAATATCATTGAAAAATCACTCAACCATCGTCATTTGGAAAAATCGAGTAGCATATACTCTATGAGCTTCAACCAGTTGTTGACGAGAAATTTTTGATGATGAGTCATCCGCCGTATAGTCCTGACCTGCACCGAATGACTTCTTTTTATTCCCGTACGTAAAGAATAAAATGAGGAGTCAACGTTTTTCGACAACCGTAGAAGCGGTTGATGCGTTCAGAATGCATATTTTGGCGATACCTCAATCAGAGTGGCGAATGTGCTTCGACAATTGGTTGAAACGCATGCAAAAGTGTATAGATCTTAATGGGGAATATTTTGAAAAACAATAAAGCGATTTTCTATGATTAATATTTGTTTTTGTTCTTCAATCCCGAAATATAAAAGGCAATCTTCGTACCAATAATGGAGACCATTGGGTTCAGATACGCTGAGATGTAATAGAAACACCGACAGCCTTAGTACCACTTACTATCTTCTTGTAAAATGGTCTATTAAAAAAAAATTGATGCAATCACAGATGTTCGACACTGAATATTGAATGCACAAACGAAAGTGATTGCGGTTAAAATTTTCAAAAATAAAATTGGGATATCTTTGACTATTTGGTATAAGATAACAAGGCAAGAGAATGTTTCACTTCCAAACTTCAGCAAATCGTTGATGGAGTTTCGGTGGAACCAATTGTGATTTTTGGGGATTTCAATTTTCCTTCTTTAGATTGGTTGATTGTGGAGGGTGAAAACTCTTTGGTTCCCGCTAATATTAATATTGATAATAATAGTCTGATTGATTTACTATCGTTTGCAGAATTTGGACAGTTCAATTTTGTTAAAAATGGGGATGGGAAAACTTTAGATTTGGTTTTTTGCTCTAGAATCGAATTGAAAGGCTTAAGTCAGGGTGACATTTGTTTGGTGGACCCTGATTACTATCATCCCCCCTTAGAATTTTATATCAAAAACTCCTTGAGTAAAAACCTACGGGAATCTATTGGAAGCTTTTATAATTTTAGGAGGGGAAATTATGAAGAACTCATTAAATTTTATGATAGGCATGACTGGGTTAATATTTTCAATAATCATTCTATCGATGATGATGTATCTCTATTTTATAAAATACTGGAAAAAGGAACATTTCAGCATATTCCTAGAGTAAGAATTAGGCACAGGAGATTTCCGTGCTATTTTGCCGTTGATACAATAAAGTTAATTAAGAGGAAAAATTGTTTGCATAAAGAATGGAAAATTTATGGATCAGGGTACTATTTCGAAAAATTTAGAATATTGAGAAGAAAAATCAAAAACAATATTTTTAGAGATTACCAAAATTATATTAGGGATTGTAAAGATGACATAAGAGATCATCCGAAGAATTTTTGGAAATATGTAAGGAATTGTAAGGATGAGGGAGGTGTACCAAGCAGAATGCACTATGTATATATTTTATACCGTGCATAGGCAAAGGTAGGAGAGATGGCAGAATAGATTTATCAGATTTTTACACTTCAAAATAACCGGTAATTATATCACTTCAGGTATAACACAAATAAGATCTCAATATCATATGGAATCCTTAGAGAATCGAAGAATTAAATTAGATTTGATTTTCATATATAAAATCATGAATAACTTCTACAATTCACCTGAATTGACTTCCATGGTCCTGTATCACGTTCAAATAGGAAATTACTTTTTCAAGGTAGATTCAATACGAATCTTGGCAGAAATTCGCCTATCATGAGAATGTTTAACTTATTTAATCAATATTGTAATGATTTAGATCCATTTAATGTTAATTTAAGGTCATTTAAGCGGAGTATCAGGGGTGTTTTCTTTCACTGATTATTTTTGTTGTTTCATGTTGTATTGTGACTTTGTACACCATAGGAATTAAAATTTAAGTGTTTTAGTGTTTAGAGGATACTTTCTTGGGAGTATTCCTGTTTGTATCCCGAAATTGAATAAATAAATAAATTCTTTAACCTATAAAGTGTGAAATTTGTGAGCAGTCACTTACTCTGGGTATAAGAACAATTATTGCTAGAAATAATACACAATATGAAGGATAATGATTCAAAACAACAAAAAAGGAGTGAATAGTAAGACTAGTTATGACAATGTTTTATTATTCAACAAATAACAGGATTTCAACCTATTTTTTCCAATTTCATTTAAACATCTTCAAAGTTACAAATTGATTGGTTGGAAATTTTCAGGAAGTATTAGAGAAATAAAATTTCAGATGTCCATAACTGCTGAACTATTCGACAATTTGGCCTAATAACGAATCGACCGAGAATTTGGACAATTAACCTAATATGAAAATGTGAATACTCTACCTCACAGACTCAAGTTTCAATACGGATTCTTCGTCAGGAAGTCGAAACCAATCAATTGAGTCTATTTTCGGCTTAATATACGAAAATTATCGAGGTTTGGGCAGAAGGATAGCTCGTTATTCCACTAGGAGCATTTATAATTAAGTGGATTGTCAACAAATAATTAATAGACAAAATCTAGAATATTCATTGTTTATTATTGATATACGTTGAAAATCTGTTTTATTGCTCAGGGAGGTAAGTGACCACTGAAGTGTTGTGAAAAATTGTAATTTCTTATATTGCAATATTATTCATTGACCCGAAAACAATTTTTCAAGAATACCTCAGCAAGCTTGGTTCTGTTGACCTAAATCTAATAGGTTGTCAAATATTTCCCTTCAGCTTTTTTGCTCTTTATTCAATGCTTTATAAAAAGTGTTACAGTGATCGGATTTAGTTCAAATATGCGCCAGTTTTCTTCGATAATCTGTTTCCATCTAGACGGCAACTTCATAATACCTCCCTCGTAGAAGCCCCCCTCCTTATTTGCAAAGAACTCGGACAGCTACTTTTCACAAGCCTCTTTTGAGTCTAACTTTACACCATCAAGGGCGTTCGCCATGGACAGGAACAGGTTGTAATCACTTGGCGCTATGTCTGGGCTATATGGTGGATGCGATAAAACCTCCCAACCGAGCTCCCGTAGCTTCTGACGAGTCATCAACAAAGTGTGTTGTCCTGGTGGAACACTTCACCCTTCCTGTTGGCCAATTCTGGACGCTTCTGGTCGATCGCTTGCTTCAAGCGGTCCAGTTGTTCGCAGTAGATGGTAGAATTGAGCGTCTGGCCATATGGGAGCAGCTCATAGTGGATGATTCCCTTCCAATCCCACCAAACACACACCAAAACCTTCCTGGCTGTCAATCCCCGCTTGGCCACTGTTTGGGACGATTCACCTTCCTTCGACCACGACCGTTTTCGCTTGATATTGTCGTATGTGATCCATTTTTCGTAGCCAGGCACCATCCGCTTCAAGAATGGGGAGTCGAACTATCGCAGGCGTTGATTCGGCCCAGTTTCAGCAGCATAACATCAAGCTCGCAGCCTTCTGTGGATGGTTTAAAGTGGACTGATGACTAACTCCCATCTCCTGGGCGATGCCACGAGATGCCACATGTTGGTCGGACTCAATGTATTCCATGATTTGATCAGTATTTGTCGTCACAGGTCTTCTGCCGGCTGGCTTATCCATGGTGTCGTTTTCACCGGCTCTGAATAGTCGAAACCATTCCTCCGCGGTTCGAACTGATAGAGTACCATCCCCCAAAACACCATTAATCTCACAGAACGTTTATCTAGCGGATTTGCCTTTAACGAAGGAAAACTTTAAAATAGCCAAACTGATCATGCATAGCGTCATTTTGTAGGTTATGTCAAGACCTTTCAAATGATGTATAGTATTGCCAGTTACGAGCTCTGTAGCGCTTTGTACATAGCCGCGAAATTCAAAGACAAAAAGGCGGAAGGGAGATATTCGACATCCTATTATATGTGACTAGTGGAAAAGTAAGGAAGCGCGCGGTCGTTATTAGCAAATGCCCCCCTATAAGCAGCCGTTCATGTCATTTTGTGTCTAGCTTTCATCGAATGAAGACGTGTTTAAAAAATGTCCAAAAAACTTTCCGACGCCCAACTAAAACGCCAACAGCGGCGATTTCAAAACAGCCTTTTGAAAAAGAAGAAGAGCAGAGGCAATTGGAGCAACTGCAGAAAGAAAACGTGAAACGCGCGAAAAAGAAAAGGGAGCTTCTGGAAAATCAGATGAAAGCTCCTGTTTTTCGTGCACGAAACCTGGAGGTGTACGAATATATTACAGGGCTACAACCGCCAAATTACAATTGTTCGGTTTGCCTAGAGATGCAAATGCATTAAATCTTAGGCTACCGCAAGCGGATTTTTTCACGGTTTTTGCCGCATAATAAATTAAAAACTACCTCAACTACAGCTCAGACCTTGTCTCCATTGTAAATTAAAATTTTACACTGGACCTAACTCAAAATTGAAAAATCGGACGTTTACCCAAAAATGGAGAATAACCCAAAAATTTGAATAACCATCAATTTTGGGTTTCAATAACTCTTTTCAAATTATAATTAAAATCAAATTAAAATCAAGCTCGTCAAAACACGTCTTTCCTCTTTGAAAGTCAAAGCTGAAATTATAGATGTTTATTATAATTATTAAACATTTTATTAAGTTTGACTTTTAAAATGAACTATTTTTTAAAATCGCAGTTTCCATCTTATATTTTTCAAGCACGTTACCGTAAATCCTGCCAACTTTGCCTAGGTGCAAATCGTTTTTTGTCTTTATTTTCCTTATTATCTATTTTTTCATGATTCTTTTTCGTCTAATGATGTCTCTCTATTCTCGAAACAGCTTTAAGCAGCTGGCTTCTTCCAGGTATAGCCTCAATGTAAAAAAATATATGGTGGGCAAAGTTGTCAGCAAATCTTTCAACATTACCCACACATTCGAAAACGTAGAGAATCAATTTTGAACACCCAATTTAATAACTTTGCCCACCATTTATTGATCAGAAGGATGCTTAAAAGCTATGAATGTGAAAAAAATCCATATAAAATTTATTTCCAAAAATTCTAACAAAATAAACATTGCTTCTTCAACTCAGTGAGTTTTCGAATATCAAAACTTCACAAGAACAACAAAAATATAAGTACCTATCACAAAAAATATATCAGTCTTGCAAGTTCTTAAAGACTTAAAGGTTGTACATTTTCAAATCAGTCTCAAAAAATGGTGTCCTCTTCTTATTTTGGGTGCTTTTAATAACTTTTCGATGTCCATAAAATTCACCTCGGAAATGTCATCACAGTCTGGATAGATAAAGGAAGTGTTGTCTCTTCTGAGGAATTTTAAAGTATAATTATCATCGTTTTCGGAGACCGATTGGATTTGTCCGATGTAATGTTTGATGGTCTTCTTAGTTGGGAAACGAACTATGACATAGGCTCCTTGCGTAAGATCGTACGGACCAAATTCTTCCGAAGAATTTGAAATACTAGAGAGCCTGGATTCATTGAATTGATTATCTCTGCCACTTGTAGGTTTTGTCATTGTGTCATCATTTTTTCTTCTTCAATTTGGGTAGCTTCTTCGGCGTTCAAGTCATCGTTCCCATCTTCGTCACTATCAATTTCATCAGTTTCGTTTGTGTCCCCCCTAAGATCCTCATATCGTATGGATTCTCCAGGCTGTATTCTTAAGGCTTTCTTTTTACCCCTTTTAAGACGTTGTCCCTGCTCTTTTCTTCCTTTCAAAAAGTCCAGAAGTGAATTGTCAATAGTCTCTGTCACGTGCTGTTTGAACCTCTCATTAGGCATCTTCTTTAACACTTCATGTGGACTGAAAGGGTGAATTCCTGTAGCCCGGAATCCACTTTTAATTACTTTTTCAAGATTTTCTTCAAGTTTAGACAATAATCTAGCTAGAAGTTGAGGAAAACACTTTTTCTACGCAGTTAATAGATGGCTGTTTCAATTTGATATCTGTCAGTATTGATCTCCATGCCTGTTTAACAGGTCTGAAAAAGACTGACGTCAAGAGGTTGAGTCAATTGCGTCGAATTAGGCGGGAGTAAAACGAATCTTATGTTGAGCCTTTGGCATAATTGAATTATATCAATGTTGATGTGTGATGATAAGTTATCACCGATGAGCAATTTTACTTCTTTATCTTTTTTTGCCCAAGGAACAATTATTTTGTTGAACCAGTCTTGGAACGTTGATGAATCGAACCACCCTGACTTGCTCCTATTGTAGACTGTTCGAGGGGTCCTCCAGTGACCCACCTATCATATAGACGTTCTGATTTATACACAACATACAAAGGCAACATTTCACCAGATGCAGTTGCGGCAAACATTAGTGAAACAGCACTTTTGTCGAATTCATAAATCGTTCTGGGTATTTGGTCCCTCTCCTAAAAATGCACTTCTGAGTTCCGGGATTGTCGCTTAGGTTCGTCTCGTCGTAATTGATAATGTTTTCAGGCTTGACCCCATTGAGACTTTTCTAGCCGTTTAAAATATTCTTCCATTTCTTCATCAGTTTTTTCTGCTCTAGAGCGTTTTAAATTTTGGCAGTGTCTTTTTGTTAAGAGATGCCGATGTCTGTTGATAAACCCTTCTACCCAAACTTTGCCAGGCATATTATCTGAGAAGATCGGGTTTCGAACTCCTCTGGAGTTTAAATAATTTTTGATCAGCATTCTGACATCCAATGATGTTAAAGGGGAACTGTACTCAGCACACGCGATGATAACATCTACGAAGTGGCGTTCCTCAGTCGCTGTAAGTGCTGTGGGGCGACCCACATTCTCAGTGTGCTTGTTTTTTATTTTATTCAGAATTGTTTTTCTGGGAACTTTGAATCTAATTTCAGCTTCCCTCGAACTCATTTGCCGATTCTTGACAGCAGAAATAGCTTGTGAGAGATTTTCTTCAGAGTAGTTTTTGTAGTGGCGAGCGCCAAGAACCCTTCTGCTAGGTCGTGGCATACTGCAAAGAAAGACGTTGAAAATGAATTTATAGTTTCATCACTCATTTCATGTTCCCATGAAACCATTAACTATCAATTTAAAAAAATAATAAAGAATGAAAATACAATGCTTCAGGTGGCAACTTTGCCCATTCTGATAATTCAGCACGCTATAAAAACTATTAGATTGAGCTGTAAATCGAAATATCCCTTTTGGTCACAAAGCATCAAAGCATATCAAGTCAAAATTTCATCTGAATCTCTCTACAAATAATACTTGTCTGAACCTTAGCTTTTGGGCTTCGGAATTGACGAAAAAGATGATAATTTTCCTACCTGATGTTCGAGCCTGACACGTTCCAGCAGTGGTTGCAGGATCACTGAACATTCCTGCCAATTCCTAGGAACGCCTAGACGTACCATACAACGTTCTAACAGTGTTGCCGTGCTTTAAAAATGAAAGTGAATATGACCTTGCAAGTGGGCAAAGTTGTAGTCGCAGGGCAAAGTTGGCAGGATTTACGGTATATAAAATATAAATTGTTATAAAATTATTCAAATGCTCACTTTCTGACCAACTCAGGTAGTACTCTTGAACATTTTTTAACTCGCCTAACAGTAACTTTCAACAAGTAATTTTATTCAAATAACAAAATTTCAAATTTTAACTATTGCAAATTCACAAAATTTCATTCGCTTCACTTCACCTTTTAAATTGAAAGCCTACATAAAACAACTGAAATAAAGTGTTTTTCCTCTTCTAGCAATGTTACCATATGATTTATAAGTCATATGTTATAATTTAAATACAAATAAAGTTAATCAAATTTACAAATGTTTTTAATATGACGGTAATGGTGACTTGGAGTGCAAGAAAAATAAATTAAAGCCCATATCAGTAAAAATTGAGCGGTTTGGCCATCTACAGCGAAAACATGCCAAACACCCTTCATTTTTAAGTTTTTGTGTTTTTTAGAGAAATTATAGACGTTTGGCACTTGTTATTATTTTTCTGCATCAGTTTAGATGCCTACCGTTAATTTTTAAAAAATTTGATGCAAATCGGCTGATTGGTTTAGGCGCTAGACCTTACTATGCATCATATTATTATAATAGATATTTATGGAAACTTCCATATCTTTCTATACAATGGAAATTCACACTGACTATTCGCATGTCTATCTCAATGACCTGATTTAAGGTAAGTCATATTTTACTCACCATAACTATTTACACAAGGATGAGTATAGATGATTCATCAAATTTATCATATCTAATAACTGCTCAAAAACGTAGTTGAACCTTTCATGTACGAAAACTCATTTTTTTCTACCGTGGGATTACTCCCTTGTCCTTTATTCATATTTTGATAACCAAAATGTTATTCTCACGATTACACAAGTGAACAAAATTCAAATCTGCCAGGTAATTTGTAAAGCTACATACTAATGTGTTTCAGGGGAATCAAAATGAACTCATTTTGGAAAATTAACACGATACAAATTCAAACACATGACAGTTTTGGCTGCGACAGCAGCGACGTGAGGTCAGGATCTTTTGCGCGCTTGTTCTCAAGTTTTATCCCGGATTCTGGAACATATTGAATGTGAAAGAATCAACAAAACCATATCTTAAATTCGAAATTAGCATTCAAAAATTTTATTCAGTTTTGTTCTTAGCCCAAACTTCCTCCTCCTGAAAAACAGTCGTTTTCCTAATATAGAAATTGATGTCTTTCTTCCAATAAGCGCTTATCTTTTGAAATACCTCATTTATTCAAGTTCAAATAACGACAAAATCGCTTGCTGACAATTGAATCTTATAATTGAGATCTTCTTGAGAATAAACTTGGAAATGCCGCACAAAACATTTTAGATAGATTCTATTGACAATCCGTCCAACAAATACATGGTTGTTAAAAATAAAACGCATCAAATTCAATTTAGAAATGTTAAGGAACTTCGCAATTTTTCTCTCGTGAGATAGGACGAGTTTTAATGAAATCGGTGAACATTCATTTCAATATGTATAATCATTTGAAGAAGTTGAAAAAGGAATATCCATTCTTAACCTTATTCTATAAACTTCTGTAACTGCATCACATGAAAAAACTCCTATAAATTCTCGTGGGTTCACTATAGGAAGATAAATTTTCAGAATATGCAAGATATCATAAACTTCAATACGAGGGTTGCCATTTATATTTCTGGATTGGACAACCCTAGTGCTCTATCGTAAAGCTTGACATTTTTGAGGTTATACGAAGTCAGAACGTTTTGACATACGAGCGTTATTTGTGTTGTTTACAGTAACTTGAAGGATTCATACGCCAAAAAAATGAACATTTTCGTGCGATTACTTTTTACAACTTTCGACGTTAACTCAACAACAGTGCATTGATAAATTTAATTTAATTTTTGGCGATGAAGCTCCATCAAGGACCAGTGTTTATCGATGGTATGGTGAATTCAACCAAGGTCGTAGTTCATTCCAAGACGAATTTCGTAAAGGTCGCCCAAAATAAGTTTTCGTTTCGAAAACCATTGATGTTATGCGCCAACTGATATTGCAAGATCGTCATGTGACCTATCGTGAGATTGAGACAACCTTACGCACCAGTGGGACCAGCATACATTCAATATTGCATGAACATTTGACCGTCAAAAAAATGTGTTCGCGTTGGAACCTACACCATTTGTCAATCGCTCCAAAAAGGCTCGTGCCGATTGGTCGAAAGAAATGCTCCAAAAATACGATCGCGTTGTTTCGAAGCTCGTCTATGACATCGTGACGGGAGATGAATCGTGGATTTACGCGTATGAGCCCGAAAGTAAACAACAGTCGAATGTATGGGTGTTTCAATATGAGCCAAATCCAACAAAAGTTGCTAGCGCACGAAGCTCTTCCAAGCAAAAATATTTTCTATCATGATGTCATCATTATCACAAAATTTGGCATAGTCCTTTTTCTCACCATTATTATAACGATTATGAAGTTTCAAAATGACGGATTATTATTATAGAAGTTATTAAGGAAACCCCATTTCAGATGCAACTATTCTACGGACTTGGCCCAATAATGACCTTTACCCCCAGATATTTAGACAATAAACATATTCTGAAAATATGAAAAATACCTTTGGAAAATAGAGATTTGACCACGGATTCTTCAGCAGGAAGTAGAGCCCAATTGATTGAGACCATTTTTGGCTCGATATTAGAAAATTAAGAGATTTGGGTAAAACAATTTTTTTTAAACTACTTTTCTAAACTAGAACAAGAGCTCAATAAAAAAAGGAAAAACATGAGACTCTTCTATTTCTTTCTAATGCTTTATATTATCAGAAAAAAATTCAAGGTTCAAATAACAAATCCAAAGGATGTGTTCTATTGTGAAAGATACAATAGAACCGGAAAAACTCGGTTGTCTGGAAATATTGTTGATCTTTCCATTGTTAACGATTAATCTCCTAAGATAATTGAAATATTTGCTCTCGCACCAGTTTTCCAGGAAGAAATTGTATAAATAATTGAGTTTCAAAAATAAGAATTACAGATGAGGCACCTCTGCACCGATTAAATCATATGATGATGAATTGATTTCATACAGTGTCATTTTTTTGACGTGACAACGTCTTATAAATTGGTTTGCCGGGTGACACTTCAAGAAACTGCGTTACGCTCCGCTCACGTTATACGCTCACAATAAGAGCGAGTGAGAGGCATGCGTCCCTTCCATTCGGGTACGGTTAGCCCGCTTAAGAGCGAGAGAGACAGACATAAAAAGTGAACGGCACGCGTCCCTTCCACTCGAGCACAGTTAGCCCGCCTAAGAGCGAGAGAGAGACAAGGTAAACGCGTACGAATGAATATTCACATTAAAATTATTTTATCACTCAAAGTCGTTGTCACGTAAAACTTTCGCCCGTATACCGACTTTACAGGCAACCAATTTTTTTTTGAAAGAGGCAGAGGGATAGAAGGTCTCGTCGCCGGGCATTAATTAGTCATAAGTGACTAACAGAGCTATAAATATACAAATCAGTGTATAATACTTGAAGTTATGTGTTCACAATAAATCAATTGCAGCTTATAGGGCTCTCCCTCACCAAGCTATGCGCTTGACAAATAAATAAACACTTTTATTATGAATTGTTGAACCTGTAGGAAATGAATATAATTTCGATCACCCACCTGCGTGTTTTGAGTATTTTCTCTTGAGCATTCTCCGTGTCTACTGGAATGACTAGAATTGGTGAGATTAGAGCTTGATTTGGAATTAGAGCTATGATTTCCAAGCGAAATCATCGATCTTCTCTGCTGATCTGTCCATTCGCTGGTACTCGGATACAGTATGGCACATGAAGGCTTAGTTTCAGCTGTGGATGCTGAAGTGATCGAATTAGCACTACTACTTGTATGAGCTACTTTATGAGTTCTAGAACTGTACTCTTCGAGCAACCTAACAACGCCTCTGTGACCAGACTTAGCGGCCACCCTCAAGGCGTTCCTTCCGCAAGCATCCGAATGGTTGGGATCGGCACCATGCTCTAGAAGTGCAACAACACAAGCTTCATGGCCTTCCTGGGCCGCTATGCCTAGTGAATTAATTTCATATTAAGAAATAATACAATACTCTTAACTTAACTGACCTAATGCAGTAGCACCTTGATTGCATGTATGATCAGGCAATGCACCATTTTCTAAAAGAAGTTTAACGATCTCACTATGACCCTGCCAGCTCGCCGAATGCAGAGCAGTCCTATTTTCTAAATCGCACGCATCTACTTGCACCTTTCCGTATTTTAATAAAAGGTTGACCATCTCCAGGTGTCCTTGCCATGAGGAAACGTGAAGTGGGGTTCTTCCCTGAAAATGAATCATTATAAATTTGTATGAAAACACTGGATACAAGTCATTTTATACTCTCAAAAGAATAAAATTATAGAAAATGTGTCTGAAATTTAGGTGGCTCTGTGGAAGTAATAAAGTCCTTGCTATAAGGAAAATGTAACTATAGTCTATTCATATTTATTTAGTCACTCAGTTAGCCATGACTTGGATTCTAGCATTGGCACTAAGATGTCTAAAATGATGGTGTATGCACTGATTCGATTTTGTTTTACAGGTTTGGAGACAAGACGACTCTTTCCTTCTCGTTAGATGTCGCTATGCTTTTATTTACGTCAATATTGACAAGCCTTGTACGAGGGTTGCCTTTTATATTTCGGGATTTGAGAACACAAACAAATATTAATCATCGAAAATCGCTTTATTGTTTTTTCAAAATATTCCCCATTAAGATCTATACACTTTTGCATGTGTTTGAACCAATTGTCGAAGCACTTTTGCCACTCTGATTGAGGTATCTCCAAAATATTCGGTGTCAAGTCAGGACTTTACGGCGGGTGACTCATCAAATCGATGTTTTGAGTGCTCAAAAATGCAGTTGTTTGAACCGATGTGTTAAGAGCTCGCATTGTCGTGGAGATCAGTCTTCGGCGGTTGGTTTTCCTGATTTCTTGGAAGACAACGGGCAAACAAATGTTTGTGTAGCACTCAGAATTAACTGTTCTGCGTTGTTCTAGTGGTACGATTGCGATATGTCCAGTTTTTCCGAAAAAACATGCTACCATTTGCTTGTGCGAAATTTTGTTGGATTTGGCTCATCTTGAAACACACATTGAGTAGACTGCTGTTTACTTTAGGGCTCATACGCGTAAATCCACGATTCATCACCTGTCACAATGTCATAAACGTGCTTCCAAGCAACGCGATCGTATTTTTGGAGCATTTCTTTCGACACTAGCCTTCTGTTGAACGATCGACAAATTGTGTGGGATCTAATGTGAATGTGTTTTTTGTCGGTCAAATGTTCATGCAATATTGAATGTATGCTGGTCCCACTAAAGCCTAAGGTTGTCTCCAACTCACGATAGGTCACATGACGAACTTGCATTATCAGTTGGCGCACAGCATTAATGGTTTTCAGAAACACAACTGATTTTGGACGACCTTCACGAAATTCGTCTCGGTTGAATTCACCATACCATCGATAAACACTGGTTCTTGATGGAGCTTCATCGCCAAAAATTGAATTAAGTTCATCGATGCACTGTTGTTGAGTTCACGATTTTATTCCAGTTTTTGGGCAAGATGAATTTTTCAAGTTACTGGGAACAACAGAAATAGCGCTCGTATGTCAAAATGTTCTGACTACATATAACCTCAAAACTGTCAAGCTTTACGATAGAGCTGTCAGTTGGCAGATTGCAACACTAGGGTTGTCCAATCCCGAAATATAAAAGGCAACCCTCGTAACCAGCTCGATTTGTTGCCTTTGCTCAGTATGAAGGATGAGAAACACAAGGGAAAATACAAAGAAGTCAAGAAACTGTATGACCAATTTTTGATGAAACAAAAATCTAAATTATTCAGGGAGATGATGCAGAAGTCAGACAACAAAAATAAAACTGTGTGGGCAATAATTAATTCCCTCAAGAATGGAAATAGAAATAACAGCTTTCCTATGGAAGATTGTTCTCCTGAAATTGCAGATGAACTGAATAATTACTTTGTAAATCCAGCTTCGAGTTTGATAAACAATGGAGGAGATATAGTAGAAAGACAAGGCACCACACCAGAGTACCAGGAACCTACAAGAATGTCAACCAGCTCAGTTACTGAAGAACAGGTTATGTTAATCATAAAATCGTTGAAAAACCAGCAAACAAGAGGATATGATGGTATATCAAACAACATTGTCAGAGAGACCAGATATGAAATATTGACGCCACTGAGTTACATAGTGAATAACTCCTTAAGTTATGGAATGTTTCCTGAAGCTTTGAAGGTTGCTATAGTTAGGCCCATCCATAAAAAGGGTGATATAAGTGATTTTAAAAACTATAGGCCCATAAGTATTTTACCATCGTTCTCCAAGATTTTTGAGCTAGCCTACTGTAATCAGATTGTTCAACACTTTGTAGAGGGTAATTTATTTGCCAGAAATCAACATGGCTTTCTAAGAGGAAAATCGGTCCAAACAGCAGTGTTTGGAGTTCTCTTGAAGGTGGTGGATGCTTTCGAGAATGGAGACTTGGCATTGGGACTGTTCTTAGACCTTGTCAAGGCCTTTGACAGCTTGAGTGTAAAAAATTTATTGAAGAAGATTGAAGGATATGGTATAACAGGCACAGCATTGGAGTGGATTCGGTCATATTTCAAGGGAAGAACACAGCTGGTGGAAATAACTACAAACAATGAGTCAATTAGATCAAAACCTCTTGAATTGAAATTAGGAGTTCCGCAGGGAAGTATTGCTGGTCCTATTTTCTTCATTATGTACATCAATGACTTCATAGAATATTCTCAACGCAACACAAATGAAGTGAGTATAGTAAATTATGCTGATGACTCAAATCTCCTTCTTGTAAAAACTTTGTGGCCAGAGTTAAGGCAACTGCTTGAGGAAGTATTCCAGCAGGCTGAGATATGGTTTGAAGAGAATAACCTCATTCTGAATAAGAATAAAACAGGTTTTGTTCTATTTCATCCTACAAATTCTGGAATAGTACTACCCGAGAGTATTTTGTTGCAGAATGAGGAATACACTTTATCGGGAAGTGTAAGATTTCTTGGCCTCTATGTGGATGAAGAACTAAATTGGAACACGCATATTCAACAACTTTGCAATAAGATAGGATCTTCAGTCTATGCTTTGAGGGTTCTCTCAAAGTATGTTGACACTGTAACACTAAGAACTGCCTATTATGGAACCATTGATGCTTGATACGCTCGGCGGACACAGTAAAATACTTGGGCGTTGTGTTGGACAGACACCTCACATGGAAACAACACATCGATAAGATAGTCCGAAAACTGAGAACTCTGATAGTGAAATTTAAAAATCTCAAAAAGTTCTGTGATACTAAATTGTTAAGAACACTATACTTGGTGTTGGTGCAGCCTCATTTAGCGTATGGTTTACTGGGCTGGGGAGGAATTGTCAAAACTCATATACACAAGCTCGAAATAACACAGAAATGGATTCTGAAAGTAATTTTCAATAAGCATTATCGTTTTCCATCTGACGAGCTGTTCAGAATTGCCAATGTGATGGATGTGAGACAGTTGTTTTTTCTGGCACTTGCGGTTCGCCAGAGGAGGAACATAACGTCTGCAAGTTTCAACGAGCATAGACACGACACCAGAAATAGGGGTCAGTTCATTCTGTTGCCTACCACACGTGGGACAAAGGGGCAGAGATCGCATCTGTTCCTTGCTCACAACTGAGATTTGGAATTACTTTCTATGGGAGTGGAAATATGTCATCTTTATTCATCCTGCAGAAAAAGGCAGTAAGAATAATGTGTAATCTGAAGTTCAGGGAATCATGTCGAGGTTTTTTCAAACAAAAGGGTATCTTAACGATTTATGGAATATATATACAAGAATGCCTCCTATTCTTCCATAAGAATCAAGTAATGTTTAGCAAATATAAAAATCTTAAAGAAGCATATAACACCAGAACCTCATCTTATAATCTTCCTAAATATAGGTTAACGACAAGTCAAAAACAAATGCAGTACAGGTTCCTGAAACTTTTTAATAGTCTACCTGCGGTAATACAAAAGGAAAGCAACTTTGAATTGTTTAAGAGAAAAATTTTTAAACTTCTTTTGAACTTAGAGCCTTATTGTCTGGATGATTTCATGAACTGAACATTTTTTTGTTTGACACTATTTGATTTCATTAGTTATCAGTTTTTGTTATTGTAACCATTGATTTGAAATAAAGATAATTTGTTGTTGTTATCAGTTTCGCGCCTCAGAATTTAATATATCAGATTAAAACAGCAAGGTAGTGAAATTTTCAACTCAGTTCTACAAGAACAATTTTTCAAAATGAAAAAATTGCATGAAATATCCAGCCAAATTCAAAATGATGTTTTATGTCATGCAAAATGTCAATCATTCCTTGGCCACATAGAAATGAATGAACGACATCAAAGATATGTCAAATATTTATTCATGATATGCATGGTTACGCCCTCACGTCAACCTTGTCCCAAGATTTAGAATGTCGTTTCCATTCAGATTTTGCAAAGTGCGTACACCAGTATTTTAGACATCTTAGTAGGCACTCTTGCTTTCTGGAATTTCTTCATAAAACTTTGGATTACGTCGACGGTTGTCAAGTTTCATTTAGATACCGTGAAAGAAAATAACACAAAAGGTCATCTGCCATCTGAAATTTGGAAATATCTTCACAAGAAATAGTATTTGATTATACTCTGTATCAAAATATACCACTTTAGAGTGATATCTGCTCATGATAGTAGATAGATAGATACTTTTATTTGATCTAGTGCATACAGATTGTTGATCATGTCACGAAAGACAAAAAATATATACAGGGTGTCTGTAAATTAATGTCAAGAATTTCGGGAAATGATTCTTTAGTGACAGTCGATCAATAATGAAATTCCACACATTCTATTAACCGCATTGTTGGTCTTTTCAGTGATTTTTTCAACCCCATAGTCTTATTATTATGGGTTGAAAATAACAAACCCTATTACTTTTTTTGTTATATCTGTTTTTGTAATCACGGGATTTTGAAAACTTTTTCTTTCCTTGAATCATTGCTCAATTTCGAAAAAAAAATGGCTTTTGGAAAATTTTGACATAATCGATACTTTTTCTGGAATAAATTGAAATTTGAAATAGATGCTTATCCGAATTACATTCAAGTTCACAAAATAATTGGCGGTTGAGTTGAATAGACTCTGATTTCGTTCATAGATGGAATACATTTTCTGTGATCTGTCAGTTCTATTATTTGAAGAATTTAACTATCTTTAGATTTTGTTTCAAGAAAAGTTAAAAGTTAATATATTCAAATTCGAATATGGCATATAAGAATTTCTTGTATGGTTTGGCAGACCCTCATTGACAGCTTGTTTAAAAGGATACACGAGCACCTAGCGGAACAGGGAAAATTCAAGAAACCAATGTCTTATGATGATAGAATTAGGATAGTGAGAATTGAAGCACTAGGAGAAGCTGATTAGAATTTGTGGAAGACCATCCACTTCCAGTCTGCTTAGATTTAAAATTTTATTTTAATGGTCATCAAGCTTTAAAATTGTTTTTTTTCTTGAATCAAAAATCTAAACACAATTCTTCACATAATTGAACTAACAAAAAGGTATCAGAGGATATTCAAATCAATCGTCTATTATTCTGTGAACTCGAATGTAATTCAGATGAGCAGTTATTCTAAATTTTAATATTTTCCAGGAATAGTAGAAATTTTCATTAAGGAATCATTTCCGAAAGTTCTTTACATTGATTTACAGACACAGTATAATGAAATAATATGTCTGAAGGAAACAATAAATTATAACATTATATAATTTTAACTAACCTCCAAATCCCTGGTTTCGACGTCAGCTCCCTGCTGTATGAAATATTTACACATAGCTAAACGGTCGTCCAAAGATAAAACGTAAAGTGTGCTTCTACCATCTGCATCTTTGGCATCAATATCGGCACCATTCGTGAGTAAAATCTGTACAATATCGTAATGGCCCTCAAGAGCAGCTAATCTGCAGAATTATAAGAATAAATTTGGACGAACAATCTTTCCGGGACAAATCTAACCTCAAAGCAGTCTTTCCATCGTGCGGTCTCTGATCTACAGGGGCGCAATATTTTTCTAGAAATAATGTAACAAGTGACGTGTGTCCACCTTGTGCGGCAAGAACTAGAGAAGCCTTTCCTTCGTTATCAGTTTCGTCTATTCTAGCTCCGGCTTCTAGAAGTGTCTCACAAACATCTTGGTGTCCTAAGGAATAAACAAGTAATCCAGTTCATTCAGATATACAAATGAATAAAATTATGTATCTTAGTATGAAACAATAAAAATATGAACCCTCTAGCTCGTCTCCTTAGAAAACTAGAGTATATTGAAGTTTGACCATAGGAAGTCGAGCCCAATCGATTGATACCATTTTCGGCTCGATATTATAAAATTACAGACATTTTGAGAAACTATACGACTCTTTGCCTTAAACACGACAGAAAATGATTATTAATTTATACATATTCGTTATTTTACCTTCGAATGCAGAATAATGAAGTGGTGTCCAACCGGAGTTATCCCGGTGTTGTTCATCTAATCCCCTATCTAGAAGTTGTTTGACCACTTCAACACAACCTGAGAAAAGTAATGAATAATCAAAACATGTAAATAATGAAAACAATATATCTACCTTGAGCAGCAGCTACAGACAATACAGTTCTTCCTTCAGAATCCATAGAATCTATACAACATCCCCAGAAGAGAAGGAGAGCGACAACTGGGGCGTGGCCCATACTGGCGGCCGCCCACAACGGACTCCTCCCACTATGATCTGTATGATCAACGTCGGCTTCGTTTTCTAGGAGAATTTCACATACATCCCTGAAAAACCGAATTTTTGAACAGGGAAACGTCATTAAACCTACAGAAGATTTACCGATGACCCTCAAAAGAAGCAACTAAAAGCGGGGTCATCCCTTCTTTGTCCTCATGATCAACGAAAGCTCCTCTATCCAGAAGCGTCGAAACCACGTTTACACCCGGCGATCGAGGAGCACAAAGGGCTGCTACGCTCAAAGCAGTCCTTCCATCTGCGTCAGCGTGGTTGATATCAGCGCCGTAGTCCAATAGATGCTCAACAATTTCGTTATGTCCCATGTACGCAGCTGCTATCAAAGCCGTTCTACCTTCGTGATCCGTCAAATTCACTTCAGCGCCGTTCTGTAACAGAATTTTTACTATTTCTTCGTGACCGGACCACGCAGCCGCCCTAAGGGCTGTGCGGTTTTCTGCATCGACGCTGTCCAAAGTGCAACCGTGTTTGACCAGAAGTTCCACCACCTGCAACACAGTGAACGGTGAAATTCGCGTTAGAATGTTCGGACGTGGACGCTACCTGAGTGTGCCCACCCCATGCAGCAGCTCTAAGGGGTGTCCAACCATCCATATCAGCTTCATCCACGCTGGCGCCAGCTTCCAATAATACCTGTGACAGATGACAAAATTGTTTCAAAGCTTCCAGGACCAGAAAATCAAGAATAACTAGTTTATTTCAGGCTTAATAGCTTTGGTCTGATAATCTTATAAGGATGTCACCTGTTTTCCCATTTCAGTTCCACAAACAGAGAGAGCAACCTTTTATTCAAATGATTAAATGGTGGTAGCTGTATCAAAACACGGGAAAATGATACTATGTCAGTTCACCGAAGTTTCAGAAATATATTTTTCCATCTTCAGGGCTAGACTAAACAAAATATATGAGATTTTGACTCTATATTATTTATATAGAGGATAATGGGAGGATACAATTGTTTAGTCTAGCCCTGAAGATGGAAAAATAACGTCGGCAAACTGACATAATATCATTTTCCCGTTTTCTTTTATCCTACTACCACCATTTAATCATTTGAATATACAATTTTTGGATCACCAATTTGAATTTGGAGCAACCTTTTATGTTCAATATTGTCTGAAGAAACCAACCTCAGTGACAGCAAGTTGAAACGTTATTAGACTAAAGCTTGTAAGTTCGGAAACACTTGTTAATTGAATTTAAACTATTCGATAATCTCTGACTTACCTTGACAACCTCTGTCTGACCTAGTCTGGCGGCTACATGGAGCG
Organism: Micraspis discolor; assembly: GCA_030674115.1. Lineage (NCBI taxonomy): Eukaryota > Metazoa > Arthropoda > Insecta > Coleoptera > Coccinellidae > Micraspis > Micraspis discolor. The sequence goes on along the minus strand of JARTUT010001311.1, from coordinate 525,884 downwards.
CGGCCTGACCATGTATCTCCTGAAGGTTGAACAGGGGATCAGGGCTGACTTCAGATGAAGTTGAAGCCAACGAAATCTGTGGAATTTAAGTTAGGAACGCTCATAGAATATGATAGATAAGTCAAAAAACTGACCTGACTCTGATATTCACAACCTTCTACGTCAGTTTGTTCTACAGCCCCAGCTTCCAAGAGAAGCCTCAAAACTTTCTGATCAGTAGGTAGAAACGCACCAAAGTTTACTCCAGCCATTTCATTGCCTTCCAAAAGGCATTCTTCTACATTACAACCGCTTAGAATCAACCACAGCTGAATTAGAGTATGTGTATCTAAGGTTTTAGAATCCTCCTTGAAAGAAGTAAGCAATCATTCAAAATGATCTTAATTACGATCAGACAAAAAAAATTACAAATAGAAAATTGTTAATTAGGAGAAAAATTATACCATGAATGGGTAAAAAGTGCAAAAAACATTTCAGGCCATAACTTAGCATTACACCTTAAATTTTGAATTTAACTCTAGCAACTATATACAGTTGATTGAAACCATTGATCCTTATATGTACTTAAATTTACTTAAACTGTATTTTATTATCATGTTAAAACCATTCTTCTCCATAACAGCTTTTTACTTCATGCAACAACGTTCTTAAATTGAAACAACAAAGCCTAGCAATTTTTTCGGTAAAGATCATATTGTAAAATAATTAATGAACAAAATTGAAAGAAACATTGAATAAACAGTTGAAAGGATATGGATGAAAATCTTTATGATGGCAATGGGTTCATTCATCCTAGGGGTAGTTGCCCATCATACCACAACGTTTATTTATATTTCGACCACGAAAAAATTTCTTACAATAGAAATTATACAATCAGAATATCTCAGTTTCATTTAGTTTTATCAGTACGACAATCAAGAAAAAACACCCAGTAACCTTGTGAATAATACACATCACAAACTTAAGGTTCATGCAAATTTGAATTCTTGCTTGGGAATTCTGCAACAAAACTACCCACTATCCCTATTCAAACTTCTGATTCAACATCCTAAAATGCACCGATTACTAAATATTCTATGTTGAATGATCTAAAATTTGGAATAAAATTGCTCTTTTTCCTGGATCCAACCTTGACCTGAAAAGGCCACTAGACCAAAATAATTTCACGTTGCCACAGCTACTTCTTTTTCAAAATTATTATCATTGAAAGTTTTGCTATTGAATGATATAAAGAAATTCCACTTTTTTTTATGGATCGATGAAAATCAAGAAGACATAGTTAAAAAGTTTCTCCTTGATGTTGAATTAAACAGAAATATTTTTTACGTTTTTAATTCGATAGTATAATACTCACTTTGTGAATTAAAACCTTATTTTGAAAACTTTCATTTTTTGGAATTGAAAAGAATGTATTTTATGTAGGTTAGAAACTTGATCCTCACTATTTCATATTAGAGAACTACTAACTATGACATCAACTTAGATTTATCAAATTTCAAAAACGAAGTTTCAAGATCAATTCTGAAAATGAATTAATACATACTATTGCTATGAAATTTGATCACTTATGATTCTTATCTTTATTATCCGTTTCCAGTGAAAAACCAATAAAGATAGGAATTTATACTCTATTCTATAATAGAAAATATAACCTTCATCTTAATAAGTTATTTCTTTAAAACGAAGACTCGCCATGAACATATTCAACGAAATAATGTACCCTCAAAAAATTATTTAAATCAACTTACTTGTGTGTTTGACTTGGAGGTGCTGACTTCATTAGCAAGAGTAGTTTCGAAATTCTGTGGTAATACGGTTGGCAAATCATTATTCTGATGTAGAAACCCCTTGGCCTCTTTCTTGACCTTATTAACCTCAGCGTAAATGTCTTTTTCAACAATAGGAGACTTGAGATTCAAGTTCTCAAAATTGTCCAATTTTTTCAGTTCTAGATCCAGGTTAAATTCCCCTTTAGGCGGGTTTCCATCTAGAGGAGTTGAGTTCAAACTAGTCTCTTTTATCGGTAATTTAGCCAGTTCTTGAGGTGACATCTTAAGATCGGGATAGTGTTCAGTTTTATCACTCGAGTGAGTATTTGAGGAATGTTTACTTTTGTCGTGAGTAAGTTTGTAAGACAAACTTTGAGTTTTGGGATTATTTTGTTCAGTCAGATATTGCTCCATCCTGGTTAGATGGAAAGCATAGTCATATATTTCTTGGTTGTTCAAGTATTTGGCATGCAGTGTGTAGTACATGGCAAGAATGCAGTGCCCATGGAAAATGTTACATAGATACTTCTGCGTGCAGTGTTTGATGTCCAAGAGCCATTCCGCAAAGGAATGGTGGAATAAACTTATATTTCCGGCCTTAGAAACCACCAAAACTCTTCTCAGTAAATCATATCTTTTCTTGAAATCCTCTGTTGTAATTTTAGGGTTATACACTTTAATGATATCATAAAGTAGAGACTCCGTCAGTGAACATTTGGCAGCTAGAATGACATTCAAAAGTGGTTGAACTTTCGCAAATTGTTTTCTGTTGAAGAGTCTCTGAGATAACCAGAGGTAAAGTCCATTGAGTGTGCCAGGTATTTCCCTTACCTCTCTGAGGATTATGAATTTGTCGGAGACACCATCTAATACCTAGAACAATTTCAATAAATACTTCATTTTTCATTCATAATAATCAATAAGTTCAAAACCTTTTCTAAATATAAAAAACAGCCATTGCTCTTTATATGTAACTGATTCAGCATTTCTGCTGTATCTCTGCTGATGTGCTGTCTTAAATTCTGTTCTTGATCTAACCTAGACAAGATGTACTGCTGCACATCTCTAACAACTTGACTCTTACGTAAATCATCTAAACTGAGTTTTCTAAAGCCTGAAATAGAACAAAAAACAGTGAGAGAATATAATAATAGTTATTTATAATACAAGGGAAAAAAGTATTTGATTTTAGCTAGAGGTTATGTTGTCTATAACTACTATAAAGTTAAAAATGCTTAATTCTGAGTTTTCTCTGACTCCACCGGAGTTGATAGAAGCAGCGCAAGTAGCGTCACGAAAATTATTGCCAGCTAAATCGCGGAAAATTTACAAAACCGCGTATAAAAGATTTATGCAATGGAAAATGAAAAAGACATGCAGTTCTTTCTCGGAGACAGTGTTATTGGCTTATTTTTGGGAACTGGCACAACAACAAAAGCCATCAACAGTGTGGTCGAATTATTCAATGATTAAAAGTATGTTACGATCCAATAATAATGTATACATTTCAAAATATTTCAAACTAATTATATTTTTGAAACAAAATGGGAAAGGTTACACGCCCAAGAAAGCTGCGATTTTTAGGAGTACACAAATTAGGTATTTCTTAAATAATGCACCTGATGAAGTTTATTTAATGGCCACGGTGGTTGTTGTATTTGGGATTGCAGGAGCTTGTCGTATTTGCGAAATCAGCCAGGTAACATTAGATGATATTGAAGATTCGGGAAAGTTATTAATTGTGAAACTGAAGCAAACAAAGAATGACGTAAACAAGAGATTTGTAGTTACTGAAGAATATATTAAATATTACTGAATGTACATAGCACTTCGTCCAACAGCAGCAAAAGATCGCCGCCTGTTTTATGGATATCGCAATGGAAAATGTATCAATCAAGTTGTGGGTAAAAATCAGATTTATAAGGTACCTGAAACAGTACCTAATTTTCTTCAACTTGAAAATGCTAACTCATATACAGGTCATTCATTTCGAAGATTGTCTGCTACACTTTTAGTGGAATTTGGGGGAGACTTGATGACACTAAAGAAACATGGCGGTTGGAAGGGTATGTTGATGAATCGGGGGCACACAGCACAGAAATTGCTAATAAAGTGTTCAGATATGTGGCAGTTGTGTCCATGTCAGAGAATATTATTTCAACACAAGAAAATTTGTCTGTTGTACCAAATAGTTCAAGGAACATGTCATTCACACAACGCACATTTAATAATTGTACTTTTGATATAAAGGAAATGTAAATATTCTAAAAAAATATTCTAATATTATATTCTAAAATCAAATATCTTCCGTTATCTATACATATACAGGGTGTTCGGCACATGGACCGTCAATTTTTTTTGGGGCGTTGGTAGGGTCATTTGCTACCTTTTCAGTCTTGGAACCTGGGTCCTTAGTATTACGGTTACGGAGGTATGATTTTTTTATTAGGTTTTTCTAAATTACCCGAAATGTACCCTTCGAAGCCCCATAACTTTTTTTGCGTGTGCTTTTACATGCATTTTTTTTATTGTATTAAGTCTACATGAGTGTGTGTTTAAAAAAAAAACGTATTTATTGTTACAGATAACACCACAAAATTAACACGTGGGCCTATTTTTTTTTATTGACTTACGTAAATAGCATATGGTAGCAACGTTATAAACCAAAGAACATTTTAAAATAAAACTAAGTTTGTAATAGCTGTAACTTTTTTTTAAATTTCAATAGGAGTGGAGATGTTTTCATACTTTCATAATTTTTTTTAATAAAAGGCCCACCTGTTAATTTTGTGGTGTTATCTGTAACAATAAATACATTTTTTTTTAAACACACACTCATGTAGACTTAATACAATAAAAAAAATGCATGTAAAAGCACACACAAAAAAAGTTATGGGGCTTCGAAGGGTACATTTTGGGTAATTTAGAAAAACCTAATAAGAAAATCATACCTCCTTAACCCTAATACTAAGGACCCAGGTTCCAAGACTGAAAAGGTAGCAAATGACCCTACCAACGCTCCAAAAAAATTTGACTTTAATATTCTTTAATTTACTGAATTCATACCTTACAAACAGACAGTTTAGAACTAGGGTAGGGCAAGAAGTATCAGATTATAGCCCCATTCAAGCTGGAGTTCCACAAGGAAGCTTTTTACCTCAGATCTACCAATAACAGCTCACACTACAACAGGAACATTTGCTGATGACACAACAATAATGGCAGTACATGAAGACCCAGCAACAGCGACTAAGCTAGTACAAGAACATCTAGACAAACTACAAATCTGGATGAAAAAGTGGAAAATAAAAATAAATGAAACCAAATCTCAACAAGTAGACTTTACACTGAGAAAGCAACATTGTCCCCAATCAAACTGAACAACATAGTAATTCCAAAAGCTACATCAGCAAAATACCTTGGCTCTCATCTAGATACTAGGCTAACCTGGAGGGAACATATAATCAAAAAAAAAAACAAATTGACCTGAAAGTCAGGGAAATTAATTGGCTCATCGGAAGAAAATCCAAGTTACCACTTACAAACAAAATATTGTTGTATAAGACTATCATCATCCCAATATGGACATATGGGATAGAAATCTGGGGATGCGCAAGCAAATCCAGCATAGCTCTGATCCAAAGAACGCAATCGAAAATACTTCGCATGATGGCCAACGCCCCATGGTATGTGTCCAACCAGACTTTACATGAAGACCTAAATATACCATATGTTGAAGAAGTCATCAAGCATAGAAGCAGAAACCACCACGCGAGAATGGAAAACCACTCAAATAATTTACTCCAACCCTTACTGACAAACACCTTAGCAAGAAGATTGAAGAGACATTGGCCAGCTGATTTAATGGAATAATGAGATTCTCTCACTGGAGATAATCTTTTCCCGCTCTATTCAAGTCACTTGACTACTTCTCAACACATTAACTTGTAGAATGTTATTCTGATTGTTAATAATTATTGAGATAAAAAAAAAAACTTTTTTCTGGGGGATAAATAATTTCGTGAAAAGTTATATTTTGTTACCTGTCAACAGAAAGGAAATGTCAAATTTTTTCCTGTCACAGAAAAAAGGGATTTAATTTCAAGTTTCAAATCAATCGGATGGATATTCTAGGAGTTACTGAGAAAGCCAAATTTCAGATGGTTATAACTATTGAACTATTTGACGGATTTGGCCCAATAATGAACTCAACAGAGATATTTTGGCAATTAACTTACACTAAAAATATGAAAACTCTCGCTGATCTCCAGCGAAAGATAGAGAATACTTCACAATGAAGCACATGAAAGTAAAAATACTGGACTGACGTAGATAATCGAATCCACTTACCTGTGAACATTTTTGCAATGCTTTTCGATTGTTTTCTAGCTGTACATACTAACAGCAACCATTGGGGGAATAAATGGTGATGATTTGCCAGCAATTCCGCAATGGTTTTGCTCTGTGATGTTCTTTCTCTGGGTTTACATCTCGTCAATGTGGAATTTGAATAATTGAAAGAATGTTCATCTATCGAATCGATAATTATAAATAATGAAGTCTTAGGTGGTTCGATTTCTAGTAATGGAAACAGAAGAGCTCTCTTGAGGCAGTCATCAGGATTCATTTCAATATTCTTCGCCCTCAAGGCTATCTGAATTTCATTATCAGATTTTAATTTCTCTAAGTAGGCATCTGCAATAACTGTTCTAGGATTTGGCGGTAGATTTGGAGTTGTGGGTACAAATTTTTTACTTTCTACACTTGGAGATAAAACCGTTTCTGGAAAAACATTACTGTACAAACTTTCCTCGCAGTTTTCATATAAAATATTGCTAGAAGCTCCGGCACAGTCTTTTGGGCTAGAAGACGAGTTAAAATCACTTTTTTCATTCGATACTCTCTTCCTAAGGCTTCGCTCCTTGTGACTTTCCGTAGAGTGGTTTAATATCTGAGTAACTAGAGATCTAACGAATTCGCTGAGTGAAAGACTTTTTTCATTATGTCCTTGAAGAAAATGGTAACATAGAAGTCTCCTATTCAAGGCCCTCTGTTGCCTTCCAGATAATCCTTGACTGGGCCAACATAACTCTGAACAAAATGTTGTTTTGCCACAACCTGCACTTCCTAAGAGAAGAGCCCCACAAGTTTTCGATATAGGGCGCTGATCTAAGCAGTGGGAGAGCTTCTGAAAGGCCCATTCTCTGCAATAAAATTTTTTTTTGTCGCCTTGATGAGTCATCTTTGTTTTTGTTTTCCTATGTTGTAGTTCTTGATTTCATGAAAATAACATTCCTTTCTATCGCTATGTCAGTCTTGTGCTTTACGTATGGGAATAAATGGGTTGTCCTAGTTTTGGGTTACATCTTGTGACAGGAGGGGTGAGTTGAGATTCTTCGTGGAACCTATACAAAATAAACAAGTAATGTAGATAAAAATAATTCAAATCTAGGATCAGCATTATGGAATTTTAAAATATGCAATGATATTTTCAAGAATCTAAGATTTCGTATTCTTGGTTTTCATTGCGAATGAAAGTTTCAGAAGTCAACTACCGTTTAATGAAATAACAGTGATATTCTTCTCAAACTATAAATTGGAACACCACAAGTAACGTTCATTTGATATAAACACATAGCATCATGTTTTAAATACTTATGTATCATATGAAGTGAGGTGAACGCATATGGCACCAAAACAATAGACTTGGAAATATGAGCACCAAAAGCATCTGTTAATTTCAAGGCAAATATGCTCATGATGAATTAATTATCGGACTTCTTTTATAAACATTGTATGAAATAAACATGATGATAAACGCTGGTGATCAATTAGCATATTCATTAAAGAGAACATGCAAGAAAATCATTAACTTCTTGAATGATTTTTCATTTTGGTATCTGGATTGGATCAATTCATATTGCCAATGTTTAACACAAATAATTCAATATTGAATATAAATGAAAAGGACCTTGAAACAGAAGATTTATTTCTCTGAAGTAAAATCCAAATTGATTTATATTAAACCCCATCAGTTATTTATAATAAATGGAAACTGACTAACTTGTGGTTGACAAAACAACATTTTTGATTAACTCCTTAATATAATGCAAAAGTAACACCTGATAATGAGGGTGACTGACACCAGTTTGAACACACTAATTACCTTTTTCATGAATGAATCATCCACGTATGTTGAAGAAAAACTACAGCTTTCCAATAATCTCATAACAATTTCTAGATCATACAATCATACATCCAAAAATAACCTATCGGTTGTCTTAACACTTGTATTATGTACACCCACACTATGACATAAAACAACAAATCGTTTATATTCCAGAATGAATACTGACCTCCCTACACATGAGGACGTTTATTGAGAGCTTTTCCGAGCTGATTTTCCTCCGAAACAGCGAGGTTTCAGGATAATATCCTAAGATAATATCAAATATTTAATTGGTTTTTCATGAAGATAGAACGGGATAAGCTTTTTTAATTGACAGATGATAATGACACTTGCGTATCATAGAGGAGATGCGGATAGGGCTTCTTCATGGCTTCTTTCTAAGGCAGGTTTTGGAAATACGATACGTGGAAATTCGCCAGCATTCGGAGAAAATCCTATTTGAATACTCGCGGATAAAGTTGCTTTTGGCTTTTATCTTATCGTTTATTGAACGGGATCAATGACATTGTGCTGTTTTTATTCCGCGCTTGCTCTAGTTCAGTAAATTAGTAGAATAGCGTGCTATCATTTTGACCAAATGTTTATAATTTTCGAATATCGAGCCGAAAATGGTCTCAATCGATTGGGTTCGAGTTACTGATGAAGAATCCGGAGTAAAACTCGAGTATGTCCTTCCAGTCGTATACTCTCTATCAACCGAAGGAGATGAGCTGGAGTTTTCATATTCTCAGAATAGGTTACTTGTTCAAATATCTCAGTCATGTTCGTTATTGGGCCAAATCCGTCGAATAGCAGTTATGAGAAATTGAAATTTGGCTTCATCAATAATTTCTAGAGTATTAATCTGATCACTTTGTAACTTGGAAGAGGTTCAAATGAGGTTGAGGCAAATAGGTTTGCAAAATTCAGAGATATAGAGTGGGGAGAATACGCTTCGACCACTGCGCATCCAAAATTAGTGGCCAAATTCTTATGTCAAATTTCGACCATTTTTATACTTTCGTAGTCAGCTAGCTGTTCTAGGTGGACATACTTGTCAGATGAATTAGAAATTGCTCGAATTTTACATTGTGCTGATAGATACTTCGATGCTTTCAACATGTCTTGTATTGTTAAAACGTGTAAAAACTATAAAACAAAGAAGGTCGAGGGAATATCATTTTATACGTTAGTTTTTATTGAAATTATCCGACTGATCATACAGCATGGCATTGTTTATCTGCTCAGTGGCGTGTTGTTTACTTTCCACAGTAATATGATTCTTTTTAGTTTCCCAAAATCAGTTGATATGAGGACAGTTTGGACTGATATTCTGAGTATAGATTCTGAAGCTATAGATTTATCTAACAAATTGATATGCTGTATACATTTCATTTTCATTTTAATTCTATACCAACTATCCTCAGATGCACTGCTTTCTACGCCAATGAACCGAAAGTATAAAAATGGCGGACGAAAAATTAGCCACTTGGCGCATCTCGAAGATCATTCTCTCCACTCTATATCTCTGGCAAAATTTCGTGGAAATCGCCAGATTAGAAGGTTAGCAAAAAAATACTCCAAACTATTTCTTTAAATACTTGATGTCTTATAAAATATTCACGAGAGATCTACAAAATTTTGAATGTTTATAGGGGGTGGGGTAACAGAGTGCTTGAAGATTTGCCCAAATGTCCGTATTATTCGAATATTTGGGTAAAATATCTTTTGACGTGACAACGTCTTATAATTCGATATATTATCAATACAAAATTCATTATTATAAAGTAATAAAATCGAAATTAAATTTCAACAGTCCAGTAGAGATTTAAAGAATAAATTTTATTTAATTATTTTGTAAATTTAATAGTATATTCTAAAACAAGTTGCAGAATGGGCACCAACACGAATACGAAATTCGAAAACGAGCGAGTTTTTGAACGCATAAGTGTTGGAATTGCTTTCTGCAACGAGTATTAGACGATATTTTCTCTATTTCAGTCAAGAATTGTGAGAAATTTATTGGAATTCAATGAAAAATTCAGATTATACCTCCTAGTGCCTTTTGTATTTTATTTTCGCAGTTGGTGTGACTGATACGAAAATTGACAGATTATAGAATTTGACTAGTGCGCTCAAATCTCTACATGGTTTAATATTGACGATTGACATGCAATTGACGCGTGTTGACATTCGAAAGAATAGGATGTCAGTGTTGTCATTCACAAAACGAAAAATATAACTAAAAACAATGCTGTTATGAGTTCATTACAGCACTGTTTTTAGTACTGTAATGAACTCATTACGACAATGAAATAGAGAAAATGATTATCTGAACAAATTTTATGAAGAATTTAAATCTTTTTACCAATATTTTTTTTGATGTCACGTTCACTATTGTTAGTAAAGCGACTTTTCAGACAACTGATATTTTTTTTGGATTGATTGAAGTAATATGCATGGTTAAAATCGGTTCCGTCCGTACGTTCGTAGGCACGATTACGTTCGAACGGAATAAACTAGAAAGCTGGAATTTTCAGGAAAAGTTATCTGGATAAATCGACCCAGAAGTTTTGGCGTAATGGAATAATATGGTTTCTGCATTACTATTCTCAAATACATTTCTTTAAAGTTTGAGTTCTATCATACAAATACATACAGGGTGTTTCAAAAAAAGGTGACACCCTCTCTGGGATAGGTGGAAAACTGAAAATTAATTACAAACATTAAACAATTTTCGTAACGTAATTTCAAGATGAAGAAAAAAAACTATACACATTTTTTAAAATTTTGCAGAAACTACTGGTAAAATTGTAATGAAATTTTATACGACTATGTTTTGGAAGCTGATACATCCAATGAATTCGTTTTTATGTCTGACTCTCGTAGAGGGCGCTAGTTACACGGTTCGTACCAAGTAGTATTGAACATAACTTTTTTAATATTAGATTTATTGAGCAAAATTTCAAGCGTACTTAAACATCATTAAATTTCACACAAAAAAGGTACTCATGGTAAAATTCGATACTTTGTACCGTTTTCGGAGTATTTTGATTTGAAAATTATGTAGTAATAACCGATGAATTCTACACGGCAATAGCATTTTCTCTGAAATTTCCGTTGCCCTGGAAAACTGTCTTTCATTTAATAGTTTTGACGTTGAGTCAACAATAATTACATTTCTATTTGTTAAATTAGATATTGTTAATCAAAATGTACTCAAATTTTGAAACTGATGTGAAAACAGTCGAGTAAGAGCGTTGAATTTTTAATAATTAGGCTGAGTATCTACTGACTCCCTTGGGGGGTGCAAATGAATGTGGCAAATGCAAAAATTATAAGTTGATGCTTCTGGATGTTATTGTGTAATTTGACCTCAATCCTATGTCTAGTTTCCCAGGTAAGAATTAGTCACAGCTGTTACGCGTTATGCAGAAAAGTTTCCTCGAAGAAACTTTCCAAGTAAAAATACATTTAGAGCAATTGAACGACGTTTCGAGAAACTGGGAGTGTGTGACATAAAAAAATAAATTCTTGTAGGCCAAGAACCATTAATAAAGAAAATATGATTTTAAATTTAGTTGATCAAAAACCAACAGTTAGCGTTAGGGACGTGGCAAGACAAACAAATACGTCTTCTTCAAGTACTTGGAGGATACTTAAAGAGCAGCAGCTACATCCTTATTATTATAGACAAGTCCAAGAGCTCTTGCCAGACGATCTACAATCCAAATTTTTTCAAATGTATTTATTTTTACGGACGAGGCCACTTTTACGCGACAAGGTATGTTTAACTCCCATAATGCACACTACTGGAGTAATGAGAATCCACATGTCAAAAGGGTAGCACATTACCAACACTCATTTAAAGTTAATGTTTGGGCAGCAACTTTAGGCAACAAATTAATAGGTTATCACATTCTACCTGGAAATTTGAATGGTGAATATGTACCTGGACTTTTTAAGTAATCACTTATTCGAGATATTAGAAAATTCAACGGTAAACGAGCGAAGATATCTATTTTTTATGCACGATGGAGGTCCACCGCACTTTGATAGAAGGTGTCGTAATTGGATGAGTAACCATTTTCCGAATCAATGGAGTGGCCTCCTCGGTCATGTGATTTTAATCCTTTGGATTACACAGTTTGGTCGTATCTTAAAGAAAAAGTTTATGCTGCAGTGGTAAATTCACCGCAAGATTCGAAAGATAGAATACAACGCCACTTTAATGATCTCACAGCTGACTCCCAACCATTTAGAAGATTAATGGATTCTTTAGAAAAAAGGATAGCCTTGTGTATTCGTGAAAACGGAGGATATTTTGAACAGCTACTCTAATTGAAATCATATTAATGTTATTAGCTTTTTTTTTGAATATTCTGATTTTTTATTTGATAAATACAATTTTTATCATTACTTCATGCGAACATCGGTTATCACTTCATGATTTTTAAATCAAAATACTACGAAAACGGTACAGAGTATCGAGTTTTACCATGAGTACCTTTTTTGTGTGAAATTTAATGATGTTTAAGTACGCTTGAAATTTTGCTCAATAAATCTAGTGCTAAAAAAAATTATGTTCAATACTACTTAGAACGAACCGTGTAACTAGCGCCCTCTACGAGAGTCAGACATAAAAACGAATTCATTGGATGTATCAGCTTCCAAAACATATTTGTATAAAATTTCATTACAATGTTGTCAGTAGTTTCTGCAACATTTTAAAAAATGTGTATAATTTTTTTTTTCAAGGCCCTCTGTATCTTGAATACGTATGGCGTTACGAAAATTTTTTACTGAGCAAACCCCAATTATTTTTCAGTTTTCTATCTATCCTAGAGAGGGGGTCACCTTTTTTCGAAACATCCTGTATACACTATTCTTGTTTTCATCAAGATATTACTTCAGGAGATATGATTTCTGCAAAGTTTAAATGTTTACTATCACTACTTAATAAAACACTAATTATTAATGGGGAAGTAAAAAACATTTCATTCAAAGTATTGGCCATTGTTTTCTACATATTTTGACCACCTTTCTGGCAATTTGTGGATACTAAGCCAATAAAATTGTTCGTCTTTTAAAGCAAACCAACCAAACACCCAATTTTCGACCTCATCGTAGAAATCAAAGAACTGCTCAGCCAATGCGAGTCCCATCGAAGAAAACAAATGGTCGTCTGAAGGAGCCAAGTCTGGTGAATACGGCGGATGGGGTAGCAGCTCCCAGCCAAGTGATTTGTTTGTATCCTGAACTGGTTTTGCTTTGTGTGCAGGTGCATTGACATGGAGCAAAATTACCTTGCCGTGTCTTCTGGCCCATTCTGGTCGTATCTCGATTAATGCATGGTTTAAATTGATCATTTGTTGTCGGTAGCGATCAGTATTAACGATTTCACCAGGTTTTAGGAGTTCGTGGTACACCAGACCTTTCTGGTCCTACCAGACACATAGCATTGTTTTCTTGCCGAATCGATCTGGTTTTGCAGTCGATGTTGATGATTGTCCCGGATTAGTATTCTTAAAATAAATCCATTTTTCATCGCCAGTAAAAATCCGATGCAAAACCGATTTTCTCTCGTGTCTCTGAAGCAAAATTTCACAAGTGTTTTTGTGGTTTTCTATCTTTCATTCAATTCATGTGGCACCCATTTTTCACACTTTTGGATCTTCCCCATAGCTTTTAAATGGTCAGAAATAGTTTGTTGTGCAACATTTAGCTTTTCTGCCATTTGCTTTTGATTCAAAGTGTCATCTCCATCCAATATCGTTTGCAATTCGGCGTTTTCAAACTTTTTTGATGGTCTTCCACGTTTTTTATTTCTCACCTCAAAATCATTATATCTGAACTGTTGAAACTATCTTTTACATGTTGCTTCTGATAGAGCATGATCACCATATGCCTCGACAAGCATTCGATGCGACTTTTCAGCAATTTTCTTAAAATGAAAACAAAAATTAATGCTTTCCGCAAATCATCACTTGCTGGTACAAAATTCGAAATTTTTAACACGATGAAAAAATATGATGTTGTTTGTTCAATGACTTGATGTATCCTGAATATGTTTCACAGATGTCATAGCAAACCAAAAAATAATAAAGGCTCGTTTACAACAAATGTTCCCTATCGAGACATTTGTATCTTGACGCTCACTTCATACCGGTATACCTGGTAGATAGCAATGTATTTGTAAATTGTAGCCTTTCCGGCTTCAAATTGGTTTTAATTACCCGAGCTCAGTCGTTATGAGTGGTCGCAGGTCTAATCTCTGAGTTCTGAGAATGGAGGGAACAAGAAACCCAAGCAAATCACAATCCTCACGAATACAAGTATTTATTTACATTGAATACAAAAATCTGGTACCAGTAAAATATTTACAAACAAGTTTTCGGCAAACAGAGAAAATTTTGTTGATATAATATAATTTCAATTCTTTCTATTAGAAAATATTCACTAAAATTGACTTCCTGTATATATGGTGAAGACGAAAATGGTCGGCAAAATATCTCCTCTGTTTGGGAACTCCTGTATATCAATGGCCAGGAAGTTAGGTTGGTGAAACTTCTTATTTCTTTCGGACCTCCGTGTATATAGGTTGAGGAAATCTCCAGTATTAAGTCAAATTCAGTTATTCCAAGATGTTCGGAAAATATGAATTATTTCAGGAATCCAGTATCAATACAAGTCTTAAGAATGTATAGAATTGAAAACTATCTTGCCGAAAACTTTCTTCTCGAAAAATTTTCTTCCAAAAAAAAAACTGTGAAACAGAAACAAAAATCACCGATACGTCAAAATTGATTAAATACTACATCTGTCTCTGAAACAATCCATGAAACATGCTTTGGTTCATATAAACTATATAAATAAAAAATTCATATACACTTGTGTATACATTAAAAAATTTTCAATGAATAAGAAAATGAGCACTTGAATTCTAAAAGCAATCACACCCAGATTGTCTCAGAAAAATATAGACTTAAACAAGCTTTGCCAATTATTGATCATGCAAAAATGAAGAAACTTCGCAGCAAGCCATGCTAATTAAAACAATCGTGCAATAAAATCAACAAAAATGCATTTGATTTAAAAACTTTTACGAAATATATTGCAAAATTCAGGTAAATGATGCGTTCAAAAGTTGAGTAAGTATTTATCAGCAATTATATAACAATTTGAGAAAAATTAGTTTACACTTACCCCTTAAAGGGTTTTCAAGATAGACATAAAAGATATGAGGTAAAATCTCGATTTTATATTCTTTTCAATGTTCTCAATGACGATCGAAATTGAAAAGAAGGTTCCACATCAATCAGATATTCGCACATGCATGTGTCAAAGATAAGATATATGCACTGCCATCGCACAAGTACGTTTTATTTCTTAGGGATATCAGATGGAAAATAAATACAGGGGTAAACAATTTACGTGTAGCACGCTGCAAAATATTTATTTCACATGTTATATAATCCATAAAAAATGGAAACATATATCTGAATAATGATATACGATTTTATTCTTCTCATCTTACTGGGATTTGGTAGTAATTTTCAATCGTAATACCTTCTATCATCTCCACTTCTACTGCAGATAATCACTTGAATCATCCAATGCATATGGCAACATAAAAAGTAGCCATATCAACTTTATCGATAACCTTATAGAATATATTTATTTCACTGAGCTTTTGTCAATTGAATCACTTGAATGCATATGGCAACATAATCAGGAAAATTGATCTATCGGTACACAAAATCTTCTTGCATCATCATACCAGAATTTCGGAATGACAAACATTTGAAGTGAGGTATTGTTCCCCCTGCTTGTCTACATTCACAATTTGCGCTTGGAACTGAGTTCCATCTGAATAGCATGCAATTGATATGTTCATGATCTGTTCTGATACGATTTAGAACTGTCCAAACTTTTGTAGGAAGTTCAAAACCAGGAATTATTTTTGAAGCATAAGAAATGAGATCTTTATCGAATGTTTCATGAGACTTCTATATGATCTGCCATAATTCATAATAGCATATGTTCATGTTGAGAAACAAATCAAACCATAAGGGTTTACGTGACTTCAATCTGGGAATTATATTTGTTGAAATGAATGAAGTAATTGGAAATAAATTGGGAAAGGGATGATATGCGTTGCGAGAATTCAGAGCTGGAGTCTGTCTGTGAATATTGAGTGGGACAATGTTAGAAAAAACTGGTAACCAATGGACCGGTATAGATCTTATTAATAATTATCAAGGGTAATAGCACTAGAGGTGAGAATTTTTTGAGAACACTCTTGTTTTTTGGGAATTATGCGTTTAAATTTCACGAAACAAAGTTATCCTTAAAATATTTCGGGATCACTTTGTTGAGTGAAATTTGTATAATTTTCAAAAAACGACAGAGTTTTCTCAAAATAAATTCGAATCTCGTGTGGTATTTGGAAAGATCATTCAACAATATAAATCAAACAAAATAAAAAACAATTTTTAATTAAAAAATAACCAGATAGAAGCATAACAACAAATTATTCATCTTTATTCTCAAAATAATAATTTTTGATAGTACAATTATTATACACATTACGAGCATAATTTTCGAATGATGAAGTAGATACTGATGTTGTTTCTTGAAGGACATTTTTTTCATTCCTTATGGCTGTGATTATTTTTTTTGTGATGTTATTGGTCCAGTTGGAGATACGGTTTCACTGACGCTGCAGAAGAATGGCCTGTTATCTTTATCAGCGGTTCCTCGCCAATCACTGCTTTGGCTAATTGGCTGACAGCAGTAGCTCGATGCGAGTGGTTGGTTATCTTCGACTTGGTTGTGTTGATGCCAATGAGTTCTGCCGATTCTTTTGTACATTTAGCTATCGTATTGGGACCGACTGGGGAGTTTTTGAACCATAAACCATATTTCCAATTCTTATGTGGAGTAAGGAATAGTCTTTCAGTGGTTATGTTTGCAGTTCCTTTGGATACAAGTAGCTTATATAACCTCACCGGGCAAATATCTTCTTCAATATTGGGAGTCAGCCATTTCGTTTCCGCACATTTTGTCTTGTTTTAGAAAATAT
Source organism: Micraspis discolor (assembly GCA_030674115.1). Taxonomy (NCBI): domain Eukaryota; kingdom Metazoa; phylum Arthropoda; class Insecta; order Coleoptera; family Coccinellidae; genus Micraspis; species Micraspis discolor. Next base: position 508,861 of record JARTUT010001311.1, on the reverse strand, counting down.
CGGATTGTTGGCAATTCGGCCAGTGGGATTACCATCGTTTTCAATTTCGAATTGGAAATGCGAAATTAGGCATGATGAACCCTCTCCTCCGCGCCAAGCAAGCTCCAATGCAGCAATAAACTGAAATTTTCTGTTCAAACCATCTAGATTATCTTCTTTACATAAGTTGATCATCTTTTTGTGTTGCTCCAAAGACAGCGTTGGCACTAACTTTTCTTTTCTCAGGGTCCACTTGCAAAATACGCCTCTTGGCATTTCGTGCATCCCGCGCCCTTTTAAAAGCCACGTCTGTGAATGGATCGAACCTAATATAACGCCCCATTCGGAATAGAATTTTGCCTGCAGCTGTTTGGCAGTATTATTTCACAAGGTTTTTACGACACTTTCCTTGTAGTCTGATCCATCTCTTTTCTTCATATTGAAAGCCCAGTCTAGCGTAATATTATTGACCTCTGACAAACTTGTTCTTTCATTTACAAGGTATTCCCGGGAAGCACAGAATTCTTCAAATTGTTTCCAAATGTAGGATCTTGACTTCACTGTATTAAGCGGCACACTTTTCTTCACACTTTCCTCAATTGAAGTAATATTACAATTCCCAAAACGTTTCATTTTTATCTACTTTATGGTAAAATACGAAAATAAACTGACAGAACTGCCAAATGTGCTGTTGAAGTTATCGCTAAAAACTGCTTGTTTATCGGAACCATGAAGTATTAATATTCCTATGCAAATTAGGCATTTGGTAAAAACAAATTTCTAAAAGTGAAAACACTGTGAGGTTGAGTGTTTTCAGATACAGTTTGTTTCTATTGGTCCGTTTTCAAAAATTGAGCGATTTCATTGGACGATGTAGTATAGTGTTGAATGATCATCGATATATTGTGATTAATTGTGCAACAATCCTCAGCTGCAGAAAAGACTAAGGCAAGACATGCTGTGCGTATAGTGAAAGCATCAGAATCCCAAGATGATCCAGCTAACTTCTGAAAGATATTGTTCCTAGTTTTCAGTTTCAGTTTGACGCTTAACAATTAAGTAAGCAAACGAAGCTTTCACTAATTTTTTTAGGGTTGTTATGGTTCACTTTCAGGCATGCGAGTGTGAATAAAACTTCTCACCACATAACACCCTGTAGCAAATGTTTTATGTGGATGCTAACGAAAACTCTAGAAAGTGAAATAGTCGTATCGATTCCAAGGTTGACTCATATGCACTTGTCCCGTGTGAATAGCACCATCTAGGTAGGGGATGGCACAGGGGTTATTAGGGTCTTTTTCACGCAATAAATCAAACGCAAAACAAAAACAAAAGCCGAGACGGCAAAGGTCTAAAGGCAAAGATCGGCGCTGACACATTTAAAGCGATGAGATATTTTGAAATGTCCTGAAACCTTCAGAAAACATCTGGTAAGGAGATTAGAATCTGGTAATTGAGATTTGACTTCATAATTTGAATATAACACATGGGTGTAGAAACGGACCGGATCGATTCTTGTGGAGGGTAAATGAATAATTTCATTGTTTCCCGGCAAGGCACACTACGCTAGTCAAAAGTCCCTGGTCTAACTATCAGATGGAGCCACTTGCACGATATTCATATGATTTTTCAATAGAGCCAACCTACATAAATATTTTTTATCAAGATACGGTGATTAAAGAAACGCCTTTTGTGATTTCGAAAAACGATGGGTTCAAATCAATTTCGTGTGTTGATATACTCGTACAGACATCGTTCAATCCTAAGCCGAGCTTGAAAAATATTTTTCGGACTTCGCCTCATCGAAATCAACCATCAAACGATGGTTTGATTACTGAACGCCCTGGTCGGCCAAATGAGGTAGTTTTTTCGGAAAACATTCCGCACAGAAATATTATTCTTGGTACCAAATCCATCATTAGATTTCGTTAATCCTCAATTAAAGGCCTTTCAATAAGAACTTTGTTCTTTAATTGTGGCCAAACCTACTACATGACAGCATTGACAGTTAGTTTTTTGACACATTCGTAGTAGATGCTCTTGCAATTGTTACAATGAATTCAATTTCGCTTAAAAACTGCATTGGAATAATTAAAACCCTCTATGAAAATGGTGGTTCTATTAAAATTACTTTCCGTATAATTCGTGGCTTTCGGGCAACATAATCGCCCGCTATTAAGAATTTGGTGGATAAATTTGAGTCAACGGGACGTTTAACAGAAATATCACCTCCTTAGCCACAGTGTTGAACCAGATCCAAATTTGTCAATTTCTCGACGTTTTCAACAATTGGGGTTATCCCAAACCACCACATGGCGAATTTTGCATGAGGATTTGGCTTTGAAGCCTTACAAGATTCTATCAGTGCAGAAATTGAAGCCGACCGACCATTCACAAGCCGTAGATTCGGTCAATTCATTCTGGAGCAACCCGCTGATTTTTCTGAATAAATTCTGAATAATTTCTGAATAAATCATTTTTACAGATGAAGCCCATTTTCACTTGTCAGGGTACGCCAACGAGCAAAATTGCCGCATTTGGGCTTCTGAAAATTCTAGATCGATTATTGAGAAGCCTTTGCATGCTCAATATGCAACAGTATGGTGCGCTATATGGTCTGGAGGCGTGATTGGGCCTTTTTTTTTCGAAGATGAGGCTGGAAAGGCGGTAACGGTCAATGGATCACACTATCGCGAGATGTTAACAACTCAATTTTGGCCTATCATTGATGACATGGACTTTACGGCCATGTGGTTTCAATAAGACGGTGCACTTGTCACACAGTCAATGAGATTATCAATTTATTGCACATCAAATTTGTTGATCGCATAATTTCACGAATTTTAGCTAATAAATTGCTAGACAGATCGTGTGATTTAACACCACTAGATTATTTTTAGTAGGGCTATCTTAAGGACTCTATACGGAGCCAATCAAATCGATTGCAGCCTCAAAACTAAAATCTGTGATAGCCAAAATAGACCCGACATTTTGCCAAAAAGTGATTTAAAATTGTGATGAAAGACTTTACTTCTGTCAGCATGGGCGTGGTGGACATTTGCCAGATATTATTTTTCATTTATATTTGCCGAACTTCTATTTTTGTAATACAATACAAATTTGAACATCGTCGTCAACATTTTTCATCTTATTTTGTTTTAAAAAATGTTGAAAGACTTGAAAAATGGAATCTTTATAATCTTGGCAGCTTTCCATTTTGAAAAATATTGTTCTTCAATCGGCTTCACAACCTTTTGTATGTGGTCTAAAGTGCACTTATATTCAATTGTTTTCCTAACACGAATTTACTATTACTATTTTACCAAATTGTTAAAAATTCCTAAGTAAACGTTCTAATAATATTCTATACTACAAAATATCATATTACCAGTCATGATATCTGTGAATAAGACACTTTCGTCATAGTTTGAAGATAATCTTCAAACCCTACGCCACTGGCTCTATTTCCTCTAGTTCCTGTAGGAATGGTCATATACAGAAGCCGAACCACTTGTTTTAAGAGTTCTGAATGAATCTTCTTCTTAGTAAGAAGTCTGCAACATTTTAATTATTGCTATCTGAATTGAAGATATTACTTGTCGTGCATACATTCTGAAGGATTCTTTTCAACGAAAAATAGAATAGAGACAAATAAAGGTTAATAAGTGGAAATGGAATTTGCACAGTGTGACGAGCGGTTATTTGTAGAAGTCGATCAGTATTCAACAAACAGAAGAAAAAGCAAAAATCGAATTTCAATAAAATGTGAGATACCAGCTCCTCCAAAGCAAAGGAACCATGCCAACGCCAGGGAAAGAGATAGGACTCAGAGGTAAGTCCAAATCATGTTTTCTCCAAAATTTCAAATCTTATTTCTGAAAGGCGAAAAAAAAATGATGAGAAATAAAAATAATATGTACAAAATCTAGAGTCTGTCCCGTACGCTGTCAATACAAGTGCATCGATGAATGATCAAACCTATATCCGAAATTATAAACAACTACTCATAGTTTTCCTTAAATTTTGTTCAAATTATTTTTATCTAAAACCCACGCCGGTGCTTTATTAAATTTCAACAACATACATTAATCCATAAAAAATAAATCATTTCGATTAATTTTCACCCCCCTGAAACAGAATTCATAAGTCCGACCGATGTCAATCGAAAAATTATATCAACGTATTTAATTAACTTAAACTTCTGTAATTGCTTGTTTTTAAATGAATGAAAAAATAATTATATAAATGTGGTGAAAGGAAGTTACGGCAATGAAATTTAAGAATATGTGAATGTCAATAACGTCCATACATGCACAAATTTTTGTCTAAATACGGTGGATATCTTATGAGGTATAAATAATAAAAAAAACCTTATGAGAAAAATTAACAAATTTTTTAGCATGTCGATTTCTGCGAAATTTGCAAGTACATTCGATTCAACTTGATTCAAATATCTTACAAGTTCTAACTTGATCCGATCGATCTTCTACGAGTTAAAGAGGGAATCAAATTCCAGATGCTCGTAACTCTTTAGCCATTGAACGGATTTTGTTCAATAACTAACTTGACCCAGATATTGGACATATAACCTATTCTGATAATATGAAAACCTAGCTCTACTTTTTCGGAAGATAGAGAGCATACGTGCGGCCGAGCATACTCAAGTTTGACCCTGTATTCTTTATCAGGAAATCGAATGAGATAATTTTCGACCCGATGTTCGAAAATTTCGCCGTTCTACTAGAATAAGCACGTAAAAAGCAAATACAGGGTATAACTAAATATTTAAGGAGGTGAATCCTCACCGAAAAAAAGATAGAATCTTTCATATAAAGAAATTTCATTGGAGCATCCCTTGTTAAGATATAGCCCCACAAAGGGAGTACATAAAATTTGTATAACAATTTTTTTCACAAGCACCAAAAAAGTTACAATATTGAAATTAACCTAACGTTTCCTACTAGCAAAGAGACACTTATCCAGTTATTTTTTTGGTTTACTCCAGGGTTGTAAGGGTGGGAAAAGCAACCCCTAAAGTTGATTTCCAATGTAACTTTTTGTCTTATTATTTGTTTACCATTTAAAAATTTATTTCCGATAGCATGTTTCATTCTAAACAAGAAATGTCAGGTTTTTGCCCAAAATAAACCAGTTTGCAGCAAACAATTTTTATGCGAATTGGATTTATTTTTATTTTGTAGTTAGCACCTGCATTAAACGACTAAATGGTAAAAAACAAAACTAATTTATTAATAACAAAACTCACAACACGTAGAAATCTTGCTTGTGAAAAAAATGGTTATACAAATTTTATATACTCCCTTTGAGGGGCTGTATCTTAACAAGGGATGCTCCAATGAAGTTTCTTTATATGAAAGATCCTATCTTTTTTTCGATGAGGAATTACCTCCTCAAATATTTTACACTTGTTTAGTTACACCCTGTATAGAATTTTTCGATTGCGTTTGAACTTTGACAGGAGATTTAATATTTCGCGTATGAACGTTCTCCATTATTTAGTGATTAGGATTTTTTCAAATGCGTTGTTTTCAGATTCGCTACAGAGAAACAGATTGTGTTATCGAAAAACTCGAAAAGGAGCGATGGGTAAGAATAGTATAAATTTGAAATTAATAATGCAAACTATAAAGATGCTTGCGTGATACTCCATCCCACAGGAGCAAATCATATGACTATATATATATTAATATATATATTTTTGTTCGAATTTCTTGTGCTTTGATATAAATTTTTTTTGTTAAAAATTTCTTGGGTGTATAGCACTTATTTTACTAATAATTTAACAATTACCATTATTAGTAAAATAAGTGCTATACACCCAAGTAATTTTAAACAAATAAAATATATATATATATATATATACAGGGTCTTTCACGAGGAACCTCACCCATATTTATACGGGAAACTACTGAACGTATTTTCATGAAATTCAGCACTTATAAGTATTTCACGATGCTGATGAAATCTAAAATATTTTCAAGGCATGAGCAACTCCGGTTTTTCCGGAAATGACGTCAACTTCCGTTTTTCAAATTAGAACACAATTTTTTTATTGCAGAAATAGATTCCTTAGAAAATTTCAAATTATTTTGATGTAACATTTTTCAGTTTTGGTTGGAAAAATCTCTGTGAGCGGGAAAATTCGAATAAAAAATCGAAAATAGAGCTCCGCTGAAACAAGAATAACTTGGAGGTTTTTAGATGGAAAATTTTCATTTTTGGGATTTTTCAAGATGTAAGATTGATGTATCCACTTTAAAAATCGAAATCGCGATTCATGATACAGGGGTTGAAAAAATCGCTTTCAAAGTTAGGGATGACAAAATCGTGAAAAATCATTTTTTTATGGCAGATATTGAATGTGGATATTTTCTGAGTTATTCACAAAAACTGTTTTTCGTCTTGAATTTTCAGCTATTTCTTTTCCCTTCACGCCAAAAAGTTGAAATTTTCAGGAACTGTTATTTGAACCATGCTGTAGATTTTTCACCCCTTCTTGAAACCGACTTCAAGTTACTATTAGGAGAAGCATGGGAAACTCCGCAGTTATAACTAGAGAAGATGCTCAAAGTTTTGACCGTTAATTTCTAGACATTTATTTATACATCTCAGGAATGCTTCGTGCGTTGCTCTTCTTATTTCATCGGGAGGAAGAGATCTGCAAAAGTGTTTAAAAACCAAATTGAGTTTCAAAACTATGAATCTAAAAATCTAAACAAACCTGAACGCATTTCTGACTCGTTCTATGCAGTCCTCTTTATCAGTCAGGGGAGTTGAGTAGACAATATTTTTTATCCTACCCCAAACATAATAGTCTAAAGGAGTTGAATCGAGAGAACGTGGTGGCTAAAGATGTGGACCATTGTTCGCCAACCATCGATCTTCAAATAGCCTGTATAGGATATTTGACACATTGAGTGAATTGTGTGGAGGCGCGCCATCTTGTAGATACCATAAGTCATTATGGTTCTGTACTAGCGGCTCAAATATTTGAGTCAATATGTCAGAATATCTATCTCCTAAGGGACAACATTCTTTAAATAATGCAAACATGTGTAGTGTTCTATCTTATCAGTTAAAGTCCCATCATAAATGTGAACATCGAGAATTGCATTATTTTTGATGGCGCAAAAAACATTGAAACTCCAGGTCTCTTGAAAGTTCCATTGTCTGAAGTGGTGGTTGTTCTCTTCATCCCAATAATGACTGTTATGCCTATTGAAAGAACCATTCTTTGTGAATATAGATTCATCTGTCCAAATTATACAGTCCAAAAAGTTTTCATTCTCTTGAAATCGAATCATCATAGCTTCGCAAAACTCTGTTCTCCTGACGAAATCAGTTTCCTTCAAATGCTGTACCCTATTGAATTTATATGGGTGCATTCTATGTTTTTTTAATATTCTCCAAACACTCGATTGATATAATCCCAGAGCAATCTCGGCATCTTTGAGAGAATTTTGAGGATTCACACGAAAATATGCAAGAACTGTAATTTCGTTGTTCTCATCTTCTACTACACTTTTTTCTCTGTGTATTTATTTATCACTGGAGAGAAAACCGATGGCCGATTAGTTGACATAAAGAGGTTTCCGATACAAATTCGAATCCAAATTCGCCATCTATTTAGGAACAACCTGTAACTTTTTTCTCTTGCATATTATGGTAGTAAAATCTAAAACATGGTTTAAGTAACAGTTCCTGAAAATTTCATCTTTTTGGCGTGAAGGGAAAAGAAATAGCTGAAAATTCAAGACGAAAAACAGTTTTTTGTGAATAACTCAGAAAATATGCACTTTAGGGCAAGGGTGTGATGCATACACTCACATTATTTTATAACGTAGATTCAATATCTGCCATAAAAAAATGGGGTTCTAATTTGAAAAAATTGATTTTTCACTATTTTGTCATCCCTAACTTTGAATGCGATTTTTTCACCCCCTGTATCATGAATCGCGATTTCGATTTTTAAAGTGGATACATCAATCTTACATCTTGAAAAATCCCAAAAATGAAAATTTTCCATCCAAAAACCTCGAAGTTTTTCTTGTTTCAGAGAGAATTTTCCAACCAAAACTGAAAAATTTTACATCAAAATAACTTGAAATTTTCTAAGGAATCTATTTCTGCAGTAAAAAAAGGTGTTGTAATTTGAAAAACGGAAGTTGACGTCATTTCCGGAAAAACCGGAGGTTTTTGTCTTGAAAATATTTTAGATTTCATCAGCATCGTGAAATACTTATAAGTGCTGAATTTCATGAAAATCCGTTCAGTAGTTTCCCGTATAAATATGGGCGAGGTTCCTCGTGAAAGACCCTGTATATGACAGGATGAAAACTCCATGAAATCTCAACGACTTTTTATCATTTCAATAGTTGCAGTTGGAAGATTAATTGGGCAGTGTACAATATTCAGCATGATTATTCTGGAATAATCCTACGTTTTCATACTTTCAGTTGGGATGAATATTGCTTATCATTCATTCTATCATAAAACGAAAAGTTTCACGTTTTACCAGAATTGAAAACTGGATTGGAATTGTTAGTTTTGAAACATTACAAATAATTGATTACTTAATAAATGAATAATAAATGATTGTATGCATAAAATAGAAAGGTTCATTTGAATATAATGAGATTCCTTTCTTTCTACTTTATTCAAATGTTTTTCAACTTTCAAATCGGTGGTATGGATATTCTAGAAATTATTGAGCAACCAAATTTCAGATGCTCATAACTGCTGAAATATTCTACGGATTCAGCCCAATAACAAACTTGACGGAGATATTTGAACTATTATCCTATTCTAAAAATATGAAAACTCTAGCTCATCGCCTGCTGAAGATACGGCAGGACATACACAAGATTGACACCGGATTCTTCATCAGGAAGTCGAATCCAATCGATTGAGACCATTTTCGGCTCGACATTCGAAAATAACACATATTTTGGCCAAACGATAGCACGCTGTTCTAATACTTTTTTCAAACTAAGAACAAGTGCAAAGCAACAAAGATACAGACAACGCCTATCTCCACTTTTTTTCAGTTTTTGAAGTAAAACTTCTTTAGGCGCTACTAGGAGGAAACTGGACGACAATGCAACGGAAGTCCGATATGTTAAAATGGCGTCACGTTACTGTACCATCCGGTTTTCAAATATTTTTTATTTTGTCAATAGATAATTTATAATCAAATCAATCAAAAAATTTGAAAAAATAATATAATTATAAAAATATTAAATTGAACTAATTTTTGGTAACATAAATCGGCCGCCATATTTGGTAGTACAGGAACGAAGCAGCGGGAAATTTGAATTACCAATGCAGCAGGAATTTAAAATTTTCTCAAGCATGCATGGTAAATATGCACTGAATAATGCCGCTCTTGTGAAATTCAGGCATATGCTAGATTATTAAGATAAAGAAAAAAGCTGTTATAAATTTTCATCATTTTATTGTTATTCTGGTGGATATTTAGGAATATAATTACAGAGTATTATATCATATGAAATTAATTCCAAAACTGAACAGACTACAAAATTAATTGAATTCAGATCAGGGATAATTAAATTAATATGAATGAAAGTTAAGTTATTAAATGATATAAAAGTAATGAAAAAAAAAAAAATGAAAATGAAGAAGAGGAAAACAAAGGATACTAACTTTGGCAAAAATAAATGAAAGAAGAATAATTTACTTATATTCGCAATAAAATTAACTCAAAAAATTTTGAAAATCCTATCATGTCATTCAACTATGAATACAAATTATTCAGAAGCAGAGCATACAGAATTGATAGGAAGAGTTGAGTCTTCAGTATTGCTAGCACGTGAACAATAGAAAAAATAAAAATTATTTGGGGGATTCAAGGTTTTCGATTAGCATACTTTGAAATTACGATTCAATGCAAAATCAGCATGAAAATAAATGAAATTCATGTGAAATGAATAAATCTAATGAATTTTCAGACTTCATAAGAAATGAATTAATAAACAATAGAAAAAAATTAAAGAAATATATTAGAGAAACAGTAATTTTACATGGGAAATCTTTGCTACATATCAACAACATTTATCGCTATAAAAAATATAAAGATGGGTCATATTCTATATGATTTTCAACTTAATTGCCATCTCGTACAATGCCAAAGAAGTTTTACTTCAACCGTGTGTGAACGTTACACGCACTCTTTTTTTTTCGATATATCGAGAATTATTTTGTTGAAAGCAAATTAAATTGAAATATATTTAGAATTCAATACTATATCACATCTTGAAAGAAAAAAATACGTATCCGTGCAAGCATCAAGAGTTGAAATTTCTGACGAAACCGATACGGAACGAAATACAATGTAATTAATTAACTTTAACTTCTGTGGTTGTTTGCCCTTAAGTAAATGAAGAAATAACTATATCAGCAAGCTGCGACAGTATAATTTAAGAATAGGTAAAAGATATCTTTAACTTTCATACATGCACAGATTTTTGTTCGAATACGTCGGATATCTTGTGGGGAATGAGCTATTGAAATTTTTTAAAATGGTTATAGCTTGTTGATTTCTGCGAAATTTGCTCCCCCATTTGTTTCAACCTAATTAAAATATCTTCCAAGTTATAACTTGAACCAATGGATATTCTGGCAGTTCTGGAGGAAACCAAATTTCAGATGCTCATAACTCCTGAACCGTTAAATGTCTTTGGCACAATAACTAAGTTGATTGAGATACTTGCACTGATAACAATTTCTGAAGATATGAAAATTCCAGCTCATGCCTTTCGGAGCAATGAGATTATACTGCCGGCCGGCCTTTTCTCCAACATATTCTCCAACAGGAAGCACTTCTAATCGATTGAGACCATTTTCTGCTCGATATTCGAAAATTGCAAACATTTGGTCAAAATCATTGCTTGTTCTACTAGAACAAGCGCGTAAAAACGATATTACCTAGGAGAAATGGAAAATATTAATATTTTCATTGAATCAATGTATGTTTCATGATGAAATATTCCATCCACAACACGTAGGAGAAAATTTTTCAATTCGGACAAACAACGATCTCAATCGATTCTGTAAATATGAATTTATAGCTTATCTCTTTCGGAAGTTAAAGCATATACGTCCAGTTGGACTTAATCAAGTTAGGACACGGATTATTCATCAGGGAGTCGAATGAAACTTTTTCGGCTTGAAATATATAAAATAATTGGAGCTTATTTATCAAATCTGTAAATAAATAAGAATGACACAAAGCATCAAGCACCTAGCAGAGTTAAATAAATAATATTTTGTCACTTCACAAACTTACAACGTAACCCTGTATCATTATAATGAATATCTACTAATCTGATATAATTTCAGCGTGAACACTGCCTTTACACTTTTGAGAACTCTGATACCTACAGAACCAAAGGATAGAAAATTGAGCAAAATAGAGACCCTCAGATTAGCTTCCAGCTATATATCTCATTTAGGAACTCAACTAATCACAGGTAATTCTCCCTATTTCTTTGGATTTTCATTTGAGAGATGTGTAAGTTTGGTTGCCTATAAAAGGGGCAAAGTTACCCGCATTAAGACATTAAAACTCATTATTTTAGAATTCTTGTATGAACATTCCACGAGTCAGTTTGAACATAAAAAAATGTATAAAAGCACTGATGTGAGACCAGGAGCTTTACGCGCTTTGTCTAAAATCTTTTCCTGAACTCTGGAACAATGTAATACTGAATAAAAACGTCACAATTAATGTGTAAGAATCAACAAACCTATATTATGAATTCAAAATATCCCCCACCGCTTTTCCTCTGTTTTGTTCGAAATGCAAAATTCCTTCTCTTGAAAGAAGCCTTTCATATGAAAAATCATAATTCTTCCAACAAGCTCTCGTCTTTTCAAAGACCTTATTTATTAAAGTAAGTCCAAATTACTTGCCTTGGGATCTTCTTAAAGATAAAGTGTGAAATGCAACTCTTTCTGCGAATCCTGAACTTTGACTTACCTTTTTGCCAACTCATAGAATTAATTTTTCAAATGTTGGAATCGTATGATTTTATCTCATAAGAAATGCGTTAAGGTAAAATCAATGAAGATTCATGAATTTCAGTTAACCAACTTTTGATTTGTACCATTTATTATTTGTAGAAATTGGAAAAAGAATATCTATGCTCAATTTATCTTATGAACTTTTTTAATTTCATTCTACGATAATGAATTTTCAGAGTTAACAATAACCTGCATACATGTACGATTTTTTGTTGAAATACGACTAATATCTTTCGAGATATCAAGCATCAAATAAAACTTTTTGGGGACTTTTTTTTTAATTTCTAGGGTGCCGATATCTACGAAATTTTGCGTGATTATTTGTTTCAACCTCATTCAAACGTCTTCCCAGTTACAACTTGATCGGATCCATATTTTAGGAAATACCGAGGAAATCAAATTTCAGAAACTAATAACTGCTGTACCATTCGACGAACGTGACCGTGATACATTTGGACAATTAACCTAACAGAAAATATGAAAACTCTAGTTCAACTTTGACCGATTCTTCATCAGGAAGTCGGATCTAATCGAATCAGACTATTTTCGGCTCGATATTGAACTGATAGATAGACATTTGGGCAAAACAATTGCACTCCCATCAACTAGTTTTTAAACCAAATCGAGCTCGCAAAATTTTTTTCAGGACTGTGGAATACTGTAATAACTACTAAAACAAGCACCACAAAGAACGCGAAAGATAATTAAATTACATATAACTAAACTCACATTTTTTTCAATGCTCAAATTCTCTTCTTTTAAAAACCAACCTGAAGAAGTTATATATTTTCCATTGAAAATCATGAAGAAATCGATATTTTCTCTCCAGTAAGCTTTTAATGCGGCTGATCATACTATAAAGTTTTAGTTAATTAAACAAAAATAACGAGTCCTACTTCAATAACTATTATATTTATACCATTTAAAGTAATAATTATGTACAGAGAATTTATATTCACTAATCATTACGTGTCAGCCACATTTTTTAACTAACTATCTCCTCTACCCAGACATGGTGTGCATATAGCCTGATGACCACTCGAGAACATTCCAGAGTCTCTCCAGGTGGTTCTCAAATTTTCCACGCGGCTTCTTTCATCGTAGCATTTTTATATGACTCTCATAGTCCTTATTATCGAGTGATTGTCACGATATGGACGGTAACATAATTGGTCATGTAATTTACTGCTTCCTCAATCCCTTTGTCGACACGCGTAAGGCGAGTGCCGTATTCAGTATCGGTACTATACAGATTAACCAGATATTTTTCCATCATGAAGTGGATCCCAATGCATTAAGATTATTTTCGGCTCTATGTTCAAAAATTACAGACGTTGGGACCAAACGTGAAACGATAGCTAGCTGTTCCAATAGAACAATAGAGTAAAAACAAAAATAACACTTTAAGCATTTACCTAATTCGAAGTTTTACAGGAACAACGGATCAGCCTTGCCTTCAAAGATTCAAATCTGGTGGACAAGAACACAGTTTCAACAGGTCACAAGTTTGTACATTTTGTATGGCTGGAAAAAAGATCCCTGTAAGTGTTGTAAAATATTTGTAAGTACAAGTTTGATAATGTACTCAATTTTTCAGAAATCCTGCCATGTTGAAGATGTTTATAAAAATTCCAATGGAGATCATCAATTTTACTTCGATCATAGTACAAATGCAATCCTTCTCACTGATAATACTTTTAATAATTATAGCCAAACCTATTTTCTTTGATGCATTCATATATATGTTATGTATTTTATTGTATGATATAATCTGATTTATTTGTATATATCGATGTAAATAAAATTAATACGACTCGACGTTAATTATACAAGACATTTAATTAAGAATATAGGGTCAAATAGGATGCTTGGTAATCACACGTAATTTTTCAAAAGGTGATGGACTATTCCCGAGGTCATAAAAATGTAGAAAGTACTGACGTGACGTCAGTAGTTGCCCTCTAAAGTGAAGTAATGCTAACACCGAGTTGTTTAAATATTTAAGACGTTAAGCTATGAACAAGTCCAAGTTTTGCTCAATGGTCATAGGAGCATCCTAATAATTATGGAATTGGCAGAAGACTTTTCACAAATTCTGTTCACATGATTTATTAGATTGAAATCCATTATTCTTACTTTAATTTTGGGGATTTATTTAACATAGTTAGAATCATTGGTTCATGCTCAAATATGCACCCATTTTTTCAGTTACTTGTTGGCATTTAGAAGATAATTTCATTATGATAATAGCTTGGTGCCAGATCTGGACTATATGGCGGATGCATAAGAGCCTCCCAACCAAGGCCCCGAAGCTTTTGGCGGGCCACCAAAGACGTGTGAGGCCTGGATTTTTCCTGGTGGAATAAGACACCTCTCATATTTGCTAATTCTGGTCTCTTTTTATCAATTACTGCTTTCAGTCGGTCTAATTGCTGGCAGTAGAGATCAGAATTAAGCGTCTGGCTATTGAGCAGTTGCTTAGAGCAGATTACCCTTTCAAATTCCACCAAATACACAGCAAAACTTTCTGGGCAGTCAATCCTTGTTTGGCCACCGTTTGAGCTACTTCATCAGCCTTCAACCGTGAACATTTTCCTTTGACATTGTTCTGTGACCCATTTCTCGTCACCAGTAATCAGCTTGTTCAAAAATGCATCGATTTTTTTCTGTTTAGCCAAGGAATCGCAGATGGAAACACAATCCATCAAATTTTTTTCTGACAACACGTGCGGCACCTAAACATCAAGCTTCTTTTTGAAGTTAGCCTCATGCAACTGGTTTAGAACTGCTTTATGGCCCATCTTTAGCTCCTGAGAGATGCTGCTGCAGCTTTCAGGCCGGTCGACTTCGATCATTTCCAATATTTTATCAACGTTCTTGACGACAGGCCCTTCTATGCGTGGTGCATCTTTCACATCAAAATTACCGGAACGAAATCGGTGAAATCAAAACTACGCGTGATTGGGTGTTACAGTATTGGTATTTTCATTTGCAGCCATCTGTCTTGCGTCCTCTCCTTTATCAAAGCAAAATTGTAAAATGTACCAAATTTTTTCTTTTTCCACCTTTATCTTTGAAGCTCTAACACACAACTAAATAGTTCAGTGACAATAATGACAAAGTATGTTTTGCTATAACATGAATCCTTCTTTTCAAAGAAAAAAGTTGTCCAGATGCGACAAATACAAACAGAGATAAAGGCCAGTAAAACCATGAGACGAAAAAAGAATGGAATTCTTTTTTCCAAGGTAATATATTGATCAGACCTTGATATTGAATATTCAATTTTCACTTACAATATATTTTTCAAGATGAAAACAGATATCGGAGAATACCTGTGTTAAGGGTAACATAAACAAAGAATCTTTTCTTTTTTTAATTTACCTATACATTCACATAAAATAATAAATAATTGAATCTATAGACTAATATAAATATAGATTTCATGTAAGGCACTTCACTAGATTGATAATTTCAGAAAAATGACAATTTATACAAAAATTCTTAATCTATAAGTCTTCATATCATATAAATATACAAAAAAAATGCAGATAGAAAAAACTTACGTAATTTCAAAAATTCAATATTAGTTTTCACTTAACAAACAGACTTTGGTATTTGAACATATCAAAAGTTACCACCCAATACCAATATAAAATTGATCATCGAAACTTCATAGGTCGTTCACTATGAACAACAACAATAAAAAAAATTCGATCTATTCGAATTTTCACAAATATCTCACCCAAAATCTTATTTTTGAGCTTAAATTATTTAATTAATGGCAGATATGTTTACAATTTCAAATTGTTTTTACAACTTAAATGAATTATGAGTTCGGAAAATTATTTACAGTTTTCTATAAATTCTTAACTACCCTATAAATCATCACAAATTCGTTGCCAGTTGAAAATGTACAAAAGCACTTTTATATCACAAAACACTTAAGTTTGATGCAGGAACTAAAAGTTGAGCTTAATCAATCATCGTTTTCCATTTTCTTTGTCCGTGTTGAAAAAACCCAAAGTCCTCAAGGTTGTACTGACCCTCTGTATCAAAACATCTTTGTATTTCCAGATGGTCGTGTCCATAACACTCGTTTTTCTGAATTCTTCGCAACTCTTTTTCAACGTCTTCACGCAATCTGCCCTGTAATGGTGCAACTGGGCATCCTCAACATCTATTGGGTATGAAGTGCATCCAGCACCAAGACAGGAGAGAGGAAAGTGATTATGTAAAGTGAGCACCTTTTGTGTATTGTGAAAACATTTAACGTATTGCCCTGGTTTTGTGAAATTCTTAGTTCTGTACACGTGCTGCATCATGTGCATGTATTTTGGTATCTCTTTGAACCATCCATGGTTGTGGATGAGATCGTCCAAGAAATACACGTTCCTCACGTTATATGAAGCCCGTTCTTCCTTATTTATCTTTAGAGCTTTTGGAAGCACAATGTTCATCAATTCTTTCCAATTCGACGCATCTTTTGGCATTATAACCTCGTCAATATCCAAGAGAGCTATGTATTTGTATTCGTACATGTGTTTGTAAAAGCAGTCGTTGTACGGAATCAATTCATTCTGTCTTTTATGATTTGTTTTTTTGGTTAAGTACAAGTGTTGGAAGCTGGGAGCGTTAGGTTGTCCTCCTGCTAATATCAGAGGGGTTAAATGAACCTTTCCTTCGTTTTCATAATGTTTCAATACCTTGGTAATGTTCGGATGAATCTGTAACTCGTAAAAGAATATTTTGTCGGCCCCAAGAACGTTGAGCAGCTCTATCCATTCCACAAGCCTAACTGAAAGGTCTTCATGGAGGAAATCAAGACCTTTGACGCAAACCGCAAAGTCTTTCTTTACTTCTGGCTTGTTGTAAATAACCCTCATATTGTTAGTGGCGTTATCACAGCTTTTCTCAACCACCGAAACTGATTGAGGGATCTTCTGTTTGTATCCTTGAGGTAAAACGCAGGCTATGAGGTAAGGCTGGTAAATGCCTTGTTTATAGTTGCCCCACTTCTTATACCAGATATATTTGTACTCGAAAGTCTTCACGATAACAGGCTCTTTCTTTCCATCGAACCAAAATTGGCAGTATGTCTTCACGGTCGGTTCAATTCTATCTATCATTCCTAAAATCCTTACGGTCGGACCTAACCGGTTATTGGCCCTATTATCTAGATAAGCCCCGAAAAACTGGAAGGTTCCGTTTGAGCTCCTCAATGTTTGCCAGTAAATGTTGTTGAATTCAAGTTCAAACATGCTAGGAAATCTAGCGCATGTCTTGTTGAAACCCATCGGTTTGTTCTTGTTTTTATTCCAGTAGACGATGGGTAGATTTGGCATCCTTTTCTGAATATCCTCGACTAGCATATCTTCCGAAGGGCTGGGTCTTTTGTCTATTGAGGGATCGATGTCGTATCGCTCCGTAGTGGCGCTAGTGAATGGGTCGAAATGCTTTTGCAGAAGGAACCTGCTGTTGAGGTGGGGTACAGGGACGTCAAGGTCAATCTTTCGCAGTTCCATTACTGTTAAGACAGCTACAACCCACAGCATGGCGAGTAGGACGATCTTCGTGTAGAATCTCCCACGTCCAGTGGTCGTGAAGATGTTCATGGCCATTTTGGATAGGGGATCTGAAAAAGAAAAACGGATTGAGTATATCTTGGATAATATCGTCATATTCAGCTGGTTTGAAACGCTATTGAAATATGTGTCTATCGTAGAAACAAGCTAATGGACGGAATAAGAAAGAATGGACATCCGTCAGTGACGTGCTACAGGGATCGAAAGTTCTGTTATGAGAATTCAAAAATATCGAAATTTTCGATGAAATCGGTTTTATCAGGCAAAAACGCTATTGGAATATGTTTCTATCGTAGAAACAAGCTAATAGACGGAATAAGAAAAAATGGACATCCGTCAGTGACGTGCTACAGGGGTCGAGTGTTCTGTTATAAGTATTCAAAAAGTTCGAAATTTTCGATGAAATCTGCTTTGTCAGGCAAAAAACGCTATTGGAATATGTTTCTATCGTAGAAACAAGCTAATAGACGGAATGAGAAAAAATGGACATCCGTCAGTGACGTGCTACAGGGGTCGAAATATCTGTTATGACTATTCAAAAGTTCAAAATTTTCGATGAAATCGGTTTTGTCAGGCAAAAAACGCTATTGCAATATGTTTCTATCGTAGAAGCAAGCTAATAGACAGAATAAGAAAAAATGGACATCCGTCAGTGACGTGCTACAGGGGTCGAAATTTCTGTAATGAGTATTCAAAAAGTTCGAAATTTTCGATGAAATCGGTTTTGTCAGGCAAAAACCGCTATTGGAATATGTTTCTATCGAAGAAAAAAGCTAATAGACGGAATAAGAAAAAATGGACATTCGTCAGTGACGTGCTACAGGGGTCGAAAATTCTGTTATGAGAATTCAAAAAGTTCAAAATTTTCGATGAAATCGGTTTTGTCAGGCAAAAACCGCTGTTGGAATATGTTTCTATCGTAGAAATAAGCTAATAGACGGAATTAGAAAAAATGGACATCCGTCAGTGACGTGCTACAGGGGTCGAAAGTTCTGTAATGAGTATTCAAAAAGTTCGAAATTTTCGATGAAATCGGTTTTGTCAGGCAAAAAACGCTATTGAATTATGTTTTTATCGTCAAAACAAGCTAACAGACGGAATTAGAAAAAATGGACATCCGTCAGTGAAGTGCTACAGGGGTCGAAAGTTCTGCAATGAGTATTTAAAAAGTTCGAAATTTTCGATGAAATCGGTTTTGTCAGGCAAAAAACGCTATTGGAATATGTTTCTATCGTAAAAACAAACTAATAGACGGAATAAGAAAAAATGGACATCCGTCAGTGACGTGCTACAGGGGTCGAAAGTTCTGTTATAAATATTCAAAAAGTTCGAAATTTTCGATGAAATCGGTTTTGTCAGGCAAAAACCGCTATTGGAATATGTTTCTATCGTAGAAAAAAGCTAATAGACGGAATAAGAAAAAATGGACATCCGTCAGTGAAGTGCTACAGGGGTCGAAAGTTCTGTAATGAGTATTCAAAAAGTTCGAAATTTTCGATGAAATCGGTTTTGTCAGGCAAAAAACGCTATTGAATTATGTTTTTATCGTCGAAACAAGCTAACAGACGGAATTAGAAAAAATGGACATCCGTCAGTGAAGTGCTACAGGGGTCGAAAGTTCTGCAATGAGTATTTAAAAAGTTCGAAATTTTCGATGAAATCGGTTTTGTCAGGCAAAAAACGCCATTGGAATATGTTTCTATCGTAAAAACAAACTAATAGACGGAATAAGAAAAAATGGACATCCGTCAGTGACGTGCTACACTGGTCGAAAGTTCTGTTATAAATATTCAAAAAGTTCGAAATTTTCGATGAAATCGGTTTTGTCAGGCAAAAAACGCTATTGAATTATGTTTTTATCGTCGACACAAGCTAACAGACGGAATTAGAAAAAATGGACATCCGTCAGTGACGTGCTACAGGGGTCGAAAGTTCTGTAATGAGTATTCAAAAAGTTCGAAATTTTCGATGAAATCGGTTTTGTCAGGCAAAAATCGCTATTGGAATATGTTTCTATCGTAGAAACAAGCTAATAGACAGAATAAGAAAAAATGGACATCCGTCAGTGAGGTGCTACAGGGGTCGAAATATCTGTTATGACTATTCAAAAAGTTCAAAATTTTCGATGAAATCGGTTTTGTCAGGCTAAAAACGCTATTGGAATATGTTTCTATCGTAGAAGCAAGCTGATAGACAGAATAAGAAAAATGGACATCCGTCAGTGACGTGCTACAGGGGTCGAAAGTTCTGTAATGAGTATTCAAAAAGTTCGAAATTTTCGATGAAATCGGTTTTGTCAGGCAAAAAACGCTATTGGAATATGTTTCTATCGTAAAAACAAACTAATAGACGGAATAAGAAAAAATGGACATCCGTCAGTGACGTGCTACTGGGGTCGAAAATTCTGTTATGAGAATTCAAAAGTTCGAAATTTTCGATGAAATCGGTTTTGTCAGGCAAAAAACGCTATTGGAATATGTTTCTATCGTAAAAACAAACTAATAGACGGAATAAGAAAAAATGGACATCCGTCAGTGACGTGCTACAGGGGTCGAAAGTTCTGTTATAAGTATTCAATAAGTTCGAAATTTTCGATGAAATCGGTTTTGTCAGGCAAAAAACGCTATTGGAATATATTTCTATCGTAGAATCAAGCTAATAGACAGAATAAGAAAAAATGGACATCCGTCAGTGAGGTGCTACAGGGTCGAAATATCTGTTATGACTATCCAAAAAGTTCAAAATTTTCGATGAAATCGGTTTTGTCAGGCAAATAACGCTATTGGAATATGTTTCTATCGTAGAAACAAGCTAATAGACAGAATAAGAAAAAATGGACATCCGTCAGTGACGTGCTACAGGGGTCGAAAGTTCTGTAATGAGTATTCAAAAAGTTCGAAATTTTCGATGAAATCGGTTTTGTCAGGCAAAAAACGCTATTGGAATATGTTTCTATCGTAAAAACAAACTAATAGGCGGAATAAGAAAAAATGGACATCCGTCAGTGACGTGCTATAGGGGTCGTAAGTTCTGTTATAAGTATTCAATAAATTCGAAATTTTCGATGAAATTGGTTTTGTCAGGCAAAAAACGCTATTGAATTATGTTTTATCGTCGAAACAAGCTAACAGACGGAATAAGAAAAAATGGACATCCGTCAGTGACGTGCTACAGGGTCGAAAGTTCTGTTATGACTATTCAAAAGTTCAAAATTTTCGATGAAATCTGCTTTGTCAGGCAAAAACGCTATTGGAATATGTTTCTATCGTAGAAACAAGCTAATAGACGGAATAAGAAAAAATGGACATCCGTCAGTGACGTGCTACAGGGTCGAAAGTTCTGTTATGTCTATTCAAAAAGTTCAAAATTTTCGATGAAATCGGTTTTGTCAGGCAAAAAACGCTATTGGAATATGTTTCTATCATAGAAACAAGCTAATGGACGGAATAAGAAAAAATGGACATCCGTCAGTGACGTGCTACAGGGGTCGAAAGTTCTGTTATGAGAATTCAAAGTTCGAAATTTTCGATGAAATCGGTTTTGTCAGGCAAAAAACGCTATTGAATTATGTTTTTCGTCGAAACAAGCTAACAGACGGAATAAGAAAAAATGGACATCCGTCAGTGACGTGCTACAGGTGTCGAAAGTTCTGTTATGACTATTCAAAAGTTCAAAATCTTTCGACCCCTGTAGCACGTCACTGACGGATGTCCATTTTTTCTAATTCCGTCTGTTAGCTTGTTTCGACGATAAAAAATATAATTCAATAGCGTTTTTTACCTGACAAAACCGATTTCATCGAAAATTTCGAACTTTTTGAATACTTATAACAGATTTTTCGATCCCTGTAGCACGTCACTGACGGATGTCCATTTTTTCTGATTCCGTCTGTTAGCTTGTTTCTACGATAGAAACATATTCCAAGAGCGTTTTTTGCCTGACAAAACCGATTTCATCGAAAATTTTGAACTTTTTGAATAGTCATAACAGATATTTCGACCCCTGTAGCACGTCACTGACGGATGTCCATTTTTTCTTATTCCGTCTATCAGCTTGTTTCTACGATAGAAACATATTCCAATAGCGTTTTTTACCTGACAAAACCGATTTCATCGAAAATTTGGAATTTGCGTAATTTTGTTTGTTTGAATATCTTCTGAAAATAGGAATCATATTTTCTGCATTTAGTATAATATTATTGTTTCTCTACGATAAAGCAAAGACGTCTTTGTAAAGACATTCAGTGAACGTTGATAACATTTATCACATTTTCCCTCAGACCTTTGTTTATTGATTTGACCATTTTTGATAGTCACATTTGCTGACGAGAAATTGTTGATGATGGAACTCGTATAGAATTATTGTTTGGGCAATAATAATAGTTATTGCTCAATCAATGATTTTATACTCTAGTCATATGTTGTTCACTGTGCCATCATTTAACCATCATCTTGATGCCATTCTGATTTGTTTTTGGCGTTAAATTTACACACTGATGGTGAAAATCATCAAGCAAGTGATTTCTCAAAAGAAAACGCCATGGAAAACTCATAGCCTGTTGAGAATATTACCAGAAACAATTATAAACTGCAGTTTCAGATTTCATCAGTACAGTATATCTCTAAAAATAATTTCTAGTAAAAGTTGTTATTAAAATCGGTATGATTCTAAGCAGTGATTCTTAATTGGAAGACGCGACCTGGCGGTATTCAGAAGAAGCCTATTACCATATATACCAGATTACACAAAACTTTAACTTTAGGAAATTATATATATTGTAGAGACATACTTATTTATGCCCCTTGTTCTTGTTTAGGCTCCAAATGACTCCATGAAAAAACCATGTTTATTGCTCCTTATTTCAGCTGGAAATCATACTAAATTCCTTGGTTAATGAGTTTCCATCCGAATATTGGTGAGAATATTAAAATTTCTGAAGTTTATTCACAATTTAATTGAACATTCATAAAAAATACTCATATTTAACATCAACTTTCCCACCACTTTGAATTCTATGATTATTTAGAAATTTAGATCATCAATTCAACATTGCTGCCATATTTTTTATTTTCCATTCATATCAAAGATTACTATCTTTTTGATCCTTCATGTCCTATTTTGAACCTGTGATTTAATCATTAATATAATACAAATGTTAATGTTGATTAATTAAATGATAATATCCGAGAAGCTTCTTATGTTTTGAAGTCGAAGTAGGTTTCCAACAGAGAAATCAGTAATGAAAGGCAGTACAGTACTCCAGTATTTTCAAAACCTATTCGGAAAGTTTTTGAATAACCTTCAACGCTAGTGAGGATAGATTATTCAAAACATTTTTGATCATAATTTTTCTTCAAGATGATTAATTTTCCTTGAAGCTGTTTGAAGCCACCTTAAATATTATACTCCAATAAATACCATCACACATGTTATGGACATATTTCAGTGTAGAAACATGGACCTGTACATAAGATCAGGGTAATGATTGCTAAAATTTTGAAGACACTGGAAGCATTAATTTTGGGAGTGAATGTAGCTTTTCAAAGCGTTATGGAGTATAGATTGCCTTCAAGATTATCAGATGTTTTATATGATCTGCATTCATTAAATCAAAGCTGTTTATCTTTTTATATTTTCAAGAATTTGAGAAGAAATATTCAGTTAGACATATTAAGGAATTACTTATCAAAGAACAAGGCAAATAGTAAGTACTTATTTATTTTTAGAATTTATACTGAAACCTCATTTTTGAAATTTGGTAGAGTTAAATTCGCATATTAAATTTAAAAAACGAAAGTTTCTAAAAAATAGATCAAATACACACACACATACAAATAGTGTGCATGATATGCTATCGAATTAAAAACGAACAAAATATTGTTTAATTCACCATTAAGAAGGGACTTTCAAGTATGGCTCCCTAATTTTTATTATTATCCATATAAAAGTTGAAATTTTTCATGATTCAGATCCAAAATTCCCAATGATGATAATGATTAAAAAGAAGAACTTCGGCAACGTGGAATTATTTAGGTTTAGTGATTTTTTCCGGTCAGGTTCGGATACAGGAAAAAAGACAATTTTCTCAATTTCTTCTATTTTACAAACCATTCAACATCGAATATCTTGGAAACGGTACATTTCAGGAAGATAAATGTGGATTCATACATTTTCGTAATATCTTCAGGAATACAAAACATGCAGAGATGTATTTCGTAACCTAGTTAATGACAAGTTTTGGAAATTTTGACTGTGAATGAATTCTCACAAAAAAGTAGTATTATTCAAACATACTCATGATTAATAACGAAAAATTCTCCAAATATCCTTCTCACAATTTTGCAATATGAAAAATATCATCTTTCCATTTAAAAATACAATTCGATTTTCAAAAGTTTTTTCCCAATTCCCTGAAAATTTCAAGAGAAATAAGTGTTAAAAGTACAGTACAGTATTTTTAATAAATAATTCGATCTATCAACAATTAGGAGAGACCAAAAAGTTCTTGCGCTCTTTTTCATAAATATAAGATGATATAGGAAATGATTTACCAAAGTTCCTTCGCTGATGGTATAATAGTATTGAATAATTTTCACAATATGTAAAATTTTAAGGTAAATTACTAGGCTTGGATAAAAATAGCTTTAATTATTAAACAGGAATAAAATGAATATTATGTAGGTTTTGGTGATTTCCAAAGTGACAATTGAAAATTGGCCACTGGCAGTAATCACTTACAATAAAGACTCATGCAATGCAAATGTTCTTTTTATCTGGCAAATTATGCTCAATTAGTTGGCAAGTTGAAGAGATGTTTTGGAATATAGGGGTAAGCAGATGAATATTCGTTCAGATGACATTGGTCTCAAGAAGATGCGGGTACATATGATAGCTAATTATGAAATTTTTACAGTCGATGATTGATGAATTTCATACATGCTTAATATCGGGTTTTCCAATGGGGACTCGACAACTTTGAATTTCATTTGTGAACGCACCCACCAATCATCGAATTGTCAACGTCAATTTATTCAGAAAAGTGAATATTTTCATAATGGTGAAGTACACGAACGAACAACGTTTGCAAGTTATAAAAATTTACCACCGAAATTCGAAGTCGGTGACCGCAACTTTAAGAGCCTTAACTCCAATTTTCGGTCGTAATTCGCGCCCTGGTAGACAGGTTATCACAAGTTTGGTGCAAAAATTTAAGTCTACATATTCGCTGTTGAATGTTGTCTGCCAACAAGACAAAGGACCGGTCGCAGTAACGAAAACATCGCTACCGTTCGGGCGTCCGTAGCCGACGAACCAAATCAGTCAATTCCACGGTGTTCTCAAGAATTGGGCATCCGTCAGACCACTTTATGGCGAATTATGCGTAAGGATGTTGGCTATTTTCATTGGGGCTACGTTAAATCCCTGGTCTATGCCAAAAAGCCGATTACATTGCAAGAAACAATATTGAAGGTAAAATAGCGGCCGTTTCGGCTGAAATGTGAGGCCGAGTCATCGAAAATTGGGTCCAGAGAATTGACCGCTGCTATGGGCCCGTGATGGTCATATGAACGAAGTCGAGTTCCATTCATGAATCTTTCTCTATTTCAGTGTCGTAATGGGTTCATTACAGTACTAAAAACAGTGCTGTAATTAACTCATTACAGCATTGTTTTTAGTTATATTTTTCGTTTTGTGGTTGACAACACTTAACATTCAGTACAAAAGGGCAGCCAGATTCAACCTTGACTTATTTGGGGATCACTTTTCATTCATCGCTTTGCTGGAACATATATATATATATATATAAATATGTATTTTTCTTGTGCTATATTATATATTATTTATAAGTAATTTTTTGGGATTAGAGCACGGGATCAAAAATAGGACTTCATCTATTTTTTCTATATTAATTAACTACATATGTTTCAGCGTATACTAAGCCTTTTTCAAGTTTACGTACTACAAACATAGTGACAATCACATCTGTCTAACAATTCATCTTACAAATCAGAAAATTAAAATCATGTTCATTGTGTTGTGAACGCTGTCACTATGTTTGTAGTACGTAAACTTGAAAAAGGCTTAGTATACGCCGAAACATATGTAGTTAATTAATATAGAAAAAATAGATGAAGTCCTAATTTTGATCCCGTGCTCTAATCCCAAAAATTATTACTTATAAATAATATATATATATATATATATATAACTAAGAACTAAGTAACAAGCGCTCAACAGCGATCTTCATGATTAAGAGGATTAAGCAGATTTCGAGCATCGAGACTGCCAGGTTGGCTTATTTTTCTGCGTTCCACTCTCGGATGACATATGGCATAATAATTTGGGGACATGGTACTGCCTTGGAGAAGGTACTCCTGAAACAGAGAGGAGCTGTCAGAGCGCTGTATGGGATGTGTCGGACTGAAAGCTGCAGACGCGTCTTCAAAAGGGAAAGGATAATGACTCTGACATCTTGCTTCATTATCACGTGTCTGAAATATGTCCATCAGAACAAAATGAAATTCCTTTCCAACTCAGATTTTCACAGCTACAATACTAGACATAAACATCACTTAAGTCTTCCATATTCAAGAATAAACAGGGCACAGCAAAGTCCCAATTCGGTCTGTCTCAAACTCTATAACAAACTACCCGAAATCATCAAAGAGCTCAGTGAACACAAATTCAACAAGCACGTCACAGATACTGCTACAGGAAACAATATATAAAGTGGAAGAATTCTTGAACTTGCAACTCTAACTACGAAAATAAAATACAAAAGGCACTAGGAGATATAATCTGTATTTTTCATTGAATTCCAATAAATTTCTCACAATTTTTGACAGAAATAGAGAAAATATAGTCTAATACTCGTTGCAGAAGGCAATTCAAACACTCATGCGTTCAAAAACTCGCTCCTTCGTCGCTAGTTTTCGAATTTCGCATTAGTGTTGGAATAGGTGCACATTCTGCAACTTGTTTTAGAATATACTATTCTGAAATATCTCAAATGGTTTGTGTTTTATTTAGATTCAAAGTTGTGAAGTCCCTATTGGAATACCCTTTACAATACTCCTTCCTCATTTAGTCATAATATGTTTTATTTGTTCGGTTCACATAGAACAAATATCGATAAAAATTGCTTAAAATTAGCTCCAAAATGGGTACTACGTCTTCCTCAAGCCACCTCCGTCTTCTACTAATAAAAAATAATAATAATAATTTATTCATTCTTTGAGACAGATTACATCTTTATAGAATACGCCATAGAGAAAAAAAAATAATAATATCAATGCTATGAAAAAAAAAAAATTGAGGCAATCCTACATCAACAATAAAATCCCTATCCCTCAAACAATAGTATAATTCAAAAATTCACCCACACTACAAAAACAATTAACAAGCAATATCTCCTTCATTCCTTTTTTGAATTCTCTGCAGTCCAAAACCCTGAGCCTGTCTGGAAGATGGTTGAACAACCTGATTCCACAGTACTTGGGCGAGTGCTCAAACTTAGTGGATGTATGCTTTGGAATACAGAGAATATAATAATAATAATAATTTTTTATATACAATAAACAATCAAGTATAAAAATGCAAGGAAAACTTAACAGCTTGCTTACAATAAAGTAGGGTCTACAGGACTCCATAGGTGAAAGGTTGAATAGAGACTCCCTCAGTAGGATCTGCTTGAGGGACCTGATGGCAAAATATGCACTACCCAACCTCGAACAAACCGAGTCAACATGGCTCCAACTCAAAACCCCGTCAACCCACAGCGAACATAAAAATCTCTTTCATCCAGAAAAGCCTTGATCCAGTCGAGAAAAACACCTCTAAATCCGATGCAGTACAACTTAGCCAGAATAAAATCTAGATTCAAGAAGTCGAATGCTCTCGATTCATCAAATAAAGGCCCTGCTACATGCATTTCACCATCTAGACTGACATAAACAAAACTGACCAGGTCACAAGCAGCTGTACCAGTCGACCGATTAAGTCGAAAGCCATGTTGGCTTTCAGTAATTATTGAATGCTTATACAGGAAACCCAACATTCTATCGAATATCAACTTCTCCATAACTTTGGATAAAGTGCTCAACAGAGATATAGGACGATAATTTGCAACATAATCAGTAGCTTTTTTCTTGTGCACGGGGACAAGACTTCAAGACGCTAGGAGACTTACCCGAAGTCACCGACCAGTTAATTAGGTGGGCGAGATGCTCAGAGATATGGGGTGAGAGAACCCTCAAAGCCCTAACCGAGATCATGTCATGACCAGGGCTATTTTTGTTTTTTAAATTACTTCATAACTTAATTATTATGAAATGATGGACTAAAAAACTCAGCCATTAACCGTACAGATCGATCATTAATAATCCTCCCATTAATAGTATATTCTAAAACAAGTTGCAGAATGTGCACCTATTCAAACACGAATGCGAAATTTGAATGCATGATTGTTGGAATTGCCTTCTGCAACGAGTATTAGACGATATTTTCTCTATTTCAGTCAATAATTGTGAGAAATGTATTGGAATTCAATGAAAAATTCAGAATATACCTTCTAGTGCCTTTTGTATTTTATTTTCGCAGTTGGTGTGACTGATACGAAAATTGACAGATTATAGAATTTGAATAGTGCGTTCAAATCTCTACATGGTTTAATATTGACATGCAATGGACGCGTGTTGACATTCGAAAGGATAGGATGTCAGTGTTGTCAACCACAAAACAAAAAATATAAGTAAAAACAATGTACTGTAATGAACTCATTACGACACTGAAATAGAGATAAATTCTTATTGCGATAATTGTAAAATTAGAATTGAGAGATTTTTTCAGCTTCATGGAGCAATTTTCAAAAGATTCAATGAAGAATCTTGACGGTGAAATTGAAAATATATAAATTTCGTATGTTGAGATATCAATTCTTTTCAGTGGTAAAAACACCCTTCAAGTCTAAGTTAGATGTAAAAAATGTTACCCTTGCCAATAGTGAGATATGTGGTCAAGTTTTCAAGAAAAGGTGATTGAACTTCGACACCCTAAATAGGCTCTATATTGACCGCAGCCTTCACATTCCCATGATGAACAGGATCCCATCAATTCTGCATGTGAAACACTGTATTTTCACATTTTCATAAGAACATCTAACCAACAATTATATGACATGTAACGGAAGCTGAGAGGTCTATCAGAGTCCACTGGGTAATTAGTGAAAAGTAGGAAGTGGGACGTCCAAGATGGCCAACATGAATGTAATAAGTTGGTACAGTTACTGGTAACATAGCTAGATGAACAGATTATGCCAAATAGCCATATTATGCCGGGTACAGATTAAAGCAATGCTACGTGAATTAGAAAATGATCGTTGACCTGAAACTTGCAGAGGATAACCCTGAAGATACTCGTGGACTAAGAATGACCGATTGGTTCCGCATTGTATTCTTATGAAGGAAAATTGCCAAGTTCCGATGAATCTTCTACGGTTTTGAAGTGCAATCAAGAAATAACAGTTGGACTGAAAAGTTCTTTGACTTTTTTTCTGATAGAATTTAACTTCATTATTCAATATACAATAACGGTCAATATGTATCAGACGGCCCTACTAAAAAAATTCCCATATGCTTTCTCGAAAGTGCCAAGCTTCAAAAGATCACTATAAAAATTTTATGACATTTGGTTTATTATTTATCGTGTTCCAAAAGTTTGAAGTACACTATTTTTGTGATTTTTAAAAACGATTGATTCTAGGCAATTTCATGTTTTGATTTAAATAACCTGATGGGCAAATGTGTGAAACCAAATAAATATCTCTAGAATTATTAGAGATATCAAAATGAAGTTTGGAAGATGGAAACTGTTGTAGATTGCCTATTTGTTTTCGGATGAAACAGTTTATAACTAGTACAAAAATATCGGGTTCGATATTTCTTATTCCAATACTTACCGAGATATTAACAGAAAAATATTTAAACAAGGTAAAAATCTAATATCCATTGAAGAAATAACCAATCATAATTACTTACTAAAACTAAGTGTTTTCAAACCATTGAAACTTAACTAAACTAAACTTAATGTATTAGATGTTCAAACTGTGCACCGTTTACTTCTTAACAATAAGCAAGTAAATTCTCTAGTTACATACTACAGGGTGTTCGGCACATGGACCGTCAAATTTTTTTGGGGCGTTAGTAGAGTCATTTGCTACCTTTTCAGTCTTGGAACCTGGGTCCTTAGTATTACGGTTACGGAGGTATGATTTTTTTATTAGGTGTTTCTAAATTACCCAAAATGTACCCTTCGAAGCACCATAACTTTTTTTGAGTGTGCTTTTACATGCATTTTTTTATTGTATTAAGTCTACATGATGGTGTGTTTAGAAAAAAAATCGTATTTATTGTTACAGATAACACCACAAAATTAACACGTGGCCTTTTATTAAAAAAAAATTATGAAAGTATGAAAACATCTCCACTCCTATTGAAATTAAAAAAAAAAGTTACAGCTATTACAAACTTAGTTTTATTTTAAAATGTTCTTTGGTTTATAACGTTGCTAACCATATGCTATTTAGGTAAGTCAATAAAAAAAATAATACTGCAAATAAGGTTTTAGTCAGGAGAGTGAAGAAAGTCGCACCTAAATAAAGGTACGGATTTCGACACAACACAGCGAGCAAGGAAATTTTACCTGCCCGTTTTAGACGCGTGTGAATTATTATTACTATTTCTGTCCTTAGGTTGGATTGGGTTAGTCGCCGCTGACTTGACCCTACCGTCATTCGAGATTTAACTGTCTCTGCTGTTGGAAGTGTCTGTGCTGCGTTGTTCAGTTTTTTAAATTTGTATTTTTTGTTTTTGTTACTTTTATCGTCTTTTTGCTATTGTTGTTTTAATTTTGGTTGTTGATATGCCTAATTTCACCAACGCTGAGTATGCTGATATGGTGATGGCATATGGCAAGGCCGATGGTGTTGCTCGTGCAGCTCAAAGGATTTATCAAGCCAAATTTCCTGATCGAAGATTACCCCACCACGAAACATTCTCGACGACTTATCGACGATTAAGAGAGACTGGAAACTCAAAGAGCAACGACACGAATGCTTGTAGTTGGAGCTTCTTCAAAGGCTTGAAGTATTTGATCGTCAACTGCTACATGGTGTTGCCTCACATTGACCCGAGGCTCTTGAAAATTTGAGTTTCAGTCTCTCTTAATCGTCGATAAGTCGTCGAGAATTTTTCTCGGTATTGAAATGAAAAATATTCAAAGTTTGAATGTTTTCGATGTAGTTAATCTGCCAGCTTCTGATTGGTATTTAGGAAAAGAGAACTTGAGCTTTGAACAAAAATTTGAAAACACCGTGAGAAGCTATTTTTAATTTGAGATAGGTTTGATCATTCTCCGTGGCGGTTATAACCTGAGTTCGGGAAGAGACTAAATGAAGCGCACAAAATATCCTGACCTCATGTCAGTGGTTTTCAATATTTCTCCTCCAGAAAACAATGATATATCAATACACGAAAATGCTTTGAACCCATCGTTTTTGATCATTTTAATAATAGCGTAGCTTTCCACTGTAACTAGAGGAATAATAATCCGAATGTCGTTAAATTTTGACAAGGTTGACACTTTCAATAATTCATATCGATAGTTTATTAGTAGCGCCATCTGCTTAGTTAGGCTCGAAACTCACTGACGGATATAGTATTTCGTGACTCAATATTTTGAAGAATATTGATGCATGTCTTCGAAAGAGCATATAAGACTTTCATGCTATGTCTAGGGTATAAAAACTTAAGAACCGTTCTAGCATCAACGCCTCCAGCCATCCAGATAACCTCTACGAAATACGATAAAAAGACCGAGTTCATATAAAAACAGGGATTATTACGGCATCGTGGTAATTTCAAATTAACGGCGTCTATTCGAAGATGACTGCGTTATCATCCTGTTCCGAGATGCCACACCCAGAACCGTTTTACGTATTTTTTCGAACTCCAGGATGATGAACCCACAGTGTAAGAACCATAAAATTACGCTTAAATGTACGTGTGAGGCATTTCACTGCGGTTTTCCGTTCTCATTATGCAGATCAAAGTTAGCGGAGACGGGTCCTGATACTATTACACGTCCCCGATGGGTTATTTATGGTCAGTTTATTACGTTGGCTATTTCAGGATGATGGGTTTTTGGTTAATAAATATCGTCATCTGGTTATTGGGAGGAATGCGGCGTTCTGTTGTACGCATAGATTTAAAAAAATAAAGATGGGAAACTGCCTTGTATTGCTAGTACTAAAAAGCGACTACATTTTAGCAGCAGTTCTTAGTTTTGTGACAGTAGATGGCGTTGAAACTGCAACGGGTGTGATCTTGGCAGACCAAATGCCAGCTGACCGTTTGTCGGAAATACCCGTTCCTTGTATATTTATAACGGCATGCCTAACGCAGCCATGAATTACCGTGTCATGGCGTGGAAAGCCGTTCTAGGGTTGATTCAAATTATTCAGTGAATAGGCGGAATTCTCAGGAAATATCAACAGGAATGAATTGAAATTGGCATTAGGAAGAAAAGAGCTAGTAGGAATATAGTGCAAGTGAACTTTTTTTTTCCCTATTATAATTCGAGCATTTTTCAACCTATATAGAAACTTTTAATATCTCGGAAACTACTCGATAGAACATTTTTATTTTCGGGATGAAGTTGGATGGACACATAGAGATCATGTGGTTTTTCCGATATATAGCAATTTTCAATATCTCGGAAACTACTCGATAGCAGATCTTTATTTTCGGGATGAAGTTAGATGACAATAAATGAAACATAAACTTGAAAACATTTTTTACTGCCTGATTATCATTCAGCGAGTATTTCAACTCGCATTCTTCAAACCTTCGTTTCTCATGAGCTAACTGAACTGATGGATACTCGAGCAGTCTGAAATTCTCCCACTATTGAGTTTCCTATGGTGGTTTTATCTTTGAACTTCATCCTACACAAAATAAAATTTCATGTTCTACCGAGAGGACAATTCGAGATACTGAAAATTGCTATAAATATATCGGAAAAACTACATGATAGATCATCGGGGAGTTGAAAAATCTTTCACTATTGAGTTTCCTTTATAAGCATCTAACTTCATCCCGAAAATAAAAACGTTCTATCGAGTAGTTTCCGAGATATTGAAAAATTGCTAGTATAAATATATTTTTATGATCAACAGAAAAACATCTAAAACCACATGATTAATTGATCGGGCAAATCGAGGAAAATTCTTTCATCATTGTTCAAGTTGATCAATGGCTGTCATTCCAACTTAATCATTTTTCGTTAAATAATGACCAACTTTTGAGCTATCTTTTAGATAGTTTCCGAGTTTGATGATCTAATTTTCTTCATATTCGGTTGACAATGCTTCCGAATTAAAAGGATTAAAAATTATATTAGGAAAGAATATGGCTAATTTCGATCGAAAAAGGATTCTAAACTCACTGGACGAAAATATTTTTATTGACAAGGTTATAGATCATTTCGCTGATCAGAAAAATCGTAATTCCATTGATTTACAAAAAATTTTAATATTGATTCCTGTTGATAATTTTCATTCATAACTTTCAGAATAAATCCTATTTTACCTGCCTTTTTAATTTTTTTTATTCTGAATTTTTTCAATTTATTTTATTCAATTAGAGTTTATTTCATTTTGAAAATTTCCAACTTGCTGATCCGATTTCCTTCATTCCCATCCATGTCAGTTCACCTATTTTGGTTCTTGTACAGCTGGCATTTGGTTTGCATATTTTTGAGCAATTTAGTATATCGAAAAATAAGCCCATAATATATTGAGACAATTAAATTAATGGCTTTTTTTGCTGAATAAAATAAAGTAATATGTTTATGAATAATTTGATGATTCATCTTCCAAGCATTAGTGAAGAAAATATATATTTATTATGCAATTGACGAAGTAAGTTCGCTATATACTTTGCAATATATGTATATATATATATTACATTATTAATTTTTTTTTCATATGTGCCTCACCATACTATATTGTCACGCCGCCACTGCTTTAATCAATGGTTGTACGGATTTATGGATTGAGAGAAGACAGCTACAACACCGATAATTAAGTCCCGGCCTTAACTACCAGATATCACCACTAACGAAATATCCATTAATTTTTAGCAAGGGCCAACCTTTGAAAGATTACTATCAACATTTCTAGACATTTGGTTTATTATCGAGTTTACAGTGGTTTAAGTGACATTATTTTTGTGATTTCTAAAATCGTTGGATTCAATGTGTTGATACCTCTGCTTTCTTATGAGAAGACACACCGTTCAATCCCTAGCTTTGCTTGAAAAATGTTATCCAGGATCTGTCCCATCGAAAACGACCATCAACGATGGTTTGCGGATATCAAACGTGGTCGTATTGACACCGATGATGCTGAACTTTATAAAAAACTGACCAATATCGAAAGTTTCCCAAAAACACTGGCAAATGTTTTTCAGGTAATCTGATATTCGACTTTGAACATTCTGAACGAATGGGTGAATCAGTTCTAAGCGCTCTCAATAACACAACACATCCAGTCTGACAGAAAAATTATCCGGAAATTCCCATTTAGTCTGTCTAAGCCAGCTGTTGAAACCAAGCAACCTCAGTGTTAGTCTGCAAATGTTACATCGGAAACAATTATTGAGTTTGCCTCAAATTTTGTGGTTTGCAGTGAATTTCGTGTGCTGACCAGGCGATCTTTATCGAACCAAAATCCAAGATTCAATCCAATGCGATATTCACTAATGAAATTAAATTCGAAATCCCCCAGTTACTTCAAATCTACTCACGACTTAACCCCCATTATATTCTTTTTAAGAGTGAAATTCTGAACAAACCGAATTGACACCCGTTATAAAAATATAAACATGATAAACACCAACAAATACAAAGCGTTATCTTCGTTTGCTTACGCCAAATGTTATTTTATAACGGCTCGATCTCGATTTCTACCGATAACTGAATGATAAAACTGAGAATCAAAAAATACTAGTTGCAAAATCCGGCTCGATTAGGACCAAACTTATGTTAATTATTTAATCACTAATTACTAAATAATATGAACTGCTTACCATATACTAACCCATTTTCAATCTCACTCTTTCGCCAGGTATGCATAGGATAGGAAAAGAAAGGATAACCTGTAGTATTTACTTGAGCAGAGGTATTAAAACAGCCCAAGAGGCAGCATGTACGCCACTGATTCGAGCTCATTAATACTAAGATTCGCCGAGCTTATTACCACAAGAAAATGAACAAGAACTTCAACTTTCATGACTCCGTGGTATCTATTATTAAGGCTTGAAATGCAGAAGATGCATCGTGCATCGATATCTTACGTTGTGTACTGAAGTTAGATATGCAAAGTCTTCTACACGCAATCGTTAGGTCACGAAACTCGCTATCTGTAAAGAATAATTTCAATCCTGTCGTTTGATTGCTAAGCTAGAACATTTCTTGATAAAAACGTTATTAGGAAAGTGAATGGAGCGACAGTTGTCAATCTTGGTAAATTTAATATGATAATGGGATACTCATTTAGTGAGTATGCAGATATGCATCTTATATACGGGCTGGCATCTTGCAATGCTTACGGAACAAGAAGTTTGTATGAAGAAAAATATCCAAATCGCAATATCCAAATGAGAAAACATTTCAGCGACTTGACCAACGTCTAAGAGAGTCCGGTTAGCGATTCCCAATTAACAAGACTTCCTTTAATGATTTTTAGGAAGTTTTGGGAAAACAAGTATTGATGCAAGTTGCGGGAAGAACAGTACGGACGGTGCAATTGGAGGAAAATAAAATTGGATACTGTAGCTGATACTTCCTCAATAAGGACTCGAAGATTGGCTGCGCAGCTTGATGTGTCAAAAACAGGAATTGCTTAAGTACTTAAAGAGCAGTTGTTATACCCTTATCGTCTACTAAAAGTGCATCAATTACTTCCTGAAGATTTTCCTCGAAGGATCCAGTTTGCAAACTGGCTATTAGATCAGCAACGAACAAACCCAAACTTCATTAATTCTTTCTACCGATGATGCAGGGTTTAGAAAAATGGTATTGTAAAATTGCATGTATGGGCTGATGAAAACCCGCATGCCAATATTGTTCATCAGTTTCAATCAATAAATGTTTGGGCAGGAATAATCGGCAACTTTTTGATTGGACCATCCGTATTACCGCCACGATTGAATGATTGCTTGACCTCCACGGTCTCATGAGCTAACGCCAATGGAAAATCACCTGTGGGGTCATCTCAAAGCTTTAGTGTATTCCCTTCCGGTTGATACTAGGGAGGAACTCTTACAGAGAATCACATTGCTGGGTTGTTGTGACGAGTACAGCACTGCTCTGCACGGATTCACGGAGCACATGTTGAACCCGCTTAAGAAGTTTTTAATTGATTATTTCTAATTAGCGTATTTAGCTTCAATCGTTGCAAGCTCAAGATCAATACAAATTTTCCAATTTGAAATTAACTAATTCTGGGAGTTACGTACGCTTTCTTCAGCTCAAAGTTCAAATTTATTTTCTTTAACTCATTATTCAGGGTGTTAAAATTATAAGCAATTAAATGTACAACCTAGTCCGTCACTGATAAACTAAACAAGCTAATTATGTTTAAAGGACAGTATTTTGAGAGGCCCTTTCTACTGTTTATCCTACCAAATTTTCATTAAATTATATTAAGTAGTTTAAAAGTTATTTAAGAAAAATTGATTACCAGTAGCGCTAGGAAAAACATTTATGGGAACTTGTGATCTTATTTTTTAATGTTCTATGTGGATCCGAGAGATCTCCCACATTTACCCGGACATCCTGTATATTCTGTTCATATTTATTCAGTCACTAAATTAGCCATGACTTTAGTTTCTTGCGATGGTAACCCTGCGGTCCGACATTTCTTCGAAATGTTTCAGATCTTTTCATATCTTTACTAGAAACCGA
This sequence comes from Micraspis discolor, assembly GCA_030674115.1. NCBI lineage: Eukaryota > Metazoa > Arthropoda > Insecta > Coleoptera > Coccinellidae > Micraspis > Micraspis discolor. The sequence continues at coordinate 472,211 of JARTUT010001311.1, read as the reverse complement.
ATCGTTTTTGATCTTGAGATGTCAGAGTTATTATCTGAAGACGAGATGCTCAGTATCAAAAAATGCGATCTTGTAGTGAAGCCTGTTCATAGTAATATTTTTGAGTTTACAATTCATAAAATCGTATGGGAAAAAAAAAGTTTCATAGAAATTGAAGTTTTAGTATAGAGACACGTTTCTTCGATCAGGAGAACTCTTAATGAAGTACCAAATATGTCAACCACAGTGTTTTCTTTATCCTAATACTGTGAACGAGAGCAATTATAAGAAAACGATTTGGAATTGGCGCCACAACAAAAAGATTAAAAAAATCTTTTCTATGGAGGAGAAAACTCAATTGAATTAAACTTATTCTCACTGAAATCCTACTTTAGGTTAGGTTATGCCAAAAAACTCTCCATCATAAACTAAATAGAACTGAATAAAAATTTCATTGGAACACCAGTGTTTTAATATAGAATTCAAATTATTTATAAGTGGGAATTCAGCAAACCAAGGTTAATTGTAATTAATTTCAATGGTTGAAAATGAACAAAAAAAAAATTTTTTTTTATATCCAGAAATAAAACACCGACTGTACTATGATTCCCATAAAAAAAAACATTTGATTGATTGTTAACAGAACAGAATCGATAAATTTTAAGGTAATTGCAATATGCATTAGAATTGTAATTATTGCAACATGCATCGAAATTGTTATTTTATCATTGATGGTCAATAATTTCAACACCTTCAATTAAACTATTTTGTTTTGATATTTTCGTCTTCACTTCACATGTATTCTATATTATAGTTTACGTAAATGAATATACAGGGTTAGTCTTTGACCACTGCGTCGATTTTAACCATAGGTTCTTGAGATCAAAAGAAACACTTTTTTCCCATACTGGTTTTCCATACTCAGCTGCGTTAAAAAGTTATGAGCATTTTAAGTTTTCACATTGGGCAAATACCTCTCTGTAGTCAAGTTTAGTTTGAATGAAAAATACCTTTCACAGCATCCACTATTGAACGTGAATTGTTTAAAAACATTATTTTCCCTCTAAAAAATTCACAAACTCATGTTTCATCCAAAGAGGTCTATATTCAGAAGGAAGATACAAAATACTTATTTTCTGCTAAAAATAATTCAACACCATAAACATAGATTTTTGTTATTCTACCATAATTTATTTCTACTTCAGATTATAAACTATCCCTTTCTAGTGAGAAATTCCAAAAAAAACCTCAGAATTATTGGATGTTATCATCAAACATTTGTAATTTTCTTCTTAAGATTTCCAAGTCATGAAAACCATCATTTCTATGAAAAACTTCCAAGGCATGAGGTTGTCACATTGCTTTTTTTTTCACTCAAAGCCAGCAAAAATCATCTATGATTTTCCAAACACTGATATTTCTGAAGTTTCTGCTCCTTGACAGAGACCATGAACAGATGTATGAGGTCTCTCAATATCATACTGAAAATATGAAAATTTTTTTTGAAATCTTTAACAACTGATGTCACTACGAATATCTATTTTAAAGTGATGTTACTTTGCTTGATGATTATTTTCTGTACTGAATCCGAATAACAATTTACTTGGATAGATTATAAGTATTCCCAGATTTAGGTATGCAATTATACTTGCTTAAAGAAATTGAGTTTGATCTATTCTGTTTAGACTATAATTAATTACTGAACATGAGTAAATTTTGGTTTTTATAATCGGAGTATTTGTTTTAATTATGTAAACGAAAACATAAATATTGAATAATAGTTATTCATAGATTATGTCAAATTTTAATACCTTACCATAGAATATTAATTTATTACCGAACCCCAGGAGAGAAAATATTAATAATTGCAAAATTTTTTTTAATGAAAGATAATATCTGTAATCTGTTTTTCTCAGAATGACTAGAGTGAATTATTATCACATTAAAATGTAATTATAACGTCACAGTGGTAGGTAGTTCCCAATAAAATAGTGTTCTGTGGTTCCTTGTTGTTTTGATTCTGTTTGAAACTGTCAACAGCTATTTGTACCTTTTTTAAAAAAAATGTGGTAAATACTGTAAGAATAATTTCGACAGTTTGAAATTATTCAGTTCAGTATGAAATGATTATGGTCAGAAAATGCATTCTATTTTAATCTTTCTTGTTTATGAGCCTATAGCTTTCAGTTTCAATATCGATTAAATTTCAATTAACCATGCATAACATTCAGAAATATTAAAACTAAGTCAAATTCTATTAGCTCGTAAGTTTCTGAACCAGGTTGAATCAAATCTAGACTGGGTTCGAAGTTTTTAAAACTCATGAGCTTAATTTGAAGCATTCCTATGTTAGAATAGATATAATTTGATGAACCCTGGAAGTCTGAAGCTATAAAGAACCAGCTCTTTATAAAGACAAGTCTTCAATTCAACAGGTCCTGGCAGAAAATACATTACCTATTTCAACGGTCATCATGAAAATATACCGAAGTACCTATGTGAGTGATGGAAATCTTTTTCTCTATTTATTATGGAATATTACTCTGGATTAAATATTGAACAAGGTGCTAGACATCATTCATAATGAATACAGCAATGGCAATTTAGATTTTGTAGTGAATGTAAGACAAAAATTGTTCAGTGGTTAATTTCATCTATAGTGTTTAGTAGTGGAACCATAGACTGGAGAGCTTTTCCCAACCTTTTGTAGAAATACTTCATAAAGAGATAGAATATGGCAACATTCAACAAATCTGATTATTGAATCCTTTCAGCACAGAGTTGTATTTGGGAAAATCAGAAAATTTGGACAAAATGATATCGATTTAATTCCTTTCAACTTCAAATATCTCAATAATGGTGCAATTTAGGAGAAAAGATGACGAATGATTTTATCTGCAAAAAAGACTAATGATTCAAGGAAGTACAATATACGAACGTTTAGTTCAAGTGAGATTTATTTTTCTTGTAATTTAACCAATCTGTACAGTACTAGTGAGAAACCCACAAGAAATGGAATAAATCTTATGATGCCAAAATATGCATGACTGTTATCAAAAACCTTGTACAGGAGATCATTTCAATTGATATTGTCGTTTGTATATTACAGGTGAAAATGCAATTTTTTTTATGAAATTTCAACATCCTATATCTTTTGAACGGGACCATATTTGGAAAAATGTTTCTTTTGACGTCAAGAATCTATGGTTAAAATTAACGCAGTGGTCAAAGACTCACCCTGTATATAACTTTCATGATAAATTATATAATTCTATGAGATATCTTACGTAGTTTATTTATTTTGATTTCCATATCACGAGTTATGCCAACTACATATCTTCATGCATTAATTCTTTCCACAAGATAAATGAAATGAAAGCAACGGAAGTTCGTTCAAGAGTGAGACATTTTTCCACGTCCTATAGTGATAAATCGTAGCAGAAATGATAAACACACCCCAGGAATACAGAAACATAATTCAACGGCCATTGACACATTAGCGCAAGAAATATTCCGACATTTAACGATTTCTTTCATGAACAACTGGCAAAGTTTCATGGTTCCTTTGCCAAAGGATACCAGCTTTCCGCATTTTGACACTTACAGCGAATGCTTGTGAAGGCATGAATTCAACGGATACATGAATTGCCTGAATACGCCCCTGTTCTACGGACATCCTTCGACGACCTTCGAAGGCTGTTTACGTCAATTTATAATTGCCTAATTCGCAACGATATCACGCACATCATGGGAAGAAAAAGAACCTCGTCGCTCATAGAGGAGTTATGCTTCAGTTATAACTGTATATATCTCGTTCGATTCCAAAACTAATTTGTTTCCTCTCGTAAAACATCGTCTTGAGAAATTGAAGAGTCAGCCAATGAGGGAAAGATTGAAAACTGTAATTATCCTATGCGAAAGATCGATCTAAATAAGTGGCCTTGAGGCGAATTTTTTTCTATGATTCGAAACGGATGATACGATCATCTTCTTGAATAATGGAGGCGCTATCTGGGATGGCGTAGGTTTTAGATGTTGGGTTTAATTAGCTGGAGGGTTCGTCGATGCTCTGTTTTAGCTGCTAATAAGCTTTTAATTATATTTATAATGAATGCTTCGATTTTATGGAGGTGTTTTCACATTGGTATCTGGGTTAATCAATGCTTGACGTTTGTGGGGTCCGTTATTTTTTATGTCAGTGATTCAAGTGTTCAGCACGGTCCTGTGGGAAAGATAAAATATTCAATATAAAGCATAGTTGAAGGCCGATAAATCCATTTTTTCCGCGATAAGACGGGGCCGAGAATTATTCTACGGGCCAAACAATTTACTGACAGTTCCAAGAGGGCTCTGCATTTTCCTACCCCCTCGTGAGACTATAAAAGGAGGACCCCCGCAAAAAGCGACATTATTCATCAGAACGTTAGATATTCAGCTTCAGTTTGCCCCGAAATTGATTTATAATTTTTGCAGTGCGCTTTAAATTAGGAAATTGTCAGTTCAAGATTTTAAATCAAATGTTTTAATTTCATTTTTATACCGTGTGTGACAGTGCCAGTAAGAGAACTCGCCACTGGTTGAAGGCACCGAGTCAGGGTTATAAGTATCTTACATCTTCATACCCATCCCTTAACAATTCGATATCACTGTAATATACTCAGCTTCCCCTGATTCAGCTATATTATTTGAACTGTGATTAGAGTTATTCACTACTTCACTGAAGAAGAGCTGTACCTAAATTTGCTACACTGTCACTTACGTTTGTTTTCCTACCTCACTCCAGGGGGTGGGAACTCGCCTACTACAAAGGTGGTTACGTTTTTCTTCGACGAGCGGCAGAGACGTCTTTAGTCATTCCCAAAGCGGATCGGTAAATCAGGAATTCTCAGTGCCTAGTGATCGGTAAAAACGGATTTTATCGAATCTCGGTCTTGATGGACTATTCTTTGACTAGCATGAACTTTCATGTTATCTATGCCAACGCCATTTTTTTTCCCATGTCGTGTTTATTCCATACATAGACTACTTAATTTTTATTCAAAAAGTAGTGTGATTCAGCTAGAGAGGTATTCATTTTCAACTTATTCAATTTAATTTAATTGAAATGGTTTATTCTTGCTGTGTTCCCAATTGCTACAGTGATAGTAATGTCAAAAGGTATGTGTTGCATTCATATAAGTAGTGGTTTTGGATTAACTTATAACTCACTAAAAATGTACTGTGAATTAATATTTTCTGTAGCAATTTCATATTCGTGTAGTAATTTCTGATTAGTAAAAATGTGGGACAGTTTCCAACACTGTTTTCTTTCTAGGTTGTTCATTACACAAGTTGAGGGTGTTAGAAATGTTTGGTTGGAAAGAATCGGAAATCCATGTCTTCATTCATCCAAAAACGTTATTTGCATAAAGCATTTTCATATGGATTGTATAGACCCACATGGAAAGCTAAAAAGATTTGCTCTACCAACACTTCATTTGCCAAGTAATTCATTCTACTCCCTATGTTTATCATTTTGGTAATTTCAATAATCTTTCAGATTATGTAAGCCGCCCTCATACTGATGACATATTTTTTCTAAGTTTCTTTTTGTTTATTTCCTTTCATCCTCTAAAGATTAGTATGTTCTTCCATTTGAAGGGCAGATATATTTGAAATGACCATAATTCTTTTAATCTGTTGCAAATTGTCACAATTTTCTGATCAAATGATAATTTTTTATTGAAATTGTGACAATCTCCAGCGCAGATTAAAATAATGGTCATTTTAAATGTATTTGTTTTAAAATCCAATAAAAATATGGAATTCAACCTGCGCTTGCGTGGAATCCTATGATAACTCATATAAAATGCACTAGAGGGCGCCACGAGACGGAACGTTGTGCGAATGGAATCTGTAATCAACTAGGGAATAACTAAAGATGGCACTGTAAGTTGAGATCTCGAAATCGGGACCAAAATTCATGCCAGAGTTGCCTATCTATAGGTAGTCTATGCCTCACTCGCAGTTTGCTTTTGGTCCAGCCATATAAGGCATCAAGAGGTTTCCTCACCGTTTTCATGTAGTTCTTAATCTCCTTGTTTTTTCTTTTCAGACGCACCGTGCGGCAATATTTTCTTCTTGTTCTGTAAATTTTTAGTATCACCGTTGATTCAGAGCGTGTCGGAAAATATTTCGTGAGAGAACAAGTGTTTGTTACTGTATTAGACTGATTAAATTTTGTTATCCTTATAACTATTGTGTGTTTTTACGATAACTGAATTTCTCATATTATATGTTTGATATTATTATTGAACTGGTAAGTTTCGCTGAATTGGTAAGTAATTGAATGAAATGATCTGATTGAATTTGACGTTTTCTTTGAATTAATTTATTTTTCTATTTTGAATTATGTTTTTTTATTGATTTTGATGCAGTTTGTTATTTCCACAGAATTCACATTAACTGTCCTGATTTAAATTGATATTTTGTTTTCTGAATTGATTTCTTTTCTTCAGTGTGACTGAATTTCTGCATTATAACTTTTTCCGTCTAATGGAACTTATTATTTTTACTGAATTTATAATTAAATTCATAGCCCTGATCATCAAGAACTTATATTTTTAATTAATTTGTTTTCTCTTGTAATGATCCTTGCCTTTTTGTTTTTCCGATTCGGGTTTTTTCACAGATTCAACAATTCAATTAATTGTCCTGATTAAAATTGATAGTTTCGCTGAATCAATATGAATAAATAAAAAACCACCGTTTTACCATAGGTTGCACTAGCATTGCAAATCGGTCAATGAGTACCATAGTCATCTGAGACATCAGTCAACAACTCTACAAAATCTTGATTGTCTATTTTTATTGCGCTTTGTTTTGTTTGTGCGCAAAAATGGCGAAATTCGAGCCGAGCAAGCGTCATTTGCGGGAAGTAATGCTTTTTGGACTTTATTCGAAAAAAAATGCAGTTCAGGCGCGTCATTTGATTGTAGAAACTTATGGTGAATGTTGTATAAGTGAAAGAATGTGTCGGGAATGTTTCATAAGTTCAAAAATGGCGAATATGACGTGGAAGACAAGGAACGTCCTGAACCCGTGAAAAAGATCGAGGATGCAGATTTGGAGACTTTGCTGTATGAAGATTCTTGTAGAACGTAACAGGATCTTGCAAATTTATTAGGCGTGACTCAGCAAGCGGTTTCTCATAGCTTAAAATGCTTAGGAATGATCCAGAAACTGGGACATTGGGTGCCGTACGAGTTGAAGCCGAGGGACATCGAACGGCTCCTTTTCACGTGCAAACAACTCCTTCAACGGCAAAGCAGAAAGGGTTTTTTGCATCGTATCGTGACCGGAGATGAAAAGTGGATACACTATGACAACCCGAAGCAGAAAAAATCGTGGGGCCCCACTGGCCATGCATCAACTTCGACAGCGAAACCAAACATTCATGGCTCGAAGTTGATGCTGTGTATTTGGTGTATTGTGAAATAAAACGGCAGTTTACTATTTGTATGCTTATGTAGTTTCTCTTACTCTACTTTATTTGAATTTTCGACCTATTCGTTTTGATTGCCGACATTCTTTCTTTTTAGAACTTTTGGGAATGAGGCTATATTTACATTCTTCTTCACTGATATCATTCATACTCTTCAATATGGACTACATGCTTCATAGAGTGCAGTGACGGCTCGTCAGGGTAGGCAGGGTCGGCCGGGCCGACCCAAACGCAACCGAAAAAGAGAAGGTGAAAATAAATATTTTTTTAATCGAAACTTATTTGAAAAATTAATAGCAATATTTAAATCTCGACAAATTCTCTTAGTATCTTTTCCTCTGCCCTCTATATATCTCATATTTCCACTCAACACATCGAAGTACACATTATTTCGGTCAAACACCTCAAATAATTTTTATTCCAAGTTCCCGCATCTGTCCTTATACGTAATAACGCAGCTCAGCCAGCCGAGCCACAGCTTTCAGTTCATGATTTCATCTAACACATACGTCGCTCGAAGTTCCTATTAATGGAACTCTACAATACCTCGACTGTGACACTTGCGAGGTCGGCCGAGAACCCTTGGCCGTCGGCCGTCCCTATGTGAAACGGCAGGCGGGTGAAATTGTTTATTATTATCGATGTTTATTTCAAATATCAAATTAAAAATTGTAATTTAATATACGAAATTTTCATATGTTTATCCTAAATTTGAGGTAGAAAAAGAAATCATTATGTATTTAAAATTTTGTCACGTATCCTGTTAATAATTGAAATTTTCACCCTCAAATCTCAAATGACTATTATCATAAGTACTTGAATATTATTTCAATTTCAGAAAAAAGTGTATTCGTACTGTATGGAATAAATTTTGTGATTTTCTGACCATAAAAATTCATTCTTAGTAACTGTAAATAGCAAAACAGCAACCCACGACTTGCTCATTTTTCAAAGACTAGGTCGGCCAAGATACCCTTGGGGAGGGGATGTATGAGAATTGCATTGCGTGTGTTTACACTTTTATTATCAGAGTTCAGTTCACTAGGTCATTAGTTTGGAGTAAGATGTTCGTGTGTAGGGCTTAAGGTTGTACGAGTTTTCATTCGTTTTCGGTTACAAGTTGAATGTGAGTGATCCAGATAGTGTAAGAGAGGTAGTATCAAATTGCGGTGATTTGATTAGTTTTTTAGTAGATAACAGGTTTTCCATTATTAGAATAATTCTAATTGACACCGTTCACAACATGATGAATATGATTTTAATTTTACTAAGTTTTAAGATGAATTGTTGGACAGTTATACATTTTAGATATGATTGTCACTGTATTCGTAACATGTAAACTTGAAAAAGGCTCAATGTACGCCGAAACATATGTAGTAAAGTATTAATAAAAAAAAGATGAAATCCTAATTTCAATCCAGTGCTCTAATCCCAAGAAAATTGCTTCTAAATTATATATATACATATATAAATGCTTGGTCTGGCCGACCCACTCATAGAGGGCACGAGCCGTCACTGATAGAGTGGAGGCTCCAGCGACAAATGTGGATGCAGAAAAATTGGATTAAGATGTTCAAAAGTTTGTGGACATTGCCGTGGCCAGTCATGCTTAAACGTAAAGTTAACCATTGATGAAAATGATGAAGATGTTGTTTCAGATATAGGTGTGACTCCACTCTACGTTTTGTCAGCAACTGTTGACGACGCAGAAACTGAAGATATCGACAATGTTAAAAAAAATTATATACTAAAGTTAATTTTTCTGTATTCAAATAAAAAATTATTCACTCGTAAATGAAAAAAAACCTCTTATTTTATATTATAGATTATGCCTACGGGGTAAACCATATAAAAAAAACGCGCCTTGCATTCTACCTCATAGGAGGTGAGGAAACGAATGCATCGTTATAAAATAGTTGCTTTCTCGGCGCTCTACTCCAAAATTTAACTCGGTTAACTCTATAGAAAAATGCATGAGACATTCTTTGTAGATAATTTCACGACAAACAATTTTTATAATGACCTTTATTGATCTCTGAACAATATATCTCGAGATATTTGCGAAAAACCGATTTTCGTGACTTTTAGACCTTTATAACTTTTTTAGCCGTCACGATATCAATGTCGATTTTTCACATCTTCATTACAATACCGTAATAAAGATGTATACAAAAATTCAGCTCACTAGGAATTTTTCCGCAGATTGGGGTTTAAAATAGCTAACAATGACTGGACTAGAGAGAGTGAAAACGTCTCGTGAGTTGTTGGTCGGATTATTCAGATTGCTTTTTCGTGTAACCACTTTTTCTAACTGCACTTTTAACTGGCTAGTCTTAGATGTAACAAGATATTTTCGCATGGTTCATATTCCATCTTACGCAACACACGAATAAATCTTTGAGATTAGCGGCCCTCTCATTAAACTTTACGCAATAAGTTGATTGTATGTTGTTGAAATTATTCTAGTTAATACGTTAATTAGTTTAGATGATTGCAGGGATGAGAGTTATTCTTGATATATCAATTATAATAATGAGGATAGCAAGTTAATACTTTTATAAATTGAAACAGTTTACTCTCAAACAGTGGCGTAGCTAGGTAACCAAGGGCACTGGGGAGAATTACAAAATGGAGCCTGTTATGTGAACTGATTAGGTTTTATACGAATATTTTAAAAATGCTAAGCTATTTAGGTTATTTTTTGTGCATTGCAGGGAAGGTAATATATATATGAATATATTCGTTTGAACTTTTGGCTTACAATATTTAGTTAGCAAACAATAAAGCATAAAGATCAGGGGTTAGTGACGGGGTGTCATACAATTGGGCGTATGACATAAAAGTCTAAGGAAAAACCCCAGTGAAAAAAGTGTGAAAGTACAAATAATAAAAATATTAAATAGTAAAAACATAAACAATTGATACTTGGTGTACGTTTGGCTAATAAAACAAAATAGACAATACTCAATATATCAAAATTGGATATACCAACAAACTAATAATAATTAAACTTACAATTTTTTCCTAGCCTTAGTTTTCGCGAAAGATCAATGACTTCGTTCAAATTCAAGCTTTGCGGTTTTATTTTCAATTGCTCTCAGCAATAAATTTCGTTGTCGAGTTTGGCCCTTATCATTTCTTAAATAATTGGCTGAATGACCTTTCGGCTACTGCAAGTGACAGGAATTGTACAGAAAAATATCATTAGGTCGCATTTTAGCATTCTGCTCATTAGTCCCTTATTTAATTGGTGAACAGCCCATGCTTAAGATAGTTGAGGTAGAACTAGGTGGTAAATATTAATAAATTGAAGTAGACAACTAGAACCTTATATATTTTTTTTTCGCTTTCTTCTTGGTAATGACATATTTTCTAGCGGTTTCATTGGCTTTGCACAAATGTAATTAAAAATCATTTCTATAAATTTGCAGCTTTGCTTTGGTCTCTGCTAAATCTTTACTCTTCTCTCCCAAAATGATGTCGCATTTTTATACAATCAGTGTTTGACAAGGACCACCCAGGACGTCCGATCAGGATGACATGGTCAATAAAATCCATGATATCGTATTGGCCAGTCGCCGAGTGAAGATTAGAGAGATTGTTGAGATGCTAAACATTTCTTACAAACGGGTGGACAACATTTACATCAACATTTGGAGATGGAGTAGCTAAGGGAAAGACCGGTTCCCCTTTGCCGGCAGTGGACCAAAAACGAAATCCTATGGCAACTTCGAAGTACTGTCGGCACCTATTTAAGGCCAATTCAAATCAGTTTCTCCGGTGATTCGTAACCGTTAACGAATCCTGGATCTACCACTATAAACCAGAAACCTAGGAACAGTCGAAGCAGTGGACCTCTCCAAACGAACAAGCTCCAAAGAATTCGAAGGAGTTGCCATCGGCCGAAAAGGTTATGGTCACTGTTTTTTGGAATTCCCAAGGAATAATCATGAGTGACTACTTGGAAAAAGGGAAAAACAATAACTACAGTTATTGGATCGATTTGAAGCCGAATTCAAGAAAAACTCACCCTTTCGTACCGAACAAAATTGCTTCTTCACCACCACAACGTACTGGCTCATTCATCAACACTCGCCACTGAAAATTTGTGGAATAAGGCTACGAATTGCAACCTCACTCACCATATTCACCAGATCTGGTGACGTGTGACTTGTTTCTGTTTCCCAATCATGAAAAAATAGCTCGATGGAAAGTGGTTCACGTCAAACGAGGAGATCATCGTTGAAACGGAGGCCTATTTTGTAGAGTTCGGGAAAACATATTTTGGAAAAACATGAAAAAGTTAGAATATAGTTGAGCTAAGTGTATTGAAATGAAAGGAGACTATGTTGAGAAATAAAAACGAAAATTTCCAAATAATAATAGACTTTGCTTTCCAAGCACGGGTACTTATCAATGCATCCTCGTATTCATAAGGGTTCAAGCAATGTCTGGGCCAAAAATTTCGAGTAGATTCCATAAATTACATTGAATATTCATTTCTATATAAAGACTCAATAAAAATGTCGACACAAACATCCATCTTTTTGTCCACAGGACCGCACGAATAGCCCGAGGAGGATCAGAACAATCAAACATGTTTACAAATGATGGCCAATAAAGAAAGACTAGTTTACAACCATAATCCATGGAATACCGACAGAGTACGTACCTATCATGCCAGATAACAAGCCAATAAATAAAAAACGACAAATTTCATAATGAGCTCAAATTATGTTTGTCGAATAAATAATTGATAGAGTCTTCGTTGGCGGATATAATGAAAAAATAATATCTCTCATCATATTATTGTTTGAAGCCTGGTTAATGAAATAAATTGCTTCCGGTAACCTTAGGCGGTAGTAAAAGTTGTTAATTTGACGAGTTATTATGCGATATGATATTAAATATACCTCACATGATGCATTAATTGATGTCTCATATGCATTTGTGCATTCGATCGAACTGATTTTTGATGACTAGGTAATTAGAGTCCATTAGACTTCCATCTTGTTTCGAAGAAGCTTTCTTATATTCGTAAATTCATTATTTTAACATCGTAATGTTCACTTGTTCAATGTTAATTAATTAAAATCACCAAGTATTATATATGTTAGAGATCAAAATGCTAAGTCGAATAAATACGCCCAGATTGTAATGACAGTCTGTGATTGTAGAATCTATGGTCTAAGGATTGACGGACCGTCGTAGGTTAATGGGCGTATTTTCTTCAGGCGGTCTCGGAAGTAAACAACAGTAAGAACTTAGAGGTTATTTGAATGTATTCTTCAAACGACAAAGTCTTTTATTTAAAATCTAACATTTATAAAATTTATAATGCACTGACATGAGGTAAGATTGTTTTGGCGCTCTTGTAAAACCACTTGTCAGTATTCATTCAAACTATTGAAAGTCATATATCCGGAATATTCCTCATAGACGTAGAAATAATTGAAGTTTGCCGCTGGGAATCCCAAAGTAGGGATTCAAAAACGTTCAAATTGAACACTTGAACACCAATGAATTCTAATGAAAAAAACTTAATAATATTTTTGTTTTATTTTTATAGCACCTGCAATACATAAATTATGAGAAATTTTCATTTCACTTCATTATCCAATTTTCTCTTATAGCCCGAAAACGGTTGAACCATAAGGTTGCGGTTTCCACTCTATTAATTTTCTCTTACATTGAGGCCGGAAGATCACTTTTTAATTTCAAACTTTTCATTGCAACCGATAAGCTGAAAGTATTTGAATTCTCTCTTTTCCTCTATTTTAACTATTAAAAATGGTAATCTCAGAATTCCGTCCAATCAGAGAGAACTCAAATCGGAAGGCCATAAAAGTGTCAATCATACCTGGGGTCATAAATGATCATAAATGAAGGATAAGATTCTATTGGCCCATCTGCCGTAAAGAGGTGTCAAGCATTGGGAGACGGGCCAAATACAATTATTTAATACAAGAACGAGAATAACTCGAAAAATTGAGAAAATTGAAAAAAAAAATTTAGCTGATTTCAAAGTTCAATGTAATACCGAACGACTACCTATGAGTTTTTTTCGATAAAATATTTCCTTGAGGAAATATTTGCATCTGAAGAGTATTTCAATTTTCAAAGTGTAATTAGCCAAAAACTATGCATCATATCAAAAATCGGCGGAAGGTACGCACTAGGGAATACTCATGCCAATGCTCACTCAAATTTTGAATGAAATCCGACAAACGGTTTATGCGTTATTCTTGAAGTAAATTGGCATTGAAATAGTATAGGCACAAAGAAGGTGATGTACAGCCTTAAGGGTCGCTTAGATTTATTTCCAGTTGCACGCTTGTCACTTAACATTAACTTAAGTAAGCGACGGTTAACTTTTTCGATCTGGTGAAATTTCAGTAATTTATTCTGTGCAACTTTCCCTTAGTCAAAAAAATAAAGTTAAATTGGCTGGACGGGATAGTTGATGATCTGCGTATCAACAAAATATAGATAGGTACTTACTTTATCTATTGTTCTGTGGTCGAGATCTTTGTTTATGAATTGATATCTAAATAAATATAAACTCTATGATTACTCAGAAACGCTATAAAATTTCAAAGTTTCAATTCAATTCACTTTCAGCTACAATTTTCTTTTTTTAAATTTTTCGTACAACCATTTATCTCGAAGTTATAGCCTGTTGAAAATTGCCCAAAAATTTGGAATATCTTGTGATCTTTTAATTTTTTTCAGTAGTGTAGTAGGATTATGGTATGATGCAAAATTAAGGTATTGCGCAATTTTTTTTTATTTAAGAGGAATATATTGCCCTTGGTGTGTATACAAATGCCGCAAATAGCAAAATCCAAGTTTTTTGACGTTGGAAATTCAAGTCAGTTACACACTACAAACTCCTTTTGTACCAAATCACTGATTTAAAATCATTTTCCGCTGACGAATTCTCAGTTTTCGTATGTCAAGGATGAAATCACCGAATTATGTCAAGTTAATGCTCGAAGAAGACTTGGGCAACTATTTCCATTGTTTGCTTAGAAAAGTTACTCATATAAATATTATTATGGTAATGAAAACCGTCTAAAATATCTCGGTAAGAATTTTTCAACATAACGGTCTCCCACGCGTTTGATCTAGATCCGTGTTATACTCCGAGTATTTGGTCTTGTAAATAAATAATATTCCTTCTGTACTCTATTTCCATCGATCGTTTCCATTTGAGATTCAATATTGATTTCATTTCATGCCTGGTTCGTGGAATTATCAAAATAATTCTCAATTTGGAAGTTTGATAGTAATTCTACACGAGTTTCATCAAAAATTTTCACCAGAAATTGACAACCAGCAATAACAATCTTTAGAAATTATCTGAAAATAGGTTCCAACTTATCAAAAATGATTTCATCATTATTTAAATTCCGTATACTATAAAAAAACTTTTGATAGATTTCTAACAATAAATCCTGATTATCCAGAACGCAGACATAACCGTACAACGTTAAGCAAATGCCTTCTATACTTCTTAGTATTCGGTCATTTACACTGAGTAATTAGTGTAATGCTCGACATGCAGGAGCTGCAAATATGTCATTTACTGTAACGAAATTTTCGAGGATTTCTCCGAACACGAACACATGTAATCAACAATATAATTTCTACGAACTAATGAATAGTTAATGGAAACAAATGTTAAAGTCCGAATGTAAAAAACACCATTCTCGTTCATTGGGAAAATCACGTTGAAGCTATAGATAAGAAACATGAAGGTTTGTTGAGTAACATGAATTACCAATTTCTCATTTACGATATTGCAAATTCAATCTGACAATATAAAGGACAGTTTTCAAATATGTTACCTGATTACATTTTTTGTTTATAGGCAAAAAACATTTTTCGATGGCTCATAATTTTACCCAGAATAGATATAGGCTTTTCCAACGTTCTAACCGCAAATGTGTCAAAATGGCCGCTGTAGGAAAAACACACGTTTGTTGACATTAAACGCTGTGTTATTTCATCATTTTTGCAATGAAAGTTATAAGATATGAAAGGACCGCATATTAATTTCCAAATTGTTTTTTCGGTAGAACGGTTGCTAAATAAAAGTGGAAGACTTTTGAATGGATTATTTCTGTATTTTAATCAATTATTTTTCTAAATCTCCAAAGTCAAACAATTGAAGCCTTGAAATAGGAAGTGTTTTCTATAGACATGGCAACAATTGAACAAAGAAAGAAAAATACAGTCTGATTCCTTTTCTATTAATCTGTTCTAATGGATAATGATGACAATCATAATAATAATAATAATAATATATGTTTATTCACATGTTTATATAAACCAGTCTTATTGGGTGTCTAAATAAATTATTCACTTCCACAGAAGCTGATTTAAGAAGGTCAGCTTGTACGTGGTACTCACACTGGAATCTGAACATTATTCCATAATTTGAAAAATCTCAACAACTCACATCCACAATGTTGAAATGCTTATAATTGACGTCGAATAATTAAAATTCAGAACTCTAATGAAAAATAGAATACGGAACGACAAGATAAGGGAATTATAAAATTGCAAAATTACACAAAAAGAAACATTAACTCCTTCAAATTTATAAAATTCGCACAATAACCAACATCTAGCGGGAACGATATAATAGTCCAGACAGGTATATCTCACATATCGGTAGGGCAAAATCTAACATTTTTGGGTAGTTCACATCACATTCCGCGTAGCAAACATCAACTTCGGGTAGGTAACTTCCACATCCTGAGATCCTGAGCCGGTAAGTGTCACATCTTGGTAAAGCATCACACCTTGGTCAATTTCACACCTTTAGCCGGTAAATATCACATTTCGGGAAAAAATACAGTATGTCAGGTGTCACAAATCGAGTACATTTGATCCAAAATCAAAATGTCAAACATGCATTCACCACACTATGACACACTCCACATCTTCTGCCTATAGCCATTTTTAACAGCTTTCTTATATTGGTAAATATTTCTTAATTTTTTTATGTCTTTGGGAAGATAATTGTACAGCTTTTAACTTATGTATTTGTAGCTGCGCTGACCTATATAGCTTTATCACATTTATCCATGACTATTTTGAAATCTTTATTCCTAGTATCATATCTGTGGTTGATTGACTGTATTGGTAAGATATCTAAAATACTGGTGTGTGCACTCCTCCGATTTTGTTTTACAGGTTTGGCGACATGGGGATTCTTTCATTTTCTCTCCGCCAGGTAGCGCCACTCAAATTTATTCGAATGTCAGTTTCTGATTAGAATAAATTATTTATTGCTTTATTCGGAATATTGTATAAAAGTGTGTGAAAAGTGATTATCCATTTTTTATAATGCGTTTTTGTCGTTTAAGTGGACAGTCTAGTGCTGCGGATGAAAATTCACGAACTTTCAGTGTGCCAAACGTGAGTAGAAATGATTTTTTTAATGACTCGAGTGAAATTATTCTCTATCAAGTAACAACTTGAGAATCCTCAAAAGATATACGCATTTCAAACACACTTATTTTCATAGATCTAATTGATCAAATCAGTTCTTTTTTCTGCTTTTGTCTTTTTATTTCCAGATTCGATGTGGACAACTTGAAGAACCCTCTGTGTCCATCAATAGAAGACCACTCTTGAAGAAAGAGGTCCCTCAATTATATTACAGCTTATTTTTGTACTTTCACACTTTGGCGGGAGCCAGGTTTTTTTACTGAGGTTTTAGGTTTTTTCCCTAGGCTTTTATGTCATACGCCCAATTGTATGGCACCCTGTCACTAACCCCTGCTCTATGTGCTTTATTGTTTGCTAACCAAATATTGTGAGCCAAAAGTTCAAAAGAATATTATATATATATTGAAATTATTTACTTTATATATTGAATTAAAACTTTTTGAGGATGAGAATACATATTTTTTCATCATTACAGAAAGAGAGCTCCCAAATCACCCATGCCATCCTGTAGTAACTACTTTGTACCGGACCTCCCATATCATTCCTTCCCAAGCCCAATAGAAAACATTTCTACTGATATAACAAACTTTTTCCTGCTTATCCAAAATGATCAGATCAGAAATTAATAAAACATACATAAATGAGCTTCAATTAACCATAAATCAGGCTTGTTAAATCTTTAGAGAATAATACTGAAAACATTTATGTTTGAGCAAGAGACCATGTATTAGTGAAAAAAATCATACTTCAATGTATTAGAAAAAAAAATGGATAAACCATACTAATTGATAGCATTACGTGATCAGAACACGCATCACAAGAATATTTATTTAAAAGCCAGTGAATCGGTGAAATTCATGAAATATTTGTCTAGTTAATTTTTCAGGGGAATAAAATAAATTTCTTTCATTTTTGAGGTTAATTTGATTTAAAATTTTAACAAATGTCAAGCGTTTGCGATGTAAATTTATGAATGAATTGCCTTGTGGCTCCCTCATGTGAGTATAAAACTAAACAGTCGCCATGTCCCAAAAAGTAAAATGATGTTTCCATTCAAAATTTGACAAGTGCACACACCAGTATTTTAGACATCTTATGTATTGGTATCTTACCTCTGTGTATATTCATCAGAATCTTATAAGCGAGTAGCTGTCTCGTGTCATATATTCGACTATTTTCATAAAGTGCATCACTGGGATATCATATATCTTTGTTGTACATTATTTTCAATTTCCACTTTTGTATAACATGTACCTTCTCCAAGTGGCTGTCTGCAATCATTATTTGAGTATTCAAATTTTGTTGTCACAGAGGTGTATATATATAATATATTCTTTTGAACTTTTGACTTACAATATTTAGTTAGCAAACAATAAAGCATATAGATCAGGGGTTAGCGACGGGGTGTCATACAATTCGGCGAATGACATAAAAGCCTAGTAAAAAAACCATGGCTCCGCGCCTAAGTGTGAAATAACAAAAATAAGCTGTAAGAGGTATAAAATTAGAATACCAGACTGAGAATGATATGGAGTTTATGTTATAATTCTCCTAATGTACTCGTCTTTCAATATCCGACCTATAAATGCTAATTCATCAAATGTGAAACATACAATGCCGTCCTGAATTCGTTGATCACTTTGTGTGCTTAAAATGTCATAAAAATGAATACTTTTGTCTCGCAGATCCAACCACACACTCTATATGAATTCTTAGCGATGACTTATCAACAAGTGCAATTTTACCATCTAACAGCTTTTAAATGTAAATCTGAAACAGGAAATACTTCAAACCAGTTTTTTGTATATGAGTCACCTCACACTATACCTTTTGTCTTATGTAGTTAATCGATACAGTTTTTTTTAACATTTTCTTAAGATGAACTACAATATTTTTTTTATCTTATATGCAGCAAGAGAATCTATTCTGGATTTACACTCTCCAAATTCCAAATTAAACCAAACTTTCAAGAAAAAAATTGGACCATTATTGCCATCCGAAATATAAATACATAAATAAATATTTTACCCGTAGATGGCTTGGGCCCGTTTGCACCAACGCCCCTTAAAATATCGCTTAGCTAAGTGCCGCTTAAAGTGACTGGTGGAAACGGGCCTTGGTCCCTCATAGACAACTGATACAAATATCATTACATTTGGAAGCATACAACAATAGTAAATTCTAATACAAGTTGCAGAATGGGCACCTATTCCAACACGATTGCGAAATTCGAAAACGAGCGACGAAGGATCGAGTTTTTGAACGCATGAGTATTGGAATTACCTTCTGCAACGAGTATTAGACGATATTTTCTCTATTTCAGTCAAGAATTGTGAGAAATTTATTGGAATTCAATGAAAATTTCAGATTATAACTCCTAGTGCCTATTGTATTTTATTTTCACAGTTGGCGTGACTAATACGAAAATTGACAGATTATAGAATTTGAATAGTGCGTTCAAATCTCTACATGGTTTAATATTGACAATTGACATGCAAGGGACGCGTGTTGACATTCGAAAGGATAGAATGTCAGTGTTGTCAACCACAAAACGAAAAATATAACTAAAAACAATGCTGTAATGAGATCATTGCAGCACTGTTTTTAGTACTTTAAAAAACTCATTACGACACTGAAATAGAGAAAAGTTATTACGTTTCAAATGTCAGTGTACATTGGTCGGAAAATGACTTTCAAACAAAGAGCTGCAATTGATTTTTGTGTTGAACTTGTCCATCCCGTATGCAAGTTTGCGGGTAGAGAGACGCTGGATGATGACGAAAGATCACGCCGTCCCGAGTTATCGGAAGAAAACATCAAGAAAGTGCGTGAATTCATAAAAAACAACAAAAAATCGTCGGTGAAAGTTATTGAAATGGAATAAGGCATTCCTTAAACAACCGCATACCGCATTTTGACCGAAGTTTTGGGCCTTAAAAAGGTTAATTTGCGGTCTGTACCACACAAACTTACCGAAGACCAAAAAATTGATCAAAGACATCGTTAAAAGTGCTCCAAAGGATCAAAACTTCTTGAAATCGATTGTAACTGGTGACGAGACGTGGTGTTTTCAATATGAACCCGAAACAAAGCTGAAAAGTGCCGAATGGAGAGCGCCGGATTAATGAACACCTAAAAAAAAGTCTCTTGGTGAAGTCAAAAGTAGAGGTTATGCTAATTTGTCTTTACGATTCAAAAGGAATTAAGCACAAAAAATTTATTCCACATGGCCCGACAGTTACTAGAGAGTTTTACATGGGCGTCATGAAGCGTTTTCGGCCAGAATATCGAGAAATCGGCAGTAGGACTCTTTTGCACGAAAATGCACCATCCCATCTTTAGCGACTTGTAACGATATTTTTTGGTCAAAAATGAAGTTGTGCTTTAGCATCATTCGCCCTATTCACCGGATCTGGCTCCGTGCGACTTCTATTTGATACCTAAACTGCATTTGGCGATGAAAGGAAAGTGCGCGCATCGATTGAGGGCATTGAGAACGTCCTAAAGACCATTCTAATAAAGGACATAGAGAAGTTCGGTTTCTTTTGAAATGGAGTGTGTAACACAACTGTTAACTTTCTTACAAACGGTTTGTTTTCCTACACCAGCCAGTGGACAGCTGATTGTGACAGCATGTTGGAATGCTCTATTGTAATTGAAGGGATTTTGTTTGATTTTCAAACTGTAATGCCTGAAGCAAGACAACCAACTTTTCAGACAGTACGGATATGATCTTTTCTATATTTTTCAACATTGACTACAAACAAACGCCAAACAAGTCAATCAAGATTTGTGATACCGACTCAGCGAATTAATACTATCCTTGGCCTGTGCACTTTCCCATGTGCAGTGAACGAAAGTAAATAAAAGTATATCGGCAAGAAATTGTTGCAGAGCGACTACAATAAAACGATATCATGCTCCACATCGATAAAATAACAACTATCTGCCCCAAGTGAATGCAGATCTCTTCAATGGACGATCTTGAATCTTCCTTTCTACATGCCTAGAAATGGAAGCAAGCATTGGTTTGCTTTCATCTAGGAGAGAAGAATTGCAAGTGAATGTCTGGTAGACGCTGGTACTCCTACAATCCTGATTTGGTATTATGAAAGAATTATTGGCGAGCATTAACTTTCGGAGTACATATTCAGAAATCTTGAATGTGAGAAGATGATTAGAAATTGAGTGAGTCTGAAGAGAACGAGGTGGAATGATCTATATAAAACATTTTTACGCGCTTGTTCTAAAGGGTGTGTCATAATCAACGCAACATTTGAATTTGTCACCATTTGTGCAGTACAGTGTTGATAGCCTTAAAAACAAAATACATCGTCAGTTGACAGTTTAGGGATATTAAAAATGGAGCGTTACACAAAACAAAAACGTGTCTACATTGTTGAACAATAGTTCAAAAATAATGATTGTTTGGCGGCCGCAGTTCGTAAATTTCATATAAAATATGGTCGGAATAGTGTTTCAACTTCGTCAACTGTGAAAAAATTAATTTAAAAATTCTGAGAGACACAATCCGTGGGAGACGCCAAACACACTGATCGTCCAAAAACAAACCGTCCAAATGTCAATATAGGGGCAATGTGTGTGAGTGTCGGTGACCATCCAGGAACCTCAATTCGGCGTCGTGGACAAGAACTGCAAATTTCAAGAAACGTATACTCACTAAATATCTGTGTCTCCATGCTTACAAAATTCAATTAACAGAACGAATGAAGCCCAAAAACCACGCACAGCGAAGAGTTTGTCGAACGCATTATTGAGCAACAACATCAAATAAATGATTTTTCGAAATGAAACATCCTAAGCGACGAATCACATTTTCACCTTGATTCACATGTGATTGCCGAAAAACAAATACATCCACAACGTGTTACTGTTTGGTGTGCATTTTGGGCTGGAGGCATAACTTTTCGAAAAGGAGGTTGGCCAAGCAGTGACTGTTACTGGTGCTCGATATAGCGACATGATAAGACAGTTCTTTTTGCCGGATGGATGATATTGATGTGGCCAATATGTGGTTTCAACAAGACGGTGCTCCAGTCGACCTGAGTAATAGCAAAGATTAACTTACAAAGATGGAGCACTCCGGCCTTTTTCTCGTCAACGATTCAATGACTTTGGGAATTCTATCGTTGAAAAAAGGGGCGGGACTAATAAGAGAAGGATATATCTCTCTCTTCTCCAAATTCGAATTTAAACCGCGGAACAATTCTCCGGGTATTTCTGAAAATCATAGCAGATCCTTAATTTAATCAAAACCTTTGAATTAAATGGCATATTTTATATAACTTGTCTATGACTTCATTCGAAAATTTTTAATGATAGTGTGATACATATATGGAGTAAAAGTTATCGGTGATTTTGTATAGAAAATTTAGAATTTCATTCCGCACAGGTTTTCATATTTGGATTAAGCCTTTTCATAGCTCTGCAGAGAAGTCTGGTTTGTAGATAAAATGAGCGAAACCAAGGAAAGATGTTCAGCTAAGTACTGTTCGAATGTTTCGGGTGTGAGATTCTTTAGGTTTCCCAGTTCAGATGACCCTCAACGAGCCCTGCAATGGAAATTGGCCTGCAGCGATGCGACAATTGTGAGGAAACAGGATTTGCAGTGATCACTTCGAACCTTATTTAATGACTGGCCTCTACTTAAATAAAACGGCTGTTCCTACTTTGAACCTGTTGAAGAGACCGAAAAGCTTTGATATAGGTACACAAACCGATGGAATAGGAATCGATAAGGGAACTCAAACATGTTCCACAATAATGGTAAACTGCAATGTGCAAACATCACAAAACATGAAAGCTGCTGCCACTACATCTCCTCATCAACTGCTAATCCAAAAGCTGAGAACTATCCCTTTTCATCATCCTTGCTCAGTTTCCCTACAAATATATTCTAAATTTGTTTTTAAAAATGAGAATTTTTTACATAATGAAGTATGCAAATCAAAATTTACAGAGTGATGAATGTAACAAAAGGAAAAAATAAAAAAATTAGAAAGCTTAATATACTGCAGCACAAATGATGTTAACTTAATATTTCTCAGTGTTTTCTTCCAAAAGTTACCGTTCAAGTGGATATCATGTTCAGGATCTGATCCTTTGTATGTATGAATATTTTTATAGAATAAGAAATTGCTCTTTTATGTTTTTTTATGTTCTGAGAATGCTTAAGATGGAACCGAGATAATTATATAACAAAGATTGATAATGCTGAAGAAAACTTGACTACAAATTTTTAATGAATTTCTTTGACTTTTGATGTAATTATATTAAATGAATTATGAAGAAAATTTCCTTTTTATTTGTTGCACTCTTGTTTTAGTCCATTATTTAGACGTTCAATACATGAAAGTGAAATTATTGTCTGGAATTGGTAAAAATTTGATCAGCAAAATTAAAAAAACTTTTATGATTACAATTATTCGTCAGCTCATTTTGTGTAACTTTGAAATTGGTGAAACAATTCATAAGATAGGAATTAACTTCTTCGTAAGAAGTTTGTCATCAATAATCAAAGGACTTCTAACTTGCAAACTTAATATAATGGTTCCATTAAAATTTTGATGAAAATATATTACACATTATTCTTACATTCTTGTATTAGGAAATACTTGAAAATTTTTAAGAAATGCTTATCAAACAATTTTCATCCACATGTAATAAGATCAATCAAAAGAAAATTTCTTCTTCTCATACGATTTTGAAAAAGGATATTTCTTATTCGTTTGTTTACAAAACTGCAATATTAGTTGAACTATATGTGGGTAACATTACTATTTAACTCGTCCATTGTGTCAAATGATATTTTCTTGTTTCTTATGAATTTTCTCTGGTCTTCACACATATTCCACAGGAAATAAATGTTCTGTTATTGAATGCTTCCTCAAAGTTGTATGGCAATGACCTAAAATTTTAAAAGGTGTGAACTTTTACAATTTTCTCAGTTGAATTGTTGTAGCTTTAAATTATAAGATATCAGATATATTTAGTAATAAATTAAAATAGATTGCAAATGATGAAAATAAAAATTAACAGTGGAAATATTGCTACTCACGAAATTGCGTATTGGTTCCTGAAGTAAGTCATTCAGAAACACTTGTGATGAAAGAAAAGTGCTTTCATATTTCCTAATAAATAAAAAATGATTTTTCCAAATTCATCTTCATGTCGATTAAAATCCTTTTCTGTTTGATTCTTGCTACAGGAACTAGGAACCGATTGGCTATCTTATTGCACGTGATAACGAAATGTGATTTCATTGGTGTTGCCTCGATTTACATTGCTCTTATGGGATTTTGAGTCAAGGGAGGAATCGTTTTATGCGATTCTGTGGTTTCGCTTCGAAATACGTGAACAAAATTTTCAGTACTAATTTGACAGAGTGCACCCTCTTGTTTCTACTCTTTGGTAATAGTCTGCGACTGTTACAATGAAAGAAAAAATATTAAACAGAGAGTTTTTCTCAAATTTTGTGTTTTGAACCAAATTTCGTGTGCTAACTCGTTGCATATTCTGAGTTATGGAGACTTTGTTTCATAAAAAACTCAGGAGGAGAAATGGCACAAAGTCTTCAAAATTGAACAGTCAACCTTTTCAACTAACGATAATTGTTCACGCCTGTATTAGAGAGATACCACGTGATCTCAACATTTCCTGATCTAGCTCCGTGTGACCATTTTCTTCTCTCCAAACTGATATTAATGATCAGGGAAACCAGATTTTATTCCATATAAGAAAATTTTCAGAAGAAGCTGAAGGCCATCCCTGAAAGCGCCCATAAAAATATTTCAATGATTGTAAAAAACGTTTGGCACATGTGATTCGCTTCAAATTTAGCATATTTCAAAAAAGATTCAGTATATATTGAAGGAGTTTAATATTTAATAGAGGGGAGACTACAAAAAAAAAACCTGAGAGTGAGGTTTGTGAGGTGTTATATTTGGTCGGTGTTACTGTACGGTGTGGAGAGCTGGACACTAAAGGTGGTCACAATGAATAGAATAGAAGCCTTCGAGATGTGGATATATCGCAGAGTACTAAAAATCCCATGGACGGCCCGAAAATGTCCTACGAAGAATAAATAAAGAACGTGAATTGCTGCTGACGATAAAAAAAAGAAAAACTGCATACTTAGGGCATATAATGCGAAACCCGAAATACCAGCTTCTACAATTGATTATCGAGGGAAAGATTGAAAGAAGGAGAGGAATGGGAAGAAAGAGGATGTCATGGCTACGTAACATAAGACAGTGGACGGGCTTGCGAACAATGGAAAGCCTAATACATACAGCTAGAGACGGGATAGAAATGAATCGTGTGGTCGCAAACATTCATTAGTGAATATGCATTAGAAGAAGAAGAAGAAGACTACAAATTGTATAGTGGCTATCCTAATGCTTTAAACAAGCTTTCCTCGCTTCAGCCAAAAAACTTGAGCAATAATGATTTCAGAAGGTCACAAAAAACAATGTTCCATCTGATCAGACTATCACTTGACGTGAACCGAAAGTTAACAATGATATACTTTCAGAAATCGATACATTACTTCATGATCTGATCTACATTCGAGCCGTTCTTATCCTTTCTAACACGTAATTAAATTCTCATTGTGTCTGATCAATTCATTTCACAACGATTATAATTTTTATCTCGGTACCTTTATATATATCCATAAGCATCTTTGTACGATACTTGATCGTTCAGATATAATGCAGAATATTGCACCTACCACTCGACCTACCAGCAAAAAACGAAAGTATTTTCTTGCTTTCACGATACGCTGTCTACCCTGTAAGGAACCGCATCCATCTCCTTGTATATGTCACGACAGTAACATCTGTCAGAGAGAAGGGATCTTCAGACGGTTCAGATGAAGCATCCTCCTTTCTAACCCGTCTAAAGCGTTCGCTTTGCTGAGTCGAACAAGGAACATCGTTTGGTCTAATTGCATAACAGGCCATTAACGGCGCATTATCTCTTCATCTGGAGCAGTTGGTAATAATTTGTTCTCTATGCGAGATGTGCGGGATGTCTCGCAGATAATATGACAAGTTCGTCATGAAGGCAGAGATATCTGCGGGTCGTGAAACGACCGAAGATAGTCTGGATCTGATAGGTCCATGAATTGCAGTTATATAACAGTGATAAAGTTAAGCTAATCTTGGCGAAATTAAGAGATCATGAAAATGAGGAACAAAAAAGGCTTGATCTTCTGGATATGCCAGCTGGCTTAGAGATACAGGGTGATTCCGGAGGAGACCGTCAGATTTTAGTATACACTAGTCAAGGCAGTTTCGAAACAATGTTTGGTTTATGGTTGGGGGCCTTTAATGAGAGTCTATAGGTGATTTGTCCGATTTGACCGATTTTTCTTTTATTCATAACTTTGGTATGGCTTGATCAATCTTGATGAAATTTAGAGTGAAGAACAATATGATTATCTTCTTTCAATAATTCCAACACTTTCTCAAAAATACAGAGTGGGAATTATGATAAGTTCAGATTTAGTTTGCAGGTTGAAAAAACACCCTGTACATTCCGTTTTCAAAAATTTTCTACATGTTTCAGATTCTATCATAAGTTTACATTACTGGAGCGTTTTTATTTTTTTTGACACACATCCAGTTTTCCTAGAAAAATTTTTCAAGGATGAACAATATCGTTATTTCGCTCCAAGGCAGTGAGGATATTCTGAACTAGAATGTAAACCGGTGTCGTCCAATGATACAAAGCTCTTCCTGAGTCCTAAAGTAGTTCTTCCAAATTCGAAATTCATATATAATCACTCATATTCTGATTTATAAAATCATTTAATCCAGAAAATATCTTTATACCTACCTACTTAAACCAAAAAATCTACAACTTATACAGAATAAACATTCGAAACATATCATGAACGGCAAAACTAAGGATTAACACAAAATTTACATAGAATGTTCGAAATGATTTCCCCTTTTTTGAATACATATTCGAGACCTTTTCATTAAATTTCCAATTGACCTTCTAATGAGGGATTGATTTTGCTTCAAGATATTACATTCGTCGAAAATCCTTTCAACTAGGTGTTCTCTACTTCTAATTTCAACATTATAAACTCTTGTTTTCAGATATCTCCACACAAAATAGTCTAACGGGTTCAAATCGGGCGATCTTTGTGGCCAAGCAATAGGGCCTCCACGACCAATCTATCTGTTCGGATAATTTACATCCAGGTGATTTCTCACATTCAATGCAAAGTGAGGTGTTGCTCCGTCATGCTGAAAGTACATAGAGCGGATATGTACATTTTCCAATAGATTTGGTAAAATATTTTCCAAAAAATCTAGGTAAATTTCACCATTTAATCTTTCCGCAAAAATGTGAGAGCCTACTAAATATCCGTCTATTGTTCCAAGTCAAATATTGGTAGAAAATCTGTGTTGTGTATTATGACTCTTCTTCAAATACGGGTTGTCTCTTGCCCATTCGTGGGAATTGTGGATATTAAAAATTCCATTCTTAGTGAACATAGCCTCGTCGCTGAATAGAATACGAAAAATAGTTCGTTGGTGATTAATAACCCAGCGACAAAATTGTAATCGTTGGGGCAGATCTTGTGGCAACAGTTATTGCACCTTTTGGTAGTGGTATGGGTTATTTCTTCAAAGTCTTGCTCACTTTGCTCTGCGAAATTCCTAATTCAGTACTAATTTGACTAGTACTAATAGACGGTTCCTCCTCCACCCGTTCAACAATTTGAATCGAAATTTCATTTTGAGTAGGCCAATCAATGTGCTCTGCCTTACTAGGATATTGCCCATGTTCTTTAGAATAATGGAATACTCGTCCGAAAATACATTTATAAGGTTGACGTCGGTTGGGAAATCGTCCATGGTATTCCATTTTGGCTTCATTTCCATTTCCGTTACAAAAACCATAAACAAAAATCATATCCGCATATTCCGCATGAGTAATTAATTGAGGCATGTTGAAATACACTTCTTGTGACAGATTATTTATTAAATATTCTCATTCTGTGGTTCACTGTGATGGTAACCATGGATCTTGAAGAACTTGATTTAAATAGAGATTTAATTTTCATGGAGAATTTTCAATTTCATTAAAACTATTTAGCATACATTCGTGATTCAATATTTTACATACCATAAGGCAATAAGTGAGTACATTTTTGAACGAAACTACTATGTTTTAGGAATATTCGCTTCATAGAAAACCGGAAGTGTGCCGAAAATCACCTGAATAATGACTCAATTTTATGTTAATCCATAATTTTGCCTTTCATATGTTTCGAATGTTTATTCTGTATTTCTAGTGGTAGTATGTAGATTTTTTTGCTTCACGTACGTATAAGGAAATTTTTTGAATTAAATGATTTTATACATCTGAATATGAGCGATCAAAAATGAATTTCGAATTTGGAAAATTTATTTTAGGACTCAGGAAGAGCTTTGTATTATTGGACGATACAGTTTTACCATGTAGTTCAGAATATTCTCAATGCCTTGGAGAGAAATAGTTCATCTTTGAAAAATGGATGTGTGCCAAAAAAAAAAAAAAAACGCTCCAGTAATGTAAACTTATGGTAGAATCTGAAGTAGAAAATTTCTGAAAACGGAATATACTGGGTGTTTTTAAAACCTGCATACTTAATCTGAACTTATCATAATTCCCATTCTGTATTTTTGAAAAAAAATGTTGGAATTATTGAAAGAAGATAATCATATTGTTCTACACTGAAAATTTCATCAGGATTGATCAAGCCATACCGGAGTTATGAATAAAAGAAAAATCGGTCGAATCGAACAAATCCCCCTGTAGACTCTCAATGAAGGCCCCGAACCATAAACCCAACATTGTTCCGAAACTATATTGACTACTGTATACTTCACCTAAAATCTGACGGTCTCCTCCGGAATCACCCTGTATAAGCGTCCGTTTGAAGTGACTTACAATTTGACAAAAAAAGTCTCCGGAAATTCTCGGAGATAATACCATGGGTGCTTAAAATTTTCCGAATGATTTCAAGGTACGAATGGTGTTTGGGCATAACATGAAAGAAAAATATGTTAGATATTGGTTGTCAAAAAGTCAAATAATACAAAAATATTTATTAATGATGTTATAACAAGAAATTAACTAGAATATTCACCAAATATTATTTTCATTTAATATTATTGATTGTGTAATGAAAACAACAGTTTTGTAAGTAATATTGTAAATCACATTTTGATTTTAATGTGCTCTTGTTGACCCTTCCATTCGGCCTCTGCTGGTGCTGCTTGCTTTAGAAACTATAGTCATATGCTGTTTGAGTGGTTCCTTTTCGTGTTATTATTATTATTTATAGATAAGAGTTAAGAATTATAATCTATAAACTCACCTAATATCAAAATAAAGGTTGATTTACATGCCTCAAGAAAAAAAAATTGGCAATTGTGACGTTCACCCCTGAATCTACCTATCATATTGATTCTTAAATGCATTGACGTTGGAGGCCTCCACAATGGTAGATGGTAAATTATTCCATGAAGAAAACACTCTATTGGGTAGAAAGTGCTCCCTCCCTCTAAGTTTTTCTAACGCCACGCAATACATCGCTATTGTTTAAGGTGCTTATAAGGTCACCTCGAACCAATCTCTCAGAGAATAGGGAAAGATTTATGATGGAGAGCCGTTCAGGATAACCGGGCCGAAGCACACCATAAGGTATCCTGGTCGCACGACGCTGGACGCTCTCAAGTAATTAGGCATCATGAACCAGAGACGGAGACCAGACTGGCGCAGCATATTCCATTATAGGGCGCAAATATGTGGTATATAGGATTCTGCAGGTGACCGGATCGCAACGGGAAAAAGATGTAATCAGCAGATAGAGAATCTTTTTCGCCTTGTTGACAGCATGTAGCATTAGATCAAGAAAGGTAGTCGGAAACCACTACTCCAAGGTCGCAGTGGGAGCTCTCTGAGGAAATCACGCAGCCACAAAGAGTGTACTCGGCTACTGGATTATTCCTTCCCATGTGAACAACAGCGCATTTCTGGAGGTTCAGAGGTAAGCACTAATTTGTAGACCAGTCATAAAGGGCATCAAGGTCTTGATGGATAACACCAGGATCGATGAGGGGACTGCCAAATATTTTTGAGTCATCGGCTAAAAGCGAACAATGAGATCGAATAGTTCTCGGCATATCCGAAGCATATAGAAGAAAACGAATTGTACCCAGCACCGAACCCTGGGGGGACCCCACTAAGAACACTAAGAACTGGTCTGGTGGTCGATCGATACCTACACGCACGCGGAAACTACGATCTGAGTAGAATGAACTGATCCACCGTAGAAGGGAACACCGAATACCCAAATTATCGAGTTTCAGAAGTAGGCGCCTATCACGAAAGCACGAAAAAAATCGAGGTAGACTACATCAACAGGAACACCTCTGTCTAGCATACGCGACCACTCATCCACACATAACAAAAGTTTGGTCAACACAGAACGCCCAGGCAAGAAACCGTGCTGTTCCCTGGGAATTAAGTTGTTCTGAAGAGCGAATTGAGTGACTCTCTCCAGGATTATTCTCTCACATATTTTCGATGCAATCGATACAAGGCTGATAGGCCGGTAATTTCTGGCATCCAATTTGTCCCCAGATTTGAATATAGGAGTTATGAGCGCTATTTTCCAACAATTGGGTGATAGAAAAATTTA
The DNA here is from genome assembly GCA_030674115.1 of Micraspis discolor. Lineage (NCBI taxonomy): Eukaryota > Metazoa > Arthropoda > Insecta > Coleoptera > Coccinellidae > Micraspis > Micraspis discolor. The sequence goes on along the minus strand of JARTUT010001311.1, from coordinate 441,558 downwards.
TCATATAAAATGGATAACGGTTTAGCCGGGGAAGAAGCGCAGCATCTGAGAACCCTAGCAGAAAAATCATCGGCCCCTTGAGCAGAAGAAATATTCAACTGTTGGAGATACTTCAAAACAAGGACAGAGTAAATACAACCTCACTCAAAATTGTACCAGGATAATCTGGCAACAGATCCGGCAAGTGAGGACGCCCCACAGAAAACGCAGCCTCAAAAACATCAGCAAGCTCCTCCGCAGACGCTGAATTCGAAGACGTGGGGTTGCCCTGTTTGTCTCTGACTAATGGAACGGAGACCTTCGTTTGCAGAGAGGACCTCAGATATTTGAACATGCCCTTACGATCTTTGGAAGGGACCAGTTTTGATTCAAAAGTATGTTTAGCCCTCTTAATTACGTCTGCAGGTAACTGGAGTAGTCTCTGTGTTCTTGGTATGTATGGCCGGATTTATTGCGCATATATCTCTGCCAAATAGATTTCTTATGTCTGATCATCTTGAGGATAGTTTGTGTAGTTTGTGGATAAGGTTTGACAGGGACACAAACAACGGACTTAGTCTCGGAGCAAACATCAATCAGCGCTCAAAGTTCTTTCATTTGTTCGATTATATTTTGGTGGTGATCTGGACCCATTTGTAAATAGCTTGATATCGATTTTGCCTTCGAATGACTCGTTATTTTAATCAGAATTTGGTTTGATACTCCGCTCTTGGCCAGTTTGGATACGAAGGTTACAAAGGAATGATTTGTGATATTTTTCTCTGGTGTACAGGCCCTTTTCATGTGTTAGATTTTTTTGTCCAAGATGAGACAGATGTTGTTTAATCCAACCACACTGTTTTTGTACCAGTTTCCGGATCTTTCCTATTAAGGGTTTCGTGTTGAAAATAATATAAAATATCGTTTGTTGGTGACGTTCTTTCTCTTGACATGGAATTTCAAGTACATTATTACTGGGCAGAAACTCGGACTTTTATTGGTATTTACTAACCATTTCGAATTAGAGAGTTTTCGATAACCCCCTGCGTTGTTTTTAAAATTATACGCCAAAATAGCCGCTGATTCTTTGCGTTTGCCGCCCATACCGTGTAAACTTCTTGTGCATCACTTGTGGGTATAATTCTTTAGTGAATTTTGTTCGAATAAACCAAAAATCGGTAAATAGTAAACTTAGCACTTCCGTATATTGCCAAAATTGATTCATACAGTTATGCTGTTCCATTAGAACAAGTTCGCAGTAATAGGAAGAATGAATCATTATCATTTTGGCAAAAACTATCACATCTATAATGTTGACTTCATTGTTATTTCTGGTGTAGCTACATTAACTTATCAATAATACAAACAATCTCCAAATATGTATTTCAAATCAAGCAGAACTTTTTCATTGTTCCCTTCACCGAATAACCAAACTAGTCTTCTGATGAAATCATAGAAACGAAAAAGTATTGTTCTATTTCCGTCAGATGATGTCTAGATGAGAGTAACATGTAACAGTTGCTTGTTCATACACAAAAGGAGTAATGCGAAGTATGCGATGTTCCTAATAATATACACAATCTATTTCTGGTAATACGGAATACATGTTGATCTTAATTAGATGATGTGGTAATGTTGTATTGCCTGATGGAGATTTCTTTCATATCAGATGAAAGGATCACCTGATTCCAATCTCTGTTATTGAAGAAATGGAACCATCTTTCACTGATTTATTCACGCGAATAATTTGAGCACTTCGAATGCTTTTAATAAAAGATATTTCAGGTGAGTACATGTGAGTAAACGAAAAAAATCGATCATGAAACGATTGTCCGACGATTTCAATCATGTCCGACCTGGACAGTTATTTTAGAAAAAAGTTAATCAACTTCGAAGATCATCACGGGCAATCGCAAAATGAAGTTGCAGAGCTGACACTCTGAAGTTATCAAAAAGTAGTGTTTACACCATGCAACATTGTTGCTCCTTCAAAGAAAAAAACCTTTAAAACGCCACCGAACGTTCGCGATAGTGCCACCTAGCATTTTTAATCGAATTACTTGATATGGTGCCAAAGATTCTATGGTCACTAGATATATAACCTCGACGCATTGACAGCTAGCCTTTCGATTTTCGTAAAATGTTGATCGTTCATTATGAATAATTCAGTAAGTTTATATTTCCCTCTTTCAATTATCCCCAGGAAAGAAATAGTAATTTAGGCACTTTGACATTCATGTAAGTGTTTAATTTTTTGCTTTCCATCAGTATCATTCCACAGCAGGACTTTTTCGGTTTGATTCCTTGATATATAGCAATTTTGTAACAATTCAATTGTTATTCGCCTGGAAAATCGGTAAGGTGCCTTGCTTGTCATGCTTAGAGGTTTCTAATTTAATTTGTTCGTTTAAATATAACTGCAAGTCCAGGAGGTAGATTCTTCTAGTTACGAACGCATGATATGTCTTAACCCTGGAGGAAAACATTATTCCAGCTCTGTACAAGAGCATATCTTGGCCCTTGAGGAGAACATATCACACTTCTGAAGGGAGACAAATGCACGTACACTTTTGAAAGCATATCTCGGACTTGAATGAGAATGGTAGGAAGTCCAACTACCTTTCATTATGCAGTAGTGTAGTTGATAGTATATCTACTAAGGGCCTCAAGCCCCAGAATTCAATTATCACCTATAAAGGGAGCCAATGTGTAGGTTTGCTTGGTTCCATGTATCTCGAATTTGGCTATCGACTTATCTATAGTTGGTAGAATTGAAAAAAGTGTTTATTTCTGTTAATGTTATTAAATTAACTGTAGAGTTTCGGGATCCTCAGGTTTTGTGAGATTAATTATGTCTAGTTTTTTTTTTTTATCTAAAACCGAGATAGTTTTGTTGCTTGGATAATTCAACACATTCGAGAGAATTAAGGAAATCTATGCTCATTGAATACTTGGAGATGTTTATGCAAAAAAGATGGAGTTTTTGCACCGGCACATCACAACGTATGATTCATTCATTCCAGAATGGAAGTGGCAGTCTGCAGAGTGGCGTGCAGACCGAGTAAAAACGTCCAAAAACACTAAACATCAGGTGATGGCCCCTGGTTTTTGGGATAGGCCCGGAGAACGATGAAAATAACAGGCAGATACTGCAAATACTGGTATCTAATCTTACATATGGATAGGGAACAAGCAATCGATAAAGCTATTTCCGTCATCAATTATTCATTATTCGCAAATGTTTTCACAGAGATCTGCCATTTTCTAGAAATTTAGCCCTGAAAATTGTAGAAAAGCATTGAAGTGAGGTCAGGAACTGTGTAGATTTGTTATTAAGTTCTTTCCCGTACTGTGAAATATTGCGATACAGAATTCAAATAATTCAGAGAATGTAAAAGAATCAACCAACAAAAATCTTAGAAGAACTACAGGGTGTCTCAAGTTCGAGTGCCTATTAGACGTTTCTGGAGAACTAGACATATTTGAAATCTGAAAATTGGGATTATGATATTCGAAGCCCAAAAACATCCGGTTATACAGGGAGTGAAAATAAATTCGACGAAAAATTTTTTTTCAAGTTTTCCATTCCTGGTATGATCGAGTATTCAATAGTGAATACATTTCTGTTAAAACCATTGTATTAAATCGAATAATTTTCAAAATAACCAAAAAAACTGGAAAAAAAGTCAAATATGTTCAGTCAGTTATATGCTCATTATTCTTATTTTAAATATCCTGAGCGTAAACCGTTTTCACAACATCGAAGAGGAAGGATGTGAAAAGGTCATGCATCTTCTGGATTTCAAAAATTCATCACAGGGTGTTTCAAATTTTGTGTTGAAAATTGTGATCTCAAATTGGCCATAACTTCTGTTTTTCAAATTAGAACCCTATATTTTTATAATTGTGTTGGATTCTGCGGTCAAAAATAATGATAGTTTTCTCACATGATTATGCTCCTAAGTTCAATAATTTCTGAGTTATTTGAGATTTTCTGGATTTAGGTAGTACGTAGAGTGAAATTGATTGCATCTAGAAAAATTCAATGAATATTTTTTCGAAACCATGGGAACACTCTGTACCTATAGAAGATATATTATCTGTTAATAATTCACAAGTGTCAGGTGTTATTGTTATTCGTTATATTCATTTCTCGATTTAACAAAATGAAGCGTTTTTCTGATTATGAAATTCTGGATCCATTTTATGTACATGGTGAATGTGACAGAATTATTAGTAGAACCTGCCGGGCCTTCAACGAGAAGTATCCCCATTAACCTTCCATGACGGAAAAGATCTTTAGACAATATGTTTCAAACTTCTTTCTTCTCATTCTCTTCGAAATAATTCGAAATACTAATTTCATCAACTGCCCTTTTTTGTATTCTTTAGGAGCTCTTACATTCTAAAATTTGGAAAGTTTGAAACATCTTTTCAGAAATTGTAAAAAAAAATGGGGATACTTCTCATTGGATACTCAACATTTTGTGTCATCCACCATGGATTTGAAATAAACAATATCATTAAGTGCATTTGAATGTGTATTGCGTATACAATTGAAAAAATACTATATAAGAAATAAATCCAAACTCTCATTATTAGAATAGCAACGATTCAATCAAATTTCATAACGACTAACAATAAGACCTGTCTGACACTTGTGAATTATAAATGCGATGATGATTTATCTATCTTCTATGCTCACAGAATATCCTTATGAATCAGATTCGAAGAATTTGACTCTACGTACTACATAAATCCAGAAAATCTCAAATAACTCAGAAATTATTGAATTTAGGAGCATCATCATGTGAGAAAACTATCATTATTTTTGACCGCAGAATCCAACACAATTATAAAAAAATAGGGTTCTAATTTGAAAAACAGAAGTTATGGCCAATTTAAGATCACAATTTTCAACACAAAATTTGAAAAACCCTGTGATGATATTTTTGAAATCCAAAAGATGCATGACCTTTTCACATCCTTCCTCTTCGAAGTTGTAAAAACGGTTTACGCTCAGGATATTTAAAATAAGAATAATGAACATATTTGACTTTTTTTTCAGTTTTTTGGGATATTTTGAAAACTATTCGATTTAATACAATGATTTTAACAGAAATGTATTCACTATTGAATACTCGATCATACCAGGAATGGAAAACTTGAAAAAAAATTTTTTCGTCGAATTTATTTTCACTCCCTGTATAACCGAAATTTTTTGGGCTTCGAAAATATTTTAACTCTGTAGAGAACTTCGAACAATATCATAATCTCAATTTTCAGATTCCAAATATGTCTAGTTCTCCAGAAACGTCTAATAAGCACTCGAACTTGAGACACCCTATATAACCAACAGACAGTTTTCGTTAAATTTACTTTCAACCACAAATCTGCTTCTGTTAACACCTTCTTATATTATAGCATAGAATATGAGTTATAACCCAATGATTTCCAATATTCGTATAGTTCAATGAATCCCTTTACCTATAAACTATATTCAAAAAATTTAGAAAGCACTGACGTGAGGTCAGATTGCTTTGGCGCTCTTGTTGACCTACTTGCGAGTGAATATTCAAACCTTAACAAATCTATAAGCTCTCTGATCGGGTGAACAATAGTCTTTTTCCGTACTATGGGACAATGTGATGTAAATATGAAAGCCTAATGAATAAACAAACCTTTATCTCAATTTGAAAATAACTACTCATAATTTTCACCAAATTTTGTTCTATGCTTCTCCTAAAAACTTACGTCATTGCTTTTCTGAGTTTTGACAACGCCATCAAATTCTTTCTCTATGATAAAAAATTTTTGATTAATATTACGTCTGTGCTTTTCTGAATTTTGACAACGTCATCGACATCGAATTCTACCTCTATGAATTCTATGAAAATTTTGATTGATATTACGCCAACTGACACTGATATCTAGGTCCGCAAGTTGTCAAACGAATATCGATCTGTGATGGCAAATCTTTCAATGACAAAGCTCGGACTTCATGACATTATTTCTATTTATTACAAAATTTCAGATGCTCATAACTACTGAACCATCCGACGGATTTGGCCCAATAACGAACTTGACCGAGATATTTGGACAATTAACCTATTCTGAAAATTTGAAAACTCTAGCTGATTCTTTTTGGATGCTAGAGAGGATACGGCCGGACGGCCGGCCGGACAGACTCAACTTTCGCCACGAATTCTTCATCAGGAGTCGAACCCAATCGATTGAGACCATTTTCGGCTCGATATTCCAAAATTACAGACATTCGGGCAAAATGATAGGCACTCTGTTCGGGTGAACAAGAGCGCCAAAAAGAATAAATTATGTCAAAATCCTTCCAGAAATATCCATGTTATTATTTCTCTTAAAAAAAAAGGATGACTTATGCTAATGAGCAATAAAGGTTTGTAAACTTCAACATTTGACTATGAAACTACCAAATGAATTTGATCAAATTGGATTTCGATGAAAATCGTTGAATACTATTCATGAAAGTTCATAACACAGTTGATTCTTTCAAAGCAAACTATTCCATGGGCATCCCTAAATGCCGATATGAGTTGTTAACTAATCGATTCCTGTATACGGTTTTGTCGATGTTTATAAAAGTCTTATTGTCCCAATTCAAAAAATCGAACACAATTGTGTATTGTATCAAAGGTCGATTCCTAACGTAACCGCAAGTATAAAAGGTCGAATTAGATACCAAAATAAATCCATGTTCGCTCACGATGCGAACCACCTCATATCAAAATAATTCTGTTGTTATAATTCATGAATATTAAAATCGATTAATACTTCTTGGTATGACAGAATCCATTGTATTGAAATACAGATCGCTTTCGATGTCATCTCATTTATTTTCGATTCCAGATTGAAATCATAACTTTCTCCGATTGAAGTTTGTGGTAGATCGAAAGTATGTAGCTCGAATAAGTTTTGGTATTTGCTTTATACATAAAAATATCTAAAATTGACCATTATAATTGACAATTTTAGATAGTTTTGGTTTATTTACACTTTTAAGAATAGACAAGTTTCAATTAAATAACCATACATAAAAGATTTCGGGAAAAATTAAAATTTTAATTCTGTTACTTCTCTATCTAATAGCTGAGCAACAAAAAACATGAAGGGATCAGGAGCTTTTGTTCGCTTGTTTAAAAGTCTTTTCTGACTCTGGAACGTTGAGATAAAAAAACAACGGATATAGACAATATAAAAAATCAACGAACAAATATCTTGAACTCATAATACCCAACTTACAGTTCTTCTGTAATTTCAGACGAATGCTTAAAACTGTAATATATCATCTTACTTAATATTCTCACACAGGATTGAGACAAGCCATTTAATGAAACTTCATATAGTATATTATGTCTTCATCGTTATGCATTTTCATATAAAATAATATAATTTGTCAAATAGTATAGTTGATAAGTTCAAAATGACGTTAATAGGGCAACTGATACTAAAATTATGTGATTTCATTCTATTCAGGATTATGTCTAGATTATTGTGCTAAAACATTGCATGAGTGCATCAAAAATTTAAAAAGTTATAAACAATTTAAGATGTTAAAAAAGCGGTGTTTAGTTTTCTACTAATAATTATTAGACTTTTATGAACTTTGGGAAAAAGACCCTGAAAAAGTAAAAATTTCATATCAAAGTTCATTTTCTAATAGACCAGAACTTTGTTAAAGAACAACTTTTTTTGAGATTTCCTTAATTATTGCGAATAGAAAAAACATTTACAGAATTGCCGTATAAATTTTTCCGCTTTATGGATTATAAAATATAAATACTTTGCCTAAAATCATTTTTTTTTATTTAAAAAAAACTTCCGTAATGTTGAGAGAAATATTTTTTTTATTTGACACACTACCCTTTTTTTTATTAACAAAAGACATTTATTTAGTAAAAATAATATCCTCATTTGTTTAAGAATTTTCTGTACATAAACGCGTTTTTGAATATTTCTGAACAATTTTTTTAATAATCCTTAAAAACCTGTTATTAATGATTAAAAAAAATATTTTATCTTCATAATAATTTTTCAACATTATCATTTCTTTATGTCCTAATTCATAACTCTCGTCAAACAAACAAAAAATTTTTTACTATTATTATCATTTTTTCGAATTGGAAACGTGTTATTAACAAATTATCAATTTTTATTTATTTTTTTTCTAGTGTTAAATATTACAGAAACATCCACATGGACCAAAATATCGAAAAACCTTATTACATTTTTTGTTCATTATTATGGAAATACATTTTTTCGGTACTTTGATGAATAGGGACGTTTTTGTTAAATTTAAAACCATTAGAAAATAAAAGTTGATATTTTAATGATGTTCAATGAGCAACGAAATTGTTCATAAAAAATGCTGTTGTCAATTATGATTAGAAAAAAAATCTCTGAGTATTAATTATTCAAACAATAGGAATATAAAACAACTATTTTAATCAATTGAAAATTATTATAAAGAAAACAAATTCAATTATAAATAACTGATTTTTAGAATTCGCAAAATTTCAAAAATATTGAATAACTCCATTTGTTTATAAAAATTTACAAGCAAATTTTTTTATTCAATAAATTTCTTCTGCTAACGTGAAAACGGTAAGTAAGCGCCAATAAAAGGAAATTGTCAACAACGGTGAATCTCCTTTTTCTGTTAAATTCAGAAAATGATGAAAATGAAAAATACAAATTATGGAATTTCTTAAAATTTTTGGCAATTATTTGAATATTTTGAATTTACATAGATCAAGGAAGTTCCGGGAAAAGTTGTCAATTGACAAAGGTCTATAGTTTATTGAAGAATTGACTTCAATAAAAAATTCTATCGGAAATAAGTTCTTTGAAGTGTTTATATTTAATTATTATATTTTAAAATCTACTTTATATAGCTGTACCTAAGAAATCTTTTTATTGTAACTTATTAACTTGGATGGCATACGATCAACCTTAATACAGTACGTGGACGGCAATTTTCAACGTAAAAATAAACTGATTAATAAAAGAACATCAAAACTTTTGATTTCCACCTCTTTCAGGATTTTTCTTCCATAACTGAAGAAAATTATTAGTTTACTAATCATAAATAAAAAAACACAACTTTCTGAGCATATTCAATTGTTTATAATTTTTGAAATCTTCAATGTACTAATGCAATTTATTTGCACAATGATCTAGACATATTTCTGTATCGAATAAAAAGTTTCAGTAATGGTATGTCAAATTAAAATTATTTCAAACTCATTAATTAAACTAATAGCCTTAAAAAAATGTCGATGAATGTTAATATTTTTTCCTCAAAGTAAGGACGACTGGCGATAGTTGGAAATGATGATTCACAAGCTTCAATATATTCCATTTCGACGTAACCATTTATATCATTCATAGAAGTACAAAAATATCCATTCCTTAGTTCCTTTGTTATTAAAACTGTCCAAATATTTGAAACTTTTCAATTTCCAGGCATAAATGATATTTCTTTAAATCTAATCTGTCCGTCCATGGGCACGATGATTCACGAACAGAATAAATCTAGAGAATTGAAATATGAGAGTTGGTTTGAAAAATGGATATCTCGGCCTATTTCATAGTTTCGAAGTAAAATAAAATAAAAACCACTTTTACATAGTATACTCTTTAAGTCATTCACACTCATTAATTCTGATTTATATATTAAGCAATCAATATTCAAGTGAAATTCAGCCGTCAAATATTGATCCATTACTACCCTGTACATACTCCAGAGCAACGAGAGAAAGGTATAATTGAAAAAACATACTAAGTCATACATTGTCTCATATAACTCAACAATCTTGAGGTGTACAGATTCATAAAGATTTTTTCGGATCTGTATCACGCCAAGAGGAAGCCTTAAACCGTAATTTCATAATTCAACCCACGAGGAACATCACGAAAGACATCTTACATAACAGACAGAAATTGATCCTTGCGATTAATCGATGCAATGCGAAATTGTAAGGAGATGGTTGAATTGAAATTAAAAATGCTTTCAATCTAGATTTTTCTAAGTCATCAACGATTTAGACACAAACTCGAATGCGGCATTATCTTGGAACAAATAATGGAAGTGATCTAGATCGGTAATTTAGAAGTTGCGGGATGCCGCAAGAGCCCTTTCGACATCCGATCAAAACGTCCGATGTTATCGTCGATGTTTCCATCTTGGATATCTGCGATGGAGAAACCGGCTTTTATGATTGATTCAAGAAACACGACGATACTTTTGTTGTCTGTTCCGGTTGTCTGAGATCGATTTTGTTTGTTGCTGTTGCGATTTATATTTCTTAACGAACACGTTGCGAAGATTGTCAACTTATGGAGCGAAAAGGCTGAATTTCACCACAGATTTATGTTTCGATGGAGCTGTATTTCGAGAGACACAAATGACGTTATTGGAAATTCAATATTTGTGAAATGATCTTTTATTTATGTTAGAGATCATAATACTGAGGAGAGAAAACTAAGCACATATTGTGATGGCAGTCTGTTATTGTAGAATATATGGTCTAAGAAAGGGCCGAGAAGATAGAGGTTAGTTAGGCCTCTTCGATTAAAGCGGCCCCTTTTCTGATATCTCTGAATATAATTTTCAATTGGATTAGTCCTTTATTAAAACTGACATTTAATGATTTACTCAAAATAATAATTAGACATCATATGATTCCGTAACACAAACGTTTTTGAGGTTCTTGTGCACCTGATCAAACTGCTTAACGACTTGCCCAAATCAAAAGGAATATAAATATACCAGGCATTTCAAACAATCTAGATTATTGGTTTGTGATTGAAACCTTGCAATATTATCAAATAATTGCTCGAATATTAATATAAATAAAAACTAGAATATTAATGCTAATGAATGGTGTTTTCTTTTATGTTTAATTTAAATAATAATTAAAATGTATATGAAAGAAATGTGTAGTCTCATTGATTTGTTAATTTACATAGTTGCCGAAAAAACATTGTTCGCAACACGCCCGAAAATGTTTTGTTTTGTTGGTTTACAGACTGGAATTTTGTCCTCATTTTCCGGACTTGTTACGTAAATTACTATTATGCATGAGCCCTATTGTACTGAAGTATTATTTTTGCGCACTACAGGGTGTCTCCAGTTCGAGTGCCTATTAGACGTTTCTGGAGAACTAGACCTATTTGAAATCTGAAAATTGGGATTATGATATTGTTCGAAGTTCTCTACAGAGCTAAAATATTTTCGAAGCCCAAAAACTTCCGGTTATACAGGGAGTGAAAATAAATTGGATGGAAATTTTTTTTTTCAATTTTTCCATTCCTGGTATGATCGAGTATTCAATAGTGAATACATTTCTGTTAAAACCATTGTTTTAAATCGAATAGTTTTCAAAATATCCAAAAAAAAAACTGGAAAAAAAGTCAAATATGTTCAGTCAGTAATATGTTCATTATTCTTATTTTAAATATACTGAGCGTAAACCGTTTTTACAACATCGAAGAGGAAGGATGTAGAAAGGTCATGCATCTTTTGGATTTCAAAAATATCATCACAGGGTGTTTCAAATTTTGTGTTGAAAATTGTGATCTTAAATAGGCCATAACTTCTGTTTTTCAAATTAGAACCCTATTTTTTTGTAATTGTGTTGGATTCTGCGGTCAAAAATAATGATAGTTTTCTCACAAGATTATGCTCCTAAATTCAATAATTTCTGAGTTATTGGAGATTTTCTGTATTTATGGTTTTCAACAATTTTCAACACAAAATTTGAAACACCCTGTGATGATATTTTTGAAATCCAAAAGATGCATGACCTTCTCACATCCTTCCTCTTCGATGTTGTAAAAACGGTTTACGCTCAGGATATTTAAAATAAGAATAATGAACATATTACTGACTGAACATATTTGACTTTTTTTCCAGATATTTATTTTGGACTTTTTTTGGATATTTTGAAAACTATTCGATTTAATACAATGGTTTTAACAGAAATGTATCCACTATTGAATACTTGATCATACCAGGAATGGAAAAAATTTTTTCGTCGTATTTATTTTCACACCCTGTATAACCGGAAGTTTTGGGCTCCGAAAATATTTTAGCTCTGTAGAGAACTTCGAACAATATCACAATCCCAATTTTCAGATTTCAAATATGTCTAGTTCTCCAGAAACGTCTAATAGGCACTCGAACTTGAGACACCCTGTATAGGCGGTTTGCATATTTGTATGTGGCGACCTCAGTGGCGGAATTCGATATTTTCGTTGTGTTTTACATGTTGATTTTGGGGCATAATTTCTGTTTTTTTGCGATGATAAAGTACTTTAGAGTTGTTGATTTATAATCCACGATATCGAAAATGAATGCTGAAGGCCTAGGATTACAATTTTCTATACGAAATTCACATACTCAGTGTTGTGTAGTAGGTTCCCACAATGCTTATTATAACACAGACGATTCCATTAAATTTTATTCATTTCGTAATAAATGGTTTGAGAGAAAACGGAAGTAGATATGGATTTATAGGGTTAGAATAGTTTGTTAAGGATATCTGTTTGATTGGAGATGTTATAATATTTTCATTCATTCAAAACTTTAGTAATGATGGTACTTCCAAGCAATGGCAACTGACAAAATTCCATAAAATATGTAGGGCTCATTTCGTAGGAAATACTAAGAGTAATATACCTGTGATTGTCCTTATAACTCAACTTAGTTTAGTTTCAGTTATCTATGTCTGATCTCATTTTACTTATTTCAGATGTATAAAAAAGTGGATAATTCCATTATGGGAGTGGAGAGGTTTCAAATAAAAATAGCACGATCAAGAAGAAGGTGATGATAATCATTCAATGCAAGTGGAAAGAGGCCAGAAGGAATTTTCATGTCAAACTGATCCATATGATTCCGATGATGATATATTGTTATTTGAGAGTAATTTCATGGGCAATAGTGCGGAGGAATGTATGTCGAGGCAATTCAATATATTATTGCCGATAAGACCAAATTATTTATTGGTAAAAACGACAAATGTGTTGGCATCGATGAACCTATCGAATGTATGGGCTTCCATGGTATTAAATCTTTAAAATGTGATGAAGAGTTGAACTGGTATTGTCTTCGATAGATTCAATTTTAGCTTACAGCGGCCATGGAAATTGTAAACTCAATGTTGAAAATAGATTGAACTTTTTTTGATGAAAATTAAACTTGGCTTATCATTTGTGTCATTAGGAGTTTTATTTCAACTACATTCATCGAGTTGCCAAAGAATTTTTCTTCTCTTTTGGAAGAACTGGTACCAAAAATAAAAATATTTTGGCCTAGTCGAGAAGTGTGCTTACGGTTATTTCAACATTGTAAGGTGGCAAATTCATCAAAGTTTGTCTCATTACTTTGGAAGTAATGAAACCAGTCCGCTCAATAATGTTGTAAACATGACCAGCTTTCTTCAAAGCTAGTCCTTTTTCTTCATTTCCTTCGGAAAAATAACCAAAATTTATTTTCAAAAATCCAAATAATCTTTCAATATCCATCCTTCTTCTGGGTAAACTCACAAAAATACTTTTTACATAACTGAAAAGTTCTAGGAAATCTAGTGTTATAACTAACCTATTGACAAGTCTTTCCCAGAAAAAATGCCGAAAGTCGCCACCAGCTGTCTCATTTCAGATTTATGCAAACCGCCTATACCTTATACAGGGTTGTTCAAGCTTAAGTGCGTGTAAAATGGATGTTTATGGAGAACTGAATATATTTCGGATCTGAAATTTGAGTTTATGATACGTGTATTGCCCGTTGAACTCCTGTGCAAAATTTGTATCGGGATTGTTCATTCAAATAAAATAGGATATATTTCAAGGAATTTTTCAACAGTAATAGAAAAAAGTTCAATATAAATTGTTATAAGAGTTTCAATCCTACCTAAATGGTTCGAATTCCTTCATCAACTGGTATTGAATGAGAGATCTGCCAACGGATCTGAAAGAAAAATAACCATAAGAATTAAACTCGAGTGAAAATACGAGAAATACATCATTAAAAAAATAAAAACATAGGTATAACATTATATGGAATGAGTTTTGTTGTTCAGCTCATTTAACTGTATTGGAAATCAACCAGATTGACCCTGATGTCTATTTAATCAGGTTTGCTATTTTTAGAGGAACCTTAAAAGACGACTAATCAATTTTATTCCAATAATGAAATGATCTTTATTCGGCTATGTTGACTCACTATTTTACTCGAGCATGAAACGAGAAATTCAAACTTTCAGGTTCGGTTCTTTAGTTTTCTTATTAATAATGGAATTATTGGATTTCAATTAGACTCGTTTTCAACGCCTTGTCAAACAAAACCGACCTAGATTGTTCCTTATAAATACGACGCGGAAGACTAATTTGGAAATGGATTAATGGTGAACAAGTAAAATCTTATGACATTGCTTTAATCCATAATATCCCGATTACCTTATTATGGAATTCTTTACATAATTTTTGTATACTTCCTATATTTAGATGATTTTTTTGTTGTTGTAATAATAATTAAGTTATAATTGTTCAAGATACTTTATAATTCTAAATGTTTTCTTTTGTAAAAAGTTAAATACAAAAATAAAAAATTGAAAAAAATATATAATGAGAAATTATAAAGATGCTGAGATACGTCAACTATTGAATTAAGGTGTGTGTTATTCAAACATATATTTAAATATACAAGGCGATTCGTGCAATTCTGCCATACTCTGTGTCCGCTTTGTGGGCTTCTTGTAGTTCAAAAACTAATACAAGAGTGGTATGTCGTTTGGCCCAAATGGCCATTGGGTCGACTTCCTGATGCAGAAGTTAGCAAGTTGGTTCAGCGAATGGTCAGCTGTTATGGGCATCTGAAATTGGATTTCCTCAATAACTCCTAGTATATCCATCCGATCAAGTTGTAACTTGAAAGATGTTTGAATGAGGTGGGCACAAAAAGCCCTTCGAAATTTCGTAGAAATTGACAGGCTACAAAATTTAAAAAAAAATTCAACAACCTTGTTTTTAATACTTTATATCTCCTAAGATATTCGTAGGATTTCAATAAAAATTTAAGCATGTATGATTGTATGGGAAACTTTTTCATTTACTCTAGGGACTCACTGAAGATAATAAATAATCTGAAGGATGCATGGATATTTTTACTCGAGTTTATTTGAAGCTGGCATTCTGACAATTCTATACCAAAATCGTGTCTATAGGAGCCGATTCAGCCTCCTGGAGGCCCTGTAGAGGTTTCACAAGATTCGATTGCAAGGAATCATCGCTTGTTATAATTTAAACTTTAATATATGAGGTATTTCAAAGGACAACAGCTTACTGGAACGAAGATAAAAATTTCTAAATGGTTTTCGATAGAGTAGATATACCTTCTTTTGGTTGGTTTCCAGAAGAAGGATATAAGAACTTCGAACAAAAGAGAGTGCTTATTTTTAATTTGAGATATACGTTTGTTCATTCATTGTGGTAGTTGTATTAAAATCATTTAGAATAAGCTCCCAAAGGTCCCAAACCTCTCGTCAATTCTTTTCTGAATTTTTAAATGGGATATTTTGTATACCTTGAAATACCCTTAATGAACTGGCATCAACAAAATATATTAAGTGGTCTATTATGAATTATTTACTTTTTTATAGAATGACTAATTTCTTTTTAAGAAATTCTTCGAAATGTCTTGGCACTGAATGAAAATAAAATTCGAAGAAAATTGTTATTCGAATAACTTTTAAGAAATTCTGAATTCTTCAAATTGCACCAACTTCTCTTTCCTTGAAAGAATTGTGGAGAAACTCTCCAATGGAATTCTGAATCTCGTACAGAATGATCTCAAGGTGGTTCACTGTCTCAGATCACACGAACTGAATAACACTAAAATCGTTCAATAAATCCCGGTCCTAGGTAGAGAAACAACATTTTTGTCTAAATGTTATATTCATAAATTTGATTTCATATTAAAGTGATACAATCTCTAATTTTCCGATATCACAGGAGTATTACGATTAAACGAGACCTTCGAAATATGCTTCAGTCTTTGGACGATTTGAAAGGTTTTCTGCGTCTGCACACCACTCAGCTTTCATTCCGGAGTGAAGTGGTGAATCTATGTTTCATCCATTGTGATGTACCAATGCAAAAATTCGTGAGTACGCGTGAATATCTTCAAACAGCGTTTTGAATCCTTAACTCGTTGTTGTTTTTGCTCTGGTGTGAGCAAACGCGGAAACTATTTGGAAAACAGCCTTTTGATACCAGAAAGTTTGTATATGATGGAGTAAATAATACTATTTGATAGCTTCAAAGTGTCAGCTATCTATATTTAATTGTATCGGTGTTTACTTGGTAGAAATTCATTTTAAATAAGTAATATGATTAAACGATAAACATGATTTTAGTATATTTCGTAAACCCACCCACACAGATATAATAATTCATAATTCTTCAAACCATCCTATTACTCATAAACTTTCAGCTTATAATAGTATGCTTATAGATTAACCCAAATTCCAATGAGCAAAGAAAATTTCACTTTAGAATTGAGCATTATTAAACGAATAGCAAAAAACATTGGTAATGATCCAAACTTAATTGATCAACTCCTTCAAAAAACAGAAGAAAATTGCAATGAGTTATGTCTTCCCAACAACATTAGATAATAAAGGCAAAAAAATACATCTCTCTCAGTTATATAAAAGAAATTTCAGAATAGGTAGCTGAATATTTCATCAAAAAAATCAACTGCAATGTCTCATTCAAAACAACAAACAATCTAGGATAACATATAAAAAACAACAAAGACCGAATATAAGCCTATAAGTTACTTTGTTCAAATTGCCGTATGGTTTATATAGGTCAAACGCGAAGATCATTCAACAAACGGGTTCAGGAACATCAACATAGTTACCTAATCGAAAATAATAATTCCTCATATGCTAAACATTTAAATGAATACGAACATAGTTTTAACCATAATTTTGAAATCCTCCATACAGAAAGTAAAATTTTAACACATCTAGAATACCTCGAAATAAATAGATATAACTCACAAAATATTATTTTGAATGAACAAACAAATGTTGACCGGTTCCCGTTGTTAAACATCTTCCTGAAAAAATCCTTACATACCTCTATATTTATTACCCTATTTGAGATCACTTTCCGAAAAAGTTTTACAACCATAAATACAGAATTACTTCAGCGAAACTATCATTCAAAATGTAAAACCTGATGAAGCCACAGTGTTGACGAAACAACTGTAAAAAACTATAAAAATTCGTGGAAATCTGAATCTTATTATTTATCTGTCAGCTATCTCTTGCAACTTCTTTTTGAGATTGCCCACGGTGCCTGTACGACCACGTTTGAAATGAGCAATCAATCTATTGATGGTCATTTTCGAGGTAGAGTAAGGCCCGGTTGTACAGTGACAACTCAATTCGAAGCTCAACTGAGCTCGGTTCACTCTTGAGCCAGGTTCAGATATGTCATCCGGTTGTACAGGTTATGTTTGAGGCGAGCTCAAGTGAACTTTCCTTGAGTACAATTCTTCAGAAAATGGCAACGTCGCTTCCTTTTAGACATGCGTTTTTGATACGAATAGTAACAAATTTTGGACAAATGGAAAAAAGAAGAAGAATTAAAATTCTCCTATGACAAGAGCGCAAATATAATTTTAAAAATTTGAATTGTTCTATTTGAACAAGATTAGTTGATGAGTGCTGTTGTGGTTGTGATTGAAAAAAAAAGTGTCAGTAATAATGCCAGACGTAAAGCGAAGCGCAAATTTCACGTGCTCCGAAGAGAACATTTTAATAAATCTTATTAAAAAATACAGCAATATAATTGAAAATAAACAAAATCCATTTCTATTAATTTCATATTCAAAATTCTGTTTTTGAGTGAAACACGAACACAACTCATTCACCAAAATACTACCTTGGCAAGCCTTTCAACTACAACTATTTGACATATAACCTATAAATTGTAAATTGAACTCTATGATTGAACTGAAATTTCTGTTGAACCAGGCTTGAGCGCCCGATTTTGGAAGTTCAACTTGAGGGTCGGTTTGAGTGAAGTTCAGCCTTGAACTCGCACTGTACAACAGATATTTCTTATTTGAGTTGGGTTCAGTCTTGAACTAGGCTTGAACTCGGACTGTACAACCGGGCCTTAAGGTGTGTCCAAACATCGAGCGGCAATTGAGCGCGGCTGCCGCGCGCGGCCCGCCGCGCCTGGCAACCGTGTGTTACCAGCCGCGCGCAAACGTTATTATTGTTCATTCGTCGATGATTGTGTGTGGACGTATTTCTGCGCATTAACATGGACAACGAAACATCAATTCGATTAATTGAAAAGTATGGATCCTTTAAAGAGTTATGAGATCCTCGACAAAAGGAATACCATAATAAAAGTAAACGTGAAGACTTGTGGAATGAAATAGCCAACAATTTTGATCTTCCCAAGTTGTGCCGCGCAGTATTGCCGCGCAAATATCGGCTTTGTCCAAAGTAGAGCGCGGCAGAAATGTGTCTTACAAATGCCGCGTGTTGCTGCCGCGCTTTGCTCAATGTTTGGACACACCTTTAGGATACCAATTTTCAAGTCCAGCTTGGTCATGAAGAATGATTTTCATAAATGAATTAATTGGTCTATTTATTTGGAGTTGAAACAACATTATTTGTGGATGATACAACTGTTGCGGAAAATCTTCAGACGTAGATTGTCCGTTGGAGCCATCCTGGAGGGCACGGCTAAGCCTTACAGAGTGGTTCACTGCAAATATGCTAGGTCCTAATGAGAATAAAACCCACTATAGGATCCTAAGTTTGAGACCCATAGTGAGCTTCCGATGAAATCAGAAACGTCGAAAAATCATTATGTTCATCACATTTGAGTATTCAGACAATTTTTCTGTTTCATTTGTATAATATCCGATGCAGAGATTAACGATAAGAGTTGCTGGTAGTAGAAAGTGAATTCAACGGTGTCGAAGAACGCGTAAATCTTCATTGACAGAACCGTGCGTCGGCAGCTGTACTTCAGGGGCACGGTCTTTCATATGATCTTGAACCGTTCCGGTAGGAAAAGGAGAACGATCAATAGCCGATGGCCAATACACGCATCTTCGATCTTGACTCCTTTTCCCCGAGATCAGTATTCAAAAAATGCGGCCTGTCGCATCTTACGTTGATTATTCCTGAGTTATATCATTGGGCGTTCAATTGGGAGCGCCTAGAATGTCGCGTTTCCTGCCTCCAACTCGCTTTATGGCTTGCGTTATCGCGTGTACTAGATACGTGTGAAAAAATTGCGATTTATCGAGAATTTTCGCTTCTGCCGTAACGAAGTAGTTGGCTTCTCGGCGGAATGCTCCTACCGGCTTTTTCAAGCAAGGAATCGCCTTCCACAACATCTATGACATGTTTTTTCAAAATTCAACGGATTTTTCTACTTGCAGAGGAGTAATTTTTCAATGAGTTCCGGCCTAACTACCAGATGGCCCCAGTAACAGAATTTCCAAATGCGAAAGCTCGGCGAAGAATAAAGAGAAAAAAAAACACCAATATTCTCCTTCATTGAGTCAATAACCCTTACCCAATATTCGAAATACTTAAAAAGAAAAAATAGACTCTTATTTCAGTAAAAAATCTATATATATATATATATACTATTGGCAAGATTTCTCAAAAGATGGCCCATTTTGTCTTGATTTCAAAATGATTCAATAATCGTCAAGTTTCTCTCCAACAGTTCGATTTCGTATTTTCAGCGAAGAGAACATAGATGTCAGGTGCCGTTGCGTGCTTTTTTTTAAAGCTCAATGAATTTAAAAGAATCAAAAAAACCTATATCTTAAATTAATTTTTCTTCAGTTTTGTTCGAATCCCAAACTTTCTTCTTTAACAAACCCCATTAAAACATGACATATCATCTATATCGAAAATCATATAGAAATTGATATCTTCCTTTTAGTAAGTTTTTGATCTTTGCAACACCCTGTTTATATAACTCCAAATCACGAAAAAGTCTTATGTTGGATACTAGATCTTATTGTCACACAGAAAATTATTGAGAATGGATTATTTCTCTTGACAAGTTGGACAAAACAATAGAAGGTCGTTATCTAGGCTGGTCTATGAAATCAAAATTTTCGATCATATGACTTCATACATGAAAAACCACTAGCTGAAATTTGAAGATTTTCTGAATATCAATAACCTCGATGTGGTGATGAAATTGAGAATCTTTCAGGAATATTAGTGTGATGATCTTAACGAAATAATGCTATACTATTTATTTCAACTTCATTAGGTGGCCCTACACAGAGGTGAGCTGTGGTTTGAAGACTTTTTCAAGTTACTTCGAATAATTGACTTCAAAACTTCCGATAACAAAATTAATGATATACTTATAGGATTCAGAATGATATTATGAATGATGCTTCTTTGATTTTGCTTCTTGTCTTCCTATCTTCTTTGGGGAAGATAGATGTTTCGTTCCATTTTATCAGGTGATTTTCATCCACAGCATGTTGGACCAACTTGGATCTATCGGTGTTCTTTTATTCTCACTCTTAAGAGGCATTTTGTTTCTCCGATATACGATCATCATAGAAACTTTTAGACCTACCAAGAAGCTTGAAATTCAATAAAATAATTCGTATTGTCGAATATCTAGTTATAAATAATAAATTCCATCCAATGTTAGGTTCAATCCAGGACATAACGTACTTCTACGACCAAGAAAATTCCGTAAGAATCAATTTAGCTCCATCGTACTCGATGAATTATTCAAAGAAGACTGTTTCGAAAATTCCTTGTGATACGATAATATTGACGGTGAGGCGATTAACTCATTTTAGATATTCGTAAAATTAGATATTCCTCTTACTCAGATTACGTGATTAGTGTCGATAGTTCATTGCTGGGATTCCTATCTTGTTTGTTGTGAAATAACGAGAAAAGAATATCAGAATATATGATTATATTGACAGAAATCGGAGCTTCACGTTTTCTTGAAATATGCAAAGAAATTTTACCGTACCTACTCGTACATTTACTATTTATATCTGCGGTCATGGTAACTGAGGGGTCAATAAGTCCAAAATTTATTTTTATACATAATTATAATTTCCTTTCAGAAATATAAAATCATTCCAACGTTTCTTTACAACCGGTATAGAACGGTTTATAGAGACATTTGAAATATGCTTCAGTTTCAGCAGTCACGTACTCATCTGAACAATATCTATTTCCGTGGAATATCTTCTCGAATTTCGCGAAGAGCCAGTAGTAGTCATAATTTCAGAGTGCCAGCTATCTTCACTTCGTGTTATTTGGTCTGAAATTGCCCAGAAAAGACCTTATTTGAAGAAGAAAAGGCTGCTCTCACACCAAGATAATTCCTGTCCAGAAAGAGCGTATCCTCCGTTCTCCTGGATACCTGCATTCGCTCTGTAGTTAAGGCGTTAACTGGACGTAAAGGTGGCTCCACATTAGTACCGCGAACAGGTGCCAACGTGAATGTGGATAGCTTTCGCGTTCACGCCTGTTTCCCAATCAGAGTCGGTATTCTGTGCCGCGACAAAGGGTTCGCGCGGCCTTCACGTATACACCGTTCCGTTAGAGCTGAATTATCTTCAAAAACAGTGCCAGATGTAGGTGAACTGAAAAACCTACCAAAAGTGGTTCGATAATCAAGACGATGCCCATAGTTTTCTTCGATAATCATTATGTGATTCATCGTGAATTGGTTGTCAAATGGTCAAAAAGGATCGTTGTAAACGGTTCGATTTGTGGCAAAAAACACGTGGCTTTAAAATGACCTTAATGCACCATCTCATCAAACCACGATTATTAACGATTTTACGACCAAACACAAGTTAAATACCATGAACCAGTCACCTCATTCGATGATCCAGCTCCATGTGATTTTTTCTTTTCTCCTGCTCAAAATTACCATTCCGGGAACCAGATTTGATTCCATAGACGCTTTAAAAGAAAATTCACAGGAGCTAAAAGTCATCCCGGAAAACGCCTATAAAATGTTTCCATGCTTGTAAAAACGTTGGCATAAAGTATTGCTTCAAATGGAGCATAGTTTGAAAGAAATTCAATAAAAATTGAAAAAGTTCAATATTGTTGCGTTTTATTTCGAATTTCCTGATACTCTTTTGTCAGCGAGGAGACTACAAATTGTATAGTGGCAATCCTGAACTCTAATGCTTTAAACAAGCTTTCCTCGCCTGAGCCAAAAAACTTGAGCAATAGTGATTTTAGAAGGTCACAAAAATCAATATTTGATCTGATCAGACTACCACTTAACGTGAACCGAAAGTTAATATAATCGAATGATCTAATTATTAATTCGTTTATCTATCTGCGGTTCTGTGCTGTTTATAACATTCGATAAAACCGAACGACCTCAAAAACGTCAGCTGAGGATGGTTAAAATTTATCGTATCATAGATTTTTTATTTCATTAGGAAAAAACCAGATCATTCGCTATTCGCCTTCTGTTAACTTGACCGTTTGAATATTCATCGTATCGTTAACAGGATGAAACATAATTCAAGCCGGTATTATTCACCAGATGCCCAAACGTTCAGAAATAACGATCCTCATTTTGCTTTAAGTTGCACTTCATATAGGACTGAGCCAATTTGAATTGATTAACGGTGATTTATAAGCCATGGGTTCTTTTCGTAGATTTTCGAATCAATTTGAAGTCAGACAGGGACTTCATAGATGATTATTGTTGTGATTTATATTGTAAAATTGTTTCAAACAAACAGTGAAGTTCAGTATGCCTGAAGATAATTTTTTGAAAGAACATTTCTCCAGTATTAACATACAGCTGATCAAAATGGGTTTTGATATTTCAGTTTTTTGAATGATCAGTAGAAAAATAATTATTGATGCAATAAATATAATAGAATTTTCTCTCTTTAATGATTCAGCGAAACAAGGTTTTTCAAGAAATATTTAATCGTTTAATTATTTATTATTCTGTGAAAAGTTTTTGAACAGCGTTATATTTTTGTTCTGTTGGTTGCGTTTTTTGTATACCTTGATACGTCCATTTCTTGCCGAGATATCGGTCTTCAAATAAAAAAGGCCTTTTAGTCTATGATTCTCGATATCTTGGTAACTAATAACCTGAAAGAAACATAAATGTGGGTATCAGAATCTTGAATAAAGATCCTTTGACGTCTGGCTATTGCTTTTTCAAAAAAAAGTTTTCCTTGCATCACATGAATTTAAAATTGCAACAAAATAGAAGCTACTAGATCGAAAATATTGTAGGATCCAATAATCTTAAGTGTTCCTCTAACAGCTTAATCTCTCCACAAAAATTCTACGAAGATTTCAATTCCATCCAGCCATTTTTTTATTTCACTCGATCGATTTATTAAGAAAATTTAAGGGGCACGGTTTTAGCTCGGAAAAATGAATTTCTGAGCTTTTCCCACAACTTTTCTTGAAACAGAGGTTAAATTTACAAAAAAATTAAAATAAAAAAAAATTTTCAGTGTAAACGAGTATCCTCAGATGAAATAGAACGATACATCGATCAAATCCAAAGAAGAGAACCTTACAAGAAGAAAAATCAAGGAGGCTGCATTTATGAAATCGCTTTTGATCCCTTAAGTGCATCATCAATTGAGTTGTTGGAAGTTTGGAGGCCAATTGTTCGAAGCAACTTGAAGAAGTCTTCCAAGCACAAATGAGTACAAATTTGATCAAGTTTTGGCAATTTGAAACTTATTAGTGAAGATTGAAACATTTTCTAATATTGTCAGCTTTTCAGCAAGATAATATTTTGCCTTGAAAACGAAATACGATGTCTGTCAAAACGTGGAAAAAAAGAACGATAACAGATGATTTGTGCCCAAATAATAATTCTAGATGGGTTGAAGAAAATATGATACCACTTGTTCGTTCTAACTTGAAGAGATCTTCATATGTCAGATAAGTGGCAAATTTTATTTGATTTTGGGAGCTTTGTTGATCTTGACTTTTGATGAAAATTGAACAATTCTCAAATAGTTTCTCTTTTGTCTTTCTAAGAAATGAGACTTGAAGCCTATTCTAACTAAAATTATCAAGAATCTGAACAAAATTTATCATAAAATCCGATAGGCTTGAAATGCATAGACGAAGACAGAAACAAGCAATGTATTCATGCCATGAAAGAAATCCCGGTGACTATTCTTAGACACCGTTATACCCCCAGGTACAATCCATACGAGATGATTTTGAACTCACGAAGCCATCTAGTAAGTGGACCTAAAGGTGGATACTTACGTTGAGGCTATAAACATGGCTATAGTGCATTATAATTCAATTTGTTTGGCTTAGATTGCGAATAAATGATCCTATTATACGCGAGGTAACCATGGTCAATCGGATAGGATGTGTTCGTGAAGAGTTAACCGACCATGTGAGGGTCATGACGCGGCCTCTCGGTGAACCTGAACTGAACCCGGCATATAAGAAAAAATTAACCGTTATAGGATTATTTTGAAGGATTTATGTGTTGACGGAATTTCGTGGCCTTGTTATGATGTGGCTAAGTTTGCTCAAACTGAATCTGATGTGATCAATCCGTACAAAATATCCAAATGATTTTTCGATAGAATATTGCCAAAACTTCAAGAAGTTTGGTATATTATTTAAGGAGATAAAAAGGTTTAAATGAGGCAAATTTTATCACTTTCATAAACGATGGTTTAAACCAATTTGGAAATGAACTGTTTATTAGAAACACTTTGTATGTATCATCTCGACATTCTTCATTACTTCACTCCACGGTCGATCGTGTTACGAAACCAATCGATTGGTATGAAGTTCTCAAATTTAAAACTAAAAATAGGCGATCAATATCTTTCGTTAGCAAAATCATTGACCGCAAACGGATGTTGAATATCAATAAGTCCATGTGTTCTTTGCTGCATTCAGATGTAGGATCCTTACAGCGTGTACTACATTAGAATTTAAATTGGCACCCAAGGATTCGACCGAATAGTTGGTTCAGAAAGGCTCGAATGAAATGTTACTCGCAACTTGAAGTTCTGATAGAATAGGATGAAGCGAGAAAAAACAGAAAAGCACTCACTTTGGACCAGATATTATAACACGCATGTTCTCTAATTATATGATTGCCAGACTATAAACAGTAATGTGTTATAGGTTTAAAAACGAGGGTTGCCTAGTATTGCAATCTGCCAACTGTGTTGTTTACAGTAACTTGAAAGATTCATCTTGTCCAAAAATGGAATTGAATCGTGAATATTTTCGTGCGATTATTTTTACAACTTTCGACGTGGATTAACTCAACAACAATGCATCGATGAAGTTCATTCAATTTTGGGCGATGAAACTCCATCAAGGACCATGCTTATCAATGGTATGGTGAATTTAACCGAGGTCGTAGTTCACTCCAAGACGAATATTGTGAAGGTCGTCCAAAATCAGTTGATGTTCCGAACACCATACTATCAATTTGGGGATCTTCCGGTAAATATGAGGTATTCCAATGAAAATATTTACAGTACAATTCATAACAAATATAGAATAAATTTTTACACTCATTTGCTATTAGAAAAAAAAATGTTGGGTTGGTTTTTTACAATATTCTATTTTCCGGTAAACAAAAAAAAAACTCAGTAAGCGTGTAGCACAATTCGTTCCAGTCGTTGAAACTCAATTTTGTGAAAAATTCAGAAAAAACTACATAGAATAAAGAGGAAATTGGAACAGCGCAAATCAGCACAATTTTATATATATATTTTTTTGGAACAGAAAAATGTTGGGCCAAATTCACACACAATTAAATACTTAACAAATTTTGTTGGATTTGGCTCATCTTGAAACACCCATACAGTAGACAGCTGTTTACTTTCGGGCTCATACGCGTTAATCCACGATTCATCACGATCTCATAGATGTGTTTCGAAGCACCGCGATCATATTTTTGAAGCATTTGATTCGTCCAATTAACACGAGCCTTTGGCGAGATGAATCTTTTAAGTTACTGTAAACAACACAAATAACGCTCATACGTCGAAACGTTCTGACTACGTATAACCTCAAAAAGTCAAGCTTTACTATAGAGCTGTCAGTTGGCAGATTGCAACAAAAGTGCTGATACCGAAATATAAAAGGCAACCCTCGTATAACTTCGAAACCACTATAAGGATTATGTCTAGTAACTCACCCGTGACATAAGATTTCTTGAACAATACTCAGACTATTTTCGAAGGTGAAAATTATACTTTTTTATGGCGTCATACAATAATTAGGAAAAAAATATCATTCGTCCTAATCCATCATTGATTTTTTTCACAATGAATAATACCGTCAATAACACTGCGAAGTCATTGAAAGCAATATAGAAATATTGAGCAATTAGAGCCTTTTATCCAGGAAAATAAAACTATTATTAATCGATTTTAAATTGCTTACTAACTGATCGTTCCATTGATTTCCACTCTCTCCAAATACAGTCACGAAAATTACAAACCCCTCCATTCACCCCTAGACGGTTCGTTCATTTCCTGCGACCGGTTGGCAAATTGCTCTTTAATGGGGTTGTTGAAACACCACCCCACTCATGAAACGTCATTGAGCTCGGTTAGTGGGATTTTGCACGTTCCGTTGTTTTTTTTTGTGATAAGCCGATTGAAACCTTCCTTTTCTATTGAATGTTAGCTTTATTAAGCGCAATTGGTTTATAATTCTATGTGCAAAATATTCATTTGAGAATTGAGAAAATATCTGCTACTACAGAGATCAGTATTTTATTGAAAATCTATTTTTATCGAAATATGCAACATTTCATAACAATTTTAAATAAACAATACAGGGTCTTTCACGAGGAACCTCCCCATATTTATACGGGAAACTACTGAACGTATCTTCATGAAATTCAGCACTTACCAGTATTTCACGATGCTGATGAAATCTAAAATATTTTCAAGGCATGAGCACCTCCGGTTTTTCCGGAAATGAGGTCAACTTCCGTTTTTCAAATTACAACACCATTTTTTTATTGCAAAAATAGATTCCTTAGAAAATTTCAAGTTATTTTGATGTAACATTTTCCAGTTTTGGTTGGAAAATTCTCTCTGAGCGGGAAAATTCGAAAAAAAAATGAAAATAGAGCTCCGCTGAAACAAGAATAACTTCGAGGTTTTTGGATGGAAAATTTTCATTTTTGGGATTTTTCAAGATGTAAGATTGATGTATCCACTTTAGAAATCGAAATTGCGATTCATGATACAGGGTGAAAAATCGCTTTCAAAGTTAGGGATGACAAAATCGTGAAAAATCAATTTTTTCAAATTAGAACCCCATTTTTATGGCAGATATTGAATCTACGTTAAAAATGATGTGAGTGTATGCATCACACCATTGCCCTAAAGTGGATATTTTCTGAGTTATTCACAAAAAACTGTTTTCGTCTTGAATTTTCAGCTATTTCTTTTCCCTTCACGCCAAAAAGATGAAATTTTCAGGAACTGTTACTTAAACCATGTTTTAGATTTTACTACCCTAATATGCAAGGGAAAAAAGTTACATGTTGTTCCTAAATAGATGGCGAATTTGGATTCGGATTTGTATCGGAATCCTCTTTATGTCACCTAATCGGCCATCGGTTTTCTCTCCAGTGATAAATAAATAATTCCTTATGAACCATATGTAAAAACTTACCATGTTTTACATTCTTTTTTTAATGATAGATATCATTAATTACATCTGCCAAATTCCTCTTTATTCAGTAGCATTTTGTGTTTACTATTAATTTGGTGATAATTCGTATTGAGTTATAAAATCGATAACTATGCCTAATTTTACCAATGAAGATTATTTAAATCTCATTCTACTTCATGGAGAATGTAATAAAGTTGTAGATAGAACGATTCGACTGTTCATTGAGAGGTTTCCTAACCGACCCAGGCCAACGAGAGATACCATTAACAGAACCATGACAAACTTGAGAAATGTCGGATCTTTCGTTAAGAAAACTATACACAGAGAAAAAAGTGTAATAGAAGATGATAACAACGAAATTACAGTTCTTGCATATTTTCGTGTGAATCCTCAAAATTCTCTCAAAGATGCCGAGATTGCTCTGGGATTATCTCAATCGAGTGTTTGGAGAATATTAAAAAAACATAAAATGCACTCATATAAATTCAATAGGGTACAGCATTTGAAGGAAACTGATTTCGTCAGTAGAACAAGAGTTTTGCGAAGCTATGATGATTCGATTTCAAGGGAATGAAAACTTTTTGGACTGTATAATTTGGACAGATGAATCTAAATTCACGAAGAATGGTTCTTTCAATAGGCATGACAGTCATTATTGGGAAACATGGTAACATGGTAAGTTTTTGCATATGGTTCATAAGGAATTATTTATTTATCACTGGAGATAAAACTGATGGCCGATTAGTTGAAATAAAGAGGTTTCCGATACAAATTCGAATCCAAATTCGCCATCTATTTAGGAACAACCTGTAACTTGTTTCTCTTGCATATCAGGGTAGTAAAATCTAAAACATGGTTTAAGTAACAGTTCCTGAAAATTTCATCTTTTTGGCGTGAAAGGAAAAGAAATAGCTGAAATTTCAAGACGAAAAACAGTTTTAGGTGAATAACTCAGAAAATATCCACTTTAGGACAAGGATGTGATGCATACACTCACATTATTTTCTAACGTAGATTCAATATCTGCCTTAAAAACATGGGGTTCTAATTTGGAAAAATTGATTTTTCACGATTTTGTCATTCCTAACTTTGAAAGCGATTTTTTCACCCCCTGTATCATGAATTGCGATTTCGATTTTTAAAGTGGATACATCAATCTTACATTTTGAAAAATCCCAAAAATAAAAATTTTCCATCCAAAAACCTCGAAGTTATTCTTGTTTCAGCAGAGCTCTATTTTCGATTTTTTTTCGAATTTTCCCGCTCAGAGAGAATTTTCCAACCAAACCTGAAAAATGTTACATCAAAATAACTTGAAATTTTCTAAGGAATCTATTTCTGGAATAAAAAAATCATTTTACACAAATCATGTCATTAAAAATATCTCGTCATCCAATTGAATAATTTGTTTCCAAATGTATAGCACATTTTAAACTAAGAAAAAAACCAGTTGAAGAACCGTTAAATCAACATTAATGACTAAGTATATCATGAAGTTGGTGAAGGTTTTCCATTATTTGGTATTTGTGGACTGCTTTACAAATTAGATCGATTCAAGTAAATGAGTGTCAAAATCTGCATACATGATAATTTGAGTACTTTAAGAATTCCAATGACACAAATTTCAGGTAATAAGTAGATGAGTAAGAATACGCAGAATGAATCGTAATGGAGTTAAATATACTCTATTACTAGTACCACCGATTAAAACCTAAAAATCTAGCCCAAAAAGAAGTAGGCATCAGCAGAATGCCAAAAAACTGCAATGAAAGTGAAATAACTATTAATTATACGAGGTCTGTAAATTAAGTAATGAAACTGGCAACGTTGCGTTTGATCTGGCAACACTGGCAGCGCGGGGCTTAGTGGGGCGGTTGAGGAACATGTGATCCACCTTCAGTGCGAATTTGACCTCGCTCGAGTCATTTAGTGGTGCGTAGCGATTGTTTTTGTGAAACAGTTTTTCCATTGTGTTCTAAAAATGAATGACATCAATTCCGTGCAACGTTGTGCAATCAGGTTTTGCTTCAGACTTGGGCACAGTGCAACGGAAACTCTTCTTAAACTTCATCAGGCTCAGGGAGATAGTATTTTGTCGCGGGTCCAGGTTTTTGGTGCTTTAAGGCGTTTTCAGAAGGAAGAGAGTCGATTGAAGATGAACCACGAAGCGGAAGGCCTTCATCTTCAAGAACCGATGAAAATGTCAACAGAATCAGAGAACTTGTGCGTTCAGATCGTCGGTTGACAGTCAGGATTATGGGAAAAGAGTTAAATTCGACTCCCACCACCGTTCATCAAATTTTGACCAATGAATTGGGGATTAGAAAAATCTGCGCTAAAATGGTTTCAAAAAACCAGTAAAAACATTCCTGTGGCTCCTCAGCCTCCTTATTCGCCCGACTTGAGTCCTTCGAATCAAAACTGCTATTGGGAAATAAAATGGGTCCGGGAAGTAATCACCGTAGATAAATTTACGACTGTAGATGAGTCAATTGAACAAACAAGGATGACATAATAATTAAGAAGGTAGAAAACCACTAACGCGAGATCAAGGTCTTTTACGCACTTGATCTGAAATCTTATCCCGGACTCTGGAACAATGTGATACTAAAACAACGCCAAAAATAAATGTAACAGAATAAACAAACCTGAATTACAAATTAAAAAAACTCACTTGCAGTTCTACTTCAGATATGTTCGAAGCTCAAATTAACTTTTGTTTATGACTAACAAGAAAAAAGGTATACAATTCCCATCGAAAATCTTTTAGGAATTGATATCTAAGCGGCTGTTAGTCTTATTATACAGGGTGTCTACTATAATAGGTGCCAAACTTCAGTAGGTGATAGTACAAGTCATTTGCAACAAAAACTGTCCTATAACACTTTTTCGACAAGTTGATGGTTATCGAGTTATTCAACACTTCTTGGTTTTTTGGAATATTTTGCTATCCCCTTTAAAAACAAGAATATCTCTGTAACTCTTACAGCTACATCAAATCTGACCATATCACCGCAAAGGGTAGTAAACATGCTATAAAATAGGTAGTTAATAATGTTAAAAAAATGTGTTATACCGGGTGTTGTAAAAGGGTAAATGTAAAATTGAAAAGAGTGCAAACTTAGTGGTATTTTCTTGTAAGCTGTACCATTGAAAATTGGCGAATGAGTAGTTGTTTTTTTTCTAGGAAAAACTAATACATGTAATAGACTTTCAAACGGTATATCAACTTTTCACTTAACTTTCTGTTTTTCCAACAATATTACGGTTTCAAGTCAGAAAAACATAAAAATCAGAAGCGCAAATTTTATGATAATCCATTTCAAACATTGTAGGTTCAAAACAGTTATAAATATTATTTAAAGTATCATAAAAACAGTTGTAAACAAAGGTTTGAGGAGGAGGCGTGTTGGAGGGTGTGTTGGTGCGCAGGCGCCGCCGGAAATGAATACCATGAATGAAAATGAACAATATGGCAGAATTTAATCTTGAGCAGAGCAAACTTGACATTTGCATGGGTTCCAAGATATGCAAATTAACTTAAATTTGACAAAATTTGTTGTTAAGTAAATTTCAAAAAAGATCATTTACTTTAACGAATTAATTCGACTTATACGCATCTACAAAAAAAAGAATATGACTGTTTTCTCAAGTATTGAATATCGGGATATGCTGTTTATTTACGGGTTCGCTAACGGAAATTCGCGAGCAGCAGTGCGGGAGTACGCGTTACGTTTCCCCAATAGACAACACCTAGCAGAAAGGCATTTGTAGAAGTTTTTAGGCGCTCTGGTGAAACTGGATCGAGGTTTACGAAATAGAGAAGGTGGTCGAAATGCTCAGCACTGGAGGCAAGCACCAGCAATACTTCGCGCTATTAGAGAAGATCCCACTACAAGCACTCGGCGTGTTGGTGACACATTAGGACTTCACCATTCCACAGTACACAGAGTTTTGAAACAAAATAATTTATACCCGCATCATTTAAATAAAGTCCAGAATTTGTTACCTGTGGATGATGAGGTCAGATTAGAATTCTGTAGGTGGTACCTTAATAAGTTGGAAGAGTGGGGATGTGATCAAATATTATGGACGGATGAGGCAACATTCACTAAAAGTGGAATAATAAATTTACGAAATTCCCATATATGGGAAACGGAAAATCCAGAGGCGACTGTTATACCTTATTATCAGCATGAATTAGGAGTCAATGTTTGGTTCGGATTGATGAGAGGGTGGCTATTCGGGCCGGTAATACTTCCCGATCGTCTCAATTCCAATGAGTTCACAAATTTACTAAATAATAATGTAGTTGACATTCTTGAAGATATTTCCATAGTGGATACTTTATTTTCAAATGGACGAATGCCCTGCCCATAATGGTCGAATTGTAAGGGACTGGATGACTCAACGCTTTGGGGAGAAATGGATTGGAAGATATGGTCCTGTGAGATGGCCACCTAGAAGCCCCGATCTTACCCCATTAGACTTTTACATTTGGGATTTACTTTGAAAGAAAATGTGTATAAAAATCGCATTAATGATCGAGAAGAACTAATGAACAGAATTCAGGAATGTTGTGATGCAATGCGTCGAAAAGGTAATGAACTTCGAAAGGTTGTGGATTCTATACGAAAAAGATGTATTAAATGCATTGAGCAAAGGGGTAGGCAATTTGAACAGTTTTTATAGTTTTCAATTCGGTTTTGCAATAACATTGATTTTTATGTTCATTCAGTTTAATTCAAAGTTTATTTAATATTTTTATGTTACTATTAATAATATTTATGACTGTTTTGAACCTGCAATGTTCTGAAATAAATATTTATAAAATTTGCGTTTCTGAATTCTATGTTTTTTTAACTTAAAATAGTGATATTGTTAGAAAAACAGAAAGTTAAGTGAAAAGTTGATATACCGTTTGAAAGTCTATTACATGTACTAGTTTTTCCTAGAAAAAAAACAACTACTTATTCACCAATTTTCAATGGTACAGCTAACAAAAAAATACCACTAAGTTTACACTCTTTTCAATTTTTACATTTACCCTTTTACAACACCCGGTATAAAACATTTTTTTAACATTAGTAACCTCCTTTTTCATAGCACCTTTACTGCCCTTTGCGATGATATGGTCAGATTTGATGTAGCTGTAAGAATATCAGGGATATTCTTGTTTTTAAAGGGAAAGCAAAATTTCCGAAAAACCAAGAAGTGTTGAATAACTCGATAACCATCAACTTTTCGAAAAAGTGTTATAGGACATTTTTGTTGCAAATGACTTGTACTATCACCTACTGAAGTTTGGCACCTATTACAGTAGACACCCTGTATATATTCTTATTAAGTCAAATCGATTATCACTTAGATGATAAAAACATTTTTTAATTATTATTGCAATCTGGGCTGTTAATTACACAACATTTTTCAAGTACCGAGTCTTATGAACGTACTACTTATTTGGATACTATACAGGCTGTTTCATTTAACATATGTTTTTATCATTGTAGCTCGTTATTGCATTATCAAGCCGAAGTTATCGATGCTGATTAATAATTTCAGATGCTTCATGTATCATATTCGTTTGAAATTTCTAATCCATTCCAAGAAAGAATCGGAAACATCATGAATAGCCCTAAAACCATCTTGAAATTTATATATGGGACAACTTTTGATGAGATGAGGTATTGTTCCTTCTGCTTCTCCACATTCACAACTTACGCTAGGAACCGAGTTCCATCTGAATAGCATGCTATTGGTACGACCATGACCTGTGCTCAAACGATTAAGACCTGTCCAAATTTTTCTTGGAAGTTCAAAACCAGGAATTTTTTCAGAAAGATCAGAAACGAGATACTTATTGAACATTTCGTAAGAGTTCCACTCAGTCTTCCATAATTCTTTATCACTTATGTCCATATTGAAGAACGTATTATGCCATAATGGTTTATGTGACTTCAATATGGTAATTCTATTTTGTTGAACATATGAAATAATTGGGCATAAATTGGGAAAACAATGATATTTGTTCCAACAATTCAGAGCTGCAGTCTGTCTGCGAATATGGGGAGGGACAATATTAGACAAAACTGGTAACCAATGAATCGGTGTAGATCTTATGGTGCCAGTAATTATTCTCATGGATGTATTATGTTTTTTTTTTGAATTGTTTGATGTTATGATAACAATGAAAAATTCTCTCTTATTCATCAAAGAAAACAGTGTTTTCTAGAATAAATAAAATCATTGATACTTTCAAGAAGTGTAAGGCTTGTCAATTTTGGATATTTTGTTTCAATTACACTTTCAAGAATAGACTTGTTTGATAAAATAATTTGAATTATAAAAAGAATTCCATTTTAAGTCAATTTCATTCTTTAATAATAATCTCAATTAATCATAAAATCATAGATTGTAGTTATAATTTTCTGTATGAGCGAGATAATACTCTATGATTATATTTGAGGTTAGTTTTTATAATATTAACTGATTTCAAAGTAACACGTTCATTTTTTCCGTTTGCGGCATCTGACAAGTAAATTTTAACCAAGAATTGTTAGAATCATTGTTAATCGAATATGAATACCTACCTGATGAGAGAAAAGTTTCATACACAAATCTCGAAACATAGACAAGCATAGACTTGTTCAATAAAATAATATACCTACATATCTTGTGTAGTAGAAAATAGATCTTTTTCATTTTTTATTCTGTATCTGTAATGATGAATTTATTACTACTTCTTTAGCTTAATTCGACAGACCTACTTGCTCATATTTAATTTTTTTTCAACGGCTACGTCAAAGGACTATTAGCATTCAAATTATACAACAGTTCTAGAGCTGCGTTCGGTTTCGATAGGAATCACATTGTATATCCATTTTGATGAATTTAACTACATCTCAGTATGTAGAATAAAGTTCCAACTGTAAAAATGATCAAACATTAAAAAAAGGGTCTTGTCCTATTGCTGATCATATAAGATGTAATCAGGTATTTGAAGTTTTAGCAGCTATTCTGAAGAAAATCGAAAGAATGAGACTATGGCGTAATAAAATTTAAGAGATCTAGAGAACAAGTCGGAAAATACCAATAACAAGGTATCGGCCCTTTACAGTTTTAAGAAAAAATGCCATTGGTTATCCAATGTCAACTTGTTATTATGTGATGTAATTAATGTTGCAGTAAGACTCACACTGTTGAACATTTTATATTTACTTGTGCAAGTTCAGATAGTTTCAAATATCAAATAAAATTTCTGTAACAACAACACGAATGAAGCACAGCTATTCTCAATCATACCGTTTCTAATTAATAAATGTAGATCTCGATGAGAACGTTAAATCCTTATATTTCAACCTACATATACAATAAACAAATCATTTTAATTTGGTTTTTACATTTAATATAAGTTTTAAGAAAGTAGCTGTTCTTAATAAACTTCTTCATTAAATGTAATGGCACTTGATATTCGAAAACGACCTGTAGCATCCGTTTCTCCAATGAAGTTTGATTATCTGTTGATTTATTAATTTCATTCTTTCAGTTCAATACCAAATTTTCGATGGGTTCTCGATATAGATATCAATGTCTTTCATTATCCAATGAAATGCAACTAATTCGTGACTATTGAATTCATCAATGCAATTTTTAACTAAAAGATTATAGATATACACATATTTAGTTGATCTAGAATTGTAAACATTGTGTTATCACAAGACCTTTTTAAATACAAAACAACTGTTTATCACCCTAACGATTATCGTCTATACAAATGAAGAAACGTACAGATTGATAATCGACCAAGGAATAATGTTCCAATTACCGTCTAATCTAAAGGTCCCAAACAAGCATCATTCCTCCAACAAAACACAAGGAATCCGGAAAAAAACATCGAATATTATCACAAAATATCGAGAACCGAATTGGCGAACGGCTGCATTTCTTCCACGTGAGTCAAACAGTTCCGCGAGGGTTACGAACGGTGCACAGACAGAACACAAACACTCGACCAATCTCCTCAACTTGTATACGCGACGTCAAAACCTCGACTGGCTAGGCCAGTTCTATGGATCGGGAACGACTGCAACTGTGCAAGTCTACAACTTCCACCGATACAACTTGTATACGACATAACAGACAACCGGCACATGACAGAAGATCTCAACTAATCAATTTAGCGGAGCCAACCAGTCCACCTTCAATTATCGCCTCATTAAGATCTGGGCCAATTTTTCTATGGTTTGGGGGTGGGTGGGATAGGCGGTATGCTCATTGAAATGGGGAAGCCTTTAATCATTTTGTGCGTGTTTTGCGGCGGTATACACGCATGAAAGGGGACGAATTCTTAATCAGGACTCCAATATGTGAGTTCTCGAGAAAGAACCGTCACTTTTGTAGTAGTTCATGAGGGTGTAAGCAAGATCAAAGAGGGTATCTTGAATTAACGAGTCGCTAACAGAGTCTTCATGGAAACACCATATTTGCACGAGCATAAACTTGAAAAAAATGAGACGTGGTAATAAATCATCTACAAAAGCACATTTTCTCGTGACCTCGACCAATTATTAAATGGAAATATACAGGGTGGGTCTTTTACCGCTGCGTTAATTTCAACTATTTCTTCAAGCGACAAGAAAAATTTTTCTTATACCTCTTTTTTCAATCTTGCCCGTTTCTAAAGTTATAAGCGATTTAAACTTTGAAATTGGGCTAAGCCATCACTAGATTCCTTTCGAGATTACATAGAAAATTCAACTTTTGCTTTATGGCAGACCATAAAATTGTAGGGATATACTTGTTTACGCCACTGTTCCTGTTGAGGGTCCAAGAGTAATAATTATGAAAAAATCACATGAATATAAGAGAATGATACATAATTTTCGTTCGTTAGTGATTCTCCAGTCAAGTATTTGTAAAAATATAAAAATTTCTGAATTTTATACACAGTTTAATTGAAAATTTGATCAGAAAATACTCATATTCAACTCTTCTAATACTTTGAATTCTACGATTGATTACATTTCATTAGTTGATGACGAGATATTGTTGATGATGGAGCTCGTGTTGAATAATTGTTTGGGCTATTACCATCATCTATTGTGGATGTAATGATTTCCGACGTTTCGATAGACATCTTCTATCTTTATCAAGGAGAAAAGTAAGAAACCTTTTGAGAATTATCAATTTTCAAAAAGTCAATATGACAGAAGTCATGAAAGAAAAATGAACGATGTTATATACTCATCTGTGATATGATGATCTTTTTAAGTTGGATCGAACTATCGGCGTCCAAACTTCTGGCAGATCTATAGATGGAGCACTTATGGAATCAGGTGTTATTTTCATAAATGCTGCTTCTTTGATTTTTCTTCTTGCAAGTTTTTCTTCTTTGGATATTATTGATGCTTCGTCCCATATATAGATCTGCCAGAAGTTTGGACGCCGATAGTTCGATCCAACTTAAAAAGATCATCATATCACAGATGAGTATATAACATCGTTCATTTTTCTTTCATGACTTCTGTCATATTGACTTTTTGAAAATTGATAATTCTCAAAAGGTTTCTTACTTTTCTCCTTGATAAAGATAGAAGATGTCTATCGAAACGTCGGAAATCATTACATCCACAATAGATGATGGTAATAGCCCAAACAATTATTCAACACATTTCATTAGATCTCAAATTTAACACCCTTGACATGTTTTCACTTGTATGTATGTTACTTTGTAACTCTCCTTATTCAAGCGTGAGTGGCTCATTACTGTGAAAAAATCCCACTTCTTTCAATGCGTTCGTTGGCCGAGCGGTCTAAGACGAGCGTCTTCTGCGACGTCAGCTCTTGGATTCATCGATCACGATCATCGAAAATGTGTTTCCGCCATATTCTAAGATGGTAGAATATTAGAATTTACGGATTCATATCAAAAACTTGATGCGTGAGCTATGCATGTGTGCGACATTGGCCTACTTTTCGACGTGCAATCATGACTTAATGATCAGCATTAATATTTTTATGACATTCACTAAAAAGTAAAAAATATATATAGTTAAGAAAACTATAAAAGCACGTTTATAAAGAATATCGGTTTAAAAAAGTTAGTAATAATTTTAAAAATTAATTTATGACAATAGTATAGGTACAAAACATACTAGTAAAATTGAGAAAGAAGCGTGGGGCGCTTTGTGACATAATTTTCGTATATCAAGCGCCCCACGCTTCTTTCTTAATTTTACTAGTATGTTTTATATACTATTGTCATAAATTGATTTTTAAAATTATTTATAACTTTTTTAGTCCAATATTCTTTATAAGCGTGTTTTTTTTAAATTATATTTATTTATTCTCCACAAATATCAAATATTCTGTTATTTGTCCCATTTTGAACCTGTAAATTCAAAGGTGTTCCGATAATTCACAGAATACAAATGTTAAAGTTAGTATATTGAGGAAGTTTCTCATGTTTTAAAGTCTAAATAGGTTGATAAGTCAACAATACAGGAATCAGTTTGTTTAAAGGCAATTATTGATTAGAAGTTCAGCTCAGTTTTGTAAGAACCTGGTAAGAAAAATTTATTTTTAAGTAACTTCAACACTAGTAAGGATAGCATATCAAATTCAGAACATTTTTGGTCTTCATTTGCTACAAG
This sequence comes from Micraspis discolor, assembly GCA_030674115.1. Classification (NCBI taxonomy): domain Eukaryota; kingdom Metazoa; phylum Arthropoda; class Insecta; order Coleoptera; family Coccinellidae; genus Micraspis; species Micraspis discolor. Next base: position 403,151 of record JARTUT010001311.1, on the reverse strand, counting down.
TTCCACATTTATTCATTTTCTCGAAACGGTTTTAGTAACCTCAAATACATGAAGAATAAATCTGTTTTTTATTCATTTCGTTGTAGGCATTTAAATATATAAGATCAAATTAATTATATTAGCTATAATTTATTGCTCTTTGAATATGGATTTGATGTAAGGTAATGAAAGTATTCAATTTGGGAGTTAATATGGCTCATTAATCGAGGTCGTATAGTAAAAAAATGACATGATCCGACGAATATAGGATCAGTTCCGTCATATCGGTATAGATTTCGGAAAAATTTCGACATTTGTTGAATTCATAATAGACTGTTCGTCTGAATAAAATACTAAACATATTAATAAATGATAAATTGGAAACCTGCATGAGCAACGAAGTAATTGAAAAAATAATTCTAATTGACAGCGTTAACAATATGATGAATATTGTTGCGATATTCTCGCAACATAGGACAGTTCTTGGAATTTAGGGCAGCGGCCGTTACTTCCAAGAATGCTTTCTATCGGACGGAATTTTGGGAATCCCTAAAGCTGAACAGGTACTTTCCATAGTTCAACTACCTGTACTTTCGACACGTCCGACCTCTTTCAATTGTTCAAGAACCTTCTCTCAGTACAGTTCTCGTTTGACCACCAGTGTGGTCAGTTCTACCAGTAAGTTCTACTTTCCCAGTTATTTTTCACCAGTGAATATATCACTCTAAACTCTAAAAGTTCCTCATCGATTAACATAATCTCTCTCATATACATTTTCTCCAGTTGGGTCAGTTAGTTACCCTAGTTTATTGTGAATTTGATTTATTCAACTGCAATTCTCCCAAGTTAAACCACAAAGTTGTAATTTGTGAATCTGTGAAGCAATTGCATATCGCCAGACTACAATTCGTTAGTGAAAATCTTATCCGAAGTACCTGCACCTTATTTTGAGAAATCTACCCTGGACGATTGAAGCAGAGATGTGGTGAAATTCAAATTAGAAAAATAATGTCAGATCTCTTTATTGTTTAGTATTACCAGAAGTACCCAAGATTGAGCAAAGAAGTTCAAATACTTGGACTTTGTAGACATTTAAAAACTCTTTCTGTGAATATGAAGGAAGTCTCAAGTGCCGAACATTGTTTAATTCTTCTTATCTGTGAATACATAATTTTGTTACAACTATAAACTTGTTTTATTCACATTTTAGAAATTTTTTCTACCAAAGATAATTTTTGGATCTACTGTTAGAGTATAACTCCTAATTTTGTACCCGCACAAATATGATTTTGATTTTACTAAGTTTTAAGATGAATTGTTGGACAGGTGGGTTATCATAAAATATTAAAAAACACTTAATAATCTACTTATACATTTAAGATGTGATTGTCACTGTATTTGCAACATGTAAACTTGAAAAAGGATTAATGTACGCCGAAACATATGTAGTAAAGTATTAATAAAAAAAAAGATGAAATCCTAATTTTAATCCAGTGCTCTAATCCCAAGAAAATTGCTTCTAAATTATATATAATATAGCACAAGAAAAAGTACAAATTTATAGATATAAATAAATACAGTAAAATTGCCCACAAATCAGAGCACACATCTGATTTGTGGTTTACAATATCAAACACTGATTTTTCCGCCATATTGGTGGCATTTGCAACTCAAACAATTTTTTTTTGGTTGTTTCTATGTTATGTCGTCCCCCCTATATTTCATCTCACCATACGATCAAATTTAGGAAATGGGTGCTTCACAAAGTTTTTATTCAGTTTTTCGAAGAATTTTTTAAGTTTAAGATTGTGTTATCTATCATATCATAGAGTACAAGTTGTGATTCTTTATCGGTTTTCCAATGGAAACATATCTTTAGATAAATATGAGATTATCAAAACAAGCAACAAATAATACTCATTCATTCATTCCGAGAATCGATTTTGAAACTCCGTCTTTGGCATCTTGTAACTAACAAGATTAAAACCTGCATTACAATCTTATTTAAGAAAAAAAATAGATAAACACTGACATTTGCATTGAAATCGTCAAAATTCTGTATAAATATTGGAACAGACGGTTCGTAAAACTAAAACATTTTTGGGGACACCGGAAGAAACTCCTAAAACCGGAATTTAAAAATTTATGAGTAAATTTGAGAAGTTAGTGGTGTTCGAAAAAAAACCGAGAATATTGCTGTAGCAGAAAGAGTAAACAAAAATTATGCTGGAAAGGAACATCATTATAGTACCCATGCAGGTACTTATCGAATGTACAATCAGATGTACCTGATACATCCGGAAAACCTTGCAATCTTATCTATGACATCTTCTGTGACTCTTCATCATCAATGATTTCATCTTCTATTTGGAGAAGACATGCGTAATCAAGGACGACCCTTGATTCTTCGCCGCCAACGACTCATTGTTCTTAGCCGTTTCGATTTACTCATGTTTTTTTAACGATTTCATTACCGTAGCTTGACGGCAAGGATCTTCAACAAACAGAACCGGCTTTCTAGGAAGCTGTATTCGGATTGACGTGATGGATTCCGAAGTATATATCTTCAGGAAATCTTAAATTGTGAGCTGATTCGTTTGAAACTTAAACACATATTTATTTCGCCATTTTATTCCAATAACCGAATGGGCCTATCATATATTGAGCCCAAAAGGGCCATATACGTGATATAACGCCACAATAAAAAAAAACATTTGTAAACAAGCGCAATCAACCGACGAGAAATTTTTGAAGATGGAACTCGTATCTATTATAATAATATGAAGCATAGTAAGTTCTAGCGCCTAAACCAATCAACTGATTTGCACCAAATTAACGGTAGGTATCTAAACTGATGCAAAAAAATAATAACAAGTTCCAAACATCTATAATTTCTTTAAAAAACAAAAAACTTAAAAATTAAGGGTGTTTGGCATGTTTTCGCTGTAGATGGCGCCACCGCTCAACAAATTTTTACTGATATGGGCTTTAATTTCTTCTTCTTGCACTCCAAGTCACCATTACCGTCATATAACTCATTAAAAACATTTGTTAATTTGATTAACTATATTTGTATTTAAATTATAACATGTGACTTATAAATCATATGGTAACATTGCTAGAAGAGGAAAAACACTTTATTTCAGTTGTTTTATGTAGGCTTTCAATTTGAAAGGGTGAAGTGAATTTTAATTAAAACAGGGTATTTGAAGACTTTAAAAATCGATTCCATTTTTTTGAGTGGAACTCGATTTGTTTATTCAGACCCATTAAACAATTTTACAAATCGATTTTTTGGTCAAATTATATTGCTGAAATAAAAAAAAAGTCAAGATACATTTGAAAAAACAAATTGTTGACAATAGTTTGGTAACTATGGTCTGCTCAATCAAGCATACAGATGATGATATTATTTATGTTTTTCCGGCTCAGATACAACATGAAAACTAAGTGTAAATTTGATTAACTTTATTTGTATTAAGTGAAGTGAAGTGAATTTTTGTGAATAAAATAATTTGTGAATTTGCAATAGTTAAAAATTTGAAATTTTGTTATTTGAATAAAATTACCTTAAGTGAAAGTTGAACTGTTAGAGCGAGTTAAAAAGGGTTCAAGAGTACTACCTGAGTTGGTCAGAAAGTGAGCATTTGAATAATTTTATAACAATTTATATTTTATATAACGTGCTTGAAAATATAAGATGGAAACTGCGATTTTGAAAAAGTTTCATTTCAAAAGTAATTGTCTAACTTAATAACGTTTAATAATTATAATAAACATCTATAATTTCATCTTTGACTTTCAAAGAGGAAAGACGTGTTTAGACGAGCTTGATTTTCAGTTTGATTTTAAGTTTATTTTAATTTCCAAACCTACCGAGTAAGTTAAATTAGAAAATTATAATTGAAAAAGATATTGAAAACCCAAATTTGGTTGGTTATTCTCCATTTTTGGGTAAAAATTGAAAACGGGTCACGTCCGATTTTTCAATTTTGAGTTAGGTCCAGTGTAAAATGTTAATTTACAATGGAGACGACGATGAGGCAGACCAGTGGGTTCTCGAAACGCTACCCGGACAACCCGAACTGAAAGGAACCGACGCCGCGTTCATAACAATAATTACGCAATGCGATCAGTATTTGTAGCGAGAAGGGCTCCGGTTGAAGACGAAATTCACGTGTCAATTTTGCAATGCTCTGCATTTAGGGTTGAAAAAGGGCGAGATGGATTCAGCCAGTGCTGCCAGATAGGCAAAGTTGTAATGAGCGAGCAGATGCAATTGAAAGAAGTACCTGCTTTGCTCAGGAACAGATGAAGAATCGATGAATTTCCAAAACAATATACGCCAGTATAACAGTTCCTTTGCGTTTGATTCCCAAAAAGTTAGCTTAAGAGAATTCGCATCAACTTACCCTTAGTCATTTAGTTTCGAATTTATTATGCGGCAAAAACCGTGAAAAATCTGCTTGCAGTAGCCTAAGATTTAATGCATTTACATTGCATCTCTAGGCGAACCGAACAATTGTAATTTGGCGGTTATAGCCTTGTGCTATATTCGTACACCTCCAGGTTTCGTGCACGAAAAACAGGAGGGTTCATCTGATTTTCCAGAAGCTCCCTTTTCTTTTTTGTGCGTTCCACTTTTTTTTTCTGCAGTTGCCCCAATTGCCTCTGCTCTTCTTCTTTTCGCTTCTTTTTCACAAGGCTGTTTTGAAATCGCCGTTGTTGGCGTTTCAGTTGGGCGTCGGAAAGTTTATTGGGCATTCTTTTAAACACGTCTTCACTCGATGAAAGCTAGACACAAAATGACATGAATGGCTGCTTATAGGGGGGCATTTGCTAATAACGACCGCGCGCTTCCATACTTGCGCCCGTGGCGACAAGGGCTTTTCCACTAGTAAAATTAATATTTGGGCGATGTCTACGATATCTTATTGTTCTAGCAACAAAAGTTTTGATAGACATTTTCAAGGTGAAATGTGCTTTCAAGAATGCTGAAGATATTTGAGAATTTTCAATTTTCATTTATTGACAAGATCGACATAGCTCTGAGGATAGATCAAATTTGCACTTATTTGTGGTTTGAAGACTTCTTTGAGTAACTTCGACTTTCGAGAATGCTGCTTCTTTGATTTTTCCTCTTGTTGTTTTCTCTTTTTTGGATGTTACAGATGTGTCACTCTATTTTCTCTGATGACTCTTATTGGCAGAATGTAGGACCAATATCGATCTATCGTTTGAAAACATTTGAACGCGGTTGTCATATCGTATTTATTTTCAATTCTTGTCATTGTATCTGATTACTTTTCATATGAGGAATTACGCTTTATATAGTTTGTGCCATGACTGCTTGTGTTGTATTATTATGGGGTTCAAGTTGATTTTCATCCAACTGTTTCGCGTCTTCCAATGTCTTATTAGGAAAGCCATTAATTCAGACGGTTGTCATTGCAGCAACGCTTTTCAGCAACGGATTTCGAAAGCTGGTTTATATTTACGATTGCGAGTCATTTGTAATCGGTTGAATGAAATGACCTGATTTTTTTCGGGAAGTATTATATCTTTTGTACTCCATTAGTGGGGGGAACCACCTATATAAAAAAACCCCCCAACAACCCCCCCACAAAACCTCCAACATAAAAAAATAATTTATTTTGCGTTATAATTATTTATGTCAGTTTATTCAATATAATCTACTGAATCCAGCACATATACTGAAATAATACGTGACCCCCCGCTTACCAACGCATAGCACCCTCGAATTCAAAAATTCGGCGGACACGGAAACTGCGCATTGCTGGCGATTTTTCGATGAAAATAGTATATTTGTAAAACGTCGAATATAATCTGTAGGATGAAATAATTTGTGACCCCCCGTAATCCCCATAAAGCACTACAGAAAAAATCCCCCAAAGCTGACGATGGCAAAAACTAGATGGAAACGGCCGTTGCTGGATATTTTTTTTGCAAAATGAGTTTACCTTAACTTATTTAATAAGCCCCATATAATGAAATAATTTGTAACCCCGCGCTTCAATCAGAATTGCCCCCCTGTAGAATAAAAAATTCCAAATTCCGTAGCACGAGGAACTGTGCGTTGCTGGCGATTTTTTGATGGAAATGGCATCCTTGTACTCGTATATCGTTGAATACCATCTATATGTTGAAATAATTTGTGACCTCCCCCGCCTACCCCCTGAATAGCCCCCTCGAATTCAAAAATTCGGCGGACACTGAAACTGCGCATTGCTGGACTGTGCGTTGCTGGCGATTTTTTGATGGAAATGGCATCCTTGTACTCGTATATCGTTGAATACCATCTATATGTTGAAATAATTTGTGACCTCCCGCCTACCCCTGAATAGCCCCCTCGAATTCAAAAATTCGGCGGACACTGAAACTGCGCATTGCTGGCGATTTTTCGATGAAAATAGTATATTTGTAAAACGTTGAATATAATCTGTAGGATGAAATATTTGTGACCCCCGTAATCCCCATAAAGCACGACAGAAAAAAAAGCTCCCTAGATGGAAACGGCCGTTGCTGGAGCTGACGATGGCAAAAACTAGATGGAAACGGCCGTTGCTGGATATTTTTTTATGCAAAAATGAGTCTACCTTAACTTATTTAATAATTGCCCCATATAATGAAATAATTTGTAACCCCCGTAATCCCCATAAAGCGCTTCAATCAGAATTGCCCCCTGTAGAATAAAAAATAAAATTCCCAAATTCCGCAGCACGAGGAACTGTGCGTTGCTGGCGATTTTTTGATGGAAATGGCATCCTTGTATATCGTTGAATACCATCTATATGTTGAAATAATTTGTGACCTCCCGCCTACCCCTGAATAGCCCCCTCGAATTCAAAAATTCGGCGGACACTGAAACTGCGCATTGCTGGCGCATAACATATTTTTTATGGAATACAGCGAACAAAAAACATCTCATACACAGATAATTCACACTGAAGGAATATTTTGGTCAATCAACGAAAGAGGTATGGATTCGCAAGAAATTCCACCCATTTCATCAGTTCAAATAAAATCACCTCAGCAGCGATCGTTTCCATTTTGTTCTGGTGGTTGTAAACTTCAAGAAGCATTTTCATTAAAGATATTTCAGCAATCACAGTTTCGTTGACTGCCGGCACCGCACAGTTACATAGTTTGCCAAATTCGGTGGTAGACAGGGGGTCACAAATTATTTGAACATATAGTAGTAATTATTTATATACAATGATGCCATTTTTATCAAACAAATCACCAGCAACTTACAGTCATCCTTACAACGGAATTTCTGAATTCTAAAGGGGGGCAATTCTAACTGAAGCGCGGGATCACAAATTATTTCATTATATGAGGCTTATGGAATGATTTGAGGAAGACTCATTTCGCGTAACAAATATCCAGCAACGGCCGTTTCCATCTAGTTTTTGCGATCGTCAGCTTTGGAGGGTTGTTTCTGTCGTGCTTTGGGGGGATTACGGGGTCACAAATTATTTCATCCTATAGATTATATTCGACCTTATACAAAGATACTATTTTCATTGAAAAATCGCCAACAATGCGCAGTTTCAGTGTCCGCCGAATTTTTGAATTCGAGGGGGCTATTCGGCGGTAGGCGGGGGGTCTCAAATTATTTCAGTATATGTGCTGGATTCAGTAGATTATATTGAATAAACTGACATAATTATAACGCAAAATAAATTATTTTTTGATGTTGGAGGTTTTGTGGAGGTTTTTGGGTTTTTTTTATGTAGGCGGTTCCCCCCACTAATGAAGTACAAAAGACATAATACTTCCCGAAAAAAATCACGTCATTTCATTTAACCGATTACAAATGACACGCAATCGTAAATATAAACCAGCTTTCGAAATCCGTTGCTGAAAAGCGTTGCTGCAATGACACCCGTTTAATTCAGAGGGTTTTTGTGATGTTATTAATTTCACTCATTTCATCTTTTTGGGTAGAACATATATTTTTATATTACTTTATCATACAAATATTTTGCCACTCCTAATTTAGTACATATTTAGTTGATGGTTGGAATTCAAATATAGATTTTAACCTGTGTTGGTTGGTTTTATATACATACTGATACTAAGGATCCTATTCATGAACAATTTGTCTATCTTTCTTGACTTCCACAATGAATTCAATAGATTCTTCTTGATTGTTAAGATGTTGACAAATGATGAATGTATCATGTACATATCTCTTCCATAATTTGAGATTCAGAACACATTATGTAGGTACATGAAGGGTGATTCATTTGAAGGTACTCTTTGTAGTAGGGATTTAGTTGCAGATCGCGCATGCGTCGTGAAAACTGAAGTGATACTCTTGTTCAGTAGTATCTGACATTATACAATGGAACAACTGAGTCCGGCAGATTGTCTACGAATTTTTCAGCTTTATTGCGAAAATGGACCTTATCGGATTAATGTGTATCGGGCACTTAGAGCCACTTACGGTCCACATAATCGGCCTACCGAAAGCACAATTCGCTCTATCATCATTAAAGTTTGAGACTCAATATTTGTTATTGGATATTACTCGAACAAAAAGACAACATCAAACTCATAGTGAAGAGAATATAGCGGCGGTGGGGGAGAGTGTACGTGATGACCCTGAAGTGTCGATTCGTCGCCGTTCTCATCAGCTTGGCCTATCGTATTCAACGACTTGGGGGATTTTACGAAAGGATCTTTCTTTGAAAGCTTACAAAATTCAATTTATTCAAGAACTGAAGCTGACCGATCTACCGAATTGTTTAAGTTTTAGTCGTTGGGACAAGCTTGCAGAGGATACACTTTTTTGTTCACTGATGAGGCTCATTTTTGGCTTAATGGGTTCGTGAACAAACAAAATGCCCTAATCTGGGGTGATGAACAACCCGAAGAGTGTCAAGAATTGCCATTGAATAAAAAAAAAAAAAAAACTGTGTGGTTTATGGACCGGTGGCATAATCGGTCCATATTTCTTCAAATCAGAGGACGGCCGAAATGCTACTGTGAGTGGTGAACATCATCGCAACATGATAATAGACTATTTATTGCCCGAAATTAAAGCCCGTGGTGTCGACGAAATGAGGTTCCAACAAGATGGTGCCACTTGCCATATAGCACGTGAAACCATGGCTCTACTGCGAGAGCATTTCGGCGAATAGGTCATATCAGGCTTCGGACCAGTGAATTGGCCAGCTAGATCATGTGAAATCACACCTCTTGGTTTTTTCCTATGGGGCTATGTGAAGCCCAAAGTGTACATGGACAAGCCGGCTACGATTGAGGCATTGGTGGCCAATATTACTCGAGTCATTGGAGAAATATCACCCGTAATACTCACACGCGTCATCGAAAATTGGAATTATCGAATGTATCTTGTTAACCGTAGTCTGGGTCAGCATAACAAAGAATTTATCTTTAAAAATAATTGTAAAAATGGTTTTTGATTTGATAATAAAGATTATAAAGTAAAATTGTTTTTAGTAATTGACTTGTTTCAGGATTTGGGTGCCAATTATTTTTTCGCAGAAAATTAATTTATTCCATAATATTGTAGACAGGTATAACTTGATTTCTGAAAGACAATATGGATTCAGGCAGGATCTTCCACAAACAATGCGATAGCTGCTCTCACAAGTGAAATATATGAACATATAGATAGCAAAAACCAGCAATATGCGTATTCTTGGATCTAGCCAAGGCCTTCGACACTGTCGACCATGCTCAATTGCTGGAGGTCCTGAGCAGCATTGGTGTACTAGGTGACCCACTAGAGCTTTTTGGAAGCTACCTTAGTGGACGCAGACAAACCGTAAAAGTAAATAACATCTTGAGCACCGAAGCAGAAGTAACATATGGTATACCACAGGGTACGGTATTAGGGCCCTTACTGTTTACTTTGTATATAAATGGTCTGCTGACCTTGAAGTGTGAGGGTTCCATATTTGGCTTCGCGGATGATATGGCCATATTGTTCACGGCTGAGGACTGGGGCAGTCTTAAAGCGAAGGTGGAGAATCAGATATTAAAAATTAAAGATTGGTTAGATCAAAAATCATTGACGATCAACTTCGAGAAGACCTTTGCAAGTTATGGGAATCAATTGCTGGGTTATGATGAGCTAATACTTAACAACTATGGAAAACTAATATCATAAAGAAAGCAAACCATGTTAAGTATTTGGGAATTACAATAGATCCTCATCTTAGATGGGATCTACATGTCAATAAAGTATCAGAAACACTCAGATATATGTTATATAAGTTCAAATACTTGAGATCCATTCTAGGAATCGCTCACCTTAAAATGATATACCATTCACTAGTACAATCCCGGCTACAATATGCCATCCTGAGCTGGGGTGGCTTACTTGATACCCACCTCGAAAAACTAGAAATACTACAGAGGAGAATACTGAAAATCATGTACAATAGAAAAAGATTATCTATCAAATCAAATTTATGAGGATGCTAGGGTAATGGACATACGTCAACTCTATATGTTCAATATTATACTGTTTATATACTGGAACAAGAGTACCCTACGGAACTTGGAACATAGCTATAGCACTAGAAGTAAATCAAAGGGGAAAGTACACATGACAAAGGCTAAAAAAAGCATTGGAAGACAAACGTACAGATATCTTAGTGATAGAGTTTACAACTACTTACCACAGATATATAAGGCACATGTACGTAGAATAAATAATGCTAATCTACTGAAAAAAATATTCAAGAAATATATACTAGATCTTAATAGAAATGATGTTCATATATTAATTGGGAATAAGGATTAATGACGGTATATTGAGCGCTCGAGCTTTCATTGTGAGTTTGGGACAGGTCCTCAATGACACTTTGACATCTATACAGTGGAAACTTTATACGAATATAGCAGCAGATAAGTTCCTACGCACAACTTCGGTTTTAGTGGAAAACTGGGGTTTATTCTGGGAAAATTCCGTATTCATTGGGTCACAAATTTTATTTTGTAGATATTGTTCTTTGAATCATTTAGATTATATGTATAAACTTAATTCTGAATAAACTTATATTATTATTATTATTATTATCAAACCCAACTAATGATGAAGTAAATAAAATTTCAATTAATTTATACAAACAGAATGGTTATTTAATATTAATTTTTATTCGTTATATATTTTTCAATAAATATTTTCAATATATTTATTTCATTGTCACGCACTGTATATACAGGAGGATAACTGGTATTCATTCGCAATGTTGACCTGATTAGCTTGAGTACCTAGGTGCTTATGGCGAGATCAAATGTAAGATTGTGATCTAGATGCAGCTGAAATAAGCAAAAATAAGATTTTAATTTATTGTACTGAACATTTCTATACATGGACGTAGGTAATAGTTCAAAATCAAGGAATACGGTTCAAAAAATGTATGTGCACAAATTTTTAAATGTTTCAATTATACGAACTTGAATACTTCGAAGAATATCCAGAAAGCATTTTGGTTCGTTTACTAATCAACGGAAGATGCCAAAGTTATCTTCATATAATAGGTTGTCAAATATCTGCCTTCCGCATTTTTGCTCTTTATTCAATGCTTTATAAAAAGTGTGACAGTGATCGGATTTAGTTCAAATATGCGCCGTTTTGTTCGATAATCTGTTAACCTCTAGAAGACAACTTCTTAATACCTTCCTCGTAGAAGCCCGCCTCCTTATTTGCAAAGAACTCGGACAGACACTTTTCACAAGCATCTTTTGAGTTCAACTTTACACCACCAAGGGCGTTCGCCATGGACAGGAACACGTTGTAATCACGTCAGTTGTTCGCAGTAGATCAGGTCTTCGACGGCTGGCTTATTCATGGTGTCGTTTTCACCGGCTCCGAATCGAGGTTCAAACTGATAGAGTACCATCCACCAAAACACCTTTAATCTCACGGATCGTTTCTTTACTGGAATAGCGCAAATTTTGGCGTTAGCGAACTCCATGTTTACACGTCTATAACTGTTGAACGCAATATCCAAACTAATCATGCATAGCGTCGTTTTGTAGGTTATGTCAAGACCTTTCAAATTATATATAGTATCGCCAGTTAGTAGCTCTGTAGCGCGAAATTCAAAAGAAAAAAAGGCGGAAGGGAGATATTTGGCAACCTTTTATTCCAATGAGATAAATATAACGCTTCCAATTGTGAACAATGTTCTACCCATTTCTGAATTATTTTCTTGTGATGTTCAATATTTGATCTTAATTCAATATAATTAAGACAATAACTCGAGCTACAATATATCTGAGGTCAACATTCCAGACTACCTGCATATTTTCGCCAGAGCACGAAAGGACAAAGACAATGGATCTTACATTTATTACGTTCGGGCATAATCAAGTAGTTCTTGCGTGCTTCCGGTGATTCATTTTAGGCGATACTCCAAGATTCCGACGTTTTTATAACTGGCGTGGTCCGCGATGAGACTCCTGAAGGTTACCCGTACTGCCATGAGCCAACAAGAGTGAACCATGTTGATCGTATGATATAATGCGTTGTGGTTAACCGGTAATTAAACAAATATTCTGCTTAATTAGAGAAACAAATGAAATTTTAGTTTAGAGCTTGGATAAACAAAATAATTAGACGGCGAAGGTCGTGATGTATCATCTTCGACATCGTTCACGATTATTTCATCATTTTTATCAACAAGTTTTCATAGCGTAGAGTGGTTTTTTTTCTTGGGAGTGGATATTGAAATAGCTGAAAGCACCTCAAGAAAAACGATAAGGATGACAAAATATATTATGGAAGAGTATCCTTAGATCAACAATTTTTTTCTTTTGAGATTCTTGATATTTCATTGCGGATTAATGCGAATGGAATTTATTGTAGAAATGGTAGTGTCAAGTCTTCGTTGGTTTATTGATATGTGGTAAACGCCGTTCCACTCAAAAAGCCGTTTTAAAGCCACGGAGTCAGGGTAGTATAATGTTAGACATTGAACTATTTAGTATTTATTGGTCCCACTTGATTATCGTATTTGGCGCTCTTTTCACCCGAACAGAGTGCCTATCATATTGCCCGAATGTCTGTAATTTTGGAATATCGAGCCGAAAATGGTCTGAATCGATTGGGTTCGACTCCCTGATGAAGAATTCGTGGCGAAAGTTGAGTCTGTCCGGCCGGCCGTATCCTCTCTAGCATCCAAAAGAAATAAGCAAGAGTTTTCATATTTTCGGAATAGGTTAATTGTCCAAATATCTCGGTCAAGTTCGTTATTGAGTTAAATCCGTCGGATGGTTCAGTAGTTATGGGCATCTGAAATTTTGTTTCCTCAATAACTACTAGAATATCCATCCGACCAAATTGATACTTGAAATATTGTTGAGGGAGGCTGCAACAAAACAGCTCGCAAAATTTCGCAGAAATCGTCACGATAGAAAATGTTTAAATAATTCCCAAAAAAATTTTTTAATCCTCACTATCTCATAAGATATTTTTCGGATTTCAATAAAAATTCGTGAATATATTGAGGTGTTCGATATCTTACTTATTCTCAAATTTCATTGTCGTAGGTCGTAGTTCTTTTCCCTCTATAGATATGATAATTTTTTTAATTTACTCAAGAGAAAAGAGAAATGACATACGTCCCGATCATTTTCTTTGAACGATGGCCATCACAGATCGATATTCGATTGACAAATGCCGGGCTCATTAATCAGTGTCAGTTGGCGTAATATTAATCAAAATTTTACATAACGGGAAATCATAGAGATAGAATTCAATCTCGGGGACTGAAATAATATACGTTGTAAAAATTCAGAAAAGCACTGACATCAGTTTTTAGGAAAAGAGAATTATAGCATCGAACAAAACTTGAGGAAAATTATGAGTAGTTATTTTTAATTTGAGATATAGGTTAATTCATTCATTAGGCGTTCATATTTGCATCATATTGTCCCATAGTACGGGAAAAGACTATTGTTCACGTGATCAGAGTGCTTATAGATTTGTTATGGTTTGAATATTTACTCGCAAGTAGCTCAACAAGAGCGCCAAAGCAATCTGACCTCACGACAGTGCTTTCTAATTTTTTTATGCCAAATTTCTTCAAGAAGGCCCCAATCTAACCCGGGCCAAAAAATTTACTCATGAAGAGATTGTTGACGAGATATTTCTGATGATGGAACTCGTGTAGAATTATTATTTGGGTAATAAGCATATTGTTCTGATTGCCAACGTTTCGACAGACATCTTCTGTCATGTTTTAATATGAATCATTCAAAAATAGTGATTAATCTAGTAAAGGTCTAAGTGAAGACCAAAAATCTTTTCTCAATAAAGGCCCCAAAACCTTCATCGCACTTAAAGTTTTATTTAAAATGGAAATTGTGTTAGCAACAGAAGAAATAGTACTTAGAAAATAAAATCTTGAGAAAGCTGAAGAATGTAGAGGGAAAATCCGAACTTCATTAGACGAAAACTACAAAAACCATTTTATCTATACAAAGCAGAACAGAGAGCTCTAAAAGATCTTAAATAAGATAATGCCATTAAGATACTTCCAGTAGACAAAGGAAATGCCACTCTAATCATTGATATTGATACTTACAAACAGAAAATTGATGAAATATTAGATGCAGAAAGATAAACGAAACTGAAGAAAAATTCTACGCTTTCAGTTGAAACACAAATTCATAAAATCATCTATAAATATGGAAATGAATTTCCTGATCCATAGGTACATTAAATTGAGACTAACACCACTTTAGTAAACGTCTACTAAAAATACATAAATGAATATTCCTTTGCGACCCATTGTGAGTTGCAAGAATTCACCATGTCAACAATTGGCTAAATTGTTCCTGAAAATTATACAGAGTGTAACTAAATAAGTGTAAAATATTTAAGGAGGTGATTCCTCATCGAAAAAAAGATAGGATCTTTTATATAAAGAAACTTCATTGGAGCATCCCTTGTTAAGATACAGCCCCTCAAAGGGAGTACATAATATTTGTATAAGAATTTTTTTCACAAGCACCAAAAAAGTTACAATATTGAAATTAACCTAACGTTTCCTACTAGCAAAAAGACACTTATCCCGTTATTTATTTGGTTATTTATTTATTTTCGCATTAATGACGATGTACCTATCTTTGTGGTTATTCGTAAAATAATTTTTTGCTGCGAACTGGTTTATTTTGGGCAAAAAACTCATGAGAAATTTTCTGTTTAGAATGAAACAAGCTATCGGAAATGAATTTTTAAATGGTAAACAAATAATAAGACAAAAAGTTACATTGAAAATAAACTTTAGGGGTTGCGTTTCACACCCACAACCATGGGGTAAACCAAATAAATTATTGTCTTTTTGCTAGTAGAAAATCTCAATATTGTAACTTTTTTGGTGCTTGTGAAAAAAATTGTTATACAAATTTTATGTACTCACTTTGAGGGGCTGTATCTTAACAAGGAATGCTCCAATGAAGTTTCTTTATATAAAAGATCCTATCTTTTTTTCGATGAGGAATCACCTCCTTAAATATTTTACACTTATTTAGTTACACTCTGTATAATTTCCAGGAACAATTTAGCCAATTGTTGACATGGTGAATTCTTGCAACTCACAATGGGTCGCAAAGGAATATTCATTTGAATTTGGAATGGGCATAGGTTCAGCACTATCTCTTATTGTATCTGATTTATATATGGAGGAATTGCAACAAAGAGCTCTTGATCAATGTATACTAAAACTCAAATTATGGAAGAGATGTACATATATGTAGGTAATACTTCCAACATTTGGAGAAAGATAAACAACTTTCATTTTTAGATATACTTGTTCATCAAAAACAGAGCAGAATCCCAAAAAACAACAAGCACAGGTCAAAGTCTACATTTTAATTTAAACCATCAACTAAATAATACATGGCGTAATGTTAATATGATAAAGCAAGAAGTACATGCTCTACCCTACAAGATAAAAATGAGGGAATAAAAAACATAAAAAACTCGCAAGTAATGGTTTTCCCATAGAAATATTGGGAAGAGCGAATTGAATAACACAAAATTAGCTTGAACCTGATAATAATAAAGGGTGATTCATTTAGAGGTACTCTTTGTTAAATAAAAAAAAATTAATAAAGACAATTTCATTTTATAATCTTTATTAACAAATAAAAGAACCATTCTTTACAATTAGAAATATGGACCGATTATTCCACCGGCCCATAAACCACACGAAACAGTTGTTTTTTTCTGGATTTAACGGCAATTCTTGAGACTGTTCGGGTTTTTCATCACCCCAGAATCAGGCATTCTGTTTGTTCAAGAACCCATTAAGCTAAAAAAGGGCCTCATCAGTGAACAACACTTTTGTCAAAAAGAATGGATCCTGCTGCAAGCTTGTCAAGAGCCCAACGACTAAAACTTAAACGATTCGGTAGGTCGGTCGGCTTCAGTTCTTGAACTAATTGAATTTTGTAAGCTTTCAAAGAAAGATCCGTACTCAAAATCATATCAAATCACAAAGAGCACCTCTAAATGAATCACCCTTTGCAACACAAGCAGATGTAAGACATCCCCCTTTAAACCCTTCGAAGCGTCATTCCCCATGTGAAAAGTTTATCAAAAAAAATAAGAAGGGCTAATCTAACAAAAGTTAGACCTGATAATGAAAATCAAAGAATGCATAATTGCATTTATGGAATATCTCTTGAAATGTTGGTTTCAAGAACAATAAAGAGATTATGGTTATTTCCTAAATAATAACTCATGGAGAGATGATACGAGTATGTTACTTCAAGAAGTACTTGTTACAATATCAGGTCTTTTAATTTATCAATTCATCAGTTGTAGCTTCCCGGAAATGGTTATAGTTGCGTACGATATTCAGCGGAAATATGTTAGATGTGAGTTCGTTTGCCGTAGGTCAGGGATCAGGAGGTTAGATTATGAGAACTGTTCAAAACATCGAGGGAAGATTAATTCTTTTTATCGATTTTCCTTATTTATTTTTGCTTTGAATGACTGAGTTTTGTAGATTAACCAAGCTATTCTCATTCTCAATGATAATGTGAAAGCTCTTTCGACATTTAAATAAGCATTCACCTACCGATGATTGGTCGAACTGAATAATGAGTAATGGAAAGGAGAGTCATATGTTTAATCCAAAGCGTATAATCCAAAAAAAAAATTATTTTTTTCAGTTTTTCAATAATAATTCTTCTAAAGGGTCTTCCAACAAGAACTTTGTTTTTTAAAACAAAAATGTTGATTGATGACTAGATATTGTTGATGATGGAGCTCGTGTTGAATGATTGTTTGGGCTATTACCATCATCTATTGTGGATGTAATGTTTTCCTACGTTTCGATAGACATCTTCTATCTTTATCAAGGAGGAAAAGTAAAAAACCTTTTGAAAATTATCAATTTTCAAAAAAGTCAATATTGACAGAAGTCATGAAAGAAAATGAACGATGTTATATGACCAATTGTGAGTTCAAGAAATTCAGCATGCCACCAATTGGCTAAATTTCTGCTGAAAATTATATCACCATTAAAAAGTAATTCAACATCGATGATAAGAAACACGAAACACTTCATAGAAATAATGAGACATCAAGAAATCATGGAAGAAGACGTTATGGTCAGCTTCGACATCACCAGTTTGTTCACTAATATTCCGACAGATAAAACACTTATCATAGTTAGGAAAAAACTTGAAGAAGATCACACCTTTAGTGAAAGAACTACACTAAGCGGAATGCAATTATGGAAATGCTTTCTATTTGTATTGAAACAACATATTTCCAATTTGAAGACATCTTTTATCAACAAGAATTTGGAATGGCCATGGGTTCACCACTATCACCAATTTTAGCTGATTTATATATGGAAATTTTCGAACAGAAGGCATTAGAAAAATATGTACTTAAACCCAAACTGTGGAAAAGATATGTAGATGATACTTTCATTATTTGACAACATGGAAGAGACACTATAGATGGATTCCTTCAATATCTACACAATCAAGAGGAATCAATTAAATTCACAATGGAAATCGAGAAAGACAGACAACTTCCATTCTCACATGTACTGGTACATAAACAAAATGGAATCACAAAAACCACTGTGTATAAGAAGCCAACGAACACAGGACAATATCTACATTTTGATTCAAACCACCAACTAAACACTAAATTGGGAGTAGCAAAATATTTATTTGATAGAGCAATAAATATTTGTTGCACTGAAGAAGACCAAAATGAAGAAATAAATAACATCTCGAAAACTCTTAGAAGCAATGGCTACCCCAAAAGGATATTAAAAAAAGTTAGACGAACAAGAGAAAGTCAACCTGAACCAACAGATATAAATCAGACCATTAAAACCGTAATTCCTTATGTAAAAGGTTTGTCGGAGAAAATGAGAAGAATTGGAAATAGATACAACATAACGACTGCATTCAAAACTCAAGACACTATCAGAGCTAAACTTACAAAAGTTAAGCCTAATAATGAGACACAAAGGACAAAGAACTGCATATATGAATTACCTTGCGAGTGCGGAAGATCTTACATCGGAGAAACTAAACGCCCTCTGAATGTACGAATAAAAGAACATCAGAAGCTTCTACGAGTACTAGACAGCGACAAATCCAGGTTGGTCCAACATGCTGTAGATGAGAATCATCATATAAAGTGGGATGGAGCATCAATAATATCCAAAGAAGAAACACTTGCAAGAAGAAAAATCAAAGAAGCAGCATTTATGAAAATAACACCTGATTCCATAAGTGCTCCATCTATAATCTGCCAGAAGTTTGGACGCCGATAGTTCGATCCAACTTAAAAAGATCATCATATCACAGATGAGTATATAACATCGTTCATTTTCTTTCATGACTTCTGTCAATATTGACTTTTTGAAAATTGATAATTTTCAAAAGGTTTTTTACTTTTCCTCCTTGATAAAGATAGAAGATGTTTATCGAAACGTCGGAAAACATTACATCCACAATAGATTATGGTAATAGCCCAATCATTCAACAAAAATGTTGATGGCGATGATTCAAATTTTTATTGTATCACAAAAAGAAAAGTTCGGCAATTATGAATGAAAAATGATATCTGGCCAATGTCCACTACGACCACGCTGACAGAAGTAGTCTTTTATCGAAAATTTCAATCATTTTTTGGAAAAATGTCTAGTCTATTTCGGCTATCACATCACAGATTTTGAGTTTTAAGACTGCAATCGATTCGATTGGCTCCGTATTGACTCTGTCCATATGATAGCCCCACAAAAATATTCCAGTGGTGTTAAATCACACGATCTGGCTGGCCATTCAACAGCTGAATCTCGTGAAATTATGCGAACAGCAAATTTGGTTTGCAATTAATTGATCGTCTCATTGGCTGCGTGACTAGTGGCACCGTCTCATTGAACCACATGTCAGTGATACCCATGTCATCAATGATAGGCGAAAGCTGAGTTGTCAACATCTCGCGATAGCGTGATCCATTGACCGTTACCGCATTTCCAGTCTCATTTTCGAAAAAAAAGGCCCAATCGCACCTCCAGACCACATAGCGCAGCATACAGTAACACGTTGGGCATGAAATGGCTTCTTAATAATCGCTCTAGGATTTTCAGAAGCCCAAATGAGGCAATTTTGCTTGTTGACGTACCCTGAGAAATGAAAATGAGCTACGTCTGAAAAAATTATTTTACGGAATGTAATTTCAACAGAACCACCATTTTCTTAGTGGGGTTTGATCATTTAATTTAGAATAGTTTAGAATTGAATGTCCTAATATCTGGGAGATCCATGATATGAAATCGAAAAACTATTCAGATATTCAGTACTTTGCGATTTTAATTTTCAACTCAACATGTTTCGAGCTAATTCAGCTCATCTTCAGGAGTACAAAAATCACACAAGTGAAGCTGAAAAACAACAAAAACTCATGGAGAAAACGCAAAAATTCTCTACAGCAAAATACAGGGACAAAGCATAGAAAAATTCAAGTATAAAAACAAAAAAAACGATACAAATAACAAGCTGAATCGAACTAATGAAACTTTACAAAGTCAAAAGACTATCAAAAACAACAGTCAAGTTATGAAGGTCAATTATATAAAATAAAACAAAGTCAACAATATGAAAACGGTTTGAAAAAATATAAGTGTCATAACTAAAAATAGCGGGTGTAAAAACCGCTATGAACAAAGCTGTATGGAAAAGGTAGAATGTCATAAATAAAAAAACTTACATAAAAATCTTCAGGAACAATTCAACGAAAAATTATCTGAAGTCATGCTAATGGTCTAAAAATGTTCTTTCAAATTATTTCAAGGGGAGCAGTGGCCTTTAAACACAAAATATCCCGTTCTTCTAAAGAATGAGAAATGTCGTAGATCGATCGAAAAAAATTTTTTCTAGAATAGTTATAATAACAAATGAAGATACATAATCATATCATGCGTGCTCCCATTCTATACTACTACCGCCATCCAGCTAAAAGAACAAAAACGAAAGTTATATAAAACAAAGTTATCTATAATGAAATAACCGACAATAACAACACTGCCATCCAACGTACAGAAGACGAAAAAGAGCACTCCAAGATGAAGTAATCCGCAACAAACAAATCGAAAAAAGCCTCAAACGAGATCAAACATCATTGACTCAACTGTCTGCTCCATACCAGTCCTGTTCAACAAGTTAACATCGGAACTTCTCGAATATTTACTAATGAACATACCCTCTAATATCATTTGTCTCATGCCAAAGTCACAACGCTGTAAGATTTTCGAATTTACCGATTTATCAAATTGGTGTCCCGTGTCTCTCAGATGCACTCCAAATGCCGAGCTATCATTAGAGAAATTAGATCTACTCCGCAAATGCTCACTTATTCTAGTGGCGAGAGCTCTACCTGTTCTACCCACATAAACAGAGTTGCAATCATCCGAACCACACTCCAGCATATACACACCAGAACAATCAAGCGAATTTATTTTATCTTTGTTTCTCACTAAATGGTATTTCAAGGTGTTGACGCTTTTGAAAGAAAAAGTCACGTTATCTCTCTTTAGTATATTAATGATGGAGTGGGTAATATTGCCACAGTAGGTAAATGGAATAAAGAGAGTGGTGTTAGTTCTATCTGGCGTATAAGCATGTCGATGGGAACTATAGGTGACACAAAATCTCTGGCAATGGAAGCATCAGCTGTCAGTTGCTGAATCAACCATTTCTGAGAAAACCTATTGAAAAATCTGTCTATAAAACTAACTGTATAGCCGTTGTTCACACCGCTATCTGTTTAATAGTGAGTAACTCTCTAGTGAAATTCAGTGGAGACAAAGGTATGCTAAACAACCGGTGGAAAAGGAAATTAAAAAGCTAATTTATGTGAAAAATGATGAAAAGAATCCTGCGGAATTACGTGATCGGTTTGAGTGGGCTTTCTGAAAATATCAAATTCCAACCTGTCACCTGATCTTGTCAATTTCAGATCTAAAATTTCAATACTGAATCATCCTCAACCTCAATAGTGAACTTTATCCTGTCATGCAGGCAATTGAGCCACGTTAAAAAGAACACAATTCGTCATCATCACCAGTCAAACCAAGATTATATCGTCAACATATCTTGCGTAAAATTTTATTTTACTCAAATATAAATTATCATTTGATCCAAACAATAAAGTTGACTCAAAAACTTTCGAGAATAAAATATATATACAAAATGAAGGCCTTCCAATGGGAAACCCCCTCTCACCACTTTTGGCCGAAATTTTTATGAAGTTTTTTGAGTCAACTTTATTGTTTGGATCAAATGATAATTTATATTTGAGTAAAATAAAATTTTACGCAAGATATGTTGACGATATAATCTTGGTTTGGACTGGTGATGATGACGAATTGTGTTCTTTTTAACGTGGCTCAATTGCCTGCATGACAGGATAAAGTTCACTATTGAGGTTGAGGATGATTCAGTATTGAATTTTTTAGATCTGAAATTGACAAGATCAGGTGACAGGTTGGAATTTGATATTTTCAGAAAGCCCACTCAAACCGATCACGTAATTCCGCAGGATTCTTTTCATCATTTTTCACATAAATTAGCTTCTTTTAATTTCCTTTTTCCACCGGTTGTTTAGCATACCTTTGTCTCCACTGAATTTCACTAGAGAGTTACTCACTATTAAACAGATAGCAGTGAACAACGGCTATACAGTTAGTTTTATAGACAGATTTTTCAATAGGTTTTCTCAGAAATGGTTGATTCAGCAACTGACAGCTGATGCTTCCATTGCCAGAGATTTTGTGTCACCTATAGTTCCCATCGAACATGCTTATACGCCAGATAGAACTAACACCACTCTCTTTATTCCATTTACCTACTGTGGCAATATTACCCACTCCATCATTAATATACTAAAGAGAGATAACGTGACTTTTTCTTTCAAAAGCGTCAACACCTTGAAATACCATTTAGTGAGAAACAAAGATAAAATAAATTCGCTTGATTGTTCTGGTGTGTATATGCTGGAGTGTGGTTCGGATGATTGCAACTCTGTTTATGTGGGTAGAACAGGTAGAGCTCTCGCCACTAGAATAAGTGAGCATTTGCGGAGTAGATCTAATTTCTCTAATGATAGCTCGGCATTTGGAGTGCATCTGAGAGACACGGGACACCAATTTGATAAATCGGTAAATTCGAAAATCTTACAGCGTTGTGACTTTGGCATGAGACAAATGATATTAGAGGGTATGTTCATTAGTAAATATTCGAGAAGTTCCGATGTTAACTTGTTGAACAGGACTGGTATGGAGCAGACAGTTGAGTCAATGATGTTTGATCTCGTTTGAGGCTTTTTTCGATTTGTTTGTTGCGGATTACTTCATCTTGGAGTGCTCTTTTTTTCTTCTGTACGTTGGATGGCAGTGTTGTTATTGTTTGGTTATTTCATTATAGATAACTTTGTTTTATATAACTTTCGTTTTTGTTCTTTTAGCTGGATGGCGGTAGTAGTATAGAATGGGAGCACGCATGATATGATTATGTATCTTCATTTGTTATTATAACTATTCTAGAAAAAATTTTTTCTTCGATCGATCTACGACATTTCTCATTCTTTAGAAGAACGGGATATTTTGTGTTTAAAGGCCACTGCTCCCCCTTGAAATAATTTGAAAGAACATTTTTTAGACCATTAGCATGACTTCAGATAATTTTTCGTTGAATTGTTCCTGAAGATTTTTATGTAAGTTTTTTTATTTATGACATTCTACCTTTTCCATACAGCTTTGTTCATAGCGGTTTTTTACACCCGCTATTTTTAGTTATGACATTATATTTTTTCAAACCGTTTTCATATTGTTGACTTTGTTTTATTTTATATAATTGACCTTCATAACTTGACTGTTGTTTTTTGATAGTCTTTGACTTTTGTAAAGTTTCATTAGTTCGATTCAGCTTGTTATTTGTATCGTTTTTTGTTTTTATACTTGAATTTTTCTATGCTTTGTCCCTGTATTTTGCTGTAGAGAATTTTTTTGCGTTTTCTCCATGAGTTTTTGTTGTTTTTCAGCTTCACTTGTGTGATTTTTGTACTCCTGAAGATGAGCTGAATTAGCTCGAAACATGTTGAGTTGAAAATTAAAATCGCAAAGTACTGAATATCTGAATAGTTTTTCGATTTCATATCATTGATCATTTAAATGCGATTCTATAGAGAAATTGAATTCGTTGTTACAATTGCCGAAGCATCTACTACGAATATGTCTAACAACTAACTGTCAATGCTGTTGTGTGGTAGGTGTCGCCACAATTAAAAAACAAAGTTCTTGTTGAATGACCCTATTTAATTAAGAATGACTTTTCTGCTCTTACATCGACTAAATCTTCTGAAGTGTTCGTGGAAATTGTTTTCAGACATTATAACGATCTGGATCGGTGTTCCCCATGATTCAGTGCTTGGGGCAAGTTTCTGTAGTAACTCGTGCTACAGGTAAGTATAAAATAATTATACGAATAAAGTGAAGGTGCATCAACCTGCTATCGCATCTGTGAAAAAATGCGAGAGAACTCGACGGTTGATTTTATCGATTCGGATCAAATTATAGCTTGCAAATGTGGAATATTGTTCGGTGATCAACAGGTTTTATATACAATGAAGGCGATTTTCTGAAACCCAGGAGATTGTACCGGGTGGATGTCTCTGAATTGTAAATTTCATAAAGATGAGAGTGACAATATGAATGGCTCCAATTTTCAAAGCTAACTTGATGCTAAAACCCAATTTCTGCTATCTTAATTGAGGAGTTATAGCAGGAAATTTGGTTTAGCATTATCTCGACTACGTTTCAAAACTTTTTTGTTTTTCAAAATATTCAATTTCATGTGATATTAGAAATGGAAAAGATACCACGCAAATCAGAACCAATCAAAGTGATAGTTAAAAGAACGATAAACCGCTATATCGATGAAGTTTCGAACTGAATTGTAATTTGAAATAGTGATTCCCACTTATACATCATAGTTTTAATGGAAGTGATAAAGAAATCTGCATTGTTAAGAAAAACAATGACTCATGAATTAATGAAAATTACCACTAATACTATAATAATGTAGTATTGAATACTGACTTTACTCGTATATCAAATTCATAGAACTTTCAACCCTATTGTTGAGCGAAACTGTAGTTAGAAATCCCAGAATAGGATCGCTGATTCAATAAGATCAGGCCATCACCTTGTAGAAGATCCAGACCACCATGAAAGACCGCCAAATGCCGTAGAGAGAATATGAAAGTTTAAGAGATTACTATTAATCCATCGTGGATCTTCAAAACTGTTCATTTCTATCATAAATTAACTTTTTAATCTCAACACAAATTCAATTCAGAGTTCAATTTTCACAACGCATTCAATTAACAATTTTTGTTTAACTAACTATATATTTAATAAATAGAAGTATATAGGATGAGTCTTGGACCACTGCGTTAATTTTAACTATAGGTTCATGAGATCAATTTTTCCGGTACCGTTTTTAAGGTTAATTTTTAATTTAAAACCGATGGATACCTGCAGAAATGTATTCAAGGAACATAGTATACTCACTTTGCCTTCTCTGTTCATACTCAGGTGCTTGGTATACTTGCGTGAACATGATTATTTGATGGTAAAGCTCTCTAGCTTCCACACCTACTTTACAAGGAATGATACCACACTTACAGTTCCTTTTCATAAAACAACGAGATATGAAGCAAGCCCTGTCTATCAGGCAATTATATTGTATAATCACCTTCCACCTAGTATTAAAATGTTAGAAATAAACAAGTTTAAGAAAGTTATAAAAATCAATCTTGCTTGTAAAGGCTATTATTCTATGGGTGAATTCCTAGGGGATGCTAACTTTTGTGCGCAATAATTTATTTTTTTTTCATTTCTCAATATTAACTTGTCCTATACATATTTGTATGTCTTAGAGGATCAATAAAATTCTATTCTATTCTATTCCATATTCAGCTGCGTTGAAAAGTTATAAGCATTTTAAGTTTTCACATTGGGCAAATACCCCTCTGTAATCCAGTTTAGTTTGAATGAAAATTAACTTTCACAGTGTCCACTATTGAATCTGAATTGTTTTAAAACAGTATTTTCCCTCTAAGAAATGATTCACTCACTTCTGTTTCATCAGATGATTATATCGATTTAATTCCTTTCAACTTCAAATATTTCAAAAATGGAGCAATTTAGGAAAAAAGATGATGAATGATTTTATCTGCAAAAAAGACTAATGATTCTAGGAGGTACAAGATACGGACCTTTAGTTCAAGTGATATTTGTTTTTCATGCAATTTAACCAATCTGTACAGTAGTAGTGAGAAACCACAAGAAATGGAATAAATCTATTGCTGCCAAAATATGCATGACTGTAAACAAAAACCTTCTACAAGAGTTCATTTCAGTTGAATATGTCGTTTGAATATAACAGGTGAAAATTCAAAGACTTACCCTGTATAATGTCAAATTTTAATACCTTACAATAGAATATCAATTTATTACCGAACCCCAGGAGAGAAAAAAATAATAATTGCAAAGTTTTTTTAAATGAAAGATAATATCTGTAACCATTATATGTACAGGGTCTTTCACGAGGAACCTCGCCCATATTTATACGGGAAACTACTGAACATATTTTCATGAAATTCAGCACTTATAAGTATTTCACGACGCTGATGAAATCTAAAATATTTTCAAGGCATGAGCACCTCCGGTTTTCCGGAAATGACGTCAACTTCCGTTTTTCAAATTAGAACACCATTTATTTATTGCAGGAATAGATTCCTTAGAAAATTTCAAGTTATTTTGATGAAACATTTTTCAGTTTTGGTTGAAAAATTCTCTCTGAGCGGAAAAACGCCAAAAAGATTAAATTTTCAGGAACTGTTACTCAAACCATGTTTTAGATTTTACTACCCTCCCTATTTAATTTATATGGGTGGATTTTATGTTTTTTCAATATTCTCCAAAAACTCGATTGAGATAATCCCAGAGCGATCTCGGTATCTTTGAGAGAATTTTGAGGATTCACAATGAAAATATGCAAGAACTGTATTTTCGTTGTTCTCATCTTCTACTACACTTTTTCTCTGTGTATAGTTTTCTTAACGAAAGATCCGACATTTCTCAAGTTTGTCATGTTTCTGTTAATGGTACATTACCAGATGGCCGATTAGTTGAAATAAAGAGGTTTCCGATACAAATTCGAATCCAAATTCGCCATCTATTTAGGAACAACCTGTAACTTTTTCTCTTGCATATTAGGGTAGTAAAATCTAGAACATGGTTTAAGTAACAGTTCCTGAAAATTTAATCTTTTGGCGTTTTTCCGCTCAGAGAGAATTTTCCAACCAAAACTGAAAAATGTTACATCAAAATAACTTGAAATTTTCTAAGGAATCTATTTCTGCAATAAAAAAATGGTGTTCTAATTTGAAAACGGAAGTTGACGTAATTTCCGGAAAAACCGGTGCTCATGCCTTGAAAATATTTTAGATTTCATCAGCATCGTGAAATACTTATAAGGGCTGAATTTCATGAAAATACGTTCAGTATTTTCCCGTATAAATATGGGTGAGGTTCCTCGTGAAAGACCCTGTATATCTTTAGTTATAATTTTTCTCAGAATAACTAGAGTGCATTATTATCACATCAAAATGTTATTATAACGTCTCTGTGGTGAGTAGTTCCCAATAAAATAGTGTTCTGTGGTTCCTTGTTGTTTTGATTCTGTTTGAATCTGTCAAGAGTTATTCCTATCTTAAAAAAAAAAAGTGGAAAATATGCTTGGGATAATTTCGATAGTTTGAAATTATTCAATTCAGTATGAAATGATTATGGTCAGAAAATGCATTCTATTCTAATCTTTCTTGTTTATAAGTCTATAGCTTCCAGTTTCATTATTGATAGAATTTTAATTAATCATGCATCATGACAAACATTCAGAAATATTAAACTGAGTCAAATTCTATCATCTCCTAAGTTTGTAAACCAGGTTGAATCGATGTATGAAATGAAGATGTGAAAAAATTTCTTTGAAGCTCCAAATCAAATCTAGGAGACTGGGTTCGAAGTTTTTAAAACTCATATGAGCTTAATTTGTAGAATTCCTATCTTAGAATAGATATAATTTGATGAACCCTGAAAGTCTGAAGCTATAAAGAACCAGCTCTTCATAAAGACAAGCTTCAATTCAGCAGGTCCTGACAGAAAATGTATTACCTATTTCAATGGTCATCATGAAAATATACCGAAGTAGCTATGTGAGAGATGGAAATTTTTTCTCTATTTATTATGGAATATTACTCTGGATTCAATATTAAACAAGGTGCTAGACATCATTAATAATGAATACAGCAAATGGCAATTTAGATTTTGTAGTGAATGTAAGACAAAAATTGTTCAGTGGTTAATTTCATCTATAGTTAGAACTAGAATATAGCAAGAATATAAGTAAAATAAGTACATATAATTTTATTTATTTTTGGGTTATGGGAATACTGAGCGTACAGACAAATCTAATTGATTCAAAGTCCACTGACTTTGATTTTTGATTGATTTTTTTATTCACTGAGCGGATAAAGGCCAACTTACCCTAGCTGCAATAGGTTGAAAAATGGCGATCTCGAACGTCGAACTGAAATAAAAAAAATCACATGAATACTTTTACGAGGAGATAGATCATTGATGTATTTGAATAAGATAAGATTAACATCGATAAATTCATATTGCTTGTATAATGCATTTGGTAATAACATTATCTCCAATCAGACTAGGTTTTATATCGTTCCTATGTTATATGTTGTGAAAGAGTATATCAGTCACAAGGAACCTCAAAAATGGAAATTTCCATTTATGAACCCGATATTGATATACGTCAAAAAGATTGTTGTCCCCAGGATGTTCATTATATTATTTATTAACAACAACGATTTTGAACGATGTTTCAAAGGAAAGAATCTATTTTTCTAATATTCATAGCCTGAGGAAGAGACTGAAAGTCTCGAAATGTAGCTAATTGAATAGATTGTATATAAAATGAGGTTCCTTGTGACTGATATACCCTTTCACAACATTATTTCTAATGATTAAACTCTTCCTTGTTCGAATTATTTTAAGGCCAATTTGATCGAGTTATGAATTGAAAGGAATATTTATAAACGATTGAAATGATTGTACCAAATTGTTTGATTAAATTTTGTTGTATGCATTCATCGCACATGTTAAAGGATCACATCTGCCAAATGCTTTCTGGATAAGGATCTTTAGCTTTGTTCACTGCATGGAGAATGGATCAGACTAACTCAGTTATCAGTTACTACCACACTAAAATCTCAATGGCTACTAGATACAGGGATGACAAAGTATCTCTCTAGACAGTCAACTTAATAGTACGTACTGGTCACGGCCCTTTTAGTTCGAGCGATCAAACGCTATCAATTTTTGTCAGGTCGGTCGCTAGTTCTGAAGAATACTGTAATCTCATAACCATATATTTAACTGTTAATCATGTTTTTACCATCTTGAATTGTTTGGTTAGAAAACTCTAGAAATTATAATTTTTTATAATAATCGTTTGTCGTCGTAAATTATTACAGTAAACAATGGAACTTAATTTTTATGTTTGAAATAATATTATTTCAACATCAACATCCGTCACGTGATTGGGAATCACTAATATAAGAGAACAGCACATGTATAATAATTCATTTCTGGTTGTTCAGTGTTAGTTGCAAGTTGAGCTAAGTTTTTGACGTGAATTAAAGTATTTTCAATAAGTGGTAATCACCAAATATGGGTCTTACTAAATTTACAGTAGCTAGTTGCAAAATTAACACTCCCCGATGACATCATTACTAAATTTTAAAACAGAATTGGTCAGATTTCATATGTGGCTAGATATACTGCAGAATCCAGAACTGAAAGCCATGCCACGGGAAGACGTTTATAAGAAAAGAGTCTGCCACTATCATTTTGATGAGAAATACATCTTACCTGATACCAGAAGGCCCGACGCCTTAGAAATGAGACTGATGCAACAGGTTTGTGATGATTTCTCTATTTCAAACTTTTCATAATGTCATAAATGCTATAAAATTCTGAATTTTACATTAATAAGTTGGTTGACTATTTAATAGCCTTATTATCAATTTATTTTGCAGGTAGTGAGGATATAGAATGAGTGGATCTGAGTGAAGCTCAATCTGGATTTGAGATCCCAGATGAATGATGTAAGATATATATTATTAATCATACCACTTAAATTTCCTTATTTTCTCATTATTGAAATTTTCTTAAAATATATTCTTTAGTTTTATAACTAGGAGAATCTAACCTCTCAATGCATCCAGAAGCAAACTCCTCGTCATTTCACGATGTTGATGAATCCCCTGCTCAGATAATATTGGAACACAGTGAGTTGTGACATTAGATAATAATGAACATATTAGCGGTGTTCGTTCGTTCTGATTCAATCGATCACTATTGTGTCATTGAAGGAAGAAAATATTGAAAACATTACATAGTGACATATATTTGAATGAATGTTCTCAAGATGTAGTTTATTAGTTCGATTTCAATGAAATTAATTCACTCTAATCTTCTGTAGGTTATGCTTACCTCGAATCTGTAAGTAGTATTGATAATGTCCCTGATTAATCTTTATATGTGATAAATATGATAATATATCTCTATCATCTATAGATATTTTGACTGAATTCATCTCCTGAACAATTTTAGTTCTATAAATAAAAATTTGTTGAAAGTTTCTGTTTTTTTGCACCAAATTCCCTTCTCTATAAAATAAGCGTTAGTTAATTCGAACCATCTTGAAGTTGAGTAAATGATCCAAATCAGATATCACTTACTCGACTTCAGTTTTGGGTCGAATTAGCTTGAAAATAATAATTCATAAGAGGTATGAATTAGAATGAACCGCTTTTCCGCCAAATGAGGAAATTAGTTCGATCGACCAAACGCATGGTGTCACTGTGTTATCGTGACAAGTCCTTAACACGTGAGTTGGCAGTCTATAAAGGTACTTCGTCTATGTGACCAACCACGTGTAGAACGACGCTCTCCTCAGCGCTGATTGGCAGCTGCCACTCCTCACACAACAGCGAGATGGAATCGAGATCCCACTGTAGGTACAGTAGAAATAGAACTGAACTTAATACAGAACCCTGCGGTAGTCCGTTCAATACGCCTCTGGACGGGGAGACAGAGTCGCCAACACGTACCAAGAAGAAAATACCCTATCCACAAGAGGATACACTTAAAAAATATTCTCGCTGGAAAGAAATTCCCTATGAATGAAGAGATAATTGCTGTAACAGGAATAGTTAGAGGATCGCTCTAATTAGTGTATCACACATTTCATTGACCGAAAAATAAGATGATACAAACCTTTCTATGTTTTCCCTTGAATCGTTATTGTATTATTCGCTTCAGCCATTCCAGTAATAAAATCTAAGATGACCACTCTGTTTCTTCTCCGAAATATTCGAAGGTCAATTTTTTTAGCTTAATTATTAAAACGAATTTCGAATATAAACGATTGATGGCCGCTTCAATAAAATCGAGCGGTTACTCGCCTCAACGAAATCGAAAACTGGGTCAGTTGTCCATTGGTGCGACCTTCGCTTAAACGTTTAAAGATCAATCTGTTGGACGTTACCCCCATTGTCACAATGCCGTATTACCCAATCTAGAAAATGCACGGGTTATTAATAAAATATATAGGCGGATATATGTGTGGACGATGGTGAGTCATGCAGGACAAGCCTTTCTGTGAATTGTAAGTGAAAGAGGCTGGTTGTATTTTTGCAATCATTCGAATTTTGCATGTTAACGAAGCAGTGCATAAGCTGCTTCATCGAACTGCGTAGAATTTATTTATTTTGAGAACTGTGTGTTCAAAAAACGTTGCTTTCGAAAATGATATCAAACCCTTAAGTTCAACACCCTGGTGAAGAATTCGTCGTAATAGGATATGGGCTATGGTTTGCATATTCACAGAAGTAGTAGGTTGTCCAAATATAATATCTCAGTTGTGTTAATCATAAGGCAAAATCCGTCAAATCGTTTAACAGTTATGAGCATCTGAAATATTGTTCATGGATAACTTCTACAATCTTCACGTGATCAGTGGCGCAGCCAGGGAGGGTGGCTAAACTGAACATATGATAAAACGAGTTCATCCGTATTCTATGTTCTTTTAATTTGATCTGATGAACGTAGGGGGCGGCAAAACAGGTTTGAAATTTCAAAAAGATACCTAACGGACGTCGATGAGGCAATAAGATCATTTCTTTATAATAGATGACTTTGCAGACAGCGAATACTCTATTGCTTGCCGTTGATTATTGATTTTTATTATTCAGGTCAATCTGAGGATAATTTAAAAACGAGTGGTTGAAAGGATTATTGTACTGACAAAAAATATTTTAATAATGGGAATATTGATCTTTCACTCCTTTTTGATCAACCTTTTGCGATTTTTGATGGTTTATGATTGAATTATATAAACTGTATCTATTGGCGGATCCTAGTATTAGGGTATATGAGAAGAGATTGATAGCCGAGGTAAGTAGGACTGAGGAATCTATCTAATGACTTAGACGAGGAATACCTTAATATTTGAAAAGCAGTACAACACGCTGCAAATCAAGCACTATCAGGTGGAGCAAGAACAACTGAAGTATGGAAGACAATAGGTAGTATGAAGGCGGAAAACAGCTATCACAAATTTCAACTGGTCAGTATGGATACTTGGGAAAAGCATTATCAGAGTTTGCTGACGGAGAATTGTGATTACTACATAGAGCACGTTGAGCAGAGAGATCAGAAAACTGAATATGAGGGTCCAATGATAACGAAGGAAGAAACCACAAGAAATGTTCAATTGATGAAGAATCGAAGAGCGCCTGGGCTTGGAGGTATTTCTATAGAACTCATAAAATATGGAGGAAAGGAAATTATAAGCAGAATTACAAATTTATTCAACAACTGTTTAAAATCTGTACAGACGCCCATGGAATGGAAGAAAGCCTGGACAACTTCAATTTTTAAGAAGGAAAACAGAAAGGACCAAGCTTGCTACAGAGGACTGAGTGTTACTTCCAGTATAAGCCGACTGTTTGGAAGAATTCTACAAGAAAGAGTGAGGCACTGTAAAAGAGTTCAAATATCTCGGAGTTATTGTGGACCAAAATGGAATTGGAGAAAAAGAAATCAAGAATAAAATCCAGAAAAGCAGCACATTTTTTGTCATCTCTAAAACAACATATAAAGTGTTGAAACTCTTAAGAATTCTTTTATAAGTTGGCAGACTTCTAGTTTTAACTTTATTCAAACGATTTAGAGTTTATCGAATGGATATTCTTGAAATCAATAAGGTCAGTTGGAGAAATTTCCTGATTATTATCTCATATCATCGGTAGAAAACTAGCTTCACTCGAAAAATAGCCATTTTCCAAAAGGCCGAGGTATTTTAGGCTCAATGGCTTCGTCAATAACCAAAATATGCGTTATTGGAAAGGCAGCAATCCACACGTGATTCACGAGACTCAATTGCATCCCCAAAAAAACAGGGTTTGGTGCGATCTTCAAGCCGCGGCATCATTGGACCGTATTTTTTCGTTGATGCCAACAATCCTCACGTTACGGTCGATGGCGATCGCTACCGCGCCATGATAACGAATATTTTTGGCCCCAATTGCAAGATATGCACATGGCCAATATGTGGTTTTAACAAGATGGTGCCACTAGCTACACAGGACACGTAACAATCGGTTTATTGAAGCAAACATTTGGTGACACCGTCGATTGGCCTCCTCGTTCGTGCGATTTGACGCCTCTGGATTTTTTTCTTTGGGGCTACGTCAAGTGACTGGTCTATGCCAACAAGCCAACAACATTGCAAGAGCTCAGAGACAACATTGAAAGTAAAATAGCGGCCATTTCGGGTGAAATGTGTTTCCGAGTCATCGAAAATTGGTTCCAGAGAATTGACCGCTCAAACGGGCCCGTGGTGGCCTCATGAATGAAAGTCGAGTTCCATTCATAAATGTTATGTTTCTACTTCAAGCCAATAATAAAGTTTTTAAAATATCTCAAATGGTTTGTGTTTAATTTAGATTCAAATTTGTCAAGTCCCTATTGGAAAACTCTTTATTACCGAGGTCGGGATGTGTAAGGGTCACCGTCAAATACGCTGTCCTTTACTCTTCAAACCCGCTCCTCGCAAGTGCAATCGCCGACCTCTTCCATCCTCAAAACGTCCATTTTCGAGACCTCTATTGGGCCGATCTGACCTTCTTTATAGGGGAAATATATAGATTATGAGATTAAATATACAGGGCAACTCTCTTACTACTTGAAGTTAATTTAAAAAGACTTATCATCCATGTTACCCTGATGTTATGTACCTACGGGCCATGTTTCTTCACTGAAGTAAGTAGATAATATACATAATGGAATTTCTTAGAGTGGTCAGGGGGCTTCAAACAGTTTCGAGGAATTTTAATCATCTTGTTGAAAAATGATGATCAAAAATGTTCTGAATTTCATAATCTAACCTCACTAGTGTAATACAACATTTTTTTTTAAATAACTGCAAGACTGCCTAACATGGAACTGATTCCTCTGTTAGAAACCTATTCCAACTTCAAAATATAAGAACCTTTTTAATATTGTCATAACTTTGGCATTTGTGTTAACAGAATTATTATATCAATTTGGAATTCACATGTTCAAAATAAGACAGATATCAGACATATAGAAATATTTGATAGTTATGGAAAATTTAAAAAATGGTAATAGTATTGAATTGATGATCTAAAGAATTGGAAGCAATCATGGAATTTAGAGTATTGCGAAAGCTGATGTTAGATATGACTACTTTCTTATGGAATGTTTCATTGAAATGTTAACACTTTCACCCATATTTGTATGGAAAATGAATAACCAAGGAAAGTATGGATTTCAGCTGGAATAATGTTTTGAATGGAAAATTATGTCTCCGAAGAGCAATAAATATGGATTTTTATCATGAATATTATACTTTGGAGCATTAAATAGGAGCAAGGTTCATAAACGAGTATATACAATATTATGGTCTATAATAAAGCAAAAGCTAAATATTTCGTGTATTCCCAAAAGGTATCTTGTATCTAGTTGTGGCATATCTGAATTTGAAACATAAAATCACTCATAACTTTGCAAAGGGGTCGTATTGAAGGAATTGAGGGGGGGAAAAGTTTTCCTTATGGCTTCAAGAATCAGTAGTTAAAATTAACGCAGTGGTCAAAGACTCACCCTGTATAAATAGAAAATAAGCACGTAAAAACGTATGAATACAGGAATATCTATACGCATTCAATTGATTAATATTAATGCTGTTCGAAGGAAATTAACCAGCTTTTTTTGGCGACAGAAGGAGCAGTTAATTGCATCGCCTTAACAATAAGCTTTGAATGACAGTTCCCTCGATGCATCATAAACTCATTATGCGAAATCAACTATTAGGAAAGAATGATCTTATTGCATTATCGACATTTATTTCTTGACATTTTAAACCTCTCCCTTCAAATTCCTCCTTTGTATTTTGCACAGTTGCAGCGTAAATTCATCAAATCAAAAAACAATCAATACTAATAAAATATTTATTAAGCGCAAAATTTCGCTGAGACGTTCAATTCATATTTAACATTTCTTCATAGTCTCTTGTGTAAACAAGAACAAACATCGACCTTGTGTTAATCGTACCGAACAAAGATAATCAGCGTTTCGTCGAACATTACCATCTAATTTTGGAAGGCAATGCATTAAAAGGGTAATTACAAGAGATGATAGAGGAAAATGTCTATTTTATATGTGAAGATGGGTCTATAGAGGAAAGATCCTGAGCGGCAACCTTTAGGAGTTGGACGAATTCAGACAAGGCTGACCATTTTTAATTCAGGCTGTATTTACGTGATTTTAATAAGTGGTAATTAGTATTTCGAAATAGAACCATTGAGGTTAATGCGATAATTGATGAATTGGAAGTGAAACTTTTCATTATTCAGCTGATAATCGGCGTCTGATTTAAATGTAAATTAAGGACAGTGAAGGTACAAGAAACTTCATGTCTGATAGTTACGGCCAATATTAAGGTTTTCTTCTGTTTCAGAATACAAGGTGTAACTAAATAAGTGTAAAATATTTAAGGAGGTGATTCCTCATCGAAAAAAAGATAGGATCTTTCATACAAAGAAACTTCATTGGAGCATCCCTTGTTAAAATACAGGGAGTACATTAAATTTGTATAACAATTTCTTTCACAAGCACCAAAAAAGTTACAATATTGAAATTAACCTAACGTTTCCGACTAGCAAAAAGACACTTATCCAGTTATTTATTTGGTTTACCCCATGGTTGTAAGGGTGGGAAACGCAACCCCTAAAGTTTATTTCTAATGTAACTTTTTGTCTTATTATTTGTTTACCATTTAAAAATTTATTTTCGATAGCCTGTTTCATTCAACAAATTCGAGTACTGCCTATTCCGAGCACTGCCTTAGTAGTATTGACACCCTGGTGGTGTATCTCCGGTTCGGGGCTTACTCTTATGGGGCTCTCTGTTGGGGGTAGCGTTAACATGGTTGGCAGCGCCACCATGACCGTAATCCAGTAATCGGTAGTCTGCTCATATTGTGGGAACAGATTAATCCCCACAGGGCGCCGGTGAATAAGTAATCCTCACATTTCAATGTAATTACGAACAAAATTGAATTCATTGTAATAATTGCCAAAGCATCTACTATGAACATGTCAAAAAACTGTCAATGCTGTCATGTGGTAGGTGTGGCCATAATTCAAAAATAAAATTCTTGGCTCCGTCCATAACATGAAATTTCACAAATTATTTTTTTGTATGTATCATCGTGATGAATAACCCAAATGAAATCCAATTTTGTAGGAGGTTTCGAACAAATGGGTGATACTATTCAAATTAAACATTTATTTGCCTTATCCTGTGGGGTCTTCGAGTTATTACATTAACAACTCGTAAAACCTTCAAAAATTACAATAAAATAGCCAATTACTAAATTCCTTCTAGCATTTTTCTCTATTTGCTTGAACATTTCAGTATAATTTATAATTTTACATTTATCATCTTAAAATGCACCGTTTTCAAAATTTCAATGTTGAATCATTTGAAATTTGGAATTAAATAGAGAAAATTGCTCTTTTCCTGGACCCGACGCTGATTGAAAAGCACTGAGCTGAAATAATTTCTCGTTGCCGCAGCTTTTCTTCTTCAAAATCATTATCATAATTGCTATTGAATGATATAAAAACTTTCACTTTTTCCATGGATCCATGGAATTACTAAAAAATTTTCTTCCTAATGGTGAATTAAACGTAAATATTTCTTCCGCTAAATATACGCTACGATTAGAAATTTCATCGTAACCGTTTCATATGAAAACTACTAACTGCGATATAAACTTGGATCAACCAAATTTCAGAGATATAGTTTTCGAATCAATTCTCAAAATATACAATTTGACATTCTATTCGATCAGTTATGATTCTTTAATATGCAATACTAAATATACCATCTGAACTTCTCACAAATATATTATTGATCTACAGAAAAACCAAAAAAGATATTTTTTACTCTATTCTGATAGAAAACATACCTTCCAACTTAATGAATTTTCTCATCACGAAACCATTGATGTAGTATACATGGTAAGTCTTTGGACAGAAAAAATAGAAAAAGAAATTTTTGCTCCAGCTCTTTCCTGAAATTCAAGAGTACGAATAAATCACACGAAATATATCTCTGATATATTTTGAATATAATTTGGAGGGTAATTTAAAAAATGTAGAAAGCACTGACGTGAGGTCAGATTGCTTTGGCGCTCTTGTTGAGCTACTTGCGAGTAAATATACGAACCATAACAAATCTATAAGTATTCTGATCAGGTGAACAATGGTCTTTTCTCGTACTATGGGGCAATGTGATGCAAATATAAACGCCTAATGCATGAACAACACTATATCTCAAATTAAAAATAACTACTCATAATTTTCCCCAAGTTTTTTTCGAAGCTATAATTCCCATCCCCTAAAAACTTACGTCAGTGCTTTTCTGAATTTTGAGAACGTATATTATTTCAGCCGCCGAGATTGAATTCTATCTCTATGATTTCCCGTTATGAAAAATTTTGATTAATATTACGCAAACTGACACTGATTAATGAGCCCGGCATTTGTCAATCGAATATCGATCTGTGATGGCCATCGTTCAGAGAAAATCACCGGGACTTCACGTCATTTCTCTTTTCTCTTGAGTAAATGAAAAAAATGATCATATCTTTAGATGGAAAAGAGCTACGACAATGAAATTTGAAGATTAGTAAGATATTGATCACCTCATATTCACGAATTTTTATTGCAATCCGAAAAATATCTTATGAGATAGTGAGTATTAAGAAATTTTTTTTTAATTTTCTAGCGTCACGATTTCTGCGAAAT
The DNA here is from genome assembly GCA_030674115.1 of Micraspis discolor. Taxonomy (NCBI): domain Eukaryota; kingdom Metazoa; phylum Arthropoda; class Insecta; order Coleoptera; family Coccinellidae; genus Micraspis; species Micraspis discolor. The sequence continues at coordinate 365,077 of JARTUT010001311.1, read as the reverse complement.
TTGCGAGCCGTTTTGTTGCTGCCTCCCTCAACAATATTTCAAGTATCAACTTGATCGGATGGATATTCTAGTAGTTATTGAGGAAACAAAATTTCAGATGCTCATAACTACTGAACCATCCGACCGATTTGGCCCAATAACGAACTTGACCGAGATATTTGGACAATTAATCTATACCTAAATATGTAAATTCTAGCTCATCTCTTTTGGATGCTAGAGAGGATACAGCCGGCCGGACAGACTCAACTTTTGCCACGGATTCTCCGCCAGGGAGTCGAACCCAATCGATTCAGACCATTTTTGGCTCGATATTCCAAAATTACACTCTGTTCGGGTGAACAAGAGCGCCAAAAACAAAAGGTTCGAAGAGCTATATTTACTCCCAAAATAAATACATCTAGTACTTTGTGAAATTCAACTTGAAACCTAATCTAAACTTATCTAATGAATGTATGAATAAAGAAACATAGGTAGTATTGAAGTTTCCCAGAGTATTTAAGGGTGCTTCATATAGTTTTGAAGAAAATTCTTTTAGAAAAATGCCGATCCGGAATCTTCCGAATTTCAAAATCTATCCTCACTGCTGATGAAGTTAATTAAAAAATTTCTCCGAATAGGTTTTGGCAACTTTGGCTTTCATCGAACTGATTCTTCTGGTGAGAATTTATTTAGACTTTAATATTTCTTGAATATCATAACTTTGACATTTGTGTTCTATGAATTATTAAAACACTCTGGAATTTACTGGTTTATACTAGGACATAGAAGATAACACAGATATAAATCTTTGATAATTATGAAAAAATAATAAAGAAGCACTGACGTGAGGTCAGATTGCTTTGGCGCTCTTGTTGAGCTACTTGCGAGTAAATATTCAAACCATAACAAATCTATAAGCACTCTGATCACGTGAACAATAGTCTTTTCCCGTACTATGGGACAATGTGATGCAAATATGAACGCCTAATGCATGAACAACACTATATCTCAAATTAAAAATAACTACTCATAATTTTCCCCAAGTTTTGTTCGAAGCTATAATTCCCTTTTCCTAAAATCTTATGTCAGTGCTTTTCTGAATTTTGACAACGTATATTATTTCAGCCTCCGAGATTGAATTCTATCTCTATGATTTCCCGTTATAAAAAATTTTGATTAATATTACGCCAACTGACACTGATTAATGAGCTCGGCATTTGTCAGTTGAATATCGATCTGTGATGGCCATCGCTCAAAGAAAATCACCGGGACGTATGTAAGATGTCTAAAATACTGGTGTGTGCACTTGTCAAATTTTGAATGGAAACGTCATTTTACTTTTTGGGACATGGCGACTGTTTAGTTTTATACTCACACGAGGGAGCCACAAGGCAATTCATTCATAAATTTACATCGCAAACGCTTGACATTTGTTGAAATTTTAAATCAAATTAACCTCAAAAATTATGAAAGAAATTTATTTTATTCCCCTGAAAAATTAACTAGCAATATATTTCATGGATTTCACCGATTAACTGGCTTTTAAATAAATATTCTTGTGATGCGAGTTCTGATCACGTAATGCTTTCAATTAGTATGTATGGTTTATCCATTTTTTCTAATACATTGAAGTATGATTTTTCACTAATACATAGTCTCTTGCTCAAACATAAATGTTTTCAGTATTATTCTAAAAGATTTTACAAGCCTGATTTATGGTTAGTTGATGCTCATTTATGTATGTTTTATTAATTTCTGATCTGATCATTTTGGATAAGCAGGAAAAAATATGTAATATCAGTAGGAATGCTTTCTATTGGGCTTGGGAAGGAATTATATGAGAGGTCCGGTTCAAAGTAGTTACTACAGGATTGCATGGGTGATTTGGGAGCTCTTTTTCTGTAATGATGAAAAAATATGTATTCTCATTCTCAAAAAGTTTCAATTGAACATATAAAGTAAATAATTTCAATATATATATAATATTCTTTTGAACTTTTGGCTCACAATATTTGGTTAGCAGACAATAAAGCATATACAGCAGGGGTTAGTGACGGGGTGCCATACAATTCTGCGTATTACATAAAGCCTACGGAAAAAACCTCAGTAAAAAAAAACCTGGCTCCTGCCAAAGTGTGAAAGTACAAAAATAAGCTGAAATATAATCGAGGGACCTCTTTCTTCAAGAGTGATCTTCTATTGATGGGCACAGAGGCTTTTTCTAGTTGTCCACATCGAATCTGGAAATAAAAAGACAAAAGCAGAAAAAAAAACTGATTTGATCAATTATATCTATGAAAATAAGTGTTTGAAATGCTGATATCTTTTGAGGATTCTTCAAACGCAAGCATAATATTTAGTTGTTACTTGATATAGAACAATTTCACTTGAGTCATTAATAAAATCATTTCTACTCACCTTTGGCACACTGAAAGTTCATGAATTTTCATCCGCAGCACTAGACTGTCCACATAAAATACAAAAACGCATTATAAAAAATGGATAATCACTTTTCACACACTTTTATACAAAAATTCCGAATAACACAATAAAATTCATTCTAATCAGAAACTGACATTCGAATAAATTTGAGTGGCGCTACCTGGCAGTGAGAAAATGAAAGAATCCCCAAACGTCGCCAAACCTGTAAAACAAAATCGGAGGAGTGCACACACCAGTATTTTAGACATCTTAGACGTATGACATTTCTCTTTTCTTTTGAGAAAATTAAAAGAATAATCATATCTTTAGATGGAAAAGAGCTACGACAATGAAATTTGAGGATAAGTAAGATATCAACCACCTCAATATATTCATGAATTTTTATTGAAATCCGAGAAATATCTTATGTGATAGTGAGGATAAAAAATTTTTTTTTGGGAATTTTTTAAAGATTTTCTAGCCTAACGATTTCTGCGAAATTTTGCGAGCCGTTTTGTTGCAGCCTCCTTCAACAATATTTCAAGTATCAACTTGATCGGATGGATATTCTAGTAGTTATTGAGGAAACAAAATTTCAGATGCTCATAACTACTGAACCATCCGACGGATTTGGCCCAATAACGAACTTGACCGAGATATTTGGACAATTAACCTATTCTGAAAATATGAAAACTCTAGCTTATTCCCTTTGGATGCTAGAGAGGATAAGGCCGGCCGGCCGGACAGACTCAACTTTCGCCACGAATTCTTCACCAGGGAGTCGAACCCAATCGATTGAGACCATTTTCGGCTCGATATTCCAAAATTACACACATTCGGGCAAAATGATAGGCACTCTGTTCGGGTAAACAAGAGCGCCAAAAACAAGGTGATAGTGTTCATTCAATGATCCAAAGAATTGAAAAAAAACTGTAGAATGCCGAGTATTGCATAAGTATATTTTAGATATGAGTATTTTCTTATTAAATGTCTAATTATATGGTGAAAAAAATCCAGAATGTTTAATATTATCATGAATTCTTTGCTGGAAAATCAATAACAAAAAATTCAGTAAGATTTTTAGTTGAAATACTGTTATCCTAATACACGAGTTCCATCATAAAAAATATATCGCTGATCCCAAAAACTGGCATTTTTCTCTTAATATCAAAATAACACATCTTTTTGGTGAACTCTTCATTCTAAATCTTCTAAAAGGGTATCAATGAATTAATGACTAAGTGAAGGTGATGACATAATCCTAATGTTACATTATATCTCACCTTGCTTATTGAAAACTTTCCAATCAGAAATAGGATCCACCCTTCTGTTGTCTCATGTCGAAATGAAAACTATCGGAGAAAAGGATTCAGTTATATGATACGAAAAGCACTTAATTAAAATCGGCTTCTTCTTCAATTCAGGGAGATCTTGAAAACCGAGCCGAATGGGTTGTATCAGATGACGAACTGTCGTGTAATGCGCCCCCATATCAAGTTACTCGTTTTTTCGTCATTCTGTAGTGCAATTCGTCCGCAGAGATGTATATTTTAATTGGAGTGCGATGAAGTTTCCCGTGGAGTTCTATGTGTTTTGTTTTTATTCAGGCCTTTTTTTCATGAAAAGTGAGTAGGGGTGATGAAGAAGGAAGCTTTTGTTTTAATTTCCAGGGTGTCATGTTAGACATGTGTTCCATTACTAACAGCGTTTCGGGATTCATTCGGTAAACTTGCATTAAAGATTCATATGGACCAAATGAGAGCAATATGAATTTAAAATTAATTATTATAACCTTTCAGTATCCGGCTTAGTAGGAAAAAACGTGTTGTTATTTCTTAGATTTTCAATTTTCTACTCTTTTTGTCTGTAATTTTTGAATATCGAGCCGAAAAAGGTCTCAATCGATTGGGTTTCATTAATTGAAGAAGAATACGGGGTCAAACTTGAGGATGTCCGGCCGACCGTGTACTCTCGATCATTCAAAGTATGAGTAAGACATTTCATATTTTCAGAATACGTTAACTGCCAAATATCTCGTTCAAGTTCGTTATTTGGCAAAATAAGCTTTAAAGAAGCAGAAAATATTCGACAATTATCAATTTTCATTTAGTGTAAAGATTGACAGAACTATAAAACTAGATGAAATTTGTACTGACCTGTGAAAGACTGAAGACTTTTTCAACTCACTCCGATAAATCGGCCACCAAATTTCCGGCCACTGAATTCATTTATGGGATTGATTATTAAGTTTCTTTATACAGTGATGGGCAAATGTGTGGAACCAAGTAAATAGCTCTGGAATCATTATAGATTGCAAAATGAAATTTGGAAGATGGATACTGCAGTAGATTGCCTATTTGTTTTCATATATTTTAACAATTTGGAACTTCCGGTTAATGTCAACTTTAAAATTTGCACTTGGACACCCTGTATATTGTTTTAGTGTCTGATTAAACATTTTATTACGAGTACAAAAATATCGAGTTCGAAATTTTTTATTTCACTACCTACCGAGATATTAATAGAAAAGTAACTAAAGAAAGGAAAAATTTAATGGTATCTAGTAGTCCATAATAATAAGTTATGAGTGTTTGAATTTGAACGTAAAAGGTTATATTGTTTTAATTTGATCGTAAAATGGCCGAATTAAATGACAGAGAAAGAATAGAAATAAATATTAATGATGATTGGGTATGGGGAGAGGAAAAGGACGTATCAAGTAGTCAGTGACCTTTTTAACATTGTTCTTCCTAATGTACAAATATCCCGTTCAGTAGTGACGAAAATTTTGCGAAGGTACGGTACAAGTAGAACACTTAGCAATGTACCAAAAAGTGGACGGTTAAAAAGTGCCACTAATGAAGGTGTAGCTCAAAATCTTTGGAAGAAAATCCTCACTTATCCATTACCGATCTCGCCAATATGCAAGGAATTAGCCGTTGTTCAGTAGGAAGAATATTAACGTGAGAAAAAAAAATATAGTTCAAAAAAACTAAAAAAATACGCTTATAAAGAATATCGGGCTAAAAAAGTCAGAAATAATTTTAAAAATAAATTTATGACAATAGTAAATAAAACATACTAGTGAAATTGAGAAAGAAGCGTGGGGCGCTTGATATACGAAAATTATCGCACAAAGCGCCCCACGCTTGTTTCTCAATTTTACTAGTATGTTTTATATACTATTGTGATAAATTGATTTTTTAAATTATCTCTAACTTTTTTAGCCCGATATTCTTTATAAGCGTGTTTTTTTGGTTTTTTCAAACTATATTTATTATTTAGATTTTAGTGAAGCTAATATAGGCGTGTTAAAGTGAAGCTAATATAAGCGTGTCAAAAATATCATCCATGCAAAATTCGCCTCGTTCAAGAACTGTCCGAAGACGATTTCGACAGACGTTTACAATTTTGTGAAACGATGATGGATATTTGCAATCGTGATAATAATTTTATGAGAAATGTGGTGTTTTCAGAGGAAGCTACATTTTGTTAAACGTTACAGTTAATCGACATAACTGCCGCTATTGATCACAAACTAATTCTCATTGGGTTCTAGAGGCTCACACACAACATTTCCAAAAATTGAACGTTTGGGCCGGCATTTATAACAACAGAATTGTGGGACCCTTCTTTCTAGAATGAACTTTAAATGGAGATAGATATTTATAGCTGTTTGAGACACAAGTGATTCCGGCATTTACCGACTAATATCTGGTTTTAGCAGGATGGAGCACCCCATTACGGTCGGATTGTTCGAGATTATTTAAATAGGACATGACCTGCACGAAGTCCCGACCTTCATCCACTGGACTATTTTCTCTGGGGTTAAGTATTAAAAGTCTGAGGTTTATGTTCATAGATGAGAATGATTTGCAAGAATTAGCTGTAGGAATAACTCACGAGATTCAGAGAATTCCACCAGATGTAATAGCTAATATTACTAGATAATATTATATTATATTATATTATATTCGCAGAGAGACTGCAGCTCTGAATTCTTGGAACAAATATCATTCTTTTCCCAATTATTTCATATATTCCACAAAATATAATTCCCAGATTGAAGTCACGTAAACCATTATGGCATAATACGTTCTTCAATATCAACATAAGTGATAAAGAATTATGGAAGACTGAGTGGAACTCTTACGAAATGTTCCATAAGTATCTCGTTTCTGATCCTTCTGAAAAAATTCCTGGTTTTGATCTTCCAAGAAGAATTTGGACAGTTCTTAATCGTGTGAGAACAACCTCATTTCATGAATAGTTGTCCCATATATAAATTTTGAGATGGTTTTAGGGCTATTCATGATGTTTCCGATTCTTTCTTTGAATGAGTTATAAATTTCAAACGAATATAATACGTATTTTTATTATTCAGTTCTTTTTTCTGCTTTTGTCTTTTTATTTCCAGATTCGATGTGAGCAACTTGAAGAAGTCTCTGTCTCCATCAATAGAAAAACACTCTTGAAGAAAGAAATCCCTAAAATATATTTCAGCTTATTTTTGTACTTTCACACTTAGGCGGGGAGCCAGGGTTTTTTTACTGGCTTTTATGTCATACGCCGAATTGTATGACACCCCGTCACTACCCCTTGATCTATATGCTTTATTGTTTGCTAACTAAATGTTGTAAGCCAAAAGTTCAAAAGAATATATATATATACTAGATAATTTACAGACCGAATCGCTTATTGTTAAGAAGTGAAGGGTTCTCGGTTTCAACATCTAATACATTAAGTTTAGTTTAGTTAGGTTTCAATACTCTGAAAATCACTTAGTTTTAGTTAATAATTATGATTAGTTATTTCCTTAATGGATTATAATAGATTTTTACTTTCTTAGGATACTTTTTGGTTCATATCTCGGTAGGTATTGAAATAAAAAATATTGAATGCGATATTTTTGTACTCGTAATAAAATGTTTAATCAGAAACTAACATTATATAACATTATATATACAGAGTCTTCTATTGCAAATTTCAAAATTGACATTGCTTCTGCAAAATAGTTGTAGAATATGAAAATAAATAGGCAATCTATTGCAGTATCCATCTTCCAAATTTCATTTTGATATCTTTAATAATTTCAGAGATATTTACATAGTTTCTCACATTTGCCCATCACTGTATAATCGGCCATATAACTTTCAGCACTAATGAGATGATTAATGAGTAATCGAGTATTTTCAAAACAATATTCCAGAATTTTTTTAAAATTTTCTAGAATTATTATTGTAACAATTAACAATTTGGTATGCCCCTTGCTTTCAAGGTTATTCGAACAATTTTCGAGTCTCGATTCGAGCTGAACAATTCGACGAGGTTGGTCGAGATATTTGGACAATAAACCAATTCTGAAAATATAAAACCTCTAGATCCTCTCTATCAGAAAATAAAAAGAATACGGCCGGCAGGCCGAACATACTTTAGTTCGTCCAAGGATTCTTCAACAAGTCAATGGATTGACACTACTTTCGGCTCGATGTTCGAAAATAACACACATTTGGTCATAACGATAACACGCTCTTCTACTTGTTCAATGAACCGGAACAAGCGTGCAATAAAAATTAATACATTTTTTAGTCTACAAAATGATAGGTTTCACATGTTATACAACACTATTGTCTCGCTCAATAGGACACACGAGCTTAGCGCTAATCTGTCCAATTACTGATATCAATTGACCGTGGTCAGCTCATGTAATCGTTTGTGATTTTGTAGATTTACCAAGGAACAGAACAGATTTGTAGCTCGCCGATAACCTTTAACGTTTTTCGTTAAAACACGGATTGTGTTATTAGGTTTGAACTTGCGTTACTTCGCCTTGATCTGTACGTAATTCTTATTCTGTAATTGTTGTTTCATGCATTAATTGATGCTCTGTACATTCGAGTAATGACATGGTATTGGAAATTCAGAATGCTTTATGATTACCAAGAGGAACTTTAAAGAGAGGTATTGAAAGTTTTTTCTATGGTTGATTGTTAGGAGTTATAAAACTGAAAGAATAAACATTCGCAATTCGAACAGTCTAAAATGAGTTTTGAACCTCAGATGGAAACAGTGCTTTCAAGAATTGCCATTACTTATATTCATTTCAATAATATTTCAGATTAGGTTCTCAGCCTTACTACTTTCATAGAATCAGGCTACAATAATAGGTTGAAAACAGGAGCTGCTTTCATTGATTTATTTTTGGCATGACACCGTGTGGAGAGATGGATTAATTTTCAAACTCTATACTCATCTGATGTGTGGGAAAATTACTATTATTAGTAAATATGTTATCTGATAAACGGTTTCGTGTTTTTATTGACAATAAGAGAAGCAATTTCAAACATTGAAAAACGGGCTTCCTCAAGGATCGGTTATAGCTCCTTTAATTTTCAATTTATATCTCAGTGATTTACCCACGACATCATCTCAGAAATTTGTTTATGCTGACGACATTGCTATTGCTTACCAACATTCGGATTTCTATACTCTGGAAAACATACTAACTTCTGATTTGGAAATTTTAAAGATTTATTTTATTGAGTGGCAATTATGTCCCAATCCCAACAAAACGGAGGCATCTTGTTTCCATCTGAATAATCATGAAAAATATAGGAAATTAGCTGTAACTTTCAATGATTCTCCTATCGAACATAATTTCTATCCAAAATACTATTAAATTAGATTCATCTCTCAATTACAAGGCTCATTTGAATGATCTGAGCCTGAAACTGAAAACTAGGAAGAATATTGTTCGGAAATTAGCTGGATCATCTTGGGGTGCTGATGCTTCCACTCTTCGCACAGCATCTCTAGCCCTAGTTTTTTTCAGCAGCTGAGTATTGTTGCTCTGTTTGGTTTAATATTGCACATACACAAAAATTGATGCACAATTGAATACATCCATGAGAATAATTACTGGCACCATAAGATCTACACCGGTTCATTGGTTACTATACATTGGAGAACTATAGGAAATTGCCTGTAACTTTCAATGATTCTCCTATCGAACATAATTTCTATCCAAAATACTTAGGAGTTGAATTAGATTAATCTCTCAATTACAAGGCTCATTGAGATGATCTGCGCCTAGAACTGAAAACTAGGAATTATATTCTTCAGAAATTAGCTGTATCATCTTAGAGTGCTGATGCTCAGTGGCAATTATCCCAACCCAAACAAAACATATGAATTTTGTTTCCATCTGAATAATCAGGAGAAATATAAGAAATTAGCTGTAAGTTTTAATGATTCTTCTATCGAACATAATTTCTATCCTAATTACTTAGTAGTTAAATTAGATTAATCTCTCAACTACAAGGTTCATTTAGATGATCTTAGCCTAAAACTAAAAAGTTGGAATAATATTCTTCAGAAATTACTGGACCACCTTGGGATGCTGATGCTTCATCTCTTCGCACAGCATCTCTAGCCTTAGGCTTTTCTGCAACTGAGTATTTTTGCTCTGTTTGATTTAATAGTGCACAAACACGAAAAATCGATACATCATTGATGAATACATCCATGAGAATAATTACTGGCACCATAAGATCTACACCGGTTCATTGGTTATCAGTTTTGTCTAACATTATACCTCTCATTATTCGCAGATTGATTTTTCATGGAATTTTGAGGAAAGCAGTTGGTCAAAAACTACATTCAACTAATGCCAACGTTTCGTAGATATATTTCTACTTCTTCAGGGCTACAAAAGAGAAATTTTTTTCACAGAGATTAAATATGATACAAGTACATCTGATATAAAAATTGAATAATGGATTAAAAAATGGTTCCAAAATAAACATATACAACAATCGGTAACAAAATCGTACAATTGAAACTATATATTAAAATTACATTTATTCGAATTTATCTGTTTTTTACTTTTCTATTTGGATTTGACAGAAACACATATTTGAAATCGAAAAAAACCTTACCAAAGTCGAACTTATGTTTTACACACAAAGGATCTTAATATTAGTTTGTTGAGCAAATTGAAAAAGAACTTATGGGGAAACTTTGGAAAACTCCGTCTAAAATGCTTTTGAGACAAATTGCAAAACATCACAACAACGTGTTACGGTCAATGAGTGTTCCGAAACTGAAATATCTATTTCTATCTTAACCTGTTCAACAACAGGTGGAGTCTAGAATATGTTGTTAAAAAGTTGAATTCCTCAATTCGCTGTTATGAATATTTGTTTTTGAAAAGATCTAATATGTTATTATATATCAAGCTCAAATTTTGTGTGTCAGTTCGGCAATTAACGGTATCATTTAGTTTTATGTATATCATCTCACTGATGGTTCTTTTTGTATAATTTCTTTCTATGTCCAAATTAGAAACCGCTTGAAAATTAAATTGATGTTTATTATCAAAATAATGGGTTGCAAGGGCTGTCTTAGAATCTTTAGATCTATATTTTTCTTGACAATCATATTTGTGCTGACTTATTCTATTTCTTAGATATTGTTTAGCTTGGCCAATGTAACTCTTCGAACAATCACTGCAAGGGATCTTATAAACCAATTCGCTCTGATCCAACATAGGTTCGACGTCCTTCAATTTAGAAAATAATGCGCTACAAGTTGAAATGTTGTATGAAACTACTTTTATGTTATGAGAAAACGTTTTTATGAGCATATTAATTTAGTTAGTGAGTCCAGGGATGTATGGAAGTTTTACATAATATATATCTTGAGTGCTATTCTCATTTTCCGCACTTGCCACTATCGGTCTAATTTTAATATTGTTGTTCCCAATTATTTTATCAATAAATGATTTCGGGTAGTTATTTAGCTTTAAAAGGTCTCTGATTATTACCAAATTATCCTCGTGAAAAGAGCTGTCGCTAAGATTTTTTGATCTGTTCATAAGGTTTCTAATTGCTGCTACTTTGTATGAAAAATTGCAGTGTGAATTGTAATATGAACATAAGCGATAAGGAATTATGGAAGATTGAGTGGAACTCTTATGAAATGTTCAATAAAAATCTCATTTCTGATCCTTCCGGGTTTTGATCTTCCAAGAAAAATTTGGACAGTTCTTAATCATTTGAGAACAGGTCGTACCAATAGCATGCTATTCAGATGGAACTCAGTTCCAAGCGCAAGTTGTGAATGTGGATATGTAGAAGAAACAATACCTCATCTCATCAATAATTGTCCCATATATAAATTTCAAGATTCTGTATTCAGTTCTTTTTGCTGCCGTTGTCTTCTTTTCGAATATTGGGTAAGGGTTATTGACTCAATGAAGGAGAATATTGGTTTTTTTCTCTTTACTCTTCCCCAAGCTCTCGCATTTATTCAATGCTTCTTCAGGTCTTCTAAAAAGTTTCATTCAGGGCAAGGCAATCAAGAAACCTGGATATGGATGGAGATGAATGATTAAAAAAAAAACATTAAATAAACGACAACAGGTCACCACAACAGGAGCGAGCATCCAATTTGTAGCTTCAACCCTAGATACCTCTGGTTTTGGAGGCTAAACCAAGCATCGCCACGATGGAAACATAAGCAACCTGTGTGATGCGACCCAAGGATACAATTAAATTCAATATTATATCCCCGCATTATCTTCTCTTTGAATTTAATTGTATCCTTGGGTTTGGGTCGCATCACACAGGTTGCTTATGTTTCCATCGTGGCGATGCTTGGTTTAGCCTCCAAAACTGGAGGTATCTAGGGTTGAAGCCACAAATTGGATGGTCGCTCCTGTTGTGGTCACCTGTTGTCGTTTATTTATTTTTTTTTAATAATTCATCTCCATCTATATCCAGGTTTCTTGGTTGTCTTGCCCTAAAGAATCCAATAAGCAGAAACACGTGTCGGCAAGTAGGTACCTTCCATCCATTTCCCATATTTTCTGCATTCCTGCGGTTTAACCCATTATCCTTCTTCAATATATATGTATATATATTTCTATAATTCTGATGGTCCCTTCTTTGGAAGACTGCAACCTGTACCAGTTCAAGTGGTCGATATCTTGGTAGTCGCAGAAACCCTGACCCGACAGAAGTTGTATTGTCTTAATAACTATCGGAATTGGTGTAATTGAGAAAAAGAGTTTATTCATTATTCAAGTGCTTTGTGATAAAGGTAAAATATCCTTTTTTTTCTTGTGCTTGTGTAAAACATTTTGTTGTTATTCGGACAGGGGAATAGCCCACATATAATTGGACAAGTGAAAAACATCGATGCCACAAATAGTCGAATGGCATGTGGTTCGGAAACAAAGAAACCCGTGAAATCAAAAGGTCTTCGCCTTTTCATTTTCCTTTCAAAATTGTGGCTTCGATGACGTTATTCATTAATTTCTTCACCGCAAGTCTTGTGCCATTACAAAGGCCTGGCTGGTTTATATTCCGCAATATAATGATAACTGGTCCGATTTCTAATTGTAGATCATAATGTAGTTATCCAGGCAATTCCAGCGAATGTATATACTCGGTTAGTTGACAATATCATCACGGTTTTGTGATGATCGATTTGCAAATCATTAATTCGCCAACTATTCTTTGAATCTGAAAATTAAGTCTTGATATCAATGTTTTTTGTAGCCGTTACAACTCGTTGCTGAACCATACATGGTCTTTGTAGTTTTGAGCAATGTTTGGGAAAACCCTCTCGATGAGTTAAAGTGATAAAATTGGTAGGAAATATGATGTATCCAGACGATAAGTCGAAATTTTGAATTGAATATTTAGTAATTGTTCGGAAAATACTTCTCCAGATTGCTAGTCCGCGAAGCGACTCGTATGTACCTGCTTAATCTGAGATTTTCAACGTCTTTCAATATAATGGATGACATTGAAAATGCGTTAAGTTCGTCAGCTGGCGTTGATCGTGGTATTACTGGGAGTGTACCCGGTTTTGGTTCATTTGTAAATCTTGCAACGTGCAGTCTAATGCTTCCAAACATTTGTGTCTGCTAGCGTACTCTCATCCCAAACTAACAGTTCATTCTGCTGTAGTACTTTGGCAATTGCACAATTTCTCGAAAGGTTGCAAGTTGATGTTTCATGCATTTAAATGTTCAACAGCAACTTGAATGCGTTATGCGAGCTATTCGACCGCCATCCAACAACGTAGTGCAATACCTGATGAAACAAGTGCAAATGCGATATCATTTTCCGATCGAATTGTTGCCAAAACCAGTGATATTAAGAACGTCTCTAATCCCATTGAGAGCATCTAAGAAGAAAATCCGCCAGTTCCTTAGTTCACTACTTTCATTAGCGTCTGGATGTCAAATTTTTGTTGCTCATGTAAAAATGGGAACGTTTCTTTTGATTGCGATGTGTTAACATCCATTTTTTAATGATGTGAAACAAAATAACGGGAATCTGGACTTTCCAACAACTTTTATTTCAAAACTATGCCGACGTTTCGAGGAAGGTTACCTCTTTCGCAAGGTTAAAAAATTACATTTTAAGGGGGAGTACATCATATCACTCACCTAATTGAAATCCAAATAGTAAATATAAAGAAAACTAATGAAAGCAAAAGTAAGTTATGATAGACATAACGTTTACTACGGTTAATTCTAGAAAGATCGCACAATGAATAATTAGGTTATCAATTTGAGGTTATAAATTCTATATTCTGAAATAAATGGTCACTAAATATGACCTAGAATAATTGTCATCCCCATTTATCAAATATAAATACATACAAGCATAAATTCAAAAATTATATAACAACAAAAACAGAAACACTTCACAGCAAAAGTTGAGTATATAAAATACTTAGACCCTTCACATCTTCTCTATAGTTTTCATTTTAATTTTATTCCTCATTATAAAAACTATATCCCTAATATTTTTCTCATATCTATTTTTTTCATAATCTAAAATTCTCACATGATCAAAATTGAATCTATGTCCTCTCATGTTTTATCACTCTGGGTTAAAATATTATAATCATTGTCATTTGCTTTAATCTCTCTTTAAGATATTGTTTAGCCTGTTCAATGTAAAATTTATCACTATTGAAACAGGGCACCTGGTGAATTGAATTGGATTTAAATAACTTTGGTATCTCATCTTTCAACTCGGTGTAAAGTTTTTTTTAGTGATAATCTGAGTCCATCCAGGGTAAAAAGGGAATTTGTAAGGTCTGAAATTGTTTTCAGATAAATCACTTTTTAAACCTCTAATATCAGACTGTCTAAAATTTCTAGATGTTCTATCGATGAAATATTTGGGATTGTTATTTTTTTTGGAGTATTTCCATTACCTTGTAAATATTTATGTCAGGAAATTTAGTGTTACTATTTTTTTTTAAATTTTTTGTGTTGAACTATGGTTACTGAAAAAACTCATACATCTACCAGGATTATAAAGTTTAATGTACCAATCAGAGATTAACTTATCACCATCACGTATAATGACTGTGTGGAAAAATGAGAGTCTACCATCAACTTCAACCTCCAAGGTGAATTCTATTTCACTATGAAAAGTGTTGAAAACATCTAATGTATGTTGAATCGTGTCTTTTGGTATTAAGTATGTCTTCAACATAAAATTTAATTAACGGTGATTTGAAGACCAACTTAGACACAACATAAGTAAAAGTCCACCATAACAAACTCTGCAAGTGAAGGACTTGCAGGGGTACCATAGGAGTACCATCCAGTTGTTTGTAAAATTGGCCATTGACAAGAAGTAACTACTTTCAAAATAGGTATTCAGTACCAACAAAAAAGTTTCTCTATCAAGAACAGTGTAGCAACTTATTACATGCCAGTGTTGTCTAACCAATTTGGCCTCAAGTGAAATTGGTATGTTGGTAAATAGGGAGACAATATCTGGAGAAACAAGGAGTGCGTTCAGAATCAACGTCTAGGGATGTTCCGATACAAGTAAATACAAGTAGGTAGTCGATACTTTTGTTTCGATACCAAGTACTTTTAGCATCGAATCAATTTTGCGATACCTACTTGGTATCGGAAGAAAAGTACTTGGTATCGAATCGAATTGTACTCAAATTTTGACATTGGTTTCTGGTTTCCACTTTAACAGCAAGATACGCAGCGCAGGAGCAGAGATGTCAATTTGCGCAATTCGCAAAACGCATAGAATGTCAAGAATGTGATGCAAAATTAACGCAGCTACAGCCTAGGTTATGTTACGGACTTTCTTTCCAATTTCTACTTGCTATGTACCCGAGTACTATTTCTGGAAACACCACTAGGAGTTGGCTCACGGTCAAAAAAAGAAGACCTCACCAGGGGGATGAGCCCTCATTATACCTGTCAAATCCAGTGGCACCAATGAAGAGCAACCCATTTGCGGAATGGGATGAAATGAAACAAATATTTCCGTCATTGTACAAATATTCAATTCAGTATTTGATTGTTGTTGCTACATCGGTGCCAAGTGAAAGCCTATTTTCCAATGCAGGAGCAAAATATCAAAGTCCAGAGACAGACTGTCCCCAACCTAACTGGAGCAATTACTGTTTTCAGAAAATTTGGATGCAAAAGATTTTTTTGTTTAATATTTTGACATGTATATTAGGAATAAACAGAATGAAAATCTATCCTAACGATCTTTTCTTATTGGTTCTATAAATAAAACATATATAACGTATTGAATGATTGTTTGGGCTATTACCATCATCTATTGTGGATGTAATGATTTCCGACGTTTCGATAGACATCTTCTATCTTTATCAAGGAGAAAAGTAAGAAACCTTTTGAGAATTATCAATTTTCAAAAAGTCATATTGACTTTTGAGCCCAAACAATCATTCAACACGATCATTCAACACAATCATTCAACACGAGCTCCATCATCAACAAGATCTCGTCATCAAATATATAACGTACTTCAATATTCATAATTTGGATTCCAAAAAATTAATCAATTCACTCCTGAACTGAATACAGCATAGCTGGTTTAGAGAGATCTGAAAACAAATTGAAAAATTAACATCAAACATATTAGCAATACCTCTGCTAACTTTCAATCAATATATCAGTGTTATTGTTAAAATAGCAGTATGGAGATATGCTTAAGCCATTTTCCTTTATGAATTTCTATGAAATCTTAAATGTATCGATATGAGTAAGAGTAGGTATCGATACTTTGGTTCCGATACATGAGTAAGTATCGAAACATGATTCGAGTACTACTTATATGAGTAGGTATCGATACCTTGATGGTATCGGAACATCCCTATCAACGTCGGATAAAGAATGTACGTCCGGCGTAGAACGCACTGGGTTGTCAAAATCTTGTCGAACGTTTTAGAACGATTTGGGGCGACATCTCTCCTCTCTTTCGATGTTAGTCTCTGTCTATTTGAAGTGTGCACGTGCAGTTCATTTATTTATTCGGTATTTGAGGTTAAGTTGCATTTGTGGAATAATTCCATTATTTGATTGCTTCGAACATATTACGGTTTTCTGAATTAGAATTTTGAACATACAAAAATGGATAGTGTATTAAATTGCGATGAATTGAATATTAATATTCTGTCTTATATGTTGAATGTCGTTATTCACTGTATAAATGAAATTTTTGATGAGTATCCGAGTAGCGAGGAGGATGAAGAAAATACAATAGTAGAAGTAATACAAAATTCCCGAGAAATCCCACTACGAGTGCAGAATTATTTTGAAAATATCATTCCTAATATAAGTAACGAACAATTCAGGGAACATTTCTGATTGAAAAGATCCTCATTTTGTATTCTGCTTGATAAAATAGGAGTACATCTGCATTCAGCGTCGATAAATGGATCTGGAAAACCAACGATTGCTCCCTAAAAGCATATATTAGAAATATTTTATCCCCACAATAAATAACCAATCTTCCGCATTCGTCTTTGAGATTTCATGACTTCTATTCGAAATGGAAAGTGTAGCCATTTTCATTAAATATAATATACGAGCACTAAAACGATCCTAGGATGTGGTCATTTGGCACTGTGATTTCTGTCAGTAACTGTACTAAAGAGAAAGAGTTTTTTATGTTATCTATAGAAGTTGACAAAGAATCAACAAAAAAGCTGTGTATGAACTTAGCTAAATTAGTAAATGGTGCGTGAATGAAAGTTATAATACTCATATGTTTGATCTTTGTTTGATATACACAGGCATTCTCTCATAACTTTAATTACTTCTGGATTTTAGCATTAGGATCTTTCGTAGGTCTTTCATACATATTTGGATCATCTAACATTCTAAACACCTCTCTCTTATATTGATCTCTGATTTTTTTAATGTCTCTGAATCGTGCTGGGCTTCTCGTCTTAACTCATGATCAAATACATGGTGCATCCGTCAATTTGACCATGTCATTCCTAATTGTTTAATTTTTTGTTGGTAAATATCAAGTATATATTTTCAATTAGAATAAATTCTTCATTGAATATTTTTTCTTTAATTTACAAATTTGCATTTTATATTCTAAGACGCTTTTGATATCCTTAAATTTCCTATTTTTTCGCGCGATTGTTCAAATGACGTGACTTTTTCCATAAAAAAATGCACAGCAATCGTATTCAGCGTTCCACAAATACTTTATGCATATCATTGATTGTCGGTTGCCTATAGAAGAAAAAAAAATAGGTAAAGGGACCAAAAAAAATCTTATTTGGAGAAATGAACGAATTGTGGAGATGAAAAACAAATTAGATGCTTTGGATACAATTGCGAAGGTCAAAAAAGACCCAGTGACCTTATCAAATTATAAATCCTTGAAGAAAGTATATATCGAAGAAATAAATAGAGGTATAAAGGAAGCCAATGAAGAATACGTAAATAAGGCCGAAAATAAATAAAAAGCAATATGGAAGGTAATAAATCATCAAAATTCAAAGCAAAAGGGTGAACTGGTTGAGGTGGATATCGACGCAGACACCATGAATGATTACTTTGCAAATATTGGCCGGAAAATTAATCAAGAACTGAAAACATATCAGAAAAACAAGTTAATAACTAAACACTTGAGTCCAGATAATGAAAAATCATGTTTTTTTTCGATAGTGACGGAAATGAAATCAAACGAATAATAACATCGAAAGAATCAACAAATATTCATCACATCAATATGGCAATTATAGTGATGAGATAAGTCATCCAATTTCTGTCATTGTCAATGAATGTTTGCAAGCAAGGATATTTTCCAGATGAATTAAAAATAGCCAAAATTATCCCTATATATAAAAAAAGGAGTGAACAATGATTGCGATAACTATAGGCCGATTGCAATCTTACCTTGCATATCGAAAATTTTTGAAATGATCATCTAAGTAAGAATGTTGAAATGGATGGAAAAAAAGAACTTTTGGAACAAAAACCAGCACGGGTATAGAAAAGGTTGAAATACTACTACTGCTCTTATGGACATCATCACGAAACTAATACAGGCAAAAAACAGGGGTGATGTAGTGGAGATGCTTAATTTTGATTTGAGCAAGGCTTTTGATGTGAACAGATGAATAGATGAACAGATACCAACAGGTTAATTGGACGGGTAAGATATCTTCTAGGAAGGACATTGACTGTGGTGTTCCCCAGGGGTCAATTTTGGGACCCGTACTTTTTTTTGATCTATATAAATTGGCACGACAAGGGCCTTTGAAAGTTAAACTATTTATTGAACCAGAAAAGCAATTCATAAAAAAAATTAAAGAAACTTTGATGAAAAATGCTTTTTACTCAGTAGAAGAGTTTTCAAGTTATAATTGGTCTTGTTAGAATTTAAGTTTGACTAGACATGTAAATTATTGATGGAAATAAATTACTCATTAATCAAGGGAAATAGGGATGAATTTTTGCTCGGTTGTTCTAGTAGTACAGCGTCAAGAAAAATATTCTAAATGGTTTTTGATGGAGTATATGTACTCACTTTTGGTTGATTTTTAGAGAAAGTAATTTGAGGTTCGAACGAAACTGAAGGAAATCTATGAGTAGTTATATTCAATTTGAGATATAAATTTACGATGTTGTTTTCAGGGCCATAGATAGATTTGTTCCAGAAATTATTTTCCTCCTTGGTATACTCCCGAACTAAAAAAACTTGAAATTCATGATTATAAGATATATGAACGCTGGGAGGATTATCTTTCATTTTCCGAGATTCGGTCGGCTTGAGCTAGAATGGCTGAGTCATGTTATTCTGATTATATTGAGAGCATGGAAAAATCAATAAAAGATAATATAAAGTGATTTTGAATAATCGAATGCTGGAGCACTGACTTTTGCCTACTTGGTTTCACAGTACTGACTTCCTGCCTGCATTCTTTTTGAAGAACTGCTGTTCTTCAATTGCACTTTCACTCAGGATATTGTTCAACAGGTACTTATCAACTGGTGTTTTTCCTACCAAGAGGAAATGTAGTACGGTTAAGCCATTGTTTAAGTCTGGGAGTCGGTATAATATTGCTGATTACAGGCCTATAAGCATTATAAGCGCCATTCCTAAAATTCTTGAGACATTGATGCTGGATCGTATACAGAAGGATATATCGTCCAGATTGGTCGAGCAACAGCATGGCTTTCTAAGGGTAGGGGTGTTGAATCCAATCTATTGGTTTTCGCCCAGTATGTCTTCGATGTCTTGGAAAGTGGAGGTAAGGTTGATGTTGTATATACTGACTTTTCTAAGGCCTTCGATATTGCATTTTGAGTCAGAAACTGTCGTCTTTTGGAATAACTGGTATCTTGAAGAAGTGGTTTGTATCATATTTCACCCGCCGTACTCGATTAGTTAAAGTTCGTGATTCCTTCTCCCCGACATACATCGTTGATTCGGGTGTACCTCAGGGTAGTCATTTGTGCCCTTTGTTGTGTCTAATTTATATAAACGAAATTACCACTTGCTTTAGGTTTGCACGTTTACTTTTGTTCGCCGACGACCTCAAGGTTTATTTAAGAGTTAACACTCTAATCGATATGCTAGATATTCGATCTGATCTGAATCGATTGGAACAATGGTGTAAAGATAATAAAGTTATCATTAACCTTGGTAAGTGCAAACATATGAGTATAGTTAGGCGCGAGGAGTGCTTTGTATCGTTCTACTATCTGAGTGTGCAATCAATACTTTCTGCGGACATCGTTAAAGACTTAGGTGTTTTTTACGACAATAGGATGTGTTTCAGGGCGCATACTGAACATATAGTTAGTGCGGGGTTTTGTATGCTGGGGTTCATTTGGCGGCACTCGTTTGAGTTCAGGGATGTCAATACTTTGAAACACCTTTATGTCAGTCTTGTTAGGCCGCATCTTGAGTATGCCTCCTGTGTATGGTCTCGATATACTTATGAAGATTGTGACAGGATAGAACGAGTACAAAATATTCTCTCTATGTCGTGCAGGATGGGAATATCGCGAATAAATTTTTCCGCAACTCATATGAGGTTACTTCTTCGCCTTTATGTTTTACGTACTCGTAGGATAAGGGCGGATGTATTTTTGTTTGCTAGATTGGTCGGGAGGCTTCTGTCCTCTATCTCTGTTTGGTTTTCACGTTCCATCTAGAAATGTTAGAGGTACCGCGCTGCTAGCTTTCAGGACTTATAGGTACAATTATACTAGAGCTTCGCCAATTCCAAGAATCTCGCAACATGTAAACACTGCCAGTAGAACAGGCATAGACTTCTTTAATATCAGTTATCCCTTGATTGTGCGTTATGTCAATCGAAGTTTGTTTTGATTTCATGAATTTTTGTATTGTTTTCTTTTTTTCTATCAATCTGTATTAAGTTGTATTATATATTGCAATTATAATTATGTATTAATTTGGATTTGTGAAATTGGGTTTATCCCGTTAATAAATAAATAAAAATAAAAATATTTCACAGGAAATGATCAAGTCTTTTTTACAGGTTGTGCAGAGCCTCACGTAAAAATATGGAAACCGACAAACGATATTTTCGAAAAAATAAATTGGGTAGATCCAGACTCCAAGGAACAATGTGGAATTGTTGAGTTCGCAGAGAAGAACACCGCCAAAATAATAATCACACAGTTGACTGCGGAAGATTACGAACTTCCCCTAGCAGGCGAATTGACACTCTCAGAAGGAAGTTCCATGAAAATCGTTAACCATAACAGTAATCTGAAGAAGGATTGTAAGTTTGGAATATTAATGTATAGTCCGTTCTAACAAGAAGAAAAAAATATTTAAGAATATCACTTGTAATCCTATAAGTTGAGTTCTGTCAATTTGACATTGAAAATTGCATTGAAAACGACAGAAGATATCTGTCGAAACGTTGGTAGCAAGGACAATAAGAGATGGTGGTTATTGCCTAAATAATAATTCTACAAATACAAGGTGTCCAGAAAAAGTATCAGGTATTTGTAAGTTCAATAAAACAAAAAATATTTGTGAGCAATAAAAAAGTTTGTTTTTTATTAACATATGAAATGGAGAATTATTTGGAAAATATGATGTTATCCAAATTATGACCGTTGCGTTGCTTGCACTCTTTTAAACGGGAACGAAGATTGGCGATAACACGTTGACATACAGCTATTGGATATTGCTGCCATTTCTGACCTGATGTTTTGTTTCAACTGGGTTAGATTCGTCGGATTACTTTGATAAACCTTACTTTTAAGGTATCCCCATGCAAAATAGTCAAGTGGGCTAAGGTCAGGGCTTCTGGGAAGACAGTTGAAGTTTCCCCTTCGCGAAGTGACTTTATTAGGGAATAATTCGTTAACAACTTCCATTGAATCATTTGAGGTAAGGCGAGTAGCCCCATCTTGCTGAACCATATTCATGAGTTGAAACCTGCAAACTCCTGCAACTCTGGGCCTAAAAAATTTCGCAAAATATCGCAATAACGGTCACTATTCACATTAATTGCTCGACCTCCTTGATCTCCATGAAAATAAGGAGCAATTATGCCTTTAGCAGACACAGTGGCTCAAACCATGACTTTTGGGCTATGCAGGTATCGTTCTTGCTTTCGCCTCGGATTCTCCACTGCCCAGTACCGTCAATTCTGCTTATTTTGATATTTTTGATGACCTTGGTATCAATGTCAATTAGTGTTTAGAGGTTTTTTTTCGGTCAAAATTTCAGAGACTCACGAGACAAAATGCCGACGTTTCGATTTTATTTTAAAATCATCTTCAGGGCTCTAAAATAAATGACAAACTTAATAGTAAAAACAAGTAAAAATTCAAGGGACCAGAGAACAGAATTGAATAAGAACATTAATTAGACAAATGAAGTAATGAATATGCTCAAAAATATCTTTGAAATTATCACATACTATATATACAAATAATAATGGGAAGCTACTCACATTGCCAGTTGGTCTCTATTGTCAATTCGAAAATTAAAAACAACGAGGATGAAATAATAAAAGATATCATATATAGTTGACTGAATCAGTGGCGGTTTGTCCTATGAGGCAGGTGAGGCAGTGCCTCATCAAAAAATTCTGAACCGTATATTTCTTCATTCCCTTTCATCATCACTTTTTTCCTCAATATTTTTCCCAATCTCACGTTCCTTGTATATTCATAACAAATCAAATCCTCTTTGAATAAACGGTTGGAGGCAGGCTTCTTTGACTGAATTAGCGTGTTATCTACTTCGATGACCTACGAGAACGTAATGGAAAGCCGTTCTAGGATTAATCCGAGGCTGGCCTCTGCGCGATCTTAGCCGATCTGAGATCGTTTCGTTTCTACGATGTCCAGAGGGTTATCTGCGTCGAAGCGGTGTGAACATATCTACGGCTTTGAAGGCGGCTTCTCGAGGAATTAGAGGCTGGCCTCAGGATTTTATTCGAGTGAATCGGCAAGCGGGAAATAGAGAAATAGGGTTAGTTCACTTTGTCGTTATTTAGTGGTATCGCGTTTGCTGTGTATCGCGTATGATTATAATCTTTTTCAAGTGAATTTTTTCTGAAATATAAATCTTTTTATCGAAAGTGACTATCAGATCGCGGGGACAAATGTTGGTAAAGGGTCTTCGAGGTTACATTGTGGCTGGTAACAATGTGACAATAAAACTCAAGTAAAGCCCACTGATTCTTGGCGAAAAAGTCAGGGGTTCAAGGAATTGAACTCAGCTCTGCCAACAAACCCAATTCTCACGTCCTCGTAGACAATATGTCGCGTGTTCCTGGGAACCTGACGTATAATATCTATGCGTTAGGTTGCAAACGAGATAGGGTGAAAGGCGAGTTTTCGGCGCCTATAAGTAACCGAAACCCTCCAGCTAAGGTATGGTAACCCTAACAGAAGGGTCCCTGGTCCTCCTGGTTGGGGGTTGGAGTGTCAGGCTGGTTCCCTGTCATCTGGAAAAACCTCATATCTACTAAAAAGCCAAATCAAAGCCTCGGAAAGGATGGATTTCACGGACAACGACATAAGCGAAGAAAACGGACAATGAATTTTGGAACATGGAACACTCAAGGAATAAGCGGTAAGACTGATGAAATCGCAGCCGAAATGGAACAACATAACATCGGTATAGTGACCCTCACCGAAACCAAAAAAAAGGGACAAGGAACAGAAAAGATTGGAAACTATATACATGTCTTCAGCGGAGTCCCCAAACATGAGAGAGCAAAGAGAGGAGTGTCAATGATGATCCATAAAAATATTGGAGGAGAATTAAAGACTGGGAAGCCATTGATGAGAATATTATTCGATTGAATGTAAATATCATGCAGAGAGAACTTGTAATTATTGGTGTCTACGCAATATCAGATGATGAGTCGGTTGCAAGGAAGGATGAATTTTACAACAAATTGAGTACTGTAATACAGAGCGTGGGGAGAAGCAAAGAAGTAATCCTTATGGGAGATTTTAATGGTAGAACAGGTAACAGGAAGGACGATCCTGTAGTTGGACCATTTGGAGAAGACAGACGCAACGATAACGGAGAACGACTAATTGATTGCTGTCGAACATACGACTTGAAAATTGCAAATGGATTCTTCAAACATAAGCCCATCCACAAGTTTACTTGGATCCAACACACGAAAAACTTAAAATCAATCATTGACTACATCATAACACGACAGCACACAGAACTTCAGGTAAATGATGTAAGGGCGTATAGAGGGATCTTATGCGACTCTGACCACTACTTTGTCAGAGCAAAAATATTCTTTCCTTGGCATCACGACAAATCCCAAACAAATCATACTCAAATGAAAAACGTCATCAATAAATCAGATGAAATCAACAATAAGCGGTGGAATCTGAGTAACCTTCAGGACGATAACATAAAACAAAGATACCAGACAAGGCTCGATGAGTATTTGACTGCCATCGAAGACATCGACACTGAAAACATGTATGAAAAAATTAAGGATGCTTTACAGAACTCAGCCACTGAAGTATTGGGAGAACTCTCAAATCGAAAGAGCAAGGCCTTATGGTGGAATAATGAAATGGAGGAACTGGTAAATCAGAAAAACAAAGCTTATTTAAAATGGTTAACAACAAAAGAACAAAGAGATAGGGAATCATATCTGGAGGCGAAAAGAATGACAAGAAGAAAAGTTAATAATGCAAAGAGGAATATGTGGGATAGAAAATGCAAGGAGGTTGACTCCCTTTTAGGAGGTAGAAAGACAGCAGAATCTTGGCGATTCATTAATGCGCTGAAAAGTCCGAGCAAAAACTCAGCAAACATTGACATAGTTCCAATGAACAACTGGGTTACACATTATAGACAACTTTTGACAGAAACAAGACAAGAATTTCTGACACCGAGTACATCATCACACATAGACATTGAAGGTGAAACAGTTTCTGTAGATGCTGAAACAGTGAGAAGGGCAGTATTCAGGTTGAAAAATGGTAAATCCCCAGGTCCCGGAGGAGTACCTGCAGAGCTGATCAAACATGGTACACAAAATCTATTCCAGGCAATTACAAATTTGATAAATAAGTACTTGAGCGGACAACCAGTACCCAAAGAATGGAAAACAGCACATATTTCGTCGATATACAAAAAGGAGATAAAAATCAATGCGCAAATTATAGAGGCATATCAGTGACTAGCACATTTAGCAGAATATATGGGAGAATTCTACGAGACCTCATTGAATTTGAATACAGCGCGGAAGAAGAAGAAGAGCAATCAGGATTTAGAGCGGGCAGATCTTGTACAGACAATGTTTTTTGTCTGAAGCAGATAATAGAGAAAAAACTGAATACTAACCAAGAAGTCCACCTAATGTATGTCGACCTAAAGAAAGCCTATGACAGCGTTCCTCTGAAGAAACTTTGGGAAGTCTTACAAGAAACTAACATAAATCAAACATTAATAACGGCACTCAAAAATTTGTACACGGATTCTAAATCGCGGATCAAATCGGGAAAGAATCTATCACAAGAATTCACCGTGAATAAGGGCTTACGACAGGGATGCTGCGTTTCACCTACTTTGTTTAAAATCTATGTATCAAGAGCTCTTCGAAAGTGGAAGAAGAAATGTGGGCCGATGGGAATAGAATTGGATTATAATAGCTACCTCTACTCCCTCCAGTTCGCGGATGACCAGGTTATAATGGCCAATGATAAGGACGACCTGGAGTATATGGCCAGAAAACTCCAGGAGGAATATGAAGTTTGGGGACTAGAGATTAATACCAAGAAGACTGAGTACCTTCCAATAGGAACCCAAAATGGCACGAAAATCTTGCTGGAAAATAATCAGGAAGTAGAAGTGGTATCGGAGTATACATACTTAGGTGTTAAGTTTGACTCCAGTGGAAGCGACAACAGGGAGATCAGACATAGAATTAATCAAACGAAAAAGATCATAGGATGTTTGAACAGCATATTTTGGAATACCTTCATTGGAAAAAAAAGAAAATACAACATATACAACACCATGATAAAAAGTAACCTACTGTATGGAGCGGAAACTTGGAAATAACTGAGGAAAACAAGAGAAGACTGGAAACTGTTGAAATGGATGTACTCCGAAGATCATTGGGAGTATCACGCCTACAGAAGATCAGAAACGAGGAGATACGAAGACTAATGGGAGTGGAAGGAACACTGTACGAAGATATAGAAGCAAAACAACTAATCTGGTATGGTCACTTACAAAGAATGGACGAACACAGGCTTCCAAAGAAAGTGTACGAGTGGGTCCCAACACAACGCCGAAAAAGAGGACGACCTAAGAAAACCTGGAATGAGGGGTGTTATCAAGGCCATGAGTTCCAGGGATTTAAGACAAGGACAATGGAATGACAGAAAGGGGTGGCGAAAAGGCATCGGACAACGTCGAACGACGTTATGATCCCGATTGTATATATATATACTATCAGATCGCGAAATGGATTCAGCGGGACCTAGTAGTAGTAAATCTTTTGAAATTCCTAAGGAACATATTCGGTGTACTTGTGATATTGTTAATTTTTCAATAAATAAGCAACATTTTCGACTCATTCGTATGATAATAAATTATATTTAATTAAGGAAGTTAAGCGACCTGTTCCAAATTTGAGTAAATCTCTAGTGTCTAGTGGTGGGGTTGGTAAATCAAATCGGGGATTCCAAAATACGTGGTATGACAAGTACGACTGGCTTACTGGAAGTATTACTTTGAAAAAAATATTTTGTTGGCTGTGCATTTTATTCTCAGCAACTAATGGAAATTCCGACAGTTTGGTCGAAAAGTGGTTTTAGTGATTTGAAAAATTTATCTCGGGGTCTATCGCTACACAATAAAAGTGCTCAGCATATTTCATCTAATTGCAAGCTTACCGTTATGAGAAAGCAAAAACAAAATATCGCCACAGCAATAGACAATGCGCGTCAAATAGAAATTGAGAATTTCAATGCTAGATTCAAAGAAAATCGACAAATTCTAAGAAGTTTAATAGATATTACGATGCACCTCTGTATGTAAGAGTTACCTTTTAGGGGGCACGATGAATCGAATGAGTCTTTAAATCGCGGGAATTCCAAAGAATTGATAGTTCTTGTTAGTAAATTTGACACGAATTTAAAAACCTTTTTAGAAAATGACAGCAACAGTAAATCGGTAATTTCTGGTAGACCTAAAACCATTCAAAATGAATTAATTGATTCAAATAAAAAATCGAGGACGAAATATATATTACATTATTAAATTTTTTTTCATATGTGCCTCACCATACTATATTGTCACGAGCCGCCACTGGACTGAATTGTACGAAATAAAATGCAAAGGAAAATGAACCGAATGGATGAGATTCAGTGTTAATTATCTGATAACTATCAAATAAGAAAAACGAAATATCGTAATGAGTCAAATCTATGGATGTTATAAGTCTTGTATTCTCTGTATGAAATCAAAATAGGCCGTATTCAAATTATCAATGTCTCTTCTCTGATTCAAAGAAAACATGAATAGAATTAATAGAATTTGCATCTTTTTAAAACCATTCAATTTCAATTATTTCATAGAACAATCTTTTTTTTTTTCATAGTTGTTTTGAGTATCTAAAATGGATAGTGACATAACTATCAAATAAGAAAAACACGAAATAATGTGTACGTAAATTCAAGGGAACATGAGGATGTAACGTATTCAAACTATGTTCAGGTTTGCATCTGTTCGTTTCTGAACCTTTTTTATTGTTTTGATACCTTCAGAATTAAAAGAGTGTAACGTATTCAAACTATGTTCAGGTATCTGTTCGTCTGACCTATGTATACCTTGTTGCAGTCACGGTTAGGTATTTTATAAACAATATTTCATTTTGAGTTTAGTGTAGTCTTTGACTTTAATCTGGAATAAAATGTCTTAACAGTATTAATCGGTTTGTACTACATTACCAATGTCGGAATTACAGAATTTCGCTTTGTCGCAGCTACCTTTCAGAGTTCCAATTTTTAAAAGATATGTTGATGATATTTTCACCTCAATACCAGCCGACAGTATTGATATTGTTCTTAATGCGTTCAATTTTTTCCATCAACGCTTAAATTCACCTCAGAGATCGAGAACAACAACAAATCACCTTTTCTGGATGTACTTGTCATAAGGTCATCAGGCGGATTAAAGACGGACTGGTATCATAAGCCGATCTTTTCTCGAAGATTTATGAATTTTAATTTTCAACATCCTTTTACACAAAAAATAAACCTAATAGAAAATCTCAAATTTAGATCTGTCCATTTAGCTAGCACGGAGTTTCATAATGAAAATCTGAATAAGATTAGTAGTTTCTTGATAAAAAATAATTACCCTGCAACATTGACTAAGAGAATTTTAAATAAAAATGATACACATCTCCCCAGAACGCACTCCACAGCGAAAAGATTTTTCAAGGTTCCCTATAATAAAGCGCTATCTGAGAGAGTCGGTCATCTCTTGAGAGATGAAATAGTAAAAATAGCGTACAAACCGGTTAATACTCTTAAGAAATTTTATTCCAGATTAAAGTCAAAAACTACACTAGACTCAAAATCAAATGTTGTTTATAAAATACCTAGCCGTTACTGCAACAAGGTATACATAGGTCAGATGAACAGATACCTTAAAACTAGGATAACTGAACACAAAAGAGACTGTGTTAATATTCACAATCCCATTAAAAATAAAGATAATAATACAGCATTAGCTGAACATAGTTTGAATACGTTACACTCTTTTAATTTTGAAGGTGTCACTATTTTAGATACTCAGAACAACTTAAAAAAAAATATTATTCTGTGAAATGCTTGAAATTAAAGAGGATGCAAATTCTGTTGAGAGGATAACTTGAATACGGCCTATTTTGATCTCATACAGAGAATACAAGACTTATAACATCCATAGATTTGTATTGTTTCATGTTCCCTTGAATTTACGTACACATTATTTCGTTTTTCTTATTTGATAGTTATCAGATAATTAACACTGAATGTTATCCATCCGGTTCATTTTCCTTTGGTGCATTTTATTTCGTACAATTCAGTCAACTGTTTATGATGTCTTTTATTATTTCATCCTCGTTGTTTTTAATTTTCGAATTGACAATAGAGACCAACTGGCAATGTGAGTAGCTTCCAATTATTATTTGTATATATGTGATAATTTCAAAGATATTTTTGAGCATATTTATCACTTTATTAGTCTGATTAATGTTCTTATTAAATTTTGTTCTCTGTTTCCTTGAATTTTCACTTGTTTTTACTATTAAGTTTATCATTTATTTTAGAGCCCTGTAGATGATATCAAAATAAAATCGAAATGTCGACATTTTGTCTAAATGAGTCTCTGAAATTTTGACCGAAAAGAAACCTCTAAACACTAATTCACATTCTGCTTATCAATATGACCATTCAGGTGAAATTTGCTTCGTCACCAAACAATATGTTGTCAAAGTTGTTGAGTCGCTGCAGCATTTCGTTCGCACAATTCAGTCGATTAGCATAGTCCGCATCCTTCAATTCTTTAACAATTGAATTTTATAGGCTTTTAGATGTAAGACTGAACTGAAAGATTACAACCAGAGATTCAAATTTTAACCATTTTTTTCCATCGTGACAAAACTCCACAAAATGGTGGACGCCAGGAACCCCTCTCCTCTCCTTTTAGAAGCCCCGTTTCGAATATGTCGCGAAAACAAATACCCGATACCCTTTCTGGACTCCTTGTAGAAACATGTCGAATTTAAGCTTGTTTAGGTTTTTGGTATCAGATTCATGTATTTTTAGGGGGCATAATCAATAGTTCATCTGGAATATATTGAAGAGGAGATGATTGTTTTCCAAAAGTTCCTCATCATCAATCAAAAAGAAAATTTAATTTTCTTTTTTCTCTATAATTTATACTGATTTCTTCAACTTTTTCAATTGTCTTTAATTCACCAACAAAAATATTTATAATTTCTTCACTAATTGGACTTGAAAATTTATCCCCCCAAAACAGAACATTTCAGTAAATTTTTGTAACCAGAAATGGAGCACTGACTGCCTTTCAATGCTTGCTTTGAAGACTACTTATCTTGAACGGAGTATTGATAATAATTGAGATGAAATTTCGGATTTTCACCTCTGCCCTTAAAAGAGTAATATTATATAATTATATATAAATTGTAAATTATATATCATAAATAAAAATCCAGAAATTTTTTCACAAATTCTTGTTGGTATCTTTAATTGTTTTCAAGAAAACATTCAAACAATGAAAGTCATAAATGACTGGCTTACGTAATAAATATTTTAATCGAATAATCAATTGTTAATAATCAAGTCAATATTTGGAGTATTTTAAACGAGCTTAGTGCATTCCAAATTTCAATGCAATAGCAATTTTCAATTAGTCGATGACATTATTTATCAACATCCTGTATAAGTGTTAAACGTCGCAACTTTCTAAATACAGGGTGAGTCTTTGACCACTGCGTTAATTTTAACTATAGGTTCTTGAGATCGAAAGAAGCAGTTTTCTTTCCATATCGTTATTCCATATTCAGCTGAGTTAAAAAGTTATAAGCATTTCAAGTTTTCACATTAGGCAAATACTTTTTTTGCTTCCGCTTCAAGATACATTTTGTAGGGTGTGCTGGTCAGGACTGATGTGTCAACTCTTATTCGTCTTGCAGTCGTTCTTTTTCCAACTATCTTTGGTGTTGGTCGTACTTCTCGGGGTGAAACAATACCAAAAGATGTGGATGGAAGACCAACAGCCAAAGCTGGAGGTAATCTTCCAGAAGATTTCCACGATGACGTATTTTCTAGGATGGACGGTGAATGCGGCGACGACTGTGGTACTTGTGGAGATTTTTGAGTCTTCGTTGAGTCGAAGTTTGAAGTGGAGATACCTGAGGTGTTAAAAGAAGGATTCTTGAACATCCACTTCCAAAGGCTGTAGTGTTACAGTTTCTGGATTACTCGCTTGAGAAGAAGGCATTTGCACGTTTTCTGCTAATGGAAGACTTGTCGTCGCAGGGATCGGAATAGGGGTTCTACCGTGTCATTGTCAACATCCATATCAGTCGTTTCAGCTGCAATAAAATCTACAAGAGTGAAAATGTCAGGGTCAAATGGATATATTCCTGTTTTGCTGAATCCATTCATACTATTCAGAGGAACTGCTGCTTTTAGATAGGCTTCTGTAAAATTTTCGTTATTTGGAACACGGTTACCACTCTTCCAGGATTGTGATTCATCCACTTCTCCAATGCTTGGTTATGATAAACGCTTAGTGGATACATCACTCCAACGTCCAAAGGTTGAAGTTTATGGGTACAATGAGGCGGCAGGCACAGAATAGTGACGTGATTATCCCTGGCTTTCAATACCACATTCAAATTTTTGTGTGAGATAAGTGACCGTCCAATATTAAAAGAGCCGGATCTTCTGCTGTTGGTTTGACATGACATAAGAAGTGATCAAACCACTGAGAAAACACATCTAATTTCATCCAACCAGATGGATTGCATGCGTATATAGCGCCTGGAGGTGCACCATCCATCAATTCCATTTTCATCCGTACTCTCCGAAAGATTAACATTGGAGGAACAAAAGTTCCAGAAGCTGAGGTACAAATCACTGCGGTCGTTGTTTCACCTCTCTCAGCTGAAGTCACTCGCGCCACCTGCTTACGGCCTGTTTGTGCAAACACTCTCGAGTTTTTTGTTGGGACAGTGCATAGACTTGTCTCGTCAACATTAAATATCCGATGAGGTTGAAAATAATGTTTTTCTTGCACGTTTTTCAGAGTTGAAAAAAATTTATCCACCACAGGCTTATTAAAAGCTCGCGCTCGAGCAGATGACGTCGATTCTGGAGCACGCATCGTAATGTCCGGATGTCTACGTCTAAATCCACGAAGCCATTCCTGTCCAGCTTTTCCTTTTGCTGTAGAAAATGGATGCGGTAACTTATTTCTTTCAGCTAGTTGGTAAGCTAAGGTCAAAACATCCTGAGTTGTCAGCCCGTACATTCTAGACTCATGTCTTTGATATAATCAACAAGTTCCTGTTCTTGTTCAAGGTTAAATACTGTTTGTTTGCTACCTAACTCCTCTGTAGTCTAGTTTAGTTTGAATGAAAATTGCCTTCCTCAGCATCCACTATTGAATATGAATTGTTTAAAAACATTAATTTCACTCTAAGAAATGATTCACTCACCTATGTTTCATCAGATGATTATATAGATTTTATTCCTTTCAACTTCAAATATCTCAAAATTGGTGCAATTTAAGAAAAAAGATGATAAATGATTTTATCTGCGAATAGGACTAATGATTCTATGAAGTACAAGATACTGACCTTTAGTTCAAGTGATATTTGTTTTTGATTCAATTTAAGCAAACTGTACAGTAGTAGTGAGAAACCCACAAGAAATGGAATGAATCTATTGTTGCCAAAATATGCATGACTGTTATCAAAAACCTTCTTCAAGAGATCATTTCAATTGATATTGTCGTTTGAATATTACAGGTGAAAATTCAATTTTTTATGAAATTTCCAGACGCTATATCTTATGAACGGGGCCAAATTTGAAAAAATGTTATAGAAAGAAAATGTTTCTTTTGAAGTCAAGAATCTATGGTTAAAATTAACGCAGTGGTCAAAGACTCACCCTGTATAACTCAATTAGACCCCCTAAATTGTCCACGTGTAAACAATGTATTATTTACAGGTTTGAAGTTGAAAGAGATAAATAGTCATGACTTTCTTAATCCAAAGAATTGGGACAGTGATGTCGCAGATAATCCAGCAGTTCCGGATGTCGAAAAATTGCCATGCACAGATGATAAAATACAAATTCCAATGGCTTTTTCTATGCATATTCCGGAAAGCATGGAATATTATCCGGTTTCAGAAATATACGCGAATAATTCAAAAATAACTGGTTTTTTCTGTGAGTAAAGTGTGTTTATGGCATGAATGAAATTTGGAAGTTTTATTCTGGGTTTTATAAAAGTTAATCGGTTGATCAACTCGTTGATTGAGGCATTCTATGCCTGAAATGCCGTGATTTCGGCATTCCATTGGTCAATCTGAAGTTGAAGATTCATGCGAGTTCTTTGATCAACGATCTTTATGAAACCCATTGTAATAGTTTTATTTGTAGAGATTCCATTCGAATTTGATGTTTTGAAAAGATTTCGATAAGAGGGTTGCTCTCTATATTTTTTACACAATAGTAAAAACCCCAAAAATTTCGCAGTGCGAAATTCCCTTTTCATTCAAGCCGTCTTGTAATTGGTATTATACATTGATTATTTCAGCTTTTTTTCAATTCATTGATTCGTTAATTACTATAAATTCTGCAACAAGTTCTCGTTCGGTTTATTCATGTCTATAATTACTGTTGGTGTTTGAGTATTTTTATGAATGTTTTGTACGGTCTGAAATTTTCTGAAATTTATGTCCGATGTCTGTATCCAGCTTTGTTTCTGCCGTTAATTTAGCTCTTTTTATTTATTATTGGTTAAAAAAAGCCTTTGATCTTGTTGTCTATCCTGTTTATTCCTTTAATGTGGGCTCTGAAGTTTTCTTGTCAAGAGGTACTCCAAGATATTCAGCTGTTTTTTCCACGGAATCCGGATTTTGTTCATTCCAACTCCTTTCGTGGGTTTGCTGCCAGTTTTTCTTCGACAGAATAACAAGATTCTGCTTTTTTGTGGATTTACTCAAGTTCTCCATTTACTTGTCCATTTTTCGATCGTGTTGCAATGTTCCTGTAATCTTCTTTCTATTGTGGTTGTAGAGTTTGCGAGCATTGTGGTGTCCTCTGCGGAAATGGCTACTATTGTTCCACTTCTATTTGGAATATCTGAGGTCTATATCAAATGAAGGGTGGGATCTCAAATTGAACCTTGTGGCTTCGATGTCTCTCGCTTCTGATGTTTCTTTTCCAAGGTGTTCTGAAATCTCTTCTTTTCTAGGTAGGATTAAATAAATCTGATCAGTTTTTCAGATATTCTTGATTCCATAGTTTTATAAAGCAAGCCATTATATCATACTTTATCAAAAGCCTTTGTAACGTTCAAACATTTCGCTTCAGTATTCTATCCTCTCCTTTTTCCTTTATATATCTATTGTACAACCCTCTTGAGTTGATGAGTGGTTGTGTGGCCGTGAAGCCGAATTGTTCGTCTGGTATTATTTGGTTGTCTTCCGTTACCCCCCGTAATCTGTTGTGAATCATCCTTTCGGCTTTTTTCCCCACGGATGAGAGAAGAATCACTGGTCAACAGTGGTTTTGGTGCCGAAGATTTTGGAGTTGATTTCATATGAATTTGATGCCCTGAATTCAAATATGCTATTAGTTTTTGCCTGTCAGCTCGAATTTTTAAGATATCAGCATTTTTCTGAATTATACATTACACTATTTTGAAAGAAAAACCATGGTTTAAAGAAACAAATTAATAAAGGAATTTTTGTTATATTACACAGATATTACAGATATTATTCATTATATACTATAGAAAACAGAAAAAGTCATCATTTAAACCAATTACTCACTAAACATTTTGGAAACTTCTTTTGCGTGACATTCTTGAATGTATTTTAGAACAATCCCGTTTTAAAGACCAGCAGTAATTTGCCATCATGTGTGTATCCTATCTTTTTTGATAGCGATCCTCCATACATTTGATATCTTGGTGAAATCTTTCACCTTGCTCCTCACTAATGTCGCCTAAATTATCAGGAAAACGGTCTAAGTGGCTGTGTAAATAGTGCACCTTAATGCTCATGTTACACCCAAGTGATCTGAAATTATTCAGCATCTCATTGACTAATTCAACATAGTTTTCAGCTTTGTGTTTACCCAGAAAATTTTGGACAACTGAAACAAATGAATTCCAGGCATTTTGTTCAATCCCAATCATTGAATTTATGAAGTCAGGGTCTTTAATCAGCTGTCTGTGGGCCATCAAATATTCTTGCTTTAATTTCTTCCTTACTCAGCTGAGGTATTTTTTTCCCTATATATGCAAAGCATGATCCATTCTTATCAAGAGCCTTTACAAACTGCTTCATTAGACCCAGCTTGATATGCAGGGGTGGAAACATGATTCCTGTGGAAATAAAGGATCATTTATGATATTCTTTCCCCCAACATCCATATTTTCTCTTCTAGGCCACTCTTTTCTAATCCAGTGTTGCGTTTTGTCTCAGCTATCCCAGAGGCACAAGAAACAAGTAAACTTTGTGTGGCCACTTTGCTGTCCAAGGAGAAAGTTTACCATTTTTAAGTCAACACAAATCACTCATTGGTGTTCATGATACTTTATTTTTTCCAAAACCAAAGCTATGTTGTCATTATTATTATTACAAAGGGATTAGAGTTTAGGTAAGGCCTATAAACTCACAAAAAAAATACAAAATCCAAGAAAAAAGTTGCACAGGACTGCTTGAGGAGCGAAAGAGAAAAAAAAACAAATTGTCTGAATAAAAAACCAAATAAAACACTCTCTTAACTCAAACACCATCTGTCATAATTGTTCTCAAAAGAGTTCACTGACACTGACTCAATCACTACAGGAGGCAAGGAATTCCATACACCAAACACCCTATTTGATAAAAAAATGTTGACTTTGCACTGTCTTAAAGTTCTCCTTGTGGAGCTTGAATTCGTGGCCCCGCAAACGACGATCTGTATTCAACGTAAATAGGTAACGTTAAGTAACCGTGGTTGTGCTATCGTTCTTATGGATGGAGTAGCCCGGCAATGTCACCAAGCCATCCGGGCTTCCAGGGTGAAGCTAGGATTCGGCTATGAGAATGAAAGTCAGATGGTTAATCCAACATAGGCTGTTAGTTCAAGGTACTTGGACTGCAAAAACTATGCGTTCGTGAAGACGATAGACCATTCACAGGGCTTATTTACTTTTTTGATTGTCTAATATGTGTTTTCTTAGTGATAATAGGTGTTCCAGAATGATATTTGATGTCGATATTAACATCTAGCCCATGTTGATTAATTGCTTGGGAATGGGTGGCCAAAGTGTCGCTATTGCGAAGTATATTAGTAGAATGCTTCTCCAGTATAGATTTACACTCTGAAAGTTCAGTCTGAAGCATTTGTTGATTCGTTTTAATAATAGAAATCATATTGCTCTTTCATTTTCGTTGAGTGAGCAATTGGTATTGGGCCATATTTGTTCCCATTATGTAGAAGAACACATTTCAAACTTCGCTGTCAATAAATTAAAAAATGTCACTTTGAGCTGTCAATAAATAGGCGCCTATCATCCGGAAAATATTCAGGAAGATCCATTTTTACCAGGAGTTCTCTAATAGCATAACAAAATGCAAGATTATGTTGTGGAAGAAAAAAGGTAGCAGATCTTTCTCCCTTGTGCGATAAAATGTAATTTTCGTTCCTGGTTCAAGTAAATTTTTTCCTTCAACCTGGAAGCTAGTAATTCAGAAGCTTCTTTCGACATGTTGTGATCTCTAGTGAGGTCATTTAACTCATCTTGGTTGAAACATTGGGGAATTGATGACATCGTTTCAAAATCACTGTCACCTTCAGTAGTGTCAGAATTCTGATCAGAGAGACATGTGTCCTCACAGAGTTCTGGTAGCTGCTGAAAAGTTGGAATTGGCGCTTCTTCTGAGTGAGGGTAAGGCGTCTTGCAGAGACTAAATCTGCATAAGTCCACTTGTTACGGTTATTTCGATTGATTCCATTAGTATTTACTAGGCAGAAATAACAGTCATCGAAGTGAATTTTTGGTTCTCTCCAAACCATTCATTCGGTACTCCGAATTTCAGACTTTTCCTTTTCCCGGTAGTCCACTGACGTAAATGCTCTGTACAAGTTTTACAGATCAATATGTGGTGCCCAGGTTTTATCCTGATCACCAAGCTTAACACCAAAATACCCAAGATAAGTCCTCTTTACAAAGATTTTCTGTTTTCCAAGAACGTGTATTCTCCGCATATGTAGCAGAAAATGTCAGGATGATGTACACAGCTTCTTCTACTTGAACTCATTTCTATTCAACAACACCAATACAACAATTCACATTAACAATCTACGTTTTAGATTTACTTTTCAACAACTCGTTACTAAAGAGAAATTTCATATGACGCTAAGTTCTATCTATCTGCGCCGCGGGAATTCACAAACTAACCTCAACTCTCAACAGCAGTTGAAGTTCACTTCAGACTGGACAGCTCTATATATCGAATTTCTATGGAACTAACTGGATGACACTAAATAGGATTGAATCCCACTTGTTAACAGTTCGTCAACTAATCAGTTATATATCTCATATTGTTAGTCTACTATTTGTAATAAATGAATTAAAATAATAATTATAATAAATATTATTTTAAATCTAATTTTTACAAATGAACACTGACAATAAGGAAAATATACAAGAATCTATCTCTTGTATAAATTTTACAACACTCATTTTTTAAAGTATTAAATAGGAAAAAGCATTGATAGATAAGTGAATTTATCTAAAAATCTAGAGCTGATACAGAAAAACTGCTATCATATTTCGATTCAGCAATAAAAATATAGTTAAAATCAGGTCAAAATTTCTAGGCACCAAAAAAAAATATTTTTTTTTGTCGGCCTGTGATAATTGGTCTGTAGTTGTTAAGGTCTCTTCTTGATTCGCAGGGTTTGGGTAACCTTTGAGTGCTACCTAGACCAGAAATAGAGAGCAAACCTCGTATTTTAAATTGAAATTTAATATTCAGTTCTTTCGTATCCAAGCTGGACTCCACGCATTCAAACGTGAGTGCCGCAATCCCTCGGGATGCATTTGCAACAAAAGGAAGAGCATCGCATGTGACCCATCGGGGAAACCTGAATGCGAATCTCCTATTCACCCAAAAGGATTTTGTCATGCTATATGCGGTAAGTTAAAATTGATAGTAATAATAATATTAACGTTTATTGGAATGAAATGAAGTGTACATCACATGTAACAAAATTAAGTAAACTCTATATAACATCTAATACACTTCAATAAACAAATTATAAAGTATAAAATAGTTCGTAGGGAACGAATAGTAAACCATCCAATATTAGTATTTGAGAAACATCTGTTTATGGTAAAAGTAATGATTCAATTAAGATATAATTAGAAAGAAAATAGAAAACTCAAAAAAAATTCCATAATCTGATCCTTTTTTCCTTCTTCCAATTAATTCTATTCTATTTTTAAGTTTGAGAGAAGGATAGGGAGGGTTGCCTTTTATATTTCGATTGGACAACCCTAGTGTTGCCATCTGACAGCTCTATCGTAAAGCTTGACATTTTTGAGGTTATTATGGAATTAAATCGTGAACATTTTCGTGCGATTATTTTTCACAACTTTCGACGTGGATTAACTCAACAACAGTGCATCGATGAACTTAATTTATTTTTTGCTGATGAAACTCCATCAAGAACCAGTGTTTATTGATGGTATGGTGAATTCAAGCGAGGTCGCAGTCCACTCCAAAACGAATTTCGTGAAGGTAGTTCGAAATCAGTTGTTGTTCTGAAAGCCATTGATGCTGTGCGCCAACTAATATAGAAAGATCGTCCTGTGACCTATCGTGAGATTGAGACAACCTCAGGCATTAGTGGGGACAGCATACATTGCAAGAACATTTGACCGTAAATGAAATTTGTTCGCATTGGATCCCAGACAATTTGCTAATTGCTCAAAAAAAGGCTCGTGTCGATTGGTTGATAGGAATGTTTAAAAAATACGATCGCAGTGCTTCTAAACACGTCTATGACATCGTGACAGATGAAGAATCATGGGTTTACGCATATAAGCCTGAAAATAAACAGCAGTCGACTGTATGTGTGTTTGAAGATGGGCCAAATCCAACAAAAGTTGCTCGCGCACGAAGCTCTTCCAAGCAAATGGTCACCTTCCATGCCTAGCACACTCTTTGAATCTTGTGGGTGTCCATTCGGCTTCATCATGTTCAGAAGCAGTAAATTTATTAGGTGTTGTACAAAAACTGTATTCATTTTTTGTTGGTTCAACCACACGATGGACAGTTATGAAAAAGTTCACGGAAACAAATTTGAAATGAAGTAGCCAAACAAGGTAGTCGGCTAAACATGGAGTTGTTAATGCCTTGCTCAATAATTTACCGGGAATTGTGAAAGCTCTGGAAGAAATCAAAGAATCCTCACAAGCAGAATCCAAGTATGAAGCTGGTCATTTGCTTCATGCTGTGGTAGAATTTTGATTCATCCTGAACCTAAAAATTTGGAATAATATTCTGCGAGAGATCAATAGGGTCAACGTGGAAATTCAGAAATGGGACATAATTATTTCACGTTCATTATCGTTGATGCAAGGTCTTATAAAGATCTTGCAAGAAATGAGAGAAAAACCTATTGGGAACTGGATCTCGGAAGCTGCACTTCTTTCAGAAAAATTAGATGTGGAGCCAGTTCTTGAAATGAA
Organism: Micraspis discolor; assembly: GCA_030674115.1. Classification (NCBI taxonomy): domain Eukaryota; kingdom Metazoa; phylum Arthropoda; class Insecta; order Coleoptera; family Coccinellidae; genus Micraspis; species Micraspis discolor. The sequence continues at coordinate 325,352 of JARTUT010001311.1, read as the reverse complement.
CGTGTTTCCAAGAAGAAAAAGCAGGTCGACGAAATGTGCGAGGATGAGTCAAGAACGCTAGATCCAGTTAGTTTATTCTTGAAGCAAATTAAAGTTGTTTTCGACAGATTATTGTCAGGAATCCGAAAAAGATTAGAAAGCGCAGAGTCTACCTACGAATTTCACATTTCTCAATGGCCGTGCTCTTTTAAAAATGCAAAAACAGGGACCTTTTTAGCACAAAAATATTCAAGAGACTTGAGTGCAGTTGATTTCTCTCAAGAACTAGCGGTTTTCAAAGAGCTGGAGCCTGGAATTAGTGAAAGAACTTCATTAGACCTGCTACAAATTCTTCACAAGCAAGATCTGCAAGAAGCTTCCCCATTATAAGTATAGCTTTAAGAAAATACTGCACATTACCTACCACGTCATCAAAATTGTGCACGCAGTTTCAGCAAATTCAAAATAATAAAAATTATTTACGTTTCTCAATGAGTCAGGAAAGTCTCTCTGAGCTCTCGATGCTAGCTATAGAAACAAAACTACTTCCGATACAGATTTTTATTATTCATTTTTATTTTATGTTAATTTTTATGGATAATTCATTCTTTCCTTGTGATATTTTTTTATTATTATAATAGTATTTATTTTCATTATTCATTCTCTTGTTTTGTTATTTTTTATGAATAATTCATATATTATACAAATGAAGAAATTATATCTATATAAATACACTGATCAACAATTGCTAGGGATCACTTATGAACTTCCTTTCATTTGTTTTTTTTTTCAAGTTATCTCGTGAATATCTGTACATTATATGTTCTTTAAGGAAAAATTAAGATGTTTTGACTTGATTATATAAAATTTTTCTCACTTCATCGGCTCTTGTTCAAAAAATCGATTATTATCTGTAGGCTGTTACAGGTGGAGTGAAAAGCAATGTGGTTTTGGTTATTAAATCTGTTTTTTTTCTCTCGTTCAAACACATAAGGTGACAAACATTGAAGAAATGAGAACAATATCAGGTTATCAGTCATGCCGAGAAGACGTTTGGCTCCTGTGCAACTGGACCAAATCATACGGTGGATACAGGAAGGTTTGTCCCAGCGAGAAGTGTCCCGGCGGTTGAATGTTTCGCAAAGTGTCGTGAGTCGGGATTGGAATAGGTTCATCCAAAACGACGCAGTAGCTTATGTTTATGGGGGAGGTCGGCAGCGCAGTACAACAGCTGCCCAAGATCGTCTTTTGATCCTCAATGCTAGGAGAAATCCCACTTACCCGGCGTCGTGGCTCAATAGATCACTGGGAGTTGCACAGGAGTTCTAATTTCGAACCAGACTGTAGGACGACGACTACATGTTCGTAGTTTGAGAGCAGGTAGGAAGGTACAACATCCCCGTTTGAATAAGGAACACCGGGTTCATCGACGGCAATGGGCTGAGGAGCACCGCAATTGGACAGTTGAAGATTGGAGCCGATGTTTATTTACGGATGAGTCTAGATTTCGTTTGGCCAACTCCGATGGACGTATTCTTGCTTGAAGGGAAAGAGGTCGAAGGTATGCAGAACAGTTTATGGTACCCACAACAGCTTTTTGCGGAGATTCTATATGTGTATGGGAAGGCATTTGTTTGAACCAACGCACAGAGTTGGTTTTTCTGCAGAACACCACAATAACTAGCCAGAGATATCACGATATGATTATTGAAGCCATAATTGTTCCGTTTGCAGCTGCCTTGGGCGAGAATTTCATTTTGATTGACGATAATGCCCGTCCACACCGTAGTCGTCTGGTTAATGAAGCGCTAGAAACTCGGGCTATTGATAGGATGGACTGGCCAGCTCGCTCTCCAGACATGAATTGCATCGAACATGTCTGGTCTGAGATGTCTAGACAATTGTCAACCTTAGAACAACCGATCAATAACCTGGAGGACCTTTCTAACGCTTTACGGGATATTTGGACGAATTTGCCCCAAAATTTTATAAATCGTTTGATTGAAAGTATGCCTCGTAGGGTAGAATGCTTGAGACGAGCTCGTGGGGGACCAACTATGTACTCGCTTAACCGAAACTTCAGCCTTCTTGTGGTTTCATTATAAAATTTTTATGTTATTCAAACACAGAATTTTGAGTGTTCCTAATAAAGTCTTTTTTTTCTCAAACTTTCTATTTTTACATACTTTTCTCAAGTGAACCATATTATCAACTGAATATACTCTGATATCTGACTAAATTTATAAACTTGGAGCGAATATTTCAGAAATAAATTTAGAAAAAGTAAGTGATCCCTATCAATTGTTGAGCAGTGTATATATGTATATTTTTTTGAAGCTTTCAATTTTCATATTCGGCCTAAAGGGGGTGGAGGGGGAGGTCGCCATCATGAATTTTTGCCCCGGTCAGCAAAAATCGTAGATCCGGGCTTGGGCAAAAGTGAATAGATCTCAATGGTAAATATTTTGAAAAACAATAAAGTGATTTTCGATGGTTAATATTCGTTTTTGTTTTCCCGAAATATAAAAGGCAACCATCGTATTGTATGGTAGTAGCACCAGATATGTGAAAGTTTGTAATCATAAAGTTCTCTCAATGAAATGTTTTTTCTATCATTAGTTTCATACAACGATTTAAAAATTGGGTTTTCCGCAGGTGCTTTCATAACGTTTAAACCTTCGAAAGATTTTTCTTTGAAGAAGATGCAGGAATTATTGAAGGATTATAGTGATGTTTATACGCACGCCAGCAAGGTGGCCAATGATGTCATTCAGGTGGTATTCACCGAGAAGAAATATTCAGAGGAAAGTGTATCAAATGCGGAAGAGTTTTTGAGAAACTGCAGAAGAGTAAGTGAAATTCAATAATCGAAATACGATAAGTCCTTTAAGTTGAAAACATTTATTATGTATGCACTCTCCTAGCAATTTTATAATGCTATCAGAGGAATCTAATTCGTAACTTTTAAATCAGATTCAAAGTATCGACTCTGAAGAGAAGCAGAAGATATTCAATTTGATTCTTTTTTCTCACGAGAATCGACCTCGTAGCATATATTCTAGTTTTTTTTTAACTGCTCTAGAAACTGATGTTTCATATCAAAAATGTCAAATTGGACTACTCTGTACACAGTTAATGATGAAAGTACCCGATGTTTATCGATGCATCGAATTAACGAAAGTCATTATTGAAAGGCAGGAAAGAGCATAATACTACCACAGTATAGATACCAACCAGTAGTCGCACTCCGTGGATTTTCTTACACTAAGTCTGACTCGCGCATCTCACAGGGATCCTAACCTCATATTTTGGTCCTTGTTCATTGTTTTCATCAATAATTCTAAGATGTCTGGAATAATGTCATTATTATTATTTTTGACATCTTAAATAATTCCTTTGTATAATTAATTCGTTTAATATTTAGAGGAATATCGTTGTTTTGAGATCTATTTAAAATTCAAAGAAGAAGTTGAAGAAAAAAATACAACCTAACCTATAATTCAGTGGAATTTCTTTGAGTCAAAATCTACCATGAACCGGCAAAGCTCATTTATTTAATCATTTATTTTCATTCCAGTAAGTATTCTGTTTCAATTTTGTGTTGTTTTCAAATTAATTCCAAAATGATTAACAATTGTAGCGTATACAACTGCAAAAACAATAGTTTGAATAATCCCAAACTTTCTTTTTTCTCAATACCAGTAGACACCAACAGGTGAGTGATACATACAGTGTGGAACAGCCAAATGGAATAAATTCGATAACGAATAAATGAGAGCGTGTTTGGAAAAACGCTTGGACACGGCGATTTTTTATTTTTAACTGAGCATTTAAAAAAAAAATTATATAGGGTGCGTCATGTGACAGTGGGCACTATCCACTTTCTTATTTTAAATTCAAGCTCCTGTATATTATTAATTTTTCGGATTCTTCAGAGAATTCTAGACATAAATCATGTACAATGTCCTATACCTATATTCAACTGTTTCGGAAATATTAAGTGTTTTCAGATTTATTACAAAAATTAACATTAAAAAAAAAATTATTTTATTTCACAAATTCGCCACATTACATTCAATACTTATTTCCCATTTAGCTCTTGATAATGAGAAAGTAAACAAAAACCATTCCTGCGTTTCTTTTTACTGATATGAAATGAAAAAAATGTAAAAACTGTTTATTTTCGTATAAAACTGATAGCCATAGCAACTTGTCTGCCTGCCATAGCAACTTGTCTGCCTGCATGACAGTAGTGGTCAGTGTCAGTGCTATTGAAAAATGGTTCATTTAACAGAAAAAAATCTCTATAAAATGATACCAACTCAGGAGCTCATGGAAGACGATTTCGATAGGAGAACGTATTTTTGTGAGCAAATGATGGAAATGTTAGATAACAATGTGATCCAATTAGAAGATGTTTTGTTTTCTGATGAGAGCACATTTACACTTCACGGTCATGTTAATCGTCAAAATTGCCGCTATTGGTCTGATGATAATCCTCACTGGATGAGAGAGGAACATACCCAATATCCTGAAAAAGTGAATGTTTGGGCAGGAATTGTTGGAAATCATGTCGTAGGTCCTTCTTTCATTGATGGCAACTTGAATAGAGATAAATATTTAGAACTGCTCCAAAATAATGTCGTGCCAACTTTGACAAACTCATATCTTGATCCAGCAAACCCACAAGTTCCTGCCAATACAATATGGTTTCAGCAAGATGGAGCACCGCCCCATTACCAAATCGATGGATAGGGAGGCGCGGATCGATAGAATGGCCAGCACAATCTCCTGATCTGTCGCTGTTAGACTACTTTTTGTGGGGATATGTCAAAAGTATTGTATACAAAACTAAACCCCTCAACTTAGATGACTTAAAAAGACGAATCACGCTTGCGATTAGATCAGCTACACCTGATATGTTGAGTAATGACATTTCTATACCAGATTAACATGTTGCCAAGACGTTCGCGGCGATCATTTTGAACATTTACTACATTGACATTAATATTTTTTTGTTTTTTTTAAAATTATTAAGAAATAATCAGTATTAATTATTAGGATTTCAGTGTAATGTAGCGAATTTGTGAAATAAAATAATTTTCTTTTTTCAATGTTAATTTTAGTAATAAATCTGAAAACACTTAATATTTCCGAAACAGTTAAAGATAAGTATAGCACATTGTACATGATTTATATCTAGAATTTTCTGAAGAATTCGAAAAATTAATAAAATACAGGAGTTTGCATTTAAAATAAGAAAGTGGGTATTGGCCACTGTCACATGACTCACCCTATATAATTTTTTTTTTTTGGAAAAAATGCTCAGTTAAAAATACAAATCGCCGTGTCCAAGCGTTTTTCCAAACACGCTCTCATTTATCCGTTATCGAATTTATTCCATTTGGCTGTTCCACACTGTAAAGTATTGTAGAAAATGTTGTTTATTAAAAGCTCCTTTATTTGAGTAGTGCTTCTTTCAATTTGTTGAGATTAGTTGAGATATCAGGAACCAAAGGAATTCAGGAGGTTTACGCCTACTGTCGTCATTTCTTTACGATAAGTTGAGATATCAGGAACCAATGGAATTTCATTCTGCATGCGTATGCAGAAGAGTGAAATTTTTTTAGATAAATATTTGAGTGTGTATCTATATGATTTTCAATTTTATAAATAGAAATAACAATAATATAATATATATATAACAATAATTCAATAGGTTTTTAATTTTTTTCCCACCATAATAAGGGAACCCTTTCTAGAGAACACTCAGCATATTTAGCGCAGGGGAGTATTTACGGGGGTGTACTGGTGGTAATTGTAATTATTTTTGAGTCACAGAGGTTTGAGTAGAGCTTTTTCAATGGAGAAAACACCGCTCAAGCTCAAGCTGGGCTTGAATAATATTATACTCTGCCCCATTGGAAATAACCATTAAACGTTGATTTCAAATATGGTGGTAGGGATGTTCATGATTCTGAACGCCCTGGTCGACCGAATGAGGCAGTTATAAGGGAAAACATTGTAGAACCCTTGAAAATAATTTTAGGCAATCGCAAAGAGATAGATGACAATATAAAGCTATCAAAAGAAAGAATTTACACCATCATAAACGAACAACATAAAACACGAACATTTGGGTTTCGGCCATCATTTTTCACAAACCTCAGTCGTCGTTCCCAGCCTAATCCAATTTCTCTCTGTCCCTTTGCACGATTACACGCAAACGTTCATTATTCACGTCAATACCGTGAAATATTGCGAAAAATTCAGCTTCATAAATTTCACAGGTGATATCATAAATCTGTTCTAGATATTGTATGTAACCCATCACTTCTAGCGCCTCCTTTGGCATTTACCGTTCTCCAGATATGAGAAAAATGGCAATCTATTCGGTTAACCCAGTTGGAAATACGAAAAAAAGGAGATATATGGGTTACGTCGACATTTGAATAAACGAGAAACGTTTTCGCAAATGTCAATGTCTAGTATTCTCATTTATTATTGTTTGACACTTGTAGCATGATATGATTCAGACAATCTTGACTATCAATGAAACATTTTTTTGTGCATTTTAAAAGGCTAATTTTCCTTGAGAACGATAGATGATGTCGAAAAGTTGAGAGCAAGAATAATAAAAGATGGTGGATATAGCCCAAATTAAAATTCTGCACGAGTTGCATCATCAAAAATTTTTAGTTAAAAATTATGATTGGTATTTGTTGAAGATTCATTTTTCAGAAATTGGTTTTCAATTGATTACATTAAGGGTTGCGTTATTGAACGTTTTCAGGAAATATTGACATCAGCTATAAGTTCCATCAGATCTGGAGCCTATAGAGGGTGAGTCTTTGACCACTGCATTAATTTTAACCATAGGTTCTTGAGATCAAAAGAAACACTTTTTTCCATATTCAACTGCGTTAAAAAGTTATAAGCATTTTAAGTTTTCACACTGGGCAAATACCCCTCTGCAGTCCAGTTTAGTTCGAATTAAAATTACCTTTCATAGCATCCACTATTGTTTAAAAACTTTATTTTCCCTCTAAGAAATGATTCACTCACTTATGTTTCATCAGATGATTATATCGATTTAATTCCTTTCAACTTCAAATATCTCCAAATTGTTGCAATTTAGGAAAAAGATGATGAATGATTTTATCCGCAAAACAGACAAATGATTCTAGGAAGTACAAGATGCGGACCTTTAGTTCAAGTGATATTTGTTTTTCATGCAATTTAACCAATCTGTACAGTAGTAGTGAGAAACCCACAAGAAATTGAATAAATCTATTGATGCCAAAATATGCATGACTGTTATCAAAAACCTTCCACAAGATATCATTTCGATTGATGTTGTCGTTTGAATATTACAGGGAAAATTCAATTTTTTTATGAAATTTGGAAAAATGTTATAAGAAGAAAATGTTTTTTTTTTGACGTCAAGAATCTATGATTAAAATTAACGCAGTGATCAAAGACTCACCATGTGTAACTAAGAAAAATATTTAAAGCAAGATGATAACATTCCGTCATTACAGGATCTCACGAGTTCGGAATAGCAGAATTGAACGCATTGAGGAAATCCGGATCAAGCACTGGAGGGTCATCCTTCGTGTTTGTGTTTCTTTTGAGTGTATTTTTCGTTCTTGTAGCATTTGGAATTATCTTATATGTTTACGGAGATAGGAAATGGTTAACCAATTTAAGGTAAGTAAGCCGCTGACGCCAACTCCAAAACTAACAATAAATGTCACTTCATTATATTTACATTTTGAAATTATGTGTTATAGCTCATTTGATATGGGAATATATCTAGATCATTGTGGAAAAAAATTGCATTAGTTAATTAAAAACTTCAAATTTTTAACGATTAATTCCTTACTTATAATTAGTAAACTAATATTTTTTTTTGGATATTTAAAAAAGATCCTAAAAGATGAGGAAATCCGATCCCTGAAAATGTAGCTCGATTAATGATAATTTTAATTTAGCGTTTAAAATTGCGGTCCGTGCGACATATTGAGGTTGGACGCATAGCGTAGCAAGTTAGTGAAAACTTTTGTATGGTGTATATAGATACCAGTTTTGACCACAAAACAAAAAATTTATAAAACAAAATTATAATATAATCTAATCGCTTAAAATAACTGTTCTCCGTTGGAGTTTTAATTTTTTAATTTTTTGAAAAAACTAGACCTTTGTCCATCAACTATTTCTGGGATTTCCTTAATCATTGTGAATTAAAACTAATATTTGAATGATTTTCATACAATTCTTTCTCTTCGTGGGGACTGTCTTGTATACCCATAAAATAATGTTCAAAGAAAATCAATACACTATTTATAATTATGTTTTTGATCAAATAAAAAAGAAAATTTACCGTAATTAAAATATTTTTGAACAAATATTCCCTATATTTTTGAAACAAGATTGATGAAAATCTTTTTCTTTCTCAAAACGTGATTTTTATTATTTATGAATTTTTATAGCAGTTGGAATATATACAGTGTGGCCATTTGAAAACGAAACAGACGAGATTACAGACGAAATAAATTTTTTCAATAGAAATGCTCGGACAGGTCGATTTCTGTTTCGAGAGGGACACCTTAAGATGTAGGTTACGGACGCATAGCTCTTCAACCCTTGCTGCTACAACCCCCACCCCCAATTTTTGAATCGGGAAGATGGGGTGAGTGATACCTCAATTCAAAGGTATTTTTATACTGATTTCAGCTCAGTAATTGGTTTTTCATTTTATGCATTAGTTCTTGAAATATTCATGCGTTAGTTAATTTTATCACTTAAATTAATTTTTTGCGAATAATTGACATTTCGTGCTTCCGAAACACCAAAATTTCCGTACGTATTTTTTACAGAAAATCTCAAATAACTCAGGAATTTTTGAATTTAGGAGCATAATCAAGTGAAAAAACTATCATTATTTTTGACCGCAGAATCCAACACAATTATAAAAAAATAGGGTTCTAATTTGAAAAACAGAAGTTATGGCCTATTCAAGATCACAATTTGCAACACAAAATTTGAAACACCCTGTGATGATATTTTTGAAATCCAAAAGATGCATGACCTTTTTACATCCATCCTCTTCGATGTTGTAAAAACGGTTTACGCTCTGGATATTTAAAATAAGAATAATGAACATATTACTGACTAAACATATTCGACTTTTTTCAATTTTTTTGGATAATTTGAAAATTATTCGATTAAATACAATGGTTTCAACAGAAAAATATTCACTATTGAATACTCGATCATACCAGGAATGGAAAACTTGAAAAAAAATTTTTTCGTCGAATTTAGATTCACTCCCTGTATAACCGGAAGTTTTTGGGCTTCGAAAATATTTTAGCTCTGTAGAGAACTTCGAACAATATCATAATCCCAATTTTCAGATTTCAAATATGTCTAGTTCTCCAGAAACGTCTAATAGGCACTCGAACTTGGGACACCCTGTATATATTTTATTTTTTTTTTAACCTACTGCATATACTCTGCAAAGTTTTTTTTAATTGTTACTCACCAACTTTCTATGCCATGCGTCAATATAAAAACGGAACACGGACGCCATTTATCAACGTTAAATCGAAATTATTAGTAACGAAGGTAGAGTAAATTTCCCCAGGATATTTTACAAAAATGCAAAAAAATTATTAGTTTACTCTTTATAAGTAAAACACAAACATCACTTTTCATCATCTTCAATTGGTAATTTTTGAGGGTCTTTTGCAATGATCTAGACATAATACCATCTCGAATGAGCTGTATCACAAAATTTCATCAATAGTATATCCTATTAACGTCATTTTGAACTTATTAACCAGACTATTATAGTAGGCTCTTCGCTTGTCAACCACTACTTCTACTTTCTTGATTCTCTTCATTATTGTGTGGATGGCAATGTACGGATAGAATAGTTCCAATTAAGATTTCAATCATAAATTGGCATCTTATCCCGACAGGAACGCATTCCTAATCTGATTGGAAGCTGAATTCCCGTTTAGCCACTCAGAGAAAATTAAATATTCTGAAAATATATGCATAGATAGTAAAACTAAATATAAACGTTCTCAACAACCTAAGCTGACCAACAAAACATCAAGCGAACCATTTAATAACAGGTTCTATTTTTGGATTCTTCGATGTATATGTATACAGAGGTTGGTTGCACTTACGATAAATGCAATAATTATAAACAGATTGGTTCCGTAATAAACGGCAGGAATGCGAAGATGCCAGCAACAGCTTTCTTTTCAGTGAAAGAGGAAGAAACTCCTTGTCTTGATTCTAAGCAGACGCAAACTTCTCTGCAGAGTTCAAAGGTAAACGAACATTCGAAGTATTGGTTCGTAGAAACGTTGGTGTTGTTCGGCTGGGATTGTAAAGGGAGAAAATCGAATTTCGTGGGTAAAAAATTGAACAATGAAAAATTACGGTTATCCGATTCATGAGAACGTGCTACTGAGTGGAAATGATAGATACGGAGTTACAGGAAATATGGTGCTAGATCCGTTAGGGACATAGAGGACTCATCATCTCTGACTTATTCCACTATCCCAGTAAACATTTAAACGAATAATAAACGTTTGTAATGGTATCTGAAGTTTATTCAACGTTACCTCTGGAACCCAAATTCAACCTAACTGTGACGTTACGTATAATAAACGTACGCAGTACACATTGGATTTTTTAAACGTTAATTCAACAAGAATTGATCTACTATATAAAAATTCAATAGTCACTATCAATAAATTCTCCCTACAAGCAACCTTTATTTAATTTGAAAGCCACATTTTTTAGATTCTATCAAATTTGAATAACGCATTATACACAACATTCCATTTATCTAAAATAAACAAACCACACATACGTCCTTTGCTCTCTTTATTTTGATGAAGAAACGTGAACGAATTGACTCAAAATGCTTTCAAAATTCATTTGAGAAAATATTTCCTCATATTTTCATCCTTTAATTAGGAAAAAAGACTATTGCAGTTAGAAGTTTCAAATAACTGGTGAGAGACATTCCATGCTTAATATAATTTTACAAAATCAATGGAATCAATTGTATAACTGATTCGTAAATAAAAAGTTATTATTGCTTTCTACATGAAATAATAATAATAATAATAATAATAATGTTTATTCAAATTCATAGAGCAAACATTGCACAAGAATAGACGTCAAATTTCAAAATTACATTCTATACCAATATTTCATTATTTGATTTACAGTAATCAAAGTATTCCTGTATATTGTAAGGTTCACATTTCAATACATATTCATTTACTTTTTGATAAGTTGTTTTTCATTTAATATATTATGAAATATTTTTGGCAAAGCATTATATACCTTGATACACATATATAAGGCATTATTATGTGTTACTGTCAATGAGTGAATTGGGTAAAAATATTGGTGAACTCTGCCTTGTTCTTACATTACTATTCCTATACTCCCCAAATAAATCTCCATGTTGAACAAGAAATTTTATACAGTTATAGATATACAGGCCCATAAGAGTATGTATACCATTAGCCCGGAAAACACCCCTACATGTCTGCCTGTATTTCATATTCAAGATGGATCTAAGTATCATTTTTTGCTTCACAAACAAACAAGACGCAAAGGAACTGTTTCCCCAGCATACAATTCCATAAGACAAATATGATTGGAAACAAGAAAAGTAAACTACCCTTAAAGTAGCAACGTCCACAGACTTCTTCAAACAATTAACAAGATAAAGTGTCGAATTTAGTTTTTACTTAAGTAATCTACATGGTTTTTCCATTTTGGTTCATAATCAACATAGATACCCAAGAATTTAGTTGAGTGTGTAATTTTTACATCAGTATCATCAACAATAATATTATTAGGATATTCAGTTTTTGATTTTACATTATGGAAAATTACACATTCAGGTTTTTTGAGAATTTAATTTCAAATCATTAGTTGAGCACCATTCTTTAATATTCATAAAGGAATTATTTAAATCTATCATTAAATTAGTTATATTTTTTATACTTTTTATTATATTGGTATCATCTACATATAAGATCATATTCAGGATCTGATTCCTATTATAAGAAAGGTAATTAACATAAAGTACAAAAACAAAAGAGGACCCAGAACACTTCCCTGAGGTACTCCACAGCTCATTTCTTTGATTTCGGAAGTAAAGGTTTTACCATGAACAGTAACTTTTACTCTTTGTTTTCGGCCATCAAGATAACTTTGTATCAATTTAAGTTGTCTATCTCTTATACCATAAGAATTGAGTTTAGATAACAATCTAGCATGATTCACACTGTCAAAGGCCTTAGACAAATCTAAAAACATGCCAACCGGAATTTCGCCTCTTTCCAATGCTTCCACAACTCTTTGTACAAGTTCGAAAATTGCAGTGGTAGTACTTTTCTTATCCATGTAACCATGCTGTGCTGAACAGAAAATATTGTGCTTTCTGAAAAAATTGACCAGACGATTCGCCAGAATTTTTTCGAAAATTTTAGAAAAAGTTGTTAATAGATTGATTGGTCTATAATTGCATAGACTGTCAACTGGGTCCGATTTATATAGAGGTGAAATCACAGATATTTTAAGGGCAGATGGAAACACACCACTTGTTTATAATGTACTTTAATGGTTCAACAATCAGGTGAATAACCTTCTTGATGACCATATTAGGTATCTGATCGTAACCTGATGAGAACGTATTCTTGAGATGTTGGACCACTCTCATTATTTCATCTGTTTCCACCCCAAAAACATAAAAAGATTTACTTATGTATGTAACATTATGTGTATCTCGCTTATTAGGATTGTCATCTTTATTGTCTGAAGTAATATTTATAAAATAATCATTGAAGTCATTTACAATTTTTGCGGATTTCCAGATGGAAGAATTCGTTTTCCTGAATGACATTTACCTGTTAAAGACCTTATCAAACTCCAAGTTGTTTTACTTTTATTATCTGAGTTTGTTATTTTATTAGCAAAATAGTTTTGTCTCATTTCTGTTATTTGTTTATCATATAACTTTTTAGTAATTTTATATTGTTGAAGATATTCTGGTCTGTTCTGTGACATTACGTAAAGAATATCAAGATTTTTCTTCAAAGCGACAATACTAGCATTGGTGTTAAGATTTATATTGAATACTTGGGCAGTACGGCCACTTTGGTTTTTTATGTTCACAAGTGGAAATGAACTCTGAAACAACAACTCAAAATTGCCAAAAAGTAATCCCACATCCTATTCACATCATATTCATGAAATTTATACAAAACTTCCCAATTAAACATAGATAGCTGCTCCTTAAAAATACAAAAATTTTGTTCACTATATTTTCTAACTAATTTTCTCTCAATTTTGTTATTATATCCATTTCTTGTCTCAAACAACACTAAGTGAGCCAAATGATCGGATAAATGTGGTTGAACCACATTTACTGAAATATCTGTTATATTTGTGAAGATATTATCCAAACAAGTGGATGAGTGATACGTTATTCTAGTGGGCTCCTTCACTAACATATTCAAACCAAAACTTTCCATAATAGTTAACATATTATTAGTGTTTCTATCATCTGTGTTGAGAAAATTAAAGTTAAAGTCTCCTACAATGAAAATTGCACCATATTTTTCCCTATTGATAACATTCAAAATTCCATACAATTTTTCAAAACAAACATCTGCATCAGCATAAGGTGGAGTATCTGGTCTATAAACACACAAAAGAAACAGTCTAAAATTCGCCCCCAGAGAACACTCCAATGCACAACATTCAAATACACCTGATAAGGAAAATTTGGAAATATCTAACCTTGCTCTACATTCATTATCTGACTTTGGAATAAATCACAGTTCCTCCATGTTTCTTTTCTTCTCTGCAGAAGCTGGTAACTACATATATTATATATTTTGACTCTATTTCACTTCGTCTCCACTTAGCTTATTGTAGTTTTATGGATAGGATTTGAAATAAAGAACTATTATTATTATTATTATTATTATTATTATTATATCCTTCGATATGGTAATATTTTAGTTGTTCCTCACTTTGCCAATGCTCAGTAACTGCCAGAAAATCAATGTCATTATCATTTACAAAGTCAGTAATTCCAAAAAAGGATGTACGTAAGCACTGTATATTAACATGTGCGATTTTACAAGTTAGAGAGTCGTTAACTGTAACGACTCTATGTGTTCGTTCTATTCCTCCTTCGAAAAAATTTCTGAAGCTGAAATCTCTAACAATAACTCCCTCCGGCCAAAATTCTTCACTGCACAAGGCTTTGAAATCCTGTTCTCTGGTAACACCTATGGTGAATGCTGAATTTGCACCCTTTGTTTGAAGTTTTTTAACTTGGACATCAGTAATTGCATTAGTTTGTTTAATATACTGTTGTACCTCCTCTTCAGTCGTGTTCTTACCTTGAATTTTACCCAAATAGACCCATTTTCTCTTTTTGTACCCCATGCAGAGATGTATAACATTTCAACACATATTTGCAATAAATATTCAACGTTGAATAGTCTTAGTGGTAGCACGATTTAGAAACCTCCGTGGCCACAATTCTGACCAACAAAAATATCGTACTAATTATACTCAATTCATTTCCTACATCCTTCATTTAGAATTTAATATTCATTCAGTATAAGAAACCGATTATTTCCATATATACAGGGTGAGTCTTTGACCACTGCGTTAATTTTAACCATAGGTTCTTGATATTAAAAGAAACACTTTTTCCATTACGGTTTTTCTATATTCAGCTGCGTTGAAAAGTTATAAGCATTTTAAGTTTTCACATTGGGCAAATACCCCTCTCTGTAGTCCAGTATAGTTTGAATGAAAAATACTTTCCACAGCATCCACTATTGAATCTGAATTGTTTAAAAACATTATTTTCCCTCTAAGAAATGATTCACTCACTCATGTTTCACATTGGTCCTCACTAATGTCGCCTATATTATCAGGAAAACGGTCTAATTGGCTGTGTAAATAGTGCACCTTAATACTCATGTTACACCCAAGTGATCTGAAATTATTCAGCATCTCATTGACTAATTCAACATAGTTTTCAGCTTTGTGTTTACCCAGAAAATTCCAAATGAATTCCAGGCATTTTGTTCAATCTCAATCATTGAATTTATGAAGACAGGGTCTTTAATCAGCTGTCTTATTTGTGGACCATCAAATATTCCTGCTTTAATTTCTTCCTTACTCAGCTGAGGCATTTTTTCCCTATATATGCAAACTATCATCCATTCTTATCAAGAGCCTTTACAAACTGCTTCATTAGACCCAGCTTGATATGCAGGGGTGGATACATGATTTACTCTCGCGGAACTAAAGGATCATTGATGATATTCTTTCCCCCAACATCCATGTTTTCTCTTCTAGGCCACTCTTTTCTAACCCAGTGTTGCGTTTTGTCTCTGCTATCCCAGAGGCACAAGAAACAAGGATACTTGGTGTGGTCACTTTGCTGCCCAAGGAGAAAGCTTACCATTTTTAAGTCTACACAAATCACCCATTGGTGTTCATGATACTTTATTTTTTCCAAAACCAAAGCTATGTTATCATATTGCTCTTTCATTTTCGTTAAGTGAGCAATTGGTATTGAGCCATATTTGTTCACATTATGTAGAAGAACACATTTCAAACTTCGCTTTGTGTTGTCAATAAATAGGCGCCATCATCCGGAAAATATTCAGGAAGACCCATTTTTACAAGGAGTTCTCTAATAGCATGGCAAAATACAAGATTTTGTTCTTCAGAGAAAAGAGGTAGCAGATCTTTCTCCCTTACGCAATGAAATGTAATTTTCGTTCCCGGTTCAAGTAAATTTGTTAAAAATGAAGATTGACAATAAGGAAAATATACAAGAATCTATCTCTTGTATAAATTTTACAACACTCATACTTGAAAGTATTAAATAGGAAAAAGCATTGATAAATAAGTGAATTTATCTAAAAATCTAGAGCTGATACAGAAAAACTGCTATCATATTTAGATTCAGCAATAAAAATATAGTCAAATCAGCTCAAAAATTCTAGACAAAATAATTTTTATTTTTGTAGGCCTGTGTAATCTATCCAACAAAACTGTAATGTCTAATGCTAATAAATCTCTGTCACATTATATTCACAATAATAAAAAAATTCTGACAATCTTAAAGCACAAAATGGCAAATAAGAGTGGTAATTATAATAATAATAATAATAATAATAATCTTTATTCCATGGTATGTACACACATAAAAGGAACAGTGTCAAAAAGAAAGAAAAAAAATCACCTCAAATAATCATGCAAAGAATATGGTTCCAAATCAACCAAGTATTCCTTGACATCTTTCTTGAAAATCTTAATATTATTTAATAGCTTAATCCTATGAGGTAGATAATTATATAATTTGATGCACATATAAGATGGGTGTCTTTCAGTTAATGACAACCTATGTACAGGGTAATGTAAGTTCTGTGCTCTTAAATCATAATTACTTCTACTTGTATGAAGCGAAAACATGACTCCATTTTTAAAGAAAAACATCAAACATTCAAATACATAAATACCAAAAACAGTTAACATTTTATTTTCCCTAAACTTTCCCCTACACGATTGAATAGAAGTCATCTTGAACATGTATCTTATAACCCTCTTTTGTAAAACAAACAACCTACTAACATCTGAGCTCGATCCCCAAACTATGATACCATATCTCAACAGGCATTCAAAATTGGCAAAATATATAGTTTTCAAGTTATTTAGACTCAAGTAATTTGACATCGTTCTTATAGCAAATCCTACACGACATAACCTCCCGGAAAGGTAATCAATATGATATGACCATTTCAGGAAGCTATCCAGATATATCCCCAGAAATTTAACAGATTCTTCTATATTGATGTTACAATCAGGTAGTTTCAAAACACTTTCCTTAAATTTTTGTGATCTATTTGTGCTAAATAATACTGCTGTTGTTTTGCTTTCATTCATAATTATTTTATTTTTCTCAAACCAAATTTTCAATTGATCGTAGATTGAAACGGCCTTGGCTTTAATTTCACTTAAATCACCTCCTCCTATCATCAAGTTCGTGTCATCGACAAAAGTTGTTAATAATTTTATGATTTCCTCAATAATGACACATATATCAATGATAAAAATAATGAATAGGATGGGACCCAGAACACTTCCTGAGGAACCCCAAAATCACATTCAATTAAATCTGATTTTACAGTTTTACCATTTTTAACGATAGCAACCCTCTGTAAATGCCCGGAAAGATATGAAGCTATCCATTCTTTCGCTTTACCTCTAATTCCCAGTTTCTCAAGTTTAATCAACAAATAAGGTCTGAATAGACAGTCATAAACACTCGCCAGATCAATGAACAAACCTAAGCCAAGTTTATCATCCTCCAGTAGCGCTATAACCCTCTCCGTAAACTGATATAACGCAGTTTGAACCGATCTACCCTCCAGATAGCCATGCTGGGAATCATTGAATAAATTACACTCATTCATGAAATTTAAGAGCCTCCTACACATTACATGATCAAATATCTTGGAAAAACTGGACAAAATACTGATGGGCCTGTAGCTTTCGAAAGGAGTTTCATTCCCTTTTTATAAATGGGTTTAATTAATGCTAGTTTAAAATGTTTTGGAACTATTCCAAATTTTAAAGAATTGTTCACTATGTACGAAATAACATATTTTATCTCCTCAGCACAACTTTTCATAATATTAACAGGTATTCCGTCATCTCCACTACAGTATTTATTCTTTATTTTTCTCATTATTTCAACTATTTCATCAGGAGTAGTTGGCTGCAAATCAATTGAACTAGGGTTACCTGGTAAACTACAAGAGAAAATCCTATTATCCAAACCATTCAACATATTAGGGATTTTTTCAACTAAAAAATTATTATATCTTTCAGCCACATCCACTAGACCTTCACTAAAAATATTGTTTTTATTCCTATGCTCCCTACCTCTAATATCATCACAAATAGACCACATTGTTCTATTTTTGTTGTCAGATGACTGGATTTTTATATTATAATAATTTGCTCTAGCCGCAGTTAGAAGTTTGTTATAATTTTTTTTTCAGAATCATATAAGGCTTTGTAAGAACTATCACATGATTTTAAAGTGAGCAAAATGTCTAGCTTTGATTTACTATCCCTGACTTCCTTGGTATCATAAAAGTTATTCAATTTCTTTTTTCCGAGTTTACACAATTTCAATGGAAAATGTTTCTCAAATATACAACAAAAAGATCGCATAAAACATTCCCTTCAAAAAGAGATCTTGATTTTTAGCCTATTCGATGTAATGTTCTATTGAAAACATACGTTTTTTAGCAAATCCTGAGGTATGAACGAAATGGCAATCATAGATTACGAAAGTCATTCGTGATTCACATTGATCACATGGTCATTCCGATGATTAGCATTCAAGATGCAATACGATGCCGTTTGAAATGTGGGACAAAGGAAGTTCTTCACGCAACTTACGAGCGAATCATTTTATCAACACGATTTCTGGAATCTTCCCAATTATATGATATGACCGTCGCTTGTTTTGTCGCAGAATCATCATTTGAACCACTGTTCAATATCGTAGGTGTTAAATGACAAACCTGAACATTTCGATTCAATTCGTCAATATAATTGGTATCCCCTAGATGTTTATTTTTATTATTCAACAATGGTTCGAATGAAAAATCGAGACATATAGTATTTATATGCCTAAAGAATAGACTATAGAGTCTCGAAACGTTGCTGTTGAATAGATTGAATAAAATGTTCCATGCGACTGATACTCCCTCACTGAATTGGATTATAGTAACTATTGAGAAATTTTGTGAAATTTCTAATGATATTGATTTTCAGGTTCAGGACGACTACAAACTTCCCCCTTACTTCTACTTATAGGGCTAGATTCAGTAGCAGAGATGACGAGAGTGGTCTGATTTTCGATACTCAATCGTTAGCAGGATCCGTATTGAATTTGCGGCAATCTTTTGATAATCCAATGTTTGGCGAAGCCTCGATAGATAAAGATTCAACCAACGAGGAGAAAGTGAGTAATGTTCAAAAGTAAGAATAATTTCATCCATCATATCATCGATTCACACAAGTTATTTATTAAGTAAACGAAAGTTTTCTTGGAGGCGGATACGTAACATGTAGTGGATATCTGGGATATCACTCCTTATCGTTGTATCGAATTCTTCTATGAGATGCTTGGTTTATGCTGTTTCTTGCATTGAATTTTTTTATTCGTGCAATTTTCAAAATATTTCACAATATAGAAGGAAAAGAAATAGGGAAGAACATTTTCAAACGCCTTGATGTCAAATTATTTAATAGAACAAGTCTATTCTTGAGAGTGTAAATAAACTAAAAGTATCTAAAATTGATAATTATAGTCCTACACTCCTAGAAAGTATCAATGATACCTTTATTTATTCTAGAAAACACTGTTTTCTCTGATGAATAAGAGAGAATTTTTGTGACATGCCACAAGTAAGTTGTAACCAAGAATTGTTTAAATTATTGTTAATCGAATATGAATGCCTCATGAGAGAAAAGTGTTATACACAAATCTCGAAACACATGAGTCGTATTCTATTTCGTTTTTTAATTAGTTTTTTCTGTAGTTTTTTTTTTAATTGTTTGATATTATGAAAAGAATAAAAAATTCTCTCTTATTCATCAAAGTGTTTTCTAGAATAAATGAAGGTATAATTGATACTTTCAAAGAGTGTAGGACTATAATTGTTAATTTAAGATATTTTTGCCTAGATATCAGGTTAGGTGGTAATGCTTATTCACTAAATGATCATCTGCACACGAAATTGTGTCATCAATAAAAAATTAGCTTAAGACGATCCTATATATACACAGAATTTTCACGAGAGCAGGGTAATCTTTCGGCAGGTATCTCTGAAATACTTTCGAATTTCCAGTGTTGCTAGATGTATGGAAATTTGGCAACAGCTTTGTTATTTTAAATAGAATTTTAAATAGTTTTTCAATTTTTTTTTTTTTTTTCAGAACAAATTAAATCAATTTTTTCACTTTTCTATATCTACATTCAGTTCTTGAGATATATGTTTTTTTAATTTTAAATCAAATTTGAGTCACGTAAATAGCTTTTATATCATATTCAGAATGAAAACTACACACTCTACAATTTTTCTATACATTTCCCTATCCCTATCTTGTTTGGATTCCAAGTTATCTTCGTTTATTGAACTTCAGATTATTTATACAAAAACGGCTGCAAAAAACTTGTTGTCCGTCCTGTGAACTTGATTAATTGCTTTCTACGGATCGATTTCAGTCATATGTCGATTATGTCGATCAATACAAAAATATTAAGCCATATTTAATCAATCTGAAATTGAATAAACGCAGATAACTTAGAATCCAATCGAGATAGGTGTAGGCAAATATACAGGGTCTTTCACAAGGAACCTCACCCATATTTATACGGGAAACTACTGAACGTATTTTCATGAAATTCAGCACTTATAAGTATTTCACGATGCTGATGAAATCTAAAATATTTTCAAGGCATGAGCACCTCCGGTTTTTCCGGAAATGGAGTCAACTTCCGTTTTTCAAATTACAACACAATTTTTTTATTGCAGAAATAGATTCCTTAGAAAATTTTAAGTTATTTTGATATAACATTTTTCAGTTTTGGTTGGAAAATTCTCTGTGGGAAAATTCGATATTGAATCTACGTTAAAAAATAATGTGATTGTATGCATCACACCCTTGCCCTCAAGTGGATATTTTCTGAGTTATTCACAAAAACTGTTTTTCGTCTTGAATTTTCAGCTATTTCTTTTCCCTTCACGCCAAAAAGATGAAATTTTCAGGAACTGTTACTCAAAAAAATTTAGATTCGAATTTGTATCGGAAACCTCTTTATTTCAACTAATCGGCCATCGGTTTTCTCTCAGTGATAAATAAATAATTCCTTATGAACCATATGCAAAAACTTACCATGTTTTACATTCTTTTTTTTTTAATGATAGATATCATTAATTACATCTGCCAAATTCCTCTTTATTCAGTAGCATTTTGTGTTTACTATTATTTAAATCTCATTCTACTTCATGGAGAATGTAATAAAGTTGTAGATAGAACGATTCGACTGTTCATTGAGAGGTTTCCTGACCGAGCCAGACTAACGAGGATACCATTAACAGAACCATGACAAACTTGAGAAATGTCGGATCTTTCGTTAAGAAAACTATATACAGAGAAAAAGTGTAGTAGAACATGAGAACAACGAAATTACAGTTCTTGCATATTTTCGTGTGAATCCTCAAAATTCTCTCAAAGATGCCGAGATTGCTCTGGGATTATCTCAATCGAGTGTTTGGAGAATATTAAAAAAACATAAAATGCACCCATATAAATTCAATAGGGTACAGCATTTGAAGGAAACTGATTTCGCCAGGAGAACAGAGTTTTGCGAAGCTATGATGATTCGATTTCAAGAGAATGAAAACTCTTTGGACTGTATAATTTGGACAGATGAATCTAAATTCACAAAGAATGGTTATTTCAATAGGCATAACAGTCATTATTGGGATGAAGAGAACAACCACCACTTCAGACAATGGAACTTTCAAGAGAACTGGAGTTCTCACCATCAAAAATAATGCAATTCTCGATGTTCACATTTATGATGGGACCTTAACTGGTAAGATAGAACACTACACATGTTTGCATTATTTAAAGATTGTTCTCCCTTAGGAGATAGATATTCTGACATATTGACTCAAATAATTGAGCAGCTAGTACAGAACCATAATGACTTATGGTATCAACAAGATGGCGCGCATCCACACAATTCACTCAATGTGTCAAATATCCTATACAGGCTATTTGAAGATCGATGGTTGGCGAACAATGGTCCACATCTTTAGCCACCACGTTCTCCCGATTTAACTCCTACAGACTATTTTGTTTGGGGTAGAATAAAAAATATTGTCTACTCAACTCCCTGACTGATAAAGAGGCCTGCATAGAACGACTCAGAAATGCGTTCAGGTTTGTTTAGATTTTTAGATTCATACTTTTGAAACTCCATTTGGTTTTTAAACACTTTTGCAGATCTCTTCCTCCCCATGAAAAAGAAGAGCAACGCACGAAGCATTCCTGAGACGTATAAATAAATGTCTAGAAATTAACGGTCAAAACTTTGAGCATCTTCTCTAGTTATAACTGCGAGAGTTTGCCATGGTTCTCCTAATAGTAACTTGAAGTCGGTTTCAAGAAGGGATGAAAAATCTACAGCATGGTTCAAATAACAGTTCCTGAAAATTTCATCTTTTTGGCGTGAAGGGAAAAGAAATAGCTGAAAATTCAAGACGAAAAACAGTTTTTTGTGAATAACTCAGAAAATATGCACTTTAGGGCAAGGGTGTGATGCATACACTCACATTATTTTTTAACGTAGATTCAATATCTGCCATAAAAAAATGGATTTTTCACGATTTTGTCATCCCTAACTTTGAAAGCGATTTTTTCACCCCCTGTATCATGAATCGCTATTTCAATTTTTAAAGTGGATACATCAATCTTACATCTTGAAAAATCCCAAAAATGAAAATTTTCCATCCAAAAACCTCGAAGTTATTCTTGTTTTAGCGGAGCTCTATTTTCGATTTTTTTTTCGAATTTTCCCGCTCAGAGAGAATTTTCCAACCAAAACTGAAGAACATCAAAATAACTTGAAATTTTCTAAGGAATCTATTTCTGCAATAAAAAAAATGGTGTTCTAATTCGAAAAACGGAAGTTGACGTCATTTCCGAAAAAACCTTAGGTGCACATGCCTTGAAAATATTTTAGATTTCATCAGCATCGTGAAACACTTATAAATGCTGAATTCCATGAAAATACGTTCAGTAGTTTCCCGTATAAATATGGGTGAGGTTCCTCGTGAAAGACCCTGTATAATAAAACTGAAGAGAGGGTTGTTCTCATTCTGAAAAAAAAAACATAATGGATATGTAATTTGAAATAACAGTTCTTTATAATTTTGACAGTTTAAAAATGGTCATTTTTTTACCACACTATACAGGGTGAGTCTTTGACTACTGCGTTAATTTTAACCATAGGTTCTTGAGATAAAAAAAAACACTTTTTTCCCATACCGTTTTTTCATATTCAGCTGCGTTAAAAAGTTATAAGCATTTTAAGTTTTCACATTGGGCGAATATCACTCTGTAGTCCAGTTTAGTTTGAATGAAAATAACCTTCCACAGCATCCACTATTGAATCTGAATTGTTTAAAAACATTATTTTCCATCTGAGAAATAAGAAAGTGGTCAAAGACTCACCCTGTATAACTGAAAACTAAGATTCGAACACAGTGGCGTGAATGCCAAATTTGGAACTCAAATCTCGAATTTGATTTAAGATTTATAACTCAAAAACCGTTGAAGTAAAGTAAATGAATTGAAATAATTTTTGTAAAAATTTGATTGAGCAATTATTCAGGCTCCATAAATTATCCATTTTGATGATTACAAGCACAAATTACTAGTGACTTCTGTTAATTAGAAATGAAGCTATCGATATTGCTTGAATGGGCTATATATCTTCATGAAGCCAAGGGAACTGTCCCCTTTTACTGCAATCATAAGTTGATTTCTTCATACATTGCGGTTTTGTCTGAAACGTATTCACAAAAGCCATATTAACAAATTTGTTGGACAAATATCTATTATCATATAATGAATGTGCACTTCAAAATCATTATAATTAAACACGAAATTTGCACCACTCAAAGCTCAATTCTCAAGAGAGGCATTTCATGAATATTGGGACGTTCCGAAACAATGAGCAATAACCATGATTAAACGAAGTTTAGCGGCAATACGTTAAATCAACTAGACGTTTACAAAGCAAAAGAATGATTGTAATTAGCGGTGGTAGCATAATAATGTGTATGATTATGATTCATTGTACGGTTAACCCCAAAGAGGAGGTCAGAAGAGTAGAAGGTTGACGTTTTCAATTTGGATTGCCGATTGAAAAGGCATACAAAGTCGATGAACTCAGACAGTGAATTTTTTTTTCATTTCATCGATGAGAACCAAATGAAGGTTGTTTATGTGGATATATTTTTATGAATGGGAGGTGAATATGCCCCTGCTTGCGTGTTGAGCATGGGCTGTCATTATTCGATATTTTTTCCTCAGCCATTAGTCATACAGAGATCATCTAATTCCAGTATCGACAAATGAGTCAACATACATTGTAATAACGATAAACCATTTATCTCTAATTCCAGAAAACTTATCAGAATTGGTTTCATTATCGCCTTAGTATAAACAGGGTGAGTCTTTGGCTGATGCAATAATTTTAATCATAGATTCCTGAAACTAAAAAAATTTTTTTACTAAATCATTTCTTGAAATTCGGCTCCGTCTATAAGATACAAGGTGTTGAAATTTCATTGAAATATTGATCTTGGCCCATATCTTCTTCATCTTGGCCCATATCTTCTTCACTGGATAATCCAAATGAACTAAAATTTTGTAGGAAGGTTCAAATAAACGGAACACACTTCCTCTATCCTCTAAGGAGTTCTATTTAATAAATCACCAACCTATAAATCCATCAAAACTTATAAAATAAGTGGCTACTAAACATATCCTATCATTTTCTGTATACTTGAACATTTTAGAAGAATTTATCATTCAACACTTATCTTCCTCCTCGCCTCCAAGATATTCAATGTTGAATGATACACAATTTGTGAAAAAATTGGGAAAATTTCTCTTTTTCCTGGATCCGACCCTGACTGGAAAAGAATTTCTAAGCCGAAATAATTCCACAGAGTTTCTTTTATGAAATCAATATCATCATTAAAAATTTTGATATGTATATAAAAATTTCACCTACATAACAGTTACCTTGTGTATTTGAATGTGTTATTGAAAAATTTCATTTTTGGCGCTCTTTTTCACCCGAACAGAGTGCTTATCATGTTGCCCAAATGTCTGTAATTTTCGAATATCGAGCCGAAAATGATCTCAATCGATTGGGTTCTACTCCCCGATGAAGAATCCGTGGCAAAAGTTGAGTCTGTACGGCCGGCCGTATCCTCTCTAGTATCCAAACGAGATCAGCTTAAGTTTTCATATTTTCAGAATAGGTTAATTGTCCAAATATCTCGGTCAAGTTCGTTATTGGGCCAAATCCGTCGGATGGTTCAGTAGTTATGAGCATTTGAAATTTTGTTTCCTCAATCACTACTAGAATATCCATCCGATCAAGTTGATACTTGAAATATCGTTGAGGGAGGCTGAAACAAAACGTTCGCAAAATTTCGCAGAAATCGTCGCGCTAGAAAATTTTTAAAAATTCCCAACAAAAAATTTTTCAATACTCACTATCTCATAAGATATTTTTCGGATTTCAATAAAAATTCGTGATTATATTGAGGTGATCGATATCTTACTTATCCTCAAACTTCATTGTCGTAGCTCTTTTCTATCTAAAGATTTGATCATTTTTTTCATTTACTCAAGAGAAAAGCGAAATGACAAGAAGTGCCGGTGATTTTCTCTGCACGATTGCCATCACAGATCGATATTCGATTGACAAATTCCGGGCTAATTAATCAGTGTCAGTTGGCGTAATATTAATAACTAGTAAGCCGGTAGATCCATAATCCCATAGATCAATATAGGCCAGTAGATCCATAAATCAGTAGTTCAATAAGCCCATAGATCAATATGGACCATAGACCAATGAAGCGCACAGAAACACGAAACACGGCAAAGAAACCCGTTGAAAGCAAAGAAACTTTAAAGAACGCGAAAAAACACGAAAGAGAGCGAAGAAATACTAAAACGCAAAAAGTCCAAAAGAACCCAAACAAACCCGAAAGAACGCAAAAAAACACAAAAGAACGCGAGAAAACATGAAAAGACCCGAAGAAACACGAAAGAACGCAAAATTCAAATAAATAGTAGCTTAGCTCAGGTAAGGTTATCGTTTCATATTGAAACATGAGAATTAGAATTACTGACAAGGATGATCTACCAAATTAGAAACGAAATTCCAGAATAAATCCTCAAAAATAATCAATACGTAATATTCGCTATGTTATTTGATCAGTAATAATTCTTTAATATGTAATACTCAATATTTCATCACAAATTCTTATAAATATATGAATGAATAAACGAGGTCTGTAAATTAAATAATAGGACTAATTTTTTTAAAATTTTCAATACAAAATAATTACAATTCAATATTGTTTACTTCAAAATAACCTCCTTATTGCAGTGCTGGAACTCCGATACTGCAATAACCTTCAGCTGGTCGGTTACAGCCGTTTGAATTTTTTCGATTGTCCCAAAATGACTTCCCTTAGGGTAATTTTTTAACTTTAGAAAGAGAAAAAAGTCACAAGGACTCAAGACGGGTGAATAAGGACGCTGAGGAGCCACAGTGATGTTTTAACTGACCAAATCCTCGTGTATTGAAATGGTTTTTTGGAACCACTTTTGCGCAGATTTTTCTCATCCCCAATTCATTGGTCAAAATGAACGGTCGTGTGAGTCAAATTTAAGTCTTTCCCTATCATTCTGACTGTCAACCGACGATCTGAACATACAAGATCCCGGATTCTGTCGACATTTTCATCGGTTCTTTAAGATGAAGACCTTCCGCTTCCTGGTCCATCTTCAATCGACTCTCTTCCTTCTGAAAATGCTCAAAATTGATGTCATTGATGTCATCAATAGGCACTGCTCGTAATTGTTTTTCCTAATGTATATATCGAGGGGTAAATATCTGGGGATTTATGGTGTACAGCCTCAAGGAATTATGGGGATTTATTGGGATTTACTGTGATTTAAGGATTTATGAGAATTCAAGAGGATTTATAGGATTTACAGTAATTTATAAAGGATTTACCGAAGATTTACGAAGAATTTAAATCATCACGTTCGGCGCAAGAGCACTCGTCTACCACGTGCCATCAAATCGTCCTGCGATCTCGGCAAATTAGCTACATGTGCTGCGCGAATAAACACGATTTAAGCGCGGCATTGCCGGTTTTACTGAAACAACCTGAAGTTTCAGGAAAATCTCCGTTTTATTCGTGCATAATAAATTCCCAGTTTAGGTCCATATTGAAAAAAACTTAGCTATAAAATATTAATAACGAACTAGGCAAGCTTAAATTCAAATTTATGATTATTCATCTGATTAATCGGTTTTTGAATGATGATTATTTATCGAATTTTTTTATGCTCGGCATTTATGTTTTGGAATAGTTGAGTCTGGCAACATTTCCAATTTGCGTATGCTTTCTTCGGCACTTATTCGCTATTGGGTCATTAGGTCGGTTGCTTAGCCTATTCGAGAGCGTATTAATATATTATTATTACAGTCTCTTCTTGGTGACGAATAGTGATTAATTAGTGAGTTGACAAGTGAAATTTTAGGTAAGTTTTATCCGTTTTATCTTGTTCACAAGAAACATTATGTCATGGTTTATCTCGCATAGTGATGTGTTGTATTTATACGTTTGCAGGTTTTATATCTGCGTCACTCTTATTTGTATAATATTATGAATGTAAAAAATTTTAACATTTAACTTTAGTAGTTATCGGTTTGCTTGAAGCTTGAAAACTCTGTGATTTGTGAATTGAGATTTTTTTATGATTTTAGATTCCAAATTCAAGGTTGGTTGAAAAATCATAATCAATATAGCTGGTCCGTTTCCAGAAACTGACGATGGAAACAAGTACATCCTTGTTGCTATGGACTACTTCTCCAAATGGGTGGAGGCCATTCCGAATCAAGAAGCCGCAACAGTTGCTGATGTCTTGGTCAAGGAAATGTTCTGCAGATTCGGCATGCCTATGGAGCTTCATTCAGATCAGGGACGAAATTTCGAGTCCAGCTTGTTCCAGACCCTATGCGAGTTGCTAGGTATCAAGAAGACCAGAACAACTGTTCTCCACCCACAGTCAGACGGCATGGTCGAGAGAATGAATAGGACTGTGGGAAAATACTTGGCCAAGGTTGTCTCCGACCACCAGAGAGATTGGGATAGGTACCTGCATCTATTCACCATGGCCTATAGATCATCCGTGCATGAATCGACAGGGGAAACCCCAGCATGCATCATGTTCGGTCGAGAGATGAGACTTCCTTGTGACCTGGAGTTTGGGTGTAAGCCTGGAACGGATATTGCGGGTGAAGATTACGTGAACAGTCTGAAGGGGATATTGCACTACATCCATGAAAAGGTCCAGAAAAACCTGCAAATTGCAAGTGATCGCATGAAGACTCGTTACGACATCAAAGCGGCAGAAGGTGGATACGAGGTGGGAGATTTGGTATGGTTGTTCAGCCCCCAGAGGAGAAGAGGGCTATCCCCAAAGTTACAGAAGGATTGGGAAGGACCATATAAGGTTGTGAAGAGGATCAACGACGTAGTCTACCGCATCCAAAAATTGCCAAGAGGAAATAAACGTGTAGTTCATGTGAATCGCCTGTCAAGGTATGAGGCCGATCATAACGCTCAGGACGAGACGGGAGTGGGAAGGACTACAACTCAGACCCCCGATCAAGAGGAATTGAACTTTAATCAGTTCATGGCAAATTATGGAGAAACCGGAAAAGCGAGGTTCGGGATCACAACCGAGGAGCAACAAGATCTTTTTGCGGTACCGGTAGACTACTCATTGGCGCACTGTGTAGCTGAAGATCTCAACATCTCTAAAGGGATAGCTCTCCTCTTCAAGAAGAAATTTGGTCGTGTAACAGACCTCATGGGACAACAACCTTCCCTTAGCCGAATCCTGAAGTTGACCGATGGACCTCGTTACCTCTTCCATATGGTAACCAAGGAAAAATCTTATGGAAAGCCAACCTACCAAGCCATGTGGAGTACCTTGATGAACCTTAGAGACGAGCTGGCTAGAGTAGGTATGAACAAGCTTGCAATTCCCAAGCTGGGTTGTGGACTGGATAGTTTTCCAGAATACCGATGTCCGAATACGGGTTTGTAGTTTCAACCCGAAAGGCGGTCCCGTAAAGAAAACGTTATCCTGCTATTTCGATCAACAAGGGATCTGCAGAAATGGGAGCGCTTGCAGATTAAGTCATGAAGGAAAAGTTCGGGGGCCGAACATTTTTTTTTAAGGAGGGAGCAATGTAACAAAACCGAATATGAACATTTTAAGGACTGCCGCGACAACAGAGGAGTTCCGCTTCATGCGCCGACAAAGGGATTAAGAACATGATGAGAGGGACCGCTCGCCATAAAGCTGTCACATAAAAACGATTAATGGTGGCATATTTATGTGACATAAAAGAGACCGCTACTATCATTCTGGAATGTGAAGCATCTTTCTGGTAACTTCTAGAAAAACAGCGCCGGATATAAATGACTGAAGCCGATTCATGGATTTATTCATGGATAGAACTTGCCGACGAATAAACAGGTGTTCCTAGTGAAATTCTGTAGATAAATTGTGTATATAAATTATTGATTATTGTTAGTTAAGTGTGAATATAAATTAGTTTAAAGAAGACTTGTATTGATTTTCTATTTCGCTGAGGAAAAACGTAACAATAGTATATGGTAATAAAATAATTGAAATCTTTGAACCCTCCTTATTATTTATCGTTTTGCTAGCATCTGAGCCGTCAGATTATTTGCCAAGTCCGAATCAAAAATAAGTTACATTAGTAAAACTAATTAGGATTTACGGGGATTTAATCGAAGTAAAGGGGATTTATAGGGATTTATTTGAAATTATAGGGATTTATAGAGATTGATGGGAATTTATGGGGATGTATTTTGAATTAGTGGGATTTATAGAGATCAATGGGCTTTTATTGGGATTTCTCGGGATTTAATTGCCAAAAAGGATTTATGGTGTACAACATTTCAGGCAGATATTTACCCCTCGGTATATATTATTATTGAATTCTTTATTGCTTCCGAATAAGTTTCATACATTTTACAGTATTGTGCAAATGGTGGACATATCGCCATGCAATTTCTTCCTGCCAACCAAAAGTAATCTGTTAAGGAAACTTATACCTAATCAGTATGTGATTACATCATATATAAATTCAAAATTAAAACAAGAATACTTGACCTAACTTGAATTCAGTTCAACTTGCTCCAGAATAGAGAAAAAGGGAAATTGGGGGAGGGGGAAAGGATAGATGTCGCCGAAGAAAGGGACCACATTAAACATGGGTCTCAAGTAAGTATGATAGATGAAGCACTCAAATATCTCCTGAGGGAAAACCTAAATGAAAGGAAAGTTACTCTCCGAACGATATCCGGAGGGAGGCGATTCCAGAGCCGGGGAAAGAGAACTGTGAGGCTACTCGAGCTAACACTAGTCGAGTGGAGTGGTATCCTCAAGGTGAAGTTATAGAGCGCCCTCGTCTGACGGACCCCATCCCCTAGAAGACAAAGACCATCATACAGGTACCCAGGCTCGCTAGAGCTCAACACCTTGAACCCCAGCAATAGAAGATGCCAAATTCGACGTTGTTTGATGGGTAGCAATCCCATATTTTGCCTGTATTGACTTATATGATCAAATTTCCTTAAGTTGTGAACAAATCGTACACCTGCATTTTGTAAATGCTCCAGTTTCATCAGCTGTGTGGTTATGAGACCCATATAGGCTACGTCCGTATAATCGAGTATAGGAAGTACGAGAGAGAAGAATAATGTTTTCCTGGTTTCGAAGGGCAAGAAGTTCTTTAAAAGTCGGAGTTGATGCAAGACATGGAAGACTCTTGAACTGATAGAGGCAATCTCACTATTCCAGGATAAAGTCTCGTTCAATAAGATACCAAGGTTTCTAACCTCATTGGAGTAGAGAAAAACAGCATCTTTGAGGACAACTTTGTTATTTACTTTGTCAATAATATATATAGTCGAGGAAGCTGCACCGAAACCAGAGTAACCGACATGATGTAGTACTATGCTTCCTTTATGTGTTGTGTTGTTAAGTAAAATTATATATTTGTTAAATGTTTTTATACTGTTTATTTTTTAACACTCTAACTAGGAGTAGGCAGATTGAGACCTAATTAAACCCCGGCATCGACCCAAATCGACCTTCTGTCCCAAAACTAGTGACCCCGACGTGATCAACGTCATTCTGTCCCAACATTGGTGACACCGACGTGATGGGAATCGCTGCCTCCCTGCAACTTTTAACGAAACTCTAGACACCTTTCCCATTCCGTACCTTGGTCTGCCGCGGTATCGCGGACCTGCTTAGGTGCACATCACCCGTCCGCACCATGCCGTGTGGTGTAGCTCTGCTCAAGTGGCCTTCACCCGGCTGCACCTACTGACCTTGTAACACGCTCTGTTTTCGTTCCTCCGTCACTGGCAGGGGAGTGTGTAGGGATCTCATGTGGCGGCACTCCTTAAAGCTCCATATAGCAACAATATACATCGCTTCGGTAGCCGAATGGTTAGCGCTCGAAGCTTCATACCGACTAGGTGCCGTGTTCAACTCCCAGCTGCCCCCACTCTCTAATATCCCCTACGTCTATGGCTTGGCGCACACAAGCCATACTGATGAGTCCGAATGTGTGCGCCAGGGATGAAACTCACAAGTAGGGATAACACTTCGATCCTACACATCATTACAATCTAGTCAATGGATCTTAACTTTCCGAAAAATACTCATAATCACATGTTACATGTTTTGTGTGATATGTGGATAACTGCTGTAAAAAATTATTTATTTGTTACAGAATGAGATAAGCGAAGTGAGCGGCCAAACGAAAGAAAAACCGTCAGAAAAAAACGATCCATTATCCGACTTAAAGAAGCTCAATGAAGAACTGCAAGAGGAAATTGGATCAGATGTGGTGGAGGTTTTGCAGACATCCATGCCTATAAAGGCTGCTTCAGTCGATGAGTTTCCCCCACTTATTGAAGTGGAGGAACATGTTGAAGATTGAGAAAGACATAATAAATGTAGCTTAATATGTGGTTATTAATTTATTCGTTCCCAGATTTCGTGGAGGATTTTATCGTTTATAATGAAAATTCAAAGAATAAATTTTTCTCTTAAATCCATAGTGTGCTGTTGAATTCGTCTCGTAGATCAAATGGTTAATAAGGACTTCTACTCAACTATTTTGAGATGATTGCATGAAAACAATTCGTTGATTTTAAGATCACTCAATTAATACAAGGTGTCCAGAAAGGGTATCGGGTATTTGTTTTCGCGCCATATTCGGAACGAGGAGCAGGGATGGGTTCGTGGTGTCCACCATTTGGTGGAGTTTTAGTCACGATGGAACAGTATACGGGGACGCATCGAGTGTTTCGTGTACGAGCGTATTATCGAGATGGTGATTCAATAGTGACTGCTAAACATCTCTATCGTGCGAAATATTGTACACGCCATGTGCCAAGTGACCATAGAATTAGGATATGGATCAGCATGTTCGAGAATACAGGTGCGACTGTTAAGACTCAAAACTCTGCTCGTCCTCATCAGGTCGCGATGAAGAAACAATTGAACAAGTTGAGGCGACGGTTCGTCAAAATCCGTCCTCTATCATCCGAAAGCGAAGCCAAAATTTACATTCGATTTTAAAGAAAAATTTACATCTGAATGCCTATAAAATTCAAGTGGTTCAAGAATTGAAGGATGCGGACTATGCTAATCGACTGAATTTTGCGATTGAAATGCTGCAGCGATTTAACAACATACTGTTTAGTGACGAAGCAAATTTTCACCTAAGTGGTCATGTTAATAAGCAGAATTGTCGGTACTGGGCAGTGAGAATCCAGACAAAAGAATGAAGGACCCCTGCATAGCCCAAAGGCCGTGGTTTGGGCCGCGATGTTTGCTAAAGGCATAATTGGTCCTTATTTTCACGAATATCAACGAGGCCGAGCAATAAATGTGGATAAGGACCGTTATTGCAATATGTTGCGAAATGTTTTGGTCCCTGAGTTGCAGCAGTTTGCAGGTTTTAACTCAAGAACGTGGTTCAGCTAGATACTGATGTGAAAACAGCCGAGTAAGATAGCCGAGTTTTGTACAGAATTTTTCGTACGCCACTGGAATATTGGCCGGATAGCGATGCAAATATTTATTTTAGCCCCCCATAGGGTTGCAAATCAGAGATAACTAGTGAAATATTTTTTTGTCAATGTATAGATAATTCTGCAGTAGTATGATAGCATTCTCACGTTTGATTTATATTTTATGAATTTTTAATAATCAGGCTAAGTACCTACTGACCCCCTTGGGGGTTGAAGGAAAATTTGGCATAAGAAGTATTTGTCAGTTTATCTTCCTGGACGCTATTGCCAAAGTTGACATCAATCCTATGTCTAGTTTGCTAGATTTAAATTTTTCATTGAAAACTCATCCATCAATCCTGAAAGAAACGTTGCCACATGTGTATTCCTTCGAATGGGCCATATTTCGAGGAAGATTCCAGAAATATTCATGAATATTTTGCGTTTTATTTCAAATTTCCGGCTATTTTTTTCTCAGAGATTATTTCTGAGCTACAGTATTTCTTGTGAGAGTGAATTGAGATTATTTTAGCTCCCCAGGAGGGTGCAAGTCAGAGATAATTACTGAAATATCTTTTTGTCACTGTATAGATAATTCTGCAGGAGTATGATAGCATTCTCACGTTTGATTGATTTTTTATGAATTTGGGGGGTGAGTTGGGCCGCTATGTTTGCTAAAGGCATAATTGGTCCTCATTTTCATGAATATCAACGAGGCCGAGCAATTAATGTGAATAAGGACCGTTATTGCAATATGTTGCGAAATGTTTTGGTCCCAGAGTTGCAGCAGTTTGCAGGTTTTAACTCAAAAACGTGGTTCAGCTAGATACTGATGTGAAAACAGCCGAGTAAGATAGCCGAGTTTTGTACAGAATTTTTCGTACGCCACTGGAATATTTATTATATATTTAGCCCCCCATGGGGTTGCAAGTCAGAGATAGCTACTGAAATATTTTTTTGTCAATGTATAGATAATTCTGCAGTAGTATGATAGCATTCTCACGTTTGATTTATATTTTATGAATTTTTAATAATCAGGCTAAGTACCTACTGACCCCCCTGGGGGTTGAAGGAAAATTTGGCATAAGAAGAAATTGTCAGTTTATCTTCCTG
This sequence comes from Micraspis discolor, assembly GCA_030674115.1. Classification (NCBI taxonomy): domain Eukaryota; kingdom Metazoa; phylum Arthropoda; class Insecta; order Coleoptera; family Coccinellidae; genus Micraspis; species Micraspis discolor. Next base: position 291,132 of record JARTUT010001311.1, on the reverse strand, counting down.
GACGCTATTGCCAAAGTTGACATCCTATGTCTAGTTTGCTAGATTTAAATTTTTTCATTGGAAACTCATCCGTCATTCCTGAAAGAAACGTTGCCACATGTGTATTCCTTCGAATGGGCCATATTTCGGGGAAGATTCCAAAAATATTCAGGAAGAATAATATTTTGCGTTTTATTTCAAATTTCCGGTTACTTTTTTCTCAGAGATTATTTCTGAGCTACAGTATTTCTTGTGAAAGTAAATTGAAATTATTTTAGTTCCCCAGGGGGGTGCAAGTCAGAGATAATTACTGAAATATTTTTTTGTCATTATGTAGATAATTCTTCTGAAGTATGATAGCATTCTCACGTTTTGTTGATTTTTTATGAATTTTTGATAATTAGGCTGAGTAACTACTGACCCTCCTGGAGGGAGCAAGTGAATGTGACATATGCGGAAATTATGAGTTAATGCTTCTGGATGTTATTGTTTAATTTGACCTCAATCCTATGTCATGTTTTCCATGTATGAATTTCTCACAGAAAACTCGGCTGGAACTCGGCTAGCCCCCCCAGGGGTGCAAGTGGAAGCGAGTCATATAGTTATTTTGTGTATATAGAGAATAAAAACGAAATTTCGTGTCGATTCTATGTCTAGTTCTCGAGATATTCGTATCTGCTTGAATTATCATTAGGCCGTTATTTTAGCGGCCCGTGGGGGTGCAAGTCAGAGATAATTACTGAAATATTTTTTTGTCAATATGTAGATAATTCCGCAGGAGTATGATAGCATTCTAATGTTTGGTTGATATTTAATGAATTTTTAATAATTAGGCTGAGTACCTACTGACCCCCTAGGGAGGGTGCAAGTAAATGTGGCATAAGCAGTATATTTCAGTTGATCTTTCTGGACGTTATTGCCAAATTTGACCTTAATCCTATATCTAGTTTCCCAGATATGAATTACTCACTGAAAACTCGGCTAGCTCCCCTAGGGGATGCAAGTGGGAGCGAGTCATATAGTTATTTTGTGTATGTAGAGAGACAAATTAATACTAAATTTGATGTCGATTCTATGTCTAGTTCTCGAGATATTTGTATCTGCTTGAATCATCATTAGGCCGTTATTTTAGCCCTCCATGGGGTTGCAAGTCAGAGATAACTAGTAAAATATTTTTTTGTCAATGTATACATAATTTTGCAGGAGTATGATAGCATTCTCACGTTTGATTGATTTTTTATGAATTTTTAATAATCAGGATGAATACCTACTGACCCCCTTGGAGGGTGCTAGTAAATGTGGCGTAAGTAGTAATTGTCAGTTTATCTTCCTATATGCTATTGCCAAAATTGACATCATTCGTATGTCTAGTTTGCTAGATAACAATTTTTTTTATTGAAAACTCGTCCGTCTTCGGCATATTCTACCCGGGGGTGCAGTGGAATGAGTGTTGGTGATGGATTTATTATGGGCCATCGTCGTAGAGAATGTACCTTATTCAGATTCCATCGTGAAAATAAAAAAATCTCAAATTATCTCGTCGAATCAAAATTATATGCATCGCCATCCGGCCAATATTCCAGTGGCGTACGAAAAATTCTGTACAAAACTCGGCAATCTCACTCGGCTGTTTTCACATCAGTCAGCTAGATGGTGCCACTTGCCATAGCTCAAATGATTTAATGGAAGTTGTTAACGAATTATTCCCTAATAGAGTCATTTAGCGAATGAACTGGCATTCCAGAAGCCCTGACCTTAGCCCGCTTGACTATTTTGCCTGGACATACCTTAAAAGTAAGGTTAATCCAAATAATCCGACGAATCTAACCCAGTTGAAGCAAAGCATCAGGTCAGAAATGGTAGCAATATCAATAGCTATGTGTCAACGTGTTATCGCCAATCTTCGTTCCCGTTTAGAAGAGTACCAGCCAAGCAACGGTCATCATTTGGATAACATCATCCTTTCCAAATAATTCTCCAATTCATATGTTAAAAATAAACTCTTTTATTGCTCACAAATATTTTTTGTTTTATTGAATTTACAAATACCCGATACTCTTCCTGGACATCTTGTACCATCGATCAGCCACCTTATTTGCCTGATCTAGTTATGACTTTTTTCTCTTCTCCATAATGAAATTGTCACTACAAGGAACCAGATTTGATTCCATAGACACCTTAAAAGAAAATTCACAGAAGGAGCTGAAGGCCATCCCTTAAAATGCCTATCAAACATGCTTCCGTGATTGAAAGAAACGTTGCCTTCGAATGGGTCATATTTCGAGGAAGATTCCAGAAATATTCAGGAAGATTAATATTTTGCGTTTTATTTCATATTTCCGGTTACTTTTTTCTCAGAGATTATTTCTAAGCTTAGAGTAATTCTTGTGAAAGTAAATTGACGTCTCAACAGTGACGGCTCGTGCCCTCTAGGAGTGGGTCGGCCAGACCAAGTATATATATATATGTATATACGTATATAGATGGGTTCTTGGCAAATATTCATACGGCAATACTCCTTTTAGTCATTATATATCTATATATATAATTTAGAAGCAATTTTCTTGGGATTAGAGCACTGGATTGAAATTAGGATTTCATCTTTTTGGCGCCCTTGTTCACCCGAACACAGTGCCTATCATTTTATTAATTTGAGATATAGGTTTTTCATTTATTAGGCGTTCATTTTGCATCACATTGTCCCATAGTACGGGAAAAGACTATTGTTCACCTGATCAGACTGCTTATAGATTTGTTATAATTTGAATATTTGAACAAGAGCGCCAAAGCAATCTGACCTCACGTCAGTGCTTTCTAAATTTTTTTTAAGTAAGACGGAGATGGTTTGATTTTATTGAATAGATTGTGTTTTGGTTATTTTTATCCATACTTTACTACATATGTTTCGGCCTACATTGAGCCTTTTTCAAGTTTAAATGTTACAAATACAGTGACAATCATATCTAAAATGTATAACTGTCCAACAATTCATCTTAAAATCATATTCATTATGTTATGAACGGTGTCAATTAGAATTATTCTAATAATGGAAAACCTGTTATCTACTAAAAAACTAATCAAATCACCGCAATTTGATACTTACACTTGCCATCTGGATCACTCACATTCAACTTGTAACGGAAAACGAACGAAAACTCGTACAACCCCAAGCCCTACACACTAACATCTTACTCCAACTAGTGAACTGAACTCTGATATTCAAAGTGTAAACACACGCAATGCAATTCTCATATACCCCCTTCCCAAGGGTATCTTGGCCGATCTAGTCTTTGAAAAATGAACAAGTCGTGGGTTGCTGTTTTGCTATTTACAGTTACTAAGAATAAATTTTTATGGTCAGAAAATCACAAAATTTATTCCATACAGTACGAATACACTTTTTTCTGAAATTGAAATAATATTCAAGTACTTATGATAATAGTCATTTGAGATTCGAGGGTGAAAATTTCAATTATTAAAAGGATACGTGACAAAATTTTAAATACATAATGATTTCTCTTTCTATCTCAAATTTAGGATAAACATATGAAGATATCGGATATTAAATTACAATTTTTAATTTGATATTTGCAATAAATATCGATAATAATAAACAATTTCACCCGCCTGCCGTTTCATATAGGGACGGCCAAGGGTTCTCGGCCGATCTCGCAAGTCTTACAGTCGATGTATTGTAGATTTCCATAATAGGAACTTCGAGCGACGTATGTGTTAGATGAAAACATAAACTAAAAGCTGTGGCTCGGCTGGCTGAGCTGCGTTATTACGTATAAGGACAGATGCGGGAACTTGGAATAAAAATTATTTGAGGTGTTTGACCGAAATAATGTGTACTTCGATGTGTTGAGTGGATATATGAGATATATAGAGGGCAGAGATTTAAATATTGCTATTAATTTTTCAAATAAGTTTCGATTAAAAAAATATTAATTTCACCTTCTTTTTTTCGGTTGCGTTTGGGTCGGGCCGGCCGAACCTGCCTACACTGACGAGCCGTCACTGCGTCTCAATCATTTCTGGTGATCAGGTTGTTCGCACTTTTCAAATATGACGCGTTGAGTTTGATTAATCAAAATGCTAACCCTGTAATACGCAATGCTAGTAACATTTCATTCATACCCCTCCTCGGAAGTTGATGAGAACCAATCTGTATCATTATTTTTGTGCTTCACTAATCTCTAATAGTCCTACATAACCAGTACAACAATAACATAAATGACATTTACATTTATTCAACATTCTGAAACGATGGCATAATTATTCTGTTTTGAAATTGATGAAGCACGTAGAAAGTACAAGTAGCAGCCTTTCTGAAGAGCTATTTTATAGTCGTTTGAATAAATTTGACTTGTTTTCAAGACATTTCTAATACTACACAGGCAAATATGGCGCTGAATCAATTCAGATCGCTTCGAAATAACTCTTTTGATTGGAATCAGGCCAAAGGTTAAGAGATCAATCGGAAGATGTAGACGTGGATTTTCTTTTCGCGGTTTTGTTATATAAGATATTTTGCTGAATATTCATCAGAACGCAGTTATGGGATATATTACCGAAATAAATGCTTAATTTTTACATAATATGTATATCAAAAGAGAAGATCTTCGAATGAATAAGAAATTTTGTTAGATTACTCACTGGTGTGTTGGACTATGAAGGCTTGAATTGCGTTGGAATCATTGTACAATTATTATTTAATCGAACAAGTATATTCTTGAAAGTGTAAATTAATCAAAAATATTTAAAAAATGACACTTATAGTCTTACACTTTTCGATTGAAGTATCAATGATACCTTTATTTATTGAAAAGAAAAAAAGCTAATTAAAAAATGAAATAGAATACGATAGATGTATTCGACTATACAGGTGGCCATTCGAAAACGAAACAGACGAAATAAATTTTTTCGATAGAAATGCTCAGGCAGGTCGATTTCTGTTTCAAGGGGGACAACTTAAGATGTAGGTTACGGACACATAGCGCTATAACCCTTGCTACTACAACCCTCACCCCTAAATTTTGAATAGGGAAGATGGAGTGAGTGATACCTCAATTCAAAGATATTTTTATGCTGATTTCAGCGCAGTAATTGTTTTTTCATTTCATGCATTGGTTCTCGAAATACAGAGTGGCTATTTGAAAACCAAACAAACGAGATTACAGACGAAATAAGTTTTTTCGATAGAAATGCTCGTACAGGTCGATTTTTGTTTCGAGGGGACAACTTAAGGTGTAGGTTACGGATGCATAACGCTTCAACCCTTGCTGCTACAACCCCCACACCCAATTTTTGAATAGGGAAGATGGGGTGAGTGATACCTCAATTTAAAGGTATTTTTATGCTGATTTCAGCGCAGTAATTGTTTTTTGGTTTTATGCATTAGTTCTCGAAATAGTCATGCGTTAGTTGATTTTATCACATAAATTAATTTTTTGCTAATGATTGACATTTCGTGCTTTCGAAACACCAAAATTTAAATGATCTGAGCCTAAAACTGAAAACTAGGAATAATATTGTTCAGAAATTAGCTGTATCGTCTTGGGGTGCTGAAGCTTGCACTCTTCGCACAGCATCTCTAGCCCTAGTCTTTTCTGCAGCTGAGTATTATTGCTCTGTTTGGTTCAATAGTTCACATAAACAAAAAATTGATGTACAATTGAATACATCCATGAGAATAATTACTGGCACCATAAGATCAACACCGGTTCATTGGTTACCAGTATTGTCCCTTCCCATATTCGCAGACAGACTGCAGCTCTGAATTCTTGGAATAAATATCATTCTTTTCCTGATTTATGCCCAATTATTTCATATTTTCCACAAAATAGAATTCCCAGATTGAAGTCACGTAAACCATTATGGCATAATACGTTTTTCAATATGAACATAAGTGATAAAGAATTATGGAAGACTGAGTGGAACTCTTACGAAATGTTCTAGTATCTCGTTTCTGATCCTTCTGAAAAAGTTCCTGGTTTTGATCTTCCAAGAAAAATTTGGACAGTTCTGAATCGTTTGAGAACAGGTCATGGTCGTACCAATGGCATGCTATTTAAATGGAACTCAGTTCCTAGCGCAAGTTGTGAATGTGGAGAAGCAGAAGAAACAATACCTCATCTCATCAATAGTTGTCCCATATATAAATTTCAAGATGGTTTTAGGGCTATTCATGAGGTTCAAACGAATATGATACGTAGTTTTGTTATTGAGTTCTTTTTTCTGCTTTTGTTTTTTTATTTCCAGATTCAATGTGAGCACCTTGAAGAAATCTCTCTCCATCAATAGAAGATCACTCTTGAAGAAAGAAGTCCCTGAAATATATTTCAGCTTATTTTTGTATTTTCACACTCAGACGGGGAGCCAGGGTTTTTTTTTTTGGGGTTTTTTCCTAGGCTTTTATGTCATACGCCGAATTGTATGACACCCCGTCACTAACCCCTGATCTATATGCTTTATTGTTTGCTAACTAAATATTGTCAGCCAAAAGTTCAAAAGAATATATATATATATATATATATATATATGAAAAAGAAGATAATGGGTGAAACCACAGAGTGCAGAAAATATGAGAATTGGATGAAAGGTACTTGCCGACACGTGTTTCTGCTTATTGGCTTCTTCAGGGCAAGGCAACCAAGAAACCAGGATTGGGATGGAAAGAATAAATATGGAAAGAAACGACAACAGGTGACCACAAGGTTTCTTTCCATATTTATTCTTTTCCATCCCAATCCTGGTTTCTTGGTTGCCTTTGCCCTGAAGAAGCCAATAAGCAGAAACACGTGTCGGCAAGTACCTTTCATCCAATTCTCATATTTTCTGCACTCCTGCGGTTTCACCCATTATCCTTCTTTCATATCTAATTTCACCGCATTATATCCTTTTCTGTAATTTAATTGTATCTTTGGGTTTTGGTCGCATCACACAGGTTGCTTATGCTTCCATCGTGGCGATGCTCGGTTTAGCCTCCAAAACCGGAGGTATCTAGGGTTGAAGCCACAAATTGGATGCTTGCTCCTGTTGTGGTCACCTGTTGTCGTTTCTTTCCATATTTATTCTTTTCCATCCCTATCCTGGTTTCTTGGTTGCCTTGCCCTGAAGAAGCCAATAAGCAGAAACACGTGTCGGCAAGTACCTTTCATCCAATTCTCATATTTTCTGCACTCCTGCGGTTTCACCCATTATCCTTCTTTCATATCTAATTTCACCGCATTATATCCTTTTCTGTAATTTAATTGTATCTTTGGGTTTTGGTCGCATCACACAGGTTGCTTATGCTTCCATCGTGGCGATGCTCGGTTTAGCCTCCAAAACCGGAGGTCACAAATTGGATGCTCGCTCCTGTTGTGGTCACCTGTTGTCGTTTCTTCCATATTTATTCTTTTCATCCCTATCCTGGTTTCTTGGTTGCCTTGCCCTGAAGAAGCCAATAAGCAGAAACACGTGTCGGCAAGTACCTTTCATCCCATTCTCATATTTTCTGCACTCCTGCGGTTTCACCCATTATCCTTCTTTTATATCTAATTTCACCGCATTATATCCTTTTCTGTAATTAAATTGTATTATTGGGTTTTGGTCTCATCACACAGGTTGTTTATGCTTCCATCGTGGCGATGCTCGGTTTAGCCTCCAAAACCGGAGGTATCTAGGGTTGAAGCCACAAATTGGATGCTCGCTCCTGTTGTGGTCACCTGTTGTCGTTTCTTTCCATATTTATTCTTTTCCATCCCAATCCTGGTTTCTTGATTGCCTTGCCCTGAAGAAGCCAATAAGCAGAAACACGTGTCGGCAAGTACCTTTCATCCAATTCTCATATTTTCTGCACTCCTGCGGTTTCACCCATTATCCTTCTTTCATATCTAATTTCACCGCATTATATCCTTTTCTGTAATATATATATATAAATACCAAAATTTCCGTACTTGTATTTGAAATTGCAAAACATCTACCACTGGGCAAATGAATTCATATCATACTTGTTAATGCTACTAGGGTCAGATGTTCGACTAGCTGTTTTATTCACTGAAATCATTCTCCAACTGTACAGTATCAGAACAATTTGAAGTATTGATCTAAGAAATAAGACTTTTCAAAGTAAAGTGAATAATTTATCAAAAACTCACATCAATTAATTAAATATTCAAATTGTTCACCATTAGCTTCCATACAATGAAAAAAGTTTTGTTCGAAACGATGGCGCACATTTTGCAATACGCTTTGTTTGTTCGACATCTTGATTAAAAATTTCTATGTCAGTGGATTGGAGGAAGGAAGCCACAGTCATGGTTGTTTTGAAGCTCAAAATGTCGATTTTTCACAAAAAAACACTACAAGTGCCATGAAAACACCACTTCATTTCCAAATACTTTGTTAAAAATATTTCGAGAACTAATGCATAAAATAAAAAAACAATTACTGTGCTGAAATCAATATAGAAATACCTTTCAAATGAGGTACCACTCACTTCATCTTCCCTATTCAAAATTTGGGGGTGAGGGTTGTAGTAGCAAGGGTTGAAGCGCTATGCGTCCGTAACCTACATCTTAAGTTGTCCCCCTCGAAACAGAAATCGACCTGTCCGAGCATTTCTATCGAAAAAATTTAGTTCGTCTGAAATCTCGTCTGTTTCGTTTTCAAATGGCCACACTGTATAGTGTGTAACACTCTTTTCTCTCATAGTTTTTTCTAGTTTTTTGAATTGATTGATGTTATGGTAAGAATGAAATATTCTCTCTAATTCATCATTCTGGAATAAATAAAGGTATCATTGATACTTCAATAGATTAGATTATTTTTGATTTATTCAAAATTTCAAAAATAGACTTGTTCAGTTAAATAATTTGAAATATGGGTAGATTTCCATCTCAAGTCTATTTGATTCTTTTAAAATAAACTCAATCCTTAGAAAATCATAGAATTCAGTTGTAATTTTCTGTGTCGATTTCGCAGAACGAGATATTACTATGCCTATATTAGATGTTAGTTTTTAGAATATCAACCGATTTCAAACTGGCACGTGCAGTTGTTTGATTGCGGCATGTCACACCGCAAGTTGTAACCAAGAATTGTTTAAATTACTGTTAATCGAATATGAATGCCTGAAGATGCAAGAGTGTTAGACACAATTAGAATGTCGAATTCTATTTCATTTTTAATTAGATTTCCAAAATTCATTTTGGATTGTTGTATGTTATGATAAGAATGAAAAATTCTCTATTATTCATCAAAGAAAACAGTGTTTCCTAGAATGAATATGGTATTATTGATACTTCAATCGAGAAATGCAAGACTATAATTGCCATTTTAGATTAATTTTGTGTACAATTATTAGTTGAACTTTGTTTAGTTGCAATGAACAGCTCTAGAATAGTTATATACATATAGGAATAGCGAAGTACACACAGGGTGTCAATTAAATATTTGAAAACATTTCAAGGGGTTAATCTTTGACTAATTTCTAGATATATATATAAATATATATTCTTTTGAACTATTGGCTTACAAACAAATGTTAGCTGGGGTAGGTGACGAGGTGCCACATAATTCGGTGTATGACATAAAGGCCTAGGGAAAAAACCCCAGTAAAAAAAACACTGGCTTCCCGCATAAGAAGCTATTGTTATGTGTACAGAAATAAGGGACTTTCATCAATAGTGGTCTTCAAGTAATAATCACAGAGGCTTCTTCAAGTTGCACATATCGAATCTGAAAATAAAATGACAAAAGCAGAAAAAAAAAAAACTGAATACAAAATATACATATTAAATTTGTTTGAAATTTATAACCCATTCCAAGGAAGAATGTGAAACGTCGTGAATAGCCATAAAACCATCTTGAAATATATATATGGGACAATCATTGATGACATGAGGTATTGTTTCTTCTGCATATCCACATTCACAACTTGCGCTTGGAACTGAATTCCATCTTAATATCATGCTATTGGTAAGACCATCACCTGTTCTCAAACCATCAAGAACTGTTAACATTTTTCTTGGAAGATCAAAACCCGGAAGTTTTTCAGAGTTCCACTCAATCAACCATAATTCTTTAGCGCTTATGTTCATATTGAAGAATGTATTACATCATAATGGTTTACATGACTTCAATTTTGGAATTTTATTATATGGAATGTATGAAATAATTGGAAATAAATTAGGAAAAGAATGATATTTGATCCAAGAATCCAGAGATGTAGTCTGTCTGCGAATATGGGGAGGGACAAGGTTAGACAAAACAGGTAACCAATGAACCGGTGTAGATCTTATGGAGCCAGTAATTATTCTCATGGAGGTATTCAATTGTGCATCTATTTCTTGTGCACTATTAAACCAAACAGAGCAACAATACTCAGCTGCAAAAAAGGCTAGGGCTAGAGATGTGCGAAGAGTGGAAGCATCAGCACCCCAAAATGATCCAGCTAATTTCTGAAGAATATTATTCCTAGATTTCAGTTTAAGGCTCATATCATTTAAATGAGCCTTGCAATTGAGAGACGAATCTAATTCAACTCGTAAGTATTTTTTGCATGGGAATTATGTTCGATAGGAGAATCATTGAAAGTTACAGCTAATTTCCTTTATTTTTCATGATTATTCAGATAGAAACAAGATACCTCCGTTTTGTTGGGATTGGGACATAATCGCCACTCAATAAAATAATTCTTTAAAATTTCCAATTCAGAAGATATTATGTTTTCCAGAGTATGGAAATCCGAATGTTGTTGAGCAATAGCAATGTCGTCAGCATAAACAAATTTCTGAGATGATGTCGTGGGTAAATCACTGAGATATAAATTGAAAAGTAAAGGAGCTAGAATTCATCCTTAAAGAAGACCGTTTTTCAATGCTTTGGAATTGCTTCCCTTATTGTCAATAATATCATGAAACCTTCTATCAGATAACATATTTTCTAATAATCGTACCAATTTCCCACACTTCAGATGGGTATAGAGTTTGAAAATTAATCCATCTCTCCACAAGGTGTCATATGCCGAAGATAAATGAATGAAAGCAGCTCCTGTTTTCAACCTATAATTGAAGCCTGATACTATGAAAGTTGTAGAGTTGAGAATCTAATCTGAATAATTTCTATTTTTCCTAAAGCCTCCCTGGAAATTTTGTAGAGCATTTTCTATAGAAGATTCAATTCTAAAAAGAACTAACCTTTCTAATATCTTGAAAGGAACACCCAATAAACTTATTGGTCGATAACTCCTAGGATCATAAGGATTTTTTCCTCGTTTCAAAATATCTATTACTTTAGCCTTACGAAATTCGGAAAGAAAGCTTCCTGAATTCGGAATATTGTTATAGAAAGACAAGGCCTCTTTTCCTAAATGTTTGATGAATTCAGGATAAATTCCCTCAAAACCTACTGCTTTTCGAGATTTGATGGACTAACTAGGTCTAAAACCACGTTCAATTCCGATTGAACAATTCCAAAATGTACATCATAAAATGTTACCTAACATTAGATTTGATCATGTAAAATCATTAGCATAAACATTTAATATTTCAAACCATTCTAGCTCTTGAGGTGACCTTATCCAATGGAACCTAGTATACGTTGGCTGTCTCGTATACCTTCTACCATCTTCATCCCAATATCTCTCGATGCTCCTGCGTTTCCTTGTTCGAGTGCCCTGGTATACGTTGGCTATCTCATATACCACTCTCCGGACTCCCACGACGTTCTCAACTCAATAATTCTAGATGCTCTCCCAATTAATTGTTCGAGTGCCCCGGTATATGCTGGCTGTCCCATATATCAATTCGATCTATCTACCTGCTCTGCGTTACTCGATAATCCTAGTATGGATATCTTGGCTATTCCATACACCACACTGTCTAATCCAACTATCGTGTGTACGTCAATCCCAACAATATCCAAGAGCCAAATATGATCAGTTATCTCACACAATCTCAGGACGATATTCTATTCTAAAAACCCCAAAATTTCCGGGGTTTCTTTCCTGGCGTTATCCTATACTGAAAATCACCCAGGAAAACGATGTAAAAGCTCCCAACAATTGTGAGGAAGGCTGCCAAAAATGATGTGTTTAATCCTCTTACGAGCTTGATACCGACAAACTTTTCTACTAACTATTTTTAGTGTCACTTTTCAACAGTTTTCCAATCAGAATCCAATCAAGTTGATTTCATATATCATATATAAAAATTGAGAAAACCTGTACCCACAATCATTCAGCCGGCCTTGATAACTCTAACCTCCTTTTTTTGGTTTTCCGCCGAAACTGACAAAGACATAAGAGACATAGAATCGTGACAATGACATCACATATGACCATCGCCCGAAGTGGCAACGTGGTCTAGTGGCGGCGAGCGCGCCCTTCTCCGCATTCAATTCACAAATATCACACTACACCAACGAAACGTTACAAACTCCCTAGTCACACAACACTTAATATAATAAAAAAGAAATCGCAGGGAGTGACCTTAGACTTGGCTCGACTATGCCTTGATTTTTATACTTTTTAGACATGAACAATCGGCTCCATCGAGACTGTGCTAGTTTTTTTCAAAATGTTTTTGGGTGGATTAATAAGACGCCATGTATATTCAAAAGATTTCGTCAAGCAATGTTAAGGTGAATTAATGCATGCGTTGAGTTGGCGGTGGTCATTTTCAGCAATTATTGTAAATATTATTATCTGGTTAAGACATGTTTCGGCGTTAAAGAAATATTTTTTTTATCTTTGAAAAACTCAGAAATCATCTAACAAATTTCCATCGCAGGTTTAACTTCAAACCCGATTTTATCCAAAACGGTTGCTTTCAGCGACAAATACTATGAGCACTTCTGTATATGAAATTGAATAGAGAACAGGTGTTTTCAGTCAAAAAAGATTTACAGTGCGACACAAAAAGTTATTGTTAATTAGATTCAGGAACAACACCGTGGCGCCCCTTAATATTAAGCAAATAAAAATTATATTTGAGTTTCGCGTCATTAGTATACCCAGGATCCCGAATTTTGTCCAATTACTGTGTTGCTTACGAAAGATATAAGCAAAAAAGATGAAATATCTTCCTAAAAATAGGTAGATCATAGTTTCAGCATGTTTCCGGTATCTCTGAAATCAATGTCGTCATGGGATGTAATGTCTTCTCAGAACATCGAGCACTTGAGCTAATCTTTCACCCTGCAAACAAGTAGCCATTCATTTGAATAATCGATAACCGGATATAAATGTATCTCGACATTTTTAAGGTCAGTTAGGCCTTGAAAAAAATGGAATAATCTTTTTATAATTTACCCAACACAACTAATACTACAAACCAGTGAGCCACTTCTCACAATTTGCATAATATAGCTCAAATTAATGCATAATATGAGGAACGGTAAACCTTGATCTAGAGCGGTCAGATGGTTAGACCCACTGGATACAAGTAAGAAGCATAGAAAAAACGTAATAACTTCCTCTATATCACAAGAAATATTTCATTATCTTGGACGACAACCTTTTGTTCATGATAGACGTTCCTGGGTCTTTAGAGTTGGGGCGTGGTTGTTCGAAGATAAAATTTTATGTAGAAGGCGATCATGAAGGAGAACCAGATGACAAAAATGTTTTAAGTGAACCCATATTTTTTTTATGTTGTGTAAGAACTAGTCTGGTGGAGAATCAAGGTTAAACAGTTTCTTGAATAATGGACGGCTGATGTGATATGTCATCTTCAAGAATTTAGTGTGAAATTGATGAGAATAAAGCGCTATTATGCAAGGTAATTCGCGAGAATATTTTTTATAATTATTTCCTATACAGGGTGTTCCTAAATTGAACGTACAAACGAAAAAGGAAGATTCCTTAAGTGAGTTTAAGAAAAAAAAGTCCCATAAACATGGGGTCGCAAACCTTTCGTTTTCGAGATACAGAGTGTTGAAGTTTGAATTTTTTTCAAGTTTTTTTCTCATAGTATCTACACTTCACAAGATATTCAACTGAAATTGGGCATATATATTACATTTGAGAGTTCTCACCAAATGACATGGCAATTTCGATAGAAGATCTACAGGGTGATATTTTTTCTGGAACACTGCCACCTGTTCTTCTGCAGAACTTTTTTTTTGGTGAGCAACAGTTAATTTGAAGAAATGAACTTTTCGGTCTCCTGTAGTTTTGTCGTATCTACCAACGATTTCGAGAAAAAAAATTTTGAACGATTCTTTCAAAATTCTCGTAAGTATGATAGGAAGGCCAGTTTGTAATCTGTGGTTAATGAATTCAGTGCCAGTTTTGACACATCAGATTATTGAACGTTTGTTTTTTCTAAAAAGTGGTTGCATTTGAGGCTATTTATTTTTTTGAATGTAGTTGGACTACAATTTTCATTACGATTTTTATAACTGTCACAACAATAATTTGATCAGAACTTAGAACCTCTACACATTTCAATATCAAAACATGCCGATTTTCACGAATTCCGAAATGACTGATATGCATTTCATGAAGGCGTCTTTACATGGAACGCTATCCCAATAGAGTGATACCAAATCATCGAATGTCCTCTGATATTCATAGGCGTCTTTCAGAAGCTGGATCTTTTTCCACGAAAAGAATTATTTATGGGAGGCCCCGCAGTATGAGAACACCACAACTCGAAGAGGCAGTTATGAACGAAATAGAACAACATCCAAGAACCAGTACAAGAAAAATTAGTGTACTTTTGAATGCAAGTCATCAAGTTGCGGGATTCTCTGCTATATCCTTATCACAATCAGAGGGTGCAAGCTCTTCTGCCTCGAGATTTTCATCCGAGGGTTAGTTTTTGTCAGTGGTACCTCAGTAGACTATTGATGAATCCTTATTTTGATTGCCAAGTTCTATTCACTGATGAAGCCTGCTTCTCAAGGACTTCAATTATCAATTTTCATAATGAACACGTATGGGCTGAGGTGAATCCGCATGGATATGTAGAAACCCATTTTCAAGAGCAATTTTCACTAAATGTGTGGGGTGGTTCTATTGGTGATGATTTGATTGGTCCTTTCTTCTTGCCAGGTCGACTAACAGGTTAATCATACAGACATTTTTTAGAAAACGATTTGCCCTTGTTATTGGAAGATTTTCAATTTTTTTCAACGTAAGTGAGATGTAAATATTATGTTTATCCTAATCGAAATTTCATTACAGGTTCATATTAATTCAATCAGAGGAATTCTTAATGAAGATGACGATAAAGAGTTTCCTTCCATTGGTAGGCCCAAAAAAATACAAGAAGTAGACGATTTCATTTTTAGAAAAGACCTGCAACGACAAATTTGGAATTACAATTTGAAAAATGAACACTTTTCTATCGACACACTACTGACTTACGCTAAGGAACATTTGGATTATAAGGGAGAACGCACTTCATTATTCAATATTATTAAATCAATGGGTTATAAATATAAAAAGGTAAATGGACGCAAAATTTTATGTGAACAAAAACATGTCTATGCAGCCAAAATTACTTTCCTGAGAAAATTTTTGCAATTTAAGTCGATGGATGAAAATATGAGATTCGTGTTTCTTGATGAAACTTGGATTTACCAAAATGGTTCATCTGTTCGTCGATGGACACACGAATCTGATATGAGAGGAAATCCATCAAAAATTAAATCTGAAGGTAAAAGATTCACTGTTTTGCATGCAGGAAGTAATTTTGGATTTTTGGAGGGTTGTGATTTCATTTTAGATTCGAAGAATAATGACCGTGACTATCACAAGACTATGACCAGTGAAATTTTTCAAAATTGGGTTATTAATCAACTAATTCCAGCTTCATCAAAGCTTGCTGGTAAATTTGTGATCATAATGGACAATGCACCATATCATTCAGTGCAGTTGGATAAGCCACCAACTAGTTCAAGCAAGAAAATTGATATGCAGAATTAGTTGGTGAATAACAAAATTGATTTCGATCGGAATTTAAATAAAAAACAACTTTGGAATTTAATATTACCATTTAGAACTGACCGACAGAGACGATACGTTATTGATGAACTTTTGAAAAAGCATGAACATGAAGTTCTTAGATTACCCCCATACCAATGCCAATATAATCCTATTGAAATGGCATGGGCGTTTTGTAAAAACTTCTACAACAAGAACATAAATTCTCATCCTTACACAAGGGATAGAGTGTTCAATTTATGGACTCTGGCTCTTTCAAAATGTACACCTGAAATGTGGCAAAATTTTTATTTACATTGCGAACGACTTATTGAAGACGACTGGACGAAACATATGGGTAACCTACCTATAGATAATATTCCTCCATTTATTATTTCATTGGAGGAAAGTGATTCAGATCCAGAATTATCTGATGATGAGTCTGATTCGTTCACTGAAGTAATGGATGTGGAATAATGTCGAGAAGAACTCAAGTTGTCACTTCTTTTAAGGATATAATTTGAAATGTATGTAAGTAAATTATTGTTACATGCTAATATACAGTTATTATTAGGAGGATATGCTACTCATTTTCATTTAGTAAAAGGAGCACAATCTGTTGGCATTAAAAGAAGATTTTTCTCCTATAGGTGGATAAGTTTGTTAAGAATCATCAATCGGATAGCTGAACCTGGACTAATAGGCCCTTCCCCCATACCGAGCTTCTTCACTAGTGCACCAATATGACACAGAGAGCCCACCAAAGGCCAAACTACTAGCACTACCAATTTATGAACATCTAATATCATTGGAATAACTTTTTTTATACAATAAATACAATTAATAAATTATAAATGTAAAATTGGCAGGAAGACTTCGGTTGATAGCCATTTGATGATTTTTCATTATCAATAAAGTTAATTTCTCTCTTCTCTTTCTTTCACAAGGATTTTTTTCACTTTTCGAAAAATACTTATTGTGTAATTTGTAAAACCCTAATAATAATTTGACAAATTTCAATCATATGATATTTCATTTAAGTTTTCAAATATCTATTTTGATTTCAATAATGATTGGAAGTTATTTGATAATAGTAAAAGTCTACACATTGAATATTAATAATTGAATTATATCTAATTTGATTATGGTAGATCGTTATTCTTCATCGTTTTCAGATCATTGATGTTCTATCCTTATTTGTATAATTCAAGTTTATTGTAATTTATTTGTTAGAGAAATAAATGCATTTTCAATATTTTTTTTATTATATGTGAATAAGTATTGTATAATTTTTCGTAATTGTGCTTTATGCTTTCACTTCAGTCAAGTATGATCAATTCACAATCTCTACTGAATTGTTGACTAACTCAGTGATCAAGGGTTGAGTAAATGAAATTTATTCATCTCTCAGTTCTTATTTGAAAAAAAAGGCAAACGAAGAAATGAACACATACATCACTTTCCATAGCGTTCAGTATTGTGAATGCTCCTAAATGTGTTTATGAATTCTTCAAAATATTCTGTTGTATACATAACATACCTGTAAGAGATATTATTCGGATTGAAAGAACTTTAGAAGTAATCAACATTTATTCGATTCTTTATGTTAAAAGCTATTATTTCAATTTTGAATATTGAGGATGTGATTAGAGCTGAGTATATCCCAGACCAACAAAACTATGAAACAATCACGATAAAAAATATATATTGAATGGAAGAATTAACTCTTTTCGTCAGTGACTCAAAATGAAACCTTCATTTCACATCATCACCAAGAGATTTGCAGAGAATACCTACTGAACGAAGCATGTATAGCTCTCATCGAGAAGATCACAATGAAGGTATTTTTATGAGGAAAAATAAGAGATTTGAAAAACTAAATGTGCCTACCATCACTTTTATGCATAGATCAAACTAGAACATGTTCAGAATACAAGCTTGTATTGAATCTTATTTTGTTGATAATTAAATCGAAGTGTTTCATAGAAGTGAGATGCTCTGTTCCAATTCTGCATTCAAGAATATATACCATTCCCTTATTAGCTACATCATCAGATTCAACATTACTTCTTTGTGATACCTTCCTTAATTCTTTTGAAATGTTGAACCAGCTTCCAAACGATTAAAGCAATGTCCTTTCGAATATCAAACAAATTACAATCGGAAGTTTCATGTATCATGATGAACAGATTAATGTTCAAACTTCTTCAGATTCCCGAAAATCACTTAAAATATGTTCATCCCTGATGAACGGTAACTTAAATATTATAATTAATATTTTTGAGGTTATCATACAACATCCCAATCAAAATAAGAGCAGCTCATTTAAAAATTTCTGCCATAATAATTTCAAACTCTTCCAAGGTTCAGAAGTGAATTGGCATTTTGAGTGAATCCAAGTTTACTAGGACTTTTATGTGATATAGACAACAGTGCGTAATAATCTGACAGGAAAATAGCGAACCCAACCTAACTTTTTAATATACAGAGTGAAATGTGTCAAACTTCCATGGCCAACCGAGTTACAAATAAACTTTGAATAGAGTATACACGAGACCGAAAAGTTTAGTATAAGAACAAAGCTTCTTTTTACATTTTTTCAAATTAACAGTTGCTCGCCAAAAAAAAAGTTCTGCAGAAGAACAGGTGGCAGTGTTCCAGAAAAAATATCACCCTGTAGATCTTCTATCGAAATTGCCATGTCACGTGGTGAGAACTCTCAAATGTAATATCTATGCCAAATTTCAGTTGAATATCTTGTGAAGTGTAGATACTATGAGAAAAAACTTGAAAAAAATTCAAACTTCAACACTCTGTATCTCGAAAACGAAACGTTTGCGACCCCATGTTTATGGGACTTTTTTTCTTAAACTCACTTAAGGAATCTTCCTTTTTCGTTTGTACGTTCAATTTAGGAACACCCTGTATACAGTGTGATCTAAGATACGCTCGTTATGGTTTTTGGATGATGATTTTCATCTAATCCCATAGAATAACAAATTTATTACTCAACTGAATTTTACCAGTATTTTTAACCATCGGGTGTCCCAAGGTGGGTGGCATATTGAATTATTTTGAAAACTATTCAAGCAAAATATTTCTCACTTTTTAGGTCGATAAAAGGTATATAAGGTACATTTCTGAAATGGTTTCAAATTTCCAGTGTTGCCACATGTACTTATACAAATTTGGCCACAGCTTCGTTATTGTAAATGGGATACCCCATATTTCAATTTATCTTAGCATTCTCCACAGAAAACTTCGTTTAATCTACTTCACTTCACAATAATAGTTGTCCCATATATAAATTTCAAGATGGTTTTAGGGCTATTCATGATGTTTCCAACTCTTTCTTGGAATGGGTTATAAATTTCAAACGAATATGATACGTATTTTTGTTATTCAGTTCTTTTTTCTGCTTTTGTCTTTTTATTTCCAGATTCAATGTGAGCACCTTGAAGAAGTCTCTTTCTCCATCAATAGAAGATCACTTTTGAAGAAAGAAGTCCCTGAAATATATTTCAGCTTATTTTTGTATTTTCACACTTAGAAGGGGAGCCAGGGTTTTTTTTTTACTGGGGTCTTTTCCCTAGGCTTTTATGTCATACGCCGAATAGTATGACACCCCGTCACTAACCCCTGATCTATATACTTTATTGTTTGCTAACTAAATATTGTCAGCCAAAAGTTCAAAAGAATATATATATATACTTCACAATAACTATCTATAACGGTTTCTGATTTACATATTATTTAAAAAAATTTCGGATCAAATCTGAGTTTGAAAATTGGCTATATTTCGCTCAATATTCGAGATTTCAGTTCGAAATTTGGCATGATCTAAGATACCACTTTTGAATATTAGTTTTAAGTTATACAGAGTTGTCAAAAAAATTACCATTTGTCCAACTCATTGTGAAAAACTTCAGTGTACTTTTTCATTTTTTGAACGACAACAACCAACAAGTTTTCTATTCATTTCCCTATACCTATCACGTGTGATATCTACCTACGCTTATTGAATTTCAGATTTATTTAATATGCCTCAATTTCTTTGAATCAATATTTTCTCTGTGCTCTCTAAGTCGTCTATAAATCGACAATATCTGTGACTCAACTCGATCCATAGAAAACTATTATTCAAGTTTACCTGAAAAACAACAACTATTCCAAGTTTTTTGTTGAAGATTTTGTATAAATAATCCTAGTTTCAACAAACGCAGATAACTCAGAATCTGAACAAGGTATAGGGAAATGTATAAAAATTGTAGAATGGATTGTTGTCAATCTGAAAATGAAAAAACATAATGCGTATTCAATTTGAAAAAACAGAGTTTTTCACAATTTTATGAGTTGATAAGTGGTAATTTTTTTTACCATTATATATAACGGACAACTTAGATTCGGCAACGATCAAACTATCATCTTAGATCATGACAAATATCGAATTGAAATCTACAATATTGAACGAAATGAAGCCATTCATTGAAATAACATAGAACTGCTTTGATTCTGATAGAATATATTTTTTCATGTCTATTAAATTGGAAGCGTTCCGAAAATTTTGGAAACCAGTAAGTAGACTTCCAAGCAGATGTGGAACAGTAAAAAATGTAAAACTCACAACACAGAGTGAATATTTCCTCAGCGTATCCATAACAAACTTCTAATAATTGAGTTATAAATAAACAGAAATCTATTGTTATTCAAACTTCGGTGATTCATCGGATTCCCACAATCTGGAATTCTCAGACGATTGTTTCTCCCATTTCAAGTATTATAAGTATAGTCTAGAGCAGCCCACCCACGCTGTAATAAAAATAATTAACTTCAATAACAATCGAACAGCTGCTCTATAACGTTCATGACGATCTCGAACGAAAGTTTTGCGTATATAACAGATGTTTAGTTTGTTGAGAGCTCATAGTAACAAGAATAGATCGGAACATTGTTAAGAATAACTAACTAACTTCGCTCAGAATATTTGAGTAATATCAGATTGGTTGCTGTATGTGATAAATTTATTACAGTTTGGACCGACAGATAGTCTAGATAATGAAATTAAAATAACTTTTATAGCATACCCTTATAAAACATAATTGATATATCAAATTAGAGTGGAGATTATTCTAGATCATGGTGCAAAAAATGGATTACTTAATCGAAAATTAAAAATTGTTGAAAGATGGTGTTCAGTTTTTTATCTGAAATTAATGAACTAAACATTTTCTGGATTTCAGAAGAAATATCTTATAAGAGAAGGAAATTTACAAAGAAATAATTCCAATCCTTAAATTGTACCGGCATTATTGATCATTTTTTAATATTTTTAGAGTGTTTATAGAAGATTTGAAAATCTAAAAAAATTATAATATATTGCTAACATTTCAAATATGTGATTTTCACTAAAGTTTTCCTTAATCATTGTAAAAAAAAAATTATTAAATAATTGCCGTAAAATGTATTCACTTCATGAAGTGTCTCTGGTATACCCATACAATAAGAAAGTGTCAAAAAAAGTTTAAACAAATTCAATACTTTCTTTATAATGATCTTTCTGAGTGAACAAATGAAAAAATTCACATAAATGAAATTTTTTTACTTTTCTTTTGTCACTTACCGTTTTCAAGTTAACAAAATATATTTATTAAATAATAAAAAAAGTTATATCTCTCTTTGTACACAAATTTTTTATAAACAGAAAGACTATGTCATTATTTTTCGACAATTTTTCAACACCTTATTGATTAAAAAATAACCAAATATTTTCTTGATAATAATTTTTAATTATCATAATCATCTTTTTCATGATTCAATATTTGGAATATTCTATTAAGAATGTTTTTCAATTCACACACAAAAATGTTTTTCATTAAAATTTTCATTGTTTATTATATTAACAATTTGTTATAATCAAATTATTTACTTTTCTTCATTTTTTTTTGTTAATTGTGAATATTTCATCCCTGTACATCAAAAAACCAAAAGACATTTATCGATTCTGATGATAGTTTGAAAACATACGTAGTACAAATGATTCATTTGTGGACTTATAAACTACTGTAATTTTAAAACTACCAAATATACGAAAATAAACATTCATAAAGTAAAAAATGATTCTAAAATTGAAAAATATGACAAAATCTTAATAAATTCTTGGTATTTTTATAGTAAAATATGGAATTGAAGTTTTTTTCGGTATTTTGATCCCCAGGGTGGTTTATTTAGTTATTGAAACTAGCCTAAAAAAAGGTTGATTAATGATTTGTTTATAACGAATTTTCAATAAAGTAAACAATGAAATTGTCAATGAAAAAAATTTATTTGTTTGTTCGTAGAGAACTGTCAATTAAAAGGAAAAAGTTATTTACTTATAATATTATCTAAGTAATTTTTGTAAACAATTGGAAATGACACTTTTTCAAACAGTTGTGAAAAAAATTTCTAGAAAAATGATATAGCCCATTTAATTCAAAAAACATATAAAGAAATAGAAATAATTTTTTTTTTCAGTTAATGAATGTCATCTACATTTTCTGTTAATTCATCGATTTTCAATGTTTTTGATTTATATCAATATCGGAATTTATGATGTTTTCTTCTTCACGGAGGATTATCTCAACACTGAAAGAAGACAATGATTTCTGTAGTTATTCGAAAATAGAAATCTCATATGGTTCACTGTGTTGAACCATCTTTATTGTTATAGAGCTATCCAATTACATCTAATAGCCTGACATTTCGTTAATAACGCTTCTACGCCATATGAAAACGATGCTTTCTCACCTATTTACTATATTATATTCGATTCTTCATAGAGGATAGTGAAAATAATAAGAAATTATCAATTTATGAAATTATGAACTCATTAACTGCCGTTACCATTGAAGAATATAACCACCAATCATGGGAAATGGTAAATCAATTATAGGTAAATTGCATGTTTTAGGGATGATAACAGGTATACATAAAAGGAGCGGGTGTGGGGACTTTACCCCCTCCCAAATTTCAACGGAGTCGGCGACTTTTTAGAGTAGTTGAATTCTAATTGACAGCGTTCACAACATGATGAACATGATTTTAATTTTCTGAGTTTTGAGATGAATTGTTGGACAGATGTGATTGTCACTATGTTTGTAGCACGTAAACTTGAAAAAGGCTCAATGTACGCCGAAACATATGTAGTTAATTAATATACAAAAAATAGATGAAGTCCTAATTTTTGATCCCGTGCTCTAACCCCAAGAAGATTACTTCTAAATTATATATATATATTTATATTTATTAAGTATTTGGGGTAAGGGTATAACGACTAATTTATGTAGGCGATGTTAAATAAAACTCTTAATTCTTTGCCGAGCTTTCGAGCATTTATATCTTGAATCAGAGTCAGTATATTAACTTTAAAATGGTGGTTTAAGGATTTTTGACTCATTCGGACTGAAAAAAAAAATCACGGAGACAAAGACAACCTTAACCTTGACATGATCCTGACAAGTGAAAAATCACGCATGATAGAAATTTTTGTAGTAATTCTCCCTGAAATTGTAGTTATCGGAAAATTGAAGCTTTTTATAATTGATTCACGTAAAAATCGAAAAGAATGTCACTCTCGTCTGATTTACTTAAGGTCAATTTTTATTGTATAACCTCAAATTTGGTAATATTTTAATTTTGATTTTGAAGAGTTTGTGTTATTGTTTTTAATGTAAATGTACTGATTCTGTGTTTTTTGATGTTAAAATTACCGAAATTGAGGTTATATAATGACAATTGAAAGTGGTGTAACATTATATGGAAAAATCTTTTCTTGTAAAATACAATTGGGCATGTCTATTTCATTAATTTTTAACTTAATAAGCACTATAGTAATTTTGTTTTCAATTTTTATTTTCTGGGTCGTATTTTTTTTTTTTTTTTTTGAAGTAATGTCATCTGTCCAATCACTCATCGAGTGGGCCGTCATAGAATTCAGTTTCCTTTTCTAACAGATAGCTGTATATATTGCTTAATTTTTTAGTGTCAGATTTTTATTTATAGAATTTTCTCTTTTATTTATTTGGATCATTTCGTGGATAAGTCTCTTGTGATAATTGTTTTCAGTTTTTAAAATTTCTACGTTTTCGAAGTCAATTTGATGGTCCAGGTTTTGCGCATGTGTCGCTAATGCACATCTATCTTTACCGTTTCTAATGTCTGATTTGTGTAGATTTATTCTGTTTTTCACCCATTGGGAAGTTTGGCCAACATAAATACCGTGACAATCTTGGCAATTTAGTTGATACACAACGTTACTTTTCAATGTCTTCTGTATAGGGTCCTTGAGGACGCTGTATAATGATTTTACTGTTTTTTGGTTGTAAGTTGTTACTAACACTTCCTCATCTCTAAAAATGGACTTGATCTTTGATGTTAGTCCCTTGATATTTGGAAAAGAGACATAAAGTTTATCTGCTGGTTCATTTCTCACTTGATTTTGTTCGTTCGATTCGGGTGTTTCATTTGACGCATAAATCAATTTATTAATCATTGATGTTGGATATCCATTCTGTCTTAAAATATCGAATAATTTCTTGAGTCCATCATGTCTGTAGCTTTCATGGCTTATTTTGTTTATTCTCTCTTTCATTTCTTTTATGAAATTTATTTTGATATTTATATTATGATTTGATAGGTAATTTATAAATTTATTCGATGAGGTGGTTTTTCTGAACCAATTTAATTTTACAATATTCTCATGTCTGTGTACCTTAGTATACTAAATTTCATAAAAGAAATGAAAGAGAGAATAAACAAAATAAGCCATGAAAGCTACAGACAAAACAAATGAGACAAAATCAACTTATACCCTATAATGATACGACGAAAACAGATATGTTTTTCAATGAAGTTAGAAGCATTTCAAAGCTTTTGGAAAAATTTTGCAGTTGGCGATTTTTCAAGGACATAGAATGAATGATTGAATAAACTAACTGCTATAGAAACTGTAACAACTGCGAAATTATCCGATATATGGGAATTCACATCACCATTATTTAGTCATTCCAGTGAATGAATATCATCTTATTTGAATGTTAATGTAACGATTATTAGCATAAGAGAATTGTGTGGTAATGAAAATAATCAAGCAAAAAAAAGAACGACCTGTTTAAATTTTATCTTTTTCTATAAATTATAGATATTTCAGCAACGAGATAATGATTGAAATTTGAAAAAACCATGGATATATCATTTTTTCAATTTGTTAATGTGTTTCTCGATTTCACGATTACCTATAGCCTCCCCAACACGTATTGACATTGTTCGAAAAGGCTGGAACGAGCAAGAACCAATGTTATGGAGTGTATTCAAAACAAGCTTGCGTTATTTTTCATTCAACAGCGATATTTCCAAAGGGTTAAGTTTCTTCGTATACAGTTGAAATCTGGCAGAAGAAGAACCCATCAATTAAAATTACTTGTAACAGTAAAAGCGCATTGCACCTCTATCTCCAATATATATACAGTTACTTATTGTCTCCTACAGCGTCGTAAAGCAGCTGTCAATAAACCTCAGACGCCTTTTATCTTGAGATCGCCTATAGGTCTGTTATTACCTTGAAATCGGCCAATGGAAGGTGTGGTCAGGCAAAAGTTATTAATGTGCTGATGACGGTGACATAAAACTGTCCCAGAAGTGAATAACATACCTTCTCAATTCAATAACCGGTCGCATAATTATTCCATTGTTATTGATTTGATTTTTGTTTCGGAAGTGATGGTATAACGATGGAATGCATATGTACGACAATATGATTAAATGAAATCCTGTGAGCTAGTAACGTTTTGCATTTACAGTCTTCCAAATAATTCACGGTATCCCCAAATAAATATAACTATATAAAAAATTCTCGAGAAAAATTGAGAAATATTGATAAATGAGCCCTTATGTCGGAGCTACAGACTTTGGATTTTGGCAACCAGAAACATTCTATGTATAGATCTTCAAGCATTCTCACATCGTGCATACCCAGTTGTTGACACAGGTCAATATCTACTTTTTAATCCAACAATCAAATGAATACTAAATTGGCGAAATCCCCTAATCCCTTAAGTACACCATAAATTGAGTTGAGGAAGTTTGAAGTCTAATTGTTTGAAGTAACTTGAGGAAGTCTTTGAACCACATATAAGTACAAATGTTATCTAGTTTTCGGAGATCTGTCAATTTGACACTTGTTAGTCAAAATTGTTGAAGTTGGCAATATAGCCAACCTTTTTAACGCGCTTATATTAGCTTCACTTGTATGTATGTAAGTTTGCAACGCTTCTTCTTTAAGCGTGAGTAGCTCATTACGGTAAAAAAAATCCTTTCTATGCGTTCGTTGGCCGAGCGGTCTAAGGCGCGCGTCTTCTGTGACATCAGCTCTTAGATACATCGATCATGGGTTCGATTCCCGTCCACGCCGAAAAAATGTTTTTCCGCCATATTCTGAGATTGTATCCATATATCTCAAATGATAATAGATAGGGTCGATAAATTAGTCCCCTATGATAATCATAACTTAATGATTACCATTTATATTTTTGTGAGTCATTAAAAAGTAAAAAATAAATATAGTCTAAAAAAAATACGCTTGTGAGAATATCGGGCTAAAAATGTTGGAAATAATATTAAAAATAAATTTATGACAATACTATATAAAACATACTAGTAAAATTGAGAAAGAAGCGCGGGGCGCTTTGTGTCATAATATTCGTATATCAAGCGGCCCACGCTTCTTTCTCAATTTTACTAGTATGTTTTATATGGCAATATGGATTGGAGCCAAAGGAATGCACTACTGTTAAATGTTGAAAAAACTAAATGTATTTACTTTGGTCTGAAAAACATGAACCGTGACATTGTGAGTATCAGCTGTTCTAATACTTCAATAAAATCTGAAGAATATATAAAGTTTTTAGGTATATACATTGACGAATATCTTAGGTGGACTAATCACATAGACATACTGAGTAAAAATTTGAATTCATCATATTATGCAATAAACCAAGTAAAAATTATTTTTCACTAGAATGTTTGCTTGATTTATACTATTGTTTGGTTTACAGCCACATTTCATATAATATTTTACTTTGGGGAAATTCCACTGATGTAGATAGAGTTTTTGTTGCTCAGACTCGAGATCCTCCTGCAGGCCACTCTTTGTGGGGAATAAAATGTTGACAGTCCCTTGTATATAATATTTATAAGTCATTGCTCTTGATCAAGCAAAATTTAAAAACTCTAGAAAGATTGTCCAGTCATCACTCCTATACAACGAGAAATGACAAAATCCTGTCTCTGCCTAAGCACCGAACGACGAAGTTTGAACATTCACCTTCTTACCAAGGTATTAAGATTTACAATAAATTACCAGAATGTTTTAAAAATATGAATTTTGCTTGTTTCAAGTGGGAGACTGAATCCATGTTATGTAAAAAGGCTATTATAGTCTAAATGAATATATGGTTGATCATTTGTAATTTGATATCAATTTTTTTCTCTTCAAGTCGATCTTTCAGATCAAAATCTGTTGTTTTCCTGTATTTTTTTGGACTTGTCTCATACAATTAATGTCTAAGGGGATGAATAAAGATTATTATTATTTCTTTATTTTTGTTTTTCTCCATCGTATCGAAGGGTTATTATTAGCTAATCTACGGGTCAGTACCAAGTAGATTAGCGTTCACGATTGTGACAAAAATGATCGGGTAATGTGACATGTGTTAAGAATAACTGCTTTCTGCATGAGTGGTAATGTTCGTTCTATGTGTAGAAGGGTCAGATGGTGTTCCAGCTTGTCGTGAACCATGCTTGTGGCCGTGATGACTAGCGGATGGATGATAACTGAGTCATATCTCCACAGTTCTTTCATTTCTTCAGCGAGATCAGAGTATTTGTTAATTTTCTGACCATATGCATTTTGAATATTGTGGTCTTGGGGTACAGTAACATCAATCAAATGAATTGTTTTTCGTTCCTTGTCCATCAAGATGAGGTCCGGTCTGTTTGCTCTGATAGTTCGGTCAGTCTGCACAGGTCGATTCCAGTATAATCTAGTGTTTTCATTATCAAGGACTTCTTCTGGCTGATACCTGTAATATGGAGGCAAGGGATTTTCCAAGAGTAACGTGTTTCGGGCTAGTTGCTGATGAGCAATCTTCGCTATGTCATCATGTCTTTTTGTGTATTCTCGATTTGCAAGTATGGTGCATGCTCCAATAAGATGTTCTATTGTCTCCGATTGTGTTCCGCAAAGTCTGCATTTGTCGTCTATCAATTCCTTGAGGATATACTTCCGGTAATTACGTGTGGCTATAACCCGGTCTTGTATTGCTATTATAAAACCCTCTGTCTCTCCGTATAACTCTCCTCTTTGCAGCCATTTATTGGTTGAGGAGTAATCCACGCTCAAGCTAGAGAGCAAATGCGGGTAGGTACCATGCATTTTCTTAGCTTTCCAGTTTTGTAGTAGCTGTTCATCTGTTAGTCCTCTATCATTATCTTCATCCTGGAGGGCCAGTCGTAGCGGAGTGTAGTTAGTGTCAGCTCCGCATACGGCTGAATATAGGTTGGAGTCTCGTTTAGAGTTGAAATATTCTCTTAGTTTGCATATTTGTTCTCCTGCAACCTTTGGATGTTTAGAATACCTCTACCCCCTTTGACTTTGGCAGGTTAATATGCTCTATGGCTGAGTTCGGGTGTAGCATTCTATGTTTTGTCATCAGGACTCTAAGTGACCTTGCAGTTGCTTCCATATCTGTGGCGGACCATTTGATTACACCATACGAGTACGTCAGAACAGGTATAGCGAACGCGTTTAGGGCTTTGATCTTATTACCTGCATTCAATTCAGTTTTGAGGATAGCTCTTGCTCTTCTTTGGAAGATGTCTAGAAGTCTTGTTTTAATTGCTGTATGGTGGATTCCTTTTGATTGTAGGAAGCCCAGATACCTGTAGGGCTGATTATCATCTAAATTTTCAATGATAGCATCCGCTGATACCGGAAATCCTCGCAGTTTACGATTTCTCCTTTTCTAAGATGTAGTGTCTTACATTTGTTCATACCAAACGTCATTGAGACATCCTCCGAAAAATTTTTGTTATTTCCAGTAGTTTATGTAATTCATCCTTGTTTCTGGCATATAGTTTTAGGTCATCCATGTATAATTGATGGTTCAGTACGTGATTTGCTCTAGATGACTTGATGTTAAATCCGTACTTCGTGAACTTAAGTGTTCTGCTGAGAGGATTTAGAGCCAAACAGAACCAAAGTGGGCTTAGCGAATCTCCTGGTAAATTCCTGCAAATGTTCAACGTTTTACTGGTTTGACTTGCTGTATTACCTGTTGTTCTTAATTGTATTGTCCATCGTTTCATTATTACCCGCAGGCATTTAAAAATAGAAGGATGGATTTTATAAATCTGTAGTACTTTTATCAGGTAACTATGAGGTACAGAGTCGAATGCCTTTTGATAGTCGATGTATGCAACGTGTAAGTTTCTCTGTTTCTTGATAGCTTGAGATGTTATCACAGCATCGATTATTACCTGCTCCTTACATCCTTGCGATCCTCTGCAACAACCTTTCTGTTCTTCTGTTAAAATGTTATTCGTAGAACAGTGTCTGTAAATTTTGTTAGCCAATATACTGGTGAAAATTTTATATATAGTCGGCAGACAGGTTATTGGTCTGTATTCTGCAGGGTTATTTGGGTTATCACTTTTTGGAATTAGGAATGTATTTCCTCTAGTTATAAATTCTGGGGTGCATTCAGGTCTGTCCAGCATCTGACAGAATAAATCCAGAAGGTATCTATGGATACCTGAAAGCTTCTTATACCAAAAGCCATGAATAAGGTCTGGGCCAGCAGCTTTCCAGTTTTTTGCTTTTTCAACGCTTCTTTCAGGTCTTCCATGGTGATTGTCGCATTATTCATATGTGTTATTTCCCTTGATCGTTTTTCTTCTTCTTGCTGCAACCATTCGGAAGATTCCTTATATCCTTTCGGTGTTCCCCATATGTTTCCCAAAAATCAGTAAATTGCTCCATCGCAGGTGTATGTTTATTGTCATTCCGAGTGTGATTCGAGGATTCTAAATTTCTGTAGAACTTTCCTTGGTTTCTCCGGAAGTCATTGTTCTGTGTCCTTCTTAAATTGCTTCTTCTATATCTCCTAAGCCTCTTACTTAGTACGTTCAAACGTTGAGTATTTGTATCAATTATTTCTTATTATTTAATAATTATTTATTATTATTATTATTATTATTATTATATACAAGGCATGTTTTTAAGTAAGTACCGTTTTTCGATTCCGCCGCCGTAGCGCTACGGTCGGCGTTTCGCGCATGCGTGCTGGTTACCTACATCTCTGACGCACTGACGCCATTACAGTCTGATTCTTCATTGTATACGTTGTTTACTGAGTGTTTGAGATGCCTCCGTGAGTCCCGCTGATTGTGAAGTACGGACTGTTATATGATTTCTTAGTGCTAAAGGCGTAAAACCGATCGATATTCATCGTGAGGTCTGTGAAGTTTACGGACAAAACATTATGAGTGATGGAATAGTAAGGAAATGGATGAGAGCATTCAAAGATGGCCGCACAAATGTGCATGATGAAGAACGGAGTGGGCGAAAAGCCCTGATTTCACCCAGCGACTACCATTTGTTACTGCACTTGAAGAAACACCTGGGCGGTCAGCGTCTACAAGACGATAATGAAGTCAAAACATTTGTGACACAGTGGTTAACATGTCAGGCGGCAGAATTTTATGAGGAGGGTATCCAAAACTGGTGCCACGTTATGAAAAGTGCGTCAATACTCACGGAAATTATGTTGAAAAGTAGGTTAAGATACAGGCTTTCATGTAAAAATAAAATTATTGCGATATCTTCACACGTCTTTTTTTTTTAATTCCAAAACGGTACTTACTTAAAAAACATGCCTCGTACTATTGTCATAAATTGATTTTTAAAATTATTTCTGACTTTTATAAAAATATTAATGGTAATCATTAAGTTATGATTGCACGTCGGAAAGTACGCCAATGTTTCACACATGCAAAGCTCACGCACCAATTCTAATATTCTACATACCGGACGGGAATCGAACCCATGTTCGATGAGTTCGAATGAGCTGCCGTCACAGAAGACGTGCGCCTTAGATCCGCTCGGCCAACGAACGCATTGGAAGAAGTGAGATCTGTTCACAGTAATAAGATGATTTAAAATTATTTCTAACTTTTTTAGACCGATATTCTTTATAAGAGTGTTTTTTAGTTTTTTTAAACTATATTCATTTATAAACTAATATTTTTTGCCCTGAAAACGATAGATGTCTTTCGAAAGGTTGGAAAGAAGAACAATACGAGATGATAGTCAGTCCAATAATTCAATACATAGTGCATATCTAATTTCATACAGGAGGCTCTAAAATATATTAACAGACAAAGAATCTGCGTCTCATAAAAAGGACTTACTAATATTTTTTGGGATAGAACATAGAAAGCATAGCATTTGATTGAAATTAAAAAAAGAAAAGCACAGACGTGATGTCAGGTGCTATTGCGCGCTCGTTCTAAAGTCTTTTCCTCGATTCGGAAGTGGTGTGATGTTAAAACAACCGCCACAAGGCTTCTACCCATGATGTGCCAAACATGCTTTATAGGCAAAAAATAAAGGGTTCTGGTCCGCCATGGCAAAAGATTTACAACAAAAAAGTTCGAACTTACTCTGGCACCAGCAGTTCGACCATTATCTTGCTGAAATATTCCAGGTTGGTCGAAAGAAACCGATAATCTGTATAAGGACTATCAAAAATCACCATCCGTTGATAAATGTGAAAGGCTTATGAATTCTATCAATACAAGTCGAAAAGAGAAATGGAATAGTGTAGTATCAAAAATGAATTTTACACATTCGAGTAGGAGTTCATGGGATATATTGAAAAAATTAGGTGAAGCTACTCCTCTTACCTCCTCATCATCAAACATTGATCCAAGTTTAATCGCTCACCGCCTAGTTAATGTATCTGAATCAGTCAATTTATACCAATCTAAAATGAGGAATATGAAGAAAAAATTACAGATATTCAGGAGATCAGCTTCTACTTTAGAACATGTGTCACATCCATTCAATATAGATTAATTGAGGGCTGCAATCAAATCAACCAAATCTAGAAAGGCAGCAGGTTTTGACGGAATTTATCCAGAAATCATCAAACATTTAGGAAAAAGGCCTTGTCTTGGTTATTGTCTTTCTATAACAATATTCTGAATTCAGAAACTTTCCTTCCGAATTTCGTAAGGCTAAAGTAATAGGTATCTTGAAACGAGGAAAAAATCCTTGTGATCCTAGTAGTTATCGACCCATTAGTTTATTGAGTGTTCCTTTCAAGATATTAGAAAGACTAATTCTTTTTAGAATTGAATCTTCTATAGAAAATGCTCTACAAAATTTCCAGGGAGGCTTTAGGAAAAATAGAAATTGTTCAGATCAGGTTCTCAGCCTTACAACTTTCATAGAATCAGGCTTCAATGATAGGTTGAAAACTGGAGCTGCTTTCATCGATATATCTTCGGCATATGACACTGTGTGGAAAGATGGATTAATTTTCAAACTCTATACCCCTCTGAAGTGTGGGAAAATGGTACGATTATTAGAAAATATGTTATCTGATAGAAGGTTTCGTGTTTTTATTGACAATAAGAGTAGCAACTTCAAAACATTGAAAAACGGTCTTCCTCAAGGATCAGTTTTAGCTCCTTTACTTTTCAATTTATATCTAAGTGATTTGCCCACTACATCATCTCAAAACTTTGTTTATGCTGACGACATTGCTATTGCTTACCAACATTCTGATTTCCATACTCTGGAAAACATACTGTCATCTGATTTGGAAATTCTAAAGAATTTTTTTATTGAGTGGCGATTATGTCCAAATCCCAACAAAACAGAGGTATCTTGTTTCCATCTGAATAATCATGAAAAATATAGGAAATTAGCTGTAACTTTCAATGATTCTCCTATCGAACATAATTTCTATCCAAAATACTTAGGAGTTAAATTAGATTCATCTCTCAATTACAAGGCTCATTTAAATTATCTGAAAGATAATAAGATAAGAAACAATACTTCATCTCATCAATAGTTGTCCCATATATAAATTTCAAGATGGTTTTAGGGCTATTCTTGATGTTTCCAATTCTTTCTTGGAATGGGTTATAAATTTCAAACGAATATGATACGTATTTTTGTTATTCAGTTCTTTTTTCTGCTTTTGTCTTTTTATTTCCAGATTCAATGTGAGAACCTTGAAGAAGTCTCTGTCTCCATCAATAGAAGACCACTCTTGAAGAAAGAAGTCCCTATAATATATTTCAGCTTATTTTTGTATTATCACACTTAGACGGGCAGCTAGGGTTTTTTTACTGGGGTTTTTTCCCTAGGTTTTTATGTCATACGCCGAATTGTATGACACCCCGTCACTAACCCCTGATCTATATGCTTTATTGTTTGCTAACTGAATATTGTCAGCCAAAAGTTCAAAAGAATATATATATATTGCATTCTCGAGCTGGTTTAGGTAATGAAGAACATATATGGCTTCACTATTTCTTGAAGGTAACGTAGCGCTGTCATATTACCTCGAATAAAGAAAACTGTATTTCTCAAATTAACCATTTAATATTTCAACAGAAGGAAAAAGAGTTTCTTCAAAAGTAGAACAGAACAACTTGCAAAGAGATTCGAACCGCTAGCGTAGGATTATTCTATTTTTCATAAATATGTCTGTACATCACCAAGACACTTTAGGGTATTACAAGCTAGTATCCCAATTGTAAAATATTTAAGAAAAGTGAGAAAAAGGCCGAATTGATAATAGAGATGGATTTCTGGAGAAGCTCTTATGTTATTTCCATGAAAAAACATAAATATATTACATAAACTGCGTAGATAGTTTAGCAAGAAGGAATTATTGAAATTTGAAAAAAAAAACAAGGGTTCATATTAAATTCCTTAATATACACTACACAAATTATTTGTGAGACGAAAGTTTTCATTTCTTATCCGTTTAATTCTAACATGTTTGGAAGCGTTGACATAATGAATCTATTTATTGAAACCATTGACTTAAAGAGGTCACAGGCGATAGGTTGGATGATAATGAATTTGTTGAATTCTTGACAGGAAACGAGCATTACTCAGTGATAAACAACAGTGCCTTTCATGGTTCAACCTCTAGCTCTTATTTTGAGATTGAATAGAACGATCTACAATACTGTGACTTCGAATAAACGTGTAGTTTGAATCAATCAATCATTGACAATTCACATTTTGATGAAATGAGTAAAAAGTTTGCAGGAGATGTTTTTATCAGAAATAATATCAGTTCTCCAGAGAAACATTTCTATTTCGCAACATTTACTCACATCAATTCTTAGAGGATGAATCTATATTGTGCTCTTCATATTCATTTCAATTGGTAATAGATTAATTGTCCAAATATCTTGGTATTTGGCCTTGCAAATAAATCCTTAAATTGATTACAGGTTCGAAAGTGGAGTAACTTGGAAAAACCCTGATATCAGAAACAACATGGCAACTTGATTGTAATTTAGGTGGGCAAACAGGCCTCAGGTATTCCCCGGTATGAATGATTCACCTATGTCCATCGTTGCCAAATCTGCGAAGACCATTCGACCGCAAAGCTCTGGTTTCAATATAAACCGATGGTTAAATGTCAACTCTTACTTTCAAACTATTCCGTTATGCGGCAAAGGAGCATCGTCTTTGTTTGATAGTTGTTATTAGAATAATGTCAGATATGATCATGCCATCGGCTTGATTGCTTATATGTTGAGATTTCTTGTAACGGTGTTCGATTTCCGCTTCCTGTAGAGCTATAATAATTTTTTCGGCGCGTTCGATGAATCCAGTTATCCACTATCAAGATTTAGATTATATTTATTTTATACAAGGTGTATGACGGTCACTGGTAGGTTGAATTGGATATTAGGGAAATATGAATGATGGAATGACGTCAAGCGCTATTAGTGTTAGTCGCCATTTATGGCACAGCGCATGCGGATTCTGCATTGTGTGATAACGTGCAGTGTTAACGTTACCGCATCACGGAATTTACAAACGAAGAACGTAGCATATTATTCGTACAATATTGAACACTGTGATGATCAGATCATCAGGTTTTAAGCTACACACATTCGATTATCGTGTTTTTCACGATAAAATTCAAAAACGTCAACTTGAAAATAAATATTGCTTTAATTCTACTTTCCATTATTTAACGAGTATATGGGGCCTGTAACTATACTGCAAAAAGCTCATTCCTGATCCTTCTGAAAATATACCTGGTTCTGATATTCCAAGAAAATTTGGACAGTTCTTAATCGTTTGAGAACAAGTCATGGTAGTACCAATAGCATGCTTTTCAAATAGAACTCAGTTCCCAGCGCAAGTAGTGAATGTGGATATGCAGAAGAAACAATACCTCATCTCATCAATAATTGGCCCATATATGTATATGTTTCAAGGTGGTTTTAAGGCTATTCATGATGTTTCCGATTCTTTCTTGGAATGGGCTATAAATTTCAAGCAAATTTGAAGTATTTTTTGTATTCAGTTTTTTTTTCCACTTCTGTCTTTTCATTTTCAGATTCGATGTGGGCAACTTGATGAAGCCTATGTGTTTATTAATAGAAGACCACTCTTGAAGAAAGAAGTCCCTCAAATACATTTAAGCGTATTTTTGTACACACAACAACAGTTATGCGGGGAGTTTTACTGGGGATCTTTCCCTAGGTTTTCATGTCATACACCGAATTGTATGGCACCCCGTCGCCAACCCCTGCTCACATTTGTTTTGTATGCCAAAAGTTCAAGTACACTGAGAACTGAAATAATACAGAAATAATCACTTTATAATCTTTACTTTTTTAAGGCTGTAATAATATATTATTAAGAGTATTCAAAAATCATTTACTCTAAAGGTGGCTATCAAGAATTAAAAATTGGTCTGTGCAGCCACTTTAGTAATTAACCATATATCTATCTGCATTACAAGTTGAGACATATGCTCTAGAGAAAATCGTATAATGCGTAATTGATATATTGCGCTCAGTTCAATAACGAACTAATTTTAAAATAGCTAATATTTTCGCCTTAATAAGTAGTCACCTTAAATTATCTTTCTGCTAGAAATAGAATGTGTCCAGTGGCTGTTCAGGTGTAATTTCTATCAAATTTCCAGAGATCGAATCATTTGAAGGTACTAGGAAGATAAACACTTCAAATCCTACCTTCAAAAGACCGGTATACGATTCTTCTTCGTAATAACCTCTGAAAGGAGCAGATATCCTCAAGTCGTGATAAACTTTTGGTCAAAAAAGACACAGAACCACAGTGAATCACATTCCTTATCTATAAACCCAATATATGGCACGAAACGATTAAACATGTAAAACAATCCGAAACCCGCCTAAATCAGCTTAGCCTGTGGCTTAACTTAGAGGTACCGAGACGATTTCGAGTCGTAATCGTAAATCGAAGACTACCGCTTCGGATAAAAGTCGAAACTTACCTTCCTCCATCTACCGATCGAGCCGGCTCGCTCGAGCTTAGCTGTGTTTCGTATCAAACGGATGCGGTTTTGCGAAAAGGACGCATGCGTTGCTTAAGTCAAGAGGTTCCTTCATAATCTATTTATGTCATCATATATTATGTTTTGATGTTGATAAGATTTGATGTAAATCGTAAATCGAAAGAGGGTGAGAGTAGAAATCATGTCTGTGGATGGATTTTAGGCCTGATTTCTTTTGAAACATTTCGTGATTTTGGAGGAAACATTTCTATTTTACGTATCAACTAGTAAACGTATAATTCCAGATGCAGAATTGCTTGAACGAAACTCAGAAAATTAATGACCTTAAACTTAACTGGCTACAATTTTGTGGTGTGGAAAATAAGAAGAAACAACAACACTATTATTCCCTGAAGAAACAATGACATTGGTAGCGCTCCAACAGCTGCTTATAAAAAAATTTAACTAATTGAAATATTATTAGAATTATCGGACAACCTCGATATCTCAACCGATACTAGTAGAATATACAGGGTGTTCGGCATATGGACCGTCAAATTTTTTTGGGGCGTTGGTAGGGTCATTTGCTACCTTTTCAGTCTTAGAACCTGGGTCCTTAGTATTACGGTTACGGAGGTATGATTTTTTTATTAGATTTTTCTAAATTACCCAAAATGTACCCTTCGAAGCCCCATAACTTTTTTTGCATGTGCTTTTACATGCATTTTTTTATTGTATTAAGTCTACATGAGTGTGTGTTTAAAAAAAATTTATTTATTGTTACAGATAACACCACAAAATTAAACACGTGGGCCTTTTATTGAAAAAAAAATTATGAAAGTATGAAAACATCTCCATTCCTATTGAAATTTAAAAAAAAGTTACAGCTATTACAAACTTAGTTTTATTTTAAAATGTTCTTTGGTTTATAACGTTGCTAACCATATGCTATTTACGTAAGTCAATAAAAAAAATAATATTCCAATAAGGTTTTAGTCAGAAGAGTGAAGAAAGTCGCACCTAAATAAAAGTACGGATTTCGACACAACACAGCGAGCAAGGAAATTTTACCTGCCCGTTTTAGACGCGTGTGTGTGTGGGCATATGGCCATATGCCATTACCATAACAGCATACTCAGCGTTGGTGAAATTAGGCATATCAACAACCAAAATTAAAACAACAGTAGCAAAAAGTCGATAAAAGTAACAAAAACAAAAAAATACAAATTTAAAAAACTGAACAACGCAGCACAGACACTTCCAACAGCAGAGACAGTTAAATCTCGAATGACGGTAGGGTCAAGTCAGCGGCGACTAACCCAATCCAACCTAAGGACAGAAATAGTAATAATAATTCACTCGCGTCTAAAACGGGCAGGTAAAATTTCCTTACTCGCTGTGTTGTGTCGAAATCCGTACTTTTATTTAGGTGCGCCGTTCTTCACTCTTCTGACTAAAACCTTATTTGTAGTATTATTTTTTTTATTGACTTACGAAAATAGCATATGGTTAGCAACGTTATAAACCAAAGAATATTTTAAAATAAAAGTAAAAGTAAAAGTTTGTAGTAGCTGTAATTTTTTTAAATTTCAATAGGAGTGGAGATGTTTTCATACTTCCATAATTTTTTTTTTAATAAAAGGCCCACGTGTTAATTTTGTGGTGTTATCTGTAACAATAAATACATTTTTTTTTTAAACACACTCACATGCAGACTTAATACAATAAAAAAATGCATGTAAAAGCACACGCAAAAAAGTTATGGGGTTTCGAAGGGTACATTTTGGGTAATTTAGAAAAACCTAATAAAAAAATCATACCTCCGTAACCGTAATACTAAGGACCCAGGTTCCAAAACTGAAAAGGTAGCAAATGACCCTACCAACGCCCCAAAAAAATTTGACGGTCCATGTGCCGAACACCCTGTATAATTTCTACAGACTGCGAAATAATATGAAATTTCTATCGCCACCGTGATAAATTTCAAATTCAACAAAGCAGAAAAATTAGACATTTATGTAAAAAACGGGTTTTTACTAGTTTAATGGACTAGAACGAGCGCTCAAAATGTAATAGTTCTGAAATATGACGACAATCGAAATATTCGTTCAAATTGTCGTGAATCAAAGTAGGGTGCAACTGAGGATCCGGTCTTATTGTGTACAAAACTCGTTGAATTGACGTGAAACAAGCGTGAGGTATATACAGGGGGGTTGCCCTGGTACCTGAGTTCCATTATGCCAGTCACCTGTTCCATTTTTTCATTGTGGCGTAGAAGGTCCTTATTGATTATTGACTCGGTCATGAATGAACCAAGTTGGAAGTTTCTTTTTGTGTTTTGTAGGCTGTTTTATTAGGTCGCAAGAAGCTGAACAATATATTTTCATGAGGGAGAATTTGCGGAGAAGTTAAACGGAGGAAAAGACCCTTCGTTTTGAAAGGGGAACTTTCAATAGACACCAGATTTTCCAATGTGTTTTCAAATAATTGATGATAAAGTAGCGTTTTAACAGTTGACCAACTTCTTGAACCAAGTGGCTAACCCAAATGAAAAAATAATTTATATGATTTCTGATAAAAAAATCTGATTTAAGAAAAAAGAACTGACGTGTTATCAGGAGCTTGTGTCGGAGACAAATCTAGGGTACCTATTTCTCACATTACAGCTTAACTTGACGATGTCTTCGAAGTTAAGGATTGATTGGTCAACGATAGGTACATATTTAGTTACTACTTATATGATTGATATTGAGTAGTGGATGTAGCCAATAATTAGTATGTAGAAGGTTATTATTATATAGAATAGTGAAAGATCTCTTGTTATTCATTTTCTTCCTGTCATTTTTGTGTACGATGTCCAATTGTTACTTATATCTGTTTTCTCACTACCATATATGTCAATGTTTCCTGACTGTTATTTATTTATATGCTTTATCATTCTATGAAGTGGTGAGAGTAGTAGTGAAAACACTTAATTCTCAACTTGATGTGTATGATATTTCTATTTTTGGGTTCTTGAGATTGTGGACTATTCCTATCAAATAGGATCGAAGGCAATGAATGAATAGAATATATTTTTATTTCCCAAATCTATGTTATAATAAATATACAAAGAACAGGAAATAAGTCAAAGTTAGCAATAACTGTAACAATAGCACAAATACCCCATGATTAAAAACGTAATAATGTATCACATCAATTGCTGAATTCTGTATTTGTAGTGTTCACGCATTCAACTATAACAATAACAATAACAATTTTTCTCTATTTCAGTGTCGTAATGAGTTCATTACAGTACTAAAAACAGTGCTGTAATTAATTCATTACAGAATTGTTTTTAGTTATATTTTTCGTTTGGTGGTTGACAACACTGACATCCTATCCTTTCAAATGTCAACACGCGTCCATTGCATGTCAATTTTCGTATCAGTCACACCAACTGTGAAAATAAAATACAAAAGGCACTAGGAGGTATAATCTGAATTTTTCATTGAATTCCAATAAATATTTCACAATTCTTGACTGAAATAGAGAAAATATCGTCTAATCCTCGTTGCAGAAGGCAATTCCAACACTCATGCATTCAATTCAATTTCGCGTTCGTGTTAGAATAGGTGCCCATTCTGCAACTTGTTTTAGAATAAACTATTATTCAATTCAAAGTACATACTAATTGTACATGAAAATATGTCCTAGTATGTTATCAAATTTCATAATTCGAAATATTTGTTACCTAGCCATATATTTTTGTGAATCCTGCAATAATCCAAATATTCTCCTACATAATATGGTTCACAATCAATAATCATCCATACCATGAAATTTTCTTGGCAAAATATTGTTTAATACACACATATCGAGAATTTTTGTTAGTAATGCTAAGTGAGTGAATTGGATAGTAGTATTGAACCATATGCCTCGTTTTTCATTTTTATTTTAATATTTTTGGAATAATTCTTTATGTTCTACCAGAAACTTTACGCAATTATATACAGAGTGTTTCAAAAAAAAGGTGACCCCCTCTCTAGGATAGGTAGAAAACTGAAAAATGATTGGGGTTTGCTCAGTAAAGAATTTTCGTAACGCCATCCGTATTCAAGATACAGGACCTTGGAGAAAAAAAAAATTATACACATTTTTTAAAATTTTGCAGAAACTACTGGCAACATTTTTATGAAATTTTATAATAATATGTTTTGGAAGCTGATACATCCAATGAATTCGTTTTTATGTCTGACTCTCGTAGAGGGCGCTAGTTACAAGGTTCGTACCAAGTTGTATTGAACATAACTTTTTTAGGATTAGATTTATTAAGCAAAATTTCAATCAATCAATAGAATAGAATACAACTTCACTTTAATGATCTCACAGCTGACTCCCAACCATTTAGAAGATTAATAGATTCTTTAGAAAAAACGATAGCCTTGTGTATTCGTGAAAACGGAGGACATTTTGAACACCTACTCTAATTGAAATCATATTTATGTTATTAGCCTTTTTTTGAATTTTCTGATTTTTTGTTTGATAAATACAATTTTTATCATTACTTCATACGAACATCGGTCATCACTTCATAATTTTTAAATCAAAATACTCCGAAAACGGTACACTGTATCGAGTTTTACCGTGAGTACCTTTTTTGTGTGAAATTGAATGATGTTTAAGTACGCTTGAAATTTTGCTCAATAAATTTAATACCAAAAAAGTTATGTTCAATACTACATGGTACGAACCGTGTAGCTAGCGCCCTCTACGAGAGTCAGACATAAAAACGAATTCATTGGATGTATCAGCTCCCAAAACATATAATGTTGCCAGCAGTTTCTGCAAAATTTATAAAATGTGTATAATTTTTTTTTCTTCGTTCTTCGTATCTTGAATATGGCGTTACGAAAATATTTTACTAAGCAAAACCCAATTATTTTTCAGTTTTCTACCTATCCTAGAGAGAGGGTCACCTGTTTTTGAAACACCATGTACATAAAGGGTGAGTCTTTGATCACTGCGTTAAGTTTGACCATAGGTTCTTGAGATCAAAAGAAACAGTTTTTTCCCATTTCGTTTTTCCATATTCAGCTGATTTTCCGCGTCAGATTAGCATCGATATACTCACCTAAAAACTTAGTTGAGTCCGTTATTTCAACTTGGGAATCATTTATTGGTATTGTCTTTGGTATCTCAGCATTCGACCTGGATTTATGAAAAATTACATATTCTGTTTTTTTTTCATTTAATTTCAATTCATTAAAATAGCACCAACTTTACACTTCTGAAAGAGCAGCATTCACATACTGGAAAAAATTGAATATATTATACAGCCTTTTTATTAGGTTTGTAACGTCAACATACATTTATGAGATCTAAATTTTCATCAATATTATTGGACAAATCATTTATGTACACCATAAACAAAAGTGGCCCGAGAATACTACCTTGTGGTACTCCCCAATTTACTGTTTGATCATGGGAAATGAAAGTTTTCGTGTTTATGTTAATGCGTAATTTTTGTTTATTCCCATTTAAATAATTACGAATAAGATTCAGTTGTTGGTCTCTTATACCATAATTTTCCAGCATCTTTAATAATGTGTCATGATTCACACAATCGAAAGCTTTTGACAAATTAAGAAACAATCCTTCAGGAATTTCAGCCTTTTCAATAGCCTCTATGAAATTTATGAGTTCAAAAATTGCTGTATTTTTTTTATTCATATAGCCATGTTGCTCTCTACTAAAGATTTCAAGTTTCCTGAAAAAGGGAATTTGACGATTAGCTAAAACTTTTCTAAAGATTTTCGTGAAAGTTGTTAACAAATTGAAAGGTCGATAATTACTTATGCTATTCAGAGGATTTATACGATGGCGATATTAAATACATTTTGAGTTCTGATGGATAGACACCCTCCACAAATGCTTTGTTCATTACGTACCTCAGCGTTTCAACTATTCAAATGAATAGTCTTTTTGATTATTTTATTTGGTATTTCATCATATCCCGATGAAAAAGTGTTTTTCAATTGTTTAACCACCTTAATTATAATTGATTAATGCCGTCTAGAGTGTAGGATCCTCTCTATTCGTGTGCTATAAGGCATGAAATAATATAATTTATTTCATTCTTTTTTCACTACAGCCGCCGCTGGAATTCCATGACCTTTCCCATCTATACCATGACTATGAATATTCCATATTATTGAAGTTGTTTCCATAATTTCTATGAATGATGGTTTTATGTAATCACAATATTTTGATGTCAGATAATGATAACTACCTCAATGCTTGATATCTGGGATAGGAGAATGTTGTTACTCCAGAGTAACACAAGTTACTCAAGGTATGCAGCCCCTACGATAGATCTTCAATAAGTCACCAGTACACTGAAGTCACAGATAGACTCAGAGATATTGCCTTGTGCTTTCATTAGCCTAGAATTATTCTCACAATTATTGTATGCTTTAATCCAGCTCTTATAAAGTAGATGTTATAGCTTTATCTTGTAGTCTTTTCGCATCATTGTATTCATCGTACTCGTAAAGAGGATTTTTCCCCTTCATCTTGTAGATCCTGAATGAAGAGTTAATTGTTCTAGTCAAACCATTGTATTTTATTGACCATATTTGCTTCCTAACTATTTTTCACAAATCTAAATTATTACGAATCTGAATTATCACTTAAACATTACATAGAGCCCCACCCCGAGCTCGACCAGCTCATTAAATGCCCAAATCTTTGTATCTGAAGTCATTCTAACTCCAATTTTATTCATATTTGTCATAAAAAAAATGGCGAATGTTATAATCCAATTAATAATCTTATATGATAACAAAAAGATTCACTGAGATGGTCCATATTAGCCTGTATCTGTACTTCCACCATAAAACTTATTAAACCTCTGGATTTCCTTGAAATTCAAGTAAAAGCTAAGGAAGGTTTGAAAAGTTACAAAAATAGTTTATTGAAAAATTATGAACATTTTGATCACAGAATAATCCAGCTTGAGTAATCGGTTAAAGGTTCTTGGCATATCAAGTCTCTATTTCGAATTGAATGGGCCTTCATTTATGTAGGTGTAAGTTATTCTTTCAAGTTGCTTTATGGCCCGCTTGGTGGAGGAGGGGTGTAGTTTGGATCATCAGACTTGCACTCATCTTGCCAATTTCCAGGAATCACAGGCTTCGTCAGATCTATAAGTTTGTTCAAGGGACAGAAGCTCTCACATCCTGGTACTGTGAGAAGAAAAGGTTGAGCTGAGGTTGTGTTCCTCAAGTAAATCTGTGGACCAAATGGAAAATGAACTTTATGAATTTCTTGATAGTTAATGAAATTAAAAAAAAATTTTCAATTACAGCATCAGGTTCAACCTAGGACAACTGAGTTATCAGCATGCAGATTTTTTCAAAAAACCCTTGTGGAATTATTATTTGGATAATAACCATAATCTCTAATTGTTCTTCTTTCAAACGTTTTTAGTTTTAAAGACAAAAAATGAGCCTTCAAAATGGATGACAATATTAGAATTTTTTTTTTCAATTTTCACTAATAAGTGTCAAATTGGAAGAACTTCAAACTTCCGTCAACTCAAATGATGGTGAATGATATTCATAAATGCAGCCTATTTGATTTTTCTCTTGCAGGTTTCTCTTCCTTGGATATTATAGATTTATCGTTCCATTTTATCAGATGATTTGAATTCACAGCATGTTGGAGCAACTTGGATCTATCGGTATATCATATACACATTTCTGCGTTCTTTGATTTTCATTATCAGGTTTATCTTTTGTAAACTTAAACTCTTGAAGGCGGTTATTACGTCGTATTTATTTCTATTTTTTTATAATCTTTTCACATAAGGAATGACGGTTTTTATGTGGTTGTCCAATATACCATGTGTTGTATCATTATGGGGTTCAAGCTGGTCTTATCCAATTTATTTCGTTCTTTCAGATATGTTTTTTTGATAGCCATTACTTCTGAGTGTTTTTGGGAT
The DNA here is from genome assembly GCA_030674115.1 of Micraspis discolor. Classification (NCBI taxonomy): domain Eukaryota; kingdom Metazoa; phylum Arthropoda; class Insecta; order Coleoptera; family Coccinellidae; genus Micraspis; species Micraspis discolor. Next base: position 246,623 of record JARTUT010001311.1, on the reverse strand, counting down.
GTTATTTCCTCATTTTTATCTTGTTGGGGGGAGAATATATTTGTTGCTCTATCATATAAACATTTCTCTACTCACATATTGGTATTGATGGTTTGAAATAAATTATCAAGATCTTGACCTGTGTTTGTTGGTTTTATATACACACTGATTCTTGGGATTCGATTACAAGTACACCAAAAAATAAAAATTATCTATCTTTCTCGATATCCATTGTGAATTTGATTTCAAATCAAATCAAATAATATTTATTTTCCACATCAGCAACATTAAATGTATTTAAGAATGGGAAAACATGTCAAATTCATTAATCAATACAAAAATGTATGCACTGGAATTATTCATCTTTTTTGTAGAAGTACAGGAATTCTTGAATGCTGTATGGTTCGCATCGCAGAAGGTAATCTAGGATTGTTCTTCTAAATAAATTGGAGTCGATCAGTAATTGAATTTTTCTTGGTAACAAGTTGAATCATTTGATACACATGTACCTTGTTCCTTTCCCTGTAAGGGATAGTGAGTGTGGTGGTACCATAAGAGGTTGCATCCTTCTGGTGTTGTTCAAGTTCAGATGTTCACAGAAAATATTTTTATTATTATGTAACATAGGAACATTAAGATTTTAAAGATAAACTGTCCATAAACGGTGACCTGCATGACTCTCTGTAACCCATCCTGAGCATTGTTCGTAAAGCCAGATTCTGGGTGTATAAATTTGTGATGTGTCTGAGCTACTTCCCCAAGATATGATACCATAGCTTAATTTGGCGAGAAACATGGCACAGTATACAGATTTCATAACAGATAACTCTACTTGATCTCGTAGAACCCTCAGTGTATATACAGTAGACTTTAATTTTTTATTTAGTTGTTCAATATGCGAAAAGTATTTCAGATTTTGGTCTATCTGTATGCCAAGAAACTTGGCGGAATTGCCAACATTTATTTAATTCCCTTTATAATTAATTTATTGAGGGTATGTTCTACTGGTTCTGTCAGTCCTGAATATAATGCATTCCGTCTTTGTGGCATTATTGACTAAGTGATTTTCGTCATACCAGTTACTCATTTGGTTCATGGAAGTGTTGAAGTTTTCTACTGCCATTGCAACATCTGAAGATGGAATCAACGCATTGGTATCATCCGCATACATTACAATATTGAAGGTATCAGTAGGAAAATATTCAGGTAAATCGTTTATATCAATAACAAATAATAGTGGACCCATTATTCCTCCCTGGGGGACACCCACATCTCGTATGTGCTCACTTGATAGGTAATCACGACCTCCCTCCATGTTTATCTCTAATCCCATATCGTTCTAACTTTGCAATAAGTATTTTGTGATCAATGGTGTCGAAAGCCTTTGACAGATCCATAAGTACACCAATGGGTACATCCCCTCGTTCAAGTGTCTTCATGATATTATCAGCCATCTCGAATATGGCAGACTCTGTGCTTCTATCTTCGATGAAACCATGCTGATATTTGATTATTACATTGAATTTTTGGATGAAGTTCATCAATCGCTTAGCCAGAATCTGTTCAAATACTTCAGCAAAATATGTCAGTAAGTTAATTGGCCTGTAGTTCCCTAAGTCTTTGAACCCTTTTGAAGACTGGTTTCACGATTGCAATTTTCAGATCATTAGGAAAAATACCAGATTGGAAAGATAAATTGATTATAGAATATCTTCTTCTTCTTCTTCAGCCCGTTTGAGTCCACTCCTGGACATAGGCCTCTTACACTGTGCTGTGAGAATCCAGTTCTTTCCTGCTCGCCTCTGAATGTCATCTCGCCATCTTAACAGGGGTCTGCCAACACTTCTTTTTGTCAGTCGTGGTCTCCACTGCATGATAATTTTCGTCCACTTCACATCATTCCGCTCGACATGACCAGCCCACCGCCATTTACTTCTAGCAGCTTGTTCTACTGCGTCACTTACTCTGGTTTTCGCCCTGATATTTTCATTTGTCTGCCTGTCTCTCAAGCTGATCCCGAGCATTGCTCGTTCCATCGCACGTTGGCAGACTCGCAGTCGTTGTGCGCTTTTCTTTGTTAGGGTAACTGTCTCGAGTCCGTACAACATGACTGGTAACACGCAAGCATCAAATACCTTTCGTTTTAAATTAATTGGTATTTTAGGTTCTTTGAGGATATGTGCCAGATTCCCAAAAGCCGCCCAAAGCCAGCCTGATCCTTCTCCCTATTTCGGCTGTCTGGTTGTTCTTGCCCAGCATTATGTTGTGACCAAGATAAATATATTCCTCTACAACTTCAAGCACCTCATTATCGACAGTGACACAGATATTGTCTGGGCTCATGATCTTAGTTTTTTGCAGGTTCATTTCTAGGCCTACTATTTCTGACGCTGCCCTCAGGTCAAGTAACATACTGCTAAGCTCCCCTGCATTAGTGCTCATGAGTACAATGTCGTCGGCGAAACGGAGATGATTTAGGTATCTTCCGTCTATATTGACTCCCTTCTGTTGCCATGATAATTTCTTGAAGACATCTTCCAGCGCCAAGGTGAACAATTTCGGAGAGATCGAGTCGCCCTGTCTAACTCCTCTCTGTATTGGGATCTTATTCGTTGTTGTGTTTTCATCTATTTTGACGTGGAGCGTAGCATCTTTGTATATGTCTTCAATGAGGTTTGTATATCTTGAGTCAATCCTTGCGTTGCTCATTGCCTCCATCACTGCCCTTAATCACCGTCATAGAGATCTGGTCATGTCCGAAGGATTTTTTATTTTTTAATTGTTTAACTGCAGTGATTACCTCAGATTCTTTCAACATCTTCAAGACTTATAGAAAACAGTAACTGCACATACGGCAATCATATACTCCTCAGAAAATTCAAATCATAGATCGAAAAAATACAATCTCGTTATATCTCAAAATGATTTTTCCAAGTTTGGTTGCTAGATGCTTTTAGCTGATGTTAACTGTTTACACCTGTTAGCTCTCTTACAATATTCCATGTCATTTTTGGTTTATTTTCCGCTGACCTGATTTTGTGACTGTAAAATACTTTTTTTGATGATCTTATTGCGTTACCGACTCTTTTTTTCATATAATTATATTTGCTGATATGTTGTAAGTTCATTTAAGAGATGACATATAGAAGTTGGTCATTGATACGTTGTATTTCAGTATTGAAAGTATGAGGTTTTTTTGAGACACCAGTTTTTATGATCTTTTCTGGGAAATTTTGTCTAAACAGTGATGAGTAATGATTCGTGAAATTAATCCACATGGCATTAGCATTGTTTGATGTACCAGTTATCTTCCACCAGTTTAGTTAGCGAGTAACTAGTTGAATTATTTCAATGAGTGATCGTTAATCTGCCAAATCTTGATACAATGGTCGTTATCTTTTTTATATATTCCAGCAATTTCAATTTTCTGACCTTTGAGGTCTGACAAATGAGCCTCAAAAACTGATGATTCAAATTCATCAATGTTTGTAAAAATATCGTCCAAGCATGTTGAGGAAGTCAAAGTTGGTTCATTTATAGTGGCATGTATATTGTAGGTTTCAACAGTATTCATGAAGGTTTGTGTATTTTTACTTTTCTGCAGTGTATCAATATTGAAGTCTAGACAAATTCTTCATTATTGTTAAGATATTGAGGGAATCCATCCATAGTGTTCATTCCATGTTGCCAAATAATGAAAGTAGCATCTACATATCTCTTCCATAATTTGGGTTTTAGTCCATATGGGTCAGCATTCATGAAAATCGTTTCTGATACCATCAATTGAGTTACCAGAAGTCTGGAGACCTTGAAGAAGTTCTCAAAACATCGATAAGTACAAATTTGATCTAGTATCAGAGTTCTGTCAATCTTGAAACTGAATGAAAATTGCAAATTCTTAAACTTTCTTAAAAGCTAATGTCTTCCGATGAAAACGATAGAAGATGTCTACCGAAACGTTGGAAGCAGCAAGAACAATAGGATATAGTGGTTATTACCTTAATAATAGTTCTACACATAGTCTGTTGGTATTTGAGACAACGTACATTCCCGAAATTCATTTCGATCAGAGCCTCAAATAATGAATTTTGAACATGTTCACAAGCCTACCAGAAATTGTCGAAATGCCTATGAAGTTGTCTTAATGCCAGTAATATAAATTGGGTGATAATAATGATATTTATTGGTGCCATCAACATTCGAATGTCGCATAGCAAGTAAAGAAAAAACATAAATAAACCTATATATATATATTATACAGGGTGTCTGGGGAAATGTGGGAGATCTCTCGGATTCAGATAGAACATTGAAAAATAAGATAACAAGTTCCCATAATTTTTTTCCTAGCGGCTCTCCCCCGACGGAGATACGGCCTCCTAAAGGATGCCACTGTTATTCAGTTTTTCTTGAATTAAACTGCTTTATATAATTTAATGAAAATTCAATACGATAAACAGTAGTTAGGACCTCTCATAATACTGTCCTTAAAACATAATTACCTTGTTTAGTTTATCAGGGGCGGATTAGGTTGTACATTTTATTGCTTACATTTTTAACCTCCTGTAAGATGAGGAGTTGTAAAAAATGGCGTTGAATACTTAATTAAGCTGAAAAAAAGGTACTCTGGTTCATTGTCGATAAAATCAACCGTTTCAGAGAAAAAAAAAATTTAAGGAATTAATGATTCATTTTTTTTTAAAAGAAATTGTTATCAGTATTAAAGAACGCATTGTTTAACAAATGTTACTATGGTACCTACGAAATAAATAAATATCTTGCATTAACATTTCAAAGTTTGTTGACACGTTGATAATATATTAATGTTTAGATATCTTGGTAAATTTAATTTGATAATGGTATACACATTTAGTGAGTATGCAGATATGCATCTTATGTACGGTCTTGCATTTTGCAAAGCTTATGAAGCAAGAAGGTTGTATGAAGAAAGATATCCTAATCGTAATATTCCAAAATGAGAAAACATTTCATTGACTTGACCAACGTCTAAGAGAGGCGATTCCCAGTTAATAAGGTAACAAGTCAAAATCTGCATCAGACTCAAAATCAAATGTCGTTCATAAAATACCTTGCCGTGACTGCGACAAGGTATACATAGGTCAGACGAACAGATAACTTAAAACTAGGATAACTGAACACAAAAGAGACTGTGTTAATATTCACAATCCCATTAAAAATAAAGATAATAACACAGCATTAGCTGAACATAGTTTAAATACGTTACACTCTTTTAATTTTGAAGGTGTCACTGTTTTAAATACTCAAAACAACTTAAAAAAAGATTTTTCTGTGAAATGCTTGAAATTAAAAAAGATGCAAATTCTGTTAACAAGAGGAGCGATATTGATAACTTGAATACGGCCTATTTTGACCTCATACAGAGAATACAAGACTTATAACATCCATAGATTTGTTTTGTTTCATGTTCCCTTGAGTTTACGTACACATTATTTCGTTTTTCTTATTTGATAGTTATCAGATGATTAATATTGAATGTCATCCATCCGGTTCATTTTCCTTTGGTGAGTTTATTTCGTACATTTCAGTCAGCTGTATAGGATGTCCTTTATTATTTCATCCTCGTTGTTTTTAATTTTCGAATTGACAATAGAGACCAACTGGCAATGTGAGTAGCTTCCGATTATTGTATGTATTTGTGTGATAATTTCAAAGATATTTTTAAGCATATTTATTACTTTATTAGTCTGATTAATGTTCTTATTCAATTCTGTTCTCTGGTTCTTTGAATTTTTACTTGTTTTGACTGTTAAGTTGTCATTTATTTTAGAGCCCTGAAGATGATTTTAAAATAAAATCGAAACGTCGGCATTTTGTCTAATTGAGTCTCTGAAATTTTGACCGAAAAGAAACCTCTAAACATTTATTCACATTGATACCAAGGTCATCAAAAATATCAAAATTATTGACTATCTTTAATACTTTTAGGAAGATTTGAAAAAACAAGTATTGATGCTGGTGCGTGAAGAACAATACGAACGATGCAATTGGAAGAAAATATTTTGGATACTGTAGCTGATACTCCTTCAATAATCACACAAAAATTGGCTGCGCAGCTTGATGTGTCAAAAACAGAAACTGCTGAAGTACTTGTGTGAAGTAAGTGTGTGTCGCATAGCTTAGTGGAATAAAGCCATCACCTTCGACGTGGAAACCCGAAATATCGTAGCTGCAAGTCCGGGGCTAGGAAGGAATTTTTCTAGCTTTCGGTATGCGGCTACCATTCACTGTTTGGTCTAAAATTAACAGTGCTGTGCCTAAGGTGGCATAAGGACACAGTAACAAAGCCTACACAGAACACACACTGGTTAACCTAACTCGCACAAGCTTTAATTAGCTTCTGAGGGGTGTAAATTGATATATGTACACCTAGGTAAGCCAGTATAAACATAAACATAAAACGTAAAACTTGAAGAGCAGTTGTTATACTCGTATCGTCTGCAAAAGGCGAATCAATTACTTCCTGAAAATTTCCTGGAAGGATCCAGTTTTCAAACTGGCTGTTAGATCAGCAACGAACAAACCCAAACTTCCTTAACACTAGTCTTTACCGATGAAGCAGGGTGTTGTAAATTTACATAACTCACTTGTATGGGCTGATAAAAACCCTCATGCCACTATTTTCATCATTACCAACATCAGTTCCAATCTAGTAATGTTTGCGCAGGAATAATCAGCAATTTTTTGATTGGATTATGCGTATTGCCGCAACGATTTAATAGTGAACCTTTACAGTTACTTCAGAACGCTTTTCTGGATGTAATAGAGCATTTGCCACTTGAAACCCGCCAAAGCATATAATATCTCATTTCCGCCTTTTTGTCTTTTGAATTTCGTGGCTATGTACAAAGCACTACAGAGCTCGTAGCTGGCAATACTAGTCATAATTTGAAAGGTCTTGACATAACCTACAAATCGACGCTATGCATGATTAGTTTGGATATCGCATTCAACAGTTATACACGTGTAAACATGGTGTTCACTAACGCCGAAATTAGCGCTATTTTAAAGTTTTCCTTCGTTGAAGGCAAATCCGCTAGAGAAACTTTCCGTGAGATTAATGGTTTTTTGGGGGATGGTACTCTATCAGTTCGAACCGCGGAGGAATGGTTTCGACTATTCAGAGCCGGTGAAAACGATAAGCCAGGCGGCGGAAGACCTGTGACGACAAATACTGATCAAATCATGGAATACATCGAGTTACACCTGTTCCTGTCCATGGCGAACGCCCTTGGTGGTGTAAAGTTGAACTCAAAAGAAACTTGTGAAATGTGACTGTCCGAGTTCTTTGCAAAAATTGAGGGCGGTTTCTACGAGGTATTTTGAAGTTGCCGTCTAGATGGAACCAGATTATCGAACGAAAGCTAAGGGAGATATTTGACTACCTATTATTTTATGCACACTGCAGCCCCACCGCACTGTCTGTACGGGACCACTTGAATAACGTCTATCGAAACCGTTGGATAGGCAGATGAGTTCCCATATTGCCTGGCCTCCACGGTCTCCCGACCTAACACCAATGGATTTTCACCTGTGAGGTTATCTCAAAGCCTTGGTATCACTTCGGATGATACTAGGGAGGAACTTTCACAGAGAATCACATTTCATTGAGATACGATAAGGAATTATGCAGGGTTGTTGTAGCGACTACAGCATTCCCCTATTGGTCGTGCCCACGAGTGCATCAGAGTTCACGGAGCACATGTTGAAACCGCTTATGAAGCTTGTAATTGATTATTTTTAATCAGCGTATTTAAATTTAGTAATTTTGTCGGATTAAATAACCTGAACTGAAACGTTTCTGTTCCTTGAATGTTTTTCATATCATACTTTGCTGCAGACAAAAAAATTTGAAATCTTGGATTCTCTTTATTAAAAACACTAATTCTTTTAATTTTTTTTTCGAAGACGGTAAATTTTATCGACAATCAATAAGAGTACCTTTTCTTCAGCTCAATAGTCAAAGCATTCAAATATACTTTTTTAACTCTTTATCATACAAGGTCTTAAAAGTGTAATGATTAAAATGTACAACCTAGTCCGCCTCTGATAAACCAAACAAGCTAATTATCTTTAAAGGGTAGTATTTTGAGAGGTCTTTACTACTGTTTATCGAATAGAATTTTCTTTAAATTATATTAAGCAGTTTAAAAGTTATTTAAGAAAAAATTTATGGGAACTTGTCATCTTAGTTTTTAATGTTCTATCTGAATCCGAGAGATCTCCCACTTTTTCCCGGACACACTGTATATACAGCCAGGGTGTAATCACGGGGGAGTGGGGTACTGGGGTAATTACCCCCCCAGAAGAGAGTTTCCAACACTAAATCCTGGAATGAAAATGGAAATTTAAAATATATCAAACAAAAAGTTTATTTCATTTTATTCGATATTCCACGTAGCTGATATAGCATAAAGAAAAAAGAAATAAACAAATGAAATTAATTAAAATGATTTCCTAGAATCTAGATAGATACTCCCCCTCCTAGTGCGCTTTCGCTCAAGCTCATTATCTTATTATTGATAGTTCAGGACAACTCCCAAAAACTTGCCACTACCCCCCCCCAAACCCAATCTCTGGATACGCCACTGTATACAGCAATAGTTCATGCTATATAACAAATACAATGTAGCTATAAATTTTAAAGATCATGGCCTATAAATAAAGGCACATAATTGAAGCAATTATCTATCAACAACTTTGTCAGAGAGTGCAAGAATTGATTTCAACAAAGTATATACTCATTGCTCATGCTCATCGCGATCACCCATTAATTGTCCAACTGACATACATATCAGAGAAAATACCCAGGTGTCCTCTAATACCATCAAAGGCTGCATTTTTAGAGCAGTTACAATGATATGAGGAACTAATCAAAGAGAATCTGATGAACGTTGTAAATGAGGTCATGAGATTAATCCAAATTGAAACTCTACCTCTATTCCTACTTCTCCGGTGTCTGTTCTTCTCGACATCTCCAATAAAATCGTTATGGCATACCCAGGTATTTGAGGATCCCAGATTTTGAGAGTGCTGAGAAGATTTGCTATGGTTGAATCGTGTCCTCCATAAAGAAAAGCTTTTCTTTCCTTTGGTTGCAAGGTACCCTCTGATTTGCTTTTCCAATCATTTATCAACTTCCTCAATAGAACACCTTGAGACAAGAATAATGAGATAAGATCCACACCAAGGGTTTCTTCTAACTTACCTCCTTTCAATCGTTTCATTTTTTCGGTATAAGAGTTGAAAACGTAGAAAAAGATGGTGGGTTGTTCAAGTGGTTGAGGAAAGAAGTTATCCGTCCAGTCTGGTAAAGAAAGATTGAGATTTTTCTACAAAAGTTGAAGATTCAGCCAAGAGAAGAACTCAAGGAATAATAGAGATGAGGAAAGTTTTAAATTGAGTTAACTCATATCATTAATTCATTTACCTCGGCAAGGAGTGTGCTGTAAATATCTTCTGCGTCGGCAAAATCTTTCATTTCAACACCTGTATGTTTGGAAACATTTTCAAAAAGAGGCTGGAATTCTTCTAACTTCCTTTTCACCTCCGGTAATTTTTTCGCTTTCTCCATTTCTTGAGAGTACTGTGCACACGGTTTTCTTACCAGGAGCAGCTGAAATATTAGATGTTAGAGTACTGATAGAAATGTTTGTTTTGTTTCTTGTACAAGGTATCCAGCAAGGGTATCGGGTATTTGTAAGTTCAATTAAACAAAAAATTTTTGTGAGCAATAAAAAAGATTATTCTTAACATTTTAATTGGAGAATTTTTTGGAAAAGATGATGTTATCCAAATGATACTGGTGTGAAAACAGCTAACCGAGATAGCAAACTTTGACCTTGAAATTCCCGAGCGCACTCGAAAGATTGCGCGGAGAACGATGCAAAAAATTTCATTTTTGGCGAAACATTTGATCGCATTCAATTCTTTTGTCTGTATTGAGGACAAAAGAGACACTCTCAGAGTATATAGGGCATTATCCTACACTTACGGGGTGTCAAAGGGGGGAACAAAAAGTGACAATTTTGCGATTTCTCAAAAACTATACGTAGGATCGCGATCAAATTTTGTAGTAATATTGAGGACCCATAGCAACCAGGATCTGCACATTAGGCATGTACTTACACCTAAAGGGGGTCGAAGAGGACACAAAATAGTACAAAATTTGCGATTTCTCAAAAACTGTACATAGGATCGTGATGGCATGCCGTATGTGCAGATCCTGGTTGCTATGGGTCCTCAATATTAGTACAAAATTAGATCGCGATCCCACGTACAGTTTTTGAGAAATCGCAAAATTGTCACTTTTTGTGCTACCTTCGACCCCTTTTAGGTGTAAGTACATGCCGTATGTGCAGATCCTGGTTGCTATGGGTCCTCAATATTAGTACAAAATTAGATCGCGATCCCACGTACAGTTTTTGAGAAATCGCAAAATTGTCACTTTTTGTGCTACCTTCGACCCCCTTTAGGTGTAAGTACTTGCCGTAAGTGCAGATCCTGTTTGCTATGGGTCCTCAATATTACTACAAAATTTGATCGCGATCCTACGTACAGTTTTTGAGAAATCGCAAATTTTGTCCCCCTTATCGACACCCCGTAAGTGTAGGATAATGCTCTATATACCCAAAGGGACTTTAGATGGATCTTAGTTTGCACTACACCAGTAATGGTGGGATTTGAAGGAATAGAATGCCAGGATAACCTTTTCTGGGCAGCAAAGCGGGTGAAAATTTCATAATATTTCTCCCGTTCAATGTTCACTATGTGCCTTTGGCACGAAAAGCAGATTATTAAGGCAAATAAATCGTTCACCTAAGTTTAGAAGATTTTTATTTAAATATCGTTTTTTTCGCTTGTTGTTACTCGTGAGATCGTATATCGATTGATTTTAGTTCACGCGATCGCTAACCACGCACCAGCGCCGGGAGGTAGGCAAATCAAAATACATCCACAAGAAAAATGCCGAAAATTAAATGAAAAGATGAATTAAACTCGGAATGAAACAAATCCGGACATCCACACAGCTCATGACCTAAAATTACTTTTAAGGTATCCCCATGCAAAATAGTCAAGTGGGCTAAGGTCGCGGCTTCTGGGAGGCCAGTTGATTTCCACTTCGCGAAATGACTTTATTAGGGAATAATTCGTTAACAACTTCCATTCAATCATTTGAGGGATGGCAAGTGGTCCCATCTTGCTGAAACCACGTTCTTGAGTTGAAACCTTTAAACTTCTACAACTCTGGGACCAACAAATTTCGCAACTTATCGCAATAACGGACACTATTCACATTAATTGCTCGGCCTAGTTGATCTTCATGAAAATAAGAACCAATTATGCCTTCAGCAGACATAGCGGCTCAAACCACGACCTTTGGGCTCTGCAGGGGTCATGCTTTCGTCTTGGATTCTCCACTGGCCAGTACCGACAATTCTGCTTATTAACATGACCATTCCGATGAAAATTTGCTTCATCACTAAACAGTATGTTGTTAAAGTTGTTAATTCGCTGCAGCATTTCGTTCGCGAAATTCAGTCGATTAGCATAGTCTGCATCCTTCAATTCTTGAACCAATTGAATTTGATAGCCTTTTAGATATAAGTCTTTCCTTAAAATCAAATGTAAAGACGATTTTTTGATGTTCAACGCTTGGCTTCGCTGTCGGATGGATAAAAACGGATTTTGACGAACCGACGCCTCAACTTCTTCACTTTTTTCTTCATCGCGAACTGAACGAGGACAGCCAGAGCTTTGAATTTTAACTGTCGCACCTGTATTCTCGAAGATCCTGATCCATTTCCTAATGCTAACGTCACTTGGCATGTACGATATTCCGTACGATAGAGACGTTGAGAAGTCACTATTGAATCACCATCACGATAATACACCCTACGCAAAATGACGGAAGTCGCGAACCCCTCCCCGCTCCTTTTAAACGCACCTTTCCGAATATGGCGCGAAAACAAATACCCGATACATTTTCTGGACACCTGGTAGAATAGCTTACCATATCTTCATCTAGTGGTTCAGAATGTACTGGTATAGGTTGCCAGGGAATGGGACCCCATATCTGATCACCTATAGGGGGCCAGAGACCAGCATTAACGAGTTGCATACTAGCTTTAGTTCTGTCTACGTCAGTAGATTGGGTATAGAAGATGTCAGGGGTGAATCGATCTCCTAGGAATGTATTGTATCGTTCCCTCAGAAATTTACCGACATCGTATAGGTCTCGCTTTCCTTTCTGGAAGAAAAATTTAGTGATTCAAGTACTCAAGATTGACTGAAATGTACACGTAATTGAATTGAAGTCTTTCTTTATAAGTGTAAATATTTTTAAAATAATAAAAAAATGATAATTATAGTCTTAAACTTTCGATTGAAGTAGCTTTGATGCTTTTTTATTATTCTAGAAAACACTATTTTTCTTGACGAATCAAATTTTTTCATTAATATCATAATATCAAATGGAATTGTCAGTGTTTTTCTGCATTTTGTAATGAACCTCGTGTTCAAATTATTTTATAACAATAATCTTCTATGGAAAGGTCAACTCATTTTATTGAAAGATTAGTAAATATAATTAGGAAAATATGCGATCCTCTCAATTCAAGCATAAATATTTCGCCAACAGATAGAGTCATTATATCAGACGATAAGGAATAATTTTGATCATCATTTCTTAACACATTCGCATATGAGTTATCGGAGAGAAATACTTAAAATTTTTATCAAGCAAAGTTCACAAAATATTTTCGATACCCAAATATATTCAAATATACAGACTATCGTTGTTAATGAAATGAAATGAGAGGGATTAAAATTTACATTTTCCTTACATATTTGACCGTTGATTTAACCGAATTAACTTATATACAGAGTCAGTTTACACTGTATGGTATATACGCATGCGCGTATGCTCGGCCAGTATCGTATCTAGAGCGGAAGGGGGCAGGTGAAACGTAGCGAGTTGAGTTGCCCGCATGTAGTAGTGTTGTTGTGTACGTTTACAGTATGTTCGTTGCCATGACTGCGTGTAAAGTACACGGAAGAAGAACATGTTTCTTTGCTCACTTCTAAAACTTGACTGAGATTATGCTGAAATTTTCGAAGAATTTCGCCAGCGCTTTCCAAATAACCAAGTTCCCACCAGACAAATGGTGCATAAACTGTACTGTAAATTCAATAGTAGCTTCATTCGGGTTCGTTTTTTCCTGACCGTTCCGAACAGCAATGAGGATTAAAAATGGAGAGAGATAGGTGCAGTTTTGGAGGTTCTTTGTTTAATGTGCTGAAATTAATTATTTTTTGTATGTGTATGTGTTTATATGAATCTGTTATGGTAAACTATATAGTTTGGCATGAGTGCTTGAAATCAAGCATTGCTCTATAGTTTTTGTATCGGAAGGAACACTCTTGTTTATATGATCTTTCTTGTATATTATTCTGATAGTTTCTTGGCGCCTTATATAAGAAAAATTGTTTATAGGACTAATATCTGTTCTGTTTTGGCATGGGTACACTAGTGATCTATAATCACAGAGTTAGTTTTCTTTGAAACTCAGATATGTGTTGTTAAAAATTCAATCGAGCTGATACTGAATCTATATTTCCTAGAATTAATTTTTTATTGTGAATATTAGTCTATACATAATTGTGCTCTATTTGATAAAGAATCAATGAATAATTTTGAATTGTATTCAGCCTCTTGAAATCAGTTCATTGTTTTTATGTATTTCAAGGTGAATCTCGTGACATTTAAATTTGTTGTATTACCCATAAATAAAAAAGCTTCTTCATCTTTGCAGGAAATCTTATTTCATACCCACTATATCAAATCAATTTATACCTGATTTAATTCAACGATGTGATAAGTTACTAGTTATACAGATCTGAACCTGAAAATATTTCCAAAACATTATTTAACGCAAAGTAAAATTGGCAAATCAGTTAACCATACAATTTACCTATATAGGTAAGGGATTGCTCTGAATTCTGAAGTAGTTTATATTTCAGTTTATACTATCAATACAATAATATTCATGTGTTAATGCAACCACTGTCTGAATATGGGTGATGCAACAAAGCACAGAAACTAGATCTATCAAAATGTTTTGTTTAATACAGATTCACTGTTCAGTATTTATCAGATGGGATTATATATATTTTGAGAATTTTAATAATGATAAGTAATTTGAATTGTGCTATTATAGTACTCAACTGTTTCTATCAACATTAAATTTTTGGTTTGTCGATGAAAATTTGATAAAACATTATTCTAACTATGGAAAACAATTTCATGCAGACGAAACTCTCAAACAAAAAAAGTCCGCTTGGAATTTCATTGATAATCAGGTTGCTGATAAATAAACTGAGATTCTTATTTCGTTTCATCAAAAATTTGAATTTTTGAAATATATCTAGATATATGCGCACATTACCTTTTTGAATATAATGGTTTTAAATTGTTAATTTAAAAGGAGCTTTTAATGCAATCGGTAGTAAACTTCGATGTAAAGGGACATCTTGATTTATTTCTCGTCTAAAATTACGAATTTACCACAAATTGCGTTTTAAAGTGATCGTTGTTTAAGGGTTGGTAGCAAAATATCCTGAACTGATACCTACTCTCGAGTAGGTACCGATTTAGACTGTACTGGAACTGTACTGGGATTGTACAGAAAAAAACCCGAACAGCGAACCAATTTGAAGATTTGGTCCAAAATTTGTCAGAGAAAACCCGAACAAGTTGAATTTGGCAAAATGCGCAAACTCGTAGGACTATTTGAATCGGTTACAGCAGAAAATTTCAATTTAATTTTCCTGATGATATAAGCCGTAAATTGAAAGAAAAGCAAATAGATTAATGAATATGTCAATAATGAATCATAATGCGCATTTTCAATATTACCGATTTGTTGACGAGAGCTGAAAAAATTTTTCCAATAAAGCTATTTTTAACATACTTCAAAATAGTTAAGGAATTCGAAATGATCATTTAGAAAACTTAAATCATTGTAATAAATAAAGTTGTACTAGTTCTTGCAATTTGAATTGGACAACTAAAGGAAATAAAGAAAACTCATAATCCTGCCCGTAAAAACTCTTTATAATATTAATTTATAATCATTTAACTTAATACCAATTTATGCACGATTTGAAACCATCTATTTTTAGATTTGTTTATATCTGCTAACGGATGCAGATAAAATTCAAACATTTCAAATTACAAAAGAAATTGGTTAACTCCTTCCTCCTTAGGCGGTTCTACGGCAAAATCCTAAAATGGTCCTGAGGATAGTTCCAGAATCGTCAGAAAATAATCAGCAAACAATCCTGATATAACCCGAACATCGGACTACTCTGTTCGAAATTAGTCAGAGAAAACCCGAACACCGAACAGTCAGAAGTTGAACCCGAATGAAGCTAGCATAGACAACCTGGGTTGTCTATGGAAGCTAGTACTTGCTCCAAAGTCGACGCTCCGCGTTCTGGTCATTTTTTTGCTTTACCATGACTAAACGATGCCGCATGTGTGTTGAAGAGGGGGGAAAACAATCCGAACATAAAATGTGAGGCCACAAGTAATTATTGAAGTAATTTTTTTTCTCGAAAATAAATTTATTTGCAATTATTTTTGATTTTTTTCTCTATATGCAAAACAGTAAACTGACTATTGCCGCACCCTATATATACATCGAAGCAACCCCTAAACAAAATCATTCGAGTTTTTTCGGGAAATATTTCTACTCACAATGGATTAAAAATTCTTAATTCTGAATGCACCGTTGAACATGGGTTCTTGGAACCAAAAGTTTGAGAAACCTGGACTTTGAGAACAAGTGCGCAACAGCTGACGTCATATTGAAGAATCGTATTCGCGTACTCTTAAAATGTTTCTTGAATATTTTTTAATCGAACATAAGAACATTCTGAAACATTATTTGTGAAAAGCTTGAAAAATTATTCTTCAATAATTTGAAACTGTGTTGAATAGATATCAATTGAACGTAGCCACAAAACTATACAGACTTCACGTTGGTACTTTCAATATTGTTCATTCATTGATTGCTGAGCAATTCCTTACCTTACGATAAATTATCGAATCAATACAAACTGAATTAATTGGTTTATTTTAATTGAAAAGAGGAAGTTCTAGTAAAAAACCGGTTACTTACGTTTGTGAGCTGGCCCCATCCAAACGGATAAAATGAATCGTTCAGGTGGGGGTCTGTGGGATATGTAGACGCTGGAGTTCTGGCCCCATGTCTCATAACCTAAACAGAAATAAAATATATCCGGAAAAAATACATATTTTCAGTTATAATACGAACCACATGTACTAGTAAAAGTTGTTTTCCATCATCTCCACCAGTAGGATTAACAGCAGCCAAAACAGCGCATAATACGGCAGCTAAAAGCACAACGCTCGCAAGTAAAACTTTCATCTTGTGAACCTAAATGAGAGAGCACTCAGAATATAAAGATTTCAATATAACGATAAAAATCAAACAAATATCGCAATCTCTTATGTTCTGAAGGTCCCCGTACAAATTTCGATTCAAGAATACGTTACTGATATCGTGCGATGTATGCGTAGCTTTAATATACAAATGATTCCCGCCACTTACCAAGAAACAGTTACAGTTTTCTTCGATATTTGACCACATCGTTAACTATGTAACACATTTTTCTGTAATTTATCACTAAATGATGACTCACGAACCAATTTAAAAATGTAGATTGAATTTCAAGTAGGTACTCAATATTTGGGACAATGAATTAAAACTAACCAGTATTCTGGTCGGACTTCGACAAACTAATGATGGTATGCTCGTGTGTTGAACCCCCTTCGTTGATGTAAGCATTGGCGTGCTGTACAGCTGGGCAAGTCGACAAATTGCCAAACGAAACGTATTTTCGAAGATTTTTTATGCAGACAAGAAATCACAATGTTTTTGAATGAAATATGATTTATCAATCTATTGTGAGCACTAATCATATCGTAGAACAGCGTCCTCCATGAGTTTCTGAATTGGCATGATTTCTTAGGGATGCATTTCTTTTTTCTCTTATATTCGACTTTTTGAAATTTCTGTTTTCTCTTGAGTAAATTAAAAAATAATAATAGCTTCTGGCAGAACACAGCAACAACAATGAAATATG
Source organism: Micraspis discolor (assembly GCA_030674115.1). Classification (NCBI taxonomy): domain Eukaryota; kingdom Metazoa; phylum Arthropoda; class Insecta; order Coleoptera; family Coccinellidae; genus Micraspis; species Micraspis discolor. Next base: position 229,436 of record JARTUT010001311.1, on the reverse strand, counting down.
AGAATGTGTCAATATCAGTAATGTCTATACAAGCAGAAATTTTTGATTAAATACGTCCTACAACTCATCTTGTATAAAGTATTGTAAAACATGTTTGCGAATTTTTCAATTTTTCTGCAAAATTTTTAAAGCCTAGGTATAGGTTTCAACTTGATACGAACGATATTCTAAGAGTTAAAGAGGAAACAAAATTTTAGATGCTCTTAACTCCTGAACCATTAGACAGATTTCTTCAAATAACGAACTTGATTTGGCCAGTCTCCCTGGGACGGACACCCCCAAGTTTGAACCTGTATTCTTGATCAGAAAGGCAAATCCAATCGATGGAGACCATTTTCGACTCGATATTAGACAATTAGACATTTAGGCAAAACGATATGTTGCTACCAGGGCAAGCACGCCAAAATTAGGAAACACTGAGATGATATAAGAGCGCTTTGATGCCCTTGTTGAACAACATGTGAATAATTATTCGAACTTGGAAAAATCACATTTCTGAAATATTTGTTTCAAAGGAACGTAACTATTTAAGTTAAAATGAAAAGTATGATTCATATCCAAATTAGAACTAATAAGTATGATCAAACTGTAACTAAAAAAATCCAATTTGAAGAGAGTAATTCGAAAAAAGTTTTTTCTGTTTAATTTGAAAAAACTCTCTCATTTTAGTTGTTTATATTATTCTTTTCGGTACTTATCTGGCTCACGTATGGACGAAATAGATTTTTTCTACAAGCGTGCACTTTCATACTCTTTCCCGCACGTATTTCAATTCGTAAAGAGTCACATTGCCAAACAGTGTGCTATTCCATTACCACACGCATTTGCGATTAGCAAGGGTTTTTCTCGCACGCTTTTTCTAAAGAATAAACTGAATAATGATATATCTCTATGCCACCGACGACGTTAGTATGGAAACGGCATGTGAATAAGAATTAATACATTGTTATTATATTATAAAATTGTGTTTAAATATAAATAATATCAACTCGAATTCAATCAGTACGCTCCGGTAAAATGGATACTTCGGGATCTGATGATGGCCTGCCCGAAGAATTATTAGCAGCTTCTTATGAAGCGAGTTTAAATTTGTTACCGGCCAAGTCGAAGATAAAATATGAGAAGCAATATTCAGAATTCATTGATTGGTGTAATTCCAAAAAGGTTCATCCGAGGAAGGAGGAAGTGTTTACGGCGGATTTTTCGGAAATGTCCAAAATTTGGAGACCAAACACATTATGGTCCCGATATTCAATGATAAAGAGTGTTTGTAAACTGAAACAGGATTTGGATATTGGAAAATTCCATAAATTAACTGCCTTCATTAAACGACAGAATATAGGATTTCGTCCAAAAAGGCCAAAACTTTTAATGAAGAGGAAATAACAAAATTCATGAGTGAGGCATCTGATGAAATTTACTTGATGATGAAGTTGGTAACAATTTTTGGATTAGCTGGTGCCTGCAGACGAGAGGAACTTACAAAACTCACCATCGACGATATAGATGATAAAGGAGACTTGATCATCGTCAATATTAAGGACTCCAAAAATCATTCACCAAGATCGTTTGTTATATCCCAAGACATCAATAATGGATATTTTCTGAACATATACAGAAAATATATGAATTTACGTCCAAAGGAAATACCTCATCCCGAATTTTCATAAAGTATAATCGGAGAAAATGTAAGATTCAACCTATCGGAATCAATACAATAGGAAAAATACCGTCCGAAATTGTTGCTTACTTACGCCTACAAAATCCGGAATTATACACAGGACACAGTTTTAGGCGCTCCTCGGCTACTTTCCTAGCCAATTGTGGAGAAGGTATCACAAATATTAAACGTCTAGGAGGATGGCAGTCAACTGCTGTTGCTGAGGGATACTTGGAAGAATCTATTAAGCAGAAAAAAATGTCCACTAAAATTCCTAAATTGAATGGTTCTTCCTCTTCAAACTGTAATACAGAATCATTACCTTCCAAAGAGCCTTCGAACAATATGATGGGAAATATTCAACGTTTTTCTTCTTCCTCTTCAAACTGTAATACAGAATCATTATCTTTCAAGGAGCAGCTGACTTCGACCAATATGATGGCTTCTGCTATAAATTTGCATAACGCGACCAACTGCACGTTTACAATAAATATAACTAATATCTGAATATTTCTAATGAATATATTGATAATTGTCGTGAACAGACTTTCTCGAAGGACCGTAAATATATTATAATTACCAAAAAAAGATTTCGAACAGCGAAACAGCGAAATACCCTCTTATTTCATGGACTTACCCAGCTTGTGGTGTCGTAATCCTTGAGAGCGCTCTCACCATACACTGCTAAAATCCACATAACGAAAAGAAAATGATTTCTCGAAAATTTGTAATGGTTAAGCCGTCGATAGCTGTATATGTGTACGTGCGTACTCAAAATCTCGAAGCATACTACTTCTTCCTTGGCCTTGCGTATCGAAACACCTGTTCGGTCCACAAAAAAAAGAAAAGCATTTCGCATGTGTATAAATAATAAACCCGAAATTTAAACTGACGAATAAATGAAAATAAGGGAGTAACCCAGTTCACAACATTTTCCACCCACCAAAAACTTGTTAGTTTTTCCTAATTATGAAATAGGAACAAAAAAATAAAAAAAAAATGAATATTGAAACTTCATGAAAATGAAATTGAAACTTCATGATTTGAAATATTAAAAATAAAGAAAAAGAAGTGAATACATTATGAAAATTGGCCAGGTAAAGGGCACAATTTTATGACAGGACGCTGATATGTCCCATTTTGAGTTTTTAGAGTAACTACCCGAACTACCCCGTCTTCACCAGGGTGCAACTTGATAACTCGGCCGAGAGACCATTCTAAGGGAGGTCTAGACTCATGTTTAATTACAACTAACATACCCAATTTGATATTGGGCGAAGACTTCAACCATTTTGAACGCTGCTGTAACGTGTGCAAATACTCTTCCTTCCACCGTTTCCAAAAATCGGAATTCATTCTCTGCACCATTTGCCATCGCGACAACCGATTTAACGAAATATTTGACAAATCTGGTTCCGGAAAACTATTGAGTGTCTCCATCGTCAGGAAATGACCTGGAGTCAAAGGGGTTAGATCGTTAGGATCGTCGCTAATCGCAGAAAGGGGCCGAGAATTTAAAAGTGCCTCAATCTGTGTGAGCAAGGTATAGAACTCCTCATACGTCATGATTTGCTCACCTACAACACGGCGAAGATGAGTCTTGACTGATTTAACTCCGGCCTCGCTCAGGCCATTGAAATGTGGCGCTGCAGGGGGATTAAAATGCCAATTGATGGACAGTTTTCTGGCGGCAGTTTGTGCAAATAGTACAAGCTGATTATGAGCGCCCTTAAAACTCGTACCTTGATCCGAATATATATCAGATACTCTGCCTCTCCGAGCAATAAAACGGCGAAAGCTTGCTACAAAGGTATCAGTAGATAAATCTGAGGACAACTCTAAATGTATTGCTTTTGTAGCGCAGCATACAAAAACACAAATATATGCCTTGAAGGTTTTTGTACCTCTATGTTTTCCCAGTCGTATATTAAAGGGGCCAGCATAGTCCACCGAAACGTGAGAGAATGCCTTCACTTGTGAAATTCGAAAAGACGGCAAATCGGCCATAAAAGGTACATGTAGTTGCGGTTTAGTACGAAAACAACGAACACACCTAGATAAGCAGCGATAAATTGCACTTCGTGGAGAGAGTATCCAGAAAGTTTGTACCAGAATGTTATGTAGAGTTTTTAGCCCCGGATGTAAGTTCTCATCGTGAGTTTGTTGTATCACAAGGTCTGTGAACCTGTGACGTTTTGGCAGCAAAATGGGGTGCTTAACCTCAAAGGAGAGGGTTGACTTTCTGAGACGACCACCCACCCTGATCAATCCTGCTTCATCAATAAAGGGAGCGAGCTTTCTGACAGGTTTAGGCAGACAAGCATTCCCTTGACAAGCTGTGAAAATGTCCGTAAAACATTCGTTTTGAACATGTTTGACCAACACCTGGAAGGCATAATATTCTTCCTCTTTTGTCAAAATAACTGAAGTATAAATTTTGGATTTAGTTTTCATTGCAATAAAGCGTAGAATATAACAGAGAATATGTTGAATTTTTCTTAGAGATGAGAATCCTGTGAGTAAACTTCTTATAGGAGAAGTCATGACTGAAACATGCAAAACAGTTTGGGGTCTCTCTTCATGTGAGACGTCACTGTTCTGAATCAGATGAGGCTGCTCAGGCCAACTTTCTTCAGTACTTTGAAGAAAACTCGGTCCTTGCCACCACGGAACACTGTCTAATAGTTGAGAAGGAAACATTCCTCTACTTACAGAGTCAGCAGAATTAAGTTCAGTAGGGACATATTTCCATGAGGACGTGGGAATGATATCTTGTATATACGACACCCTGTTGGCGATGAAGGTCTTCCATCTATGTGGAGAAGATGCTAGCCAAGCAAGTGTCACCTGCGAGTCGGACCACGCATATATAGCATCGAAAGAGAGAAGCTCTGAATAGGCTTCTTTTACGGAAGATATTAAATCTGACAGAAGATGTGCAGCGCAAAGTTCCAATCGTGGCAAAGAAACAACACGAAGGGGCGCCACTCTCGATTTCGCAGAAACAAGTATAATCTTAATTCTTCCAGAATTTGCAATAAATCTGAAATATATTACGCAACCATAACCCGTTGTACTAGCGTCACAAAAACCATGCATCTCCAAGCGAGATACGTTCTCAGAAATCAGACATCTAGGCAACTCTATTCTGGATAATTCAGGAAGCTCTGATTTGAAGCGACTCCAAGCATCCAAAATGTCTCCAGTGACTGGGCTATCCCAATCACATTTTGAAAGCCATAATCTCTGCATAATATGTTTTGCAAGAAATATAACAGGTGATAAAAAGCCTAAAGGGTCAAAAATTCTTGCGATTTGTGACAGTATCCCTCGCTTAGTATTTTCAGAATTAGTTTCAGAGAAGGAATAAGAGAAAGTATCCAAAGTGGGATTCCACTGGAGTCCTAAAACTTTTAATTTGGGACCGTCTGTGTCAAAACTGAGTGGCATTTGTGTGTTTGTCGTTGGAACAGCTGCAAGAATCGAAGGATGGTTGCTTGCCCATTTTCGCAACTCAAAACCTCCTCGTTTGAGTAGAGCAATCAACTCTGTTTGTAAATGAAGGGCTTCCTCAATTGATGAGGCGCCTGCGCAGAAATCATCGACATAGATCGATTCTTGTATCAGCTTAGCAGCAGCAGGATACGATTTTTGTTCCAAATATGCCAGCTCCTTAAGGGTCCTTAAGGCCAAATATGGTGCAGAAGAAACCCCAAACGTAACTCTATTAAGAGTGTACTCTTTTATTTCTTCATTTCTGGAGAAACGCCAGAGAAATCTCTGAAATCTTCTTTGTTCGGGTTGTATAAGTATCTGACAGTACATTTGTTTGATATCACAAATAAAGGCTACTTTATGAATGCGAAATTTTAATAAAATTACAAATAAGTCCTGATGAAGCTTTGGACCTGAGAAAAGTGTATCATTTAAGCTTATACCCCTCGAACTCTTGGCACTTGCATCAAACACTACTCGAAGCTTAGTAGATGTACTATCTGGTTTCATAACGCAATGATGAGGCAAATAAAAGGCTGTCAAAGACTTGTAATCAGAAATGCTAACCTCAGAAATATATTGAGTTGGATGTATTCTTTCATAAATTCAGAATATGCTGTATATAACTGAAGGTTTTATTGAGCCGAGTCTCTAAGGAAATAAATCGTCGAAGTGCCTGTGAATATGAATCTCCAAAGTCAGGGTTTGTATGCTTAAACGGAAGGGAAACAACGAATCTTCCGGAAATTTCCCGATGAACCGAGTTTTTATATATATTCTCACATTTGTGATCATCAAGAGATAGTATTGGACTAGTTTTAGTAACCTGATCCAACTCCCAAAATTTTTGAAGTGTAAAATCGACCTGAGGTTCAAGGGCCACGTGACAATTCAGAAGTGAAGTGTAAACTGGTGAACATTCAATCTTTCCTTGTAAAACCCATCCAAAAACTGTTTCAAGCGCTGCTGGAGTACCTTGTCTGCCAAAGATACGCCCAGAACTCAATATAAAAGGCACCAACTCAGCTCCAATTAGCATATCTATTGGGCCAGGTGTCGAAAATCTTCTGTCCGCCAGTGTTAGATCTTTTATGTGAGACCAATCATGGGTATTAAACTGTATTTTTGGCTGATTTGAACAGAGTTCTGTGAGAATAATAGATTCAAATGAGAAAGTGGGACCATCTTTACCGCATGGTTTTATTAAACATTGAGTGATACCTTTAGTTGACCAAGAAGTTTGATTATTCAGTCCTTCTATAGGAAGGGAACAACGACGTCTTTTCAATCCCAAACGATTAAAACAACGTTCGCTTATGAAATTTGCCATGCTAGCGGTATCAAGAAGAACGCGGACCTTCTGGAAGTTCCTCTACCATCCCTAATATCAACTTCGGCAGTTGAGAGCAGGACAGTTGATTGCATCATAGCGAAATCTGAAGTGCTGCATTGCAGTGCGACGGTGTCTTTGGGACCAGAGTTAGGAAATGGTGTGCTCGCTGTATTCAGGGCCATTGTTTTTGACAAATCATCTTCGACTGTCCCTGTTGAACCCGAAGTGGTTGCCACGAAATCAGTTTTCTTAGATGCATCAGGTTTACGAATATTTAAATGTAGAGTTGTATGATGCCGATACCCACATATTTTACAAGTAATTGATGATGGACAATTTCCTACATGATGTGACCCACGCAAGCAATTAACACAAAGTTTATTACGTTTCACAAAAGCAAATCTGTCAGATGGAGTTTTGGCCAGAAAGATGTGGCACCTATGTAAAGCGTGTGAAGCTGAGCAAACTATACATTTTTGTTGATCGACAGAAGACGTTAAATAGGCTGAAGTTGTTGAAGACTTCTTGAAGAGAGGACCTGTATTTCTATCCGAAGTGGTAACCTGAGGGTTGTACCTTTATGTTTCGAAATAAATGATGATGTCGATGGTATCATGCATTGTACAGATTCCAAAGCCTTACAATGATTAGTAAGAAATGTTGTGAGAGTTTTATATGTAGGCATATCCATTGTGCTATGCTCAAGCTCAAATTCTGTTCTAGTTTTAGCGTCTAATTTTTGTAACAAAATATTGAACATTACGAAATCCCATGAATCAGTATCGAATTTCAAAACATTGAGTGCAGCAAGATTTTCCGAAAATATGTCTAATAAATGCCTCAACTCCTTAGAAGAAGGTTTCTGTAAAAGTTGGGCCATATAAATTTCATTGAAATAGGTTGTAGCTAAAAACGTCTATTCTGATATCTACTAGTGAGTGCATCATACGCTATTTCATAATTGTCCTCAACCATTGGAATAGCTTTTAGTAAATTGAAAGGTTCGTTTCTCAAAGATGTTAACAAATAATGGAATTTTTCAATCTTGCTCAAACTTGAATTATTATGAATGATGCTATTAAACAAATCGAAAAATGAAGGCCACAATTTTAGGTTACCCTCAAAAATAGGTAAATTAATTTTGGGCAAGTTTGCTTTCAAGCCATTGCCCGAATTTGATATGTCATTGAGGTTGTTGCTATTGGATTTCACGGCAATGGAAGATAACTCCAATTTTTTACTTCTAATTCCGTACACATATTGATCTGCCAGAATTCTTATCCCATCTTCCTCATCAAACCTTGCATCGTCTTCAATTAAAGAAATTATAAGATTGTGAAATTCTTGAAATTCTTCATATATTGTCTCCACAAATTCTGTCCTAGCAAAAAAATTCTGTTCATAAAATTGATCATTCGAAGAACCAACACCATACTCATAAATTTCTTTCAATCGATTAAAAGGTGTTTTTCGTTTCAGAACTAATTTCCTTATTTCCGACATTAGAACCAGCAACTATACAATAAATGAATCACTAATCGATGAAAATGTGTAATCAGTTAATACAAATTGTATTGAAGAACAAATGAAGAACGTTGAGATTTCTAAATGTCAATATGAGTTCCACAATTACTAATATAATGAAAATCTTCACAAAATAAGCATAGAAAAGTAAGTGAATAGTAATTGAAGTGAAATGATTATCCTAATTTAAGATGAAACACTGTTTAAATCAGTAATCCAATTAGATGGGTATTGTTTATTATTTTCAATAACGTAAACAAAGCAGGCGAATGTCAATTATGGTTGACTAGTGAAGAGCCGATGATTCCTTGATTAACGAAACGCAAATGAGACAGAGATATACTCGTATGATCTGAAAGACCGAATATACAAATAAAATTGCGCACGCTTTCTCTTGGATGACAATTCATGCGCTATAATTGAAATGAAGAACGTGTATTTTCCAAAGGGGAAATGACAGCAACGTTCAAAATGGCCGCCTTTAAAAGAATACAGTATTTCTGAAAATTATTTAAAATTATTGAAACTGATACAAACCGGCTCGATAGGGCCAAAATGTCGTGAACAGACTTTCTCGAAGGACCGTAAATATATTATAATTACCAAAAAGATTTCGAACAGCGAAACAGCGAAATACCCTCTTATTTCATGGACTTACCCAGCTTGTGGTGTCGTAATCCTTGAGAGCGCTCTCACCATACACTGCTAAAATCCACATAACGAAAAGAAAATGATTTCTCGAAAATTTGTAATGGTTAAGCCGTCGATAGCTGTATATGTGTACGTGCGTACTCAAAATCTCGAAGCATACTACTTCTTCCTTGGCCTTGCGTATCGAAACACCTGTTCGGTCCACAAAAAAAAAAGAAAAGCATTTCGCATGTGTATAAATAATAAACCCGAAATTTAAACTGACGAATAAATGAAAATAAGGGAGTAACCCAGTTCACAACAATAATAATGGGAAGAAACAGAATGTACATAGATTCCTTATCAAAATTCATTTTTATGTGCTATTAATCTAGTTTTTTTTAATTAATAAAGAATTTATGAATATTATTACAGTTTAAATTTATTTCATAGGCTTGTAGTCTCTATGGACCGAACGTCAACGATGAGATTACAATGGTAACGACTTTTCAGAGACTTTTGTCATTCATGTGTATTTAGAATGATCAATTAATCTTTGATCTGTGTGTTGAAATCGATCTCGTATAAGCGCTTGTAGAAAAAATATTGTTCCTAACTAGTGAGGCAAGTGTTTTTCCCGCACTCAACTGCATACCCGAATTCCGCTTCGCGTCGTTCTGATAACGGTAGTTTCGTGCGGGAAAATGTCACTTTCCGCACTTGTTAGGAAAATAACTATTGATCAATACTATTGGCACGACAAGGGCCTTTGAAAGTTAAACGAAAACGAAAGAGAAATTAATAATGAAATTCTGATGCTAAGAGAAAATGACTCGAAAGAAAATCGAATGTTGGAGTATCGACTTCTGCCTACCTGGTTTCACAGTACGGCTGAATTAACGTGTCCAAGCACTCAAGCGAGAATAGTCACTTTTTCACCAGAGTTCTAATTTGTAGATTTAACGAGAAATTTATTGATTGCGAAGAAAGTGTTGCACTGTACCGGACGAGCGCGGCTTCAGTACTCTGTCTGTTCGACATAGGTCATATATTCCAACATATGTTACGCGTTCATCGGAAAATGACATGAACATATACAGAGTGTAGAATTATTGAATCGAGCAAGCAACTCGGAATATAAATGAATGAACTTAACTATAAGTTGCAGTAACATAACCGCCCACCTAAAATAGAATATTTTATGAAACAAAGCAAATACAAAATTGAAAAGATATCGAACATAAAGCAAAAAAAAATATATACATATATACATCAACATACGTCATAATTATTGAAGAGGTAATGGACATAATTTAACCACTGATCTCTGCAGTACACCTTGATAGTCCGAATAGTAGCTACTCTAGCTATTTTATCATCGCCAGGATGCAATTTCTCAATGCGTCCAAGTCGCCAGCGCAATGGAGGGAGTTGATCATCTTTTATCAAGACTAGTGCACCTATTGAATAAGGTGGCGAGTCACTATTGAACCACTTTTTTCGTTGTTGCAGTGTGTTCAGATATTCTAAATTCCATCTTTTCCAAAAATCCTGATGGATACGAGTTAACTGTAAAGTGGACTGTAAAGTCTGAGCACCTGGATGCAGATATATTCCATGGAAACGCTGAACAAGGAGCTCAGTAAGACGATGAGACGAAGGAAGCAAAACTGGGCGCCTGCGATCATAAGCCAGACCAGAAAAGGACAGACGACCGCCCACCCTGAGAACACCATCCTCTCCAACAAATGGACCCAATTTCCGAAGCGACCCAGATATGGGACTTCCCGAGATGAGACCACCGAGCCGTTCCCCGAACACAACCCGCCGAACCTGCCTTATAATGAAGAAAAGTGCATCTTTGAGATGAACTGCGGAAAATCTATATATCCTAGGATCTTTAGAGTTTTTCATGAAGTGAACAAACCTGAAAATGTAAGCTACCACCCTTTGAACCTTGGACAGAGATGAATACCTGGAGAGTAAATCATCAACAAACGACGGAGAAATAAAAGCTGACAAAGAGAGGTGATGCTCTTCTGTTTGTACAAGATGAAGAGAATTCTCTATTTCATCATTTGCGAAGGTGAGATGTTTGGAACGAAGCCAGTCAGGGCCTGTCCACCACAAAGAGCAGTTCAACAGTTCGGTTGGCGTTAAGCCGCGTGAAGCACAATCAGCTGGATTGTCTTTCGATTGAACATGATACCAATTTTCTGTTGAAACTAAGTTCTGAATTTGAGTTGTACGATTGCTTACAAATGTCTTCCATCGATGAGGAGAAGACTTAATCCATGTTAGAGCTACCATTGAATCAGATCAAGCAAAAATGTCATCTATTGTAAAGGCTGATTGGTAAACAAAGGAAACCACATTAATGAGTTTTGATAATAAGAGACAAGCACACAATTCCAGTCGTGGAAGTGAAATTCTCTTCAATGGGGAGACTTTTGATTTACCACATACGAAAGAGATGTCAATGGAGCCGTCATAATTGAAAAACCTGAAATATACCACGGCTGCGTAACCACGCTCACTACTATCTCCGAAACCATGAAGTTCGCAACGATAAAATGGTTTCGATGCAAGTTCCCGAGGTATCTTTAATTTACCCAATTCGGTTAATTCGGATTTACACTGATTCCAGCGACGGCAGACATCGTCTGGAAGTGTATCATCCCACTGCAAACCTAATGTCCAAAGATGCTGGATCAAATGTTTAGCGAGAAAAGTAAATGGAGAAAGGAACCCCAAAGGGTCGAAAATTCGAGAAAGTTCGGAAAGTATGGTACGTTTGGTACATACCTGCACAGTAGTTTCTGCAAGATAAGAAAATTCGTCCGACGAAGGAAACCACCGCAAACCGAGAATTTTGACTATCGGATCTATATCAAAATCCAAAGAATGGTGATATTGATGATCCAGAGGTATGGTTGAGAGTAATTGAGAACTGATACTACTCCATTTTCGGAGCTCAAAACCACCGCAATTGAATAGGAAAATCAGTTCCTCTTGCAACGTTTTTGCCTCCTCCAAATCATCACAACCTGTAACGACGTCATCGACATAAATGTCTGTGAGCAAAATTTTGGATGCTTTCGGAAAACGAGCTTCCTCATCCTCGTCCAACTGTGCCAAAGTTCGAAGGGCAAGAAAAGGTGCTGGTGCGACTCCATAAGTAACGGTATTCAGCTGATAAGTTTTTATGGGTTCCGATGGAGAAAACCGCCACAATATTCTTTGAAAGTTTCGATGTGAATTTTGAACTAATATTTGACGATACATTTGTTTGATATCAGCTGTGAAAACGAACCGATGAACACGAAAGTTCATCAAAATGACAATAATATCCTTTTGTAATTTAGGACCTATCAATAGGGCATCATTTAAAGATATATGACCGGGTACATGAGCTGACGCATCGAAAACAACCCTCAACTTTATGGATGGACTGTTTGGTTTGATTATACAATGGTGAGGGATATAGAAAGTATTTTCATAATCCGAACTAATAGAAATCAATGACATATGATCCTTTTCTAAATATTCCTTCATGAAAGTAGAGTATTCCTTGTATATATTCTGGTTTTTAATAAGTTTACGTTCAAGGGATAAAAAACGACGTAGTGCGAGAGAATATGTGTCACCGAATGAAAGTGTTGACTGATCAGGTTTAAATGGTAACGCCACAGTGTACCGTCCAGAAGTATTTCTAGAATAGTTCTGAGTGTATAAGTTCTCACAAAATTGATCTTCTGGTGATACAATGACATTCTCTGAAACTTCTTCAAGTTCCCAAAATCTTTTCAACGACGAGTTCAAACCTGATTCAGACAATGACAAATGAAAATTGTTAACTGATGTGTTAGGTGATTGAATCTTTCCCATGAAAACCCAACCAAATACTGTCTCAAGTGCTGTTGGTTCCAAACCGTTACCCTCGATACGACCCGGTCGAATTATTAAAGAGAATATATCCGCTCCCAGAAGAAGGTCTATTGGTTTCGGAATAGAAAAGTTCGGATCTGCTAACTTCTTGTTATAGACACAATTCCAAAACGAATGATTTACGAAAGAACTCGGCATCTCCGAACAAATCTTCGGAATCACGACGGCATCGAATGTAAAAGATGGATATCTACCCCAAGCATCACGAATTTCGACCTCAGCGGTTGCTAAGAGAACGGTAGAATTTGAAGAAACATTCGTTAAAACCTGAGCTGAGCCTGAATCCGATGAATTTGCAGCATTGAAATGAAACGTCTCTGTTGAAGAATCATTATCCGCATTATTGCGCATGTGCAACAGGGTATGATGCTTTCCGTTGCAAACACGACAATTTGACTTTGAAGAACAATTGTTAATCTTATGTCCAGAATGGAGGCAATTGATACACCAATTTTTGTTCTTCAATGTCTTGAACCGATCTTGAACAGTTTGATCCAAAAATGATGGACATTTGTAAATATTATGAGCTAACTTGCAGTAATTACAGGTTATACGTTTCTTGAATGATTCAGTTTCCGTTTGAACGAGAAGAGTCGAATTTCTTTTATTCATTGAGAGAGAACTAGATTTTAAAACTTGAGAATTCGAAACTGAATGAGTTTTCGACGGAAGAGAAAGAGCTGCTGCCTCCAAGGCTATACACTGATTTGTCAGGAAAGTTCGTAAATTGACAAATGACGGAATATCCGTTGAACATTCTTGTAATTCAAAACGTTTGATCGATGCTGAATCTAATTTCTGAATGAGAATGTGGAATAAAACAAAGTCCCACTGGTCAACGAGTAAACCTAAATTTCTTAATACCGATAAGTTCTCCGCAAAAACCTCTAGAATTCGGCTAAGGTCTTTAGCTGAATCACCCTGTAGCTTTGGAACATTACAGACTTCCTTCCAACACGTATTAGCGAGAAGTCTTTTATTTTGATATCTTTCCGCCAATGTCTGAAAAGCGCTTTCATAATTTTCAGCAGTCAATGGAAACCCTTTAACTAAACTTAAAGCATGAGAAGAAAGTGAACTAAGGAGGTATTGAAACTTTTCTATTTGACTCAAGTTAGAATTTTCATGTACCAAACTTTGGAACATATCGAAAAAAGTAGGCCACTCTTTATAATTCCCATTGAAAATGGGCAATACTATCTTTGGAAGTTTAATATTTGGCGAACTGATAGAGCAACTATTTTGGTTTTTTACTGGATTTATTACTTCAGGAAATAAATTAACATAAGTTGTTCTGATGGTGTAATAATTATCCATAAAGGCTGTTCGAATAACCTTCTCAGTGTTCAATTTCGGTTCTTCGGAAGATACAATCATAGAGACAATTGAAGTGTGTAAATTTTGAAATTCCACGAGAATATCCTCAAGTATTTCACATCTTAATTTGAATCTTACGTGGAGACTTTCATCAGTGACAGCGAATTGTGCTACATTCAGAATTTCCTCGAGATCATCAATAACAATCTGACGACGAGCTTTGAGTTGTTTCAATTTTGTCGTCATTATTATTATTAAAGGTATACTGCAGAAAACAATATGAATTTTGTTTTGAGTAATTTTGAAAAAAGAGTATATAGACTAACCGATTGAAAAGAACTAAATTAATTAATAAAGTAAATAATTAAGATTGAATCTATTAAATTGAAAATAGAGTTGAAAATAATGAAATGAAAATAAACAAAAACAAGAATGTCTATCTTTGTTTATGTTTTGAATCAAGGTTATGAGCATAGATGAGAAAAACAAAGGAAGAGTTGTCTATGTAATGAAAATGAAAGCTAAATTCTATAACATGCGCAGAAATTTATCCGCGATTAAAGAATTTATGAATGTGTTCGATGTCTTGTCAAGTTTTTGAGGTTACGTGAATATCGACCGAATGAAATAAATGCAAATGAAAAAAAAAACTAAATGAAAAAATTCCAAAATGCTTGATCGCAATAATTTTGAAAACGAGGTTCGAAAATATGCGGCTCAAGAAGGACCAAAATGGCACGACAATGGCCTTTGAAAGTTAAATGAAAACGAAAGAGAAATTAATAATGAAATTCTGATGCTAAGAGAAAATGACTCGAAAGAAAATCGAATGTTGGAGTATCGACTTCTGCCTACCTGGTTTCACAGTACGGCTGAATCAACGTGTCCAAGCACTCAAGCGAGAATAGTCACTTTTTCACCAGAGTTCTAATTTGTAGATTTAACGAGAAATTTATTGATTGCGAAGAAAGTGTTGCACTGTACCGGACGAGCGCGGCTTCAGTACTCTGTCTGTTCGACATAGGTCATATATTCCAACATATGTTACGCGTTTATCGGAAAATGACATGAACATATACAGAGTGTAGAATTATTGAGTCGAGCAAGCAACTCGGAATATGAATGAACTTAACTATAAGTTGCAGTAACAACTATTGATACCATTTTTACACAAAAATTTAAAAGTTAAAAATACTTGGGCAAATTTGAGAGTATTCTGTTGAATTGAACGTGAGCGAGAAAAAATTTTGTCGACAAATTTATTTCGCACCTTGTTTGATCGGAAATGCTCTTGGTTCGAGTAGATTATAGTTTACTTCTCCATGATATATACAGGGTGAGTCTTTGGCTACTGCATTAATTTTAATCATAGATTCTTGACGCCAAAGAAACATTTTCTTCCTATAACACTTTCCCAAATTTGGCCCCATTCAAAAGATGTAGGGATATATTTTGGCATCAATAGATTAATTCCATTTCTTGTGGGTTTCTCACTTCTACTGTACAGATTGGTTAAATTGCATGAAAAACAAATATCACTTGAACTAAAGGTCCGTATCTTGTACTCCCTAGAATCAGTAGTCTTTTTTGCAGATAAAATCATTCATCATGTTTTTCCTAAATTGCATCATTTTTGAGATATTTGAAGTTAAAAGGAATTGAATCGATATAATCATCTGATGAAACATGAGTGAGTGAATCATTTCTTAGAGAGAAAAAATGTTTTTAAACAATTCAGATTCAATAGTCAATGCTGTGGAAGGTAATTTTCATTAAAAATAAACTGGACTACAGAGGGATATTTGGCTAATGTGAAAACTTAAAATGCTTATAACTTTTTAACGCAGCTGAATATGGAAATAAAATTCATCAGTGAAATAAACGGCAAATAAAATTATATATTCTATATATATATATTTGATATATAATTTTATTTGCCGTTTATTTTATGATGAATTTTATTTGGGTATTTATAAATTTGATATACATATATAAACTATTGCACAAAATTCATAAAACGTACAATGATCACTTCTAGAAAACATGCAAAAACACGTCAATCGGTGTTTGATATTCCGCATTTCTTGACATAAGTTACAAAAATAACAAGTCAAATTTGTCAAAGTTATGACGTCATCAACATATTTTTTTAATGAGAAGCTAAGATTTTTATTACATTATGTGATAAAGCTTGTTTTTTTATACTAGGGAAAAATAGTTACAGTAGGGCTAACGAGAGGCAAGGAGAAAAAAAATATTTAACCAAAAGTGGTATTCTATTTATAAACACATGTAATGAACACCTCTTTCCAACGTCCTAGTAGAAGAGCGGCTTTCCACCGACGAAGAGGTGTCCAAAAGAAAAATTGAAAATTAAAAAAAAATATTGTTTATTTTGAGTTTCTCCTGACGGGAGAAATCTTCAGGGTTTGGCTTGTCGCTAGAAAGGACGAGTCTTCAGTTCTTAAGATTGGGGAACTCATTAAAATTCCTGAATAACAAAAACTAATTTATTCGAAGCACACAAAAAAACAAAATGACACTTTTAGCAAGCACAAAAAAAAAAACAATTTCTGACAAAATATTATTGGAGGTTTCGGACTGTGGACTTCTGACTGTTTATAAAGTTTATATCTGACCTTTTTCCTTGGACTTCTAACATGGAACTTCACTAGCGAAATATTGAACTTACTCAATTACAACACAATTACTATTTTTCTAGAATTCAAAAGACTGATTTCTTCTATACTTTTCTTAAGTGTTTTCATGGTTACGGATCAAGTTGAACTGACTTTCCATTCCCTAATTTTTCCTAATATCCCTTTGTCCGTGGGCGTTATCGAACATAATCCGGAATTCCCTGATTTCTCTTAATTGGTGCCCTTCTTTTCGATAGTTCGAAATTTACCCCAACTACTTCGAAATCTAAGTTTCATTGGCTTTAGTCAACTGAGTCTCTTGATACAAACCTCTGATTGGTCCACTGATTTAATTTTAATTTTTCTACTACAGATCCACCTTTTTCCCATCGTTAACCTAATCTAAGCTCTTAAGGTCGACAAGGGTCACGTAATGTATCATATGTCGAACTTCCCTAATTCACAAATTTTTATTATGTAGTATATCTATCAAGATTTCCATGTAGCGCATCAATAAATTTTGTTTTTAATCTTAGGTTTTATGATTATTGGTGTGATACTTTTGAGAGGTTTATTACTGTCTGGAATGTCTGGGAATTTCGGTTAGATATGGTCTTCCGCTTATCAAGACCCATTATCCAGCATCGCTAGACATATCATATTACACACAGAGGCTTCTTCAAGTTGCCCACATTGAATCAAAAGACAAAAGCAGAAAAAAAGAACTGAATACAAAAAATATGTTTCGAATCTGTTTGAAATTTCTAACCCATTCCAAGAAAGAATCGGAAACATCATGAATAGCCCTAAAACCATCTTGAAACATATATATGGGACAATTATTGATTGGATGAGTTATTGTATCTTCTGCGTATCCACAATCACAACTTGGAACAGAGTTCCATCTGAATAGCACGCTATTGGTTACGACCATGACCGGATAATTATTCCCCAAACCTAACCTGAGAATGTCAGTTCTTCTAGCTCATTCCGTTCGGAAGTAATCGTACCTTTGAATGGACAGCGTTGATTTTGACCGCGGATTCTTCATTAGTGAGTCCGAACAAAACGATTTTGCACAAATAGCGACATTTGCGCAAATATAATATATAGGCACTCTATTCAAAGGCGCCTTAAGAAATAATGCAAATCTGAGCTTTCTTAATGAGGATTTTCGATCACAGTACTTTGATATCGAGAATAAGTCACTCAATCTGATTTTGAATATACTCACCCTACATACTTCAAGTTTTTCCATCTTTTCCTATTTTAATTTGATCACTCTTTCAAATATAAAAATATCGATCATTTTCATGAACTGTTTGAAATTTTGGCACTATCTTGTTCACTAGTAAACATTTGATAAGCTGCTTTGAAAATTCAAAGATCGGTAAACATAAATAATAAGTTGATACACGGAGAGGATTTAAAACAGCTTATGGATTGTTCGTTTTAAAACGAGCAAAGTCAAGGTTTCCGCAATATTCCGATTTAAAAATAATACTCTCATTTTCATTCATATTGCGAATGGAAAAATATCTGTATAAAAATATATCTTGTTTCTAGGACGCGCACTAAGTAACTGAAGTCTGCCATTGATTTGTGATGTAAATACTTGATAAACTTCCATTCATCTCAAACTTGATCGTCGCTTATGAGGAAACATTTGTACCACCTTAAAAAATTCAAAATCAACAATTGATGAAAAGAATTCATTATACAATAGCCATAATTCCAACCGTTCTACACGAAACACTTCAGCAGACGAGTTTTGTGATAAAATTCACTGAGGTGTCTCGAAATATTTGCATTCTCATTAAGATTATTTGTGTAGATGATACAAAGATAATGTTAGAATAAAAAAATCCAGATGAGGAAATTATAACATGATAAATATCTGTAACTTCTTGGGTAACTTGAGACAGTGATCTAGGTCCTCTTCTATTAATAATTTTTATCAATGATTCTCATTCACGGCATGTTGGAGCTACTTCGATCTAAGGTATTCAAAAATATAAGAAAGCTTCTGATGTTTTTTTTATTATTATCTACTTTCAAAGGAAGGTCCGTTTGTTCGGTATGAGATCTCCAGCGTTGGCATGGTAGTCCATATAAGAAATTCCCCATTTTTTGCTTTCTATTACCAGATTTAACTTTTGTTTGGTTGGGCCCGATAATATCTTGTGTCAGTGACGGCTCGTCAGGGTTCGGCCGGGCCGACCCAAACGCAACAGAAAAAAAGAAGGTGAAAATAAATATTTTTTTAATCGAAACTTATTTGAAAAATTAAAAGCAATATTTATATCTCGAGAAATTCCCTTAGTATCTTTTCCTCTGCCTTCTATATATCTACAGTAGAAGTCCGATAATAGGGACCGGCTCGGTGCCGGACTACCGGAAATTCCGGACTATCGGGCAGTCCGAAAATTTCCTTCGATCAGGTGGTAATTATAGGTTGCTAAATAAAGTACTAATACACTATGCTAATACTAATAACTAAATTTATTTTAATTTACATATAATATAAATGTAAACATATAACATTATGTATATACACGTAATGTAACATCGCCAGAATAGCCCTGTTTCGTCAGAATTGTAAATATGTTCAGGTGTTGAATCATTATCAGCCACGATTTCCTCAAACAGGTCTTTGTAGTTTTCAGCAGAGTTTTGGATTGCTGAAACTGTTTCTCCAGTTACATCAAGTTTTCTAATTTCATGCCGAAATATAAAGTTTCTGAGCCAACCATCAGAAAAATTACATTCACTTTCCGCAAGTCGAATTTCTTAGTCTTTTCAGCAATCATTGGCCCCTTACCGGCTTCCCTTCTGAACGAACTGCACTAAACCACTTGAAAAATACACTATCTAGCTGTTCCAGTTTTGGCTTTTTCAATGTTTGTCTAGAAGCCAATTTTTCAGTTGTTAACGAGTGAGAAGCAAACTTCATTAGTTCATCTTTTTGTTTTTTAATATCATAAATAGTCGATGAGCCAATATTAAACTCATACATCAAAACATTTCTATTCTCGCCTTTTTCTAGCCGTTTGATGATTTCTAGTTTCAGATTGAGAGTCAGTGTTACGTGTTTTCGTTTCTCTCCTTTTGAACTCGAAAGCTTAGGTTTCGAAAACATGGTCACTGTATAGTTAGAACGAAAATCACTTTTTATAAACAGTTTCAAAAGCTACGTTTACTGCGATGCACTGAAGGGCACAAAACACCAAGCACAAAAAATAGCGAAGACGCATGGAATGACAGTGCTGCACTGCACCTGACTTCGTTGTGTCAGATGGCATTGCATTGTTTGCGAACAATACCAAGCGCTTCCGAATGGTTCCGAACTACCCCAAAAACTTCGGAATAGCTCTCGAGCGTTTTTATATGCTTTAAAAATACTTTTGGAGAAAAACAATATTTGTAAAATTTTCCGGAGCGATGCCGGACTATCGGGCATTCCGAACTATTGGATGCCGGACTAATGGACTTCTACTGTATCTATATATACATTATTTCGGTCAAACACCTCAAATAATTTATATTTCAAGTTCCCGCATCTGTGCTTATACGTAATAACGCAGCTCAGCCAGCCGAGCCACAGCTTT
Source organism: Micraspis discolor (assembly GCA_030674115.1). Taxonomy (NCBI): domain Eukaryota; kingdom Metazoa; phylum Arthropoda; class Insecta; order Coleoptera; family Coccinellidae; genus Micraspis; species Micraspis discolor. The sequence continues at coordinate 209,282 of JARTUT010001311.1, read as the reverse complement.
CAGTTTATGATTTCATCTAACACATACGCCGCTCAAAGTTCCTATTATGGAACTCTACAATACCTCGACTGTGACACTTGCGAGGTCGGCCGAGAACCCTTGGCCGTCCCTATGTGAAACGGCAGGCGGGTGAAATTGTTTATTATTATCGATGTTTATTGCAAATATCAAATTAAAAATTGTAATTTAATATCCGACATCTTCATATGTTTAACCTAAACTTGAAATAGAAAGAGAAATCATAATGTATTTAAATTTTTTTTACGTATCCTTAATAATTGAAATTTTAACCCTCAAATCTCAAATGACTATTATCATAAGTACTTGAATATTATTTCAGTTTCAGAAAAAAGTGTATTCGTACTGTATGGAATAAATTTTGTGATTTTTTGACCATAAAAATTCATTCTTAGTAACTGTAAATAGCAAAACAGCAAATAGCAAACTTGGGGAGAGGATATATGAGAATTGCATTGCGTGTGTTTACACTTTGATTATCAGGGTTCAGTTCACTAGGTCAGTAGTTTGGAGTAAGATATAAGTGTGTAGAGCTTAGGGTTGTACGAGTTTTCGTTCGTTTTCGGTTACAAGTTGAATGTGAGTGATCCAGATGGCAAGTGTAGGAGAGGTAGTATCAAATTGCGGTGATTTGATTAGTTTTTTAGTAAATAACAGGTTTTCCATTATTAGAATAATTCTAATTGACAGCGTTCACAACATGATGAATATGATTTTAATTTTACTAAGTTTTAAGATGAATTGTTGGACAGTTATACATTTTAGATATGATTGTCACTGAATTTGTAACATGTAAACTTGAAAAAGGCTCAATGTACGCCGAAATATATGTAGTAAAGTATGAATAAAAAATTTAGAAAGCACTGACGTGAGGTCAGATTGCTTTGGCGCTCTTGTTGAGCTACTTGCGAGTAAATATTCAAACCATAACAAATCTATAAGCACTCTGATCACGTGAACAATAGTCTTTTCCCGTACTAACAAACCTATATCTCAAATTAAAACTAACTACTCATAATTTTCCCCAAGTTTTTTTCGAAGCTATAATTCCCTTTTCCTAAAAACTTATGTCAGTGCTTTTCTGAATTTTGACAACGTATATTATTTCAGCCACCTAGATTGAATTCTATCTCTATGATTTCCAGTTATGAAAAATTTTTTTGATTAATAGAACGCCAACTGACACTGATTGATGAGCTCGGCATTTGTCAATCGAATATCGATCTGTGATGGCCATCGTTCAAAGAAAATCATCGGGACGTATGTCATTTCTCTTTTTCATCTTGAGTAAATTAAAAAAGGATTATATCTTTAGATGGAAAAGAGCTACGACAATGAAATTTGGGGATAAGTAAGATATCGATCACCTCAATATATTCACGAATTTTTATTGAAATCCGAAGAATTTCTTTTGAGATAGTGAGGATTAAAAAATTTTTTTTTGGGAATTTTTTAAAAAATTTCTAGCGTGACGATTTCTGTGAAATTTTGCGAGCCGTTTTGTTGCAGCCTCCCTCAACAATATTTCAAGTATCAATTTGATCGAAGTGATATTCTACTAGTTATTGAGGAAACAAAATTTCAGATGCTCATAACTACTAAACCATCCGACGGATTTGGCCCAATAACGAACTTGACCGAGACATTTGGACAATTAACCTATTCTGAAAATATGAAAACTCTAGCTGATTTCTTTTGGATGCTAGAGAGGATACGCCGGCCGGACAGACTCAACTTTCGCCACGAATTCTTCATCAGGGAGTCGAACCCAATCGACTGAGACCATTTTCGGCTCGATATTCCAAAATTAGAGACATTCGGGCAAAATGATAGGAACTCTTTTCGGGTGAACAAGAGCGCCAAAAAAAGATGAAATCCTAATTTCAATCCAGTGCTCTAATCCCAAGAAAACTGCTTCTAAATTATATATATATGCTTGGTCTGGCCGACCCACTCCTAGAGGGCACGAGCCGTCACTGTCTTGTGTCTTGAATGCGGTTGTTTTTCTTCTTTAATTGCATTAGATACTTCAAGTTTTATAATTATAGAGTTCAATCTTAAAATTAGAGTAACAATAAAGGGCATCTGATTTGCTGGGATAAGCTGCATTAGAGTCAATATTACTGATTTTGGCTTGCTGCTTGGGACAAAATGAAGTTCTGTTGATGATTGATCGTTTTTAATAAGAGTTTGAACTCCCCTATGACACCCACTCATTACACAAGTACCGTCGTAACTTTGCGAAATGAGTTGGTCATTGTAATTTTTTTCATAAATATCTATTTTGAGTTTTTCAACATAGTCCCTCTTTTTGCTCTTTGTTGTCTGAATCAAATTTAGTTTGGGTTTATGTGTTCCGGAATTTTTTGTTCCAAATTTAAAGAACATGAGTTATTTTTTTGAAATTCGATTGTAATATCTCCAGAATCCATGCTCATGTGCCCTTACGGACCCGCCACTGGTCAATATGAATATAATAACAGCTGTTTCCATTAAATGATACTCAGCGTTGTTCTAATTTGAAATATATGATCAAAGAATTCAGTGTGTAGTGCAGTAAAAAAAAACAATATATACAGAGAGCGGCAAAAGTCAGTTTACACTGTCTGGTATTCAAGCATTCGCGTATTCTCGGCTAGGGCGGAAGGACGCAGCTGAAACATAACGAGTTGAGTTGTCTGCGTGTAGTAGTGTTGTTGTGTACCTTTACGGTGCGTTCGTTGCCATGGCTGCGTGTGTAAAGTACACCAAAGGCAAACGTGTGTGTTTGCTCACTTCTTACCTAAAACTTGACGGAGATTATGTTGAAATTTTCAAAGAATTTCGCCAGTGCTTTCCAAATAAGCAAGTTCCTATCAGACAAATGGTGCAGAAACTATCGTAAATTCAAAAGTACTGCCTCCGTAGTCGACGCGCGTTCAGGTCGTTTTTTGTTTTTTTGTTTTACCGATGCCGCATGTGTGTTGAAGAGGGTGGAAAACTATTCGAACATAAAATGTGAGACCACAAATAATTATTGATGTTATATTTTTCTCGAAAATAAATTTATTTGCAATCATTTTTGCTTTATTTTCCTCATATGCAAAACGGTATACTGACTTTTGCCGCTCCCTATATTTATAATAGGTTGCCAAATATCTCCCTTCCGCCTTTTTGACTTTTGAATTTCGCGGCTATGTACAAAGCGCTACAGAGCTCGTAACTGGCAATACTAATCATAATTTGAAAGGTCTTGACATAACCTACAAAACGACGCTATGCATGATTAGTTTGGATATTGTGTTAAACAGTTATAGACAGAAGCGTCCAGAATTGGCCAACAGGAAGGGTGTAGTGTTCCACCAGGACAACGCCGTCCACACACCTCGTTCATGACTCGTCAGAAGCTACGGGAGCTCGAATGGGAGATTTTATCGCATCTACCATATAGCCCGGACATAACGCCAAGTGATTACCATCTGTTCCTGTCCATGGCGAATGCCCTTGATGGTGTGAAGTTGAACTCAAAAGAGGCTTGTGAGAAGTGGCTGTCCGAGTTCTTTGCAAAAAAGGAGGGGGGCTTCTACGAGGGAGGTATTACGAAGTTGCCATCTAGATGGAAACAGATTCTCGAACAAAACGGCGCATATTTGAACTACCTCCGATCACTGTAACTCTTTTTATAAAGCATTGAATAAAGAGCAAAACAGTGGAAGGGAGATATTTGACTACCTGTGAGAGGGGTAAATAACTTTGTCAGAGCATATGTATTTCAATCAATATATCAAGTTTATTAATAATATATCAATATATCGAGTATGATATATAATCAATTTGAATATACAGAGTGGGTCTTTGACCACTGCGTTAATTTTATCCATAGACCCTTGACGTCCAATGAAATATTTTCTTCCTTTAATATTTTTCTAAATTTGGCCCCGTTCAAAAGAGTATGTAATATTCAAACGACAATATCAATTGAAATGATCTCCTGCAGAAGGTTTTTGATAACAGTCATGCATATTTTTTTGCAAAGTCATTTACTACCAGTACTGCGGATTTTGAAGAAATTGAGGATCCTTACATAACTAATATTGATGTTGTATGTTTGAGGAACGTGAGGTTCTTACGGTTTTGAAGAAGATGAAACCAACTATGACTATGGGTCCGGATGGAATTCCCTCCTTAATTTTCAAGGATTGTGCGTGTGTCTTGGCGTATCCGCTCACAATCTTATTTAATATCTGTTTGAGACGTTGCATGGTTCCCGATGCGTGGAAACTTTCTAAGGTGCGCCCGGTTCACAAAAAAGGTAACAAATTTGATATTTCTAATTTCCGACCGATATCAATAATCTGTAATTCCAGCAAAATATTTGAGATCCTCCTTTACACTCGGTTATATCCACTAGTCTGTAATCGAATAACACCTTTTCAGCATGGTTTTGTCAAACGCCGTTCAACAGTTACCAACCTCCTTAGCATAGCACAGTTTGTTTCTGAGATAATTGAGAGAAGATCCCAGGCCGATGTGCTGTATACTGATTTTTCAAAAGCGTTCGATTCAATGGACCATGGAATTTTGTTGACGAAGTTGTCCCAATTTGGCTTTAGCTCCAATCTCATAAATCTTTTTAAGTCCTACTTGTCTGACCGGCGGCAATATGTTGAGTTCAACGGTGTGCGGTCTGTGGTATTTTCGAGTACTTCGGGAGTGCCGCAGAGCAGTAACCAAGGTTACTGCTTTTCATAATTTTCATCAATGATTTGGCTGATGTGGTAGATGTTAACTGCCTGCTATTTGCCGATCATTTCAAAATGTACCTTGAGGTAAGGGATGCCTTCGATTGTCAGCGGCTTTCCATCATTGCTACGCGTTGTTGAATGGTGCGAAAGAAACCGATTGAATCTGAATGTCAAGAAGTGTAATATCATGTCTTTTACACATAACAAAAATGTAATTCATTTCAACTATACTGTGGATGGTAACTCGCTTGAGCGTCCGGCGTTGTTGACCGACTTGGAAGTGATTTTTGACCCAAAACTTTCGTTTGCACCACATATTGATGCCATTCTGTCTGCTACAAAAGGGATGTACGGATTTATTGCGCGCATTTCTCGTGACTTTTCGGATATAGCCACATTGAAGATCCTTTTTTACGCATATGTCAGGTCCAAGCTGGAATATGCAGCTTTAGTATGGTCCCCTTACCACCAAAACCATATTGTTGGGATTGAGTCGGTGCAACGACGTTTCCTTAAGCTTTTATCATATAGAGAGGATAATGTGTATCCGCCCACTGCTTTCCCTCAGGATTTACTTTTGAGTAGACACGGCATGAAGAGTCTGAAATGTCGGCGGGACTGCCAGTGCGTTGTGTTCATAGACAAGTTGATCAATGGGATGGTTAAAGATTCTAGCATACCCAGTAATATCAATTTTCTGGTTCCAAGACCTGCTTCCACAGCGGACAATACATTTTACATGCCGACACCGAGAACTAACACTTTGAAATATTCTCCTCTTTATAATTTGTGTCACGCTTGTAATTCTGTTTGTCCTAACTTGGATATCTTTTATTGTAGCATCTCAGATATCAAGTCATACTATTTTGGCTAACTTTGTATTACATGTCTTATTTAGTATATTTAGAATTAGTTTTTTGTTCCTGTTTACCTTGTTCTGTAGTTGGGTTTGTCCTGTAGAACATTGTACATCTAAAATAAAATAAATAAATAAATAAAATATTTTGGCATCAATAGATTTATTCCATTTCTTACGGGTTTCTCTCTACTACTGTACGGATTGGTTAAATTGCATGAAAAACAAATATCCCTTGAACTAAAGTTCCGTATCTTGTAGTTCCTAGAATCATTAGTCTTTTTTGCAAATAAAATCATTCATCATCTTTTTTCCTAAATTGCACCATTTATGAGATATTCGAAGTTGAAAGGAGTTAAATAGATATAATCATCTGATGAAACATGAATGAGTGAATCATTTCTTAGAGGGAAAATAATGTTTTCAAACAATTCAGATTCAATAGTGGATGCTGTGGAAGGTAATTTTCATTCAAACTAAACTGGACTACAGACGGGTATTTGCCCAATGTGAAAACTTAAAATGCTTATAATTTTTTAACGCAGCTGAATATGGAAATACGGTATGGGAAAAAAGTGTTTCTTTTGATCTCAAGAACCTATGGTTAAAATTAACGCAGCGGTCAAAGACTCACTCTGTATAATTTCTACATTAAAAAATATGGATTCGCTTTAAACATAGAACCAAGGTCAGATACCGATGTTCCAACAAACAATGAGAATGAAGCATCAACAGCTCATAGACATTATACATGGTACTAGGACTACAAGGTATTCTCACGCGCATATCGGTAGTGACGTCATCAAGAGACCCCTGGTTGGTTGTTAGAACTGATCAGAGATGTCTCTACATGCTGCATATAACCGGAGGTCGTCTATGACGTTGATATTCGTGTTCTGTGACATTGAACCTTAGATATAAATAACTTTGCGTTTGACATCTGATATTTATTTTCGTCGTTTATCAGTTGAATTTGTTCGCGAAAAATTTAATTTAGGTTTAATTGTATTGTATATTTTTCGTAAGTTCATTCATGAACCTTCATATGTTAATATACAATTAATAAGTACATTTATTAATTTACTGAAATATCTACAACTTCAAAGCAAACCATAATAGCAAACAAAATTTTCATTCAAATAACTTGGATTCATTTTTCATCATATACTATATTTTGTTGTATTGTGAAAGATAAATTATATTCACATTCTTCGGCGAATCCAAGAAAACGACGATTTCGAATAAGCCAATAGGATTCTTATCTCTTGCTGACGTCATGTGCGAAGTTTACAAAACTCGTTCTTCTGGACATTAAAATTAAACTATGCAATGTAAATCTATGCTGAAGACATCTCTGTCTCCTCTAACGAACCAAAGGGGTCTCTTGATGACGTCATGCGCGAATTTGTTCAAAACTCGTACCCCAAGTGAGAATACCTTGTAGTCCTAGTACCAGAGCCCTATTACCGCCTAGGCCAACATAGGCCATGGCCATAGACAACCCAGGTTGTCTATGGCCATGGCCTAGGGGCGGCACAATTTTAGGGGCGGCAAATTTTTCGGTGAATAAAAAAAAATTCTTTAATTCCTCTACGAAAATGTAGAAATAGCCATCTTCGAAATTTTCGCACATATTTTCATTATCGATGTATAATTCTTTTGAAAGGAAGATAGAAATATTGTTGCATTTTTCACACACCTCGGTAATCTGAAAATCAAAGGAGCCGCCCTAAAACCGAACAGCAGTCGGCACTGTCGGCGGTGGAAAACCTATCCTATCGTAAATTGTAATTGCTACTAATAAAACACGGATTACTGTCAGGGATATCAGAGGACTGGCATAATATTTAAAATATGAATGCGGCACGTTTGATGAGTTTCCCTAGTAGGTATTATTTTCAATGGATGCAAGTAACTAGTTACGTTTGATGAGTTTCCCTAGTAGGTATTATTTTCAATGGATGCAAGTAACTAGTTAAATTTTTTGCGTGAATTTCGGAATCGGCACTGGCAGCTCGTCAGTCATATTTTTCCGTCCATGCAATACACTCAGAATCGAGAACTAACCACTATAGAGTTGTCGCCAGTCATTTTTAAACATTGCTAGTGCAATTTTTAGTATAAATAAATTTTGTGGGAACTTATCTTCAGATCTACTTGTTCATTCTTTTTTTCGCAATGTCAAGAAAACGTGAAAGTGGTTGTGAATATAGAAAACGAGCAAAGGAAAGATCAGAAAAAAATGAGGAACTGGTGAAGAAGATTCCCAAGATTGACACCTTTTTATAAAAAAGTGATAAAAAACAAAAAGTGGACTCGACAGAGCTGAGTGAAATTCAACAAGAATTCGATCAACCTTCAACAAGTGGTAACAACACATCAAAAAAAAAAGCTTTTCCAGAAATTAGCGGCAGTTCAGATGATTTCAGTGATGATGGGATGAAGTAACAGAGGAGTTGAGGCAGAATTTTATCAATCGTGGAATAAAACAAAATATTGATTTATTAGATTTTGAAGCTTCAAGAAGGAATTACAATGATCGCGTTCGATATTGTCCGAAAGGATTGTTTAAAACCGGATTGAAAAATGCCGAGACTCACACTCGCGATTACTTGATTTACTCTGCCAGCTCTCTCTACTGTCTGCCATGCCGTTTATTCAATGGAAAAGGTCCATTTGCATCTACCCGATTTAATGATTGGAAAAATCCTATTACTATTGAACAGCACGAGAATTCACAGAATCACAAAAATTGTGTCCTAATTTTACTCCAAATGCAAAAAGCAGCTGGCCAGGTAGATGCACTTCATGTTAAAGAATAAAGCGGGAAGTACAGTACTGGAGAGAAATTTTAAAAAGAGTTGTTGCAGCTATCAAGGCATTGGCATCAAGAGGACTTTCATTCAGGGGTTCGACGGAAGTATTTGGTAGTCTACATAATGGCAATTATATGATGCTATTCGAATTTCTAGCTGAATTTGACCCTTTTCTTGCTGATCACATTGAAAAGCACGGAAATTAAGGCAGAGAATACTATTCAATAAGCGTAGACTGCACAACAGCATTGAAACGAATTTTATCCTATTTGCGATCTAGCATGTCTCAAGAGCGTTTGAATTCTCTGGCCGTTTTGTGCATTGAAGCTGAATTGATGAAAAAGTTAGACATAGAAGCTGTGTTGCAACAATTTGTTTGATTATGAAAGTTGTAATTTTTTACTATGAAATATACACTCTGAAACATTAGATTGTTTTATTTTCAGATAGAAAATTGTCTTTATCAACTTCTGCGAAAATCAAGTATTTAAAAAATTTTAATTTTTAAAATTCTCTTTACTCATAGGGGCGGCAAATTGTTTTTGGCCTAGGGGCGGAAAAGAGTTTAATCCGGCCATGCCTAGTACCATGGACATTATATATAGGCAACTCTGGCAGATTCTGACCTTAGCTTACACTGCCATCTATTTTTTAATCCTGACATTTCAAACATACCAATCGCACAATGTTTCCTTTTGTGGTGCCCTGTAAAGCATTTTAATTGAGTTTCCATAGGAATCCACGCAAGGGCTGGTTAAATCCCATATAATTATGGGATTCGAAAACAAATACATTCGAAATGACCATTTCTTTAATTAGCTGTGGGTTCTAGCAATCTCACTAAAAAAATATCATTCGTACAAAAACTTGTGAAAATTTGTAGCATATTGAAAAACTTATGGTCATTTCACATATATCTGCCTTCAAATCAAATAACATATATTAATTAAAGAAGAGGATATATTGTGGTGAAATTAGATATAAAAGAAGGATAAATTAATAATAAATCAATCTTTGGGATGAAAGGAAATAATCTAAACAACAGAAACTTCGGAAATATATATACCTAATACAGAATATAATTTATACATAACAATTATCATAATAAAACCCAAAACAAACGCTCCAACAATAGATAAATGTAACAAATACTCATCAAATTATGTAAAATAAATTCAATGAATAAATTAGAATATAAGTGAAAAATATACCAATTCAAACATGAAATGCTTTATATCTACTTTTATGATAGAAACAATTTCTTAATGTGAATTATTATCTCTTTCATTTCTTTTTCGGATGCCATCTTTATTATTTAATCATAACATTTTATTGTTTTTTCCTGATAGAAATTTATTAACAGTTCTGTCATATAAGTAGAGAATGAATGTCATGACATAATCAATAAATTTGTCACTAATTTTCTTATGTTTTGAACAGATCAGAGGTCTCATATCTTCTATCTCTATATCGCATGTAATTTTTTTCCTGATCCCTATCTCCCGCTCTAGTAAATGCAGCAGATCATTTTTGAATAAAATCAAGAAAGATATTATTATATATTCTTGATAGCGTTATTATTTAACAATTATGGTATGTTTTGGCTTCTATTGATGCCATTGCCGGTACAATGGGTGCCTTTTATATTTCAAAATTAGAGAACAAAACTGTCATTAATAATCGAAAATCGCTTTTTTGTTTTTCAAAATTCCCCACTAGCTTTCTACCCGCGGCACCGCCCGCAGTGAAGCCATTAAATGAGTATGAGTATGAAAGAAATGAAGCCAAAAATTCTACCGGTAGAGGTCTCAAGCGTGTAAACGGTAAAGGTTATTTCATTGCAGTGATGTCAAGTCTCCTCTGTAAAAAGTACCTAGAATTGATTCGGAAAATCCCTAGAATTCCCTAGATTAGTGCAGAGGTGGCTCCATTCGCCCAGTGCAGGAAATATGTGAGTAAGGGGGGTTGTTCCAAAGTTTCGCGGAATATTAGGAAATAACGATACGAAAATTCTTGGGATATGAGTGATTTTATTTCTGATTCTCATTCATTTCCTGAATAAACTAATTATAATTATTTCATATATCACTATTTGGAAATAAGGTTAAGAATAAAACATTATCGAACAAAAGTTTTATTTGACTTAATAATAAAAACAACAACGAATTTATATATGTGTATATTATATAGGCTTTGAAAAACTAATCATTTATTTTATACAAACTTTTATATTGCATCAGCTTCAAATGTTCAGGTGTTACTTCGAATAATTTACAACATTTTTCATCATTTGAAAATCTAATGACTGAAACAGCGTTTAATGCTTCACTACCTATTTTATTTCTTTTTTTTGTTTTTACATCTGTAACAACAGAAAAAACCCGTTCTGTTTCGGCATTACTGTGAGGTAATGCCTTACATAATCTAGCTAATTGTACTACATCTTGGTATTCATTAACTCCATTAAAATCTTTGTGGTCACCTAAGCTATTCCAAAATTCTTCTACATTCATTTTCATATATAATAATTTTTTATTATTGTCATCAGAAAAGTCTATTGCAATATTTTTCCACTGCCTATCAATATCATCTCCTTTGATGCCTTCGACTGAAGCGAATTTACTCCAAATGATTTTGAGAGACGAAAGCTCATCGGGTTTTTTAAAATCTAAAGATACTTCCGGTGATAAAAATTTCAATGAATCGAAAAAATATAATCAAGGGGAAATCTTTGCTGTATTTCAGTTGCAGCAGTAACGAAAAAATTCAAACAAGACTTTCTTATTGAAGTTTGAACTTCTGGCGGTAGAAGGGAAAGTAAATTGTTACAAGAAGAACCGAGATCTATTTGCTCCAATTCTAAAAAGTGATGGGGTTTTTACAATTCATTTTGGGGTCATTTAAAAATTCGGGTTTAATGAAATGAGCTGTGAGTTTACGAAAAATCTTTTTGCAATTATATGATAATTCATGAATCAATATTTTTTTTTTGATTGAAAAAGGGCATTGAATTCATTGAACAAATTTAGAATATGATTCAAAAATAGTAATATTCCTTTAGTCGAATTATTATGCAGTTCATCAAATATGAAATTTACACATTTCGAGTTATCTTCTAATTTCGCAACTTTAAAATAATTTTGGAGAACAATCCAATTCTCGAGAACCCTTTAGACAGAATGTTGCATGGAAAGCCATCTGGTAGATGCTAATTTGAGCATTTTTTTTTGTTCGAAATGGAAGAAATCTTGCATTTATATCAATTCTGCAGTTCTTTTTGAGGAAGAGGAAAAATAGCTTACTATATTTCTAATCAATTCCTCCGGTGTTCTAGGTAATTGAGAACAAGCATGGCTTACAACGAAGTGGTAAGTTATAACATCTGTTGTTCACATTGTAAACAACAGATGTTACATGCTCAAAGATTGAATATTCTTTCAGAGATTTCTTTTTCAAAGGAATCGAGCAAGGAAGTAATTTTTTACAAATTATACCACACTTAGAAATGTTTCATCCACATTCCTTAGCATAGAATACATATTGTGTTAGTTTAAGTGATTCAAGGGCCAGAAGCGAAATTTTTTCTACCTCTACGTTTGAGGATTGAAAAATCCCTAGAATTTCCCTATTTCCCTAAAATTCCCTAAACCCAAAATTTTTCCCTAGATCTAGGGACAATTCCCTAGACTTAACATCACTGTTTCATTGTATTTATGGTTGCAGCGACTTGGTGTCTGTTTGAGCTGGTCTGAGCCAGGACCGGTTTATTCGACATCACCTCTCAGAATATTTTAATATTTAGATATATTGACTCACTTTCTAATGATCTGTGTATATTTAGATGACGATTTTAATGAATGAATTATGGGCATATTGTTGGTGATATCAAATACGTGAAGTGAATTTAGATTAGTTACGCATGTACAGAAGAAAATTGTATGTAACATATATATTTGAATGAGCAATAAATGGACCAAGTTCTTATTTTATCACCCTAATTCTGAGGAACAACTGGCCTTTTTCCCAAATATTTTTTATCCTCTGTATTGAGCCAAATAAAAATTTGATAGTTTTGGCGCACAGTTAATTGCTAAAAGAAAACTTGGATTTGTGAAATGAATCTGGAGCAGTTCAGGTGAACGAAAAAGAAGAGAACGTGAAATGTTCATATATATATATTCATTGTGAAATTTGATGTTTTCTCGTTTTTTTCGCATTAAATCCGTCTGTTTACGAAAATGGAAATTAGTGGAATCCTGCACTGAGAATCTGTGAGGATAATGCAAATTGAATTTTTGTTTATTTTATTATTTGAAGAATATATTCTGAAAAACATTTTTCATTACGCCAAAATCACTTCATAATGACTTCAGGCTAGATATTCATCTGTAGCGGCACTCTGTCAGCGGCAGGGGAGTGTGTAGGGATCTCTTGGCGGCACTCTATATAGCCACGCATAGCTTAATTCACAGCGCTTCAGTGGCCTAGAGGTAAGCGCTCAAGTTTCACACCGACTAGGTACCGGGTTCAACTCCCGGCGACCCCCTCAAACTTCTAACCCCTGCGTCTATGGCATGGCGCACACAAGCCATACTGATGAGTCCAAATGTGTGCGCCAGGGACGAAACGCATAAGTAGGGATAATTTACGATCCTACATTGGTGACCCCGACGTGATGGGAACGGTTGTCTTTACGACGTGTCTTGGAAAAGCAGACGGTTGACGCTTGAGGTATACTCGCTCTCTCTCTGCAACTTCCAACGGAACTCTAGACGCCTTTCCCATTCCGTACAATATTCAGGGTCTGCCGCGGTATTGCGGATTTGCTTAGGTTCACATCACCCGACCGCACCATACCGTTTGGTGTAGCTCAGCTCAGGTGGCCATCACCCGGCTATACCTACTGACCTTGTAACACGCATTGGTTTCGTTCCTCCGTCACTGGTAAGGGAGTGTGTAGCGGCACTCTATATAGCCACGCATAGCTTAATTCACAGCGCTTCAGTGGCCTAGAGGTAAGCGCTCAAGTTTCACACCGACTAGGTACCGGGTTCAACTCCCGGCGACCCCCTCAAACTTCTAACCCCTGCGTCTATGGCATGGCGCACACAAGCCATACTGATGAGTCCAAATGTGTGCGCCAGGGACGAAACGCATAAGTAGGGATAATTTACGATCCTACATTGGTGACCCCGACGTGATGGGAACGGTTGTCTTTACGACGTGTCTTGGAAAAGCAGACGGTTGACGCTTGAGGTATACTCGCTCTCTCTCTGCAACTTCCAACGGAATTCTAGACGCCTTTCCCATTCCGTACAATATTCAGGGTCTGCCGCGGTATTGCGGATTTGCTTAGGTTCACATCACCCGACCGCACCATACCGTGTGGTGTAGCTCAGCTCAGGTGGCCATCACCCGGCTATACCTACTGACCTTGTAACACGCATTGGTTTCGTTCTTCCGTCACTGGTAAGGGAGTGTGTAGCGGCACTCCGTCACTGACAGGGGAGTGTGTAGGGATCACTTGGCGGCACTCTATATAGCCACGCATAGCTTAATTCACAGCGCTCCGGTGGCTAGGAGTTTAGCGCTCAAGTTTCATACTTACTAGGTACTAGGTGCCCGGGTTCAACTCCCGGCGGCTCCCTCAAACTTCTAACATCCCCTGCGTCTATGGCATGGCGCACACAAGCCATACTGATGAGTCCAAATGTGTGCGCCAGGGACGAAACGCATAAGTAGGGATATAAATTCCTTCGATTCTACACATCCTACAAACATAAAACTGCATTTTCTCTTTAGATTTTTTATTTATTATATTCCGTTTTTCCTCTGTGAGCATTTCGTTACTTTAGATGAGTTGCAAAACTAAAAACACAATCAGACTAAAATTAGTACCTGCTATGGAATAACCCTCCATGGTATAAAATTATTTCCCGTAATTAGTAATATTTGTTTTATTTTCATTATATTCATGCACCTTCTTGATTCCATTTATGATGTTGAATATTTAGTAGGCCGAACTATTGAGCATAAATTGTTTTCGATAGGTCTTCGTTTCAATAACATTTCAGGTAAACGATTGTGGAAATAAATTTCGGTTGACACTAGCTTCATTCAATTTTTTAATGAATTCAGGATAAATGATTTCATTATCAACAAGACCACTGTACCAATGTCCAGACCACTTATAAAAATAACTATATACCTACACTGACAAATTTCAGGAAATTGTTTCAAGAAATATTTTTTTTCGCAAATTGTTCCAATGAAATTTTACCTGCTTTACCTACTTTACTGCTGCAAGCGGAAATGAAAGGGACTACTATTATTATTAGTTCAAAACCGTAATTACTGCTAATAATGACATTCTGGAAAGAATAGCATTCTCTTACTTCTCGGAAAAAATTTCATAATCTCCTAACATGACAATTATGATCAATGAGGCTGCACAGTTGAATAATTGTTTGAAGAACTTATTCCCCAGTGTGAAGATATTTGTTTATATGCAGATAAGGCATAAACCTAGCACTCCCTGGTCTCCTTGTGAGAAGAAATTAAGCCTGTCAATATATTATAAGTCCCCTTCATTGTACAATTTTTTATTGGAAAAATTCAAATGAATTTATCATCAATAAAAACATTAAGAAACTGGATTCAAGTCAATAATATCACACCTAGTTTCAATAACGCATTTTTAAAAAAACTACGATCAAAAATTGTTGTTATGAATTCGAAAGAGAAACAATGTGTCTTGCTTACGGATGAAATGTCTGTGAAGAAACTTAAAGAATATGATGAAAGACTGGATATATTAGAGGGGTTTCTAGATTTTGCTGAAGAAGGACAAAGAACACCCAGAGAAGCGTCTCATGCTCTAGTTATTATGGCAAGAGAATGATGTCATAATTGGTGTGTACCTGTAGAGTATTATTTGACGTGTGGACCAATAGCTGAAAATATTCCTGGAAAGATGCTTACTAGAAATGGAAAAATTGGGTCTAGTAATAAATGTTTTAATTTGTGATCAAGGATCAAACAACAGATCTCTTTATAAACTGCTAGAAGCATCAAAAAGTAAACCATATTTTTTTTTCAACGGGCATATGTGAGGAATTCGTTAATGAAAAGGGATATCATAGTGGGTGGGAGTAATATTTCATGGAGAGATATAAAAAAACGTACGACATCGATTCGTCGAATTCACTGTCTCGTACCCTTCTGAAAATAACAGAAACTCATATTAACCCCAACGCCTTTCAGAAAATGAAAGTGAAATTAAGAATTCAGATTTTTAGTAAGACATTTTATTGTACCGTGATGACAGTGATCGCGAGTGGTGAACTCAATTCTTCAAGTTCCATTGCAACTGCTAATTTCCTATTGAAAATTAATGACCTTTTCGATTATCTAAACTCTGGTTTGATGGTAATTATTTGAGACGACCGTTATCTGATAAGAATACTGCAGCGAAACGAGTTTTTATGGAATCAATAGGCTTCATTAAGTCTTGGAGCCGTCTAGAAATTAATTCCATTGCATATTTCACTGGATATTTGTTCAAAAAATTAAGTGTGAATTTTAAATGTGACAAATGTGAACAAAACCTCCTCATAATAATATTGAAGATCTGGGAAACAAAGGAATTTATATTTCTAATAAAAACTATGTCAATTCAAATGAGACAATTCGTTTGAAAATCCCTAGCGTTATGTATAATGATATTATATTTCATCAATTATCTTAAATTTGTAATGTAAATAATTGAAATATGTTTAATTAAATATACTAACATTATATATAGCGCTAGAATAGATGCGAATCAAAATTCAAATCTTGTATTAATATTTCCTGTATAGTTAACGATGTAAAGAACCTGTTTCTCTCATTTTTAAAAATTATTATTAACAACTATGATTGATTTTTCATGGAATTTTGAGGAAAGCAGTTGGTCAAAAACTACATTCAACTAATGCCAACGTTTCGTAGATACTTTGCCCTGAAGAAGTAGAAATATATCTACGAAACGTTGGCATAACATGTATCTACAAGGAAATGATCTATCAGAACATAATTAACAACCGCAAGAAAATAATAATTTTATCGTCAATAATTGGTTACCATATATCATGGTCATCCTCGTCTTCTGATTCACTCCAGTGTTTGAAGAAAAAAATTTAAAAAAAAATTGAGAATGAATATATATATTTTGTTTCTGTTATAATAACCTCATGTGCGATTTCAAGAACTTTAATTGCTAATAACTGTTTTTCAGTGATCAATTCCGTGCGCTCATAAGTTAACTCGCTTGCCTATAAAGTATCGCCAACTCTGAGTACTAAAAATGACACTCTCAATAACTGCAACAATAAATCACTTAAATTGAACGTATAATCATTCAAAATGTTAATTATGCATCAAAACACTCGCATGTACACAAAAAATTACACACATTTGCTTAATACAGCTCCAAAATTAAAAAAAATGAATTGCTCTAAGCAAAAACCACATGTATTCTAATAAAATTGATAGATAAAAAGATAAATTATATATAATTATTCAGGCCGAAAAACAAGTCTTGAACTTTTGTGGGTAAAAATATGTTCAATGAAGCCTATAAGAAATTTTATTGAATAGAGTTCAGTTGATTTGATTTCGTACGATATACTTTTCATTTGCATCAATGAACAAATTTTTTTTATGATTTTAATAGTTTGGTACCATGCAGAATTTATCTAGAAACTCCTTTCGCATTTTCAAATTGAAATTGAATGTTTGAGTGAATCCTATTAAATGCTAAAAATCCAACTTTCAATCCTTCTCTGGGTTACTTTGTGTAATTACAGGAAGCTGATTTATATCACATTAAAACAACATTCAAGGCAATCGCGTCACATAAAATTTGACTGCAATACCTAATGCGACAAAAGATATGAAGTTCTGAAACTTAGCTTGTAGAAATCATTAAATATACACATAAAAAATTATAACTCTAAATCAATGTAAAATCGCAAAACATTTTTCGGCTATTTTAGAACGCCCTCAAGTGCAAGGAATCTGTAAAAACTTCTGGAATTTTTTTCTGAACGAATTGGAATTTGAAAACGGTTTCATTAACGTTAAAAGAATTTCTATGATAGAAATTTTTATTTCAAGAACTCGAGAATCACTTACAAGAATTGCTCCGTATCTCAAGATAAAATTGTGCATATATGGAATTCATTGATATGTGGCATAAATTGAAAAAAATCCTCGTAGAGTGAAACCACGAGAGATATAGAAGTTTCTTTTTCGCGCAAGCGCACGAAACTAGCTGGTCCACAGTTATGATAATTTACTAATTCTCTAGGATTTGTTAAGTAATGAAAAAACATTACGGAAATTTTTTGAACTTATTGCAAACGTTCATTAAAATTAAGTTTCTTATAGAGGGTGAAGCCTAAATATTTTATATGCGTCATGACATGACGAATTCACCGAGGCCAAACGGCATATCGAAGAAGAAGAAGAAAAATAGATAGATAATTTTATCTCTGTGAAATTTAATACATCGGGTCCAAATATATACCTTGAATACAGTTTTGAATACTTCTGATATTCAATAACTTCGTTGAAGATATATCAAGTTGTAGTGTATTCATATAGTAGAAGAGATGGCTGATGCATACTCATCACATGGAGCTGAAACTAGAGTTGAAACTGGAGCAGGTCGAGAAGGCTTAAGCGAGCAGAAAAATGAAGCCAAAGAAAAAGTTCCAGTACCAGCAGATCTAGAATGTAGTATCTGCAAGGAGCTTTTGATCAAGCCCATGACATTACTACCCTGCCAACATAATTATTGCGAATTATGTATTAAGACCTGGATGGAGATAAAGAAGCATTGCCCTTTGTGCAGGGCACACATATCTGATATTCTCCCTGAATTGTCTCTGGACTGGTTAGTGGAAGAGGTGAGTTATATTATTCTTTTTTATATTTATATTTTCAGAAATCAGCAGTATGAACACCTGGGATTAGGTTTCATCTAACTCTTACGATATCTATCCGATCGATTTCAAATTTGAAAATCTTTTAAATTACTATAAAATAAAGTCGAAATTTGTTAAGATCGTCATAGTAAAAGTATCTTTGAATATTACGAACTTTTTTTAATACTCGTTATTTGTTGGATATTGACGAAAATTTGTGCTCATAGGGATGCTATCCATATCTTACATATTCTGATATTTCATATTCTACGGGTAAACCCAAAAGAAGATTATAGAGTTTTTTATGTGATGAAATCACAGTCATAGAATTAACTTTTTTTTTAGAGAACGCGAATACATATATACTTTATTTATATTAACAATATTATATAAACAACCACTTATATATTTTATTGTTCAAGAAATTCATTTTACTCTATGAACGTCATTAAAATGTCATATGAATACAACTTTTCGGTTCTGATTATTCTGTTAATCTGTTAGTCAGAGAATTAGGTATACAGTTGAGAGAAAACTGAAAGTTCATTTATTGTTCATTCAAGATATGATTCTTGACTATTTCATACATTTTGTAGTTTCTTTCAGTATCGCAATGTATTAGAATTCCGAAAAGGATCTTTGTAACAACATTTTTTTTACTGTTGATTTGTTCTTGATTGTTATTTTATAATAACATGTTTTGAAAGAACTTTGAATTTGAGAGTTCAAATAATCAATGGCTATATTTTATTACAGTTTGAAAATTGTACGATGCGAGTAGAAGATAGGCCTGAAAGATTGGAAATGTTGAGGGATCATGAAGAAAAATTAAGGAATGAAATATGGAAGTTTATGGATAAATCCGATATACATGTTCCTCGATATATATATCCTGTGGTGGAAAGGGGGTTGATTAGGATAGAGGATATACGGGGTGCGCCCTTCGTTCCTTTTATTGTTCCAGCAGGCGCTAGGTACCACGAAAGGTTACGACGAGATGCCCAGCGACCATCATACACCGGTCATTCCGTATGGAGTGATTCAGAAGACGAGTAGGATAACCATTTTGATTCGCACCTATTTTAGAGTTATATTTAGAGGTATTATAGTTCATTATTTATTTTTCAAATTATTTTCATTAAAAACTGAATATAATTAATGAAATATAATATCATTATATATACCTAACGGTAGATTAGGTGGGAATCAGAATTCAAATCTTGTATAAATATTTCTTGTTCATTTCACAATATAAATGAACCAGCATAAATTATTTATAAGACAACTTCTTTTGAAACAATTGAAGATTCTTCATGCTTTGTATTTATTCCTATACTTTTAATTTTAATATTGGCTACGTTCAATGAAAAATGAATTAAATTATTAGTCTAATATATGATGTATATAATCCTTAGATATTAATAGTAATTTTGTCTTATTCCTATATTGAATATAATTTTTATTATACATTCTTATTCATTTCATTATTTCATTGACCTTTTATTCCCGCTTCCTGTGACTTCGTCAAATGCTTATATAATATATATGTTAGGCCCGAAGACCGAAAACGCTCAGTGGCCGGAAAAAACGGCCACATCGCGTTCTGGCTGCCTTCGAACGCACAGAACGCGTTTTGGCTGTTTTTAAACGCTCGCAACGCGTTCTGGTAATTGTTAAACAGCTGGATCGCGTTTTGTCAATTGTTCAACGCTCACAACGCGTTCTTAATGTTCGACTTGTATTATTTGCCGCTTTCTACCTGCGTAGGATAAAATTTATATTGTCCCTCATAAAACAAAGTTGAAAATTGAAATACAATAAAATTATTGACAACTACAATTGGATACCAAAGATGGCTTCGGTTTTTCTTGCCGAATCATTTCAACAATATTAAATTTATTATAATTGTTTTTCAGTTCTAGGAAGAAAGTTACACTAATAAACATATATTGTGGAGCATATAATATATAAATGCATGAATGAAAAAGCGAAAAGTTCTTTATTGAACAAATGAATTTCAATTTATTTTCTACAAATCCAACTTATTGTGGAGAACAAAACAAACTTGAATTTATAACCCTTTCAATTACTTCATTAGAAACAATTCAATTATTGAAAACTACAATTAAATACAAAAGACGGGTTTTTCCGAACTTTTGTGTACTTTACATAGGTACGTTACTTATTTTTACAAGAACTGTTTGAATGACATTTCGAATTACATAGTACATTTAAATTGTATCCGTAAAGTATGGAACAAATTCATTTTAGCTAATCAGACCATTTTATGCAACAACCATCTATTTTCACTACAGTTTGCAGATGACCAAATAGTGCTGGCACAGGACGCATACGATTTAGAGTTCATGATAAAGAGACTTTACACAGAATATAAAAAATGGGGAATGCATATTAGTTTCAAAAAACAGAACACCTAGTAATTAATAGTGACGTTAAATTTCAAATATTAATCAACGACCATGAAACAATTAACCAAGTTGATGAATTTAAATATTTAGGAGCGCTTATAAACAAAAAAATGGTATAGGGAAAGAGAAATTAAAGACAGAATAAATAAAAGCAGAAAGGTCATAGGATGTCTTAACAGTCTTTGTGGGACAAGAACATAAAAAATAAAAATAAAAAAGACTAGGAAGAACACTAGTAGAGTCAGTGTTGTGCTATGGTAGTGAGATCTGGGTACTGAATGCAGATCTAGAGAGACGAATCCTAGCTGTTGAGATGGACTATTTAAGAAGAAGTGCTAGGCTGTCACGCTTGCAGCGAATAACCAATGAAGAAATACGTAATCGAATGAAAACAAGAACAACAGTGATAGACAGAATTAAAATAAAAGGCTGCGCTGGTTCGGACATCTTATGAGGATGAACGATAACCGATGGCCGAGGATTTTATTTAATTGGACACCACCTGGAAAAAGAAACGTGGAAGACCAAGAAGATCGTGAAACGAAGACATTAAAAAGGCAATGGAGGAGAGACAGCTTAATGTGGAAGATGCGCAAGACAGGCAGGCATGGAGAGAGGGATTGAGTAGACAACGCCCAGTTGTATTATGATATGTAACATAGCATTGTAATGTAATGTTCTTTGATATGTGCTATCTAACTCAATATATATATATATATACATAGGTACGTTACTTATTTTTACAAGAACTGTTTGAATGACATTTCGAATTACATAGTACATTTAAATTGTATCCGTAAAGTATGGAACAAATTCATTTTAGCTAATCAGACCATTTTATGAAATAATCCTGAAACACATCGATATTTATTTTAATTTACTTTATTTTAAAATAATAATCTAATATACAGCGTGAATTATTTTCGAGTAATGACATCACCGTCATTTTTTTTAAATTGAACTATTTTGTCTCCATTTCCGGATTACTCTAGCTGAGCTGATTCCAAAAATGTATCACATGTTGATTCCAATAGGTACAGGGTCGACAAATATAATTACAATAGTTTTGTATGTGCTCAGTACTCATAAAGAAATGCTAGACCACAAGTACCAAACATGTTCGGAAACAACTTATTTTTATTATTTTGAAAATGTAAAAGACTACAGGGTCTTACATTTGAACCAATTGCCGTTAGACAAACGCGTTCCGGCTGTTTAACAATTACCAGAACGCGTTGAGAGCGTTTAAAAACAACCAAAACGCGTTCTGTGCGTTCGAAGACAGCCAGAATGCGATGTGACCGTTTTTTCCGGCCACTGAGCGTTTTCGGTCTTCGGGCCTAACATATATACAGGATGGTCCAATTAGTGACACCAACAATATATTTTAAATTCCAAGCAGAGTAAAAATCTCATGTTTGTTATGCGATCTTCTTATTGTTAGCGTATATATTGTGTATATTTTGAATGACTTCTGCTGGTGAGGTTTCAAATATTCATTTTCGTAATAGATAATTTATTGTGTTGTTTTTCTTGATTGCTTTTTTCAATTTTTTATAACACCAGGTCTTAAAATATAAGCATCAAAATTTAGGACGTAGTCCGCTCTTGTAAATTAAAGGAACTAATTCGAATTTAATGACATTTTTTTCAAGTGGTCCTTACTACTGTCCCTCTTATCAAATATTCTTCAGATTATAATAGGTTGTCAAATATCTCCTTCTGCTTTTTTGCTCTTTATTCAATGCTTTATAAAAAGTTTTACAGTGATCGGATTTAGTTTGAATATGCGCCGTTTCGTTCGATAATCTGTTTCCATCTAGACGGCAACTTCATAATAGTTCCTCGTAGAAGCCCCCTTCTTATTTGCAAAGAATTCGGACAGCCACTTTTCACAAGCCTTTTTGAGTTCAACTTACACCACCAAGGGCGTTCGCCATGGACAGGAACAGGTGGTAATCATTTAGCGCTATGTCCGGTCTATATGGTGGATGTGATAAAACCTCCCATCCGAGCTCCCGTAGCTTCTGACGGGTCATCAACGAAGTGTATGGTCCCGGTGGAACACTACACCCTTCCTGTTGGCCAATTCTGTATACTGTATATACTGTATACTGGACGCTTCTGGTCGATCGCCTGCTTCAAGCGGTTCAGTTGTTCGCAGTAGATGGTAGAATTAAGCGTCTGGCTATATGGGAGCATCTCATAGTGGATAATTCCCTTCCAATCCCACCAAACACACAGCAAAACCTTCCTGGCCGTCAATCCCGACTTGGCCACTGTTTGGGACGATTCACCTGCCTTCGAGCACGACCGTTTTCGCTTGATATTGTCTTATGTGATCCATTTTTCGTCGCCAGTCACCATCCGCTTCAAGAATGGGTCGAGTTAGTTCCGTTTCAGCAGCATATCGCAGGTGTTGAGTCGGTCCAGAAAGTTTTTTTGCTGAAAATATGCGGCACCCAAACTTTTTTGTGTTCGAATTATGTCATATTCGGATCATTACTATCAGAATTGACCTATGTTTCTTGAATAAAATGAAAATTGACAGTAAATTCATTTGAAAATGTATAAAACTTCTAACGATATTAATACGGCAACAAAAATAACTGCATATCTATTCCGAAAAAAGTTTTGAAACCTAGCTGGTAGAATTCATTAAATACTCACTTAAAAATTATAACTCGAATGCAATGTAAAATCGTAAAACATGTTTCGGTTATTTTAGAACGCTCTCCAGTGCAATCTGGAAAAACTTCTTGAATATTCATCTTAACATAGTATCATTTTCCCGTTTCTTTGATCCTGCTACCACCATTTAAGCCTTTAAAAATACAATTTTGGATCACTAATTTGAATTTAAGAATTCATCTAAACGATTTCGAATTTGAAAACGGTTAGATGAATTTTAATTCATCCTATGGATTCTTTTTAGAATTAAAAAAAATTTTTTGGAATATTCGATCACTCACAACATTTGCGTCAGATTTCAAGAAAAAATTGTACATATATGGAGTTTATTGATATGAGGCATGAAGTGAATGATATAATAATAATATAAATATTTTTACGTGATCTGAAACGTTTCATTTCAATTTAATCTTTAATGGTTATTCATTATTTTCATTTTGAGCGAATTTCATCATTTTCATATAATTGGATGAGTCGAAAGATATTATACAAGTTTGTTTTTCGACTAAGTAGTTTCGGGAGAATTGAGAATATTTCTTTCAAATTCCTCTTCCTGAATAATATTTTTCTTGTGACTCAGTTCTACCATACAGATAGGTTGGTACAAATTACTTGTTAGGATCGTATAAGTGTGTCCCTTAATCAACAATAGACCTGTATAAGGCACCAGGCTCTCACTCTGGGATCGTCGAATTATCAGAACAGAAAATGAATTTTGTACATACACCTCATTGAACTGCTGTTTCACTATTTTTACTTCAAAATTAAAGAAAAATATATGGTGAATCGTAATTTTTAGAAAGTCAATTTCAAAATTTTCATTACAAATTATACAGGGTGTTGAAAGTTCAAGTACCTATTAGTAGTTTGTGAAAAACAGATTTTTTTTTAAATCGGAATAATTCTATTGTCCTGTTTTGCTCCGTAAGAACAGACAAATTGTCGAAACTCGTGCCTCACCGTTTCCACCGAATGCGAAGTGAGCTTGTCCATAAAATTTTAGACGCTCTCATTGACCTGAATAGTGCTCTCAAATTTTTAGGAATATTTGTGGGTTAAGAATTTTATAAATGAAATTGTACAAATTGTATTATTTTAAACGATTCAATTCCTTCGTGAGCACGATAACTATATATAGAAGAGTTGATCCGTAGTTCCGATATAACAGAAAAAAATATTTTTCAAATTTTTCCTTTCAAATTGATTTTTTTCATCATCCTCATTAGTTCCTTTTGGATTTGAATTATATCCATTATCCTGTTTACTATACCGGTGTGCTTATTAAATAGAATAATTAATAGTCTGTGATAAGTATATAAGTAGGAAATATATATATATGGCGGAAATGTGTATTTTTTTTATTTAAAATTACTTGCATTTGGTTTCTAAATTGTTTTGGTTTCATCATTGTATTTTATAAACATTTTTTTTTACTTGAAACCCACTCTAGAAGAAAGAACTCCCATAAATATATTGAAGCTTATTTCCTGTACACACAACAATACTTATGCGGGAAGCCGGGGTTTTTTCCCTAGGCTTTTATGTCATACACAGAATTGTATGGCACCACAACTGCGCTAATTTGATAATTATGTTGTATTGTATTTTATAGCTTATGCTGAGTAAAGTAAATGAAATTATAATTACAAATAAAATAAACCTCACTAAAACCTTCATAATGTCTAATACGCTTCAGTAATTAGATTTAACCGACGAAAGTTCAATGCTGAAACTAATGTTCCGAATATGACATAATTCGAAAGAAATTAAAAACAAATTAAAGTGAAAATGAAAAGTTTGATCTTCAGCATTTAATGATTTACCTACTCAAAAATTCAAACTTCGATTTGAAAATACGAAACGATAACATTATTTGAAAAACATCGGTCGATGCTGAAAGTATGACATAATTCGAAAGAAGTTGAAAAAATATAAAGGAACTTCAATTATTGAATGCGATGCCCCTATATTACTAAAGGAATTGCATTCTGCCGTGGGGCAAACAATATTGATTAAACTAAAATTGTTATTTTTGAACCTAAAAATTTTTTTTTGTATTTTTCATCGAAATACAATTCTAAAAAGTCCCACGACTTGTTACGATAATGTTTTTATTTTTCTAAATATGAATTTTTGAAGGAAGAAGAAATCTCAGATTTGACTACTTTTGGCCAACGAGAAATATATAAATATAAAATTAAGAATGATTTTTTTTCAATTCTGTTTATATTAACCTCATGCGCGATTTCAAGAAATTTAATTTCTTATAACTATTTTTTAGTCATCAATTCGGGGCGCTCATAAGTTTACTCGCTTACCTATAAAGTATCGACACCTCTGGGAACTGAAAATGACACTCTCGATTATTGCAACGAAAAATCACTTAAATTGAACGTATATTCAATCAAAAATGTTAATTATGCATCAAATCACTAGCATAAACATAAAAAATTTCAACTATCCTAATACAGCTTCAAAATTAAAAAAAATGAGTTGCTCTGAGCAAAAACTGATATAAAACTGATAGATAAAAAGATAAATTATATATAATTATTCAGGCCACCGAATAATTCAAGTCTTGAACTTTTGTGGGTAAAAATATGTTCAATGAAGCCCATTAGAAATTATATTGATTTCAGTTCAGTTGATTTGATTTCATACGATATACTTTTTATTTGCATCAATGAACAAATTTTTTTATGATTTTAATAGTTTGATACCATCCCGAATTTAAACTAGAAACTTCTTTCCGTATTTTCCAATTGGAGTTGAGTGTATGAGTGACACCCTCAAGTGCGAGGAATCTGAAAAAACTTCTTGAATGAACGAATTGGAATTTGAAAACGGTTAGATTAGCGTTAAAAGAATTTCTATGATAGAAATTTTTATTTCAAGAACTCGAGATTCACTCACAAGATTTGCTTCATATCTCAAGAAAAAATTGTGCATTTATGGAATTTATTGATATATGGCATAAATTGAAAAAAAATCCTCGTAGAGTGAAACCATGAGAGATATAGAAGTTTCTTTTTCGCACAAGCGCACGAAACTTGCTGGTATACAGTTTTGATAATTAACTAATTATCTAGGATTTTTTAAGTAATGGAAAAACAATACGGAAATTTTGTGAACATATTGCAAACGTTCATGAAAATTAAGTTTCTTATAGATATACAGGCGGTCACAAATCAAACAGTCATGTTAGAATATCGAGCCAAAAATATTCTCAAGCTATTGTGTACGGCCTCCTTATGTAGAATCCTGAGTCGAAATTGAGTATGTCATTCCGCATAGTCTCTATCTTCCGAAGAGGATGAATTCGAAATCTTATATTTTCAGATTAAACATGTAGTCCAGTTATGTTACTAGGCAAAACTAGTCGTTTAGTTCAGCAGTATGAAGACCTGGTACTAGGTTTCATCTAACTCTTACGATATCTATCCGATCGATTTAAAATTTGCAAATCTTTTGAATTACTTTAGAATAAAGGAATCTGTCGAAATTAGTTTAGATCGTCATAGTAAAAGTATTTTTGAATATTACGAACTTTTCTCTTAATACTCGTTATTTGTTGGATATTGACGAAAATTTGTGCTCATATGGACGTTATCGATATATTACATACTAGTAAGCGGGTAGATCAATAGGCCCATAGATCAATATAGTCCATAGATCATAATAGACCATAGATCAATATTGACCATAGATCAATAAAGACCATAGATCAATATAGACCATAGATCAATATAGACCACAGATCAATAGGGCCCATACATCAATGAAGCGCGCAGAAATACGAAACACGTCAAAATACCCGTTGAAAGCGAAAAAACATGAAAGTACTGAAAAGAACGCGAAGAAACGCGAAAGAAACCGAAGTTACACGAAAGAAACCGAAATTACACGAAACAACGCGAGGGAACACGAAAGAACCCCAAGTAACACAAATAATCCAAAGGAACCTGAAAAAAACCCGAACGAATACATATAACTTGAAAGCGCACAAAAAGACTCGAAGTCACGCGAAACAACCCGGAGAAATACAAAAAAACCGAAAGCGCGCAAAAAATCAAAAGTACTCGTAAAGTGCACACCCCGTATATCACCCGAACGTAAACTCATTGTAAATTGCACACCCTGTATGACATTTTATCGAAATCAGCAAAATAACTTGTAAATTGCACACCCCGTATATCACATGATCGCAAATTCATTGTAATTCGCACACCCTGTATGACATTTTATCGAAATTAGATCCGATACGCGAAAAAAACATGAACACTTGCATGTAGGACACCCACTATATAATCGATTCGCAGTGGGTGCTTTTTCCATAAAAAATGCAGAAGGAAAAACTCTCGAAGAAAGACTCTGGTGAAACTCAGTGCTTCCAATATGCACAGCCCGTATATGAATCGAAAATAATTTTTCCATATAAAATAAACCCAAAGAATATCGTTTCAACTCCATCAATTTCACAAAGGTAAAATAAAAATTATTCAAAAAAGGTCTGAACGTGTATTCATGAATAGAGTGCTTAGCCGTTTTTCCCTGAATAAACTAAGTGTGTCGGATTTTAACATAAAGTATCATAAATTGGATCGGAGCTCGGAGAGGGCAATGAATTCGCGCGCAAATCGAGTCGAAAATAACGATGTTCAAACGCATATTTGAGGTGTTTTTCTTTCGAATTGTGAATCGTGAGTGGTCTCTAGAGATTCGGAATCTGCTGTAGATTATTATTCGACCACTTGAAAGGCCTGAAAAATCTTCCACCGCCCATATCGAGCGAAAAATTGATGCCGTATTTTCAAATTTGGAGCTCGCGTTCGGCTATCATCGGAATCGTATGAGAAATTATGACATTTTGCCTCATTTTAACGTGAAAATTGCCGAATTTGGAATGAAGAATTCGCTTCTTGGATATGAAAATTGGTACCCGGAGATTGGAAATTTCCTAAAGTTTCTATTTCTACCGCCCAAAGGGCGTTTAGGGGCTTCTACGGCCACTGCGGAGCGAAAGCATCATAGGGTGTTTTTGACGTTTTTCATGAGTTGAGTATCGAAAAATAGGCGTTTTAGTTAAGGGATTTTAGCCAAGAATTAGGGGAGCTCCGGAATTCTAATGGGTTCTAAGGAAACCCCCGGTCCTTGCTCTCGGAATATGTAGTGACTCCCGGACCCGGGGCGTTCCGGCTTCGGAGTTTATTCCCTTATTCCGGGACACCTTTGGTGAAAAACGTCATTTTCGCGATTTTCGTTTGATAATTTCGGGCGCTTTAAGAGCGCCCGGGGGGGTTTTCGCGGTCGCTTCCCCTAGAAGAGGATACGCCTTTTCGATTTTTTTTAAGATTGCCTCTAGAGCGGCCCTGCGGGCCGCTCGGAAAGCTTCGCTTTCCGGGTCCCTCGCGGGACCGCCTGTCAAAATTTTCTCTGGTTCACGATCTTATTACTATATTATATAGATTGTGATATTTCATCTTTATGGGTAAACCCACGAGACAGTTAGGGAGCTTCTTTATGTGATGAAATCACAGGCATAGAATTAACTTCTTGATTTTTCAGAGGACGCGAATATATATATACTTTATTGTTCAAGAAATTCATTTTACCCCATGAACGTCATTAAAATGTCATATGAATACAAAAATTTTCGGTTCTGATTATTCTGTTGATCTGTTAGTCAGAGAATTAGGTATACAGTTCAGAGAAAACTAAAAGTTCATTTATTATTTATACAAGATATGATTATTGACAATTTCGTACATTTTGTAGTTTCTATCTGAATCGCAATGTATTAGAGTTCCGAAAAGGATCTTTGTAACAATCCTGATGTCAGTACTTCTTTACATTTTTTTACCGTTGATTTGTTTTTTATTGTAATTTTACAATAACATGTTTTGAAAGTACTTTAAATTCGAGAGTTCAAATAATCAATGACTTAATATTATTACAGTTTGAAAATTGTACGATGCTAGTAGAAGATAGGCCTGAAAGATTGGAAATGTTGAGGGATCATGAAGAGAAAACAAGGAATGAAATATGGAAGAGCGTGGATGAATCCGATATATATGTCCATCGAAATATTTATCCTGTAGAGGAAAGGGGGTTGAATAGGATAGAGGATATGCCGGGTGGGCCCTTCCTTCCTTTTATTTTCCCAGCATTTAGGTTACGTCAAGGTGCCCATCGACTTTCATTCAGAGGACGAGTAGGATAACCATGATATAGAGTAATCAATTATCGACGATAAATTTGTTATTTTTTTGCGGTTGTTAATTATAATTTTTATTTATATTGAAAACAGGTTCATTTACTTCGTAAACTAATCAAGAAATATTAATACAAGATTTGAATTTTGATTTGCTCCTATTTTAGCGTTATATTTAGAGGTATTGTAGTTCATTATTCATTTTTCAAATTATTTTCATTAAGAACTGAAGATAATTATTTAAATATAATATCATTATATATACCTAACGGTAGATTAGGTGGGAATCAGAATTCAAATCTTGTATAAATATTTTTTGTTTATTTCACAATATAAATGAACCAGCTTATATTACTTATAAGACAACTTCTTTTGAAACAATTGATGATTCTTCATGCTTTGTATTTTGTACCGACTCTTTTGATTTTAATATTGGCTACGTTCAATGAAAAATCAATTAAATTATTAGGCTAATATATGTTGTATATAATCCTTAAGTATTAATAGTAATTTTGTAGTATTCCTGTATTGAAAATAATTTTTATTATACATTCTTATTGATTTCATGGACCTTTTATTCCCGCTTCCTGTGACTTCGTCAAATGCTTCTTCCTTCTTCCTGTTGATATATACAGTATGGTCCAATTAGTGACACCAACAATATATTTTAAATTCCTAGCAGAGATAAATCTCATGTTTGTTATACGTTCTTCTTATTGTTAGCGTATATTTTGTGTATATTTTAAATGAGTTCTGCTGGCGAGGTTTCAAATATTCATTTTCGTAATAGATAATATATTATGTTGTTTTTCTTGACTGCCTTTTTCAATTCCTTATAACACCAGGTCTTAAAATATAAGCATCAAAATTTAGGACGTAGTCCGCCCTTGGTAAACTAAAAGAACTAATTTGAATTAAATGACATTTTTTTCAAGTGGTCCTTACTACTGTCCCTCTTATCATATATTCTTCAAATTATAATAGGTTGTCAAATATCTCCCTTCTGCTTTTTTGCTCTTTATTCAATGCTTTATAAAAAAAGTTTTACAGTGATCGAATTTAGTTTGAATATGCGCCGTTTCGTTCGATAATCTGTTTCCATCGAGACAGCAACTTCATAATAGTTCCCTCGTAGAAGCCCCCCTTCTTATTTGCAAATAATTCGGACAGCCACTTTTCACAAGCCTTTTTTGAGTTCAACTTTACACCTCCAAGGGAATTAGCCATGGACAGAAACAGGTGGTAATCACTTGGCGCTGTGTCCGGCCTATATGGTGGATGTGATAAAACCTCCCATCCGAGCTCCCGTAGCTTCTGACGAGTCATCAACGAAGTGTGTGGTTTAGCGTTGTCCTGATGGAACACTACACCCTTCCTGTTGTTTCATGTTTCATGAATAAAATGAAAATGGAAAGTAAATTCATTTGAAAATGTAAATTATGCATCGAATCTCTAGCGTGAATGCATAAAACATCTAACGATATTAATACGGCAACAAAAATAACTGCAATATCTACTGCGATAAAAATATGAAGTTTTGAAACCTAGCTGGTAGAATTCATTAAATACTCACTTAAAAAATTATAACTCGAATGCAATGTAAAATCGTAAAACATATTTCGGTTATTTTAGAACGCCCTCGAGTGCAAGGAATCTGGAAAAACTTCTTGAATATTCATCTAAACGATTTCGAATTTGAAAACGGTTAGATGAATTTTAATTACTACTATAGTTTCTTTTTAGGAAATCAAAAAAAAAATTTTTTGAATATTCGATCACTCACATCATTTGCGTCAAATCTCAAGAAAAAATTATACATATATGGAGTTTATTGATATGTGGCATGAAGTGAATGATATAATAATAATATAAATATTTAACGTGATCTGGTACGTTTCATTTCAATTTAATCTTTAATGGTTATTCATTATTTTCATTTTGAGCGAATTTCATCATTTTCAGATAATTGAATGAGTCGAAAGATATTATACAAGTTTGTTTTTCTACTAAGTAATTTTGGAGAATTGAGAATATTCCTTTCAAATTTCTCTTCCCGAATAATATTTTTCTTGTGACTCAGTTCTACCATACAGATAGGTTGGTACAAATTACTTGTTAGGATCGTATCAGTGTGTCCCTTAATCAACAATAGACCTGTATATTGTAGTGACTAAGGCACCTGGCTCTCACTCTGGGATCGTCGAATTATCAGAACAGAAAATGAATTTTGTACATACACCTCATTGAACTGCTGTTTCACTATTTTTACTTCAAAATTAAAGAAAAATATATGGTGAATCGTAATTTTTAGAAAGTCAATTTCAAAATTTTCATTACAAATTATACAGGGTGTTAAAAGTTCAAGTACCTATTAGTAGTTTGTGAAAAACAGATTTTTTTTCAAATCGGAATAATTCTATTGTCCTGTTTTGCTCCGTAAGAACAGACAAATTGTCGAAACTCGTGCCTTACCGTTTCCACCGAATGCGAAGTGAGCTTCTTGTCCATAAAATTTTAGACGCTCTCATTGACCTAAATAGTGCTCTCAAATTTTCAGGAATATTTGTGGATTAAGAATTTTATAATTGAAATTGTACAAATTGTATTATGTTAACCGATTCAATTCCTTCGTCAGCACGATAACTATATATAGAAGAGTTGATCCGTAGTTCCGATGTAACAAAAAAAATAGTTATCACATTTTTTCCTTTAAATTGATTTTTTTTCATCATACTCATTAGTTCCTTTTGGATTTGAATTATATCCATTATCCTGTCTACTATACCGGTGTGCTTATTAAATATAATAATTAGTAGTCTGTGATTAGTAAATAAGGAGGAAATATATATATATGGCGGAAATGTGTATTTTTTTTATTTAAAAATTACTTGCATTTGGTTTCTAAATTGTTTTGGTTTCATCATTGTATTTTATAAACACTTTTTTTACTTGAAGACCACTCTAGAAGAAAGAACTCCCATAAATATATTGAAGCTTATTTCCTGTACACACAACAATACTTATGCGGGAAGCCGGGGTTTTTTCCCTAGGCTTTTATGTCATACACAGAATTGTATGGCACCCCAACTGCGCTAATTTGATGATTATGTTGTATTGTATTTTATAGCTTATGCTGAGTAAAGTCAATGAAATTATAATTACAAATAAAATAAACCTCACTAGAACCTTCATAATGTCTAATACGCTTCAGTAATTAGATTTAACCGACGAAAGTTCAATGCTGAAACTAATGTTCCGAATATGACATAATTCGAAAGAAATTAAGAGCAAATTAAAGTGAAAATGAAAAGTTTGATCTTCAGCATTTAATGATTTACTCAAAAATTCAAACTTCGATTTGAAAATACGAAACGATAACATATTTTGAAAAACATCGGTCGATGCTGGAAGTATGACATAATTCGAAAAAAGTTGAAAACATATAAAGGAACAATTATTGAATGCGATGCCCCTATATTACTAAAGGAATTGCATTCTGCCGTGGTGCAAACCATATTGATTAAACTAAAATTGTTATTTTTGAACCGAAAAATTTTTTTTTGTATTTTTCATCGAAATACAATTCTAAAAAGTCCCACGACTTGTTACGATATTTTTCGAAATATGAATTTTTGAAGGAAGAATAAATCTCAGATTTGACTACTTTTGGCCAACGAGAAATATATAAATATAAAATTAAGAATAATTTTTTTTTTAATTCTGTTTATATTAACCTCATGCGCGATTTCAAGAAATTTAATTTCTTATAACAGTTTTTTAGTCATCAATTCGGGGCGCTCATAAGTTTACTCGCTTACCTATAAAGTATCGACACCTCTGGGAACTGAAAATGACACTCTCGATTATTGCAACGAAAAATCACTTAAATTGAACGTATCTTCATTCAAAAATTTTAATTATGCATCAAATCACTAGCACAAACATAAAAAATTTCAACTATCTTAATACAGCTTCAAAATTAAAAAAAATGAATTGCTCTGAGCAAAAACCGCATGATATTATAATAAAATTGATAAATAAAAAGATAAATTATATATAATTATTCAGGCCACCGAAAGAACAAGTCTCGAACTTTTTGGGTAAAAATATGTTCAATGAAGCCTATTAGAAATTATATTGATTTCAGTTCAGTTGATTTGATTTCATACGATATACTTTTTATTTGCATCAATGAACAAATTTTTTGTATGATTTTAATAGTTTGATACCATGCCGAATTTATCTAGAAACTCCTTTCCGTATTTTCAAATTGATGTTGAGTGTTTGAGTGTCACCCTCAAGTGCAAGGAATCTGAAAAAACTTCTGGAATATTCTTCTGAACGAATTGGAATTTGAAATCGGTTTCATAAACGTTAAAAGAATTTCTATGATAGAAATTTTTATTTCAAGAACTCGAGATTCACTCACAAGATTTGCTTCATATCTCAAGAAAAAATTGTGCATTTATGGAATTTATTGATATGTGGCATAAATTGAAAAAAATCCTCGTAGAGTGAAACCACGAGAGATATAGAAGTTTCTTTTTCGCACAAGCGCATTAAACTTGCTGGTCTACAGTTTTGATAATTTACTAATTTTCTAGGATTTGTTAAGTAATGGAAAAACAACACGGAAATTTTCTGAACTTATTGCAAACGTTCATCAAAATTAAGTTTCTTATAGAGGGTGAAGCCTAAATATTTTACATGCGGCATGACATGACGAATTCACCGAGGCCAAACGGCATATCGAAGAAGAACAAGAAAAATAGATAGATAATTTTATCTCTGTGAAATTTAATACCTTGAATACAGTTTTGAATGCTTCTAATATTCAATAACTTCGTTGAAGATATATCAAGTTGTAGTGTATTCATATAGTAGAAGAGATGGCTGATGCATACACATCAGATGGAGCTGAAACTAGAGCTGAAACTGGAGCAGGTCGAGAAGGCTTAAGCGAGCAGAAAAATGAAGCCAAAGAAAAAGTTCCAGTACCAGAAGATCTAGAATGCAGTATCTGCAAGGAGCTTTTGATCAAGCCCATGAAAACTGTACCCTGCCAACATAATTATTGCCAATTATGTATTAAGACCTGGATGGCAGTAAATAAGCATTGCCCTTTGTGCAGGGCACTCATATCTGATATACTCCCTGAATTGTCTCTGGACTGGTTAGTGAAAGAGGTGAGTTATATATTTTTTTTTTTTTGCGCACTTCATCCAAACTCATTTAACCACTACAACTGCGTACTATCGTCTTGCTCAAATGTCTGTCATGTTAGAATATCGAGTCAAAAATGTTCTCAAGCGATTTTGTACGGCTTCCTAATGTAGAATCCTGAATCGAAATTGAGTATGTCATTCCGTATATTCTCTATCTTTCCAAGAGGATGAATAAGAATATTTATATTTTCAGAAAAAGTAAGTAGTCCAGTTCTGTTATTAAGCAAAACTAGTGTTTTAGTTCAGCAGTATGAACACCTGGGATTAAGTTTCATCAACTCTTACGATATCTATCCGATCGATTTCAAATTTGCAAATCTTTTGAATTTCTTTAAAATAAAGGAATCTGTCGAAATCAGTTTGGATCGTCATAGTAAAAGTATTTTTGAATATTACGAACTTTTTTTTTAATACTCGTTATTTGTTGGATATTGACGAAAATTTGTGCTCATATGGACGTTATCGATATATTACATATAGTGATATTTCATCTTCTATAGGTAAACCCAAGAGAAGATTAGAGAGTTTCTTTATGTGATGAAATCGCATTCATAGAATTAACTTCTTTTCTTTAGAGAATGCGAATACATATATACTTTATTGCTCAAGAAATTCATTTTACCCTATGAACGTCATTAAAATGTTATATGTATACAAAATTTTTGGTTCTGATTATTCTGTTAATCAGAATCTTCTGTTAGTCAGAGAATTAGGTATACAGTTGAGAGAACCTAAAGTTCATTTATTGTTCATTCAATATATGATTCTTGACTATTTCATACATTTTGTAGTTTCTTTCTGCATCGCAATGTATTAGAGTTCCGAAAAGGATCTTTGTAACAAGCCTGATGTCAGTACTTCTTTACATTTTTATACCGTTGATTTGTTCTTGATTGTAATTTTATAATAACATGTTTTGGAAGAACTTTAAATTCGAGAGTTCAAATAATCAATGTCTAAATTTTATTACAGTTTGAAAATTGTACGATGCGAGTAGAAGATAGGCCTGAAAGATTGGAAATGTTGAGGGATCATGAAGAGAAAATAAGGAATGAAATATGGAAGTACATGAATGTCCCTCGAAATAGATATCCTGTAGATGAAAGGGGGGATATTAGGATAGAGGATATGCCGGGTGGGCCCTTCACTTTTTATGTTTCCCCAGTATATAGGTTACCACTAGATGCCCATCAACTTTCAAACATCGGTCATTTCTTATGGAGTGATTCAGATGACGAGTAGGGTAACCATGATATAGGGTAATCTGTTATCGACGATAAATTTGTTATTTTTTTGCGGTTGTTAATTATAATTTTTATATATGATGAAATCAGGTTCATTTACTTCGTAAACTAAACAAGAAATATTAATACAAGATTTGAATTTTGATTCGCTCCTATTTTAGCGTTATATTTAGAGGTATTGCATTTCATTATTTATTTTTCAAATTATTTTCATTAAAAAGTGAAGATAAATAATGAAATATAATATCATTATATATACCTAAGGGTAGATTAGGTGGGAATCAGAATTCAAATCTTGTATGAATATTTCTTGTTTATTTCACAATGTAAATGAACCGGCTAATATTATTTATAAAAATTATTGTAAACTGTGTTGTTTCCTATTATCGTTGAGGGCACCCTGTATAGTGAATCCAAAAATTGACCTCTACTTGCTCGTACCTGGAAATTCCTTCCTCCCAATTATACTTCAATAGGAAGGTAAATAATTTAGGTAGTACAAGGAAGACAACTTCTTTTAAAACAATTAATGATTCTTCATGCTTTGTATTTTGTTACAATACTTTTAATTTTAATATTGGCCACGTTCAATGAAAAATCAATTAAATTATTAGGGTAATATATGATGATTATTATCCTTAAATATTAATAGTAATTCTGTATTATTCCTATATTGAATATAATATTTAATATACATTCTTATTCATTTCAGTATTTCATTGACCTTTTATTCCCGCTTCCTGTGACTTCGTCAAATGCTTGTTTCTTCTTCCTGTTGATATATACAGGATTGTCCAATTAGTGACACCAACAATATATTTTAAATTCCAAGCAGAGAAAAAATCTCATGTTTGTTATGCGATCTTCTTACTGTTAGCGTATATTCTGTGCGTATTTTAAATAAATTCTGCTGGCGAGGTTTCAAATATTCATTTTCATAATAGATAATTTATTGTGTTGTTTTTCTTGACTGCTTTTTTCAATTCCTTATAACACCAGGTCTTTAAATATAAGCATCAAAATTTAAGACGTAGTCCGCCCTTGGTAAACTTAAGGAGCCAATTTGAATTTAATGACATTTTTTTCAAGTGGTCCTTACAACTGTCCCTCTCATCAAATATTCTTCAGATTATAATAGGTTGTCAAATTTCTCCCTTCCGCTTTTTTGTTCTTTATTCCATGCTTTATAAAAAAAAGTTTTACTGTGATCGGAGTTAGTTTGAAAATGCGCCGGTTTGATCGATAATCTGTTTCTATCTAGACGGCAACTTGATAATACTTACCTCGTAGAAGCCCTTCCTTATTTTCAAATAATTCAGACAGCCACGGTTAGATGAATTTCAATTCCTACTATAGTTTCTTTTAGGAATTCGAAAAACAATTTTTTTTGGAATATTCGATCACTCACATCATTTGCGTCAGATCTCAAGAAAAAATTGCACATATATGAAGTTTATTGATATGTGGCATGAAGTGAATGATATAATAATAATATAAATATTTTACGTGATCTGGTACGTTTCATTTCAATTTCAACCTTTAACGGTTATTCATTATTTTCATTTTGAGCGAATTTCATCATTTTCAGATAATTGAATGAGTCGAAAGATATTATACAAGTTTGTTTTTCGACTAAGTAGTTTCGGAGAAATGAGAATATTTCTTTCAAATTTCTCTTCACGAATAATATTTTTCTTGTGATTCAGTTCTACCATACAAATACGTTGGTACAAATTACTTGCTAGGATCGTATCAGTGTGTCCCTCAATCAACAATAGACCTGTATATTGTAGGCACCTGGCTCCTACTCTGAATAAAAAATAATATATATACATATATATAAACACAAAAGTTCGAAAAAAGGTCAGGATGTATTGAAATTGATCTATCTGTTTTTTGGCGCTCTTGTTCACCCGAACAGAGTGCCTATCATTTTGCCCAAATGTCAGTAATTAAGGAATATCGAGCCGAAAATGGTCTCAATCCATTGGGTTCGACTCCTTGATGAAGAATCCGTGGCAAAAGTTGAGTATGGCCAGCCGGCCGTATCCTCTCTAGTACCCAAACGAGATCAGCTAGAGTTTTCATATTTTCAGAATATGTTAATTGTCCAAATATCTCGGTCAAGTTCGTTATTGGGCCAAATCCGTCGGATGGTTCAGTAGTTATGAGCATTTGATATTTTGTTTCCTCAATAACTACTAGAATATCCATCCGATCAAGTTGATACTCGAAATATTGTTGAGGGAGGCTGAAACAAAACGGCTCTCAAATTTCGCAGAAATTGTCAAGCTATAAAATATTTTAAAAATTCCCAAAAAAATTTTTTTCAATACTCACCATCTCATAAGATATTTTTCGGATTTCAATAAAAATTGGTGAACATATTGAGGTGATCGATATCTTACTTATCCTTAAATTTCATTGTCGTAGCTTTTTTATATCTAAAGAGATGATCATGTTTTTCATATACTCAATAGAAATGATAAAGTCCCGATGATTCACTTTGAACGATGGCCATCACAGATCGATATTCAATTGACAAATGCCGGGCTCATCAATCAAAATTTTTCATAACGGGAAATCATGGAGATAGAATTCAATCTAGGTGGCTGAAATAATATACATAGGTCGCAAAATTCAGAAATGCATTGACGTAAGATTTTAGGGGGAGGGAATTATAGCTTCGAACAAAACTTGGGGAAAATAATGAGTAGTTATTTTTAATTTGAGATATAGGTTTGTTCATTCATTAGGCGTTCATATTCGCATCACATTGTCTCATAGTACGAGAAAAGACTATTGTTCACCTCATGATACTAGGACTAAGAGATAAGCTCACTTGGGGTACGAGTTTAGAACAAATTCGCGCATGACGTCATCAAGAGACCCCTTTGGTTCGTTAGAGGAGACAGAGATGTCTCCAGCATAGATTTACATTGCATAGTTTAATTTTAATGTCCAGAAGAACGAGTTTTGTAAACTTCGCGCATGACGTCAGCAAGAGATAAGAAGCCTATTGGCTTATTCGAAATCGTCGTTTTCTAGGTTTCGCCGAATAATGTGAATATAATTTATCTTTCACAATACACATACACATACAAATAAAAGCAGACGTCAAACGCAAAGTTATTTATATTTAAGGTTAAACGTCACAGAACACTAATATCAACGTCATAGACCACCTCCGGTTATATACAGCATGTGGAGACATCTCTGATCAGTTCTAACAACCAACCAGGGGTCTCTTGATGACGTCACTACCGATATGCGCGTGAGAATATCTGTTAGTCCTAGTATCATGTGTTCACCTGATCAGAGTGCTTATAGATTTGTTGTGGTCTGAATATTTACTCGCAAGTAGCTCAACAAGAGCGCCAAAGCAATCTGACCTCATGTTAGTGCTTTCTGAATTTTTATTTCAAATAATTAGTTACTTCAGTTTTTCGACTAGTCAAAACGAAATTAAAGATAATTGTATGTTGTCTTTATGGAATATTATTTTTTTAAAATTAAATCTATATATCGAATATTCCTCAATTGAAAATGTATGGATGTATTTATCATAATTTTTATTTCCAATGTTTTCAGAGCAGAATGGGTACCCTGGTGAATAAGAATTTGAGGAATAATTCTACCGCAGTTTTGCAAATCGGGGACCAAATCGAATTTTTATCCGGTAAATACGTATTCGACTGACATCAGTTGAACTTATCAATTCAGTTTCGGTTGATGGAAAATTAATCGAAATGGTTCATTTAGGTATACGCTTAAACAGGAATAGACTCTAGAACGACGGCGCAAAAGCTTTTGACCTCACGT
Organism: Micraspis discolor; assembly: GCA_030674115.1. NCBI lineage: Eukaryota > Metazoa > Arthropoda > Insecta > Coleoptera > Coccinellidae > Micraspis > Micraspis discolor. The sequence goes on along the minus strand of JARTUT010001311.1, from coordinate 169,278 downwards.
AAGTGCTTTTATATATTTTTCTGATAGTTTTATCTCTACGTATTTCTTTCGACAACAATAAATAAAAGAAATTCAAGAATTTATGTCGTTATTTTAATGCACAGGTATATTTTCTTAATTTTTAAAACTAATAAATATGGATAAGAGATAATAGTAATTCGGTCATAACAGAATTTTAATATAATAAACAATGCAATTAATGAAACATACGAGGGCCATTCAGAAACTAACCTCCGATTGGTCACAGTGCGGGTAGTGGGGGGGAATAGCGCGCCATCTGTGCATTCACGCGCTCAGCAGGTCAGTCGGCATCAAGCCGTAGTCGAGTGAACATCGTACCTGCGCTAGTTTAGTTTTTGTGGCAGTTTGAATTGTGTGCTGCAATAGAAAATCCCGCCAAATGTGAGTTGCGTGCTGTTATAAGGTTTTTTACAGCCAAAGGATACTCTGCAGCAGCTATTCATCGTGAGCTTTGTGCCGTGTACGGACTGAAATTTATGAGTGAAGGAGTTGTCCGTGAATGGGTACGTTTATTTAAAAGTGGACGAGAAAACGTTCATGATGAAGAGAGGAGTGGTAGACCATCATTGGTGACTGACGAACTCGTTCAGATAGTTGATGCAAAAGTTCGTGAAAATCGACGTTTCACAATGGCGGAGTTGTCTACGAAGAGCTCAAAGATGCGGTCACAGGCTGGCTCAAGGCACAAACGGGTGATTTTTATGCAGAAGGAATTTCAAAGCTTGTGAAGAGATACGATAAGTACCTCAATCGTAATGGAGACTATGTCGAAAAATAGTGCAAAGATGTAGTTGTAAGATGTATATATTAAAATATTTTTACTTAACTTGGTGTAGTTTTTTCAATTAACCGGAGGTTAGTTTCTGAACGGCCCTCGTATTTGGTAATTTTAAGTGAACTGTCAATAATAATTATTGATAAACAATATCGCAACTAGCTAACTGAACAACAGAAATGTGAAAAGAATGTTTGTGCATAAATGAAAAAAAAATATTATTGAGGAACCATTTCTTTTTAAATCATAAAAAAAAGTTCTTGGAAAACGTTGAAAGAATTTTGTTTCTGAAGATTGAAATGAAACATTTACATATAAAAAAATTTACAAACAGATTCAGTTAATATTTTAATGTTAATATGTGTATTTTGCCAACATAAAAATGGTAAAATAATTTTTTAGGTTACAACAATATGGTGGATTTTCGTTTTTGTTAAATTAAAAACATGATCATAAACACAGTTTTGAATTTATTATTTTGAATTTATTTATATATTCTCTGAGTATACAAGAATGACTTCACGAATGAAAAAATTATTTGGTAATTATTCAAATATTTTTTTTATTTACAATGATTAAGGACGTTCCGGAGAAAGTTGATAACTGATAAAGATAGAGTTCAAGAGATAATTAACTTTAATGAATAATTCAAACGGAAAACCGTTTTTCGAAATATTTATATTATTTTTAGAATTTTGAATCTGCTATACAGGGTGTCCCGTAACTCAACGTCGAGCGGTTACTGGGCGATATGCTAGGTTATACAAGTTCTCGGAAAAGTTTGAGAAAAATATTAGGAAATATTAGGAATAATAAAAAAAATAAAAAAAAACAATTATACCTAACAATGGATTTGTGACTGTATTCAATAGCAGTTATTAAAATAAATTAAAACATTTCAAAAAAATGAAAATGTAATCAATAGCATGGTTATTTTGGATTACGTTAAGAAAAAACACTGCAAAATTGGAGAATTTGTGACTACAAAAATATACCTATTACTACTTAACCAAGTGAAATAGAATATTCTTTATTTTTGCTTGAACTGGCATAACCTAGCATATGGGCAATAAGCGCTTGACGTTCGAGTTACGGAACAGCTGTATATACCCTAAAGGAATTTTTCATTGTAACTTACTAAGGGCCAGTTCCATAATCGAAAATGAAGTCTACTTTTTCGTAAGAAGTCTCCTTTACAAATGAAACGGGTTCCATAAACCAATTTTAAGGTAAAAGGAAGCTTTGAAGTATCCTTTATCATAAAGTCCGGAAATTGGGCCTTTACGGAAGAAAAAGTATCCTTTTTTTTTACGCATGCTCTATGACTATATAACATAACTTTATTCTGTTCTGTTATTTCATTTCGAATGCGAATGTATTCGTTAATTCCAAAGATCTCTAGATATAAGGTCAAAGGTTAATTCATTCTATAGTGCTAGTGTTTTGCTTAGGAGTTCTCTTTGTGAAAATTAGTTTTACAAAAATCGAAAATGTCTTCAAGTTCAAGTTCGAGTTCTTCCTCGTCTGATGATGAACAAGACATCCCAAACAACACACACTGATCTAAATGACATCCCATTTATGTCAAAAGAGATCTCAAAACATCTTAATCTTTAATATGATTAAGAATAGATTATCCAAAATATATGTTTTTTATGAATGATGTTTTTTAAATGTCTTTTAAACGTATGATCTAATTATTGAAGAAATTCTATATCATGGCGATATCTAACTATAGATTTATTTTCAACAGTACTTCTGAAAAACGTTTATATAATATCTTATTGCACTCATCGTGAAGAAGACGATTTTAAGACGTCATTTATATATCATATGGTCATATAGTTTTAAGACATGAATATTCGACTTCATTTAGACGTCTGAAAAACGTTTATATAATATCTAATTGCACTTATCGTGAAAAAGTCAATTTCAAAACGTATTTTATATATCATATGGTCATATAAGTTTGAGACATAAAAATTCGACTTCTTTTAGCAGTCTGAAAAACGTTTATATAATATCTAATTGCACTCATCGTGAAAAAGTCGATTTTAAGACATATTTTATATATCATACTGTCATAAAGGTTTTAGACAGGAATATGCGACTTCATTTAGCCGTCTGAAAAACGTTCATATAATATCTAATTGTACTCATCCTGAAAAAGTCGATTTAAAGACGTATTTTATATATCATATGGTCATATAGGTTTGAGACATGAATATTCGACTTCACTTAGACTTCTGAAAAACGTTTATATAATATCTAATTGCACTCATCGTGAAAAAGTCAATTTCAAGACATATTTTCTATATCATATGGTTATATAAGTTTGAGACATGAATATTCGACTTCACTTAGACTTCTAAAAAACGTTTATATAATATCTAATTGCACTCATCGTGAAAAAGTCAATTTCAAGACGTATTTTATATATCATATTGTCATAAAGGTTTTAGACAGGAATATGCGACTTCATTTAGCTTTCTATAATTAATATTTCTATAATTATTAGATACTTACAATTGAACCTTTGTTATCTTTCGCGGTACGTTAATCTAGAAAAGTCTATTTAACACTCCGTCGGGCGCAATATGATGTGTAACACGGTCGGGCGCATTGAGCCTGAGAGACACTGCTTAATTTACTAATGTTTCCTATGTATATATGATCATTTTCTAACGGAAAATGTTGGTAAATACTATAACCAACCCCATGCATTATAAAAACATCTGAAGAGCAATAAAACAGTATTATATAGTTGCGGAAAGAAACGTATGTTTATTGAAAAAAAAAAAAATTGTTGATAGTATTATTACTAAAAATTAAATTAAATTATGAGAAGATTTCGCGTGAAGAGTTGCTCAGTTATCTGAGTCATGATCGGTCTGTCCTTCTACTTCTCTCTCGTAGCATGGAGGACACATGAAAACGGCATGTCCTAGGCAGGTAGCAGTGTAGCACGTTTTACATTCATACTGACTCAGTCTTCTGTGACCGGTATCGGAGCTGCAAGTTTCACATCTGCGTCTTTTTGGAGGTAACTGGTGCTCATTATCTCCTACATTTTGTTGTTCATGGGTGGAAGCGATTCTCTTCAATTTTTGTTGGAGGTGTGCTGGCATACCAACTGACAATTGCCAGAGCCCAAAAACAGACTCCAATATATAGATAATCATGAAATATTACATAATATAAAATAAGTAATGAAAAAATATCATATAGTATCAAAAACAAATCAGAAAACTTACTTGTCAAACTGCAACGTAATCGGGCGCAATGAGCCTGTTAGATCTTTCTGCTTGTCATTCGAAAACGATGAAAGGTATACCTCAACTCAGCTATACTCAACCTGCGGCCCGCGGGCCGCATGCATGTAGCGCCCGGGCCTTTATCAGTGGCCCGCGTACACTCAGAGATAATTGTATACTATTTTGAATTTCGCGCCCATTCGCGACGCGTCGGCGAAATAGTGCACGAGCAGCAGAGAAAACAATAGGTAACTAGATAGCCGGCCGCGGTCGGCGGTGCGTTCCATCCAGTGAGTGTTTGGCAGAAAGGGAGGTCCGCGAGCGGGAATCCTCTTCTACGTAAGCGCGTGTCGTTCTGTTTGCCGGTTGCAACTTGTTTTGAGTTTGACTTATTGAAGTTGTTCAGTGTTTCGTTATTGTTTTAATTTAAAAACAATGTCAGGAGTATCTTCTAAGTATAAACGAAAGATATCTGATGAAAATAGATTGTTTCAAGATGAGTGGGAAACTGAATATTTTGTTGTGCCTAACAAAAACAGTGCAGCTACTTGTTTGATATGTCGTGAAAGTATTACATTGAAGAAATACAATATTTCTCGTCATTTTACTACAAAACATAAATCGTTCAACGACACGTTTCCTCCTGGATCGTCTTTAAGAAATGAAAATTGCAGTTTTTAAGAGATCATTAAATCAACAACAGAATGTTATGTCTGTTGCATTGTCACAAGACTCCGCGGTAACTAAGGCATCATACGAAATTTGTTACATTCTTGGTAAGCATATGAAACCTTTTACAGATGCAGAAATCGTAAAAGAATGCTTTGTTAGTGCTGCTGATATACTTTTTGATAAATTCAGTAACAAGAAACAAATACTAGCTGATATAAAAAAAATACAGCTTTCCGACTCAACCTGTACGAGGCGTATTGAAGACATTTCTAAATATATTCATGAAGATGTTTTGGATAACCTGAGAAAGTGCAAGTTTTTTAGTTTGGCTTTCGATTCCAGTACCGATATTTCAGCTACATCGCAATGCTCGTTGTTTGTTAGATATTGTACCGAGAATAATCTAATTGTCGAACAATTTTTGAAATTTTTATCAATGAAAGGTCAAACCCGAGGCATAGATTACCTTGATACTATTTGCAATTATTTAGAGCAGAATGATATTGACATTAAAAAAATTGTGTGTGTTTGTACAGATGGCTGTCCTTCAATGACTGGGTCCGAAAATGGATTTATTGCGTTGTTTAAGAAAAAATATAATTTAACTAATTTAGTGACATTTCACTGCTTTATCCATCAAGAAAACTTGATCGCGCGTGCTGTGAATCCTGATTTAGAAGCAGTAATGAAGACAGTAATCAATATTGTCAATTATATACGAGCAAAAGAATTGAACCACAGAAAATTTACAAGTCTTTTGGAAGAATTAAAAAGCGAGTATAGCGACGTCCTTTTACATACCTCGGTGCGATGGCTTAGTAGAGGAAAAGTTTTGGAAAGGTTTTTTTCTTTACGCCATGAAATAATGCTTTTTTTAGACCAAAATAATAAAATTTACCCTGAATTACAACAGGATGAATGGTGGTGTCTTTTAGCTTTTCTTTGTGATATCACAGAAAAATTAAATAATGTGAATCAGAGTTTGCAAGGTAAGGATAAGATAGTCTCCAATATGGCCAATACAGTATTTGCTTTTGAAGAAAAGATAAGTATTTTTATAAAGAATTACAGAACAAAAATCTGCAAAATTTTTCCACTATGTTAAAGACCACAGAAGACCTTTCCAACATTTCTGAGAAAAAACTGTGTTATATTTTTGGATTATATAACTGCACTGTTAAACGAGTTCCAAAAAAGATTTCAGGATCTAAGAAAAATAAGAAAATGTTTGTTACTGGTAGAAAATCCATGGCATTTAGAAACAACAACTATTGGTGAGTTGGCTTCAGTTTTAAACTGTAATTATTCACAGTTGTTTGATGAATTCATCGATTTTAAAAATGACACCAACCTAGAAGTTCTGTTTAAAGAAAAAAGGGAAAACAAAGAATATGTAGAATTTTGGAGCATTGTTCCCCAAAAATATAAAATGGTTCAGAGAAGTGCCCAAACCTTATTAACATTTTTTGGGTCTACGTACCTGTGTGAGTCGTCATTCTCAAAAATGAAATACATAAAGAACTTGTATAGGAACAAACTTACAGATTCTCACCTGGATGATGTAATAAGGTTAGCGTGCAGCGACAAGCCAGATCTGGACAAAGTAATGAAAAAGCGTTCACAGTTTCAAACATCACATTGAATGATTTACATCTGTTATTACTATTTTTCAAAATTTTAGTTTCTGTCTTATCGTTATCTTGGCTAATATTTTTAATTTTATTGTAACTACCTTCACTTTCTCGACCATTAAAGTAATTTTGGAAAACTAATTCTTTTTACTCCTAAATTATTTCTGCTTGCGGCCCGCGACATCATGACTAAACCGTGTTTGTGGCCCGTATAAAAAAAGGTTGAGTACCGCTGCCTCAACTGAACTTGCCACCGTGTGTGGTGCTACTAGAGCGGAAGCTACTAAAATGGCGGAGCGGGAATGATGTTTGTCGGAAGCGGGACAAGCCACAGGGCTTGAGGTGTGCCTGACAGATCAGTTGCGCCCGACGGGTGTTAATGATAAATTTTAGATAACCGTTCACAATTGTATATTTGGTTGGATACTATACTGATAATTTATACATACCGATTATATGTGTTCTTGTGGAAAAAATATTGACACAAGGATGAAATTAGTAAGTTATTGTTTGATCATAAAGATAACACGAATAGAGTGATTATCTAAAAAAATCTATTGGGTTATTTCTTTAAGAGCTTTAATTATTTCTTGAGAACATATTTACATAATAATCGGTTTATGTTCAATTAGAGAATTTGAAATCTGTTTGAATTGATCAAAATAGTAGTGAATCATCTGAAATTTCAAATTTTCCGGATTAATATTTCGTAGGGTTGGATCTATAACCGTTTTTATCACAGCAGTATAATTGTTCTGAAGTAAAATGACTTATTAATTTTCAGAAGGATATTATTCAAGTGAATTAATAGACCTCTTTAAGGCACCGATTCAGAATTCAATCGAAATTGTTTAAACAATTACAAAGAATTGTTATTTTTCAACCGGACAAGTTTTTTTGTATTTTTGTTGAAATACAATTAAAAATTTATGACACCTTTGCGCGCTTGTTCTAAAGTCTTTTCTCGGACCTAAAAGAGGACGATTCAAAATTACCCAGCACCATGAATATATATCTTAAATGGGGGATAAGTAAACTTTCCTGCGAGTTACGAAATATAGAAATCAACAGTTGAAATGTCAGATTTTGAAAGGAATACTATTGCGATATTCTTGCAACAAAGGACAGTTCTCGGAATTTGGGGTAGCGGCCGTCACTTCCAAGAATGCCTTCTGTCGGACGGAATTTTGGAAATCCCTAAATTTAGCTACTTTTGTACACGTCCGAACTCTTTCAGTTATTCAAAATTCATTCTGTCTACACTTCTGAAGGTGATCACTTCTAGAATTAAATACTTAAATAATTTCTATTAACCAATAGATGTGCACGGAAATTCAGTTGGGCTGGTCAAAAGACTAAGGAGCCCTTTCAGGCACTGAAATGCTGCAGAATTTTAATTGGTGAGTTAGAAATTTCCAAAAATTTTCTGAATTACTCTTGAATTAAACTCTTCTCCTGAAAAATGCTTATCCTTATCCTATCCCCCAAAAAATTTTAAAGAATATTCATAAACTTTCGATTCTTTCTATTTTTGATGAGAATATAATGTCATTTTAGAGATCTAAAATCGTCAAATTTTGATATTTATTGTTTAAAGATAGTATTATTTCATGATTATTCACTTGTACTCAATTGCGAAAACAGTAAGTTATTTTGAATATCGTGTCGCTTTCAGAGGCTGTTTATGTACTTTTCGGCAACGAAACTCCGGCAGACCTCAATGATGGCGTTATTAAGAGGGCGGTTCAAGACTGGCTACGTCTTGCCAACCAGAGATATGAGTACGAGAAGAGGAAAACAGATGTTAAGACAGAAATTGATTCTTGAAATGTTAATATTATTTATTTTTGATTAGAAATATATACTTAGTTATTTTTTCATCAGGACATTGTTTTTGTTTCCTTTCTCCTATTTTGGATACCAACCTGATCTAACAATTGCATACAAAAATGAACTTCTAAATCCCCAGTCTATGAATCAAACGATATCATCGATTCCATTATTTAGACTTGATCTTTACAGTGTTTGACTTGAAGATAAGTGATTTCTTAAGTATTTCATTATAGCTACTTCTTAATCTTTCTCCGTAAGTATTCTTGCTCTAAATTTGACATTGATAGATCATAAGATATTTAAAAATATCTTACATACTCAGAAAGTTTGAAATTATTGGGAATTCAAAATATATTCATGCATACTTTCAAAATTTCAGCAAATATATTTATGATGACCTTGAATACATAAAATGTCAATTATTTGAATTTGCAGACGATGAACCATTCTTCGAAACATACCATGATCGTTTTTGAGATCAGAAATTTCACCTATTATAGAGAGGCTTCTTTTTACGAACAATAGATTATCACCAGGACGTACAAACGTCTATTACATATCAAACAGTATACTAACTTAAGATAAACTAAAAAAAATCTGAAATTGTACGTATTATAGAGAGGCTTCGTTTTACGTAGAATAGATGATCACAATAAAATACATCTGCAAACGTCTATTACATGTCAAACTGTATATTAACTTAAGATAACTGAAATAAATTTGAAATTGTACGTATTATAGAGAGGCTTCATTTTACGTAGAGTAGATGATCACAATGAAGTACATCTGCAAACTTCTATTGCATGTCTTAAAGTATACTAAATTATGATACACTAAAAAAAATAAAAAATTTGACCTGTTATAGAGATACCTCATTTCACGTAGAATAGATATCTTGAAAAGTCATACTTTTCAACGTAAATCTCGACATTTTTCCGTCTAATCAAGGTTACAAATTTTGAATTACTGATGTTTTATAGATCATCTAAAAATCTATAGCGTTTCATCTATTACATGTTTTTTAGACGTGTGTGTGTTGTTTGGGATATTTTTAAGAAGGACGAAAATTTATAGAAGAAGGCGAACTTTCGAATCTCCCTCCACCATTTCGTCGACAGAATATTATGCCCTTTCTTCTATTCCATAAAATTTCATTTCTCTATGAAATATTACCAAATGCAAACAATAAATTACTAGATCCCAGAATAGCCAACCTTAGGAAATGTGAAAGTTACAAACAAAAGGGAGTTTTATCTAAATGAGGGTGGGATTATGTTTATGGAACCGGAAGCGCTTTCAAAGTACCTTTGTGTAAAAGATCTTTTTCGTAAAGATTATGGAACTGGCCCTAAGTGTTTCATGGAAAGCGGAAAGGAGACTTTCTTTTTATTATTATGGAACTGGCCCTAACTTGTGACGTCAACTTCGATATTGCGCATGGACGCCAACTTTCAAAATTAATAATTATGGGATAGAGTTTCGGGAATCAGGGCTTATTATTATTTTTTACTGCAATTATCAGTTGTATAAATGAGTTGTAACATTTGTCATTTGGTTTTAAGGTTAATAGTTATCATAATATTCTTTATATATCCAAATCATACTAGTACAAGAACACTATAAAAATTTTACAATTGCATATCGCCTACAGACAAACCAAGAAAGTTGGTATCTAGAAAAAAATCCACGCTCACAACAAATCTGAAAAATACCATCAGAACCAATCTTGAGCATGTTTTTTCTTCTCCTGAGATATATTCACAGGAAGCGGGAATAAAAGGTCAATGAAATAATGAAATGAATAAAAATGTATAATAAAAATTATATTCAATATAGGAATAATACAAAATTACTATAAATATTTAAGGATTATATACATCATATATTAGCCTAATAATTTAATTGATTTTTCATTGAACGTAGCCAACATTAAAATTAAAAGTATTTGTAACAAAATACAAAGCATGAAGAATCATTAATTGTTTTAAAAGAAGTTGTCTTCCTTGTACTACCTAAATTATCAATCTTCCTATTGAAGAATAATTGAGAGGAAGTATTTCCAGGTACGAGCATGTACAACGTTTGTGCAAAAGTTTACAATAATTTTTATAAATAATATAAGCTGGTTCATTTACATTGAGAAATATACAAGAAATATTTATATAAGATTTGAATTCTGATTCCCACCTAATCTACCGTTATGTATATATAATGATATTATATTTCATTAATTATCTTCAGTTTCTAATGAAAATAATTTTTAAAATAAAAAATGAACTACAAGACCCCTATATATAATACTAAGATAGGTGCGAATCAAAATTCCAATCTTGTATTAATATTTCTTGTTTAGTTTACGATGTAAATGAACCTGTTTATATCATATATAAACATTATAATCAACAACCGCAAAAAAATTACAAATTTATTGTCGATAATTGATTACCCTATATCATGGTTATCCTACTCGTCTTCTGAATCACTCCATACGGAATGACCGGTGTATGATGGTCGCTGGGCATCTCGTCGTAACCTTTCGTGGTACCTAGCGCCTGCTGGAACAATAAAAGGAACGAAGGGCGCACCCCGTATATCCTCTATCCTAATCAACCCCCTTTCCACCACAGGATATATATATCGAGGAACATGTATATCGGATTTATCCATAAACTTCCATATTTCATTCCTTAATTTTTCTTCATGATCCCTCAACATTTCCAATCTTTCAGGCCTATCTTCTACTCGCATCGTACAATTTTCAAACTGTAATAAAATATATCCATTGATTATTTGAACTCTCGAATTTATAGTTCTTTCAAAACATGTTATTATAAAATTACAATCAAGAACAAATCAACGGTAAAAAAATGTAAAGAAGTACTGACATCAGGCTTGTTACAAAGATCCTTTTCGAAACTCTAATACATTTCGATACAGAAAGAAACTACAAAATGTATGAAATAGTCAAGAATCATATCTTGAATGAACAATAAATGAACTTTCAGTTCTCTCAACTGTATACCTAATTCTCTGACTAACAGATTAACAGAATAATCAGAACCGAAAAGTTGTATTCATATGACATTTTAGTGACGTTCATAGAGTAAAATGAATTTCTTGAACAATAAAGTATATATGTATTCGCGTTCTCTAAAAAAAAAGGTTAATTCTATGACTGTGATTTCATCACATAAAGAAACTCTATAATCTTCTCTTGGGTTTACACGTAGAATATGAAATATCAGAATATGTAAGATATTGATAACGTCCATATGAGCACAAATTTTCGTCAATATCCAACAAATAACAAATTTCGACAGATTCCTTTATTTTAAAGTAATTCAAATGATTTCCAAATTTGAAATCGATCGGATAGATATCGTAAGAGTTAGATGAAACCTAATCCCAGGTGTTCATACTGCTGATTTCTGAAAATATAAATAATCTTATTCATCCTCTTGGGAAGATAGAGACTATACGGAATGACATACTCAATTTCGACCACGGATTCTACACGAGGAAGCCGTACACAATCGCTTGAGACCATTTTTGGCTCAATATTCTAACATGACAGACATTTGAGCAAGACGTTATTACGCTGTTGTAGTGGTTAAATGAGTTTGGATGAAGTGCGCAAAAAAGAATAAGATCACTCACCTCTTCCACTAACCAGTCCAGAGACAATTCAGGGAGAATATCAGAGATGAGTGCCCTGCACAAAGGGCAATGCTTGTTTATCTCCATCCAGGTTTTAATACATAATTGGCAATAATTATGTTGGCAGGGTACTATTGTCATGGGCTTGATCAAAAGCTCCTTGCAGATACTACATTCTAGGTCTGCTGGTACTGGAACTTTTTCTTTGGCTTCATTTCTCTGCTCGCTTATGCCTTCTCGGGCTACTCCAGTTTCAGCTCTAGTTTCAGCTCCATCTGACGAGTATGCATCAGCCATTTCTTCTACTATATGAATATACTACAACTTGATATATCTTCAACGAACTTATTCAATATTTGAAGCGAATTTGTATTCAAGGTATATATTTGTACGCGATATAATTAAGTTTCACATAGAAGAAATTATCTATTTCTTCTTCTTTCTTCTTCTTCGATATGCCGTTTGGCCTCGGTGAATTCGTCATGTCGTGCCGCATATAAAATATTAAGACTTCACCCTCTATAAGAAAGTTAATTTTAATGAACATTTGCAATGAGTTCAAAAAATTTCCGTAATATTTTTCCATTATTTAACAAATCCTAGAGAATTAGTAAATTATCAAAACTGTGGACCAGCAAGTTTCGTGCGCTTGCGCGAAAAAGAAACTTCTATATCTCTCGTGGTTTCACTCTACGAGGATTTTTTTCAATTTATGCCACATATCAATGAATTCCATATATGCACAATTTTTTCTTGAGATACGAAGCAAATCTTGTGAGTGATTCTCGAGTTCTTGAAATAAAAATTTCTATCATAGAAATTCTTTTAAAGTTAATGAAACCGTTTTCAAATTCCAATTCGTTCAGATGAATATTCCAGAAGTTTTTTCAGATTCTTTGCACTTGAGGGCGTTCTAAAATATCCAAAAAATGTTTTGCGATTTTACATTGTGTTAGAGTTATAATTTTATATGTGTATATTTAATGATTTTTACAAGCTAGGTTTCAGAACTTCGTATCTATTTTTGCAGTCAATTTTTTGTGACGCGATTGCCTTGAATGTTGTTTTAATGTGATAAATAAATCAGCTTCCTGTAATTACACAAGGTAACCCAAAGAAGGATTGATAGTTGGATTTTTAGCAATTAATAGGATTCACTCAAACACTCAACTTCAATTTGAAAATACGGAAAGGAGTTTCTAGATAAATTCTGCAGGGTACCAAACTATTAAAATCATAAAAAAAAATTTGTTCATTGATTCAAATAAAAAGTATATCGTATGAAATCAAATCAACTGAACTGAAAACAATATAATTTCTAATAGGCTTCATTGAACATATTTTTACCCACAAAAGTTCAAGACTTGTTCTTTCGGTGGCCTGAATAATTATTTATAATTTATCTTTTTATCTCTCTATTTTATTAGAATATCATGTGGTTTTTGCTCAGAGCAATTCTTTTTTTTTTTTTATTTTGGAGCTGTATTAAGATAGTTAAAATTTTTTGTTTTCATGCTAATGATTTGAAACACAATTAACATTTTTGAATGAATATACGTTCAATTTAAGTGATTTTTCGTTGCAGTTATCGAGAGTGTCATTTTTAGTTTTCAGAGGTGGCGATACTTTATAGGTAAGCGAGTTAACTTATGAGCGCCCTGAATTGATGACTAAAAAACAGTTATAAGCAATTAAATTTCTTGAAATCGCGCATGAGGTTATTATAAACAGAATTAAAAAAAATATATTCATTTTTAATTTTATATTCATATATTTTTCGTGGGCCAAAAGTATTCAAATCTGAGATTTCTTCTACCTTCAAAAATTCATATCTCGAATAATAAAAATATTATTGTAACAAGTCGTAAGACTTTTTAGAATTGTATTTCGATAAAAAATACAAAAAAAATTTTTCGGTTCAAAAATAACAATTTTAGTTAAAACAATAGGTATGGGTTGCCCCATGGCAGAATGCAATTACTTTAGTAATATAGGGAAATCGCATTCAATAATTGAAGTTCATTTATATTTCTTCAACTTCATTCAAGTCTTAAGCACATAGACGTCTAAATGTACCAAAATTATTACAATGTTTAGCCTCATTTGATAATTTATTAAATAACAATAATCCTCCAAGAAATAAATTTCTTAACATACTACTTCTATTAAAAAAATCATTATAAAAGTTCCCAACATTTTTGGCAGGTAACCATGTACTGAACTAACATCTCACGGTTGAATATAAGGGCATTATTTTCATTTTATATACAAATTTTACTTAAATGCTTAGATCGTTATTACTCAACCATTCATCGATATTCTCTAAATCACTATTAAATCTATGGTACAATCCATCAATATTATTTTCACTTAAATATATCGTGGTATCATCTATAAACATACTTATTATTACACAATATCATTTATATACAGTATGAACAACAATGGAACCAAAATCGTACCTTGAGATACCCCAGAATATACGATATACTTTTTATTTTTTTCAATAAACTTATTCTTATTGAGGACTGAAATTTTCATAATATTTTAATAGTTTAGGACCATGCAAAATTTATCTAGAAATTCCTTTTCCTATTTTTAAATTGAAGATGAATGTTTGAGTAAATCCAATTAAATGTGGAAGATCCAGCATTCAAGTCTTTTTTCAGTTACCTTGTCTAAGTATAAAAAGCTGTGTGATTTTTCACATTGAATCAACAAAAATTACTGCAATACCTTCTACGAAAAAGATATGAAATTAATAAAACGTGCTGGCAGAAATCATTGAAAATACACACAAATAATTATAACTTAATTTAATCCTCAGTTCTGATAATTTACTGAGTCTTTTGCATTTGTAATGTAATTGAAAAACATTACGTATGATATTATAACTTATAATTATTTATTATATATTTATTAATTATAAATGAGTTTCTTATAGAGGATAAAGCCATAATATTTTATATAATATAATAAATATAATTATTTATATAATATTGTGTGACAATATGTCGTCAATGCGAATATCTCTCTACAAACTAATGTTTCCCTATGCGGATATTGAAAAAGGTCAATAGATAAAGACAGTGCCAAATGTCTAAGTTGCCACAAGTGTTTTCACCCAGGGTGTTTGAAAATGAAAAAGTGTTGTGATATTGAATTATCGGGTCAAATCTCGAACGAAAAAACAAGGGGGAATATATCACCGATGTATGATATAAATAATAAAATCGTAAATGAAGATTCCACTCAACGTGATCTCTTGCTCAGAATTATTTTCGAACTGGAGTCGAAAACAACATACTAATGGAAAATAAATAATTCTTTACTCAAACTCAGAATCTCATATTAAAACCATGGAACGCAATAACAACAAAAAGTGTGTGAACAACGTGTCTGATAAGCGACAAAATTCAGGTGTTAATTATGAGTGGAATTCCGGAAATTCCCATGTGAATTTTCCAGTAGTGGTTACTGCAACTGATGCTCCTGAAGTACATGACGGTACGGTTACAGCTGGATCGTCAACTGCCCTTTCCTCGAAACAAAAATCGAAGGTACCCCATAAATGCTCTATGGGGTTTAGGTCCGGAGACTGGGCAGGCCAGTCCAGAAGTTCAATGCAATTTTCTCGAAACCATGTCATCGAGCGAGCAGACTTGTGGCACGGCGGGTTATCCTGCTGGAATTTAACGCCATCCATATTTGTGTCTCCAAAAAGTGTGTTGAATGAATGCAACAACGCAGATTGTAGTACATTTATGTACTTTTCAGAGTTCATGCGACCCTCACACACGAAAAATTCGCCAACTCCAGAATCAGTCATGCAGCCCCAAACCATTATGCTGCCGCCACCGTGTTTTACAGTTGGTACTACACACTCTGGTTTAAATTCTTCACCTACCCGGCGACACACAAAGATCACACCAGGTGTTCCAAAAATCTGCAATAACGAGAAAAATATTGAGCCCTGAGAAAAATATTAAATTAAAATAAAGAGGCATTTTTTTCAAACTGTTTATGAAATATAATAAGGACATTAAATTAACTAACTTACCTCAAAGTTTGATTCATCTGACCACACGACATTTGACCAATCTTCTGCAGTCTAACTTCGGTGTTTTAAAGCCCATTTATATCGAGCTTTCTTGTTGTCATCCGAGAGCCATGGCTTCCTTCTGGCTTTACACCCTCTCAAACCAGCTTCCTGAAGTCGTCTGCGAATTGTGCGAGCAGAAATTGATGGTGTAATTTCTACTGACAATTCAGCAGCAAGCTCGGAAGAGGTTTTTTTCCTATTTTTTAACGACTCTCTCAATAACTGACGATCTGTAGTGATGCGTTTGCGCCCGGTTCTAGGCCTATTCCGATGAGATCCGGTAGCAGAGAATCGCTCAATAGCATATTGCACAGATCGGCGCGAACATTTCTCAGTTTTGGAAATCTCTACTTGTGATTTCCCTTGCTCATGCAGAACCTGTATCTGCACACGTTTTTCTTACGAAAGTTCGTTTCTTTTTGGCATATTATAACGATATCACTCCAATCTTCCGCAAAAAATCACCAAAAGCAACCTAAACGATTGGATGTATCCACAACAAAGGGCAGTAGCGAACTGATAAATAAAGACAAAATGTGCAAAAATAGCAAACTTATGGCACCCAGGTGTTTTATTGCTTTTTGCGGCACATGTAATTATTTTTAATCCTTTTTAGATGCCGACAAAAGAATCCTTAAACAATAGCTTTGTTTTTCCCACACTTGCCGTGCACCTGCGAAATTTTTTAGGGTGCACAATACTTTTGGCAAAGGCGGTATATCGGGTATTTTCCTCAGCTGCGAAAAGTCTGAAAAAACTTTGTTGAAGTTACTAATTGGAGCATCCTGTATATAAGAATAAGCATATTTAAAGTATTTTCTGATATAATTGAAAAAAAATTATTTAGAGTAAAATATTTTTTTTTTACACAAATCAAAAGGAAACATATATATGTAGTTACAGCAATAATCAGTGTGATAACACTTTCCAATGTCATAAAAACAGCTTTCAAATGCTTGTTTTTATTATTATCCAATATATGAATAGATAAGTTTAGTGCGCATGACTACTACGGTTAGGATATTACTCTTCAGATTATTTTGAGGTAAGTTTTATATCTATTGTTTATTAACTACTACGTTTATTAATTTATAGACATTCTGTATTTTTCGAAATTTATAATATCCAGTTGATATAACTGTTTTTATAGTGTTCTTATTTTCATTCACAGTGCAATTTTCAATTTGATTTTATATTTAAAACAATATCAGATAGATACGTCAATTGAATTTTTTCAGCTTTAAAGTGATCTTTTATTATAATTCTGAAACTTCAAATTTAATGCTCAATATTCCATTTGCATAGTTTTTTTTTATAATAAATAGACCATTCAACCAGAGACATATTGTTACTGTTACATTTTCAATTTGCTTTCAATTTTCAATAAAAAGATTTTTAAATAATTTCTTCAGGTCCCACTACCATATAATGGGAATTTTGATATGATAAATCTATTTTTAATTACAGCATAGCTCTATAGATGCACAAACGATATTATTCGAGCATCAAGTCAGTAATAGGACAATAGGACCATTAATTTCCTATTATCCATCTGTCAACGTTTTCAATGGGACTCTGGGAATCCTTTCAATAAGAAGGTAGAATCGAAGATATTATATATATTTTGGGTAGAATAAACGTGTTATTCCAGGAAAGACGTCATTAGTCAAGTACCTAATTATTCCTTTCTAAAGTGACTTAAAAATTCTACCTACATGTGATAGGTAATTTGTCGAACTATAAGGATATTATAATATACAATGATGGGCAAATGTGTGGAGCCCAGTGAATATCTCTAGAATTATTATAGATATCAAAATGAAATATAAAAAATATAATATCAAAATAAAATAAGATATCAATATATTCACGAATTTTTATTGAAATCCGAAAAATATCTTATGAGATAGTGAGTATTGAAAAAAATTTTATTTGGAATTTTTTTAAAATTTTCTAGTGTGACGATTTCTGCGAAATTTTGCGAACCGTTTTGTTTCAGCCTCTCTCAACAATATTTCAAGTATCATCTTGATCGGAAGGGTATTGTGGTAGTTATTGTGGAAACAAAATATTAGATGCTCATAACTACTGAACCATCCGACGGATTTGGCCCAATAACGAACTTGACCGAGATATTTGGACAATTAACCTATTCTGAAAATATGAAAACTCTAGCTCATCTCTTTTGGATGCTAGAGAGGATACGGCCCGCCGGCCGGACAGACTTAACTTTCGCCACGGATTCTTCATCAGGAGTTTAACCCAATCGATTGAGACCATTTTCGGCTCGATATTTCAAAATTACAGACATTTGGGCATGATGATAGGCACTCTGTTCGGGTGAACAAGAGCGCCAAAAATTATCGATGAAAAGTTGAAGAAAAAATTTTATGTAAGGTATTCCAAAATGGAGGCATTTCAATTATTGTATGGTAAAATTTCCATTTTTCGATTCATTTCTCTGTTTAATTTTGAATAAACGGTGTTATTGGAAGCTAGAAAGATTAACTAGGGATGAATATTTAAAAAAACATTTATAATTTTGAGCAGTAAAATTGTAGTGTTTTTTTCTTAATTCAATATCTCATGAGAAGTGTGTGCTAAGGAATAATTTGTAGACAGAAATAGTCATTTTGCTTTCAAAATCCGAAAAAAATGAAGTTTTCTAAATTTAACTTTTTTTTTGTGAAAAAAGTGTCATATTTCATGAATTACTGGGTGCTCGGAATTAATTCGTAAATAGTATTATTCGTTCATGAATGTTTCATCATAATCAGTGATCAATTGCATTCTTTATGCCATCAGAATTCGAAAAAATCGAAGTTTTCGAAATTTTATTTTGAATTCATATCTCAGAAATTACTGTGTGCTCAGGTATAATTCGTGCACAGAAACACTCGTCTTTGAATGCTTCTTCATAGCAAGAATCAACCGGGATTCAAATTCCAGCAAAATCCGAAAATATTGAAGTTTTCGGAGAAAAAAATTTTTCTCAAGAAAAAAAAACTAATATTCAATGAATTACTGCATGCTCAAGTATAATTCGTATGGAGAAGTATTTGCTTGTGAATGCTTTATCTTGATCAATAACCAAATGAATTCTAAATGCCAGCAGAATCCGAAAAAATCGAAGTTTTCGAATAACTATTTTTATTGACAAAAAAAATTTCATATCACATGAATTACTGTGTACTCAGGTATGATTTGTATACAAGAAAATCACTTCTGAATTCTTCAACATGATCATTGACCAAATGGATTCTAAATGCCATCAAAATGCTAAATAAAAATGAAATTTTCGAGAAATAACCTCTTTTTAATAAAAAAAAGTTCATTCCTTATGAATTACTGTGCGCTAAGCTAGAATTATTATATAGAAATATTTACTTTTGAATGTATTTTTTTTATAATCAATAGTCAATTGAATTCTATAAGCTAACAGAATCCAAGAATGTTGAAGATTTCAAAAATATTTGTTTTTTTTTAATAAAAAAAAATCATATCCTGATAATCACCGTGAGCTCAGGTATAATTTGTTAACAGAAATTTTCGTTTTTGAATGCTACAACATGATCTACGATCAAATGTATTCCAAATGCCATTAGAATCTAAAAATTGATAATTTTTAGAAATAATTTTTATTCAATAAAAAAAATTCATATCTCATGAATTACTGTGTGCTTGTGGATAAATATTCGTTTTCGAATACTCCATGTCCGTAATCAAATGAATTCTTTATGTAGTCTTCGAAAAAAAACTTTGTTTTATAAAAAAAAACATATCTCATGAATTACTGTGTGCAAAGGTACGATGTGTACACAGAAATATTAGTTTTATAATGATAAATCACAGGCCGTAGTCAATTGGACTCAAAAAGCCAGCAGAATTCAAGAATATTAAAGTTTTCGAAAAAAATTCATATCCCATGAATGACTGTATGCTCAGGTAAAAATTTTATACAGAAATATTTGATTTTGATTTTTCCATCTCGATCAATCATCAAATGAATTCTAAACTAACTTTTCGAAGAAAAACTTCTTTTTCTCATAAATAAATTCATACCTCATGAATAACTTTGTGCTCAGGGAAAATTCATATACGGAAAAAAAATTTTCTAAATACTCATGATGGTCAGTAATCAAATGAATTTCAACTGCTAACAGAATCCGAAAAAATCGATGTTTTGGAAAAATAACTTTTTCCATGATAAAAAAAATTCCATATCTCATGATTTATTGTGTGCTTGTGAACAATTTGAGAACGGGAATTCTTGTTTCAGAAAGCTTCATTATAACTAGTAATCAAATGATTGTTTTTGCCATCAGAATCCCAAAAGATCGAAGTTTTCGAAAACTAACTATGTTTTATAAAAAAAAAAATCATGTCGCATGAAAAACTGTCTCCTGAGGTATAATCTGTACACTGAAATATTCATTTATGAATGCTTCGTGATAATCAATAATCAATTGAATATATATACTATTGAAAAGACCATAATAAACTTTTAAAAGTTGGCTTTTAGAACAAATACTCTTCAATCTATAAAACACATAAACTAAATATTTTGTTTTCTTGATTATGCTTTCAACATGCTTATTCCATCTCATATTACAGTCAAAATTTATCCCCAGATATTTAGTAGCCGAAACACGTACAATATCAACCCCATTAACCGAGGCTTGAAAAACATCAGGCAATGAGTCACTGTAGATCCCAAAGGTAACTACACAACATTTATTTATGTTAAGAACAAGGTTATTATGATACAACCATGCCTAAACAGCTTCCAACCTATCTGACAATTGAAAAGCAATATCATTCCAGTCATAGGGACTTCCACTCATAGGGACAGCAGTATCATCTGCATAAGCAAGCAAATCACCCTGAAAAACCAATAAATCATTTATATACAGAACAAATAGTAGTGGCCCAAGAATGGAACCTTGCGGAACCCCAACATTAACAACGACTGGCTGACTTAACACCATTAATTTTAACCACTTGAACTCTATCTTTGAGATAACTCTCAATGAGCCCCATACAATTACCTCTTATTCCCATGTTATACAGTTTCGATACCAAATTTTGATGATTCACAGTATCAAAAGCTTTAGAATAATCTAGGAAAGCCACCGCCGCCGGTCTACTACAATTAAAGGTGGCAATAGACTAGCAAGTCGCTTACGTGAGATATCGCGCGAGTCACTTCCGTATGCGTTTACATTATGAGCAATAAGTGTCGCGATTTGGGGTTCCGCGAGTCCCGCGAGTGCTGTCTTCCGCGAGCTCTCGCAAAGCTGTTTACACTAGCAAGTCAAACTTGCTGATTTGTCTGTTCAGTTTTGGATTCAGTTTTTAATGTGACATGGCGCCAGTAAGGTATACCCGAATTGCTGCGGCATTGGTAATTTTATGTCGTAATAAAAAAAAAAAACGGACGTGTTGGGTGAAGGAATGGATAGCTAGGAGAGAACAATTTGGGGCGTACAATAATTTAAGCCGTGAGCTAAAAATGGAAGACGCACAACAGTTCACAAACTTTATTCGGATGACAGCAGTTGATTTTGAAGAACTTCTAGCAATGGTAGGAAACGACATTGCGAAACAGAATACCCATTTGCGTGCTTCAATTTCACCTGGTGAACGCTTAATGGTAACACTTCGCTTTCTTGCCACTGGTAAGGTACTATTGTTTATTTAGGGCCGATTTCATAAACAAAAATAATGCTCCAATAAAATTAAATGATGATATTAACAAAAATTTTTGTTCCATAATTTTTAATAATTTATTTAATCCTTCATGTTAATTCCAACATTAACTAATTTGACATTAAATAAAACTTATGAAATGGGCCCTAAAGGAATTAATTGTTCTAATGATCCCACCGTTGCAGGTGACTCATATCGTTCTCTTATGTATCTGTTCAGAATCCCAGCTTGCACAATTAGTGGATTTGTTGGTGAAGTGTGTTTGGTACTGTATCAAAGACTTGAAGTGGAGTATTTAAAGGTAAGGTTTATTCTATACGAAATATTACAAACTTAACATATATTCTTTACAAAATGAAAACTCAGTAAAATCCGATAAAAACGCTTAATTCTGGCATTTAATCGTTGTTTAAAGATGGTTATTGATCTTGCGAATCTGTTGCATGTACACATTCTGATAAAGCTTGATAATTGTAGGTATATGGAGAATGCATCTGAGCATAGGTTGAAGTACTTTGGTACGCGTGAGAAGGTAGCGGGGTGGAAGTATTTGAGTATGGGGGATGGTAGGGGGTGGAGGTATTTGACTACGCGGGGATGGTAAGGGGGTACAAGTACTGGAAAGAGAGAAAGGTTCCTTTCGGTTGCATCTTCATCAACTATACGCATTAAAGCATCATTTATTATTCGCTTTAGTTTTCGTTTGTTGGCTGGATTTTTAATTTGTCTCATTTCGCTCGCAATATAATCTGCATAAATTTGATCGTCGTCAAGTGGAGCATTCAAGATATTAAGGGCTTTTTGTACATCGTCTGCTGATGTATTAGCCGAACTCTTAGTACGTTTCTTTTGTGGTTCATTGATGTGTGCTTGACGACCCAACTCAGCTTCCTCCTCGTATATTTCAGACTGTTGTGCGTTCTGAAACAAAACTATAATTTTAGACATTCCGTACGCTATCCAATACCTATTTTAATATCTGTTTTATTTTAGGTTCCTAAGACTACCGATGAATGGATGTGGCATGCACGAGAGTTTGAGAACCGGTGGAACTTCCCACACTGCATTGGAGCCCTAGACGGCAAACATGTTGTTATGCAGGCACCAAACCAAAGTGGAAGCTTCTATTTTAATTATAAAAGTACGCACAGTATTGTACTTATGGCCTTAGTTGATGCTCGTTATACGTTCACTTATATCGACGTCGGTTGTAATGGACGAGTATCAGATGGTGGCGTTTTCAATAATTGTTCTCTAAGTTCCGCTCTTATGAAAAGTGCACTGGGTATCCCAGCACCTTCGCCACTATCTGGACGAGAAAGACAATCGCCTTACGTCATAGTGGCAGATGATGCTTTTGCCATGAAACCCTACCTGCTAAAACCGTATCCGTATAAAGATCAGCCCGTTGCCAATCGCGTGTTTAATTATCGTTTATCTAGAGCGAGACGAATCGTAGAGAATGTGTTTGGAATTATTTGTAACGTTTTCAGAGTTTTACGGAAACCTCTTTTAGTGCAGCCCGAGACCGTACGGAAAATTGTTTTGGCAGTATGCGCATTGCATAATTTTCTAATGAAACGTAAGGACGCTAGGAGACGGTATGCTCCACCAGGCACTTTCGACGAAGAAAACGAAAACACACATGAAGTTCTGGACGGAACATGGCGACAAGAAGGGATACCCACTTACAATCTGCTACCACTTCAGCGAGGATTGTGTCATAATTATTCTACAGAGGCTAAACTTATACGTGATGAGTTTAGAGAGTACTTTATGTCTACTAGTGGGGAAGTTCCTTGGCAATATAAACATATATAATACTTTTGCTAAATATGATTTAATTACAATAAACTACTACTTACCAAGTTGTCTGTTGTTTCTGAGTTATCCACTGAACGCTGAAGAAACTTTAATGCTGAAAAATATGGCCACGAGGACGTGTAAACTTCATCGGTACCACTACCACTCTTCTTGATTTTAATTTTTTTATTTCTTGCATAAATTGACTGCGCAAATTGTGTAGTTTTCGAGAAATTTCATTTACATTTGCACCTAATTTGTTGGCTATTCTTTCCAGCGCCTCTTGTTTAATGTTTCGATTTTTGTAAGTTTGGGATCGCGTGTCCCAAAGAACCGAATTTTCTTCAAACAATTCGATTAATGTTTTGGTATCATTCACCGACCAGACTTTCTTCTCCGCCATTTTACTCGCACTGACTGTCTGGCAAAAGTCGAAATGGTTTGGAAGAAGTGCGAGTTATCAAGAAATTGCGGGTGCAGGTGTATAGACTTGCAAGCGGAAGTCTCGCGCAAGTACTTCTAGAGCTGTCGGGAAGCTGACTGTCAGCGGTGTTTAAATTTGCAAGTGTGGTGTCCGACAGTAAATCGCGCGATTTTTCTTGCTAGTCTATTCTCACCTTAAGATTTTCATAGATGAAATCACTTAAAACTACTATTGCATCATCAGTGCCCCTATTTTTCAGAAAACCAAATTGTCTCGCACTAATTAATTTATATTTTTCGGCAAACTTGAATAATCTCGAGTGTACAATTTTTTCAAAAACCTTAGCTATGTTAGATATCAGCGCAATTGGACGATAGTTATTAACGAGTTTTTTTTGATCCACTCTTATAGACTGGACTGATCTCAGCAGCTTTGAAATGAGAGGGACATTTACCATTCAGCATCGCTTCATTTATTATATACGCTAACGGAAGGGCGATAAATGGTGCAAGTTTTAAGGTACAAGCATGAATGTGATCACAACCTCCAGCTTTATTTTTTAAACCGATTAAAATCTGCAATACCTCGACATCAGTAGTAGGTTCAAGAAAGAGAGTATGAGAATTAAAAGGAACATGTGGAATCTCAATATGACGTTTAGGCGGATCAGCATTAAGATCTAAAACAACAGTTCTAAAAAATTCATTGAAATGGTTGGCTATTTCCAAGCTATCCCTGCTAACATGATCATTTATTTGTATTTCCTCTATTGTATGTTTTCTATTTTTATTGTCTAATTTAGTATGAACATAATTGCACATTTTTTTTGAATCAGCATTTTGTAACTGTCTGGCCTCATGCCTATTTTTAGCTGTCCTCAGTAGAGATTTAAGAATTCTTTCATATCTTAAAAACTTTTCCTTTTTCAGAATATTATTTCGATCATTTTTCCAGATTTTAAACAATTTGTCTTTCGTGTTTACCAAGTTAATTAATATTGTAAACAAATATACTTTTTTAATTTTCAGTATGTAACTTGTAACTTCAAATCTAGCACATTGAGGTAACTTATCTAGAATGTTTAGTGAAACCACATGATTCACTCTACAAGTTCTCAAAAGTAAAAGGGTTCTCTTTTTGATCATAAAATAACAAATATCAAATTTATATTCTGAGATAACAGACTTTATAACCCCAAGTTATCTCGGAGATCTTGTAGTATTAACAAGGTAGTTTAATTTTGCTAAAATGATTACCGCAATTCAAAGTTTCATATTGATAATTGAAAAAAAAAAGTTTTTCATCACTGCTCGAAATCATAGGTTTTTTCAATTTGTATTACTAGTAAATTGTTCTAGTTATCAATAAAGAATTAAATATCTTTAAAATAGCTCACATATTTTCTTCCGAATTGGCAACATTAATTTTTCATCTTTTCGTTCGATCAAGGTTGAAATTAACACATTGTAAATCAATAAAGATAATGTATGAAGATCATATACCAACAGAGTGTCAGGTTCTTTTCAGTCGACGGATTTTCATGAGATTGTACTTGCAAAAATTCAAATAGTTTGATAAAACAGACTTTGTTTTTCAACAAAATGTTGAAAACTATTAGACATAATTCAAATCTGCCTAGGAAGTTAATAAATATTAGAAATATTGAATAAAAATTTTAAAAAATCAAGAATCCAGGCGTCTGCAGGATGAATCAATAAGCAATTATTCACCTTGCCAAAATCTGTATTGCGATTTTTCAAAAGAAATCCATTAGTTGAACAATTCTTTATAGCTTTGGAACTGGGATAATTGTGAATCTATAAATCTGAGAAATGTTTCTTTCGTGTAACTATTTTTCAATGGTCCCTTTTTCATTATTCTAGCCTTTTTGAGTAATTTCAAGTAAAATCAAGATGTTTATCATTTTTTTTTCAACAACGTTCAAGGCTATCATGTCACAAAAAAGATTGCAAAATAACTACAACAAAAAGAGATGAATTTTTGAAACCGCGCTACCAGAAATCATTAAAACTACAAAACCAAGAAAAATCGCCAATCATACAACCTTGTCCAAAAGTATTGAGCACCCATGTCACCTTTCAGTTTTTTGAACAGGGTCAAACCGAAATAAAATGAAACAATTCCTGTATGTTTATATCATTATTTATTAATACATAATCAATATTTTGTGGGTCCACCTTTTGCATTAATTATGGCAGAAATTCTTTTTGGCATCGAGTTCACTAGTTTTCTACAGTCTTCAGCCGTTATCGCGTTCCACTCCAGACACAAGCAGCGTTTTATCTCTTCTTTGTTGTTAATAGTGTGGCGCCGGACTCTGCACTCTTACTGAGGTAAATGAAGCAACTGAAAAAGCTCGATTTGAGAGTAGCAAATCTGCACCACAAAGTGAACTCAATTCGGTCTCTGAGTGGAAAGAAGTCAAAAATAAAAACCGCACACCTCGGAAAGCTTTAGTTGTTGGAACAAATTCTAGTGCCGGCTTTGTTGAGGGTCTGGATAAACTTAAAGCACTCCATGTATCCAATCTTGAACCCGACACAAAAGTTGAAGATCTGGAAAAATTTCTTGAAAGCAAATTTTCTACTGTAAAATGCCAGAAATTGAATTCAC
Organism: Micraspis discolor; assembly: GCA_030674115.1. Classification (NCBI taxonomy): domain Eukaryota; kingdom Metazoa; phylum Arthropoda; class Insecta; order Coleoptera; family Coccinellidae; genus Micraspis; species Micraspis discolor. Next base: position 142,763 of record JARTUT010001311.1, on the reverse strand, counting down.
GCTATCCGGATTCCTATTCGCCATTCAAGGTTTTGATTCCGGGTTAGGAGTACGAGAGGGCCCTTGATGGTTCGATTTGGCCGAATAAAGTTAGTGTACATAGGTTTTTTCATCGGAGAACGAATCAGGATCGAGTGGGTTGATTGCTGGTGCTACTGGGGAATATTTGAAAATTATGCAGCTGAATGTCCAGTGCATTTCGAATAAGCTACCTAGTTTGGACTTGCTATTGTCAGAAACAGATGTTGATATTTTGAGTGTGGTTGAACATTGGTGTTGTGCAGATAGTATTGAATCCATGATGCTTGCTGACTATGTGCAGTCGGATTGCTATTGCCGAGCTTCCAGGGAACACGGTGGAACTGCTAAACAGGTGCCAAACTTCAGTAGGTGATAGTACAAGTCATTTGCAACAAAAAATGTCCTAAACACTTTTTCGAAAAGTTGATAGTTATCGAGTTATTTAACACTTCTTGGTTTTACGAAATTTTTGCTGCCCTTTAAAAACAAGAATATCTCTGTTATTATTACACCTACATCAAATCTGATCATATCATCAGAAAGGGCAGTAAACACGTTACAAAATAGGTACTCATTAATGTTAAAAAATGTTTTATACCGGGTGTTGTAAAAGGGTAAATGCCAAAATTGAAAAGAGTGCAAACTTAGTGGTATTTTCTTGTATGCTGTAACATTGAAAATTGGTGAATAAGTAGTGGTTTTTTCTAGGAAGAACTAGTACATGTAATAGACTTTTAAACGGTATATCAACTTTTCACTTAACTTTTTGTTTTTCCAACAAGATCACTTTGCTCAATGCATTTTATACATCTTTTTCGTACAGAATCCTTTCGAAGTTTATTACGTTTTCGACGCATTGTATCACAACATTCCTGAATGCTGTTGATTAGTTCTTCTCGTTTAGTAATGCGATTTTTATACACATTTTCTTTCAAAGTGCCCCAAACATAAAAGTCTAATGGGGTAACATCGGGGCTTCTAGGTGGGCATCTCAAGGGGTGGCCCTCTCATGAATCCCAGCCAAACATTGTCTCTTAATTCATGCTGATTTTCCGTTTCCCATATATGGGAATTTCGTAAATTTATTATTGCACTTTTAGTGAATGTTGCCTCTTCTGTCCATAATATTTGATCACATCCCCACTCTTCCAACTCATTTAGGTACCACCTATAGAATTCTAATCTGACCTCACCATCCACAGGTAACTAATTCTGGACTTTTTTCAATTAATACGGGTGTAAATTATTTTGTTTCAAAACTCTGTGTACTGTGGAATGGTGAAGCCCTAATGTGGCACCAACACTCCTAGTGGGATCTTCTCTAATAGTGCGAAGTATTGCTGGTGTTTGCCTCCAGCGCTGAGCATTTTGACCACCTTCTCTATTTCGTATACCTCGAAACGATCCAGTTTCACTTGAGTGCCTAAAAACTTCTACAAATGCCTTTCTGCTAGGTTGTTGTTTATTGGGGAAACGTAATGCGTACTCCCGCACTGCTGCTCGCGAATTTCCGTTGGCGAACCCGTAAATAAACAGCATATCCCGATATTCAATATTTGAGAAAACAGGCATATTCTTTTTTTTGTAGATGGGTATTAATTCGTTAAAGTAAATGATCTTTTTTTAAGTTTACTTAATGACAAATTTTCTCAAATTTAAGTTGATTCGCATATCCTCAAACCCATGCAAATGTCAAGATTGCTTAGGTCGAGATTAAATTCCGCCATATTGTTCATTTTCATTCGTGATATTCATTTCTGGCGGCCCTGCGGGGCCGCCAGATACGCACCAACACGCCCTCCAACCCGTCTCCTCCTCAAATCTTTGTTTACAACTTTGCTGTTTTTATGTTACTATTAACATTGAGTATAAATCTACTCTACCACTAGATTTATACTCAATGCTATTTATAATATTTATAACTGTTTTGAACCTACAATGTTTTGAAATGAATTATCATAAAATTTGCGTTTCTGATTTTTTTGTTTTTCTGACTTGAAACAGTAATATTGTTGGAAAAACAAAAAGTTAAGTGTAAAGTTGATATACCGTTTAAAAGTCTATTACATGTACTCGTTTTTCCTAGAAAAAAAACAACTACTTATTCACCATTTTTCATTGGTACAGCTAACAAGAAAATACCACCAAGTTTGCACTCTTTTTAATTTTTACATTTACCCTTTTACAACACCCGGTATAAAACATTTTTTTAACATTAGTAACTACCTATTTTATAACGCCTTTACTGCCCTTTGCGATGATATGGTCAGATTTGATGTAGCTGTAAGAATAACAGAGATATTCTTGTTTTTAAAGGGGAAAGTAAAAAATTTCGAAAACCAAGAAGTGTTGAATAACTCGATAACTATCAACATTTCGGAAAAGTGTTATAGGACATTTTTTGTTGCAAAGGACTTGTACTATAACCTACTGAAGTTTGGCAACTATTATAGTAGACACCCTGTATATACAAAGCAAAACTTGAAAGTGAAAAAATTGAAGTTAACGAAATTTTCTGAGGAAATGCATATTGAGATGTGTGGTGTTGTGATTTCGGATCGTAGTACTCGTGTGGTCATCTTGAGTGTTTATCGTTCATGTACTGGTAACTTTTAACTTTTTTTCGATAGACTATTTTATGCTTTGCAATCTTGTATTGAGACTGTGGATTCAATTATTTTATGTGGCGATTTAAATATCGATTATTTCAAAAAGGATTGTGAAAATTTTAAGTCGTTAGGGGATATTATGGATTGCTTCATTTTGAGAACTACATTCCAGAGTGCTACTAGAGTATTCACTAACGTTAGGGGTCATACTAGTTTTTCCAAAGTCGATTATGTCTTGACTAATATCAAACCAGAAAAATATAAAGTTAAGGTTTTCAAGCCTCATATTGGAGACCACAAAGGTATTTTAATGCACCTATGTTTTGAACCAGAACGGAAACAGAAGCCTGAAAACTCTTTGTTCAGAAATCTTGGCAAACAAAATTTGACAAATTTTTTCGTATCGAACTGTAATTTTTCTGATGTCTTTCATTGCTATGATAGTGACCGATCTTTTGAGTTATTTATAAATAATATTCAACTTCATTTTGAGAATTGCTGCCCGTTGAGTAAAGTGGTGTTGCCAAATACAACGAGGAGATGTATAACCCATGAAATAATTCAAAGCAAACGAAATCTTTCCAACCTACATTGGCTACATAAATATGTTTTTCTTCACAATCATAAGAAAACTATAAAAGAGCAACAACAGCATAATGTGCTCCTAAAATCTACTAAGTCCCAGTACTACAGTTCTCTAAGAGATAGATCACTAAATAAAAATAAAACGGTTTGGCGTATTGTTATAATAATAATAATAATATTTATTAATCCCGTCAGACATATATACAAATATGTATAGGACAGGTCAGAAAAACAAAGTTACACAATAACAATCATAATATCTCCAATTACTTCTAAATTATGACTGACAATAATCAGCTAAGCTATAAGAACATTGCTCAACAAGTTTATTTTTAACTTCTTTTAGCTCTAAAGACTTAACGCATTTAGGAACATGATTGAAAAGTTTGATGCACTGATATGTGGGTGCATATTCAAACCTGGTAGTATTATGCTTCGGAATATGGAACAATTCACCATTTCTTGTGTTATAGCTATGAAAGCTTGAAAGTCTTGTAAAACCACTCTCATTTTCCTTCACATACACCAGACATCTAAAAATGTAAATGCAAGCAACTGTAAGAATACCATTGTCTATGAATATAGGAGGACAAGAGGACCTCGGAGGAAAATCAACCGTAAAATCCTCTCCTGAATTATAAATGCTCTTCCAACATCAGTTGAGTTACCCCAGAGCATGATATTGTAAGATAAGTGACTTTCGACAAGGCTGTAGTATATATTTATGATGCAACTTGGAGGAAGTGAGTTTTTGACTCTACTTATGGCATAATAAGAACTATTGAGTTTCTTACATAAGTGATCCACATGTGTTACCCATCTCAGATTGGAATCGATATAGATTCCCAGAAATTTTGAGTACTCAGCCGACAAAATAGTCTCATTAAGATGGTGTATGACAAGCTTTTGCTCACTATTACTTAAAATGAAATGAACACACTGGGTTTTTTCGATGTTTATCATCAGGGCATTAGAATGACACCAATCGACGAAGCACCGCACCAACCGTTGACAAAGCTTCTGCAGATCATCAAAGGTCCGCACAGCAACTAATATCGAGGTATCATCAGCAAATAGAAGAATTCTAACCAACTCTATAACATTGAATGCGACTGGAATTTCAGAAGAATTCGCCACCAAGTTCCTCAAACTGACCGGTAAGTCATTGATGAAGATAAGGAACAAAAGCGGTCCCAGAACCGAACCCTGTGGTACACCGTGATTCAATTCACGCTTATCTGAAACAAAGTCGGATGTCCTGATGGATATCGTCCTACCCTCGAGATAACTGGAGAGCCAATTTAAGAACACACCCCTAAAACTTAAACTATAGCATTTCTCGACGAGAACTTGGAAAGAGAGGTTGTCAACGACCCGTGAGAGGTCGAAGAATTGGCCATCATCGAGACATCATAGACAAACTCAACAAAATAAAGAGCTCCTGACTGAGTAGAGCGGTCTGATTGATAGCCATGCTGTGTGCCATCAAGAATCTGATATTTGTCTAAATAATTCATCATTCTATTGAAGACGATCCGCTCGAAGACTTTCGAGAACACACGAATGCCCCGTTGCACCATTCGTTTAAACGTTGATTAAAATTTTAACCGTTGATTAATTTGTGATTTCTCTTGCACCATCGTCTAAACAACGTTTTAGCAAGCCTAAACATTGATTACACTAAACAGGCAATTTTGGACGTTTAGTCGCCCTATTAAGTTTGAACAAGGATATGCGCAAACTCAAAACATGTTCATAGAGTGAACTAGTGAAATTCTGATTCCTGATTCGTCGTAAATCCTTCTTTCTCTATGTTATTTGTTATTGTTCCTTCAACCTCAACCTTCAGAGTGTCGACAACAAACAACAAACAAGCTCAGTTTGTCAAGTTACGTGATAACCCTACTTCCCCAAAGCAAAAGCAAGTGAGTTTTAGATTAAAATGTTTTCAGACTCTGACTCAGACGCAGACGATGAATTATCAATTGGTGACGATCTAGACATTTTAGAAATTATAGAATTCGGGTTTCCGCGAAAAGTGTACGAAAGACAGGATCATTTTAATTAGATGGACAACTTCACTTTCTTCAGACGTTTTCGGCTCATGAAGGATACTGTCCTGTATTTGCTGGAATTAATCGAAGATGAATTGGAATAATAATTTGTGAGTTGATTATGTATAACATTGTACTTATATTTTTTTATCCATTTCTATCTACACTTTCCAGAAACAACAGTGTTGCACCTATAGACCAGCAGCTTACAGCGTTGAGATTTTATGCGAGCGCTGGACATTTGAGTCAAGTTGCCGATTTCATCGGAATGGATATTTCAACGGCTTCAAGAATTGTAGCTAGGGTGAGTCTTGCCATTGGTAGGCTCTATTCCCAGTTTATAAAGATGCCAGGTCCTGATGAAATAAATGCTAAAGTGATGGATTTTTATCGCATTGCATCTTTTCCCCGCGTGATAGGATGGAACTCACATCAAAATACAATCTCCTGGTTAGTATGGGTATACCTCTGTTATGTGTGATTTTCATGTATTATTTTTTTTTACTTTGAATAGGTGGACAAGACCCTGAAGTTTTCAGGAATCGTAAAGGGTACTTCTCAATCAATGTCCAGGTTGTATGTGATAGCAACCTAGAAATAATGGATGTAGTTGCACGGTGGCCTGGGTCAGCACACGATGCTACTATTTTCAATAATTCGAGATTGAGAACACGTTTTGAGAACAATGAATTTTCGAATTGTATTCTGTTAGGTATGATATGATAATCCTTATTCTGTTTTATACCTATATAAATAGTAATATTTATATTAAAAAATATTAACAATGTTAATTTTTAGGCGATAGTGGCTATGCATTGAGGCAATATTTATTGACTCCCTTGCTCAATCCTGTTGGACGTCAACAAGCATTGTATAATGAAGCTCACATTAGGACGAGGAAAGTTGTTGAAAGATGTTTTGGAGTCTGGAAACGAAGGTTTCCCATACTAGCATATGGAATAAGATTAAAATTAGAAACAACTCTGCATGTTATTGTTGCAACTGCTGTTCTCCACAATTTGACAAAACAAATGAACGAAGAGGAACCACCATTGTCGGAAGAAATGGATAGTGATGAACTCGAGCAATTGATTGAGAGTGCAAATTTTGAAATACACCAGGATATTGGTGAAAATATACATCACACTGCAACTAGAGATAATATAATAAACAATCATTTTGCTAATCTATGAGATCAAAGAAATAAAAATAGATTTGAAGTATAGTATTTTTATTATTTTTACAAAATATAAAATTATACAACCTTGAATAACATAAAATTATATAATTTTAAAATTTATAAAATTAATATCTTCATAAAATATGCAACAGGTAAGTAATATTGTAATTACAAAATTCAATTAGGTTCAGGCGGTATTGAAATTCCTAATTTTTTCAACTTTACCTTTTCCGCTATAATCTGTAACCTGAGCAACTCTTTCTTTAGTGCACTCTCACTTTTAATAGCTGCAATTTCTTCTTCTACCTTGATTAATCTTTTTTTCCAGCTCAAGTTTCTTATCAACTAATTTTTCATATTTATCTCCCAAATCTGACCTTGTCAATGCCTTCACAACAGTTGGGCGCCGTCTTGAAGTTGGCAGAGCGACCTTTTTTTCTGCTCTGGGGTGCTGCATTCTAGAAAATATTTCAAAAGTAATTGAGATGATTGTTTCTTTATTTAATATCTACCTTTGCTTCGAGATGGTTCCGGTTGCTGCGAATCATTTAATAACGCCGAAGTTATTGGCCTCTTCAGGTCCGCAGGTTTGTAGCTCTTCCATTTATTGACCTGAAAATACAATTTTTTTTTTAATTTAAATATTCTTAAAATCTATCAACACTCACCTCACTGACGTCGTTTCCATCATATTCCAAGTCTTGGATTTCAATATCATTTTCTGAATAATTCGCATCATTTTCTCTCTCAATGTCATTATGTAAATCCCTTGCATCCTTTACTGCTTGAATATCAATTACTTCGATATTCTGAAAACAGTACAATAATCAATGAAAGTCAAAATCATATTATGATAACTAAATATACTCACTCTAGGACCTGCACTTGAGCTGGTTGCTTGACTTGGAGTCGAAACTTCGAAATTCGTTTGTGCATCAGCATCTAATTCATTGTAGAGTCCATATACCGTTTTTTATTCATTATAGAAAGGATAACATCATGACAGGCATCCTTTTTGATTAATTTTGCTTGGCCTCCTCCTGTTGCAATAAGTTGTCTTATTTCCTCGGCAGCAATCTTACGAACCTCTCGTTTTCTATTTTCGTAAAATCTTTTTAACACGTCTGCACTTCTATATACATTATTAGACATGCAATTCACTTCCTCAGCTATAAGACCCCACACTTTGTTCTTTTCTTGTGTTGTCACTTGATCTGTTTTTTTGTTTTCCAATATATTTTTGTACTTAAGGCAAACATTCGCAATCAGAACTTTTTCCTCTGGGGAATAATTCACACAACGACTTCTTTTCTCCATTTTTAGGTTCGATAAAATCACCTAATTGTTCAAATTATATTCACTATACTCTCAAAAATCCTTTAACTAAAATAGCAACAAACTGAACGAGCTAACAAACACAACATACAGCACAACACTGTTTGAATTCGAAATGAAATTATTTCCTAACCTCTAACAGTCTCTTACCTGTAATAGAGGCAAAGACAATTTACAAAATTCTTTTTCTGTGATTTCTGCGGAAATATTACACTGTTGCCAAGCGTACCTTCTGATTAACTAAACGCCTGTCATTCGCAAATGGTGCAACCCGAATAAATTTTAAACATCGATTAAAATTAAACATCGATTTATTAATCACTGTTTATTTCTTAGACGGTGCAACTGGCAATAAGGATGGAGATAGGTCTTTAGTTTACAATGTCGTGAGCATCATTTTTTTATAAATAGGAACAACAATAGACTCTTTGAGAAAGTGGGGAAAAATACCACTACTTACAGACATGTTGATTACATGGGCAAAATGCGAAGCAATGTCTAAGCTAATCAGTTTTAGAACACGAGAGGAAATAGCATCATTGCCACTACTACTCTTATTTTTGAGTGAACTTATAGTGTCTAAGACTTCATACTCTGTAACCGGAAAGAAGAAAAAACTTGAATTTAGCATTCTAGATGTCGTACCATAGGCACATAATGGATTTTTATAATAAGAGTTCAGCATACTCGCAGTTGAAAAATAGTCTACAAAAATCGAAGCTACATCCTTGGCCTCAGTGTACAAAACGCCATCAACAATAATTTCAATGGGTCGGCTTTGTTTGCTACCTCTGCCGCTTAGAACATTGACCAAGCTCCATAAAGTTTTATTTTTATTGTCACATCCTTCCTCTTCGATGTTGTAAAAACGGTTTACGCTCAGGATATTTAAAATAAGAATAATGAACATATTACTGTCTGAACATATTTGACTTTTTTTCCAGTTTTTTTTAGATATTTTGAAAACTATTCGATTTAATACAATGGTTTTAACAGAAATGTATTCACTATTCAATACTCAATCATACCAGGAATGGAAAACTTTTTTTAACTCTGTAGAGAACTTCGAATAATATCATAATCCCAATTTTCAGATTTCAAATATTCAAACTTCTAATAGGCACTCGAACTTGACACACCCTGTATATATAGATATATATTTTTAAAAATAATTTTTTTTTAAACTCATGTGTTCTTTTATTGGATTCCAATTATGTGTTAATACTCCAATAATATCATTTTTATCCAAATTGCCAAATAAATTCACGACATCGAGAGAAATCAATGAGTACCTATCCCTCTGTGTTAACAATTGAGAAAAATTACTATAAGAGACGAATATTCCAGATGATAGAAATAAATAAAAAACAGCACACAATCAATAAAAAAACAGATATTAACAAATTAAGTATTATATATAAATATTTACTGGAACACCATAAAAAAAAAATTTGGTATTCTTCGATGGTCCCGTTGATGACTGACAAGATTAAAAAAACTACGTCAAAAAATACTTAAGAATCAAATCACAAACGCCTATAATATTCCATTTTGAAACACAATTTATGTTATAATCGTCATTGAATGAATAACTTTTAATTCAAGAACGTGAATGTTTTCAGCGATAGAATTATTTGTACCCGTGTGCAGATAGCCGGTAAACTCTATCCGACTATTCCCGAATACCCATAGGTGTCATTCAAAAAATCTGCGTGGACGATGGCTTTTGATTGAACCTGGTCTCGTTTTCTTACGCAGGAGATAACAGGGCTAAAACCACCCTTATGTGGTTTTTCGGCTCTCAAGGGTTGTTATCGCATCTTCTTCAAAAAATCCAAGTATGCAAAAAATCTGCGTGGATAAATAATAAAAGAACATACAAGTTTGAACAAAATATTATTTTTAGAAATAACACTTTTTTTGTTGGATAATAATTATTGGATCTTTCTAGGGTAGCATTTTTCATAATATTAAGTTTTCTTCTTTTATTAAAATTTTCCTTCGTTTTGAGGATAGATATTTTAAATAATTTAACTCTGACTAATTGTGTCAGTATATATATCCGATGCTCTTCACAACCCGAATCGAATTCCACTAACCAGGTTTTTATCGATTTAGTTTTTTTTTTCAATTTTTCTAAAATATATCGTTTTATGCTTATTTTTACTGGTTTGGTTGACTAAATATCTTCTATAAGCAATAATGCATTTTTTATTATTACTATAAAGTCGGTTGAAGGGATTTTGAAACGAATTGTCTCATTTGAATTGGCATAGTTTCTATTAGAAATATAAATTCCTTTGTCTCCCAGATCTTCAATATTATCAATGAGGAGGTTTTGTTCACATTTGTCACATTTAAAATTCACACTGAATTTTTTGAACAAATATCCAGGAAAATAAGCAATGGATTTAATTTCTAGACGGCTCATAGTTATATCGCACTCCTCATTAATTTCGACCGCAAACTCGGTGGTATCAGGATCTTCTGCTTCTTCCGAGACATTTGTGCTACTGTCCACACCTATCCCTAAAATATTTGAGCCACCCATATCATCCTCTATCAAAAGATGGACATCTTGATCATTTTGACAGTTGAAATTTTCTGTATACCTTTCAAGGTAGCCACTCACGATGGATTGCAATCCAAATCTAAAACTACGCGCAGAAGGATTTGGATCATAGCCCCTTCGCTGCCTTTTCATGGAGAATAAATTCTCCACTGGGTCCTGATTTAGGCGACTTGTCATTAAGAAAGGAATAGAATCCTTTTTTTCTTCCCACATTTGAAGTATACCATTGTTAGTTTGAACCAAACCGTCAAAGCAGAATGGTTTATTTTTATCAACCGTCCAAGACTCAATGAAACCTATTGATTTCATTAAAACTTGTTTCGCTACAGTATTCTTATCAGATAACGGTCGTCTTAAATGATTGCCATCAAAGTATCCATGAAAGTTTAGACAATTAGCAGTTGCAATGAAAACTGAAGAATTGAGCTCACCACTCGCGATCACTGTCATCATGGTACAATAAAATGTCTTACTAAAAATCTGAGTTGCTAATTTCACTTTCATTTTCTGAAAGGCATTGGGGTTAATATGAGTTTCTGTTAATTTTAGAAGGGTACGAGACTGTGAGTTCGACGAATCGATTTCGTACGTTTTATTATATCTCTCCATGAAACATTACTCCCACCCACTATGATATCCCTTTTTATTAATGAATTCCTCACATTTTTGATTAGATGTGAAGGGTCGTAGAGAGCAAAAATTTTATGCCCGTTGAAAAAAAAAAATGGTTTACTTTTTGATGCTTCTAGCAGTTTATAAAGAGATCTGTTATTTGATCCTTGATCACAAATTAAAACATTTATTACTAGACCCAATTTTTCCATTTCTAGTAAGCATCTTTCCAAGCATATTTTCAATTGTGTGCCAACTATTGGTCCACATGACAAATAAAACCCTACAGGTACACACTAATTATGACATAATCCTCTTGCCATAAAAACTAGAGCATGAGACGCTTCTCTGGGTGTTCTTTGTGCTTCTTCGGCAAAATCTTGAAACCCCTCTTATATATCCAATCTTTCATCTTATTTTATAAGTTTCTTTACAGAAATTTCATCCATAAGCAAGACACATTGTTTCTCTTTCGAATTCATAATAACAATTTTTGATTTTGATTTTTTAAAAATGCGTTATTGAAACCAGGTGTGAGATTATCGACATGAATCCAGTTTCCCAAAGTTTTTATGGATGGTAATTTCAATTGAATTTTTTCCAATAAAAATGTCCTTTTTCGGGCCATTGTTCACCTGGACCATTCTGTTTAGGATTCAAACTCGATGGCTTATTAATTTGGGCAAAAGTTTGTAATTTTAGAATTTCTCGCCGAATCGATTGTCTATTGAAACAATTTGAACTGACATTTTCTAACTGCATTTGAACGGTTTAACGAAATCAACGATGTTAAAGTATGCGAAGAAAAATGGCGTTCTGTAAGCTGAATTATAAGAAGAAAAAGGAAAGCTGTATAATATGTTTCCGTCGTCATACATATCCATCCGTAAATTACGTGGTGTGGTTACGTTAATACCGCACGTTATCTCAAATTGAAGACGCATGCGCTGTACCGTAAATAACATGCAACGCTAATACCGCACGACGTTATTTCATCTTCCATATCTCTCTTATCTTTGACATCCCGTATCTTGGTAATGAAGCCATTTCGGATTCACGTTTACCTGAACTGTTATCCTTAAAATAAGCTAAAAAATCTTCCTTTGTCGTACGACGACGTTATTCTGAACACCCTGTAAATAAACGTTCGTAGATTAGGTTTCTATCGCCGGTCACAGTCAGTAAAATATCTGATACGGCCGAAATATATTGATCACAATTGTCATGTTGGGAGATTATGACATTTTTTCCGAGAAGTAACAGAATGCCATTCTTTCCAGAGTGTCATTATAAGCAGTAATTACGGTTTTGAACTAATAATAATAGTTGTCCCTTTCATTTCCGCTTGCAGCAGTAAAGTAGATAAAGCAGGTAACATTTCATTCGTTTACTTATCTTGTCAAATTTTAATATTTGCACTTGAAATAAAACCAATACGAATATTATTATGATTATACATCAGTAAGACTGGCTTAATAAAAATACTATTTCGATCTTTTTGAGCGCTCAATTGTTGAGAATCAATTTTCTTTCAATATAGCCGGGTAATTTTCGGCCTAGGATTGTTCTAATTTGCCGGAAATATTACTCATCAATAAGAGTTTTCAATAATTTTCGATTTCGAGCTTCTGTAGAATGGCTTTGTGTCTGAATATTTTTATAGGCGCTGATTTTTCTCCAAAAATAAGTATTTACTTTTCAATAATGATAATTTATTGTGACAGTTTTAAGTAAGACATTGGAACAATTTGCGAAATAAAATATTTCTTAAAATAATTCCCTGACATTTGTCAGTGTATGTGATTATTTTTATAAGTGGTCAGGATATTGGTACAGTGTTATTTATCTAGAATTCATTAAAAAATATAATGAAGGGTCAACACGAAATTTATTTCCACAATTTTACCTGAAAATTTATTGAAACAAAGACCTATCGAAAATAATTTATTCTCAATAGTTCTGCCTACTAAATATTCAACATCATAAATGGAATCAAGAAGGTGCATGCAAATAATGAAAATAAAACAAATATTACTAATTACAGGAAATAATTTTATTCCATGGTAGGTTATACCATAGCAGGTACTTATCTTAGTCTGATTGGGTTTATAGTTTTGCAACTCATCTAAAGTAACACTCACAGAGGAAAAACGGAATAAAATAAATAAAAAATCTAAAGAGAATACTGTTTTATGTTTGTAGGATGAATATCTAGCCTGAAGTCATTATGAAGTGATTTTGGCGTAATGAAAAATGTTTTTCAGGATATATTCTTCAAATAATAAAATGAACAAAAATAGAATTTGCATTATCCTCACAGGTTCTCAGTGCAGGATTCCACTTATTACCATTTTGTATTTCGGAAAGTGTGGCAAAAATCGATTCTTACGTCAAGACGATCACTCTCGAACGAAATTTTCATGGTAGGTTTGTGGGTTCAATAGGTAGTTGTAGGGTGATTTTGAAGTATCGATTTTATATATATTACATTATACCATTGAAAAAAATTATTATTTAGAGTTTTCCTAAGAATTTATCCTCATCGATTCTTAGAAGGAGATAATAAGTTACCATTATTAATTAAAAATATTTCATCACGGGAGATCTTCGTAAACAGACGGATTTGAAACGAAAAAAACGAGAAAACATCAAATTTCTCTATGAATATTTTGTTTCTGTTGCTTCAAACATCCGAATACACCGAAACATTTCACGTTCTTTTCTTTTTCGTTCACTTGAACTGCTCCAGATTCATTTCAGAATTGTTTTTTTTTTCAGCAATTAACTGTGCGCCAAAGCTATCAAATTTTTATTTTTTGGCTCAATACAGAGAACAAAAAATATTTGGGAAAAAAGCCAATTGTTCCTCAGAATTAGGGTGATAAAATAAGAACTTGGTCCATTTATTACTCATTGAATTATATATGTTATAATATACAATTTTCTTGTGTACGTACGTAACTGATCTAAATTCACTTTACGTATTTGATATCACCAACAATATGCGCATAATTCATTCATTAAAATCGTCAACTAAATATGCACAGATCATTGGGCAGTAAGTCAATATATCTAAGTAATAAAATATTCTGAGAGGTCGAATAAATCCGGCACTGGCTCAAAACAGCTCAGACAGAGAGACTAAGTCGCTGCAACCATAAATACAGCGAAATAAAGGTTACCGTGCTTACACGCTTGAGACCGCCACTTTAACGGTAGAATTTCTAGCTTCATTTCTTTGAGCTGCGTTTTCCCTCTAGGTAGATTTAAACTCAATGGTATTTTGTACCAATACTATCAATTTTAATATTAATGTAATTTTAGCCATTCTTAATGAAAAATCAATTAAATTATTAGGATAATATATGATGTGTATAATGCTAAAAGATTATTAGTAATTTTCTAATATTCCTTGATTAAATTTTAATGTGTTTTAGTATATCAATCTTATTTATTTCATTATTTTATTGACCTTTTATTCCCACTTCCTTTGACCTAATCAAATGCTCCTACCTGTTGAAATAAACAGAATGGTCCAATTAGTGACACCAACACTATTTATTAAATTCCTAGCAATTCATATATTAGAAGAAATAGCTGCATCATACCCATAAAAAAAATGTGTAATAATTGAAAATTATTCATATTTTTCACTTTTGTATTTATAATAGACTTATTTTTTTTTCACTTCAGTTTTTAGTTGTATAAATGTGTTGTAATATTCGTCACATTTTTTTAAAGAAAATGAATTTAGTTTTATCACGATTAAGTGTAACCTTATCAGACCCTAATTTTTTTTTAATATCTCTTTACTTTCCAATGTTTTCTATATCAATGCTTGACAACCAATTTTATAAAATTGAAACGGAGCTAATGATGTCACAATCAGTTTTAATGTAAAACAAATTATTGATATACAGGATGTCCGTGAAATGACTCTCTGATCCAGATAAAACAAGAAAAAAATAAGATGTCAAATTGTCATTTTCCAGCGGCCCTTCCTACGGAGGTACGGCCTCTTAAAAGACGACAAAAATTTCCATTTTACTCGAATACATTTCAAAATAATTTATATAATCTAAAGAATAGTTGATATGATGGAGAGTGGTAAGGACCTTTTGAAAAAATGTTCTTAAATTCAAAGTAGTTCCTTTAGTTGACCGGGGCCAGTGGCGGATTTACCAATAGGCCAAGTAGGCCGGTGCCTAGGGCGGTAGATTTAGAGGGGCGGCAAATTTTTTTTTTCACAGATTTTTTTTATAATTATACGTGTACACAATCTATACTATAATAAAATCGTAAACCTAAAACAGTCTGTACACTGAAGATATTCGAAAAAAAATTCGCTGGATGGCTTAAGATGAGTAACTGAGTAGAATTCGATTTTTTTTAAATTTCTTGTTTGTCTGTCTGTCTGTCCGTTTGTTTGAATGATAATCACGCAAAATCCTGGGCACTTTTACATGAATCTCCTTGAATTGTGTAGTCTGAAGTCCGGTTTAACACTTCGCATAAAATATTTATCAAAATTGTACCCTTAAGGGGGTCAAAAAAGGGGTCAACGTTTGTATGGAACTAAGTGATTCCGTGGTCCAATCTCTTTGAAATTTTTCATGGATATTCTTTAAAGTAATTGGTGGAGGACCACATATTTATTTTTTTCAATTCGGCAGTTGTGGGGCGGCAATAGCGCTGGTGAGGTGCGGAGCGGGGGCAGATACCCGAGTGAGCAACCGGAACGCGGCAGACGCGTGAAGGCAGACGATGTTGATGGTCATGTCAAATATTGAATTTTGCGGGCGAAATTTCACTATTCTTGGATGGTTCAAATCATTATGATTTTAGTAATATTTCATAAATGTGGAAGTGAGTTTGGATGTTTAGTTGTTTGGATTGTTGCTCAATCACACCAAAACTACTGGACCGATTTTTATCAAACTTTGCATTAATAGTAAAGTCTATCTTTGTTTCTGCGAAAACAGAATTTGGAGCATATTTATCCAAACTTCGCATGGCTCTGTGCACATCGGTGACAAATTTTTCAGGTGAGAGAAACTTTTCTTGCTTGAAACGGGTTAAAAACTATCTACGATCTACTTTAAGTCAAGAAAAGCTTAATGCTTTATCTCTTTTGTGCATAGAGTCAGAACTTATGAAAAAGATTTCATACGACGATATAATTGATGATTTTGCAAATTCAAAATCTCGCAAGAAAATAATAATAATATAATAATAATAATAATATAAGTTTATTTGCATACTATAACAATTTGTTGGACATTCAAATATCTGTATATGGATCATTCACTTCATCATTTACATACATAAGTGGATTTATTGACACCAAAAAAAGATCGTGCTGCCTAGATTGTTAAAAAATCAATACAGAATGTTCAGCTCAAAAAATACTTGATTACAATAAACTTGTGCATTCTCAAAATAAAATTATAATTGCTCCTAAGCTACCAAGACAAAACCAAGGTAAAAATCACACAATACAAATAAACCAAGAAATGAGGTTGCAGATTCAGATGAAACGGCCGCCTGTAAATTATTTGCAGTCTCCTCATTCAGAGCTATCTATCAAAAACAAACTTCCCTCCTCCTCGTATCTCACATCATCAGTAAAAGATCATAATCGGCAAAGTTATCATCATCGGGGGCAGTATGTCGCAAATCAGGAAAATTCTGTCCAAAATCGGGGGCGTTCAGTCGAAGATCAGGAAAATTTTGTCACCGTAACAAGAAAATTTCATGGAAATTCAGATCAGGTAAGCTGGTTTACTATATTATAAAAAGTCTTTCTATCATTTTCCAGTATATATTTTTTTAGTTTATTTTTGAATTGCTGCAAGCTGTTTATCTGCTTTATGTTTTCAGGAACAGACATATACATCCTCGGAGATAAATAGGAACAACATCTCTGACCAATTGCCTTCCTAGCTCTCGGCCTTACAATTCTTTCACATTGTTGTCTGGATTGATTGTAACGGTAAGATTCCCCGGTTCAGTTTAATCGCGTAAATTCGCCTGGAAGTCGGCGTAGGAATTTCGGTTATCTTCACCTTGGAATGCTGCGCGGTGCGCAGGATCGATATCGTAGCGACGTGGCCGATAATTTAGATCTAAATCGATTTCTTTTCCGTACCAGAGTTGCTGGGAGAAACACGTCAGAGGTGTTATATTTCTTCCCGTGAATTTTAAATGCAAATTTTCGATGGCGGAATGAATTATTCCGGTAAGTCCCTCATTTTATGATCAGACAGGGTTTATTCGATCCTAAATGTCATGTTTATTTAATGCATTTAATTATTTTTTGTGTAGATGACAAAAAGTCGTATAATTCTGGTCGGACCGCCATTTTTCACTTTTCCATTTGAGAATATCTGGTGGATCAGCTCACCTTCATTTACTTTGATATTGTACTTAACTTTATTATTCAATTTCGATTTCAATTATTTAATCTTTTTGTTTTCTCGGTGTCCAGAGTTCTCTGAATTTTTAGTGTCGAACTATCTGCGCCATTGGGTTCTTTTCTGAACACGTGGTTGTTTTTTCTTCTTTTAAAAGATTTTCGTTTGTAAAATGATGCATTTAGAGAACGATGGAAACTAAGAGATTTTTATCAAGTCAAAACTGATAAACCCGATTTTCACAGCTAAACCCGTCGGGCTATGGAATTTTGTCGTCGACCTATCAAGTACAAAATTCATTGAAGTTGAGAGCTTGTTGCCAACTTGCAGCAGTGGCGTACAGAACATTTCTTTGATTGAAAAACCACCAGAGAAGATAATTATCGAACGTTTCTTCAACTGAAAAACCACCAGAGGAGATAATTTTCCTGGAATCTCAATATACAAGGATAAACAAGATAAGTTTCAGTGAGGGGGATAGTGATTACCTGTGAAACATACATGACCGAACATCTTGTCAATTCCACTCAATTTTGACTGTACATTTGTAAATAACTGATATTTGTAAAAAGTGGAATAAATAACGACTGTTCTATTTCGAACTTTCATTGACTGAATTGGAGGCATCAAAATTTCTCTTACTTGCTCTATTGCTAGCCGGAGCAAAAATATTTTTTTAAAACTATCTTACCTGCTCCTCAACGTGGGGCTCGAAAAATTTATCTTTGTTACATGATATGGGTTCGAGGAATACATGAGCAGGCTCTTATCTCTATGTATTTGAGAGGCCATTCTAAAACAAAACAGCTGGGCGAGATCCATAATTTTGGATTCTTTATATAATTGCTCCGATGGAAAAGTTCTGGGTTTATTGAGAATTATCTTTAAGAACCGCTTCTGAATGACATACAGCCTGTTCAAATGGCAGTTGTAAGCTCCACCCCAACTGAGAATACCATAACTCATATGGGACTGTACCAAGGAGTTGTACAGAACAAGAAGTTGGTGCGTTGTCAGAACACCCTTGAGCCTCACAAAGCGTCCCAAAAGGTATCTGGTCCTAGTCACAATGCTCTCAACCTGCAAATTCCATCGTAGACCTCCATCAAGGATGACCCAAATATTCAACCGATGAAACCTCCGGAACAAACTCACCCGCTCCGAGACATAGGGGACCCATTTCCGGTAAGCTTGTAGGGTAAGAAGTGAAACGAATATAGTTGGTTTTTTTCAAGTTAACAGTGAGCTTGTTTTGCCGAAACCACTGTTTCAAAATTTTCATGCCGTGTTCAGCCTTCTCTTTCAAATTCTCCCATGAGTCCGCTGCAAATATTATTACTGTGTCGTCGGCGTAACTCACAATTTCACCACCTACGTCCATCCTCATCAAAGATTCGACATACACAATGAAGAGCAGGGGACCCAACACCGTCCCCTGTGGAACCCCATAGGATATCATCCCCAGATCACTGAAACATTTACCTATTTTAACAGTCTGAAGTCTGCTTGTTAAGTAGTTCTTTAATAATGCATATGCTTGGCCACGGAAACCATAGTTATACAGCTTTTCCAATAGTCCTTCATGAGAAACCGTATCAAAAGCCTTGGCTAAGTCAACAAACACGCCCATTGAAGGAATACTTTCGTCTATACATTCATAAATTTGTTGTGTGACCGCATTTATTGCATCTTCTGAGCTTTTTCCTGGTTGAAAGCCAAATTGTCGAGGAGAGAGTATTTTACACTTTCGCAGAAACGAGTTCATTCTCACCACCAAAACCTTCTCAAATATCTTTGCAATGTTTGATATTATCGTTATTGGTCTATAATTAATAATTGATTCTGCTGAACCTCCTTTATGCACCGGTGTTACTACTCCGTGTTTTAAACTATCAGGGAATTTTCCTGCTTCGAAAGAGGCGTTTATCAGGTGTTCGAGGGGTGTCGAGATGAACTCCTAATCCTCTTCAAAGTCTCACTCTGTATTCCATCCAAGGCAGTTGCTGTTTTAGATTTCAATGTATTAATAACTCTCTCAATTTCTATTCTGTCAGTGGGGTACAGGTAGAAAGTCCTTTGGTTGAAAAAATCCGTTTCTACGAAATCTTCCGCCAGAGGGATCTCCGATGCGTACTTGCCACCAATTTCGCAGTAATGCTTATTGAACAAATTTGCTATAGTTTTGCTATTTTTTCTATCAAACCCTATCATCCTTTATTTGCTTAACAGTTGTTTTTTTTTACAGATTCGCCACATGATTGGTTTACAAACGACCACAATGCTTTGGACGTGTTCTTGAATCTCCTGAAAAAGAATCCAAGTACTTTTTTTCGAATTTCTGATTGCTCTTGATAAGTCATTTTTAGAATTGTTATACCTACTCTTCAGTCTGTTATCATTCGGATCCTTGATTAAGTTTTTATACAATTTGTTTTTGTTCAAAATTTTCTGCATCAGATTTTTTGTTATCCATTGTTTTCTTGGCTTATTTTTGACGTCAGTATTTATTACCGTCGTACTCTTCTCTATATAGTCCTGTATATAATGTAAAACTTATTTGATCTCATTGTCTGTCACCATTAACTGATTGTTAACATGTTATTTTTTAATAGAAATTGTTTGTATTGTTTTTATACTGTTAAGTGCACTAAACAATATGTAACAAAAACAATGTTTTCTGACCACTCATTATTTTGTCTGTGTTCATATAGTGTAGGTATTTTCAAGTCATGCCTTTCCCCACCTTATGATTAGTACATGCTGCTATTTTTAACCCCCAACGCAAAAAGAGGGGTGTTATAAGTTTGACGTGTCTGCCTGTCTGTGGCATCATAGCACCCGAATGAATGAACCGATTTCAATTTAGTTTTTTTTTTTGTATTACAGGTGTTTTACGGGCGAGTATTCTTAGACATGAATTCTTTGATGAAAATCGATTGAGCCGTTTAAAAGTTACAGGGGTTTTACGCTTTAAAGTCGGGGTTTTTTTGTTTTGCCTGTCAAATAAACTTGTTAGGTCAACATTAAACTCTTCAATACATAGCGGATTGCAAAAATAATTTAGTAACTGACAGAAATGTCATTAAGTTCACAATCATACTAATAACGGGATTAAACTAACGTATTGAATTTCAAAAGTCAGTAGGGGCGGCAAAAATTGAATGGTCTACTAGCGGCAAATTTGTAAATCCGCCACTGACCGGGGCTGACTAGGTTGTGCGTTTTATTGCTAACATTTTCAACTCCATGTGTGATGAGAAGTTGAAAAAACAACATTCATGAAAAACAATGCAATAAATAATCCATTTCGAATAAAGATATGAATATTTGAAATTGCGCTAGCAGAATTCATTAAAAATGCATGTTTGGTTCCTTCCAATATTCTTTCGGGATAGCCATTATTTCTGATTAGGTATGTGATGTTATTAATCCTCATGTTTATCTTGTTGGATAGAATATATGTTATTATTCAGTATAGCTGTAGAATTCACTGATTTATGACTGTCCCTGACTTCGCTCAATGCTTTAGTCATATCCTTTTTTTTTCCCAAAATGTCTATTTTTTCACCATCATGAGCTTAATACCTCACAAAAATCATATAATATCAAAATAAATGATAGTACGGTACTTGACTAATTCATCATCTTACCTACTTTGATTTTCGTCAACTGACCCTCCTACTCTATTGCAAACAAAAACGTTGGTAGCAACAACAGCAAATGAAATGATTTGGTGATTCATCTCCTGAATCCTATTGGTTTGAACAAAAATAACCTTGCTAACGTAAAGGTTAGCTTCACACTCTTTGCTGTATGTTAACAAATTCATGGTTTTTCGACAAACCAATTAAGTATTGTTTCAAGCAGTTCAAGAGCTCTACTCAAGTAACACTGTTATTACTAGAATAACAGATATATTGACATCTTTGTACTCCAGACAGAATAGCTACCAAATAGTTTGGGTCCCTTCACATAGTGGCATAGATGGAAATGGGAAAGCTCAACAGGCCGCAAAAGAAGCAATCTCTATAGGAGAGGAAATTGATATGTTGACCAATAATTATTTTAGCACCACTTATAAAACCTTTATTAATAAAAAATGGAACAATATTTGGCAACATCAAAGGCCCAAACTCGCTCTCATCGACCTAACTATATCCTACCTAAACCCTATCACCCATCATAGAAGAGACCTAGTAACCTTAAGACGACTCCGAATCGGGCACAGCCTTGTATCTCATCAACCCCTTCTAGTAAAGGATAATGCCCCAATATGTACTACATGCAACATCAATATCACAATCAGGCACATAATAACAGAATGCAGCATGTATCAGACCCAAAGGAGTCAATTCAATGTGAACACCAGAATGGAAGAAGCTCTTTACATCAACACAACGGATATCCTCAATACTTTAGCTCTTATAAAGTAAAGATTTAATTGTAAATTATGTACATGTAACCGCTAATGACCTAGTTGTCGAAGCGGCAAACTTATAATAACAAAAAAAAATAATAATTAACTAGTGGTATGCTGTGAAACAGTTGGTTTATCACGTTCGCTATTGCTTCAATCGTTACAAGTACTCAATTTTTGTCAATTCGTCACCCTACTCACTTGGTGAACTCATCCCATTTTCCCCTACATTCGGAAAGGATGACACCGACAAAACTAGGAGAAAATAAAAACGTTTATAATATTCTTCATCGGAATTCTCAGTAATGAAAGTCTAGTATAATCAAGTAAACTTTTATATTGTATATTACAAATACAGATTCGAAACAAAAATAAAACTCAAAACAACTCAATATCAATATGAATGCAGTCTAAAAATAATTAACAATAATATCAGCATATTTATTCCGCATTAATCATTATGTATTCATAATTAATGTTTGTATTTTCGTTATCTAGTTTAAAATTTTTTTGTTTGACTAGAATTAAGTATCTACAATTGTAAAAATAATAGTTTCTTGACTAGATCAGCGTATCGGTTCATCATACGAATATATTACATCAAAAAATGAAGAAATAAAGAAAATCGATAAAAAACAAATAAATAAGCTATGACGTATGATCAACAATTGCATCGATAAGATTTATTCATTTCCCGATAAATGATGCCGAGCGTTTAACAAGAATCATTCTTCATTTCACAATGTTCAAAAACACCAATAAAACTTACGTGGTACATAAAGTGAAACTCATAACTCTTAAGTTGGGTAAAAAATATACATCTCAACATTCGAAAATATTCAATAATGAGAGAAACATTTCATGTATTGTTTTCCATGACCTGAGATTTACAATACATATTTTAAATACTTAAAATTTGTGGGGATATTCTCCGAATGTCTTCATTGGTCAGTACAGTCAGCTCAGATTAATGAAAAAAGTTGCTGAAGCAAACATCGATGTTATTCAATAAATATTGGTTCAGATCCATGATCTTTTTTAGAAAAAATAACAAAGTACAATTTTGATAACCACTTGAGAATGCATTTAAATGTTTCAACGTGCATAATATAATATAAAGAGAGCAATTTTCATTATGAAATCATCAAAACGCAACTGTTGCACTTGGTAAACATCAATATCCAAATCACAGCTCAACGTTTTGTTACTTAATCTGCATGAAAAATTTCAGGAGTTGGATTGAGAATCAGAGGATGTGAAGCAGCAGATCAACACAATGTCAAAAATTCATTAAGTGACGTTAACGATCTGCATGTTTTGTTCGAATGACTCAGAAAAATTGTTGGTTCAGAATGTCACTGGATTTTTGGTCCTTACGGCTGCATCATGTTGATTTGGAATTGAAGAGGATAATTGTATAAAAGCAACAGACAAACAGTCTCATTCCGAAAGACCTAGAGGCAGAAAATATAGAATCCGTACTTAACAATGTTTTAAAACTTTATACATACGTCAATCACAATCAAATGTGCAAAATAGACTTTAGAAGGCGATAGGAGGCGCAATTATCAATTAAATATACAACAATATAGAAAAAGAGCCATGGGTCTGGCAACAGCCACCATTTCACAGAATGGCACAATCTCAACGTCAACTCGTTCAACAAACATGTCAAACTGATAAAAAGTAAGGTTGGAGTGGAGAAGATGGAATTGGTGAGGAAATCACTAGATATCAGGCGATGATTTTCTACTAAGTACTGATAACTTTCTAAATTTGATTTTGCTATGTTTCTTATTTTATTTCGGATCCCTCCAAACACCACATTCTCCAACATCTCGTTTCTTATTGAAACTCGTTTCTGCCTATTTTGGGCAAGGCTGCGATGAGCAGATAATTTTATAAGGACAAGAAGACTTTTAGAATCCTTATTGTTAAGTTAATGGTCTATATCTTCTGCACCTAACTTGGCTTTCTGGTGGTGGACTACCCTCTGGTGGTGGTGGGGGTGGTGGACCTTCTGAGGTATCGGGGGAGCTCTCGGTTCCTCCACCTATGAGGCACGTTGGAATGCCTCGAGATCTAAGTCCTGTAGGTAAAAAAAATATTATGAATTTGATTATTTCAAACAAGTCTGTGATTCGTGAACGCATCTCAGATCAGAGATGGAGTAGGAGAAGGAAAGATCATTCCAAGCTGGTATTTTTAGTATAATAAAAATAGAAAATAAAGACCAACATCATATCTGAATACCCAGTACAATACGATCTCATACAAGATCATTGAATATTATCATAAAAGTCGAGGAATAGGAGGAAAGTAAATAGGTTATGAGGAACAAAAACTCATGGATGAAAAAAATTAAATCAAGAAATCCAGAATTGACGAAAACGTAGTAATGGAAAATTAATTGATAATAGGCTGCGTGACACTACATATAGTCCATTCAAGATATATTTTCATCAAGGAGGGCTATGAAAAATCGAAATTAAGTTGGCAACTGGTGACCTCGGTACATTTCAAGTGGTAGAATTTAAGTTGTTCGTCTTAAAATTGCTAGCTGTCCTATTACACTGGTCAACAAAATTTTGGAACAAGAAAGGTGCTGACTAATTTTGAATTACCTACCTACCCTCATTTTATAACCATATTTATTTTGATTCCATCAGATCTAGTTTGTGTGTTACAGCTATTGCCCACAAAATTAAAAATAAAAAATTTTTACTTCCGCATTCAGAGAATTTGTCTATTTGAAGAGTGCAGTGGATTGTTCTGTTTTTAATGTGAAGTGATTCTTAACTAATGTAATGTGTAAAAATAATCCTGACAAGTTCTGTTACATTTGTGGTGACATTACTTTTAACACTCAGCGAAGGAATTTGACAGCATTAGTAACTGAGTTATTTTGTGAGTGGGATAGCAGAGACCGAAAAAATCATTACATTAAGCAAGGCTGGCCCAAAAGACAAACACTTACTCCGAACAAAAAATATCAAAAATTCTCCATTCGTGCAGCCTGAAAATATATTTTTACCACCTTTATATATAAAGCTTGGGCTTATGAAGAATTTCGTAAAATCTATGAACAGGAGTCGTGACGGTTTTTTATATACAGGGTGTCTATAAAAGAACTCCGAGGTTTAAAAAATTACTATTTTTCAAACTATATAACATAGCAAAATTTGATCAATTCCTTTGAAACAAGCAGCTCAAAAAGTTTTACTCATACCAATTGGAAATGTTTCTCTCAACAGTTGGTAGCGCTGCGGAGCGTTGACCCGCCTACAGACAAAACAATTCGTCAGTGGTTACGTGCGTTCAAGGAAACAGTAAGTGTTTTGAAGCAAAATTTACCGGGTAGGCCGCGTGTGTCTCAAGAGAATGTGGACAGAATCCGAGCCTCATGCAATCGAAGCCCTAAGAAATCGTTAACACGACGCAGTCTGGAGTTTTGGTTATCAAGATCAACTGTCCATAAGGTAATTCGTAAAGGACTTCGTTTAACTGCCTACAAGATTCAACTTTTACACCATATCAAACCGGCAGACAAGGTTAAGAGATTCGACTTTTCTGTTTCCATGCTGGATAAAATTGATGAATATAAATATTTTAAAAAGTGTGGTTTTTAGTGATGGAGCTACTTTTCATGTAAACGGAACTGTAAACAGGCATAATTGCTGAGTTTTGGGGTCAGAGCCGCCCCATAAGTTTATTGAGTACGAACGTGACACGCCCAAATTGAATGTTTGGTGTGCTCTTATGTGTGACAGATTAATAGGTCCCTTAATTTTAGCCGAAAGAATTATCAATGGTGATGTCTATTGTGACAGGTTAGAGGAGTATGTTTATCCTCAGTTTGATGACATTGAGGCGGAGAAAGGTTTAGTTTACTTTCAACAAGATGGGGCGCCGCCAAACTTGCGTGTGCGTGAGTCACTGGACGCTGGTTTCGGCAACAGGTGGATTGGAAAGGAAGGACCTATTCCATGGCCACCAAGGAGCCCTGATATGACTCCGTTGGACTTTTTCTTCTGGGGGCATATCAAGAATCTTGTGTATGCAGAGAAAATTCGAAATGTTTGCCATCTCAGGGAACGAATAGTGAATTGCGTGGCGTCCGTTCCCCCAGACATGCTCGCCAGGACATGGGCAGAGGTAGAATTCCGTTTCGACGTGTGCCATGCCGCTCACGGAGCTCACATTGAACTTTACTAAGTTGTTAAAAAGACTTGAAAATGTAAGCTTTCTAATCATGTATAAAACATGTGTTTTTTACTTTATTAAAATATTTTGTCTTAAAACGCCAGAGTTCTTTTATAGATTATTTACATTAATTATATTATTTAAAAGAAAAAAATTCCTGAGCTGAGTGAAGCCTATTTGTTGGCCCCCAAATCAAGCAATTGATGAAAGATGATACATTTAAAGAAAAGCTTAGTAATTTTGAAAAATTATCTTGGGAATCTTTCATAAGAATAACTTCTAATTTTCTAGGAAATCACCGATCAAGTGACTATAAATGTTTTATTGCGGAGCTTCTATCTACTTATTAAGGCTTTGGGCTGTAATATGTCATTTAAAATACATTTTCTGCGTTCACATCTAGACTTTCACTGGAAATTTGGGCACCGTCAGAGATGAACACGGTGAAAGATTCCATCAAGACATTTCTACCATAGAAAAACGATATCAGGGCAAGTGGAGCCCACGTATGTTAGCGGATTACTGTTGGAATTTAAGACGAGACGTTCCTGAAGCAAAATACAGAAGAAAATCATAAAGTAAATTCATATCAATGTAACAATCAATCGAAACAACTTTTTTTTGTTTATAAAAATTTACAATTTCTGAAATGTTGAAAATTTTCTTTTGAAATATCATTTCCATTAGTGATAGAAGATAAATACTTAAACAGTATTTTGATAAAAAAAATATGCATAGGTTGCATACATTGTTTGCATGAGTTCACCAGTAATTTTTATGAAAATTCTCTTTTAGTCTTGAATTGTTGAATTAATCATTCAGACATTTATTTTAAAATTTGAGATTTAGAATTCATCGATAAGTCCTCGAAAAAATCTCACTCCCATGCACATATTATTGGTCACCCTGTTTCTTCATGTTTACTATGGCTTATCTACAGTTTTGGTTTCGTTTAAGTGGTTACTTTAGGCAATAAAACAGTACGGGATGCCATCAGACGCTTTCTGGAGACTAGTTCCTACACGAGGAGAGCAGGTCAAGGACGACATCGGTGCACTTCGGCTCGGAATAACCGCTTTGTTGTCGGTAACGTCCTTAGAAATCACTTTTCCACCGCTACTGATGTGCGTACACGTCTTTTTGATTTGAGAAATGTCAGCGAGTGAACGTACCATAAAGAAAAGACTGGCTGAGAGTATTCTAAGGGTTTTCCGACCAGCTCGCACTCCATAATTGCCTCCACAGCATCGTATAGTTAGACTTGCGTTTGCTCGACTGGACTATGGAGGAATGGAAGAAAGTACTGTTCTCAGATGAGAAAAGAATACCTTAAGAAGTCCAGATGGACGTCAACGTGTGTATAGGCGCTGAAATGAAAGGTTTGCTCCATGCGCAACAAACGAAACCATGGGTTATCAGGGAGGGTCGATAATGGTATGGAGAAGTATCTCTTACGAAGCTTGTGGTGTTTGAGAAAGGAAGGATGAATGCTCAAAGATACGTGGAAAAAGTCTCAAGACAAGTCTTAAAGCAATGTGTCAGAGTAAGAGTACCACAAGTGGCACAAGATCCCTCAGTCGGATATTCAAAACATCATCGATGGATTGCCAAACCGGCTACAAGAAGTCATTAGGGCCCGAGGTGGTAAAACCACTATCAAAATATAAATTGAAACAAAAAACGCTTTTTTAAAATTTCAAAAAATTTTCATTAAATCGATATTTGGCAGTTTAGTTCAATAATCAGATCTTTTCAAGTCTTATATGATTTTATTAATCCTCAATAGGTGCTTTTAGCATAACCTACATCAAATGTCGTCAAAGTTTGACAATTATAGGAAACTGAGAGAAATACAAGGTAGGCGGTAACTTGTGCCTGTGAGTTTATTATGGCCAATTTGATCATCAAAATACAAAACACGGAGGCAACACGTTAAATGCTACCGGTAGTATATGCAGTCTATGGAGAATTCACAGGGCACTAATGAACACTTTTTTTTATAAACGAAAGACATATAAGAGCACAAAGCTGCCGAAATACTCAAACCCAAGATTAACAATTGCCAAAAATTCTCTAAGTCAATAATAGGTGTACCTAAATACATGAAAATTATCGATTATCATGAAGTCAAGAATCAAATAGCAGCAGTTAGTGATTTTCACGGTAATACCACTAGAGGTGAGAATTTTTGAGCACATTCTTGTTTTTTGGGAATTATGCGTTTAAATTTCACGAAACAAAGTTATCCTTAAGTGTGTTAAGAGTGTTTTCAAATAAAATTCAAATCTCGTGTGGTATTTGGAAAGATCATTCAACAATATAAATCAAACGAAATAAAAATAGTTTTTATTAAAAATAACCAGATGGAAGCATAACAACAAATTATTCATCTTTATTCTCAAAATAATAATTATTGATAGTACAATTATTATACACATTACGAGCATTATTTTCGAATGATGAAGTAGATACTGATGTTGTTTCTTGAAGGACATTTTTTTCATTACTTATGGCTGTGATTATTTTTTTGTGATGTTGTTGGTCCAGTTGGAGATACGGTTTCATGACGCTGTAGAAGAATGGCCTGTTAACTTTATCAGCTGTTCCTCGCCAATCCCTGCTTTGGCTAATTGGCTGACAGCAGTAGCTCGATGCGAGTGGTTGGTTATCTTCGACTTGGTTGTGTTGATGCCAATGAGTTCTGCCGATTCTTTTGTCCAATTAGCTATCGTATTGGGACCGACTGGGGAGTTTTTGAACCATGAACCATATTTCCAATTCTTATGTGGAATAGTCTTTCAGTGGTTATGTTTGCAGTTCTTTTGGATACAAGTAGCTTATATAACCTCACCGGGCAAATATCTTCTTCAATATTGGGAGTCAGCCATTTCGTTTCCGCACATTTTGGGAATCACCTTGTCTTATTTTAGAAAATATCGGATTGTAGGCAATTCGGCCCGTCGGATTACCATCTCTTTCAATTTCGAATTGGAAATGCGAAATTAGGCACGATGAACCATCTCCTCCGCGCCAAGCAAGCTCCAATGCATCAATAAAATAAAATTTTCTGTTCAAACCGTCTGGATTATCTTCTTTACATAAGCTGACCATCTTTTTGTGTTGCTCCAAAGACAGCGCCTTGGCACTAACTTTTCTTTTCTCAGGGACCACTTGCAAAATACGTCTCTTGGCATTTCGTGCATCCCGCGCCGTTTTAAAAGCCACGTCTGTGAATGGATCGAACCTAACGCCCCATTCGGAATAGAATTTTTCCTGCAGCTGTTTGGCAGTATTATTCCACAAGGTTTTTACGACACTTTCCTTGTAGTCTGATCCATCTCATTACTTCATATTGAAAGCCCAGTCTAGCATAATATTATTGAGCTCTGACAAACTTGTTATTTCATTTACAAGGTATTCCCGGGCAGCACAGAATGCTTCAAATTGTTTCCAAATGTAGGATCTTGACTTCACTGTATTAAGCGGCACATTTTTCTTCACACTTTCCTCAATTGAAGTAATATTACAATTCCCAAAACGTTTCATTTTTATCTACTTTATGGTAAAATACGAAAATAAACTGACAGAACTGCCAAATGTGCTGTTAAAGTTATCGCTAACAATTGCTTGTTTATCGTAACCATGACGACCGCTACTTCCACCAACGGCCAAAGCTATGCAGACGTATCAATATTTCTATGCAAATTAGGTATTTGATAAAAACAAATTTCTATAAGTGAAAACATTGTGAGGTTGAGTGTTTTCAGATACAGTTTGTTTCTATTGGTCCGTTTTCAAAAATTGAGCGATTTGATTGGACGATGTAGTATAGTGTTCAATGATCAGTAGAAATCACCTGAATTCTACAACTTGAATTATACCTAAATTGGCCATTGCCAACTTTATTTCGATATTTCATAGCAAAACTTGATGAAATATATCTTGTCATAAGCCGTCAAAGCGGCTTTAATTTCGAAAGCACCCAATGAGAATGAATAGTATGAGAGCAGAATGTTCATAATTATTGCAGTATGAAGGAGGGAGATTAATTGAATATCGATTGGAATGAATCGAACTGAGTCATGCAGAACACCAGTATTCATCAGCTTCTTCGGGGCTCCTATGGAAAACATCTATTCCACTCAATAACCAAATATCACTGACCTCCGCCGACTGTAGAGTGCCTTTTGAACTTAAGATTCAGTTGACTGGGATCGGTGACGTATTTCTCCCCTTGCCTCCGTCTCCTCAGTCCAGGAGTTAGATCTCCAGACCAGGACATGCACTTGGATAATCTTTGGCCGGTACCTACCGCAATCGGGATCTTGGAGATTTTACCACCTTCCGGAGCGGGACTGGTCTGCAAGATACAAGTAACGGATGATCTACGAGATGAGCGGGTAGTTAGTGTGTTTGGAGTGTATGTATAGTTAAGGAGCTTGATGGTCCTATTGGTTTGGTGTGATACTCACCGATAGTTCTCTTAGTATTTGGCTGGCGTTGTCGACGCCACTGTCTTCGTCGTCCATTTCCAATCTTTTTTCTTTAGGATTCTCGGTAGCGTCGAAGTATTCTGATTGTTCCTCCAAGCCAGGACTCAAGCCGTTAGCTAAGGATCTTTTTTCTTTACTGGAAATTTAATTTGCATTAGGTTCTTTTTGGTTTTGATAGATCAGACTTTGATTTCAACAGTCTACCGAGTGTTCATAAAATTGTGCAGAAAATTGTGAAAGCATTTGACCAAAACTTTCGTTGTTCAAATAAGAACCCTATTATTTCATTTATGTATTGAATTCTATACAGTATAATAACGTAGTTTGCTGATCTAATCATGCCACTCAAATTTTTATTCAATAGTATATTATATACCGCGGGACTGAAGTAGTACATTTAATCCTGAAGGTAAAGTTTATGGCCCGACCGCAGGAGGGCCTGAAGTCGCAAGGTATATACGATACTTTTCGTACTTCCGGTATGATTTTATTAATTATTTTAATAATTTCAATCAGTTTTTTCTCTTTAACTCATTTAATAAACTGTCTTTAAAATAAATTACCATAGTAACATTGCTTTGTGACAATTATAATTTAGAAACATTGTCATTACTAGTGTCATTGTAAAGAAACATTGTTATTGATAATTATTGGTATCATGAGTGAAGAAGGTGTATCTGATATTCATAAAAGAGCAGCCGAAGTAGGTGAAGAATTGTTACCACCGAAATCTAGAAAACTATACGAGCAGCAGTACGATGCTTTTAAAAAGTGGTGCCGCTTTAAAAATGTGAGACAACCTACTGAAAATGCGCTGTTAGTCTACTTCAATGATAAATAAAAAGCGGTTTGTGCCTCAACTCTCTGGGCACATTACTCAATGCTGAAATCGGTTATTAACATTAGAGAAGATATTGATATAAGTAAATTTCCAAAATTATTAGCTTTTTTGAAGAGAAGAAATGACGGATTTAAGCCAAAGAAGTCAAGAATTCTCACGTCTGAGCAGGTAGATCAGTTCTTACGGGAGGCTCCGGATGATAAATATTTAATGCTTAAGGTAAATTTGGAAATGTATTTATATTCAGAAATTTTAAGAAATCAATTTTTTTGTAGGTTGCACTTATTTTGGGCGTTGCGGGAGCTTGTCGTGGAAAAGAGTTGGTTGATTTAGAAATCGACGATGTGAGAGATTTGGGCGATTCCTTCCTAATTGCGATTAGAAACACCAAAAATAAAATTGACCGAAATTTTGTGATCAAAAATTCAGAAAACAGTGCCATCAGTTTTGTGGCGATATTTCGAAAATATGTGGCATTGCGAAAGACATGGGCCACCTCATTCAAAATTTTTTGTTCAATACATCAACAAAGAATGTACTACGCGAGTAGTAGGAAAAAACATGTTTGGTACATTTCCACGGCAAATAGCAGCTTTCTTGAAATTAGAAAATACGACGTCTTATAAGGGACATTGTGTTAGACGCACATCTGCGTCTTTGTTAGCTGATTCGAGAGCAACAATAGAAGTGCTGAAGAGACATGGAGGATGGAAATCCTCCAACGTGGCTGAGGGATATATTGAATCGTCTATTAAAAATAAACAAAAATTTCAGATAAAATATTTGGTCAAGTCGCCGATTCGTCCACTATAGTTATGCCACAGTCCTCATTCTCGCCTCCTGTTTCCGCAGGAAACAAACACCAGTTCAATATGATAAGGACCTATCTGTTACTCGTCAGTTACCTGCTGCATTAACCCAGGAAAGACTGGTCAATATGACGAACTGCCACAATATTAATTTGAATATTAACGTTAATCACCATTCTAATTAATTGTATTTTTCAATAAAATATCCCTTAAATTCGTTTGTTTGTGATTTAATCGTTCCGGGAGTTTCGTCAATATTTAATCCCGGAGGGATTAAATGTGACACTTTAGTACCTGTCACAAGGGAGTGAAGTTGTCACTTTAGGCCCGGAAGTACGAAAAAGTTATTTTCGCTCTTGTACTCGTTGTTATGAAAAGTCTCAGTTTTATTTGATCTAAATTGATTTCCTCGCAACAAGAATCTGTGTTGATGAAAAACTGCCCGAAAGTGCCTGATTTAATGAATGATGAACAGTTTGGAACTTAAAATAAAGAATGATTTGCATTAGACCCGTAAATAGAACTTCAATACGTATTTGTTTCGAGAAAATTTACTTCTTGCCCTAAGTAGCCGAAAATCTCCATACTTCGAAAACATTTTAGGTCTGTATTATGTGAATTTTTCGGAAACAGAGAATTTTACACCTGTGGTAAATTAAGAAATTTAAGTACTACATACTTCACTGCTGAATCATTTCAATTTTGAACTCACCTAGGATCCTGCGTGATTGTAGTAGAATACGACACGAACGTGACATTCGGATTGGAAGTTAAATCAACCCCAGGCGAACATTTAGGTTTATCGAAAACACCATTTCTCTCAATCTCTCTCTTCTTTTCATCTATCGCCTGTCGGACGTTCTTCAAACTCTGATCGATCTTTTCTCTCATGCTAGAACTGGAATCAGACTTGCCCTCCGTCCTTAAATTTTCTAACGCGTCCCTTCTCAGCTCAACCGAACGGTTTTTACTGACCACATTGTGAATTTTTTCGCTATCGCCATCGTCTTTTTTAGATCTGTTACTCCTACAACTGTCAGACTTTGAATTGGATTCGTGGCTAGCATCTTTCTTCAGTATGGAATTCAGAACTCGTGGTTCCTCGACGTTCTGATCCGCGCCATCTTTCTCTATCTCGATTTTGATCTGATCGTCCAGGCTGACCCTTTTCTTAACCTCCAAATGGGGATTGTCTATGAAAGCTACTTGTTCGGTCTTCGGGCTTGGAAGATCGCCATCAGCCCTGTCTTTGCTGCTCTGTTTCAAGATGCTTTTTGTCTTTTCTGCTTTAGATTTAACACCATTGGTGAAACCGTTCAGTTGGAGTTCTTGTGGAATGGTGTAACCTTCCTTAGGAATTACTTTTGCAATGAAGTTACTCACGCTGCTCTGTTCCTTTGGCACTACCCTTATTTCCAATTTTCCAGCCACCTGAAACGAATTTACAATATAGGTTTGATGATAATTTCAACAAAGACGTTTTTAGTGTATATTTATAATTAACTAGCTAACCAGACAAATGTTCTCTAGGTTTAATTAAGACCCTTTTACTCGAATTGTTTATTGTCCTTACCTATCCTTTATCCATCTTCCAACTAGCTAGCGTAGAAGATTACGGCCAAAAACCCTCAAACCTACAAATTGTAAAAATGCCGAATTTTAAAACAACAATTGGAACTATACCCCAGGTGGATAGATCAGCAAATGGCAACTCCACCCTTAGAAAAAGGCTGCCTCACGGATTCTGGGGAGGCGAAAATTCGCTAAAATCTATCAAACATTCCAACAAGACAACTAATCTCTTTATAGCCACGTTCAATATATAAACTATGCAGTCCGAGCACCGATCGGAAGAACTGGAGGAAGAGCTGACACACATAAAGGGGATGTATTAGGCCTATGTGAGACACGACGACCAGAACAACAGGCCTACAACGCTCAAATCAGAAATATCAGGTATCAGAAATATGAAGGTATTAAGGAAAATTGACTCTATCGGAAAAACACGAATAAATCAGTTGAAAAATGAAGAAGGACAAATAAAACACAGTAGAATTGATGTTGTCGAAATAACGGAACGATACTACAAAACTCTGTATTCGCCTAAAAACACAAGGCCACAAAATGTAGTACCAGTACACATAACAAATGTTGGCTCGGAGGACCTACCTGACATTACACAGGATGAAATTCTACTAGCTCACAGATGAAAAGCGGTCGTGCTCCTGGAGAGGATGCTATTACTAAGATGATGTTACAGTTGGGTGGCACTGTCGTCATAGGATCTCTACAGGTCCTCTTCAACAAGTGCCTTCAGAACGGAACGATTCCTGATGATTGGAATTATGCCCAAGTGATAATACTATACAAAAAGGGTGATAAACTGGAAATAACAAACTACCGTCCTATAAGCCTCCTCTCGCATCCATACAAACTGCTCACGAAAATCATTACCAACCGCCCATGTGGAAAATTCAACATCTACCAACCCACTGAACAAGCAGGTTTTCGCAAAGCCACTAGTACTATCGAACAGAGTTAAAACATCAAAGTACTAATTGAAAAATGTAACTTTGGGCTGTATTTCAGGCAATGGATAATGCGAGAATAGATAGTAGATATAGAGAACTCCTCCGAAATATATACGACAAGGCCACATACAAGTAAAAATAAACGAAAAACTGAAAACAGACAAAATAAAGCTCCAGAGGGTGTCAGGCAAGAAGATACAATTTCACCAAAGCCGTTTACTTTAGCATTAGAGGACGTGTTTAAACAACTTAATTGGGATTACAAAGGAATTAATATTGACGGGCGCTTTTTGAACCATCTCCGTTTTGCTGACGATATCGTTCTTGTCAGTAGCGACCTAGAAGAACTGAAAGAAATGATCCGCGAATTAAGAATAGCCTCGGAGAAAGTTGGGCTCACCATGAACATTTATAGGCGAAAATCCTCACAAAAAGTACAACTCCAGTATATATATCTGGTACTTGTTGTATTGACTCAGTCAGTTAATATATATTTCTTGGACATCTCAAAAACCTGGAAAAAGAAAATCAACAAGCTGAGAACAACAGTAGAATAAGAATGGACTAGAAACAACAGTGCTGAGGATTCGAACAGCGAACAAGCTGAGAACAACTCAGCGAGCAGTGGAGAACATGTTCGTAACGAAGAGGTGAGACGACGAACAAAAGTAGATGACGTCATCCAACGGACAGCGATGCCGATATGGTCTTGGGCAGGACATGTAGCCAGACAGGAAGAGGCAAGATGGACGTGGCGCATAACACAATGGCGACCACGATTACAGAATGTCATCAATTAAAATTAATGCTTCATTGTACATTTCTTCGTTTATACATGTAGTAATTGTTATTGATGGGAACCAAGAAGGTAAAATGATGGAAATCAATGTTCGACTTTTTTTAGCATTTTACGAAATAACAGCATCCCAATGACTGTAATTCAGTAGCAATCACAAACGTTGACAGGCACAATACACCATTAACAGTTCTCAGATGTTGAAATGATGTGGTGCATAGAACATTGACTAACAGTAAACGCAACTCGTCTTGGTTGAGATGGACTGTGTTAGATTAGCTTATGTTAGATTATAAATAATATCACATGGTTGTTAAGTATTCCTAAAAAAGTATTATTGAAATTTCTAATTCTCCAAGCGAATTTTTAATTTTTATTCCTTCATAAGAACCAACTTCTGATGATAACAAACACAAAAACATAAAATTAGATCCAGCCGTTCACATATAATGGCGCGACCAAGTGAAAAAATAAATTTTATATATAAAGTTAGTATCGTTCAGGATCGGATGGTATTCCACCTTTATTCTTGAGGAATTGTGCGGAAAACTTGATCAAACCATTAGGTGTAATATTTAATTACTCTCTCAAAAGGCAGTTTTTCCGAAGGAATGGAAGTTGTCATCTGTAACACCTATATTCAAGAGCGGACAGAGCAATGTAATTAGAAATTATCGACCTATTACCATTATGTCCTCTATTCCAAAGTTATTCGAGTCTCTTGTTTACAAGTATATTGCCAACCATATAAAACATTCTATAGTCGAAGAACAGCACGGATTCATTAGAGGAGAAGTTTGGAAACGAATTTGTTACAGTTTTCTGAATATCTCTGTGAGAGTTTGGATTATCGAGGTCAGATTGATGTGATATACACAGATTTCGAAAAAGCTTTTGACAAGGTGAGCCACTTGTTATTGAGTAGGAGACTGGCGGAGGTGGGAGTGACTGGAAACCTACTCAGGTGGCTATCTTCGTATATAAGGAATCGATCACAATATGTTGTGATTAACGGAGAGTGCTCCGATGCCTTTACTGTACTTCTGGTGTTCCGCAGGGTTCACATCTGGGACCATTACTTTTCATCATATATATCAACGGCTTGAAGGGATGTTTCAGGCATTGTGAGTTCCTGCTGTACGCTGATGATCTTAAATTTTTCAGGAGGGTATCTGGTGTCGATGATTGTATTATGATTCAGGATGATTTGAATAGGGTTTTACGTTACTGTGGGGAGCAGCACCTGTTTTTGAATTTTTCAAAGTGTCATAAAATAACATTTACTCGAAATCGAGAACCCATTGAGTTCAATTACAGTATTAATGGCGAGAATCTTCACGAGCAGAATTTTACTAAAGATTTGGGTGTTCTTTTTGATAAGAAGCTCTTGTTTGATTTGCACATCGAAAAAATAATTAGTGATAGTAATCGGATGTTGGGCTTCATTCTTCGCCAAAGCAGACTCTTTGGAAATAATAAAACTTTTTTGACTTTATTCTATTCTTTTGTTTACAGTAAATTGAATTTCGCATCCTGTATATGGAATCCACAATATAAATGCTACATTAATAGATTGGAAGGGGTACAGAAAAGATTCCTCAGATTTCTGGCTTACAAAAATAATTGTACCATAGTCAATCACGATTATTCACAGATTATGAGGGATTTTGGACTCATGTTACTCTCAGATAGAAGGAAAATTACGGACGTTCTGTTGCTTTTTAAAATTGTAAATAATATAGTCCTGATTCCAAGAACTTTGGAAAGTATTCCCTTCAGGATTCCTGATATTAGACTTCGTCATAATAATTTGTTTTACTCTCCATACAGACGTACAAATTGTTCACGGAATTCTCCTCTCAATCGTATGATGGATACTTATGGGAGATTTTTGGTCATTTTGATCTCTTCAATACAAAATTTTGGTCATTCAAGAGAATGCTGAAGAAAGAACTCTCATAGTATTGCTGATGTATTGTTTTGCTTTGGTAAATCATGGATTGTTAATTGAAGTCTATTGATTATTTGTGTATATATATATGTGTATATTCTGTTTTACTTTTACCGTTTTTTGGTTGTGAGCTTATTGCATGGATGTAGATATTTTTAGTTTTAAGCGAATACTGTTTTTGGGGTTAACCTGTTAGTATTCCTGTTTTCATAAATAAATAAATAAATAAATAAAACAACTTCTACTAATAAATGATTACCTCCTCTAGTCTTTCTTCATTCTGGGTTTCTTCCACGTCTGGAGTCTTCATCCCTTGTTCATCTCTCATAGAAACATTGGGAAGGCTGCTCCATTTTTTTATTTGTCCAGGGGAGTCTTTGCTAGCCTCTGTTCCTTTGTCATGATGTTTGGAAGCTACGTTTCTCATAACATCGACCTTGAATATGAGATCGTCCACAGCTGCTTCCTGAAGCAATGGCGGCTTCAATCCTGATCTCAGCGCCATGCCTAAAGACGGTGCAGACCACGCTCTTGGAAGCCCGCCTTGAATTGGAAAATGAACACGTTCAAACTGTGATATTTTATTTCAATTCTTCATTTTGTACGAATACTTACATCCAGCATTGAAAATAAGTTTTGTCTATTGTTTATCATGTTTTTTATTTTGTCATTTCCAGCTAATCCATGAAGCGATAATGAACGAGTCGAAAGTGAAGGAAAAAACTGATAAATAAAAAATGACGACTGTTTAAACAATATATTTTAAAAAACAAAAACAAAATAATAACAAACTGAAATTTACAAATACACATAAAGCAAGATTATCACAAGTACAACATTAACAAATCGTGCTGATGTCATGAAGCCAACTGCTGATTTAACTGAGCCTTAAAAAATCAAAAAATTGATCTTTGCATGATCTGGCGAGCCCTCTGAAGCGAACTGTTAACAATAAAGTATTAATATTACATTATTTTGATGCATAACAAGGATGGAAGCTGGAAATGGACAAAACTCAAAACATGAAGGAATTTATCGATTTGGAATAATTCTCACATGAAAATCTCTTTTGGATATAAACAGTCAGGTAGTAGCAGAGATTTGTTAAGGCTGCGTTCCCTATTTTTATGGCAGTCGAACATATTAGCCAAGTCTCGGCCTACTTTATTGTTAACAAACGCAAGAGCCATTCATGTGTTGTTAGGCCTTTTCGATCAAGCTGCAAATAGAATTTTCTTACCCATTAATTGAGGGTAGTCTTCTATGCCCACTATATTAACGTATTTTCTGTGACTAGTCCTGGAATCTTCACTTATTCTACTGAGAACAGGTGGCACTGCTGGTACTACGTTTTCAAGAGGGGCTCCGAGACCAGCTCTGTGCTCAGGTGATTCTGGTTTCCACTCGTTGTCCGTCGTCTCTTCGCTATCATCGAATTGTGACTTCCATTGACTAGCGAGAGTTAGCGCCCCACCTCTCGTAACCTAAAATGAATAGATATAAGTTATTTTATGAATACGTATTTACACATCAGGGAAAAGAAACTCAAGTGCTTCATTATTTATTATGATTACTTCTAGGCCACTTTCAACCAAAAATATGTGCTTTGAAGATGATTT
The DNA here is from genome assembly GCA_030674115.1 of Micraspis discolor. NCBI lineage: Eukaryota > Metazoa > Arthropoda > Insecta > Coleoptera > Coccinellidae > Micraspis > Micraspis discolor. The sequence goes on along the minus strand of JARTUT010001311.1, from coordinate 103,722 downwards.
TTGGCATATTCACATCATTAATTAAGCGATAATCTGTTAAGTAATTAATGTGTAATTTTTTTTAATTGTTGGATTTTAGAGGCACAAGTTTTAAAAACTACGCAGAAATGAGATACTGAAATAAAAAAAAAATCAGAAGCCGAAGAAATTAAAAGGAATTTCAAGGAATTCTAAAAATCATTTCTTGAATTTCTTTCTATATTCCCAAATATGGTACATTTTTGATATTACTTGTCAACTTGCTCGGTTCTCAACGAAACGCAACTCATGCGCTCGAGCATGCATCAAGGATATAACTAAAGAATTCGAATATATTTATTTTATTCATTGAATTCAAGTATTTATTTTACTATAATTATAATTTCAAAAGTTCTTTATGTTCAAAATTATCAACAACTAAAAACTTCTAAAACCTCATAGTGATATAAATGTATAATCGTATGAAACGTTGCCATTGTTTCTATTATTGCTCCCAGTCCACTTTGGAAACAAAATCGGGAGCGTAAACATGACGAAACGAGAACGCTAAAGCGGGTTATATAATACTCAATTTACTTTGATTCGCTTCGTCTGCTATGATAACGTAAGATGTAGCATCCCTCCACTGGTCCAACGCCCCTTCATTAATGCGCCGTGGCAGAATTCGGTTGTGGGAAACTCAGAGCGGAGGACCAGTGTCCGGGAGCAGAGGGTCATGTGGTAAGCAAGAATGACCAGGTCAGGTCGTTTGATCACAATATATCAGCTCACTCTAATTGAATGGAATTAGGTAGGAAAGAGTCTAGTGGAGAGACTTGGAATTCAGGTTGGTGGACAAGGGGTGTTGTCGAACAGCGGCTACGAGAGGAGGTTGTAACCTAGCTTGTTGCCAACTGACCTTGAACCCCATCGGTGTTTCCTTGGTTGGGTCGCTTATGTTCGTACCGAATGTTTGATTGAGCCGAGAGCTGCTCTTTGGGAGCGCCGGGTTCGACCGGGGTTCTATTGCTTACACGAGTGTGGATTGGATTGATGTGCAGTAGGGTCTCTTATAGTTGCATCTGACTATTATCCGCGCGTTTGTAACTGAACCTCCACGACAACTAAAATTTTGCATGAGATATTGATTTGTGCTCCGCTAGTTAGGCTCTTTTTATTATTTTTCCTAACCACTGATTATTATCCCCATTCATTCATGCTCGCTGCTATTGATTTGTTTTGATTTGTTGCTTAGTGGTTGAAGTTTATAGTAGAATTATTTGGGATTTTTAAATGGCTTGCTGCTGTTTGGTGCCGAATTTGAAGATTACAGTTATAGTGTGAGTATTGATTAGAATATGAAGTACAATAAGTTGAGGACATCTGTTTGGCTGACTGCTCTGTTGAAGATATTTATATAAGGAATATGGGAATTATCCGTTTTATCAAGACCAAAACTTGTGATTTCGGTTATTTTAGACTTTTATCCGATAAATACCTACTTCATTTTTCACTGGAGACTACTTAGACTGGAGCTTAGAATTTCCGTTTCATTACACTAAACAGCTGGGTGGTGAGAATGACGCTCTAGGAGGTTAAATAGAGTAGCGCCCGAGCAAGGTTAACATAAATGAATTGAAGGTAATACAAAGAATGATTCTTAGAAAATATTGGTTACTGAGTTTCAAATGCACTTGCATCGAATAAAATATCTTGAAATATTTCGGTCAAGCTCTATAGATGGAGCTAACATTCAGATAACATTGAATAACGGAATATTTTCAATGGATTGGTCTCTCTTAGACTCACCTGTTGACTGACATTTTCGTCGTCTATGACGGCGAACTGAGTCAAACTCTGATCTCTTGCCCCAGCCCTTGAACTCCTGGCCGCTGATGGCTGCCTCCTTCTGGGCCTCTCCTGTTCAGGCGTACTCGTAGGATCCACAAGACTTGCCGTCGTGGGAGCCACTACCCTCAGTCTGCCCACCGTGGCAACACCGCTTTGACTCTTCCGTAATGGCGCCGGTTTCTGGTTGACGTCCGATATCGACTTGGCGGAGCCGACCGCCTCATTATCGAGCCTCTCAGGCGGTTGCTCCAGATGTGAGGTCGCCCTCCTTCGGGGAGCTGGAAGAAATTAAAAGCAATTTGAAAATGGGATAATTCATACTTAATATGGCCTTCTATAGTAGAAAACGTTTTTTTTTGTCATTCAAGAAATATATTGTATATGCGTACTTTTTCGAAAGAATTGGAATTAACTAGTGAAAATGTTGAAAACGTTCGACGAGCCACTTCTCCTCAGTGATCGTTCGTTATGGTGAATTTTTTCGTATGGATCTTCTCTCTCACCTCTACAAATTGGTCATTGTGCAGTTATAGTTAACTTCGCGAGATGGAAGCACTGACCGCAATTCATGAGTGACAAAGCCCACTGTAACCTTAACAGCATGGCTAAGCAGCAGAATTGCCGTCATTGGGCTAGTGAAAATCCGAAACAGCTCAAAAGTAACGGTTTGGCAAGCTGTATATCGGTGGTCATCTCGACACTCAGTGAGGGCGTGCATGTATAACATTTTTTCTGATTTATACTGACGAGAACCTTTTTTCAGTCCACAAATATTAAAAAACGTGGCAGATAGTATACCACAGATCTTTCGATAGAAGTTTTCAGAACCTGTAAGACTGATAAAGGTCCAGTTAGTTGATGATCGTTTTTGTGATGATCCTCGTGAATAATTTACACATTATACAGGTACGAAAGTAATAATATCTGAACTGATGAGCAAACCTTGCAGAATTTGATCCGTTGATGTAGCGTTACAGTTTTTGTCTACATTTGATCGCGCTGTATTGGTCTGGATATCGGTTGCTGTAGCCGCCGTTCCTTCTGTTTCCAGTCTTTTTCTTCTTGCATCTTGGGCCTGAAATGAAGAATGTTTTGAATTTACTATGCGACGTAGTGAGTAGCATAGAATACTATATGCTGCGTGGAAACCATTGATGGAACAAAGCTGTTCATATCATCATTTTAGAATCTAATGAAAAAGGCTGAGGTAACTTTTATTCAAGTAAGATTCCAAATTTCAGTTGTTGACGAGAAATTTTTGATGATGGAACTCGTATATACAGGGTGTCTCAAGTTCGAGTGCCTATTAGGCGTCTCTGGACAACTAGACATATTTGAAATCTGAAAATTGGAATTATGATATTGTTCGAAGTTCTCTACAGAGCTAAAATATTTTCGAAGCTCAAAAACTTCCGGTTAAACAGGGAGTGAAAATAAATTCGACGAAAAATTTTTTTTTCAAGTTTTCCATTCCTGGAATGATCGAGTATTCAATCGTGAATACATTTCTGTTAAAACCATTGTATTAAATCGAATAGTTTTTCAAAATATCAAAAAAAAAAACAAATATGTTCAGTCAGTAATATGTTCATTATTCTTATTTTAAATATCCTGAGCGTAAACCGTTTTTACAACATCGAAGAGGAAGGATGTGAAAAGGTCATGCATCTTTTGGATTTCAAAAATATCATCAAAGGGTGTTTCAAATTTTGTGTTGAAAATTGTGATCTTAAATTGGCCATAACTTGTTTTTCAAATAAGAACCCTATTTTTTTATAATTGTGTCGGATTCTGCGGTCAAAAATAATGATAGTTTTTCACCTGATTATGCTCCTAAATTCAACTATTTCTGAGTTATTTGAGATTTTCTGGATTTATGGTGTACGTAGAGTCAAATTAATTGCATCTAAAAAAATTCAATGAATATTCTTTCGAAACCTGTACCCTGTACCCATAGAAGATAAATTATCTGTTAATAATTCACAAATGTCAGGTGTTATTGTTATTCGTTATCTTCATTTCTCGATTCAACATCGTTATTCTAATTACGACATTCTGGATCTATTTTATATACAAGTTGAATGTGACAGAATTATTAGTAGAACCTGCCGGGCCTTCAACGAGAAGTATCCCCATTTACCTTCCATGAGAAGATCTTTAGAAAATATGTTTCAATCTTTCAAAGTTTTGGATGTGTAAGAGCCTCTAAAGAATACAAAAGAAGGGTAGTTGATGATGAGGAAAATGAAATTAGTGTTTTGACTTATTTCGAACCGAATGTAAATGCATCTATTCGAAGTGCAGCTCATGAAATCGATTTAGACAGAAATTCAGTGCACCGAATTTTGAAAAAACACAACATGTATGATTACAAATATGAGAAAGTTCATGCATTAGAAAAAGGTGACTACATTTTTGTAGAGGAATATTAGAATTGAAAAACTTGAAAATGATGAAAATTTTTTGAAAAAGATCATTTGGACAGACGAAGCAAAATTCAATAAGGAAGGACTATTTAATAGAAAGAATTGCCACATTTGGAGAAGTGAAAATCCTCATAGAAAAAGACAAAGAAACACCCAGAACAAATTTAGTTTTAATGTGTTTGCTCTTTTGATGGACAATAAAGTGCAGTCCTACATTTATGAAGAAAATTCAAATACAGAAAAATTTTTGGAAATCCTGAGAAATTTTATTTCTGAGTTTTTGGATGACCTGCCGTTGAGTATGTCGACTACCGCATATTATCAATTGGATGGAGCTCCAGCAGATAGTTCGCACAAGGTGTCTGAAGAACGGAATGCAATGTTTGGTAATCGGTGGATGGGACACCGTTCTTCAGTGTTTTGGTCCCCACTGTTGCGAGTAGCAGTGGGTTTAATAACCAAAAAGTCCAGAGGTTTTATTTTAAGTAATTTTATTTTAAACTTATTCAGCATTCAACTTACACTCATGTTCAACTGTCTACACTATCTGTGACTATATCATCTGCGCAATAGCGAATTCAAAACTGAATGTCAATGTCACAGAATTAACATAGACACATAGATGTTGACATTAAAATTAATTTTGAAATTATAATATTTTTATCTTGAACACCCACGAACTCCCGATCTTACTCCCTTAGATTTTTATTTATGGGGTAGAATAAAACACATAGCCTATGAATCTCCTATTGAAAGCAAAGAAGATTTGAAACGGCGGGTGGAGGATGCTTTCCACTCACTAAAGGGGAGGAAATTGAGGAGCGACTAACTGAGGTGTTTCAAGACGTATTCGAAAGTGTGTGGAACAAAATTGTTACCATATTGAAACTCTTACCTGATCATTTATTTTGTTAAGTTGAGTTTTGAAACGTATTTTTATTTTTATTATCATAATTTATTTATAATCATAATTCGGTGTACTGAAGTAGCGAATCTATTTAATGTGTTTCCTATTGAAGAGATGAATTCTCAGTCGCTTCGAAATAAGTCGAAATACTAATTTCATCAACTGCCCTATTTCGTATTCTTTAGGGGCTCTTACATTCCAAAATTTGGAAAGTTTGAAACATATTTTCTAAAGATTTTCTCTGTCATCTTTTCAGAAAGTTTGAAACATCTTTTCAAAAATTGTAAAAAAAAATGGGGATACTTCTCATTGGATACTCAACATTTAGTGTCATCCACCATGGATTTGAAATAAACAATATCATTAAGTGCATTTGAATGTGTATTGCGTATACAATTGAAGAAATACAATATAAGAAATAAATCCAAAATCTCATTATTAGAATAGCAACGATTCATTTTGTGAAATCAAAAAATTTCATAACGACTAACAATAAGACCTGTCTGACACTTGTGAATTATAAATGGGATGATTTATCTTCTATGCTCACAGAATATCCTTATGAATCAGATTCGAAGAATTTGACTCTACGTACTACATAAATCCAGAAAATCTCAAATAACTCAGAAATTATTGAATTTAGGAGAAAACTATCATTATTTTTGACCGCAGAATCCAACACAATTATAAAAAAATAGGGTTCTAATATGAAAAACGGAAGTTATGGCCAATTTAAGATCACAATTTTCAACCCCAAATTTTAAACACCCTGTGATGATATTTTTGAAATCCAAAAGATGCATGACCTTTTCACATCCTTCCTCATCGATGTTGTAAAAACGGTTTATGCTCAGGATATTTAAAATAAGAATAATGAACATATTACTGACTGAACATATTTGACTTTTTTCCAGTTTTTTTTAGATCTTTTGGAAACTATTAGATTTAATACAATGGTTTTAACAGAAATGTATTCACTATTGAATACTCGATCATACCAGGAATGGAAAACTTGAAAAATATTTTTTCGTCGAATTTATTTTCACTCCCTGTATAACCGGAAGCTTTTGGGCTGTAGAGAACTTCGAACAATACCATAATCCTAATTTTCAGATTTCAAATATGTCTAGTTCTCCAGAAACGTCTAATAGGCACTCGAACTTGAGACACCCTGTATATAAATATAGAATTAAATTAACAATAGAAATCGAAAAAAATTAACAACTTCCATTTTTAAATGTACTTGTTCATAAACAGAATAATTCCAACCACCAAATAATTACTGAATTGAATGTGGCAAAATGTTTATATGATAGAGCAACAATTATATGCTCTACCCAACAAGATAAAAATAAGGAAATAAATAACATTAACATAAAAAACACTAAAAAGTAATGGTTATCCCAAAATGATATTGGAAAAAGCGAAACACAAAATCAACTTGAACCCAATACAACTCAAGAAGAAATTCAGCAAAAGCGTCATTACTTATGTGGAAGGTTTATCAGAAAAAATGAGAGGAATTGGAAATAGGATCGACATAACAACCGCCTTCAAGACCCAAAATACCATTGGGACTACTCTAACAAAAGTTAAACCCGATAACGAGAATCAAAGAAAGAAGAACTGTGTATATGAGATACCATGCGAGTGCGGTAGATATCGGAGAAACAAAGCGCCCCTTGAAGGTGGTAATAAAAGAACATCAGAAGCTTTTTCAAGTGTTAGTTTGAAAAAATTCACAATGTTAACAATGAAGTCCACCGATTTTTTTATAGTTCTACTAAAACTGACAAATACTCTATGCCATGTGAGTTTCGGCGTTTTGAACGAATGAGATCTATTCGATTTGTAATGAACATCTGAATACGTGAATCTTACTCACCTCTTTATTGTCAGTTGGCTCGATATTCTCTTGGTTGTTATCTACTGAGTGTTTGATGTGTTTAGCATTACTAGTGGGAGCAGCTGTAGTCGCCGGTTGCGTGGTCTGAGGGGGCGTTATCGTTTCTGCTGTAGATGTTCGTTCCCAGTCGTAGGGATCCGATTCTTTGACTCCTCTCCTCTTCATACAACGTTCGAAGAGTGAGATGAGCATCTATAAAGGAAATGTAACTTTTCTTGTGAACACTCCGAGTATAGAGAATTTAATATTGGAATTATAAGAATCAATGTAATCAATGATATAACGAGTACGGATTGAAATGTACTAGTGTTTGAACACATCCTCGTAAACAACCACCAACCGATCTTTGATTTTGGCATACGTCTTCCCTACCAAATACAGTGAACGATTTTGTGTTTTTTCTATTTCTCACTATATGCCAGCCAATCGAAACCACTTGATGAAATGTATACGGAATTTTGACAGACGTCGTTTGAAGGATAAAAGATGGTATACATATTATTCACCTACAGTGCCCCCTGTTGCCTTAAACGATACTTATCAGTCCAACCTCTTACATCGGTAAATATGTCGCTTTGAGATGTTTAGTTTTTCTTTATCGAGATACAGTAACTTGAGTGACGCTATTTATGTTATTTTTAAAAACGATGGATTCAAAGCTGTATCTATTGATATGAAATGGAGGTAAAGGGTCTTTCAACAAGTTTGTTTTGTAAAACAAAACAAAACAAAAATTGTTGATTACGATAATTCAAATTATCATTGTATTACAAAAAAATAGTTCGGCAATTGTGAATGAAAAATAACATTTGTCCGATGTAAGATCTTCCGCACTCGCAAGGTAAGATCTTACATCGGAGAAACTGAACGCCCTCTGAATGTACGAATAAAAGAACATCAGAAGCTTCTACGAGTACTAGACAGCGACAAATCCAGGTTGGTCCAACATGCTGTAGATGAGAATCATCGTATAAAATGGGATGAAGCATCAATAATATCCAAAGAAGAAAACTTGCAAGAAGAAAAATCAAAGAAGCAGAAAACATTACATCCACAATTGATGATGGTAATAGCCCAAACAATCATTCAACACGAGCTCCATCATCTACAATATCTCGTCATCAACTAGAAATTCGGTATGGGCCTGAATTGTTTCAAGAAGTTAGAAGTTATGAAAGAACCAGCATAAAATTGACAAAGGAATGCAACCATCTGAAATTCATCCATCTTGCAAGAGATCGAAACCTAATTCCTAAAGGTCTCAGAGTGAAACTTCCTGTCAAAAGTTATAGAGCAGATAGGATTTCAAAACGGACAAGTCAAGCCCTTATGAGAGAAAGACTGAATCAACATCGATTCAACAAAGCCAAATTACTTACAACATGCGAGAACCTTAGATGTAGCATTCAATCAAAAACTTATGCTGAAGATTATGAAAATATTCTGGGAGCTATTAAACATAGCTATGAAAGAATATATGAAAAACAAAAACAAGTCCAAAAAAGGAAAATGGAGAAACTTATGAAGGAGTCAAGAAAATATGAACCCTTAGATCATTCAAAAACCGTGATCAATTTATCTAATAAGAACTTAAGTGAAGATCAGATATCTCTCCTCAACAAGGGTCTCAAGTTCTCTATAGCCCCTAAGACGATACCAAAAATTGAAATCATGTTGGCGGCAGAAGAAACTGCACAGAAAATTCGAGAACCTGAAAAAGCCGAAGAGTACAGATGGAAAATCAGAACCTTGTTAGACAGGAATAACAAAACACCTCTACCCAATATAAATAACAAAGTTCTTGTTGAAAGACCCTTTATATACAGGATGAGTCTTTGACTACTGCATTAGTTTGAACCATAGATTCTTGAGACCATATAAAACACTTCTTTCCTATTCCATTTTTCGACATTCGATGAAATTTCATTTAATATAATTATTTTCCTAACAAGTGCGGAAAGTGATATTTTCCCTCACGAAACTGCCGTTACCTGAATGACGCGAAGCGGAGTTTGGGTAAGCAGTTGAGCTAACTTTCCGCACGAGTTAGGAACAATATTTTTTCTACAAGCGCTTATACGAGATCGATTTCAACACACAGATCAAATGTGAATTGATCATTCTAAATACACATAAATGACAAAAGTCTCTGACAAGTCGTTACCATTGTACTCTCATCGTTGACGTTCGGTCCATAGAGACTACAAGCCTATGAAATAAATTTAAACTGTAATAATATTCATAAATTCTTTATTAATTGAAAAGAAAACTAGACTAACAGCACATAAAAATGAATTTTGATAAGAAATCTATGTACATTCTGTTTCTTCCCATTATTATCAATATATTCATTAGAAATATTCAGTTATTAGTTATATTTATTGTAAACGTGCAGTTGGTCGCGTTATGCAAATTTATAGCAGAATCCATCATATTGGTCGAAGTCAGTCAAGTAATATTTGTGATACCTTCTCCACAATTGGCTAGGAAAGTAGCCGAGGAGCGCCTAAAACTGTGTCCTGTGTATAATTCCGGATTTTGTAGGCGTAAGTAAAGTAAGCTGCAATTTCGGACGGTATTTTTCCTTTTGTATTGATTCCGCCAGGTTGAATCTTACATTTTCCCCGATTATACTTTATGAAAATTCGGCGATGAGGTATTTCCTTTGGACGTAAATTCATATATTTTCTGTATATGTTCAGAAAATATCCATTATTGGTGTCTTGGGATATAACAAACGATCTTGGTGAATGATTTTTTGAGTCCTTAATATTGACGATGATCAAGTCTCCTTTATCATCTATATCGTCGATGGTGAGTTTTGTAAGTTCCTCTCGTCTGCAGGCACCAGCTAATCCAAAAATTGTTACCAACTTCATCATCAAGTAAATTCCATCAGATTCCTTACTCATGAATTTTGCTATTTCCTCTTCATTAAAAGTTTTGGCCTTTTTTGGACGAAATCCTATATTCTGTCGTTTAATGAAGGCAGTTAATTTATGGAATTTTCCAATATCCTAATCCTGTTTCAGTTTAGAAACACTCTTTATCATTGAATATCGGGGCCATAATGTGTTTGGTCTCCAAATTTTGGACATTTCCAAAAAATACGCCGAAAACACTTCCTCCTTCCTCAGTTGAACCTTTTTGGAGTTACACCAATCAAAGAATTCTGAATGTTGCTTCTCATATTTTATCTTCGACTTGGCCGGTAACAAATTTAAACTGTCTTCATAAGAAGCTGCTAATATTTCTTCGGGCAGGCCAACATCAGATCCCGAAGTATACATTTTACCGGAGCGTACTGATTGAATTCGAGTTGATATTATTTATATTTAAACACAATTTCATAATTTAATGACAATGTATTAATTCTTATTCACATGCCGTTTCCATAGTAACGTCGTCGGTGGCATAGAGATATATCATTATTCAGTTTATTCTTTAGAAAAAGCGTGCGAGAAAAATCCTTGCTAATCCATTACCACACGCATTTGCGTGCGGTAATGGAATATCAGGGGTTTTTCCCACACTGTTTGGCAATGTGACTCTTTACGAATCGAAATACGTGCGGGAAAGAGAATGAAAGTGCACGCTTGTAGAAAAAATTGATTTTTGCCTATATCTTCGTAGTGGACAATCCAAATGAATTCAAATTTTGTAGGAGGTTTAAAACAAATGTAACACACATTTCAGATCAAACACACTTTCTTTGTCCTCCATTTATTCAATTTAATACATCGCCAACTCCTAAACCATCAAAACTTGGCATAAAATGAGTATTACTAAACATATCCTAGCATTTTCTGTATGCTTGAATTGCACACTTATCATCCTAAAATGCACCGTTTCTAAGATATTCGATGTTGAATGATTTGAAATTTGGAAAAAATTGATAAAATTTTTCCTGGATTCGACACTGACAAAAAAAAATCACTGACCCGAAATAATTTCACCACGCCACAGTTCTTTTTTGAAATCATTACCATCATTGAAAATTATGCTATGTACGTAAAAAATTTCACCTTCCATGTGGATGGATGAAAATTAAGTAGACATCCTGAAAAAGTTTCTTGTTAATTGTGAATTGAACGTAAATATTGCTTCCGTTTTGAATCCAATAGCATTAGACTATGTGTATTCGAATATATTAATTATAACATTAATTTTTTTAAATTCAAATAAATCGTAGCGTAGGTTAGGTTACTGATTAGTGAACTATTACTGGTCTGTAGATTAGGTGAAGTTAACTTTTTTAATGAAACATGAGAATTAGAACTACTGACAGAGATGATCAATTTTCAGAATCACTTCTCAAACTAATCGATACGTTATATTTGATATGTTATTTGATTAGTAATAATTCTTTAATATGCAATACTGAATATTTTATCTCAAATTCGTATACATATTTTATTAGGTAAAAATTTAGATTCTATTCTATGATAGAAAACATAACCTTCAACTTATGAAATTGATTGTTGCAAACATATAAAAAAATGGATTATCGTAATTGAAATTTTCAAGTAGTACAAATAAATCACATGACATTTATCTATATGGAATATCTGATAATCTTGAAGGTGATTTAAGAAGACAATGTTAGATAATGCTATTTTTATTTCCAGAATGTACCTTGTGAAATTCATCTTCTAAGAAAAAGTATAGCCTAAATTATTATCCTTATCTTATTTACAAGTGAAATTAATAAACAACATACATATTGAAGTTTCTACGAGCTTTGAGGGTTTCAAAATGTTTTGAGAAAAATTATTCTGAATTTCATTTTCTATCCTTAGTAGAGTTGAAGTTGATTAAAAAATTTTCCGAATACGATTTGACAATACTGCAATTTTTCATCATTCTGGTTTTTCTATTGAGACTTCTGTTGATCATTCAACACTATACTACATCGTCAAATGAAATCGCTCAATTTTTGAAAACGGACCAATAGAAACAAACTGTATCTGAAAACACTCAACCTCACAGTGTTTTCACTTTTAGAAATTTGTTTTTATCAAATGCCTAATTTGCATAGGAATATTAATACGTCCGGATAGCTTTGGACGTTGGTGGAGGAAGCGGTCGTCATGGTTACGATAAATAAGCAGTTGTTAGCGATAACTTCAACAGCACATTTGGCAGTTCTGTCAGTTTATTTTCGTATTTTACCATAAAGTAGATAAAAATGAAAGGTTTTGGGAATTGCAATATTACTTCAATTGAGGAAAGTGTGAAGAAAAGTGTGCCGCTTAATACAGTGAAGTCAAGATCCTACATTTGGAAACAATTTGAAGAATTCTGTGCTGCCCGGAAATACCTTGTAAATGAAAAAACAAGTTTGTCAGAGCTCAATAATATTATGCTAGACTGGGCTTTCAATATGAAGAAAAGAGATGGGTCAGACTACAAGGAAAGTGTCGTAAAAACCTTGTGGAATAATACTGCCAAACAGCTGCAGGAAAAATTCTATTCCGAATGGGGCGTTAGGTTCGATCCATTCACAGACGTGGCGCGGGATGCACGAAATGCCAAGAGGCGTATTTTGCAAGTGGACCTTGAGAAAAGAAAAGTTAGTGCCAAGGCGCTGTCTTTGGAGCAACACAAAAAGATGGTCAACTTATGTAAAGAAGATAATCCAGACGGTTTGAAAAGAAAGTTTTATTTTATTGCTACATTGGAGGTTGCTTGGCGCGGAGAAGAGGATTCATCATGCCCAATTTCGCATTTCCAATTCGAAATTGAAAACGATGGTAATCCCACGGGCCGAATTGCCTACAATCCGATATTTTCTAAAACAAGACAAGGTGGTGCCCAAAATGTGTGGAAACAAAATGGCTGCCTCCCAATATTGAAGAAGATATTTGCCCGATGAGGTTATATAAGCTGCTTGTATCCAAAAAATCTGCAAACATAACCACTGAAAGACTATTCCTTACTCCACATAAGAATTGGAAATATGGTTCATGGTTCAAAAAGTCCTCAGTCTGTCCCAATACGATAGCTAAATGGACAAAAGAATCGGCAGAACTCATTGGCATCAACACAACCAAGTCGAAGATAACCAACCACTCGCATCGAGCTACTGCTGTCAGCCAATTAGCCAAAGCAAGGATTGGCGAGGAACAGCTGATAAAGATAACAGGCCATTCTTCTGCAGCGTCAGTGAAACCGTTTCTCCAACTGGACCAACAACATCACAAAAAAATAATCACAGCCATAAGGAATGAAAAAAATGTCCTTCAAGAAACAACATCAGTATCTACTTCATCATTCGAAAATAATGCTCATAATGTGTATAATAATTGTACTATCAATAATTATTATTTTGAGAATAAAGATGAATAATTTGTTGTTATGCTTCTATCTGGTTATTTTTTAATAAAAAACTATTTTTTATTTCGTTTGATTTATATTGTTGAATGATCTTTCCAAATACCACACGAGATTCAAATTTTTTTTGAGAACACTGTCGTTTTTTGAAAATTATACAAATTTATTTTAAGGATAACTTTGTTTCGTGAAATTTAAACGCATAATTCCCAAAAAACAAGAGTGTTCTTAAAAAATTCTCACCTCGAGTGGTATTACCCTTGATACTTCAAAACTTCTAGAATATCATAACTTTGAGATTTATATTCTATGAATTATTAATACATTGGAATTTCCAGCTTCGAAATAGAACATAAAAAATAGTATAGACCGAAATCTTTGATAGTTATGAAAAATAAAAAATATGGCATAAGTCTGATGATCTAAAGAATTGGAAAGTTCAAATAATTGGGGAGTTTATATTAGAAATGAGTATTTTCTTATGAAATGTTCAGTTAAATTGAGAATAAATTTCAATATTTTCACCAATAATCGGCTGAAAAAACACTAACCATGGAATTCAGTTTGATTTTCAACTAGAATAATGATTTGGATGGAAAATAATGTGACATTTTCTAAAGGGCAGTAAAAATGTGTTTTTGTCATAAATATTACCATTTGGAGCCTCAAACGGGAACAGGGTGCAAAACAAGTATGTCTATACAATATTATGGAATGTCAAAACCGAATTTTGTGTAATCTTGAAAAGAATCCAACTTGAAACTTTAAATCGCTTATAACTTTGCAATTGGAAAAAGTTGTATAGAAATAAAGTGTTTCTTTTGACTTCAAGAATCAATAGTTAAAATTAATGCAGTGTACAAAGACTCACCCTGTATTTACATCAACTAACAACTGGAATGTGACAATCACGTATCACATTTTCTGTCAATTTTTTATTCACCTGATAATCCGGTTTGTCCGCATACTCCAGGCCCATTATGTGATCCAAAAACTGCTTCAGATCCGATGGTAAATGCTTCAAAAGTTGCTTGTGATCGTACTTTTCCTTCATCAAACCAACCTGTTCCTTATCTTTCACTTTTCTCCATGGCAATTGACCGTTGACGAATTCGACTAGCATATAAAAGAGACTCCACAGGTCGTCGTGACGTCCCATTTCTTCAAAACAGCAAATAAAAAAGTCAGGCATCAAAAATTGAATAGCACTTTTCTGATGATGGTTTTGCTCACCTCTATTTTTGTGTGCATTAATACTGGCATATCTCACTGTCCCCCTGAAGCCAGCCGCGGCTCTGGGGGCTCTGACTTCACCGGTAGCCGTCGTGTACTGCCTGGCAAGTCCAAAATCTAACATGTATACTTTCCTACAATTATATGGCAACCTTCCCATTGAAAAATTACTCTGGAATGAAAAAACACACAAATAAGACATTAGATAAATGGAAAAAAAAATGCAACGTGAACCCTGCCGTAGTTTTAGGTGAATCAATTAGTCAGCAGGAAATAGTTGTTTCACATTTGCATCAGGTGAACTCTACAAGTTCATTAAAGAGAGATAAAAAGACTTCTTTTTCAATATAAAGCATAAACATGTATCTATACATTGATTTTTCATTTTATGAAAGTAATGGAATACTTACAGGTTTAATATCACGGTGCAGAAATCCTACAGAATGTATACTTTCTATAGCTTTGAGTATTTGAAGTCCTAAACGAAGTGTAGTCGACAAACTGAAGGATGCTCTGGGCTGGGACCTTCGGAGTTCCGCAAGGTTCCTTCCTTGTAGCTGCATCACTACGTAATTAAATCTGTCGTTCCTACCACAGCCAATAAATCTGCGAAATAGGTGAACGTGTAGGTAACAAGACTATTTTTCGATCATTGACGATTTTTACCTACCTACAAATATGTTCCTTTCCTTGCAGTTTCTTTAGTACGGCCACCTCCATCTTGAGAACCTGTTTGGGTTGACGTGCAGATTCCACCTTCAAGGCTACGTGTTCTCTGGTTATGAGATCGAGGCCTTCGTAGATCTCGCCAAAGCCGCCGCCTCCAATTTTTCGACAAACCTAATGAAAACGGTAGTTTTGTTTAATCCCAGATCTTTTTTCTGTGCCTTTTAGATTCATTGTATATTCAAATAAAATATCACCAGTGAGAGAGTGTGAAAGCTCTCATGTGCACGTAAGTACTTTTAAAATTTTTTCTTGAACAACCCGAAGATAATGTTGATATATTCACGCAAAATTATTCATGTTTTAAAATTCACCGAATAAGAAATTCTTACTTGTGTTCCAGAATCCCTTTTTTACCCTCATCATGAAGGTCCTCTTTATCTTCAGAACTTCTGACTTTGATTTTCCTTATTCTCACCTTAGAATATTCAAAAATGATAGTGCTCTTTATACATATAAATACATGTTAGAGACTATAATGCAGAAGTAAGAAAACTAAGCACGTATTGTAAGGACAGTCTATGATGGTAGAATCTAAGAAAAGACCAACTAAACAGTGGTCATTCAGGTCTCTTCGATAACAACAGTCCATTAGGTTAGGTAACAAAAGTACGAAGATAATTTATCTGTTCATCAAAACGACCAGTCTTTTTGTTGAATCTAATATCAGAAGTGGGATCTGATCTACGTGAATACGGAACTTAAACAGGAAATCGTAGTGCATGTTTGTGAGATTGCTGTAAAAATGAACGTGTGGTATCAGTAAATCAGTAACATTTACTACAATAAGAAATATATGTCCCCCGTAGAGGAAATATCAGTCGACGCCAAAGCAAATTATCTCGGCATACATTTAGATCGATGCTAAGAAGAATGAAATACAGGGTGTTCGGCACATGGACCGTAAAATTTTTTTGGGGCGTTGGTAGGGTCATTTGCTACCTTTTCAGTCTTGGAACCTGGGTCCTTAGTATTACGGTTACGGAGGTATGATTTTTTTATTAAGTTTTCTAAATTACCCAAAATGTACCCTTCGAAGCCCCATAACTTGTATTGCGTGTGCATTTTTTTTTATTGTATTAAGTCTACATGAGTGTGTTTAAAAAAAACGTATTTATTGTTACAGATAACACCACAAAATTAACACGTGGGCCTTTTATTTAAAAAAAAATTATGAAAGTATGAAAACATCTCCACTCCTATTGAAATTTAAAGAAAAGTTACAGCTATTATAAACTTGGTTTTATTTTAAAATGTTCTTTAGTTTATAACGTTGCTAACCATATGCTATTTACGTAAGTCAATTAAAAAATAATACTGCAAATAAGGTTTTAGTCAGAAGGTGAAGAAAGTCGCACCTAAATAAAAGTACGGCATTCGACACAACACAGCGAGCAAGGAAATTTTACCTGCCCGTTTTAGACGCGTGTGAATTATTATTACTATTTCTGTCCTTAGGTTGGATTGGGTTAGTCGCCGCTGACTTGACCCTACCGTCATTCGAGATTTAACTGTCTCTGCTGTTGGAAGTGTTTGTGCCGCGTTGTTCAGTTTTTAAATTTGTATTTTTTGTTTTTGTCGCTTTTATCGACTTTTTGCTACAGTTGTTTAAATTTTGGTTGTTGAAATGCCTAATTTCACCAACGCTGAGTATGCTGATATGGTGATGGCATATGGCAAGGCCGATGGTGTTGCTCGTGCAGCTCAAAGGATTTATCAAGCCAAATTTCTGATCGAAGATTACCCCACCACGAAACATTCTCGACGACTTATCGACGATTAAGAGAGACTGGAAATTTAAATTTTCAAGAGCCTCGGGTCAATGTGAGGCAACACCATGTAGCAGTTAACGATCAAATACTTCAAGCCTTTGAAGGCCCGAGGCTCTTGAAAATTTAAGTTTCCAGTCTCTCTTAATCGTCGATAAGTCGTCGAGAATGTTTCGTGGTGGGGTAATCTTCGATCAGAAATTTGGCTTGATAAATCCTTTGAGCTGCACGAGCAACACCATCGGCCTTGCCATATGCCATCACCATATCAGCATACTCAGCGTTGTTGAAATTAGGCATATCAACAACCAATATTAAAACAACAGCAGCAGAAAGTCGATAAAAGTAACAAAAACAAAAAAATACAAATTTAAAAACTGAACAACGCTGCACAGACACTTCCAACAGCAGAGACAGTTAAATCTCGAATGACGGTAGGGTCAAGTCAGCGGTGACTGACCCAATCTAACCTAAGGACAGAAATAGTAATAATAATTCACACGCGTCTAAAACGGGCAGGTAAAATTTCCTTGCTCGCTGTGTTGTGTCGAAATTCGTACTTTTATTTAGGTGCCACTTTCTTCACTCTTCTGACTGAAACCTTATTTGCAGTATTATTTTTTAATTGACTTTACGTAATTAGCATATGGTTAGCAACGTTATAAACCAAAGAACATTCTAAAATAAAACTAAGTTTGTAATACCTGTAACTTTTTTTAAATTTCAATAGGACTGAGAGATGTTTTCATACTTTCATAATTTTTTTTTTAATGAAAGACCCACGTGTTAATTTTGTGGTGTTATCTGTAACAATAAATAGCTTTTTTTCTAAACACACACTCATGTAGACTTAATACAATAAAAAAATGCATGTAAAAGCACACGCAAAAAAAGTTATGGGGCTTCGAAGGGTACATTTTGGGTAATTTAGAAAACCTAATAAAAATCATACCTCCGTAACGGTAATACTAAGGACCCAGGTTCCAAGACTGAAAAGGTAGCAAATGAACCTACCAACGCCCCAAAAAAATTTGACAGTCCATCTGCCGCACACCCTGTATATCTGAAATTCTAAAAATTTATTGGCTTATAAGCATGAAGTCCAAATGGAACCTTCACCATATATTACTCATTTACCAATATGGATGTACGGCATCCAATTCTGGGGTAGCGCTAAAGCAGCAAATATTCAAATCATCCAAAGACTTCTATCTAAAATACTACGTTCGTTGATCAATGCCCCTTTGTACGTCTGAAACCACACCATCCATGAGGATTTAAGGGTCCCATATGTCACCAAAGAAATAGAAAATCACTCATCAGAAGCTATAAGGAAATACCAACCAACTGATTGACCAACTGTAGATCCATTCAACTCACGAAGATCGAAAAGGACCTGGTCAAACGACCTAACTAGCTAATCATAACTATGAATCCATCAATGTTCAATACTTTCTTCTTATCTCTACTTACGAAACATTTATTTAATACTTTCGAAAGTAGATTGTGAATCTCAATAAATCACAAAAAAAATTATGTCAGATTTTAGAATTGAAATAACATAATCAGTTGCATAACTTGAGTTTCCTTCATCCGAATATTGAATAAGAAAATCTAATTATGTCATGTTTTGAACAGTTATAAATCATTTCTCAACGACATAGTTGACTATATGCTTTCCTTATCATGCTACGAGTGGAACTTCTTCACCCTTGTCATTTTAGTCCTTATCTGGAATTGTGCATTATGAACTAGACGCCTCAAATATTCTATGTCTATCTATGTGCCAACATTTGAGATATTACTTAAAGCACTTTGAAATACAAAATAGAAACAACCTAAACATACATTCGAACATATCTCGATTCATTCGAACTGAATCGATATAACAATACCAAGATGGTCCGCTGTCGTGCTACATTATCTTTTTCTGTAAGTGCGGTTATATAAATATCTAATGGCAAACCATGCAAACTGTTTTCTGTATTGGCAAATTCGCTGAACACCGTTCCACGACTCGGGTAACCGAGTTATTGATTGCCAACCATCAACGAGCACTTTATAAACAGATTGATTAATGTATGTCCCCGAGGGTGAAAATTACGTCTTGAACCTTTAGATTGGTAGCAATGAATGACGCCAAATGGATTGCTTCTTGAAAGGGAATCATTCGGTTAGTAGTGAATTCCCAACCAAAATGAATAAAACATTTTCTTCGGTCGAGACTATTCATTACCTGGAAAGGTGAAGATCTATGGCTTCTTTCCATGGTCTTACAAGTTGTTATCGTGGAATTCTATCTTAAGCAAGGGAATGATTCTCATTCGTGCAGGAGTTGAGCTAGGTAGTCTCTTTTGAAAATTATCAATTTTCAAAAGGTTTTTTACTTTTCCTATAAAGATAGAAGATGTCTATCGAAACGTCGGATAACATTACATCCACAATAGATGATGGTAATAGCCCAAATAATCATTCAACACGAGCTCCATCATCAACAATATCTCGTCATCAACTACAAGGAAAGTTCATCATTCCTAATTTCGCATTTTCAATTCGAAATTGAAAACGATGGTAATCCCACGGGCCGAATTGCCTACCTATTTTCTAAAACAAGACATGGTGGTGCCCAAAAATGTGAAACGAAATGGCTGACTCCCAATATTGAAGAAGATATTTGCCCGGTGAGGTTATATAAGCTACTTGTATCCAAAAGAACTGCAAACATAACCACTGGAAGACTATTCCTTACTCCACATAAGAATTGGAAATATGGTTCATGGTTCAAAAACTCCCCAGTCGGTCCCAATACGATAGCTAAATGGACAAAAGAATCGGCAGAACTCATTGTCATCAACACAACCAAGTCCAAGATAACCAACCACTCGCATCGAGCTACTGCTGTCAGCCATTTAGCCAAAGCAGGGATTGGCGAGGAACAGCTGATAAAGATAACAGGCCATTCTTCTGCAGCGTCAGTGAAACCGTATCTCCAACTGGACCAACAACAGCACAAAAATATAATCACAGCCATAAGGAATGAAAAAATGTCCTTCAAGAAACAACATCAGTATTTACTTCGCCTTCGGCTCATGGTATTTTAAAGATAACTTTGTTTCGTGAAATTTAAACGCATAATTCCCAAAAAACAAGAGTGTTCTCAAAAAAATCTCATCTCTAGTGGTATTACTCTTGATAACAGACCATGGGCTGTTTTCACGTTGCTGTGGACACATATTGATTTATTTCGATTTTGAATTTTCTATATATGTACATTTTCATTTTACGAGTAACATGTTGGAGCATGTGATATATGTCGAGGGAACAAGCGAGTACTGACACAGCGTTCATCTGATAAGGTACAAAAAAAAATTTCTCTCAGAATTCACAAGTTTCTCGACAAATCTACGAAATCGAACCTCATTGAAATGTGACTATTTTCACGAGTGTGTGCCTGGACAAGTGAATACAGCCGTACGGTGCAACTAAGAGGACAGAAGTCGATATTCCAGCATTCGCTTTTCTTTCTTTCATTTTTCAGGATTTCCTTAATTGTTTTCTTTCATTTTTCAAAGGTCCTTGTCGTGCCTTGTTATTTGGGGTATCTGTTGCGGATTTACCGAACTTGTGTTTATGGAATTAAGACTTATTTTGTTGCAATTTTAGCCTGAAGAAATGATAAAAATCTACATAGAACTTCGCTTTAAAACAGTTTTATGAGATCTTTTACCGATAACTGAACAGAGAGTGTGCAATTTCTTTCAGGCATTCGGTTGAAATGCTATGAAAAATGAATAGATTATAGATGCCAAAGATGTTCGATGAAATGACTTCCCATAAACTTCAAATGCCATGTTATAAATTCGATAAACAACTTGAATGGCATTACATCAGAGTATTATTATTATTATTTAGAGTTTTTACTGTTCCGCATTGTTGAATTTTTCAGAATGAATTCAAGAGGAGCTGTCCAAGCCATTGCAAAATGTTGGGCGAAGCATATGCTATATTGTGAATTACCCTAAATATTTTTCTTACTACAGTAATACTAATAAGGATTCGGTCACCAATTCGTTTTCAAGAAGGCTAGATGAAAGCAGACCAAGGGCAAAATATCCCATCCAACGCTTTAATTGGTTGCAAGTTC
Organism: Micraspis discolor; assembly: GCA_030674115.1. Classification (NCBI taxonomy): domain Eukaryota; kingdom Metazoa; phylum Arthropoda; class Insecta; order Coleoptera; family Coccinellidae; genus Micraspis; species Micraspis discolor. The sequence continues at coordinate 82,469 of JARTUT010001311.1, read as the reverse complement.
TTACATGTATAACTAACAGCCATATCTAGAATATTCGCTGATGGCAATGGCGTACTAATTTCTGTACATACATCACGTGGGAAACTGCTTAAGCAGTATTTGGTGTCCCATTCACCTGCCACACAGCAGAACACACAAGACAGAGGCTTGAATTTACCCGTGTACATCCACATTAGGACGAGGAGAAATGACGATGAATTAAATTCACCAATGAGTCTCAGAGTAATGTAGTAATTATTAGAGAATATACGAAGATTCATCATAGCCCTTTCCACCATAGCTCGGCTGGCCTATCCAAACGTTCAATAAGAAGTGGTTGTTTTGCTACGTAAAACTATTATTGACGAATTTTCATGGTAAAAAAATCACCGAACTTCTCTAATACTGTAAGAATATACGCTATTTTTAAAAACGAATCATATTCCAGTATAACCTCGATTCATAACAAAAAAGGTACATATTGATTTTTCTTTGAGTGTCATCTTATAAGAAACTCTTGCTGATGCCGGATATTTAAACAAAATTTTCAATTCCATATTTGAAATGAACACTGATAATAAGAAACAAATGGCTGCCGCTTTCTTTAGCGGGTAGGGTTGGTCTGCTCGCTTCGGTCGAATGAGTTTCGGTTCACAAGGAATTTATCTGATGGTCGTCACAAAGTGTGGCGAAGTCCTTGCGAGAGATATTTTCAGAACTTTATTCATGATAGATTGCAGTTTGAAAGCAATTTCATAATGGTATAGAAATAAATTTCTTTGGATGCTCATACAGATCTCGTTCAGAGAAGTTTCATGGCGAAATTGCAGGTAAGTATATTGAAAACTGTTCACAAGATCACGTAGTACTTTATGCACCTTTTACTTGAGCATGAGAATGTCGGCATACACGTAGCAGGATTAACCCAATGATGCTTTAAAGTTGAAGATATCGGGATTTTAGAATGGCAACCTAGAAGTCTCTTTAGGAAAAAGACGGAACCAAAAGCCACAAACTCCCAAAACATTCAACAAGTTCGCAAAGAGTCAGTTTCTACTCTTTGCACAAAAATTGAAGTAGCATTTTGAAGTGTTCAGTTTCGGGATAACTGAGAGAATTAAAATGAAATCTGTACTGCAATTTATGATGTCGCCATATTTCATCGCGTTTTCTGAAATATCTTTTATTCGTTTCTTTGTTTTCATCTGCTCACGTAACAAGCTAGGATAATCTTTGCGATAATACAATCAGTCATGAAAGTCACAATTGCAGAAGTCCGTATGGACAGATTATTTCTAAACCAAGGTTTGATTCCTGTGTTCTCATTCAAAAATTCCCTTATATTTTTGTTTCGCTTTGTTATGATAGATTCTTCTCTTTTCATGGCACAAGAAAATTTTTTTCGCGCCATATCGTTTTCAATTTGCTGAAGTTATGATAATATTCCATGTGTCAGATATTTCAAATACACTATCCATTCGTTATTGATTTCCAAGCTAACGAGTCTCTGGTTCAAAAATACCTTTCATTGCATCTGAAAATCATCATAGTTGATGAACACGGTTTCAGAAATAATTGAAGTGCTGAAATAAATCTCTTCTGCTCTCTGAACTTCTTGAGGGTGATGGAGAATCCTGTGTCCAAATTGATGCCGTGTACACAGATTTTGCGAAGGCTTTTGATAAGCTTTGTCATGCAATTATATCGAGCTTAGGTCATACTGCGTTCCGGAGTTGTGGAGGTTTGGTGTTGTGGGTGATGTCGTATACCGCGGGAAAGAATCAGTATGTTTCGGTTATGGGTGCAGATCCAGCACGTTCTACAATACATCTGGAGCCCCACGGGGTTTACATATCAGTCCTCTGCTCTTTCTGATCTACATGAATAACATCGAGAGGTGTTTCTCATATTGTAAGTTTCTGGCCTTTGTCAATGATATGAAATTATCAATGATTCGTTCTATCGGGGATTGTGTTAATCTCCAGAGCGATCTTGACAGATTGATGCAATATTGCGAGGACAATTGCTTGTCTCTTCATTTCAATAATAATAAGAAACAGGGGGAAATCAACTTTCAATACAAACTCAACAACTCAACATCTGATTTGTTGAGCATATATCTGTCTAATAACTAGTGCTTCAGAAATTTTGTGTACATTAAAACTAGGAAATGTAATTTTTTTCCATACATTATTTTCAGAATGAATTCCTGGATAATTTCAACACTCCTCTTGTATATAACTAAAACACCACCCCAATCTATTATTCCGTATGACAGCTGTGACTGGACTAATGCGGTATAACTGATGCGCATGTGTTTTTCAAAACTAATGATATATATTATTTAAATCTAAACAAGATTCCACTCAAATTTTTCATAAGGTAAGTCATATGTTTATCTCATTTTAAACGTTGATCAATAAAGATGCCGAGATATTTCTTGAATTGTGTGGCTGAAATGTGTAATTTATTATTTACATGTAGGTTTCCGAATTTTGGCTGCCCTGTTTCGTTTGACGAAAATGTCAAATAGTTGGTTTTTTCGGAGTTCATTTAATTGAAGCCATTTCGACAACGTCTTCAAGTTATCTGTTGCTTTTTGATTCAATTCCTCCCATATTTATTTATTTCACCTCTGCTGTTCAATTAGAGTAATCAGTTTATATAAAGATTGAATTAAAGAGGTCCCTGAATCGACCTCTCTGGTGGCTCACCGTGTCGAAAGGTTTTGCTGAATTTATTACCACTGCCAAGGATGGAATATTTTAATCGATATCATACACTCACAGGCACAATTAACCGCCCACTTGTATTGTTGGTCTGTTTATGTTATCTACAGTTTTGTTTTTTGTTAAGTGGGTACTAAAGCAATGAACTAAACACTTATATCCTCATTGCGATTTATAAAATTGTGTCACCAAAGAGTTTTATGAAATTTATTTATTGTTTGACATTGTTGCAGTTACGTTATCTCGTATAATTTCTGTTTTTTTCTGCCATCATATACAAATATTGTTTAGTTTGAGTGTATAGTGTTCGGATTACTCTGTGAGTGAAAAAATGTCACTCGATGCATCTGGTGTTGCTAGGGCAGTGGCTTTAGCTGACGCTCGTACGCTTGGTGTACCTCGAACTACGGTACGGGATCCCATCAGACTCTTTCTGGAGACTGGTTCCTAATAGAGGAGACCAGGTCATGGCTGACATCGGTGCATTTCGGGTCGGGATGACCTCTTTGATGTCAGTGACGTCCTAAGAAATCTCTTTTCTACCGCTTCTGAAGCGCGTACACGTCTTTTTGAAATTAGAAATGTCAGTGTAAGTGAACGTACCATAAGAAGATGGCTGAGAGTAATCTAAGAGCTTTTTGACCAGCTCGCGCTCCACAGCATCGTAGTGCCAGACTTGCGTTTGCTCAAATCAGCTGACTGGACTATGGAAGAATGGTAGAACGTACTGTAGAGGCGCCAAAACGAACGGTTTGATCTGTGCGTAATAATCGAAACCGTAGGTTACCAGGGAGGGTCGAGAATGGTTTGGGGAGGTATCTCTTACGAAGCTGGTACCTATCTTGTGTTGTTTGATAAGTTAGTGTGAACGCTCAAAGATACATGGAGGAAGTTTTGCAAGACAACGACCTACCTTTCGCTCCATTTATTGGGGAACTATTTAGACTAATGTACGATCATGCTCGATGCCATACCGCCAGATCCGTCACTCAATACCTCGATGAAGTCGGGATTCAAGGTTTACCATGGCCGGCACGCAGTCCGGATCTTAACAGCAATCGAGCACATTTGGGACAACCTAGAAAGATGGTCCGAGACGGCTGTGGTAGAGGAGTAGCATAATATACAACCTCGTCGTCACCGCTCAACATTTTTTCGAAATAAAAATTCTTTGACGGTTCTATAATTTTCATTAACACTTGCAAACAATTAATTACATAATGCCATAGCAACCATCGATCGAAGGGAAATCTCGTTATTATGAATTTGAATTATACCTAATGTTTCCTCTAAAAAGTATTCATTATTTGAAATTTCATCAAAATGGGATAAAATTTTGTATACGACACGTGAGTTAAAAATGTTTATTCACTCGAAGAAATTAACCCACTCGCCCTACGAGCTCGTGGGTTGAACTTTCTCCTCATGAATAAACATTCATTTAACTCACTTGTTGTATAAATAACTATTAATGATGTTTAGTAATAAATTTATCCATGCGGACTTGACTAATATTCGATATTAAGGTAATCGGTCTATAGTTTATCCGAGTTTTATCACCTCTTTCGAAAACATCCGGGAAGCACCCTTTGGCGATACAATTGTTTATTATTTGAGAGAGATTGTATGTCTTTAGATTGTCTATGGCCTTCTCTTTCTCGACTGAATCAGTTGGAAATAGAAAGTAGGTATTTTTTTAATATTCTTCGCCTTAAAATCTTCCGGTTCGGTTAATTCACCAGCATGTTTCACAAACTTTAATAAAGTATTCGTTGAAAAGTTGGCACTTCAACTTCAATCATCAAATTATCATTGTTGCTGATGTATTTTTTTTTTTTTATGTTATTCACATAAGGTTCTTCACACAATCCCATATTGCTTTCGATTTACTTTGATTCCTACCTATACACTTCTGAAAATAATATTGTTCAGCTTCTGACATAAAACTGTTTCTGTGCTTTTTATAATCTTTGTATTCAATTTTCAGTTTTATATTTTCGGGCTCCTTGAATTCACTGAAATTTTTTTTTTTTTTCTCAATATCGAAGAAGTTATATACTCTTTTAATACTTTTTTTTCTTATTAACTCTGGATGTATTTTCATCTATATAGCACGAATAAATAAAGTGCATTTAGGCAACAAATAAATGCATGAATACCGTTTAATAAAATTATTAAACCAAACAGTCTTCAAATTAGGAAGGGTTGAACCCATAATGGGTCTGTTTTTTCATATTCACATTCCATTTCATTATCTCACGTCTGCCGTCGTCTGCATAATATCAAACACTTCGATTGCAACATCTTGTTGTTGTTCGAAGTATTTGTATATGTTTCGCCTGAAATAAGTTCAATGTATATTATAGGATGTTTTCAAATTGAGAAGTATTAAAATTTCGAAATGTGCAAAAGTTCCAGTTATATAAACAAACAGCACAAGTTTCGCACCCATCATCCCATCATCATAAGTCCATCCGACAAGGTTAGCTTCTTGAGATATTTGACACATGAAACCCAAACCTCTTCGAATCTCGAAAAGGATTTACGTCACGTCTCAGACATGGCCCGATTGACCTACATTCGGAATCCGTCTGCGCTACCACCAAAAATCTTCCTTACCTTCCATCTTTCCTTCACCACATGACCCGGCTGCAACAGATCTTCCGAAGTCATCGTGATGTTGTTATTCTGGTCCGTCGAGTCTAGATTGCCCTCCCAGCTCAACTTCTTCGGCCTGCGAACAAAAACCAAACACACCTTTACTAAACATCACCAGTGATATATCGCCTACGCAAACAGATTGTGGTTCTCGTTCTCTCCAGGTTGAGAAAGAACCGGCAACCATCTATACACGCACGACACGCACCAGTTTACTTCTCGACATTATCGGAACGAAAGTCCAAAGTGAAATTAGCGCGGATCAGCTGTGAGGGTCGATGAAGCGCGTGCGCCGCCACTGCTCGCACTCCATACGCCCGAGGCAACCTTTGTATTGATTTTTCTAGATTAGAAATTAACAACAAAAGGGCAACATCAATCATTTGGAATTCAGGAATATCCAGATATGATCACAAAACACGCACGCAGGAAAATAAGGGACTCTTGTAGCTCGGCGAAAAATAATTGTTTACATAACAAGGCATGAATCCGAAGCGATGGACCAACCAGAACTAACCTCAAATAAAAGTCTGAATAAAAGGTTGAAATATCAAAAATCGCATTCTGTAAACATGCCTGTTACCAAAAATAATCGCAAAGCTATTTTAAGCGCAGAGAACACTGTAGGCAGGTGAAAATCAAGTTTAGATCGAAGATCAGTTTTCATAACCAACAAGATTTCATCAGATAACTTTTCCTTATTCGTTTCATTATTACGTCGTTCGAACTACTTATAAGGAATCTCAATCATCTTACAATAGTACAGTGGAAATTAACAGCGATATTAAATGTTTAGAAAGCATATACAAGCAGGTAACTTAGGGTATCCGAACAAAGAAAACGATAAAACCCAACATTTCAAACGATATCATGCTAATATCACCAGTATATTACCTACTTCAAAAGTGCGACGAAGGTTTAAAGTCGAAAATTATTGGCATTGTGTATCTCCTTACGGTTTTTACACGATGAGGATCGATAAGAAGACTGCCATGTTTTTCTACTCGCAAGTCTGAAGTTAGACACTGACAGCACACAGCACTATGATGGCGCGGTGTTTGAATCACGGGGCTCGGTATGGTTCACTTCTAGGCCCTTTTCACTAAAGATAAATTGGGAATTTTGATAACGAAACTGTGATTTAGGAGATTTTGACACTAGTTGTGTATCGTGTGACAGTTTCGAGGCGATGTTTTGGTTTAATCGTGCGTTTGTGTGTTCAATGTCATCGAACAATGTTAGTAGAGAGGTATGAGGGATCATAGGCGTGGCGCTGGGTTGGAATCAGGGTTCGTGCGGGACTATTTCGAAAGGAGGTGCAACTAAGATGAATATGGATCAATACTAATTCATTTCTGAATGTGAAGTGGAATTTGTAGAAACCCCGATTATGTCGTAAATTGTATTCAGAAATTATACAAGGATAATAATTGATGATACGATAGTAATATTTGTTGAGAACAGATGAACCATTCTTATTACAAATTATAATCCGTAAATGAATTGAAAGACAGTACGAGGATTCAAAAAAATATAGAAAAGCATGTCGTGAGTTCAGGAGCTTTTACGCGCTCGTTCAAAAGTCTTCTTTCGAACTCTGGAACAGTGTGATACTCATACGACCACCACGATGAATGAACAGACCCATATCTCAAATTAAAAATAATCACTCATTGTTTTCCTTCAGTTTGTTCGAAGTTCAAATTCTCTTTTCTTAAAAGCCAATCAGAAGTATGTATATCTACTCCATCAGAAATATTCAGAATATTTTTAGTCCAGTAAATTTTCTGAAATATCTTGTAAAGAGTCTTTTAATGAGCAATAAATTTTTTAATAAAAAAACACAGTATATTCAGGAAATTCAATTGATTTTATTAAAAGTAGAAGGTTATAGTATGAAAATTATACACGAAAAATAATATCAGCAAAATGACCACCTCTTGCTGTTCTACAGAGGTACGTTGTACCACTTCAAATGAGGCGAGGGGGTCTGCCCGTTCATGACGCGATACGATGTCGAGACAAAATTTGTACTAGTATAGACGACGGGTTGTTGAGGCGGTGTAGCGTAGCGAGGGCGAGGTAGGTAAGAACTAGGAACGTTGATGGTCTGTCTCACTTCAAATATGTCGATGCAAAAGGATGGTAACGTTAACTGTCGACAGAATTGAAGTAATAAAAGAGGCAAAATTTAGAATGCAAATTAATTGTTGGATTTTGCAACTTTAGGAAGGTGAACGAGTGAGGGGAAGATTTTACTGAATATGAGGTTTTTGTTATTCAAAATAATGATGAATAAAATTTGATGCGTTATGAGCATCAAATGGTCTTAGACCAAGAAAAAAGAAGTGGCGTGACATTTTGAGTCGCCTTTTGGATATCATTCTTTTCCTGGCACGCCAAAATCTTCCTCTAAGAGGACATAGAGAAGGGATTTCAATAGACAATAGAGGGAACTTTTTAGAATTAGTTAATCTATTGTCAAAATATGATCCAGTGCTAAATGAGCACAAAATTAGATTTGAACATGCTATCGCCTGTACAAAAAGTAAACGGGTAGATTCTTATTTGTCTTAAGACATTCAAAATGAGTTCATCAGTCTTTTGGGGAGAGAAGTGAAGAATAACATTTTGGACGACATAAAGAAAGCTAAATATTTTGGAATTATTTTCTATAGTACACCAGACATATCACATGTTGATCAGATGAGTTATGTAATCAGATATGTTCATATTGAAGGCGATCAAGTTGAAGTGAAGGAATCATTTCTAGGTTTCTTCCCTATAGCTGGAAAGACTGCAATCGAACTTAAGGCTCGTTTATACTGGCTGGTACCTTATGCCGTAACCTTAACCTTAAAAGTTGAACCATAGGAATTCAATGCTTTCGTTCATACTCATTCCCTAACCTTTTCCCTTACCTGTAAAATGTTCAACTTCTAGGGACAAATTCATAGAAATATATATTCATAAATAATTTGGACAAATTACATATATATATTAGATAATTAGATTAGATTATCTTATAAGTGTATAAGACTATCTTATAAGTAACACAAATTAAGGGAATGTAATATTGGGCGAGTTTTTTTGACACATGCGCATTCTATAGAGGGTCAATTATTTATATCAGAGTATTGAATACGGAAAGAATCTTTGTTTTAATAGCGGTAATTTCAAATAATATCATAAATTATAATTCAAGATTATCAGCACGTATCAAAACGTAGAAACACAAATTCAAAATGACGAATTATTAATAAGCATAGCGCAAAATCCATAAACTCTATGTTCTGCTCAAGGTTAAGTTAACAGCCAGTATAAACACCTACTGAAATTCTTACGGCATACGGAATAAGGTAAGGGCTTAGGGCATAAGGTACCAGCCAGTATAAACGAGCCCTTACGGAAAATATCCTTACGTAGTTGAAGAGTGATAACTTGGACATTCATCTATGTCGGGCTCAAGGATATGATAACGCTGCAACCATGGCAGGAGTTCATGGTGATGTGCAATCTATCATTAAGAAACACAATCCTAAAGCTTTGTTTATGCCTTGTGCTAATCATTCGCCAAATCTATGTGGGGTGCACTCTCTGCACTCATGAGTGTTAGTTCAAGTGTAACATTTTTTGGAACAGTCGAAAGAGTTTACACGTTCTTTTCGTCATCCACACATAGATGGGAAATTCTAATGAAAAGTGTAGGCGTATCGGTCAAAAGACTAGTAGAGGCAAGATGGAGTGCTCATCACGATGCTGTTAAGTCATTGAAGAATAATTTTGAGAAACTTGTATCAACACTCGAAGAGATGTGTGATCCCAGAAGCAGCAGAGAAAACGTCGATACAAGAGAAGCAGCATCCACACTCTTACCAGCTTTATGTGACTTCACTTTTTATCCAAACATCTGGACTATCGCTGGAAAAGTGTGTTATAAAAATTAAAGCCCTAAAAATTTTTCTTCAAACTCAACGTATACAAATAGTGGAAAGAGCTATTTCCTACGCAACTGAGAAATGTGAGGACTTGGATATCTCCGTTGAAAGAAGAGGAAGGAGGAGATTCCGAAAACGAATGCCAGGAGAAATGTCCCAAAATGTTGGACTAACATTGCCAGAAGAGTTGCATAGAGCTATGTTAGAATGTCTTGATATATTTTACGAAGAACTAGAGCATCGCTACAAAGCAATGGATGATATTCTCATAACATTTGGTGTTGTTCAGTCTGAAACTCTACTTACGTCAACAGAAGAAGAACTTCGTGATAAAGTTCCAAATCTTACAAAAATCTATGATGAATTTTCTGCAGAGGGCATTATTTTGGAGATTTTACGACTGAGGCGCCACTTGGAAGCCGCCAGCATTTCTCTTCAAGAAGCGATCCAATGGACTACCTTGGAGCTTCTGAAATTTATTGTAAAATGGGACTATTCTGAGTCTGTTCCAAGTCTAGCTCTATGTCTAAGATTTTTTTAACTATTTGTGTTTCGGTGGCTACTTGTGAAAGAAGTTTCTCAAAATTAAAGTTAATAAAATCTTACTTAAGATCTATAATGAGCCAAACACGACTTTCCAGTCTATCCATATTGTCCATTGAAAAGAAGAGGAAAGTAAATTTTGATAATGTCATTGAGTATTTTAGCAAAATAAAGTCACGTGAACACGTTTAATATTTGTCGTTTTATTTTGAGGGTGCTCGATAGAAAGTCGCCCCGGGTGCCAACCTATGCTACGCCGCCACTGGTGATAGGGACGATGTTTCAAGTTACAGGCCAATTTCTGTGTTGCCGATTTTTTCTAAGGTATTCGAGAAAGTTTTGAACATACAAATAGTGAATTACTTTGAACGAAATAAATTATTTTGCTATAATCAATTTGTATAATTGTATAATGCAGGGATTTGAACAGGGTGATTATACAGTGGTATCATTCTTAGATTTAAGCAAGGCCTTCGACTGCGTCTCGCCTCGGATTCTTCTGGCCAAACTCAGAAATTATGCATTTTCGGATAACAGCATTGAACTACTCCAATCTTATCTCTATGATAGTCAAAAGGTCGTTGAAGAGGGTAAGGAATCGCATATGAAAAATATCAAACTGGGTGTTCTATTCTTGGACCGATCTTATTTTTAATTTACATAAATGACTTTCCAACTAGTCTCTCAGACAGAATTGAGTCTATTTTATTTGCAGATGATGCTTCACTTCTTTTGAGGGGTCGCGATTTTGATCTGGTTATGGGGGGTTCGCGCGAGGCGCAGTCGAGAGCTAAGGATTGGTTCGGTGGGAACGGTCTAATGCTTAATCAGAACAAAACAAATGTTACTGTGTACCTTGAAACCACTGAACGCTGAATTGAAACATAGTTTTAAGTTTTTGGGCTTACATTTGGATAACAAACTAACATGGGATGTTCACTGTGAAGAACTTTCGAAAAAGTTGAGCAAGAATATTTTTGTAATTCGTACTCTATCATTTAAAGTTTCAGTGGAAACATTACTGACAGCCTACTATGCTCTATGCCACTCTATTATAAAGTATGGAATTTTAGTGTGGGGCCACACTCCACACGCCGCTAAGATTTTCTCACTTCAGAGAAAAGTAGTCAGAATCATAGATAATCTGGATTACAGAGCAGATTGTAGAAGCTTTTTCCAAAAGTTTGGGATTCGTTCTCTTCCGAGTGTTTTCATTTATGAATGCTTGAAATTTATGCACGATAAGCACACACATTCCCTCAGTGCAGATATTCACGATCACTATACAAGAGCAAGGCTGGATGTCAGAAATGAGTTCTGCAGGTTATCTAAAACACAAAATGGTCCAAATTTTTGGGCTTACAAATTATATAATAGGATTCCTTATTCAGTAAGAAACATGAAGGATCAATTCAGCAGTGTTATCAAAAAATATCTCTCTGAAAATGCATTCTATTCTATAGAAGAATTTCTTGTGAAGAAGATGATGTAAATTCCAGATTTTTGTGGTGACGAATGTAAATCGAAAGATGTTGGCATAAATAAACGTTATTATTATTATTATTATCAGTGATAACCAGATTCTAATGAAATCAATAAAAGTAGAGAAGTAATGAGTTTAGAATCCCGAGGGAGAAAATGTAGCTTTCACTCATTTTTTTGGGGTTGTTATAGTTCACTTTCAGGCATGCAAGGCGAAGAAATTAATTCCTCCCAAAAACAATCCCAAGAAACCAATTGGAATTACATCAAAACTTAAATAACTCGTAAAGTTTCACAATCAATTCAATTTGCCGTCACTAAAATAGATTCACTGCCAACGTTGGCGGATCATTGAACCTGTAAAAATCTTTGAAACTCCTTGTTTCGAAATTAATAACCAATAAAGCTGCACACGGCACATTCTTAAAGCGTCAGATCGTAACTAGAGCTTTCGAGGAAACTACATATTATAATATGCAACAATGGTGCCAATATCACGAAGTGAACTATATGGAACCATAAATTGGATTTTCATTATTGCAGTATTGCTTTCACCGGGATTCTCAGTAATGTGAATGGGTTTGCTGGATGAATTATTATTGTGAGAAACTCGGATTATGTGTGAACGTACAAAACAACATACTCCTCCTACTCCTCCGCTGACATTGGAATGGAAAATGAGGACAAACATAATCCTGCAATAACGGTTTGAATTTTGTGAACCATTTGATTCCATTTGGTGACGAGACTACGAGATTAATTCTACTACTCGTCTCTGTGGGACAGTAAAGTAATAAAAATTATAATAATACGAATTTAATTCCCACAGGCTGAACCCAATTACACATATACAAGAAAGACATAAACCAAATCTAAAATGAAAACAAATAATTCGAATATTTATATGAAATAATTGATGAATGAAAATTCAGTACAATAACATCCACGTTTATGTAGGCTTTGTTTTATCAGATGTCTGGTTATGAAGACTTACGCCTATTAATATTCTTACACATCGAAGCAAACACGTCTTTTCTATTCACAGTTTATTTACACAAAGAAATAAATGAAGTTCAACAAAGGAAAAGGCCGATTCCGAGTTTTTGTCTAAGTTCCGAAACTACCATCTTGATTCTCACTTTGGTAACACTGTCCTCTCAAGAGTTTCCCGTTTCCGTCATTCCTAATTCCACTACTATTCGTTTACACCCCTAAACTATCTATTGGTTGACTGTAAACGAATAATATTGACCTTAACCCGCCCACTAAACAATCCGTCTTTAGGTACTCATCACAAGTCGCAAGTGCCTACAGCTTTTACCCGAATCTCTTTTCGAACTGTCAAACCTTCGAAATTTTCATGACTTCAAAACACATTTCCGGCATGAGTGTCCCATTTTGTGACCAAATAAATCGCGTTACCTTAACAACGCACATCGAATTGGCTCATTGGTTACGGCGCTTAATGAATTGAACACTTGAAGAGTTCTTCCGTCCTTTTTTACAAATTAACAATATACGAATTTCACACAGCAAATAACTAACTGCAAGGCACACGCCCGTACTGTCACTCAATTCTGTCAAAAAATGCTAAATCCCACATTTATATGCTCATTCATTCTCCCAAAATTCAAAAAATCTTTTACAAACCATGGAAACCTTGTCGAAAAGAATATCACAAAGATGGAAGACTTGATCAAATTTAGATCGTCTCCAAATCATCGGTGACTAATAGATCATTCAACTGCACCGAATACAAGGAAAAACAATTTTTTTACGGTCAAATTTTCATGCTATATTGAATGTATGCTGGTGCCATTAATGCCTAATATTGTCTCAATCTCGCGATAGGTCTCATGACGATCTTGCAATATCAGTTGGGCACAGCAACAATGGGTTTCGGAAAACAACTGAATTTGGACGGCCTTCACGAAATTCGTCTTGGAGTGGTCTACGACCTCGATTGAATTCACCATAACATTGATAAACACTGATCCTCGATTGAGCTTTATCGCCAAAAATTGAATTAAGTTCATCGATGCACTGTTGTTGAGTTAATCCACGTCGAAAGTTGTAAAAATTAATCGCACCAAAATGTTTACGATTTAATTCTATTTCTTCGGCGAGATGAATCTCTTGAGTTACTGAAAACAACACATATAGCGCTCTTGAGAAAGACAGATCATACATGTCCAGCGTACTCATCAGCTCAAATATTTACAAACTGCTACGTCTCTATATTGGGTTGCAGATAATGCAGTCAAACTTTAGTTTGCTCCTCACAATCGTATTGAAGAGCAAATTCTCAGTTTTCGGAATAGAAGAATATCTGCAGTTACGTACAATGTACAATTGTTCTAGTTCAAATTAACTAATAGAACAGTATTCTATCTCTCGATCGTTTGGGTTTGACTTCCTAATGAAGAATCCGTGGTCAAATTTCAGTGTGTCCGGCAGACCGTATACTTCCGAAGGAGATGAGTTAGAGTTTTTTTATTCTCAGAATACGTTAATTGTCCAAATATCTCGGTCAAGTTCATTAAAGGCCCCAATCCCTCGAATAGTTCAGCAGTTATAAACATCTAAAATTTGGTTCCCCAATAATACTCAGAATATCGGGTCCGTGAAGTAGCGAAAAGTTGGAAGCACTAATTGCCTAATTTGTGCCTATTGGTGTTTCATCGAACTTTCATTGCACCATGACCGTTTCTGAGATATTCACAATTCAAGTTTTTGACGCTAACTTCACGCTCAGCAGCAACATTTTCAAATGACCTCCTAATAATTATACCAAATTTAGTGCCTAATTAAAACCTATTAGTGCTTCTGGAACAAATGGAAAAATGTAAACCGTTTGCAAACATCAGAGAATATTTTCTTTGATGCTGACTTCACGATCAGCCAAACATATTCAAATTTAGTGAATTTGTAACTATTAGGATAGGACGGTTATCTTGTTTGGAAATAAAACCAACACCAATCTACCAAAGAAAACGACTTGGTATCGAATCAAAATATTGTTTATCACAAAAACCATGATAGTACATTGAAAGTTTCATGAAGCTCCGATTTGCACTAATCAAATACTGAATATTTGACGTTATACCAAATTTAGTGCCTAATGAAAGCCTATTAGTGCTTCAGGGACAAATGGAAAAATATAAACCGTTCGCAAACATCCGAGAATATTTTCTTTGATGCTGACTTCACTATCAGCCAAACATATTCAAATTTCGTGAAAATTTGTGCAGCTTTAATGAGTGCCTAATTTGTAACTATTAGGATAGGACGGCTATCTTGTTTCGCAATGAAACCATCGCCAATCTACCAAAGAAAATGACTTGGTATCGAATCAAACTATCGTTTATCACAAAAACCATGATAGTACATTGAAAGTTTCTTGAAGCACCGATTTGCACTAATCAAACACTGAATATTTGACGTTGTTCCATAATTAGTGCTTCCAAATTTTCGCAAACTTCACGCTTGGCAAAAATCTTTCGGTTATAGTAAAACTAGAAATAATTTTACAACCGTCTGGAACCAGTAACAGTAAGTACGAGGGCCGTTCAGAAACTAACCTCCGGTTAATTGAAAAAAATACACCAAGTTAAGTAAAAATATTTTAATATATACATCTTACAACTACATCGTTGCACTATTTTTCGACATGTCTCCATTACGATTGAGGCACTTATCGTATCTCTTCACAAGCTTTGAAATTCCTTCTGCATAAAAATCACCCACTTGTGCCTTGAGCCAGCCTGTGACCGCATCTTTGAGCTCTTCGTCGTCATCAAACCGCTGGGACCCGAGCCATTTCTTCGATTTTCACGAACTTTTGCATCAACTGTCTGAACGAGTTCGTCAGTCACCAATGATGGTCTACCACTCCCCTCTTCATCATGAACGTTTTCTCGTCCACTTTTAAATAAACGTACCAATTCACGGACAACTCCTTCACTCATAAATTTTGGTCCGTACACGGCACAAAGCTCACGATGAATAGCTGCTGCAGAGTATCCTTTGGCTGTAAAAAACCTTATAACCGCACGCACCTCACATTTGGCGGGATTTTCTATTGCAGCACACATTTCAAACTGCCACTAAAACTAAACTAGCGCAGGTACGATGTTCACTCGACTACGGCTTGATGCCGACTGACCTGCTGAGCGCGTGAATGCACAGATGGCGCGCTACTCCCCCCCACTACTCGCACTGTGACCAATCGGAGGTTAGTTTCTGAATGGCCCTCGTAATTAGGCACCAAAATTTTCACGAACTTTGAATATGTTGGTGATGACCGTGAAGTCAGCACCAAGGAAAATATTCTCTGAAGTTGGAAACACTAATTGCCTAATTTGTGTCTATTGGTGGTTCATCGAACTCTCATTGCACCATGACCGTTTCTGAGGTATTGACAATTCAAGTTTTTGACGCTGACTTCAAGCTCAGCAGCAACATTTTCAAATGACCTCCTAATAATTATACTAAGTTTAGTGCCTAATTAAAGCCATTAGTGCTTCAGGGACAAATGGAAAAATATAAAACGTTTGCAAACATCCGAGAATATTTTCTTTGATGCTGACTTCACTATCAGTCAAACATATTCAAATTCCGTGAAAATTTGTGCAGCTTTAATAAGTGCCTAATTTGTTATTATTAGGATAGGACGGCTATCTAGTTTCGCAATGAAACCACCGCCAATCTACCAAAGAAAATGACTTGGTATCGAATCAAACTATCGTTTATCACAAAAACCATGATAGTGCATTGAAAGTTTCATGAAGCACCGATTTGCATTAATCAAACACTAAATATTTGACGTTGTTCCATAATTAGTGCTTCCAAATTTTCGCTAACTTCACGCTTGGCAAAAAGCTTTCGGTTATAGTAAAACTAGAAATAATCTTACAACCGTTCTGGAAACAGTAATAGTAAGTAATTAGGCACTAAAATTTTCACGAAATTTGAATTGTTGGTGCTGAGCGTGAAGTCAGCACCAAAGAAAATATTCTCTGATATTTTGATGACCGTTGATTTTCTTGCATTGTTTCCAGAAGCACTAATAGGCACCAATTATGCCCTAAATATTAGTATATTAATTTCGAAGTGATCATCAAGTCAACATCAAAAACTTAGATTGTCAATATCTCAGAAACACAGACGGTGCAGTAGAAGTTCGATGAAGCAAAAATAGGAATCAATTAAGCACTAAATATTTGTTAAAAAAAAACGACAATTACAAAGAATCATGGTACGCATGGTAATCTCAGAGAATCAAAACCTCAAGTGCAACTGCGGACCGGTTTCGAGGTGACTGCCTCTCATCAGCAGAATGTGGCAATGGCAGTCATTCTCATTACTTATCCATAATAGGACTTAGAGGTGAACGAATCCTCTCATTTTGCCAGTGGTACTTCGATGAATGTTACACATTCAATGATCACTGGTAGTATTTGAATTTGGAATTCATATGTTGTCATATGGATCTGCAGAGAAAGTGAGTCTGGTTCCAGTCTTCAAGATGTAGATGGCGCTCTTTCTGGACATATCTAGAAAGTGCATCACATTCGTTGTTAAGACTGGCAGCGTCCTTCATGACTGTCAGTACCACACTGTTCTGATGAGAGGCAGTCGCATCGAAACCGGCCCACAGTTTCACTTGAGGTCTTGATTCTCTGAGATTACCATGCGTCAATGATGACTAACTTCGTACTTCGTATCTTTCGTTCTTTTATAACATATTGCCATGCCGTGCTTCATAGGCATTAGGAAAAATCATTCTTTTTCTCATTGCTAAATATATGATATAGTTTCAGAATTAGTGCTTAGAACTTTTCACTAACTTCAAGGATCCCAGAATATCCATGTGATCGATTCGAAGAGTAAAAATCGTTTTTTCTCACTTCGTTCAGCACCGAACTTGTGCTCTACTAGTGAAGTACTACAACCAAAAGATGGCTCCATATTACCACCTATTTCTGCTTTCCAAATATGTTTGAAAAATACGAAAAATACAAACATCTCTTTTCTGTCAAACACATGATCCCATACGATTTATCTAATACTCCATCGCAAAGATCCATAAAGACTATAAATAGATTCGTGGGTAGTGAATCAGGAAAATTCCCGGTCAAAAAAATTAATCCATGTGCGAAACGAGAGGCGAACCTAAATTTGAACCTACGGCCAGACGGACCGGAGAGACGTTATGGCGCCGATGCTTTCCATTTCTTGCGTTAGCCTTTAATGTAAGGAGAATCCATTAGTCTGGTGAAATGGCAAGGTCGATCAAGGACGCTCTATAGGAGATTCCGTGTAAAATTTTCAGACTGACACATAGGCGTATCATTGAATTTTAGCCTCATAAGTGTGGTTTCCTCTAAGAGCTATACCAATGAATTGTTGTCATGAGGCTCTTGGTTGTCCATGAAGCGAACAGCAAGGTGTTCTTAAAAAACAGCGAACTATCGATTTGCCCAAATGTTTGTTATGTTGGAACATCCCAATAAACGCAGTAGCGTTCATAAAACCTTGTATTTTTTGAGTTACCTTGCCAAATAAATGGAAAATGTCGTTAGGAAAAACGTTTCCCTCACCTTCCATGGTAACATTTCTTTTCATGTACATTCATGGTTGATGAAATGTTGTGAGCAACGTCATTGTCATGGATATGATACCGTGAATATAACGTTAATATTTTGTTTCAACGTACGATTGAATTTTCATTGATGAGATACGAATTCTCAACATTGATATTCATACTAAACTGCCACCTACAGGGTGAACCTTTGACCACTGCGTTAATTTTAACCTTAGGTTCTTGAGAAAAAATACAAGGACATAGGGCACCCACACATCGAGCTTCGAAGTTAGGCCCATGCCTTTCAAATGGCCATAAACAGTCGAATTCGACAAATTTCTCGTGTGGTTATTCGCCGATTTGCATTAACTAATGCCTTTATCTCGTAATTGTCAGCTTCGACCGGCCTTCCAGACCGTGGTGCATCTTCGACATTAAAATTGCCGGATGGAAATTTTGCAAATCAGTTCTGGCACTTGCGTACTATTAACACGCCTTTTCCATACACATTCGTCAATTTTTTTTTTGCTTGGACAGCATTTTCACATTTTCTGAAGTAAAAAAGTAAAATATGACGAAAATGCTGCTTATTGCTCTCCATATTTAAAAGGGCACCAACCAAAAACTACTGTGTAGAATTAATAGAACTTTTTCACACACCTTGCAATATCAGCTCTCAAGACGGTTATGCGGCTTAAGTGTGAAGTTGGTTTCGAAAAAACGTATTTAAGTCCTCTGACGGGAAAAAACGAAATTACTTTCCGAACAACCTAATATATGAGGAAATATTTAATTAAAAAAATATTGAAAGCGTTTTGAATAAATTTGTTTATCTACCTTCATCAAAATATAAAGAGCTAAGGAAGTAAGCGTGGTTAGTTTATTCTAGATAGATAGAAAGTTTTGTAGAATATTTGGTGCGTTAAGCATAATTGTAATGTAATGTTGATTAATTTTAGTTGAATCAACGTTTAGGAAAACCAATGAGCATACGTTTCATAATGGTTGAATAAAACAATCGTGTACTGCTTCTGTTTATTCTGTGTTAAGTCAACTTTTAGTTCAATTTGGATTTCGAAGGTAACCTTGAATAAACTTCAGATACCTTTTACAAACATTTAGTATACGTTTGTGTGTTTACTGGGGTCGAACTTAAAATGGGCTCAAAGAAAACGATTCGTCTTCTATGATAGGTTAGGAACTTATCATTCAGAAGAATTAGTTATTCTGATGTTCCAAAGGAACGTTGTTGAGAATAGGAAGATCTGTTTCCCAATTTTACGTATGTTGAACGTACAAACGAAATATAAATAGATAATGGATATATTGTTAGTTATGTTATTGCTTTGTGATTCATTAGCCTCGGTTTCGGACTGAGAATAGTTGAGTATTGACTGCCAGAGGCCGTCACTACTCGGAAAGATCTCAAGGTATACGATTAGCAGTATTTTTGTGCGCTAGTTCCTAGTGGAACATCGCGTTATCGTCTATAATTTTTGAATATAAAATCGAGGAGATTCCTGAGACTTCTTTTTCTTCATATGAATATGAATTTTTCTGGCTAATCATCTTGAAATCATTTTTTTTTTCGATTAGCTCAAGGCTATATTGCGCGAGAGTAAGAAAGCTAGCCATCTTAGATTTGTGGGGAAGCTTTGTACAAGAGTGCATCATCTCAGTTGATTTTTGTCTTTTTAAGAATGATTGAAATCAACAAGTGCAATCCAGTTGTTACTTGACTGTTGGCAGGCGTCAAATTCTAGTTTAAATTAATTCAATTGTACACTTCTTATAAGAAAGAAATTAGCGAAAGTCCCATCTACACGCTACTAGGTCGATTTTCGTCAGAAAATGAATGCCGAAATCCACACAATGATAATAATAATAACAGTATATTTCAAAGGTGTACAAAGTTTCAAATTTATATAAACCAATTAAGATACACAAGGTCAGTGACGGCTCGTCAGGGTAGGCAGGGTTGGCCCGGCCGACCCAAACGTAACCGAAAAAGAGAAGGTGAAAATAAATAATTTTTTAATCGAAACTTATTTGAAAAATTAATAGCAATATTCAAATCTCGAGAAATTCCCTTAGTATCTTTTCCTCTGCCCTCTATATATCTCATATTTCCACTCAACACATCGAAGTACACATTATTTCGGTCAAACACCTAAAATAATATCTATTCCGAGTTCCCACATCTGTCCTTATACGTAATAACGCAGCTCAGACAGCCGAGCCACTGCTTTCAGTTTATGATTTCATCTAACACATACGTCGCTCGAAGTTCCTATTATGGAACTCTACAATACCTCGACTGTGACACTTGCGAGGTCGGCCGAGAACCCTTGGCCGTCGGCCGTCCCTATGTGAAACGGCAGGCGGGTGAAATTGTTTATTATTATCGATGTTTATTGCAAATATCAAATTAAAAATTGTAATTTAATATCCATCTTCATATGTTTATCCTAAATTTGAGATAGAAAGAGAAATCAGAAATCAGAATGTATTTGAAATTTTGTCACGTATCCTGTTATAATAATTGAAATTTTCATTCTCAAATCTCGAATGACTATTATCATAAGTACTTGAATATTATTTCAATTTCAGAAAAAAGTGTATTCGTACTGTATGGAATAAATTTTGTGATTTTCTGACCATACAAATTCATTCTTAGTAACTTTAAATAGCAAATCAGTAACCCACGACTTGTTTATTTTTCAAAGACTAGGTCGGCCAAAATACCCTTGGGAAGGGGTTATATGAGAATTGCATTGCGTGTGTTTACACTTTAATTATCAGAGTTCAATTCACTAGGTCAGTAGTTTGGAGTAGGATGTTAGTGTGTAGTGTGTAGGGCTTAGGGTTGAACGAGTTTTCGTTCGTTTTCGGTTACAAGTTGAATGTGAGTGATCCAGATGGCAAGTGTAAGAGAGGTAGTAGCAAACTGCGGTGATTTGATTAGTTTTTTAGTAGATAACAGGTTTTCCAATATTAGAATAATTCTAATTGACAGCGTTCACAACATGATGAATATGATTTTAATTTTACTAAGTTTGAAGATGAATTGTTGGACAGTTATACATTTTAGATATGATTGTCACTGTATTTGTAACATGTAAACTTGAAAAAGGCTCAATGTACGCCGAAACATATGTAGTAAAGTATTAATAAAAAGAAGATGATATCCTAATAAAATCCAGTGCTCTTATCCCAAGAAAATTGCTTCTGAATTATATATATATATATATATGCTTGGTGTGGCCGACCCACTCCGGGAGGGCACGAGCTGCACTGAACCGAAGGCGATCTCAAATGATTGTATTCGAGTCTCGGATGAGGAATCCTTTGTCAAGCTCAAGCATGCAATAAAGATCGAAGGGATAAGCTACAGGTGTCATAAAAATCTAACAACGACCATAATAGTCAACATTTCCGATTGAAGTATCCTCAATACATAATTTTTTTTTTCATTCTAGAAAACTCGGTTTTCTGAATGAATAAAGGAGAATATTTCCAATCTTATCATAATATCAAACCATTCAAAAAAACTATAAGAATAGTATATTCTAAAACAAGTTGCAGAATGGGCACCTATTCCAACACGAATGCGAATTTCGACAACTAAACGAGCGACGAAGGAGCGAGTTATTGAACGCCTGGGTGTTGGAATTGCCTTCTGCAACGAGTATCAGACGATATTTTCTCTATTTCATTCAGAAATTGTGAAAAATTTATTGATAAATTTAGATTAAACCTCCTAGTGCCTTTTGTATTTTATTTTCGCAGTTGGTGTGAGTGTTAAGAAAATTGACTGATTAAGAATTTGAATAGTGCGTTCCAATCTCTACATGGTTTAATACTGATAATTGACATGCAATGGACGCATGTTGACATTCGAAAGGATAGGACGTCAGTGTTGTCAACCACAAAACGAAAAATATAACTACAACAATTTAGAAAGTACTGACGTGAGGTCAGATTGCTTTGGCGCTCTTGTTGAGCTTCTTGTGAGAAAATATTCAAATCTATACACTCTGATCAGGTGAACAATAGTCTTTTCTCGTACTATGGGACAATGTGATGCAAATATGAACGCCTAATGAATGAACAAACCTATATCTCAAATTAAAAATAACTACTCATAATTTTCCCCAAGTTTTGTTCGAAGCTATAATTCCCTTTCCCTAAAAACTTACGTCAGTGCTTTTCTGAATTTTGACAACGTATATTATTTCAGCCACCGAGATTGAATTCTATCTCTATGATTTCCCGTTATGAAAAATTTTGATTAATATTACGCCAACTGACACTGATTAATGAGCCCGGCATTTGTCAATCGAATATCGATCTGTGATGGCCATCGTTCAGAGAAAATCACCGAGACTTCATGTCATTTCTCTTTTCTCTTGAGTAAATGAAAAATGACCATATCTTTAGATGTAGAAGAGCTACGACAATGAGGATGAGTAAGATATCGATCACCTCAATATATTCACGAATTTTTATTGAAATCCGAAAAATATCTTACGAGATAGTGAGTATTGAAAAAATTTTTTTGGGAATTTTTAAAAATTTTCTAGCGTGACGATTTCTGCGAAATTTTGCGAGCCGTTTTGTTGCAGCCTCCCTCAACAATATTTCAAGTATCAACTTGATCGGATGGATATTCTAGTAGTTATTGAGGAAACAAAATTTCAGATGCTCATAACTACTGAACCATCCCAGGGATTTGGACCAATAACGAACTTGACCGAGATATTTGAAAAACTAACCTATTCTGAAAATATGAAAACTCTAGCTCGTTTATTTTGGATGCTAGAGAGGATACGGACGGCCGGACAGACTCAATTTTCTCCACGGATTCTTCATCAGGAAGTCGAACCCAATCTATTGAGACCATTTTCAGCTCGATATTCCAAAATTACTGACATTTGGGCAAAATGATAGGCACTCTGTTCGGGTGAATTTTGTGCTGTAATGAATTCATTACAGCACTCCTTTTAGTACTGTAATGAACTCATTACGTCACTGAAATAGAGAAAATCAATTTAAAAAAGGACACGAGCATGTTTTTCCGACTTTGCCTTTTCTGGTTTAATCTCATCAGGTATTCATATTGAATTGAATATAATTCAAATAATTCTTGATTAAAACTAACTGCGTGATATTCTGCAAGAAAACTGTGTTTTCTTGAATAAGAAAAATATCTTTGCCAATTCAACTCAGATCGCCCGTAATTTATTTTTCCTTTCATTTTTGTTATATTCTCGTCCGTTTTTAACAGGTTTCACCCTACTATATATTTTTCTGTTTCATAAATTACCTGCAGTGCTCAAAAAATATTCAGTTCCGCATGGAATTAATCAACATTAGCCAATTTGACGTTCCTCTCTCCCTTATTTTGTACGGAGATTACTCATTGAAAGGATCCCATATAAAATACTAACGAAGCTTGTCTCGAACAATGAAAAATCTATAAATAGAAGTGCCAGTATTTTATCCTACGGTGAATGATCAGCAGGTCTGTATATAGATGATGTGTTGACCCAGTAAGAGGACGCTGTCATCGTAACTTAACTCTTCCTGGTTATTACGCTATATCTCCATCTGCCAATGTTACGCTTAATTGATCTTGCTTACTCTCACCAATTTCTGAACAAAAATACGAGCTAGGAACTTGCGTAGATTTATTCAGGTGGGATGTATAAATTACTGGTTGAATATGAGAGAATCTCCGCTGATCTACATTGTAAATTTTGCTTTGGGACCAAATGCGAATTTGATATTCTTTTTTCATTAATTGAACGTTAGTCTGTTTTATGAAAGTATAAAGTATCACTTTATTAGCCGGTGAAATAATCAAAAACTCAATCACGTGATAATATCACGTTAGTGGTTTAATGAAACTTTGTATCCTCTTTTAATATAGTACAATCTTAAATCCACCAGATTCAACTAACTAATTTTTGAAATGAACGTTAAGATTGAATTCAATGGACGTGAAATTTTCTGTTCCTATCGTATTAATCCTGTTTGGATCCATAATGATGAAATCAACTAGATGAACCCCAATAAGAATCCGAGTCAATAAGGTGGGTGCGGCCAATAAGGCCTATCGGGAAATACGGCCTAAACAAAAAAAATACAATTTAAAATTACCACCATCACTCGATTTCACAGTCGTTGGTAGCTAATAATCTAAGATGGCGTTTAAGCAGCTCATGCCTACACCAGCTAAGAACATTGAAAAGACATCAACAGTAAGAAGAAAGGCCATCAATTACAGAGGAACTCCAGTGACCAAAGACCTGTTCTACAAAAATAAAACGGAGAAAAAGACCAAAAAAATAAAAAAGATTAGAGATGATACTAGCACTAAAGAAAATAATGAGAGTTGGTACTGACACGGATGTGAGCAGGATGAAAAGGCTGCTATGAGGCAATGTTTTAAATGCAGTAAGTGTTATCATGAGGAGTGCGTTGGTTTGTCAGAGGAGGACGACGATAATTTTGAGTGTTGAACGTTACTAACCAAAAATTTTGTTAGTTTTAAGTCTAAACACTGTGATTATTGCTTAATTATCAATAATTGATCTCAATCTTTAAATATAAGACTTATATTTTGTTTAGTTTTTTATGTTAAGCACTTAACTACTTTAGTTTTTATGAGGCCTAAATACAGTGTTTTTTAAAACCCTTTATTTTGACCATGTTTATGGGAAATCCTCCATGTTTTTGTTCCTAATAGACGTTAATTGCTATAAATGTTTCATAAACATTAAAATTTGTTCTTTCATGAAAGTAGTTTTTGTTTTTTTTTCCATTCCCGCTTAGTTAGGCCTTATTGGCCGCACCTACCTTACTTGATCTCTGTCTTCACTACAGAGATACAAAAACTCGCGAGAACAATTCACGGGCTGTTGTATTTGAGGCGGCGTTTGCATTCTCGGCACCCATGTTGCACTTACTTCAGTAATTCCAAGATGATCGTAAAGAATTTTAAAAATGGTTATATCTGATATTCAACCATTTCTGCGAGTTGTTTTTTCTTCAGATGGGCATCTACTAATATCTTTTTTTGCATTTTTTTAATAATTACGGAAATGGTCGCGTCAATCGGCTTCTCACTTGAAGCCTTGTTTTGCTTAAAGAGGTTATGGCAATTTAAACTAGGGCAAGAGTATCCGTGAGCTAATGACATTTCTTCCAATATGGTTTGAACTGATTTTGCTTGCTGGTATGGAACTTAATGACAGCGCAAATATTAAAACTCCCCTTCGTGTTCCCAACTGATTCTAGAAGCGACCGCACAATAAATACAAAATATTGTCCAGAAGCATTGAAATGATATATAACTTCATTTCATATACCTAAGGGGGGGAGTCTTTGACCACTGCGTTTATTTTAACCATAGGTTCTTGAGATCAAAAGAAACATTGTTTCCCATACCGTTTTTCCATATTCAGCTGCGTTAAAAAGTTATAACCATTTTAAGTTTTCACATTGGGCAAATATCCCCTGTAGTCCAGTTTAGTTTGAATGAAACCTTCCACAGCATCCACTATTGAATCTGAATTGCTTAAAAACATTATTTTCCCTCAATGATTCACTCACTCATGTTTCATCAGAAGAGGTCCATATTCAGAATTCTGGTAAAAAAATCCAACACTATAAACATAGATTTTTGTTATTCTACCATAATTTCTTTCTATTACAAGTTTATAAACCAGCCCTTTCTAGTGAGAAATTCCGAAAAAAACCTCAGAATTAAGAATTCCAAATCATGAAAACCATCATTTCTATGAAAACTTCAAAGGCATAAGGTTGTCACATTGCTTTTCACTCAAAGCCAGAAAAAATTTGCTCCTGAAAAACTAACTAGGTGTTCTTTAATAAAAAAATTATGTTAAATCATTAATATGAATATCTATTCTGTTTAGATTTTAATTAATTACTGAAGATAAGTAAATTTTTGGTTTTTATAATCAGAGTATTTGTTTTAATTATGTTAACACAAACATAAATATAGAATAATGGTTATTCATACATTATGTCAAATTTTAATACCCTACCATAGAATATTAATTCATTACCGAACCCCAGGAGAGAAAAAATTAATAATTGCAAATTTTTTTTTAATGAAAGATAATATCTGTAGCCATTATTGATATTGAGTTATAATTGTTCTGAGAACAACTAGAGTGAATTATCACCACATTAAAATGTTACTATAACGTCTCTGTGGTGGGTAGTTCCCAATTCAATAGTTTTCTATGGTTCCTCGTTTTTCTGATTCTGTTTGAAACTTTCAACAGTTACTTGTAGCTTTCTTCAAAAAAAATGTGGAAAATATTGCAAGGATAATTTCGATAATATGAAATTATTCAATTCAGTATGAAATGATTATGATCAGAAAATGCATTCTAATCTTTCTTGTTTATGAGGCTATAGCTTCCAGTTCCAATATTGATGGAATTTTAATTATACATGCATCATAACAGACATTCAGAAATTTTATAACAAAGTCAAATCCTATTATCTCCTAAGTTTGTAAACCAGGTTGAATCGGTGTATGAAATAAAGATGTGAAACAACTTCTCCATAAACTTACAAAACAAATCTAGGAGACTGGTTCGAAGTTTTTAAAAGTCATGAGCTTAATTTGAAGCATTCCTATGTCAGAATAGATATAATTTGATGAACCCTGAAAATCTGAAGCTATAAAAAACCAACTCTTCATAAAGACAAGTCTTCAATTTAACAGGTCCTGACAGAAAATACATTACCTATATCAACGGTCATCATGAAAATATATCGGAGTACCTATGTGAGTGATGGAAATCTTTTTCTCTATTTATTATGGAATATTACTTTGGGTTAAATATTAAACAAGGTGCTAGACATCATCAATAATGAATGCAGCTAATGGCAATTCAGATTTTGTGGTGAATGTAAGACAAAAATTGTTCAGTAGTTAATTTCATCTATTGTGTTTAGTGGTGGAACCATTTTTCCAACCTTTTGTAGAAATATTTCATAAAAAAAGACAACATAAAATACGGCAACATTGAAAAAATCTGATTATTGAATCATTTCAACCCACAGTTGGATTTGGGAAATTCAGAAAATTTGGACAAAATTATCTCGATTTAATTCCTTTCAACTTCAAATATCTCAAAAATGGAAAAAAGATGATGAATGATTTTATCTTCAAAAATGAACGGGACCAAATTTGTAAAAATATAATAGGAAAAAAATTAAGAAAGCACTGACGTGAGGTCAGATTGCTTTGGCGCTCTTGTTGAGCCACTTGCGAGTAAATATTCAAACCATAACAAATCTATAAGCACTCTGATCAGGTGAACAATAGTCTTTTCCCGTACTATGGGACAATGTGATGCAAAATGAACGCCTAATGAATGAACAAAGCTATATCTCAAATTAAAAATAACTATTCATAATAGTCCCCAAGTTATAATTCCCTTTTCCTAAAAACTTACGTCAGTGATTTTCTGAATTTTGACAACGTATATTATTTCAGCCATCGAGATTGAATTCTATCTCTATGATTTCCCGTTATGAAAAATTTTGATTAATATTACGCCAACTGACACTCATTAGTGAGCCCGACAATCGAATATCGATCTGTGATGGCCATCGTTCAAAGAAAATCATCGGGACGTATGTCATTTCTCTTTTCTCTTGAGTAAATGAAAAAAAGTATCATATCTTTAGATAGAAAAGAGCTACGGCAATGAAATTTGAG
Source organism: Micraspis discolor (assembly GCA_030674115.1). Taxonomy (NCBI): domain Eukaryota; kingdom Metazoa; phylum Arthropoda; class Insecta; order Coleoptera; family Coccinellidae; genus Micraspis; species Micraspis discolor. The sequence continues at coordinate 54,785 of JARTUT010001311.1, read as the reverse complement.
GGTGAGTAAGATATCGATCACCTCAATATATTCACGAATTTTTATTTAAATCCGAAAAACATCTTATGAGATAGTGCGGATTAAAATTTTTTTTTTTTTTAATTTTTAAAAATTTTCTAGCTTGGCGATTTCTGCGAAATTTTGCGAGCCGTTTTGTTGCAGCCTCCCTCAACAATATTTCAAGTATCAACTTGATCGGATGGATATTCAAGTAGTTATTGAGGAAACATAATTTCAGATGCTCATAACTACTGAACCATCCGACGGATTTCGCCCAATAACGAACTTGACCGACATATTTGGACAATTAACCTATTCTGAAAATATGAAAGCTCTAGCTCATCTCTTTTGGATGCTAGAGAGGATACAGCCGGCCGGCCGGGCAGACTCAACTTTCGCCACGGATTCTTCATCGGGGAGTCAAACCCAATCGATTGAGACCATTTTCGGCTCGATATTCCAAAATTACAGACATTTGGGCAAAATAATAGGCACTCTGTTCGGGTGAACAAGAGCGCCAAAAATGTTTCTTTTGACATCAGAAATCTATAGTTAAAATTAACGCAGTGGTCAAAGACTCACCCTGTATAATCAGTTCCAGAATATACATCATCTGGAATTGAAATGATTACTTCAAAAACATATTGGTACGTATTTGTCATGAGTACACTGAACTTAAATTTACTAATCTGAGTTACAACTATATTTCCTGGAGTCAAAGTTCCTTGTCTAAATTAAAATTATGTTTTTCTGAAATCAAATCACTATTCTTTAATCTAACTCATACATTTTTATTCTAAAATACATTATACAAGGAGTCCAGAAAGGGTATCGGGTATTTGTTTTCACGCTTTATTCGAAACGGGGCGTCTAAAAGGAGCGGGAAGCTCTTAGTGGCATCCGCCATTTTGTGGAGTTTTAGTCACGATGGAATAGTACTCGGGGACACATCGCGCATTTTGCGTACTAGCGTGTTATAGTAATGGTGATTCAATAGTGACTGCTCAACGTCTCTATCGTGCTGAATATCGTACACGCCAAGCGCCAAGTGACGATAGCATTAGTAAATGGATCAGGATGTTCGAGAATACATTCAAAACTCTAGTCGCCCTCGTTCAGTTCGCGATGAAGAAACAATTGAAGAAGTTTAGTCGTCGGTTCGTCAAAATCCGTCTTTATCCATCCGAAAGCGACGCCAAGCGTTGAACATCAGAAAATCGTCTTTACATTCGATTTTAAAGAAAGCCTAACATCTGAAAGCCTATAAATTTCAATTGGTTCAAGAATTCAAGGATGCTAATCGACTGAATTTTGCGAACGAAATGCTGCAGCGATTTAACAACTTGAACGATATACTGTTTAAACTCAAAGCAAATTTTCACCTGAATGGTCATGTTAATTGGCAGAGCATGAACGACCCCTGCATAGCCCAAAGGTCGTGGTTTGGGTCGCTATGTCTGCTAAAGGCATAATTGGTCCTTATTTTCATGAAGATCAACGAGGCCGAGCACTTAATGTGAATAGTGACCGGTATTGCGATAAGTTGCGAAATTTTTTGGTCCCAGAAATGCAGGAGTTTGCAGGTTTCAATTCAAGAGCGTGGTTCCAGCAAGATGTGGTCACTTGCCATACCTCAAATGATTCAATGAAAGTTGTTGACGAATTATTCCCTAATAAAGTCATTTCTTGAAGGGGTAACATCAACTGGCTTCCCAGAAGTCGGGGCCCGCTTGACTATTTTGCATGGGGATACCTTAAAAGTTAGGTTTATCACTTATAATACCACAAGAGCTTCAAAATTATCGGGTATTTCCAGATAATTTTGAAGCTCGTGTGGTATTCGGGGGATTATTTTTCTGTCCCAAATGTCGGCCAATAGAATTGCACCATGAGACGAAATGTACAGTTAACAAATAAGAATTTCATAATGAATAAAACAACATTTAATTAAGAATCAGGGTAGTGCAATTAAAAATACAATTGTTGTAAACATTGGTGCATGTTTTCTTCAAGTCAGAGTTATCGGTAATGGTCCCAGAAGAGGTAGATGGCATGAGGTTTATGCTGTTGATGGCATTTTCTGCAGTAGGCTCACTCCTTCGCAGTTTCTTGGTTAATTCGTGGTGTTCCTGGTCGAGTTGGAGATACGGCTTGATGGAGTTACTGTTGGCATGTCTAGTTATTTTGATTATCTGCTGCTCTCCCAGGCCCGATTTCGCTAGATTGGAGACGGCTGTTGCACGACTGGAGTGATTGGTGATTTTTTTTTACCAAGGTCAAGCCCAGCTTTTTGTGCTGACTCCTTAACCCACTTTGAAATAGTGTTTTGGCCTACTGGGGAATCCTTGTACCACCTAGCACCTGGAATTTTATTCCAGAATGGATTTTGGGTCAGGAATAGTCTGTCGCTCTTGATATTGACATCTCTCTTCTCTCTCAATTTCTGGAACAGTCTCACTGGGCACTTGTCAGGGATTTCCCGATTCTCCACCAGCCACTTGCTGTCTGATAATTTTTTATCACCACCTTGTGTGGTCTTGCTGAAAATTGGATTGTATTCAATTCTCCCAGTTGTTTCCCCGTCATTTCGCTGTTCTGCCTTGAAGTGATGTATTGACGCCATGCTGCCCTCACCACCTCTCCAAGCCAATTCCACTGATATTATCATGAATAATTTTTTTCTGGAGGCCATCAGGAGTTTCCTCGTCCCAAACAGTGGTCATTGCATCCCAATCTTTTTCTTCAACGCTGCTGCACTTGCCCTCCGTTTTTCCGGAATAGATTGTAAAGCCTTACGCTTGGCATCACGAGCTCCTCGAGCGGTCTTGAATGCAGCATCCGAAAATGGATTGATTTTGATGTCGAAATCGTTCAAATACTTTTCTTGAAGTAATTTGGCAGTCTGATTCCACATTGTTTTTATTGTACCTTCCTTATAGTCTTCTCCATCCATTTTCTTCATATTGTAAGCGTAATCTTTCATAATGTTTGCCAATTGCGCTTCACTCGTTTCAGCACTCAATGTGTATTCCCTCTCAGTACAAAAAGTAGTAAATTGGTTCCAAACTGTTTTTTTTGCCTTCTCCGTATTAATGGGAACATTTCCTTTGACTTTTTTATCGATGGTGGACAGAGAACAAACTCCAAATCGACTCATTTTCATGCAAAATCTCCAATTTTCACAATTGAATTCAACCTGTCAGTTTGACGTGTGCTTAATTTGACTGGATCATGTTTTGTTTATATATAGCAACTACCAGAGAAAATTTTCAAAAAATTATCAGTATAATACCATGTAGGTTGTACCACGTGACGTCGAATGGTGCAATTCTATTGGTCGATATTTGGGTCGGAAAAATAATCATAATAATCCGACGAATCTAACCCAGTTGAAGAAAAACATCAGGTCAGAAATGGTAGCAATATCAAGAGCTATGTGTCAACGTGTTATCGCCAATTTTCGTTCCCGTTAAGAAGAGTACAAGCAACGCAACTTCATCATTTGGATAACATCATCTTTTCCATATAATTCTCCAATTCATATGTAAATAATGAACAATGAACTTATTTATTGCTCAAAAATATTTTTTATTTTATTGAACTTCCTAATAGCCGATATCCTTTCTGGACACCTTGTACCTCTCCTGAAATTGAACTTCAATTCTCTAAAATGCAATTGAAATCCAATACTAGGTTCGGAGATGTCCCTTAGACCTCAGACCAGCCAATGCGAGAAGGAACAAACTCATTCATTTCTTATCGATAAAATATTCAAAGCCAAAATTGATAAATTAATGGCAAGGCTCTATAGAAACGTCTATGCTACGGTTCAGGAGGCAGACGTTTCTCCAGACCGGTCTAAATGCATTTTTTATCGTTTAGATATTTCTGATCCATTTCACTTTCACCCGCCGGTTTTCTCCTTTATTTTTACGGCAGCTCTAAATTTAGACCTTTCCAGCTGAAAAAAAATTACACCGTTTTCTTGTGCCAAAATGCACACAACCCGAGTTGAAACAACGTACAAGAGACGTAAATTATAATGTTTTGTAGACTTGATCTCACGATCTGACATTTAACTTCGGCAATGTGAGATTGATCTCACAAGACTGAATGAAAGAGTAAACATGGGGAAAAACGGCCAAGTTTGAGTTGGTTTCACGTACCGAGGGTTCCTTTGTGAAATGTGGTCTCCACCTCATACATCAGGGGGATGAATCTACACTTAAGATCTACCAAACATGGCTACCGTACAGTAAACATGACAGCGAAATAATTTGGTAGATTGACATCTTTGTTCGTATACGAATAAAGGAGAGTTTTGGTGTACTCAGATTTTGGGGAAAACTACAATCTCTTCTATCGGTAAATTTTTTTTATACGTTTTAGATGTTTTAGAGTTATCTCATTTAGTTGAAAATCTTCATATATTCATATAGCAAGAAGGTAGAAATAATTCGGTTATCATAAAAAACATTTTTAACTCGAGTATTCGATATTTGCAGGTGAATATCTGGAAATGTTGCCTTTGATTCATATAAGGGGTGATTCATTTAGAGGTACTTTTTTCTTAAAAAAAAAAAAATTAAATTAATAAGAACCATTTCATTTTTATCAACAAATAAAAGAACCATTCTTCACAAATACTTTCTTCTGGGGCCTCGACTACGGTTAACAAGATCTATTCGATAGTTGCAATTTTCGATACCGCGTGTGAGAATTTCGGGTGATAATAGGTTGCCAGTGGCGGATTTACAAATTTGCCGCTAGTAGGCCATTCAATTTATGCCGCCTCTACTGACTTTTGAAATTCAATACATTAGTTTAATCCCGTTATTAGTATGATTTTGAACTTAATGATATTTCTGTCAGTTACTAGATTATTTTTGCAACCCGCTATGTACTGAAGAGTTTAATGTTGACCTAACAAGTTTATTTGACAGGCAAAACAAAAAAATCCCGACTTTAAAGCGTAAAACCTCTGTAACTTTCAAACGGCTCAATCGATTTTCATCAAACATGTCTAAGAACACTCGCCCGTAAAACACCTGTAATACAAAGAAAACTGAATTGAAATCGATTCATTCGTTTGGGTACTATGATGCCACAGACCCCTCTTTTTGCGTCGGGGGTTAAAAATAGCAGCATGTACTAATCATAAGGTGGGGAAAGGGATGACTTAAAAATACCTACACTATATGAACACAGACAAAATAATGAGTGGTCAGAAAACATTGTTTTTGTTACATATTTTTTATTGTACTTAACAGTTTAAAAACAATAAAAATAATTTCTATTAAAATATAACATGTTAACAATAAGTTAATGGTGACAGACAATGAGATCAAATAAGTTTTACATTATTTTCTTACGAGATATTAAATTTGCAAAATCATCAGTTATATCGTTGTATGAAATCTTTTTCATAAGTTCTGACTCTATGCACAAAAGAGATAAAGCATTAAGCTTTTCTTGACTTAAAGTAGATCGTAGATAGTTTTTAACCCGTTTCAAGCAAGAAAAGCTTCTCTCACCTGAACAATTTGTCACCGCTGCGCACAGAGCCATGCGAAGTGATATATCCAAGTTTGGATTAATATGCTCCAAATTTTGTTTTCGCAGAAACAAAGATAGACTTTACTATTAATGCAAAGTTTGATCAAAATCGGTCTAGTAGTTTTGGTGTGATTGAGCAACAATCCAAACAACTAAACATCCAAACTCACTTCCACATTTATAAAATATTAGTAGGATCATAATGATTTGAACCATCCAAGAATAGTGAAAAGTTCGCCAGGAAAATTCAGTATTTGACACGACCATCAACAACGTCTGCCTTCACGCGTCTGCCGCGTTCCGGTTGCTCACTCGGGTATCTGCCCCCGCTCCGCATCTCACCAGCGCTATTGCCGCCCCACAACCGCCGAATTGAAAAAATAAATATGTGGTCCTCCACCAATTACTTTAAAGAATATCCATGAAAAATTTCAAAGAGATTGGACCCGTTGACCCCTTTTTGACCCCTTAAGGGTACAATTTTGATAAATATTTTATGCTAAATGTTAAACCGGACTTCAGACTACACAATTCAAGGAGATTCATGTAAAAGTGCCTAGTAGTTTTGCGTGATGTTCATTTAAACAAACGGACAGACAGAAAAACAATAAATTTAACTCATCTTAAGCCATCCTAGCGAATTTTTTTTCGAATATCTTTAATGTACAGACCATTTTAGGTTTACGATTTCATTATAGTATAGATTGTGTACACGTATAATTATAAATAAAAAATCTGTAAAAAAAAATTTTCTAAATTTGCCGCCCCTCTAAATCTGCCGCCTTAGGCACCGGCCTACTTGGCCTATTGGTAAATCCGCCACTGTAGGTTGCCAAATATCTCCCTTCCGCCTTTTTGTCTTTCGAATTTCGCGGCTATGTACAAAGCGCTACAGAGCTCGTAACTGGCAATACTATACATAATTGGAATGGTTTCGACGATTCAGAGCCGGTGAAAACGACACCATGGATAAGCCAGCCGGCGGAAGACCTGTGACGACAAATACCGATCAAATCATGGAATACATCGAGTTAGACCGGCATGTGGCATCTCGTAACATCGCCCAAGAGATGGGAGTTAGTCACCAAACCCTTTTAAACTATATGCAGAAGGCTGGATACAAAAAAGTTTGATGTTTGGGTGCCGCATGATTTCGGTAACCTCGGTAACCCGAGATGGTTAGGAGACAAAATAGATAATAGTAGTACACAAACGGAAGCGAGCGACCAATTTATGTCTTCAACACAAGGACCTCTCATTTCGGAGGAAAATCTAACACATTGGTTACCTTGCCCTGACGAAGCCAATCAGCAGAAACACGTGTCTGCAAGTACCATCTGTAGTACATTTAATAGAATGTGATTGGTGTGCTGGCCATTGTTTAATAAGAAGAAGAATGTAGGTTTGGTTATCTGTTGGTTCATAGAGGATTATTTTATCTATGTTTTTAATTTTAACCTGAAAGAATTAATTGCATTTTAGACTTAGAGAGAAAAGCACATGGTTGCTGATTCTGTTAGTTTTTCGAAAAATAATAATTTATGTGTTTGAGAAATAGAGCTCCCAATACTTTGACCACGTTCCCAACGATTCCACTACAGTTCAGGTGTGGGGTTGCAGGAGATTAATTCAGATTAGTATTTTTGAATATTTCGTCGATCATCAAAATGGAGAACGATGGAAAAGAAGCATCAGGTCGTTCTTATTATGGAAGTGAATTTGAGAACTTCGCTAGTACTCATCAATCCAAGCAACAAGGTATGCAAAACTTAGACAATATTATTTCAACAATGAATGCACTATTGGAACAAAATGCTCAAGTCATTCAATTATTGGCAACAAATCAAACCCAAGCAGCGATGCAAAGTCAATCACAGGACACCTACCATGTGTTCCCTGATTTTTCAAAATCAATTTCATCTTTTAATGGCCAAGACTTGAATTTGAGTCAACATTGGTTAGAATCTATCGAGACTTCAGCATTATTACACCACTGGCCAGAATCATTTAAATTAAAAACTGCAAAATCCAAGTTAACTGGAGCAGCAAGATCATGGTATGAAGCCAATTTCAAAGATTTAATACATTGGGATATTTTCAAGGCTAGATTTTCGAACATGTTTATTCCACACAAAAGTATTACAGCCACATGGAAGGCCATGTCAAATAGGGTCCAAGGGCCTAAGGAAGATTTGAGTATTTATTTTCATGAAAAGGTGAAATTATGTAGTGATTTACACCTTACCAATAAGGAAAAAAAGGAGCAGATTATTGTGGGGCTTGCCTCACGAGAACTAGCTGCTATGACATTGTCAAAAAGACACGACAACGTTGAAGACTTGTTTCATGATTTAATGACTTTCGACAGAATCATAAATGATAGGAAAAATAGACATGTTAGCAATCCAGTGAAGCCAAGAACTTTTAACACTAGTTTTTGTCCCGATATTAAAACAGAAGGAAGAACTCTTCAACCGATGACGTCAATGAAGAAAAATTCAGGAAAATGCTTCAACTGTTTTGAAGAAGGTCATATAGCATTATGCAAAACCTCAGCGCAAACCAATTTTTGGTTCATCGAATTCGACAGCTCTGTCAGTTGTGCCTAAAAAAAGATTGTCTCATGTTCACGTATCGAGGCTTAGTCCTACCTCGACTGTGGGTGATCTTAAAAGTTTTATTGGCGATAGTATTTCTGATTTGCTGATTGAGAAGTTGAATTCTAAGAAACCGGATATATATTCCTCGTTCCGGCTATCTTTTCCAAGTGAGTATGAGTCCCTTGTCATGGAGCCGTCCTTTTGGCCAGAAGGAATTATGGTAAATAAGTTTTTTCTGCGATTCCGAGATTGGGGCACCAAAAACCATGGAAAGTGATAACAGGACCATGGTAAATTCTGTCGCTTCCGAAGCCAAGTTGAGAATTTTGCAGCTAAATGTCCAAAGTTTAATAAACAAAATAAATCGAATTGATGTCTTCCTCACGCTGGCTGGCCCTGATTTCATCAGCGTTGCTGAGCACTGGTGCAGTCCGGATAGGATACCATTTATGAGACTGGCTGGTTATCGATTGGCTGCTCAGTATTGCCGCTTGGAACGGGAATGTGGAGGATGTGCTTTATATGCTCGATCTGGGTATGTAACTCATTCTTTGAAGATTGATAAGTTCTCGGTGGAAATGCACTGTGAATTGTGTGGACTGAAAGTGAAGATTGGTTATATAATCTGTTGCATAATTAGTGTTTATCGACGTCCATCTGGTGACTTGATGATTTTTATACGTACTCTTGAATATGTATTGCACTACTGTGCTAAAATTTCGAATATATTATTTTTATGTGGTGATCTAAACGTCAACCTTCTCTCTAATGATAATCAGAAAAAATTATTAGAAGAATTGTTACTAAGTTTTAATCTAAATCTTGGCTCATGTCAACCTACTAGGACGTTCACTAACAAGCGTGGAATCACTTCAAATAGTAAGGTGGACTATATTGCTACCAATTTAACCTCTGACAGATTTCTAGTTTCTGTTGAGGAACCGTTCATCAGTGACCACAAGGCGGTCATCCTTGATTGTTCTCTAAGTACTTCGTGCCTAGAGTGCTCGTCCGGGATTCAGTTGTCTCGATCGGTTTCTCCGGGCAACTTAGACTATCTTTTTTCCCTCGTCCGAGAGGTTGACTTTGAGAGTGCCTGCTATGGCCTGTCGGTTGAGGATGGGTTTCGTTGTTTTGTGGATATTCTTAGGTCGTCTGTTGAAACTGCCTGTCCCATTAGGATCTACAAAAGTTCTCATGGGCAACATCCAAGATGGATAAATTCGCATATTATAAGATCTAGGGAAGTATTACGTACTCTGCATTGGCTTGTGCGCAACTGTAACACAGTAACGACCAATGAGAAATACAAAAGGGCGAAATATCAATATAATCTGCAGCTGAAATTTGCAAAACTTGAATATCACCGAAATCTCTTTGCCAAATCTGCGAATGTAAATAAAACCGTGTGGAAATGTGTGAATGACGAATTAAACCGCAAGTCTGTGAAAAATGAGATCACATCCCTTCAGGTCGATGGTAAAGTATTGTCCTGCCCTGAGAGGATCTGTGAAATTTTTGGTAGTATTTTTCGAAGATCAGTGAGCGATCTCTACGTGAGTTCTACGGGTCTGCCCTATCGGTCAATTGTACGAGACATAAACTGATGAATAATAATTTCTTTTTTTTTCCAGTCGTCACAGAAGACGTTTTGTCTGTAATTAAAAACTTAAAAAATGGAAATAGTTCAGGTCACGACGGCATTTCGACAAAAATATTGAAATCATTGGCTCCGCTAATCGCCAAGCATTTAACTTTCCTGTTTAACCTCTCAATTGAATCTGGGTGTTTTCCATCTGTTTTCAAACTTGCCAAAGTTATTCCAGTACATAAAAAAGGGCGTGAGGACGATATAGTCAACTACCGGCCGATTTCAATTTTGAGCTCCCTATCCAAAATATTTGAGAAAATAGTTTATCAGTGGATGTATGAGTATCTGAAGAAGTTTTCCGTTTTGTCAAGCCAACAACATGGATTCAGGGAGGGTAGATCTACCCAGACTGCCTGCTCTGATTTCGTGAATTTTATACATATGTGCCTAGATGATGGGGATCATGTTATGGGGTTTTCTTCGATCTGTCGCGCGCCTTTGATTGTTTACGACATGAATTCATACTTGATAAGCTCCACCATCGGATTTAGGGAATCTTTCTCGACTGGATTCGAAGTTATATCGAAGTATACTGATCCTATTTGCAGACAATACGTCCATAGCTGTCCGAGCTAAAATTATTGGTCTCTGTGAAGAGTTTATTCAGAGGTTCAAATCGTGGTGTCGCCAGAACTCACTCATCATGAACCCCGATAAGATCCAGATCATCAGATTTCAAAATTGTGAGATAGGTCAGTCCCCACCACTGGTGTTGAATGTCGCCGGTAGTGTCATCAAGACAGTGAACTGCGTGAAGTTTCTTGGACTCTACTGTGATAGATTTTTGAGATGGAGCTCTCACATCGACTTTCTATGTAAAACTCTCAACAGGGGTACTATGCCTTACACCGGTTGAAGCAGTCTCTTCCAACTGAGACACTCCTAAATGTCTATTACTCCCTCATTCACATCCATCTAAACTTCAACATACTACTGTGGGGGCGGCATCGGAGAGTAAAAGAGTTTTCATAACGCAGAAAAAATAATTCGCCTTATGTTCGGTTTGAAACCTACTGATTCATGTAGGGACGTTTTTAGGAGTTCCGGTATCCTAACGTTATCCAGTATGTACATCTTGAGTTGTCTTCTTTACGTTCGATCTAACCTACCAAATTTGTCCAAATGTTCAGACTTTCATAGTTATGGAACTAGGCATCATAATACATTATGTATACCGAAGCACTCAACGACTAAGTACAAGTCCTCACCTAGGTTTGCCGGAATTTCCTTCTACAATCACTTACCTGACAGATATAAAACAGGTACCGATAGGCAATTCAAAAAGGAAATTAAGTCACTTTTGCGTTCTAAGGGTTACTATGAGCCAAGAGAGTTCCTCTCTGATAAACTCATTTAAAATTTTTTTGAATTTCTTTTCTCATTATGACTTGTCCTATATATCTATGTGATATCTGTAAGGATCAATAAACATTATTATTATTATTATTATCGTGCTCAAAACCGAAAAGACAATGGGGATCTTGTCTTAATTGCAGTTCTACTCATCATAAGCAGAAGGATTGTCCGCAGAATCGTTCACCCCAGAGGGTCCAGAACAAGGACTACAATATCAAGACTGATTCCACCACCAATATTATAGAATCTCCAAAAGTTATTCCTAGTTATCAGGTGACTCAGATTCCTTATGAAGGCGTTGCTTCGTCGTCAAGCATGAAACCTTGGCTTCCAAATTAACTTGATAAATTTGTTTAGCATTATTAGGCATTAGTTTTAAGATAAATATGTATTAGTTGTAAGGTAAATAGGTATTGGATAAGATGATTAGGTATAAGTGATGTGACTGAAGTAAAAGACTTAGGGGGCTACGGCTGAATCTCTTATAGTGTTGTGAGTGCGGTAAATAGACGAATTTTGAATAGCGAGGACGCTATTATTTTTCAGGATGGCCGAACTGTAGTACATTTGATAGAATGCGCCTGTGATTGGTGTGCTGGCCATTGTTTAATAAGAAGAAGAATGTAGGTTTGGTTATCTGTTGGTTCATAGAGGACTATTTTATCTATGTTTTTAATTTTAACCTGAAAGAATTAATTGCGTTTTAGACTTAGAGAGAAAAGCACATGGTTGCTGATTCTGTTAGTTTTTCGAAAAATAATAATTTATGTGTTTGAGAAATAGAGCTCCCAATACTTTGAATATTGTGAATATTAATTTCCTGACCACGTTCCCAACGATTCCAATACACATCTTCATTCATTTCGTTCTGCTACTTGTGGATTCAACCGATATACCTTTCCTACATATATTTGATCTCCACGATGAATATAGTGATTGAACTTTATTAATCCTGGGTTAGAGTTACATCATACAGGTTGCTTATGCTTCCTTCATGTCAATGTGTTAGATTTTCCTCCGAAATGCGAGGTCCTAGTGTTGAAGACATAAATTGGTCGCTCGCTCCTGTTTGTGTACTCATATTATCTATTTTGTCTTTTTACCATCACCTTATTCCTAAGGTTACCTTGCCCTGACGAAGCCAATCAGCAGAAACACGTGTCGGCAAGTACCATCTTCATTTATTTCCTTCTGCTAGTTGTGGATTCACCCGATATACCTTTCCTACATATATTTGATCTCCACGATGAATAAAGTGTTTGAACTTCATTTTTATTAATTCATTTTCTATGAAGTCTGACAGTTCATTAGATTCATTCATTTCATATGAATTTTATTTCTTTTCATATTGTTTTTCCATCGCATTTTAACTTCAAAATATACTAATCGAAAACCTTGAATTCTCTTGAAAATTTTGATTAATTCTATTGTTTACTTACTAGCAATACTAATAATTGGCAATATTCTCTAGATTAGAACTCGTCATCAAAAAACACAAAAATATTGTTTTTCACTTATTCTCAACGGAAAATTCAAGTTCGAATATCTTTGTTCTCATATCAGGAAATATCATGAAGTTCAAATATGTGCATAGCTTGGTGACTTCGGAATTTATCCAAGTCTACGAATGAATACGCTGCATTTCGGAGTACAAGTGCACACCCATGTTTTTTCCCCTTGAACAGGATAAAAAACAGCCAGAAATAGGTTTGTTGGAATCGACGAATCTATCGAAACAGTGATATTGATCCTTGTCTCTTTTAGAATTAACCAAATCAAGACGTAATGGTATTATTATCATTAGAATCCTTTAAGTGAAATAATTTTGATAGGGATAAAAAAATATAGAATTTTCATTCTAAAAGCCTCAAAAACAGCTGTCCTTCGATTAAAAAAACAATTACTGACCATCGTGTAAAGGAACCATTTCGATTTCATTGGCTATTTATAAAAACTCATGTGGGTGGAAGTTTTATCCATCATAAATAATAATATCAAAGATGCCGAAAATCTACAGTTAAATATTGTGAACCAGACGTCGTATTTCAAGTGTCTCATGGAGATTTTAAATGTCAATCAAGTGTAGTGTTCCGACTAAATACACCTGTTTTTTTGTCTCAACACAACGAGAAAATTGACAATTAATTAAGTATTTCCTCGTAAACATCCGATGAAGCCAATTGTGAAATATCGCCAAAATGACGTAAATATCGAAATTCAATCTGAATATAATTGTGAAAAAAAATCTTATGGATACATACGAGGGTTCTATATTTCGGGATAAAGAACAAGAACGAATATTAGGGTATCCGTCCACTGGAACCGCATTCGACCGAACCGTTCGGCCGTCAGTTCGGTTGAAATTTCGGCCGTCAATTCGGCCGAACACGATCGTCCATTGCAACCGTTTTCGTCAGTCCAGTTCAGTAGAACGTTGCCAGAAAGTGGCAAGTTAATTAGTACGGAAAGTGATTTTTCTTTGTGTTACTTACAAACTCCGCGAGATGTAATGGATTTCGATGAGATGATGTTACTTGAAAATACCTACGTGATGAGGAGGGAGAGGAAAAGGAGTAAAAGGAGTTGGGTGCATCCGATACTGACTGAAAGTAGCCGACTTGGCGAGTTTCATCATTTGCATAGTCGTCTTAAGGAAGATAAAATTAAGTTTTCTGAGTACTATTGTATGAGTGAAGAGACATTTAATTATACATTAAATAAAATTTGGCACTCAATAGAAAGATTTTCAAATTTTCGAGTAACTATATCACCGGAAGAACGATTGGCTGTCACAATAAGGTAAGAAATAACAAATAATTCTCCAAGAAAAAAACTAAAAAACTCTAAAATTTTATTTAAAAAAAGTACAATAATCTGATATTAAAAAGAATAGAAGTACGTTTGGACAGGGTTAAAATCCATTTGTGTTTCTTGATTGTACTCAAAAGAATTGCCCTGCTGTGGACATACAGGGGAAGTTGTAGAGCTGTAAGCTGTAAGTTTGCCTGGATTGTTCGTCAACCAGAACGTTTTGTAATTTATTTCTAACTTCCAGTTTCCTGTTCTCCGGAATCTTCATTAAATAAGGAAGCAGACTTTGCAGAAACAAATAATCTGGGTTTTGTTTCAACGCAGAATTTTCTTGAAGCAGTTTAATTTTTTGTTTTTCTATGTCAAGAAAAGGATCTTCAGATGAACTTTCAAATTTTCTCTTAGGCTTGGTTCTAGAAGCTCTTCCACAGGCTGGAGGAGGCTGCATTTCACAACCACTGAGTGTGAATGTTGGGAAACATCACTTGAACTTTCAAAAAGATCTGATCCATGCTGGTTCGATGAATTGCCGTCATCAGCGATGCTGTCAGATCCTTGTTGCTGTAATTTATGTTCCTGTGCAGGGTTTTTTTTTTCTTAGGTGAGAGATTGGCATGTAGCTTTCTGTGTGACACCACATCTTTCAAAAAGAGCATTTGGTTGTAGTATGGCCATGAAGAATTGTAAGTAGCCTCACTTGACTCCCCTGAACGGTGCTCCAAGGCTTCATTAAATCATCAGCACCTATTTGTTCAGCAATCTTTTTCCACTGATTCCTTTGAACATCTCGACGATGATATCTTTTGTCTCGCATATCCTACAGTGTAACATGTTCTTCAACCAAACTTATCAACTTTTCACTGTCCATAGTAAGAACTTCATAAAACAGCACAACTACAAAAAAACAGGAACAAACAAGAGTGTGGAACAATTTCAGATTATGAACACTACACTAGGTTGTCTGGGCCTGACTAGTTAGTTCGGCCGAATAGGACCGAAAAATCCCATTTATTTCGGATCGAGAAATTCATCGGCCGTACACGGCCGTATGAATCTGTCGTAAAGGACGCGCATCTATTCCTTTCTTTGTTGGGGGATCGTTCGGTCGAGTTCTGTCGTGTTCGGCCGATGCTAGTTCGGACGAAAACGGCTCCAATGGACGACCCACCTTAATCATCGAAAATCGCTTTATTGTTTCTCAAACTATTCCTGTAACATTATTTATATTTATAAAGGCGTTATCAGGGATGTCGCGAAATGGTTAATATTTTATTCAAGTTATTTAGAGCGAATCTTAATTTTGGCTCGCAGTTTGTTTAAGATTGTTTCCGTCTTCAGTCAATTAGGCAACCAACATTGCACGCTTCCGGAAAAACCATTTCTTGTCATATGGAAAAGTGAAGAGATTATCATTATTAATTTTCGAGTGTAGCTGTCACGAGCTTCGTCCATACTTAGAATATTTTTCTATCGACCATTGTGTCGGATATATTGGAGAACGTTCAACCAATTGAATTTCGCTTTATCTAAATGTCGTTGATTGAAGAATTCTTCGGTTCTATTCGCACATTGATTGTTTGCAAAAAAAGTTAAATTATTTTCACCCGCTCTGCAATTGAATAAACCATGTCGAACAATGAATTAGAACACATACAAGTCTCTATTCAAATTAATGATCTGTTCGTAATAGATAAAAAATTATCGATTCTCATTTTTTTGAGAAAGATATGAATTCAATAATCAACAAAATGAAAACATATTGAAGTCAACTGAGAAAACACTTCATAATTAAGTCAGAAATTGTTTCACGAATTGGACCTGGAATATTTCTGTGGCATCATTAATGATTTGATTTTCTTACCTGATTAGAGATAGGTACGTATTTGGACTTTTTGGAGATTTCTATCGATCAAGTGTTACCGCATGTTATTGGAAATACTGCAAATTATATCGAAGATAATTTAGATTGAGTTTCAGCAAGATTGAGCTCCTTCGCAATACGCTTTGTTTGTTCGACATCTTGATTAAAGATTTCTATGTTAGTGGATTGGAGGAAGGAAGCCACAGTCATGGTTCTTTTGAAGCTCAAAAAAACACTAGAAGTGCCATGAAAACACCACTTTATTTTCAAATACTTAGTTGAGAATATTTCGAGAACTAATGCATAAAATGAAAAAAACAATAACTGTGCTGAAATCAGTATGAAAATACCTTTCAAATGAGGTGTCACTCACCCCATCTTACTTATTCAAAATTTGGGGGTGAGGGTTGAGGTAGCAAGGGTTGAAGCGCTATGCGTCCGTAACCTAAATCTTAAGTAGTCCCCCTCGAAACAGAAATCGACCTGTCCGAGCATTTTTATCGAAAAAATTTATTTCGTCTGTAATCTCGTCTGTTTCGTTTTCAAATGGCCACCCTGTTACAGTTGTGTTCAAGACTTTAAGGAAATTTATATATTAGCTGTATTCATATATTTGTGAGTGAAAGCCGGCCTTCATCCCTGAGAAACGATAATTTGTATGACTACTAAACCATTTATGATATCTTTCTATCAACCTCGTGTAAATAATTTATATAGGTATATTATTTTATTTATTTATTATTTTTAGATTATGTCCAAATCCCAACAAAACAGAGGTATCTTGTTTCCATCTGAATAATCATGAAAAATATAGAAAATTAGCTGTAACTTTCAATGATTCTCCTATCGAACATAATTTCTATCCAAAATACTTAGGAGTTAAATTAGATTCATCTCTCAATTACAAGGCTCATTTAAATGATCTGAGCCTAAAACTAAAAACTAGGAATAATATTGTTCAGAAATTAGATGGATCATCTTGGGGTGCTGATGCTTCCACTCTTCGCACAGCATCTCTAGCCCTAGTCTTTTCTGCAGCTGAGTATTGTTGCTCTGTTTGGTTTAATAGTGCACATACACAAAAATCGATGCACAATTGAATACATCCATGAGAATAATTACTGGCACCATAAGATCTACACCGGTTCATTGGTTACCAGTATTGTCTAATATTGTCCCTCCCCATATTCGCAGACAGACTGCAGCTCTGAATTCTTGGAATATATATCATTCTTTTCCCAATTTATTCCCAATTATTTCATATTTTCCACAAAATAGAATTCCCAGATTGAAGTCACGTAAACCATTATGGCATAATACGTTCTTCAATATGAACATAAGTGATAAAGAATTATGGAAGACTGAGTGGAACTCTTACGAAATGTTCAATAAATATCTCGTTTCTGATCCTTCTGAAAAAGTTCCTGGTTTTGATCTTCCAAGAAAAATTTGGACAGTTCTTAATCGTTTGAGAACAGGTCATGGTCGTACCAATGGCATGCTATTTAAATGGAACTCAGTTCCTAGTGCAAGTTGTGAATGTGGAGAAGCAGAAGAAACAATACCTCATCTCATCGATAGTTGTCCCATATATAAATTTCAAGATGGTTTTAGGGCTATTCATGATGTTTCCAACTCTTTCTTGGAATGGGTTATAAATTTCAAACGAATATGATACATATTTTTGTTATTCAGTTCTTTTTTCTGCTTTTGTCTTTTTATTTCCAGATTCAATGTGAACACCTTGAAGAAGTCTCTGTCTCCACCAATAGAAGATCACTCTTGAAGAAAGAAGTCCCTGAAATATATTTCAGCTTATTTTTGTATTTTCACTCTTAGACGGGGAGCCAGGGTTTTTTTTTCACAGGGTTTTTTCCTAGGCTTTTATGTCATACGCCGAATTGTATGACACCCCGTCACTAACCCCTGATCTATATGCTTTATTGTTTGCTAATTAAATATTGTCAGCCAAAAGTTCAAAAGAATATATATATATATATTTGAATTAAATCATTAACAATCTTTAAATTACTTTTCTATTTCTAGTTTATGATATTATTTTGTAGTTTTTGGTGAAATTTTAGAAGAGTACCTCTGAAATATTTAAATAATTAAAACTATCTGGCCCCCATTCATTTCATAAAGTAGTTCTATTCATGTTTGGAATCCACCCCTTCTCCATTAGAGCATAGCCGCGAGTTCTTTTTTCTTTAATATATGTTACTATTATTTGTATATTATCTTGAGATATTTTCCTATTATTAAGTGAAAAGAAAACTACGTAACTTCCCCATTAGGATCTATACACTTTTGCATGCGTTTGAATCAATTGTAGAAGCACTTTTGCCACTCTGATTGAGGTATCTCCAATACATGCATTCTGAAAGCATCAACCGCTTCTTCGAGTGTCGAAAAACGTGGACCTCTCATTTTATTTTTTACCTACGGAAATAAAAAGAAGTCATGCAGCGCCAAGTCAGGACTATACGGTGGATCACTCATCAAATAGATGTTTTGATTGCTCAAAAATGCAAAAACGCATTGTCATGCTGAAGGGAGATCTATCTTCGGCGGTTGGTCTTCCTGATTTCTTGGAAGACAATTGGCAAACAAATGGTTATGTACCACTCAGAATTGACTGTTCTAGGGGTACGATTGTGACATGTCCAGTTTTTCCGAAAATACAAGGCGCGAGCAACTTCTATTGGATTTTGTTCATCTAGAAACACCCATACAGTCGACTGTTGTTTACTTTCGGGCTTATACGCGTAGAACCACGTTTCAACACCTGTCACGATGTCATAGACGTGCTTTGAAGCACCGTGATCGTATTTTTGCAGTATTTCTTTCGACCAATCAACACGAGCCTTTTTTGAGCGATTGACACACCGTCTGGGATCCAACGCGAACAAATTTTTTTGATGCTCAAATGTTCATGCAATACTGAATGTATGCTGTCCCCACTAATGCCTAAGGTTGTCTCAATTTCACTATAGGTCACATGACGATCTTGCAACATCAGTTGGCGCACAGAATTAATAGTTTCCGGATGACCTTCACGAAATTCGTCTTGGAGTAAACTACAACATCGGTTGAATTCACCAAACCATCGATAAACACTGGTCTTTGATGGAGCTTCATCGCCAAGAATTGAATTAAGTTCATCGATGGACTGTTGTTGTGTTAATCTACATCGAAAGTTGTAAAAAATAATCGCACGAAAATGTCCACGATTTAATTCCATTTTTTGGGCGAGATGAATCTTTCATGTTACTGTTAATAACACAAATAGAGCTGTCAGTTGGCAGATTGCAGCACAAGGATTATCCAATCCCGAAATATGAAAGGCAACCCTCGTATCCGAGCGATAAATGACCCAAAAGATTACTATAATGATAGAGATGGAAGCTATCTTGTCATTTTAGTTTCGGTATCATTCTCAATATCCATATTATACAAGATGCCCAAAGTTCTTAATACAAGACAAAAGACATGTTGTTTCTCATTATGACAAGTTACCAAAAGAGAAACAAAGGAAATAACAATGATAAACTGAGAGCAGAAAAATGATTACGACTTATCCGAATGAAATCAAATTTCGTTGTTTAATAAATGGAAAACACATTTAGATCAAACACACTTGCTCTATCCTTAGAGGTATTCTAGATAATTCATCACCAACTCGTAAAACTATTAAAACGTACTGTATATATACTATATGCTTTATTGTTTGCTAATTAAATATTGTCAGCCAAAAGTTCAAAAGAATATATATATATATATATATAACGTACTGTAAAATAGGCAGTTACTAAACACATCCTAGCATTTTCTGTATGCTTGAACTTTTTAGAAGATTTCATCATTTCACATTCATCTCCCTTAAATACACCGTTTCCAAGATATTTTGAAAAATTTGGAAAAAATTGAGAAAAATGCTCTTTTTCCTGGATCTGAACCTGACTGGAAAAAATCAATGAGCCAAAATGATTTCACGTTGCAGTATTCCTTTTTGGAAATCATTATCATCATTGAATTGCTATTCAATTTGAAACATTTCAACTTTTCTGAGGATTGATGGAAATTAAGAAGACATACTTAAAAAGTATATAATGGTGGATTAAACGTAAATACTTCTTTCGTTTCAATTCGCTGATATCACACTTACTTTGTGTATATGAACATGTTATTAAAAAATTAATAATGAGGAAAACTACTACTAGGGTGCTTTTGATCTGCCGTTTCCAAAAACGAAGTTGCAGATACAGTTCTCAAAATAAATCAATACGTACCATTACCGTCAAGTTACCATTACCGTCATATAACTCATTAAAAACATATGTAAATTTGATTAACTTTATTTGTATTTAAATTATAACATGTGACTTATAAATCATATGGTAACATTGTTAGAAGAGGAAAAACACTTTATTTCAATTGTTTTATGTAGGCTTCCAATTTAAAGGGGTGAAGTGAATTTTTGTGAATAAAATAATTTGTGAATTTGCAATAGTTAAAAATTTCAAATTTTGTTATTTGAATAAAATTATCTGAAGTCAAAGTTGAACTGTTAGGGTGAGTTAAAAAGGGTTCAGGAGTACTACCTGAGTTGGTCAGAAAGTGAGCATTTGAATAATTTTATAACAATTTATATTTTATATAACGTGCTTGAAAATATAAGATAGAAACTGCGATTTCGAAAAAGTTTCATTTTAAAAGTAATTGTCAAACTTAATAACGTTTAATAATTATAATAAACATAATAATTTTTCTGAAAAACACAAAAAACTTAAACATTAAGGGTGTTTGGCATGTTTTCGCTGTAGATGGCGCCACCGCTCAACAAATCAAAATTGACTTCCGCCCATGCTTCTGCAATTTCAGCTTTGACTTTCAAAGAGGAAAGACGTGTTTTGACAAACTTGATTTTAAGCTTATTTTAATTTCCAAACCTACCGAGTAAGTTAATTCAGAAAATTGTAATTGAAAAAAATATTGAAAACCCAAATTTGGATGGTTATTCTCCATTTTTGGGTAAAAATTGAAAACGGGTCACGTCCGATGTTTCAATTTTGAGTTTCAGTGTAAAATTTTAAAATTTTAATTTACAATGGAGACACGACGACGAGGCAGACCAGTGGGTTCTCGAAACGCTACTCGGACAACCCGAACTGAAAGAAACCGACGCCGCGTTCATAACAATAATTACGCAAAGCGATCAGTATTTGTAGCGAGAAGGACTCCGGTTGAAGACGAAATTCCCGCGTTTTCTGTCGGCGAAATGAGCGAATCGTGCCAATTTTGCAATGCTCTGCATTTTAGGGGTGAAAAAGGGCGAGATGGGCAGCCAGTGCTGCCAGAAAGGCAAAGCTGTAATGAGCGAGCAGATGAAATTGAAAGAAGTACCAGCTTTGCTCAGAGAACTTTACACGAAACAGATGAAGAATCGAAGAATTTCCAAAACAATATACGCCAGTATAACAGTGCCTTTGCGTTTGCTTCCCAAAAAATTAGCTTACGAGAATTTGCATCAACAGGCTCTTATTCATTTTGTCTGCATGAAACATCATACAGCAGAATTGGTTCCATTATTCCGCAACCTGGAAACACGCCCAGATTCTGTCAACTTTACATACTTGATACTAATGAAGCTCTGCAACATAGATTCCAACACCCAGCTAACCAAGGATGCAATCCAGTCACAATGCTTCGACTAGATGAAATGCTTCTTGAAAATAACCCATTTGCAAGCGCTTTTTACACAATGGGAGAAAGATTACGACTAAAACGTCGCAAAGCTATAGCTGAAAATCGTGAATTACCAGATATTCGAATGGTTTTTGCGCGTACAGACAACGATCCTAGAAGATACAATTTGCCGACAGGAGACACTGTTGAAACAATATTTGTCGGCGAAAATGGAGAACCGTCAGAACATATTGATTTTGCGGTTCATGCAAAAAATGGACCATTGCAAACAATTTCAAATCTTAACCCACGCATGGATCCAATGGCGTGCCCACTACTTTTTCCGAACGGCGAATTTGGTTTCAGCCTCAACATAAGCCACAGAAACGAACGTGCAACAGCCAAGCGTAACCGTTTGACCATGCTTCAATACTACGCTATCGAATTGCCGTTAAGACCGGGGTTTAGTGCATTACACAGTGCGGGAAAATTGTTTCAGCAGTACGTTTGCTGTTCATACGTGAATCAAGAAAGTAATAACTTAAATTGGATAAGACAGAATCAGCCAAAATTAAGAACAGAAAGGTATCAAGGTTTAATGGATTATGTAGAACATCTAGGCAGGCTGCTTATAGGGGGCATTTGCTAATAACGACCGCGCGCTTCCTTACTTGCGCCCGTGGCGACACGGGCTTTTCCACTAGTTTAATAAGTACAAATAAATCACATTATATATTTAGGATAGGTTATTTAAAAAGAGAACATTTAATCCATAATGCTTCAAAGAAATATTTTCATTCAATGTACCTCATGTTATTCATCTTCAAAGAGAAATTTTAGCCAATATTATTAGCCTGATCTTATGTACAGGTGAAATGAATAAACAACATACATCCTGACCTTTCTTCGAATATTTAAGGGTGCTTCATGTAGTTTTGAGAAAAATGCTTCTTGTAAAAAAATTAAAATAAAAAATCTTCTGAACTTCATAATCTATCCCCAATAATGTTGAAGTTGTTTCAAAAATTTGTTCCAAATAGATTTTAACGAAATAAAAGATGAGAAACTTTTTGAATATCACAACTTTGAAATTTGTATTCTATGAATTATTAAAACATTGGAATTTGAAGGTTCAAAATAAGACATAGAAGAGAACACAGATAGAAATCTTAAATAGTAAGGGATCGTTTATACTGGCTGGTACCTTATGCCCTAAGCCCTTACCGTATTCCGTATGCCGTAAGAATTTCAGTAGGTGTTTATACTGGCTGTTAACTTAACCTTAAGCAGAACATAGAGTTTATGGATTTTGCGCTATGCTTATTAATAATTCGTCATTTTGAATTTGTGTTTCTACGTTTTGATACGTGCTGATCATCTTGAATTATAATTTATGATATTATTTGAAATTACCACTATTAAAACAGAGATCCTTTCCGTATTCAATACTCTGATATAAATAATTGACCCTCTATAGAATGCGCATGTTTCAAAAAAACTCGCCCAATATTACATTCCCTTAATTTGTCTTACTTATAAGATAGTCTTATACACTTATAAGATAATCTAATCTAATTATCTAATATATATATGTAATTTGTCCAAATTATTTATGAATATATATTTCTATGAATTTGTCCCTAGAAGTTGAACATTTTACAGGTAAGGGAAAAGGTTAGGGAATGAGTATGAACGAAAGCATTGAATTCCTATGGTTCAACTTTTAAGGTTAAGGTTACGGCATAAGGTACCAGCCAGTATAAACGAGCCTTTATGGAAAATTGGAAAATATGTGTTGATTCGATTATCTAAAGAATTGTAAAGACGCATAGAATTGGGAAAGTTAATATTAGATATAAGTATCTGGTCAAAATAGTGCCGCCTATCCCACGATCGGATAAAAAAACTATATCCCCGAACCCTACCCCGCTAGCTTTCTGACGACATTGCAACACTTAACACAAATGCTTGTCGGTATAGTCGGTCAGGTGGCCGAAAGTATAGTAGCCATAACTCAGTCTTATTACAAAACTTGCTGTTTTCCAACAATAAACACATTCATCACTCACGCAACATCATACTCGAAAAAGAAGGAAGATCAAAAATTTGGCAGCTACTTGCGGAATACGTTTCTGGTTTCTGTATTTCTTACATCAACGTGTGCAACAAGGTTAGTCGTTCGAAAATGCATCAGAATACTGTTGCATGTGCGTACGCTACATTCTGTCGACACCTCGGACGTTAGATCGAAGGATGAAAGAAGGATTCGATCCCGTCAATCTTGGAACCATAAAGTGAGAGAATGTTTACGCAATTTTGATTTATTGGATCGCCTGATTTGAAGTCGGTCCAAATCGAACTCGGGATTTTAATGACTCTTTATCGTTTTATAGACTGGAACTTTCGCTTGATGTGGGGGATTCTGGGAAATCCACTCAATTTGAAAAATTGTGGATATTCCGAGATGCTGGCGAAGGTGATTTGGTCTTGAATTTGTTCTGGCTATGCCAAATTCCATTATCGTATAGAATTTCATTTTCGGCGAACATGCCAAGAGCAAACCGAAAATGTGAAAACTTATGGTAATATGGAAAAACATCAATGTAATTCAATGCAAGAAAATTACATACAATTCTGCGGATGCCATAGTAATTAGCTGGAAGTTTCAACAGAAATAATATAGATTTCAGTGTCGTAATGGGTTCATTACAGTACTAAAAACAGTGCAGTTTTGTTGCAGCATTGTTTTCAGTTATATTTTTCGTTTTGTGGTTGACAACACTGACATCCTATTCTTTCGATTGTCAACACGCGTCCATTGCAGGTCAATATTAAACCATGTAGAGATTTGAACGCACTATTCAAATTCTATAATCTGTCAATTTTTGTATCAGTCACACCAACTGCGAAAATAAAATAGAAAAGGCACTAGGAGGTATAATCTGAATTTTTCATCGAATTCCAATAAATTTCTCACCATTCTTGACTGGAATGGAGAAAATATCGTCTAATAATCGTTGCAGAAGGCAATTTCAACATTCATGTTTTTTTTTCGTTCGTTAAATTGAGTGGAATTCGATGCTATGAAATATGTAAGACTATAAATTAATATTGCTGGGACATTTAAAATAATAAAGTGAAATATTGACAATAAAACCGATCATTATAAACAATCTTATCAGACCATATGTTAAACCGCGGATGTTAGTGTAATTATTAAAGGTGGCCATGGAGTGTGGAATTTGTAGGAGCGCTACTTCTGAGAGAAATCCGGTGCAAAGTGACGGTTGCTTGGAAAGGGTGTGCAAGTTGTGCTCTGGATTGTCAACAAACGAGATGAAAATACTTGGATCAAAAAGAGAAAATAGGAAGTTGAAATTTCATTGCTCAAGATGTGAGAGCCATGATACTATTGTCTTACTCCAGACAATAGTAGCCTCGAAGGACAAAATAATTGAAGATAAAATAATTAAACTAATGCAATTAAACAGGGGAAATGATGCTATATCTGAAAATCGAAGATCGTATTCGGATGTTCTTTTGGTCAAACCTGCAACTGATCAGAAAAGTGAGAAAACCAGAAATGAAATAACAGATAAAGTTGACCCAGGTACACTGAGGATTGGAATTGAGGGGATGAAAAATGTGAATGGGGGTGGTATCATAATTAATTGTAGGGATGCTAAAACTAAAGAAATTATATCTGATGAGTTGAATAGAGAACTGGGAAATAAATACAAGATACAAAAAGCTACACTGTAAAATCCTAAATCAATTTTGAAAGGTGTTGAAGCAAAATATTCAGATTATGAAAACAAGGACTTTATCGAATATTTTAATCATCAAAACGAAAAATTTCAATGCATTTTTTGCGGAAAGTATACATGACATTATTTCGACGACAACTAGGACACATGACCACGCTTTCTATTTATCGAAAATAGATTGGTACTCTGAGTTCTCGAAGTTTTCAAATATCAACATGAAAGAACTTGAAAACTTCATCAAAAAATTAAAAAACAAATGTGGATCTGACGGCATTGATACAAAAATTTTTAGAGATATATTCGAGGTTATGGGTAACAGAATGCATTGTGAACACATCCTTGGATTATGGTGTTTTTCCCGAAAGTTGGAAAGTATCGGTGGTAATACCGATTCAAAAAGTAAATAATACTTCAACTAGCAGTTCAGGGGTGTTCATACAGTACCTAAATATGAAAAAGTACTCGAAATGGTTGTGAGGGATCAATTATTGAAGTTCCTGGTAGTGGAGCGCCGTAAGATTTATACCTCGGAATCCAGGGCAAGTCAATGAATCTTCATATAAATTTTTGAAATGTGTTTTTAACAGCATATAGAAAAATGTTAAAAAAATTATTTTGTCGGATCTCAATTTTTTAATTATTAAAATAAATAATTATTAATTTTTCGGAGTTTTCTTTTATTTTCATTAGTTTAAAGTTATATTTGGAAAAGGAGAACTATTACAAACTTGTCCTTGGGCCTCAAGGGACTGCAGGTACAAAGGTGAGGGGTGGGGGAAATTATAGAAGGGACAACAGCAGCTGTTGGGCATTGTTGACGCGGTCCCTAACAAATTAGTACACGTTGCACCTAGCTAGGCTAAATACGTAGCTATTTTTGTGCGTTTTGAGAAAAAATATTTCTGATTTTTGTTTATTTGCAACTTATGTATATTTATTATTGTGCAGTTCATGCGATAATAGTTAATTACTCAACATAATTGTGTTTTACAAACTTTGAAAATAGTGGCATAGATAGTAAGTATTTGTTTTTTATTTATATTACTCACTTATAAAATAAATTTTTAATACTTAATAGTTTATTCTATAATAAATCGATGATGAAAGTTATAATGTTATAGTAAAATTCAATAACATTATTTACTAATCATTATATGAACGTTAGTTATTAATATTACTAATATTTGTTACAGCTTCTTATCAAAATGAGTGAACCATCGAATAGTGATGATAATCAAAGTAATGATTGCCTTATTTGCGACAAAATCGGATCTAGTTCTCAATTAAGCTCCGAACTAGGAGATATTGTAAAGGTAACTAGAGGAATATCAACGCTGAAAGCTGCTTCTGCAGAAAGAGCGGATGGATTGTCTGAGTATTTAAATACTCGCGAATTTGTCTACGTGCATTCAGTATGCAGACAAAAATATATCAATAAAGGATGTATCAGTGCTCATTTAAAAAAGAAAACGTCACATCAGTATGTTCTCCACCTAAAAAAAAGGTTCGAACGGCTACTTCAATTGACTTTGATTGGAAAAGTAGATGTTTTTTATGTGGGGAAGAAGCGGATGAAATGAAGGAAAAAAGGAAGTCCAAACTGTCAAGACAACAAATCAGCTATGTAACGACCTCTGATTTCAAAAAAACCATCCTAAATTTGATAAGTGAAGAGAAAAGTGAATATTGTCGCAATATATATATATATATATATTCTTTTGAACTTTTGGCTTACAATATTTTCTTGCCAAGCAGAAGCTGATGCCGACAGATTAATAATTGAAACCGCTATTAACCTTCAATCCGAAAACATTGTTGTAGTGTCTGAAGATGTAGATGTTTTAGTTCTATTGACTGCTCTGTCACCAACTGACCGAGAAATTTATTTTCGAAAACCACCCAAAGGCAAAATACCGCAAAAAGTGTACTCTTCTAAGAGCTTAGAAAGAGTATTACCAAAGTGTAAGGAGCATATTCTGTTCTTACATGCTTTCACTGGCTGTGACACGACGTCAGCTTTTTTCCAACGTGGCAAAAATGTGTTCGCAAAAAATTTCGAAAAACGGATGGACTTGCAAAATGCTGCGACAGTTCTCAAAAATGAATGCAAAGATGTTAATGACATTTTTAACGCTGATGTTACATGCACTCTTGCTTTATACGCTGCTAACAAAAAAATAAAAGATTTAAATATATTAAGATATAACTCTTTTTTGAAAGCAACTGCTAAAAATACCTGCGTTAAACTACCGTCTTTGCCACCTACTGCAGATGCCGCTTTTGGACACTTCAAAAGAGTATATCTGCAAATTCAAACATGGCTTGGAAGAGAAATATCACCAGAAGAATGGAGTTGGAAATATGAATGCGGAATACTGATGCCGCAAACAATGACCCAGCTACCCGCTCCAGAAGCCTTACTGAAAATGATTTTTTGCACATGCAAAACAGGATGCGGAGCATCTTGTGGGTGCAGGAAAAGTGGACTAAATTGCACTGTAGCTTGCTTAGAATGCAATGGTACAATGTACATGTTCAATGTACAATGTACATTGTACAATGTACAATGTACAAATCCTTCACCCACAATCCACATCAATGAGATCGATGACGATGACGACAACAATAATGAACAATAATGTAGAAATGTATATAGTTGATAATAATTTTATTTTTGTAACTCGTTATTTTTTGATAAATATTAATAAATTGATATTCAAGTTACTATGCCAATATAATTTATTAGGTATAAAATTGAAACCTTTACTGTAAACATTTTTTTTACTCTTGTCCCTCTCATTTTTCAGTAAATTGTTGTTATAAATTGATATAATCGAGATCGGCCAGTTTTTTTTTTTTTTTTTTGATTTGAGCTTTCAACAATGCAGTCGAACAGTTTTTATGAAGATTCATTGACTTGCCCTGGATTCCGAGATTTTACAATTTTATGCCTTACGGCGCTCCACTATGGTTGAAAATAATGTGATTTTATCGGGTTTTCGTGCGAATCATTCTTGTGAAACCTAGTATACATATATAACGAATGGGCAAGGGACATAGACAAGAATAAGATAGTTCTGGCGGTCTTCGTTGACTTTAGGAGAGCGTTCGAAACAATAAATAGGGATTTGCTGATTAAGAAATTGAAAAAAATGGGAATTGGTGGAGCTGTTCTTGATTTGTTTAAATCATATTTGACAGGGAGAAAACAGAGGGTAAATTTTGGTGGAGAGGTATCCTCGAGTATTGAGAATAATGATGGTGTTCCACAAGGAACAACGTTGGGTAACTTACTGTTTATTGTATATATAAATGATGTCGTAAAATACAGGAAACATTGAGAACATTGAGAATGTTCGCCGACGATACAATGATATATTTGGAGATGATATTGATATGTTGGTCGCAATGATGAATGAAGATCTAGAAACATTGAATGAATGGATGGGGGATAATCAGATGGTGGTAAACTTTGAGAAGTCACATTATATGTTGTTCGGGAATGAAAGTAAAATAAAACAAATTAATAAGAGCAACATTATGGTTTCAGTAGGTGGGAAGAGTTAAGTGGAGTAGAGTCAATTAAATACTTGGGTGTAAGATTGGATGGAAACTTGACGTTGAAAGAACACTCAGAATTTATATCAGCAAAGATGGCACAGAAGATACATTTTGTCAGTAGAATCAGTAACAAGATAGATTTGAATACGAAAGTGCTACTTTTTAAGTCGAAGGTATTGACTCACTTGGATTTTTGTACATCCTTATTGTTCAATCTAAAGTCGAACAGAATTGAAAAAATTCAGAAAGTAATTAACAGGGGAATGAGAATAGTTTTGAGCTGTAATAAAAGAACACCTATTAGAATCATGTTAGATGCACTGAATTTGATGACTGTGAGACAGAGGATTATGTTTAAAACACTGGATTTTATTTATAAAGTCGAACATAGAATATTGCCAGACTATCTTTGTGAGCACATCAGATACACCTCCGATATTCATAAACATCGGATAAGAAATAGGAACAACTTTTATGTGAAAAAATTCCGTACGAGCTTTACATCAGGATCTACTTTGATTGGGGGATTAAAAATTTATAATGGTTTACCAGGAGAGATGAAGAGGTGCACCAATTATAGAGTGTTCAAGAGATTGTTGATTTCTCACGTTGGGGAGCATTTTTGAGTTTTCATTTATTTACTTTAATGGTTTTAAATAGTTGACCAACTAATAAAGATTATTATTATTATCATTATTATTATTATTAATATACTATTATTATTATTATTAATATACTATTATAGTCATTTTCTGTACTTTGAAACAATTTCATATTAATATAATCTATATCTCAAATTGAAAATATCTAATCACAGTTTTCCTTCAGGATTGTTCGAAGCTCAAATTCCTTTCTATTAAGAACCAACCAGAAGAAGGTATATCTTTCCATAGAAAATCCTATAGAAGAAATTGCTGTCTTCCTTCCAGTAAGCACGTGTTCAGTACTACGACTTGTTCGCGCATGGCAGTGACCAGAGCTGGGAGACCCAGAAAGAGGTATAACAGGCAAGTTTCTGCAACCTGTGAACGATGCGGTCTTCGTGACTGAATCCAACCGATTTGCAGTTCAAGTTCCAAATGGGTCTGGATCCCTAGAGTAAGGTGGATTGGTTTGACGTAACTATTGTATAGGTCTTTAAGGCTCGTCTGTAGTAGAAGTAGTCAGGGTTTGCAGATGTTTATGGTAATTGATGCATGCAGTGACGGCTCATGCCCTCTAGGAGTGGGTCAGCCAGACCAAGCATATATATTTATGTATATATATAATTTAGAAGCAATTTGCTTGGGATTAGAGCACTGGATTGAAATTAGGATTTCATCTTTTTTTATTAATACTTTACTATATATGTTTCGTAGTACATTCAGCCTTTTTCAAGTTTACATGTTACAAATACCGTGACAATCATATCTAAAATGTATAACTATCCAACAATTCATCTTAAAACTTAGTAAAATTAAAATCATATTCATCATGTTGTGAACGCTGTCAATTAGAATTATTCTAATAATGGAAAACCTGTTATCTACTAAAAAACTAATCAAATCACCGCAATTTGATACT
This sequence comes from Micraspis discolor, assembly GCA_030674115.1. Lineage (NCBI taxonomy): Eukaryota > Metazoa > Arthropoda > Insecta > Coleoptera > Coccinellidae > Micraspis > Micraspis discolor. The sequence continues at coordinate 24,371 of JARTUT010001311.1, read as the reverse complement.
ACCTCTCTTACACTTGCCATCTGGATCACTCACATTCAACTTGTAACCGAAAACGAACGAAAACTCGTACAACCCTAAGCCCTACACTAACATCTTACTCCAAACTACTGACCTAGTGAACTGAACTCTGATGATCAAAGTGTAAACACACACAATATAATTCTCATATACCCCCTCCCCAAGGGTATCTTGGCCGATCTAGTCTTTGAAAAATGAACAAGTCGTGGGTTGCTGTTTTGCTATTTACAGTTACTAAGAATTAATTTTTATGGTCAGAAAATCACAAAATTTATTCCATACAGTACGAATACACTTTTTTCTGAAATTGAAATAATATTCAAGTACTTATGATAATAGTCATTTGAGATTGAGGGTGAAAATTTCAATTATCAACAGGATTCGTGACAAAATTTTAAATACATAATGATTTCTCTTTCTATCTCAAATTTAGGATAAACATATGAAGATGTCGGATATTAAATTACAATTTTTAATTTGATATTTGCAATAAACATCGATAATAATAAACAATTTCAGCCGCCTGCCGTTTCACATAGGGACGGCCGACGGCCAAGGGTTCTCGGCCGACCTCGCAAGTGTCACAGTCGAGGTATTGTAGAGTTCCATAATAGGAACTTCGAGCGACGTATGTGTTAGATGAAACCATAAACTGAAAGCTGTGGCTCGGCTGGTTGAGCTGTGTTATTACGTATAAGTAAAGATGCGGGAACTTGGAATAAAAATTATTTGAGGTGTTTGACCGAAATAATGTTTACTTCGATGTGTTGTGTGGAAATATGAGATATATAGAGGGCAGAGGAAAAGATACTAAGGGAATTTCTCGAGATTTAAATATTGCTATTAATTTTCACCTTCTCTTTTTCGGATGCATTTGCGTCAGCCCGGCCGATCTTGCCTACCCTGACGAGCCGTCACTGGATGCATGATATTGTTGGTGCCTTTTTATGGAGCACTGTTGAGAGTTTTGTTCTATCTCTTGTGTAATTCATCGAATAAATATATTGGTCATCCATAAAGAAACTTTACAGAAAAGCCATTTAGCCAGTCGGGTCATTTGAACTCTCAATTTCAGGGTTAACAAATATATTGGAAGAGTCTTGTTAACCATTTTATCAGTAAGGAATGTTACATTTTGAATGAGGCACATATAGTCCCATAATATGCCACTGAATTATCAGGTGTACAAATAAGTTTCCGCGGTTTGTCAAAAGATGGCCCCCACCAGAAGGTTATGGAGAAATTGTCAGATGTAAAACGTAATATCCCAACTTAGTCATCTTGGAACACCATAACCTTAAAGTACTGTGTGATTCCGTATCAGCATCACGTAATTTTTTCGTGCAAAAATGTCAAGTTTTATTCCGAATAAGCATCGTTTGCGGAACTTTTGATTTACTTCTTAAATTTGAAAAAATCTGTAGCTGAGGCGCATCGATTGCTTCTAGAAGCATATGGCGAAGCTGCTTTAAGTGAGAGAAGTTGTCAGGAATGGTTTAAGAACGGTGAGTTTGACGTTAAAGACAAAGAACGCAGTGGAAGGCCGGAAGTGTACGAAGACATGGAATTAGAATCACTATTGGAGGAAGATTCGTCCCAAACGCAAAAAGAACTTGCACTTACTCTACAAGTGACTCAACAAGCAATTTCACATCGTTTAAAATCGTTAGGAATTATTCAAAAACAAGGAAATTGGGTTCCATATGAACTAAAGCCGAAAGACGTTGAACGCCGATTATGCATGAGTGAAATGCTGCTTGCCAGGAATAAAAAAAGAGTTTTTGCATCGTATAGTCACTGGTGACGAAAAATGGATTCACTACGATAATCCAAAGAAGAGAAAGTCATGGGTTAAGCCCGGCGAACCATCAACATCGACAGTTAAGCCGAATATTCATGGAAAAAACTCATGTTGTGTATTTGGTGGGATCAGCTTGGTGTCGTGTATTATGAATTGCTGAAACCAAGTGAAACCATTACTGGAGCTCTCTACCGAACACAATTGATGAGATTGAGTCGGGCAATTAAGGAAAAACGCGCCCATTACTACTCCAGACACGACAAAATTATTCTTTTACACGATAATGCTCGTCCACATGTTGCGGCGCCGGTAAAAACATACTTGGAAACACTCAACTGGGAAGTTGTACCCCAGCCGCCGTATTCACCAGACTTAGCCCCTTCTGATTATCATCTGTTCCGGTCGATGGCACATGGTCTGTCTGAGCAGCGCTTCACATCATTTAAAGACACCAAAATTGGGTAGATTTGTGGATAGCGTCAAAAGATGAAGAGTTTTTTCGACGGGGTATCCGAATGTTGCCAGAAAGATGGGGAAAAGTAGTGGCAAATGATGGAAAATACTTTGAATAAAACGTAATGTACTTTTCCTTTGCAATAAATTCCTAATTTTTTATAAAAAACCGCGGAAACTTATTTGTACACCTAATAGGATTTTCAAGATGGCTCTTGGGAACCCATTGAACCTTTGGGTCTTCTGAGAAGACTTTCAGGAACCCAAGAAGAGAATTATGCAAACTGCTGAACTGTACACATTTTACTCTAGCTCAGTAACGGTCTGATGAGAGAGTAAAGTCACTTTACTGTTGTTAAATAGTGTAGTATCAAGTGAAAATTCAATACACCGGTTTGTTATCAACGTATATCTTTGTGTTTCAGAGATATATATCCTATAACTGAATTAATCAAAAATTGATTCACCCAAGAAAAGCCGCAGTAAACTTACTGTGGTACGCAACAAGTTTAACTTCATCATTAATAAAGCATCTTATTATATTTGTTTTATTTGTCATTTGAAGAATAAAAGCTTGTTGTTTTGCCATTTTGAAGAACTAGAACAAGAGATGTTTTCTTCCCTCTGATCCTGAAAATCAACAATCTACAGTGATGTAGGATCATGATCACAGTAGCTAACAGAAAAGTGAAATTTTCCATCAACTAAATTTTGAAGCAATAATTATGTATTACTTCAAAATTGGAGACCTATTTCAGTGCTTAATCTGAGAAGCAAGGCTGAGTATTCAATGTTGATCAATATAATTCTGTCCGAAAATTGGGTTAGGTAATTAAATGAAAGACGTTCTTAGTCCCAGTCGAGATAGTTTGAATTTCAGTTCCAAGATAAGACAAAACAATTTTTTTCACGGATATTCAATAAAAGTAAATGAATATCCGCACGGCATCGTATCGCTTCGTTCCGTCCCAGATAACTTGCTAATCCAACGCTGGCCTTGAATATCTCGTTGACAGTTTTTCGAATGGAAGACGACCTGCATTTCGTAGATCGCATTTAAACTTCCGGTGAAAATAGGCCAGTCAATGTCTGTCCAACCCAATTTTTCGTGATAACTTTAAGGGCAATTTAAGCGAAATAATAAGATTTCTTTTCTCGTTCAATCGGGCACTTGGAGCGTAATGAATTTCTGGCAAAAGACGTGGATCGATTACGGTTTACCGTGCCAATGAATTGGCATCGCTAGCTTATTGTTGGAGAACTGTAGTATGTCGGTCGTTCACGATATTGCTCCTGCAATTTTTTTTCCTATTTCTGTGGTGTAATTTATCAATAATTCAACGGCACACCAGCCGAAATCCAATCCCAGGGATTCAAAAAGGGTAACGTTCATGGCAAATCAACGACTCAGCATGCATGGAGACCTTTTGGAACATTTTGATGCCTCAAGATTGGAGTGCTTTAATTAATTTGTGAATAAATGCCTACATATATTTATTCTCTGATGGAAAAGTATCCAGAATTAGTGTTCAGTATGAGTGTCGTACTTATAAACTCATGTCTCGTCACCAGTTATGATGCGTCCCAGGAATGTGGGATCAGAATTCGCACGACCCAGATTGTCTGCAGCTACTTGCATACGCTTCTGTTTTTGAAGAAAATTCAGCTCTGCTGACACGAGCCGAGCGTAATTGGTTCACCAAAAAAACAACATCGACATGGCGATTTTCGAGCACAATTACCTTAATATTTTCGACGTTATCGATGGTTGAACAGTTCAAAGATCGTCCGGAACGAAGCAAATCTTCGACAATCTCCCGACTTTTTTTGAATGCCTTCTACCATTCGTCCACTCGGGTTTCCGATAAAACATGGAGAAACAATCAGCAGAGTTTATTATATTTTAGTCTATTCGCCTCTTTACTATAAGCCTTTGTTCAATTTGAAAGAGAAAAAAAGTTGTCTATCTTTCATTCTCGTATTGTCAAATGGTATATTTAGAAATCAATTTTGTTCTTGATAGATATAATAGGAGACAATTGAATGGATATACTTATACAGGGTGAGTCTTTGACCACTGCTTTAATTTTAACCATAGGTTCTTGAGATCAAAAGAAATACATATTTCCCATACCGTTTTACCATATTCAGCTGCGTTAAAAAGTTATAAGCATTTTAAGTGTTCACATTGGGCAAATACACCTCTGTAGTCCAGTTTAGTTTGAATGAAAATTACCTTCCGCAGCATCCACTATTGAATCTGATGTTCAAAAACATTATTTTCCCTCTGAGAAATGATTCACTCACTCATGTTTCATCAGATGATTATATCGATTTAATTCCTTTCAACTTTGAATATCTCAATTCAGGCGCAATTCAGAAAAAAGATGATGAATGATTTTATCTGCATAAAAGACTAACGATTCTAGGAAGATACGGACCTTTAGTTCAAGTGATATTTGTTTTTATGCAATTTAACCAATCTGTACAGCAGTAGTGAGAAATCCAATAGAAATGGAATATCTATGGTTAAAATTAACGCAGCGGTCAGACTCACTCTATATATGAAAATTCAATATAATCAGGTATGTCGTATTTTTGTTTATTTCAATTTTATCATATTCAAATACATTTTATGAATATAAATATATTAAACTTCTTGAAGTCAACAGAATAGGCGTATGTTGGCTATGAGGAAAAACTCCTAGAATTTTACACTTTACAGGAAGCGGTTTGCAAGTATTGTCACAAGACACTAGGCAGAGATCAGGATTGTAGCCTCTATTCCATCGAGAAGAATGAAAAGAAGTTACATCTTTCTCATCAAGATAAAATAGAAATTATTATCTTCCATCCAGTCAGTTAAAGCTTTTTAAAATTTTAAAAATTTTAAATTTTTAAAAATTCAGGCTGAGTACCTACTGACTTCTGGGGGTGCAAGTGAATGTGGCAAATGCAAAAATTATAAGTTGATGCTTCTGGATGTTATTGTGAAATTTTACCTCAATCCTATGTCTAGTTTCCCAGGTATGAATATTACTCACAGAAAACTCGGCTGGAATTCGGCTAGACCCCCCCAGGGGGTGTAAGTGGAAGTGAGTCACAAAGTTATTCTGTGTACATAGAGAGAAGAATAAATACCGAATTTCGTGTCGATTCTATGTCTAGTTATCAAGATATTCGTATCTGCTTGAATAATCGTTAAGCCGTTATTTTAGCCCCCCATGGGATGGCAAGTCAGAGATAACTACTGAATTATTTTTTTGTCAATATATAGATAATTCTGCGGGAGTATGATAGCATTCTCACGTTTGATTGATTTTTTATGAACTTCTAATAATCAGGCTGAGTACCTACTGACCCCCCTGGGGGGTGCAAGTGATGCTGCTGGATGTTATTGTGTAATTTGACCTCAATCCTATGTCTACATTCCTAGGTATGAATTACTTACAGAAAACTCTGCTGGAACTCGGCTAGCCCCCCCCAGGCGGTGCAAGTGGAAGTGAGTCATAGAGTTATTCTGTGTATATAGATGAAGACACCCCTCACCACCCTCAAATTCGCCTTTTTGGATTCACTCGATATTTTGAATCAAGGATTTTTTAACATAACAAGCTAAACCGTAAATTTTACTAAGGAGATAATCAATGAATACATAACCTTTTATGGTTTCTCTTTCACGAAGATTTTTTTCAGTATCCGCATGTGTCTCTTGAAGGAGAATAATCTCAGCACTATAGTCCTTTGCTAATTTAGAAATAAAATCACTCTTGTCCTTAGAAATACCCTCTATATTCAAATCAAATATACAAAATTTGTCGCCAATTTGCAAGGAGGATTCTTCGAATCGGGTCTTGCGGTCCAAGTGACGATTTTTCAGATCTTCTGATGTTTGAAGTCTGCTATGGAACCCATTCAAAGGGAAATCATCATCCATAGTTGTCGAAGGTTGTGATATAATAATTATAATAATTCATTTAAAAATAGTAGAGGAAAAGTATCGACTGACATTCATTATGACAATTGGTTATAATTATTAGTTCAAATAATTAAAAACTCCCAAGTCTATTCATTCATCTAGTTGTTCGAGCTTTTTTAATTCACACAGATTAATTTCAATATACAACAGAAAAAGGATGTAATTTGAAAGTTGCAGAATTTATTCATTTTCTTTTAGTTGCTTGTGTAATTTTTCTATTGGTATACATTATTCTGTATAGCTGGTTTATTCTTTATACCATATTTAAATGAATAATCGACATCATTTTCATTTCAGATTCCTGAAGATGATGATGGATAGAACGAAACGTCGGCAGTACAACAGTGTTTTTCCCAATAATTCCTTATACCATTAAATATTGAATCAGTTATTATATTAGATTATTGAATAGTTTGAAGGCTGAAATAACTCAAAATATTCTCCATTTGAAGAAGAAGAAGGTGCTCTTTCAAACAGGCAATGCAAAGCACAGTGTCGAGAAATCAAGAAGGCAGAATTTATAAATATCGCTTTTAATCCCTTAACTGCACCATCAATTGAGTTGTCGGAAATTTGGAGGCCAATTATTATAGGTAACTTGTAGAAGTCTTCAAACCACAGGTAAATACTGAATTGATCTAGTTTATAGAGTTCTACCAATTTGAAACTTAATGAAAATTTCAGATATTGTAAGCTTTTTTTAAGCTAAGTTTCTGCTTTGAAAACGACAGAATCAATATCAATAAGAAATGGTGGTTACGTATTGCCCAAGTAATAATTCTACACGAGTTCCATCATCAAAAGTTTCTCGTCAACAAATATTCTTATCTTCTAATTTCTTATCTACTCAATTCATCTTGGTAAAGGATAGGTCAAGAGAAGGCATGGATGTTATGCTCCTAACTAAGAAGCTTAAGTTTTTTCCAAATATGATTCCTACTTTTATATTATTCCTCGTCCTTTCATTCCGAAGATTAGATGCTGAGAACTTCCCATAATATATTTCAATAAAATGTTTCAAAAATCAATCAAGCATGAATAAGTGATCAAAAATCTTTATTGATACTCAAGCTTCGTTCCATTATTCCAAACTCACCATTTCATGGTCGGTAACTCCACACTGCCCCCCAGTTTGGCGGCTTAAGAAAACAGAATCTCCTTGAAAAACAGAACCCTGACGAATCTCACTCCAAAAACGAAACACAGAGATGTATCATCGAGAACCAGCGAGGGTTTCTTTCTTCGGTACGGCGAAAATCGATGAACAGTCAAGTAAACAACAAAACAAAACGGAAAATAATGCGAAACGGTAGTCCGACGAAGGATTATTTAAAAAGTGTGTGGTGCTATTCAAAATTAGATGTCGACGAGCTGTTGTATGCGTTCGCGATAGACCGGTGCGAGAGGTGGCTAGGATCCCTTCCCTGGCCAGTATTTTTAGATGAATTATATGAAAATTTACAGTTTCCAAGAAGTATTTATCAAATTTGAGGTGTGCGAGTAAGTTTATTTTTCCAGTGTACACCGAAATGCGATGCTCCGTCTTGTATGTTGTTACAGCAGGGTCGTAAAAATTCACGAATGGTATTTTTTTCAGTTTGACGATGTTGACGTTGGTTTTCCAGGTGAATATGCCGGGTTTTCCATGTTTATATGACTGGTTGGTCGCAATATGTTTTGTATCAACTGAAATGTTGTCGGAAATTCATGCCCAAATCAAATCAAAATGTACTGGCAGGCAGATTTCGTTGGTTAAGTCCTGTAGCGGCCCTTCTTATGGCTCCACATAGCAACAATAAACACTGTACTCTATGCTCTACAAGTAAACAGTATAGATTCACATAGAGATTTGACGAGGTTCCGGAATCGAATCCCGGCGGCTCCCCTTTTCAAAAATCACAAAATCCCTAGAGTCTATGTCATGCCATAAACATGCCATATTGATGAGTCCGATGTGTGCGCCAGGGACGGAACGCTTAAGTAGAGAATACTTCGAATTCTACAGTGCTACATCTTCTTAAGTGATGAATCACTGACTTGAGGTCAGCGCCCTCGATATTAAGTCTTTTCCCGCACCCATAAGCAGTGTGATACTGAAAAAAACTCCACAATTAATGTGAAAGAAGCAACAAACCTATATACAAGGTGATTGAGCACTGTGTTTATTTTAACCATAGATTCTTGACGTCAAAAGAAACATTTTCTTCCTATAACATTTTTCCAAATTTGGCCCCGTTCAAAAGATATAGTGTGTCGAAATTTCATAATAAAATTGCATTTTAACCTGTAATATTCAAACGACAATATCAATTGAAATGATCTCGTGTTTTTTGATAACAGTCATGCATATTTTAGTATCATTTCTTGTGGGTTTCTCACTACTACTGTACAGATTGGTTAAATTGCATGAAAAACAAATATCGCCTGAACTAAAGGTCCGTATCTTGTACTTCCTAGAATCATAAGTCTTTTTTGCAGATAAAATAATCATCATCTTTTTTTCTAAATTGCACCACTTTGGAGATATTTGAAGTTGAACGGAATTAAATCGATATAATCATCTGATGAAACAAGAGTGAGTGAATCATTTCTCAGAGGGAAAATAATGTTTTTAAACAATTCAGATTCAATAGTGGATGCTGTGGAAGGTAGTTTTCATTCAAACTAAACTGGATTCCAGAGGGTTATTTGCCCAATGTGAAAATGATTTTATTGTCAAATACAGAACATCTGTTGAATGTGAATTGAGTACTAATCCAAGAAACTTTTTTAAATTTGTATCTGTCAAGGATAGGGTGTTCAACTGGCCCGATTATATAATATGTCATACGGCAACCGATATGCGGAGGGTGGTAAGAATGTATGAGTATTATTCGCGGACTATTTTGAGGTCGTCTACAGCCCGTCCACTCGGAGTTGTGATTGTGATATGGGGTGTTATCCTCCTGATTCTTTTATTTTAAATTCAATCAGTATTACTACGGATGATGTTGTACGCGCTGTACCGTCCCTGGATGTTAGTAAGGGTCCTGGCCCTGACTGTATACCTGCGATATTCGTTCGATCTTGTGTGTCAATTGCGGAGCCGTTGAGCATTATATTTAACCAATCTCTGACATCGGGGGTGTTTCCGGAACGCTGGAAATTGGCATGCATAGTTCCAGTTTTTAAATCGGGTAGTAAGCTGTGCGTTGAGAACTATAGACCAATAAGTAAGCTATCCATCTTTGAAAAGTTGTTTGAATCTCTGATATATCCCCATTTGTTTCATCTTGTGAAATCTCAGATGATTCCTGAGCAACATGGCTTCTTCAAGGGGCGTTTCGTGGAGACTAATTTGGCCACTTTTACTGAGTTTTTATTGGGTAGCCTCAATGAGGGAGCCCAAGTAGACGTTGTTTATACAGACTTTAGTAAGGCATTTGATAAAATATCTATTCAGATACTTATTGCAAAATTATACAGGGTTGGAATGTGCGGATCTCTCTTGAGATGGTTTGAGTCCTACTTGAGTAATAGGTCACAGTATGTATCTGTTGAGGGATTTGAGTCGCGGTATATGTCTGCTTCCTCTGGGGTGCCGCAGGGATCTCATTTAGGACCTTTATTGTTTATTGTTTACATTAATGATATGGTAAAATGCTTCAAGATATGTAGAATATTGTTGTTTGCCGATGACTTGAAGATTTTCATGAGGATTCGTAACTCAGATGACTGCCAGCTTTTGCAGGAGGAAGTTGAAAGCTTTTCGATGTATTGTGCGGGGGCAGATTTGTTCCTAAATGTTAGCAAAAGTCACATAATTAGTTTCACCAGAAATAAAAATCCGGTGATCTCTCCTTATTCAATTATGGATTCACCACTATATCACGTACGAGATTTGGGTGTAACATTTTATTACCAACTGAAATTCAATTTACATATTGACAATATTGTAACATCTTCAGCACAGATGCTTGGCTACATATTGAGACAGAGTCGATCGTTTTCCAACACTAGATCCATTATTGCCCTTTATCATTCATATGTGTTCAGTAAGTTGAACTTTGCTTCGGTTATATGGAATCCCCACTATATAACCTATATAGAGCGACTTGAAAAAGTCCAAAAGAAATTTCTCCGTAGTATGGCGTTTAGGTGTGGTTTACGTTTGAATAGGGGTGATCCTGGAAATTATGTTATAAGGTTGAGACATTTCAATATGATAAGTTTAGAAAACCGCCGAAAGATGAGTGATGTATTATTTACTCATAAGTTGCTCAGTAATCGGTTGGAATCACCTCGGCTTATCTCGCAGTTTTGCCTACATGCTCCATTGAGGAGGTTAAGACAGTTGGACACCTTCGTCCTGCCTTGAGGGCTACTAACAGCTCAAAAAATTCCCCTATTATAAGGGTACTTGAACGGTGCAACCATTTGAGAACTGCAATAGATATATTTCATCTTGATGAGAGAGCAGTTAGGAAATATTTAAGATGTTACTACCTGAGATTTTCAAATGGTTTGGGGGTGAAATTATGTAGTGGAAAATGCAGTATATTTGTCTTCCTTTTTTCTTTTTTTCTCACTATAGTATTAAGTTTACACTAGTTTAGTTTGAACAATCGCAGACTACTACGTAGGTCAACTGGTTTCAACAGCTGTAGTGAACAAACTAGTTGACAGACCGCGCTCATATTTGGCATAGTAACGGACAGCAGTACCAACACACAGAAACTTCATATACTTGAGAATACTCAATGTCTGGGGGTACATATATAAGGTTGATAGAAAATAAATCCATTATATTTAGTTTAATTACATTTAACATAGTTACAATAATTCGTTAATGCTCAAATATGCACACATTGTTCCAGTTACTTGTTGACATTTCATTATGCCTCCTTCCCTAAACGTCTTGTCACCATTAGAAAAAAAATTAGATAACCATATTCCACAACCTTCTCTTGAGGACAATTTTACACCACCAAGAGCGTTAGACATGGACAAAATAAATGATAATTGCTTGGTGCCAGATGTGGACAATAAACTGGATAAGAACCTCCCAGCCAAGGTCCCGAGGCTTTTGGAGGGAATTAAAGACGTGAAAAGCCTGGCGTAGTCCTGATGGAATACTCTCCTACTTGCTGATTCTGGTCTCGTCTGATCAATTGCTGTTTTCAATCGAACTAATTGCTGGCAATGGAGATCCGAATTAAGTGTCTGAGGTATGCGTGGGGCACATCAAAATTACCGAAATGGAATAGGCGAAACCAAAACTGAGCGTGATTGGTTGTTACAGTATTGAGACCATAAATAATATTTACATTTGCAGTCCCCTGACTTGCATTATCCCATTTATCAAAGCAAAATTGGTAAATGGACCGAATTTTTTCTTTGTTCAGCTCCATCTTGATCTTGAACTAAATCGTTCGGTCACAACAATGACAAAATATGTTTTGCTGGAACATAAATTCTTCTTTTCAAAGAAAAAAAAGATTCACCAGATGGGACAAATATAAGCAGAGATATAGGTGAGTAAAAAATGGATTTCTTTTTCCCCGACCTGAATATATAATATATTTCTTTTTTTGAAGAATATAAATAACCCTAATAAAGATTTCCGTACCTCTTCAATTTTCAAATCAATTGAAAAACGTTTCTTTCAAATAGAAACTATAGTGAATTATTACATTATTCAATAGAGCTTTTTGGGATCATTACAAAAATACAGGGTGAGTCTTTGACCAATGCGTTAATTTAAACCATAGGTTCTTGAGATCAAAAGAAACATTTTTTCCCACACCGTGTTTCAATATTCAGCTGCGTTAAAAAGTTATAAGCATTTTAAGTTTTCACATTGGGCAAATACTCCCCTGAAGTCCAATTTAGTTTGAATGCATCTTACCCTTCCACAGCATCCACTATTGAATCTGAATTGTTCGAAAACATTATTTTTCCTCTAAGAAATGATTCACTCACTCATGTTTCATCAGATGATTATATCGATTTAATTCCTTTCAACTTCAAATATCTCAAAACTGGTGCGATTTAGGAAAAAAGAATGAAGATGATTTTATCTGCAAAAAAGACTAATGACTCTAGGAAGTACAAGGTATGGACCTTTTGTTCAAGTGATATTTATTTTTCATGCAATTTAACCAATCTGTACAGTAGTAGCATTGTATAAAGATTATAACCTTTATACAATGATAGTAGTGAGAAACCCTCAATAAATGGAATAAATCTATTGATGCCAAAATATGCATGATTGTTATGAAAAATCTTCTACAAAAGATCATTTCAATTGATATTGTCGTTTGAATATTACAGGTGAAAATGCATTTTTTTAATGAAATTTCAAGAAGAAAATGGTTATTTTGACGTCAAGAATCTATGGTTAAAATTACCGCAGCGGTCAAAGACTCACCCTGTATATCATAATATACTTCCAATACTATATCGAAAATTTAAAAGTGACGTAATGTAAGCAGGCTATAATTAATATCCTTAGAAACTAAGACAGTCATAATTTGACATCATCCAATTGTTTTAAATTGTCAAATTTATTCAAGGATCATCATTGTTACATCATCACGTGCTTTTGAATACCTTCTTCATCAGATTATGTCTTTTGATAATAATAAAACATGCAATATTCTAGCATGAAACCACGTTTAGTGTGTTCAGAGTGAAAGTTTTCAATATTGATTTTGATTTGAAAGTTTCAATTTTAGTGGAGCTAAGTGATCAAATTAATTGGGCACCTGATTTTTTCGTTAAGAAACGACCCTTACTCACCATGAATTAAATAGATATATGTATATATAAAAAGGGTCTTTCAACAAGAACTTTGTTTTTCAAAACAAAATGAAACAAAAATTGTTGATGACGATAATTCAAATTTTTATTGTATACAAAAAGAAAAGTTTGGCAATTATAAACGAAAAATGATATCTGGCAAATGTCCACCACGATCACGCTGACAGAAGTGAAGTCTTTCATCAAAATTTTTAATCTCTATTAGATGAAATGTCGGGTCTATTTCGGCTATCACATCACAAATTTTGAGTTTTAAGGCTGCAATCGATTCGATTGACTCCGTATATACCAGTGGCGGCTCGTGACAATATAGTATGGTGAGGCACATATGAAAAAAAATTTAATAATGTAATATATATTTTGTCCTCGATTTGTTTATTCACAACAATCAATTAATTGATTTTGAATGGTTTTAGATCTACCAGAAATTACCGATTTACTTTTGGTGTCATTTTCTAAAAAGGTTTTTAAAATTCGTGTCAAATTTACTAACAAGAACTACCAATTCTTTGAAATTTCCGCGATTTAAAGACTCATTCGATTCATCGTGCCCCCTAAAAGGTAACTCTTGCATACAGAGGTGCATCGTAATATCTAATAAAGTTCTTAGAATTTGTCGATTTTTTTTTAATCTAGCATTGAAATTTTCAATTTCTATTTGACGCGCATTGTCTATTGCTGTGGCGATATTTTGTTCTTGCTTTCTCATAACGGTAAGCTTGCAATTAGATGAAATATGCTGAGCACTTTTATTGTGTAGCCATAGAACCCGAGATAAATATTTCAAATCACTAAAACCACTTTTCGACCAAACTCTGTCGGAATTTCCATTAGTTGCTGAGAATAAAATGCACGGCCAACAAAATATTTTTTTCAAAGTAATACTTCCAGTAAGCCAGTCGTACTTGTCATACCACGTATTTTGGAATCCCCGATTTGATTTACCGACCCCACCACTAGACACTAGAGATTTACTCAAATTTGGAACAGGTCGCTTAACTTCCTTAATTAAATATAATTTATCATCATACAAAAGAATATATATATCATACAAATGAGTCGAAAATGTTGCTTATTTATTAAAAAATTAACAATATCACAAGTACACCGAATATGTTCCTTAGGAATTTCAAAAGATTTACTATTACTAGGTCCCGCTGAATCCATTTCGCGATCTGTTAGTCACTTTCGATAAAAAGATTTATATTTCAGAAAAAATTCATCTGAAAAATATTATAATCATACGCGATACACAGCAAACGCGATACCACTAAATAACGACAAAGTGAACTAACCCTATTTCTCCATTTCCCGCTTCCCGATTAACTCAAAGAAAAACCTGAGGCCAGCCTCTAATTCCTCGAGAAGCCGCCTTCAAAGCCGTAGATATGTTCTCACCGCTTCGACGCAGATAACCCTCTGACATCGCAGAAACGAAACGATCTCAGATCGGCTAAGATCGCGCAGAGGCCAGCCTCGGATTAATCCTAGAACGGCTTTCCGTTACGTTCTCGTAGGTCATCGAAGTAGATAACACACTAATTCAGTCAAAGAAGCCTGCGTTAGGCATGCCTACAACCGTTTAGTCAAAGAGGATTTGATTTGTTATGAATATACAAGGAACGTGAGATTGGGAAAAATATTGAGGAAAAAAGTGATGATGAAAGGGGAATGAAAAAATATACGGTTCAGAATCTTTTGATGAGGCACTGCCTCATAGGACAAGCCGCCACTGGTATATACAGTCCTTAAGATTGCCCCACAAAAAATAATTCAGTGGTGTTGGATCACACGACCTGGCTGGCCATTTAACAGCTGAATTTCGTGAAATTATGCGATCTGCAAATTTGGTTTGCAATAAATTGATTGTTTCATCGGCTGTCTGACAGGTGGCATCGTTTTGTTGAAACCACATGTCATCAATGATATGTCAAAATTAAGTTATCAACATCTGGCGATAGCGTGATCCATTGACCGTTACTGCAATTCCAGCCTCATCTTCGAAAAAAAAAACTGCCCAATCACGCCTCCAAACCGCATAGCGCACCATACACTGACATGTTGACCATGCAGAGACTTCTTAATAATCGCTCTAGGATTTTCAGAAGCCCAAATGTGGCAATTTTGGTTGTTTACGTACCCTGACATGTGAAAATAGGCTTCGTCTGAAAAATGATTTAAAAAAAAACAGAGGGTTATTCCAGAATTAATTGAGCGAATCTATAGCGATGTGAATAGTCGGTTTCAATTCCTGCGCTAGGTGAATCTTGTGAGGCTTCAAAGCCAAATCCTTATCCAAAATTTGCCATGTGGTGATTTGGGATAACCCCAGTTGTTGAGGACGTCGAAAAATTGACCAATTTGGATCTTCAACACTGTGGCTCACTGCCGCGATGTTTTAGTCGAACACGCGTTTGTGTTGGTCCATTTTGTACCGAGCCCGTCAACTCAAAATTAGCGACCAAATTCTTAATCGCGGTCTCAGAAGGTCGATAATGTCCGAATATATCACGAATTTTACGGAATGTAAATTTAACAGAATCATTATTTTCATAGTGGGCGTTAATTATTTTAATACGATTTCGAGCGAAATTGAATTGATTGTAACAATTGCCAAAGCATCTACTACGAATATGTCAAAAAACTAACTGTCGATGTTATCATGTGCTAGGTATGGCAACAATTAAAAAACAGAGTTCTTGTTGCAACACCCTTTATTTGGAGGAGACCCCGACTAAAATTTTGCGGAGGGGGAGCCCGAATTTTCCGCTACGCTACTGTGTAAGTTATCCAGTATGCAGCAAAAATGAAAATTCACGGAACAGAACCGATATTAGCCAGTAATTAGAGTTTATTTGTGCTAAGGACGTAGCGTTAAATAGGTGTTTAAACCTGAAATCTAGGTCAGCAGGTAACTTGAGTATGCTCCAAAAAATATCTCATTTACGACTTCAAGGTCTATAATTCAAAATGAAACATTACCTGGTAAATGAGACATGCTTAATTGATGATCAAAAGTTTAGAGGGAAGGAATATATCATACCAATATCGAGTTGAATAAATTAAAGTAATCATTTCACTTTGAGGCACGATGTATTTTTTTGACATAATATAAACAAGCAAGTCTCTTATGTGCACTGTCACTCTCCTCATGATGTCTCTATAGAATTATTATTTGGGCAATAACCATCATCTATTATTGTCATTCTTCTCAACGTTTCAACAGACATCTTCTGTCGTTTTCAAGGTAAAATTTAGTTTTTAAGCTGGTGATTTCAGAAAATTTTTCAACTTTCATAAATGTCAAATAGATAGAATAAGAACTTCCGGCAACTCAATTGATGGTGCACTTATGGGATTGAGAGGGATGTTCATGAATGCTGCCTTTTGATTTTTGTAGGTTTCTCTTCTTTGGATACTATAGATGTTTCGTCATTTTATCAGGTTATTTTCATACATTTGGCATTTTGGGCCAACTTTGTTGAATTAGTTCTGATGGTATCAGTGGCGGATTTACAAATTTGCCGCTAGTAGACCATTCAATTTTTGCCGCCCCTACTGACTTTTGAAATTCAATATGTTAGTTTAATCCCGTTATTAGTACGATTGTGAACTTAATGATATTTCTGTCAGTTACTAGATTATTTTTGCAACCCGCTATGTACTGAAGAGTTTAATGTTGACCTAACAAGTTTATTTGACAGGCAAAATAAAAAACCCTCGACTTTAAGCGTAAAACCTCGGTAACTTTTAAACGGCTCAATCGATTTTCATCAAACATGTCTAAGAACACTCGCCCGTAAAACACCTGTAATACAAAAAACACTAAATTGAAATCGGTTCATTCGTTCGGGTGCTATGATGAACCTGAACAATTTATCATAGCTGTGCACAGAGCCAGGCGAAGTGCTATATCCAAGTTTGGATAAATATGCTCCAAATTCTGTTTTCGCAGAAACACTTTGTAATGATCCAGAATCTGGTTTTATCGAAATTCTTTCAGAAGAAAGGTAGCATTGAAAATGTAAGCATTCCTGAACTAAATCATTAGGATACATTTTTTCCAATGAAATGGCTTTTTTCGTTAGGGTCGATGGTAACAATTCACTCATTTTGCTTAGAAATGAAAACTTCTCGTTAAACTCGTGGTAGGCCTTTTGCCGTTTCTCTAACTCGGAAACGAGTCGATCTACGAGGACGAGAAACGTATCAACCCTAAAAGATTCACTTGCAGTCATTATAATAACTTCTTCAGATGTTTCATCAAATCTTTTTTTTCTTGTCGGTTGTCTTTTTCCAATCTCTATAGTATATTGCTTCGATACGCTTAATTTCATCGCTTTTTCTTCGAAATAATTAAAATTCTCTCGTTCAGCTACAAAAAACTTACGGAGTGATTCGTAAAGATCGGCAACGACTCATTTTGTTTATTCTTTCCAAAAAAACATTCCACACAACTACCATTACCGTCGTTTCCAGTTTCTCCAAATTCGAAAGTATTCCCACCGCTTCTTGTCGCGTTACAGGCTTTTCAGTACAATCATCTCTGATTGATTTCAAAGTCTGAATAACAGAGTGCCAAGAATCTCTTAAACTTTTACATGCGTTCTCTCTGGCTGACCAACGTGTCAAATTCACTCTCTTCAGGGTTTTGCCTTTCCCGATTTCACTCATTAATTTAAGCCAGCGTTGTGTCGAGTTTACAAAAAAAAACGTAAATTTCCTGTAGCAGCATGAAAAAGCGACAAGCTTCTGAGCATGATTCAGCAGCCGCAGTTGCAACTAAATTCAAAGAATGGGCAGAACAAGGCACGTAAAGTGCAAATGGTGCTTGGTTTCGAATTTTTGCCTGCAAGCCATTGTACATGTCAGACATGTTCGCGGCATTATCATATGACTGTCCTGTATATTTATGCTCAGTGTTTCGAGTTCCGAAATAATGACTGAAAACATTTCGTCAGCTTTATGTCCTACTGACGGCAAAAACTTGAGAAATCTTTCACACGGTTCGCCTGATTCCAAAACGTATCTAATGACAAGGGTAAGTTAATCCACGTGTGCTATATCTGGTGTTGAATCGATGATTAGAGAAAAATATTTCGCTCTTCTTATCTCGTCTGAAATCTGTTTTAAAACTTTTTGACCCATCAAGAAAATAAACTCATCGCAAACGGTCTTTGCCTGATCCTTGATTCCCAAATCACTCGGGTATCTGCCGCCGCTCCGCACCTCACCAGAGCTATTGCCGCCCCATAACCGCCGAATTGAAAAAAAGAAATATGTGGTCCTCCACCAATTACTTTAAAGAAAATCCATGAAAAATTTCAAAGAGATTTGACCACGGAATCACGTAGTTCCATACAAACGTTGACACCCTTTTTGACCCCCTTAAGGGTACAATTTTGATAAATATTTTATGCTAAATGTTCAACCGGACTTCAGACTACACAATTCAAGTAGATTCATGTAAAAGTGCCCAGTAGTTTTTGCGTGATGTTCATTCAAACGAACGGACAGACAGACAGATAAGAAATTTTAAAAAAATCTAATTCTACTCAGTTACTCATCTTAAGCCATCCTAGGGAATTTTTTTTTTAATATCTTTAATGTACAGACTATTTTAGGTTTACGATTTCATTATAGTATAGATTGTGTACACGTATAATTACAAAAAAAAATTTGCTAAATTTGCCACCCTAGGCACCGGCCTATTGGTAAATCCGCCACTGGGTGGTATGTTGTGTCTTGAAGGCAGTTATGTCGTACCTATTTCAACACCTTTTTTTTCTGAGAAACCTTTCTCATAAGAAATGACGCTTTTTATAGTTTGTTGCATATCTTTTTGTGTTGTATTGGGTTGAAGTTGATTTTCTGTTGTTTCGCTCTTTCCAATATCTTTTTGGCATAACCAACTTTTTTTCATCTTGTTGGGTAGAGCTCCAGTCATTCAAATTGATACTTATAAAATTAAAATTAATGAAATAGTAGACACAGGAAAATATTAAGAAACTGATCTCATCTCAAAAAATTATAAGGGAAAGTACTCCTAGATCTACCATGGCAAACTGCAGTATCTTTCAGCAAAAAATATGATCCAAAGTAAGGAGAGGAATAGGTCAATAAAACGAAAAATTCATTAATAAAATTTACTTAAGTGTACCTATTGTTTACGTTGTCAAATTTACATACTTAAAAAATAAAACTCATAGTTTACCATTTCACAAAATCTTTAGGAAATGATTTTCAGTAACAATCAGAATGTGGACAACTCAAGAAATCGTAAAATGGAGCAAAATCCACATGCAGTTTCGAAAACCGTTGACAATCACAATTGAGCCATTCAAACCTTGAGGCTATCATACAATCATCTTCTGACAATTTCAAAATATTTGAGATTTCTCTCACTTTAAAAAATTGAACATCATGAAAAGACAAACACAATTGTAATTATGCCATTTTTACACTCGCTGTATATTGCATTCAATTCAAAGGTTAGGAATTCTGAGTAAAGTGAATAAAATATTTAACATGAGTTAAAATATAGATATCACTTAACCCAACCTCATTTGCACACTTATCCAAATACATGAGGTATCAAGTATTTCACAAATTTAATGTCGAATTATCAGTGTTTGAAACTACTTTCATTCACTCAATCAACATAAATTTGCTAGGATAATTCTGGTTAGAAAATTAGGCTATTCACCGCTTTCTAAGCAGATTATGTTGAAAATGACCTCAAAATAAGATCCTGCAGAATTACCCAGTAAAAAATTGCTAACAATGACAGCTAAATGAAAATTATTAAAATAAATAATTATTATTATAACACACCGAAATTCTAAAATTTTCCACTCTGTAGCTCTTATAAATTTTATTATCATAATCATCAAATTAAATACAAGAGCCTAAATAAACCCCAAAACAAGAGGATAAATAAGAAAATATCTTCACATAGTTTTTGCAAAATAAAGAATTACAGAGGAAGATAGTGAATTAATTTAAACAACCTAAATTTTGTTGAAGTTTGTTTCTCAATTCTGGCAGATCTTGAAGAACGCTTGAAGGGATAAATGCGGATTTGATTCTAGAATCATCAAAAACTTAATGTAAGGGTATATAGGAGTAAAACTGATCTGAATATAGATACATGGGTAGCAAATCGTTTTTCAGAGGCAATTTAAAAAAATCAAGAATCAAATTTCTCACTTGATCTCTTGCGTTTATTTTTTTTGTTTCTTTCTTGACAGGATTAAAAAAGTACTAACATTCTTCTTGAGATTTTCGAACACATCTCGCAACTTTTTTCTTAAATTCTGAATATGACTCTCTCCATTCTTTCTGAAATTGGAAATAAGATATTATTGTAGAGGTGTTTTTACTTGAAAGAGTATACACCATACTTGTGGTGAAGTCACATCGCCTGGTTAGACTGCCAAACAAACAAACGCAATTTCCACAAAAATTTTCTTGATCAATCAACACAAAGTTTTGTGAGCTCTTCGAATATTTATAAGATATTCACTACTTCCAAAAAAGTTTTGAGAATTCTTTAAGAACTTTCAGGTCACAAAACTTCCAAACCTACTGCGATTGAATATTGCACAAACTTTCTTGATGACTGACATTTTTTGATGAAGTAAGGAATCCAAATTACAGATGCTTACAACAAGCAAACTATTGAATGGATTTGGACCAGAAATCAGAACCTATTCTAAAAAAGGGAACTCAATAACTCTTATCCTTCGAGAGATAGAGCATATATTGGTGGTCATACTCAATTCTCTACATAGATTCTTCGTCAGGGTCACAACCAATTCCCTAAGACCATATTGGGCTCGATATCCCAAATTTTCATTTGGACCAAACAATACTAGGAAGAAGCTCAGAAAACTACTCAAAATCAAGAATAAAATATATATCTGAATCTTGTGAACTGTTCACTAAAATAGCTTATTCTATAACCCAGACTGAACTTGTGACTTCACACCATCAAGGCATAATTATAGGTTGAAACTTAAATACAACCCTATAAGTAGTTATTATTGATATAAAATAGTAAAAACTTACTGCTGCATCAACATTAGCTGGCGATTCATCGTTAGGATCTGCTAACATTGAAATTACTGAAATTAAAATAGTTTCTACAGTATGAACAGGCAACCACCTCTCTGATGCTTTTTCGTATCCAAATTTGTCATCACCTGGTTCATGTAATATTGATATACACACATCCCCATTTTTATCAACTGTAATGAACAAACTTATCAAAATGCTCAAAAAGTTTTCAATACTTACTATTTGGGTGCCATATTTCTGTTACAAATTTCATTTTTGGCGGTCTTAGAGGATATTCTTTAGGAAAATATAAATGGCATTTGAAAAACCCCCCTTCGCTGTAAATTGAGGTTAATTAAGTTTCAAATATCACTTAGATATACTCCATACTTACTATAGAGTATCAGGGGGTCCTATTATAAGTACTTCCCATCGGTATATGTCATTATCATCTATAAGACCAGCAGAAAACCCCTCCACTGGGTTTTTGTTCAATTCTGAAAACAAAGAATCTTTGAAATTTTTTGATCATGACATGACAAAGAGATTTCATGCATTGTTCTCATTTTTGAAGAAAAACCAAAATTAGTGAATTTTGCGATGGGTCATGAACTCATGCAAATTTTTTAAGGAATATATCTATCTAGGTTCAAACTCAGATTTGAATCAATGTTAAAAAAGCCTTGCAGAGCACATAACCTATAAATCGATGAGATGTATAATTTATGTCGTTGAGAAGAACAAAACCAGATTCTTTCTCCAGAAAATACTTCAAATAACAGTGTTATCTTAATCACAACACAAAAATTACAACAAATTATAGGTAATAATAACCAATGATACTATTAAAGTCCATTGAACTGAGTGCTGATAAAGAGGATTAATCAATGTCAAAATATCAAGTTAAGAATTACCAAAATGGGATATTTCAGTCGAAATGTAGGCTGTTATTCAGTAAATTAATAATCAGGATTCATTAAAGAAGTATCTGAAGTCCTTTCTTTCCAACTAATGATTAATGTATTAGCCCCTATCGTAAAGTTACAAAATGTTTTACTTATTGATTTTCGAACATAACCTTCCTTGCAACGAAAAATAGCGATTGGGTTGGGTTTCTGAGTAAAAATATCATCGAGAAACTATTTTTGTAGAAGAAAATGCAATAATTTTTCATGACAACAATGGAAATACCAAGTCAGAAGCGAGGGGCGAAATGACTAACATCCAGGCGAGCTTTTCTTAAAAAAAAAATTTAATAATCTACTTTACTAACCTGCTAGCTGTTTTCTTAACAAAAGTGCTGACTGTGGTTCTGACATTAATTACAGATTTAATTTTGAACTAAATTGAGAAACAAACACTCCAGAAAGATGGCCGGTTGACTTCGTAAATTCAATTCTAGCAGCATTGAAATCAAACCCAAACATATGTTATTTCCGGAATTGTTCGTCGCTTGGCTAAAATTTATATACAGTCGACATCTCGTACCGACTTACCGAAATACAAGTAAACTGTGCAGAAAGATGTAAAATTGCAGATTTCCCCTGCATAAAGAAGTTTATTCTTCTTGCGGAGAACTGTTGCCATAAATTCCGATAGATGACGCCAAAAAGTATGCACCTTTACACTATTTGTAAAATTTGTCTATAGCTGGTGTACATTTTGCAAAACACCTGTGAGGAACTTAAAACTGTATTATTGGTCGATAGAGTTTCTCCGAATCGCGAAAGTTTTGCAAAGGTCACGGAGTTTTTTCAGGCTGCCAAGAGTTATTATTGGTATAATAGATGACGGATCATATCTATGGAAGGAATTCTGTAAATATCATAAAAATCAGTTTGTTTTTGCAAAACTAGATGTCGGGGTAGTTGAAAGACAGCAATTTTGGAAAAGAAACTGTCAATGATCAATTTATTCCTTATTTTAATGGTACTAGTAGTGACTTATTATTTTTGTGTGCGTTGTTGTGAAATAGTATATTCTATATTGCTAGCCATCAGATTTCCATGTCACAATTCCCTTTATTCATTAATAGGAAACTATAGATGGAATTATGAACATTAGATGGTAGCACGGGCGCCACAGCATTCAAAAGTTCATAGAAATGTGGTTGATATAGTAGATAAAATAGTATCCCCAAATCTTTCCATATGACCTTGTTAACCATAGATATAGAAATAATTCTATAGAATATATTTATATATTATAAAGAATTGATATATAATTGGTGAATAGAGATTGTTGGTCTTTCAATTGTTAGGTATACCATTTATTGTAAATGCTAAGCTTTCGCAGTATTGCAACTGCTTCTTCAGAACATCTAAAAAAAAATACATACTTAAAGAATCTGTAAGTTACATAAATTAAAGTTAAGGCTAGACATGACTGCAAAATGGAATGAATAACTTACACAATGTTGGGTTTCTTTGAATTGAGGTTTAAAATGGTTTAACTGACATCCAACAAACTTCAGAACGTGATGAGAAGAGGATTTCTCTCTTTCACAAGTTTTGAAATTAATTTGACATAGTCATAATCATGACATTCATCATAACAATGTATAAATCATATAGATATTTTAGAAATTTTGTGAGGAATTCCGAATTTTTTTTGAATATTTCAATTTTAAAATCTAACTATGTCGAGTGATTATGACTCTGTTATTTCTGAATTTTTGAAGAATGCCAAATTTAACAGGTCAAGATCTGTTTTAATTAAATATGAATAGATGTTACTCAGGTTGTTGATGTCTGATCTTCTGTTCATTACTTTTGGGTCTTGAGAAATTCGTATCATTTCTAGAATTGTTCTTGATTTTTCTTTGTCACATTTGTTTAAGATAGCTACATTATCGATGTTCCAATTGATTTTGTGATCAGTTGTTATTACATGTTGCGAAAGTGCACATGTTGGTTTTCTCAATTTGCAGTCATTTTTGTGTGATGTGAGACGTCCTTTCAAATTTCTGGATGTTTGTCCTATATAACAGAGGTGGCAGTTAAAAATAATAAATTCAATAGCTTAAAGAGTGATCTACCTAAGATAAAAGTAGACCCTAAATGGCTAAAAATACAACAAATCAAACTATACCAGAAGACATTAAAGAATTCATATCATTGGGACCTAAATTTGATTTACCAACAAATATATCTGATTTTTCGATAGCCAAATTACTTTCTGATTGTGAAGTTATAGTAGAAAAAGAAATTCCTGAAAACCAAGACCTCCTCAGAGCACAGATCACAAACACAATAACAAATT